>JAQQTP010000076.1:3698750-6555000 GCA_029884605.1 Ormosia emarginata | reverse complement strand
GAGTAAATCTCCCTCTTACCTAAGGGAAGAACACGAAAAAGCACTCCTTGATGGTGCTTGTGAGATTTGGCTAAGAGCTCACCAAAACCCTAGGAAATCAAACTCAAGGAATCAACACCAATGACTTGAAAAGAAAGGATCTATGACCATGAAAATGACCATAGAAACGAAAAATAAGAAGAGGAAGTAAAGAATAAAAAATTTACCTCAAAAGCTTCAAGCTTTGTTCTTGAAGAAAAGTGATGAAAATGATTGATTTGGAAGATGATCACCAAAGAGGAAAGGATGAGAAGAGGAATCTAGCAATGGTAGTAGTGAAGCAAGCAAATGGAGATGGCCACATGGAGGGGCTGCTGCCGTGAAGAGTGGAGAGGAAGAGAGAAGAAGAAGAGAGAAAATGGAAGAAGAAGGAAATGTGGAGAGAGAAGAGAGTAAAAGCTTTTTGGTGGTTTGAAATTAGAAATGGGAAGGTGATATGTGGAAAGGCAAATTTTTGCCTCCTTTGGACCATCAAGGTTGCGGCACACAAAGGAGAAAGGAAGGAAAGATTTGGCTTCTCATGTAAGTTTGGGCAATTTAGTCATTTTTTGTCAAAACTTCCTTGAGAAGCTTTGATTAAAATATCTTTCTTTTTGAAATTAATGTGATTTGATTTGACATAAACTGGATTTTCTTTGGATAAGATAATATTTCTAGTACAAGCTATTATCCAATGGATAATAGTTACAGTTAACAGAAGTCAGTGTTAATTGTCCAATAGATAATAAAATACACAACAATTTTTATTCATCAGATAAAAATTTCAAAAAATGTGAAATCTCGTAAATCGTGTCCAACCTCTAGTTTAGTAAGATCTCATGTCGACGTTTCCACAGATCAAGGTCATCGAAGAAAATATCTCATTTTCTCAGCTTCGCTCAGTGTGCACGTAATATGATGAATAATATTAAAATATTTCGTGTTCTAAAAAAATTTACAAAAATAAAAAATATTATAAAATGACTATTTATAATAAAATAAACAAATTTTGGGGTGTTACAACTCTCCCATTCAAATAGAAATTTCGTCCTCGAAATTTTCATTCCTTAGAATAGTTATGGGTATTGCTTCTTCATCTTGTCTTCTAACTCCCACGTTGCATCTCCAGTTGTTTCATTCCAGATCACTTTGACTAATGGGATGTTTTTCCCCCTGAGTCGCTTTACCCTTTTATCCTCAATCCTCATAAGAGTTGTCTCATAAGTTAAGTTTTCTTTCAATTGTACTGTGTTAGGTGCTATGACATGATCAGGGCTAGGAATATATTTTTGAAGTTGTGACACATGAAAGACATTGTGGAGATTAGAAAGAAAATGTGGTAAGGCTATTTGGTAAGCAACTGGACCTATCTGGTGAAGAATTTGGTAAGGTCCAAGGAATTTAGGAGTAAGTTTTCTAGATTTCATAACTCGACCGACCCCAGTCGTAGGTGTGACTTTCAAAAACACATGTTCGCCTTCTTCAAACTCAAGAGGCTTTCTCCTTTTGTCGGCATAGCTCTTCTATCGACTATGAGTCGTCCTTATCTTTTCTTGAATCATCTTGACTTTCTCAGTCATTTGGTGTATGTGATCAGGTCCAACAGTAAGTCGCTATCCATCCTGGTACCAACACAAAGGTGTTCTACACCTTCGTCCATATAGAGCCTCATAGGATGTCATCCTATGCTCGAATGATAACTGTTATTGTAGGTGAACTCTACCAATGGTAAAACTTCATCCCAACTTCCAGTTTGTTCCAAAGTGCAAGCTCTAAGCAAATCTTCCAATGATTGAACTGTCCTCTCCGATTGACCATCAGTTTGGGGATGATATGCAAAACTTAAATGTAGCTTCGTTCCTATTACTTCTTGAAGACTTTGCCAAAATTTTGATATGAACCTTAGATCTCTATCAGAAATGATACGAGTAGGCACATCATGTAGTCTAACGATCTCGCCAATGTATAGTTGGGTTAGCTTTTCCAATGAATACCTTATGTTGATTGGTAAGAAATGTGCTGACTTCGTGAGTCGATCCACAATTACCCATATCGAATCATAACCCTTTCTAGTCTTTGGCAATCTAACCACAAAGTCCATTGCAATACTATCTCATTTCCATTCGGGAATTGCTAGAGGTTGTAACATTCAAGATGATCTCTGGTGTTCAACCTTCGCTTTCTGACAAACTAGATTGGAAGACACACACCTGGCAATATCTCACTTCATTCCGTGCCACCAAAATAGCTTCTTCAAATCTTGGCACATCTTGGTTATTCCTGGGTGCATACTCAACTGGCTCATGTGAGCGTGTTCGAGAATATACTTCCTGACTTCTTTATCCTTGGGTACACAGACTCTACCTCTGAATCTTAAGATTCCATCGTTTCCTTCCTCTAAGGTTGTCACACCGCCTTGCTTCATTAGCTCCCTTTTTCTTGTAAAAACTTGTTAACTTTCTGCTTCTCTCGAATATCTTCCATTAAGTCATTTGAGATTGTGACCATGTTCATACAAATCTTTCTCGGTGTTAATTCCACAAAAGACCATACATCTCTGAATTGCTTTATCAAATCCTTTTCCTTGACCATCATAGCAGAGATACTGAGCATCTTTCTACTTAAAGCGCCTGCCACGACGTTTGCCTTTCCAGGGTGATACAGAAGTTGAAAATCATAATCCTTTAAAAATTCCAACCACATTCGCTGTCTCATATTCAACTCTTTCTGATCATACAGATACTTCAAGCTCTTGTGGTCGCTAAAGACGTTGAACGTCGCTCCATAAAGAAAATGCCTTCATATCTTCAAAGCAAATACTATAATTGCTAACTCCAAGTCGTGTGTTGGGTAGTTCTTCTCATGCACTCGCAACTGTCTCGAAGTATAAGACACCATTTTTTCGCTTTGCATAAGCACACACCCTAATCCTTGGTATGAAGCATTGTAATACACTTCTAAGGGTTCACTTGGGTCAAGTAGAACTAACACTGGTGAAGTAGTTAGTCATCTCTTCAGTTCTTGAAAGCTTTCTTCGCAAGCATTCGTCCACTCAAAGGCTTGATTCTTCCTTATGAGTTGAGTGAGAGGTCCAGCTATCTTAGAGAATTCTTCAATGAATCTCTGATAGTATCCAGCTAATCCTACAAAGCTCTGAATTTCCATCACTGTCTTCTACGTTTCCCTTTACAGAACAGCTTCCACTTTTGACGGGTCTACTGCAATTCCTTCTTTCGAGATCACACGGCCTAAAAACTTGACCTCGTCCAGCCATAATTCACACTTTGACAATTTGGCGTACAACCTCTTCTCCTTCAAGATCTAGAGAACTATACTGAGGTATTCAGCATGATCCTTCTGATTTTGAGAGTATATCAAAATGTCGTCAATGAAGACAACAATAAACCTGTCCAAGTAAGGATGAAAGATCCTATTTATATAGTCCATGAATATGGCAGGTGCATTCATCACACCAAAAGGCATCACCAGGTACTCGTAGTGACCATAATGGGTACGAAAAGTTGTTTTGGGAATATCCTCCACCTTTACTTTAATATGATGATAGCCCGATCGTAGATCGATCTTAGAAAACATCGTTGTTCCCTTCAATTGATCCATCAAGTCATTTATCCTTAGAAGTGGATACTTATTCTTGATCGTGACTTTATTCAATGGGCGATAGTCCACACACAATCGCGAAGTACCATTTTTCTTCTTGACTAGCAATATCGACGCTCCCCATGAGGACACACTAGGTCTAACAAATTACTTTTCCAAGAGTTCTTCTAATTACTTCTTGAGTTCAACTAGCTCTACTGGTGACATTCTATAGGGCATTACGGATACAGGACCAGATCCAGGTACAAGGTCGATGACAAACTCTATCTCCCGTTCCGGCAGTAAACCAGGTACATTTTCAGGAAAGACTTCGGGAAACTCTCTAACCACTGGAATTGCGTTCACATCTGCCTCATTCTCAACTTTTAAAGAAGACAATAACATGTATCCCTGAGCTCCCTCTTTCAAGAAAACTTTTACTTGGTTGGCCATCAAAAATCTAGAATTCTCATCCAAAGGGAAAACTGTGGTCTTACTAGAACAGTCTAATAGGACATGGTTAGTAGATAACTAATCCATTCCTAAGATTATGTCTAATTGGGAAAGAGGTAAACAGATCTAATCAACAGAAAAGATTCGACCTTCAATAATTAAAGGACAATCTAAATATACTTTGGTGGTAACAACAGGTTTATCAGTAGGGGTTGAAACAATCAAGTCAAAAGGTAAAGAAGACACAGGTAAACCAAATCGTTTCATATAGTCATAGGAAATGAAAGAATGAGTTGTCCCAGAGTTATACAGTATGCAACACCCTACTGGGGATGTCACATTGCCGAACAATAATAATAAAACCTTTACCCAAGTTATAAATTATTTCGTAATATATAATAATATAGGTTGTAAAAATATTTTTCTTTTTGCACATTATATTATAAAATAAAATAAACAGATCATAAAATAAAACAAACTATTACATACACACCATAATTTTACATATGATTTTGTTTTTAATAGGTACAAATAATTTACATATTACAAACTATTTAATTAAAACAACAAACTGTCTAGTTTAAAGCAAACCATAAACTAGCCCAAGCATAACACTAAAAGTTCTGATCCTCCGAAGAATCCTCATCGGGAAGATCATCGAAAGACAGAAATACTCTGATAACACTATACTACGCTGCAATCAATCCATATGGTATGGATGATCTCGAGGTTCACCTTCCTCGAATTGGTCACTCGGTTGCTGCTCCTCGTTATATTGACAATCCAGCGGCTGCTCCTCTTCTACTTCCTCAACGACTTTACGGAACATAAATAATAATACAGAAAAAATATATATACAAAGAGGTGAGACAATCTATATCATTACCAAAGATAAATAGATGAAAACGACAAAACATACGGATATAGCGAGTTAAAACAACAAAATCATATTAGCACAACATATATCATATCTCAACCAAGTATAAATGTCACGATGCAAAATATGATAAATCAAATTATAACTATTCACACGGTGATGCGATTAAATATGCCATGTACTCGGACTGTTCCTACTCCATGGAGCTAAACACAAACATCGAGAGAATGATCCTAGACATGTCCGCACATCAGTTTGCCTCAACCAACTCATTACACATCAAATACGTCGTGTAAACAAAGACAAAGTCAAATACATCGTGTGAATGGCACACAGTCAAATACGTCATGTGAATAGTACACGGTCAAATACGTCGTGTACGTCCAGGCATAAGTACACTGCAGACGGTCCCCATAGATCCGATTAAGAATAGTATTTGTCGAGATCGCTAGTGTGTGTTTTTCGATTACCACGGCCCGAGGAGCTACTAACCGTCCACATGTGGAATCTACGCACACTAACGCCTCCAAGTTCTCCACATGAACACACTACGCCTATCACACCCGCAACACGGTGTAATTCATCTCGTCAGTCAATTTCAACCAAATTGACATACCACTCTATGTATGTAATGTTCTATAATTACAAAAATACCCTCAGTATCACCATGAATCATAATTACATAAATATCCTCATTGTCACCATAATTACAAAAATACCCTTAGTATTAATAATTCCAAAAATAGTATGTCTCCATTTGACAAGATCTTATTTCCCAACATGTCCGGGTCCACCACTTTGGCCCGACAATAAAAACTTACTGTTTCCATAAGTCACGTAAATATTTTATCGCATTTTTACAATTACGTCACATTTTACAAACGTTTTTCAATCGCGTAAATATTTTTCAACGTTTTCTCAATCGCGTAACATTTTTAAATCATTTTCTCAATCGCGTAGTTTAAAAATCATTATTTTAAATACGCATAAACTATTTCTACTATTTTTCACTGTATAAAATGTTTCTTGACGCTCCAAATTAAATTTTTAAATTTTCCAAAACTAAAAATATCATTTAGACATTATTTTTCATTTTTCTTTACAAAAATTACTCTAAGTAATAATTTCTGACGTTTTTCTCAAAAATTCAATTTTAATAAATTCTTCTACAGTTAATTTTATTCTTTAACTACGTAAAATACTTCTTTGCTTTCTAAATATCATTTTGAAACGTTCTTCATTACTTGCTCATTTTTAATCAATTTTGACAGCATTTCGTTTAGAAAATCTACTAAATGATACTTTCTACGTTTTCCTTTAAAAATTCCTTTATTTAATTATAAGCATAAAATACACTTTGAAAATTGCTAACATACTTTAAAAACTCAAAGATAAGTATTTTTCAAGTGTTAAAATTTATTTCTTCACCATATTAGACTTCTAGTAAAAATTCATTTACTTATTTGACTCTTGAAAATCCATCGTAATTGAATTCATTTTAGGTTAATAAGCTAGTTTACACTTAAAAAATAAATTTTGGATCAATTAAATATTAAAAATATATTTTGGCCGAAAATCAACATTTTTATACAAACCATGTTTAAAATTATTTTTCATTCATTAAATCATTGAAAAATCCTTTAACTTAATTAGATCAATTAGGTTATCCTTTTAGAAAATGGTTGAGAACATATTGGTTCTCTTTTCATAGTAAAAACCATAAGCTCTTCATCTTGTGTTCTTTGGAACACTTTTGCAAATCTCAACATATTTGCACATCCAACAACAATTATCATAGATCTATGAACATATACATATATTTATGAACACATACCATATATTAAAGCAATAATAAAACACATACCAAATATCAAAGCTATAAACATGCTTGTATGCATAATAAACCACAAATAGAAAAGAAAATAACATGCACACATAAGCAATCACAAATAGAGAAGACAATAAACAACCAAGTGAATGAATCCTTATGGATTCTTCACCACAAATACATCCATTTTCTCACCACCACACATGGTTGATGAGATTAAATCTCCCTCTTACCTATAAGGAAGACAAGATCTCCTTGAACTCCTCCTTAGAAATTTTGTGTAGCTTCAACAAAAATCCTAACAAGCTTAAACAAATTATAAAGTCATAAACTATAGATGAAAAAGATAAACCATGGATCAATCATGGCTTAGAACATTAAAAATCAAATTAGAAACAAGAAAGAAGAATTTTCACCTTATAGAAAAGAAACTTCAAAGTGATTTTCCAAGCTCCAAATGGATGATTTTGCAAAAACTCACAACTAGAGATGTTCTTAGAATATGGTTTAGATTTAGGAAATGAAGTTGGATGAAATTTTTGATGGATGGAAGTATATTGAAGATGCTTGGCCGAATGGTGTTAGAAAAATGGACTTAGGAGTTTTCTTTGGTTTCTTTGGGTAGGAGAGAAATGAAAGGATGAGATAGAATGATTGAAATGAAATAATAAAGTGAATATTAGTCCCCCCATCATGCATGGCCGTAGAGCTCAATAAGAGAGCTAGCCATCTTTTTTTACAAATTTGGCTTAATAATAGCCTTTGATGACTTGGATGGTGGATGACTTGCTCTAGACTTTATGATTGCTTTTGAGTGCATAATTGAATGCATAATGCATGCATAAATCCAAAAATAGCTATAGGAATTCTAATAAAAAATTTGATTGATTTTTAATAACTTATTTATGCTTAAGTCCTCCTAATTAGGTTTAATTAAAAGTTAGTTAGATTCCTTTGTATTTTAGATAATCATTAGTTTACTTATAGTCCTTAATCCTCTACTTAATTATATTAATACATTTTCTAAGATAAAAATCTAATTAGGTTTTAGTCCATTTAATTATCACTTAAACCCTTTAGATTAACTTAATTAGATTTTAAATTAACTAATCTATTAAATTAAGTTTTAAATTAACTAATCTACTAAATCTAACCATTTTTATGGATTTTTAACCTTTTGGTCTAGAATTTTACAAGCCTTTTACGTTGGTAAACTTTTTCTAAAAGTGGGTTTCACAAATCCAAACGTGGGTCCCACAAAGCAAATGTAGGTCCCACAAGCCAAACGTGGGTCCCACAGATTTATCTGCATGATAAATATTTTTATTATACAAAAAAATCCTAAAAATTAAAAGACTAATATATGTATTATTCAGATTGGGTTAGTAAGATCGCCCAGCTCCAAATAATCAAACAAGATTTTCTCCGGCCTGAAAATTATTATTTTCTTGACTCGAAGCAAATCACATGAAACAATCAAATACAGTTACGAAACAGTCAAATTAATTTTATAACACAGAAATCAGAAAACAGTACAATAAGGGCAAAAACATAATTAACTAAAAATTAGGGTGTTACACAGTACGGTTAAAAGATTACATTCTATGATACATTCTCCTTGAATTAGATCTTCGGATTTAGAGGCCTCAGCTCCACTTAGGGTATAAACTCTACCTCATGCCTGTGGTTTCGCAGCTCTTGCAGCATTGACTAAAGGCTCTGCCTTGGCTTGGTTGCAGTCGTGGGAAACATGTCCAGGTTTCCCACATCTAAAGCAAATGATTCCTTTAATTGTGTAATCCCTCGTCAGGTGCTCCTTTCCGCACTTCAAACATCTTGGTGTAGACGTCGTAGTCTGACCAGTTCTACCAGGACTCCCACCTGGACTTCCACCTTGTGATTGTTGTTGTTGATTTCTAGGTGGTCTTGAGTAAGGCTTTCTCTGATAGTGATTAGCATTGTTGCTGCTTCTTCTCTAGGACCGAAAAGGCCTAAAGTTACGGTTCCTCGTGTCCCGTGCTTGGTCTAGGTCTTCTACTCGACGACACATATCTAGCAGCTCCGAAAAATTGGTTAATCCTCAAAGTTATAAATGCCTTCTACACATCGTGCCTCAAACCTTATTTGAATTTCTGACATTTCCACACCTCATTTGGTTGGTGTTGGAAATAAGTTGAGAATTTGGACAAGCTTTCAAACTTCACAGCGTACTCACTGACAATCATGTTCCTTTGTTCCAGACTGAGGAACTCCATCTCTTTTGCATGTCTGGTACTTGCAGGGAAATATTTTTCCAAGAATTTCTCCTTGAATACCTCCCAAGTAATTGCTCGACCTTCAGTTTCCAGCAATCTTTGTGCTCCTGTCCACCAGTCTTCTGCGTCCTCAACCAACAGAAACGTAACATAAGTCACCTTCTTATCATTGGCATAGTTCATGCCTCTGAAAACTTTCTCCAGCTCCATGATCCAAAGAGTAGCCTTCTCCGGATCAAATTCTCCCTTGAATTGAAGAGGGTTGTTGCGACTAAATTCAGACAAGTTTTGAGCATCAACAGTAGCTTCTAACTGTTGTGCAGCTCTCTCTTGTTGTTGAGCAGTCTACTGGTTCTATTGCAGCATGGCCTCAGCTATCTTTTGAATCTCCTCGATCGCTGCAGTCATATCCCCTCTACGAGCCATATCTCTTTTCAAGTCTAACTATACAAAACACAAGGAAAAATTAGACGTATCCCTTCGGAATACCAAACACAGAGAATCACACAGCAAAAACATGACAGATCTAACCACAAAGACCCAAAAGAAAACTTAAACCAGGGATCTGATACCAATCTAGTGTAACGCCCCTTTTTTCTAGAAGAAGAGGGAACGTCACCCCAAGATAAAATGATGTGAAAAAATAACAAATCATGAATTAAGACCCGATTCATTTAATATATAAATAAGCATCTTTAATCGTAAATGTATAATAATTGGATAATGTGTGTGTGTGTGTGTGTGTGTGTATCTATATATATATATATATATATATATATATATATATATATATATATATATTTGCATTAAGCCTGTTTAATTACAACATCAAGCATACAAAAAGCAAAAGCTTTACCCACCCTCAAGATGTTTACAAATATACAACCCATCAAAATAGTAAAACATCAGACTTCTCAAGAAGATAACCAATCCATTCCCACAATTATAAATGCTCATGCTCAATGAATTATGAGACTGACAGTTCATAATGCAAATGGTACCAAAATTTCTACTCCATGGAGCTAGACATAAATATTTTCAGAGTGAATGATCAAGGAGTTATGTCAGTATCTCGTTAGCCTTAAAAATAGTGTGTTCATCTCATAAAAATAGTTGCGCAAATGGCTTATACATGGCACCTCAACAGTTGATCATGATATAAGACATTGTCTCAATCCGGATCGTCGGTGTGTCTGCATCAGTCTATCCCACGGCTCCAGTGGAGTTACCACTATCTATTATGAGACACCCGCACCCCGACGCCTTCAGGGCCAACAACAATGACCCTATGCTTAGTCTACTTACACCTGCACATAGGTGTTATTCAAACTCCTAGGCATATACCGTCTTTCCAACAATGTCCAACGGACAACACATATACATGACGACACAATGTACATCATACATGTTTATCAATGATGCGTTCATCATAAGCATACCACAATGGCATATATATTCATTTCTCAACATCAATATGTCATAATTCCCTCAAGTACACGGGATTTCACAATAACATAGAATCAATCCTCAACATCAATATGTATTCGTGGTTCATCAATTATCACAAGTCCACATTGTGGATCCTCATTTTCAAAGTCTTAAGCTTTGGTCAATTATGAAAATTTTTAAGTTGAATAACCCTTCAAAACTGTGGCACTCTCAAGAGTTATTACTCAATTTAATTCTTCCACTTGATTATGGATTATGCATGTCTCTAAATTCTTAATATCCAAAGATGCATCAAGGCATCATTTAACCCCTAATTTTTCTCTAAAAATCATGGCCTCACTAGGTCATCAAGGTTCCAATTTCTTTCCATTTTATGCATTAGTTACTTGATACCTAATTACTTAGATTTTATTTCACACCAAATCAATCCAATCCCTTAAGATCCAAAGCCAAAATCATGGCCTCACTTTGGGGTATTAAACCCTTAAAATTTTTCATTCAATAATTTTAATATTATCATTCAACATTTAATCACATAAGCTTCATTTTATTTGTATACAAAAACCAATTTATATCCCTAAATTCTAGTCAAAATCGTGGCCTCACATTTGGGTAGGAAACTCCAATTTTTCCATTTAACAACCCTCACATGATCAAGCATTTTCAACATATCCAACACATTCAAACTCATCAATCTCAAATTAAGAACATATAGGCACACAAAATCATCAACAAAGTAAGCATACAAATATGGATTTCTCCATCAACCAATCGCACAAGGTCTCCTCACCACCAATAATGATTGAAGTGAGTAAATCTCCCTCTTACCTAAAGGAAGAACACAAAAATGATCTCTTATTGCTCTTTGGTAGTTTTGGTTTTAGGATCCAAAAACCCTAGAAATTTCAAGACAAGGAATCAACATCAATGGTTGAAAAAGTAGAGATTCATGGTCATCAAAGAGACCATGGAACACGAAAATAAAGAGAAGAAAAATAAAAACTTTACCTTAAAGCTTAAAGCTTTGCCTTGGAAAACAATGGAGGTGAAGATAGATTTTGAAGAAAATTTTTAATAGGAAATGTAGAGGAGGTTGAGGTTAGTGTAGAAATGATCTTGGTGAAGAGAAAAATCAAAGAAAATGGTCTCTAATAGGGGCTGCAATTTTGTAGGGAAGAAGGAGAAGAAGAGAGAAGGAAGAGAAAAATATGAAGATGAAAACTAGAGAGAGAAGTGGATAGATGAAAAATGAGTGAAATGTGATTAAGTGTAGTAAGTGAGGGAGCAAAAATTCACTCCCCTTGGGCTATAGGTTGCCGCGGCAATGGGGGAGGACAGAGGGGTGGAGAGGCTTCTCCAACAAGCCAAGGGCATGCTTGGTCATTTGGTAGTCAAAGCTTCTCAAAGAAACTTTGATTAAAATATAATAAATTTGAATTAAAGTGAGTTTGATTAGACTTAAAGTAGATTATATTAGGATAATGTGATAGGATTTTTAATACATGTTATTATCCAATGGACAATTGTTACAATTAACAGAAGTTAGTATTAATTGTCCGGCAGACAAAATTTACACAGTGATTTATTATTTTATTTGTTAATTTTTTTTGAAAAACATGAAACTTTGTAAACCATGTCCACTTTCGGGTTTAGTAAGATCTCCCGTCGACGTTTTCACAGATCAAGGTTCTCGGAAAAAATATCTCATTTTTCCGGCTCCGCTCAATTTACACGTAAAATGAGAAATAATATTTAAATATTCCGCATTCTCAGACAAATCCAATTTTTTTTTTCAAAAATCACAAATATTAGAAAATAAATATTTATAATAAAATAAATAAAATTTAGAGTGTTACAGCAAGACTCTCCGAGCTTTAGAGATGAGGGGATAGGACCCATTTCTTCAAGATGGAATAAAGCTTGTCAAAGTGATATCACTAAGGGTGTCAAAATGGGTCAAGCTCAATGGGTCGGTCCGAATAGTCCGACAAAATGGACGGGTTAGGATAACAAAAAGTCAGTCCGAAACTTATATGGCCCAAATGAGTTGAGCCCGAATGGGTCGGGTTAGACCATTTTTTTAACACTACATTAGGTTGAATAAGCTAGGCTGGGCTAACAAAATGTCATCTCGAAACTTATATGACTCGAATAGGCCGGCCCGAAAATGGCCTGACCCTGAATGGGTCGATCCGACCCGTTTTGACACCCCCAGATATCACTGGCTTCAGTTGTAACAGGTGGTTAAGTTCTTTTTTCACATTTTTTACTTTTTTCCCCCACATTTTCCCTACTTATACAGTCCATTTTCTGAGATCATAAGAAAGTTAGCTGTATTTAAATTTTCTCTGCAAAAATATACAACCAGTTCAGTTCATTGATAAGTAGTATGCTTTATTTATAAGTTACATACATGCATGGTATCTTCATAGGCATCAATGAAATCACAAAAAATCTAATCCATTTCCATTATTAGATGTTAAATCTCTTTACGTAATACAGGCGCGCTTATGACTGCTTAGGGTTTGCGAGTGTGTGTAGTGCTTGAACGGTTCCGATGCCTCTGTTGCCATTTTTCCTTCTTCATAGCTTCTTCAAGTGTGCACAGCAGCTTAGCTTGCATAGTTGTTGGATTATATGGAGGGTTTAAGGATTTATTTTAATTGTACATTTTCTTGAAGCTGAGGCTCTGCCACAATTTTTTTTTAAAAAAAATAGTCATTGAAAATTGAAAATGTATTTTATTTGTAATTAGATTTTTGTAACAATTCAATTTTTAATTTAATTTAATAGATTTTTTTTTCACAAAAAGTTTTGAGTGGAGGAAGGTTTTCTCATTCTAATGTGAAGACAAACCACCAACCTAAATGAGAATTTACAGTAGAATCACAGATCATTTACCAATGGAAAAACAAGGATTCGAACCTAAGTCATGTAATTGTCATGAGTGAAAGGTCATTTAAGTGAGTCAATCCCTGTTGATAATTTAATTCAAGATGGTTAAATTAAACAATCAGTCTCTATAGTTTCACCCAATTTAGATTTTGGTCCATGTAGTTTTCTTTTTATATTGGTTCTTACATTTTCATTATTTTGAATTTTGGTCCCTACTGTTATGGTATTAATATTTGAATTTTAGTTCTTATAATATCTACTATTAAGGTATTAGCTATTATTTTTCATTAAGAATTGATCTTTATAGTTTCGAATTGTTTATTTATTGGTCCTCGAAGAACCAAAATCTAAATAAAAAAATTATAAGAATCAAAATTCAAATCGATAAAACTGTCAAAATTGATTGTTTAGTTTAACCATTCAACATTTGATTCATTCCTTAAACTATTGAAAAAGCTAAAATACAATAAGTTTGACTTAATTTTATATATAGTATACAAAATTTGTTTTCTTATCAAGTAGCTCCTTAAAATTTGATAAATTATAAATTTGTTAAATTGAAAATTATATTTCATAGAAAGTCATTTACCTCAATGTTATATGACATGGATAAAATATGTTAAAAATATTTTTTTGTGTATTAATATGATGTACTATATATTATGCATTTTATTTATTAGTTTAATTTTGACGTTATATCTCATTTAGTAAGTTTATCTTCTTTTTTTAACTGCATTTAGTAAGTTTATCTTAATAATTATAAGTAATTTTAAATTCATTAAATAATATTATAACATATCATTAGATATAAGTGTAAAATTTTGTTTATATATTCGTAAAGAGTGTGTCGATATAGTAAGTAACCTTAACCTAATGAGACGAGGATGAGAGTTTGAATTTTAGGGAAGTAACTTTTGTGAGAAGACTACAAATCTTTGTGCTCTTGTGTTCGAACAGAAATTAGTCTTATAAGTGATTCAAATAAGTCAAATGTGTAAAAGTATATCGTGATTTCACTTAAAAAAATTTGTCCGTACATTAAAATTAAATTGTTATTTTAAATTATTTAAACTCATTTTATACTAATTTTTGTTTTTTTACTAAACATTTAATTTTAATCAGTTCGTCTCTAAATTTAAAATTTAACTTCTCCAAGGTTATTGCTTTTGTTATTATCTAATTTTATAGAATTTTAATAAGATTATTTTAAAATAAATTTGTTTGCATAGAGAGTAAATGAAGATATATTTATCACTTATTTAATAAAATGTATAAAAATCTCAATTGATGAATATATACCTTCACTTAGATGTGGTAAAACGGGTTTAACCCGTTGGGTTGGTCTGTCAACCCGCTATTTTTTGCGAGTTGGGTTCAAGATTTCAACCCATTTTTAATTTTCAACCCGCATAACCCGCAGTTAAGCGAAGCAGTAGTGGGTTGGCCACGTCAGATTGAGTTTTTTAAAAAAATGTTATAAATTAGTTTTATTATTTGTCTTGTGATATTTTTATGGGTATGATATTAAATTTATTTTATTTTTTTAATCTCTATAAATTATAATTTTTCTATTTTTTAATTTTTATGATTTGTTTTTATTTTTTATACATTTTATTTTATTTTTTAAAATTAACTCACTTACTTTTTTTATTTTTTTTTTTATGCGAATCAATCTATCAACCGGCACTAAAGCGGAGTGATTGACTCTTCTAACTCATTTTTTTTAAAAACAGATTAACATGTCCCATCCTATATTTTTACGGGTTAAATACGGGACGAGACAGACGAGGCAGGTTAGCGCATTTTGGCACCGCTGCGTTCACTTACTTATTTTCGACCTTCACTTACTTATTTTCGGTCTTGGTCACTTTGTATTCGCTCGCCGCTCAGAGACGGAGGTTCTGGAACGCCTTCAAATTGCTGGATCAGTAGCAGTAGCAGTAGGGCATATCTTGGTTGAATCAACTTCAATCTCCAATCTCCAATCTCCAATCTAATGTTTAGCTTTTTCCGCCAAAGAGCTCTTGTCTACCTCAAGACTATCACCGAAGCATCACCAACCCCAAAATGTTACCTTCTTCTGCAACACCAACACTACCCATCACCATCACCATTACCATTACCAATCTCTCTCAACTACTTCTCAACCGCTTCAGATCAACAATCTTTCACCGTATCCTACCTCACAACCAGTTGTGGGTTCTCACCAGAAACTGCTCTCAAAGCATCCAAGCGAGTTCGTTTCGACACCTCCCACAAGCCAGATTCGGTTATCGCCTTCTTCAGAGACCACGGTTTCTCCATCTCCCAGATACACAGTATAATTCACAGGGCACCGGCGCTGCTTGTATGCGATCCCCACAAAAGGGTTTTGCCCAAGTTTGATTTTTTAGCCTCCAAAGGTGCTTCTGCCTCTGACATCGTTCTCACGGTGACTAGGAGCCCAGGCTTCCTGCGTACAAGCCTTGAGAATAATATCATCCCTGCCTATGAATTGATAAGGAGATTCTGTCCCTCTGATGCGAAAGCCATTGCTTGTGTAATTGATCATCCCACTTCCATTGGTGATTCTCGTGTGCCACTAAATGTGAAATTGTTGCATGATGATGGAGTGTCCCATTCCAACATTCACCATTTGCTTCGTACCAGGCCTTCTATACTCTGCTCTACTGACTTTAAGAAGGCTGTGGATGAAGTAAAGCAATTGGGATTTCATCCTTCCAAATCAAGTTTTAGTGTAGCATTACTGGCCAAAAGGGCTATAACCAAATCCCAATGGGATACCAAAGTCGATGCCCTTAAGACCTGGGGCTTTTCCGAAGAAGAAATTTTTGATGCCTTTAGGAGGCTGCCCCACTTTATGCTACGATCTAAGGACAAACTCAATGCAGTGATGAGTTTTTGGGTCGGTCGTCTCGGTTGGGATCCTTCAACGCTTCTCAGAGCACCAGTAATTTTTGGATATAGTTTGGAAAAAAGGCTTATTCCAAGGGCTTCAGTTATCCAGGATCTTCTCTCCAAAGGTTTGATAAAGAAGAATGCTAGCTTAATTAAACCATTTGGTTTATCTGAGGAGTTGTTCATGAAGAAGTTTGTAAAACGTTTTAAGAAGGAGGAAACATCTGAGCTATTAAAGCTATATCAGCGACGATGTTAGCATCTGGCGGTTGCTTAACTTACGACCACAAATTTTGGTGTAATCCATCCATATTATGTTTCGTCATCACATTCTAGTACTTGTTCTACTCCTGCCTAAATCTGGATTTCTACTAATTTGTTTGAATTGTTTCATTTGCTCAGTTGGAACCTTTTTTTATTTTAGTCACAGTTCTGATCTATATCAATAACTTGATATTTTATAAATAGTTGATCCAATAGATATTAATCAAATATCATTTTCCCTATGTGGGCAATCAATTTCAGCCAAAGTAGAATTGTTAAAATATCAGAAATCCTTGTCTGGCCTAGGGGAAATCTGAGTGATTGAATAGTTATTCTGATTATATATATGCAAATTTTTTTGTGAAAACTTTTGTATATACTATATAGTATAACATCTTTATTTTTTTCTAGCCAAATGACCATTGCTTTTGTTATGAATCTGGAGAAAGGTTATTCTTCTTACTTGGCAGCTGGTTGTTTGATTGTTTTGTGTGGAACAAAGGGATTAATGTGGATTATGTTGTTTCATTGAATAATAGCTTCCTGTTACTGAAAGTTATATGGGGTTGAATAGTGTATTGGTTCTTTTTGGCCATGAATAGGTACGGGTTAGTTACAAGTTCACATTTGCTGAGAAAAGTATTAAGCAAATGGATCTTTCGCTTGGAGAGTTGTTCCAGGTTTAAGGATGCTTTAGTATAGTATTGAAATGAGCAGATATGTCAAAGGATCTTCAGGTAAAACAGCTATTAAATGAATTTGTACATACTATTCATGAAGTTAAAATTACTGTTTGTTTCTTGGAATTTGTGGATTAGTTGAGTGTTGAGACCTTGTCCCTGATATTATAAATTCTTCTGGATCTTGTCCTTTGTTTATCTATATGTTTTTTCCCAGGTTAGTATTTATCTTGATGGTTGGTACACTTTTGAATTGTTACAAGCCATTTTTGTTACAAGAATTTGTTTCCTATCTGAAAAGAAAAACATATCTGAGGTCTGGTCAACTATTGGGTAAGTGAAAACTGAGATATAGGCCTTTCGTAAAGAACCATGCATCAGCAAGACAGAGATGTCCATCCATTTAAAACGTTTAGCTTAATATCCATTTTATTAAGTATTCCTTTAATACTTCCTTTTTGTCCCATTGAGTTATTGAACTGATAAGTCAAGACAAGGACACCAGTTTCTTCAGTGGCAGATTGAAAGGAGGTTTGAACAAGAGTACTGGAATTTCAGACTGCAAACAAGCAAATGTGGTACTGCCCATGTGGTTTTGGATTGTCTGAAATTTCTTCGCGCAAACTCATGATCTTGGCTCCTTCTCTGTTTTTTCTTTTTTTTTCCGGTTTTATACTACCCGGCATATCAATCAAGTTTGATACTCAGCATGAAGATAACTGTTCTTAGTGATTCAACTGATCGGTTTTAAATTTGATACTAAGCAAGAATGCAAGCTGGGCTACAGTATTAATTATGGCCTATGGGATTTTGTTTATGTTAACAAGTCTTTGGGCCAATTGTTGTGGAACCTCAGGGTGAATGAGTATGATAATAATTGAAGAGTTAATACTTGATGCGAAAAGAGTTGAGCTTAATGGTTGGAGGATTTGTTTTTTCATATTGGAGAGTTGTTCCAGGACAGCATACTTAGTTATGTTTGATCGGAGTGAATTGAGAAGGTATTTCAAATAATACTCGGTCGTTTGAAATGAGGCACATGTTGCATGGATTTTCCACGTCTTTTGAAATGAAAAGATGGTTTGATTTTTCTAGGAAGGGACAGTAATTTAGTTCTTAAATCATAAGCTTCATTGAACATATACTCTTCTCATAAGTTCATGTAAGTTTTAGTTAAAAAATGATAATAAGAGATTCAGTTTTATTTTTTATTTTTTTTTAAAAAACCATCATTCAACCCTTTTCTTTCTCATAGTAGTAATTGGCACTCCAGTGTTAGGGGTTGCTGCTGAATCTATTCAGCACATTTTGCGGGATTGTGACCGGTCAAAACGAGTTTAGTGTAGTATCCTGCCCACTTAACATGCAACGCAAGGGACTTTTATCACCGAGAAATTCTTGCTTGTGAAGTGTGTAACACTTTGAAAATTAAAAATTTGATGATAAATAGTTATTTTATAATATTTGTAATTTTTACGAATTTTTTTAGATTTTTTTGAGAATGTAAAATATTTTCATAATATTTTTCGTTTTGCGTGCGCATTAAGCGGAACCGAAAAAATGAGATATTTTTTTCGAGATCTTTGAACTGTAGAAACGTCGATGAGGGATCTTATTGAACCCGATGTCAGACACGGTTTTTGAGGTTTTACGCTTTTTGAGATTTTTATCTGATAAATAAAAATCGTAAAATAATTTTATTATTCGTTGGACAATAAATACCAGTTTTGTTAACTGTAAATTTCTATCCACTGATAATAAATTCGATACAGTGTTAGTCACATTTTAGAGAACACTTTAGTGACATCACAATAATGACATCATCACCATGACATTACTTTGACTTTTCAAAGATGGAAGCTTAGCTTGTTGAAGAAGCTTGGAGGAAGCTTCCTAGCAATTTCCTCATGACTTGTAGAAGAAGCCTCATTTCCCTCTCTCCTCCTCTCCACCACACAATTTTGGGGGATCTTTGTGGCCACTTATTTTATTCCATGCATTTACACAAAATACACTTAATTACACATTTCATTTCATTTCACTTTGCTATCACTTTCTCTCTCTACTTTCCATCTTCATCTTTTTTCTCAACCATTTTCTCCTCCTTCTCTCTAACTCGACGGCAGCCCCACACCCTTCCACACTCCATGGATGCTTGATTTCAAGCTTCAATCTTGCTTGAATCTACACTTCCATTGAAGATCTTCCTTTCTTGTTAGAATCGCTTTCTAAAAAGCTCACATTTTTCTCTCCATTCTCTTCCTCTTTCACAACCAAGAAGGCCCATTTTTGGGTATCCACTTCTCTTGCTCAAACAACCTCATTTCCTACCATTTCTCATCACCTAGAACACTTTCTCTTTTGTAACCACCACCAAAATCCACCATTTTCGTTTTTGCTCCATCAAGCTTCAAAGTTAGAGACTTTAAGGTAAAGTTCATAGTTTTTCCACCTTTTCTCCTCATTTTTGTGATTCTTGATCTCTTAGGTGATCAAGGATTCTTTTTCTAAGCTTTGATGATAATTTTGGTGAGTTTTGATGTCCTTAGGGTTTTTTTGAAAGTGAAAAACGAAAATCAAGAACAAAAGAGCTTACTTTCTTGTATTGTCTTCAAGAGGTAAGAGAAAGATAATCCTCTTCAACCTATCTTGATGGTAAGGAAACGTTTTTGGTGTTGTTGATGAGGAATCTATGTGTGGATTGCTCTCTTGGTTGTGTTGTTTTTTATGATTTTGTATTTATTTGGACTTGTATGAGTTATTGGTTATCTTTGCATGTTTTGATGGCTATGGATTGTATATTGGAATGTTTGGATTAATGTATGGAGAATTGTAGGGTTTACTTACCATTTTGAAAGCTACGGCCTTAGGGCAAATTTTTGAGGATTTAAGTTTGATTTTAGAGACATTGGAACTTAGGTGATTAGGTATTAAAAGGTGTTAAAAGAATTGATGATTGTAATGGAATAATTTTAGGACTTCTCACTTGGGAGGCTCACGGTCTCTAGGAGATTTATTGGTTTAAGTTGTGATCTTTGTGCAACCTTGAGTCTTAAGTGATTAAATGATAAGTGTTCAATATTGTGGTGAATGAAAAAGGGTTAGACTTTGTTATAATGAGGCTCACGGATTCTTAAGGCAAAATGCCACGAAATGTAGTGCTAAAATGGAGACTTAGATGATTAGGGAATTCTAGAGTCGTTAAGAGTTCATAAAATAGGAAGAATAAAGAATAAGACTTTATATTATGACATAGAATGAATTTGGACATACGGGAAGAACAAAAGAGTTTGTGAGACTTGTAAAACTTTTGAGTAATTTTAAGTGAGCATAATTGATTAGATTAAGGAACTTGATCAATCTAAAGGAATGAAGATTGAATAAGGACTTCAAGAGAATCCCTCTAGAAAATGAATTCATAAGAGAAGTTAATTAAAGTGTAACCTCATAATGATTTTCATAATAGACGTGACTTAAAGCAAAACTTGTAATGATCTCATAAAAATTGTTGAGTTAAAGTGAAACCCGATATAAACTTTAAAAAGTGTGTTATCACCCTTGAGAAATTAATACTATACTATTGTGGGTCCACGGTTAGGACTAGAATTCTGTTGATGCTTAAATTGGCTAAATTGTGGCATATGATAGAAAAGTGTTATTGTGAAATATACATGATTGTGCATGGAGTCAATATGCATTGAACATTTGCTCAGTCGATAACTGTTAAAAGGCTGGATGAGCCTATGATTATTCATTGAGTCAACATGCATTGAATATTTGCTCAGTCGATGACTGTTAAAAGACTGTATGAGCTTATGAATGCGAACTGAATAGTGTGGTCTGTGATGGATCTGAGGGGGGCGTAAGGCGCGGTAAAATCTGATTGCACGCATTACGGGCCCGACAAATCATTATTCTTTACGTAGTGAATTAATGAGAATTGAATAGTGTGATCTGTGATGGATCTAAGGGGGGCGTAAGGCGCGGTGAAAGCCAATTGCACGCATTACGGGCCCGACAAATCACTATTTTTTGTGTTGAATGAATGAGAATTGAATAGTGTGATCTACTGGAAGGATCTTAGAGGATCGTGAGGCGTGATGGTTCATTTCGTGATAATGTTATCACATTATTATACCCTTGGCCATGATAAACCGTTGCAACGCATCACGTGCCTGATAAGTACTATTCACTTCGTGGTCCCATAGACTGTCATTGAGGGGGACAGATCTTCTGGAACGTTCATCTTTGAAATGGAATAGAAAATCTTGGTACCAAGTGCACATGCATTGTGTGTCGATATTGTGAGTCTGCATATCATATGACACTTATTTATATGAAGATTATACTATTATTTTATTAATTTCATGATTATCTGAAATGTTTTAATTATTCATTATCTGAGACTCTGTTGCTATTTTCTTTTATTGTATGTGATTACTGCTACTTAAATGTTATTACTCTGCTATGTGGGTGCTCTGTGCCATTCTGTTTCTTTACTGTCATAATTAGTAATGTAAGTAGGATGTCTCACCTCTTTCCTGTATCCTTGTATTTTCTGTTTTATATTTATATTTGATAAAAGATTGTGAGGAAGAAGATGAGGGACCACACCCTTACTGATTGGATTGGGCTGATCCATTGTTTTCGAAATGGCGTCTGGACGAGATTTCTTCGGTTACGTATAGGTGCAACTCCATGGGGGCATTGATGCCTGACGTGTCGACTGGGACACCAAGCGTCGCATATATTTTGGGGTTGCGACTTTGTCTGCTAGTAGTACCTATCTCAGGGTTACTACTTTTCCCATTTGTGCTTTTATACCCGATACCTTTTATTTGAATATGTAAGTACTATATTTCGTGTTATCAGTGCTTTGTGTTAAGGACGAAAATATTATATATGGAGTATGTTTTCCTTCAGTGGTTGTGTTTTAGAATAGTTGGGTACTAAATATGCATTCATTTGGGGCTTATATTTTCTATATATGTATATATGAAATATTTATTTTGAAAAAATTGTTGTTGAGACTGTGATACTCCTGGATATAGTGACTGTGGTGTAATGACGATTGTGCCATGATTATTAGATCAAGGGGTGTTACAAAGTGTCTTGGTTCTAGCAAAAGAGGTCACACAAGTGATTCGCATGTATATGATGTTAGCAACTGCCATGTCTGTCATTTGGCATTGCAGAAACTTGCTCATCTTTAAGAACGTGCATCAGCATCACAGTGTTGAGCAAATGGTGTTCATGATCAGTTTCTGTACATAACAGTATGTGGTTGTAGCTATGGCCAGCAACCATTCCGTTCCGCCAATTCTATCTCTCCATCTAAATCCCAAGTGGTAGTGTTGCCCAAGTTTGAATTTTTACGTTCTAAGGTGCTTCTACCTCTGACATTGTTCATGTGGTGAGTACGGGCCCTAGATTCTTGTCAAGAAGCTTCGTGAATCATATAATTCCAACATATGAATTTGTAATAGGGTTCCTCTTATCTGATAAGCAAACCATTACTTGTTCAAATCGTAATTTGGTTTTCCTCTCTGATAGTCGTGTGGAACTTAATGTCAAATTGTTGTTTGATAATGGAGTCACCCATTCAAGCATTGCAAGATTGCTTCGTAAATGGCCTAGTATACTTTGCTCATATGACTTGTTGAAGATCGTTGAGGAATTAAAGGAACTGGGTTTTGATTCTTCAACTTCAACTTTTAGTGTAGCATTGCTTGCGAAAAGAACTATGAGCAAAATCAGGTGGGCTGAGAAAAAGAATGCAAGCTTAACGAGTCCATTTCTTATTTCTGAGAAGTTGTTCTTGGAAAAAATTATGAAATGTTTTAAGGAAGAATCTTCTCATCTGTTGAAGCAGTATGAGAAAAAAGTGAATCATTTTTTATTTTATTTTTTGTAACTCATCTTCCTTATCTTGTTCTGTCATTCCCTTGAAATACTTGTCCTGTCTTGTCTAAATCAGGACAGGAACTAGTTTATCTGACTTGATTCAATTGCATACTTGACCATTATCTGTAGTTGCTAGCGTTGATTCTAATCTAGTGGGAGTTGTGATGTATATCATTATCAATCATAATAATATCAGACGCTTTGTCAGCAAAGTTCAAACGGTCTTGCTTATATAATACTTTTGTAAGCTGGGTTATTTCATCTTCCAATTGTGTTTAATCAATAAATCCATTATGTATATTATGCTCTTCCCATCCAAGGTTGGCGGGATCAGGTTCTCCACATCACTAGATCTATTATATATTGGTATGACCGATCGCATGCAAGTTTTTATCTTTTGGCCCATAGTCTTGGATGTATGATGGAGATGGGCTTAAACTTGAGATATCATAGGACTTTCTTTTGGTTTTTTGGTTTATTGCCATTTTTTTATGGTGCGATTTATAAAATAAGATCCATGATCTGCATTTTTTGAGAAAAAGGTTGTTGAACTTGAAGCGATGAGAAAAATCGATTGTTTCAACACCTGTTTCTCAGTGAGAAAATGTTTTGCATGACTGCTTTTGTATGTTTACAGTCATCAGTTCTGTTCAATATTTTGGTATTTTTTCGAGTTATCCAGCCTGACCAAGCTAACCATTTTGGCTCAAATGGGCTCCACATGTCCATTGACATTCATTCATTTTGGCTCAAATTACCCCCAAAAAAAAATGTTAAAAAAAATTAAGTTTTATCTCTATAGTGATTGCAGGTTTTGAGTTTCGATTCGACTCTTGTATATCACAGTAGGCTTCACTGCTCAAATCCGAAGTTGATGTGGCAAAACCCTTGTCTACCTCAATGGCATCATTATCATTATCATACCAATACCAAAAATCAAAGTATTTTTTTTGTTGAAAAAAAAATCTTACATAGTGTACTTGGGATCACATGAGCATGGTGGAGGAGTTACAGATGCTGATTTTGATCGAGTTACAGAAAGTCATTATGAATTCCTTGGATCCTATTTGGGAAGGTACACACATATACACTATTTAAGTGTACTAGACTAAAGAAACTTGACTTGCATATTCACTTTTTGTTGGTTCAGAAGACTTGTTTCTCTGATTAACATAACATTGTGTGTCATGCAGTTCTGAGAAAGCAAAAGAAGCAATAGATTATTCTTACACAAGGCACATCAATGGCTTTCTACCATCCTCAAAGAGGATGAGGCGGCTGACATTGCAAGTAAGACTGCAGAAAATCCTTGTTTTCAGTGTGAAGGTGAATGTGATGAATAAAGTTCTTACTGTTGTTGGGTATTTGATGCAGAACATCCAAACGTTGTGTTAGTATTCTTAAACCGAGGAAGAAAATTACACACTACCCATTCGTGGGAATTAGTGTCACTGGAACAGAATGGTGTAGCTTTGACTCCCTTTTTAGAAAAGCCAGATTTGGTGACGATACTATTATTGGGAATCTTGACACTGGTAATTTACCTGCTTCTTGTTTTTGCCATTGTAAATTTTCAGCTATTACCTGAGGTAGGCCATTCCAGTGTAAAAATTATTATTATTTTCATGACTCACTCTTGCCGACCACTGCCTTAATAATGTTTAAGCTTTTGATTTGATAGCTTCTATTCAATGTTTCTAATTATTTAAAAAAGGAAAATTCCTTCATGTTGGAGATTTGGACTAAAATGAATTATATATGTATCACACAAACACAAAGCAGGTGTTCTTTACGTAATACGTATCAGAAGTTAAAAATTTGAAAGGTCCCTTTCTTATGTTTTCATTCTTCCTTGCTGAGACCATATCTTTCCTCTGTTGTCTGTCTAGTGCTAGAAAAAAAGAAATAGACTGACAAAAAAAAATTGACTCTAATTTTTTACTCTAACTCTTTTTTTTTTAATCTTATATAATTTTTTTTATTTATTATTTTTAACCTCATTTAATTAAACTAATAGATATATAAAAAAAGATTAAATGAGATTAGAAAAAATGGTTGGAGTAAAGTTTTATTCCACAAAAAATGTTTAATAACTATCCATCTGTGAAAAGGTGAAAAACAACATTTGTATTGTTTTGCAGCCGTGTAAATCACTTTGGCGTGGACGCTTCTCATGTGTAACAAATCACCAGTGACCCATTATGGACTCTTTTACCAATCAGGTGTAGTTTGGAAAAAAAATTACCGATCAAGTATAAGTCAAAAATTAATTATAGAAGTGGTATAAAATGAATAGTATATACATTCTCATCTTTTTTTTATTAATTTTTTTGGATAAATCGTTAGTATAAAACACGACTTACTCATTATTAATTTTTATTTATTTATTTTGCTACGAAGTCATGCTTGTTGAGCATGACTTTTTTTTTTATTGAAGTCGTGGCTGTGAGCCACAACTTTTGTTTTTTTAAGTGTCGTGGCTTTAAGCCATGACTTGTGTAGGGCAACAACGATTGGTTTTGCTGCGACTTGCCCTTCCTTCTTCGCCTATATAAGACATTTTCTCGTTCTATTGTGACTTCGTATTGTTGATCAGGATTTCTATAAGCAAATTTTAAGTTTTCTTTGTCATTACAATTTTATATCAAATTCATTTTATTTTTATTTAATTCTCTTCATTAAAGGTATTTATAAAAAATGTTAATTATATTTTTTTATTACAACTTTATTTTCGTTTACTAATATGAATTTTGTTATTTATTTTAAGTTAACAGATGTCATCATTTGACCCTCCTCGTAGTTCATTCAGTGCTAATGTTGGTTATATTTATGATTACGAATATAGTGATCCTCATAGGCCTCTAAGTCTTATGGTCACTAACCTTGTTATTGGAGTAAATATTCATTCAACAGAATCATATGATCCAAACAATGTGGCTCCAGGTATAAGAGATAATGTTAGTGAATTTAGTGAAGAGGAGGATTCTCAAGAAGGTGATGATGGCAACAGAGAATGCGAGATAGGCGTGGGTGAACCTGTGACTATAACTTATGCTACTTCATCTTCTTTTTTATCTAATCTTAATTTGCAGGCAATGCATGCTCCTGAATTTCCTGATAATTATGGAATTAGGAGAGGAAGCAGTGCAAATCTGAATATTGATATGTGGGTTGGTGTAGCGTCCCAGGGCTGACGAGGGCGGGGAGTGGTCGTCGGTGCTAAAGTGAAAGCATCAATAAGCGGCTCCTGGCAGGCTTCTAGGTGAAAGGTCTCATGAATGAACTGAATACACACCGGAATGAGAGAGATTCAGAGACTGTGCAAGTATGAGACTGCATAATTAAGAATGACTTAAATGAATTAATTAAGCGTAGTCATATCAATAAGTTGCAACTTCTTTTCGGGAGCCTAGAACATAAGAACTCCATGGTTAAGTGTGCTTGACCTAGAGTAATTGTAGGATGAGTGACCTCCTGGAAAGTTTCCTAGGATATGTGTGAGTGAGGACAAATCACGCTGAAAAGACATGTGTTGGTTTATGGAGACACTCGTCAATCCTGCAAGCAGTCCCGGGATATTACAGTTGGCATGTGATTTGAATCAAAACAAGTAATAGTTAATGCAATTAAGCAGTACCACATTCAGAAGTCATTCGACTATGTGGTTGAAGAGAGCAGACCTGACAGATGTGTCAGGCTCTTGAGTTCACTTAATGTATCTCCCTTTATTGGTTGATTTATCTGAAGCTAGGAATTATAGTTGGGGTTCAGTTGTTCTAGCCTATCTGTACCGAGGATTGCATCGTGCCACTAATCCTACACAATCTGACATTGGAGGATGCTTATTACTTCTTCAAGTATTGGCATGGGATCACATTCCTAGCATTGTACTATGACTAGAACCATTATCTAATGATGAGGTGCAAGAAGGACTTAGCTATCCTCTTGCACGTAGGTCTAATCATAAATTAAATTATTATTTTTTTACTCTATAATTTGACTCTAATTATATATATATATATATATATATATATATATATATATATATATATATATATAATTTATATGTGTGTGTGTGTAACAGGTGGTGTCATCCCATGAGCACAACCTTTATACCCGACCATGCTGCTAACATCATACGATTAATCTTAGACCGTTTACATATTGATGAAGTTAAATATACTTTTCTATTTCTATCTTCTTTCAACAATAATATTAGTTAATATTATAAAAATTAACAACTACACATATTTACCAGTTTATATGAAAACCATATGCGACACCTGAAATCATGCAGCTAAATATTCCTGATGTCTCTCAAGTTATATGTGCAATGGTGCTATTGATATGTTTTGCCACTGTTGAGTGACACCCTGTAGATCGGGTCATGCGACAATTTGGATTGCAACAATGCATTCCAGCAGACACATACAACTTTGATACCCTTCACAATATTGACATGAGAGGTAAAGGGAAAGTATACTGGCCTAATAAACATCAGCAATGGATTGCCTTGTGGATGAATTGTCATAACCAACTCATTCAGGGCAACACATGTAGTGGTTATTTATATGAAAACTCTGAGTATATGCAATGGTACTTACGTCGCACTCGACGATATATCTCTTGAGAGGATGCATATTCTGGTGGTGCGGTATGATCATTCTTTTATTATTTAATTTAATGTGGTATAAAAGCATTGTTATGTTAACATCTAGTATCACTAACAACAAAATGAATTTTTTTTCAGTATTCTTTTGTGCACGCAATTCAAAGCTACACTACCTCTCCAAACATTGTCGAAAATCTCCTACAGATCATACAAACCATTAATTGGGCCTGTCGTGATATGTTGAATGCCTTGGAAGAGATCCATCCATCAGCCTTCTCAACAGTACATGAAGAAGCTGCTCTTACTCAACATTTTACTATACCTGAGCAGGAGCCTGACAAACAAAGATAAAGAAGACATGTGCAACAACGTCAAAGAGAAGATGTTGATGAACATCCATAGACATCTCAAACTCAGGCACATGAAGATGTTTATGTTCCCCAAGGCTTTTCAACATCTCAATATCCACAATCATTCCACCATATTCCTTCCACTTCTCAATTTTCAACATATCAACATTCATCATCATCCTACCATGTTTCTTATACTCAACTTTTTGAATCACCACCACCACCTAACATATTTGCTGCCTATTTAGGCACTCCGTTCACAACATTGATGAATCCAGATTATCGTCCAACTATGCCTAACGAGGACACTGAACATGATGGTAATAATAAGAACCTTGTGCCATAACAGTAAAAACCAAAAACAAGAGGCGGTAGAATAAGAACAAGAGGAGGAAGAAGTCAAACATAAAGAGTTAAGGTTTTTTAACTTGTAAAGTTTTTTATATAATCAAGTTATGAATTAATTAATTTTTCTCATAGCTTCTTATGATATTTCTTTTTAACAAATTAATTTTAAAAATATGAAAAATAAAACCCTAGACTTAAGCTTCACTTGAATTAAAAAAAAAAACAGAAGTCGTGGCTCCTAGCCACGACTTCATTATGAAAAAAAAGAATGGGTAAGTCGTTAGTGAAAAGCACAACTTACCCTAAAAAATTAATTAAAAAAAAAGATCGGATGTAAGTCATGGTTCTCGGTCACGACTTACTCTTTTTTGGTAATTATTTTTTGACTTACACCTAATCGGTAAAATTTATTCCTACTTATACCGATTGGTGAATTAATCCCCATTATGTTTTATCAATAAACTATTGCAAATAGCAATATGTATCATTTTTACTAATTTTCTAAGAAACATTGTGTTTCAATAATTCATACGTTGTTATTTCTTTTACATATTATTGTTTTCATTAAAGTTTTTATTTAAAATTTATGTATTATAGGTGTATGGCCAGAATCTCCGAGCTTTAGAGATGAGGGGATAGGACACATTTATTCAAGATGGAAAGGAGCCTGTCAGAGTGATATCACTAGGGGTGTCAAAATGGGTCAAGTCCGATGGGTCGGCCCAAATAGCCCGACAAAATGGACGAACTGAGTTAGTAAAATATCAGCCTGAAACTTACATGGTCCGAATGGGCCGAGCTAGACCATTTTTTTAACACTACATAAGACTAATTGGGTTGTGCTGAGTTAGCAAAATGTCAATCCGAAACTTATATAACCCGAATGAGCCAGTCCAAAAATGGCCCGACCCCAAATGGGCTGGCCCGACCCGTTTTGACACTCTCAGATATCACTGGCTTCGGTTGCAACATGTGGTTAAGTTCTTTTTTCACCCTTTTAACTTTTCCCCCCCACATTTTCCCTACTTATACAGTCCATTTTATGAGATCATAAGAAGTTTAGCTGTATTAAATTTTCTCTGCAAAAATATACACTAGTTCAGTTCGTTGATGAGTAATATGCTTTATTTATGAGTTACATACATGCATGGTATCTTCACAGGCATCAATGAAATCACAAGAAATCTAATCCATTTCCATTATTAGATGTTAAATCTCTTTACGTAATACAAGCGTGCTTATGACCGCTTAGGGTTTGCGAGTGTGTGTAGTGCTTGAACGGTTCTGATGCCTCTGTTACCATTTTTCCTTCTTCATAGCTTCTTCAAGTGTGCATAGCAGCTTAGCTTGCACAGTTGTTGGATTATATGGAGGGTTTAAGGATTTATTTTAATTTTACATTTTCTTGAAGCTAAGGCTCTGCTATAATTTTTTTTAAAAAAAATATTCATTGAAAATTGAAAATGTATTTTATTTGTAATTAAATTTTTTTGTAAAAATTCAATTTTTAATTAAATTTAACAGATTTTTTTTTCACAAAAAGTTTTGAGTGGAGGAAGGTTTTCTCATTCTAATGTGAAGACAAACTACCAACCTAAATGAGAATTTACAGTAGGATCACAGATCGTTTACCAACGAGAAAACAAGGATTCGAATCTAAGTCATGTAATTGTCATAAGCGAAAGGTCATTTAAGTGAGTCAATCTCTATTGATAATTTAATTCAAGATGCTTAAATTAAACAATTAGTCTCTATAATTTCACCCAATTTATATTTTGGTCCATGTAGTTTTCTTTTTATATTGGTTTTTATATTTTCACTATTTTGGAATTTGGTCCTTATCATTATGATATTGATATTTATAAATTTTACTAATTTAAATTTTAGTTCTTATAATATCTACTTATTAAAATATTAGTTCTTATTTTTCATTAAGAATTGGTCTTTACAGTTTCAAATTATTTATTTATTGGTCCCTGAAGGACCAAAATCTAAATAAAAAAATTATAACAACCAAAATTCAAATCGGGTGAAACTATAAGAATTAATTGTTTAGTTTAACTATTCAACATTTAATTCATTCTTTAAATTATTGAAAAAGCTAAAATACAATAAGTTTGACTTAATTTTATATATAGTATACAAAATTTGTTTTCTTATCAAGTAGCTCCTTAAAATTTGATAAATTATAAATTTGTTAAATTGAAAATTATATTTCATGGAAAGTCATTTACCTTTTCATGGAAAGTCATTTACCTCAATGTTATATGACATGGATAAAATATGTTAAAAATATTTTTTGTGTATTAATATGATGTACTATATATTATGCATTTTATTTATTAGTTTAATTTTAATGTAATATCTCATTTAGTAAATTTATCTTTATTTTTAACTACATTTAGTAAGTTTATCTTAATAATTATAAGTAATTTTAAATTCATTAAATAATATTATAACATATCATTAGATATAAGTGTAAAATTTTGTTCATATACCCGTAAAGAGTGGGTCGATGTGGTAAGTAACATTAACCTAATGAGACGAGGATGAGAGTTTGAATTTCACGAAAGTAACTTTTGTGAGAAGACTACAAATCTCCGTGCTCTTGTGCTCGAACGGAGATTAATCTTATAAGTGATTCAAATAAGTCAAATGTGTAAAAGTATATCGTAATTTCACTTAAAAAAATTTGTCCGTGCATTAAAATTAAATTGTTATTTTAATTTATTTAAACTCATTATATACAAATTTTTGTTTTTTTACTAAACATTTAATTTTAATAAGTTCGTCTCTAAATTTAGAATTTAACTTCTCCAAGTTTATTACTTTTATTATTATCTAATTTTATAGAATTTTGATAAGATTATTTTAAATTAAGTTTGTTTGTCAAGACAGAGTAAGTAAAAATATATTTATTACTTATTTAACAAAGTGTATAAAAATTTTAATTCATTAAATAATTGATGAATATATATTTTTATTTATTTATTTTAAAAATAAATTCACTTTAGGTGAATATTTTTTAAATTTAATTTATTTATTTTAGTAAGTTATTTTTTTTAAAAAAAAAAAACTGTTATTATTTTCATATGAGTTTTAAAATTTTTAAGTGCCCATTTTCGGTCTTGGTCACTTTGTATTCGCTCGCCGCTCAGAGACGTAGGTTCTGGAGCGCCTTCAAATGACTGGATCATAGCAGTAGGGCAGATCTTGGTTGAATCAACTTCAATCTCCAATCCCCAATATCATGTTTAGCTTTTTCCGCCAAAGAGCTCTTGTCTACCTCAAGACTATCACCGAAGCATCACCAACCCCAAAATGTTACCTTCTTCTGCAACACCAACGCTACCCATCACCATCACCATTACCATTACCAATCTCTCTCAACTTCTTCTCAACCGCTTCAGATCAACAATCTTTCACCGTATCCTACCTCACAACCAATTGTGGGTTCTCACCAGAAACTGCTCTCAAAGTATCCAAGCGAGTTCGTTTCGACACCTCCCACAAGCCAGATTCAGTTATCGCCTTCTTCAGAGACCACGGTTTCTCCATCTCCCAGATACACAGTATAATTCACAGGGCACCGGAGCTGCTTGTATGCGATCCCCACAAAAGGGTTTTGCCCAAGTTTGATTTTTTAGCCTCCAAAGGTGCTTCTGCCTCTGACATCGTTCTCACAGTGACTAGGAGCCCACGCTTCCTGTGTAAAAGCCTTGAGAATCATATCATCCCTGCCTATGAATTCGTAAGGAGATTCTGTCCCTCTGATGCGAAAGCCATTACTTGTGTAATTGCTTGTCCCACTTCCATTGGTGATTCTCGCGTGCCACTAAATGCGAAATTGTTGCTTGATGATGGAGTGTCCCATTGTAACATTCGCCATTTGCTTCGTACCAGGCCTTCTATACTCTGCTCTACTGACTTTAAGAAGGCTGTGGATGAAGTAAAGCAATTGGGATTTCATCCTTCCAAATCAAGTTTTAGTGTAGCATTACTGGCCAAAAGGGCTATAACCAAATCCCAATGGGATGCCAAAGTTGATGCCCTTAAGACCTGGGGCTGGTCCGAAGAAGAAATTTTTGATGCCTTTAGGAGGCTGCCCCACTTTATGCTACGATCTAAGGACAAACTCAATGCAGTGATGAGTTTTTGGGTCGGTCATCTCGGTTGGGATCCTTCAACGCTTCTCAGAGCACCAGTAATTTTTGGATATAGTTTGGAAAAAAGGCTTATTCCAAGGGCTTCAGTTATCCAGGATCTTCTCTCCAAAGGTTTGATAAAGAAGAATGCTAGCTTAATTACACCATTTGGTTTATCTGAGGAGTTGTTCATGAAGAAGTTTGTAAAACGTTTTAAGAAGGAGGAAATATCTGAGCTATTAAAGCTATATCAGCGAGGATGTTAGCATCTGGCGGTTGCTTAAATTATGACCACAAATTTTGGTGTAATCCAGCCATATTATGTTTCCTCATCACATTCTAGTACTTGTTCTACTCCTGCCTAAATCTGGATTTCTACTGATTTGTTTGAATTGATTCATTTGCTCAGTTGGAACCTTTTTTTTTATTTTAGTCATAGTTCTGATCTATATCAATAACTTGATATTTTATAAATAATTGATCCAATAGATACTAATCAAATATCATTTTCCCTATGTTGGCAATTCAATTTCAGCCAAAGTAGAATTGTTAAAATATCAAAAATCCTTGTCTGGCCTAGGGGAAATCTGAGTGATTGAATCCTTATTCTGATTATTTATATGCAAATTTTTTTGTGAAAGCTTTTGTATATACATTATAGTATCCCATCTTCTTTATTTTTTTCTTGCCAAATGACCATTGCTTTTGTTATGAATTTGGAGAAAGGTTATTCTTCTTACTTGGCTGCTGGTTGTTTGATTGTTTTGTGTGGAACAAAGGGATTAATGTGGATTATGTTGTTTCATTGAATAATAGCTTCCTGTTACTGAAAGTTATATGGGGTTGAGTAGTGTATAGGTTCTTTTTGGCCATGAATAGGTACGAGTTAGTTACAAGTTCACATTTGCTGAGAAAAGTATTAAGCAAATGGATCTATCGCTTGGAGAGTTGTTCCAGGTTTAAGGATGCTTTAGTATCATGTCTTATAGTAGTGAAATGAGCAGATATGTCAAAGGATCTTCAGGTAAAACAGCTATTAAATGAATTTGCACATACTATTCGTGAAGAAGTTAAAATTACTGATTGTTTCTTGGAATTTGTGGATTAGTTGAGTGTTGAGACCTTGTCCCTGATATTATAAATTCTTCTGGATCTTGTCCTATGTTTATCTATATGTTTTTTCCCAGGTTAGTATTCTCTTGATGGTTGGTACACTTTTAAACTGTTACAAGCCATTTTTGTTACAAGAATTGTTTCCTATCTGAAAAGAAAAACATATCTGAGGTCTGGTCAACTATTGGGTAAGTGAAAACTGAGATATAGGCCTTTCGTAAAGAACCATGCATTAGCAAGACAGAGATGTCCATCCTTTTAAAACTTTTAGCTTAATGTCCATTTTATTAATTATTCCTTTAATACTTCTTTTTTGTCCCATTGAGTTATTGAACTGATAAGACAAGACAAGGACACCAGTTTCTTCAGGTGGCAGATTGAAAGGAGGTTTGAACAAGAGTACTGGAATTTCAGACTGCAAACAAGCAAATGTGGTACTGCCTATGTAGTTTTGGATTGTCTGAAATTTCTTCGCGCAGACTCATGATCTTGGCTCCTCCTTCTTTGGTTTTTTTTTTTTTTCGGGTTTTATACTAGCCGGTATATCAATCAAGTTTGATACTCAGCATGAAGATATTTGTTCTTAGTGATTCAACTATTCGGTTTTAAATTTGATACTAAGCAAGAATGCAAGCTGGGCTACAGTATTAATTATGGCCTATGGGATGTTGTTTATGTTAACAAGTCTTGGGGCCAATTGTTGTGGAACCTCAGGGTGAATGAGTATGATAATAATTGGAGAGTTAATACTTGATGCGAAAAGAGTTCAGCTTAATGGTTGGAGGATTTGTTTTTTCATATTGGAGAGTTGTTCCAGGACAGCTTACTTGGTTATGTTTGATGGGAATGAATTGAGAAGGTATTTCAAATAATACTCGGTCTTTTGAAATGAGGCACATGTTGCATGGATTTTCCACGTCTTTTGAAATCAAAAGATGGTTTGATTTTTCTAGGAAGGGACAGTAATTTAGTTCTTAAATCATAAGCTTCATTAACCATATACTCTACGCTTCTCCAAAGTTCATGTGAGTTTTAGTTAAAAAATGATAATAAGAGATTCAGTTTTATTTTTTATTTTAAAAAAAAAAATCACCATTCAACCCTTTTCTTTCTCGTAGTAGTAATTGGCACTCCAGTGGTAGGGGTTGCCGCTGAATCTATTCAGCACATTTTGCGGGATTGTGATCTGTCAAAATGAGTTTGGTCTAGTATCCTGCCCACTTAACATGCAACGCAAGGTACTTTTATTCCCGAGAAATTCTTGCTCCTGAAGTATCTTGGTTCTAGTGAAAGAGGTCACACTAGCTACTATTACAGGTGATTGGCATATATATGATGTCTGTAACTACCATGTCTGTCATTTGGCACTGCAGAAACTTGCTTGTCTTTGAGAAAGTGCATCAACGTCACAGTGCTGAGCAACTGGTGTTTATGATCAGTTTTCGTACAGAACAATATGTGGCTGTAGTTGTGGCCAGCAACCATTCTGTTCCGCCAATTCTATCTCTCCATCTAAATCTCGAGTGGTGGTGTTGCCCAAGTTTGAATTTTTACGTTCTAAAGGTGCTTCTACTGTGTGACATTGTTCGCGTGGTGAGTACAGGTCTTAGATTCCTATCAAGAAGTTTCGAGAATCATATAATTCCAGCATATGAATTTGTAAGAGGGTTCTTCCTATCTGATAAGCAAGTGTGTGTTTGGATTAGAGTTTGTAAACTTAAGTTTGAGACAATTTGAGTTTGTAAACTTAAATTTGGTTGAAAGTGAGTTTGCAGTAATATAATTTATGTTTAGAAACTTATATTTCAAAAGTGAATTTGACAAAATGAATGTTGTTTGGATGAAAATAATTAAAATCACTTTTAAATGTGTAATTACTAAAAAGGATATGAGTTTATGTTACGAGATTAATATTACCTTTTATTTTATTTTATTATTTTAAGTGTACATGAATAAATTATATAAATGTTATTAATTTTTTTTACTTTTAGTGGTAGAGTTAAATTATAAATAAAAAATTATAATAAAATGTTAAATTATATGCATAGTTGAATAAATTATATAACAAAACGTTAAATTATATGCATAATTGATTCGATAAATGAAAGCAACTAAAGTTTCATTACATCAAGACAAATTGATTGATCCAAATCAAAATACAAAATAATAATGAAGTATACAGGAAAATGTAATACAATTTTGAAATATAAATATAAATACACTACTAATTAAGTTACATGTACTTAATAATTTGATTCCGAATTGAGTCTCGAACAATATCCATCTCTGATGAAGAGACTGTGGTTATTTTTAGGGATGGATAATCATGAACAACATTATCATCCTCATCTTTAGGTTCAAGTATATTTACATCTTCATAATGATTGAATTCAGAATCTGTTTTAGAATTTTATTCTAATAAAATTATGTATAGTCATTGTTGCACTGACTATTTGAACTTGTGTTTCTATTTTGAACTTAGGCATGTGACGTAAAATAGCAAACCTATTCTTTCATACCCCAAAAGTCATTTCTATTGTGCACCTTAGACTTGAGTGATAATAATTAAACACCTTATTATGATTTGTAAATTTAAATGAACGCCTAAAATCATGAAGGTGATAGCGTTCATATTTATAGGGACCAATATATCCAATTGGTGTTGGATAGCCAGCATCCACCAAATAATATTTACCTTATAAACAATGAATCTTGTATCATGTATATTTATAATTTTAATGCAAATGTAAATTAATTGTAAATGTTAATTTATAATTTCTCCCACAACTCGTCTGGTGCATCTACAGTATTCTTTTCATTGTCCCATCCTAAACTTGTTTATTTGGCAAACAACTTGTACCATAGTCCTCACTCTTTCTTAAGGTTATCTCACTTGTGTCTTAACTGCATCTTTCCATATTGCTTTCTACTTCTCTCATTAAATTAAGATATAACAGCTTTCCATCCTTTCTTTGTAAGGGTGGTTGTATTGCGTTCCCCCTTATAGACTTGGTCCAAGCATGCTTGGATAAAATGTTTAGTTGTCTTTGGATCCCATGTGGCCTTTGGCTAGGGGTGGAAATAAGCTGTGTCGCCGTCAACTATGACTTACTACTGCCTGAGGCCTAGCATAGCCTGTTTACTAAACAAGTTAGGTCAATATTTTTTTTAAAAGTCTATTTAATTAAAAAGGTCAGGCCTCAGGCCATTTAATAGGTTTGTTAAGCTCGACAAGTCCTAAGATCGTATGTTTAACTATATATAATATAATATAATATATATTTATTATAATAATTATAATTATAATTATAAATTTATTATAATATATTAATATATTTTTTATTTAGATTTTAATAAAAATTAGTAACTAAAACCTAAGTTAGTAAATTAAAATAGAAATAACATATTTATCAATATATTTAATGTAATATAATTATTAGAATGAAAATGATAAATTAATATCTTACCTTCTACTTTTATAGATGCTTCACTATTTTCTTACTCTGGTCTTTAGTCGATGTGGGACTTGGAGATATACCAAGTTGTTTGTAATTTGGTATATCTCCAAGTCCCACATCGACCAAAGATTAGAGTAAGAAAGTAGTGAACATCTATAAAATTAGAAGGTGGGTGTTAAGTCATAACAAAGGTTTATTGGCCTTGAATAAGCTCATTGACTTATTTTAAGGCTTAGGCCTGTTAGCCTATGTAAAGGTATGTTGACCTATTTAAAGGTAGGTTTGTTAGCCTATGTAAAGACATGTTGGCCTATTTAAAAGTAGGTCTGTTAGTCTATGAAAAAGCTTGTTGACCTATTTAAAAGTAAATTTGTTATCTTATTTAAAGACCTTATTGCAAAGTAGGCCTTTAAATAGGCTTTCAGGTCAGGCTAAGCTTTTAAAAAGGTCAAGCCAGACTAGGCCTTAAAAATTAGCCTAATACAGGCTCACAGGCCAAGCTTAGGCCTTATAATTGAGATACAGGTCAGACCTGTTTAAGCCAAAGTCTGGCCTAGTCTGACCTGTTTCCACCCCTACCTTTGGCTTATGAGTTTCATTGTCTATTGAAAGGGTTTCCACAATGCTTTCCCTCTTGTTGTTACTTATTGATCTATTACAAAATAAAGACCAAATGTGTTATACATTCTTTCAACATATTTCAGACCATATATAAGCATATTTTTGTATTTTAAAACCTTCACTAATTCGTATATCAAGAGTGCATCTAAAGAAATTTAACAACAATTAAGTAATTGAGAATCATGCAGGACAATGGCATGACACAGACCACGTATAAACAGATTATTACTTTTTATTTTCCAGCCTTGTACCGCCTCATAGTAATAAAATCATTTTGTTCCCGTGGTCACTCATGCACATTTAGTTTTGGAAATATAATACCCTTTCAGAAACTAATTAATGATTTATATTGCACTGATGTATGTTACCAAGGCATGATTTGATTCATTATTATTGCAAAAACTACATTTATCATATTATTTCTGGTACATCTTTTCGTCTGCTACTAAGAATGCTATTTACAATCATCAGCATTTTTATGCTTATTATACTTGTGATGTTTACTCAAATCTGTAATGGAAGTCGCAATATTTCAACACTATTTTTACCTAAGGAAAGTTTCTATCTTTCTAACCTTGTGCAGTATTTTTGTTTCAAATGTCATTGTAATCACATTACGTTGTTGTTGAGAAATATAGCTGACACAAAGCATTTTGATATTGTTTATATTATAAGTTCAGGCCTTAGTATAATTTTGTTTAGTTTTAGTCAGTAGCTAACTTGCTTGTGGAAATTGGTTTTGTGATTTATGATTAAAGTAATGATACAACTTGATTTGTTACAGGTCATTGGTGAACCAGACTAGGTTATGGGCAACTCACTAAGAGGATATGTTGCATGGTATTTTGCAGCATGCAATGCTCATTTAGTGAAAGGTGTCACATTGTTTAATGCAACACCTTTTTGGAGGTTTCTGCCTAATCCAGTAAAATATCCAGGACTAGCCAAAATATTTCCATGGTCTGGAACATTTCCCCTATCTTCAAGTATAAAGAGACTTACAGAGTTGTTGTAAGTATGGCTTTATTTTTATTCATTGCTTCATTTCTTTCATTTTTGCTGACATGTTTTCAATATTTTCGTTATGAACTTATAAATTAGTATATTTCATGTATGTTACCTACATATCCATTCATATGTGAGTAATGTTATAATAAGAAACTTTGCTTAGTGGATCTAGTGTTCGATTTGGAAGAGGAAACTTTACAACTTTATTGACAAGAACAATTATATTGTTGGAAATTTTATGATACAGTTGCTTTGTTATTACATTAATTTTGGAGAATAAGCCAGTACAACTTCTTTCTCCATTAAGAGAAATTTTTAGATATCCTGGAGTAGATAATCTAAAACAGATGCAAGGGCAAGACAAGTTGCTCTAAAACTATAGATATAACAACTTTAACCAGACACAATAGCAGATTATATCTATTAATGTGATTAATGGCTTGGAACACCTAGCAGATTATATCTATTAATGTAGATAACAATTATATTTCACAACTTCAAGATGAACCCAGAGCTTAAACCATATAAAAGTTCATTGACAAATTCATTAGTCAACAAATAAGGAAACTAGTTATAAGCAGAAAAGATATTATATAAGCCAATTAAAGAAACAAGTGTGAAGAAACTAATAAAAATATGAAAAGATATATCCCACAATATCTCTTCACAGTACTTCATTTAGGTCTCAACATAGGAGAAAAGTGAATTCGAAAGCTTCAAATGTTCACCAACCATACTAAGTCTATTCAACTTTATCGATAACATATCATAAAAATATGTTCACCAACCATATTAAATTTTTTGGCACACGTTTCAGCTGCACAAGCTATAGCATTCAGTTTTCCACATCAAGAAACAACGTTGCAGGAAAAACAAACAAGATCAAAAAACTCTTTTTTTTTTTTTGAAAATTTGATAATACTAGAATTATTATATTATAAAAGGCCTAAAATAGTACAATAACAAAATCAACTTACATAAAGTCATTGGAAGACCAAACACAGAATCTAAATTTTACACTAACAAACTCATACACTATCAACCATACAAAATCAGTCTACATTGTTTTAGGAATAGGTTCCACATCGTATTAGAAATTGTGCAGAAATAGCCCCACAGTAGAAATTTCCAATAAGTAACTGATCACTCTACTATACCCATGTTGGCATAATCAAATGAAATGAAAAAGACAACAGATCTGGAGGACTATAAGAAAAAAAACAACAATAATAGTGGATGAATATAGAGCGGGAGTTAAAAATGAAGAAGACAATGGATCTGGAGGCTGAATACACACCTGGACTAACGAGCGGCATTGAAAAGCAACGACAGTGAGCCGATGACTGCCGAGGTCGGACTTGGAGCAGCCAACGACGCAATACGAAAACAGCGGTTGAACATTCTGAAGAAGAAAAGAGGGAAGGTTAAACATGGGAAAAGGTAGTTGGGAAAGTTGGGAGTCATTCAATCTTGCATTCAATTATTCCAATGGATAAAAACTCAACATAAAAGCAAGAAAAACTTGCCTTTCACTGAACGTGGGTTTGAGGAGAAAATTCTGTTGGAGCAAATGCAATTATCAATTGCTAAACGAATTTTGAGCTGTTCGAAGAAGAAGGTAACGTCCATTCAAAGCCCTCAACTGCAAACCAAACACATTCCAAATCATTGCTTGTTTAAATCGTAATTCGGTTTTCCTCTGTGATAGTCGTGTGGAACTTAATGTCAAATTGTTGCTTGATAATGGGGTCACCCATTCAAGCATTGCTAGATTGCTTCGTAAGTGGCCTAGTATACTTTGCTCATGTGACTTGTTGAAGACCGTTAAGGAATAAAAGGAAGTGGGTTTTGATTCTTCAACTTCAACTTTTAGTGTAGCATTGCTTGCCAAAAGAACCATGAGCAAAATCATGTGGGCTAAGTAAATTCAAACCTTTAACAAGTGTGGGTGGTCAGAAGAATAAATTCTTGAAGCATTTAAGAAACACCTATATTGTATGTTGTTATCCAGTGGTAAAATTAATGCGGTGATGAGTTTTTGGGTCATTATGTTAGGTTTGAGTTCTTTGGACCTTGTCAAAGCTCCAATAGGGTTAATTGAGTCTCCAGAAATGGATTATCTCATGGGCTTCAGTGGTGCAGTTTCTTCTCTCAAAAGGTTTGCAGAAAAAGAATGCAAGCTTAACAAGTCCGTTTCTTATTTCTAAGAAGTTGTTCCTGGAAAAATTTGTGAAATGTTTTAAGGAAGAATCTTCTCATTTGTTGAAGTTGTATAAGGAAAAATTGAATCATTTTTTTTTGTAACTCATCTTTCTTATCTTGTTCTGTCATTCCCTTGAAATACTTGTCTTGTCCCATCTAGACCAGGATTGGAACTAGTTTATCTGACTTGATTCATTTGCTTACTTGAACATCATCCATAATTGCTAGCATTGATTCTAATCTAGTGGCAGTTGTGATGTATATCATTATCAATCATGTATATTATCCTCTTCCTATCCAAGGTTGGCGGGATCAAGTTCTCCACGTCACTAGATCTGTTATATATTGGCATGATCGACCACATGCAAGTTTTTATCTTTTGGCCCGTTGTCTTGGGTGTATGATAGAGATGGGTTGAAACTTGAGATATCATAGGATTTTCTTTTGTTTTTTTGGTATATTGCCATTTTTTTATGGTGCGATTTATAAAATAAGATCCATGATCTGTATTTTTTGAGAAAAAGGTTGTTGAACTTGAAGCGATGAGAAAAATTGATTGTTTCAACACCTGTTTCTCAATAAGAAAATGTTTTGCATGATTGTTTTTATATGTATACAATAATCAGTTCGGTTCAATATTTTGGTATTTTTTTCAAAGAATAATTTTAAATTCTTTTAAATAATTTTTTAAATAATATTTTTATTTATTAAATAAAAAATATTAAATATTTTTTATATTTTTAAAATATTAAATGTATTTATTTTTTTATTTAATATTAAAAAATATTTTTTTAAAAAATATAAGAAAACTCTTTTTCGAATTATCCAACATGGCCCAACTAACCATTTTGACTCAAATGGGTTCCACAGGTGCATTGACATTCATTCATTTTGGCTCAAATTACCCCCGAAATTTTTTTTTAAAAAAAATAAGTTTATCTCTACAGTGATCGCAGGTTTTGAGTTTCGATTCGACTCTTGCATATCACAGTAGGCTTCACCGCTCAAATCCGAAGCTGATGTTGAGCTCCCAGCGCCGCAAGGCCTTTGTCTACTTCAAGGGCATCGTTATCATTATCATACCAATACCAAATTTCAATCACATTTTCCCAAACTCAAACTTTTCTCTGAATCTCAAGTATTGCACAATCACTTGTTCACAATCACATGGCCATGGGCACTCATTTGTGGTGTCCTACCTCATCAACAACTGTGGCTTCTCACCAGAATCTGCCTTAAAAGCTTCCAACAAACTGCGTTTCAAGAACTCAGAAAAGCCCGATTCAGTTCTCACTTTCTTCAGAAATCACGGTTTCTCAAACTCCCACATAAACAGTATCATTAGAAGGGCACCCAGACTGCTCTTATGCAATCCCCACAAAAGGGTTTTGCCCAAGTTTGACTTTTTACTCTCCAAAGGTGCTTCTACCTCTGACATTGTGTTCATGGTAACTAGGAGCCTCAGTTTCCTACATGCAAGCTTGGACAATCACATAATCCCGACCTATGAATTGGTAAGAAGATTCTTTCAATCTGATCACAAGACCATTGATTGTTTAGTTACTTGTCCCATTTTACTTGCACACTCTTGTTTGGCACAAAATGTGAACTTGTTGCTTGATCAAGGAGTTTCCCACTCCAACATTACTAGAATGTTCCGTAGGCGCCCTATTGTGCTCTGCTCTCGTGACTTGGGGAAGGCTGTGGATGAAGTAAAAGAATTTGGGATTGATCCTTTGAAATCAAAGTTTAGTGCAGCATTGCAAGCCAGAATGGCTATAGCCAAACCCCATTGGGATGAGAAAGTCAATGCCTTTAAGACCTGGGGCTGGTCTCATGAAGCATTTTCAGATGCATTTAGGAGGAACCCCAACTGTATGTTGGCATCCAAGGATAGAATTAATGCGTTGATGAGCTTTTGGGTCAATCAGCTTGGTTGGAACTCTTTGGTCCTTGTCAGAAGACCTGAACTTTTTGGATGTAGTTTGGAAAAAAGGACCATTCCCAGGGCTTTTGTTGTCCAGTATCTACTCTCAAAAGGTTTGCTCGACAAGAATGCTACCTTAGTTACACCGTTTGCTATGTCTGAGAAGGCGTTCCTTGAAAAGTATGTGAAATCTTTTGAAGAGGAAACCTCTCACCTATTAAAGTTGTATCAAGAAAAAATGAATCTCCAATAAAACAGGGAGGATGGTGGCATCTGGCAGTTATCAAATGCTTAAATTATTAAGGAAAATTTTGTGTACTTCAACCGAATTAGTTTTTTCTTCCTGTTGAAATACTTCTTCTAATCCTGTTTAAACCAGGGAGGATGGTAGCATGTAATGGTGTTCATCAAATATTTGACTTATGAATCAATATTTTGTCAAATTATCCTTTTTGCCTGTTTGTTTCACTGCCTACGCAAACTTTCTCTTTGAAGACTGAAGAGGCAGGTGGATTCATGCCACAATGAGGTTCTGTATGTCATTATATCATGCCATATATTCTCAGAAATTATGGGATTCACACAATGCTTGAAATTTCTAAAATCTTTACTCGTATGGCTTAAGGAGGAAGCAGGTAAAAATAGCAAATACCTGGCCTAGGGAAAATTGAGTGATTTAGCAGGCAATTTCTCAGTTCTTATGTATGGGAATTTTGATGTAAAAAATTTTGTATACATTCTAGCGCTCCATTTTCTCTATCATTAAGCTTGCCAAATGACCTCTACACTTTGTGATGGATTTGGAGCAAGGATTACTCCATAGGTTTAAGCTGCGCTGTTGATTCTATTGAAAGGCCGAATAAGTGATAAACAATATTGCTTGCTGATTCACTGGTGTAATTAATCTAAGGACTTGTTTCTCCTAAAGTTTGTGAAGTCACTAAAATGTTTTAAAATGGAAACTCTTTCATATTAAGTGGATATTCCAAGATAACATAAAGATGATGGCGTATCCAGTCTCTCAAGTATTTGACTTCTGAATAAAATTTTGAGTAATTCAACCTTATTATTTCCCTTGTGCTGATTAAGGTTGTTGTCTTGTTCAAATCAAGATGGCAACCCTAACTTCAGAATGTTCCTAAGAAAGCTACATTCAATACAGTCACAGGCAGGCCTTTTCCAAATCTATTTTAATCACCAGGTGACTACTTTTGCTCTCAGACTTATCAATGGTATGAAGCACCTCTCTAAGAATGATGATATTGTCAGAGGTTTTAATTTCTTATGGGGCCTGGAAGGGGGATATGAGATTTGTAATGATACCCTTAAGTCTAGTAGTCAGAACCTTGGTGACAACCTAAAGGACAATATTGCATAAACTTATAGGTCTATAACCATTCATACTTTCATAATTTTTCTAGTACTGCCTTTGGGAAAAGGGTGATCAAGATTTCATAAAGCTAGCTAGGTAAATTCCAGAAGCACCCCTGAACACGGACTCGCCAGTTTCATTCCAGAACCTCTTTGGGAAAAGAAGACAAAAGAAAAGTTGCACGCCCGAGGGCTTTGGTAGCCTTCATAGACTTGAGAGCTCGCTACACACTTTGATACAACATTACAACCTCCTTGTTGGAGTCAGGGAGAAGAACTCCGAAACCACCTTTATTCGATTCACTTAATGCAGTACTGGTAGTCTTATATGGCTTATTTATACATGATTTAAGTTCACTTAGTTGTTCTGATTGTAACTAACCAACTGAATCTTTTGCAACTTTAACTAACTACTACTGACAGTTATGATTGTTACTACACAACTATAACACTTGTCACTAGTCCTTCCAGCTCAGTTTCCAGCTAAGATGTTAGGAACCAGGTTCAGCCCAATCCTAAGCCCCTTCTATTCTACACCCGCAAGCCCAAGACCCATGTCACTCCAGATAAACCTTGAGGGATTTATTCTTTGTTCTAGAAGGATGATTCAGAATTGCAATCCCGTAGAATAAGGAAGTAGTTATAGAAAGAGGAAATCTATTATTATGCAGATCCTGATATATAGAGGGCATAGGGAATTAGGGAGGCATGGAAAGTTTTACATTGTGAATTGGGGTCTGGAATAGATATTCAGACTTGGGGGAGCTATAGCTCTTTTTCTTTCTTATAACTTCCTTCCTTTTATCATTCAATAACACAAAGAATCACATCATCCTCATCACCTTCTGCTCTTATATTTCTGTTGTCTGTTTACTAATAGGAAAAGAACCTATCAATTGGTGCTTTCGTTGAGAGTGTATGCTAACAAGAATGACGACAACGACGCAATGCTTGGATGCCATTGAAATGCGGGTTGCAGCCGTCGAATCGAGTCTCAGAAACCAAGAGGGATTGCTTAGGGGGCAGGATCAAATGGTGAGGTCACATGGGTCGACACTGAAGGAGCATATAGCTCAGCTGAGCTCCTTGAGGACTAGTGTCGACGAGCTCACCAGCTCCCTTCAAGCTTTAATCCTCGAGGTGCGAGATGGGTTCCAGCGGCAACGACAACAATCTCTGAACTCTGAATCATCACTGGAAACTGAAGCGTCCCGTTTGTCTGCCAAGCATGTAGAGATGCCTTCTTTCCAGGGCGACGATCCTGTAGGTTGGGTTGTGAAGGCGGAGGCGTATTTTGCAGTCCAGGGAACGCCACCAGGGACGAGGGTGCAACTAGCGCAGATCTGCATGGAAGGAATGACATGGCACTGGTTCAAGGTCCTCTGAGATGCCGAGCCTGAGATGACTTAGGAGAAGTTCAAGAGATCATTAATGGATTGCTACGGCGATCACCAATCAGGTAAACCTTTCTCTCAACTCAAGTTGTTGCCATAGACTAGTTCTTTGGATGAGTATGTTGAGGAATTTGAAATCCTCATGGCACAAATTCCACCACTACCCGAAGATCAATACATGGGATTTCTGTTAGGGGGAATGAAGGAGGAGATTCGGATGGAAGTCCTGGCTTTTGATCCGCCGAACCGCCATAGAATGATTTCGGTGGCTCGTTCAATAGAGAGAAAGTTGGACAAGGTAGCTCATTCTAGTGGGTGGCGCAACACCTTCCAGAATCGTAGGCCCCCATCGTCAACATAATCACCTCAGAGTGGAAATAGGGGTATGGGAGGGAACTACACCAACTCGGCCCAACCCTCAACAGGAAGTGTAAATGGGCCCAACGATAGAGGGCTCAAGTTTGCCCAGCCAACAACAACCCAATCTCGTGGGGGTGCTAGGAACTTATCCTATCATGAGCTTATGGATAGGAGGAGATTGGGCCTGCATTTCAAGTGTGGCCAGCATTGGAGCGCTAGCCATATCTGCCCTGACAAACACCTTTGGCTCCTCATTTTCGATGGAGACGAACCCACAGACACAAATATCTTAGCCGAGGAGGAGGACATGGAAGAAGGAAACGGGGAAAAAGTCTGTCAAGTTCTTGATTACAGAGCACTCGATTCCAAGGAGTTAGCCGGCTCTAAGACTATCAAGTTGGAAGGAACCTTGAAGGGATACCCAATCATTCTCTTGGTTGATAGTGGCGCCAGCCACAATTTCGTGGCCAAAGAGCTGGTCGCATCCTTGGGTCTCGTTGTCTCCAATACAGAGGAGTTCTGCGTGGGTTTAGGAAACGGCAGCAAATGTTCATCTCAGGGAATTTGCAGAGTACTCGAGATCAGGGTCGGGAGGTACACAATGACAGCCGATGCTTATGTGTTGGATCTTGGTGGGGTTGATATCATCTTGGGAGTGGCGTGGTTGGAATCGTGTGGAACAACCACCATGGATTGGAAGAAGAAGACTGTTAGCTTTGAGGAGCAAGGTCGTGTGATCACTCTCAGGGGCTACCACATCCAAGATAACATCCAAACCTCACCCCTACAGGGAGTTTTACAAGAGGCTGTGACTGAGGGTTTCGAGTCTCGCAACATTGAGGGTCCAGGGATTTCGAGTGATTCACCCAGGGGTCACGAGCTAGGCGGGGTGCTAAACCAGTTCACTGAGGTGTTCAGCGAGATGAAGGGGTTGCCCCCTCATATAGCCCACGATCATGCCATTACACTGATTGCAGGGGCCAAAACCGCGAGTCTTCGTCCTTACCGATATGCTTATCATCACAAAGATGAGATAGAAAAACAGGTGGAAGAGATGCTTGGAGAGGGGCTGATCAGACACAGCACTAGTCCCTTTTCTAGCCCAGTCATCCTAGTTAAGAAGAAGGACAATACTTGGCGGATGTGTGTGGATTATAGAGCCTTGAACAAGGCGACAGTACCAGATAAGTATCCAATCCCGACAATTAACGAGTTGTTAGATGAGTTGCACGGCTCCTCCTTTTTCTCCAAAATAGACCTTAAGTCCGGTTTCCACCAAATTCGGGTTAAGGATGCAGACATCCACAAGACTACCTTCAGAACCCACGAGGGCCATTACGAATATCTTATCATGCCATTTGGACTTGTGAATGCTCCTTAAACCTTCCAGTCGACGATGAATTTCGTGTTTCGGCCTTTACTAAGAAAATGTATTCTGGTTTTCTTCGACGATATACTTGTATACAGCCCCACTTGGCAGACTCATCTAGCCCATCTGAGTACTGTTCTAAGCCTCCTCACTCAACACAGGTTTGTGGCTAACAAGAAGAAATGTGTGTTTGGGTTGTCTTCCATTAATTACCTCAGCCACGTGATATCTGCTCAAGGAGTAGCAATAGATCCCTCCAAGGTCCAAGTTATTTTGGGGTGGCCAGTGCCTACTAATGTGAAGGGAGTTCGTGGGTTTCTAGGACTCACGGGTTATTACCGCAGGTTCATTTGAGATTATGGTAAAATTACCCAACCGCTTACTGCACTTACCAAGAAGGACGAGTTCAGTTGGGGTCTAGAGCAAGCCCACGCCTTCGAGCACCTCAAGCAATGTCTAGTTTCTTCCCCAGTTCTGGCACTTCCAGATTTTTCTAAGGAATTCATCATCGAGTGTGATGCTTAGGGTAGAGGATTTGGGGCGGTTTTGATGCAAGAACGCCAACCCATCGCTTACTTCAGCAAAGCTCTAGCAGCGGCCGCCTTGTCTAAATCAGTTTATGAAAAGGAAATTATGGCTTTGGCTCTTTCTGTCCAGCATTGGCGACATTATCTCTTGGGTAGAAGCTTCAAGGTCTACACAGATCACCATAGCCTTAAGCATCTGCTACAGCAGCGTATTACCACCACGGACCAGCAGAGCTGGCTGTCAAAATTGATGGGATTTCAGTTTGAGGTAATTTATAAACCAGGGCCCAAAAACAAGGCTGCAGATGCACTCTCTAGGCAATTCCTCCCTTCGGCAGAGCTTTCCACCATCTCCATCAGCCCCTACTGGGTGGATTTCCCAAAAATCAGAGTTGAAATTAGCACAGATGTTGAGTTGGAGTCCCTGCGGCAATCCTTGCAATCTGATCCTAGCTCTATGCCTCACTACTCTTTCCGAGATGGCATCATTTTCTTCAAGGACAGATTGATGTTGTCCAGGAATTCTAGTCTGATTCCTACACTCTTGGCCGAGTTTCATGATACTCCACTGGGAGGCCATTCTAGGTTTACCAAAACATACAAGAGGTTGGCTGGGAGTTTCTTTTGGAGGGGTATGAAGCAACATATCATGGAATATGTCCATCGCTATGATATTTGCCAGAAGAACAAATATCAGGCCATGTCTCCCGCTGGTCTGTTACAACTTATCCCTATTTCGGAATTGGTTTGGGAGGATATTTCTATGGACTTCATCTTGGGATTGCCTAAGTCCCACAGGTTCGAAGTTGTCATGGTAATTATGGATCGACTTTCCAAGTATGCTCGCTTTCTGCCTCTGCGTCACCCATTTACTTCTAAATCAATGGCCGAAGTTTTTGTGAAGGAGGTGGTCAAGTTGCATGGTTTTCCCAAATCCATAATTAGTGATCGTGACCCACTCTTTCTTAGCAAGTTTTGGAAAGAGATATTTCGTCTCCAAGGGACTTCATTACGGATGAGTACCTCTTACCATCCCCAAACCGATGGTCAAACCGAGGTAGTTAATTGTTGCCTGGAAACCTTTCTCCGTTGTTTCGCCTCGGAGCAGCCCCGTCAGTGGCTCTCATGGCTGTCATGGGCGGAATTCTGGTACAACACTTCTTTCCATTCGGTCACAGGGAAGTCTCCCTTCGAAATAGTATATGGGAGCCCCCCCTTCCGTTATTCGCTATTTGAGGGGCGAGACGGCCGTGGAATCTATTGCTGCAGTACTTTCTGATCGCGATGAGGCACTGCGTCAGCTGAAATATCATCTTCATCGTGCTCAGCAGCATATGAAGAAGTATGCAGATGCCCACCGCCGAAACATTGTTTTCTCTCCTAGAGATTGGGTATGTGTTAGGCTACGCCCACATAAACAGTAATCCTTGGCTAGAAGGATCAATCCTAAACTGTCCCATCGGTACTTCGGGCCTTTCCAGATTGAGTCTCGCATGGGTGAAGTGGCTTACAAACTCATCCTACCATCTACTTCCCATATTCACCCGGTATTTCACGTTTCCCAGCTCAAGCGTTCAATTCCAGGTACCTCGGATGCAAGCTCTCTACCACCTGATATGGCAATTGATACCTCAGAAACTCCTATCCCTGAAGCAGTTCTGGCCACTAGAGAGGGGAAGCGAAATGGTCACTTTGTCAAGGAATGGCTCATCCTTTGGAGCACATTACCTATGGATGAAGCTACCTGGGAAGAAGCGGAATCCATTCAGAGCCAGTTTCCTTCTTTCTGTCTTGAGGACAAGACATGTTTACAGAAGGCGGTATTGTTAGGAACCAGGTCCAGCCCAATCCTAAGCCCATTCTATTCTACACCCGCTGGCCCAAGACCCATGTCACTCCAGATAAACCTTGAGGGATTTATTCTTTGTTCTAGAAGGATGATTCAGCATTGCAATCCCGTAGAATAAGGAAGTAGTTATAGAAAGAGGAAATCTGTTATTATGCAGATCTTGATATATAGAGGGAATAGGGAATTAGGGAGGCATGGAAAGTTTTACATTGTGAATTGGGGTCTGGAATAGATATTCAGACTTGGGGGAGCTATAGCTCTTTTTCTTTCTTATAACTTCCTTCCTTTTATCATTCAATAACACAAAGAATCACATCATCCTCATCACCTTCTGCTCTTATATTTCCGTTGTCTATTTACTGATAGGAAAAGAACTTATCATAAGATCGCCAGTTTAGCCTTTATTCTTCTATCATATTGTTGTTCTTCCTTGTGATTCATATCACACTCCCTTCTTGGAGGGAGTAGTAATTAAGCAGCATAGGTTCTAGCCTTTTATCCCAAGTAATATCCCAGTCACAGTGCAATCTGCTAAGCAAAGAATTTGGTCTAGTACCTAGAATTAAAGGAATTCCAAATATGGGCTGATTTCCTTCTCATTAGTGATCTAACTACCTGCAGCATCTCTGATCCTGTTAATTTAATTCTATTAGACACTCTTCTGAGGTAAACAAATGGTAAGTTCTAGTGTAATTACCAACAGAATCTTTCAAGAATCTTTTTAAATCGACCAAAACATTGATTTATAAAAGAATAAAAACTAAAAGAATAAAATGCATTCCAAAGAAAATTTTAGAGTAGAAAGCATCGGCATAAATAAAATTTAGTATGAATTTCTCATGAAATAATATCTTTCTATGATCTTAAATTTAAGCAAAAGAAAAGCCACTAACATTAGACTAGGGGTGGGGGGTTTGGGTAATTTGCATGAGGTCATAGGTTCAAACCTCATTGCTACCCCTTGTACCAAAAAAAAAATTTAAGCAAAAGAACTTCTGATAACAACACATCAGATTGTAAGTTATGTTAGTACTTCGTTATCAGCTACACCAGTCAACCCCTTGCTTATTTTAAGCTTACAAACAGTCATAGATAGACTCTTGTGGTGCATAAAACGAAGTCGCCCCTAACAAGATTCCAACAGACAAAACTAACTACAAAATCTGTCTAGATGAGTTGAAATGATGATGCCATCGGCATTACTTAGATGCCTAGAATATCCATCCATGCATGTTACAACAAGGGGCAGTTGACCATTTGATTAACAATTATTAATCAATTCATTTTGTCTTTTGCTGACTATATGCAATAATACATACATATACGTTTATGCTTTGAAGTTCTTGCTTGAAGTCTCCAACCTAGTGTTTTGCGTTGTTTCAAATTGGTTCTTGTGGGTAACAACAACCTTGAAAAAAGATACCATCCCTTGTATTGGCATGATGTGGAAGGTCAAATATTAAATTTCTCCAACCGTCCATAATTTAGGGATATAACCCCCTAACTGTTTTTTTTTTTTAAAAAAAAAAAAGATACTGTCAAGATCTTGTTTTTGTTTTTGTTTTTTTACCATTATGTATGTGCCCTGTCTCTTTAGTGGATCAAAGGAATGCTTGCAGGCACTATATGAGTTGACTCCAAGCAAAGAAATGGCTTTTGCCTTTTGGCAATGCTCCATTATTAACATTGCTTTTTCGATGAATAAGAAGACAGCCAGTGAACTGAGAATGCACGTTGTACTCACGTATCTGTACATTGAGCTAATTAATAAAAATGTGTGCAAGTGACTGTATGTAAGTGAAGTTCACAATAATTTTTTTTTGACGTATCCATTTGCCTTCATTCTCATAGTTTATTAAACCACATGCGACAGATAGTATATACCTACGAATTTCTCGTAGGCTAAGCTCTATATTGTCTATCTTTGCTGCATGAACAAAAGTTTAAAAAGAGAGTGGAGACCACACTTATTCAGAGTGTGAATACATATATATTTTGATTTTGTATCTTATTGTAGAATAAATCAAAAGTTTGCAAATTTCTAGGTTTACTTTCTACATTACAATATCATTTTACGATGAGATTTACTTTAATTAGTTGATTCCACCAAGTTTCCTTTGTCTTAAGCATCACAGTAAGTGGGGGCGAAAACAATTATAGCATGGTTAATGCTGATCAGAATGACTATAATAAGAAAATAATTAACCTAATCGACAACCCTTGGTGGGTTTGTAAGTGTATATTGGTCAATTAGGAATTGGCTAATTGTGTTTTTTTTTCGTAGATGGCTATTTGTGTTTTTTATTCCCGATCATTAGCATCATTCCACTTGTCCTAGAGAGAGATGAGTACGATGAATATCCACCTGCCTGATTGGATAGTTAGTAGTAGGTTTTTTTACCATACTGTCATTGGTAACAAAATTAATTATTAAAATATTATTTTTTTTAAATTATTTATCAAAATATTATTCTTATAAAATTATTTATCAAATTATCACCCTTTTGTCCTATGTGATTTTTTTAATATTTTTAGACTATAGAATGTACTACCCTTTTTAGTGTATCCTACGTGAAAACGTCACATAGGATAGAGATTTTACAAGAGTTACGCCACCTTTGTTGGCACAAGCAGAGTGATTATGTCACCCTTGTTGGCATAACCAGGCTATATATCTGTGGCATTCCCATAATGAAAAATCCATCGTCATTGATAGTCAACATGCGAGGAGTAATGCTACATATCATATGTTGATTTTGGATAAAAATTGTATCTATTTTTATATCTTTGTAGATTTATTTATGCTGAAATTGTAAGTGTCATTAGGCCTTTTTAATGAAATTAAGTTTATGGTAAAAAAAAATTATAATTATGCAAGAATTTAACTATAGTACTAAGATCATCAATAGAAACGAAATGACAAACATGTTTAATCCAACAAAAGTACCAAAATAACAATAGAAAATCATCAATAGTAATTTAACCAAAACCACTAAATATAACATTTTCAAATACACTAATTACATATAATTACACGTCAATGAGATGAGCTAGCATAAGAATATGGTGGTCTGTGAGAAGGATCAGAAGGACCTAGTTGTGATGGGTATGGTGGGTAACCCGGTGACGAGTAAGGATATGGTGAGTAACCCAATGGTGGGTAAGGATATGATGGGTAACTAGGTGGCAGGTAAGAATACGGTGGGTAAGGGTGTGGTGGGTAATATGTAGGTGGTAATTGAGTGACTGGGTATGTAGCAGTTACATTCAGAGCGATAGCAATGGTAGTCGTGGTCTGAGGCTGAGTCATGTGCTGACTTGTAGAATCAGAGTCCTTAGAGTGTTGAAGTCGTGTCCGAGTGCTCGCTAACCCTGTCTTCCTTCTACACTACGTCCCCTGTGCACTGGACTCCTTGGGTGGTCCTGAAATGTCATCTGCTGCTGGAGCTGGACGAAGTTATTCTATGGTAATGCGATCATGCTCCTACAATGAATCTCGAGCAGCAGTAATGAAGTGCACACTGATATAATCAACTAACATATATTAATATGGTTCTAAAATACACATTGATGGTTGACTAATACAAGAGTCTGAACAATAACAATGAATTCATACTATTATGTTACGTACATATAATTTCCTAAGTCCTACTAATTTGAATTAAACGAGTCAAGTCCTACTAATTTCAGCATCAATAAATCTATAAAAATATAAAAATAGATACAATTTTCACCCAAAATCAACACATGATATGTAGCATTACTCCTCGCCTGTTGACTATCAATGACAACAAATTTTTCATTATGGGAATGCCACGGATACATAGCTTGGTTACGCCAACAAAGGTGGTGTAATCACCCTGCTTGCGCCAACAAGAGTGATGTAACCCTTGTAAAAACTCCATCTTATGTGACATTTCCATGTAGGATACGTCAAAGAGGGTGTCGCATATTTATGTGGATTACGCCAAGCTTGTTGAAGCTTGACGTAATCCACATAGATGCACCACTTTCTTTGACGCATCTTAGGTGGTCCAAAAAATATTAAAAAAACACGTAGGACAAAAGAGTAATAATTTGATAAATAATTTCAAAAGTGTGATATTTTGATAAATAATTTAAAAAAAATGACATTTCAATAATTAATTTTGTCACCAATAATAGTATGATAAAAAAAAAAGCCATTAGTAGTAGTGGAAGAAGAGTTTAATTAATTTAGTTTTTTTTTGGGTAAAATTTTGTTCATTCATTTTAATATTGTTGTCACTTGTCAGAAATAATAATTGAAGTATCTTACATTCAAATTGGAATTCAAACTCAAATTCGACAGTATATAATATGACATTTGCAAAAAGAACATGGTTTACTCATTGTATAGTCCCTTTTTCTGTACAACTCATATTGTATAGTCCAATTCCGATAAAATATTAAAAAATTAAAGAAATCCTGAAAGTGTTTACCGCTAAGCTCTCGCACGTATATTTCCATTCAGAAAATGCGTGCTTAGAAATTGCCACAACGTGGTCTTCATTTTAAGAGGATTATAGCTATCATTAACCATCTCTTTCGAAAATTTAAGTTGTTAGGTGAAGGTAAATGAATAAATTTATATATTTAGTGCACTCCCTCATGCAAGAGTAGAATTTTATATATATCTAATATGTCTTTTTATGAAAGAGCTTTTTAGGCTTGAAACGTAGATAATGCATAGACTTATTTACTTTGTGTTGATATTCATCTGATAGATAAGAGATTAATCTTTCATTGTACGATTTGATACTTAAATAAGAAGTCCTTTCAGCGATATAATTTTCATACACATGAATATGTAATATTTTATTAGAAGAATAGAGGCGGCAAGGATCAAACTTTAGTTCATTTGGTTATAGAGGCTCTAATACTATATCATGAACTATCTTTCTCAAAAATTTAAATTATTGGGTGAAGGTACATGAATAATTTTATTATATCTAACATGTCCTCTCACACAAGAACCTTTTAGGCTTAAAGTATGAACAATGATTGCATTCAACTTTTATCTAAAAGAGTAGGGGCAACAATGATTGAATCCAAGACTACTTAGTCATTGAAGTTCTAATAATATGTTATGAATCATCTCTCCCAAAAACTTAAGCTATTGGATAAAGATACATAAATAGTTTTATTACATTTCTAACAATAGCATCACCCATGAGCTTCTAAGGCATGGTCCCCTAAAAATTCTTGACTCCTCATTGTTTATGGCCTTTCCAAGAAAAATTTTAGGTCTAAGCATACTTAGTGCACAATAATTATACTCTTTTTTTAGGTCTACGCATATTTAGTGCACAATAATTTAATATGTGATATTTTAAGCCTTATATTTAATAACTAAACTCTTCTTTTATGATTTTAATAATTAAACTCTAACTCAATCTAAAATGCACGATACATTTTTAGCACATTCTAAATTATGAGTTCTGTTAACATGTATCCTAAGAATATATGTTAATGAATCAAAATAACATTTATTACTCATTTAAATTACTTTAAATAATTTTTATATTTTTAAAATATTAAATACTTATACTTTTCATTTAATACTTTATATTTTTTATTTAAGCAATAGAACCACAAACATTTCATTAGTATAATTTATAATAATAATGTTTCAAAACACGAGCAACATAACGAAAAATTCATAAATAGACTCTTCTCACCCTTGAATTTTGATAGCTATTAAAAGTAATGTTTTTAAAATTGGTCTGGTCATTGAATCAATAAAGACACTAATTCACAATTTATTAGTTCGACCATAGTTGAATTGGTGATGATTAAATATATATGTTGAATCAGTGATAATTTAAATATATATTTTTAATATTATATAATATATTAAGTAATAAATTAACATATAAATATTTTATATTATGTTACTTAGTATTTCAAAGTCTCATATTATTCAATAAATGAAGCATTTAAGCATATAATATATATAAAAGCTAAGATAATATTACACTCATAAATCCCACGTAGAATAGTAAGTATGTAGAACATTCAAATACACAACATATATAAAAGCCAAGAGGAATGACAAACTTTCTTATGTCTTTTTTTGACCTTATATATAAGTCTTTGTAACTTGACATTGAACTTTTATTTAACTTAAAAATTATTTTTGAATGAATTAAAAATTTGTTGATTAAAAAAAAAGAATTTAACTTAAAAAAAATTCAAACTTGTTTACTACGAGTTTTTAATTTGTTTGCTGGTTCTTGAATTGACCTATTTTGTGATTTAATTGAATTAGACTTATGTCCAATTCATTGATTTTCAAGTTGAATCGGCTGATCTAGTTCAATTTTTTCAACATTGATTAAAGAGCATATGAAGCTTAAACACATATAATGTTCTTTCACCGGAATATTCAGCACAATTAATTAGTAAAATAACTTTTCAAGACTCTAAATAAATTCGTATTAAATATGTACAAAGATTTAAGATAAATTCTCCTTTTATTAAAAAAGAAAGAAACTTAAAAGGAAAGACATACTCCAATGGAAAAAGATATTTTTATATTTTTTTAAAGTATAGATATTGTATATATTTTTTTAAGAAAATATAATTAAATAAAAAAGTGATAAAAAAATAAGTATAATAAATTATATTAGATAAGATATAAAAAAAATATATATACTATTTACGATAAAAATATTTCAAATCAATCTATCAACGTTGGACAAATTATAAAAGAAAAAAAAATTACTCTGCTGTCGTCTAGAATGACGTCAACCTGATTAAATCATATAAAGTAAAATAAAAACTTATTTATTGGTTTATTTAGTAAATAACTGATATTGTCACGTCATCCTTACACTATATTATAATAGTTATTAACTTACGAAAAAATGTTAGATATAGTAGTAAGTAGAGAAAGCATTTGTTGGGAGTTATGTAGTATTAATATTTTAAAATGTCATCGTATAGGGATATGATACATATTTTATTATATGTTTTAATATTTTTATATATTTTTTATATATCTTTCATTTTTTTAAACTTTTAACTATCAATATATTCGTATTGTGTTGTATTTATATTTGTGTTTCTTAAGTTGGGAGAACTTTATGGTTAATAACCAGTTATGACCGTGTAAGTGAACGATTAGTTTCACAATAATGTTTATAAAAATATCTAGATCAAATAAAAAAATTAGTAGTTAATAACTTATCTATATTTTACTAATAATTTTATTATTAGTTATATATTAACCATTGAAATATGTTCTTAATTTAAAATTTAAATAACAATAAAAAAATTATCATGTGTATTAACTATTGAAATATGTTCTTAATTTAAAATTTAAATAACAATAAAAAAATTATCAACACATGATAATAAATTATGAATTTAATCTTAATATATTATTAGCATAAAACTTTTTACACAATTACTCAATTATATATTATTGCATCGTTAAAAGAGCATAACTTTTGATATAATTGTTATAAGAGTCAATTTTTTTAAAAATGATGTAACGGAGTGATAGTGTAAAAAAAATTTTGTTGCATCAAAATTAAATTCATGTTATTAACAAGTTAAATATAAGTTATTAATTAGTCCTTCTGTTTTAAAATATATGTTGTTTAAGGTTTTTTATAAAGATTAAGAAAGTTATTTTTTTTTGTAATATTAAGAAAGTAATTATATAGCATCAATTGCAGCAAAATATAATTAAATTTGACTAAATTATCCTCCATGGAAATGCTCAAAATATTATATTTTTATTAATGATTTTTTTAATTTTATTTAGTGGAGATATTAAAAGACAATAATAAAGATAAAAAAATAAGTAATACCTTATTAATTCTTTAAAATGATAGATAAAATAAAACAAAATTCACTAAAATGATAAATATTTTGAAATGGAAAGAGCATCAAATAAAAATTAAAGTGATGTAATGAAAAAAATGTGAAAAGAATCAATTTTTTTCTTCGTTTTTTCAGAGGTTGAGTTTGATTCAATCTAGGCAAATATATGACCCTCACGCTCAAAACTCCCGTCATTTCTTGAAACATGCTAGTGTAAAAGTTCATTGGTGGTTTACTATGGTGGACTTGTTAATCTATAAAATTCTTTACCTTTAATACCAACACCCATCAATTTACTTATGTCTTAGAGCTTTCCATGGGCTATTTCTTATTTATTCATTTTCACTGTTTTCAACTGTCCCGTGAGCCTTCTCAGCATCCATTAACAGAACCAGCAATCCAATGAAATACAAAGATTATTAATTCGGGGAGGGCTTTGTCTAAATTTTGCAACGAAAAATGACTGTGTACTCCAATTGATTGAGCTGCAGCATCAGACCCCACAATTCTAGCCGACCGTGTTGGCATCATTCGCGTGTCACATTGAACAAGACACAGTCACAATTTTATTCATGTGTGAGTGTGACTAAGCGCGCTTGTGTTTGTGTACATTACATGTATGTATGTATCTATATATAGTAGGATTCTATATATATATATATGACCTTGATTCTCAGTCTATTTTAGTCGAAAAAGAGAGTAGTTAATTTGTTGGTTCCTTGGGAAATCAAAAAATGGTGGATAACGTTGGAGGCAGTTCCTCTAATGACAATGGTGGCATCAAGGAACAAGACCAGTTGTTGCCAATAGCCAATGTTGGTCGGATCATGAAGCAGATTTTGCCTCAGAATGCAAAAATCTCAAAGGAAGCGAAGGAAACAATGCAAGAATGCGTGTCAGAGTTCATAAGCTTTGTGACCAGCGAGGCGTCAGAGAAGTGCAGGAAGGAAAGGAGGAAGACAGTGAATGGGGATGACATCTGCTGGGCCTTGGGGACATTAGGTTTTGATGACTATGCAGACCCAATGAGAAGGTATTTGCACAGATATAGAGAATTAGAGGTAGATAGAACTAATCAAGAAAGAGGAAATAGCCCCGAAGAGAAGGATGAACCATTTAAGTTGCCCCCCAGGCAGTAGCCAAAATAATGTGTCTTTAGTTGACTGAGAGTAGTTGCTGATACCTCCATCCCAAGGCCAGTTTAAGGGTTTTGAGTATGAGATAATTAATGTAATAATTTTCTTGTCTTAACTGAATTTAATTGAGTCAAGAACTAGCTTTGTTTCTGTTTATTTTTACATATATACATACTATGCTGCTGGTCTCTGCATGCTTTAATTTAATGATTTGTTAAACTTGAGATCAATGAATCCTGACCTTGGTTCTGCAGAATTCAGTTGTTGACCTTGAGTTTCATAGCATGTTATTGCTTGCACATACATGTTACAGCCATTAAATCAAAGTCAAAACTGTCTGTGCACTCCCAAATCCCACCTGTTCTTCATTATTGTTATTGACGACAATTTCTAGCATGTACTTTGATATAAGGATCCTTAATTCAAGAATATGAAAGGGTATTCATCCTCTTCAAGCAAAGTTCACAACAAGACAGAAAGCCTGAGGTTAGTAAATCACTATCATCATGTATCGTTTTGATCGAGCTTCATAGAAGAGAATCTAGGAATTTGTTAACGCTTCCATTTGTATTGATAATAAAATTAATTGATTTCCATGAAATTTTCATCATTAATTTTTAACTTGAAAGCTCGAAGTTAAGAGTTTGATTTCATCTTTATTGTAATCCATGAAACTAGTTAAGTTTCACCGTTAATTAGATTCTAGTTCATTTTTCTTATTTTGTTCTAATCTTATCTGAATGTTTCACCTTTTACATTGCCATCACAAAAAAAAAAAAAAAAACTGGTATAAAGTTACTTTCTAGCTAGGGTTTCTTTACATAGAGAATTGGTAATCAGCATCAATTAATTAGCATCTTCACTAGATGTTGAGTTAATATAGATTAATATATAAAACCTCATACTAAGGATCGTTTCATGAACTCATAATTTTAACGGTTGGGACCACATTCTAACACAATTAATTATTATTCATTAGATGTCAACACATAACCCCAAAACAATGAAGCCAAAAAAACATTGAAGTTTATAAGCTGTTTGATTCATTGTACAAGGTCATACTTCTAAACAATGGGAAGGGTTGTTAAAGATTGCTTAGAAAAGCTAGGGTTCCTAAATACAGATCTGTTTTCTTCCTCTATTCAAGTGATGTATTGAACTACTGGTTTTGTCGGAAATCAAGTACGAAAGTTCAGGCACAGGAAGCATTCACCAACAAAAATGATTTATATGTTGAAGAGTGGCAGTCTTAAAGAGAATATCATTTCTATCAAGGAAAGAGGCCCCCAATTAGATCATGGAAGCATGAATTTACTATAGTTGCTCTTCCCTATGGTAACATTGAACATGGTGATATAACATGGACCAATTGTACTTTCTGCCATGGCTACCAACTCCTTGCCATGTGTCTGGCATGCAATTGGTTGCCCCAGGTTGCACGCAACATATTTAGTACCTGGCTGGTTGGAGTAACGCGTGTCAATGTGCCTACAAAGTACAAACTAAGCTATAGTTAGTGAATGGTATATTGCATTCCGATCAAGACCACAAACACCATGCGCACAATTAACTTTGTGAGTAGTGCACATTTTAAAGCTAGAGTAGTGGAAAGAAAACCAAATTTTGTTCTGACCGTTCTCTTAGGTTAAATTGAATATATAAATAGGGATTTACTCATTTGGTTAACTTTTTCTTCAAGATAATAATATGATTTGAGTTTAAATATTTAATTTTTTATTAATAAGTAAATTTCACTTTTTCGCAAAAGTTAATAGTTTATTTAACCTTATCCTCTATATATATATATATATATATATATATATATATATATATATATATATATATATTTAATTTATGCATTCTATGGTGCAATATGTATAGTCATTGCGGCCTGATTTTTTTTTTCTGTGCGTTTTCTAAGTCTATGATAAGAAGATATATGACTTTTTTTACCAAATTATCATTAATGATAAAATTATTTACTAAAATAATATTATTTTAAAATTATTAATCAAAATATAATTCTTTTAAAATTATATATCAAATTATTACTCTTTTGTCTAGTGTAATATTTTTTATTTTTTTATTCATGTAAAAAACGTTATTTATTGTGATATTTTCAGTGTAAAAACGTCAAATTATTTAAAGTTTTTAATGTGAATGTGTCACCTTCTTTGATGTTTTTTATGTGAAAAAAAAATAAAAAATGCCATGTTGCATGTGCTTCTAGGACATTTAATTTATTTCATGTGGATATCGCACTCTTTAATTACTATGTTGATTGAGAAATGACGCTCAGAAACACATACATTTCACATGTCTACTAAAAAGTGCACTATAACGTTGGAAGATATCAATATCATATCAAGTCTTCCTATTGACAGTGCTGCTGTTACTTGGTCTTACCCATCAATATCATATTCTGGTAAGTATGTGCACTTGATGTTCCTTCTGATGTTGGAGAATTTTGCTGTTGTTGGGACATACAGTAGTTGGGTGTTTGTAGTCTTGACGTACTTGTATAGAGAACTTTGCAAAGTTACGGACTACAAGGCGCGCAATATCAGAGGGGCTTGCATCTTATTGCAGTATTGTGTATGGTACAGATTCTCTCAGCTTGCCCTTACACTGGCTAGCCATGTTGAACCCGATGTGTTCTATGATGCTGATCATGGTCAGTTACGTCTATTGGGACAACAGTAAGTTTCTAAATATATCACTTCTTTATATTACTTTGTTCTATTACTTACTTGTACATACATAATTAATTTTATCTCTATTCCATTGACAATATAATACTTTGACTTATAAATAGGTGGCGTAAGCATAAAGTTTTGAGTGATACTGTGACTGATGTACTTGACTATTTTTGTTGGTTCTTTGATCAATTGCAGAATGATGAGGTATGTATTATTTTACATTCATTTTTTTGTCCATGTGGAAAACACTAAAAAAGGTAGCGCATTCACATTAAAAACTTCAAATGGTTTAGTGCTTTTATACTGAAAATGCCATAGTGGATGGCATATCGACGTAAAAAACACCAAAAAAAGTAGCTCATTCAAGTGGAAAACACCAAACAATTTGACGTTTTCTATGTGAATGCGCCACTATCTTTGATGTTTTTCAGGTGGACAAAAATAAAAATAAAAATTATTGCACTTGATAAAAAAGTGACAATTTGGTATATAATTTTAAAAGAGTAATATTTTCATAAATAATTTTAAAAGAGTAATTTTTGATAAATAATTTTAAAATAGTAGTATTTAGTAAATACTTTTGTCATCAATAACAGTTTGATAAAAAAAAAAAACAAGATACATACTAGAATAGAAAAAAGAAAAAAAACTTTCCACCCATAATTTTTCAAAATCTTTTGTTCGTTGTCTCATTCACTTCAATTTAAGATTAGGTGATAGTCTGACTACTCTAACATAGTGAGAAAGATCATACAATCACTTTAATTACTTTGCATATTAGTCATGGCAACTCTTCATCTAAAAGTCACTGAAAAATTAAAGGACAATATATTTGTTTAATGCATACATAGATACACTATTCCAAAGCCCCTAAAAATCCAATCCGACAATATATAAATTAAGTAAACAATTTCATGTCAGGCTAGTGTAGTGTGGTTATTCCAACTTTGAAAAATATGTGTTCTGAAGTAGATTTAGAGGGATACTTGAGGTAGATATGTTATAGTAGTTTAATTCTTCCTTGCGCAGCTGCAGCAAAGTGTATCGAACTAAAAGGGTGGGTACCTGTAAAGGAATTCCAACGCTCAAATCAGACAGTGTACAAGTAGGATTTATACAATGATATTACAGATAATTGATTAGGGTGATTTAGCTTGGTATTTATAGAGCGTAATTGAAATCGTAATGTGATCAGTATTGAGTGCAGGTATTTAGGATTAGTATCCTGGTGGAGATTGCCTTCCTATTATTCTACGAGGGGATCCCTATAATATTGCAATGCAAATATGATGATTATCTATTGTTGGAGACAGTTATGAGTTTTATAATCTCGTAAGATCATAATTGGCAGTAATGAGAATCTGCGCAGGTCTAGTGATCTTGTTATTATGGCCCAATGCCGAGGTCCGTAGTCTTACAACTTGATTGAGGTATTGATGGCGAAACCCAGTAGTACGCGTGCCAGGTCGATCCTATTAGATGGGATCCCGGATCACGGTCTAGAACAAAATGCAATATTTCTTTGAACTTCTTTGAAATTTGAATAGATAATACTTGCACTTTTTTTAATTTCGCAAAATTTTCATTGAATCTCATGTAAGTCATTAAATAGCATTTTAGTCTCAATGTAACTTTTTTATTTTTTAATGGTCGAGATGAGTCTACCTTAAAATTTATAGAGTTTATGAGGAGGGTAATCCATACATATAAGTATCATTACTCTTCTTTTTAGAGAAATTCTTTTCAAAACACTTCTTTTATATTTTGTATCATTAAATATGTACTATTTCAGTTATGTGAATAATTAATATTTCTCATTTTAACTGCATTTTTAATATTATAACTAAAGTGATACACATTTAATAATACAAATAAGAAAAATCTTACTATAGAACCACCTAAGAATTTTGCCTTCTTTTAACCCTCACTTAATTCTCACAATTTTAGTTCAAAAGCCCTGTTGGTTCTTGATCTTGTATGTTGAATTGCATCCAAATATCAGTGAACCCTCTATATTATAACTTTAACGTGATCAACATTTGTTTACTGCTCTGTATACCTTTGCTTCAGTTGCTCCTAAGTATTTATTCTTTACCATGACAGCAGGCATACTTGAGCACGGCTTGTTAATTATACATTCATGTGCATCATATTTATCATAATCATTTTCTAATAAGGAAGATAATTAATTGAGGCAAACTGACTAATTAAGCTTGAGTTACTTTTCGAACGGTTCTTTCTAAAAGTACTAGATTCCGGGATCTGTTATCAAACATAACTTAATTTTATTTTTTTTTTGTGCAAGGATTGAAAGTTTTGGAGTTATCATTTTGTGAAAAAAAAAATGCAACAGTTGTGATTGTCTGATAAATTTTGTTATAAAATTTATGAACAAATAAGTAATTTAACTAATTTGTGATTTTTTTTATGGATTTTTATTGAACAAAGGTTACACATTTTTTAAAATTATATAAGTATTATAACTTTTAAGTTCAAATTATAATAACAACTTGTGGATATTTATCCAAATTTTTTTAAAAAAGTCATTGACTAACTTGATAAATTATTTATCTATTAATTATCTAAGTTTAACAAAGCTATCATTTATTATGGAAGGTTGTTGCTTCTCAGAGATTAAAATCTTTCCTTCGGTTGGCTTTTAATAATGCTTTGTTAACTAACGAGCACAGGTTTAGGGGGCATCTTACTTTGGATGATAAATGTCCTATCTGTGGTAATGCTTCTGAATCTGAATTGAATGTTATTAGATAGTTTTCCAGCATATCAAATTTAGACTAATTTGGTCAATCCGAGTAAGTTGAATGCTGAATGGTTTCATGACTGCTAATCTTGTGGATTGGATGACTCTGTCTCTCAACGTTAAAGTGAATTGTAGTATAGATCATATAGAAAATTGGACATTGCTTTTTGTGACAGCTTTGTAGTATTCTCTGGTACCAGAGAAATAAAGTCATTTTTGAGGGAGGAGGAGGTGACCCCATTCCAGCCCTTACGCCTAAGATTAAGCATCTTGCATCAGATTATGACAATGCCATGAAAGCTATGCGATCCTCTATTGATGTTGTTCTTAATATTTCAACAAGCGGAAGAATGAATGAACTTCTTTATTATTTGGAAGAAGGAAAACAGAGAATGAATATTTTCTTTAAACTATACAAGATGCTGCTATTTATAGCAGTGAAATGATGCTAAATTAGTTACAAAAATAACAGATTCTAGGCAATGAAATGATGCTAAGTTATTTACAAAAATAATAGATTCTAACTAATCTGAGTAAGTTAAGAAAACTAGCTTAATTATCCTGTAATAGTTGTTCCTAGGTTTACTCAAGTTCAGGTCTGGCTGGACTAAAATAAATGTTGATGGGTCCTTTTTTGCTCTTACAGGTCATGCCTCCTCCGTAATAACTCTCGGGATTTTCTTTCTAGTTTCATAGCTAATTTGGCCACTTGTTCCAATACTTTGGCTGAGATGTGGGGATTTTGTTTGGGCCTTAAAACTGCGCGCCTTCGATCTTGGTAACAGGAAGGTGATTATTGAAGCCGACTTTAAGTTGGTGGCCATCAAGTTTGTGGAGGTGGGTTGCCATCCATGGTATCCTTGTGCTCTGCTATGATTAGAGATTTTCTAGCTAGAGATTGGGACGTTGCCATTAATCATGTGTCCCGTGAGGCTAACTCCAGTGCAGACGTGCTGGCTCAGATGGGGCATGACTGTGCTCTCACCGTATGTTTGAATTGACGGCAAGGATGGAACGTGGAAAATAATGGAATTGACTTAAGTACTATTATTTGATTTTTTTAAAATTTAGATAGAAAGGAATAGATGACATCCATTCTACCTTAAATGAAATTTTTTCTTTTCCTCAAATTAGAGGAAATATGATGAAATGAAATGACATAAAAAAAATATTTATAATTTCATTTCATTAGAACTTTTAAATTAATGAAATGGAAATTTTTTTTATTTTATTATTAAATATCAAAACAATAGTATAAAAATTTTGTCAATTTCATCTCATTCCATTTTAATATGTCCATCTTAAGTCATCTAAACATAACTTTAGTGTTCACTTATTGGATTCTCTTCCCCCATCTGTTTCTTTGGCCTTCATATTAAAAAAAAATTACACGTTTATTTATAAAATGAACGTGAAAATTTTCCCTTTACGGAAAATGGGATCTTTTCAACAATGATAACTTTCTCTTTTTAATCTGAACAATGATAACTTTTTTAAACTTAGATAATTAATAGCTAATAATTTATCAAGTTAGTCAATGACTTTAAAAAAAAAATTGGATAAATATCTACAAGTTTATTTTTTTTTTTGACCTCATACAAGTTGTTAATATTATCTGAACTTATAAGTTATAACCTCTGCCCAAATTCTCACTCGCTCCAATTAACTTAGCTTCACCTAGGTGATTGCTTTCAATATTGCATGCATGCACAAGGTCTATGTAATCGTAAATAATTCATATTTATTAGTTTGTATAGCAATAATATAATATACACACACATACGCACTAACATCAATTGGAAGTCAATAAAATCATATCGAAATCAGATATAAAAAAAAATATCGAAATCGACCATAAGAATCCAACTTAGGTAATTAAACTGATGATTTTATTTAAAAATAGACGTCTTGGGCTTTCTAGAAAAATGGCCTACCGATATGAGACAGCTAAAATCTTAAAGTTGGGTCAAGAAAATGCCAAAATGGACCAAAATAACATTTTTGTTAAAGCCCATTTGACTCAGCAACGTATTTGGTAGCGTGTCAAACTGTTTGGCAGATATGTTTTTATTTATTTAACCATCGTGACTTGGAAAAATTTTTAAGTTATGTATAAAATAGTAAAAATTATCATAAAATTATATTAATTATGAATAATATTTTTATATATATTTAATAATAATTTGAATATGCAAGTGATGACTTAATAGACTGTATAAAATAGTAAAATTATTATTATTCTTTTTACATATATTAAATAATTTTGGAAATCTTAAATGATAATAGAAGTATTCACTTAATAATTTCTCCATTACTTGTCAATTGAATGTTCATTTTTTGAGTTGGCGCAATATTTTTTACTCTATTTATTTTTCCCAAAAAATATTTTTGTATTGCTTATTGCTTCTGAACAGGTTGAAATGTAAGTCTTGAAATCAATATCCTCGCTCAGCGATCACATTTTCAACTCACTTCATAAAAAATCAATTTGTAAAAGGTTTGAGTTATGAAAATATGAGTTTCAAAATTTCTTCTTTAAGCGTAAATTTATTGAAAATATTAAGTAATATTGAAAATCATATTTCAACTATTCATTATGCGAATTGATACCAATTAATATTTCACAATTTAAAGAGAAATATAAAATTAAGTTATTTTTTTTTTAACAAGAACCTCTGCCCAAATTCTTTAACATACTTATTCTTTTTTCTCGTCCATCTTGATGCATCATACATCTGTTGCTCACAATTAACTTAGCTTCACCTAGGTGATTGCTTTCAATATTGCATGCATGCACAAGGTCTATGTAATCGTAAATAATTCATATTTATTAGTTTGTATAGCAATAATATAATATACACACACATACGCACTAACATCAATTGGAAGTCAATAAAATCATATCGAAATCAGATATAAAAAAAAATATCGAAATCGACCATAAGAATCCAACTTAGGTAATTAAACTGATGATTTTATTTAAAAATAGACATCTTGGGCTTTCTAGAAAAATGGCCTACCGATATGAGACAGCTAAAATCTTAAAGTTGGGTCAAGAAAATGCCAAAATGGACCAAAATAACATTTTTATTAAAGCCCATGTTGACTCAGCAACGTATTTGGTAGCGTGTCAAACTGTTTTATTTATTTGTTCAGATAAATGTTTTTATTTATTTAACCATCGTGACTTGGAGAATTTTTAAGTAGAAATGATCTGTTATAAATATTTAAATTATTATTTAATATATATAAAAATAATAAAAATTATTATAAAATTATATTAATTATGAATAATATTTTTATACATATTTAATAATAATTTAAATATATAAATGATGACATAATAAATTGTATAAAATAGTAAGAATTATTATAAAATTATATTAATTATTAATAATATTTTTACATATATTAAATAATAATTTAAATACTTAAATGATAACGTGATAGACCGTATTCACTTAAGAATTTCTCCATTACTTATCAATTGAATGTTCATTTTTTGAGTTGGCGCAATATTTTCTACTCTATTTATTTTTCCCACCAAAAATGTTTTTGTATTGCTTATTGCTTCTGGAACAGGTTGAAATGTAAGTACTGAGTCTAAAATGAAATAAAAAATAGAGTTGAAACAATGAATAACTTATGCAATCAAATTTTAAAATTTAGGAAATTCAACGCTTGATAATTTTGCATTACAATATATGTAATGTACGTAGTGTTAGACTGTTGGTAGCTATCGCCTGTAATTCTCAAGTAAAGTTTTCTCAATAAATTTTTTGTTAAAAGATAGCACAGAAAAGGTGCGTATAGAGATCTCACTGAGCCATGAATAAGTGGCTGAAAATTTGTGTATCTATCATTGCTCTAAATTTTTTCACTAATCAATATACTATAAAAGTATAAACACCATCTCTTTAAAAATGAAGAAAAGAAGAAAAATCCATCTCTGTACTTAGTGCAGTGCAAGCATAAACGCATCGTATCATGCTGTTGCTTCACACGCAAGCATGCTTGGTTGTCCGTCTCAAACATCCAAAGATCTCAAGCCCTTAAGATTGACGCCATATATATATATATATATATAGTTGAATTTTCAAACCTTGCGGCTAAGAGTAAGATATTTATTTTTTTATTTTATGGGGAAAAAATTGACCGTAGGTGCTGCTATGATACAGGTAGACTTCCACTTTCCTTCCGCCATTAAGCATTATGTGTATGAGTGTCCATCAACATTTGCGCTTGACGCTTTCCCTCTACATACTATTATTGCTTTCTTTCAACCTCTTTGCTGCTGATTCATATTCAGATTCAGATCGAGCCTATGAATTCTAACATGGAAGAATGCAAAAGGGCCAGCAAGAGTTTTGAGGAAGAATGGCCTTTGCTACAGACAGCTGTGGACAGACTCATTAATCAAATAGAAGACGTTGACAACTCAAGTTTCAGAACCTACGACTACATGTCGTATTATACGTATCCTTCCATAATTCATAGCTTAATTTTCTTTCCTTCTTGTTAGACTCTGTTTCAGTATGTTAATACTTTTTTCTTGGGTTCCTTCATATCAATTGTCATATAATATAAATTCTGCTTACCCTTCTGTGTGTCTTGTGCTTGAGGAGAGTTAGAAACCAGCAGAAGTTAAATGTTATTCCTAAATTCTCCGGTCATGTAAAGTCTACCTGGTTTTATAGTAATTGGGCATAGTTTCAAAAGTTACAGATTTCCTCAAATTCATTTGGTGGCTCTTTAAAGTTAGAACGCTTTGCCTTTAATTAAATCATAATTCTCTTTCTCAATGCCTTGCCTACTTTTGAAGCTTGAATGCGTGTTTAGTTTCATTTTCTTACATTTTGCATGCCATTTTAAGTAACCGTGCGATTGAATGCAGTACTTCCCTATATTCTATTTATTAAGAAGTTTTGCATTCAATATAATTTCAGCAAGATTTAATTGAGTGTGAATTGCAAGTGTTAATATGACAACCTTTATTTTCCTCCTATGTAGACTTGTAAGTTGTAACTTGCATTGTAAATCTGATATCCTAAAATTTTTTCCCCCTTTTATATGGTCTTGTATGGCCTTAAATCTTAACTCGGGTGTCTAGCACTGTTTATGATTTGTGTACCGACCGACGGGGTCGTGAAAATTCCAAGCTACTGTATGACCAATATAAGAAGGTCTTTGAAGAATATATTAATTCCACGGTATGTCTAATTTCTAATATTAACTTAACCTTAGTTGTTCACTTATTCTCATGCATCAGCCATCAGAATTTTGCTAGGTCAAGATTCAATAGTGTAAACATTATTGTTGACATGATTAAAATTAATAAGATTTTCTTTTTACTAGGTTCTGCCATCTTTGCGAGGAAAGAAAGATGAGCTTTTGTTGAGAGAACTACTCAGAAGATGGTCAAATCACAAAATTATGACCAGTTGGTTCTCAGGATTTTTTCGTTATCTTGACAGATACGATCTCCCTAGATGGGGTTTTCCTTCTCTTGAAGAAACTAGCTTATTATCCTTCTATGACTTGGTTGGTGATGAGATTCTTTTGAAAAGTTACACTACACTGGACGATTTTCTCTTTCCCCTTTTCTAACTCTGAGTTTACTTCATGTATGTGTCTCAGGTATATGACGAGATGAATAAACAAATAGTGGATGCTATATTATCTATGGTATTTTCTGTTTTCCATTTTCATATGCATGCTCTTTAAAAACGTATGTACTTGATTTATCTTCATGGAGCGCACTGTGGCTCTGCTGTTTTCATTGTCAACTTCCAGCCTTCAATATCATCTTCATTGGATGGAGTTCATAGCATGGCAATATTGTGTTTTCTCATTGTCTCTTCTTCTGCTTCTACTTTCTTGAGTTACATTTCAAATAACTTGCAATGACATGGTCACATGGAACATTGCAGTTTTAAAATTGAACTGAAATAAATCAAATTGCATAACAAACAAGCTCCTACGGGTTGACGTCAATTTCTTCCTCAGTATAATGAATGATGTGAACCTGTTTGGATTGACAGACCAAGGGATGCTTGACTTCGTTTGTCAATTATCTATCTAATACAGGCGTTACATTTTAAATTTTAAAAAAAATATATATTGGTTTTACATGCCTGAAATTCTATACTGTGCTTTAGTGAGTTTGATGTTTCTATTATTTCGGCCACATAGTTGAATGACAGTAATTTAATTATGTTCCTTCTCTTATACTTTTCCACTTCCACATGATGGACTTGTCTTTGAAAATGCTACCATAATCAATCTGAAACCATCATTTTGATTTATCTTCATTTCCTGGTATCCAGATTGATCAGGAGCGTGCAGGAGAGCAGATTGATCGAACAGTGGTTAATAACACGTTGGCTATCTACTCGGAGATCGGAGATGGCACAAGAAAAAACCATGCAAAAGGCTTTGCAGAAAGAATGATTAAAGACAATGCCGCACTCTATTATGATGCGGCTTCAAATTGGATAGCAAGTTCTTCCTTTAAGGATAACACACCAAAGGTGATTTCAGTTAAATTTATTTTCCATTGAAGATACATTTAAAATTACAATAATTGATCGATCAATCTTTTATTGCTATGAACTGCATGCTTGTGTAGCATGAGTTCCTTTTGAAACTTGTTTTGTTTGGTTTCATGCCATCAGTTGTACCTTTAGGAAAATTACCTTCAGGTTAAATTCTGTAGAAGGTTTGTGATCTTTCTTAACCACCATATAGAAATAGTTACCTTACTCGTTTTAAAGTGTTAAATGCTTTAGAGAAGGTAACGAGCCACCAGATACAGTTTAATTAATATTTAAATTTGGTAACGTATTAATTAACTTATATCAAGTTCTAACTTTGAATTGTCTTCTTGAAAGTGTATTTCTTTATAAGTTGGGAAAAATGTATAAACTCCCTTGAACTTTGAGATGGCTGCAAAGGACCACCATCAACTTTCAAATCCTCCATTTAATATTTACTTTCATCCATTCATCTATCCAACAATTTGTGTTAGTCTTGTGACAATTATATGATTACTGATACGTCTGCTATAACTTGATTTGTCTATGTTAGTCCCATTATTCACATCACAAATGTTAAGTAGTCCCTAAATATTTTTCACCTTTTGTAACATAAGAAAAAGTTCAAAAAATTGTAGTATACAATATTGCGTGTCTAGCATGTGTTGAGAAATAGTTTATAAAACTGATATTATAAGGGAAAGAACAACAAACTCTCAAGTTCTTATGTATAGGATAAAGTGCATTTGTCAAGTTATATATACTTAATTTCCAGATGCTCGGATTTCTACTATCCTCTTTCTAGATCAGTTGCGTCATGTCATGACAGCTACTTGCAACCACTTGGGAGATTGGGAGTGTATATAGACTATACATTTTTCCCAAAATTGAACACAATAAGAAGTAGCCACCTTTCTAGTCTTCTGTCTTGGGTAACTAGACCAAGTTATACCAAACAATTGTATAGTAATAATTAATGCAAATCTTGTATGACATTATGTACCTCACCTTCTTTTCAAAATGAGCTCCTGCAGCGTCTTGTGCTAAATTTGCCTTTACCTGAAAATGTTACAAACTTTTAAAAAATATGTCATTTTTCTTTCCTGCATCAATTTGTAAACCCATGAAAATATTTGAAACTTTTTGCTTACTATGATAAAGTAAACCCATGAGAATATTTGTATAACTATGTCAGGAATTATAGTGCAGTTTTTATATCCCAATTACCAAATGATGCATACTATTAGAAATTTAGGCTATGCTTGCTAAGGGTGTTGGTAACTATTGGTTGCAGGAATAGAAATTGCATGACAGTCCAATCATTTCATCAAAGAAAATAAACTTGATAAGCTCTAATGGAGATGTGTTTGAAGTTGACTATGCCGTGGCACTTATGTCACAAACAATCGAGGACGTTATTAAGAAGACCAATCCTGATGGTGATACTGATAGCATTCCTCTTTCTAAAATGATTAGCAAAAACTTGGCCAAGGTGATTGAATACTGCAAGAAGCACACCGAAGCTTCCAATTCCAATTACACGTCTGATGTTGATCTCAATGACTGGGATGCTGAATTCGTGGAGGTTGAGCAGGAAACTCTGTTTGATCTCGTTCTGTCTGCAAACTACTTGAACATCAAGAGTCTGCTGGATCTGGCATCCAATAAAATAGCAGACATGTTGATAGGCAAGACTCAAGAGGAAATCCGCAAGACCTTTAACATTAAGGATGACTTTATCCCAGAGGAAGAAGACATTTGAATAGTATCTTATCTTGAGATGTTATGTTATTGTTCAGCTAAAATTATACCTATGAGTTTATTTCATGCTTAGTTTATCCTTTCAACTTTTACTAGTATGTATCCCTGTTATGTTATTTATGAGTCTTGATAGATTTGGTGTCTCCAAGTCATCATCCTTTCTGGAACCTACTAACTTTTTTGCGTTGTTGGTAGTAGTCAAGTTTATGTCATCCACTGCTTGCATTGTATTGCTTTTGAAACAATAGCCTCTGGATATAAATATGATTCCCCCCCACCCTTTTCACCACCTTTTTTCTTTAACAAAACGGGAGAAACATACATTTTAATATATAAATTTTTTAAACAAAAAAGTGTCGGTAGAATGCCTCACAAATTAGTGGACTGGTTATTGAGCTTTTCTTTCCTTCCATCTTGTTTTATCGCTTGGGCCTAATGGGATAGGGAAATAAAAAGAGATGCATATCACCTTCTATTAAAACAAGTGTAGAGAATGATATACATGTGAGAATCAGAAAAAATGAAAGAATCAGAAAAACAGAGAGAATAACGAAAAACAAGGAGATCAAGTGTGAAAAACAGAGAGGAGAGTCTTGGATGTGATTGATTTCTTCTTGACTAGAGAAGGGATAAGGGCCAAGGGGCTCTCTATTGTAAAGACTTGATCTTGTTTTGCATTATCATAGTGAAGCTGCTCTCTCCCGTGGATGTAGGCCACATTGGCTGAACCACGTAAATCTTGTGAGTGCATTCTTCCATTTCTTTCTTCCTTTATTTTTATTTTGCTGGTTTTTGAATTCTGTTCTGCAATTCGTTTTTGTGGGTCTTTTTCTTTTGTATTTTGGTACTGTGTTTGCATCTTGGTGTGTTTGCAACAGGGAAATTCGTAATTTTTCTTCTCCTTGGACCAACAAGTGGCGCTGTCTATGGGAACAAAGAAGGAAGAAGATCGAAAGGCTGAACCATGGGTACCAAATACGACATTGAGAAGTTCTCTGAAAATAATGATTTCGGGTTATGGAGGATCAAGATGGAAGCCATCTTGGTGCAGCAAGGAATTGCAGAAGCATTGAAGGGAGAGGCAAAAATGTCTTCCACTCTTTCTCAAAAGGAGAAGAATGATATGATTGACAAGGCAAGGAATGCCATAATTTTGTGTCTTGGTGATAAGGCACTAAGGGAGGTTGCAAGAGAAAAGACAGCCGCTGCAATGTAGGTCAAATTGGAGTCTTTATACATGACAAAGTCATTGGCAAACCGACTATGTTTGAAGCAACAACTCTACTCATTCAAGATGAAAGAGGCAAAATCTATAGTGAAGCAACTAGCAGATTTCAAGAAGATTCTTGATGACTTAGAGAACATTGAGGTGAAACTTGATAATGAGGACAAAGCTTTGCTCCTACTCAACTCTCTACCAAAATCCTTTGAGCATTTCAAGGATGCTATCCTATATGGCAAGGATCAAACTATTACCTTGGATGAGGTTCAAACCTCAATTCGGACTAAGGAGCTTCAAAAGCAACAAGAATAGAAAACCGATGATAATGGTGAAGGCTTGAATATCTTAAGGGGAAGAAGCGAGAAAAGAGGGCCAAAGGGGAAGAAGTCTAGATCAAAGTCAAAGAATTACTCAAAGTCAAAGTTCAAATGTTTTAATTGTCACAAAACCGGTCATTTCAAGAAGGATTATCCCGAGAAAGGGGGCAAGGAGTCTGGAAAGGCAGTGGATTCCGCGGATGTAACGGTTGTTTCGGATGGTTATGAGAGTGTGGGGGTATTGGTGGCATCAACCTCAGAAACACAAAGGAATTGAGTTATGGATTCCGGATGTACTTATCACATGTGTCCTATGAAGGATTACTTCGAGACCTTAGAGCTTAAAGAAGGTGGAGTGGTGCTTCTAGGCAACAACAAATCATACAAGGTGCAAGGTATAGGTACTATCCGGCTTAAGATGTTTGATAACCGTGAATTCTTATTGCAAGATGTGAGGTATGTTCCTGAACTAGAGAGAAATCTTTTAGCGATTAGCATGTTTGATGCATTAGGTTACTCTACTAGAATTGAACATGGTATGATTAAGATTTCTAATGGTGCTTTAATAGTTGCTAAGGGAACTAAGAGAAATGGTTTGTACATTCTTGATGGTTCTACTGTTATTGTTCATGCATCTATAGTTAGCCAAACATCGCATGATAAAACCAAGTTATGGCATTTGAGACTAGGGCATATTAGTGAAAGAGGTTTTGTGGAACTAGAAAAACAAAACTTGTTGAATGGAGATAAATTAGATAAACTAGATTTTTGTGATCATTGTATATTAGGTAAATCACATAGAGTTAAATTTGGAACTGGTATTCATGTTTCTAGTAGACCCTTTGAGTATGTTCACTCGGATCTTTGGGGTCCTTCAAGGGTGATGACTCATGAAGGGGGTTCCTATATTCTCACCTTGATTGATGATTTTTCTAGAAGAGTGTGGATTTATATTTTGAAAAACAAATCTGAAACATTTCAAAAGTTTAAGGAATGGCACACTCTTATAGAAAATCAACTAGGAACTAAACTGAAAGTTTTAAGGACTGACAATGGCCCGGAGTTTGTTTCAGAGCAGTTTCATGAGTTTTGCAGAAAACATGGAATCAAATGGCACAAGAATGTGGCACGGACTCTACAATAGAATAGCCTAGCCGAGAGGATGAATAAGACTATTCTGGAGCGAGTGAGATGTATGCTTTTGGGCGCGGGGCTGCCTAAGAGCTTATGGGGAGAAGCTGCTAACACTGCAGTTTATTTGATTAACAGATGTCCATCTTCAGCTATAGACTTCAAGACACCTATGGAAGTGTGGAGTGGTAAACCAACAAACTACTCTAATCTGAGGGTATTTGGTGCTCTGGTGTTTGCTCAAGTTAGACAAGACAAAGTTGAGGCTCGGGCTGTGAAGTGTATCTTCATTAGTTATCTAGAAGGTGTAAAGGGTTACAAGCTGTGGAAGTTGGATCCTAGAAAGTCAAGATGCTTTATCAGCAGGGACGTCACATTTGATGATACCAGAATGAGGATGATGTACAAAAGCCTGAAAGAAAGCAACTCAGAAACGATAAAGGAGAATGCTTAGTTTGAGGTGGAGTCTCCTACTTGTACTACTAAATATGATAGTCCTCCACCAGCAGATGTAGTAGATCAACAACCACCGGCAGAATCAGACTATCAGTTGACCAGGGATAGGACTAGGAGGAACATAGTACCTCCTAAGAGATTTGGGTATGCTGATCTCATTTGTTATGCTTTTAATGTGGCTGAAGAGATTCAAGACTCAGAACCGAGAAATTTCAAAGAGGTTATGGAGAGCAAGGAAAGTCATAATTGGTTGCAAGCGGTACAAGAAGAAATGGAGTCCTTGAATAAAAATCAGACTTGGAAACTTATGAATCTACCTAGGAATCAAAGGGTCATTGGATGCAAGTGGATCTTCAAGAAAAAGGAAGGTATTCCGAGTGTGGAGAAGGCAAGGTACAAGGCAAGGCTTGTGGCAAAGGATTTTACCTAAGTGGAAGGGATTGATTATAATGAAATCTTTTCACCTGTGGTAAAACATTATTCTATAAGGATTTTGATGTCGATTGTGAATAAGTATAATCTGGAGTTAGAGCAATTGGATGTCAAGACAGCTTTTCTTCATGGGGAACTCGAGGAGACTATCTACATGCAACAGCCGGAAGGATTTGCAGAGGATAAGTCCAAGGTATGTCTCTTGAGAAAATCACTTTATGGCTTGAAACAAAGTCCACGTCAGTGGTATAAGAAATTTGATGATTTTCTCTTAAGATTTGGATTTCTGAGGAGTAGTTATGATAGCTGCGTTTACATTTTGAGAAGAGGAGAGGAGTGTGTTCTTTTCTTGCTTCTATATGTGGACGATATTCTTATAGCTAACTCTAGCAAGGATGAGATTGGTAAGCTCAAGGAGAAGTTGAATTCAGAATTTGAGATGAAAGATCTTGACATTACAAAGAGGATACTTGGGATGGATATTGTTAGAAATCGAAAAAAGGGGGAATTGTTCTTATCTCAACAAGGTTACTTGAAGAAGGTAGTGAAACGGTTTATAATGCATCAATCTAAGCCAATTAACATACCTTTGGGTCATCACACGAAACTATCTATCACACAAACTCCTAGCACCGAAGAGAAAATGAGCAAGATGAATTCTATTCCCTATGCTAGTGGAGTAGGTAGCATCATGTATGGTATGGTTTGTAGTAGACCAGATTTGTCTTATGCGGTTAGCATTGTTAGTCGGTTTATTGCGAATTCGGGTCAAGCTCATTGAGAGGCTTTGAAGTGGGTGTTGAGGTATTTGAATGGTTCTCTAAAATCTGGTTTAAGGTACAAGAAGACAGCTCAAGATGAAGATGCTATTGTGGGATATGTTGATGCGACTATGCGGGGAATGTGGATACTAAGAAATCACTATCTGGGTATGTGTTCACTTTGTTTGGGACTGCTATTTGTTGGAAAGCAAACTTACAACCTGTGGTAGCTCTATCTACAACTCAAGCTGAGTACATTACTCTTGCAGAAGGAATAAAGGAAGCCATTTGGTTAAAAAGGATGATTGGTGAATTAGGAATTATGCAAAACTGTGTGACTGTTCATTGTGATAGTTAAAGTGCCATACATTTGGCAAATCATCAAGTGTATCATGAGAGGACCAAGCACATTGATATTCATCTTCACTTCATTAGAGATGTGGTAGAATCTAAAGAAGTTCAGATTGAGAAGATTGCTTTGGAAGACAATCCAGCAGATATGTTCACTAAGTCACTTCGTAGATCAAAGTTCAAGAATTGCTTGGACTTGATCAATTTCTATGAAGCGTAATTCCATAAGTGGGAGAGCAGTACATTGATGATTAGTTTGATCGTCTTTTCTAATTTGGAGTCAAGGTGGAGATTTGTCGGTATAATGTCTCACAAATCAGTGGGCTGGTTATTGGGTTTTTCTCTCCTTCCATCTTGTTTTATCTCTTGGGCCTAATGGGATAAAGGAATAAAAAGGGATGCATATCACCTTCTATTAAAACAAGTGCAAAGAAGGATATATATGTGAGAATCAGAAAAAACAAAAGAATCAGAAAAACAGAGAAAATAACGAAAAACAGGGAGATCAAGGGGTGCGAAAAACAGAGATGAGAGTCTTGGATGTGATTGATTTCTTCTTGACTAGAGAAAGGATAAGGGCCAAGGGGTTCTCTATTGTAAAGACTTGATCTTGTTTTGCATTATCATAGTGAAGCTGCTCTTTCCCGTGGATGTAGGCCACATTGGCTGAGCTACATAAATCTTGTGTGTGCATTCTTCCATTTCTTTCTTCCTTTATTTTTGTTTTGCTGGTTTTTGAATTCTGTTCTGCAATTTGTTTTTGTGGGCCTTTTTCTTTTGTATTTTAGTACTGTGTTTGCATCTTGATGTGTTTACAACAGGGAAATTTGTAATTTTTCTTCTCCTTGGACCAACAAAAAGCATAAGAAATTGTGTTAAAAAATGATGTACCATCTCATAAATGTCAAACCAACCAATAGTGACTTAACCTATGAAGCACGGATACGCTGATTATGTGGTGTGTCCGCGTGTTGGACACGTATTTGTATCGAACACATAGAGACACCCGTACGATAAGTGTGTCTTGTGTGTTCGAATGTGTCAGATTAAAAAGATTATTTTTTTCAGTTTAGACACGTCTCGGACACGTTCGGACACTTCTTGGACACTTATCGGACATGATTTGGACACGACCCATTAATATTTTTTAAAAAAAAATTAGTTTCCATAACTAACGTTCAATTAGTAAGCCCGTAACTCATTCAAACCCAATCACATGACTGACGTCTCAAGCCATTATTTTTACATACCAGTATTTTAAGTTTTATCTTTTCACATGTCACTATTAGACTTTTAAGTTTTATCTTTTCATACACTACTATTTTTATCTACTCATTCTACTTCTACTTGTACCAAGTCGTCCACTTCGTTGTCACTGAAGCTTGTCTCACACTAATATTCTTTCTAGTTAATTTTTTTATACATATATACTTGAACATGATTAATTCTATTAGGAGAAGTTAGTTTAAGAAATTTTTTAGAACATGTTAATAGAAATTATGTTCCATATTTTTTAGGAGGGACTTATTAAGTAACAAATATTAACACATATAACATATATTAAAATATTATAAATCTCCAAACTTATAGAAATGATATTAATGAATTATAAATTTGTGTATATATATATGTCGTGTTTATGTATTATAATTTTTAAATTTAATACATTTTCATATCTATATCTGTATCGTGTCGTGTTTCGTATTCGGTATCTGTATATGTGTTTGGTAGGGCTCAACTAGAATACAAAGTTTTGGAGGATAAAATAACAATTTTATTTCATAAGAGAAACTAAAACTTAAGAATAATTTTAAAATATTTGGGGCCAACCCCGAGCGATGGATTTAGCTTTGTCATTCGGCACCTTTTACAATGGACCAGTGTGAAAAGGGATCACCGGTGGTCCATTCAGTTTGACCGTTGGATTGAGGCTTTGCAAAAGCAACGGTTGGGATTAAGCACCTACCACCTGCTTGAACGGTAAAAATGTAAAAACTTGGGCATTGCATATTGGTCCATGGAGACGTTGTTTTCCGAAGATTATTAAAATAGTACGATGCATACAGCAATGGTTTTATCCTTGTTTTGTGAATGATTAATTAATTGTATCCCGTCAAAATAATAATAATAATAATATGAGATGGGTTCAAGCACAATAAATAAGAAATTTATTAAAGAGTAAATACACAATTTGATCCTTTAAAATTACATGTTGTGTGTAAAAAAATTTATGTGCAAACAAGCACCAACAAAGTTACTCATATCCAAAAAAAATTATCATGTATTTTTTTGTTAATAATTAAATACATTACTTACTTGACATATAACATATAAAGTACTTAATAGTTTGTCGCATTTAATTTTATGTGAACTTTTTTTGCCACAAATGATCCGATATTGCAACATGAAATATGTGAAAAAAAAAAGTTAGATGTATAAAAATAAGTGAAAAAAAAAATTAAAGAAATACAATACATCAAAATACAAATGAAAAAGAAAAAAAATAAGCACCCTTAATAAATGCCATTTATTTAGTATAAAAAATGTATATACTCTTAATTAGTTTCCTAAACTAATTAAATGGTTGATTTTTTACTATCTTTCACTAATAAAATTTACATTTAAATAAATAAATAAGCAAAATTAAATTGTTAATTTTCCTTTTAATTGATGATCATTTATGTACATTTAATTACTTGTCACAATCGAATAATATATGAATTATTCATTATCTTTTATGAATAATATTATTATATAAGTAATTTAAATAATAAAAATAAAAATAATAATATAATTAAAGCTTTTAAATGAGATTAAAAAATATAGTTAAAACTTTTAAATGAATGTAATTTCGTAATTAACGTAAAAGACCAACTTTCAAATTTTTCTTATTGTAATTTGTTAAGACTACTATTCAAATCATTTTGTTATAGGTAAAATTTAAAAGACAAAATGAGGATATCTTAGTTAATAACTAAAAACAAAAAAGAAAATGATTATGATTATTGCTTGCTATCATTGCAAGTGGGCGGAAAGGAGAACGACCTTACAGAGAATTTGATTATTAAAATAGCGATGGCTTTGACATTTTTTTGGCACCTAATGCATCATTGTTACTTATTATAAGGATAAAATTCGTTTGATTTTTTGTTTTTTGTATTTTTGAGCACCAATTATTGATGTGTTTCAAGATTTATATTAAAGTGTGTTAATATTATTGACACATTTTATAATTGTATGAAAATGTTGTACATGAATATAGGTTACTTTTAGATTAAAATCTCCAAGGATAATTAGATTAAAGTAGCAATGTGGTTGTCATTTCACATGAAAAGATGAGAGAAATTCAATTAATTTTGTTGTTATCGTAACTAATTTTTTATTATTTGTGTTTTTATTTTTTATTTAATTGAATAATTTAATGATTTACTTAAAATATGTAATTATTTTGCAATTGCATATTGCGTAGTTTGAGATTAAAATTTAACCTATCTTTACAAAACTACATTATATATGCGATGAATTATCGTTTCTTACTTGAAAATGATATTTTTGTTATATATATATATATATATATATATATATATATATATATATATATATATATATATATATAAAAGAAGATTTATTTATATTAGTATAATTTTTTTTACACTTATTTTTAATTATTAATTTTATTTTCATCTAATGATTGAGATTATTTTATTAAAAATGTCATTAAATGAAAGTAAATTTAATAATTAAAAAAAATGTAAAAAAAATCAACTTATACTTGATTTAAATTGATTCTCCTTTTATATATATATATATATATATATATATATAACTTGATTGTAAACATCATCCTAATATTATTGTTAAGATTATTGTTAGGAGAAGAATGTTATAAATTTCCAAAGGAGGGTAAAACTGATACGTAAAACTGTGCATAAATTTAACATCCTGATAAGTTTATAATTAAATTTGAATAGTTAATGACATAAGTAAAAGTTAAATTTAAAATGAGATTGAATAGAATATGGAAGGCCTTACGAGCCCTTATGATTATGGCTGGATCCAAATAGTCTGGTGTTGTGTTTCAGGCATCAGGCCACTTGTTGAAATGGGCAAAAAAAAACAGGCTAGATGATCGGCAAGTGGAAAAAGGGCTGTTCTTATGGGCCCTTATGATGATGGGTCGGTCATGAAGGCTGCAAAAAGGACCGTTCTTATGGGCCTTTATGATGATGATGAGAAGGTCAGTTGAAATTGTTCAGGACAATTAGAATTCTTCAGACCCAAAAAAAAATCCTGTTGAAATTTTGTTAAAATTTTTGCATTAGAAGATAAGGGTAGAAATTCATTTAATCGCCATCTCTTTATCTATATTCCTCTCCAGTAATATTCTTCCATGCTGTGAAATCCATTTAGGAGGGATTTTTTTTTTTTGTGCGAACAATCATATTTTAATATTATTAAAAACATTATATTTTCTTAACTTATTTTGTAAAGCAAAAACTTTAACATTATTTCAACTGGCCTGATCAATATTAAAAAAAGGCGTCTTCTCCGACAGCCACCATGACCTGGCTATCGATGCTGGTTGAACTGAGTATTATCATATTTTATTTTTAAAAAAATATTATGAATGCATTTAATTGAAGGCAAAACCATATAGCAGTTATTCAGTTTATGCAAAGTGAATAAACTCATAAATTGAAGTGTCAGTTTTCAATTATCACATTTTTGTTATATAGCATACACATATACACAATTAGGATTCGTTTGGTATGAAGAATAAAATAAGATTTGATAGTATTAAACTTGATAGTATAAGGTTTAATAAGATAAGACTTGATAATATAAGACCTGATAGTATTAAATTTCAAATAATTTCATTGCATTATATGTGATATGCACTTTGGTCATGTTACTTTAAATATGTGCAAAATGAGTCTGTTACTTTGCATTTTGTACAGAGAACTACAAAATGATAACGAACGTTAGTTTTTAAATAGTGCACGTATACGTCTCAATTTCTGAGGGTCAAATACAGTTTTCTTCTTCCTCTCACTCAACTCTAAACCCTAAAATACCATAACTGAAAGGTTAAAAGATTGGGGATGAAATGTTGAAAAATTAGGGGTGAAAATTTAGAAGTTTCAATTTCCATTGTCCAATCTCAAGATTTAGGGCTTGAAATATTTGGGGTTTTAATTTCCGTTGTCCAATCTCATAAAACTTGCCGAAAATTTCTGATTGGAGTTTGGCCATCGTTCATTAAATGGAAGATCTGTCTTTCCCGGATCAAATATGTTCTTGTTGTCGGTTCATTTTCGCGTGAAATCTAACAAGATTGGTGGTTATTTTAAAGACTGCAATTGAAACCCATAAGGTGTTTCCTCCATAGCTGCATTGCAACGTTGCGAGGAAAAAGAAGGAGCTCGTCTCCTTACTTGTGTGCTGTAGATCACGATGGATGTTTCGATCATATTTGCATGTGTTTTTTTTTATAAGGACGAAGAAGTTAGGTGAGAGGAGCTGGAACACGAAGGTGTTTCCAGTTATGGAGTTCTAGGGTTTAGAGTAGAGTGAGAGGGAAGAAGAAGATTGCGTTTAACACTACAAAATTGAGACGTGCACGTGCGTTGCGCGCGCTCGTTTCCATTAAAAAAACTAATGTTTGTTACTATTTTATAGTTCTCTCCACAAAACACAAAGTAACGAGTCTATTTTGTGCATTTTTAAAATAATATGGCCAAAGTGCACATCACATATAGTATAAGAGTTTTTTTTAAAGTTTTTTAAAAAATTATACATAAATATCTTATATAATAATAAATATTTCACATAATAAACAAAGGATCCAAATCTGAAGCAGACCATTTTTGGTGCAAGAGGAATTTTTTTGTTTTAATCTTTTTGGTTTAGGTGTTGGCTTTTTCCATCAATGCCCTATCCAAGGTGGTCTTGTTGTTGTTCTTGTTGTGCTTTGTCTGCTCAGGTCATCCCCTCTCTCTCTTCTTTCTCCTGTACCTTCTTCTTCTTCCCCTACCAATGCCATTTCTACTTCTATTTCTATTTCTAGGGTTTGGTTTTCTTTCGCGCCACATCTCTGATTCACTTCATCCTCATCCAAGGTTTGCTTTTTCATGCACTAATCACTTTAGTCCTTAACTTTAAAAAATTGATAACTTAATCCCTGAAATCTCAAAATGTTTATCATGTTATTCTTTGTGTTTTTTGCTATTAGTTAAACTTGATAGATACATGTGCGTGACACGTTAAGTGTTAACTTGGACACTTACATGACCTCTCCCCACCCATAAAATGACGTAACTTTGGTTATTATCCAAAGAACAAAAAACCCAACCCACAAAATGACGTCATTTTTTTTTATCAAAAATATCTTACAGTAGTGTGAGTTGAAGTTTGATGTATGTTCCGTTATAGCAAGGCTATGTAAGCTTAGTAGAGGTTCCTTCAATGAAAAACTCTAACAAGTTTTCTCATAGGATTATTAGCAGTGACTTAAACCTCAAGGCTACTGAGCTGAGGCTTGCCTTGCCTGGTTCTGAGTCACCAGAGAGGAATGTTGCTGCTAGTGGTGGTGTTGAGGACAAGAATGTGTACCCTTTAGGCATGCTCAAGAGTTTGGTGTTTAGAGCCAATAAGGGTTTCTCATATGCCATTGATGGTGGTTCTAGAAAGTGGCTTCTCTTTGGGAATGGTGGATCTGAGGTGAGTCTATGTACATATGATGGCTTATTCTCTCCAAGGGGTGCTACTGCTGACAAGGCTCTTGTTGGGCTTGACTGCACCAACCAACAAGTATCTATTGTCAAAGATAAAATTCCTCGGTTTCCAAAGCCATTGAATGAGAAGAAGCCACAAATTTCTACTCTTGCTACATAGTAGCTTCATCTTCCTTTAGCCTCATCATTATTCTCTTCTTTTTTGTTGTTGGAAATTAAAAATAAAATAAAATAAATTATAGCGTTAATTTTTTTAAATATATTTTTTGCTATATTATGTTTTTCTTGTCAAAATATATGTCCATTTTTGTTGTTGATGTTGGCTCTTGAGTTCTATGAATTTTTTTGTTATTATTATGTCTTATTTATAGTTTCTCATTTATGTGTGTGTGTGTTAACAAAATGTCGGAAGCAAGAAGAAAATAATGTGGTTGAGTAACCGGGGATAGGATAATTCAGAGAAAGAGGAAATGAAATTTTTTTGCCCATAAAAAATCTACTTGGTTGAAATTTAAACTAAAATAAAGGAGAAGAAAATCTGTCAAGGTGAAACTTTGAGGCTTTAGAGAGGTTGATGCTAAATCTATTCTATGCTATTTAGAGGATATTCCTTCTATGTTAATCATCCTCTAATGGTTGTTCCATAAATTTTCTTCTTCACCTTGGTTGTCTATCATTTGCTTTTGTATATAATTTTGGATTTTGGATTGGATTGAACTCCTCCAAGTATTTAGTGTCATATCTTAAAAAATCAATTTCCATGGTGAAAGTTATTTATTTATTTTCTCCTTGCTGTTGTGTTTTTATTTTGGATCTCCCATGGACATCAGAATAAAAATATGTATTAGTTAAATTCCTTTTGCTTTGAAGTTATAAAATAATCATTAATCTCTATACAGAAAGTTTTATCTTAATTGGAGCTTCTTGCACACTCCTTATTATATAGTGTAATTTTGTTTTCTTATGTTAATCAGGAAATAGGTTGTGAGATGCCCACCAATTCTTTCTTTTAGGAAGAACTTAATGACTACTCGACCTCATGAGAATGATGATGATGCAGAAGCTAAGTTTGGATGTCTCTATATAAAAAAAATGGCACTTACAAGGAGCTATCTTCAGCAATGAAAAAAATATTTAGTTGTTTTACAATAAGTGAGAAGATAGGTGGGGAGGAAGAATTCTAATATGGACCACCCTTGGTTTATGAATGAACTAAGTACAAATTAGTTATTGATTTATTATTAAAATAAATTAATAATTGAGATTAAAATGTTAGATTCAAATATTAACACTCAGATTTGTACATAAATTTAATCAATTATTTTTTTATGAATAACTATACATATAAAAAATTTATAAATTTTAATAAATAATATTTATATACACTTAAATTTATATATAAATACTATTAGATAAAAAAAAATTATTCGTTTATGAATCACTTCTCAATTAGTCCATGATAATATCCTCTTGGTGGAGGAGAAAACTCGTTTTGTGGGTTGGAGTTTTATTTCTTTAAGTAATAACTAAAATTATGCCATTTTATTGGTGGAGAGAGACTATATAAATGTTTGAGTTAACACTTAATATGTTATATGTGTATATTTATCAAGTTTAATTGATGTTAAAAGATATAAAAAATTAATGTACCTGACGTTTTGAGATTTTAAAAATTAAATTGTTAATTTTGTAAAATAAGATACTAAAATAATCAGTGCATCAAATTTCAAGTTCTAAAGTTTCTCTTTTTTGTTTGGGTGTTGGCTTTTTCCATCAATACCCTGTCGGAGGGGGTCGTGCTGTTGTTCTTGTTGTGCTTGGTCCGTCCGGACCATCCCCTCTCTCTCTTCCTTCTCCTGCACCTTCTTATTCTTCCCCTACCAATACCATTTCTATTTCTATTTCTAGGGTTTGGTTTTCTTTCGCGCCACATCTCCGATTCACTTCATCCTCATCCTCATCCTCATCCTCACCAAGGTTTGCTTTTTCTTTCAATCTTTTGTTCCCTGATCTCCCTCTTTTCTTCTTTGCTCTGACTCCTCATGTTGCCGATGCTCCCTTTCACATCGTTTCTTCGCGAATTTTAAAATTTGATTGTTGGAGATTGAGTTGTTGCTTGCGTTCACCGTTTTCGGTTGCAGATTTTGGTGTGTGGTCTTGAAATTTAGTTTGCCAACATGTCAATCAGTGAGCGCAAGACTATCGACCTAGAACAAGGATGGGATTTTATGCACAAGGGCATAACAAAGCTCAAGAACATTCTAGAAGGCTTGCCTGAGCCTCAGTTCAGCTCTGAGGACTATATGATGCTATACACGTATCCTTCTCTCACCTCTTTTTGCTAGTTTATATATATGTTTAATTTCAATTTAATCGAGTTGATTGTATATTTCCTTTTGGGCTCTATTTTTTTCCTTAAATCGTATGCAGGACCATCTACAATATGTGCACTCAAAAGCCTCCTCATGACTATTCCCAACAACTGTATGACAAGTACAGGGAGTCATTTGAAGAGTACATTATATCAACGGTGAGTTAAACACTATCATTTGGGTATGATGTGGTTAACTGTTTGAATAAACCTGAAATTATTTTTGTTCATTACTGCTTGCTTACAAAGGTAAATACTTGATTAAACTACAAGTATCATATCTAATAATGTTGACTCTATATATAGTATTGATATTGGCATAGGTTGCATAAACACAACTTAATTGGTTTCGTATTTGTCCAACACTCCAGGGATAATTGGACATGACACCAGTCATATTTGTTTGACACATATTTTATTCTTTTTAGGCATGTAGTTCTTATAAGGTAAGGTAGTTCTGAAAGATGCAAAACAAATAAAAAAAAAGTAGTTTGATCAGTGTACCTAATTCATGCAACTCTCCCACTCGAATCATGTTTTGGAATGATTTATCCCAAATGCAACCAGCTAACCATAATTTCAGTAAGGAGAGACACGGTAACTGAAGCACACCTGGGTGACTAATACTTTGTATGGGAACACCACTACCTGTGCAACCACTTTTTGGAGGTGAAGGATGTGCCACAGCAGAAGCCGCGACCCAAATCACATATCATAGTCAGACAATGGATGGAAATAAACTGAGAGCGATAGGCTACCATTGAAGTGGCATCTGCTGAGGTATCTTGCTCAAGAACAACAAGTGGTAGGTAGCAGCAGCGGAGCTGTGGTGGGCATATGCAGAGTCACAGAGGATCTGAATTAGACTGAGAGATGAGTGAAAGAAAGCATCATCTAGAAGAAAATAGATGAAAATGGGATTAAAAAAATGATATTACTTCTTAATTTTGACAATATTAAAAAAATTAATTGTTCAAGAGGAATTCCTTGTATGGTCAGGCTATGCTACTAAGTTTTAGAGAGATGGGATGGAATGGAAAGGGATGGTATAAAATGGAAAAGGAAGAGATGGAATGGAAAAAAGTTGCCTTACCCATGTTTGGCTGATCAATGAGGGAAGAAAGAGGAAGGTAAAGGGTTGTAATCATAGTTGTCAAATCATGAATCATATCGAGATCTGTTTGTTCAATTTTTGAATATGGAATCATGAATCATAATGTATCGAACGATTCAGAAACACATCAATAAAAACTTAAATATACATGATTTCACACCTAAAACACGATTCCACATTCTTCTTCCCCTTCTTCTTAGCCTTAGGAGCCATACAAAGTGACTGCATAAATACTCTACACCAGAAGATAAAAAATAGAGTGACTGCATGAACATTCTACACCCAAAGAACTAAAATGGAGTGACTGCCTCTGCGTGAAAACTGGTTTGCATGAATCCCAGTCACCTGTTTAGTTCTTTTTTTAAGCCTCTAGGCCCCTTTGAATTCTCTAATGAGAATATTGATTGAAAAAAAATAATAAAAGAAAATATCACTGAATTGTAGAATCGTGCGAATCGTATCAATGATACGGAATTGCACCGATTCATGTGATACATGCACGATTCATAGCCATCTGCAATTCACCACATGATACGAATCGCTGGCTTGCCGAATCGTATCGAATCGTGTGATTCTAACAACTATGGTTGTAATTGGAAAAAGTTTAATATTACCTTACCCTTACAATTTTTTTAAGTAACTCAATGTATGGGGTAAAATAGTAAATGCCAAGTTTTTAAAATAAAAGCAAAGCTATTACCCCTAATTTGGAGGGGAATAAAACGCGAAAGGAAAATTATTCTCTTCCTATCCTTTCCCCTTCCCTCCTTCTCGTTACCCCTTATCCAAATAGACTAAAACTTTTGAGTCCTGTATCAACTAAAACTGGATATGAACTAGTAATTCTTTTGCGTTTCAATCATTTAATTTTATTAGTCGTATTGAATATTTTAAACATTTTAAGAATACGTATTGGGATTATACGATTTTTTTTGCATAAAATAAAGCAAATTAGGCAGTGTTTTCCTGCTGTACCATGTGCCCAAATGGCTTACCGATTACGCCTACTCCCTTGTATCACAAATGCTACAAAGTGGTGCTAGTGTTGTTACTGCCTATGGTTGTACTTGTATCATGTTTGAGCGCCCTCTCTGATAATGAGTGTTTTTATTTGGAGTCCTTATACTTATCTTATAAGTCATTAAAAATATGGCTGAAGGGTTTCTCAAAGTTTGTTTGGTCCTTTCTCTTATGATGTACTCTTCTTTCATTAAGATAGGTGACATATTTTATGATGATTTTGTTTATTTTTTTGGTGGGTGGGGTGTTACGTGACTTATCTAATACATTTTAACCACAAAATATGTATATTGTCCGTTTGCTTTCAATTATTTTGATGGTTGTATCTGCTATTGATTTTGTTTCCAACTTTTCTTCTAATAAAATACTTTTTTGTTTGGGGGGGGGTCAGGTATTACCTTCTTTGAGAGAAAAGCATGATGAATTTATGTTGAGAGAACTTGTGAAGAGGTGGGCAAACCATAAAATTATGGTTAGGTGGCTTTCTCGTTTCTTTCACTATTTGGATCGCTACTTTATTGCTCGTCGGTCACTTCCAGCCCTTAATGAAGTTGGGTTGACTTGCTTCCGTGATTTGGTAATGTTACAAAGAACCTTACATGATGATATGTTAATTCTTTCTATTAGCTATTCTTGTCCATTTTATAAATAAAGATAAGCTTTGTAGTGATTCTGTTAATTAGATGGCTTTCCTATTATTGTCATTTCATTTTTATGCTGCTTCATTACAAAATTTATTTATGGGTTTTATTATTTACAGGTTTACAAGGAAGTAAATGGGAAAGTGAGAGATGCAGTTATTTCTCTTGTATGTTTTTCTTCCTTATTATGCTAGATTTTCAATGTTTACAAATTTAGATAAATTAACTAATCCTTTTTTGTTTAAAGATTGATCAAGAACGCGAGGGAGAGCAGATTGATCGAGCTCTATTAAAGAATGTATTAGATATATTTGTTGAAATTGGAATGGGGCAAATGGATCATTATGAGAATGATTTTGAAGCTGCCATGCTCAAAGACACTTCTGCTTATTATTCTCGAAAGGCTTCAAATTGGATCTTAGAAGATTCTTGTCCTGATTATATGCTCAAGGTGTGGTTTCTCAGTTGTGCTTACCGTCACTTGGTTTCTTCATTTACATTACTGTCTGGCCTCTATTTGATCTTGTGTCTTTTATTACAGGCTGAGGAGTGCTTAAAACGGGAGAAAGATAGGGTTGCTCATTACCTGCACTCTAGTAGTGAGCCAAAGTTATTAGAGGTTTGTTGTTGACTTTGTGATACTATTTCAGCTATTTGGTCTTCTACCGTGTTGAGTGGAGTATTGCTAGGCAACTTGAAGAAAAAAATTGTTAATGATTATCATGATTTCTTTTGGTCTCATTTTATAGTTTTTGAACTTTTCCCTTGTTTTCTTCTGTTCTTCTGGAAAATTTCTTTTTTAGAAAGTTCAACATGAGCTGTTATCCGTGTATGCAAACCAACTCCTTGAGAAAGAGCACTCTGGATGTCATGCATTACTTAGAGATGACAAGGTACTCATGAAATTCATCTTACTTATTGTGCTTGCAATTTTTTTGACCATGAATTTAGTGTTCTAAGGTTTTCCTTTAAATGCTTAGGTCGAAGACTTGTCAAGGATGTTCAGGCTATTTTCTAAAATACCTCGGGGCTTAGATCCTGTTTCCAGTATATTTAAGCAGGTTGGTGGCATTGAACCTATCTTTATGCTTTTCTTCCCTTATATATATTACAGTTAAAATTTGGCTCTTGTCTTCTTCTCCTTTCTTCCTTGCTTGCTTGCTTGTAAGATGCTTTCTCTTTTTCCTTTTCCCAGCATGTTACCACTGAAGGTATGGCATTGGTGAAGCAGGCTGAAGACGCAGCTAGTAACAAAAAGGTCTGTTCCTGAATTAGTTATTCTTATTTCTGGTTGGGAGGTTTACTTTCTCTTGCAATAATTGAGGAAAGACTAATATGCACTAATATGCTTAGTTTACGATGAATGATCTCAATATTGAATCGTCTGTCCAAAATTGTTTGTCAATGGTGGACTGTTGTTTACAAAACATATATGGGAGATGAACTGATAATTTTCAACTTGGGTCTACATTACCTTTTCTATTCAGGTATCATGCCATGAAAATGGCTCTCTTCGATGTATGGTAGGTGGGATATGATTCTGAAGTTGCTTTCCTGACAAACTGATGTATCAATTGCCTCATCTTACATGCAATTGTCTTACTGATCAAGTTGTGAATGATGTCGTACTTTTGGAGCAATTTGTATTTACAACTGACCTTTGTTTCTTATCCTTTTAAATGAAAATGTCTACAGGCAGATAAAAAGGATATCATTGGTCTGCAGGAGCAGGTGATTCTAATTTTTTTTTTATTAATTTAACTGCAATTTTTTTCATTTGTGGAAACTGAAATTGGTCTCTTTAGGTTTTTGTTCGGAAGGTGATTGAGTTGCATGACAAGTACCTGGCATATGTGAATGACTGTTTCCAGAATCATACTCTTTTTCACAAGGTTTTGATCAGAGAGTAGCATTACAATTGTTATGTTGGATTGATATGTGCATGTAAATCTGAAAGTTTTGATCATATAGGCTCTTAAGGAGGCTTTTGAGGTATTTTGCAACAAGGGTGTTGCTGGAAGCTCAAGTGCAGAAATGCTTGCCACTTTTTGTGATAATATTCTTAAGAAAGGAGGAAGTGAAAAATTGAGTGATGAAGCAATCGAAGAAACTCTCGAAAAGGTTTGCATCATTCTTGATGTTCCATATACTTCTATAAACTTGATGCATGTGGTTTTTTGACTTTTGATTTTGGGATTTGTTTTGGTCTATTTGCAGGTGGTCAAGTTGCTCGCCTATATTAGCGACAAAGACTTGTTTGCTGAATTCTATAGGTAAAATAAAAGAGAAGAGGAAAACTTGTGTGATGATTATTAGGTTGGATATGTTGGCCAAAAAAAGGGTCTGATATTACTTCTATGGTGCTTCTATTGTCAATTTTTAGCAATTGATTCTGGGGTTGTATAAGTTTATTGGCAACTGTTTCATAATAATTGGCTGCTATTGTTTCTCGGTTGTTTATAAGAATTAAATTTGGTGTTGCATGTATGTAGAAGCTGTTTTTCCTATTTTTAGAGATATAATACATATCTTGGGCCTTCACCTAACAACTTAAGCTTTTGAGAGAGCTGGTCTTTAACGTGATATTAAAGCCTCTATGACCAAGTGGTTAGGAGTTCAATTCTTGCCACCCCTATTCCTCTACTTGAATTTTGGCATAAGGTAGAGTGAGCCTGTGCATTATCCACTTTTCAAGTCCAAAGCGCTCTTGCGTGAGTGGGCATGTTAGAGATATAAAACCAATCTTGTGCCACACCTAACAGCTTAAACTTTTTGGGAGAGTTGTGTAGATATATTTGAATGTTAGAATTATCCTTTTTGTTTTAGTAAGATGTTTTGAAAAATAATACTAATATAAGGTTCTTGATTTGTTACTTTCTAGGAAGAAGCTTGCTCGAAGGCTTCTTTTTGACAAGAGTGCCAATGATGACCATGAGAGAAGTATTTTGACAAAATTGAAGCAACAATGTGGTGGACAGTTTACCTCAAAGATGGAAGGAATGGTCAGTCTTTTCAAGTCTTTGTAAATGGAGGCTGATATACTACATTCAACCTTTTTGGTTGGTTGACAAAAGAAAATTTAAATGCTTTTTACTCCCACCAGGTTACAGATTTGACGCTGGCTAAGGAGAATCAAAATAGCTTTGAGGAGTATTTAAGCAATAATCCCAATGCAGACCCCGGAATAGACTTGACAGTTACAGTTCTGACTACTGGCTTCTGGCCTAGTTACAAATCTTTTGATCTCAATCTTCCGGCAGAAATGGTAATCTGGATCTTCCTATAAACAATCTAGAACTTGGTGCTGAGTGTCTGATACTACTTAACCTAGATTGTGTAGATTTTGGTCTACAATTAACACCTTTCTCTTTATTTCTTTTTTTAGATTAGGTGCGTTGAAGTTTTCAAGGAATTTTATCAAACTAAAACAAAGCACAGAAAACTTACATGGATTTACTCCTTGGGTACGTGTAATATAAGTGGGAAATTTGAACCAAAAACTGTGGAGCTGATTGTTACAACATACCAGGTCATATTACTTACCACGTGCTTCTTATCTGTAAAAATATATCAGTTATGCCCTCACCTATTCATTTTTCACTTTTGGGATGTCCGTGGATTCTAGTATGGATTTCTTTCTACTGACCCAATGTTGTCTCATTTTTCTATAGGCTTCGGCATTGCTGCTTTTTAATTCCTCAGATAGACTGAGTTATTCGGAGATAATGACTCAGTTAAACTTATCGGATGATGATGTTATTAGACTGCTCCACTCCTTGTCATGCGCCAAGTACAAGATTCTTAACAAGGAGCCAAACACAAAAACAATATCTTCTACTGATTATTTTGAATTTAATTCAAAATTTACCGACAAAATGAGGAGGATCAAGGTATCAGCTTCTTAAAAAATAATATTTTAATTTCTACTCTTTCTCTATTTGTTTGCCTATTTTAATCTCTGTTCAGTTTACTGACTTTTGAGTGGAATTGTGACACATTTTTGCAGATTCCTCTTCCTCCTGTGGATGAGAAGAAAAAAGTGATTGAGGATGTTGACAAGGACAGAAGATATGCTATTGATGCCTCAATTGTGCGTATTATGAAGAGTCGGAAAGTTTTGGGCTACCAACAGTTAGTTATGGAGTGTGTTGAGCAGTTGGGTCGCATGTTTAAGGTTCATATTTGACCACTTTCCTAACATAATCTTGTCTGTCTGTTTTTCTCTCTCAAATCCTGAATTGTTGATATGGAATGTAATTGTCCAGCCTGATGTCAAGGCAATTAAAAAGCGGATTGAAGATTTGATTTCTCGAGACTACTTGGAAAGAGATAAAGATAATGCAAATTTGTTCAAGTACCTGGCTTGATGTGGTCTTAACGATTGCGCAAATGAAGTGGTTACTGTGGTTGCTGCAAATAGCAAAACAAGAGGATCATGCTTGAACTTTTGCTAAAACAAAAGAGGAGCTCCTCCTAATAATTTCCTTGAAGGAGGGGCTGCGAGTGCTTGTACATTTTGCCTCCATATCCAGGTATAGACTACTAGTGTAGATGTGTGCTCATGTTGGGACATTGTAATCAATTCCATAAGTAGGTCCAGCTCTCTGGTACCTTCACCACGTTTTTTGCTTTTGATTGCTGCAATTCCATCTCATAACTTATTTGATGCCCGTCAGTTAATTGTTTCTTACACCCACTCCCCTCCCCCTCCCAAAAAAAAAAAAAAAAAGGAATTGTGTAACTGTAGTTCCAATGAAATTGTATTTTGATTGTCAGCTTAGAAATCATGAGGTGAATGTGAATATCTTCTGAATCCAAACCCTACAATTATAGTGCTTTACGTTAGTTGTCTATAATCGTCTTTCAGAGCAACATCTACATTTTTGTATTGTCTATGATATTTGAAATCTGTTGTTTGAGGATAGGATTATCACAAGGATTCTAAGATTATATGTCTTTACCGGTGAATGCTTTATATAATATTGAGGGTATGGATCTCTACTTTGCATTCACATTTGGGGATATCTGGATGTATCATACCAGGATATGACTCGTGAAGTTATCCTCCCAGAGTTATGCATCTTCAGTGATGCTCATGAAATTATCACTTCAGTGATGTTCGTGATCCGTTCCGTTATGCATCTTGCCACTCCATAACATTATAGTACTGTGTCATATTTATCATTGAAAAGTGCTACTTACACATCAGAACCACACACATTTGTCTCACATCTGCTTGTGGCAGAATCAGAATGTAAGTGTGTAAAAAACAAAAATGGCTCCGGTTATAATCAAATGGTGAAAATTTTGGAGATGTGAGATATGAGTAGAAATATGTGTGCGTAGTATTATTCTTTATCATTACTTGCCAGTTTTTATCAATTCTTTTCAGTTCCGTTAAGATATATGAACATTAATTATTGGGCTTCTTGATTGTGGGTCAATCTTTTCTCATATTAAATGGGTGTTTTTGGTATGGGCAAAGCTAATCAAGTTTTAAATTGTTTTGGCTTAGTTGAACATCAAGCTTGAATATAGACGTTGTTTTAAACGTGGTTCAAATGATTACCTGAATAAGACTAATAAGATAGTTTCTTTTGTAGTATGGTGGCATTGACGATTGTGTGAGGGGTAGGTACTTTTCAAAGGTATTTTTATATTCAAATTAGACTGTGTATAAAGTGGGTAGTGTAAAGAATTATATGCATATCTTTGTTATTTTGTGTGGTATTTGTGAGAGTGTCTTAGTAGATGAAAATCATGTTTAAATCTATATTAAATGTTGTTAATTAGGATAAGAAGTCAATAACATTATTATTTCTTATAACCAACTCTTCTATTTATGAGGGATTTTATGAGAGATTTACTTATCATAAATAGGTATATGTACTTAACTAATAGCACTCATAAATATTTGGGATTCAATTGTAGCGGACTAGGTTGTTCCTGAATCTTTAACCTAGAACTCGGTTCAGAATAGTTGTTTTCAACTTGGCGCTTAGATGTGACAGTTGAGTGTCAAGATATCCGAGCTTATCAGGAGCAAACAACACGCGGGGGACTAAGGGATTCTAGTCATGATATAGATGCTGAATCCCGCGATGTCTCTAACAAATGGTCGAAATTCATGATGAAAAATAAAAATCGGGATGTCCTTAGTATTGATGAATTAGCTCAGAATTCGATATAGATCACTCTGCCTTAAAGTCACTACATCGTTGTCTAGGATTTATACTGAGTTGTTTCCATACCAATTTTGGTAATGAGACCCATCCGTTAATTGTGAATTCTTTGAAATAAAATCTATGATACGCATTATAAATCTATAGCAACATCATCATCACAACGTTAATCCGATGTTCGACATGAATACCATCCTCTCTGGCATGTGTCGTCAGGTTCTTATCGTCATGTGGTAAAAAATGAGTGGAAGTCGTTGTTTGAGCTTCGTGTTGTCATGATTATTGTTTTCAAATTAAATGTGAATGGACGCATTTACCTATGCGCATGGTGGTTGTCGGGGGTTACTCCCACGTTTACAAATGGGATTGGGAGGTTATCACCCCTTACTTTACATTTTTTCCTTCGTCTCCTTTCTTCCTCTGGCGAATTAGGCGATTGGTGGCGATTTTTGCGACATTTTCAACCTTCCCACATTTTCCCTCCTTTAAACACCAATGTACTCTTTCTACTCCATTTTACTTTTCTTACATAAACACCATGGTGAGAGTATCAGACAGTAGTGATGGGGAAGGAAGCTTTGTAGAGATTTTGAGCGCGCCATCGTCTCTGCTTCCTCAAGCATGGCAGAGATGGTCCCCTAATGATGAAAGTAGTAGTAGGGGGCAAAGGCCGTTATTCGGGGCAACCATCCTAGAGATGATACATAGGGCGGATAGGGCTAGAGAAATAGCGATGTCAAGGTCATTTTGTCCACTCTCCGTACTCATGGGAGAGTTAGAGAGTCACTACGAATCCTCTTTTGATTCCGACATGAGTATGACATCTGTAAGTAACTGTAGTAATACGGAGATGGGATGACAGAAAGCGACTGCATCTGAACTTAGGGAATTAATCTTCCTTCGAGACATCGACTTATACCAGTGGATTGACAGAGAGGTGTTGGGGACACCATCGAACGTAAGGACTTCAGAAGATGTCGCAGATAAACAAGAGTATCTGCAATTGACAGAAGAGTGATGCTAGGATCTTGAGTTCGTAATCCGGGCTTCGAAAGACCAAGAAAGAGCTTGTTCAACTAGGACAGAAGGCGACCATTTTATATATATGTATGAGGTGATGCTTACTTGCGTTGGAGTCCAACTACCTTTTATCGACTTCGAAATAGGTGTTCTACACCATCTACGGGTGGCCCTGACGCAGATCTATCCAAATGCTTGGGGCTTCATACAGATGTACGAGCTGATGTGTAGAGTTTTTGAATGGTCGTACTCCTTGAAGACCTTTTTCTTCATTTTCACCTAGTTTTCACCCTCTGGGAATAGTTTTTTAAAAAAAAGTGGGTCACATTGCAGGCTTTGGCTAGACGTCGAGTTTTTAAGCTATACTAAGAGTCATTTAAGAACTTCAAGGGACTTTTTCCGCTTGAAAGGTGCTCTGGGAATAACACATTTTTTTCATTATCCCAGAAGGTGCCCCCCGAATCTATTTATACTAGACTTAGGTTGCTTGGGAACGAAGTCAAGAAGAATTGGAGACTCGATTTTTCGCTCTTGTCGAAGATGAAGCCAACGTCCTTAATTTTCTTGTTAGGTGGGTTGATGAAAAAGGGACCATCTATTGTAAAGATGTGCTAGATGAGCCCTTTAATTCTTTGAGACAATTTTTAGGTATACAACTATGAGTATGTTAATGTTTTTCTCTTGCATGATTTTTTTTCTAAGTGTGGTAACATTATTCGTTTCCATTTTGCAGAGAGTATGACATCGACTGGCGGGGTCGAGGCATTGGTTAGGCGTCTCGCCATGAGGAAGCAAGGAGCCTCCGGTTCTGGATCCCAACCCTCGGCTAACTCCTTTCAACCACAAATTCCTCCTTTACCACCAACCTAGGGGGCGGAGTTCGAATCCCCTTTAGTGGCCCTCGGGCTGCGTAAAAAAATGTGATGGGTAGAAAAGGAGAAAAGGAAAAAGGCTGACATCCAAGGAGATCCATATCGACCTTACTGCTGGTAGGGAGCATGAGATCCTGGAGGGCGCTTCTCTCCATTTTGTTGCCTGATCTATCTAGGGTTTAGTGGTCAATCCTGGTTGAATAATTTACAACACTCTTCTGAACCCGACAGATTAGGACGTCTTGATTGAGTAGGATCTAGTCGAGCTGCTCTGGGATGCGCAGGTCCAGGCCTTGTGCTACAGAAAAAGAGCTTGGTGTAACACCTTGAATTTCCTATCTCTTAAACAATAATTTTGACAGTTAACAGAATTTTACTGTTTAGTAATTTCTGTGCACTGTAAAATTATTTTGTTTATTCCATCAGCGTATTTGATCATTTTGAGTGATTTACTCTGTGTTAGAAAAATAATAATTTTTGGGTCAGAGAAAAATCTTTAAATATTTATTTCTTTTGACTGTTAATTATTTTTAATAATATGACTTGATTTTCATACGTTTTCTAATATTTGTGATTTTTGTGGATGATTATGAATTTTTTTGACTGTATGTGGGCCTAGGTGGTCCTATGTGGGCCCAGGTGGCCATACGTGGGCCCAGGTAGATCCTGCAAAGTGAAAATTTTTCTACGCATAGAAAAATTTGTCTTATTTAGACGGAGATAGGATCTTACTAAACCCGAATCCTAAACGCTTTTAAAAATTTTATTGTACTGTGTTTTGTCTTGTATTTAATTTATCGGGCGATAAAAAATATAGTAAATATATTCTTTCGTGGGGTTTTAGCAGATAAAAATATAAATTAAATTGTTTAAGTCAACCTTGGTGGTTTGGATATCCACCATTGATTTAATTAACGATGGAGACTTGATCTTGATTTAATCAACGGTGGAGATTTGATCTTAAAAGTGAATAAGATCATTTATAACCATTAGATGGGGATTAAATCAAGGGTAGAGATTTGATCATATAAAGTGATATGACCATTTGAACCATTGGATATAGAATTGATTAAGGGTGGAGATTTGGTATTGTAAAGAATGTGAGGCCATTTATGAATTTCGGATTTAGATTTAATCAATGGTGAAGATTTAGTCTTAAAAAGTGACAAAGACTAATTATGACCATTGGATTAAAAGTAAGAAGGAGTAATCTTGACCCTTCATTTTGGAGACACATCTCTAATGGTTAGAATTTAAAGGAGAAAGATCCAATGGCACAGATTAAGTCTTAATCAAAAGTCTACCTAAATCCTAACCATTGATTAATTCAATGGCTTAGAATGCTCTAAATGATGGCTAGAAAAGATGACAAATTATTAAATGCATCATGAAGGAGGGGGGACGGTTTTTGTGAAGTATTTAGGAGTTAAAGAAAAACTTTATGTCATTATTAAGTGGTCTTGGTCAATTATGCCTTATTGTTGCATTAATTGCACTTTTTGAAGAAGCACCTACGACCATGCAAAGTTAAAGGGGACAAATTTGATTCAATTAATTCATTTGGCTATTGTCTTTATACCTACAAGAAGCTAAATAAAAGTAAGTCAATTTTTGATGACTTAGCACATATATCATATGGCCATGTATTACTTTTTGGAGACAAACTACTCATAATTGATTTATTAGCATCCTTAGGAGATGACTTGAAGGGGGTGCACGGTTTTGAGAGGCCTTAAGGCCATAGAAAAAGTTTGAAGACCATTATTAATTATCCTTGGTCATCATTAAACATTTTCAGAAGGTAAGTTACTGAGTTTTTCTCCATTTCTCTTCCAAGCAAGTTTCGGTCAAGCACCTTAGAACCATCATCCAAATTTCTATCATTTCATCCAACTTGATTTTCTAAACTTAAACACCATTCTAAGAACATATCTACATTATGAGTTTTTCCAAAATCATTCATCTTGGGCTTCAAATCCAAGCTTCAAGTTTCTATCAAAAATAAAAATTCCATCTTTGTGTTTCAAGAGAAACCATTCGATCAAGACACTCAAAACCACCATCCAATCTCTTTTAATTTCATCCAGCCATAGATCTTGAATTTACATGATATTCTAAGCAACTTTCATACGTTGGAGATTTTCTCTAAATCATTCATCTTCATGGACTTTCTTCAAGATCAAAGTTATTGGGTTTTTGAGGTGAAGTGTAAAAACTTCATTTCTTCTTTCTTTTTCATGATCTAAACCATGTTTGATCCATGGTTCTCTTAATCGAGCTTAGTATACTTAATTTTTATGTATTTTGTTTTGTATTTGAGAAGTTCTTGGTGATGAAGGACTTGGAAAAAGAAGCAAAACAAGGAGTTTTTGAGGATCTTCAAGATGTAAGAGAGATCCATCTTACCAACTAAGCGTGGTGGTGAGAGATGATTACTTATATTTGATGGGTGTTGAATCCATATGAGGATTCATATCCAGTCATGTAATAATTTATATGTGTTTATAAGCTTTGATTAATTGCCTATGTTTAATATGCTTTACATGAGTTTATGATTTTGATGGTATCTTTATCTTATGCATGATGATAATATGGCGTCTTTTGATATATATATATATATATATATATATATATATATATATATATATATATATATATTGTGTATGTATGTGTATCTGTGATTTGATGATGGAAAGAAAATTAATTTTGGTCCCAATAGCCAGGAAGAGCTACGGTTTTGATCTTGCCTTGATTAGGGTTCATATTGAAATTTTTCAAGAACAAGAGAATTAATTTTTGATCCCTAGAACATGGTGAATTTCGGTTAAGACACCTCAAGATAGGTATTCACAAAATTAATATTTTCTTGAATGATGAAAATGGATGTTTAGAAAAAGTAAGGAAAATAAATAAAGAGTTTATTTTTCAAAGAAAGATATGAACACGGTTTTAGAAGGATTTTTATTGATTTATTTTGTATAAAAAGTTTCTAAGTGTTTTACTTAAACATGAGATTTAAATGAAAATAAGAATGATGATTTTAAGGATTTGCAAAGAAAGTGAAAAAGAATTTGTAAAGAAAGTGAAAATGAATTTGCAAAGAAAGTGAAAAATGGAAATGAACAAATGATTTGATTTTCAAAGACTATGAGTTTTACGTTTTTTAAAGGATTTTTAATGGTTTTGTTTGTGTAAAAATCATATCCAATTTAAAAGAAAAAATATTTGATGGTTTCAATAATATGTTACGTTTTTTAAAGGCTTCTACGTCTTGATTTTTATGAACAAAGTGATTTTCAAAGTGAAAACGTAATTTGATTTAATACAAAGAATTTGGAAAGGGAATCAGAGTGTTTTTATCACTTGAGAGAATTTTGTAAACGAAAGACAAAGAGAGGTTGAACGTGTTTAAACTCTAATTTATTTTGAAGAATGATTTTGGAAGTGATTTGAAAAAATGGAGAATATAATGGCGATTTAAAAAGTTACTAACGTATAACTTATTTTTGAGTTTTGAAAGCGTTAGAAAATGTTAAGTTTTGAAACGTTGATTTATATCAATGGAAAAATGATTTTATGAATTATATTTTGGAAAATGATTTCTTGAGTAAAGAAATGTGGAAAAGATTTTTTTTGAGTAAGAAAATATATTACATGAAGTATAAAGTTATATTATTTAAGAAAAGTTGAAAAAGGAATATTTAAAGGTTGAAAAATATTTTCTCAGAATGAAATTGTGGTGAAAAATTATTTACGATCTTAAAAACGTAATTTTAAAGACGTGGTTTGAAATACAAGATAAAATATTTCTAAGTGTTTGAAAATACAAGAAAATATTTTACGCGATTTGAATTACGTTTAAATATTTTACGTAATTTGAATTATTATTGAAAAATCACTACGCGATGGAAAAGTGATGATTTATTTTTACGTGATTGTGAAAATAACAAAAAATCATTATGTGATTTGAAAAGTGTTTTAAATATTTTGAAAATGAAAGAAAATGATTTACGCGACTTAAAAGGATGATTTTTAAGTTACGCGATTTTGCAATGAAAAAATATTATGGGATTTGAGAAACGATATTTTTACGCGATTGAGAAAAACGTTGAAAAATTAGTACGCGATTTAAAAGTCAGAATGTGAAGAGTTGCGGCATTTTGAAAAACATAACAGAAGTGTTACGATATTTTGAAAACGTAATAAAAACGTTTTGGAATTGTGAAAACGTAACGAAAATATTGCGCAATTTTGTGAAAACACGACAAAAGTATTTTATAATTATGAAAATGTGATAACATGATTTTGCTGTTGAAAATACAGTATAATTTAAAATAATTTATATGCATTGGAAATTGATGCCTGTGATTGGATTTGGTGCATTATACATACATTAGAAAAACATGCGTTGAGGCATATGATACATTGAACTAATGAAATTGAAAAAATTTGGCCCTTTGGGGTTGACTTACTGATATATTCGCAGTGCAGATATATATATGGCCTTGTGGTTGAAGAGGAATGAGAATTGATAGTGAGGTCTATGATGGATCTTGAAGCGTCGAGTAGCGGCGGTCGACCAAGTGGACAACTCCGACAAGCTGGCGAGTACCTTGTGCCACTTAGCGACGCATCCGTTGCAACGCATCGACGATACCCCACAAGAACACGATTCTTTTCAACAACCCAAGATTGTCTTTGGGTTAAAGTGACACCGATTAATGACGTTCTCCTCGAAATTGTGAAAACCTCCATAGAGTTGTTTTTGAAAAACTGAGTCTTTGTGCACATGCATAATCTAACATTTATATCTGTGTGATATATTAATTGAGGAATATTGGCTATAATAATTATTTTGAATAATTGGATGATAATGATGATAATTAGACAATGTTGAGGGCATTATCGTAATTATTGTTTATGATAATTGAACTGCTAAACGATTGGATGATAATAGTTGATTAATGTTGATGGCATGATATATTTGTATGATATTGCTGTGTGTGTTATCTCTGTGCTGCCATGTTGGTATTGGTGTAGGTGATCTCACCTCTTTGTTATGTTGTTTTCTTTGTGTGCAGATCGTTAAAATCAAATAATAGAAGGATCGAGTTGTCTTAGACATAACGGGCGAAGGATACTCTGAGATTGGTGACAACAATAAGAAGTGGATATTCAGGACTCGAATGTGTGCAGTGTTGACAAAGGAACAAATGTCTGATGCATCAAGATAGACAGAAAAAAGGAATAAGTATGTTAAAGTTTTTCGTTAGTGTTGTGCCGTGCTATTAAGTAGGACCCGTTATAGGGTTTGCTACTGTTAAAAAAAAATTCTGTTTGTTTTATATTTCTCTTTAAATTGTTAAATATTAATTAGTGTTAGTATTGTATATTAATTAGTAAAGAAAAGATTTTACAACCCATCTTTTATAACTCAAACTTTGTGTGAATTTTTTTTCAGATTATGAGTCGGGAGTCAGACATGTGATACCCTAGGGAGGGTGTTACACTTGGCACCCTTCGAGGTGAAAAAGCAGAGTTGGAGACGACAGTGGCCCAAAAGGACGGGTAGCTGAAGCAGGCCAACGAGGAGCTCATTTTTTGAAAAGACGAAATAATCGAGCTCCAAAAGAAGATTGAAGAAGGCGAAGCTAAGGAAAAAGCCCTTAAGGATCAGATCGCGGCTGACGAGTCTTCTCTGACCACACTTCGGGTTGAGAACGAGCTTCTTAGGAAAACTGAGGCCAATCTAAAGGCTGAGGTTATTCAACTGGAAAATGAGTGGGCGATCTTAATTGACTTTTCCTTCGAGAATGCTCTGGCCCAACTCCAACTTCTGAACTTGGGTCTTATTATGGAGGGGGTCAGATCACAGAGAGTGATCAGGGATGGCGTCATTGTGGATGTTGTAGTTGAAGCTACCCCCGTGACCCGTGTCCTTACAGGGGATGACGGTAAAGAAGAAAAAGGGGAGGAGAGCAATGAATCTGGGCATGAAGAAGAGGTTGAGGTCGAAGAGCTCAACGCCAAAGATTTCAACCCAAATGCCTAATTATTTTTTGCTCTTGTTTTTACCCCTTGCGTGGGGTTTTTAATGTTTGTATGGACAAGTCCCATTGTTTTGGGCAATTATTAAGACAAGTCCCAGACCCCGAGCATCATCCTATGTTTATAACTTTACTTTTTATTTTATGCATATACTTGTGTATTTCTAATACTGTTTCTTTTGCTTCTCCAACTGGGATGAGTCCAACGTCTTATTTCGGTGGTTTTTCAACTAATACTTAGCTAGTATACTTGGCAAATATTCATATGCTTTTATCTGTGTAGTAATCTGTATTCCAGTTTTGATTCTTAGGATTTAGATGACTTGCGCTTAGAGAACGATGACATCGAATTTCGGATAGGATTACTTAAAAGTGATAACGAACTCCAGTGCTTATTCTTCACTAAAGTCTTATGACGCTTAGCTAAATTTCTAAGTGTAATTTTGACGCGAAAGCCTTTTAGGGTGGTATCATTTTTCTGGATATTGACAAATATTAATGATGTAACCCGGGTATCGGTCAGATACTCTTAATCACTTTAAACTTGCCTTAAGTTTATGGGTTAAGGTCAAAGTCATTAACGTGCGGGTTAAAACCCTTAAACTTGCTTCTAGGCTGTGGGGAACGGTCAAGTGGGTAACCTTTTTTTACCTTCATTTTTGCATCAGAATATCTAATCTAAGATGGAACTTGTATTCCTTGGACCTTTCCAAGGTGCGATAATCTTGTAGGTTGCAGTAGTTGTAATAATATAAAATAACTAAGTACTGGAAATATATTCATCAATTTATTTATGTTGAAACGCGTCATTTACATGATAAAAACATAAAATAAAGATAATTAACTATGATATTTTTTGAGTTTATCAACATTCCAAAAATTATTGATACTTTTGCCAGTGGCGGTCTCTAGGGTATAAACTCTAGTGTTTGTCTTAGAAGTGATTCGGTATGGTTCCTCCCAATTTAGAGTTAGCTTTCCTTCTTTAGTGTTTTTGCCTTTGATATCCGCCACTCGCAAAACAAGATCGCCAAGTACAAACCTCTGTGGTATCACTTTAGAATTGTACCAGGCTACGATCCTCTGTTTGACAGCAACTTCACGAATGTGGGCAATGCGGCGATGTTCCTCCAACAGATCCAAGTTATGGCGGATGAGGTCTAGGTTGACTTCTTTAGAGAAATTATGTCTCCTCTAGCTCGGTTATCTCATCTCGACCATGATCATGACCTCGCAACTATAGGTAAGCTTGAATGGACTTTCCCTTGTTGAGGAGTGGGGTGTGGTCTGCTACGACCACATGATGTGGTCATGTTGTTCCACCCAATTCCTTTTTACTTCATCAAGCCTCTTCTTGATCTCGCGAAGTATAACTCGGTGTGCAGTCTCAACTTGTCCATTAGTTTTAGATGTTCTACCGAAGTAAAATGGTGCTTGATCTTGAGTCCGGCAAGAAGATCCTTAAACTTTTGGTCAGTAAATTGGGTTCCATTGTCTGTCACAATGAACTCCGAAACATCAAACCTGCTAATGGCGTTCTTGTAGGTGGACTTCTATATGCGCGTCGATGTGATGGTGGATAATGGTTCTGTTTCTATCCACTTAGTGAAGTAGTCTATAGCTACCACTAAGTATTTCACCTGTCTTGGGGCTTGAGGGAACGAACCTAGGATATCCATCCCCACTGATAGAAAAGCTAGGGTACGGACATGGTAGATAGTTTTTCTGGTGGGGTAGAGTAGATGTTTGAAAACCATTGACATTTGTCAGACTTCTGTACATGCTTCATACTATTGACTTCCATACTAGGCCAATAGTACCCAACTCTCAATGCATTTCATGTTAGTGACTTTCCTCTAAGGTGGTGACCACAATTTTCTTCATGGATTTCAGCTAAAACGTACTCAGCTTCTTTTAGGTCGAAGCACTTGAGGAGAGGAGAAGGAAACCTGTGATGATATAGCTAATTATCCACGATGGTGTACCATGCTGTTGTCCATATTAGTTTTTGAGTTTCCTTATAGTTTTTAGGAAAAATGCCATCACGGAGATAAGCAACTATAGATGTGATCCAGGTTTCACTATCTTCTATTAGGTGGACCTCAGAGTCTGTAATACTGGGTGTAAGTAGTGTCTCTTGGATCACGAACCTATATTACTAGGGCTTTTGGTGCTAGCGAGCTTTGACAAGATGTCAACTCTTGAGTTAAGTTCCCTGGGGATGTGTTCCACCTTAACACTGTTGAAATTCTTCATTACTTTTTCACCATAACTAGGTTTTTTGCAATAAGGGTTCTTTAGCCTGGTAATCACCTCAGATATGGGATGTTGCCAGTTATGAATCACTGTATAGGACTATAAATGTGGCCCCTATTTCTTTTGCCATGGTGGTGCTTGCAATACACACTTTGTACTCCGCCTAATTATTTGAAGTTGGGAACTTAAATCTTAAAGAATATTCCAGCGTGATCCCGACACCACTCCATTTGGGATTCGAGGAACCATCAACATAGATGGTCCAAGAATTTGCTCTAGGATGACCAGAATCTAGTGTAAGTTCTACCAAAAAGTCGGATAACACTTAAGCCTTTATGGCTTGCCTTGGCTCATAAGTGATACCGAATTCAAACAACTCCATGGACCAAGTGATCATTCTTCCAGGTAGGTTCGACTTACGCAGCACCTAACAGATTGACTAATATGTCTTCACGATCACATGGTAGCACTAGAAGTACTGTCATAATCGTCTAACTGTGGTTAGCAGCGCTAGAGCTAGTTTCTTAAATCTTCTGATATCGGAGCTCGAAGCCTTGTAAGACCTTACTCACAAAATAAACCCACTTCTTACCTTTATTAGTTTCTCTTATCAAGACTGAGTTGATCGTTTCATTGCTAATTGAGAGATAGACATATAAGGTCTATCCGGGATCTAGCCTCGTCAGGATTGGGGGTGTTGTCAACGTTTTCTTCAACTCTTGGAATGCGGCCTCGTACTATGGGGTTCACTCAAAGTCTTTTCTCTTTTTTTTTAGAGTTTTGATAAAAAGAAAAGATTTTTGAGCAGCTTTGGTTAGGAAACGAATGAAGTCTACGCATTGTGGATTACACATATTAACAATGGCCTGACATTTCTCCGTGTTGGCTTCAATGTCGCTATTTGTCAATAAAAACTCCAGAAACTTGCCGACCTATGCCCTGAAAATGCATTTCACTGTATCTAATCTCATGTTATGCTTATGTATCTGGGCAAACACTTCTTCCAAGTCTTCCACATGGTTATTAGATTCCGTTGTCTTGACAATCATGTCATCGATATAAACTTCCAGCATTTTTTTGATCTGTTCTTCAAAAACTTTATTCATCATTTAATGAAAAGTTGTGCCTGCATTTTTTAACCTGATTGACATAACACAGTAACAATAGCTTCCTATCTCGGTTATAAATACAATATTGTCTTCGTCCTCTAAATTCATGGGAATTTGGTTATAGTTAGAATAGGCATCCATAAATGAGAGAAGCTAAAATCTAGATAAGTTATCCACAAATGTATCTATATTGGGGAACTGGTAAGGATCCTTTGGACATGCTTTATTCAGGTCAGTGTAGTCGACGCACATACGCCATTTTCCGTTAGCTTTCTTTACTAAGATCACGTTGGACAATCAAGTCGTATAAGAAACTTCTCTAATAAACTTAGCGTCTAGAAGTTCCTTCACCTGTTTATGTATTACCTCTTGTCTTTTTGGTTCGACTTTTCTTTTTCTTTGTGCCACTGGCTTCGCTCCTTTTTTAATAGAAAGTCAATGGCAAATAAACTCGGGGTCCAGCCTTGGCATGTCGGCGGACGTCCAACCGAAGAGATTCTTGTTCTTCTAAAGAAATTCAATTACTTGGAATCTTTCTTCTTGATCTAACTGTCCTCCAATCTTGGTTACCTGGTCTGACTTTGTGCCAAGTTGAAGGGGTTGAAGTTTTCTTTCAGATTGGGGACGCTATCACGGATCTCCTTGCGAACATCCAGTTCAGTCAATAGGACGTTGACGTGGTTTGTAGTGACTGATGCTAAATTGTTACACTGGTCCATGGTTTCTTGCAATCTTCAGGCTCTCATTGTAGCATTTTTGAGTTGTTGTCTGGTCTCCTTTAACCGTGATGACCTTATCATGTTGGTTAATGAACTTTGTAGCCAAATGGGGTGTGGATATCACGGCCCCAAAAACGTTAAGTGAGGAGCAACCTAAGATGATGTTATAGGCAGATGGGCAATCCACTATAAGAAACTTGATTTTAAGTATTTTAAACAAAATATCCTTCCCCAAAGTCAAATAGTACTCAATGTATCCTACCGTGGTGATTTTGTCCCTTGTGAATTCGATTAACTCGTCGGTTATTGTCCGTTTACCTAGACTACGCAAGCGCATATGTCAACAAGTAATAAAAGTGTGAGTATTTAAGAATCGTTCCCACGAGGACTGTATTAAAAATTATGCTAATTATTAACCAATTGCTACTTGCTATTATTCCAGGAAATCAAATTGATTTTAGTGATTAACTAATAGAACAAAATAAAATAACATTTTTAAACAGGATAAAAATAATTAGAGAAGAAACTATAGTTTGAGAATCAAGGGTCTAACTTTACTTATTATTTTATTTGACTTCATACAATCTTTTCATTACTCTTGATCATAAACTAGTTATGCTAGCCAACATGTTTAAGTATTTACAAACCTCTTTCGATGGCCTTGTAAATCTATGGAACTTAATCAAAACACTATATTTCTATGTAAATTGACAAAATTCCATGCATTGAGAACAAGTATCAAACATTTGTTATAGATGACCAATAGATATATTTCTATCCTATTGGCAAATCAGATTATCCATACAATTGAATTTAATTGAACATGCATTTTTTAATTTCATGGTTAAACATCCAAATCCCTATGTCTAGTTCAATGGGTTCACCAAGACAACACAAATAATGGTCAATCAAATGTGCGCACCAAGCATAGAATTAGAAAATCATAACCAAAATTATCACAAGAGTAGAAAAGGATTACAATCAATTCAAATTACATAATAAGATTCATTAGATCCCAGAAAAGGAAATTAGAATATCATGGTTCCAGATAAAATAATCTCAAGAAATAACAACACAAACATCGTTAAAAAAAAAAGAGAAGATGGAAGAAAAAACTAGGCGTGTTGATGGATGTAGATGTTGTGTCCAGCTTCTCTAATTCTTCATCCACACCTTGCTACTTTCCCCCAAAATTGCTCACCAAAACCCTATGTCCAGCTCCTCTCTGCGTCCCCAAAGTTGTTATGTATCCAAAATTGTTCTGTATCTTCAAAAGCCAATTTCTCCACTTAAATCAACGTGTGTGAGACGAATAGGTGTGCCGCGACACTTAGTAAAAGAAAACACATCCTAGGTCTTTACGAGGAGCCATGGCACAATGGATTGGGAGTGTCGCGACTCCCACCTCTTTGGAATCTCAGTTTTCAGTAACTGAGAGTTGGAGGCCAAGGCTCCAGTGAATTTAGTGTCGCTGCCTCCCCTGTGTAAGAAGTAATTTTCACGTGTACTTATTCATTTTGCTTGAATTTTCACCCCCATGCTTCTTTGTAAGTTCCTAGAAGTAAATAAATACTAAATTAGTCAAATATTTAAATTATTCCCTATACACTTTTTTTTTATCAATAATTAACTAAAAACAAGATAAAATTCCAGGATCTAGCCTATGAACACATTGGGAAAAGCTTGAGTAATAACTCTATTTCACAAAGTTATCATTGGTATACAGGATCAAATATTTCTTTGAGAGCCCTAGCTTCTCGAAGATATCTATGAACATAATATCAGCTGAGCTCCCTTGGTCAACAAATATATGCCAGATTTCGGCGTTGGTTATTATTGTAACACCCTTCCTAGGGCATCACATTTCCGACTCCCGACTCATAATCTGAAAATGTTTTCATAAAAGGTTTGAGTTAAAAACGTGGGTTTAAAAATTTCTTTCTTGTTGAAATATAAACTTACTGAAATTTATATGTATCTTGAAAAAAGACATATATTGAAACTAATTCATATACAATCATTGACACCAATTAATATTTAACAATTTGAAGAGAAATATAAAACTAACAGACTCTTCTTCTTTTTTTTTTTTTATGATGTAAGAAGAAACCCCATACGATGGGTCCTACTAAATAAAGACGTATATACACTAACGATAAAACTTAACATACTCATTCCTTATCTTGTATCCAAATTGTTGCATCGAACTCTACTCCTTGTCTACTCGAACACCTTCGAACTTGAGACACCACTCTTCAATGTTTTCATCAATCTGGAGTATCTATCGCCGTTATGTCTAAGACAACTTGATCCTTCTATCATTTGATTTTAACAAGATCAGACACAACAAAATAACATAACAAAGAGGTGAGATCACCTACGCCAATACCAACACGACAAGATATAGAGATAACACAAACAAAGATATCATACGATAGATCATACCATAATCATGCTATCAGCATTAATCAATTATCATCATCTAATCATTTATTAGTTTAATTATCATAAACAACAAATTACAATAATGTTCTAATTATCATTATCATCATCCAAGTATTCAAAACAATTGTCATGACCAATATTCTTCAATTAATATATCATGCAGATATAAAATGTTCAGATTATGCATGTACACAAGACTCGATTTCCTACTCCATGGAGCTAAACTCGGTCGGAGAAATGATTGAAAAGATCACGGACCACACATGCCTCGAGACCACGCGTCTTATAATCCTCATTTTGATTTTGCACATCTAGCATATACACGGTAAGGTCTTTATCGATCTTGATTAAGAATAGTGTCTCGGTCAGATCATCGAGGTGTGTTGCATCGGTGGTCTAACCTACGGAAGAAGCGCGACCAACCACCCGTGTAGGCAACCCGCACCCCGATGCCCCCAAGGTCAACAAGTGACTTACACTACGCATATCACACCCACTCAAGAGGTGTGTTTCTCCTAAGCTATATCCAATCCTCATCGGACCATTCCAATGCATGTATAATGCACCAAATACCAATCACAGGTATAATACCAATCACAGGTATATCTCATAATTTCTCAGATATAGTTTATACAATGCACAAATATATCAGTGCAAGTCCAACCACAAAGGCTATTCTTTTCAAATTCGTTTGTTCAATTAAATCATCTTATCACGTTTTCATAGTTATAAAACACTTTTACCGTATTTTCACAATCGCGTAACATTCCTGTTATGTTTTCACAATCCAAAAATGTTTGTTATGTTTTCACAATAACATAACACTTCTTTTATATTTTCACAATATCGTAACACTTTTGTTACATTTTTTAAAATTTCAAAACGTTTTATTACGTTTTTACAATACCGTAACACTTCTTGTTACATTTATAAAATTTCGTAACATTTACATTCGTTTTTCAAAATGTTGCAACTTTTACATTGCACTTTTAAACCACGTAAAAATATTCTCATCACTATTCAAATCACTTAGTGATTTTTCAACAATATTTCATCGCGTAAAATATTTAAACGCTTTCCAAATCGCGTAGAAATATTTAAACATTTTTCAAATCGCGATAAATATTTTACTCTATTTCAAATCATTTTTAAGATACGTAAAATATTTTTCAACATTTTACAATCACGTAAAATATTCTTCAATATTCCAAAATATTATTTTGACTTAAATAAATCAATATCATTTTCAATACGTTTTTTTTCAAATGCGTAGCTTAAAAATCACATTTTTAAGATACGTAAAACATTTTTCATCACAATTTCATTACAGAAAATATTTTTTAACCATAAAAAATTCCTTTCAACTTTTCTCAAAATATTATAACTTTGTATTTCATTTTTTCACATTTTCTTACTCAAGAAAATCTTTTTCCAAAAATATAATCCACAAAAATCACTTTTCCATTGATATAAATCAACGTTTCAAAATTTAACATTTTCTAACGTATTTCAAAACTTGAAAATAAGTTATACGTTAGTAAATTTTAAAAACATTATATTCTCCATTTTTCCCAAATCATTTCCAAACACAACCTTCTTCAAAATAAATTGAAGTTCAAAACATTTTCGTTTACAAAAACTTGATTTTCTCAGTGATAAACACTCGATTCCTTTCCAAAATCCTTGATTAAATCCGATTCGTTTTAAATTTGAAATTCACTTTGTTCATAAAAATCAAGGCATTACAGCCTTCAAAAACGCGATGGACGACTATTGAAATCATCAAAACATTTTTTTTTCTTCTAAATCAATATGGTTTTACACAAACAAAACCATTAAAGCCATCAAATACTTTTCCTTTTAAATTGATATGGTTTCTTACACAAACAAAACCATTAAAATTTTGTTTTCAAAACCGAAATACCAATGGTTATAAAAACCAAATCCATTTGTTCAAATTCATTTTTACTTTCTTTACAAATTCTTTTTCACTTTCTTTCGCAAATCCTTAAAATCAACGTTTGCAGTTTCATTCAAAACTCATGTTTAGAAAAACTCTTAGGATCTTTTTACACAAAATAAATCAATAAAAATCCTTCAAAACCATGTTTCTTGTTCTCTTGAAAAAAACATATCTTTGTTTATTTTCCATACTCTTCAAATCAATCCAATTTTTTTAATCTTTTATGAAAATCTTAAGTTATAAACACCTATGTTGAGGTGTCTTGTTCGAAATCCACCATGTTATAAGTACTCAAAAATCAATTCTTTTGTTCTTAAAAATTTTCAACATGAACCCTAATCAAAGGCATCAAAACCGTATTTTCCTTGGCTATTGAGAGCCAAAAATCAATTTCTTTCCACCATCAAGTCATGGCATATACATATATATTTCATCATAAATAATATAAGCATACCATCAAAGTCATAAAAGCATGTATAGCATATCAAGATATCATCAAAAAGTATAAAATCATGCAAAGCATATCAAGCATAGAAAATTAATCAAAGCTCATAAACACCCACAAATTAATTACATGACCATGGATATAAATCCTCACATGGATTCCACATCCATCAAATAAAATACCATCTCTCACCACTATGCTTGGTTGGTGAGATGGATCTCCTCTTACCTCTTGAAGATCCTCCAAAACTTCTTGATTTGTTTTTTTCCAAGTCCTTCACCACCAAGGGCTTCTCAAATACAAAACAAAACACAAGTTAATTAACATATCAAGCTTGATTAAGAGGAACCATGGATCAAACATGGTTTAGATCATGAAAAAGAGAAAGAAAATGAAGTTTCCTTATCTTCACCTCAAAACCCCAATAACTTTGATGTTGAAGAAACTCCTTGAAGATGAATGATTTAGAGAAAATCTCCAACATGAAAATTCTTGAAACATCATGTAGATTCAAGATCTATGGTTGGATGAAATTAAAAGAGCTTGGATGGTGATTTTAGGGTAGATAACCGAATGGTTTCTCTTGAAGCACAAAGATGAAATTTTTATTTTTGATAGAAACTTGAAGCTTGAATTTGAAGATCAAGATGAATGATTTTGGAAAAACTCATAACTGAGATGTTCTTAGAATGGTGTAAGGATTCAAGAAATAAGGTTGGATGAAATAAATGATGGAAGGTGCTTCTTGGAGAGCTTGGCGGCCAGCTCATAGGAGGATGGAGAAAATGTTCAATGAAGTCTTGGCTTTTTGGAGAAACAGATGAATTATGATAAGCAAATGAATGAAATATTTTTTTTTTCCCCTTCCTCCTATGCATTGCCGTAGAGTGAAGAGAGAAAAGAATGATAGGAAATGAATTAATTTTAGTCCCCTTCCAAGAAATTTCCTAAAGAAGAAAACAAGAACCATGTAGCATAATTGACTAAAGTCTTCAATTATGGTTAGAAGATAACCAAGTATTATTTTGTGTCTTCCAAAATTGATGCATAGCCGTGGAGTGTGATGGAAAAATTGAAAGAAAGGTGATAATGCATGTAAACATTGATCAAGACTTCTAACAACGACATAAAACACCAAATTAATGCATTTGAATTTTTTTTCTTTGTCTTCAACAAGCCAAAACCGTCCCCATTGCATTACATGCATTAATATTGTCATCTTTTCTATCCATTATTTGAGATCTCTAACCATTGATTACTTCATGGTTAGGATTAGGTGATTTTTAATTTTAGAAACTAAATCTGCGCCATTTGATTTTTTTTTTAAATTCTAGCCAATTGTAGATGTGTCTCAAAAAAATTAAGCACAAGATTGCTTCTTCAAACTTTTAATCCAAGGGTTATAATTAGTCTTTGTCACTTTTTAAGACTAAATCTTCACCATTAATTAAATTTACATCCAATAGTCATAAATGGTCTTTGTTACTTTTTAAGATTAAATCTCCACCCTTGATTTAATCTAAATCCAATGGTTATAAATGGTCTTTGTCATTTTTTTCAAGACCAATTCTACACCTTTGATTACATCTATGGTTGATATCAAAGCCTTCCTAACTAAGCTTATTCTCACACCATTGATTTAATTAATGGTTATTATCCAAGCGCTTTATTAAAGTTTGTTTAGCTTAACCTTTGATTAAATCAATGGTTAATATTCAAAGTATTCTCATCCAAGGGTATAAATCAAGTCAAACTCTCTTTGTTGACTACGCGATATAATATTTATTCTTGTATCCTACAAATAATACTTTTCTTGTATTTTTATCATCCGATAATTAAATACGATATAAAATACGGACTGAAAAAATTTTCTAAAACTGTTTCCTGGATTCGGGTTTAGTAAGATCCTGTCTCCGTCTAAACAAGTACAAATTTTTCTATTCATAGAAAATTTTTTCACTTTGTAGGACCCACCTGGACCCACGTATGGCCACTGCCCACATACCCTAACGGGCCACAGACAGGAAAAATTTCAAAATCATCCATAAAATCACAAAAATTATAAAATGCACAAATATCAAATCGATTACGTAAAATAATTACCTAACGGTAAAAATTAAGTTACGTAAAGTTTTCCTCTACGAAAATTTTTATTTTCCGACACGAGTAAATCACTCAAAACAATCAAATATGCTGACGGAATAAACAAAATAATTTTACAGTGCACAGAAATTACTAAACAGTAAAATTCTATTAACTGTCAAAATTATTGTTTAAGAGATACAGAAATTTTGGGGTGTTACAATTATCCCTGAGATCACCATGGGATCATCGTAGTCTGGGATAGTGCTGCCATAATCTTCATCTGAAAAAGAGATTGGGGGGGTCTTCTTAGGTCCTTCTTCTAACTTTGATCCCGGATGGGAGGCTACGCTTAACACAATCCGGAGAGCTTTCTTTCTTGTATTTCCTGACTCACCGCCACCCGCCAAGCCTCCTGAAATGGATTGATTGTCCAGGTTACTTCCACGGGGTGGCATTCATTATCTTGAGTGGGATTATCACAGGGTTGTACCCTTTCTTGGTTTTGGGCATTATTACGGGATGAACCCATTCTAGGAATTTTGTTCCTTGGGGGTGACCGTCTTTTCTAATATAAATATAAGTTTTTCTAAGGACTGTAGCTCCTTTCTAATTGTGATTTCAAGATTGGCGAACATATCGGCTCAGACGACCATCCCGAATTAGGGATTTGATAGCATCCTAGAGGTTGATGCAGTCCTCAGTATTATGTATGTAGCCTGCGTGAAACACATAATGCTTAGACTTATTTTGGTGTGCTTGTTTTCTCAATGGAGAAGGCTTTTGCACATCTTTGAACTCTGTGTTCATCACTTCTTGGTAAATCTATGCTCGAGGTGTCTTGAGGGGGTATAACTTTCGTACTTCCCATTTAGTGGGGACTTTGAATTTCGGGATTGTGGGGGAGCTTGATCAGGTTTCAATTTGGCATTTCTTCCTTTCTCTAGATGTTTCCTAGCACGGATAACGTCCTCCGCATTAATGTATTTGTCAGCCCTAACCCGTAACTCGTTTATCGTCTCGACCTTTTTTTAACAAGTGAAAAGGAAAATGCTTCAGGACGGAGGCCTTCCCTCATGTAATGTAAGTCGAGTCTTTAATCCCAATCACAAATGTTTATTACTTCTTTATTAAACAGGGATATATAATCTCAGAGTGATTCTTCTTTTCCTTGCATGATATGTGAAAGACATGAAATGGATTTCTGGTGCACCTTACTAGTAGTGAAGTGCATCAAAAATCTCAAGGACAAGTCTTTCCAATTAACAAAGAACTTCAAAGCTAAAGTGGTGAACCATCTTAAGGCGGCTTTCTTCAGGGAAAGAGGAAAAACAAGACACATGAGTGAGTTATCTCCTCCAACAAATAACAAAGTAGAAACATAAGCATCCAAGTACTCTTGGGGGTCCATAGTCCCAACATTGGCTTCAATATTAGTTGGGTATTTGAAGCGGCTAGGGATCTTATAGGCCATCAACTCATCAGAGAAAGGTTGATTTTGCTTAACTAATTTCTTTTGTCCGAGTTCATGCTCTTGATTTTCACACAGCGAGTTATCAGCTATTTATTTGTGTTCCATTACACTGGAATTTTCTGAGTTACGTTCCTCGTCATGGGCTGGTTCCCTTCTATTCTCGTAATTCCTGTGGGGAACTCGATTTTTTTCTTCCCTTTCTTGGTTAACAACTCTTTCCAGGTCATGACTACGTTCATCCTGGAGTCTAACCAGGGAGATCAGTTCCTTTCGTGATAGTTTAGGGAAACGTGATTCGCCCTATTAGGACCGAACTTCCTCATTGTTCTCCCTCACGCCTAAACGATGTAGCACTGATATATGTGGTCTGGCTTCACCTGAGGGGGCTCTGCGTGGACCAAGTTGCTGTGTCACCAAAATGCGCCATGACTGAGGGGATAGGTTTTCGTTGGTATGAGAAGTCTCTTCCACATCACGCATGGGTTCCGGTTGAGCAGCAACTGGATCTTGGATAGAAGCAGAGGTCAGATGGCTGATTTTGAGCAGCAGAAGCGTGATTTTACCTGGTAGTGGCCATGGTGGTAATGAGAATCCAGATTTATCGTTCCTCATAAACGGTAGACGACAAGGCTCTTAACCTTGTGGTCATGGGTTCGAGCCCCACGATGGGCGCCAATGTTCTGAATGGGGCTCAAATGATTACCTGAATGAGGCTAATGAAGGTAGTTTCCTCCGTAGCACGGTGGCAGCGACAGTTGTGTGAGGGGTGGTATATGCAAAAAGTACTCCGACGATCAAGTTAAACCGTGCACAATGTGGGTAGTATTTGGAATTAGATGCATATCTTTGCTACCTTGTGTGGTATTTATAGGAACATCTTGGTAAATGAAAATTATGTTTAAATCTATATTAAATGTCATTAATTAAGATAAGAATCAAATAAGATTATTATCTCTTATAACTAACTTCTCTATTTATGAAGGATTTTATGAGATATTTACTCCTCATGAATAAGTATATTTACTTATCTAATAACATTCATAAATATCTGAAATCCAACTCTAATGAGCTGAATTCTTCCTAAATCGTTAACCCAAAACTCAGTCTAAAACATATATTCTATTATTATTCAAGCATGAAATTGAGTTCACATTTTATAATTAATATGTGGAGCTATATTATATGATTATATTATTTTCTTTTTGAAACTAAAACTATTTTACCTCACGCACGACTTTATCTGTTGGAAGTCACATGTTTTCTTTTTTTACTCAAATATTTTAGCATTGTTAATTAAAATGAATTCGAACTTAATATTTTAACTCAACCTGATTTTGATTTGAAGTTTTAGAAAAATTGGTCAAATCTATTCTAGTTTCAGACATTAATTTGGCCAATTTGGTTCAGTTTGATTCCCTATTTGGCAGGTGCTATGGTGCACCCTCTTATCTTTAGGTGTACTATACACTCTTGACTTTACCGGTTGTTGTAAGTTTTTTTTAATTAGTTTTTTTTTACTTCTTAATTTTTTTATTTTATACTTTTTTTACACATCACCACCAGATGTGACAGTAGTAAAAAAAATTAAAACTAAAAAAAAACAGGTTACAGGTCATCAATTTTGACCGTTGATGTATTTTTCAACACAATCAATGACCAATATTAATAAGGTGGACTATACACCTTCCTTTGGAGGGTGTACATTAGAATTCGCCTCCCTATTTATGGTATTTTGACTATGGTGTTTGAACATGGCTCGATAATTGACTTCTCTCTTTAGAAGGTAAAGATAGGAAAAAGAAGTCGTTGTAGTTAAGGGAGGCATTTAGAATGCACCTAATGAAGATTTGAGCATCAATGCTCCTTCTAAATTACCTAGAGCAATAAGTAATCAGCAGGTTTTTTTTTTTTAAACATAGTTATTTATTATTTAAACCTTATATTTTTCTTATTTTCATCCTAAGTCCTTATGTTCTTTCTTTCTTGTTGAATTTTTTGTTTTTTTCGGCAAGCCCACTGTAGTTTCACTGCTGGAAACGGTACCGGCGGTGAGCTCATTTACCGCGCCAATGATTCGCCCAGTCCAGCCACGCTTTGTCTTTGATAGTTGTTGTGCGATGCGACTCGATGGTAACTACGCAGATTTGGAGTCACCGTGAACCATGAAGCGCAACGCCTCTTCGTGAATCCACTAGCAATCACGGGTCGCACCAGCCATCATGCGCAAAACTACGACCAACCACTAGCCGCGGCGACTCACCACCAACTAGATCCGTGAGTCCCGTCGCCGTCAACCGTGTTCATCAGCCCAGATCTGTCGCGCCTCGGTCTTGTCGTTCAATCTCGCGCCGCTCCACTCGCCAGAACCAACCAGATCTGAGAAGTCGCACACTGGATCTACGACCTCCATGTGAAACACCCTGCAGCCGCCTTCATCCGCGCACCACCGTCGGCCTAAATCCGAGCTTGTCGGCAGACTAGTCGCCATTCGCATAATCTGGATGGTGGTGATCTTAGGGCGTGGGTAGAAGGGGACCACGCGGACGTAGATCCAGGTGAAGGCGAGGGTGCGGTTGTTTCCCCTCATGTTTCGCGGCGTTTTCCGGTGATGAGGTGGCCATTTCAGCCACTATGTGGTGAACCCAACAATGGCCATGGCTGCCGCACGATCCACCTGAAGTTGCCGGGTCGTTTCCAGTGCAGATCCAATGATAAAATGGTTGTTGGAGCCACTGCACAAGAACCCAACAAGGGTTCTCTCCCATAGTTGCTGCATTGCTGTATTACAGATAAGGTTTATTTTGTAAATTTAAAATATTTTAAGGGTAAAATTTATAATTATTCACTAAATTAAAAATGACCTATTATTAAAGTTGTATGTATAAAATCTTAGCCATTGATCATTTTTCAATCTTTTTTTAAACAAAATCAATGAATGTTAAAGTGAAGCATTCATGCTCCAAAATCAATTAGGAGTATTGAAAACATCTCTCTAGTTGGAGGCATTTCTGCACTAGGCTCAAGGCAATTAGCATGCAATGTGATCCCCTGCTTTGGTCTTTATGTTGATACAAAATGCCTAGACGCGCTAATGTGAATTGGTTCGGTTGGTTAGGATTGAAACACTACGTTTTTAAGTTTGATTTCTACTATTAGCACGATTTATAATTACTATTAGAAAAAAAAAAAAAAACGGCTACAAGCAGTGTCACACCATGCACGGTTAATACCATGTGAGTGCAGATGCTTTGACAGGACCAGCTGCACTTACTCAGATTTCTCAACTGCGATTCTCAATAGATGTTTACGAACGGTCCTCCGTGCGAAGTTATGGCTATGGGTCTAAATTGACCCATCATTATAGAGGAACATCCTATGAATATGATGCACCTAATTTGGTTTTGGTGCATCAATGCACCTTGGTTATATAATCTATGATAATGGGTTGTTGTCCGTTTCTAGCTCAATTTTATTTGAACCCACAGTGTTTGCCATATTACATTTCAACCCACACCTAAATCACCGGAGTCACTATTTCTCTGTTGCCATTCAGTTTCCCATTATTGTCCACTACTGCCACTGACTTCCTTGAAGGTGCTTTACCAGCAATGTCCTCAAGATCAACAATCTCCGACTCCACGTCACTCTCTCCCTCAGAATCCAAACTCGAAACACCACATTTCTCACTATCACCAACACCATCACCATTCAATTCTATTTGAACCCATTCTGTCGTCCTCCTCCCATTTTCTTCTGTGCTTTATATATATATATATATATATATATATATTTTATATATATATATATATATAAAATAAAAAATAAAATTAATAATTAAAAATAAATATAAAAATAAAAACTATATTAATATATATTTTTATATATATATATATTATATATAATTATTAATTTTATTTTTATTTAATAATTAATTTTATTTTATAAATCTAATAATTATTTTTAATAAAATAATTTTAACCATTAAATAAAAATAAAATTAACAGTAAAAATAAATATATAAAAAAAAAACTTACACTTTTATATATATATATATATATATATATATATTTACTAATTCTCTGATAAAAATAATAAAAATACAATTTGAAGCTTTATAATAAACTTTGAAAACTTTAGTGTGGATTCTTGGTTCTGGGATTGACATTGTTGCTACGTAGAAAATGAAGTGTTGGGTTATCAATATATGTGGATTCTGTTGTCTCCCTTATTTTCTCTCTCTTTGCCTTCATCTCAGAAAAGTGATAGCATCAATGTTGACGCAAAGCCCCTCACATCCCCATAAATTGAAACCCTTTCAAGAGTTTATTGGAAAATCAGTTTCCCAGCAACTCCTTCAATATGTCGTCGACATCATCTTCGTCTTCGAACCCACGACTCGATTCTTAAGAACTCAAAACCAAGAATTGTTGGATCTTCCGCGGGACGTTATGTCAACGATTCTCTTGAAGCTGGGCGCCATCGAAATCTTGACGAATTGACGAGGTCGAATGCGACGTTGTTAGAGGTGAGACGGCGGTGGAGACGGCGAACTTCCCCACACAATTTTTTTTTAACATGTCCCTCTTTTTATTTTTTGGCAATGTGCTTTGTTTGTAACTAGTGTAGTTACCCGTGCAATGCACGGGGTAACAATTCAATTGCACCGTATAACTCTAAAAACTATATGGTTGTATAGATGATTTCTTACTGAGCCTTAAACTGAATAAGGCGATGTGAAAACTATATACAAATCATTAGGTATTTAGGATATAGTCATAGACTATAAGTTCAAAGGAATAATGCAATTTGAGCACTAAGAGATGGCCTTTAGAACGACATCCAACCTCAATATAACAAGGTCAATGAGCTCCAACAGACAAATCACCTTGCAATATGAGGTCCAACACTAACCTTTCTCACATAAACAACTCTTATGATCTGTGTTAGCAGGCGAAGGAAGTCTTTGTGCTGGGCTTCTTCTGAATCAATAGCTTGATCTAGAATGCTGTTGGAAGTTGCATTGAGACAATCATGGCAATATCACTCATGTCAGTCCCATTAAGTATAACTGAGCAACCCATGTAAACATTTATCTAATTTTAGAAGGAGTAATAATAAGACTACCATGTGTTGGGTTCTTAAAGAATGTTAATTTGAAGAACAGAATTGGAACATCCCTATGCTAACTGCACATATTATTTACGATATTTCTTGGCAATTGTAATAATAGCCCCTTCCACTACCAGAATAGAGCTACATCGCAAAGGAGGATTTATTTTCAAAGGCAAAGAGATTGAATTTCAAACTACTACCTTTCTAGCTTCAGAACTATCTGGATTGAACAAATTTGTCTCCTTGTATTTACCAACAATTGAGACCTCATAAGTCCAACCATATCACTAAGAAAACTGTATACCCCAATTCAACCAAATTACAAATAGACAAAAATCATGCGTTATATTGTGAAGATGTTTTTAACTTATAAGATTTTTTATCCCAAACTCCTATGATTATATTCCAAGAATAAAACTGATGAAGCATGTGATACAGAATTAAATTAATAAGATGATGAGGCTTAAAAATGCAAATATGGCTTCTGGTTACCTAGAGCATGGGTCACTGTAATAATACAAAGAATAAGACCATCATACCCTGAACCTATTATATAACACAAACAATATGCCACACGCTCCAATGTCAGCAAGGTGAACTCATGGGAGAACTTACATGAAAATTATAGTGCTATAGGCACTTATAGATCTAGCTTACTTTTGCCAAACGACTTTTCTAATTAAACACATGATTTTGAAATCATGGTCCTTAATATTAGTGAGTATTAACATAAGGAGAAAATACGCAATAATAATATGCATTCAAACTTCAAAGGAAAGGAAATCTTCAAAGAGATATGCTGTCAAGAATCTTTGATGAGTTTGATCATATACAATAATAGGATACAATTAAACCATCTCTATTCTCACTTCTCATCAAGAAGGGATTGACTAAAGTTTTTTTTTAAAAAAAGTAATACAAAGGGATCCTACTGAAATTGGTAGCAAAAGTCAATTTTGTGGCTCACTTATGGATCTAGCACAAGTGTAATAGAGATAACTGTGTTATATCAAACAGGAAGGTTGTTGTGTTATCATATTAATAGAAATAGTAAATAAATGCGTTTCACTAAACAAAAGAAACTTCATATAGCTTCACACTGTATGCATAAAGCCATATATTCATTTGCTTACCTTAGTCTCTTAAGGCATTATTGTAATTCTTTCCTGATTCACACGATATTTTGTTTTGATAATAATTTCATGAAGCAAACCCAATCAGAATCATAAAGGAAATTACCTGTGACCAATCATGAATCTAATGACAATTCCCTTTTTGCGCCAATTGAAGAAGTTGTTCCCCTGATCAAGTGGGAGAGCCAAAAACACAACTTGTTATAAATTAATCGTGCATCACAATAGTATGGATACAACATTCAGAGGAGTGGGCCAAGAATTGTGGTACTACAACACATTATATCTCATGACCGGAAGACGCATGTTGATGATGTCCATAGGAGTCAACAAATTCACAAATTGAAATTATAAAGCCAAATTCAAGTGAAATTTCCCAACTGATTATAATAAAAGATAGTGATCCGAGTTGTATTTAGATCACTTCAGATATTGATAATGGGTAGACATGGTCTGCCCCCTTTGTACTCTTGTCTCACCCAAAAGAAATTGTACTTCTCTTTTGAATGAGAAATTATAAAGAAAACCTTTAAAAACTGTTGCTTTGCTTGAAAATCTACCTAGAGCATATTTTAATTGATGTCCATTCAGTTTCTAGCTAACAATTATACAGTTCAAGTCAAACTAAATAAACATAATCATTAATTAAGTAATCATTTTTGTGTCAAAGATAAATACAACGGTAAATAATAGACATGCAAAGTAATTGAGTATATTTCCTTTTTTATTTTTAAATTGCAGCAAATGTTTTTTAGAAAAATTCTATTAGAGATAATGTTACAGACAGAAAAGATGAGGAAAATAGACATATTAAACAAAATAAAACAAAGCAAAACAAAACACTCAAATGAGGAAGATTACCTTTGTGCCGAACTTCACAGGGAACCCCACTTTTGTACCTCAACCTCAAAGAAAGTGATTGTGTAGAAATGAAGTTACTGTTAGGACACTAACACCAGGACGTGACAATATAATTACATCAAACAAATGGAAGTAAACACGATACCATAGTAAAGCTATCTTAGTATATTTGCCTTCTGCACATTTTTAATTATGATACCACTGTACCACTACCACTTCTCATTTCATATAAACATGAGTTAGGGTGGGTGCTGAACCTTATCAGTTCAAGTGAGTATTGACATATATTAATTCAATAATTCCTCAGAATGGGTAGGAGTAAGATATATTGCTTATAATCTATTTACACTATGTATGTTGAACCTTATATATATGCTTTAATGCTTTTAAATAGGACTGTAATTTCTCACTCTTTCAACCAAAACTTAAAGGACTCATAAAGAAATGTGTGAGGAAGAAATGCCTCTAGGCAATGGGTTGTTTGAGATAAAGCGTTCAAAGAGGTAGGAGAGTATTTCTCAGCAATTGGTTGAAAGGCGTTGGATGGAACAGATGTAAAAATTATCCTTCACCATCAATTTCTCAGCAAACCTGCAAAACCAAAAAAGCATAAATCCTCTTCTTTTCACCACCACCTTCAAAATCATCACTCATTCAGCTTTCTAGAATCCAATAACACTTTCAGTTTCACAAAACAAAGAACCCACAAGCAGAGATTCATATACTCCAAAAACACCATCGCCCAACCCTCACTGAAAAGGAAAATACCCATATACTCCCAAATAAAGGAAAATTTTATCCGAGAAAATACTCCCTCCCCCACGCCCCCCCCCCCCCCCCAAAAAAAAGTAGAGAATATTAGAGCATTCTGGGCATATATCTTAATTATCCTTGACAAATAAAGCATGTGCACAATTCATGGAGTTAATGTGGATTAAAAGGGCAGTTAATGAAGACAACAACCATTCTGTACATTTATTTACATAGCAACGGATGAAAAAAATAAGAATCTTAAGAGAACGATAGGGGTGAGACAGGGAACCAAGTGAAGCTACGTGTTGATTGCGCACTTGAAACATTATCAGGATATAGCAAAGGATATACAGGAAGAAAATGGGGAAAAAGCAATTCAAAGATTTAATACCTTGGGAATTTTACCATACAACCTTTGATCAGCAAAAGGAAGAACCCGAATGACAACAACACCCATTTCCCAATAAATCCATTATCTCTAATTCTGCGATCCACTAATTCCTGTGCTTTTAGGGTGATTTCATCCCAGAATGCTACATAGCAGACCTGTATACCACTGAATAGAATTGATACAATAGTAAATAACTTCAGGCTCCAGATTTCATCTTTATCAAAAGTTTTTAGTTTGAAAATTTCTCCTCAAACTCAGTCCCCCACCTCACTTATTTATTCCCTTAAAAATTTGAAACATATTAAAGACTGAAACTTGATTCTCAAATTCATGCAAAAACCAAACCCCATAAATAAGATTTCTCATCTAAACAATTTCAGATGGTCAGGAACAATAAAAAAGATAACTTTACCATTCGATGGTTCACAAGGTCACACACAAAGACACACTCCAACACAATGGAAATTAAAAATAATAATAATGAGCAATTAAAAAAGGAAGGGGTTTTTCCACTTTGGAAGATAATCATTCATGGGCATGTGTGTTGACAATGTTTGAGGGGTTACCGGGTTGGAAATTGTGGGAGAGCTTTATTTGTAGCTTGGAAAGAAAATTCTGGTTTGCAGAGATCATCCATATTGATTCTGGAAGCAGCCTTTGCCATCGTCACTTGGGCTTTTATGGCTCCTTTTGCTTGAAGTTCTTCGCCTCGGCAGAGTCGTTCTCCCAGAATAAAACTGCCTTCAGAAACGTGAAAGAAGTGGAATAGGAAGCAGACTCTATCATCGTCACCTAGGGAGATCATAGGGTGGAGAAGAAGCGGAATGCGACGGCACAGTGTTGATGGCGTAGGAAAGTGGTTAAGGTTGTACGGGGTCTAAAGCTCTCATGCTACAAATTATTTAATCGTTGTTGGCTTATGCGACCTACAAAGTTGGATAACGGGACCCATGCAGTTGCATATGCATGCATATATAGGTCATCTTCCTCAAACTCAAGCTTCAACGGCATTCTTTCTCAAATGAAACATCCATCAAGTCTGTCTGATGCTGGTATGTTCTTTCTCTATGGTTTGTCCTCTTGTTTAAAACGATTGTGATTTGTGAACACGATTATAGCAGCTAGTTGTCTCCTGAAAACAAAACAGCTCAAAAGATTATTAAAATAAAATGCATTATTTACAGGGTAATTCATAATTTGAACTTGGTTATAACGCACGCGTATAGAGAATTTTAATGCGCATATTCAGACAAATTATTAACCAACTCTACAAGGGACCCCAGTCCCAGTGATATTCACCTGCTGCTCAGTAAAGTTAACAGTCCTAGGTTGTATGTATGTTTGTTAAAAGTTCTTCTTCCCATTCATTTGCATGTTGGTTGATTGTTATGCCTCAAACCTCTGCTCTACAACACGCTCTGTATAAGTTGCTTAGCTCACCACACATCCCACTTCACCTTTCTTTCTCTTTGTTGATTGAACTAACGTTCCACTTTGCTAACTTGAATTTCTTGAAGTACGTCCTTTTTCCATGTGTGCATCACTTCTTGTTGTATCAACATGCATGATAAAACACGAGTTTTACTTTTAAGCTTGTTTAATTTTTTAATTGTAGCACTCAAGTGCCATTTTAGCTCATCACTAAGAGTGTGTTTGGAAAGTAAAAAAATAAAAAATAATTTAATTTGTAAATTAAATTTAATTAAATTTTATATTTTAAATATTAAAAATGAAAAATGATTTGATTGGATTTCCCTCCCTCAATTATACCAACAACTAAAAACATGCATAAATGGCCTGTGGGGCACCTCCTCTCTCATTACATAGAAAAAGCTCTCCGTCCTAAACAAGAACAGTGAGACAACAAATGATTTTGTCCCCATCCTGTCTGATTCTTTCATATATATATATATATATATATATATATATATATATATATATATATATATATATATGTGCATGGAGCACCTGCATGATTTTGCTCGCTTCTTTCCGTATAAGAAATATTATAGAGGAAACAGTAGAACTGACATTTAATTCTGCTTGATTCTTGCTTTTTGCTGTGCTTTATAGAAGTTATAGAATGTAAGTCCTCACTAGTTTCCATTGAAAGATAGCATATTACATGATTTAAAAATGAACAAAGCCCTCTCTATGTGACCCACAATCACACTCCTTTGCATCACCCAACTAATTCTTCAGTCTATTTTTCATTGACAAGAATTGGAAGCTTGACCTTGATACCCTTATGTGGTTGATTAATATATATATTCAATGCCTAATTGTAGGATTCCTAGTTGGATAACTGAGTGGTCCTTCCTAGTTTGTGTTTTTTGTTTAGATTTCGGCGAAGTCCAAGGTCTTCTTGCCCTGTAACTTGTTTGTTACATAGTATTACTGTACTCTCCGTGGTTGTATCTTCTAAACTTGCATGGGTTGCTTTGATCCACAAATTCTGGCATTGGACTTAGCTCCACTTCATAGCTAGGAGCATAAAATGTCACAATTGAGAGTCGATCTTTCTCCTAATGAGCCACAGCTCTGTGCTTCCACACTCTTGTATTTTCCATTTGTAAGAACCTACATAAATGCAAATCAGAATTGAATCCAGATGAAAAAATTGCAAACCTGAAAAAGAAAAGAGAAACCATTGGGAAGTGATAACTGATGGGATTGAACTTATGAGAGATGATGTGCTACCTACCTGTTAGGTAACTCAAATTCCTATCGGCAGAGAACAAAGTAAAAAGGAAAAGGTCTTACTTCCATTGTGTCTCCAATGTTTATGACTAGGGTATTTGGAATTGGCTGGACAGGCACCCATGTTGTGTCCTTGAGTATTTGAAGTCCCACTGGGCTTCCCTTTGCTTGCTGCAGCACAGTGAGGGCACTTCCATCTGAATGGGGACTGAGACCCAAAACAAGATCTGGTCTACAACAAGGTGGGTAGTAATTCATCCTTATGGTTTGCACTGCCACACCAAACATCTTCTCAAAGACATCCCATTTCAAGCCCAGGTCTAAAGCTGTTCTGGACCGTGATCTGGGATCCCGCCCGAAAGGATAAACTCGACATGCGCACTACTAGACTGCTGTCCGGACGCAGGCATCGGTCGTAGGCCCTAAACAGTACTCTTTAGGTCTGCGCATAGCCTGATTACTGTCAATCGTGACCTTTAGAGTGTGGGGACCATGACTGCCTGCTACAATGGTTGGCCACTTACGCGACAACCCTGATATTCTAGAGATCTGCCTGGACGATCATGGAGGGAAGCACCCCCCGTCAGGACTTACCGGAATGATCGTGGGATGAGACACTCCCCGTCAGGCCACGATCTCAACGTACCTGCGCCACGCAGAGCGCATGAGGACTCTGCAAACGCTCTATAAGTATCAAGCTAGACCATTCCAACCAGGTAACTAACAATCCTACAGTGAATAGCCTTCTTGTGCATTGCCTGACTTGAGCGTTGGAGTCCCTTTGTAGGTACTCAACCCCCTCTTTCTTGGAGGCGACAGCTGCACAAGGAGGAGGAATCCACCATGTATGTGTCTACTCAGGCACCCTCTAGTTCTACATCAGAACATTGACGCCATCTGTGAGAAAACGTTAAACTTTTAATCCCACCTAAAAATGGTGAAAACAAGACAAAACTCAAGGAGTGACGTTGCGCAAACTTCTGCTAACCATAGGCAGGTTCCTGTTGCGCAACGCCCCCCTCACCTTGTCCCACCACCTGTTGGTGAAGCCTCCGCCATGAGAAACCAGGCACTCAACGCAGAGCACCAACATGATGGGCACTCCACTTCGATCTCCGATGAGAGTCCCAATCCATCACACAAGGTCTCTGTAAGAGATAGACTTGGAATCCAAGGCCAAGGAGGCAACCCCAACCTCCAAAAACACAGGATCCTAGTGCGTCAGCGCCTGGGAACCCCAAACGGTGAGGCTAACGGTTTCGCGTCCCGTTCTAAGCGCGAGAATCAATCTCAGGTGTCCTAACATCAGTTCCAAGACATGTTGCAACAACACATGGCTATACTAAACAAACAGTATCAAAGACTGAAGGACATGCAACGAGCTATGCAAGAAAACCAACCCAAATCGAACCATCGCGATGAAGGACGTAATGCGGGAAACAACCAAATGAGGGTTCATCCTAATGCCACGGTGTCAAACGTTGGGAACAACAACTTGAACTGCGGCATTCAAGAACACCCCTTCTCGATCAACTGATGGAATACGCGTCCCCAAAAACTTCAAGTTCCTAGCCAACTTGGAGATCTATGATGGAACCACGGACCCCCAAGAACACGTGAACGCTTTCAAACAGTCCATGTGCTTTCACGGAGGATCCATGGAGTTGTTGTGTCGTGTTTTCCCTCTCTCCCTCAAAAAGGGAGCCCTCAAGTGGTTTTCTGACCTACCACGGAGGTTCGTCATAGATTGGTCAAATCTGAAACAACGGTTCTTGTTCTAATACACCACAAGCAAGGAACAACCCAAGTCCATTGAGTCCCTAGCCAAGGTTCGCCAGGGACAGGATGAGCCCCTTCGTGATTACGTAAGGAGGTTCATGGTGACATGTACCAATGTAGAAAACTTTGACGACAAGATAGCCCTTCATTATGCCAGGAGCGGCCTCCGAGTGGGTTTTGAGTTTTTTGCATCTCTGGTCAAAAAGAAACCAGAAAATCTGGGGGAATTCCAGAAACGATCCCAAAAGTACGTCAACCTCGAGGAAGCAACGGAGGACTAGAGGAGATGGGATAAAGATGAGCGCACTCATCAAAAGCTCAATCACGATTCCTCACGGTCCCAACATCCCAAAAGTAGCCCACCCCAGAGAAGGTATTCCGATTACACTGATTTGAACACCCCCCGAAAAACAATTCTGAGGGAGGTCATGCAGACTGAATTTCAGAATATCTGGAGGCTGCCCCCTATCAAAAAGCACAAGCAGAAAGATCACTCTAAGCATTGTGAATGGCATAAAAGTTATGACCATGACATCGAAGACTACTATCAACTGCGCGACGCCATTGAGTTCTTGATCAAGGCCGGACGGCTACAGCAGTACATCCTCTACGCCCGAAATGATGAGCACCGTGGCGGAAGAAGGGACGACAAATGGAAAAGCCCATCTCCCCCTCACAGAAGAAGAAACCGAAGTCCGAGGAGAAGATCCCGGACTCTATCACGCCAGGATAACAACAACCAGCAAGAAAGGGGTCGAGATTCTCCGCCCCTCGACAGTAACGATCGCCGTCTTGAACCAAACAGAACGATCAACACCATTACAGGAGGATTCGCTGGAGGAGGATCGTCAAATGGAGCGCGGAAGAAAGCATTAAGGATGGCGGTGTTCAGCATTTCTCATGACGAACCCAAATGCAACATCGCAAAAAGAAAGACACCTTCTATCACCTTTTCAGATAAGGACTACGGAGGAATCATCCCGGACCATGACGATCCGCTTGTCATCTCCGGGATAATCTCCAAGGCTGAAGTCCGTCGAATCTTTGTGGACCAGGGAAGCTCAGCAGATATTATGTTCTTTGATCTCTACCAGAAGTTAGAGCTCCTGCGGTCAGATTTAACCCCCTATGACGGGGAACTCATAGGCTTCACAGGTGAGAAGATCACCCCAATTGGGTATTACGAAACTCATTTGACCCTAAGTTCCTCCAAGCTTTTCAGAATAGTCAAGGTGAAGTTCTTGGTCGTAGACTGCCCTTCGGCTTACAATATCATCCTTGGTCGTCCTTCTCTAAATGCTCTTGGTGCCGTGGTATCCACCACCCACCTTGTCATGAAATTCCCAAACAAACACAGCGAGGTTGTCACTGTAAAGGGCGACCAAGTTGCCGCCAAGAAGTGCTACAACGAAAGTTTGAAAATCTGCAGGGTGCCGGAAAAAGAAAAGTTTGTCATTCCCGGCCCAGTCCTGGATCAGGTCAACATACTGATGACCGAGCTGGATGCTAGAGAGGAACTTCGTGGCGTCAGACCCCAGCCAGAGAGGGAGCTGCAACCACTCCAACTTAGAGCCAGGCCAGATTAGGTTACCAAGATTGGAGCTCAGTTGGAAGAGGACGAAAAATAACAATTGATTAAGTTGTTGTTGAAAAACAATGACCTATTTGCTTGGATGTCGTCTGACATGCCGGGACTCGACCCCTCCTTCATCTGCCACCGCTTATCCATCGGCGAGGATATGAAGCTGGTCATTCAGAAGAAAAGGAAGGTCGGCCCTGAAAAGCAGCAGGTCATCGAGGAGCAGGTAAAGGAATTGCTAAGTTGCGGGTTCATCAGGGAGATTACTTATACCACGTGGTTATCCAACGTGGTCCTGGTGAAAAAACTCAATGGGAAGTGGAGAATGTGCGTGGATTACACATATTTGAACAAAATCTGTCCAAAAGATCCATATCCACTTCCCAATATGGACAAATTGGTTAACAGCTCTTCAAGATTCAAGTCGCCATCATTCATGGATGCCTACTCCGGGTATAACCAGATTCTGTTGTACCCTGGAGATGAAGAAAAAACTGCCTTCATCACTGACAGGGCGAGCTACTGCTATAGGGTTATGCCCTTCGGATTGAAAAATGCAAGAGCCACCTATCAAAGGATGATGAACAGAGTTTTCAAGAACTAAGTGAGGAAGATGCTAGAAGTCTACATCGATGACATGATAGTGAAAAGCCCACAGGGCGGATCGCACACGACAGACCTCGATGAAGTGTTTGCATAAGTCCGGAAGCATAATATGAGGTTAAACCCAGAGAAGTGTGCCTTTGGGGTCCGTGCTGGAAAATTCTTGGAGTTCATACTAACCCACCACGGAATTGAGGCCAATCCTGACAAGTGCCAGGCTGTACTCGACATGAGGAGCCCTCGATGCATTAAGGAAGTACAACAGCTGATAGAAAGGGTAGCAGTCCTCACATGGTTCTTCTCTAAAGCGGCCCATCAGTCGCTTCCTCTCTTCAAATTACTCAAAAAGGGCAAAAGCTTCGAATGGACCTCGGAATGCGAGGATACCTTTTCATCCTTGAAAAAGCTTCAGTCCTCCCATTCTATCTTGTCGAGACCAGACCACAGAGAAATGCTTTTCCTATACCTCTCAGTTCACGAAGAGGCTATAAGCTCGGTACTAATCCGGGAGACAGACGAAGGCCAAAAACTAGTCTACTTCATGAGCAAAGTCCTTCAAGGACCAGAACTCCGGTACCATAAAGTCGAGAAAGTTGTTTTCGCCCTGATCACCACGGCAAGAAGACTGCGGCAGTACTTCCAGTGCCACCCCGTGGTAATAAGGACGGACCAGCCCATTCACTAGGTATTACACAAACCAGACTTGGCAGGAAGGATGGTTGCCTGGTCAATCAAACTCTCTGAGTTTAGGATCGCTTATGAACCACGACTCGCAATAAAAGGTCAGGCGTTGTCTGATTTCTTAGTAGAACTTACTTCGGACCCAGGTGACCCAAAAAGAATCTTCTGGACCATCTTTGTTGACGGATCCTCGAACCCCAAGGGAAGCAGAGCCAAAGTAATTCTAGAAAATTCAGAAGGATTGACGCTAGAGCATTCCTTGAAGTTCGAGTTCCCTACCTCGAACAACCAAGCCGAATACGAAACATGCATTGCCAGACTAACCATGGCAAAAGACATGGAGACAACTAGGATCACACTTTGTAGCGATTCTCAGTTGGCAACCTCCCAAATCCAGGGTGAATACCAAGCCAAGGAGCCACTCCTCCAGAGATACTTGGCTAAAGTTCGAGAACTCCTAAAAGGCTTCGAAGAGACCAAGGTTATGCACATCCAAAGGGAGTAGAACTCTAGAGCGGACCTTCTATCCAAGCTTGCTAGCACCAAAAGCCCTGGCAACAACCGATCAGTAATCCAAGAGACCCTTTCTCAGCCCTCTATCATGGATTGCGCCATGCTTCAGGTAGAAGAAGAAAGACCATCTTGGATCACCCCCATCATGGAGTGCTTGCAGTCCGGAGTCGTATCATCAGATCCCAGAGAAGCTTCAAAGCTAGTCAAGATAGCAGTGAGGTACACTATCTACGACGGTCGCCTATACCGACGTGGTCTCTCCTCTCCCCTCCTCAAATGTCTCACCCCAAAGGAAGCAGACCATGTTCTGGACGAGATCCACGAAGGAAGTTGCGAATACCACCTGGAGGGCAAAGCCTTAGCCCTAAAAACACTAAGGGCAGGATACTACTGCCCAACGATAGAAGTTGATTCTCATGCACACGTCCGGATTTGTGACATGTGTCAGCGCCACTCGAATCACTACCAAGCCCCCCCCGGAAGAATTGTCCACAGTGTTCGTGTTCTGGCCGTTTTACAGAAGGAGGATGGACATCTTAGGTTCATTCTCCCAAGCCCCAGGTCAGCTGAAGTACTTGGTAGTCGCGGTGAATTACTTTACAAAGTGGATCAAGGCAAAACCCTTAGCCACCATCACTTCTGCCCGAGTCCAGAAGTTCACTTGGCGCCACATCATCACCAAGTTCGGAGTTTCGGAGTCCGTCGTAACGGATAACGGAACACAATTCAAGGACAAGGGCTTTCAAGAGCTTCTAGACGGCTTAAAAATAAAACACCACTACAGTTTCGTAAAAAACCCCAGGACAAATGGACAAGCCGAAGCCGCTAACAGAATTATTGTCCGGGGAATCAAAAGAAGACTAGACGAAGCCAAATGAAACTGGGCCGAGCAGCTTGATCACGTCCTCTAGGCCTACCAGACTACCCCCCATTCCCCCATTCCCTCATTCCACCACAGGTGAGATTTCTTTCAAACTCACCTATAGATGCGAAGCCATGATCCCGGTAGAAATAGGGGAACCAAGTTGGTGTCATCAGTAGTTTTCATCGGACAACAATTTCGGTTTAACCCGTGAAGACCTGGACCTAATAGAAGAAAGGAGACGCGTGGCCCATATCCGTGATATAGCTCTGAAACAAAGGACAGCGGCAAGATATAACAAGAAGGTGGTCCCAAGGAGTTTTCAACTAGGAGACTTAGTGCTCCAGAGAGCGGACATTGGTGGGAAAAATGCTTCCCAAGGGAAATTAGCCCCAAACTGGGAAGGCCCCTACGCATCGTCACCAGCTCGGCAAGGGAGCTTACATGCCGGAAATGCTAACGGGAAAGGAGATCAAGAACTATTGGAACACAGACAAACTTAGGAGATACTATAGCTAGATGCCCATAACGGCCTAGTCTCTTAGTGAACTAATGTTTGATCCGTCGCAGTACAGACCTCTGTCCTCCAATTTTTATTAATGAAAAAGAGTTACCTAAATACTATTTTTCACAAGAAGTCAAAAATCCAGGATAAGAGGTATAACACACTAAGTTTTGGTAGTAAGTTATAGGGTCAACACCCAATCTCGATACTTGGTACCAACCAGAAGATAAGTGGCACTACGGGTCTAATGATCCGCGGTCCACCACTATATCTAAGCTAGGTGGGACCCTGTCAAACAAGCATAGAACCCCAGGTAAGGTCTAATAACAACGTATGCCTAAGGCAAAAGGATTCAAAAGTGTCAAGCCTTTTGGACATTGAATCCTAAGCTAAGGCGTTATTTTTTGTGCTTAAGTTCAAAAATTCCAAGCGTTTAATACTATAGACGTTGGATCATGCACTAAGGTGTTTATTCTTACCTAAGTCCATATTTCCAAAGTATTCGTCATTATGGGTGCTGGATCATAGACTAAGGCATTATTTGTACCTAAGTCCAGATGGATGTTACATACTTGGTGTTGTGGGTATGGGACCCCGGACCAGGGTTCCCCTATTTTTACCAAGAAGTTTCCGAAGTCCACAATATAGTTACGACAGATTCCATAATGGGCATTGGACCCAAAACGGACTACGGAAAGCAAATAAGTAGACAGACAAACAAGAAACAAAGGTGCATAAATTAAAAACCCCGGCCAACGGGGCAATTGTCTTTACAAAATATTAAAAACCCTATTAAAAACCCCTCAAAGGACAAAAAGAGGAGGAACTCAGGCTTCGGCCCCGCCACTTGCCGGAGTCTGGACAGCTCCTGAAGTATCCCCGGAACTGGCCTGAGAAAGGTCCTTCACAAAAATAAGCTGCCAATTGTGGAAGACTTTCTCAACACTGAGATTATCTAAGGTGGGGGTGACATCAGGATTGAATTGTTGGATCTGAGCCATGGCATTTTGGAACTGTTCCCCTCCAATTTTTTTCAGAAATCGTGTCCAGCTCATCCACATCCTTCTCCAGCTAAACTACACGAGCATGGAGGGTAGCATTGGCCTTCTCGGCCTCAATTTTGCCTAATTCAAGTCTCTTCTTATCCGACTCAGTTTTGGCCAACGCCTTCTCTAAATTAGTAATCCACGCTTGCACATCTTCATTAAGCTTGAGGGCGGTGTTAAGCTTCCATGCAGCCTCCTCAGCCTCTTTATCCTTCCTCTTAAGATCAGCCGATGCTTTCCTGTTGATTTCCTCGACGGTCATCTCGATATAGCGAACATCAGCAATAGCGCGGAGTGCCAAAGCCTGTAGTTCAGTCAGAGTTTGAGCCAATCCCCGTCGAGATATGTGCCCTATTACTTCACCATTCATAAAATGCTCGTCGATAAATGGCCTGGGGTCAGAATTCCTTGCAAAGATAGGCAAGAGACCTGCCCTCTCCTCGAAACCACCATCCGAAGCCACCCCCTTACCCCGGTCGGAGGAGTCCTCAGTAGCTTTCCTCTTCCTCAATTAAGGATTTTGAGAAGGAGACCCCGGGTCATCAGAGATCTCCTCAATAATGATATCATGGTCAGAAGGTGCCGGGGTAGCAGCGGAAGGGGCACTCGAGGACCTCGCCCCCTTTCTCCTCGCCCTTGAAGCATGCAAAGCAGCAACAGAAAGTCTTGACTCCATGTTGCTCACTGAAACAAAACAAGATGAGCATATCAGAAAGCAAAGAACTAAAATTATGCAGGCAACAAAAACAATCCCACACACACAGCTCAGGGTAATCCATGATACCCTACTTCCCACCTAATAAAGCAAAGAGAAGGTCATCACCAGGGGTGTCAAGGACATCTCTGATATTGATATTCCCATTTTCCTCGGTATACCGGGATATGAATTCAACTGTCTTAAGCTCATCCGGGTTAAGTTCGTCCTTTTCTTTCTTTAGAGGCACGGTCGGAGCACTCAAAGCATCCAGTGTCCAATACAATGGAAATCTCGGCTCCCTATCAGCCTTCAGGAAAAAGGGATGGAATCCCTCTGCCGCCATAATCTTGAAAAACCTGGTCTTGAATCTTTTGAAGCTATCCTGAAAGACGTCAAAGGACTTGCGACCACTTCTGGACCGAATGGTGAGCCAATTCTTCTGCTTTTGCTGAACCTTAGGGACTTAACCGGGTATAAAAATAGAAGAAGATGTTGACCGAATACCTTAGCCTCATTATCTGACAAAACCTCTCGAAGGCTATAATATAACCCCAGGCGTTAGGGTGAATCTAGGTTGGGGTTGCACGTAGAGTACGGAGAATAGCAATTTGGAACTCTGAGAACGAAAGCTGGAGCCCTAGCTTAAAAAAAAAGGGCTCATACAGAAACATAAAGTATGAGCCCGCCTCTCGACTAGAGCACACCCTCTCGTTCCATTCCGGACATACAGTCAGGAACTCCTTGTCCATTTTCTTCTCGTCCGTCAGGTGAACATAATCTATTGACTCCCTGAGAACGGCCTCGGAAGAAAAATTGGAGAGATGTTTCCAGACATCATCCCCTACCCATGGGTATACTAGCCCCGGGCCACGACAGATCCGAATTAGATCATCCTCAGCCAAAATGCGAACCTCGGAAGCAGGCATTCTGGCCTTAGCCCCTCTTCTGCCTTTTGCCTTGAAGACCCTGAGAACATCAAAAGATGTCAGTGAGTAATTTTCAGAATCATTTAAATAAAAGATTCAGACACGGAGACAATGAACCCGTGTACCGGCTTCCTTTCTCCAAAATTTTAAATTTCAGAAGGACACCTCCGCTGTGCACAGCGCGGTGAAGACGGAGTTCTCAGGGGCAAATGAGAAATTCAAAAGCGCAACAAGAATAAGAAATGCATTCCACTAAAAAGCGCACGACCATCCTACTACCCAGTGCTGGTAAAAGGTAACCAGAAAAAGAAAACACCAAGGAGGTTGAGAAAAGAAGTTACCTCGAATAAACGCTGAAACTGTTTCGAAATGGGTGAAAAATGCCTGGGAACCTTCGTGAATCACCTCTCTGCAACACGAAGCTCTCAGAAGATTACTCAGAAATGGCAAAAAGTGAACAACAAACCCCTAAGCACCATTTATAAAGGCTAAAACGGTTATGGGGCATTTTCGTCCCCACGACACAATTTTAAAAAATGTGCTCATCATGGCACGCAAGGCTCTAGGCACGTCCATCCGCTAAAAACGTGCCACGTGGCCTTCACAGTTACAGAGGCAGTTGAAAAGACGTTTGTGCAGGTGAAAGGACAGTAGCGCAACAATTCGAACGAGAAGCAACCTCCGAAGGCTAAAGTCTGAAAATTTTCCTATGAACCCCAGCCTTTTTTCGCAGTGATCATTTTAGTTTAAGAGTTTCAGTATGGACGACAACAATCAACGAAAAATTTAAACACAAAGATCACAAATAACGGCTTTGGAACTTGCTACTTTGACTTTTCAAGACAAGCACTAAGTTGATGGCATGACGGTGCTAGCGCTGGACTTACCTCGGTTAACGGTAAAGGACTCCAGATAGACGGGAAGAAATAACGATATCCCGATGTAAGCGTTAGACTCACCCCAGCTGAATATAAAAACTACAGACAACGGAAAGTAAGAAGGAAAAGAAGAAAAGAAGATACAAAGATAAGAATTTTTATTTAAGAATTTTTATTCTAATTCCATACATCATCTTGCATTAAAAAAAGAGGGAAAAGAAAGTATAGAGATATGAAATCTATAAAGAAAAGAAGGATCCCGGAGGAAGGAACCGGCATCATCGTTAACGGCATCCCGGGCCATGTCACATCCACATTTCCTCCGCGGCACGCAGAGTCGCTGCCACCACCACGACTCCATAAAACCCGCACTGGGACGTCAAATCTTTTGCATTGTGTCCACCATTAAAGCCCGGGATGCATCCTCCTTCGCTGGACGGGGCGCAACCTTTCACGAAGGAGATCGTTCCACCAGAGTCTTAGCCGATTTCATGATGGTCCCGAGTTACTTCAAAGCATGGAGCAGCTTCAATAGTCCCTCCTGCTTACCCAAGGACTTGTTCAAGGTGAAGCACCCATTACATCCTCAGGAAAGAACAAGGAGAGTGAGTACCCTAGCTTCGAAGACCCCCGTCCAACATAGCAGACGTCTCAAACCTCCCCAGTGACGACAAAATATCAAACAAGCAACCAAGGTACGCTGAGGAAGTAAACTGCTCTCTGTAATTACGCTGAGAAAGTAAACCGCCCTTTAAAAGGGACATTTGCAGAGTGACAAAATAGTTTCAGGCATTTTGGAAAAAAACAGGAATATGGCTCTTGCAGTGGGCAGAACCCTCTTGGGACATGAACGAAACGCAAAGAGAGCCATGAGAAAAAATCACTCTCTCAAAGCAAAATTGCAGAGCAAGAGGAATGCAACAGAAGAAGTACTAGTTTCAGTGAAAACGCTCCCTTTTTATAAGAGAAATGAAGCATTCCGATTGGATCAAAGAGCAACGCACCAATTGCATGAGGTAAGCTACCCTTTAATGCTCCTCGATTCTGATTGGATGAAGGGGAAGCGCGCAAATAGGAAACATCATAAAATTAATGTCTCTTTTAAAAGGAGCATTTAATTCCCAATATCAGAGTAGCAGTTTCCCAAGGGAGCCCAGTATCCTTGCAAAGCACGAAAAAAGACAAAAGACCCTGCGGAACCATGCACAGGAGCAACGGACGTCGGCCTTTACAGATTCCTACAATGCAACGGATCCCATCTAAAGTCTAATATATTGACACTTAATTGTTCCACTTAAACGGAAAGCTGAGGGCAACTGTTCTAGACCGTGGTCCGGGATCCCGCCCGAAAGGATAAACTCGGCATGCGCACTATCAGACTCCGGAATAAGCACCCTGGTTAGGTCGTTCGGACACAGACATCGGTCGTAGACCCTAAACAGTACTCCTTAGGTCTGCGCATAGCCTGATTACTGCCAATCGTGACCTTTAGAGTGTGGGGACCATGACTGCCTGCTACAATGGTTGGCTACTCACGCGACAACCCCAATATTCTAAGGATCTGTCTGAACGATCGTAGAGGGAAGCACCCTCCGTCAAGACTTGTCAAGAATTCTGATTTCTTGCCTTCATTGATAGTGATCTCATCAATAAATAGTACAAACTCATTTATAACCATTAATGGCACTAATGACACAATTATTCTAATTCCTATTCTAATCCCTATAATTAGGCAATCTAATTATATACAATGAATGGACAGATTATTAATCCTAATATATACAACATATAATAGGAAACATATTAATGACAGAATCTCTTATTGACATCCCCCTCAAATTGATGCGGCTGGTCAAGGAGCATCAATTTGCTGATTGAAAAGTTTGTCGAGGTCGTGGGACAACCTTGGTCAACATATCGGCAAACTGAAGTTGCGATGTGACATGAGGAAGAGATATAACTTGATTGTCCAATGCTTCCCGAATAGAATGACAATCCACCTCAATATGCTTCGTGCGTTCATGAAAAACTGGATTAGTAGCAATCTGAATGGCACTAGTATTATCAGCATAGAGTGGTGTGGCAATAGTTTGAGGGAAGTCAAGCTCAGCCAAAAGACCACGAAGCCAAATGATTTCAGAACAGGCTGTAGACATAGCCGATACTCAAATTCTGTGGAGGACTTAGAGACACGAGACTGCTTTTTACTCTTCCAAGAGATTAATGCAGGGCCAAGAAACATGCACCAACCCATGACCGATCTCCGTGTATCGGGACAACCAGCCCAATCCGCATCACTATAGCCAACCAAACTAAGAGGCTGCCCAGCAGGAAAGAATAAGCCTCGAGTAGAGGTGCCTTTCAAGTATCGAATGATGCGACGAACAACGGCCAGATGAAGATGGCGAGGAGTGTGCATAAATTGGCTCACTTGCTGGACTGCAAAGGCAATGTCGTATGTAATGGTCAGGTAATTAAGGCTACCCACTAGTGACGATACAATAAGGGATCGTACAACAAATCGCCTCATCACGATGATATTTGACATTAACCTCAAGAGGAGTATCCACCGGGGTGGCTCAAGAAGCCCGCTAAAGAAATCAAGTCTTCAAGATACTTATGCTTGATGAAGAAAAATACCCGTAGAATCGAATAAACCTCAAGGCCTAAGAAATATGAAGACAACCAAGGTCTTTCATATGAAAAAAAGCATGGAGCCGCTTTTTTAATGTGTTGAATGGCGGCATGATCGAACCAAGAATAATCATATCATCGACATCAATAAGTAGAAGAACAATACCAAATGGGCGTACGATGAATGAACAAGGAGGAATCAAAGCGACTCGAGTAAAAGAGAAACCGAGAAGAGTAGTCCGAAACTTGTCAAACCATGCCCGTGGAGCTTGTCGCAAGCCATATAGAGAACGTTTAAGCTTGCACACACCATCGAGAGAGGAAAACAGCCCACAAAAGGAGGAGTCATGTAAATATCTTCGCAAGTTTCTATGAAGAAATGCGTTCTTCACATCCATTTGAGTGAGTGACCAAAAGAGGCAAAGAAATAGAAAGAATGGTTCTAATACTAGTCATTTTTGCGACGGGTGCAAACATCTCATCATAATCCACACCATACTCCTGTTTATTACCCAATGCGACCAATCAGACTTTGTAACGATTGAGAGTGCCATCAGAATTCAGTTTCACCTAATAGACCTATTTGCAACCAATGGGCTTAACACCTAGAGGTCGAGGGACAATGTCCCAAGTGAAATTTTCTTGAAGAGCATGGAGTTCATTGTTCATTGCCTTGACCCAACGAACATCTTTAACTGCCTGGGAATAACATGTAGGAATAGATGTGCCAGATAGAGTAGCAGTAAGACAAATAGGCCCAAATTCATACCTATCCGGCGGACGAGACACCCGTCGTGAGCGTCGCAAAACTGTTGATGCAGGGACAGGTGGCGGATCAGTGGCGGGAAGGGACAAAGTAGGATTGCGCCTAACATAGACTTTACCTGGTTTGAACCGCTCTATAGAATGAGAAACATCAGAAAAGTCAGGTAGTGTAACAAAACTATTAGAAGGATTAGAACATGGGAAAAAATTTTATTGGTCAAAGAAAACCACATTCCTAGAGATGCGTAAGCGATGAGAAGTGGCATCATAACACAAGAATTCTTTGTGAGTGGTACTATAACCCAAAAAAACACACATGACAGATTGAGCCCCTAGTTTATTACGTTCAGGAGGTGGAAGGTGGACAAAACATACACAACCAAAAGGGTGAAGATTAGTATAATCAGGATGTGCATGAAAGAGACGAAAGAAAGGAGAATCAAACCCTAGAACCTGGGAAGGGAGACGATTGATTAGAAAGACAGCTGTCGACAGAGCTTCAACCCAGAATTGAGGGGGGACAGAGGCTGCAAGGAGCAAGGACCGTGTGACATCAAGCAAATGCCGATTTTTGCGTTCTGCGATGCCATTTTGCTGAGGCGTATAGGGACAGAACGCTGAGACATGATACCTTTTTGTTGCAGGTATTCTTGAAAGGCATGAGAAAGATACTCCCCAAGTCAGTGCGCAAGATCTTAATGTTGGTGTGAAATTGGTTCTCAATACAAGTCAAAAAATTCTTAAACATTGTGAAAACTTCAGCTTTAGAACGAAGAAAGTAAACCCAAGTAAAGCGGCTGTAGTCATCAATAAACGTCACAAAGTATTTATAATTGGCATGAGATAAAACAGAGACACACCCCAAACATCACTATGAATAATTTCGAAACATTTTTAGCACGATGAGCATGGGAAGGAAAAGGAAGAGTTTTGCTTTTGGCAAGTTTGCACACGAACATTTAAAGGATGAGTCGTGATATTATTATTGCCTAACAAACCATTTTTTATCAAATGAGACAAAACAACAGAGTTTGGGTGCCCCAATTTATTATGTCAATCCTCAAATGAATGTGGGACACCAGTACAAGCAAAAGAAGAAAAACTAGGGGAATGAAATTGGAGAGGAAACAATCTGCCCACTTTAAGTCCCTTCGCGATCACTTTCCCCGACACCTGATCCTGCACAAAGCAACCAGTTCGAGAGAAATTAACATTACAATTATTATCCACCAATTGCCCAACCGAAATTAAATTAGAAGCAAGTCCTAGTGACACAAATACATTGTGAAAGAAAGGATTAATGTCACCAACAGCAGAAATAGACAGAGTGTTACCATCGGCAATCTGAATGTTGTGGGTGCCATTGTAAGCATGTACATTGTGTAAATGTTCAGGGGATCTAGTCATATGATTAGAAGCCCCCGAATCCACAAACCATGGTGTAGAAGCACCAGTAGACTTACCCTGGATGCCCAAGGTAGAGAGAGCAGAGAGAACAATTTGTTGCACTTTCTCTGGAGTCAAAACATCAGGTCTGGTGGCGGTGGAAGAAGGAGACGGACCAACAGTAGCATGAAAGGCCTGCATAGGGCGCTGTGCAGGTCTCGTGGGGCACTCGGTGATAATGTGGCCACGTTGCTTGCAATAGTTGCAGAATTTCTTACTGCAATTACGAGCAATATGACCAAACTGTTTACAGGAAAAACACTGGACACGCCTCATATCACGACCTTTGCTAGTACCTTGAGCCGAATAGGCAACCGTAATAGCTTCGGAAGCACTATGCAACATGCTGCCTTGGGTGAGTAAACGTTGCTCCTCGCGAAGAAGTTCACCAACACAAACCTCCAAAGAAGGAACCGGGCTGCGATTCAGTAAAGCAGCACGTGCAACTTCAAATTCTGGGCGAAGCTTCATAAGAAACTGATCTCGTTTGCTGACTTCATAAATCTTTTGAATAGCAAAGAAGCGAACCAAAGAGCGTAGGAACATCAAGCATGTAAAATTTCGAATGTTCAGCCCACAAATTAAGAAAACCAGAGTAATAGTCCCGAATGGACATAGGTCCTGTTGATAATTTGCAATATCGAGTTCAGCTGAAAATTAATTATGCTTTGATTGTAAATAGTCTTCAAGGAATCCCACATGTCTTTAGCGATCGAGAAGGAGCGCAAATTATTAACCATTTGAGGCTCAATGGAGGCAAGGATCAAGAAATAACCACGCGTCATTGGTTTCCCATGTAACCAACGCAGTCTTGTCCGCAGGGGCAGCAGTCCCATCGAGATGACTCGACGAGCCCTTTCCCTTTCACAAACATTTGGAACTGAAATGCCCAAGCAAAGATAGTTCTTGCCGGTAAAGCGAGCACAAAAGCTTTCCGTAGCCATGAAACCGCAACCGAGAAGAAAGAAACGACACCCACGAACCAGAAACAGAGGGCCCAGAACACGAGAACCAGGAGCAACAAAGAAGACCAAGACAAGAGCGACCAAGGATGGTGTCGCTGAAGGAATCACAGTCCGATCGAGAGACGACACACGGGACCGTCCAGAGGACCCAGAACACGAGAACCAGGAGCAACGAAGAAGACCAAGACAAGAGCGACCAAGGATGGTGTCGCCGAAGGAATCACAGTGTCCGATCGAGAGCCTGCGATACCATGTCAAGAATTCCTTGCCTTCATTGATAGTGATCTCATCAATAAATAGTACGACTCATTTACAACCATTAATGGCACTAATGACACAATTATTCTAATTCCTATTCTAATCCCTATAATTAGGCAATCTAATTATATACAATGAATGGACAGATTATTAATCCTAATATATACAGCATATAATAGGAAACATATTAATGATAGAATCTCTTATTGACAGGACTTACCTGAACGATCGTGGGAAGAGGCACCTCCCATCAGGTCATGATCTCAACGTACCTGCGCCATGCGGAGCGCATAAGGACTTTGCAAACACTCTATAAGTATTAGGCTAGACCATTCCAACTAGGTAACTAACAATCTTACAATGAATATCCTTCTTGTGCATTGCCTGACTTGAGCGTTGGAGTCTCTTTGTAGGTACCCAACCCTCCCTTTCTCGGAGGTGACAGTTGCACAAGGAGGAGGAATCCACCGTGTACATGTCTACTCAGGCACCCTCTGCTTCTACATCAGAACAAAAGCTATGTATTTGAGCATATTCTGGCGTAGTTTCCTTTCTCTTGAATACACTTCCACTGTTTCACTGCAAGATTGATTAAGACTTTACACAAAAATACTAGTATACCAACAGTGGACTCAAAGGTAAAAATATGGGACCATTATTTTGGTTACCTAAATCTCGCTGGCCTCTTTGGCCATAGATTTGGATTCCTTATATAGTGAGGTTCAATTCCAAGAGCAAACATGTTGCACCAATCCAACTTCTGGTCCTCTGAGAAAACAAAAGCCTGGCCATGTCCTTGAACCGTACCTGGAGCCATTGGGTATTTCTGTTTTTCTTCCAAAGGTAGCATGAAAAACTCCCTGCTGGTCTTTTCTATGCTCTCCAGCAAATTGAGGTCAACCTCATGATTAATTACCTAATGACACACTCAACATTAGTTTCCATATCCTCATGTATAAAAAAAAATACAAAAAACAAAATGGTTTAGATTTTCACAAATCTATGGATGGTTATTTATTTTTGGTAACTTCAATTCTAAACATATATCAAATAGTAGCAAGCATAAATGCTAAGTGGTATTTACCTGAAAAAAACCCCACTTCTCACAAGCAGCTGCAAGCTTCAAAATTTCACTTTGGACTTCGTCTATGTTCCCTTTGGTAAGCTTAGAGAAATCAATGACCGGCATGTCACTAGGTGGTGGTGAGAGGGCTTTAGCAAGTGTTGGTCTTTCGGTCATATCACGTATAAATCTTTCAGGAATTGTCCTTGGCTTAGTTTTTCTTAGTTCTGGGACATCATCAATGTGCCCAACGTTGATGGGAGAAACGGGTACGGGAGCCATGGAGACAGAAATTGGAGCTAGAGTTTTTGCTTGGAACTGGTAGCTCTATGCTCCACCCTCAACCAAGTTGGTATTTTTTATAGTAGAATTTAGCCCTTATGATTACTCAAACTAATAAATAAAATGCTATCTATACAATGCTGGAGTCATAACTGTACATAATTGACACACCAGTCCATATGACTTTAACTAACCTCACTTAATTTCTCATATTAAACTTGAATGTAGTCATGTGTTCCAATTATGTACAGTGTTTATTGTAATGTTGCTTAAATACCATTATTTTAAAATTTTAAAAATGAGCTGTTCACACTTCACAGGGACACACGTCAAGCACATTAGTTAGGTTGTTGGAAGTTGGAGAAGTTAGATTGTAATATAAAAAATCACACCACAGGTCATTGCGCAACTAATTAGCTTTCAAATCAACGATTTATAGAGATTTGGTGTTTTATTTTTTATTTTTGGGATTCCATCAGTTGTGACACCAGACTAATTTATAATTAATCACCAATCCTGCAGTTTAGGGGGCATAGACCTCGTGGCTTCTAAACCGATTAAAAACTTCTAGGCCTCTCTAAGATCATGGTTCTATTGTAAATATGAACTCTTAACTAATGCACCGAGAGGATCTTCAAAGACCAAAGTCCTACTATGCCTTTTCTTTTACCAAAAGGAAGAAAAAAATCAATTAAAGTGCACAGACGCGAAACAAGAGATGTGTTCTTTAATAGTCACTTAGCGGCACTTGCTTTGCTCCTCTCTTCTTTTGCTCCTAAATGCGCTTTTTCTCTTGCTGTTACTTTCTCATATGCATGATATCATCAACCGAAGCATAAAAAAAGACATGTAAAAAAGTAGAATTCTTTTACTGTCGTTTATTAAGGGAAGTGGAATTAGGTTAATAGTGAGTAGTAGCACATATTACAGAGACTTCTGTGAGTGGTAGTAGACTACCAGTAGTAGGGCCATTCACATTTTCCTACATTTTCTTACTTAAAATAAGAAATAAAAAATAAAAAATTAATAACATTTAATGTTTTAAAAATTTTATAAGCATTTTTTTCTTTAAGTAATTGAGAAAATTATTAAAATGGCCCATGTACCCACAGACAGCCACAACTTTCTTTATTGTAAAAAAAAAAAATTTGTTATCATGTGTCATAAGAGATATGTTAAGGATTAGAGTTGTGTTATATTTTTTTAAAAATTCTCTTAATACTTAATAAAAAAAATTAAATAAAAAATTAAAAACATTTAATGTATTGAGAATATAAAAAATATTCAATATTTTTTTATTTAATAATTAATAAGATTAAAAAGAAGATTAGTTAAGAGGATTATAATTATTCTAAGAATTAAGAATTTAATTATATCTTTTTAAAAAATTTTCTAATAATATTTTAAATATTTAAAAAAAAATTAAATAAAAAATAAATATAATTAATATATTAAGAACATAAAAATTATTCAATAATTTTTTTATTTAATAATTAAAAAGATAGGTTAAGATAATTTAAAATTATTTTAAAGATTAAAAATAACATTTATTATTCATTATTAATTACTTAAAAAATATTAAATACTTTTTAAATATATATTTTTTTATTTAATAATTTATAATTTTTATTTATTAACATATGTTATAAAAACATACGTTAACAAAAAAAAAAACACAACTTTTTTCAGTGGACATTTTTTTCAGTCCAACAAGTTCTCTCTCTCTCTCTCTTTTTTTTTTTTTTACCAAGTTCTCTTTTCTTTGCTGTGGTATAAATGCAACCAGACAAAATCTACAGTGGACTTTGCCATTGACAGGGAATAACAAGTAGAGTCAGTGCAATGACCAGAATGTCCTCAGCTTACATTTTTAATAGATCATCATTTAGGATTGGTGTTTAGTAGGGTGTGAATTGGGGATAGATGAAGCAGCCGTTGAACCCCAATTTGGTAATAACCCTCTCCCGTTCTTCCTCTCTTTCCCGCCAACACAAACCGTCACTGTTCCATACAAATACCAAAGCCCACTTCATTGGAAAGCTCCAAACTTGTAAGGAATTAACCTCTGCAACCTCGACCCACTCCAACGTTGTCAAATCCGGTTTATCAAATGACACTTTTACCACCAACCATCTCATCAACTGCTATCTCAGGCTCCTTAGAATCGACCATGCACACAGACTGTTCGACACAATGCCTCAACGTAATGTTGTGTCCTGGACTTCACTTATGGCTGGTTATGTCAGCCATGGTCAACCCAATATGGCACTTTGTCTCTTCCATCAAATGCAAGGAAGCTTGGTTCTTCCAAACGAATTTACATTTGCCACTCTCATCAATGCTTGTTCTATCCTTGCCAACCTTGACATGGGCAGAAGAATTCATGCTCTTGTTGAGGTTATGGGTTTCGGGTCCAATCTTGTTGTATGTTCTTCCCTCATTGATATGTATGGGAAATGCAACCACGTTGATGAGGCTCAGCTGATTTTTGAATCCATGTGTGTAAGGAATGTGGTTTCTTGGACTTCCATGATCACCGCGTATGCTCAGAATGCACAAGGGCACCATGCTCTCCAACTGTTTAAGGAATTCAATCATTTGAGGTTGGACAAACCAAATCATTTCATGTTGTGCAGCGTGATCAGTGCTTGTGCAAGTTTGGGCAGCCTAGGTTCTGGGAAAATCACTCATGGGGTGGTCATCCGTCTTGGGCATGATGCAAATGATGTGATTGCTAGTGCACTTGTGGACATGTATGCCAAATGCGGTTGTATTCATTATTCTGGCAAAGTCTTCAGGAGAATCCCAAATCCTTCAGTGATTCCTTATACTTCAATGATTGTGGGTGCTGCAAAGTATGGACTTGGGACATTGTCTCTACAACTTTTTCAAGAAATGATTGATAGAAGAATAAAACCCAATGATGTCACCTTTGTTGGGGTCTTGCATGCTTGCAGCCATTCAGGGCTTATAGATAAAGGATTTGAGCTCCTTAACTCCATGAATGGCAAATATGGGGTGATGCCTGATGCAAAGCATTATACATGCATTGCAGATATGCTAGGTCGAGTGGGGCGTATTGAAGAAGCGTACCAGTTAGCAAAATCAGTTCAAGTTGAACGTGAGGGATATGCCTTGTTGTGGGGGACACTTCTTTCAGCTAGTAGGCTTCATGGTAGGGTAGACATTGCCCTTGAAGCCAGCAAACAGCTAATAGAATCCAACCAACAAGTAGCAGGTGCATATGTTACATTGTCCAATGCATATGCATTGGCAGGGGATTGGGAAAATGCTCAAAACCTACGATCTGAAATGAAGCGCACCGGAATTTGTAAGGAACCTGGCAGCAGTTGGATTGAGATTAAGGAATCAACTTATTTGTTCCATGCTGGAGACGTCTCTAAATGTGCACTAGGGAGTGAGATACTGAGCTTGCTAAGGGAATTGGAAGAGAGAATGAAGGAAAGGGGATACGTTGGAGGGACTGCAGGATTGGTGTTTGTTGATGTGGAAGAGGAGGCCAAAGAGGAAATTGTGAGTTTGCACAGTGAGAAACTTGCCTTAGCGTTTGGATTAATAAACGCGCCTAAAGGAGTCACAGTCAGAATAATGAAGAACTTGAGAATGTGCAGGGACTGTCATGAGACCTTCAAGCTGATTAGTGATATTGTAGAGAGAGACTTCGTTGTTAGAGATGTGAACAGATTTCATCATTTCAAAAATGGATTATGCACTTGTGGAGATTTTTGGTAATGATTTATCTCAGACCATTTCAATATTTCTTTGAACAATGTCCATTAGGAGTAATTTAGCCAAGAGATCATTTTATTTGAATAAAGAAATAAACATAAGGTTGGAGACATAGAATTTCAAATTAAGAGATATTTGTCTGTTATATGAACAAAAAGAAAATAAAAAAAATAAAGCCTTTTTCATGATAGCCCTTGTGCTCGTTTTCCCTGCCATCAGAAATGACACTGTCCTCCAATCAGAGACAGTAGTTGGAAGGAAAAGTAAGTTTTTTTTTGCCCTTGAACACTGACCTTTGTATACAAAGATCTCTCTGGTCAACTGATATTTCTTCCCAGTTACCCACACAAACACAATTCAGAAAGCCCAAAGTCTTGATCCCTATCCCTCTTCAAAAGCCGAGTTACTTGCACCCAAACTGGTGCAAGTTGACAACAAAATTTGGTTTTCACTTGACAGAGTTTATGGGTTGCATTTGGATTTCTGATTTTGTTTTATATAGCATAACAGAAATTAAGTTGGGGTGAGATATAAGAATAGTTATGAGACATCATTATGAACTGGTCGTGGTTTGCACATTTGCTTTCTCTTACACAAAATACAGTGATGTATATTTAGTGACAATTCCCTAACTAGAAAAGTACGGTGATGTATATATATAAACCTCAAAAGTGGTAGTGATAACTTAACCTTCCAAAAAAGGACATTTAATTTTATTCAATTATATAATGTTAAATTTTTTTCTGAAGTAAAATTGATGAAAAAGTGTAATATGTTTAAAAAAAAAATTAAAAAGTAGAAAATAGAATGATTAAATAAGTTCACAAATATGCATCAACTTGCTTATATCTAATTAAGTAAATGAGTTAATTAAAGATTAATTCCAAATTATGAGACTCAACTTAATAATCAGGTTTGACAAAACGACCTTTTCTTTTACTCGAACTCAAATAATGTTAAATTCAACCTTTGTATTACACAATGAGAATTTTTATGATACCCTGATAGGTTTAGTATCACGATAAATTGTTAAATATTCATTAAATGCTAAATTCAAAATAAATACTTAAACATAATCAATATCCAATGAAATACTTGACATCTCACCCTAAGTACAAAACCCTAAAACAAGATGGGTACCATAGAAATCCCCATCACAAAATTCATTCAAGGTTACATCTGTGAGTCATGCCCAAAATTTCCTTCCTACTAGCCATCCTCAAATTCCCCAAGACCCCAACCATATGGAAGGAAACATGAAAGCCAAGGGCAGTAAAATGCTTTGACCAGAAATTCTATTGCAATTTATTCCATGATTAGGATATTAGTTATGTGCCCTTCAGGCACCAGTAAATAATATACAACGGGGCATTATCTCATGTTAGGCTAAACAAGTATCTGGGGAGAAAAAAAATGATAATAGAATGGTGGTAATTTTTGGGGATGGGGAGGAAAAAATGGTAAATGTGCAATAGCCGAATTTATGAAAGAAAGGGGAAGAAACGCCCATGTATAGACCCAACTTTCATCGCCAGTTGGAGCGGCCAGTCGACACAACCTCAAGATGCACCTAATAAAACCAAACAGCCGTCAGTTATAAATTAAAATAAAATGCTGAGAGATTCTTAAACATGGTGCATATTCAATTTGTGCATTGGACCAATAGAAATACACAAATTAGGGGGAAAAAAAAACCTGCCTAGTGAAACCCAAACCAACCCAATTTCTATTGGAATAGCTCACAAAGTGTATGGTACACCATATCTACCCTATAATTTTCCTTAAATGTAACACAGAACATGGAATTCCCCAGACCATCATCAATCCAAAACATACTTTATTGGTTTGAAGCTACTAAGAAGAAGCCAAATTGAGTGCACAGGCCATTGTCTTTGCATGATTGTATAATCAAACATGGTAGGAAAATGAAATATTCTGAACCAATATTCAAAAACAACAAAAGCACATGCTAAACCCTGAATGAAACATATATATAGTGTTTAGCACTATAATTATTAATAAGTCTCGGTATGCGAGAGTAAAAGTGTAAAGAAGCAGGATTATCCTGATCCATATCAACATACTCAGATACACCACAGAACCTTAAAATAACGAAAAGGCGAAATTAATTTCAACACGTGATACCAGAATAAGTAAATTACATTATACTAATAGTTTTACCTATTGAATCACTAATGGTCGCAAGCCGCAAACTGACCGCAAAACTTCAATGCCTCCTTAAAGCTTTATTGTAGCTTGTAGCACAAGAGATGATAGGATTCTCACTGTCATCCATGATAATAACAAACATTAACAATTTTCGGATGAAATAATTCCTCCCAATAGAAAAGGGGAGTGATATAAAAAAAAAAAAATCTCATAAAAATCTTGCAAACCTTGGTTAAGCATAGTAACTCATTACCAGCTAATATTCCTCACAAGGTGCCCACGCTGCACAGAATATCAAAGTCAACTCAAACTGCTGGCAATTCTCCCATATTATACAGTTAACCAGACTCCAAAAATTAACAGTATCAACTACATAGATGCAGGAAATTAGATGACAAACGTAAAGCAAAGGACAGGTTTAACAATGATGACTATGTACCTGTACATCTGAATACTTTCTTTAACTCCAAAAGCTGGAATGACCAATATATTTGTTTGTAACCAATGAGACACGCAAAAGAAAACTTTCTGCAAGGAATTTTAACCATTCAAAACTTATGATAACAGAAAAGGAGAGTTTTTCTTAAACAATGGTTATAACTATATCAATATCCAAAGCCCTCAAAAATGGTTGCCTAACATTTCCAGATTCTATTTTTTTTTCCTGGGGCTCCAAATCAGTGGAGCAAAGAATGTAGCACTGAACTATTACATAATATCCATCATCTGTCACTTAACAACGAGGAATTATTTCCCTCTTTCTAACCCATAAAATTTAAGGGTAAGAATATTGTGAATCCACATTAAGAAGAACCTGAACAATTAAAAATACATTACAAAATTTGCTAATTATCTCATTTTGTACACATGTACATAAGGATAACAGATTCTGGGTGACCTGCCTTCTTTGCAGGTTTCCAAGTGCCAGCGTAGGTAGATATCCTGTAGCCACTTCCTTTCTGGATGCCATCTCAGTAGAGAAACAACAAAAAAAAATACATTATATACATTATCAAGTTAATCTCTAGCACCACCAAGTCCAGCACAACTTATGGCTTTTGTTGCAATCGAAACCAGATGTACAAGCTCATCTACATCTTGGAAGCTGAACTCAACAACCTTCCTAATAGTAGTTATACAGTCCCTATTCTGTGCCTCTTCCATGATCCCATTAGCAGCCATGAAAGTGCTCTGGCATTTTCTAGAAGCCTCCATTGCAAAATTTATGTCCTGAGTCTGCAAAATCACATGCTAACTTTTACCTATAGTGACTTTCCATAAAAAAAATGATGACAATAAGGCAAGTACATAATATAATTGTCATAAACCATCTCTCCCAAAAGCTTAAGCTGTTAGGTGAAGATTCATGAGTGGTTTTTATATCTAACACGTCCCCTCACGCCAGAGCCCTTTGGGGTTTGTTATTAGGTAAAGGGAAGAAAGTGGGTTGAAGCCATGACCATAACCTGGCCAGGCATATGTATATATATATATATTTTAGGAGAGGAGACAATACAATAGTAATTATGAGCAATTGACAGCTAATAGAGAAAAATAAGGAAAAAAAATATCAGCCCAAATATTTTAACTTAATTACTATATATTCTGTCCTATTTAATGCCCAGATATTTATCCATAACACTCCCCCTCAAGATGGAGCATAGATGTCAATCATGCCCATCTTGTTACAAATCTGAGTGACCTTATTCCCAGACAGAGCTTTGGTGAACACATCAGCTAGTTGTTCTCTAGTTCGAACATGCCTTAATGAGATTAACTTCTGCTAAAGTTTTTCTCGAACAAAGTGACAATCAACCGCTATATAGGGGTGTCAAAACGGGCCGGGCCGGCCCATTCGGGCTTGGGCCATTTTTGGGCCGGCCCATTCGGGCCACATAATTTTCGGGCTGGTATTTTACCAGCCCAGCCCAGCCCATTTAGCCATATGTAGTGTTAAAAGAGCGGGCTGGCCCGACCCATTCGTGCCATGTAAGGTTCGGGTTAGCATTTTACTAGCCCAGCCCATCCATTTTGTCGGACTAATCGGGCCGGCCCATCGGGCCTGGCCCATTTTGACATCTCTACCGCTATATGCTTGGTGCGCTCATAGAAGATTGGGTCATTAGCAATATGTATTGCTGCATTGCTGCTTGGTTATCACACCATAGCTGCATAGAGCAAGCGCTAGTCATACCAATTTCTCCTAGAAGATGATAAACCCATGTAAGTTCACATGTAACTTGTGCCATTGCTCTACACTCAGACTCAACACTAGATCTAGCCACCACACCTTGTTTCTTGCTTTTCCATGCAATTAGATTTCCCCCAACAAAAACACAGTACTCAGTAGTGGATTTTCTATCATCTGGAGAGCCTGCCAAATCAGCATTTAAGAAAGCTTCCACCCTACAATGCCCATGATTTTGGTACCGAATCTCATGCCCAGGTGAACCCTTGAGATACTTTAGAAGGTGAATAACAGCATCCCAATAGGCAGTCCTAGGTGAAGACATAAACTGGCTAACAATACTAACAGAAAATGCAATGTTTGGCCTTTTCACTGTAAGGTACTTGAGTTTCCCAACAATTCTCCTATACCTCTCAGGATCTATAATTCTCCATCATCTGCTGTTAATTTTATGTTTGGCATTAATGGAGAGTCACATGGCTTTGCTGCCAACAACCCAGTTTCTTCTAACAAGTCAAGAACATATTTTCTCTAAGATAGATTGCTTCTTAGGACTTCAATCCCAAGAAAGTACTTAAGAGCACCCAAGTCTTTTGTTTGGAACTGACTTTAAAGAAAGTTCTTGAGTGCAGTAATTCCCATAGCATCATTGCCGATAATAACAATATCGTCAACATAGACTACTAGAAGGATGCATCCAGAACTAGCTTGTCTGAAGAATACAAAATGATCATATGCACTCCGTTGTAACCCAAATTTGATGACCACTTCACTAAATCTCCCAAACCAAGCTCTCGGGGATTGTTTCAGCCCATACAAGGATTTACGAAGTCTACACACCGTACCTGACTCTCCCTGAGCAACAAACTCAGGTGATTGCTCCATATACACCTCCTCTTGAAGATCACCATCCAAGAACGCATTCTTAACATCAATTTGATGAAGATGCCAACCATTAGTAGCAGCTAAGGAAATAAATAACCTTACTGATGTGAACTTAGCAACAGGGGAGAAGGTTTATGAGTAATCCATACCATAGACTTGGGTGTATCCCTTAGCAACCAACCTTGCCTTTAATCAAGTAATGAAACCATCTGGATGCATTTTGACAGCAAACACCCATTTACAACCAATTGCTTTCTTTCCCAGAGGCAAGGAAACTAAGTCCCATGTGTGGTTATGATCAAGGGCACTCATCTCCTTTTCCATTGCAGCATGCCAACCAAGATGAGAGCATGCTTCAGCAACAATTTTAGGTACAGCAACACTATCTAATAAGGCAACAAAGGATTTGGAAGAAGGAGACAAGGCATTATACTGGACAAAGGAAGAGATGGGGTAAGTACAAGACTGTTTACTAGGGGTGTTCACGGGTCCAATTCGACCCGTGAACCTGACCAACCTGAACTGACCCGATATAATATATCCGGGTTGGATCAGGTCATCAGGTCAGTTCGGGTGGAACCCGATAAACCCGTCTATTAATTGGTTCGGGTGACGGGTTTAGAAAATTAACCCGATGACCCAAAAAACGACGTCGTTTGGGGTAAGATTATTAATTATATACATTACCTTCCTTCATACCTTGTTAACTTGTTTCGTTTCTGCCTCTGCCTCTTAATCTCACTTCTCACTCGAAGCCTCACACTCAGCAAACTCAAAATTCCCAAATTGAAAACCCCAAGCCCCACCGTCCACCATCCACCTCTCAGTCTCACTTCTCAGCCTCTCTCACTCGTTGCTCCTCATCTCTTCTCGGCAAGGCCACCACTGGTTTCATGCTCACACTGTTTTCACCCCCAGCTCTCACTAGAAGCCTCCTCTCCTCTCGAAGGCTTAGACAAAAGGACAAGGTGGGTTGCAGTTGGTGGCTGGTTCGCGATGACCAGATTTGGGTTCGCGGTGGCCAAATCTGGGTTCTCGGTGGCCAAATATGTTTTCTAGTAAGGTGGTTCTGGCGGAGGCTACGACGGCGAACCTAGATCTGAACGTGGCAGCACTCTTTCATCTTCATCTTCTGCTTTTTCTTCTTGGGAAGATGGAGGTGGTTGATGAACGTGGCACCACTTGTTCATCTTCATCTTCTGCTCTTTCTTCTCTTTTTTTTTTAATTTTTTTTCTGGTTGATTGAGTGAATGGAATTTGATTGATCTTGTGTTCTATTTTGCATTCGTTGAAGTATGTTTGGTTTCTTGGAAAATGGAGGAAAGCACAAAAAAAGGGCAAGGAAGAAAAAATGCCAGGAGGTGGTCTGGATTCAGTGGTTCAGATAGAGGTGGAAGGGGGGAACAGCGGTGTGCGGCTCACTGGCGGCGGCAGGGGTTCAACGAGACAACGACAGAGGTTTGGAGGCATGGGGTCGTGGGTCTTGGGTGGTTGGGCATCTACATGTATGGAGCCTGGAGGCTCTGTGGGTGGGGGTTCAATTATGGCTAAGGGAGAGTTCTAATCTAACCCGATTACTCGACCCAAACCAATCCAATTGTAATCGGGTTGGTTCGGTTCGGGTTAACTGAATTTTTTTCCCAAAACCGATCCAACCCAACCTGACCTCACCTAATTAGTTTGGATTTTTTTCCCCTAAACCTGAACCAACCCGACCCGTGAACAACCCTACTGTTTACCTTTCCAAAGAGCAATTGGAAGATCAAGATTTGACGAAGAAGGTGTTGGATCTTGAGCTGAAGAAGCCATAGGCAGAGGCCGAAAATCAAGTGCGGTGGAAGCAACCAAGTCAGGGGGTTGCGGTCGCCAAGTATACACCTGTGTGATTGGTGGCCTAGCATGCACCTGTGAGGTTTCAGAAGTAACAGTATAGACAAAAAAATCATCATCAGAATCAATGATAGAGGGAATAGAAGATGTAATGGATGAAGCTGTAGAATGACCAGTATGAAAGAAGGGTGTGGACTAAAAGAAGGTAACATTAGTAGAGACCAAGTACCGTCTGAGATCAAGAGAAAAGCAACGGTATCCTTTTTGGGATCGAGAGTAGCCAAGAAATATACATTTCAAGGATTTAGGATCAAGTTTAGAGATTTGAGGACGAACATCCTGAACAAAACAAGTGCAACCAAATATGTGGGGGGGTAAAGGAAACAAAGAACAAGAGGGAAATAAAGTCGAGTAAGGGATCTTATCATTCAAAACAACAGAGGGCATATGATTAATCAAATGACATGTCGTAGCAACAGCATCTGCCCAAAACACCTTTAGAACTTTCATATGGAACAAAAGTTCTCTTGTTGTTTCTAAGAGATGTCTATTTTTTCTTTCGGCAACCCCATTTTGTTGAGGGGTCGAAACATGAGGACTAGTGACTGATGCCATGTTGAGACAAGAAAATGGAGAATGGAGCAGAGAAATATTCTTTAGCATTATCGCTTCTTAAAACACGAATGACAGAGTTAAATTGTGTTTGAATTTCAGCTCAAAAACCAGAAAAAAATGGAAAATAACTCAGACCGATGCTTCATGAAATATAACCAAGTAACTCGGGAAAAGTCATCAACAAAAGTCACAAAATGATGAAAAGTAGATTTTGAAAGGACAAGACAAGGACCCCAAATATCTAAGTGTACAATATCAAATGGAGACATAGCCCACTTATTTTCTCCAAGTAAATAGGAGGTCCTACGATGTTTGGCCAATTGGCAAGACTCACAATCTAAGGTAGACATAGACTTCAAACTCAGACAAAGGATCTTCAGGGCCGAAAGGGAAGGGTGACCAAAGTGACAATGAAGTTGATGAAAAGGCGAAGCAACCTCACTTGTGCATGCAATAGGATGTGGCACATCATCACTAGGTGTATCCAGCATGTACAAGCCACCTGATTCACGACCACTGCCCATAATCTTCTTTATACCAAGATCTTGAAAAACACAATAACCAAGAAAGAAATAAACACCACAATTAAGAGCTTTCGTAGGCTAACAAAGAGAAGATTAAAAGGAAATTTAGGCAGACAAAGAACTAGTAGGCTGTGCAGTACCACTTCCCGTAACATGGGATGTGGAACCATCTGCTAAAGTAACATGAGAGAAAATGGATGAAGGAACGAAGTCGGATAAGATACCTATGTTTCCGGTCATATGATCTGTGACTCTGGAGTCAATGACCCAACCACAAGGGGCAGTGGAAAGGCAAGCGGTGGGGTTGCCTGTTAGAACTAAGGTGGTTGTGGAAGGCTTAGCAAGTTGCTGTGAAGCATAAAACTGAGTGAGGCGTGCATACTCATCAACTGGGACAACACCAATGAGTGGAACTTCTGGTTGAGGTGTAACATGGGTAGGTAGTAACCTTTTATGCATGGCAGCATTGGCAAATTTAGGTGTGGGAAAGGGCTTTCCACGGAGTTTCCAACAATTTCTCTGTATATGACCAAGTTCCCCCCAAATGATGACAAGTGCAAGAACCATTTTTGTCGCCCTCTCTCCCTCCATCTCGGCCACCTCTAGCACCACTCCTCCTACCATGAGTATTGACGTTTCGTGAGGTGGAGTTGACTAAGGCATTAAGTTCTTATACAGAAGCATCCTTTCCAGCATCTTTACAAACTCATTGTAGCCTAGAAAATACTTCAGACAACTTTCCTGGAAGTTCTAAGCCCATGAGAAGCTGGGTGCGAGCCACCTCATATTCAAAATCTAATCCAGCCAAAAAACACTAGACAATGATTTCTTCGCGTTGTTCTTGCATCTGTTTAATGTCAGCCATCAGTGGATACAAGGTTTTCATTTCCTCAAACAAGTGGTTGACATCAGAGTAGTATTGAAGCAATGGTCTCCCTTTTTGTGCTGTCTGATATAAGTCAACAACTCATGAACATGGAACAAGTTATGTTTACTAGCATATAAAGATTCGAGATATGACAACAATTCTTTTATCGAACTGCAGTGCCCAACCAAATCCTGTACATGGTATTCATGGAGTTCAGAATTTGATTCAGAATTCTGTCATCGTCCTTCAGCCACTTCTCTTTGGCGTTGACCTCCTGTGGTGGGCTAGCAGTGAGGTGGGTGCCCAAGTCATTACAAGAGAGATGTTGCTAAACAAAGCCTTTCCATAACACATAATTTGTGTCATTTAGTTTTCGATCAGTGATTCTAGAATTGGAGGAGATGACCTCAGTCACGACTTTCTTGTCGTCCTCCATCACCGTACGAGTCACACCTATCCAAACCGAGAGTTGCACAACTGTCGGGATCAAACAACAAAGTTTGCTCTACACCACGTGCCCAGAACAGAGTATCAACAGTGAGAAGAAGACAACAACAGGATGTCCAAAGTCTGATGTGGAAACAGCAACTGGGTGGCACAGCTCCCTGCAATTCGCAAGACACCCCTGACTTGCCCTTACAACAGCGGTGATCCCTTGTGGATCACCTCACCACATCAACATGCAGCCAACAACGAGGCTGCGCACCGGAGAGAGAGAAGAAAAAGGGAAAGGGGTGGTGAAAGTTTTAACCGATCAGTGGATCGATATATATATATATATATATATATATATATATATATATATATATGAAGAAGAAGAAGAAAAAGAAAGGAAAAATGAAGGAGAAGAGACGGGGAGACTTTTACGAAACCTCAACAACCCAGACTCTCTGATACCATGTTATTAGGTAAAGGGAAGAGAGTGGGTTGAAGCTATGACCATAACCTGGCCAGGCATACGTATATATATATTTACAGAGAGGAGACAATACAATAGTGATTATAGGTAACTGACAGCTAATAGAGAAAAATATGGAAACAGAATATCAGCCAAATATTCTAACTTAATTACTATATATTTTGTCCTATTTAATGCCCAAATATTTATCCGTAACAGGGTTGAAGGGTAGACAATGCACAAGCCCACCTATGTGCTGAAATTTAACCTTTTATTAGAAAAATGAGGGTGGCAAAGATCGAACTCTAGACCACTTGGTCATAAAGGCTCGAATACCATGTCATGAATCATCTCTCCCAAAAGCTTAAGCTATTAGATGAAGGCACATGAATGACTTTATTATATCTCTAACATGCCCCCTCACGCAAGAGTCCCTTGGGCTTGAAGGGAAGATAATGCACAAGCCTATCTACCTTGTGCTTAAATTCAACTTTTTATTAGAAGAGTGGGAGCAACAAGGATCGAACTCTAGACCACTTGGTTATAAAGGCTTTAATACCATGTCATAAACCATCTTTCGCAAAAGCTTATCTCTAACAATAATGAAAATCACTAACTATATAAGCTAACTGCTTGTTATTTAAGGAGAAGCAGGAAGAAGGACAAAAGGAAGAAACAACACTATAAGCTTGACATTTTACCTCCACCAAAAACTAAAACATGCATTGCAAAGTGCACAATGAAAATTGGTGGTAGGATAGTCAACATTATTATATGATTGTTATGTAACAGAATCACTCATGGTACTTTCAAGGAATTACAGGTATGAGCCAAGATCTTGCATGCAATAGAAAACTGATTCTAAGGAACAAATTCTGGACATAGAAAGACCAGCTTCCATCGATACTGACTTTTCTTAAAATATTCTATCAAGTATGGAATTAAATTCCCACTACTGTCTTGAATCACTAAACCACTATATCCCCAACAATAGTTCCATGGTAAACATAAGGTGTGTCAACAAATTAAAACTTACAAAATCAAGAAGCCTGACAATATTTGGGCGATTTTGAGCAGATATGATTTGGTTATTAGCAACATGAGTATTAGTACCCCGTGGCAAAGTAGCCTTATCCACTGCCACCAGATTGTTTAAGTTATCAACATCGGATGCAGAAGATGAAGGAGATTCACCTAAAGAATACATTATCAATATACAGCAATGCTTAACAAGCCTGAAGTTATAAATTATTATATCAAAATTATGTTCAATTACCTTGAGAAACCATTTGTAGAGTTGATTGCAACTCATGCCGATCCTTGTTTATGCTATAATGTTTACAGTAAACCACTCTCATGTATACCACCTCCATGCATTTATATGCCAAAGCAGCTCTGGCCATTTCTTGGCATCTTTCATATTCATGGGCACAGGATCTGGAATACATTTCAAGGCACTGTACGGTTAAAGGCCAGCTAAGGCAAATAGATCAAGAAAAAGACAACAGTCCATAAAATTTCTAATGTAATTTGATGCCACGATTTTATACCAAGAGTCCCACAAATGAATAGTACTACTGTAACAGCACAAAGCAGCAGTGTCACACATACAGACTTAATTCTGCTAGAAAAGCACTGATGTTGGGGAATTTCAATTGAATATATTGGTTGGAGGAGTGTTAATTGAAGATAGTGATTGGCCTTTGTATCCCATAAATGACATTCAAGAGCTCCACTAGATCCAAACTCATGTATGAGGGTACAGACAAGCAAACAAGTTAGGTTAAGTAATTGCAAAAACTCGACAAAGTAAGGCTCATAGCTTAAAGCATCATACGGTTATTGCAACCCTATATTTTATAGCTCCTATTGTCTTCCAGGTATACACACACACACACCAAAGCACAATCCAAAAACCCCCCAAAAAGCAGGAGCCCTCAGAAGGAAAAAGAGAGGTATTCACTACAAGAATTAAGGAGAACCTTCAACAAAAATCTTACTAACAAAAGAGTTTAATCATGCTTTTGATTATATTTAATTGCTTCCATCCAAAATTGAAGTCTCAAAAGGAAACTTTGAAACCACCAATTTATAATACATTCTCAAACCTTTTTTTTTTCAAGATGTACTTTTGACCAATAACAGTATAAATCTAAGATCCAAAAAGTAATAAATTTACGAATAGCTTCAGAATTTTCCTTACTCAAAAAGTTTAGCTGTAGTAGCATAGATTTGCATTTGACTCGTCTCCCCATGCTTGCTACTCTCACTGTGACAATTTTCTAGACGTGCTGCTCCGTGCAGAAACTTCAAGGCAGCTTTAAAATAAGTCTCGTTACTTTCGAACTCAAACCCAGAGTTCTACAAACAGAATATAAACCCATCAGTTAGAAAAAGAAAGATGCAAGATCCAACACACAGATGTGAAGTAAAATCTTAAAATAATCAAGTAACCTTATAGTGATCTGCTGTATCTTTCATTTTTCTGGCTTCTTCCAGGATGCTAAAGGCAGTTTGGCTAGAATTTGTTGTCACAGGACTTGACTCAGTAAGTTGTCTATCAGGTGCGAAATTTCCTGTACTGCGATTAACTCCAACCTTGCAACTAACATCAGGAGAATTTCTCACTAACTTGGTGACATCACCATTGCCAGACGCATGGACTGGATGTCCATTAGACATATCTCCCTTTTGAGACCCAGGTGCAGTTCTAGAACCCACATATGTTTCCCTTCTTGCTTCACTCTCTGAAGATGAGAGAACTTTGGATTTCCCATCTCTTGATCCAGTGCGTACCGGATTAGCTTTGTTTTCTTCCTCAAAGTCCTGAATCAGGTTCTGCTGGGAGATAATCTTTCTATTAGTGCTACATGGAGCATCCACATTCAGAACTGAATTCTCAAACTCTTTTTGATTTAGCTCAGTTTGCTTTCCAGTTTCACTTGACCAATGCCTTGAAGAATTTTTCTTACTAAGGTCGTCAATCTTGTGTTTAGACCTAGGAGAACCGTTTTTAGCACTGTTTCTTGTCTCAGTACCAGATGCATGATAACTAGGATCGATAGCTGACTCATAACTTACACCAATTTTGGAAAAACCATTCTCTGAAGCTGAAACCTTCGTCTTATCCCTACTAGAACCAGACCTTCTGTACTTTTCCTTAACCCGCAATGATGTAACCTTACCAGATTTCTGCCAAGAAAGTGCACTTTCCTGATTATTCTTGTTCATTTTCTCCTCATGATGTGAACCATTGGCAGTGGCACAATTGCCATGTTGTTCAACAGTATCAATACCACTATCAAGCAAATGGTCATTCTTAATTTCAGAAGAAGTTTTAGCTTGGATCCGGGCTTTGTCTTTAAAATCTTCAAGCCGGTACTCAATTGAAGAGAAATTGTGGGAGCCAGGATGTAGGTCATATGAAATCCTCTCCTCCTTCATTTTTTCTGATAACTTTCCCTCCCTATTATGCAAACTTTTTCTGGAACTCATTGAAGAGAGACCACCTTTTCTAGCAACATCCTTCCCTGAAGTGTCCCCTGCTGCCAAAATATGCTTGTCAAAGTTGGAGGTCCTCAAAGGTGACGAGGTAACAGATTCTACTGGTGAGCCTCTCACATCTTCAAGGTTGGTTCTAGCTTTATGAGACCCTGAAACCTTCGAAGAGCTTGAAGTTGCTGCCAATGAAAGTTGTCCAGAGCCCAAATCCTTGCCCAATGGATCAAAACAACCCAAATCTTGGTGAGATGCAACATATTTTCTGTGCTTCCTTGGCTGCTGGGCCTTATCAACACTTTTCACTTCTGTCCCAACAGCCATTTGGTCCCTACTGTCTGATAAGAAAACTCTCCTCATCCCACCTTCTCTATTCAATTTATCATCACCTTCAGTTACTGATTTTGCCTCAGTATTCAAAACTCTATAATTCTTTTCATTCCTAAATCCATTTGCATTGCCACCACAATGCATATCACCTTGCAAGGAGAATGCGTTATGTTTCTCATCATCCAGCCAGTCCTTCAATTTCCTTTTCTTAATTGAACCATCCTTTTTACTGCTGTTTTTAACATCCAAGGACCCATTATCTGACGAGAACTGAGCCTGGTCTCCTTTTCTTACGGGAACTACCAACTTGTCCTGTACATCCTCAGATAAACAATACTCATCATAATTCCTCGTATCCTTCCCACCAGCCTTTGTTGGCAAACCATTTCTTGAATTTAGACCCACCTTCTCAAAGTCCATGCCAGGATTCAGTTGTTTATCACCGTAGCAAGCATCTTCAGTCTTAGATTTCTTAGGAGTTCCAGATCTATATTGATCAGCTTCCATCTTATGTTTCAATTTAATATGATTTCTGTTACCTGCACACGTGACAATAACACTGACATTTTCAGTTAAAGAATATCTATAATAGTTGTTCACACCATAAAAATAAATCTGAAGCAACAATATATCAGCTCTGAAATGAATGAGATACCTCCATTCATTTGCTTTTCTTTCTTTTTAAGCATGCTTTTCTCCTCTATCAAGTTGATCAACCTGCTTGAATGTTTACTAGATTTCCTCATAGGGTTTGAGTCCACAAGCTGCTGATTCATGTTAGTCAAGCTTCTATTTCCAAATTCTTGAGCATTGTTCTTTGCAGTACTTGACAACTGATGCATGTCATTATTGATTCCTGCCGTTGTCATTTCCTTAGTACCATGTTTCTTCTTTCCTTGATCAGACATGACATCAGAACTGGATTTTTTGTGATTCAGGCCAAATTGCAGAACATCAGCAGAGCTCATTCCAATTGCAGGTCCAGTGGCATGGCTTTGCATGTTATTTTGACCCTCAGAAATTGGCAATTGATATAAAGCATAAACTGATTTTGTTGTCTCCTCCTCGTCAATATTACACCGATTCATTCCAGGCCTACCAACAATTTCAAAAGAACAATGAGAATGAAATAATACATACAAAACAGACCAAATGTACGCACACGTGGAAAAATAAGAAAATGTACTATAATTCATATATAGCTCTAGATTCTGCTCAATTCTGCATAAAATACACATCAAACTAAGTGTTTAACTAGCATAATATGCTCATGCATAACCCCAAAATGAGTAACCAACTTACAGCCAATTTAGCATGCTACACAGCCATTTCTCCGGAAGCTGCTCTGGCTTTAAACCCATAGGTAGAAGCCGCCATTTCTGGCAACTGTCGCAGCATACCCAATCTTCTGCAATAAGTTGAGGTGCTGCTGCTGGAACCATTTCAGGAGCAGGTTTATATTCAGCAATACGAAATGAACCTGAAGCATCTTTTATGCATGACCCAGATAGCAACTGATTAAACGCTTTATTGCCATTTGGTCTTTCCTTTACTTTAACCCTATTTGCACTATGTTCTTCAACATTATCAAGGTTAGCACTTATTATAGCCTTATAACCAGGAGGACCATCAGCTGGATCTATTCCATCAACTTTCTGTTCTGATTTTTTTCCTTTCAACGAATCTGTGTCACAATCTCTGGCCTTATTATCCTTCTCTGACTTTATTTTATGCATTTTACTTTTACAAGAAGTAACACCAAAGTCAGCACTCTCTTTATCAGTTACCATTGCATTATTACTAGCCCCAACACTATCTTTTTTTGCAACAGTCACAACTTTGACAGGACTCCGTTCACCTTTTGACTTAATCTTGCCCTCAGATTTTACCTTTCCCTTCTGATTAGTCTCACACTCTTGAGTATCTTGATCTACCTTACATTTTACTGCATCACGCTCAGCCTTTTTTGAAATCATCAAAGCATTATACTTGCTATTATTCTTAGGATCAGTAGAATTATTATTGTGAGAAATTTCCGGTTTATGCTCTAAAACTTTTTTCATGAAGCTATTTCCTGTATTTTGCTTCTCAATCTTGTTAAAATCCTGACCAGATATTGACTCCAATGAATCCTCCTTCACTGCTTCGATGGAAATCATTCTGGATTTCATCCCATCCTTATTGATCTCCTTGGATACTTCAAAAGCCTTACCAGTGACTTCAGCAGTTTCACCAGCATCACAAATTGAACTTGACAGAGGTGTGCATTTCAAGTCATTAGAGAGAAAGTCCTTACGATCTGGAGTTTTATTTCTTAATCTTTTCTTCATATGCAATGTCATATCATTCTCGGAATGGTTAGCATTCATATGCTTCAATTCCAACTGTTTTTCACTTTGGCCCACCATTCTCACTTTCCTCTTCTTCAACAAATTCCCATCCCCCATAAAAGAATCTGATTCATCAGTAGACATGGAACAATGTTCTTGATGACCATTAAGAGAAGACATAGGTCTGCTGTCTCCAAGAACTTTTTCCTTTCTTATCAAGTAGAGCAGACTGTCATGTAGAGGTGATATTAGCACACCACCGGGGATAGGGAAGGAAGTCATGACCTGTAAAACCAATATATATATGCACATATATTAGTCTTTCTAATGTCAATAAATCCGTATGCATAGAAACAGAAAAGGTTCTCTACCTGAACAATGCCATTTGGAGATTCTTCAGGAGTCTCTTGAGATACAGGTGGCATGCCTTCACTTTCCTCAGGGCTGTTCCCCAATGACGAAGATGGAGAGACATCAAGCCCAAGACCACTATAAATTGCTGCATTCTTATTTGCTAAGATATCTGATTTCACTTTCACTCGCAACGTCAGTGTTCTTTGGTCAGTCGAATGTCCAGACTTATTTGCACAATCATCTTTCAAAGTGCACTTCTGCATTATTGCATTGGAAGAAATTCCTGTGCCTATCTTCACTGAGTCATCTAACGAAGGTGCTCTTAAGTTATGAAATGAATGAGCACTATGGGAATCAGTTCCAAGCCTTATAGAATGAGGCACATTTGAAGGTGCTTTTGAGTTATGCAATGCAGCCTGCATAACAACATAACCCACAGTGCTGAAGTAAACTGCATTTCTTACAAGCCGACATATGCTGGCAACATGTATTAGTTACCCTCCTATCAAATGGTCAAAAACAAAATAAAAAATAACATAAATTTTGATATACCTCCATGTGGAGATTGCTAGGACGAGATTGAAAAGAAGGAGAGCGTTCGTAGGTAGGTAAAAAGGAGCCATAGTCACCAAATTTAGCACCTGAAAAAATTATTCATATCCAATAACAACATTTTGTGGGCGCAAAGACAGCTCTTTCATTTCTCACTACAAGCTATGACTTCTATTATGTTACTTACCCAAATGATAAGCAGAAACACCACCTTCAAAGTCCTTTTGAAAATGGCCCAGAACATGCTGAATCCTCTCATCCTTCAATAAACAGGAAGCTAGTTATTAGTCCTATTATTTTCAAGATGAAATTTAATCAAGAGAACATCAAATGAAAATGGCATTAATCAACAATGATGACTAAGAATGAAGCATAATCATAGCAGGCACCGTGAAGATCAGCAACAAGAATTCAAGAATTATCAGTATTTTTATTCTTTAATTGGTAGGTAATAATCTTATCCTAGGGCCAAAATATAAATGTAGATTAACATACCATCAACAATCTGAGAAACAGAAAGAAGATAAACTTGCATCAAGACTACTTCGCACAAGTACAAATGATGTAGCATGCAGTTATTGATGACGGGAGATTGAGTGTGGTAGGTAGTAGATACAGTTGCTTGGTAAGTGGTAACTAGTCACCTATGTTTTCCACATGTATGTGGCAAAAAAATCATCTACAGCATCCCTAGGCCAACAAAAGTATTCATAGTATGTTTTGGCCGTTTTCAAGGATTGATTCATTATGGTTGTCAGTTCGCAAGAAATTCAAGACATTGTATTATGTTTCTGAATCTCTTCATTAGTGCTGAATTTCTTGTTCTACTAACAAAACAGAAGTTTGTTTAATTATGAAAAATTCTATAAGTATTCCATTCCCTATATTTCCTCAGGAACCAAACAAATTGATAAATTGAAAGATCATGCTCAATGATAGTATAATTTTAGTGCTCAATCATGTTATTTGTCCTTATTGCCTACATAACAAGAAGTAGACTAACTGAGAAATAGAAGAGAAACTAAACCAAATTAAAATGAGAAAAGAATTGAACTTGGTTAAAATTATATTGAAGTAAGGCCTTACAATGTAAGAGAGAGAATCAAGGTCAATGTAGTCGTCATCATGCTTATAACAGGAAGCCTCTCCTTCCTCAAGCTCAGTATTGTGTTGCATCTCCACCACCCAGCAAATTTAGCCCTAGGCCAAACTCCACAACCCAAATAGTAACCCCTTCACACTGGAACCTTTCCAGCATCACTTCAATCCAACCCTCAAGAAAAAGGCAAAAAAAATATTTTAAAAAAAGAAAAAACACCGACCCACAAAAGCACACACAAAACTCTCCAAAATCCAGAATGGAAATCGGGTGAAACCAACTGTGATCATGCCATAAGACAATCCTTCATATAAATTATTACTTGCATTAATTTTTTTTTTTTTTGGGTTCAACCCCACAATCAGGTGAACAAAGATCAGACGGTGGAGATCGGAGAACCGATCACTGCCGAGTCGATTGAGTTTTGACGCCCACTTCCCCTTCCACTTCAAACGGATTCCAAATCTTTCTATTCGCCCTTTGTATACTTTTGGTGTGCACAGAACAGAGAGATGGGCTTTGGTCTCTGAATTTTGGTTATTGAGTAATTGCTAAAATAATTTTGGGTCGGGAAAGCAGTTAGATAAAACTCGGTTTTAATTTAAATTTTATTTATTTATTGCCTTTCCAAATTTTTATTTCCTATCTGTTTGGATTGGAAATCACTTGTATAAAAAATGTTTTTATGGTTTTTTTTTTTTACTTAAATTTCAATTCCAATAAAAACTTCAAATACCTGCTTTGTAAAAAAAAAAAAACCATAGATTTTGCTGCATCTATGAAGCATGTATATGTCGATTTTAAAGCGTGTGTGTTAGACATATGAAAATATTTGTATGATACATATGTTTTATGTATTTAAATGTGTCTAATTAAAATGATTATTTTTTTCACTTTGGATACGTCTTAGACACGTTTAAAACACGTCTTGGACATGACTTTGACAAAGCCCATTAATATTTAAAAATAATAATTTTCATGACTAATATTCAATTAGTAAGCTCATAACTCACACAAATTTAATTACATGACTAATATCTCAAGTCACTATTTTTATGTACCAATACTTTAAATTTTATTTTTTTACACGTCACTATTAATTTTTAAGTTTTATTTTTTCACACACCATTATTTTCATATACTTTTTTTTCTCTACTGTATCTGGAAATGATCCACTTTGTCGTTACGTAAGCTGCGCCACATCATATTTCATCTAGTTATTTTTTTTTTTAATGTACATATACTTGTACATAATTAGTTTTATTATGAAAAGTTGATTAAGAGATTTTTAAAAATATATTAATAGAAATTATGCTTCATATTTTTTAGGAGGAGCTTACTAAGTAGAAAATATTAGTATATGTGACATATATTAAAATAGTGTAAATTTTCAAGCTTATAGAAATTATATTAATAAATTATGAATTTTTTTTCTTAAATTTTGCAATTATATATATATAAAAACTAAATTCTTTAATTTACTTATATATATATATATATAGAGAGGAGAGAGAGATTATTACACTTAGTGTAATTAAAAAGACTTATATTTAATCTAACACCTTCTATTTTATTTTGATCCTGTGACTATTTAGTGAGATGAATGGTAGTCACAAGATCAAAATAAAATAGAGGATATAAGATTTTCTCTTACACTTATTTTCAATTGTTAGATCTACTTTCATCTAATAGTTATTTTTAATGAAATAATCACAATCATTAGATGAAAGTTGAACTAATGGTTAAAAATGAGTGTAAGAGAAAAAAGATTTACACTGGTGTAAACGGATCCTCCCTCATATATATATATCTTACTCTAGTGAGAAAAATGTTTATTGTAAGAGATGAGAGGAAGTAAATATTGACCATTAGATTTTACATGAATGGTCAAAATTAAAATATAAATACATGTGATTTTTTTAAGTGATCACATGACCTTTAAGTAACTTTTAATCTTTACTATCCATATATAATTGTATGATCAAGATTTACTCCTTTCACTCTCTCACGATAAAAATTAAATCTCATTAGATATCTATATATATATATATATATATATATATATATATATATATATATATATATATATATATATATATATATATATATGTATCCTATATTTTTTTGAATTTAGTGTATTTGTATCGTGTCAAAATGCTTCGTATATGTGCTTCATAAGTTGTCATCTAAAAAGAGTCTAGAATAGATTCTTGAGAATATTAAAAAGCATTTTGCTTGTGATACATGTAACATGATAAACGTTTTATATACATTAAAAATATATATTGTATTTATATCATATGTTAATATTAAAAAATATTAAATTATATTATATGTGACTATAATTTTTCTATAAAATATAAAATAAATTGAAACAAATTAAATGTATAAAAATTATATGAATAACGAAATTGATTTAACATTTGATGGAAATAGGATGAGTAAAGTTTTTGAATACTGTTTTGTATACTTGTGGAATTTTATATTTTAGGAGAGGGAGGAGTCTTCTAATTTTTGTTTTTGCATTTCCCTTTTTTGTTTCACTTAATCAAAGTTGAAGGGTCTGAAGTTTCTTTGTGTGAAGTATGAGAAACATTACCAAAGTTTTTGTAAATGTTTATCTATGTTACGTAAAATGTCAATTTAAACATTACCTGTTATTTAACATAAGTTGTAACTTGATCCAAAAGCCAATCTTTAACCATTGATTATTACAATTTAAAAAAATAACCTACTAAAAGACACAAATTGGTCAATATCAATACAATGACGTGTGATTAATTAAATCAAATAATTATCGTCTAATTTTTATTTCTTCTTTCTTAATTTTATTTCTTATATACAATAATAACAATAATAATTAAGTTTTTTTTTAAGTAAGATTGGTTACATAATGTTGAAATAGAGAAAAGAAGAGAGCATATGATGAAACCGTAAAAAAAAAAGATTTTGATCAACTTAGCATATTTAATGTAATATATGAATATATATATATCTGATAAGTAATAACTAATTATACTGATTTACGTGATGTGGGACTAAAAAATCATAACAGTACTTACTAATTACACCTAATTACATATGTTTCCAACAGTTTCCAACGCTTTGAAACTTCTCTCTTGTGGAAAGCGTATAAGTCATATGTCTGTAGAAACATTTACAAATATAGTTTATTTAAGGTCCTAAAGTATATCAAAGACTTAAAGGTGAAAACATCTCACATCGATTGATCATTTGAATTGATGAAAATGTTTAGTGGTGATGTCTCCAGACAAGATCTTTTCTCGATAAAGTGATAGTCTATCTCGAATGTGTTTGGTCATCTCATGAAATCTTTGGATTGGGCGATATGCAAAGCGAACATTGATTATCACAAATAATAGCGTAATTTGCATAACGCGTTTATAAACTGAAACTCTTTAAGAAATATCATTTAAGATTTAAATGTTTTAACCAAATGAGCTTTTTAAATGAAAAAAAAGTTTATATCATTAACCATAAATGAATTAGGTACAGCCAAAATGTATAAGTTGAGTGAAAAGGGGAGGGTATGTCTATGAAGCTATATGTATAATTATAAATTACACAATGCTTAGCCCTGAAATGGCTCGATATTCTAACCTTCTTGCGACTTGATCTTCATTGCAACCACATTTTGTTTCTTACTTTTCCAGGAAATCAAATTACCCCATGGATCTGTATAAACACACATAACCAAAAGTAGATCTCCCATCAATAGGGAACCCATATCGTCAATAGATCTCGAATAGATTATATCATATCTCAATGAGTGAATCTGAGTGTGTCCTTTGTCTTCATAGACAAGGCCTTTTCCTGGAGCTCCTTAATATATCTGAGAATACGAATCATCTGCATCTCAATGCCCTTCACAAGGTGAGTTTAGAAATTTTATAAATCACTACACTCACCCAAAGCGAAATGGAGATATCTGGACGGGTAATAGTAAGATAATTAAGTTTTCCAACCAATCGTCTATATCTTCCTTGATCTGAAAGTGGCTCCCCCTGATCCGGTAAAAGTCTAACATTATGATCCATAAAGGTGTCAACCAGCTTTGTATTCAATAATCTTGTTTCCTCAAGAATGTCCATAGCATACTTCCTTAGTTAGTAATATTGTCTCAATCACAAAATGTTGAAATCATGAGATTACTATGCCATCATTGGATTGTGTCAACTTCAATTCCCAATAAATAACGAAGTTTGCTAAGATCTTTGGTGCCGAAAGTGATGATTATGAGATCTTTGTTTTATCGAGTTATGCATTGGTGATCAAAAAGTAGAGGTGATAACAATGTCGTCTACATATACAATCAAATAGATACAACCTTGGATCAGTAGCGATAGAAGACAGAGTGATCGTACCTCCTCTGAGTCATACCAAACTACACTCATGCACAATCCAGGATCTTGAATCGACCAAACCAAGCCCGGGAGATTGTTTGAGACCATACAATGACTTGTGTAGACGACACACAAGCGCCGAAGACTTCCCCTGAGCAACAAATCCTGGTGGTTGCTCCATATAGACTTCTTCTTCCAGATCACCATGAAGAAAAGCATTCTTGATATCTAGCTGATGAAGGGACCAATGGCGAATAACGACCATAGATTGTAAAAGGCGAAATAATGTTGTAGGAATAGAGAAGCCATCTTTCGCCACCACTGGGGAGAAAGTGTCGCCATAATCCAAACCAAATATCTGGGTATACCCCTTTAAGAAGGAAAAATATTGAAAACGAGCCTTTTGCGATCAAGAGTGCCATCAGGGCCAACCTTGACCGTATAAATCTATCGGCAACCAACAACAGACTTCCCAGGAGGAAGAGTAACAAGTTTCCAAGTACCACTACTCTGAAGTACACACATTTTATCAATCATTGCTTGTCGCCACCCAGGATGAGATAAAGCTTCACCTAGAGATTTAGGAATAGGCACAGAAGACAAGGTAGAAAGACAAGCATAATGCAATAAAGAAAGGCGGTGGTAACTGAGATTAACATAGTGAGAAGAAGGGTTACGGGTGGATCTAATACCTTTTCGAAGAAATTGAAATTTATTTTTGATGGGAAGGTCGAAGCGGGAGGCGGTGCAGGGCGGTAAAGGAGGTGGTGTCGGATGAGAGTCCAAAGGAGCTTCGGTAATTTCTACAACCTCCGATGATGGTGGTGTCCAAACTGTAGAATGTACTACTTGAAAGATCAGTACATATGTAGTGGTGGTGGTTGTGGCCGACGACGATAAACCTGGAGAGGGCCGTAGTAGGGGGACCGAGGCACCAATAGGAGAAGGTGGTGATGGAGCAGGGGCAACAGGGACAAGAGGAGGAATGGTAGGGAGGACCTCAATGATGGGTGGAAGAGGCAGGTCAGGAGACTCAAAGAAAGGAACAGACTCGAAGAATGTGACATCAGCAGAGACTAGATAACACTTAAGAGTGGGTGAAAAACACTGATAACCCTTTTGAGACTGATGGTAACCAAGAAAAACACATTTGATAGAGCGAGCGAACTTTGTGGGACAGGTTTGTCAAGACCGGGAGTGATATCATGGACAAAACATGTCGACCCAAAGACACGAGGTGGAAGAGAGTGGAGGGGTTGGTGAGGAACAAAACAGAATGGGGAACCCTTATCAAGAAACGAAGAAGAGAAAATTGTATACGATTAATCAAATAGCAAGCGAGTGAGAACCGCACGCCCAAAAAACGAAAGGGAACATGACCGATATAAAAGGGTCCGAGTTGTTTCAATAAGATGTCTATTTTTGCGCTCGAATCCCATTTTGTTGAGGGGTATAGGGACAAGATGTTTAGTGAAGAATGCCATTAGATGTCATAAAAGTTTGAAAATTGTGAGACAAAAATTCACGGCATTGTCAATTTACTACGCAATATATATACTTAATCGAAACACCAAATTGAGTTTTGATTTCATTATAAAAGGTTTGAAAAATTGAAAACAACTCGATCTGTTTTTCATTAAAAATAACCAAGTACACCGAGAATAATCATCAATGAAAGTAACAAAGTATTTTGACCCAAAAGTAGACTCAATCGACTAGGACCCCAAATATCGAATGCACTAAAGCAAAAGGAGACGCAACTCGACGACACACTCTATCGGAAATGAACTACGGGTGTGTTTCCCAAGTTGACACGACTCACAAGGTAAAGTAGATAACTTAGAAAAGGTAGGCACCATTTGTTGTAGCTTGGCAAGACTAGGGTGACCCAATTGAACATGGATGGTGAGAGGGGAATCGATAACAGAGCACACACGAGAGGTGGCAGAGAGCTGGTAAAGGCCATTAGACTCAAATCCGGCACCAATCATCCGTCCCGAACTCCGGTCCTGCAAAATGACAGAGTCTTTAGTGAAACTAATGCGACAATCTAAAGAACGGGTCAAACGACTAATAGAAAGTAAATTAAAAGGACAACCAAGAACATAAAGAACTGAATCAACAGACAGAGAAGAGAGGGGATGGACAGTACCAATCCCTTCGGGTTGTGTTTGGGAACCATTTGCTAAAGTAATTATAGGTAAATAGCCAGAGTTAGAAAATTTAGAGAAAAGACGTTTATTACCAGAGATATAGTCAGATGCACCAGAGTCAAGTGCCCAAGGACCTAAAGGTGGAGATTAAGAGAGACAAGCAAATGCATTACCAGTGTGCGCAATAGATGCAGTAGAGTTAGAAGCCTGTTGTTACTCAAACCATTTCAGAAAATCTGCATAGGCTGCAGGAGATGGGGTCGGTGGAGCAGAAGACTCAGGTAAATCAGGTACATTGGCCTGGGCAATATTGGCAGCCCGTGGAGGACGGCCATTTTTGGTCCAACAACGATCCTCAGTATGACCCAACTTGTTACAGAATGTACACTTCGGACGAGGCCTACCCGAGGTGCCAGAGCGAGAACGAACACGATTGGCACTTTGGGAGACGAGGGCAGAAGTATCAACTGGAGCCGGAGCTAGGACAGAACCAGAGGGTTGCTTCGCGGGGACCCGAAGCAAAGAAGACCAAGTTGAGGAGAGAGTGGGAACTGTAGGCGAACCCAAAATCTGATTACGATTAGTAGAATATTCTGGAGGTAACCTATACAAGGCCATGAGCATGAAAAAGGTGCTACGTTGCTCGAGTTCTTGGGCAGGGGTAGCAGCGGGGGGTAGCAACTCATTGAAATCATGCAGAGTACCATGAACCTTACCCAAGTAAGCAGACATAGGTCCATTAAACTGACGAGGAGCAATAATACTCATGAGTTGTGACAGACCCCATATAATCGTTGAGTGTCATTAGTGTAAAGAACCTTGACTTGTTCCCAAATAGAAGCGCAAGTGGTCTACGCGCGGAAGATCTGCTTGAGAGAAGAGTGAATGGTGGACTTGATTACAACGCACAACTGTTTATCAATTTTCTTCCACCGGGGTTGTTCCTCCGCAGGTATAGAGTTAAGAGCGGTGGTGAGGTGGTCTTCATATCATTGACTTTCAAGCCATAACTTGATGTCTGAAGCCCAAGTATCATAATTGCTGTCATCTAATTTATCAGCAGAGAGCGAGGTATGGAGGTAACTTGTGAAAATAGGGGGCTCAACCTTGGAATGATCTTTAGAGCCATCTGGAGAGGTAGAACTTGCCATAGGTCAGAATAGTAGGGGCAAAAATGGAAAACACAAGACACCTGAAAAATCCCACGCAAGAAAACAAGGATCTGAGGGCAGATCGGCGTAGAGGAGGCCGAGACGAGTCAGACGAGGTGAACGGCGGCCGGAGAGGCGGCCGGACGCGCCGTCACGGGCCGAAAAACAGCCGGACAGTGGGCGGGCGATGCGAGACGGCGGCGCGCGTGGGGCGCGTGATGCCAGCCGCCAGGGCCGAGCTTCGGGGGTCTGGCCGGTCGGAGGGAGGCGGTTCCAGCGGTGGTCGGCTCTGGCCGGGAAAGGAGGCGGCGAGGCGGCGGACGGCGGGTGGCAGGCAGCAGGCAAATGCGAGAGAAAAACAGTCTTTGGAAAGACGTCACGACAAGGAAAAAAGGTCAAGAAACCCAGGAAGGGAAACACAATTGGCCGGAAAAATTTTCACCGGAGGGCAGTGGACCCAACGGGTATGCGCGATTCTAGGGTTGCCTCTCTTTAGGCTATAGATACCATGTTGAAATAGAGAAAGGAAGAGAGACATATGATGAAACCGTGTATCTCAACTACACAACGGATGTTGAATATATATACAATAAGTAATAACTAATTACACAATTTACATGATGTGGGACTAATAGTTGTACTACTAATTACACCTAATTACATATGTTTTCAACAGTTTCAACACATAAATTAAACAATATTATTATATTTTATCATAAATTAAATTTTTAGAAATGTCATTAAAATCTAATTTTTTTTAATCGTTTTACCTATAGTCTTTCTTGATCACAGTCTACTTCTAATTATTGAATTATTATTCACATAATCTATTATTTTTACAAAAACTTAAAAGAATCTTCTCTTTATATATTCAAATCGCCTAAAACAAGATTCTCTAATTCTTAATTTTCTTTTCTTATATATTCAATAGAAATTATTTTAGTATATCATAAGCACATGTTGTGTATTACATTTATTGAATCAACCCTCTTCCTTCCTCTCATCTCATCTTCATTTTAAGGTTAATTTCCTGTATCTTTTTATGTATTTTTTTCGATTCAAAATAACTGTTAATTTAGAATTTGCATGCAAATTAAGATAATTACTAAATAATTTTGATAATTGTAAAAAAGAGTTAATTTAATAAAATTGTCCTTTTATTAAAATTATAATTTTATTTATACATTCACTCACTTTATTAATTTTATCACTTTTTTCATTAACACTTTCTTTAAGAAAAAAGAAATGAATTTAATAAAAAGGAGAGGTGAGATTTTATTAGTTTAGATATTTTAGAAAAATAAAATTAATAAATACATACAATTATTAGCATATTTAACATTAATAGCTAGGGATAAGGGTAAATTTTTTTAAAAAAATTAATATCTTCTTAATATTTTAAAGTAACATATAAATTAAAATAAGTTAAAACTTTTAAATTGGCAATTATTTTGAATCGGATTGAGTAACCATTTTTTTTAAAGAAAATTTTTTACTTTTCAAAATAAATAAATTGAAAGGTATGGAAATTTTCTTAAAAAAAATTATATGCATATAAATAAAAATTATTTCATCTAATATTATAATCATTATAAAACATACGGCAGGGTAATAAAAAAATACCAAATAATTATTCGTAGTTATAAAATAAATCATTTAATAAACATATATGGAAACAAAACTTTAAAAATAATTGAAAAAAATATATAACTTAATAGTGATAATCACTCCTTTAAAATTAATCAAAATAGAAATAAAAATAGAAATAAAGAAAATGTACGTAACCATTAAATAACCTATCATACATTTTTGTATGAGCAATAAAACTTAATAAACAAACATACATACAATTCATACAATATTTCTACTTAAATAAATTGAAAAGGTACAAATTTTCAAATAACTAACTACACGAGTAAGTGAAATTTAAGTGAAATCCCAACTCTCTCAGAACTTAAAGACAAATAACCAAATCTGTTTTTCTTCTTTCTAAAAAAAAGTGTTAACCATTCAAACCCAGCCATTGGCATACACTAATACACCATAAGCTTGTGTTAGAATTTGCATTTATTTTGAAACTTTATCTCCATATTTAAGATTACAAAAAAAATAATTCAAAATTTATAGTGCTTAATGAGTAGAAGATAATAATGTTCAACAAAGAATATAAGAGATAATATTATTTTATTCCCGGTGTATATTTTATTATATTCTAAAGAGAAAATTATTTAGCAGTCCAATTTGCATATAAATTACATTCTACTGGAGAAAATAGTCAAATTCCAATGACTTCTACATCGAAGAGATAAAAAAACAATGCTAAAACCATTTTCAAAGATCTAAACATGCATAAAAAAAAAAAGCCTCCACATGCATAAGGTCCAAAATCTTAAGCCTGCTATGTGTATTTCAAGAACACATGCTAACAATTAACCTAATTTAGCTAAAAAATATATATTCCAAGAACACAAAGTTTAAGACATATTGCCAATGAGGATTTATAAAATTGAGAAACACTGTCGCATAATACCTAGATCAATGAATCTGCCCACCGTGCAACCATTCCTATACTAAATTATTATTGATACCTAAATATTAAATTATTTTTTTTATAATATATTCAATCCTCTTTTATATTAAAAACTTAGTAACAAAAAACTAAATCTAAAAACTTGACAAATAAATATTGATCAATACTAACACATGAACATAAATTGGAAAAATAGACATACATGTTATTTTTACTTAAACAAAACATTGTAGAATTCTAAATAAAAAACAGAACTGCATAAATAGGAAAATACTATTTTTTAATATATTTTTATTGTACAGTTGATGTATCTATTTTTATTAAGATTATTAATTTTTTTATTTAATTTATATGGTACAATTGATGTATCTATTTACAACTTTTAAAAACACATTTCTTATAAATTATCTAAACAATTAAATATTAGAACAAATATTATTTTAAAATTATTATTGATTAGTGATACCCAAATTATTAAATTTAAATTTTTATGATTTATGCAATCTTTTTTATATTAAAGTTTTAACAAGAAAAAATTAAATTTCAAAACTTGACAAATAAATATTGATCAATAGAGATAGTAGAGAAAATAAAACAGAGAAAATATAGGAAAAGAAAATAAAAATAAATAATAAAGAATATAATTACGTAAAATGACATATTATATATCATGTTATATAAAAAAAATGAGATATTGATATATGTTATTTTCTTTTTTTATCTAATGATATATGTTATTTTCATTTTATATATTAAAAATCATTCCCATAAATTATAAAAAAATGATAAAGTTTAATAATAAATATTAATTTTAAAAACTAATTATTGAATATTAATATTATTATCATCCCACCCTTACCAAACCCTTTCCCACCCCATTTCCTTTCCCCGCTCTTTCCCATCATCCCTCTTACACGACAATATCCATCCCTCCACTCGTATATCCCATCGTTTCACTAAACTAGGAGGGACCATTTTTTATCAAAGTAAAATTATTTATCAAAATAATATTTTTTAAAATTATATATTAAAATATTATTATTTTATTTAACGCGATATTTTTATTTATTTTATATCAACATATAATATCATTTACGTTGGTCTTGCACGTAAATAACGTTAAAATATTAAACATTATTTACATGTAAAAATATCAATGTAAATAATATTATATATGTGAAAACGTTAAAATAGATGATATTTTAATGTTAATAATATCATACACTTTAATGTTTTCTTTGTAGTAATGTCATACCGTTTGACATTTTTTTTTTGTAAAAATATCATTACGTTTGACATTTTTTATATTACATTATTCAATTCAAATATTCATGATAACTTGGCATGAAAAATATATTCAAATATTAATAAATGATTCCAAGACAACATTGAAATGAAAACACCAACTACAAAAATTTTAAAAAAAAGTAATTAAAGAGTACATTAGAATGAAATAATGCCAACTACAAAAAATTTAATTAATATTCCAATACACAAAAAAAGTCAAACGTAATGATGTTATTACAAAGAAAACGTCAAAGTTATGACATTATTAACATTAAAATGTCATTCATTTTAGTATTTTCACATAGATAATATCATTTATGTTTATACTTTTAAGTGAATAACGTTAAATATTTTATCGTTATTTATATAAGAGTGATAACATAAATAATATTATTTATATAGACAAAAAAATGTCATGCAAACAAAAATATGATATTTTGTATATAATTTAAAAAAATAATATTTTAATAAATAATTTTATCATCATTGACTGATTAATAAGAAAACTAACTAAAAAGAAAGAGTAATAATATAAATAAAAAGAAGTCTTTTTGCATGAATTTTTTAGAGGGGAAAATAATCATAAAAATAGTTTTGGAGGAAATAAAGTTTTAAAATATAAAATATAAATATAGATATAAATATTTTTTTAAATTTGTTGACCCTAATATTTCTTCATATTATGAAATCATAGGAAGTAGACCATACATTGAAAAGCTTAGCCTACATTCATTCTTGTCATATATAAAGTAATTCAACTCTCCCGTAAAAAAAAGAAAAAAAGAAACTAATTAAAAAAAATCTTCTAACTAGCTTCGACATTTTTAATACTAGTTTGACCCAAGAGAACAGAATCGCACATGCACCCCGCAATCGCTTGTGATATGCTTACAGTTTAACCAGTTACACCCCGCCGATTTATTAACAGTAAATTATTATGTAAAAAAAAAACAGTAAATTGTTATATTTTTATATCATTTTTTTTATAAACTGATAACAAATTATTATTATTAATGATTAATATTATTGCCAATATTTCATTTTCCCCTTTAACAATCTGACACTGATTATTCACTAGCAGCTTCATAATTCATTGACCCTATTCCTTTTTTATTTTTTAGATTAAATTTTTGTTTTTGCATTCAGTGATAAATTTTCAGCATCTATTTCAAGGTTTCGTCTTTTTTCCTGGTTGGATTCTTTCGTGTATACCCCATCCTCGATTTTCTCAACCTGTTTCAATAGGGTTTCCATTCTTTTCCTCCTCTCTCTGTCTCTGTGCCTTCCTTTTCCCAGAAATTTTCAAATTCGTCTCTGTTCCAGGCTCGATTTGGTAGGTTTTTCTTGATTTAGGGTTAGGTTTTTGTGTCTGCTAGTCAATGGGTTTGTTGCTTGCAAATTGGGGTGTTGATTTTCCTACCCAGTTCAAATGTTTATTTGATTCTGTTGCAGTGAGCAATGGGCACTAGCTGGTTTCGATTTTCTCGTGAAACAAAGCATCAAAATTTTAACTTTTTTTTTAACCTGTAGGATTTTGATTTGGGATGAATTTTTCTTTTTCCTTTTTTGGCTTCGTAGTGCATTGAATTGGAGCTGCATTTGCTCGAGTTTGCTTCCTACGAATTGAAGAAGCTATCGTGATGCGATGAAGTATATTGGTTGGAGGGTATTTTCAGAGTAGCACTTTCAATTTGGAGGCGGAATGTTCAGTCGGAGCATGGAATCTGCGAGGGATGGGGGTGGTGTTGCAGGGACGGTGCTAATTCCCGTGCGGTTTGTGTGGCCACATGGGGGAAGAAGTGTGTATCTCAGTGGTTCTTTCACACGGTGTGTTTTTTGTAAATCACTAACCTTAATTCTTTGCTACCCATTTTGCTGAGAATGCTCACTTCTGTCTGTTTCATTATTGGTTTTCATGGGATTCATGTCACTTTGCTCGTGTCTTTTTTTTTTTAAATAATTTTTTTTAATTTTGTCTCCAAGGTGGTCTGAGCTTCTACAAATGTCGCCAGTCGAAGGTTGCCCATCTGTATTTCAAGTTATTCATAGTTTAGCCCCCGGTTATCATCAGGTCAGTTTATAGTGCTGGTATTAGATGATGATTGAGTAAAAGTTTCATACTCTTTCCAAATTATGTGTGTGTGTGTGTGGATTTCATAATTTTTATTGGCTATTGTTTAGAAAGATGTTTCGGTGGCAGAATGTTCGTCTGGCATACAGAGGGTAGTGGCACTGAGCTCTATATTGGTGATAATAGCAAGTATAAAACTCATGGCCTAATTTGAACTCTGGACTGTCTGGTTAATATGGAAGTGTAAGGGATAATGGTGGTTGAGATTATTTACCGAGGTTTTGAATACAAGATCTGTTTCATAATTTTATCTTTTTTAAGGTTTTGTTTTGAAATGTTATTTTATTTTTTCAATGAATGTTCTTTGAGAAGTAATATACTGCTTATGTTTGAGATTGCAAGTGTCTGTTTATGATACACGCTAGTGGAATTAAAAAGATGCAATTTGAGAAAATATTTGGCCTTTATTCTTGGTGGCTGGATACTTATTATATACTTATTTGAATGCAGTACAAGTTTTTTGTTGATGGAGAATGGCGGCATGACGAGCATCAACCTTATATATCTGGAGAATATGGGATAGTTAACACTGTTTTATTAGCTACTGATCCTAATTTCGTACCTGTTTTACCTCCAGACATAGCTTCTGGATCTAACATGGATGTGGATAATGAGGTTTTTCGGCGGGTGGTAAGATTTAGTCATGCCTTGACAGTTGTGATTGTTGTTATGAGCATGGCCGCTCTTTATATGCTTGGATATGTTATACTTTTGACTGAAATTTCAAAGAAGAGTGTTAATACTATGATCTGTCTGGAGATTGTTTTGTAACTCATTTTAGAACTTGTGACCCATGTTGTTATTTGTTAATGCCTTTCAATCCAGTAGTTCTGATCTATACAGGTCTACTAAATTTTCTATTTGGAATCAAAATATTCAATCTTCATAATATTTTTATTTATCATAACCCTGGTAACTTACAATGTGTTGTAGCGCATTTTTGTTTTGTTGCATTTTAGAATCTGATTTTGCCCATGTCCAAAATCATATTCTTGTTTATTTGCATCTGAAATTTCATTGTTCAGGTCCGGTTGACAGATGGTACACTGAGTGAGGTATTGCCTAGAATATCAGATGTTGATTTACAAACCTCCCGTCAGCGTATTTCTGCATTCCTGTCTATGCGCACAGCTTATGAATTACTTCCTGAGTCAGGCAAGGTTTGGGACTTTTGCCATTGACCTTTTATTTTGGTCTTTACAATTTTCCATTGTTAAACTTTCAACCTCAAATTACATAATTTACTAATTTAGTGACATCTGGCCACAGGTTGTTGCCTTGGATGTTGATCTGCCAGTCAAACAGGCATTTCACATTCTGCATGAGCAGGTATCTTTGTTTTGCGTGGACTAGAATTTGTTTAGAGGAATTTTTCCATATATTGAGTAATTTTGCTAAAAATATGTTTGATTACTGCCATATAACTTTCCTTGCCTTTACCCTGATAAATAGGTGACACATAACATATACTTTTTGAATCCTTGTCTGGAATTTTAGCAGTTGTTTCAGAAGTTTTTTGCTTTGACAATGTTTACGTCTTTAACTTACTGCATCATATGCTTTCGCTTTCTCATTTGTATTGTTACTGTGTGTTTATCCTTTGCGGATTAGAAGCTTGCATGTGCAACTTTTCTTGATTGGGTAATTTACAGGGAATTCCCATGGCTCCTCTTTGGGACTTCTGCAAGGAGCAGTTTGTTGGAGTTCTTAGTGCTTTGGATTTTATTTTAATTTTAAGAGAGGTATGTGTAGTTTAAGATTATGCTTTTTGTATTGGCAAGTTTTCTGAAAGCAAAGCTCTTGTCATCATGGCTTGTGTAGACTCCAAGTGACTTAGAAAGGCTAATATACCACATATACAAGATGTACAACAAATTACAGAACCAGGTAGCAAAAAGAAAAAGGAAAGAAAAAAAAGAAAAATGAGTAAGAAAACTAAAATTAACTATTTATTGCATGGTTATAATGATTTCTGTTCTTGAAAGTTTGGCCAATTGCTTCATATTCCTACCAAGCAGTTCACTCGTATGCCTGGACTAGTGTCGTGTGCAACTATCTTCTTATAAGAACTGCACCTCCAGCTTTGATGATTAGTAAGCTCTATCAATGAATGGCAGGACCAAATTACTAAAAATATAGACAGGAGAATCTTAATAATATTTGAGTAATTAGCAGTGAATAAACAAATGATCAATTGACTCTGCATGTTGTTTGCTGAAACAGTACCAACTTATTATCATGAACATTTTATTTCAAGTTATTTGCTGTTGAATATGAATATGATAAATCTGTTTGTAAAGGGCCACTACAGAATTTGAACTCTTTGGTCTGTCTTCCTATATATTTATAACCTTTCTATCGCCCAAAGTTCAATAAAAAACATTTTAACTCTAAATATATTGATTTTAAGTAGTTTCCAGCATAATATAGCTGGGTTCCAGAAATTAGTTGTTGAGAATCAATCTCAAGATTTTGCAAATGATGATAAACTGCACATTCTACTTATAAAGTTCATCCTTGTTCAATATTTGGTAATGCTTGTTAAAACTTGTTATTGTCCTTTTCTCAGATCGGGAATCATGGGTCCAATCTGACAGAAGAGGAGCTTGAAACACATACCATATCGGCTTGGAAAGAAGGAAAATCTTATCTAAATAGACAAAACAATGGACATGGATCAGCATTTTCAAGACGTTTTATCCATGTAAGTGTTTCATATGGCTTTTTTTGGCGCCGTTAGGGTGGGTTTGGTTTCCTTGTTTCTTGTTTTCATTTTCACAAAAAATGAAAAACTGGGTGAAAACTTGTTTGGTTGGATATTTTTGTTTTCAGTTTTTAGGAAATGTTCTTCAAATTTCAGGAAATTTTGGAAACACCAAAAAGTTGGTTCCACCATTTTCAATCTTGATGCGGTGGCGCTTTTGAAATTTTAAACAAATCTTTTCTTTCTTATTTCATTTCTCCTCTGCCTTCAACCTGCTGCCTCTAAACCTCAAGAGGTCTGACACAAGTGTGCCACACCCAGCCACCATCTGAATCAAGGCTTCTGGTTCCGCCAAACTCTTAATCAACCTTTTTGCCATCGATTGTCCAAGGCAAAGCTTTCATGATTTTTCAGACTCTCATTTCTGTGTTTATTGGGTACTCCCCTTTTTTTTTGTCCTCTTGCTTCTCAGTATGCCTTTTATCCTTGAAAGTTGAAATCACTTCTCAATTGGTCCCACAAGCACCTGCTCAACCGGCTCACCGTGCCTCCAATTCTCCAAGTCACATCAACCATGGCCATATCATCTATGTCCACCGAATTCTGCCCCTATAACCACCTTCTTCAAGCCCATGAATCATAAAAAGCTCCAGACTTATAGCCCCTGCGCAGCCAAAGCACCAAACATTGCCCACATAGCCATTTGTAAAGCCACCAGAAAGCATTCTCTTTTTTCCACTCAAAGAAACCAACACTGTCAGTGAAGAAGAGAGAAATGACTAAGAAAGAGAGAAATGTGGGAGAAGCTTACCATAAATGAAAAGGAAAATAACAGTATGTAGAAAGCAAACAAGTTTTTAAAAACAAGATACATTGGAAATGGAAATTATTTTCTAGAAATGAAAATAGGAAATGTTTCCTGAAACCAAACGCACCCTTAGTATGTGATAACACACATATTATTCACTAGCAGGTTTTGGTTTGTAAAGTATATATGACGATGCTTATTTTCTGTGCTGTAGAATGAGTGGCTTGATTTAATTATAGCTCTGGAAGTGCTTTTCTTTTTGAAAAAAAAAATCTTTCAATAACTTCTAGCCCTGGGTAACATCGCTTAGATGTAGACTAGAGTCTGCAGCAAGAGAAAAAGGTTGAAGAAAAGATGACTTAAAGAGGTCTGTTTACAAGGATCAGCTTGAAGCTTATGCAGGATAGCATGACAATTTTTGTTTGTCACAGACATAGATCTTGCTTATGTCTATACTAGAAAGCTCACACACGTGTGCAATTAAGGGGAAATGTGGAAATAAGAGAAAAAGTAGTGGAGATGAATAAGATGATGGTGGATTAAAACAAGGGGAATGGAGAAGGAAATAGAGTTTAATTATTTAGAAAAATCAATTTATTTAATCTTTAATTTCATATATACTTTTATGACCTTAAAATATCCCTTCATTTTTTTTTTCATTTTTTAAATTTACTTTTATAACCTACGAATTGTATTTGTTTTTTTAACAAACATTTGAATGAGACAGGGACTGTTTTGAAGCTTTTGGGACAAAAACTGTAGAACTAAATCCTGATTTTGTTATTAATAGTTGAAATCAAGTAAAATGTTGAAACCTGGGAAAGTTTCAGCAGCTTAAAATGTTGAAACCTGGGAAAGTTTCAGCAGCTTTTATTGTGAGTGTGTGCATGCGCATAATGAATGTCTGTCATGTCTGTTTTAAATTACTATGAACTTTATCTAACAAAAGTTCCTTTTGGTAACCTTTCAGTAAGATGTTAGGGAACACAGGCTTATGCAAATGCAAGTAGTCTTGTTTCTCTAAATTTAAGAATCAGGGTGGATGATGCCATGAACTGGACAGAGTATATATTAGCAATGTATTAGAGCTTCAAATGGTCAAGTATTTAACGTAAATCCCATTTTCATGTGCTATTGTTTCAGGCTGAGAAGAAACTGTGCTGTGTGTATGTGTGTACTTAATTTTGGCCTTTTCCTTATCAAACAAATTTGAAGAAAATACTGTTTCTCTTTCATTATTCTTTTTATCTTTTGTTCCCTTTATTTATTTATTTTTTGGGTTATTGAAGTTAAATTCACTGTGTTTTGCATACGAAGTGTCTATTGACAGTCAAGTCTTGGCATCATGAACCAAAGGGAGATTGTTTCCAAAATTGGAAGGCAGAGGATGGTTCCTTTTGTAATCTTCCCACAAACCTATCTTGGCCTTGGTTTGTGTATATGTTTTATCAATCATGAAATAAGCAAGTGGTTTGACTATGATCGTTTTATGCTTAATCAAAAGTACCTCTCTTTAGTACCAATTATGCAGTTAGCCAACTTATTTTAATGTTGGAACTTGGAATTGATCAAGATGCTCCTACGGTTATGTATGAAATTATGCCCAATAATTACCCTGCTTTATATCTTACTATGGTTAATGTGCATATGTTCAGGGAAGTGACTGTAATTGTTATATAATGACCTCTATTGGTTATTTTCATTTATCTTGCAGGCAGGGCCATATGATAATTTGAAAGATATTGCTGTGAAGATCCTGCAGAATGAGGTTTCAACAGTTCCCATTATCCATTCATCATCTGAAGATGGTTCATTTCCACAGCTACTACATCTTGCTTCACTTTCAGGAATACTTAAATGTAATTTTTTGATATATTTCTTTATACTGTTGTTAAATATGCTTGATTCTTACCAAATTGATTTTTCAGGCATTTGCAGGTATTTCAGGCATTGTTCTAGTTCATTGCCAATACTTCAACTTCCAATTTGTGCAATTCCTGTGGGCACATGGGTGCCCAAAATTGGGGAGTCAAATCGCCGGCCGCTGGCAATGTTGAGACCAAGTGCTTCGCTTAGTTCGGCGCTAAACTTATTAGTTCAAGGTGTGATTTCTTTGTCTGACCTTGAACATATTGAGCTAAAAAGAAAAGCAACAGAGAGAAAGAATAAGAAATTGGTATCCTATCATATTTCTTAGGTATTAGGCTGATGCCTGATGGTAGAGGGCACTGTTTTCCACTTTGAGAAGAAGGGTGGTTTCTGGGTGTGATTAATCATCGAAAGAGAAGATGAATGTTTAGGCTAAATGGGAAATAAGGATGATGCATTTTCTGATTTAAACAAAATATAAAAGAAATGTTTGCTTACATGACGTAAGTATACTTACATAAGTTCTTGTCCTTTGCTTTTGTAGCTCAAGTAAGTTCAATACCAATAGTTGATGATAGTGACTCATTACTGGATATATACTGTCGGAGGTTAGTTGTGTTTATCCTTATTATTATACTTCTTGATGCCTTGTTTGAGATATTTAGAATCGATCTATGGTTCAAGCATTAAATTGTCCTAGCAGTTCATTCTTTAGAGTGGCTTGTCTAGTTTCTCACTTTTCCTTCCCATCCCCGCATTATAGTGATATAACAGCTTTGGCAAAGGACAGAGCTTATACACATATTAATCTTGATGAGATGACTGTTCATCAGGTAAGTTTGGTTTTTCATTTTTTTCATTCCAATAAACTTCTGTTGAGAATTTATGTTGTAAAAAAAAAAAATACAAATGTGAACAGTTCATTTTTTCCTTAGTAATCTGGTTAGGTAGTTTTGCTGAGCCAATGACACTGGAGGACAATCATAAGAATTAATTGATTGAATCTGTATTTTCTCTCGTAAATTTTCTTTTATAAAAATAAAAAGATTTAATCAGCATTCAGCATCATACAGAGTAGGATTAACTAGAACTGAGATGCTTTGATTTCGTGTTTTTCTTTCTTATTGAAGTATGTAATTTCTTTTATTATTGAAATATTTCTATGGATGCTTCTTGAAAGCTACTGGTTCCTTCCCATTGTTTAGATTCCTTTTAGAATGCCACGTTTCTGATATTGGGGTGGAAAAGTTAAATTGCTGTTTTCATTGGTTGCCATTGATAGTTTAAGTCGTTTACCTTTCATTGTTCATTTCTTGAAATTTGCAATCTAAATGCACAAGGGTCAGGATTTGAGTGATCTGAGCGAACTTTGTAGTTTTTTTTTTTTTTTTTGGTATTTGTTTAGTTTTGATGGATGTTAATTGTTAATTGAGAAATTAGTTGAAGGAAAATGGAAGAAAGCTTGCATTTTAAACTGCAATATTACGGTAATATCAATGTCAGTATGTAGTTTAAGGTTGCACACCTTGAGTATTTCTATATGAATAAGGAGGTTTATTTAGTGATTTTATCTCTTCCATGCTTTGTTTGTCCAGGCATTGCAGTTGGGCCAGGACTCTTTTAATCCTTATGAGCTGAGAAATCAAAGATGTCAGATGTGTTTGCGATCTGATTCTCTGCATAAAGTGATGGAACGTTTGGCAAATCCAGGTAGGTTTATTTCCCTTTTTGATGAAAGTGGCTTTCTATTTCCTTTCTGTGTAACTATGTGATAGCTGTTTATCTATTCAAGGTTAATTTTTGTTAATTTTCATTTGGTCATTGTCTTCTTGAGTTAACCTTTTCAGTTCTTATGAACATTTATTTGTCTTCCAATGTTGATTGAAAACAATATCTTATCTTGTAGACACGTACTCCCTACTTTTCAATGAATGTGGAGTGTGGTGTATTCTTTTTTCTCCATGTTAGGATATATGTACTATAGCTATATCATTTCTGGGTGCCATTATTTGAGAAAGTGAGTCCGATTCCCTGTGTCACTGGAGTTAAATTCTCCATCTTACAGCCTTCTGGCCACCCTCAACTTTTTGATGGTTTTCCTCTGCCATTCTCAAAATGGTAGGGTTTTTTTCCCCAAGAATCATATAGATTATGAACTTGGCTTATAATATATTGTGACGAGTTTGTAAGGATTTAATATATATACTCTCCTTTTAAACTTTTAAAACTGAATGAAATTTGATTAAAAAAACTGTATTTTAACTCGTGGAAGTGCATTTGTTAATTTGGTTTAGTAGTAGTTTTAGATTTTCTGAATATCCAATTGACTTCATTTTGAAGATCGCTGTGCTGAACCTTTTCTGCTCTGTAACTTGGATTCAGGTGTCAGGCGGCTCGTTATTGTGGAGGCTGGCAGCAAGCGTGTAGAAGGCATCATTTCACTGAGTGACATACTCAAGTTCTTCCTTGGTTAGTTAGTTTGGATTGTTGACTGAAGAAGTTCAACGGTTAGTGCAGTGGTTATGATATGACACTTCTGCATATATATAATCAGGCAACCAAACCATATCATCGGCCCAGCCATTAAAAAGAGATTCCAGAGCTTTTACATGGTGATTTAATCTCATCTCATTTCATTGCAATACAATTAGAATGGCCTCTTACTTCGTTGCCTTGTTTTAAGATTTTAGGCTGGAGAAAGAGGTCTGTAAATTGAGTCTTTGATTGCCTTAAATTTATTCATCTCCCCCCATTCATATTTTCTTCAAATATGTTAGTGTTCCTGATAATCATATTGATAGATAGATACAAGCAAAGTGGGGAGCACAATGCTGTAATCGTTCTATACTGTGAAGATACAAAAGTTTGGAGAAAACAAAATTATGGGAGGACGAATATTTGAAATACTATTGTGTTTTATTGACTAATAGTCAGCTTTGGTTCTTTAATGTAGTCTCGAGGAGAGGATCAGTGTCTAGTTGGTCACTTGGCATTGTCGAGTGCTTGGTGATGGGTAAATTGTTTCTTCTGTTTTATCCTTCATTTAATTTTTACTGGAAGTGGGACATATGCCAAACGTGTAATTTAAAAAATTAATTTAAAATTAATTAGAGAGTGAGAGAATGAGAGAAAACGATCTAGTTATCTGAGGACTTATATTTTTTATTTTTTTAATCATAGGACGTGTGTTTTTCAAGTGCAGACCAAACTTATTATTTGTCATAAGGACTAAATAATTAATGAAATTTATTCGGTGGCCATTTATTCGACGAATATCATCCAAACTGAAAATGCTGCCAAACTCAATGTAAGGTAGTGTTTGATTTGATTTCAATTTTTATTCAGTTAGTATATTTTTATTATTATTTACAAAAATGCAATCATATTTTTACTTTCTTGTTTTTGAAATTTTGTGAAAGAAATGAAAATATATTTCATAAAACTTTGAAAATAAGAATCAAAGTGAAAATAATGTAACATTTTTACAAATATTAATAAAAAGTTAAAAATATAAACTGGAAATAGAAACAAAACAAATCAGACACTTTCTCAATATTCAAAAACAAGCAGTCAGTTTTTTATTTTGGACACCAAACAAGCAGCAAGTTAAAGCCCACAATGCACGTGGTAAAGTCTTGAGTGGTAATGGTCCTGATGCCCATAGAGTCAGGTGAGGCCTGAGGCTACGTGAAAGCGACACTCCTTCACAAAAATTAGGGTTCCGGGGTGGCCAGATACGGTTTTTGCTTGGCTGACTAACAGTTCTAAATTATCTTCATAAAGCTGCGTATACTGTCATATTAATGATAGGGCAGCAACTGCGTCTATCAAGTACCAACTCACATTTTATAGCAACACTTGAATCGTTTTGAATTTGAAATTTGAGATGCGCAAGGAATCAAAGACGGCATGAAAAGAAATCTTCAAGATTACAATCACAAGTTGGGAACATATATGTATATATACACTAATCAGCCTGTTCACAGTTGGCAACAACAGCATACAAAGGATTTGGCATTTTAACATGCCGACATCATACACAGTGCAGGTGCAGAATAGGACATGGTACATGCTAGTCTCTCACTATGATTTGATCTTTAAAAATATGTGCATCTGAAAAGAGGATTAAGATGGAGTATAATCTTCCCTTTTCTTCTGGCTACACTTGTAGTATGAACAGTTTATAATCAGTTTTTTTCCCCTTTAAATGTTAAGATGAAATGTATGGGTCCCAGTGGAGGTAAGTATGTCAAATGAGCCTCCATAGAACTCACGTTACAGTGAGGTGAACTAGACTAATACCTGAGTATTGCATATTTACAAACAACAACGGAGGAAGAGTCCAAGCTAGGTAGGTATGAGTGCCAATATCTGATTTCTTATGATACCCATGCATTTCTGTATCTCGCCATATATTGGAAGATTCTTTGAACAAAATGGCTGCAAACTGGTGACAGCAGAATCTAGTACCTGAGCAACATCAGCTGGGGGAAATTGTCGTTCGGTACACTTCTGCATTTTGTTTTATCAAAGATGGATCAGGGGGCAGGTTAAGAATCTTGAATAGAACAACTGATTGAACTATGTATTTCCTAATACTGAATTTCTCGATATTTAAAGCTCACTTTATGCATGGTGGCCTATTTGATTGCTTTTATGAATAAGAAGCTGACTAGGGCATAAGGTTATTTGTAGAATAAAAGACAGTTTGTGAATTGACAAATGTATCAAGAATAATGTTTCAATAGACTTATAAGAAAAAACAGAAGTTTAAAAGTTAAAACATTTCAATCGAAGATATTAAGCAAATTTAAAAAAGAAACAAACAATATCTTCTGCCTATTATTTTTCTTTCTGAAATTCAGATGGAAATCATAAATAATAAATGGAATTAAATTCAAGTTAGCATGCAACAGTGTAGCATGAGCAAATGTATAACCAAGCAGCATTCCTATCCTAATTTCCTAAATGGTTGCATTTATTAAATAATTCATCATCCATTTATTAAATGCAACCACTCATTTTCCAAGCTAATCCCAGTAGCTTTTTTACAAGATAATAAAAAGTTATAGGCTATATAGCATGGGTTTAAAAAATGCCAAACATATATAGAGAGAGAAGTAAATTATGACATTATCACAATGCCACTTTTTGGTTTAAAAAATGTTTCATTGACCCTTGATATTTGTTCTATTACAGTATCTGATTGATCTCAGATAGATTGTGCGTGTAAAATTGTAGTACTGTCACACTGCCCCTTTCGTTTCCACCTAGGTGTTTGTTCTGCCATATTATATGATTGACATTTGAAACATATAAACTTACTCTCCAGCATAGGTGAAATATAATGGAATGGATGAAAAGCGACATTCATATTTTCTCAATCAAAACAGTAGAAAGTAATGAGGTAAAATCAGTTGACAACACAAGTGAGTACATCTTAGTTATCCCAAATAATGGCAGGAGATAAGTTAAACTAAACATATTGGTAGTCTAAAAGAAACACAACTATTTACAATAACCACTGCCATATTTTGTGCCACTTGAAATGAAATTTTACTTTTCAAGCTTTTATCTACTTTCTAGTTCAAAATATGGAATACCAACTTTAAAATAAAAAAGGGAGTTCCAACAACTGATTCAAATCATCAGTCTTTATCTTACGGAGAAGCCTGTCATACCCAAGACATTGAATTCCATAAATTGGTCATTTCCAGTAACATTCAACCCAAAAAAAGGACACCCGCACCATCTAAAAGAACATGATATAAGATTTAAAACATACTAAAAAATCAAAATCAAAGAATATAGAAAAAGCACTGGACAAGATTGTCCATAATAACACTCAAAACTGGTTTGTGGTTATCACAAAATCAGATCTTGTTGAAATACACAAAGTACAAAAGGATAAGCAACAGAAAATAGTGAAGGGAGATCAACCATGAAAATCCTTGTAGTAAACAGCAAATTCAGTAGCCATATTATTTACCTGAATCATGAGCAGTGTAGCAAGACAATGAGATATGAGTTCTGAGGGAATATTCATTTCATTTTGGTCAGATGAACTGTTAAGCTCAGCATCTTGTAAATGACAACTTGCCAAGGGATTTAATGTGCTGGCAGTCAATTGATCCTGAGAAGTCAGAGTGACATGAATAGAATCCCCAGGAAGAAAATTTGTGGCTGGAGCAGTAGGTTCATACACTGAAAGCCGATTATTGATAAAATTTATTGCGTCCTCAATTCTATCAACCTTACTTTCTGTCTTTCTAAAAATTGATATTGCCTGCAATGTTTTTTTGAGAAACTGTAGTCAAAGTAGATCACTAGATTGTCAAGCAGAAAATTTAAGGTGATATCATGAGGAAAGGTCATGTTATTAATTTATTTAAGTTGTGAGTATGGCTCATCAAGGAAGACACGAAGTAAATCCTATCATAAAAACGAATCTTTTACCAGCTATTCATCAGCAGGCAACTTTTCGTAAATATTTTTGCTCAAATTATCAAATTGCTCTTATCCAAAAGATAAATTTACCCTGTATATGATATATTTATCAACTCCTTAATATTTTCTCTCTCAGTCATCCAAACGAAACCTTCCCTAAAAGGAGAGGCATTTGACCTCAATAGATGGTGGCCCAACTGTCCAGCACAGTGTATGCAGGTCATGTCATATACAAAAATGAGAATAACATGAAGTTCCAAATATTTGGTATGAAGAGTGTTGAAGAATTATGGATTAGGGTTAGGGCGAAGGAAAAGAGACAAAGACGGCTATAAACTGATAATGTTATTGATATGATAATTTGATACAAAACCATAACCTACTATCCTATATATACTGTTGAAAACGTGTAAATATCTTTTGTATTTATGTAGTTTCCTTGTATAGGCAATCCTAGAACTGCGCATATCTTCCATTCAGGTTTGCCGGCCATTCTCCCTTACCGTGACGCCTTTCCGGCCTTTTCCTCCTTTCTCCGTCGCTGTCACCACCGTCCGCCACCTCCTTTCCGGCCGCCGACCTCACCATCGGAACCGTCTCCTGCCGACCAGCCAAACCCCAGAAGGCCAGCCCCAACGCCGCCGGGACGCGCCCCCAAGTGCTGCCCTTCGCCGCAGCCAAACAGCCACCGCGCGGCCTGTTTTCCGACTTGTCCGGCTGCCACTCCTGCCGCCAGTCCTCTCACCTGAATCGTCACGCTCTCCTCTACGCCGATCTGCCCTCAAATCCTCCATCAGACATCTCTGTCCCCTTGTTCTCTTGTGTTGGGACCTTCAAGTACCTTGTGTTTTCTATTTTTGCCCTTTGTATTCTGACCTATGGCGAGTTCTACCTTCCCAGATAGCTCTAAAGACAACCCAAAGGCTGAGCCTTCAGTTTTCACAAGTTATCTCAATACCCCTCTATAGAATGTATGAATATTATTCCTTGAATTATTGTGTACAGAGAAGGTTACAATATATAGGCTAATGCTATTGATTGTTATCCTAAAACTAAGGGAGAAAAATCAGCCCTAACAAAAACAAGAATAAAATCATATTTGTACATATCTGATATTAATGCTGATACATTACAACACTCCCCCTCAAGCTGGTGAGTGAATATTTATCATTCCCAGCTTGCAAGTAAGACTTTGAAATCGCTTTGTGGGAAGCCCCTTGGTGAAAACATCTGCTAATTGGTGCTCTGAAGGGACGTACTCTGTAGTTATAAGGCCATCATCTAATTTTTCCTTGATAAAATGGCGGTCAATCTCTATATGCTTTGTCCGATCATGTTGAACCGGGTTGTGAGCAATGCTGATTGCCGACTTGTTATCACACAGTAACCTCATAGGAGCTTCATACTTTATTCGGAGATCATCGAGTATGATTCTCATCCATAACAGTTCACAAATTCCTTGTGCCATAGCTCGAAATTCAGCCTCTGCACTTGACCTTGCAATTACATTCTGTTTCTTACTTCTCCAAGTCACCAAGTTTCCTCCTAAAAACATGCAGTAACCTGAGGTAGACCGCCTGTCGATAACTGACCCGGCATAATCTGCATCTATATAGGTTTCAATGGTCAATGTTTGTTCTTTTCGAAATAGAAGTCCTCTTCTTGGGCTTGTCTTCAAATACTGGAGAATTCTATTCACAGCTAGCATATGTCTCTCACGAGGATCATGCATGAACTGGCTAACCACACTGACAAAGATAGGCTATGTGTGCAGTGCAGTGTGAGACAAATATATCAGTTTTTCCACAAGTCTCTGATATTGTGCCTTATCCACCCTTGGGCTCTCATAATTGTTTCCAATCCTGTGGTTTTGTTCAATAAGTGCCCCTGTGGTTTTGCAACCTAGCTTACCTATTTGCTTAAGAAGATCCAGGACATATTTCCTTTAGGAAATAAAGATGCCTTGTTTGGAGTAGGCAACTGATCTGTCGATTATTTTCATATCTTGAGTGCCTTTTGTTTAATCTAATTGGACTCCATATGTGCTCAATTGTTAATATTTAGCTAAGTTTCTGATTTAGAGTTGTCTTTGGATGTTTATTGTGAAACTATGCTTAAATGTGGTTATAAACACTCATAAACGTATTGTGATTTTCAGGAGATCTGTGAGTGATGGAGTCCATTGGCATTGAACCATTGAGAAGAGAGTTAAAGACTCAAGAAAATCAGTATCAACCCCTAGAAGCAAAGAAAGAGGGAGAAATTTAAAGAAAGCAAGTGACACGAGGTGGGCCGTGTCCTTCTTTGGATCTTCAACATGGACCTGACCAACAACACGGGATAGGCCGTGTACATCTCTGTCTTCACAAGAGGATCCAGTTTTGAGCATTGACCATCAACACGGCCCGTGTCATTTAACACGAGGTGGGCCGTGTTTCTCTCTGACTTGCAAAACACTTGAATTTTTGTTACCAGAACCTGACACGGGGTAGGCCGTGTCAAATGACACGGCTCGTGTCGTCGCATCAGAACATTAGATACGAATTTTAATGATGTGCTAGGTCTCAAAAGTTATAAATAGGATTGCCTGGGGCTTTAAAAGAAGGGTCTGGACTGGGAAACTGCCAAGAGGCTAAGGAGAAGACCAAGAACAAGGGAGAAGGAGATTGGATCGAAGATTGGAGTCTCGGGTTCGAGCAATTGGAGATCAATCATCCCCAACCTTTGGAAACTAGTTTGATCTTTAGTTTTCTTCTGCACTTCTATTATTGACAATGTTTTTCTTCTTCTATTCTTTTGGTTTTGAATTTGCTATGTGTGACTAGTTTTCTTATATGGTTAAGGGAAGATGAAACCCTAGTTTTGATTATGTGATTCTTGCATATTTCTTTATATCAATACAATTGTGTTTTTATTCATATGTTTCTGTTCTTAATTTAGTATAAAGGTTTTTATACTCTTTGCCAATTTTGAAAGTGGTAAAACTAGGATTGCTATCTTGTGATTTGCGGTGGTAGGGACTAGTGAGCATATGATCTAAGTAATTTAATCCCCGTGTGAGATTTGATCTTAGTGTGATTGGTTTTCTAAATCTTAATGCAATCAATAAGTAAGTGTAAGAGCGGTTGCTTTACAAATAATTATTGATTAGGGATTGATTTGAGCGGTTGCTGAATTAACCAAAACTTAAGGAAAACAGATAATTAATCTCACAATCACATAAAAATATAATTGATCATATTGGTATAAAGGATATGTGGGATAGCATAATCATATAAATCTAGTGGTGGATTCCATCTCTTAACCATTTTCTTTTAATTGATTTTCCAAATTATATTTACTATTTTTGTTTTGAATTCAATTTATGTTTTTAATTTCAACAAACAAAACCCCCGTTTTATTGTTTACTGTTTTTGAGTGTTTAAATTAAGATTCAAATTATAGTGTTAATTGAATTAGTTCTCTGTGGATCGACCCTTGCTAACTACAACTGGTTGCAAGGTTTTTATTTTTTGGTGGAACTTGGCAACTGATTTTCATTCTAAATTTTAATCACAATCCACACCACACTAGCAACCTCTATCCCAAGGAAGTACTTCAGCTTCCCCAAGTCCTTTATTTCAAACTGTGCAGCTAGTTTTTCTTTTAGGACCTGTTTCTCAACCTCATCATCACCGGCAATGATCATGTCATCAACATAAACCAGAAGAAGTGTAAGCTTGCCTTCTTTGGAATGTTTTATAAAGAGGGTATGATCTCCCTGGCTCTGCCTATAACCCAAGGACACCATAGCATTGGTGAACCTGCCAAACCAAGCACGAGGAGACTGCTTGAGTCCATATAAGGCTTTCCTTAACTTGCACACCATATTCCCTCCACCGGTAGGTCCATATCCTGGTGGGATGTCCATATATACTTCCTCTTCCAAATTCCCATGGAGAAAAGCATTTTTAACATCAAATTGGTGCAAGTCTCATCCAAAGTGTGCTGCCAAGGAGAGAATGATCCTGACTGTGTTCATCTTTGCTACTGGGGCAAATGTTTCCTCATAATCAATCCCATATGTCTGAGTATACCCTTTTGCAACCAGCCTTGCTTTATACCGGTCTAGAGTACCATCAGACTGATATTTCACTGTGTAAATCCATCTGCACCCAACTATCCTTTTGTCCTTCGGCTTCTCAACAATTTCCCAGGTCTCATTCTTGTTTAAAGCACTCATTTCTTCATGCATGGCTTGAACCCAATTCTTATCCATTAGTGTTTCTTGTACTGAAGTGGGGACTCTGGTAGAATCAATTGTTGAAATAAAACTCCGATGCTGTACTGATAGGTTTTTAGTGGACACAAACTGAGATATAGGGTATTTTGCACAAATTCTTCTGGCTTTTCTTAAGGCTATTGGCAAGTCATCAGGGTTAGGTTCACAAATATCATGTAAAGAACTATTCAAAGGCTCAGAATCAGGAATGCTTACCTCTGGTTCAGGCGACTGAAGTTGCTGTTGGACCAGGTTGGGTTTTTTCCGATAATACACCTGCTTGTATCGATCTATAGGAATAGATACTGATTCTTTAGGTGTCTCTGAAGTACCAAAAGATGATGTCACATCCTTCATCAGAGGAGGGACAAATGACTCAATAGATTCAGCCAGAAGAGGAACAAAAGATGAATCAAGAGACTCAGCTTCTTGACCACTCTCCCCCTGAAGCTGAGGACGAAGGTGAAAAGACTCGGATTCATGAAAAGTGACATCCATGGAGACATAGACACGACGACTTTGAGGATGATAACATTTGTACCCCTTTTTGTCTGGTGCATACCCTATGAAGATACATTTGACAGCCCTAGGATCCAACTTACCACGATATTGACTATGGATATGAACAAAGGCAACACAACCAAAGACACGACACAGGAGATTCTTCATGGTAGGAACGGAAGGGAAGAAGGAAGTCATGAGTTGCACAGGACTAAGACCGTCCAAGACACGAGAGGGCAATCTGTTTATCAAGTATGCGGCAGTTAAGACAGCTTCCCCCCAATAAGACTTAGGGACAGACATTTGGAATAGAAGAGCCCTTGCAATTTCTAGGATATGACGGTTCTTCCTTTCTGCAACCCCATTTTGTTGGGAGGTATCAACACAAGTTAACTTATGTAACACACCATGTTCTTTATTGAATTTTGTGAAATGTTGATTCACATATTCCTTGCCATTATCATATCGTAACCATTTTATAGATTTTCCAAACTGGGTTTGAACCATGCGATAGAAATTCAAGAATATTTGAAACACTTCAGATTTATCCTTCATAAAAAATATCCATGTGACCCTAGTGCAGTCATCAATAAATGAAACAAACCATTTTGCACCAGATATATTAGAATTAGAGGAAGGGCCCCACACATCAGAATGAATAAGATCAAAAGGTTCAATACTTTTATTATTACTTGGAGAAAAAGTTGTGCGATGGTGTTTCGCAAACTGACAAACATCACAAAGAAAAGACTCAACAGACTCATTTTTAAACAATTATGGAAATAATGACCTAATAAGACTGAAAGGAGGATGACCAAGGCGTTTGTGGTGAAGCCATATCTGAGATGCAGCGGAATCTGAACTTGTCGCATGATTGGATGTGGACACCGTCTAACTAGTACTACCATGAGTCCGATGTAGAACATATAACCCTCCCTGTTCCTCAGCAACCCCCAATCGTCCTCCTCGAGGTAAGATCCTGAAACACACAATGAGAGGGAAAGAAGGTCACTGTACAATTTAAATTTGTGGTAAGCTTATGAATAGAACTAAGGTTATTTGACAAATGAGGGACATGAAGCGCATTATGTAAAGGAAGGGAAGGTTGAAGTGAAATAGTACCACATCCTGAAATAGGGACATGGGAGCCACTAGCAACCGTGATGTGATACTTACCAGATAATTTAGAGTAAGCGGAAAAATATGAAGGATGAGAGGTCATATGATCAGTAGCACCAGAGTCAATAATCCAGAGATCCTCAGATACAGTACTAGAAACATTAAAGGAAAAAGAACTTAAATTCTTACCAGTCATGGTTAGAGAACCAGTGCCAGAAGGCTTACTCATAGAATCCAAGAGAGTGCGCAAACGATCCAACTCGGCTTTACTAAGCGCCGGAATTGCCTCCCCAAATGGTGGTACAGATACCTTTTCACCCTCAATAACCAAGTCGGACACTGTTTGATTAACTTGCCTTTGTTGACTGCCTTTAAAACCCCCAGAGCATCCAAGAACCTTGTCTCTGCCATGGAGTTTAAAACAAGTGTCCTTAGTGTGACCAGACTTCTTGCAAAAAGGACACCAGCACTCGTCACGTTTGGCGGACGACTTCCAAGAGGATGAGCCAGGCCTTTCAGATGATAACCCACCAATAGGACCTTTGCCGGTGGCTAAAGCAGAACCATCACTTGAATTACCATTATTCAACATGACAGCCCGACGACTTTCTTCCCTCCTAACTGTGTAGAACACCTCGGAAAGAGAAGGAAGCTTGTCCTTACCTAAAATCTGAACCCGAATTGGATCATACTCAGAATTCAACCCAGAGAGAAACTTAAAGACCCGTCCACGCTCAATAAACTTGGTTAAAGTAGCAGAATCCTTAGTGCATTTCATCTTTAAATCCTGGTTTTGATCCAGCTCAATCCATAAACCATTCAGAGTACCATAATAATCAGTGACAAAAAGAGATCCTTGCTTGGTATTAAAAATTGTGTTTTCTAATTCATAACACGCAGCAATATCTTGTTTCATAGAATAGGTTTAACTCAAACTATCCCAAATTTCACATGCAAAAGTAAAAAACATACAATTCTTACTGATATCTGGTGTCATAGAGTTCCATAGCCAAGTCATAATCAAAGAATCTTCATCATCCCAAATTCCAAATCAGGTCATCAGCCTTCGGAGGATCCTCGACAATGTGTGACAACTTCCGACGACCCTTGAGAGTGGTGCGAATAACCTAGGCCCATTGGAGATAATTCTTACCATTGAGGTGATAAGAAGAGTGTAAAATAGGAAGATCATGGGGATTCAGTGCTGCGACGGCAACCTGAGGCGTTGTAGTGATGGTGGAGGACTGGGTGTCTACTGTAGACAATCCGGTTGGACCTGAAAACAGTCAGAAAGGAACGGGGAGGAGCCAACGAGCAGAACGGAGGTGGTCGCGCAGTGAACGGCGGCGTGTGGCTCTCATGCGCGTACAATGCGGCGGCGCGTGGACTGCTCGTGGCGACGCGTGGCTGGTCGGTTTGGGGTGGGCTTTTCGGAGGTGGCTGGAAAAACGCCGACAAGCAGGTTGACGGGGGCAGTGAGGCAAAAATCGGCGGCGGCAGGTGGCGGGTGGTGGTTTGAAGACTTAGGCAGCAATAAGGCTGCAATAGGAGACAACAATAAGGCTGCTGAACGAAAGGAAAAACAAAGGCAAGCCCTAGGAACGACCTAGGCTACTGATACCATATAGAATGTATGAATATTATTCCTTGAATTATTGTGTACAGAGAAAGTTACAATATATAGGCTAATGCTATTGATTGCTATCCTAAAAATAAGGGAGAAAAATCAGCCCTAATAAAAACAAGAATAAAATCATATCTGTACATATCTGATATTAATGCTGATACATTACAACACCCTCTATCCGCTGATAAGTTAGATGGCAGCAACTATGATACTTGGGCTTCAGACATCAAGTTGCGGCTTAAAAGTCAAGGCTATGAAGACCACCTCACCACGGACCTTACCTCTGTGCCTGCGGAAGAACAACCAAGGTGGAAGAAGATTGACAAACAATTGTGCGTTGTCATCAAGTCCACCATTCACTCGTCTCTCAAGTAGATCTTCCGTGCTCAGACTACTTGTGCTTCTGTTTGGGAGCAAGCCAAGGTTCTTTACACTAATGATACTCAACGGCTATATAGGGTTTGTCACAACCTCATGAGTATTATTGCTCCTCGTCAGTTTGATGGACCTATGTCTGCTTACTTGGGAAAGGTTCACGGTGCTCTCCATGATTTCAATGATGAGTTATTACCCCCTGCTGCTACCCCAACACAAGAACTCGAGCAACGCAGCACCTTCTTCATGCTCATGGCTTTGTATGGTTTGCCTCCAGAATATTCTGCCAACCGTGATCAGATTTTGGGTTCGCCTACTATCCCCACTGTGTCCTCCGTGGTCTACTTTGCTTCGGGTCCCAGCTAAGCAGCCCTCTAGTTTTGTCCTAGCCCCGGCTCCAGTTGATACTTCTGCCCTCGTCTCCCAAAGTGCCAACGTGGTCGTTCTCGCACTGGCACCTCGGGTAAGCCCTGTCCGAAGTGTACATTCTGTAACAGGTTGGGTCATACTGAGGATCGATGTTGGACCAAACATGGCCGTCCTTCACGGGCTGCCAATGTTGCCCAGGCTGCTATACCTGATTTACCTGAGCCTTCTGCACCACCGTCCCCATCTCCAGATGCCTATGCAGATTTTCTAAAATGGTTTGAGCAACAACAGGCTTCTAACTCTACTGCATCTGTTGAGCACACTGGTAATGCATTTGCTTGTCTCTCTCAATCACCACCCTTAGGTCCTTGGGTCCTTGACTCTGGTGTATCTGACCATATCTCTGGTAATAAGCGCCTTTTCTCCAAATTTTCTAACTCTGGCTATTTACCTATAATTACTTTAACAATGGTTCCCAAACACAGCCCGAAGGGATTGACATTGTCCATCCCTTCCCTTCTCTGTCTGTTGATTCAGTTCTTTATGTCCCTGGATGTCCTTTTAATTTACTATCTATTAGTCGTTTGACACGTTCTTTAGATTGTCGCATTAGTTTCACTAAAGACTCTGTCATTTTGCAGGACCGGAGTTCGGGACGGATGATTGGCGCCAGATGTGAGTCTAATGGCCTTTACCAACTCTCTGCCACTTCTCGTGTGTGCTCTGTTACGGATTCCCCTCTCACCATCCATGCTTAGTTGGGTCATCCTAGCCTTGCCAAACTACAACAAATGGTGCCGAACTTTTCTAAGTTATCTAGTTTACCTTGTGAGTCGTGTCAACTTGGGAAACACACCCGTAGTCCGTTTCCCGATAGAGTGTGTCGTCGAGCTGCGTCTCCTTTTGCTTTAGTGCATTCTGATATTTGGAGTCCTAGTCGTGTTGAGTCTACTTTTGGGTTCAAATACTTTGTTACTTTTATTGATGATTGTTCTCGGTGTACTTGGTTATTTTTAATGAAAAACATATCAGAGTTGTTTTCAATTTTTCAAACCTTTTATCATGAAATAAAAACTCAGTTTAGTGTTCCGATTCGTATTTTGCATAATGACAATGCCCGTGAATTTTTATCTCAGAATTTTCAAGCTTTTATGGCATCTCATGGCATTCTTAACCAAACATCATGTGCCTATACCCCTCAACAAAATAGAGCTGCTGAGCGCAAAAATAGACATCTTATTGAAACAATTCGGACCCTTTTGTATCATGGTCGTATTCCCTTCCGTTTTTGGGGCGATGCAGTCCTCACTGCTTGCTATTTGATTAATCGTATGCCCTCTTCTGTTCTTGATAACTGGGTACCCCATTCTGTTTTATTCCCTTACCAAACCCTCCACTCTTTGCCGCCTTGTGTCTTCGGATCGACATGTTTTGTCCATAATGTTACTCTGACAAACTGTCTTCTCGCTTCATCAAATGTGTTTTTCTCGGTTACCATTGGTCTCAAAAGGGTTATCGATGTTTTTCACCCACTCTTAAGCGCTATCTAGTCTTTGCCGATGTTACATTCTTCGAGTCTGTTCCTTTCTTTGAGTTTCCTGACCTGTCACTTACACCCATTACTGAGGTCCTTCCTATTTTTCCTCCTCTTGTCCCTGTTGACCCTGCTCCATCACCACCTTCCCCTGTTGGTGCCCCGGTCCCTACTACTGGCCCTATCCAGGTCTATCATCATCGACTATAGCCACCACCACTTCCGTCACCACCATCATCAGAGGTTGTAGAGGTTACTGAGGCCCCTGTGGACTCTCATTCGACACCACCTCCTTTACCAGCTCCAAAACTGCCTCTTGCGTCAGACCTTCCCATTACTCTTCGAAAAGGTATTAGATCCACTCGTAACTCTTCTCCTCACTATGTTACTCTAAGTTACCATCGCTTCTCTTTATTGCATTATGCTTGTCTTTCCACCTTGTCTTCTGTGTCTATTCCTAAATCTCTAGGTGAAGCTTTATCCCATCCTGGGTGGCGACAAGTAATGATTGATGAAATGTGTGCACTTCAGAGCAGTGGTACTTGGGACCTTGTTCCTTTTCCTTCTGGGAAGTCTATTGTAGGTTGCCGGTGGATTTATATGGTCAAGGTTGGCCCTGATGGCACTCTTGATCGCCTAAAGGCTCGTTTAGTGGCAAAAGGGTATACCCAGATATTTGGTTTGGATTATGACGACACTTTCTCATTAGTTGCGAAGATGGCTTCTGTTCGGCTTTTTCTGTCTATGGCTGCTATTTGCCATTGGTCCCTTCATCAGCTAGATGTCAAGAATGTTTTTCTTCATGGTGATCTAGAAGAAGAAGTCTACATGGAGCAACCTCCAGGGTATGTTGCTTAGGGGGAGTCTTCTGGCCTCGTTTGTCGTCTACACAAGTCCTTGTATGGTCTCAAACAATCTCCCCGGGTTTGGTTTGATCGATTTAGTACTGTTGTTCAGCAGTTTGGTATGACTCGCAATGAGGCTGACCACTCTGTCTTCTATCGCCATACATTCCGATGTTGTATCTATTTGATTGTGTATGTGGACGACATTGTTATCACAGGCAACGATTACCGAGGTATAACTTAGATAAAACAGCACCTCTGTCATCACTTTCAGACCAAAAATCTTGGCAAACTTCGTTATTTCTTGGAAATTGAAGTGGCACAATCCAAGGATGTCATAGTAATCTCACAAAGGAAGTATGCTATGGACATTCTTGAGGAAACAGGACTATTGAATGCAAAGCCGGTTATCACCCCTATGGATCCCAATGTTAGACTTTTACGGGATCAAGAGGAGCTACTTTCAGACCAAGGAAGATATAGACGATTGGTTGGAAAACTTAACTACCTTACTGTTACCCGTCCAGATATCTCCTTTGTGGTGAGTGTAGTAAGCCAATTTCTAAACTCACCTTGTGAAGGACATTGGGATGCAGTGATTCGTATTCTCAGATATATTAAGGGAGCTCTAGGAAAAGGCCTTGTCTATGAAAACAAAGGACACACTCAGATTGTAGGATACTCGGATGCTGATTGGGCAGGTTCTCCTACTGATAGGAGATCCACTTCTAGTTATTGTGTATCCATTGGGGGTAATCTGATATCCTGGAAGAGTAAGAAACAAAATATGGTTGCAAGATCAAGTGCCGAAGCAGAATATCGAGCCATGACCTCAGCTACTTGCGAGCTCATTTGGTTAAAACAACTTTTTAAAGAGCTTCAGTTTGGAAACGTTATGCAAATGACTCTTATTTGTGATAACCAAGCTGCATTGCATATCGCTTCCAATCCAGTATTTCATGAGGACCAAACACATTGAGATAGACTGTCACTTTATTAGAGAGAAGATCTTGTCTGGAGACATCACCACTAGCTTTGTCAATTCAAATGATCAACTGACAGATGTTTTCACTAAGTCTTTGAGAGGTCCTCGAGTAAACTATATTTGTAACAAGCTTGGTGCATATGACTTATATGCTCCAGCTTGAGGGAGAGTGTTGAAAACGTGTAAATATCTTTTGTATTTATGTAGTTTCCTTGTATAGGCTAATCAAATCATAACAGTAATCTTTGTATTTATTGTCATAGATCTATATAAACTGCTCTCTGTCGTGTAGTTGAGACACGCAGTTTCTCAATCCCTATGCTTCTGTTTTCTCTCTTAACATATACTAATAACTAGGGCAAATACTTGTATTACTAATACAAGCCCAAGCCCATTAACCATAAGACTAGCAACCTAATATCTTCTAACACTCCCCCTCAAGCTTAAGCTTGTTACAAGTAGAAAACCCATAAACATAAAACAAATAACAGAACCCCATCCTTATCCGAAAGCGAGAAGAGAAACTCGGCACAATGAAGTTGAACCATTCAAATATGACATAAGGAAGAAGAGAAGATGCTAAACCATCCAAGCGTCCAAGAAGGAAGAAGAGAAACTGGGAAACTCTTGCTCCCAAACCTGCAGCACCATTGCTAGTGAGAATCTAGAGTGGCTCCACCTCGCTGATACCCCTTTCCTCCTGCCGGCTCCATTTAGCAAGCAGCCCTTTCCTCTAACATCTCTGGGGCTGCTCCAACTCGTTGGTTGCTCTTTGCCTCCAACCAGGCAGCCCTTTCCTCCAAGCTCAAGGTGCACCAAGAAAATCCACAAGAAGAACAAAGAAACACAGGATAGAACAACAACTTAAGCCTGCCTACTTCAAAGATATCAAATCGACATATCCATAACCTAGCCACTACGTCTCCATCATAGCATGCCAACATAGCAACAAAACACCATATGCAGGATCTGCAACCTCTAAAACCTGCTCGCCGGAGCTCTGGTCACTGGTGACCCTTGCCAGTCTCTGGTAGGAGCTATACATGTCGAAAAATCATAAACCCAACACCGTTGAGGGTGCGCACAACTTCAAAACACACGAACAGTGAGAAAAGCTCCCGAACCTACCACCGTCGCTTCAACCCAGTCACCACCGCCGGGCTGCCGCTCCACTCACTGGAGACATCACCGGCGGAACACCATTGTTTGCACCTGTATGTGCCGGATATCGGAATAGTCGGCCACCCACAACCTCTAGGTCTCGCACACCCATGCTCAGCTACTGATCCACCTCAACGCAGCACCTGATAACTGCACACCGCCCTCAAATCTGGCCAGAAAACCGCTGGCGACCTCAGATCAGCTGGAAAACACCCAAAACGCCGACCATCGAGGCCAGATCGTGGCTACCCACCTTCAACAGAGTCATCTTCACGACATCCCAGCACACCCAAGCTCAACACGTTCAACCTAGGCTGCTGGGTGTTGGGACACCGCCGGTGCTGACGCCAGAGGGCCGATATGTCACCGGCGACCCTTCGACGGTTGCCGAAAAGTTCAAACGGTAGCCATCCTTGGCTACACAAAAGCCAAAACTCGATTTTCTTTTCTTCTATTCTTTTTTTTTTTGTTTCAAAAACACAATACTGTCTTCTTCTTTTCCTTTTCTTTTTTTCTTTTTTTTTTCTTTGTTTCAATCTAAGCTAACAAGAGAGGAAAAATGAGACCAAAACTAAAGGGGAGAATATACAATCGAGTTCCATGAACTCGAAACAGCGGAAGGGAGAAACTCTCCTCAAGGTGGATGATATCACTCTGATACCATGTTGAAGAATTACAGGTTAGGGCTAGGGAGAAGGAAAAGAGACAAAAACGGCTATAAACTGATAATGTTATTGATATGATAATCTGATACAAAACCATAACCTACTATCCTATATATACTAATAACTAGGGTAAATACTTGTACTACTAATACAAGCCGAAGCCCATTAACCATAAGACTAATAACCTAATATTTTCTAACAAAGAGTAAATATTACACTATTAAGTAACTGAGAATTTATTGTTGTGTTCTTTAAGTTTGTAATGCAAACTGTTGCATTTACTAATTAGCTAAAAAGAGGGCGGCCTTTCTATACCTGCGTAGCTTGTAGAACCATTGTTCGGGCTTTTCTTCTAGAACTTTCAACAATTTCAGCTATATGACTATAAGATATAGATTCTTGGTTGTGACAAGCTGAACAATTGGAAGAGCTAGCCTGACCACCAGGATCATCAGAATTAGCCATGGGCTTTAATGACAAAACTGAGGAGCTCCCTTGATATGTGTTGCGCTGCCTCAAACAAAACAAGGCAGAAGAAACCTGCAGAAGTACAATCAACTCATGCAACTGTAAATTATTGGAATAGGAAGGTGTAAAGATAGACAACATGGGATTAAGTCTACTGAGTGGTCCATGAAAATCCATGCCTGTTCATTCGCTTCAGTTAATTGTTTTAGTACTGAAGCATAATTTCTCTTAAAAGGCTCTGAATCCTTCACTGAGTTGTCTCCATATTTCTGGCTTTCCAATGCCCCATCGTTCATGTGCTTCAGTTCAGACAACACAAGTTCCTAAAAGTTCAAAATTATCAGCTCAAAACTCACTTTAGAAACGGGATATTTTGAAAGGCAGATGTTTTCTTTTTATTATAACAAGAAAAATGGGGAAAAAAATGAGATGGTTTAGGAAGTACCTTCTTGTCAAGAGCACGAGTCAACTCTGAAATAGCTAATATGTCAGCTTCTTTTGGATGGACATGTTCAAGAAGGGAAGGTTGAGAACTTGATGCTAGTTGGGCAATACCAATCTCACTGCACACAACTTTTACTTGTGATTTGGAGCTTGAAGAAACCCCCTAAAAAAGAAAGAAATAAAAGAAATACATGAAAACAACTCAAGGATCGATCAGGATAAAAATAGTTTGAATCCATTAAAAGCATACAACTTAAAGAAACATTGTGAAAACTATTTAAATCAAATGAAAATTAAGATGATTATGTTTCTAACTTTGAGTTGACTCAATGTATCGGTCATCTAAGATCAATGTATCAGTTCTCTAAGAAATACAAATCAACAACAACAAAAGTCTTTTCCAACTATGTGAGGTCGGTTACATGGATCAAATGACGTCATTGTGTTATGTCAAAAACCAAGTCTCCAGTAAGTAGAAGTTGGTTCTGATTACATAGAATTCTTTGAGAAGAACTAAGACAAATAGAACTCGTTAATCAAGGAGATAGACTATGACTATCAGTGTCTGAGTCGTATCACCTCCAAATATTCAAAGAATTAATTGGGCTATAAATAAGGAATCCAACGTAGATACAACCCTATATCGGCATTTACAGGACTAAAACAGGACCCCTCACTCCAGAATCAGTATTGTACTAAAGCATGTTTCTTAGCTATAGAATCCATCCAAAGATATACCAATCCTTCCTTCAGCTCAGAATACGCATAATTTAATTCCTATATGCTTGCACTCTGGGATTTGTTGTATACCCAAATTATGATAAAGCAGTATTCCTATTCTGTTTTCTACTATTGTTTTCTGGTTTCACAGATTGATGATCAAACAAGTTAAACAGAAGCTTTTAAGTCCTTTAGAGTTATTCAAGATACATGAAAGAGAATATTAGAAGCCACAAAAATTAAATTCCAAAAAGGTTATAAAAGAACTTTTATTTCAAAGAAACATTGAGAGAGAGAGAATAAGAAAAAGACATAGTCTTTTAGTAAGTTTTAGTGATAAATATTAAGCTGCCCTTTCTTCAAGTTAGTAAATACTGATAACTGAGCTAATGTGTGTTTTACTTACACCTTGAAGAATTTGAAACAATCAAATCATCACCATAGAACAGAATCTAAATTCCATCTCAAAATAAATTTGCACCTGTTTTGGTAAAGTACTGCTTCCATGTATAGCGGGGGAAATATAAAGACCTTTAACGGTATCTGAGTTCTCACTAGGGGACAATATTGTGTGCTCTGCAACCTTTCCTTGTTTCAGTTTCCCATTAAGCTTGAGCACATTAAGGTTCTCATCTATCTTAGCAGGAGTGATATTGTGTCTTATCAGAGATGTAGGCATATTTTCAAATGGATACAAAGGCATGCAGTCAATATCCTGCAATATGAAAATATGTGTCACATTATGCTATTGCTAGAGAAAACTACCAATCGATCATACTCTCTGAGGACATTAATGGGGAAACAGGATGGAAAGTAAGATGAGAAGAAATTGCAGATATTCAAAATCAAACTACCAAATAAACTGTTTTCAGAATCTGTAATAGTGGCAAACAATCTCTAAGATTATTAAAATCGGGATTCTACTCAAATCGTTTCAGGGATAACAGGACCAGATTGTAGGATTACATCGACGATTATAAGATCCTATGATCTATTAAAATAAAAGGATATACACCATTAACTTTAAGTATGAGAGAAAGATAAAATAACTTAATTTGACATTAAAAAATTAAATATCTTTTTGGTAGAATAGTACAATCTAGGAAGCACGGATATGACAAGACTCAAATACAATACGACACGTACACAAGGATATGGCAAATTCAAAAAAAAATAGGACACAACATGGATAGGGTAAAAGACATAAAACACAAATCTTAAATTAAAACGAGACATCAATGTTCCAAAAGTCAGCATTAATCATTGTACACACAAAAAATTACTACCATTTATTTAATTATTTTGGTATCCCAACTGTATTGGTATAAAAATTCAAAAAATAAAAGTAAAAAAATTACAGGATGCAGCTAGGAGTATCTGATGGTCTCTAAGGAATATTCCACATGGATACATGTCCGACACCATTATGGAGGCTATAAAGTGTCAATGCTTCTTTGGGTACAACAAAGTATAACGTAAACAATTGAGAAAAAAATCCATAATGATGCACCAATTCCGAAGCAGCCTCATCTCTTTGGTATTTATTGGCTAGATCCCTTTCTTAAAATCAATATCATATAGTCTCCATTTTATTTTGTGTTTTATTCTTCCTTTGTGCTTTTAAAAGTGCTGCAAACTTCTTTTTAGTATCATTAGGTACTTTGGCACATGCACTCACACCAAGAATGGATCGTTTTGTATATCTATTGGATCGTTTTGCTATCAAGGGACCACAAGATTGTATGGTCCTACAATCAAAATTGGGATTTTAATAAGCTTGATCTCTACAATCAACTTCTTCATACTTGAAATATAACTTGCTTCATTGTGTGCAATCAATTTCACATCTTGGGTAATTAAAAAATACATGTTGTAAACATCTCATCTGATGCAATAAAATACCCATCCATGGTATATGATTAGGCTTTTAATAATAACAATAAAGGCAGTCCAATGCACAAGGCTCCTACCATTGTCAAAAGAGAAGAAAACATACCATGACAAATTCAACCCCGAGTTCAGGCTGATCAAACTGAACCCGACACCTACAATGGTCAACAGTTAGTATGCTTCCATCGTGAATCTCTCTTGTCTTCGGATGAATAGCAATAACACGCTGCCCAACAATTAAAGGCCGGGCCAAATCAGTAGGAAGGCCTTCCTTGGTTCCAGCAAGAACTTCAGCATAATGTGATCTAACAGATTCCCGGTATTGATTAAGCTTATGTTTTTCTTCTATCAAAAATTGCTCTGAAAATCTCCGTGGTCTGCCAAGAGAACTGCATAAGAGTAGCATATAGATGAGGTACTTTGTCAAGGACCAACTCAACCCAAAAGCTTAAGTTGTTATGTGAAGTCGCATGAATGGTTTTATATCCCTACCATGCTCCGTCACACGAGTTTTAAGAATATGCAAAGATTGAACTATGACCACTTGGTCATAAAGGATCTAATATCATGTCAATGATCAAGTCAACCCAAAAGTTAAAGCCATCAAGTGGAGGCATATGAATGCTTTTATATCTCTAATAGACTTGATCAAGAATGTGATGATAGTATAGGATGAACTACACATATAAATATTTTGAATCAAATACCTTCTAATGACTCCCCACTCAATACGAGTCAATCTAGGAACATGACCTAATCCGACATGGTCCAAGTACTCCATGAACTCTCTCTTTGAAAACCACAGGTAATCGATAGCACTATAAAACCACTCAAAAGTGCACCATCGCCGTGTTTGATGTGAAGACAGGCAATTAACAAGCTTTCCCTGCGATAACAAAAAAAATAATCATATCTTTCATAATCTAAGATTGAAAATTCAATTAATGCCACCGAACAAAAATGATAGATAATTAACCTTGTGACTAGAAGAACTATTCTGGAGTGAAGCAATGGATTTATTATGTTGACCACTTAAAATATTTCCAGACATCATTGAATCTCGTTGTACCGTTAGTTTTGGTTTTTCCATCTTTCTTCTAGGCCTTCCTTTGTTTACTAGACTGACTTGGTTAGTAGATGAAACCTTTATGGGGGATAAAGATGAATCATCCTCTTCCCCTTTGTCATTAGTACTTGTAGACATCTTTGCTGGGGATTTCACCACTTTTAGTTGTCTTGAATGTGCTGAACAAACAGATGACCGCTTACCTTTAACCATGGACTTCTTCACCTCATCAGTAGCCTATAATGAAGAAGATAATATTTGGATACTGTAAGTAGGCAGCACATGGAAATATACAAGAGAATGTCAAGCACAATTAGTACAAGAGATACATTTTGGCAAAGCAAGGCAGATTCATAGATTTATACAAAGTGAAATACAGAAAAGAAAATTCTAAAAGCCAAAATAGAAAACTAATCAACTAGAATACACTTCATGTGGAATACAGAATGTAAAATATAATAGATGTTAGAGATGTAATAAAACCATTCATGAGCCTTCACCTAACAGCTTAAGCTTTTAGGTGAAGGCTTATGAATGGTTTTGTATCTAACATGCCCCCTTACGCAACTCTCCTAAAAGCTTAAGCTGTTAGGAGAAGGCTCATTAGTGGTTTTATTACATCTCTAACAATAGACAAGTATAGAAGTTTCACTGTTTAGAGCAAACATAATAAGGTGGGAAAAGCAATTTCATGCATGTCCTAGGCCACGATAGAAAAAAAGTAAAATACTTACATGAGCTTTATGAAATCTAGGTTGCAACATTGAGTCTTAAAAGCCTTTTGAAATATTAGAGGAAGAGCCAAAGATCAAATACAAAATAGGCATTATGAAATCGCACAGCTGAAATGAGTAATTTTTTATGTCTACCACTATTAAGTGCAAAACAATTAATTAAACATATTTACACATTAGTTGTGAACATTATCATACTTTCACTAAATATCACGTATAAGGTGAGGAAACAAGTTGTCATCAACCGAGACTGGCTAGTATGTTGTACCACAAACACAAATTGCCAGCACATAACTACACACCTTGGCTTTCTGGGAACCACTTAAATGAGAACCAGTATGTGTTTCATTGTTCTGCAATAAACAAGTTACTTCTTACTTGCATACTACATGTCAAATATCAGACAGAAAATATAGAGAAACTGAGAAACCATAAATTTTGCAACTGAATGCTGGAAAATAACCGAGTTCTTACTTTCAAGGTAAAAGAGTTTTGTTTCCTTTTCCTGATTCCTGCATTTTGCTGGTATGCTCCCTCTGCTTCAGGAACAGCAGCTCCATTATCAGAGAAAACCTTGCCCAATTTACTTGAAGCAATGCTTTCAATCCTGGGAAATACATTATGTGTTTTCATTTTAGACTCATCAACATCATGGTTTCCTTCCTTGAACTGTGCAGATGACTCTGAGACACAGAAAACAGCATATGAAAAGATTTAGACAATCATAAAGTATGATGAAAAAGGATTTTCATAGAATAAATAGATGATTTCTCTAGGGGGGTGGGGAGAAGCCAAGTTGTAACAGATATTATGCCTTTTATGAATATCTAAAACTATACCATAGGAACAAACAGGATAGAGGGAAGAAAATGATATGGTAAAACAGCGCAAAAGGCAAAGAAATAATCAACTGAGTGAAGCATGTAAAAATTATTTTAAAATTACTATAATACAATATATATATATATATATATATATATATATATATATACACATATATGTGTGTGTGTGTGTGTACCAGATTAAGAAGTCTAATATTCTTCAGCAGATTTAAAGGTGAGCTCAGTTGATGAACTATTAGAGAAAGTTCTCGAGGGAAGAGATTAGTTGGGGTAAAGACAAAGGTTATGTTGAATTACAATGGCAGGATATATATATATATGTGTGTGTGTGTGTGTGTGTACCAGATTAAGAAGTCTAATATTCTTCAGCAGATTTAAAGGTGAGCTCGGTTGATGAACTATTAGAGAAAGTTCTCGAGGGAAGAGATTAGTTGTGGTAAAGACAAAGGTTATGTTGAATTACAATGGCAGGATAGTTGGTTCAAAGGGTAGCTAGTGGGATGAGGAAGCCAAGTTACACTAACAAGTAAATGTAACGGAAAATGGAGTTATTGAAGATTCATCTTTGGAGATACATGAGACATCAGTATTTGTCGAAATCCCATATAAAAGAAGTCCCTTTAGGATTTAGATCGGCATCTCATTTCTGGCAAGTAAACCAGTTGGCAAGAGAGACCTTTAGAATCGGAACAGGCTGTTAGACAAACATTTTTTAATATAAAAGCAAAGCACCTATATCAGATGGTCTTGCAATAGCTTTATTGCAAAACTGTTGGAAGCTAAGATTTAATGAGTTTATGCCAGAGGAAGGAGGTATCGGAGTATGATTTCCTCCTTTATAACTCGAGCACCAAAAAGTTGAAAGACAGACACAAAAAAAAAAAAGATTTAGAAAATTGTACTCTTGGTACACAACCTGCTTAAGCAAGAAAAAAATTGTTCAATGCTGATGCATAGAATAGTGCATCCCAGCAGAGGAAGCAACCATGACCACAGCACCACGGAGAGAGCTATAAACAGAATCCTATCACATAACAAATGTACTGGGAAAAAGAGATCCTTAAAAGTACGAGCATTCATATGGTTATGCATGTCAAGAACTAATAATTTCAGAAGTTACAGCTAATGTGACTCTAAAATAGAAGATTCAAATTGAAAAGGTGGAGACTGCTTTTAGGCTTACCATGCACAAAATCCTTCTGCCCCCTAAAACAGAAAATTACATGATGGATTATATTCCCAGTGTGATATTATTGAAAGATCTAGCTACCCTTTAATAAGTTAATGAATGGTCCGATATGTCAGTCAGCGTTTATGTCAATAAATGAAGAGAAAAAAAAAGGATGGGGATTGGTGCATATAACCACATAACCACTCATGTTAGATGTTAGTCCTTGCAAGTTTATTATTTATTCAGATTGACCCATGGGAGAAAGGAGAAGGAATAGTTTAAATGAAATGATTCGAAGATTAATGTGTCAAAAAACATAGATGTCTTACCAGTGTCAGGGTTTGTTACTGGCATCATCAAAGACAGATCAGCCAAAGTTTTCAGAGCATCAAAAGCAGAACCTTCATCTACAAAGAGAAAAGGGGGGGAGGGGGGATGAATGCCTTAATAACAACTGTACTTCAAATTGGAATAACAGGACAAACTTGAAGCCCAAGAAAATGGTAAAGGAAAAAGAGTAAAAGACACTAAAACCTACTGATGCGAAATTCCAACAAATGTATAACTATTCTCATCCAAATAAATTTTAGGTTTAACTGTTAAATAAAACAGTTTATAATTTAAAAGAGAATAATATGCTAGAGGTTACATCAAGTAAACATCTAATTCAATAAAACTATCTTGCACCCTATTCAATAATGAAAAGCAAAAGGAAACAGATAGAGAAGTTTCTTCTCCAATTGATTTTCCTTTCCTGCTCAAACATCACCAAGTACAATAACTGTGATGCACTAAAATCATTAAACTCTAAGCTAACAACCAAAAAAGCATAAGCAATACAAATTCAGTTCATTCCAAAATCTTCCAATAAAACTTTAGGCCTATAAAAGGCTTCTTATGCTCGTAATATCTCACAGACAAAACAAAATTTAGCCTCTATTCTCAATAAAATGTTATAAAACAAATTGAAAGAAGAGAACATATAACAGAAAATTAAAGAAAAAAGTTATAACAATAATCCAAGAGGCATATAATAATTAGAAAATCGTGCTTAAATGGCACATATATCCTTCTACTTATTAAGGAAGAAAGGCAACATATTCTGGAGTGTGAGGTCTTTCTTTCAGTAAGAAATACAGTATGCTCTGTGTTAGTAAGCCTCCTATCACTAAAGTATACGTGAGGAGAAAGGATGTGGGCTGTGGGAAATCAGAGGCCCAAGTGGGCATGGGACATGTTGTAACCACGGCTAACTAACTGCCAGCTTGGCAGTGTAGTGGAGGGGAGAGGAAATTCGATTAGGATCCTTGCAGATCCCTATAGATATAAGAAAGAGAGAGAGGAGGGAGGGAGGTAGGAAAGAAGTGAGTAAGGAAATTGGGAGAGAACTAGGCCTCTCGAATGCCTGGACTATCAATTTGTTTCTCTTATTTTTTCTGTTGAATATCAGTAAATTCTCTGTTTTTGTTGCATTTTTTGATCCGGTTTCTATCAAGTGGTATCAAAGCTCCTGATCTTGGGAGCTGTGAATGGTAAGCACGAGAATGGAGGCGAGACTGGAAGCCATGGAGAATGGGTTTGAGAGGTGGAAAGAAACCCAAGATACGAGGATGAAGAAGAGTGAAGAGGTTCAAGAAGAGCTGTTATGATTGATTTGTGACTTACCTCGCAGCAACAGTGAGAGGCGATAGAGGGACGAGTCAGAAGGATGATCCAGAGACGAATCGGAAGGGGAAGGAGATGGGGGGAGCCCTAACATGAACAATTGGCGGACCCGAGTTGAAACTGACGAACGGTGGAGGAAGATGGAGACCCCGGTGTTCGACGGCGACGATGCTTATGGCTGGGTCAATCAGGTTGAGCGTTACTTTATTGTGAACGGAATGGGGGAAAAGGAGAGGCTACAAGCTGTCGTGGTGGCGCTAGAGGGTCGAGCACTGAACTGGTTTCAGTGGTGGGAATCAAGAACCTCGAAGGCAACGTGGTCGGCGTTCTGAGGAGCAGTCATTCAGAGGTTCCAACCAACAATGACTCAAAACCCAAATGAAGTACTCTTGGGCATACATCAAGTTGGATCTGTCAGTGAGTTTCGGAAGCAATTTGAGATGGTTTCAGGTCCCCTCCGGCAGACTGAAGAAGAAATATTGAAAGGAATATGGATGAATGGGTTAAGGGAAGAGATAAGGGCAGAATTGAAACTTTACAGGTTTGATTCATTTGATGGATCAGGCCCAACTGATTGAAGAGAAGAATTGGGCTGCTGTCAAGGTAGGCCCAAGTGGGGAAGCTAGAGTTGGGGCTCAGTCTAGAATGAGCCCACTCGTAAAAACCACTACTATGGGAGTGGGGCTGCGGCCAAATACTAACACTGAGCAAGGGAAAGAAGGGTCTACAGTAACTACGGGCTTCTCCAAGGCTAATTACACCAGCAAGTCCACAACAGAGGCTAAACCAGGTGATAGTTCAAGCAGTAACAGAGGAGGAGGAGGCTATAAAAGGCTATCTAACGCTGAGTTGCAGGAGAAAATGAAGAAGGGTTTCTGTTTTAGGTGTGATGAAAAGTTTAGTCCTAAACATATATGTAAATTCAAGTAATTCCATTTGATGGTGGTTGAAAATGAGGAAAATGTAGAAGAAATTCAAGGGGGAGCACTATATGATGAGAAGAACAAAGCAGAGGAGAAAGCATTGCAATTGTCAACCTATAGCATGATGGGTATGACCTCCAGAAAGTCTTTGAAACTACTGGGGCAAATAGGAGAGAAAAGGGTGGTTGTGCATATAGATTGTGGGGCCTCTAACAACTTCATAGCCAAGGGGGTGGTTAAGGAGTTAGACATACCAGTGACAGACACACCAACATACCTAGTGGAGGTGGAAGATGGTCATAAGATCAGAAGTAAAGGGGTTTGCAAGGGTGTAACACTAAGTCTGCAGGAAATCCAAGCTAATCAGGATTTCTTTTTGTTTGAATTAGGTGGGGCTGATGTTGTGCTAGGTTTGGATTGGCTGGAGGGATTGGGAGAAATCAAGGCAAATGTTAAGGATTTGACTTTGAAAATGGAGATGGCAGGAAGGGAGGTAATCTTGAAGGGAGAACCTGCTTTATCTAAGTCTGCCGCATTATTGAAGACTATATACAAAGCCTTGCAAGATGAAGGAAAAGGATTCTACATTGAGTACAGATTTATGACAACAATACAGCCTGAAAGCAACACTATTGACGCAGAGATGGAAGCTGTGTTGCATGATTTTGAAGGTCTGTTTCAAGAACCTCATGGTCTACCCATAACCAGAAGACAAGACCATGCAATACTCCTTAGGGAGGGTGCTCAGATACCTAATATTAGGCCCTATAGGTACCCCCATTACCAAAAAAATGAAATAGAAAAGATAGTGGATGAGATGCTATTAGCTGGAATTATACGGCCAAGCATCAGTCCATATTTCAGCCCAATAATATTGGTCAAAAAGAAGGATGGAGGGTGGAGATTCTGCGTGGATTACAGAGCATTAAATAAGGTAACCATCCCTAATAAGTTTCCTATTCCAGCCATAGATGAGCTCTTAGATGAACTAGGAGGGGTTGTGATATTTTCTAAATTAGACTAGAAATCTGGTTATCACCAGATTAGAATGAGGGAAACATACATACCAAAGACAGCTTTTAGGACTCATGAAGGGCACTATGAGTTCCTCGTAATGCCTTTTGGCCTGTCCAATGCACCCTCGACATTTCAAGCACTCATGAATGAGATGCTGAGCCTTTTCCTAAGGAAGTTTGTACTTGTGTTCTTTGATGACATATTGATCTACAGTAAAGATCAGCAGACACATCTTATGCATATGAGGATGGTCCTTCATTTACTAAGGGAGCATAAGTTATTTATCAACAAGAAGAAGTGCAGCTTTGGCCAAAGACAGTTGGAGTATTTAGGCCGCTTGATTTCAGCAACGGGGGTAAAGGCTAACCCTAAGAAAGTAGAGGCCATGGTTAATTGGCCAACACTAGTGGATGTGAAGAGTTTGAGAGGGTTTCTGGGTTTGACAGGTTATTACAGGAAATTCGTCAAGGACTATGGCAAAATAGCCAGACCTTTGACTCAACAACTTAAGAATGAGGGTTTTTCTTGGGGAGAAGAGGCACATAGAGCTTTTGAGGCCTTGAAGAATGCCATGACCTCTTTACCGGTTTTAGCCATTCCTTATTTTGAGAAAACCTTCACTGTTGCTTCTGGGAGAGGGATTGGGGTTGTGCTAATGCAAGAAGAAAAACCAATAACTTTTATCAGCCAAGGGCTGTCAGACAGAGCTCAAAGCAAATTAGTCTATGAGAAGGAGTTAATGGCCATAATGTTTGCTATCCACAAATGGCGACACTACTTGATGGGAAGGCATTTTGTGGTAAAAACAGATCAAAGAAGTTTGAAGTTCCTAAATGAACAAAGACTGATGGGAGAAGAACAGCAAAAGTGGACATCAACGCTAATAGGATTTGATTTCGAGGTACACTACAAACCAGGGAGAGAAAATAGGGTTGTTGATGCTTTATCAAGATAGATGTTGTTCTCTGCAGTGTCCACTGTGCAGCTAACTGAATTAGAGAATTTGGTGGAAGAGTTGCAGACAGATGCAAAACTCAGGGGCATTTTTCAGGATCTGGTAAGCAAACCTGATGCCCACCAGGTTACCAGACTCAAGGAGGTAAATTATTCTACAAAGGATGGTTGGTGCTGCCTAAATCATCCTCAAAAATTCCTATCATCCTTAGAGAATTTCATGATTCTTCAACAGGAGGGCACTCAGGGTTCTTTAGAACCTACAAAAGGATTTATGGACTGTTGTACTGGGCAGGAATGAAAAAGGACATCCAGAACTATGTGTCAGGCTGTGATACTTGCCAGAAAAACAAATACGCCCTAGCCCCTGCAGGGTTGCTACAACCACTGCCTATTCCAACATAGGTCTGGTCTGAATTCAATGGACTTTATTGGGGGTTTACCAAAGGCTCAAGGGTTTGACACCATCATGGTGATAATGGATAGACTTACCAAATACGCCCACTTCATTGCCTTGTGTCACCCCACTGCAAAAGAAGTGGCTGAGGTATTTACCAAAGAAATTGTAAGGTTACATGGATTTCCAACTTCTATTGTGTCAGATAGAGATAGAGTTTTTATCAGTCATTTTTGGACCGAACTCTTCAAGCAATCAGGGACCAAACTGAGGTTCAGTTCAGCTTATCATCCACAGTCGGACAGCCAGACTGAAATAGTTAACCGCTACCTTGAAACTTATCTAAGATGCCTCATTGGAACCAAGCCTAAGCAGTGGCCCAAATGGTTGAATTGGGCAGAATATTGGTATAATACCAATTACAATAATGCCACTAAAGTTTCTCCTTTTAAGGCCCTCTATGGCAGAGACCTACCTACTTTGTTTAGAGGGACTGCAGATGCATCTACTGTTGAGGAAGTCAATAATCTGATGCTTGAACGAAATCACATGTTGGATGAATTAAAGCACAATCTGGTGCAGGCTGAGAACAGGACAAAAGTCTAGGCCAATAAACATAGAAGGGATGTGAGCTACCAGCCTGGAGACTTTGTTTACCTTAAAATTCAACCCTATCGTTTGAAGTCCCTAGCTAGGAGGGTTAATGAAAAACTCAGCCCTAGATACTATGGTCCATTTGAGATTTTGGAGAAAGTTGGTTCAGTTGCTTACAAACTGAAATTTCCAGATGGAAGTCGGATTCATCCAGTATTTCATGTCTCCCTACTGAAGAAGTCCATTTCTGCACCTGCACTAAGTCAAACACTGCCATTTTTCATTTCAAAAGATTGGGAATTGCAGGTTCAACCTTTGGCAGTCCTAAACCAAAGAACTAATCCTGAAGGAATTCCAGAAATGCTCATCAAAAGGCAAGACCTTCCAGACTTTGAGAGTTCATGGGAATCAATGATGACCATTCAGGAACACTTTCCTGAATTTCACCTTGAGGACAAGGTGAAAGCTTTGGGAGGAAGTATTGTTAGTAAGCCTCCTATCACTAAAGTATACGTGAGGAGAAAGGATGTGGGCTGTGGCAAATCAGAGGCCCAAGTGGGCATGGGACATGTTGTAACCACTGCTAACTAACTGCCAACTTGGCAGTGTAGTGGAGGGGGGAGGAAATTCGGTTAGGATCCTTGTAGATCCCTATAGATATAAGAAAGAGAGAGAGGAGGGAGGGAGGGAGGAAAGAAGTGAGTAAGGAAATTGGGAGAGAACCAGGCCACTCGAATGCCTGGACTATCAATTTGTTTCTCTTATTTTTTTCTGTTGAGTATCAGTAAATTCTCTGTTTCTGTCGCATTTTCTGATCCGGTTTCTATCACTCTGCTTAATGACACAAACACCTGGTACCAAGTTGCCTCATTTTCATTCCCTTTATGGCAGAAAGGTTACCACCTTTGTTTAATAGGACAACTAAGCTAAGCACAAAATTTCAGTTAGAAATAGCAAGTCCTATAAATATATTTATCAGTTAAAAACCAACTTTATGAAGGAGGGTAGTCTAAAGCAATTACTAAATACCTTTCTCAAACAGTAGCTTTTTACTTTTCTTCCTGGAACCCTTGTAAGAGGACCTAGCATTTTTTGCATCTGCAAAATCAGTGTCAAAATTGGATTTGCTAAAACTCAGATTTTTACCATCATCTGTCCCACTGGAGGCTTCCTTTATGTCATCCAAATGCTTGTTTAAATTTTCCTCAGGTTCAGAATTCTTCTCGTAGTGTTTTATTCTCTTTTCCTGATTCCTTCCTCTTCCAATATTTTCTCTACTGCTCCAATGAATTGTTTCTCTAGAATAATCTCCATTATCACCTTCTGTGCTTCCTAAACTCAACTCAGAACTACCCTTATCCAAGTCAGAACTGCAAAACTTGGCTCCAGTTATTTCTGATTTAGCATGCTGAAAACCATAATTAACTAGAATAAGTTTTCATCCTAAAGAAATAACAGAAAAAGACAACTGAAGTTGTTATAGAAGTAACTTATTACCTTCTTCCCACTTTTCTGACCAGGTGATGTCATAGTTTTCTTGTTTGGTGATCCAGAAATTTTTGAAGAGCCACCTCTTTGTGAAGCCTCCGTCAATGCTAATGCAATCTTATGAGCAACATCATTAGTATCAACCATTTGTTTGCAGCCCTGCCTAGCAGATGAAAAAAACTTCTCCCCATTATCTTTACCAATAGAATATGAAATAGGGATGCGAGGAGTCCTTTTTCGAACAGCGTGAGGTCTAATTCCTGAAACAATATCACAAACAACAAAAGGTAAGATCATTAATAGATTTTACTTAAGCAAGAGAAAATGCCTTCCAAATATAAAAGAAAAAAAAAAGGAATATCTTCAAAGATCAGCAGCCTGACATGTTCCTAATAAGATGAAAAATTATCCAAACTTCCTCAATCTTAATGTAACAATTAATGGTTGAAAAACCAAGACAAATACATAGGTACATGAGAGAATGGAGGCAAAGTAATGTTCACATGTATTTTGACATATTAACCCACCAGACTGCCTCTTCTTCAACAATGACAGGCAACCATCGCCTGAAGCAACAGAATGTGACTGAGAATGATCTGAAAATTGTCCATCTAGTGCTTTATTGTCATTTAGATGCTTTCCCCGCAAACGTTTTTGAGGCTTTTTAGATATTTCTGCATCTTCATTGCTTTCTTTTCCACTGTCACTTCCTCCCTGCCAATTAAAATTACTCATATTTTAATTGCCTATGAACATTCGTCAGAAACTGGTTGTGTTACCTATTCCAATTTCCACAACATCTTTTTAACATAATCAATGCTAACTTAAACCAAATACAGTTTAACACCCTTAATGCTCGAAGGAAATTTATCTCATTAGATAGCCTTTTCTTTCATTCATTTATTTTCCAGGGGGTAGGGTAGGAAGGTAGTCCAGATCAATAAGCTAATTATTACCTCCCAAACACAGATTTCAATAGACAAAAGCTAATTACTGCCACTGTTTACCTCTGTCACAGTTGATAATAAACAAATAACATCTTGCAGTTTATATAATTTTCAATAAAATAAATTCTTTTTAAAATCAAAAGAATTAAAAGAAAAATCCTTAGTCTATTGATCAGAAAATTCTGGTATTCACTGTTCTTCACAGTGAAGCAACCTATATTATCCTTTTCAGTTCAAGTAAACTAAAAAAAGCCAGAGTTTTCTTCCTACTCATTAACATGTATGTGGATGCATTTGTATTGATTAAAAAGAGATTACGACAAGTGCCAGTTAAACTGAATGGCAAAACTCTCACATTGAAAAGTAACATGTCATTTAAATCAAAAATCTTGAGAAAAACTAATTTTGAAATAATACAGTTTCTTCTCGTCACACAACTTACGAAACAGATTTCATGTTTGGTTTTGATTAATTTTTAGGGAAAAATCGTTTATTTTTTTTTCGTAAGCTCTCTTAGTAAGATTTTGATTATAAATTGTTTTGAACACAAAATAAGCTAATCTGAATACAAACAATGAGTTGGGTGAATCTTTAATATCACAGCTGGAAAGGAAAACAAATTAAAAACTGCAGAACACAGACACAGGAATGTTACAAAAACAAGAACATCAATGTAAATGTTCACTAAAACTTGCCAAAAGTTTAAACTCATTCTTACCAGTACACTATAATGATCTGTCATCATTGCTATCAGTCCAACAACAGAAGCAGTGCCCTCCGGAAGAGATAAGTATGCCTAAAAATAAATCCAAAGAATAGCATGTTTCACAAACAATATACCACACTAACTATTAAAAAAATTACAAAACATGCCCTAAGTATACCTCTATATGTGAATGTTTAGTACATGTGTTTTAGAATCTTTTTCTGCATGAATAGTGAATACATGGTCTATGCATTTCAGAAATATCAGTAAATTAATCAGGATATGCAAGCTTTTGCTGCACTTACCCTGTTCATAGTGTACAGGGCTTCTACCATTTCCATAGATCTATTACGTACTGCAAGAGCAACCTGTAAACATAGGTAAAAATGTCACTGAAGGACAACATTTTCAGTAATAACATTGCACAGGGAAATCGCGGTGCATCAAAAGAAGTAGATTCACAAAACAAGACACAATTGGATCCTGCAACTTTCTGTAGAATTTTAAGCAATCGTACTTGCTAGATATGTAGCTCATTTATAGTAGACAAAAACCTGATGGTGAGACTTGACTTTTAAAATTTATTCAATAAAAGCACCTTATGACTAAAATATATAACTAACCTTCTTCCAATCTTTCCCATATTTACGGTAAGCTTCATAGAAACGCTCAAGCTCCTCCTTACTCCATTGTGGCCCTAACATGTCAGCCAATTTTCTCTTCTGTACATCATTGAAATTTGAAAAAAATTATAAATTAATAAATAAAATTCATAATGCCTGACCAATTTTATTAATTTTTTTTAAGAAAAAAAAATTCAGCACCCAATTTGACATAAAAAAAAGTTTAAAAAGTATTATGATGACTTCTTTTCAGCATGATTGACAGGAAAATGCTCAAAAAGGCAAAAAGAATAAAGAGCAATGGGAGAAGTTCTTTCCCTTATTTTAACTGATTACATGTATAGGAAAAGAATTTATTTCCAAAGAAGTTAAGAAACAATTTCACCTTCTGAATACCAGGGCTCGCCTTCTGCCTATTCTTGCTAGCATTCTCTGCATTTTTATCTTTACTAGATGAAGCTTCACGAATATTAGAAAACCTCTTATTTACACTTTTAGATTTCCTAGAAGGGGCCATGATTGATTCCCTTGATTGTCTGAAAATTACCAGAAAGGCAGAGGAGTTAGTAAAACAAAATTTTCAAAACAAATAAGATCTAATTAAGAAAATACACTTGAACAGTTCAGTAAAAAAAACATTTCAAATTTTCAATTGCATCCTACCACAAAAAAAAATGGAGAGAGAGAGAGAGAGAGAAATCATAGTAAACAAGGTTAGGTTCCATACTTGAGAATCTAAAGCTAGTTCTAAATGACCAATAACTGAAATGGCATCTCTTTTCCCTCTAAAAACAAAGTGAATGAGGAATCACATGTTCAAAACCCAGAAGATGCATCCTGCAAATCAAAAGAAAACAAACTGAAGTCTGTTAATGAAGAATATAGCATATTTTACAATGAGATAATGGGTATTCACATAAAATAAGTCTGTTTTGATTGAATATATAGTGCAGGTTTTACAGCTACAACTATCATGTTTGATAATAATATTAGATACCACATGTTAAAACACCACTGTTCAAGCTATCAATGCCAACTTAAGTGTCACTTTCTGTACAAAACGTTTGTCTGTATATACTAGGTCAGATGGTAGCAGACTGTACAAGGACAAACAATAAGTTGAACAAATTGAACAGAAAATAGAGTCTTAACCCTCAATTAGACAAAAACAACACTTGAGACGATAAACACTCAACACTAAATAAAGCACTGATATGTAGTTAATAATAGCACTTAATTTGGTCAATACATAGAGAGAAAACTAAAAAGGAAAACACTCTAAAACTGGAAAGAATATAAACATCGAATAAAAAGAATATTGGAAAGAACATAAAAGATCATTTACAGGGAACTACATGTCTCGTTCTAGATTGATATGTTTTATCAATATTGGAAAGAATATAAAAGATCAAATAATAAGATATTCTCTTCCTTTTCTTAGATATTCCAGGAACCAGACAGGCTAGTTTGTGGGAAGTGCATGCACCCATGATGATCAACAATGGACAACAGGCCTTAGCCCAGATTGCATCAAACTTCTCTTTTTCAGAGATTTTTTGAGTCCAAATCCCCATCTCCAAAAGAAGAAGAGAAGATGCACAACTCTAAGTCTTTAACAGCATCATTGCAACCTTATACCAGAACAGTGGATAGACTGAAACATCTAGAAGGGAATTCAGCCCCAACTCTCTAACCTCTAACTATCACTCCTCGTTTTTAAATCACTTCATGAACTTGTTTCTCCGACAATGATAATCCAGAAAGATGCAAGCATGCAGATATAACTACAAAATGTGTTCCTTAGTAAGTGAAATATAGTACGGAGTGAAGAGAAAGAAAACAAGAAAGTAAAGCATTGACATTTAACAGTGCCTAATTTCGAAAATCTTACCCACTGGAATCTAACAGACCCAAACCCATTTTGCCTTTGTCGAGTATGCATGAACTCAACGAGTTGAAAACGAGCTAAAGTTTCTTACACATTCCTCGAATTTCCCGCCAAGTAATAGAAAATCCATGCTGAAGCTTGAATTTCAATTAAGTGCTGAGATAAATGAAAAGGAGAAATCCCAGTAAAAACGAAATTTGAAAAATTGCAGGTCCACTGCAGTTTGGTAGCTGAGAACTGAACTGCATGCGGGAGGAAGAAATTGGCCAAAATTCTCCACAAATTCAGATGACTTAATTTGTCCCTAAGACCCAACCCCGCATTTTAGGTTGGTTGAGAAAATCGAAACCAAACAGGGAATTTGAGTATTTTGCAAAATTTGCCCTTTGATCTGAGGAATAATAATAATAGAAAGTAACAACGCATAATTGAAATTGGGAATCTGAGAAGAAGAAAAGGCCGTATGGTGTGGTTCCGAAAAAGAAAAACAGTGAAAGAGAATTAATAGAGAAAGCAGAAAAGGGAAGCTCACCGATCAAAGAGAATCTGGATTTCAGCGACCGACACCGAGGGAGGGATCTAGTGGGGTGAAGAAGGGAGTGACAGACAGAGGTAGAAATAGAGAGAAGAGGATGATGATGATGATGCTGATGCTGATGCTGATGCTGATGAAGATGAACCAAGAAGCACTCACTACTACTAGTAGTAGTAGTTGTTGTTGTTGTTAGCAACTTGGCTTGGCGTAAGTAAACAAATGAATTCGGGGGCATAACCGCGAAACTTTAAAATATTAGTATCATTATTTTATTTATTTATATATCTTTTTGTTTCTTTCTATGCATTTGAATTTTTCGCACATGTCACAACCTTCAACTATTAGTTGAAACTTGAAATTGAATTTAAATTTTCAATAAAATAAGAAAATATATCATTTATGTATAAGTTACAATTTTTATCTTATAAACCATCTGACAAATATTTAAATAATCTATCAATATATTATCTTCTTAAGCCCAATTATTATGAATACAATTATTAAATCCAAAAAAAAAGTTTAATTACACTGCTAAACTAATGAAATATGGTTTGTTTTTAATATATATTTTCATATGAGTTATATATTGATACTTATAGTTGTACAATGTCACGAAAATAGAACAAACAAACTAACTAGGATAACAACTCTATCCTATCTAAACAACTCTCCTTCCTTATCACTTATCATTCTAACTACATGAAACTAATCTTATCTCATTATCACATATCATTATCTCCTAATACTCTCCCTCAAGTTGGAGTGTGAGGATTATAAACACTCAACTTGACCATCAACTCTTAAAAGGATTTCGCGCCTAAAGCTTTTGTAAAAATATCAGCTTGCTGCTTCTGTGTGGGAACATATTTGGTAGAAATGGTGCCTTGTTGCAGATGTGTGCGGATGAAGTGACAATCCACTTCTATATGTTTCGTCCTTTCATGATATACTAGGTTAGCTGCTAGGTGAATTGCCGCCTGATTATCACAATGAAGAATAGTAGGCGTATGATAGTGGACTTGCAAACTTGACAATAAGCTGCGTAACCAAAGAACTTAACTAACAACATGACCCATGGCTCTATACTCAGCCTCGCTAGAAGACTTTGGTTTTCCAAGAAATGGGAGCTGAACCAAGTTTCGTTAGATAATCAGATGTGGACATTCGTGTAAGTGGGCATGAGGCCCAATCCGAATCACAATATGCAACCAAACTGAGATCATTATCTTACGACAAAATGATTCCTTGGCTTGGCGAAGATTTTAAGTACCTTAAGACGCGCATAGCTGCATCCCAGTGAGCTTGCTGTGGAGTTTGCATGAATTGGCTTAACACATGCACCGAATATGTAATTTCTGGACGAGTAATAGTGAGATATATTAAACGTCCAATGAGCCGACGATAACGAGGAGGATCTGAATATGAAGGTCCCGGATCCAATACAAGCTTGTGATTTTGCTCCATTGGAAACGAGGATGGCTTGCAATCAAGCATCTTGCATTCATTGAGAATATCAAGTGTATATTTACGTTGGCACATGAACAAACCAGCTGGTCCTCGAGCAAGCTCCAATCCAAGGAAATATTTAAGGGCACCAAGATCTTTCATATGGAAACATCTACATAAATACTGTTTGAAGTTGCTACAAACAGATAGGTCATTGTCGGCTATCACAAGATCATCAACATATATTAACACGGCTATGAATGTGTTATCCTTCGAGTATGTGAAAAGACTATGATCAGCTGGAGCTTCTTGGAATCCATATTCAATGAATGCCTGGGAAAGTTTCGAATACCAGTTGCGGGAGGCTTGTCTGAGCCCGTATAGAGACTTCTTCAAGCGACATACCATCCCTGCCTTAGGAACTGCATACCCTTCCTTAGGAACTGCATACCCTTCTGGTGCTTCCATGTACACTTCCTCTTCTAACTCTCCATGTAAGAAAGCATTGTTCACATCCATTTGATGAAGTTCCCAGCCTTTTGCTATGGCAACTGAGAGCAAACATCTAATTGTTGTCATCTTCACTACGGGTGCGAATGTTTCATTAAAATCCTCTTTTTCCACTTGCGTGTACCCCTTTGCTACGAGGCGGGCCTTGTATTTGTCAACCTCACCTGTAGCCTTGTATTTCACCTTGTAGACCCACTTGTACCCCACGATTTTCTTTCCTTTGGGTGGCAAAGCTAAGTCCCAAGTTCTATTTTCTTCCAAAGCTCTGACTTCTTGTGCCATGGCTTCCTGTCATTCACGTTTCTGCACTACTTGTGAGTATGTTCGTGGCTCCTCATGGCTAATTACTGCTGCAAGGTAAGCTTGATGTCTATTTGAAAAACATTTGTAAATTATGTAGTTAGTGATAGGATAGACCTTACCTGAAGAGTTTGAGTGGCTCAAGCTCATACAGATGGGTTTTTCTGTGGCTGTGTTGCAATAGTAATCACAAAGATAACTTGGTGGCTGCCGCGTGCGTGGTGGAAGTTGAACTTCAGTGTTTCCATGATGCTCCCCCTCAGTTTGAACTTCCATCTCTGTGTTTTCCAGAGAGTCTTCCTCATGGTTCTCTGCCCCTTCCTTTCCAGCTTCATGATTCTCTTCCCCTTGCGGCTCAGAGACATCATAAAACACATTCATTGGTGCATCAGTAGTTGTTACCTCGTTTTGAAGAGCATAAGGCATTGTGTGCTCATAAAATACCACATCCTGAGAGACAGAGAACTCACGAGTTACTGGATTGTATACTTTCCATCATTTTTGTCCTTATGGATAGCCCATGAAAACTCAGCGATCAGCCCTTGAATCAAACTTATCTCTCTGCTTTAAGCTCGTCCCTATATAACATAGACAACTGAACACTCTGAGATGATCATAGGATGGTGGCTTCCCAAAGAGCATCTCATATGGTGTGACTCCTTGATTAGCTATTGTGGGAGTTCGATTGATGAGATGAGTGGCAGCTAATATGCACTCTCCCCAGAAATGAATGGGAAGATTTGCTTGAAACCTTAAACCTCTGGCAACATTTAAAATATGTTTGTGCTTCTGTTCCACGCGTCCATTCTGCTGCGGTGTGGCCACACAAGAGGTCTCATGTAGTATTCCATTTTGTTGAAGGAATGCTTGCAGTGTGGAATTTGTAAATTTAGTGTCGTTATCACTCCTAATCTTCTTCACGCAGGCATTGAACTTAGTTTTTATCATATTGCAGAAATTCACCAAGAAGTCAGTGGTTTGAGTTTTGTGTTTCATCAAGTATACCCAAGTCCCTCGAGTGTAGTCATCAACAATAGTAAGAAAATAGTGAGAACCATCATGTGATGCAATGCTATATTTCCCCCACAAGTCACAATGTATCAAGTCAAAAGGCTCCTTAGTTTTATTAATACTTTGACGAAAAGAAAGTCTACATTGCTTTGATCTATGACATATGTCACAACAATCAATTTTATTGAAATTGAAACTGCACTTGAGTAACTTAGAAAGATGCTGAAGAGCCTGGACCGAGGGATGTCCCATTCTGGAGTACCAAAGTGTGGTGTTGTCTCCTTGAGTGGTGGCAAAATAAGCTCCTCGCAACACTACTTTGAACACATAAACCTCATCATGCATGCTACCCGATCCAATCATCCTCTTCGTAGCATGGTCCTATATCACACAGCAATCAGATTTATAAGTTACTATGCAGTTCAAATCTCTTGTCAACTTGTGAATGGAGATTAAATTGCAGCTAAATTCAGGCACAAATAACACATTGTCTAGCTTGATATTTCTATCAAGGGTTATGCTTCCCATTTTTTCTGCTAACACAGTGTTCCCAGTGGATACTGTGATGTAGAATGGCCTTTCAAGCTTAAGTATTCCCTGTAAAATAGAAAATGAAGGAGTCATATAGTGTGATGCACCACTATCCAAGATCCACTAAATTTCTTCATTACCAACCATGCCATCGTGTGGTGATTGAGCACTTTTCATGCGTATTCTATGCAGTGCATGAGCCTTTGTTGTCACGTCCACTTCTTCCTTCTTTTGATCCTCATCAGTATGGGTCACATGTGCAATGGTATATCCTCTTTGTTTGCTGTTTCCTCGCTGTGTCTGCCTTGTATCCCAGTTGGGTGGATACCCAATTTGCTTTAACATGCCCGATCTTACCACAATGCTCACACTTAGGTCTGGGCCCATTTTGACCTTTCTGTTTGCTTCCTCAAGATGAGTGGGAAGTTGTTCCTAACTCAGTCTTGGTATTACCTCTCTCCCTTTCTGCTGTTAAACATGCTTCCTCCCTTAGAACATGATTGAATGCGCACCTGAGTGAGGGTAAAGGGTCAGCATTGAGGATGGTAGTCTTGACATGGCCATACTGCTCATTATTAAGGCTTCTAAGGAAAAGATAGAGTTTCTGCTCTTCTTCTCTCTGCATCAACTATTTTGACGCTCCATATGTGCATTCTGGTAATGGTTGGAGCTCATTTAATTCATTGAGAAGGCCTTTGAACTTGGTGTAAAATTCTGTTACACTCAAGTCATCCTCCTTTTGCATCAGACAGAGTATGTGCCACAAGTGGTGGATCCTGGGTGCATTTGTTTGAGCAAAACGTTCCTCGAGGTCAAGCCACACGTCCCTTACAGTTGTCGCATGAGATATGCTACCATGCAACCTCAGATCAGTGGCATTTATGATCTATGCCATCAGCATTGAATCTGCCTTCTCCCAATTGAGATAATCCATCGTCTGCTTTTCTGGTTTCACAATTGTTCTATCAATGAAACCAAGCTTCATCTTTGCACGAAGTGCTGTCTTCATCGAACGTGCCTATGTTCGGTAGTTCTTTCCTTTGAGAACAGCTGCAACCAGGGGCGTTCCCGGGTTATCGGAGGAACCAAGATAATAAGGCGAACTTGGGGTAAGAGCAAGTGAGCTTTTGCCATCGTTGGAGGTATTTTTCTTCATCTCCAACTCGGCTCCAGGATCAATAAGCTCTGATGCCATAATGAAATATGGTTTGTTTTTAATATATATTTTCATATGAGTTACATATTGATACTTATAAATGTACAGTGCCACGAAAACAGAACAAACTAACTAACTAGGATAACAACTCTATCCTATCTAAACAACTCTCCTTCCTTATCACTTATCATTCTAACTACATGAAACTAATCTTATCTCATTATCACATATCATTATCTCCTAATATAAACTAAATAATAATGTATCATGTATATTTTAGAAAATAAAGTGTGAAATAAATAATTATTTACAAGTAAAATGAAAAAATAAAACAAAACATATTTTTTTTATCGTATGAAGTTTTCCAATACACTTTGAATATGAGACTAATTATCACAAGAGATTTAAGACTATAGCTCTTGATTTCCATAATAAGTTATGAATTTGTGAAAATTCACTTGTTTAATTTTTTTTAATAATCAACAACAAATAATGATGTCAGATGTTCATTCTTCACTAGATCACTTATCCCTTCTCTTATTCAAGTATTTGCCTCTTCTATGTGTAATTTTTTTTTTAAAAAAAATCCTTATACTTAAGAGGAGTTGGATCCCCATCAGTAATGAATAAATGTCCTCGCATCCAGAGATTGCTCCAATTTTTCAAGTCAAAGCCAAATATGCTCCTTGAGAATTTTCATTAGCAGTATTTAAGAATAACATCAGAACCAACTTAATCATACGTATAATGATGGAAATCTTCAACATGGTTCATGCAGAAGTTTGTAACATCAAGGCCTCTCACAAATTGTAATTGAAGTAGACTATCCTTCTGCTATCATGCCGAGAGAAATCCATATTATGTTAACAAAGGTTGAAAGTTTTAAGTTAGGGAACCATTGAGAGGGCAAACTTGTTCAACCATTTCATGATATCCGGGATGGTCATGTTGTTTCTTCCCCCAGGTAGCTTTTGCCTCATGTAATGCTGAACGTGTTTCCCCTTCTAATATATTGATGAAACTGCTTTAAGTAGTTCATTCAGTACTTAACTTGGCAAGGAGTTTTGTATCAATGTCTTTTGCCTGATAATATGATTGCAGATCAACTTGGACAAAATTTCAAAATGTGAATGATAATTTACAAACAAGTCAATAAAGCAGTGGATGAACATTAGTTGACCACTTTCAGGGTCAAGAAAGGTTTACGGATACAGGATATTGCCAATTGCATTTAGTCTACAAGTCCTTGAGATGGACATGGCCAACTAACCGTAACAAGTAATACCAATTCCCACTGAATTAAAAACTAGGGAATTTTAGTAAACGGTCCAGATAGTCACAAAATGCAGGGCACTAGTATGTTTCTCAGTAACACTATGTTTGGATGACAGGTAATGAAGGGAATGAAAAGGAAATAGAGGGAACGGAAATAAGTTTTTGTGTTTGGAAGTTTTAAAATGCATAGGAACGGAACGGAACACATGGGGAATCATTTCCCCCCTCTTCCCCTCAAATGTCTAATATTTGTTCCCTCCAAAATTGAGGTGGAATGGAAGGAACACATGTTCCGTTCTATTCCATTAATGAATCTTCCAAACAAAGAGGGGGGAAACTATATTCCATTCCATTCCTTTCCGATCCATCCCCACCTATTCCGTTCCGTTAATGAAAAAACATCCAAACACAGGGTAAAATTACTCAAAAGGGGCTTGCTTAAAGGTCTCCTCAACAGGTTCCTTGACGTGTTATTTCAAGACTTAGTTATTGGAATGCCAAACTAGAAACTCAGCAATATGCCAACCCAGCCCACCCCGACATGGGCTACTGGTTTAGGCAAATCAATATGTCAAAAATTTAAAAACAATTTGAAAATAACACTAAAAGAAAGAAAATCATGAAAATAAAAAATTGACACTAAAAATGCCACCATTGTCAACCTTCGCAACAATCTATTAAGTACTTCATACAATTGAATTAGTTTACCATTTTCCTCAATCAACACCTGAACCTTCATTTGGAGCTCATCATTCTCCTTTTGCTCTTTCATGAACATCTACTTCTTTGAACTCTTTGATATTGACATGTTGCAGCACCCATGCTTTCACAAATTTCAGATCCTTACAAGGCATATCCTTTGATGATGAGTGAAGTTCCATTTCCTAACTTTCTTCTTCGCATGCTTGATTTACCTCTTTCAATTTATTAAAACAGGCTTGCAAGATAAAAATTAGTGGACAAACTTGAAGAACTGCTTCATCTTGACCAAAAGCAACAACAGAGAAATACAACACTGCAAAAACATTATTGAGATTAAAAAATACGAGGAATCACTTTTGCCACAAACAAAGGCCACATTAAGGTCACAGTCACCGCAATTATGCATGTAAAAAGAAAGATAAATCAAACAATACTGAATTCCTAATTTTACATGTTCAAATCAGTCTTTAACATGTCGTGACATAAGTCTATTTGTGATTGGTTATCAATAGCCTGTCAGATAAATTTCTTTGAAGTTAGAGAGAATGTGAAAGACATCTCACTACTAAATTATATATGAAGTTCATAATAAAGCACAAACAAGATTGGTCTAAAACTTTCCCCATTATGAAGCTGTATTGTTCACCTCAAAAGTTTGATACCAAACTTCTACAGACAAGTCAACCAATTCCATACCCCTCCCCACATGGTATTATGTACCTCAATTGAGGCTAACCTGGCAATCTGAGGAAATTCATCTATATAATGTACTAATGTATGCCAATCTCCATCAAACATTAATATAGTCTCCAGAAATTTTTCACAATAACATTTTTTTTTGCCAATAACCGATGTACTAATGTGCATTGGTTAGCATCATGGCAGCTTCAAAGTTTTTAATATCAAATACAAAGTTAAGTTTTACCAGAACTTGACATACAGAAGCAGTTCCAAAAGTGTACCAGCATATAGCAACATTCAGAAAAGCAAATAATAGAACTAAATCACATGTGTACATGTGATTTCATTACTTATAATTTCTAAAGCATCAGATAGTATTGCATATTATTTTATATCAAAATAATTACCAGAACTGGATAAGAACCACAAATGGATCATTTAAAAAAATAAGGTTAAATTACATAACATTTAGATTCATAAGTTCTATGCATGATTAATTTTCTAGTTTATCAAATGATTCATTTTTACCACATATATCTTCAGTTGCTGAAGAGTATTGTTCTTGAAACATATAAGAAGTTTCTGCAGGGGAAACTCAAATAACAAATGTTGAAAACAAGCTAGCATGATTTTAATCAGACATTTGGTAGACATGACAAGTATTTCAAGGGAATGACAGAAAAAGATAAGGTAGTTAAGTTATACCAAATTTTGATTAACAAGTTACACAATTTGTGAAGGCTACATGTTGTTATTTGCAAGATTCATTTTTCCCTCATACAGCTTCAATAGATGAGAAGAATCCTCTTTAAAACATGTCACAAACTTCTCGAGGAACAACTTCTCAAGAAGAACAAATGGTGTAGTCATGCTTGCATCCTTTTTACGCAAACCCCTCTGGAGATTCAATTGAAAAAGTATTGGAGCTTTGACAAGGTCCAAAGAACTCAAACCTAACTAATTGACCCAAAAACTCATCACTGCATTAATTTTATCACTGAATCACAACATACAGTATGGGTGCCCCTTAAATGCTTCAAGAATTTATTCTTCTAACCACCCCCACTTGTTATAGGTTTGAATTTTCTCAGCCCACCTGATTTTGCTCACGGTTCTTTTGGCAACCAATACTACACTAAAAGTTGAAGTTGAAGAATCTGTGAACGTAAAAACAATAACACCCTCTCTTGAAATAGGAAAATACGCATCTCTCTATATAAAATAGAAAAGACTCTCAGAAGACACTATGTAATATTTCTTTGTGGAAATGAGATGATGAAACTGATGGAGGAGGCTAGTATTTATATAAGAAAATCTCCTTCCAAATCGCTGCTCCACCGATTTCCTGTCAACCACCTTCATTAATTCTTTTTCTCAATTGTCTTCTGTCTTGCCTTAATTCACCAAATTCAAGCCATTGTTTTGACTTCTCAATGCCATAAAAGTGGATTTAATTGTTTTTACGTTCACAATCTCCCACTTAAAGTCACTTTTAGTGAGCTTTCAAAACCTTTCTTATCTTGCCAATTTTATGCCACTTACGTTTTTGATAGGCCATAGGAGAAAAAGATTCCTATAAAGCAGAACAAGTACCAGAGCACGAGGAACAAGAACCAGATGACACCAATGATACAGAAGTTCGGCAGTCAACTTGTCAGATAAGGCAATCATCATGGCACTCAGACTATGTTATGGCAAGCCACTATGCATATTGTCTTCTAACAGAAGAAGAAGAGCAGTCAACCTTTCAGGAGGCTATGAGTAGCTCGGATACTTCTCTGTGGATGGTAGCAATGCAAGAAGAAATAGAAACAAGACATAGGAACTTGTTGAACTTCCAAAGGGATGAAAAGTCATTGGTAACAAATGGGTATATAAGATCAAACGAGATGGCAACAATCAAGTGAAACGACATCGTGCAAGGCTAGTGGTCAAAGGGAATGCTCAGAAAAAGGGTATTGATTTCAATGAGATATTCTCTCCAGTTGTTAGACTTACCACTATCAGAGTAGTCCTGGCTATGTGTATTGCATTTGATTTACATCTTGAATAACTAGATGTGAAAACAAGTTTTCTTCATGGAGAGCTAGAAGAAGAGATATATATACTCCAACCAGAAGGCTTTGAAGAAAAAGGTAAGGAAAACTTGATTTGCAGGTTAACCAAATCTCTGTACGGTCAAAAGCAGGCGCCAAGGTGTTGGTACAAGAGATTTGATTCCTTCATTATTAGTCACAAATACAACAGGCTGAGTTCAAATTATTATACATATTACAAGAGGTTTGGTGACAATAATTTTATCATCTTGTTGTTGTACGTGGATGACATGTTAATGGTAGGCCCCAACAAAGATCGAGTCCAAGAATTGAAGGCACAGTTAGCTAGGGAGTTTGATATGAAGGACTTGGGACCAGCAAACAATATTTTAGGGATACAAATTCACCGAGACAGAAAATATAAAAAGATTTAGCTTTCTCAAAAGAACTACCTAAAGAAAATCTTGTGGCGCTTCAACATGCAAGATTGTAAGCCAATCTCTAACAATATTTAAAGACTTCAAAGCAAGAGTAGAACTTGAATCCGGAAAAGGGATCAAGTGCATAAGGACAGACAATGGAGGAGAATATACAGATGACAATTTTCTTGCATTTTGTAAGCAAGAGAGTATTCAAAGGTAGTTTACTGTTGTGCATACACCCCAGCAAAATGGTGTTACAGAGTGGATGAATAAAACTCTCCTTGAAAGAACAAGAGCTATGTTGAGAACTACAGGATTAGCCAAGTCTTTTTTGGCAGAAGCAGTCAAAACTGCCTATTACGTGATAAATCGGTCGCCATCAACTACAATTGGTTTAAAGACCTCAATAGAGATGTAGAATAGTAAGCTAGCAAATTATTCTTCTCTTCATGTGTTTGCGTGTCTTATATATGTGATGTATAATTCCCAAGAAAGAACAAAGCTAGATCCAAAATCTAAGAAATACATATTCTTGGGTTATGCTCATGGTGTTAAGGGGTATTGCCTGTGGGATCCCACTGCCCACAAGGTTATTGTCAGCAGAGATGTGATATTTGTAGAAAAAGAACTGCAAAGTGAGCAAGAAGATGACATCACTTTGAAAGAGACTAATACGGTACAGATAGATGAAAAAGCCGGAGAAGAAAATTAACGGAATGTGGCTCTAGTGGGAAGACTATCGTGTTTTGACTTCCACACATCAGAATGAATCAACTCCTATGTGCTTTGTCCTTGAATGAAAGACTGGATTCTTTGCACTGTGTAAGGCACTCTGATTGTCACAATACAAAAGAAGTCTTATGTATGCTATGATCTGTACTAGACCAAACATTGCACAAGCAACTGGCACGGTCAGTCGATTTATGGCAAATCCTAGTAGAGAGCATTGGAATGTTATTAAAAGGATCCTAAGATACATTAAAGGGACCTCAGATGTTACATTATGTTTTGGAGGATCAGAGTTTGCTATTAGGGGATATGTTGATTCTGATTTTGCAAGTGATCTTAATAAAAAGAAATCTACTACAGGTTATGTGTTTACACTTGCAAGAAGAGCTGTGAGCTGGTTATCAAAGTTACAGACTGTTGTAGCTTTATCTACTACAGAAGCTAAATATATGCCAGTTACACAAGCATACAACGAAGCAATTTGGATTAAAAAGTTAATGGAGGAACTTAGACACAAGCAACAAAAGATTCCTTTGTATTGTGACAGTCAGAGTGCCTTAAACAAGGAATCTAGCCTTTTATTCCAGGACAAAACACATAAGAGTTCAATATCACTTTATTCGAGAAGTAGTAGAAGAAAAGAGTGTAAATATGCAAAAGATTCACACCAAAGACAACCTAACAGATGTTATGACAAAACTAATCAGCTCTGACAAGTTTAAAAGGTATAGATCCTCCTATGGCCTATCAGAAACGTAAGTGGCATAAAATTGGCACGATAAGAAAGGTTTTGAAAGCTCACCAAAAGTGACTTTAAGTGAGAGATTGTGAACGTAAAAATAATTAAAGCCACTTTTGTGGTATTGAGAAGTCAAAAACAATGGCTTGAATTTGGTAAATTAAGGTAAGGCAAAAGACGAATGAGAAAGAGAATTAATGAATGTGGTTGACAAGAAATTGATAAATCAGCGACTTGAAAGGAGATTTTCTCCTAGAAATACTAGTCTCCTCCATCAGTTCCATCATCTCATTTCTACAAAGAAATATTACATAATATCTTATGAGAGTCTTTCTTATTTTATATAAAGAGAGGTGTATTTTCCTATTTCAAGAGAATGTGTTATTATTTTCTCCTTATAATTAGAGAGAAGTTGAATTTTTTTCCATATAGTGAAAACTTTCTATTTTTTCTCGTGATTTTTTCCTCATCATCATTAGAAAATTTTTCACGTTAAATATTATGTGTCAGTTATGTGATACTGTTTCTATAACTCTGGTACCCAGCAGAATCAAAACCCAATTCCTTTAATTCCTCAACCGTCTTCAACAAGTCACATGAGCAAAGTATATTAGGCCACTTACAAATGAATCTGGGTGAAGCAACAATTTGACATTAAGTTCCACACGACTATCAGAGAGGAAAATCGAATTACAATTTAAACAAGCAATGGTTTGCTTATCAGATTGGAGGAACCCTCTTACAAATTCATTCATTTACTGGGATTATATGATTCTCGAAGCTTCTTGACAGGAATCTAGGGTTCGTACTCACCACGCGAACAATGTCAGAGGTAGAAACACGTCTAGAACGTAAAAAATCAAACTTGGGCAACACTACCTTCTGGGGATCACACGAAAGCCGTCGTAGATCCCATTTCATGATATGGCGTATTTGAGAGTTTGAGAAACCGTGGTTTGTGAAGAAGGCGATAACTGAATCAAGCTTTTGGGAGGTATGAAAACGAAGCTTATGAGAAGCTTTGAAAGCGATTTACAGGGAGAAGCCACAATTGTTGATGAGGTAGGACACTGTAAAAGAGTGTGGGTCGAAGGTGGCAGTGCAAAATTTGAGAGAGAAGGATGATGTTGATGATGGGTAGAGTTGCAGTTTCGAAAGAAGATAACATTTTGAGGTTGGCCATGTTCTTGTCAATGTCATACCCTTCAGGTGGAGAATGGATTTCAACATGCGAAGCGACGATGAACAAGAAAGGAACCGCAATAGCGGAAACAAGAGAAAATTACCTAGGGCAGGGGAGGGAAATATTTTAAACCAAAAAAAAATCTAATTAATATATTAATGCAAATTTTGTAAAGAAATGACCGTGATTATTTTGTTAACATATCCCTATGTTTATAATTTATGGTGGATGCGGAATAGAATATGATGGATTATGAAATAATATAAAATTTTTATATTATTATTTAGATATTTAATAATAAAATAAAGAAAAATTTATATTCTATTATTTAAATTTTTTAATAAAATAAAATAAAATGATAAAAATTATAAATATTTTATTTTTATTTTATTTTATTTTATATCATTTCGCTTATTTCTTTTTAAAAAAGTAAGGGTTAAAGTAGAATAAAATGCAATAAATATCACTTCATATCATTTTTTTATATCTTAATTTTAAAAAATCAAACAATAATACTCAAACTCATTTCATTTATCTTCACTTTATTCTATCTCCTACCATCAATTCAAGCATACCTCTCTGCTCATTCAATCAAATTTTCTTTTTGACGTTCTTTGACTTAATTTCCTCTTGTATTTCCCCAATCTTGTCTCTCTGTTTGTTTACTCGAAAATATTTTGTATACTCCTAAAGCGTTGTGGATCATAGAACCTCCTAAAATGATGAATATTAATTTATATGTTAAAATGATTAATGAATTAGAATAAAGATCAATAACTTGTAATTTAACAAAATTTTAAAGTTGTAAATTTTTTTAAAAAAATTTAAATAATATAAGCTGAAACAGTGCGTTTTAACTTGGGTTTCATCGTCATCACTATTCAGTCCAATAATGTGGCAGTGTCTCCATTGACAAAGAGAATATGCAACTTTGCAATAGCCATGGTAGCCATGGTAGCTATAGGCCAATGACTGCACCCATTGTTTTCCTCTGGTTAATCGGGAAGGAGAGTCACCTTAGAGACAACAAATTTTCCGACAAGTTCCCTGCCGCCATCTCCGTCCTCCACTGCGTCAAAGTCATTGTTTTATCTGCGAATCGAGTCTTTGTCAACATTCTGGCGTCACTACTCAAACTCTGGTGACTCTACATCCTTTACTTGCAAGACATACTTTAAGCACAAGCCTTGCTTGATTTCTATGTGAAGTTGTTACGGGGTTCAACAATAGGGACATGGATCCCAAATCTTGAAGAGTTTTCGGATAAAATGTGTGAAGGAGAGATTGTTTTGTTTGAAAGAGTAAAATGTAATAAAATATAGGAGATAAGAGATAAAGGGCTGAGAAATAAGAAAAAAAAAATCCAAAATTGAAAAATACCTGTTATAATTGGTGAAGTTAAAGGAGCATTAATGCTAAAAAATATTTCAACAACATATTAAACGATCAAACCCAAATTTTCAACCTGATTTGTGATTCAAATTTTCCTTACCGATATTTATTGGAATTTTGTTCAATTCGTGATTAGGGTTTATGAGCTATCTATCTTCTTCGATATTGGACTTGGGAGTGGAAATTTTCTTTTTGGGGTTTTAGAAGTTCAGATTTTGACCCAAACTGTTGTTTCAATTTTATGCGGTAATTGTTTCTTGTGTGAGAACAATCTTCAAGCGGAACCTGAAATCCAAATGAGAGATAAAACATGTACACCATTTCTTTTATACTTATTATCAATATCTATTTGTTTTGGAAAAAATAAAAAAAATGCATTGAAAATGTATTATTTTTATTTTATTATTTAAAAAAAGTATAAAAATAGCAAATAGAATAGAATAGAAGTAATGTACCCAAAAAAAAAAGAATAATATAAAAGTAATGTACTAATAACATTGATGATACCAAATGCTTAGTCTAAAATAGTGCCAACTCAATGACCCAATAAAGAATTAATCTCTCTACTATTTGTTGATTTTCTCAAAAGTTTCGCTTTTTTATTTAAAAAAAATCCTTTTTTAAAAAAAATAGTATATTTAGATGAGTTTCTTTTTTAAAAAATAGATGATATGGAAAGAGTCAAAGAAAGTAAGAAACTAAAAATTATTAAATAGTATAGTGTGTGTATAATAAGCCAACAGTGTGGGTACTGGTTAGAACTAATCACTAATTACTTAAAGTAATTATTAAGTAACTAACCAGCCCAACTATGATTTAACAAAAGATAAAACACAAGAAAAGCACAAATTTTGCTTTTTAAAAAAATAAAAAAGTTTTTTGAGCTTATGAGAAAATACTTCTTTTTTAGTTTGCTGAGATGAAAAAGTATATTTTTTAGATCATAAAAGATTTTTTTTATATCTAGATCATAAATAAGTTGTTTAAATTTTAAAATAATAATTTTTAAATACTACATCTAAATATAAGGTAATTTTTATTTTCTAAAAAATATCTTTTAAAAAATCACATAATTAAAAAAAAAACAATTATCTAAACGAGCCATAATTGTAATTTGATTTACAAAGAGACACTTGGTAGGCGGACATAATAATTTGTTGAAAAATTTATTGTTATTTATATTGTGAGTATGAAATATTTGAAAAAGAAAAATGATTCCTATTTCATTATCAAAGCAAATATGAAAATCTTAAATTGATAGCGAGATATATAATTTCATACATTCATATATACCTTGTAGTTGGAAGTGTGTTTGATATGTCATATTAAACTTAATAAGATAAATTAATATAATATACTATGATCTTATAAATTATTTGATGCAAATAATATATTGCATAAACTTATTCATCAAATTCTTCTTATAGATTAAATGATGAATAACTTAATTAAGTCTAGAAGGTATAATTAAGCTAATTGAGTTTTTATATATAAGTTCTTATAAAGACTTTTTTATTATAATTTTAAACACTATAATATTTTCAATCTTTACATATTAAATTTTATACTATCAAATCTTATATTATTAAATTTTTCACTATTAGGTTTAATAGTATCTTATCTTACTCATATTTGGTACCAAAGTAACGAGTATGCATAGGAATTCAAGATTCAGACACACCAAAGGGCCCCATCATTCTATAAGCACTCAATACAGCGAGAGACAAAAATAAGGCATCCGTTTGGTTAGAAAGACAGAAGTAATGGGCTATAATTCAATCTCATGTGTATGTCGGCCCAACTAAATTGTTCTGGACCTCATTTATTTTACGTAAGTAGTAAGCCCAATCCCAATTATAAAAAAAAAATGCTACAATAGATACCACAACGCTGGAGTAAGGGAAAATATCCATGTGATAATTTTTTTTCTACTTACAGTTTGTTTTGATTGGATACAATTCTACCTACACTGTTATTAAATTTAAAACTTGTATGAGAATTGGCACTAAATTTTAATGTATATATATGTAATTTTTTATTCTTAGTGGTAGGCCTTTGTGATTATAAATAATAATGATAATAATATTCAATTTTAATTATAGTAAATCAAATCATTAATTTTTTTTCCTTAGGCCTTTCTCTCGTTTGGTAGTTTCTTCTGCTCTGATTTTTTTTCTTTTCAATGTACAAAAAAAATCATTAAATTTTTTAAAAAATAGAAAAAGAAAAATGATAAATAATAAAAATAATTAAAAGAAAAATAAAATGAGGAGAGTGTGGAAAAAAATCTGGCCGACATTTGAGTGGGTGGGTGGGGAATGGGATACAGTACAGTACAGTGGCATTGCTTTGGTTAATTGGTTTGCTTTGGAAGTAGCGTCCAAAAAAAGGAGTAATTGCACCAAATCTTAAAAAAGTGGCACTTGTGGCCAAAGCTTTTCCAAGTCAAGCTCAACCTCAAGCGCCACGAAACCACTTTCCACGGCTTCACCCGGTTCCTCACCCACATCCCATTTCAAACTTCAATCCCTCTTCTCTTCCCTTCTCCACCGGCTGCACCCAGTCATTTTTTTAAAAAAATTTCTGTGGCTACGTCACACTATTACATGGTCCATACCATAGTCAATAACATTTCGCCGAGTCACACCTCGTTCCTCGCTCTGTACGGACAATGACGTCTCTGTAAAACCATCTATACCGTTGGTTTGTTGACTCATATCTGATCTCAGCCGTTGTTTTTTCTTCCGTTCATTATAATCGACTGACACCACGATCCCTGTCACGTTTTTAAATATTTCCGGCATAAAGTCTCTTCACGCTCCTTGGGATGGCGTGGCATCCACTTGCCATTGAACCTTCCACGAAGTCGAAAACAATCGGGTGTCACGGAAAGGAAAAGTTGTTTCAAAATCTTAGAATGATATACTGTTTCATTAAAAATGTAATATTTAGTACTTAATAATTATACAAATAGTTAAATTGAAAATTAAATATTTTAAAATTAGATTTAAATAGTTTATAAAATAATCTAAAGTATTATTTCGAGATTACTTTAAAATTTCTTCACGCAAGACAAAGATGAGGATGCGCGTATCAGTTTTCCTTTTTTATTTTTAATAATAAATTGAAATAAAGAAAGGTATGTCTATATATATATATATAAACTAATACATTTTTCTATGATTTTTTTTATTTTTTACTTTTTATATAATTATAAATAATATGATATAATTCGATGTCATATTTGCATAAAAAAAAATAGGCAGTAACTAGTGAAAGAAGATGTGGGATAATAATAATATTAACATTTTTTGCTAGAATAAATTTTGTTTAATTGAAATCAAATAATAATATATGAGAATTAAAAGTAGTTCAATTAATAAGAATAATTTTAATTCAATTAAAATCAAATGATGACAAGATAATTATAAGTAGTCGAATTAATTATAAATAATAGATAAATAAATAATAAATATAAATAAATGAAGGAGTAAGTGATAATAATAACTTCAAAGGAAGGCAAGTGCGTGGTAGTAGTGTCGGATGGAGTAGGATGCATACTTGTGTATTTATTATTGGCTTTGACCTTCCCTCAATTTTCAAAAAACTCTTAATTACAACCATGTAAGAACACTAATTTTATGCTGTACCACAATAAATGTGTTATGTTGATACTAAAAAACACATAATAATAATGTGCTATGTTAATTATGTGTATTATTAACATTTTATTATTATTTATACTCTGATAATAATTTAGTATGTAAGAAATAGAAATCTTGGGATGCATATGTCAGGATGTGTAAGCATATTTAGTATGTTTGAATTATAATTTGCACGGACCCAACCTCAATTTAAAGTGTGCAAATTGTTTTATCTACAGATAATATGTTAAGTAAAATAATGGTTAGATTATGTTTAAACATGATTTAAGTCTTAAACATAGTTTGAGTAGAAGTGAAAAAAAATAGTTAATTTTTTTTATTGAACAAAAATTTACAAACTATAATCTAGTCATGCTATCACTTCAAGAGTTAGACAAAATAGAAATAGTTAAATTTGATGTTCTATGAATAAAAAGTTGTATATACTATTATTTAATAATATATTGATATATTATAAAATATTTAAATTTTATAAGTAGTTAAGTTTTTTTAATGTTATGATAAAACATGATTGAGTAATAAATAATTTTTTTTATCCTAACAATACATCAAAATAAGTCTAAATAAAATATAAATACCCATAAAGATTATAAAAAATACACATATAAAATATAAAAATTACCCATATAAATATAGTACATACTAAGTAGTATAATGTCGAAGAGTCATAGTACGTAGAGTGTAACAAAAAATTCCTCCTTAATTTTTGCCATTTGTGTGTAAAATCTAACATTTTATATAACTTTTGTTTAATTAGTATTACGTACATGATCATTGTAACATTTTATAATGTCAATGATGCAATCATAGTTATAAACCAATGTTATCACCAACAATGCCGCCAGTTGCATGATATTGTCTTAATTATTCTCAAATAAAGTGGCTACTTACACTAGCTACTAGTCGTTCAATACATACACACCATGCAATATCGATAGCTTAGTGTTTTTAAAACCTATAACAAACAAGGTGACTCTATTTTCCAATCTTAGCAATGAAAAGTAAAAACGAAGATTTTTTTTTAAAACAACCGGCCTCAAATCACGTGATCTATCCAATTATTTTTTTATAAATAATATAATAGTCTAATTTTAAATTTAAATAGTCTATATTCTGTAATAGCCTATATAATTATGAAGTCCTCATATTATACAAGTACGGTACTTTCAAAGAACGTAAAGAACTTCTCATATTCTAGAGGTAAAGTGTAAAATTTAACTTTGCCCAATATCATTAAAAAATTCATCAATCACCAGAAAATTTTAGCAGCTATTCATTGAAAATGCTATCATGTAATACTATAAATTGAATTGTTATAATGTTATATAACCATATTTTTTTAAGCTATATAATGATCTTTATTATTTTATCTTTTAATAAATATCCTTAAATTATGTTAAAATTTTGACTAATTTCTTTTGATTAATAAATGTAACATTGCTCATTATTTATTGGACTCAGAGTGCGCTTGTTGATGTTTTTTTCATTAAAAAGAGTAATTCTGAAGCATAAATATCTATTTAGATAAGATTAAAAAATAGAATCTAAAAATTTGTTATTGCTTTTTTTTTTAAAGCATAAATGTGTTGTTTATCAAAATAATCAATTATGAAGAGGTATAATAGAATAAAAAAAAAAAAAATATATAATTGTATCCAAATATAAAATAACTTCTATTTTTCATAAAAACTTATAAAAAATAAATTATTTATATTATCTTATAATCACTTTTTTTAAAAGATTAATTAAATGCACACTTGATTTATATGCACTACCATTGTAAAAGTTTTTTTATACTATTAAATGTATGTTTAAATTAGAGTTGATAAACTTAAGTTTGTTTGAAAGTGTGTTTATAAATTTAAGATTGATTAAAAATGAATTTACAGTAACGTAATTTATGTTTGAAAACTTTTATCTTAAAAGTAAATTTGACAAAATAAATATAAGAGATAAATATTACCAACTAATCAAATTGTAACTCAAAAGCAAAATTTTATTACTTTTGGACAAACGTAAGTTACTGTAAAAAATTCAGTTGAAATAGTATCAACCAAAATAAACTCAAACAAGATTATTCATCTTTCAAGAAACTCAAACGTGTGTTTGAGATTTCAAACTAAAAACTAAACATGCATTAATTAATTATGTATTGTTATGTCATTAAAAATATTTAACTTTTATAATAATTACTTTAAAAGTTATACATATATATGATTAGTTGATAATGTACAAAAATTTATACTGATAATGAATTAAAATTAAACTATTATTTATTTATTTGACCATAGACTTAAAAAAAACAGAGGCAAATGGACATTGGTGTACAAATCAAGCTATGATCAAATAAGTCCGTTTTGGTGTTCTTATAAAACAAGCCCAATAAATAATTAATTAGTTACATGTTTTTTTTTAGTATAAATAGTTATATGTCAACATTCGAAAGCTACCTCATCAATGATGAGATGGAAAACTAGCACGTTTTAACACAAAAACAATTTTTAAAAAAAGAGAATATGTAGGATTTTGCTAGCTAACATGCATTGTTTGGGAATAATAATGCAAATTATTCTTAATAAAATGTTTTAATTTTTTTCTGGAAATACTTGTCATATTTGTCAATACAAAATTAAGCATGATTTACTTTAGTTTATAAAACACATATAAAAACCAATACAATTAATGTGCTACTATTTTTTTAAAAAAATAATACACTGAAGACATTGGTTAATCATATATTCTTTCAATAATGTTTTTTTTTTTTAAAAAAAACGCTATGTAAGAGATCAGACCTTAAAATCTATCACCCTTACCATTTATAAAAGCTAATATTAAACTCAAAATCATCAGTTGCATGCATTGTTTATTTGCAATAAAATTAATTAAAACTCTAATAATTTATGTCATTAATAGTGCTCAGATTTTACTAACAGGAACTTATGAAAATAAGGCAAAAAAGTATAAGAACCTAGGTTATGATAATTAACACTTTGCATTATGATAATTACGTTATTTGGCTCCTAGACAAAGAATGCATTGAAACAGTTATGCATGTCTCTCGAATATATCCTAACTCGCTAACCATCATGAACCCAACATTATGATGATCAAAACAAAAACGTAACACCAAATTGCTGAACAACATAATTGTAGGCTGGTATAAAAACGCCGACTGGAAAATCTGTATCACATGAGACGAAGAAGTTAAAGGAAAAGAAAATTACATGGAATTATTGAATATGACAAAAGATAAACACTAATTTTGTTTTTATCCAACCTAAAATTCTGCATCTTTGAATGTATACTTTTTAACATCAATAAACAAAACTATAAAAAAAAAACTTTACCAAATTGAGCTTCATTACAAAAAGAAAAAAAAGAAGAATATAAGTTCATATTAAAAAAAACTAATGAAATTATTTTATATGAAACAGTGTACAATAATAAACTCGAACTCAATCATTAGGTCTAAACGTATGAGATAATGAGCGAAGTGCTTGTCTTGCAAATGAAAAGATGGAATATATATTATTATTGTTTTCTTCATAAATCATGAAGAGTGCTTATAATTAGAATTGAGTGCCAAAAGTAGTTTCATATTAAACTATTGAAAAAACAAAGAGTGTTAAGGAGAAAATAAAATAAAAAACATTAGGAAAATATATATAATTTTTTTCCTAAATAATAAAAGTACTTATAAATTGAGAAAAAATAGTACTTTTCAGAGATTGTTTATGATACTAACTAATAACTATTAAACTGTATCTCCAACATGTTTTTGGAGGAGAAAAATATTTCCATCCATTTTGTTGAAGTACGTAGGTTGCAAAAGGACTTTATGTTATCCAATCACCTTTTAACAGAAAGTGAATTTTCATTACACAATTAAGCACAAACGGAGAATCTAAATAGAAGAATATGGAAAGAGATTAATACTAATCTTTTTGGATTTGATTTGGTTAAGTTCAGCCAATCTTTATCTGAATGTAATTGGATGCTTTTATTATTACACTTGTAAGATTACAGATTTTCATATTGAATCCCTGAACTTGAAGATTGCGAAGCTGGTTAGGTTGGGACTTCATATTCTTCATAGTTCATGTAACTGAACTGAAAGTAAGTGTGTGGAAAAGGATCCCAAAATCCTGTAGTTAGTAACATAGTAAATTCGTGTGACCTTTTTACCACTTTTAAGGAAGATCCTCCTTTTACGCCACGTGGATCCAATAGCATCTGTCTATCTCTTGCTGCTTTTTGCAACTGCAGCCGTCAGCCACTGACCACTGTCCATGACTACGAGGATTAATTAATTAATTAACTAATTAATCACTGTCCTCATTACTTTTTGTATTGTCTCTAATACAAAAGGACAAATGTGTCATATCGTAGTGTATTGACTCTCAGTAGCACTTGTGCACTACCGACATTTTTAGTACGTATTTAAAATAATTGTAAAAATTTAATTATTTTAATAATTAATTATATTTAAATATATTAATTAAAAATAATTTTAAATTAAATTTTTTTATTTAAATAATATAAAAAATTATTTTTTATATTAAAATAAAAAAATAAATATAAAATAATTTAAAAATATTTAATTAATTAAAAAAATATTTAATTAAAAAAAAATAATATTTACATATCATTATTAAAAATAATTCAAAAAGTTTTTTTGTGAAATAACTCAAATTTAAACTTTTCATTTTAAGTTGTTGTAGTAAAGTTTTTTTACATCAACAACTTTTATCAAATTTGTCAAACATGTTGCAAATATATGTTAACAACTTTTACATAGAAAAAAAGGTTGTTGAAATCCAAAACAATATGAAACAAACACTTCATTAGTATGTGTTTAGAATAATCGTGAAAATTTAATTATTTTAATAATTAATTATTTCAATAATTAAGTTGTGAAAACTTGATTATTTCAATAATCGATTATGTTTGAATATATTAATTAAAAAATAATTTTAAATTAATGTATTTCATTTGGATTATATAATAAGGAATCATTTTTATGTATCAAATTATCAAAATTATAAAATAATTAAAAAAATATTTAATTGATTAAAAAAATTATTTGATTGAGACAAAATAATATTTATATATCAAAGTATAAAAATAATTTATAATCTAAAATTAAAAGTTAAACTTTTAATATTATAAAAAAAATTAAAATATATTAAATTTTATATAAAAATTAAAATTGAATTTATCAAACATATTTAATTACTAGTACAATAACTTTTTTTAAAAACAACATATGTTTGGGTGAGAATAATATTTCTGAAACACTCCCTTAATCTATTGAAAACCCTTTTCTTTGTGGGCCAAAAATCTCACACCAACTAATTTTGTTGGTTACCTTGACTATTCAACTACTCTAAACTTCAGAATCTCCTTAGCTTACTTCCAATTCAGCTTCTTTTTATAATTCCCAAATTTAGCCTCTTTTTTTATATATAATTTATTTATATAAACTTCAATTATAATTATAATTATAATTATATAATTATATAATAAAAACAAATGTGAGTGGGGAGCATTTTTGGTAAATTTCTGAGATGTTTGGCGCCTACATAAATAAACCAACAATCTCCCACACCCAGGCCAATAAAAGAAGCCCCTCTCAAAGTAAAGCATAAAAAGGAAAGAAAAAGATCAAAAATTAAAAACGCTTTGAAACTGAAAGAGAGAGAAACTAGAGAGAGAAAGAGATCAAACTAGGAGAGGAAACAGAGACGCTGTTCTGTGTGTATGTATCTGTGACTCTCTGTGTGTGTGTGAGAGAGAGAGAGAGAGACACACACACACACACACACACAAACCCCAGAAAACCCAACCTATTTGTCTCTCTCCTTTCTCACCCTTTTGATCGGAAGCAGAACCTCTCATTCTCTGTTCGGCCTTCCAAAGCGTTTTCAGATTGCGGTGTAATCTGCACCCTTTTCCCGTTCTGGTCCGTACAATGGAGCAGTACGGGCGTGCCAGCGAAGGGTCGCAGTCTGATACGTCGCCGGAATGGACCGTCGCTGGCGGCGAGACAGGGCTCGAAGGTGACTGTATCTTCTTCGCCTCTGCATTCTAAATAAATTCGGTTCCATTTTTGGGGGTGTTGTGCGATTTTTGATTTGCAGAATGTGGAGCGTAATGAAGTGGGTTTGATCTTGATTTCGCAAAATGCAGAGTCCGTGTGGCAACTGGGATTGGATGTTGGCGAATCGTACCCTCAGCGACCCGATGAGGCTGATTGTATCTACTATTTGAGAACGGGTTTTTGCGGCTATGGCCCCCGCTGTCGCTTCAACCATCCCCGTGACCGTGGCGCGGTAAATTTGTTGTTTTCAATTCGTGTTTGGGCTTTTCCTTTAAGGGTTTTGTTTGGTTCTTGATGTGATCATGCGTTTCTCTCTCTCTCTCTCTCACTCTTTGTTTGTGTGTGTGTGTCCAATTTCGTTTGATCTTGGCTGTGTGCAGTTTATTAGAGTTGAGCTTGCAGAATTAGAACCTTTTTTATTAGTGGGGTTGCGTTCAAGTCATTGAATTTTACTTGTATTATCAATTAATATCATTTAATTATCTGAGATTAGATGTTTCATAATTTGGGGGTATGTCTATGTGCTACTTAGGTTATTGGAGCTGCGAGGACTAGAGGGGACTATCCAGAAAGAGTAGGCCAGCCTGTGTGCCAGGTGCTTAATCTGGTTCTGCTAAATTCTATGGTGCACACATACATCAAATGATTGCCTTTGACAATTGACACTGTAATTCCTTTCTGTTATACAAAATAATGTGTTCAACAGTTGTTTATAATATATGTCAAGGCTGGAGTGAAGTTGACTTCTATTTTGTCTTGATTGTCATCAAAGTTGGCGACTTTCCTTTTGTATTGATTATATTTGCTCATACTTGAACTGCAGTATTATATGAGGACGGGATCATGCAAATTTGGTGCTTCCTGCAAGTACCACCATCCTAGGCAGGCAGCAGGCACTATTACCCCCGTGTCACTAAATTATTACGGATATCCATTGCGAATGGTCTGTATTGCTTTATATTTATTGCATAAAATTATGTATGCTTTGTGAATGTTGGGGTCACATTTTCCAATCATGAAAGAAGTTTGCTCTGAGCTTGAATTTTTATAAATAATAACAGGGTGAGAAAGAGTGTTCCTATTATGTGAAAACGGGACAATGCAAGTTTGGTGCAACTTGTAAATTCCATCATCCACAGCCTGCGGGCTTCCAAATTCCAGCACCATCACCAGTTCCCCCAGTTCCACCCCTGCCTGTACCAGTACCTTCACCAATTTATCCAGCTGTACATCCTCCATCTGGTCCTTCATCACAACAATATGGTGTACTGGTTGCAAGGCCACCTTTACTACCTGGCTCAGTAGTACAGGGCCCGTATGGGCCTGTGGTACTTTCCCCTGCCATGTTCCCTTTTTCAGGCTGGGGTCCTTATCAGGTAGGTATAGCATTTCTTTTTGATTGCTTACTCAAGTTATATGTGCATTCTTTGAAGCTGTTGAGCGATTGGTGCAGGCTCCTGCAACAAGCCCTGTACTTCCTTCTAGTACTCCGTCTAATGTTGGTTCAACACAGCTTTATGGGATAACCCAGCTACCTTCATCAGCAACTGCCTATACTGGACCTTATCAACCTTCTGGTTCCTCAATTGGTCCTTCAGGCGGTAGTCAGAAGGAGCACTCCTTACCAGAAAGGCCTGATCAACCAGAATGTCAGTATTACATGAAAACAGGGGAGTGTAAATTTGGTCCATCATGTAGATATCATCATCCACCAGACATGAGTGCACCGAAAGCGAATGTGATCCTTAGTCCTGTGGGTCTTCCTTTGCGCCCGGTAATGATTACCTTTCAACAACTTTGTACTGTGGTGCCTCATATTGGGTTATGAATTATATATCCATGATACATCTTCCCTCTCCTAACCAGTGATTAAAATGGCTAACTGTGAGGTATAACAAAATTGACTTCTTAACTTTGTTGCATGCATTTTCTATGATTGCTTTTATTTAAGATTTGAACCTTTCTTTACTGAACTTAAAGTTTAGTTTTCAATTCATCATTGATTCATTGTTCTTGTGCTTTGGTTCTTATTTTAAGCTTTACTCTTTTCTATGATGGTGAGCTTCTATCTTTCTATTTTCATGTATCATTTATTCATGTTGGGTTATACCATGCCTGTACAATCTGTAAGACTTAGTTGAATGACCTTTTGGATGATCTAACTAGGAATCTATAATAATAGCGAGGAGTTTATGTGGGAAGATTCTCTCTCTCTCTCTCTCTCTCTCTCTCCCCCCTTCCCCCTCAATTTGTAGCAAAATGTTGAGAATACGTTTTCTGGATGAATGTGTTAAATCATTAGGCTATTGAAGGTTCTTCCAGCAAAGGTCGGACAATATTTGAACTTCTAAATCTCTAGGCCGTTGGAGATTGTTCTAGCAAAATCTGAAAGCAGGGAGATAAAACTGTTGGTTTAGTAGTATAAGCTTTAACAATTGTACCTTCTATGATATTGGAATTCCCATTTTGTACTACATTTAAGATGTGCGTCCTGTTCCTTTCTTTAGGTGTATGTTTTGTTAAAAATTTAGTGTATCACTGTGAGTCTGTGACTGTGCCCAAGGGCAAGTTCTGTAAGTAAGCTCCTCTTTCAAGTCGTTTGATGTGGATATATATTTTGCCAGGGCAGGGACTATTGTGTACTATGAACACTTGAACAGTTGAAACTTTTTGCTGACTCTTTAAATTTGTAAGATAATACCGAAGCATAGTATGGTGTTCCATTGTATTTTAATGCATTGCTTCTCTGATTAGTTTCTTCTGCATAGTTACTATGGCTTCAAGAGTGGACACAACACAAGCCCACCCACACCTTGTACTAAATTTTTCATTTGATTAAAAGGTTGTGGTGGCAAGGATCAAACTTTTAAGCACTTGGTCAATGAGTCTCTGGTAGCATATCATGGCAACAACCTAATATCCACAAATCTTAAGTTAATAGAAAGCCCAGGAATGTTTTTTGATCAATATTTCTAACAATTAGTTACCCAGTTTCATACTTTCATCTTGTTTTCATATTTCTTTTTCAATGATCATTGCCCTTTTCTTTATTTTTTTATATATCATTGAGTGCTTTTCAGGTCCTTTTTCCTCAATGCATTATTAATTGCATCATAGTTTATTTCACCTTATGCATCTTTCATGGCATCACTGTTTTCCTTATTTGATTTAGATGTAATAACTTATATTTTTTTTTTTATAGAAAAAGAAATTTTATTAGAAGAGAGAAGAAAAGTACAAAGAAGGAGGATAAGTAATCCTCTCAAAAAACACAGCTAAAACCTATGAGATTGTACATGCAACAAAGCAAGCCAATCTCTATGCATGTCTAACAAAGAAACACCATCAAAGAAACCATGAACTGAACACCAAAGAGAAGCCAAAAGGAGAACCCTATCCCAAATAAAAGTCTAAATTTGAGGAAAGCCTCTTAAAAATTCTAGCATTCCTTCCAACCATAAACACCACAAAATAGTGAAGATAGAGCACTGCCAAAGGATCTTTGCTTCCTTGAGGGAGCCAAAAACTCTAAACTTAGTTAGAATAAAATGATGCAAATCCTTAGGGCAGATCCATGCCTCTCCAAAAAAACCAAACAACTTGTTTCAGAGATACTTTGCTGCAAAACAATGCAAAAAGAGGTGATCCCCTGATTCTGAAGCAGAGCAGCACATTAAGCACATATTAGGAGACAAAGCAGTGAGAGGTCTACGCTTTTGAAGCATGTCGTTAGTGTTAATTCTATTAAGAAAAGCAGTCCAAACAAAAGCTTTAACCTTTAAGGGAGTTTTGGACTTCCAAATGGGCTTTTCCAAAAGGAATCTTTCTCTATTAGGAGAATGAGTCAAAAATTGAAAATAAGACTTACAAGAGAAAGATCCAAAAGACTCAAGAGTCCAAGTTCTAGTATCAGGAAGAGAAGAAAAATGGGCAGGTTCAATCAAAGACGAGAGTCTGAAGCTTAGTAACCTCTCTATCAAGCAAGTTTATGAAAAAATGAAAATTCCAAGAGAGATTAATTTGAGAATAAAATTGACAAATAAGGACATTGTGTAAAGAAGAAAGGCAACAAAGCCTCGGAAAACCCTCAGAAAGAGGGACACTACCAACCCAAACATCTTCCCAAAACTTTATACGAGATCCATCACCCAGATGCAGGGATAAAAGAGAAGAAAAAGAAGGCAATCCCTGAGAAATAAATTTCCAAGGACTAGCATGAGTCGCTCTACCTGCAGAGTTGGTGTCCCACCCATTCGAATGCAAACCATATTTACTTCAAATCACCTGAAGCCATAAAGAAAACGATTGAAGAGGAAAATGCCAAAGCCACTTAGCTGCCAAAGCAATGTTCTTGGACACCAAGTTACCAAGACCCAACCCCCCCTCTTTCTTTGGTCTACAACAAACCTCCTATCTAATGAGGTGATCCCTACTATTTTCTCCTGCCACTGACCAGAGGAAATCCCGCATAATTCTCTCTATTTTTTGTGCCACAACCACAGGAATGCAAAGAAGAGAAAGAAAATATAAAGGGATGTTGGACAAACACGACTGAATAAGAGTGATCCTATCCCCTGAAGAAAAAAAGGCACCTTTCCAACTATCTAACCACTTGGAAATTTTACAAACTACGAGATCCCAAAAGGATAGGACACGGGGATTACCTCCTAGAGGAATGTCGAGATAAGTTAGAGGCCATTGAAGAGATTGACATCTTGCCAGAGTAGCAAAAACGATCACAATTTGACTATCCACATTCACACCCGCTAAACCACTTTTGGCCCAATTAATCTTAAGACTATAAATGATCTCAAAGAAAGTCTAAATAGATAGAATGTTAACAAAAGTCTCAGCATGTGGCTCCAAGAAAAAAACAGTTTCATTAGCAAATTGAAGATGGGAAACAAGCACTCCCTCCGAATCAATTGCCAACCCTTTAACCAATCCATTATTAATTGCTCTAGAAACTAAATGACTAAGCATATCAACTACAATAGTAAAGAGAAAAGGAGATAAAGGTTCTCCTTGCCTCACACCCCTCTGGCCCTTAAACCAAGACTTTGGTTCTCCATTAATAATGACAGCAAAAGTAGAAGAAGATAAACAACCCGATATCCAATTTCTCCATCTGACTCCAAAACCTTTCATGTCCATAACTTTATCTAAAAAACCCTAACTCACACGATCATAAACTTTCTCAAAATCTAGCTTAAATACTAGACCTTGTTTCCTCTGGGTTCTAACATCATCCACCACCTCATTAGCAATTAGAGCAGCATTAAGAATCTGTCTACCTGGAATAAAGGCACTTTGATTTTCCGAGATGGTATCGGAAAGGACCTCACTCAACCTAGAAGCAAGAACTTTCGTAATGATTTTACAAACACTAGAAACCAGGCTAACAGGGCGGAAGTCCTTTACCTTCACCAACCTGTCCTTTTTAGGAACGAGAGAGATGAAAGTGGAGTTCATATAAACTCCAATTTTACCATTATTGAAAAATTTAGCAAACACCCTAAGGAGGTCAGGTTTAACAATATTATTTCCAACTTAAATTTCCATATATATATATATTGGATGTTTACCATCTGTAAAGCTTAGGTTTTGACTATTTGAGCATTCCATATTCTTTTCCTTGTTTGTATGCTTGAAATTTATTTCTATTATGGAATGCCTTTCCCATATGAAGTTGTGATACAAGAATCATAGGTGTATTTTTTGGGTTTTGAATGGAGTTGGTTGCTCCATCAGTTGCATTTGCCTGAAATCTTTGACAGTGCTAGGAACTCCTTGTGCTGCAAGTTTCTATGTTTAGAGCATGGGTGCTCATATCCTCTGTCATCTGTTGTTCCTCTCAATGTTGTGTTCCTGTACTAGCTTGAGTTGTTCAGACTTTGTTTTCATGAGTGAATTTCATGTTTCATTCTTGTGATTTCGGATTAGGGCTGCTTCTAGTTTTCCATGTTATAGACAGATGTGGATGTTTCATGGCACACTTCCTCATTTTCTTTCATGTGGCTATTTCTAGTCATGATAAACTAGTCTTTAATGATCTTTTTGGCTATTATTTCTGTCTCTCTTCTTCAAGCTATAGAACTACACCAATGGTCAACTTTAAGTCTATATCTTTTTAGCTTGGTCTTGGATGTGCTTACTGCGCATATCCAAGAGCCGGTGTCACAATGCATGCTTTTTGCAGATGATATAGTCTTAGTTGGAGAGTCGAGAGAGGAAACAAATGGGAAGCTAGAGCTATGGAGACGAGCTTTGGAAGAACATGACTTTCGTGTAAGCAGGAGTAAGACGGAGTATATGAAATGTACGTTCAGTAAGAAGCGTGCTAATACTAGCTTAGCGGTGAAAATTGGGGACCACACCATACCACAAGTCACACGATTTAAGTATCTTGGATCTATCATACAAAATGACGGATAGATAGAGGGAGATATAAATCATAGGATTCAAGCTGGATGGATGAAATGGAGGAGTGCTTCAAAAGTGATTTGTAATAGAAAAATACCTCTCAAGCTTAAGGGTATATCTTACCGTACAACTATAAGGCCCACGATGTTGTATGGTACTGAATATTGGGCGATAAAAAGCCAGCAAGAGTATAAGATCAGTGTCGCGGAGATGAGGATGTTATGCTGGATGTGTGGCCATACAAGACAAGATAGGATTAGGAATGAATGCATTAGAGAGAATGCAGGGGTAGCACCTATTGTGGAAAAGATGGTAAAATCTCGCCTTTAGGTGGTTTGGACTTGTAAAGAGAAGACCCTTAGAAGCCTCAATAAGAAGAGTAGATCAGGTGGAGGATAGTCCAATAGCTAGAGGTAGAAGGAGACTAAGAAAGACTATAGGTGAAACTATTAAAAAAGATTTAGATTTGAATGATATTTTTGAAGACTTGATTTATGATAAGGCACACAATGGCGTCGTTTGATCCATATAGCCGATCCCACCTAGTGGGAAAAGGCTTGGTTGTTGTTGTTGTTGTTGTACTGTGGTTCAAGAATAGCAAAGTATCTTAATCATTTTGATTTCATTTATGAGTTCAGTTGTTTAAAGAACTATCACTGCAATGATAAGTTTGTCTATTCAGTTGAAATGTTTTTAAAAAAATATTTGTTTGACTGCCTTCTTAAATTCTTAATTGTCAAGCATCTAATGTTTGTGTTTGATAATCAGGGGGCACCAATTTGCACTCATTATACGCAGCGTGGAGTTTGTAAGTTTGGTTCTGCATGCAAATTTGATCATCCAATGGGATCACTGAGTTATAGTCCTTCTGCTTCTTCCCTGGCTGATATGCCGGTTGCACCCTATCCTGTGGGTTCCTCAATTGGCACTCTTGCCCCATCATCTTCATCATCAGAGTTGCGGCCTGAACTTGCCTCAGGATCCAGCAAGGAGTCTGCTTCATCCAGAATGTCTTCATCAATGAGCACATCGACTGAATCAGTTGGCTTGACCTTGTCGACTGGTGGACCCATTTCTCAATCAGGCACCCAACCATCTGCTCAGAGTTCCTGTTCTTTAGCAACTATCAGTGCCACAAGTAGCACTGTCTCTCACACCTCAAGTTAAGCAATGTGAATGCATTCCTCATTATTACTCCTTTTTATCTCAATTTTTCAACCGGACATCACTATTCAAGAAGGTCCTCAAATAGGTTTTATTTCAGTTATCCCAGTTCCACATTCAGGTCTAGCACACATCGCACCAATTATCTTTGTGTTCATATAATCTTTTTGTGGCCATCCCTTTGATCTTGAATAAACCCTGGCCAACCTTGAGAATTTTAGCGACCCATACAGCCACCTTGCTTTTGAATAACTTAAAAAGAATCTGCAAAAGTACATTATGCACATGTCTTTCCACATCTCCAATTTTCGGAGTTTGTTGTGCTTATTTATGCTTCAATCTTTTTTGATATGATAAAATTCTGTCCAGAGTTTCATTGACCATGTGTTTATGTCTCTTCACCTGAACCCTTTTTAGAATTTGGGAACAATTTTCTAATTTTGCTCAGAAGGTCCTCTTCGCCACTGTTCCCAATTTATCTAAAGGTTTAGTGTGAAGAGAAGTAATCAGGAGACTACAATGAGGTTTCACATTGCTATCTTTTATGCTTTTAGATACACAGTGATGTTGTAACAAGTCAAATGCTTGACTTGGTACTTAAATTTATTACAGAATACATATATGAAGGAACACATTTAAATTAACCAATTTGAATGTGTAATAATATTTTTTTTCTGCTTTTCTATCAGTTTACTTGATCGAGCTTTCGTGTGAGATCAGGTGAGTTTTTGGAGGTGATTTTGTTTTTTTTTTTAATTTTATCATCCCCCCCCCCCAAAGAAAAAAGATTATGTTTTTGTAAGATGATTGTATTATAAATAGAGTACACTTTCCTGAAGTGAAAGAAGGTTGCAGGCTTTTTTATTATACTGTCACTTGTGGTAAAATTAATTATTAAAATATTATTTTTTAAATTATTTATTAAAATATTATCCTTTTGAAATTATTTATTAAATCATCACTCTTGTTTTATTTGATTTTTTTAAATATTTTTTAGATCACGTAAAATGCGTCAAAGAGGGTAGCGCATTTACGTAGATTATGTTAACAAGGTTACATCACTCTTCTTGGCATAACTAGGGTAATTACGCCACTTTTGTTGGCGTAATTAGGCTTTTTTTACACAATGAAAAATTTTATGTCATTTGTTGATTTTGAGTAAAAATTGTATATGTTTTTATATCTTTATAAATCTATTGATGTTAAAGTTGTAAGTGTTATTAGGCTTTTTTAATGAAATTAAGTTTATAGTAAAAAAAAAATTATGGTTATGCAAGAATTTAATCATAGTATTAAGATCATCAATAGAAATGAAATGACAAATATGTTTAATTCAACAAGGGTACCAAAATAACAATAGAAAATTATCAATAGTAATTAATTTCATCATTTTGCTGTTATGTCTTGACCATAGTGCTATTGATGATTTTCTATTGTTATTTTGGTACCCTTGTTAGATTAAACATATTTGTCATTTCGTTTCTATTGATGATCTTAGTACTATGGTTAAATTCTTACATAATCATAATTTTCTTTTTACCATAAACTTAATTTTATTAAAAAAAAAGCCTAATAACACGCCAAATGGCAGTGATGTTGTCACACTGAACTCCTATCCACTAGTAGTGTTAGTCATGGCAACCATCACCCAAGAGGGGGGTGAATTGGGTGATCACAAATTTTCAAAATAACTTTGAGAAATTATTCATTTTGATACATTCAATCAACACTTGCAAATGGAATAAGCTTGACAAAGGTACAACTCATAGAGATTTCTCAAATACTACTTGGCTATATAGGATAAGTTAAGCAAATAAGCTATATTTATCAAATTAAACTCAAGTATATATAATTAAGGAACAAATGTAAAGAGATAGAGTTAGAGAAAAACAAACACAAGGATTTATCCTGGTTCAGCCACCCCTTGTGACTTACGTCCAGTCCTCAAGCAAACCACTCAAGATTTTCTACTAAACTTCAAGTTTGAATGGGTGCTTGAAAAGCTTTACATAATAAAGCACTCACCACACCTTGGGATACCTCACCCTTTGTGTTTGAGCCTCAAAACAGGGATACCTCACCCTTTTCACTAGAGAGATACCTCACCCCCTTTACAACCTTTGAGGGATACCTCACCCTCTTTACACCTTTGAAGGATACCTCACATTCTTTTCAATAAGGGATACCTCACCCTTTTTTACTAGAGGGATACCTCACCCTCTTTACAGAATAATCAAAGTGTTTGTATGATAAAAACTCTCTCAAAGAGTGGATAATACAAATTGAAGAACTATGGGTATCAAGAAATTACACTTTGAAGCTCAAAATAGAGTTTTGGAGAAAGAGATGATGAAATACGAATTTAATGCTCAAGAATGATTTTCATATTGTTCTCCAACTCTTAATCAATGCCCAAACACTTCCATTTATAGCCCATGCCATTTAAGAGCCGTTGGATGTTTGTGGAGGGCATTTAGTGCTCAATAGAGCCGTTGGGGAAGAGTCCTGGAAGTGTCCATAATCGATTATGGAATTTTCATATTCGATTATGGCATGAAAGAAAGCTTTTCAACGTTTCTGGTTTGCAAAATAACCTATTATGAGTTTACTCATATTCGAATATGAAGAGGCTTCATAACCTGTTATGAAACACTCATAATCGAATATGAGTTATGCCATATTCGAATATGGTTATTTAAAAATAGCTTGTTATGTTTTGACAAACCAGAAATCAATTAGAAAGAAGCCATATTCGGTTATGCATATTCCATATTCGGTTATGAAATTCTGATTTTGAAAGCTAACTTTAAATGATCATAACTTCTTCATTTCTCATCCGTTTTAAACAAATGACCAGTCATTAGAAAGGTATTCGAGTCTATTTTCATATGAAATAAGTTTCAAAACAAAATACAAAATAGGTTGGAAGTTATGATCAAAAGAGTGACCAAAGGTCAGCTTTGCAAAACACAAACTTGACTATTTTTCATGGATTTGAACAACCACCAAGACTAGCTTTTCAAAACTTGTTTGTTGAGCATTTTAGCATGTGAAAACCATTTGTAAAGATTTAAAAACATGTTTGAGCTTAGTGTGATTCCCATTTACCTTTACACAAGATCTAAATCTTATAAGCTATTCTTGAAGATTCTTGGACTTGATCATTGCACTTCTATTTCTTGTCTTTGTTTGTTATCATCAAAACCATTGTTTTAGCCAATGCCAATTACATTCTCTCCCTTTTTGATGATGACAAACAACCATTGAGAAAAGATTAGTTCAAATAAATTGGAATTCACAAAAGGCGTTAGAGACTTACTCCCCCTCTATTTTTCAAGAGGTGATTAGATCAGAGATGCACAACTCCCCCTTAATTTTGGAATCCAAGATCATTGAAATTGTACCTTTTTTCCATTTTACCCTGACTTTTCTCAATGACACAACTTCTCTCCCTTTTGTCATGATAAAAAAGATATGCAATATATAGAATTTGACAAAGAAAAGTAATACAAAACCATTACCAACAACAAATATTCAATAAGTACATTAGCAACAAGATAATCATCAAAACATAAATGGATTACCACAAAATGTCATCAACATCATAAAGAGCATAAACCAACCGTCAATAGTTATATAGCATGTCTCATGATAATAGCTAAACAGAGCAAGACAGATTTACATTTATAGCAAACCTATTGATAGGGTAAAAGGGTCCAAACTCAAGTCTCATGATCCTCCGGAAAGCGTTGCTCAAGTCTCTTGCATAATGACATCAACAAGAAAGTGATGGAAATGATGTTTTAATGGTGGATTTGGGTTGGATTTAAGGTAGGAGAGGTGTTTATAGGAGGAGGAAAGCTATGGAGGAAATGAGGGACATCATGAGGATAAGGGCTGCTCGGTTTTGTGCAAGAAGGGGGGCATAACCGATTAAGACATAATACATAATTAGTTATGAGAAGAAAAGAGAGCTTCCTGGTGTTAGAAATAACCGAATATGAAGGAAGTCAATTCATGCCATATTCGAATATGGTGGAGGCCAAATAAGAAGGGCATGGTCTCGGGTTCATCAAATAACAAATTACACACTTGCCTATATTCGAATATGGGTATTTTGCAAGCTCACGAAATCATTTGGATTGACATAACTGAATATGTGCATTGTCATATTCGAATATGGCTTCCTTCCAGAAACCATTTCCTTAAGCTAAATAACTCCCCAGAGACTCAAAATAGCCCATAACCGATTATGAGATAACTCATAATCAATTATTTTGCTTGACAGAGATCAAGTTTATCTTGCCAAAACTTCTTTAGACATCAATAACAGTGTATATCCATTTCCATAATAGATTATGTCCACCTCCCAATTCTTGATTTCTAAGATAAAAATAGATCAAGTCTTTAAGAAATCAACAATTTAAGACCATTAACACTTGCCATTTCCCCTAGATAAAAAATCATTCCATCCTTCAAGACTATCAAAACTTGTCTTTCACCATCAAAAACTAGAAAATTCTTCAAGAAATTATCCTTTGATATACAAACAACTTATTCCATCCTTAGGAATTTCTTGACTTGGCTATTCTTCCATCACCTCTAAACACCTTAAATATGGCTCAAAAACTGATTATACTTCTCTGAAGGAGCTTGAATCCAATTTCTTCAATAAGATCTTGAGATTGGATGATTGAGGGACTTGAGCATGGATCAAGTACCTACAAAACAAACTTGGGAAAAACTCTGACGCTCAAGTCAATATTGGATTCAAAAACCATTTAAGACAAAAGTATAGTGTAGTATGACAAATTATGCAGCAATTATGCAGATTATGCAGCAGAGGCCAGTTTATGCAGCAAGGTTATATTTCAAATATGAATGCAAGATTGATCCAATATTCCAAGATAAAAAGTATCTAACACAAGCATTCATTCAAATGCATGTTTGATCAATTATTCCTAATTCTCCTCTCATATATGCACTTTAGGGCAAACAATGATCATATTAGGAATGTTATGACAATTAGGAAGATATTATCATCAAACATGTCATTTTAAACAAGAAGTGTACTTATCTAGCATATTGACACATATAAAGATATTTTCAAGATATAAACCTAGAAAAATACAACTTTCAAGCAAGTTAAAGCATAAAACAAATCTCTACTTATCCAAAGATTGCAAGTCCAAGCTTCTTGGAGACAAAGAAGAGAACTTGGAGTAATTTCTAATCTTGTGCTTGTAGCAGCCACTTTTGAGGTTCCAAATATAGTTCTTGGCCTTCAAGCACACCTACAACACATTTCAATTTTTGGCTTTTGGTACCCAAATATTCTTGGGTCCTTGTGTGTCAATTTTTGAATATTAATTCATTATGCTCTCATAAAGATCAATTTTTTTATAGTATGTAGATTGAGCACAACAAATCAAATAATCAATTACCATTAAGAACATAACCAATAACATGCTTACTTTCATGATATATAGACAATTCAAAAGATAACAAGCATACCTAGGCATTATAGAACTTTATATACTAAGATATATAATAAATTAATGAGTTATGGTACAATAAGAATGAACATCATCATGTGCTAAACAAAATATTCAAAATTTACCAAGTACACATGATTCTATCAATCACTTAAGGCCTACAAGGAATATACCTCAAATTCATTGACTTTACAAGTGAATGTGTATAAGAGGTAAAAGATTTTGATACCTTGGCCTTGGTAATCAAGGAAACTCTTTTCCTTACCCATTGCTTCTCTTTTGGTTTTTTGAACTTTGCAAGTTCTACATTTTGTACTTGAGAAGCTTTGGTTGAAGTCATCTTCCTTCTTTGACCCAAACTTCTACCATTGGGCTTTGGAAGCATTCCCCTTGATGATTCCTTCTTCACTTGACCAATTTGTCCATCCTTTTGAGAAATTTTCTGCATAATTGAAACACTAGGAGGACATTTTGGTACCCACTTCATCTTGGGTCCTTGAGTGTTAGTACTAGGGCTTTTAAGATATTTAGGAACCCACATCATGTTATTTCTCATATAAGTATTTATTCTATAATTGCACAAATGAGAAATATGTCCTAGATGACCACAAAAATTACAAATAATTGAATTTAAGATGACTTGGTCATTTGAAGATCATTTTTGGAAAACATAAGCCTTTTGTTGTTTTTATATTCTATGTCATTCTTGCCACAAGCCTTACTTGAATTTTCATGTGAAATGACATCAATTTCATTCTTATTAACAATCATGGATTATAAACAATTAGAATCATTTGCTTTGGCAAAATTGGAATATAAGTCCTCAACATGATTTTCTAAATCAATACACTTTTCACAAGAAGTTGAGGTTTCACATTTCAAAGGTATTTCTTAATCAAGAAAAGCATATTCATTTTTCAAAATCTTAATATCATTTTCAATGGAGGAAATGTTTTCTAAACAAGATAAGTTTTTATTTTCTAAAATCAATAAGCCATCATATATTTCATCATATGCACATTGTAGCTCATAATAAGAAGGACTATATTTTAGTTTAGCATCATTTACCTCAAAGTCCTTTATAGCCATATAGGAGGTAGTCTTAATTTTCAGCATACTTGGCTCTTCCTCATTGTTGTCCATCAAGCATTCAAGAACATCTTCTTTCTTAATTTTATTTTGCTTTGCCTCTTCTTCAAATCGAGCACCATCATCACCAAGAGGCATTGAACTCATTTTCTTGCTTTGAACATGTTCTTGAGGACATTTTTCAATGTTGTCTTCCTCTAGAGGTTTTTGCTCTTCTTTCTCTCTATATACAACTTTATGCAAGAAATCATTGTTAGCAAGATAATAAAATTAAGAGCATCCCATATATCTTTAGCACTAGAGCAACTCTTAATTTTAGCATAAGCATCATCATTCAAACTACTTCTTAAGATTTGCATTGCTCTAATGTTCAAGGAAAAACATTTCTTGTCATAATCATTCCAAGTTTGTTTTGATTTGTAAGTAAATCCATCAAGCACAAAATGCCACAAATCAATATCAATAGATTGCATATAAATCTTTATTATAGCTTTCCAATAAACAAAATTCACACTATCAAAGAATGGTGGTTTATCAATTTCAAAACCTTCCATTTTGAAAAGCTTTTTAATGGTTGCCAACAAACAAGGATCTTTAACTCTAAGCGGTTAAGCTTTCACCAGAGCACGAAGTTCTGATACCACTTGTTATTCATGGAAACCATCACCCAAGAAGGGGGTGAATTGAGTGATTACAAATTTTCAAAATAACTTTGAGAAATTATTCATTTTGATACATTCAATTAACACTTGCAGCGGAATAAGCTTGACAAAGGTACAACTAATAGAGATTTCTCAAATACTACTTGGGCTATAGGATAAGTTAAGCAAATAAGCTATATTTATCAAATTAAACTCAAGTATATATAATTAAGGAACAAATGTAAAGAGATAGAGTTAGAGAAAAACAAACACAAGGATTTATCCTGGTTCAGCCACCCCTTGTGACTTACGTCCAGTCCTCAAGCAAACCACTCAAGATTTTCCACTAAACTTCAAGCTTGAACGGGTGCTTGAAAACCTTTACACAATAAAGCACTCACCTCACCTTGGGATACCTCACCCCTTGTGTTTGAGCCTCAAAACAGGGATACCTCACCCTTTTCACTCGAGAGATACCTCACCCCCTTTACAACCTTTGAGGGATACCTCACCCTCTTTACACCTTTGAAGGATACCTCACATTCTTTTCAATAAGGGATACCTCACCCTTTTTCACTAGAGGGATACCTCACCCTCTTTACAGAATAATCAAAGTGTTTGTATGATAGAAACTCCCTCAAAGAGTGGATAATACAAATTGAAGAACTATGGGTATCAAGAAATCACACTTTGAAGATCAAAATAGAGTTTTGGAGAAAGAGATGATGAAATACGAATTTAATGCTCAAGAATGATTTTCAGATTGTTCTCCAACTCTTAATCAATGCCCAAACACTTTCATTTATAGCCCATGCCATTTAAGAGCCATTGGAGGCTTGTGGAGGGCATTTAGTGCTCAATAGAGCCGTTAGGAAAGAGTCCTGGAAGTGTCCATAATCGATTATGACATTTCCATATTCGATTATGGCATGAAAGAAAGCTTTTCAACGTTTCTGGTTTGCAAAATAACCTATTATGAGTTTACTCATATTCGAATATGAAGAGGCTTCATAACCTGTTATGAAACACTCATAATCGAATATGAGTTATGCCATATTCGAATATGGCCATTTAAAAATAGCTTGTTACGTTTTGACAAACCAGAAAATCAATTAGAAAAAAGTCATATTCGGTTATGCATATTCCATATTTGGTTATGGAATTTTGATTTTGAAAGCTAACTTTAAATGATCATAACTTCTTCATTTCTCATCCGTTTTAAACAAATGACCAGTCATTGGAAAGGTATTTGAGTCTATTTCCATATGAAATAAGTTTCAAAACAAAACACAAAATAGGTTGGAAGTTATGATCAAAAGAGTGACCAAAGATCAGCTTTGCAAAACACAAACTTGACTATTTTTCATGGATTTGAAAAACCACCAAGACTAGCTTTTCAAAACTTGTTTGATGAGCATTTTAGCATGTGAAAACCATTTGTAAAGATTTAAAAACATGTTTGAGCTTAGTGTGATTCCCATTTACCTTTACACAAGATCTAAGTCCTATAAGTTATTCTTGAAGATTCTTGGACTTGATCATTGCACTTCTATTTCTTGTCTTTGTTTGTTATCATCAAAACCATTGTTTTAGCCAATGCCAATTAGAAACAGTAATCTTATTCACTCAACCATGGAATATTATGCCTGATGGATCAATGATTCCTTGTTTAAACTTCAAGAGTACATGTGTATTGATCCTTTCCGTTTGCATTGGAACTTAGAGCTGCACTTACCTATGTCCAATGTTATGGCACATAGCAGCAACATCAAAATGAGTAAAAGGTAGGAGGGGGAGGGGGAGGAAACCAACCATAATCACACAATAAAGAAGGGTCTTAAGAAGATGTGACCTTAAAAAGGATAACTCATCATCTAGTTTTAAGCCCATTTCCTCTTCACTGTTATCAAATTGTATGTTAATTACACTATCATCTGAACTCTTATTTGCAGCAGTAGCACCTGAATCCATTTCTTATACCCCATCACCCTCACCCACACCCTCAGTCTGGCTTTCACCCTCAACCTGACCCTCATTCTGGCCACTGTTTCCCAGCCCATAACTTTCAACTTGACCCTTACCACCCAGAACCCTCATCCTGGCCCTTACCCACATCTTGGCCCATGTTTCCAAGCCCAATTCCCTCTGTCTATCCCTCATCCTTAGCATTCTTCACATTAACAAACTCTGCCTCAAACCCTAATTCTTATGTAATTATAGGTTGTGACACAATGTGTTCTACATATACATCAACCTCACACTTGTTCTGAATAGCATAATTACCCATCTCCAATGCATCCTTGTCCATCATAATCTGTCTTAACCCATCTTCAAAGGTTCTACCGGTTAATTTCTACCATAATCCAAAAATATCATTATATCCTAATGTTTCGGGTATTGACCGAGACCTAGGTCGGTAGAGGTCGGTAGGTAAAAAGGGGACTCACTAGAGAGCTACGTGTGAGGCAACAACAAGATCAAAGGTACCTATGCAAGTTAGAAGAATGGTCAGATAGCATACAAAGTAGGTGACTGCGGGATTTAAGGATGCAAACCCAAGTGCAGGTTGTCTCAAGTAATAAATTTCTCGGGAGTCCGAAGTCGATCCACAGGGAATTGATAAAGAAAAAATTAATTGAGGTAGGAAAATATTTGTCACAACACCAAAAGTAATAAAGGATGTTCACAAGTGAATTTAAGAACTTGCTTGGGTTAGAAGATCCACTCTTGGTAATAAATTAAAGGCAAGATTATTTCTTTTTATAACTCAATTGAAATCCACACACAACGGAGGTTCCAATCGGAAAATATAACCTTCAAAGTTCAATTATATATGCAATCATATTATGATTCCTTTAATTATCTACCAACATTTGTAAATGAGTTCAAGCATTCACTGTGTTAATCCTATTGTCTACAATAAATCAAGATCTCTATTATACAAAGAAGGTTTCTAAATTAATTGGAAATAAAATACAACACATATAATGTCCATTTAATAATATATCTTTTAAGCACAAGAAATAGAATAATCTAACCTTATTTCATTACCAAGAGCTTCACTCTTCCACCCAAGCAAGATGAAGATTTAGTTACTCATAGATAAGAAGAAAGAAAGAGAAAAGAAGAGAAAGATGAACATAGCTTTACTTTAGAACAAGAGAAAATTACAACAAAGTAAAACAATACACAAGCATAACCATAACTTGTAAAAACTAAGCCTAACACCAAGTGCTCCAAATGGTCAGCCAATGGTGCCTTTTATAGAGGATTAGGGATACAAAATGACAAGGATGCTGATTAAGAGTAAGTGGATGAGTAGATGAATGAGTGAAAAATGCCAAATGGTGAGGATAAGAGTGAGAAATTATTGAGATTTCTTGTCTCCGAAATCATTCATTGCTTAACTCATGGATTCAGTCATCAAATAGAAAAGTCATCTTCATCAAAGTTGTAGATCTGGATCTTAACTTTCAGATGTACAAATTTCAGCCCAAGATCATTCTTATAGCCCGAAATATGGCCCAATTATTGCAGATTGTTCAGGCCCTGTTTCAGCACCTCTGTTGTTTTGACTTCCAGACCCAATATCACCTCCAAGCTGTCTGAATGAGCTCTTGTGTTCTTCATGCAAGTTGTAGATCTGGGTCTTAACTTTCAAATGTCCAAATTTCAGCCCAAGATAATTTTTAAAGCCCGAGTTATGCTCTGATTACTATACACTGTTCAGGTTCCAAACACAAAACTCATGTTCTGTCTTCCAAGGCCAATTAGCTCTACTAGATGTCTGATTGAGACTTTGAGCTATTCATCAAAGTTGTAGAGCTTTCTCTCAGCTTTCCTACAAGGTAAAATTCATAATTTCTAGACATTTAGAACTCAAGATATGACCAAAATACAGAAACAGTGTAAGACCCAAATAATGCTGAAAAAATCAATTAAGTCCAATTTGAGTCCAATCTTACAAAACATAACCAGACTTAATCAATTAAGTACATGAAGAGTGTAAATGACTAAAAATGAGGGTTTATTAATGTATAAAATATGTGATTATCAAATTTTCCCACACTTACCTTTTTGCACTCCTGGGCAAAGCACATAAGACCAAAGTTAAGAGACAAAGAAAATTGACACAGACTCAAAAGCTAAAAACTCTAAAAGACTTGATGAAGCAAGAAGAGCAACAAGAAATTCAAGGGTTCAAAGCATTGATGAGGTAACATTTCTTCACATCTCAATACAATAAGCAAGAAAACTTCAGTTGAAAAGAATGAATCAAGAATGATAAATCCTCACATAATTCACTCCTAGTCTCTCAAGTATTTAAAAGGTAAGTATTTCACTCTATTTAACCCATGAACAATTGCACTACCATAAGCTTGCTTATCTTCTACTTCTCCGCTACTCAAAACACATGCACACAAAAATCAAGAGGACTTTATTCAAGGTTGTAATGTGGTCATGGTAAAGGAGAGAGGATAATATGGATATGAAAAGATAAATACCAAAGAGAATAAAAGAGCATTATGGTACAGTTAGAGTGGAGAAAATGTTTGAGAACATTCATCATAAAGGACAATCACCAATATTTAACTAATGTTTTGTTGAAGATCAATCCCAACTTGGTGAATTGAATTCATTGTTAGATTTGAATATTCTCTTTTTCTTCCTGTTGTTTCCAAGTATCCACCTTTATTCTAGATTCTGATAATCCTTTAATTGCGACGGTGGTCATTTTTTTTTTGATCATTTTGCACACACACCCCCACACTTGTTCAAGAACAAGGTCAATCAATGCTCTCTTATTCCCTAAGGTTGGGTAAAAATATATTTTTTTTTTCTATTTTTTTTGAAGGATGAAATGAGCTAAAAACAAGGAATGATCAAATAAGTTCAAAGGGGTTATACAATGGAAAATATACAATGATGACTATTTGGTCAAAGTAGCTATTTCAAAATGCCTCAATCATATTAATGTATGCATGTGAAAATATAGCCTAAAAAAGAATCAAAGCAAGTTTTAGAGTAACAATTCCATGAGTGAAAATCACACAAGAAAAAAGAAAATGATACAGATATTCAATCCATTCATCAATAGGCTCAAAATCTCACAAGACATATTTCTATCATTCTCAATCCATCATATCAACGTTCATATTCAAGCTTGTGATTTTTAAGAAAGAAGATAATTTATTCAATCATGTTATGATTCCTGAATTTCAATTACTTCAAAGGATGTGAGAGTACATTCACTTGAATCTTTCAAAAGAAATCAAATAACAAAACTTTGTTACTTCCACAAATAAACTTACTACCCCAACTAAGATGCGTCTCAAGAGTAATAAATTATTTCTAAAATTTACTCCTTACTCTGCCATCACTAATTGGTTTTACTACGAATAGGTTTCTGATAGTCATATCACTAAACATACTTCCTAATTTAAATGCGTCTCAGAAGTAAAATTACTCCTTACTCTGCCATCATTCATTGGTTTAGTAAGTTCATGACAATCATATCATACTTTCCAAAAAAAAAAATTTTTTTTTGGTTAACTATCCTTCCCCCCAACTAGATCACAACGTTGTCCTCAATGTTAAAATATAGATGAGTAAAGGATAGAAAATATTACCTGTTGGAGAAATCTGACACAAATTTAAACAGAAACAAAGTATAATAAATAAAATCAAAGGTAAATGAGAGTTATAAACGAAATGTCAGATCTGGCTTTCTTTTCATCCTGCTTCCCTCATTGCTTCTTGCTGACTAATCTATTTGAGCTATTGCTGGGTCAGAATCAAAGATCAAAGGTAAAGGAATTTTTTTTTTGACTTCAAGAAAACCATCAGGGTAAAGAAGTCTAGAAACCCCTGAAGGACCCTGCTCAAAGGATCGTCTGTCTAAAACCAAAATACAGCAAAATCATACAAAGATAAAAGAAATATAATAGCAAATGATGACATACCTGCATGTACAGCTTTCATAGCGTATCTTTATACTGCGCGTCATGAGTGTAGTAGTGACATATCTTTATACTGCGTGTCACCAGTGCAGTAGACACTCACGTCTGTTTATTCAGAGAAAAGAGAAAGAAGAAACCATCTTGGGTTTCCATCCTGGGTCTGGAACCTGGAGCGCTCACACTTGGGCTCGTAACATCAACAAAGATGCTAAAATCTGAAAGCCGTAATGTCCAAGATCCAAAGCATCCCATGCTAGGGCGCTGAGAGCCCCTTCTAATAAAAGAAAGGATCAAGCTCAGATGCCTCATACGCTTTGGCCGCTGCGGGTTACTTCTCACTAATAACTAGAGTGGGATGCTTCTGCCTGTTCATCAACTCCACAGTACCCAGATGGTATACATTGGGTTATGGAGTGCAGCTCTTTACAGAACATGGTACACGAACTTTTTTAAGGACCAGCGTGCAAAGGTCCACCCGAGTCAATGACGGGTCAGTCAAAGGCTGGGGCTCCACAACTAATTAAAGCCATGGTACTCCTTCCGGATCACCCTTGTGCAAACATTTTTTTTTTTTTTTTTTTTTTTTTTTAATTTTTTTTTTTTTTTTTGTTTTGAATTTTTTTTTCTTTTTTTTTTGAAAGATGACATGAAAAAGAAGAAGATGATACATACAGATTGTTGTGGATATGACTCACATCTGCCTCTGGTTTAACGTCCAGTAATGGCTTAAACGCCTTCTATGAGTCGAGGATAAGCTTCCCATCCAATTTTCTTATAAATTGGCAAACAGGGTCTTTTAGAGTCAGATTCCTAAGACTATAGCGTTTTTCTTCATCCTTGAAGAGATTCCACAAATTAAGAATTTCACGATGCACCAATCCACAAGAATGCGTCTCAAGAGTCAATAAGATATCATCTAATGACTCCTTACTCAATCCATTCTTAATGAAGAAAATTTTATCTTCTCTATTTGCGGAAACCATCCCCAAAGAAAGACATCGCTTGTTACAATTCCATCGTCTACATTTGCAACAGACTTGTAACATTTTTGCTCTTCTCCTTTTAGAATACGAACTTCTTCCAAGACCTGACATGTATGAGTCAAATGAAATTGAAGACTCACCTACTAGTCGGACCTTTGCTTCAATTATCCAGCGCACATCTTCTGGCATACCTTTGTGCATTAACAATCTCAATCTTTCACATCGAACTTTGTAGATTTTTTTCAGAGCATTTTGAGGGAGAGAGGGAAAATGTTTTCTCAGGTTTGAAAGAATGACATCCATTTTAAAGGAGAAGAAGGATTCAGTTATTTTGAAAAATTGAAAAACAAACCGACTTGAGAGTCACAGAGTACCGTATCCGCCACTTAACCGGCAACACAAAGAACTGCAAAAACAAGGTAACAAAATTAGAGTGAATTCTATTCATAACAAGGATAAAAAAGAGAGATGAATTCTACCTCATTAACTTGGTTTTCCAGAAATGGTTTGAGCCTTTGTCCATTAACTTTAAACATATTACCATTCTTAGGATTCTCAATATCTACGGTTCCATGAGGATACACGTGTTTGACAACAAAAGGACCACTCCACCTAGATCTCAATTTTTCAGGGAATATGTGCAGGTGAGAATCATAAAGCAGAATTTTTTAACCAATTTCAAAAGATTTTCTCGAAATTGTCTTGTCATGAAAAGCTTTTGTTCTGGCTTTATAAATCTTTGAGTTCTTATATGCATAATTTCTCAATTCCTCAAGTTCATTTAATTGCAATTTGCGTATCTTACAAGCATCATCAAGACTTAGATTGAAAGCTTTAATGGCCCAGAATGCTTTATGTTGCAATTCTACAGGGAAGTGACAAAGTTTTTCATAGACTAACTGATAGGGTGACATACCCAAAGATGTTTTGAAAGTAGTACGGTAAGCTCAAAGTACATCGTTTGGTCTTAAAGACCAATCTTTACGATTTGGGTTAACCGTTTTTTTCAAAATTTGTTTAATCTCCCTATTTGCCAATTCAACTTGTCCACTTGTCTGAGGGTGATAAGGGGTGACAATTTTGTGTGTAATACCATATTTCTTCATTAAAGATTCAGATGATTTATTGCAAAAATGTGTTCCCCCATCACTTATGATAGCTCAAGGGATTCCAAATCGACACAAGATATTTTCTTTTAAAAATTTGAGAACAGTTTTATGATCATTGTGTCGGCATGGAATCGCCTCAATCCATTTTGAAACATAATCAACTGCAACCAAAATATGCACAAATCCAAATAAAGATGGAAATGGATCCATGAAATCAATTCTCCAACAATCAAAATTTTCAATGACAAGGGTGGGGTTCAGAGGCATCATGTTTCTTTTTGAAATTAAGCCTAACTTTTGACAATTTTCACAACTTTTGCAAAAAGTATAGCAGTCCTTAAATAAAGTGGGCCAATAAAATTCACACTGCAAGATTTTTGCAGCTATTTTTTTTGAAGAGAAGTGACCTCCACATGCTTCTGAGTGACAAAATTTAATGACACTACCTACCTCACTGTCGGGCACACATCTCCAAAAGATTTAATCAGCACAATATTTGAACAAGTATGGGTCATCCCAATAAAAATTTTTCACCTCTGTCAAAAATTTCCTTTTATCTTGGTGTGTCCATTGAGGTGGCATCTTTCCTGTTACAAGAAAGTTGATTATGTTAGCAAACCAAGGCATGGAATTGAAAGAAAATAAAAATTCATCAGGAAAAGAATCATTAATAGGTATGCTATCAAAAGGTGAGCCTATTGTAAGTCTGGACAAATGATCAGCAACAACATTTTCGGCTCCTTTCTTATCTTTTATTGTGATGTTGAATTCTTGAAGCAACAAGATCCACCGTATCAATCTTGGTTTGGCATCCTGCTTAGACATCAAATATCTAACAACAGAATGATCAGTGAAAATCACAATAGAAGAGCCAATTAAGTAAGATCAAAATTTGTCCAGTGCAAAAATTACAGCAAGTAGTTTTTTTTCAGTAGTGGTGTAATTCATTTGTGCACTGTTTAAAGTTCTACTTGCGTAACAAATCACATGAGGCTTACCTTCCTTTCTTTGGCCTAAAACAGCACCTACAGCAAAATCACTAGCATCACACATTAACTCAAAAGGCAAAGACCAGTCAAGAAATTGCATGATAGGAGCAGATGTCAGAAGACCAATTAATTTTTCAAAAGATTTTTGACATTCTTCAGTTCAATCAAATGGTGCATCTTTCAACAGAAGATTACATAATGGTCTAGATATGCCACTAAAGTCCTTAATGAATCTTCTGTAAAATCCTACATATCCTAAAAAGGAACGAACTTCTCTGACTGTTTTTGGGGAAGACAAATGAGCAATTAATTCAACTTTGGCCTTATCAACTTCAATTCCTTTAGAAGAGATCACATGACCTAACACTATTCCTGATGTAACCATGTAATGACATTTTTTCCAGTTTAGCACAAATTCTTTTTCTTCGCATCTTTTAAGAACTTTTTCCAAATTATCAAGACAATTTTCAAAAGAATTTTCAAAAACTGTCAAATCATCCATGAAAACCTCTAAATAATGCTCAATTATGTCACTAAAAATGCTTAACATGCATCTTTGAAATGTTGCCGGAGCATTACAAAGGCCAAAAGACATTCTTCTATATGCAAAAGTACCAAAGGGACATGTAAAAGTGGTCTTTTCTTGATCTTCCAATGCAATTGGTATTTGATTATAACCTGAAAAACCATCAAGAAAATAGTAGTATGGATGTCTTGCTACCCTTTCTAGAATTTGATTAAGAAATGGCAAGGAAAAATGATCTTTCCTAGTAGTAGCATTTAATTTTCCAAAATCAATACACATACGCCAACTAGATGAGACTCGCGTAAGTATCAATTCACCTTTATCATTTTCAACCACTGTTATTCCAGATTTCTTAGGCACAACTTGTGTAGGGCTTATCCATTGACTATCAGAGATAGGATAGATAATTCCAACATCAAGCAATTTGAGGAATTTAGCTTTAACTACCTCTTTCATGTGTGGATTTAATCTTCTTTGAGGTTGTTGAGAAGTTTTAGCATTATCCTCTAAATGTATTCTATGTGTACAAATTAATGAATTAATACCTTTTATGTCCTATAATGCCCATCTAATTGCACTTTTATGCCTTTTAAGTACTTCTGTTAACATACCTTCTTGTTCTTCAGTAAGAGACGAGGAAATTACCACTAGAAAATTTTGTTTTTCTCCCAAAAATATGTACTTCAACCCGGCAGGTAATGACTTTAGTTCCAGTGTGGGTATTTCTTCATGGGCATTATCATTCATGAGTTTTAACTCTTCAAATCTTGGCTTCCATCCCTTGTACTCCATTGCCTGTGTACAATCAAGCAAAGAGCATATTTCAAAGATATCATCTTCTAATTGCATGCTTGAATCAAATGAATTAACTAAACAACTTTCTAATGGGTCAGAAGAACTCCTTGTTTGAAGATGATCATCTATAATGGCTTCAATTCCTTCAACTTCTTCCTTTTCATCAAGGACTTCCTGTGGTTGCTTGCACATGTTAAAAACATTGAGCTCTAGTGTCATGTTTCCATATTTTAGCTTCACCACTCCATTTCTACAATTTATCAAAGCATTAGATGTTGCTAAAAATGGACAGTCTAAAATAACAGGAATTGACCTGCAACTATCAACTATAGGTTCAGTATCCAAGACAATAAAATCCACAGGATATATGAATTTATCAACTTGAACCAACACATCTTCCACTATTCCTCTTGGAATTTTAATTGATCTATCTGCAAGTAGAAGAGTTACAGAAATTGGTTTTAACTTACCTAAGTTGAGTTGCTGATAAACTGAATATGGAAGTAAATTGACACTAGCACCAAGATCAAGTAAAGCTTTTTCAATTTTATGTTCTCCAATAATGCATGAAACTGTAGGACAACCCACGTCTTCATATTTTAACGCATTATTATTCTGAAGAATAGAGCTTACCTGTTCAGCCAAAAATGTTTTCTTTTTCACATTTAATTTTCTTTTAACAGTGCACAAGTCCTTCAAATATTTGGCATAAGAAGGAATCTGTTTGATAGCATCTAACAAAGGAATATTGATCTTTACTTGTTTCAAAATTTCAAAAATTTCAGTGTTATGGTCCAATTTCTTTGGATTATTCAATGCTTGAGGAAATGGGGGTGAAGGTGAGAGTTTGGTTGCCTTTTGGTCAACTTCTTCATTTTCTTGGGGAACTGGTTCAACTTCTTTCTCACAAGGTTCAAGAATTTATTTTTCAATAACCTTTCCACTCCTAAGAGTTATCACTGACTTGACTTGGTCCATTTGTTGATTTTCTGAACTCTCCTCATTTAAACTGTACTAACCTTTGGGATTTGGTTAAGGTTGAGAAGGAAATTTTCCTTTCTCGTGAATGGTGAGTGTAGAAGAAAGTTTAGCAAGAGTATCTTTTATGTCATTCATGATTTGATTGTTTTGTTTATTAATGGCCTTTTGCTTTTCTATGAATGCATGCAGTGTTTCTTCAAGGTTTTTCCTATATGGTGGGACATAAGATGCATATCCTTGAGAATTTTGAGAGTCCTGTTGTGTTTGAGGAGGTGGCGGTTGCATGAATTGTGACTGATTATTATTCCTCCAACTGAAGTTCGGGTGATTTCTCTATCCCGGATTGTATATATCTGAAAAATAAGAAGTAAATGACTTTTTAAAATTATTCATTGCATTTACTTGCTCATGTACAACTTCTTTAAAAACAGGAATCTTAGGACATTCATGTGTTGGGTGTCCTAAGTCATAATAAATGCCACAAATTTCTTCATTTTGCACATATTTGATTTCTTTTGTTTTTCTTAATTCCATGGCTTCCACCTTTCTAGCCAAACTGGCAAACCTAACATTTAGATCTTCCTCTTGACTAAGGTGATATTTTCTTTTATTAGTACTTGCAAGGTTAGATCTAATTGAATTTTCAAAAGGGTTAGTACTATGCCAAGATTGAGAATTTTCAGCTAACTGGTTTAAATAGTCTAAAGCTTCATCAGGTTCTTTATCAAGAAACTCACCATTGCACATTATTTTCACAAATTGTTTAGTTTCAGGTGTTAAACTTTCATAAAAGAAGCTTATAGTGCGTCATTTTTCAAAACCATGATGTGGGCAAGAATTTAACAAATCTTTAAACCGTTCACAACATTGAAAATATGCTTCATTTGAATTTTGGAAAAAATTATGGATTTGTCTTTTCATAGCATTGGTTTTATGTGTTAGAAAAAAATTCTTTAAGAACTCACCTTACATTTCTTGCCATGTGCCAATTGATCTTGGTTTCAAAGTGTTAAGCTAAGATTTTGCTTTATCTTTTAAAGAAAAAGGAAACAATTTAAGCTTAACAATCTCATCAGTGTAATTTTGATCATTGAAGGCAATACATACTTCCTCAAATTCTTTCAGATGTAAATATAGACTTTCAGATTCTAAACCATAAAAATTAGGAAGTAAAGAAATCATACCTGACTTAAATCTAAAATTGTTGGCATTGAGTGGAAAGATAAAACATGATGGACTAGAATTTCGAGATGGTTGCAAATATTCACGCATGGTTCGCAACGGTTGATTTTCATGTTCATCATGTACACTTTCATTGTCAGCCATTGTGTCAATTGTGTGTGATTGTGATTCAAACAAATCAATATATAAAGTACCAGGATTAATTTTAACTAAACGACCAGAATTTAAATCACGATACCAATTAAGCATAAATACATAAATAACTTAAAATAAATAAACAAAAATAATGTACAAGCTGGCGGTATAACCCGCCATTAAATATTAACAAGGATGTGGTATAAACCAACTACCCAATAAATATGTACAAAGAAGTGGAATAAACCAACCACCAAATAAAAATAAAAAAAATAGTGTGGTAGAAAACAACCATAAAAAATATATATATAACAAAGGTGGGATAATAAACCAACCGACCAAAAATAAAAAAAAAATAAATTACGAAAAATAATTGCAGAAATTAAAATGTGAAAATTAAAATACGAGAAAATAAAATGCAGAAAGTAAATTTAAATATGAAAATCGGAGAGTGACAGAGCCCATGAGCGGCGAAAAGAGAAGAAAAGAAGAAATATTATTTCATTAAGTTAGATTGCGGAAAAATAAATAACAGAAACGTAAAAGGAGAGTTTCCCCACTAAGTTAGAGCGTAAAATAAAAGGGAGAGTTACCCCACCGACGAAAATAAATAAAAAAATTAAAAAGAAAAAATAAATGACATAAATAAAAAAGTTAGAAAGTTAGTATGTTAGCAAGTTAGTAGGTTAGTAAGTTAGATAGTTAGAAAGTTAGAAAGTTAGTAAAGAAATCGAAGGATCTAAGCAAGTGATCTTTTGCTCCGGTGAAGGAGAAGAGAGAATAGATTTTATTAAAGAAAACAAACCTCAACAAATTAAAACTTCAAATCAAATCCCCGGCAATGGCACCAAAAACTTGACTGCGGAATTTAAGGATGCAAACCCAAGTGCAGGTTGTCTCAAGTAATAAATTTCTAGGGAGTCCGAGGTCGATCCACAGGGAATTGATGAAAAAAAATTAATTGAGGTAGGAAAAGATTTATCACAATACCAAAAGTAATAAAAGATATTCACAAGTGAATTTAAGAACTTGCTTGGGTTAGAAGATCCACTCTTGGTAATAAATTAAAGGCAAGATTATTTCTCTTTATAACTCAATTGAAATCCACACACAACGGAGGTTCCAATCGGAAAATATAACATTCAAAGTTCAATTATATATGCAATCATATTATGATTCCTTTAATTATCTACCAACATTTGTAAATGAGTTCAAGCATTCACTGTGCCAATCCTATTATCTACAATAAATCAAGATCTCCATTATACAAAGAAGGTTTCTAAATTAATTGGAAATAAAATACAACACATATAATGTCTATTTAATAATATATCTTTTAAGCACAAGAAATGGAATAATCTAACCTTATTTCATTACCAAGAGCTTCACTCTTTCACCCAAGCAAGATGAAGATTTAGTTACTCATAGATAAGAAGAAAGAAAGAGAAAAGAAGAGAAAGATGAACATAGCTTCACTTTAGAACAAGAGAAAATTACAACAAAGTAAAACAATACACAATCATAACCATAACTTGTAAAAACTAAGCCTAACACCAAGTGCTCCAAATGGTCAGCCAATGGTGCCTTTTATAGAGGATTAGGGATACAAAATGACAAGGAGGCTGATTAAGAGTAGGTGGATGAGTGGATGAATGAGTGGAAAATGCCAAATGGTGAGGATAAGAGTGAGAAATTATTGAGATTTCTTGTCTCTGAAATCATTCATTGTTTAACTCATGGATTCCGTCATCAAATAGAAAAGTCATCTTCATGAAAGTTGTAGATCTGGATCTTAACTTTCAAATGTCCAAATTTCAGCCCAAGATAATTCTTAAAGCCCGAGTTATGCTCTGATTACTGTACACTGTTCAGGTTCTAGACACAAAACTCGTGTTCTGTCTTCCAAGCCCAATTAGCTCTACTAGATGTATGATTGAGACTTTGAGCTCTCATCAAAGTTGTAGAGCTTTCTCTCAGCTTTCCTACAAGGTAAAATTCATAATTTCTAGACATCTAGAACTCAAGATATGACCAAAATACAGAAACAGTGTAAGACCTAAATAATGCTGAAAAAATCAATTAAGTCCAATTTGAGTCCAATCTTACAAAACATAACCAGACTTAATCAATTAAGTACATGAAGAGTGTAAATAACTAAAAATAAGGGTTTATTAATGTATAAAATATGTGATTATCAGTAGGCTAGTCAGAATGTCTGGATAAAAGATGGAATATACCTGACCTAGGCCGCCAGGCCGGTTTATATAGATGATTTGATGATCGACTCCTTGGATGCCCGTCATTCAGGCCATTTAGGGCTCTGAGCGTTAGAATTCGTTATGTCCGATCATTATGGCGCGAAGCCGTTCATAACCGTTGGTCATGATGGCGTCAAACGGCCGTTGACCGTTGAGGGATCATATTGAGCACGTGTCTAGTGAGTCGTTTCCCATTCGGGTATAGACCGGTTGGATCCATCAAGCAGGACTTTGGTCAGGCTGACCCAGATTTTGCTGTGCCTGTTGTTTCGAAATGGGCCTACCTCAGATGTTAGGCTTGTACGGTCGGTCTATATAGGTCTATGACAAGCCTATTATATCAGGCCTATTATGTCAAACTTAGCCGGATGAAGAATTGGGCCAGGTCGATCTACCTAACTCTTTAAGTAATCCAATAGCCTCAAAATAGGACTATTTGTCAATGTCTTGGTTATGAAGAGCAGTTACATCCCCCTTTTATAAATCAGTGGGGGTTCATTCACAAATGACATTCTATGATGAATTATTATAGTAAAGCTCATTCCTATAGGTACAGGCAGTCAAGGGAAACAATTAAACAATGGGAATTATATGTGCACACAATTAAGGTAAGCAATTAAAAATGTCACAAAAATGACAAGTGTAATTGGCCATATTCAGAAAAGAAGGAAAAAACAATTCAGAAAACCCTAAACCCTAACCTTTTGGTCCCCACATCAATTAAACAATATAACATGGCTTGGCATCATCATTCAGGAATCCGCTAACCAACCCTAATCTTTTGGTCCCCACATCAATCGAAATTTGTAAACTAAAAGAATTAAAAACCTTAAACCTAAACCTACACACTCTGATAAGGACCACCAATGAAGATTCGAAGACATACTTGTGGTGGGCAAACCCAGACGCGCTCGATCCTCTCCCTTCACAAACGAGCACAATCCTCCACCACACAGTTGGTTTTTGCATTAGTGATCTAAACCCTAGCTTTTGGTGTAGTACAATCTCAATCGCAAGTGGGGATGAGAGATGGTCAGAGAAGTGGGGTTATTGTTTAGGGTATGAGAGTGAGAATTTTTCTTCCAAAAATTGGGTACTGTAGGTTTATGTCTGATCCACATGGAATCTCATCCAATAGTTGAATGAAGGTCATGTGTCAAAGGAAATTGGTTGATGAAGGATATGTGGCAACACTGAGGTGGAGCGTCGTTTGTCATATCAACACTTAACAAAACTGAGATAATGGCAGAGACTAACTTCTCTCACCTCGAAATTTAGAAAAACCAAAACCATAACAAAAATTTAAAAGAGATCAAAACCAAAATTCTCTATATTTAGAGGGATTAAAAATATGTTTAAACCTTATTATTATTATTATTGTATTCACCATGGTAAATAATAACCTTCAACAATGGAAAATTAATTTAGCAATTAATTCTATTTATGTTTGCTTTAGAACCAGGGAATTCTCATCAAAATAATGAAACAATCTGTAGAAATATTTATAAAACAGAACCAGTTCCATTAGATTTCTTGGGAACAACCAAATATTTGAGAAAATATAAATCTAAAAGAAAATAAGGAAAATATGCAGAACTGAGCAACACTAGAGATCGAGTCCTTTGTCTGATGAAAGAAGACATCAATCTTTTATTCATCCATGTTTCTCTTCTTTCAAGTATTTTGTTTCCTTCATCAGATAATCCTACTTGTTTTTAGAGTTAATAGTTATTAATATTAATCATAAATAATTAGCTTGAATTGTAAACTTATTTCTATGCTTTTTATTTCAGTACTGCAAATTTTGGACATTGCAGATTACACTATGGTATGTTTATTGCAATCCCATTCCTCATTGCATTAATATTAGTCATATTACACTCGAGGAAATGAATCTTGATCAATAATTGAACAGAGCGAATGTAGCATTTGCTCCTATCTAAGTTATCGGCATAATAATTGATCATGGACCATATGCTAGATACAGTTTAACTAACTATGACAAATGATGTCATGACCATTTCTTTTTCTATGATTCAAAGTCAAGTTAATCGATTTCTTTAGAATGGTTTTTAATTGTTATTTAAAAATTAAAAAAAAACAAGAATAATTATTTCTCTAACTCTATAAATCACCTTTGATAATGTGACGAACAATTGAAATAAGAGGCAAAGTTGAGCTGATAGATTGATAGTATCATTTTGTTCTTTTGGTCAAGGATTGATAGTGTCATGATATTAATTATTTAATTTATATAAGTAGATACCGTGAGTAGAGATATCAAAACGATTCGGGTCTGGCTATTTTCGAACCGTACCAGATCGGGTACGTGAATTTCATGTTGACATTTGTTAACCTAACCTAATTCTATGTGGACTATAGGTCAACCCACTAGCCCATCATATTTACTTTTTCTTATCACTTTCTCTCCCTCAATTACACATTCTTAAAAAGGGTGTGTACAGTACCTACACTTATAAAAGGGGTGTAGGACCATCATTTTTCTATATATATAGATGGAACAAATCTGTTTTTTTAAGAAATAGAAAAAAAAATAAATTAAAAACCCTAAATCTCACTTAACATATCTCTTTCTCCATCCTGGCTCTGGCTTCATCCGTTGCTGTCGCAGTTATTAAAACAAAAATGTGAAGATCGGCAGAGAGACTCCGACGAGAAAGAGTTGTTGTGCGAGGCCATGAATGACGGAAAGATAGCGGCGACATGATGGAGGAGTGAAGGTTAGGTGCGGTGCAATGGTGAAGAAGCATTGAGAACCTAAGTGAATGAATCTCACTGGCTGTGATGGACCTCCATCTCTACTCCAAACAACCACCTGCCAGAACCACGTCGTCACCCCTAAACTATTGGCCATGAGCCTATGACCCACCACTGCAAGCCATAGACCCACAACTACCACCTATCCTCGCAAAACCACTCCCAGCCGCACAACCTCCGGTGTTGCGCCATCGCGGAACCGTCACCAGACTACCGCCGTTGAGAACCTCCACAAGCCCAGACCACCAGTTACACACACCGCCATCAACCACGATCCCAACCTTAGGCCCTAGTTAGCGACCGTTGCGCAGCAGCCACCATCGAACTGTCCAGTCGCTGTCCGAGCTGGGCAGCTGGCCTCCGTCGCTCTCTGTCCCTGTGTTGAATCGCAAGTTGGATTGGAGCTTGGAGGATGAGCATATTGTTGGCTCTTTCTCTTTTTCTCTCTTTGCCAATTGGTCTTTTTCTCATCCCATAACTTTCTTTTCTTTCTTTTCATTTCTTTCCATTTTTCCACTTTGCATTAAATGTTATAGTGCCGGCTGCAACTGTCAAAGTTTTCATTTTTCTTTTCCATTTTTTGTTTTTATTTATTCACTTATTTTTTTTACTGAAAACTCTGTTAGTTATATAAAAAAAAGTCAATTGGGCTGTCGGATTGGCCTGACCCGAAGTGGGCTAGCCTGAATTCGGGCCAGGTTAATTTGAGTCGAACTTTATTAGGCTATTATTTTATTTTGTGTTCATTTTTATTAGCCCAGCCTATATATTTTGTCGAGCTATTCGGGTGTGTCCATCGGACTTAACTCATTTTAACGGCTCTAACCATGGGCAATTTCTTTGAGGGACAAGAGCCATCCATTCTACTGCTATTCTGGGTTATTTCTAGTCCAAAAGTGTCATCAACGTTTTTAATTTTTCCTTGTCTATTGGGCTAACCCAAGCACAAGTACAAGCCGAACCCAATTTTTATTTTGCATTTAGGCCTAGGCCCAATCAAAACAAAAACACCAAAGCCTAAGGCCTGCCCATATTTCTAATTAAGAATTAATTTGAAATCAAAAAAAGTTTTAGAAAAAAAATTTGCATAAAATTTTATACTAAAAACATGTACAATTTATCATGAAATTAAAAATTATACTAGAAAATAATGTTTAAAATATAATATATACATCATACATTATACTGAGTTAAATTGCCTTATCCTTATCTAAATAACTATATCCATATTTATACTCATATATTTCCCTCTGCTTAAGCAAGCTCGAAAGCACCATATTACTAGATAACATATATAGAGAGCCACTCGACTAGATCTACAGTCTAATTGGAGACACTAGATCTAGGAGATTGAATGGCACGATTTCACATTGATGTTGTCACACTGAACTCTTATCCACTAACAACAATCTTGTTCACTCAACCATGGAATAGTATGCCTGACGAATCAAAGATTCCTTATTTAAACTTCAAGAGTACATGTGTATTGGTCCTTTTTGTTTGCATTGGACCTTGGAACTGTTCTTGCCTATGTCCAATGTTATGGCACATAGCAGAAACAACAAAATGAGTAAAAGGTGGGAGGGGAAGGGGAAGGAAACCAACCATAATCACGCAATAAAGAAGGGTCTTAAGAAGATGTGACCGTAAAAAGGATAACCCACCAGAATTTATTGAAGATAAAATGGTTTTGTTTTATGCTAAAACTGAAACAATGGAAAAATAAAGTCGACTATTTGACGTATATCTTTTAATTTTAGGAAAATATTTTTTGTCCAACCCAAATACGGTAGATGTATGTCTACCACATATTTGCGTGAAACAGATATCAAATCAGACTGTATATAACTGTAGTATTCTCGCGGGATACAAAATGAATTTGTTAACGAGTTAGGAAAAAGTTAGAGTATAAAAATTAGATGAATAACAGGACTGTAATTTTAAAGTCATTTGTACATGACAAAGCTAACTAACTTTAAGGGTGAAAAGTGGAACTTGGAGAAGCATAGGTGACATAGAGCTCTTTTTTATTCGTTGACACCCCTCTTTTGATGAAAGTGACCGAGTGACCGTTTCCTCCACAATGGCCAAGTTTTACAGATAAGATTTGACAATGAGGTTTATAAAATCGATAGAATATTGATCCAGGAACTATATGCAAATGAATGATTTTTCTTTGATAATTTATTATTTGGGAATTAGTACCCAAAATGTTATCTTTGTAGACTTTTAGGTGAGTATTTCTTTTATCTAGATGGTGGTTTTAGTTTTTAAAGTTCATTCAACTATTATTGGGACACAATTTTGTTAGGGTAAATTACTAAATTAACAGCACAAAAGTTTGAACATGTCACATGTGATACTCAAAATCAAGAAATGTTAGTGAAAATGAAAGCAGTATGCAATCTCAACAAGCATTTGCATTTCCTTTCTCTAATTTAATGAGAAATTACGTGGAGCATACTATTTCTCTTTATTGAGTCATATTTATACAAGAATTTCTCCTCTGACTAAAGCATAAACTTAGAACGTAACCCTATCCTAGGCCTCCAATTAATTAGATTGAGTTGACTCAAACATTATGTTTCTTGCAAGGTTTTGGATTGGCCTTTGAACTAGTAAAGGAACTGATTCTCGATTCAATAGTTGAACTGTGGTTGAACCAGAGAATATATATATATATATATATATATATATATATATATATATATATATATATATATATATATATATGACATATCTAGTGAGAGGAGTTTTTATTGTGAGAAGGTGAGAGGAGTAAATCTTGACCATACAACCATACATATTTGTGTAAATTTCATCATTTTGTTCAATTTAGAAGTTGAATTAAACCGTTTTGAACCGGTTAATATGGTTTGCTTGTCCAAAATCGGTTTTTCAGCACACTGGTTGAAGCAGCCTGACCGGACCGCTCAATGGTCCAGTTCTTGATCGAACCGGTCCGGTTCTCAGAACCATAGTTCCTTGTGCTTTTGTTTTTCATTATTGTACTTCTGCCATTCTGCTCGTGCAGAAATTCAACCTCTGGCTGGATAATACAAGAGCGACAAGCTCTTCAGAAACTCAAAGGAAGTTTGATCACCAACCGTGGTTTGGTTACTTCTTGGGAAGGAAATGATCACTGCCAGTGGAAAGGAGTGGGATGTGATGGTGTCACTGGACATGTTGTCAAGCTTGATCTCAGACCATATGCCCTTGTAATGATAGGGGATGCTTTTGTTTAATGCAATTAGAAGCTGATGACGCGAACCCTTCTTTACTGGAGTTGAAACACCTGAAGCATATGGACTTGAGTCGAAACTATTTTCACGGTAGCCCAATACCAGCGTTCCTCGGTTCCATGAAACAACTGAGATATCTTAACCTCTCCTACGCTGCATTCATCGGGAAGCTTCCTCACCATCTTGGTAATCTTGCAAACTTGCATATTCTTGATGTCAACAGAAATTATAATTTATATGCTGATGACATGGGTTGGGTTTCAAGACTTTCATCATTGAAACACCTTGGAATGAATTAAGTGTCCCTTACGCAGGCATACAATCTATTCTAGGTACTTGACATGCTTCCTTTCTTCACAGCTAATTGGCCATCCCCTCTCGCTCAAGGAGCTTTTCTAGGTCACTTGACTCTAGCCATCTCATTCTTCCTTGTCCTTAACCTCGTTCACCCACCCATACTCTCTCGACTTTGCTTCTGTGACCTATAATTGGTTCCATCCTCGGCCCTTGCAGTGTTGCCTCCGTGTTGCCCCGCTTCCAACCAAGCTTGGTGAAACCCCACTAGTCCCACATTGTTATATTTCCACTACTAATGATGGAGTTGAACCCCAATGACGAGATCTGCAATGACAACAGGGAGTCAAAAATTTCGGGGCGTTGATTGATCAGAAGGCAGCTCCTAGATCATAATCACATCAATGCCACAATGCTTATGGTGTTATCAGAGATTTAGAATGAAGCAAAGCCTTAGAATGAAGTCAATTCAGTCCAAGAAGCGTCTCCAAAGTCAAGGGACATGACACCACTTCCCAACCCCACCACATCCACAAGAAAAAAAAAAAAAACTGAAATCAAAACCGCATATGTGAAGAAATTGGATCAAAGTTCTATTGATTCTTCCCTAATGGTGAACTCGAGATGCACTGCATCCACCACAACCTAAGATTGAAGAAAAGTCAAAAGAAAAAGATTCTAAGTTTGTAGTAAACAATGTAAGAAATAAGCACTATTTTGATGCTTTAGAGTCTTATTGAGGCATCCAGGCTTGTTGAAAATGTATCAGCCTATTTCTTTGTTTCTTGAAACTTATTTTCTTATTCATTTTTAGTAATGAATTTCACTATCTATGACCAAAAAAAAAAAACTTTTAGCAAGGATCCTAATTTTATTTCAAATTGTTTGAGATTGACAGAAAAACATTTAAGTAAAAATTAGTTGTATTGCCATATATGATTGAGTTTTGCATCATAGAGATGGGAAGAAAATTATTGTTAAAATAATTTACAAATGAATGTTTTCATAGTGTGGAAAAGGTAGATTTTCACTTATAATACAGCAATATGAGTATGAATGTCAAATAAGATACCATATGATAGGAGAATATACATTTCTTAAAAATTTAGGACAAAAGTATAGTGAGAGAGTGTTCAAATTTATTTAAATTTTTTTAGTTTTCAACCTATTTATATTTTCCATTTTTTAATTTGACCCATCGAGCAATAATATTTTTTACTTTGACTCATAACTAAACTGGTAAAATTTTGAAAAGTGGTGTAAGTTTAAGCTTTATGAAAGGCATACCTAAAGAATTAAGTACATTACACATAAGACTTTTCTGGCTTTAGGGCACTGCCCCCTTGGATTAACATGAATGCTTCTAGTAGTTTCAAGTCAATAGGGCAAGAGTTTTCTCAAAGTCTAGTTTCATGTACATCTCTTTTGCTTTTGCAGTGTTGGACTTGGCAATGCCTCATTTAGTAACCTAGTTATCTTATACTGTCATCATGTTGCATTATGAAGAATGTGTCATGCTTATGTGTTTATTTTGTTTTTCCAAAAATGTATTGAGTTAGGCCAACGCCTCATAAAGTTCCTCGAGCTAAACGCGAACTACCGTTTCATTGTGTTTAAGATTGAGAACCAAGAAGTGGTGATGGAGAAATTTGGAAGCCCACAAGAAACCTATAAGGACTTTACTGCATCTCTGCCTCCTAATGAGTGCTGTTATGCTGTCTTCGATTTTGCTTTCACTACTGATAAGAATTGTCAGAAAAGCAAGATTTTCTTCATTGCATGGTAATTTGACGTTCCATAAATTCAAGTAAACTTGGTAAAATCATAGTTTGCTCTAGCTATATGTAGAACTTAATGCTAATAACATATTGTAGTATTGGATGCTGACTGAACTCTACTAGGGGTGGGGGAAAACATAGGGATGTTAAAATAATGTTATCTCCAATTACTAACACAGGGACACATTGTAACTTGAGCCCTCCAGTTTTGAAGTCAAATAAACATAGGTTTAGTACAAGTTCTCCAATTGAGAGCATATATTTATTAAATTTATAAAATCCGCTTTGTGCAGCTCATATAGCAATGTCTGTATTCTATGATTTAAATCATCTCATTTTCATTATAAACATGAAGTGTCTTGTCAAGTAAAAAAGAAATTTACAATTTTCTCTACACAGGGATTCATCATTTTCTAAAGTAAAAGTTCATGTCAAGAACGAGCTGACTGATTTTTTTTACTTTGGACATAATATTGTCATATTATAGAGGAGGAAAACTGATTTCCCTCATGCACTTAACTTTGTTTACTTGTTTCTTACATTTAGGTCACTGGATACATCAAAGGTGAGACAAAAAATGGTGTATGCTAGCTCCAAGGACAGATTCAAGAGGGAACTTGATGGCATTCAAGTTGAGTTGCAAGCAACGGATCCCATGAGATGAGCTTTGACATCATAAAAGTGAGGGCAATATAATAATGTCATCTATTATTTATATTTCATTCAATCTCCTAACAACTACCTTTTGTGGCACTCTTGATTTTCTTTTTTTTTTTGCTCCCTTTTTTTTGTTGTGGTTTTTCTCTGTTCTTTTTGTCGAATGGTCTACATTCTAAACATGTAGCTTAATATGATAGAAAAATAAACTGTCATGCATTTCAGACTATATTAGACTGCTTGGCATATTGTATACATTATATTCTTTTGCTTTTAAATTGCAACGGCATTTCACTGTGAGTCTGTGGCCATGTGTTTCTTTCCACACATTTTCCCTTTTTAAATTTGCTAAGGGTAACCATTCATAAACATTAAAAAAGACATTGATGAGAATGTAATTGGTTGAATAATAGTTATAATTGTATAACGAATTGCTTATGTTAACTGAAGGTTGAAGTTGGATCTACTGTCATATTGGGCATTACAAGTGAAAAGACAGAAAGCAAAGGTAGTTGATAGAGAATGAGTATTCATACTTATATGTTTTTGTTAATATTCTGAAATAAGATCTGGTACACAAGCATCTTCAAATATACTCTACGTAATCTAGTGTAAAGAAACAATGCAAACTTACAACAGAACACAAATCCTATAGAGGAAATGGAAGTAACTTAATAAAAACCTGAATTACAAGTCAGGTTTGTTATTTATATATCGACTATAACACATGCAACCTTTTGGGCTTTTCTAAACCTCTTGGTGAATTGACCTGCAAGGACTTGCAAAATATGTTCATAGAGGTTACAGGGGTAAATAACGAGTTACTTGTTTTCAAGTTTGAATATTATTCCAATATTTCTATCTAAAGAGCAATGCAGACTTGGATTTCAGAAATTAGCGCATAAGAAAAAGAATTGTTGTTAGTGCTTTTTCTGTTTCTTCTTGCAGCATTAGTTTTCTTCCAACTGATTTTTTTGATGAAGTCCAAAATAATATTGCTGAATAATTGTTTTGTTAACTTGAAAAACCTTGATTTAGAGATCATAATCCAAAATATTAAATTGATGTGATTTAAGTGAGTGATATTCTATTCCGAACTCAATAAAATGAGTTAAGGGTTATTATGGCGAGGTACCTACAAAAACAGATACAACATGTTCATGATAATCTTCGATCCATCCATAGCTCATCTGATGGCCAGAAAACAGATCTCAAGTTTTGACATGTATTATGTGTTATTGCAATGTAATCTTAATCCATTTCTTTTTATTTTTCCAAAAATTTAAGGTTGGCGTATAAAATTTTCAATTATGACCATTTAAGTCATTAAATGCTTACATGAGTTATGTATATGGTGAGGAAGCACATAGATATGGAGATTTTTGTTTTTTTTAACTGGAATGTTATTGTTATGCATTTCAAAAGCTAGTGGAAGGGAGTTTTGGCATGCTAGGAGCACATGAAAAAAAGATATTTAAGCTATGTTTGGGAGTTTTGAAGATGAGAGAGTGAAGTGGTTCATAATAGAGTAGTTTGGAATGAAGTGGAGTAGAAAGGTAAAAACATATCACTCTATTGTTGGAAGATTTGGAAGGAAGTTTCTCTCTATTGTTTGGAAGTTATAATAGTAATTAATGAAAATCATTTGTCCATCTCATGAAATCGCCATAACAACTAACAACTTTCGCGCGCGCGTGTATACATGTGCTATTATTAGGCTGATGATATGTTGATATATATGAGTAAAAAACACTCTGCTTCTTGGATTGTGGTTAATGTATTTGATTTAAACGAAAACTAAAGAAAAATGACTCAATTACAAGTTCAACAAAAAGCTTATTACTTTACTTACCACATTTGCAATCTCACATATTGAAACAGATGCAGTTCAGCTTCTAGATCACCATAGCATACAGCCGGTTAAGAAATCTGAAATAAGCATACCTGCATGTCCTGTTGAAGAAGATGACACCCAATACTCCACAAAATCCCACGGCAAATCCAATTCCCAAGCCCATATAGAACAATGAATGTACTTGAGATTCATCGTCATCATCATCATCTCCTGTTGGTTCTGAATTGTGGGGTTTTTCAACTTGTGGGCAGTTCTTTGTGAGTGGAGGTCCACAAAGTTCAGGATTGCCCATGTAGCTAAGGTTTGTAAAACCTTGAAGTTGGGTCCCTGATGGGATTTTGCCCATGAAATTGTTGAATGAGAGGTTCAAGACTTCAAGAAAAGACAAGCCAGACATGGACTGAGGAATTTGTCCCGAAAGGCGGTTGCTTGACAGATCGATGGATTCCAACTGTTTCATGTTGCCAATCTCTTCTGATATTGTTCCCAATAATTGATTATGGGACAAATTCAAGGATTGCAGTCTTGTGAGGTTAAATATTGCTGATGGCACTGTTCCAGACAAACTATTACTTGAAAGATCAATATCAAACATCCATGCCTGACGATCTATTCTAATGCCTTTTATAAGCAAGTCAAGTTCAAAATATAACTCTGTATCGATACCAGGTGCTTGAATGCTAAAGTGGAACATATCAATTGAAGCATAATTAGAAACCATGGCTGTCATGTTATGCAAGCAGTTGGGTATTGGTCCAGATAATCTATTATTTGCAAACTCCAGCACCACGAGAGAATTAAGTTTGCATATCTGTGGAGGGATATCACCACTGAATTGATTGGATCCTAGTAGAAGAGCTTGAACACTCTGCCCCATCCAGTTTGGTATTGCTCCAGAAAAGTTATTGTCACGTAGATTAAGAATCTGAAGATTCTGACAATTTTTCAATGATAGGGGTACATTTCCAAAGAGCTTATTTCCATTCAGATACAATGAAACAAGGTTAGACAAGGAGGCAGGAGCCCATTGAGTGAGGAATCTTGCCTGATAGGTTATTGTTTCCGAAGTCAACATAAATCAATGATTTCCAGTCATTCCAACAATCTGTGAGTTCTCCGGATAAAAGATTATCAGCGATGTCCAAGTACACTAAATTGTTTTTTTCTTTCATCTTGTGACACAAGAGAGGAGAAATGGATCCAGACAAAGAGTTATTATTTAAATTCAAAATGCTCACATTTGGTGATAATCGAGGCAAGCCACCTTTCAAATTATTCTCACCCAACCATGCAAAATTAGAGTTTAGCACCACATTTGACATGTCCCCATTGATCGAGTTGTTTGCTAAAGATAAATATTCAAGTTGAGCAGCAAAGTTCCAAAACTTGTCAAGAGGTTCAAATGAAGCACTTGAGTCTTGAATGATAAGAGTTTTGAGAGAACTCTGCGTAAATAGCCATGAAGGAAGTTTGGGACCCACATTTTCCAACCAAATGTATAGAAGTTGAAAAGGAGGGACCCATTCAGGATCAAAATCAAAGATTAAGGCTGGCGAGCTCAAGGAAAAGTACTTTAAATTTGAAAGAGAGAATAAATTTCTTTCAGAGACAACTCCTGTTAAGGAATTATGAAGAATTTGCAAGGCCTTCAAGTTGGAGAGTTGCCCGAGTCTTTCTGGAAGACTTCCATTCAAGTGATTTCCAGTCAGAGTCAATACAATCAAGGATGACACATTTCCCAAAGTTGTGGGAATTGGACCGGAAAATGAATTACCAGAAAGATCAAGCTCTTGTAGTTGTTCAAGTTGGTCAAACCAATTTGGGATGGGTCCATCGAGATTATTGTAAGACAAATCCAAGGAATTAATGCTTCGAAGATTTGGCAATGTTTTAGGTAGTTGGCCATGTATACGATTTTGGCTAAGCTCAATATGAGAGATGTCAGAACTAAGATTGAACAACCAACTAGGCAACTCAGATATAAAATCATTGTCAGCAAGATCTAAAACTTCAAGTGAAGTAAAATTAGCATACTGAAGAGATGGATAGATGTTTTCAAGTTGACAACTCTCCAAGTGTAACTCTAATAGTGAAGGAAGCATGGTCATTGACTGAAGCCAATCAATTTCCTTATGAAGATCAATGCCATTGAGGTTGAGATATTCCAAGGAAGAAAGACGGTAAATCCAATTAAGATTATCAATGAGAATATCATGGTTATATGATAAATCAAGATAATGGAGGTTGGAAGAGTTTCCACACCGATGGAGAGGTGTGCCACTTGACAAGTCATTACATTTCTGGCTACCCATTGAATTATAATGGATACCCTTCAAGTCATTGTTGCTCAAATCCAAGTATCTTAAGAATTCAAGTTCCAGCAAAGATAAGTTGAGTTCACCTGTTAGGCAATGTGATTTGTCGTCTTTGTCACTGAAAGCAGAGGAAATCGTATGACAAGGGAGACTGAGCTCTGTAACTCTGCCTGTGATATTATCACACTGAACTCCTGTCCACTGACAGCAATCTTGTTCAGTGAACCATGATGAAAGCAAGCTTGAAGGATCAGTGACTCCTTGTTTAAAGTTTAGGAGTGTGTTCCTGTCCTTCTCGTTGCAGTGAACCTTCAAATTGCACATGACTGAGTTGAACATGATTGTACATACTAACAAAAGCAAAACGAATTCACTATGGGAGGGAGAGGCATCCATGATCACGCAAGAAGATTGGTTGATGATGGGAAGGGATACCACTCCTTTAGAATCTTACTCATAAAATGAGGCAATTTGGACGTCTATATGTAATAAAGCTAATTGACTTCGTCGCCTGTACATGACAAAGCGTGATTGCGTCTTCTGGTCCCACACTAGGCCAGCTTGATAATTAATTAAGATACAATGTCTAAGGTTTCTCACACCATGCCGGCTGACATTTAAAAGATGCTATGGAATATAAAAGCTACTGCATCAAAGGTTAAAAACGTTTGGTGGAATCCTCTAAAGGAAAGTTCAGCCAAAGAAAACTAGTTCTATCATCATTTTGAGTTTACATGCTTCTATACTACAAAAGGAAGTCACATTTTTGCAGCATTCTTCATTTTCTTTTTCTATTTGGTTTTCTTTCTTTATATTTAGACATAATTTAATATAATACTACGAAACATTTTGATCATAAACACTTCAAACTTGGTCTATAAATGGATGTTAGTTTTTGTAGCTCTACTAGGTTCAGGATAACATTGAACAGTTAAAACAGGGCTATCTCCAATTACTGCCACAAGTACACATTTTAACTTAAGCCTTCCAGTTTTGATTTCAAATAAGCATAAATTTGAGAACACATTTATTGAGCCTTCCTCCTGAGAACACATAATGAAATTGATAAAATCAGCTTTGTACAGCTCATATATATATATATATATATATAGAAATGTAAATAAGAGATGCCTATTTTTTCGGATTTGTTTCTTCTTATATAATTAGTTTAAGAAATTACGAAGTGTCGTACTAAGAGAAAAAAATACAAGTTTCTCTATACAGAGATTCACTATTTTCGAATGCAACAGTTAACAAGTCATACACATGAGTAGTTGTTTGTGTTTTTCTTTCTTTAAACATGATATTGTTATATTATAAAGGAAAAATAACAATTACTATTTCTTAACTTTCCTGAATATATTTAACTTTATTTTCTTATTTCTCACATTTAGGCTTATGAACAGCTTTGAAGTTATTGTGGCTCAAATCCAGGTAGCTTAAAAGTTCTAGTTCAAGCAAAGATAGGTCCAGTTCACCGCTAGGCAATGTGATTTGTCCTCTTTGTCACCATAAAATGAGTTATCTGGAGGACATGGGAGACTGAGGCTTGTGACTTTGGCAGTGATGTTGTCACACTGAACTCTTATCCAATAACAGCAATCTTGTTCACTCAACCATGGAATAGTATGTCTGACGGATCAATGATTCCTTGTTTAAACTTAAGGAGTACATGTGTATTGGTTCTTTTCGTTTGCATTGGACCTTGGAACTGCACTTGCCTATGTCCAATGTTATGGCACATAGCAGCAACAGCAAAATGAGTAAAAGGTGTGAGGGGAAGGGGAAGGAAACCAACCATAATCACGCAATAAAGAAGGGTCTTAAGAAGATGTGACCATAAAAAGGATAACCCACCATCTACCTCAAATCCATCATCTAGTCCCAAGCCCCTTTCCTCTTCATTGTCATCAAAGTATATGTTAATTACACTGTCATTTGAACTCTCATTTGTACTAGTAGCACCTTCATCGATTTCTTATACCACATCACCCTTGTGAATACCCAATTTTATCCGGAATATTTTTGTAAAAAAAAAAGAAAAAAAAAACATTAACCTATTATCTAACTCATTAACTCATAACTCATTATCTAACACATTAACTCATTAACCTATTATCCAACCCATTAACCCATAACATATTATCCAACCCATTAATCCATAACCTATTATCCAACCCACAACTCATAAAACCATTAAACTTATCCTAAGCTAACCTCGGTACTCATCTTATACCCCATCGCTTATCCTAAACACACTTAACCTAAACAAATCTCAGATCCTAAACCATAACTCATTTTAAACAAACCTTATCACTTATCTTAAACAAATCCTAATCACACTTTAACTTAAACACTTGAGCCTAATCCTCTCTTATATTAACCCATAACCCACACACAGAAAAAGACTTTAACTTTTCAGCTTAATACTTTTACCTAAGGTTAATATCATAGCCATATTTTTTTCACTAACGTGGTCTTCCTTGCAACATCACCCTTCATCTTCTACCCTATAACCGAGTCAACTCACCACCAAAATCACCATTAAACCAAACCTCCATCATTATCATTCCATCATTTTCATTCTCACCTCCTTCAACCTTACTTGATCTTCATCCTCTTCAACCAAATACCCACACCACCTCTTCACTCTCATCACCATAACCGAGTCAACTCACCACCAATAACCTTTGCTATAAGCTTCAACTTCAACCATCAACAATCCTAAACTATTTTCACATTCTCCATAGGCAAAAACCACCATCAACAACCCAACCAACCACTCACTTCACCATAGCCACCATCTTCCTCAAAGCTTCCATAACCAAAGCTTCAACCCACCACCATCCATAACCAAGACCCATCAACCCCACCAACCGCACACTGTCGACCCTGGATCTGCAAGCCACTGCAAAAGTCCAGATCGACGACCACCTGATACCGTTGAACCGCACAGTTCCAAACCTACCTAGCTGTCGTGCGACGCCGCTCGAACCTGCACCGTTGCTCCTCCGTGCTGCATGAACCGACCAGTAGCCTGCGACCTGCAAACCCAGCCAAGCTGTTGGCACCCACGAACCAACCAGTCGCCGCTGGTGTGTGAAATCGACAAGTGCACCAAATCGCATCAAGTAATAAAGTAGTGAAAAAAATATCGTCTCACGAGGATTATATTTCCAATTACCAAGTTCATTAACTTAACATTATCTGAGCTATCCAAATAATGAGAGTTGATAAAACCAATTATAAAACAATTAAATAAAGTAATTAAAATTAAACAAAGTAAATTCAATAAATTAAACAGGAGTTGAAAACAATAATAGGGAAATGTTATGGTTCAGATTTCACTTGAACTCTTTAGATGTACAGTCAAAAATTGGTTTAATCATGTTCTAAATAAATGATTTATGGTCAATTTCTAAAATTAATTAATATTCAATCCCTTGGATTACTAATCCTCTGACACTATTTTAGAATTAACTAATCCCTTAGTCTAATCCAAAATAGAAATGCATTATTAAGAACAAGGGAATTAAAAGAAAGACCACATAACTCACAACGCCTATCCGTAGTGATTGCAGAAATTATGGTGTTTATCACAAGATCTAGGTTCATGCAATTTTCCAAAATATATATCAACCCAAAAAATCATTCCCAAATTGATCAGGTTTAGAAAAGCATTAAGAATAGAGATAAACACATAAATCATAGACTAGAAATATGAATTAAACCCATAAAAGAAATTATATCATCCAAGTATCAAGATTCATCATCCCATAACAAAGGGAAACTAGTTACACATAGAGAAAAAACAAAATAAAAGAAAGATTAAGACAAACTCCATCGATGATTTGTGATTGAAAACTTGATGGCTGCTGCGTATCCTCCTTCAGCAGCCTACAGTAGCCCCTCAATCTTTTGTAACCTCTCAGCAGCCGCCCCTTCCTTTTTATAATCAATTGGGGGAGGATTTGACTTCTCTTGCAAGCTAGGAGATACAAACGGCTGTGTCTCATCAGAAAACACGTGAAATCTGTCAGAAAACGCATAACAAAAGTTGAAAAACGTGTATCAATCATTTTAGTGGAGACACAGTCGTATGTCACATAGACACGGTCATGTCTCATAGTCAGAAGCTTTGTATCCGTTAGACAAGGTCGTGTATGTTGCCAGAATTGCGTAACTTCAACTTTGGGGGGAGACACGGCCGTGTGACCAAAAGACACGCCCGCTCATAGTCATAAGCTTTCTATTAGTTAGACAGGGTTGTGCCTAAGTCCCAAATTGCTTCTGAGTTGACTTAGACCGTGTTTAAGACCAAAATGGTCTTCTTTTGCCTTGAATACATAGCATCTTTGCTTGCTTTCATTCCCAATGAGTTTAATCTCTCAAAATTTTCAAAAACGAAGATAATGATGATGATCTATCAAAATTCATTAATCAAATGATCACAATTAGTCATTTTAGGGCTATAAAATACAAGTTCATCAAATTCCCCCACACTAAAACTTTGCTTGTCCTCAAGTAAAGAATATGAATCAAAGTCAAGATAAAACTGAACATCAAGAAATACGAATCAAGGGACAATCCACAATTTAAAAATAAAATTCAATTAAATCCAATCAAGCAAGAAAATTCAGCACTTAACACAATTAGAGACTTGAGTCTAGCTTGCACCTTTTCTTTCTACCAAACAATTGAGGTCACTCATCTTTCCATCTCTCAAGTGTTTAAGGGCAAAGTGATCATTCAAATTTCTCTCAATAAATACATGACCATACGTTTGATTATCAATCTTATCTCCACTTTCAAGATCACATACATAACAAGGATCAAAAGGACTTACATTGGGTTGTAATGAGGTCAAGGGTAAAATCAATGGAAGGGAAAAAAATGAAGGTAAAGAATATTTATATTTAAAGCTATACAAAATAGAATCAAGTTGAAAAGATTATCAATATAGCAATATGCACAAGGTCATAACCAATTCTCACTTTCAACCCAATATTCACATTATTCTTCATCATTATTATTTTATTTTACACATTTTTCTTCTTCTTTTTTTTTCATTCAACCCTTGAAAACAAAAGTGACCTTTCAAGACTTTTCAATTCATACATTAGATGCTCCAAAGAATCCAACCTGATCAATCAACTAGGTATTCAAAGAAATCGATTTCAGGCTCAAAAGGGGCAACTAATGGATTATTTAATAATGTAACTTTGGAAGTCAAGAAAGAATTAAACCTAATTACCTTCATCATGTCCAAAAATGTATGTGAATCAATCAAGTCTCAACAAGATATCAAATCAAGTTCTAGCACACAAAAGTCAAAAGAAAACTCACACCAGAAGGAAAATAGGATTCAATTTATGATAAATCCAATTAATAAAGGCTCAAATCTCACTTTCTGGCTTAAGTTAGTAAAGAGAATAAATTGCAAGCAGACATGACTAATTTTCCAAAATAAAATGTTAAATTATTTCAATAGTCAATTGAAAAATATTGCCTTGCAGAAAAATTTAGTACACAAAAATTCAGTTCATTAGTAGTGGATTCCCCTCTCAAACAAATTTCTATCAGCTTACAAATAATCAAGAAATTAACAGAATTCCCACAAGATTCAATGCAATGAACAAGTGAAAAACGATTCCCCCCACACTTGAAAGAAACATTGTCCTCAATGCTTAAATAAGAAAAGTAACTGAACAAAAGACAACGAAACTTCCCTGAAAATGGAAATTCAAGATCATGAAGGTGGTAAGACAGGGTGGGAGAAATAAGCGCGTAGCCATGAACTCGAACTGTTGGTTTTCATGAGCGGAGAAACATGGGTTGAAACTGCACAAGAAAAACAAATCAAAAAATGAAAACAAAATGTAAGAATTAATGTGAAAATAGAAGAACTAAATGAAAGAAAAAAAAAATTTGGGCGGCCGACAGCTATATACATCCCCGTACAAAGGCTCCGAACTCAGGGAGGCACTTAAGCCGACACAACATTGGCTAGCTCAATCTTAACAACATGGGCCATGATCATTCTTGAAGAGATTCTATAAATTAAGAAGTTCATGATGCACAAATTCATAAGAATGCGTCTTAAGAGTCAAAAAGATATTATCAAATGACTCTTTACTCTACTTATTCGTAATGAAGTAAATTTTATTTTCTCGGTTTGTAAAAATCATTCCCAAAGAACTTAATTTAAAGCATTTAAGAGATGCATGAGCCCATTTAAAACATTAAAGCTATAGAAATTCAATTAAAAGTGAAAATGAAAAATAAAAAGAAAGAAACTAAAACCAAAAATAAAGGAAATTAAAGAAAAGAAAAAAATTTGGATTGCCTCCCAAAGAGTGCTTGTTTAACGTCATGAACTCGACCTTACCTTTTCAAATAATTAATTATGGTGGCTTGAAACAGGTGAAATAGGATGACACTTTTCTCTTGTCAGACCTTTGCCTCCATACTCGGTCACTGCCTTTGGAATCCTCTCCAAAAATAATCTGAACTCTAGTTGGAACTGGTTGTCTTAAGTGTGCCTTGGCATCAGAAATTCCACCAGTCCATAGTGGTTTCAATTGAACAACAGATAAAGGATCAACTTTCAATGGACATATCTGAAATGAATCAATGGAAGCTGAAGGATCTTTTTCTATCCCAGCAATCTCAGAGTTATGAAAAACTTTCTCCTTTTCATCAACAATCTTGGAAGTAGGAGAATCAACATTAAACAATGGTGCAGAGTTCTTACCAGCTGACTCCTTTTGAGCTTTACCTTAGATGCAATTGACAGGGGCATAGAGATATTATGTCAGTGCAGATTTGTCAAAGACGTTGATGGTCACCTGATCTCCACCCACCCTCAAAATTAGTTCACCTCTTGGCACATCAATCCATGCTCTTGAAGTAGCCAAGAATGGTCTTCCAAGAATCAGAGGGATATCAACATCCTCATCTATATCTAGAATCACAAAAGCAGTTGAGAAAATAAATTTGTCCACCTTTACTAACAAATCTTCAACTATACCATATGAATGTTTGATTGACCGATCAACTAATTGAAGAGAGATTATAGTTGGCTTCACTTTTTCAATTCTCAGCTTATGAAAGATAGACAATGGCATTAAATTAATGCTAGCTCCTAGATCACACAGAGCTTTATCAACATTCAACTTTCCAATGGTACAAGGGATGTTAAAACTTCCAGGATCCCTCAACTTGGGTGGTAGCTTCCTCTGGATAATTGCACTGCACTCTTCAGTAAATGCTACAGTCTCATCTTCTTCAAATTTTTTTTTCTTAGACAACAAGTCTTTTATGAATTTAGCATATGAGGGCATCTGTTTAAGTATTTCAGCAAAATGGATGTTTATCTGTAATTTCTTGAAAACTTTTAAGAACTTGGAAAACTATTTTTCTTGGATCTCCTTCTTAAATCTTTCAGGGTATGGAAGTTTAGCATAAATTAAAGGATCAACTATTTTCTTCAGCTCTGAGTCTTTCTTTTTCCTCTGCACTCTTGGTTGTCCCTCCTTAACCTCAACCTCTTTGCTGTCATCCTAAGACAAGACCTCTTCAATTAGAACCTCAGTACTTCCATTCTGAATTTTTGAAGAACCAGATGCTTCTTTCTTGTCTTCCTCTGAAGTCTTATCACTTCTTAAATTGATCGCATGATATTGCTCCTTCGGATTCACCAAAGTATCACTGGGTAAACTGCTAGGAAGTCTTTCTTGAAGCTGTTTCGTCATTTGCCCTATTTGATTCTCAAGACTTCTAATAGCGGCCTTATGATTCTTGAAATTAGTTCTCGATTCCTCTATAAAAGCTGAAGTCTGTTGCAAAAAAATAGAAGTTTGTAGAGAAAGTTTTTCCATTGTAATCTCAAAAGGAGACTTCTATTCGGGTTGAGCATTCAATGGTACAACTTGATTCTTCCAAGAGAAATTGGGATGATTCCTCAAGCCTGGATTATAAATATTAGACTAAGGATTACCTTGTGGCCTTGAAGGATTTACTATATAGTTCACCTGTTCTGGAATGTTGACACCTGAATTCTCTGCCTCACATTGACCATTGACATGGTTGCCTCCACAAAAATTGTAAGTCAGACTTTGATGATTAACTGCATTTACCTGTAAATTACTAACTTACTTAGTAAGGTTGACAATGTGTTGCATCATAGTCTGATTCTGTGTAAGCATAGTATCAACAACACCAAGCTCCAACACTCCCTGTTTGACTATATCTCTTCCACTAGGAACTTGATACTTATTAGTGGCCATTGTCTCAAATAATGCTTGGGCTTCCTCTGGAGTTTTTGTGTTTATAGACCCACCAGCAGATGCATCAACCATTGCTCTAGTAGGATGGCTCAACCCATTATAAAAGATCTGTACCTACTGCCAAACCTCAAAAGTATGATGAGGACATTTTCTGAGCAGCTCCTTAAATCTTTCCCACCCTTCATAGAGAGATTCTCCTTGATTTTGAGTAAAGTAAGCAATCTCATTCTTTATCTTCATAAACATGGATGGAGGAAAATATCGAGTAAAAAACTTACTAATTAGATCATCCCAAGTAGAAATGCTTTCTTGAGGCTGGGCTTGTAGCCAGCTCTTGGCTTTATCTCTCAAAGAAAATGGAAAAAGTTGTAACTGTATGACATCATCACTGGCTCCATTATACTTGATAGTATCACAGAGCTGCAAGAAATTGACAATGTCCAAATTAGGGTCTTCTTCCTGACCTCTCCCAAACTGATTATGTTGCTTGTAGAAGAGTTTGTTTAATTTCAAAATTGTTGGCTTGGACAGCAGGTCACACAATACTAGTTGAGACACTTTCAGAAGATGGAGTGGCATAGTCAGCCATAATGCGTCTTCTCTGTGCATCATTATTCTCAGCCATCTCTTCTTCTTCAGTTTTCTTTCTTTCTCTAATTGTCTTTTTGTTCTTTTTATTTTTCGATCAAAAAATAATATTTCTTACACCAACGTATCTTACATAAACAACAAACAACCAAACTAAAGTGAAGCAAAGAAAATGAATTACAAATAAAAATAAAAATAAATAGAAATAAACCAAGAAAACAAAAATTGAATATAAAGAAATAAAATAAGAAAAATAATTAATTAAAATAAAAGTAAACAAACTAAAATAAATGCCCAAATTAGTGCTCTTTTAATTACTACTTAATATTGACAATTAATAATTCCCGACAACAGCGCCAAAAACTTGGTGTGTGAAATCAGCAAGTGCATCGAATCGCATCAAGTAATAAAGTAGTGAGAAAAGTATCGTCCCACGAGGATTATATTGCCAATTACCAAGTTCATTAAATTAATATTATCTGAGCTATCCAAATGATGAGAGTTGATAAAACCAATTATAAAACAATTAAAGAAAGTAATTAAAATTAAACAAAGTAAATTCAATAAATTAAACAGGAGTTGAAAACAATAATAGAAAAATGTTAGGGTTCAGACTTCACTTGAACTCTTTAGATGTACAATAAAAAATTAGTTTAATTATGTTCTAAATAAATGATTTATGGTCAATTTTTAAAATTAATTAATATTCAATCCCTTGTATTACTAATCCTCTAACACTATTTTAGAATTAACTAATCTCTTAGTTTAATCTCAAATAAAAAGGCATTATCAAGAACAAGGAAATTAAAAGAAAGACCATATAATTCACAACGTCTATCCCTAGCGATTGCATAAATTATGGTATTTATCACAAGATCTAGATTAAATAAACAAAAATAAAAATAAAAAAATAAAATAAAAAATGACAAAATAGAAATAAACGTAAATATACAAAAATAAGAAAATAAAGACAGATAAAAATAAAAAAAAAAAAAAAAAATAAAGATAAACAAAAACAAAGCACAATAATAAAAACCAATAAAATAAATTAAAATAAAAGTTTGTCTAAATTAACTAGAATTTTACACCTCTAATATTGCCAAAATTATTCCCCAGCAACAAAGTCAAAAACTTGGTACGTGCAAAAGATACACTAAGAGCAAATGCAATTTATCGCCAAGTAATATTAGACTTTTGAGTCCTAGTTATCGATCCCATGAGGAATAAGTGATAATTACTAAAATTGTAAAACTCTTATGTTATTTAGACAGCCTAAATTATATGCAAGATCCAAATTAAAATCAGAAAACTAATAAAGACAATAAAGAACAATCAAATAAAAGATAATCAAGATAGGGAGGCACTAGGGCGCAAGGTTCACTTGAGTTTCATTATTCAGATCTTCTTTCAATTATGATACATGTAATTCTTTTGCCAATATTATCTTATTTACTATTGAATCACAATGGTCATAGATGAAACAATATTCTATTCTTAATTTAATCCACCTATTTATTTGGTCATTTAGTTGAATTAATCAGAATGCATTAAGTCCAATTTCAAGATATGAATTAACATCCCGTCAATTCCATTGGTAGGACAAATTGATGTTTGGTCATTCATCAATATAAACCCAAGCTTACCATATAGATCCACTCATTGAGTGATGATGGTCAACAATCAAACAATGAATTAACAAATGCCACAAGTGATCAAGTTATGACAAGAATGCAAGCAATGTGATAAACCCATAAAGAAATTACCGTAATCAATTTAGAAATCAGATCCAAATAATTAAGAAAACAAGATCCTCCATAGCCCTAGCTATGAGTTTAGCTACTCATATTCAATATAAACAAACTCATAATAAGATACAGATCCATGGAAAGAAAACTAAAGAAATGAGAAAAACTAGAGAGAAAGAGAGATCAAAACCCCTTTGCAGTGATCCAAATCTTCAAGCCTTCAAGAAATCCTCTATCTGAGGCCTTCCTCCCTTCAGATCTGCCTCTATAAACCTCTTCTTACAGAAACTATGAACAAAATATGTGAAAATTACAAAGGAAAGTGAAAATCTATGAAAAATTATCAAGGGACCTCCAGCATCCCGTATGCTCTCCAGTCTACTCTCCCCCTCAATCTGTAGCCACCCCTTTTCCTTTATAATCCATTGGGGGAGGATTTTAGCATTCTTGACAAGTCTGATAGGAGACACGACCATGTCTATAGGAGACATGATTGTGTCTCATTAGAAATCAAGTGAAATCTTTCAGAGAACGTGTTGAAATAGTAAAAATCTATGAGTGAACAGTACTCACATGGTCGTGTGTCCAAGAGACACGACTGTGTCTTCTTTCCAGAAGCTTTGAATTAGTTAGACAAGGTCGTGTGAGTTGCTATAATGTGAAATTACATTTTTGGGGTGAGACACGACCGTGTGACTAAGAGACATGACCGTGTCTCATAGTCAGAAGCTTTGTATTAGTTAGACACAACCGTGTCTAAGTCCTCAAAAGCTTTCTGAGTTGGCCTAGACCCTGTTTAAGCAAAAAAAAATGGTCCTCTTTTGCTTAGAAAACACAGTATCTTCGTTTGTTTTCATTCCAAATGCATTAAATCTCTCTAAATCTGCAAAAACGAAAATAATGATAAGGATCTATCTAAAATTCTCCCATAAATACAGGCAAATCACCATAATTTGTTCAATTAAATGTTATAAAATAGAGGCTTATCAACTCTCTCATACTTGAGCTTTGCTTGTCCTCAAGCAAAGAATAGGAATCAACAACAAGATTAAACTTAGCATCCAGAAACATGAATAAAGGGAAATTCCACAATTAAAAAGTCCAAGTTCAGCAATCAAATCCAATCAATCAAGATCATTCAACACTTAAAATGATAAGATTCTTTAGTCTAGCTTACAACTTTTCTCTTCACCAAACATATGAGATCACTCATCTTTCCATCGCTCAAGTATTTAAGGATAAAGAGATCACTCAAATTTCTTGAGAAAAATGCAAAACGATAAGCTTGCGTATCAATCTCACCTCCACTTCCAAGTTCACATACATAGCAAGAATAAAAAAGACTTCATCTGGTTGTACTGGGGCCAAGGGTAATAATATAAAGTAGGAAAAAGATAAATAAGGATAAAGAATGCTAATGGATGAATCAATACAAGCAGAATCAGGCTCAAAAGATGAATAGAGCATGATGCACAAAGATTTAACCAATTCTCAAATTCAACCCAACATTTTCATTATTCTTCACTGATAATTCTTTTCCTTTTTCTTTCTTTCTCTCTCTCTCTTTTTTTATATACCCTTAAAGATAAAATAACTTTTCAATACTTTTCATTCAACACATTAGATGCTCCAACGAATTCAACCTGATTATTCAGTTGGGTTTTTAAAGAAATCAATTTTCAACCTCAAATGGGGCAACTAAAGGGTATTTTATCAATTCAATTCTGAAAGTCAAGAAAGAATAAAACCTAATTGCCTTAATCATATTAAAGTATGTATGTGAATCATTAAAGCCTCAACAAGATATCAAAGTAAGTTGTAGCGCACATCAATCACGAGAAAAATCATTCCAGAAGAAAAATTCAATCATTAAAGCTCAAAACTCATTGTCTGGCTTAGTTGGTAAAGAAATCAGAAGCAAACAAAAATGACTAATTTCCAACAAAGATGCTAAATTTCACTTTTCTTAATTGAACAAGATCGCTTCACACAAAATCATCTCATGATCATTGGATTCCCCTTTCAACAAATGTCTATCAACATCAGAATAAATCAAGCAATTGCACGTAATTCCACCTTATTTATTAGCATTACTCAAGTGTTCATCAGTTGTGCAATTTTTTTTCACAAAATGCAATACCCCCTACATTTAAGATAAACATTGTCCTCAATGTGGAAAAGAAAGAAATAAAGGGGGTAAAGAAAAGAGCAACACAACCTGATGAAGAGTGAGATAGTGTCAAGCAGAGGAAAAGCGCAAAAGTCAGTGCCGCAACAGACCCTGAAAAACAAAAATAGCAAAAATAATAAAACCAACTAAAAGAAGAAACACAAGTTGCCTCCTGTTAAGCACTTGTTTAACGTCACTAGCTTGACGATGGGCTGGTGCTAAGCCTAAGTGAGGCAGATAGAGTGGTTCTCAGTCTCCACTCCTTTTTCATAGTGTTTTGCTCTTTGCCCATTTATCTTGAAAGGTTGTTGGCCTTCTTTCATCACTTTAAGCACACCATATGGTAACACTCCAACGACCTCATATGGTCCATATCATTTTGACCACCGTTTACCTGGAAAGAGACGAAGACGTGAGTTATAAATAAGAATTTGATCCCCAATCTTAAACTTACGTTGTTGGATACACATGTCATGCCACTTTTTTATTTTCTCCTTATAGAGCTTGGCATTCTCAAATGCCTCAAGACAAAGTTCATCCAGCTCATTGATCTGGTCATATCGTTGTGCACTTGTAGCATTCATATCGAAATTCAAAAATTTAAGTGTCCAATATGCTCTATGTTCTAGTTCCACAGGTAAGTGACATGCTTTACCAAACACAAGTTTATAAGGGGACATGTCAATGGGTGTTTTGAAAGCAGTTCTATAGGCTCATAATGCATCATCTAACTTCAAAGACCAATCTTTACGAGATGCATTAACAATTCTTTCCAAAATCTTTTTCAATTCACGGTTTAAAACCTCCACTTAGCCACTTGTTTGTGGATGATAAGGAGTGACAACTTTATGGGTGACACCATATTTGCTCAAAAGATTATCAAATTGTTTGTTACAAAAATGAGTGCTACCATCACTTATGATTGCTCAGGGTGTATCAAATCTAGTAAAAATGTTTCGTTTCAAAAACTTTACCACCATCTGGGCATCATTAGTAGGCAATGCCACAACTTCAACCTATTTAGAAACATAATCCACAGCAACAAGAATGTATTAATTAGAAAAAGACTTTGGGAAAGGACCCGTGAAATCAATGCCTCAGACATAAAAAGTTCACAAATCAAGATGTCATTCAATGACATATCATGTCTCCTAGAGATGTTTCCACTGCGCTGACATTTGTCACAAGATCGAACAAATTCAAATGCATCCTTAAACAAGGTTGGCTAGTAAAACCCACATTGCAACACCTTGTGTGCAGTTCTACTAAGACCAAAGTGGCCACCAGTTTCCCTAGCATAACAATGTTCAATAATGGAATGACTATCACTACCATAAATGCATCTCCTAATAACATTATCAACACAAATCATAAACAAGTATGGGTCCTCTCACAAATAATGCTTAACATCATATAAGAATTTCTTCATTTGTTAATAATTGAGATCCGGTGGAAGGGTATTACCTGCGAAGAAGTTAACAAAATCAGCATACCATGGTAAAGGGGAGACTGCAAAGAGACACTCTTCAGGAAATAATTCATTTATGGCTCGCTCAGTAGAAGGCTCTAACACCTCCTCATCCAATCGAGATAGGTGATCAACTATAAAATTCTCTGTCCCCCTTTTTATCATGTATCTCAATATCAAATTCTTGTAGCAAAAGAACCAACCAAATTAGTCTCAGCTTAGCATCCTGTTTGGCAAACAAATACTTAGTAGCAAAATGGTCAGTATAACAAATAACCTTATAAAGAATAAGGTAAGGGCAAAATTTATCAAAAACAAATACTACTGCTAGTAACTCTTTTTCAGTGGCAGTGTAATTTCTTTGTACCTCATTCAGACTGCGACTAGCGTAGTAAATAGTTTGGAAAGCTTTACCTTTCCTTTGGCCCAAAACAACCCCAACTACTATATCACTTGCATCACACATTAGTTCAAAAGGTAAGGACCAATCAGAGGCAATAATGATGGGTGCACTAGTTAATTTTTCCTTTAAAACAAGAAATGCATTTAAACAAGAATCAAAAAAATCAAATGGTGCATCATTCACTAGGAGGTTAGTCATTGGTTTGGCGATTTTTGAAAAATCCTTGATAAATCTTCGATAAAAACCTGCATGCCCTAAAAAGTTTCGAATAACCCTAACAGATTTAGGTGAGGGCAATTTTGTAATTACTTCCACCTTTGCCAGATCAACTTCCAAACCTTTGGGAGAAATCTTATGCCCCAAAATAATGCACTCTTGTACCATAAATTGACACTTTTCTCAGTTCAAGACAAGGTTAGTGTTCCTGCATCTCTCCAAAACCAAACTGAGATTATGCAAACAATCATCAAAAGAAGGGCCAAACATAAAGAAATCATCCATGAAAATTTTAATACAATCCTTTATCAAGTTAGAAAAAATGGCCATCATACACCTCTGAAAAATAGCTAGTGCATTACATAATCCAAAAGACATCTGTCTACATGCAAATGCACCATATGGGCATGTGAAAGTAGTTTTCTCTTGATCCTCAAGTGCCACATGTATTTGCATACAACCAGAATATCCGTCCAAGCAACAGAAAAATGCATGACCTGAAAGCTTCTCTAACATCTGATCAATGAAGGGTAAGGGAAAGTGATCTTTTCGAGTGACATTATTTAATTTCCTATAATCAATGCATATACGCCACTCAGTCACATTTCTAATAGTTATGAGTTCTTTCTTTTCATTTTCCATGACTATTGTACCCCTTTTTTTAGGCACTACTTGTACTAGACTTACCCAAGGACTATCAGAAATTAGGTAAATAATACCTGCGTCGAGCAGCTTTATTACCTCCTTCTTTACAACTTCTTTCATGTTTGGCTTGAGTCGCCTTTGTGGTTGCACATGTGGCTTATTTTGCGCCTCCATGTGGATTCTGTGGGTGCATATGGCAGGGCTGATGCTCATAATGTCATGAATGGTCCACACAAATGCTTTCTTGTTCTCCCTTAACACTCTCATGAGTTTCTTTTCCATTGGACTTGAAAGCAAAGTAGAGATAATCAAATGTAAATTTGATGGAGGATCTAGAAAAGTATACTTTAAATTAGAGGGTAGGGGCTTGAGCTCAAGTTCGGGAGGCTCCTCAATTGAGGGTTTTAGGATAGGAATGTTTTTCCTATCCAAATCCTTATACTACCCCCAATTTCTTCTATTGTCCATAGACATGCCAACTTTTAACTGCGTCATCATTTTTGTGACCTCTTCATCATCCTCAAGGTCAGGGTTGACCATGGTCAAGATCTTTTCTAGAACGTCATCAGTCACTGAATCCTGCAAACATGAACTCACAACACTATCCACAATATCAATAAAATTAGTGCAATTACATGAATCATAGGAACTAGAATGCTTAACAGAATTAAAGACATTAAAAATAACTTCCTCATCATTTAATTGTAAGGTTAACTTCCCTTGATGGACATTAATCATAGTCTTTCCAGCAGCAATGAATGGTCGCCCAAGTATGATTGGGGCCTTTGAATCCTCCTCTATGACTAACACAATAAAATTAGCAGGAAATATGAACTTATCCACCTTTACCAAGACATCCTCTAATACACCACGAGGATAAGTAATGGATCTATCAGCCAACTGCAAAGAAATATTGGTAAGCTTTGGTTCTTGTATTCCTAATTTCTTAAACAAAGAGAAATGCATCAAATTTATACTGGCACCTAAATCACATAATGCTTTCTCAAAATAAGAATTACCAATAGAGCAAGGAATAGTAAAACTCCTTGGATCTTTTAACTTTAGTGGTAACTTCTTCAAGAGAATGGCGGAGCACTCCTCATTCAGTCTGATTGTCTCATATTCCTCAAGCATGTGTTTGTTTGAAAGTATCTCCTTCAAGAACATTGTATATTTTGGCATTTGGGAGATAGCTTCCACAAACAGAATATTAATATGCAATTTCTTGAACATCTCTAACAATTTTGCAAATTGCTTGCCTTGCTTGGTATTCTGGAGCCTTTGAGGAAATGGAATAGATGGCTTTTGTGGCTCACTTACTTGTGCCACGGGAGGTGTTTCACTGGTCTTTTTCTTTTCTGTAATATTTAGCTCATCAAGAGTATCTTCATATTCTTGTATGTGCTCCTCTTTGTTCTTGGAAAGATCTCCAAGCTCCTTACCACTTCTTAGAGTGATTTGTCTTCACTTGTTCCTTTGGGTTAGTTTCAGTAGTACTAGGCAAAGATCCTGGTGCCCTTTCTGACATCAGAGTGGTCAACTGATTGATTTGAGTCTCCATGGTCTTCATTATGGCTTCTGAATTCTGCATATATTTCATTATAAGATTTTCAAAATTTTGTTTCTCCACAGGTGCTTGAAAACTTGGAGGTGGTTATGGAGCTCTCTGTTGATTTTGCTGTTAGCCTTGTTGATTTTCCCATTTGAAATTAAGGTAGTCCCTCCAACCGGGATTGTACGTATTGGCATATGGATTATACTACTGTTAGTTGGAATTACCAACAAAATTTGTTGCTTCAGGCTCCGGGGCAAAGGGACTACCAGCTTGACAGTTTGCACTTATATGACCCTGTCCGCCACATGCGTCACAATTGATTGACGGGGCTGCATTGTTTGTTACCATCAAGGTCTCCACCTTTTTCGTCAATGCTTCCAATTAACTCAGGATGGCAGTGGAAGAGTTTACAGTGTGCACACTTACTGGTTTCTTAAGAATCTGACACTCATTTTGCCATTGATAACTGTTTAATGCCATTTCTTCAATCAATGCTAGGCTTTGAGTAGGTGTTTTCCTGCAACGTGAACCTCATGTAGCAGCATCAATGAGTGAACGATTTGCAGAAGACAAACCATTATAAAAAGTCTGGACCTGCTACCACATGGGAAATCCATGGTGTGGACATCTCCTCAATAACTCTTGGAAACACTCCCAAGCTTCATAGTCAGTGTCCATGTCAAACTACATGAAAGAAGATATGTTATTTCTTAACTTTGCAGATTTAGAGGGAAGAAAATACTTAGTCAGAAACTGTTATGTCAATTATTCTCATGTAGTGATGGAACCCCTTGGTAGTGACGTTAACCATTGACTCGCCCTATCCCTAAGAGAGAAAGGAAAGAGACGCAATCGAATCGCATCTTCTGTCACCCTATTATACTTTATAGTGTCGCACAACTGCAAGAACCTAGCCAAATGATGATTTGGATCGTCTGACGGCAATCCACCAAATTGAACAAAATTTTGAACCATGGAGATTAATGCTGGTTTGATCTCAAAATTATTAGCTGCCATAGCTGGTCTTATAATACTCTCTCCACGCCCTTCAGTAATGGGCATGGAGTACTCAAGCATGGTCCGCTCTGCTAGGATAGCTTGTTCGTCACGATTCCCCTCAATTACTGGTTCTTCCATCCTGTTTATGTGTTTTGTCACAGCTGCAATATGAGTTTGCTTCCTTAACCTACGAGTTGTTTTCTCAATTTTTGAATCAAATATTAGATCAGGAAACTGAGAGTGAGTGAACATAAACAAGAAAAATGAGCAAGTGAAAAATGTAGTGAAAAATTCATAAACAAAAATAAACAAAAATAAAAATAAAATAATTAAATTAAATAAACAAAAACGAAAATAAAAATAAAAATAAAAAAAATGACAAATTAGAAATAAACAGAAATATGCAAAAATAAGAAAATAAAGACAGATAAAAATAAAAAAAATAAAGATAAACAAAAAAGAACACAATAATAAAAACAAATAAAATAAATTAAAATAAAAGTTCGTCTAAATTAACTAGAATTTTATGCCTCTAATATTAACAAAATTATTCTTCTGCAACGGCGTCAAAAACTTGATACGTGCAAAAGATACACTAAGAGCAAATGCACTTTATCGTCAAGTAATATAGGACTTTGCAGTCCCAGTAATCGATCCTACGAGGAATAAGTGATAATTACTAAAATTATAAAACTCTTATGTTATTTAGACAGTTAAAATTGTATGCAAGATCTAAATTAAAATCAGAAAACTAATAAAGACAATAAAGAACAATCAAATAAAAGATAATCAAGATAGGGAGACACTAGGGCGCAAGGTTCACTTGAGTCTCATTATTTAGATCTTCTTTCAATTATGATACAAGTAATTCTTTTGCCAATATTATCTTATTTACTATTGAATCCCAATGGTCATGGATGAAACAATATTCTATTCTTAATTTAATCCACCTATTTGATCATTTAGTTGAATTAATCAAGAATGCATTAAGTCTCAATTTCAAGATATGAATTAACATCCCGTCAATTCCATTGGTAGGAGAAATTGATGTTTGGTCATTCACCAATATAAACTCAAGCTTACCATATAGATCCACTCATTGAATGCAGATGGTCACTGATCAAACAATGAATTAACAAATGTCACAAGTGATCAAGTTATGACAAGAATGCAAGCAATATGATAAACCTATAAAGAAATTATCATAATCATTTTTGAAATCAGATCCAAATAATTAAGAAAACAAGATCCCCCATAGCCCTAACTATGAGTTTAGCTACTCATATTCAATATAAACAAACTCATAATAAGATACAGATCCATGGAAAGAAAACCAAAGAAATGAGAAAAGCTAGAGAGAAAAAGATATCAAAACCCCTTTGTAGTGATCCAAATCTTCAAGCCTTTAAGAAATTCTCCATCTGAAGCCTTCCTCCCTTAAGATATGCCTCTCCAAACCTCTCCTTACAGAAACTATGAAAAAAATATGTGAAAATTACAAAGGAAAGTGAAAATCTATGAAAAACTATCAAGGGACCTCCAGCATCTCGTATGCTCTCCCGTCTGTTCTTCCCTTCTGTCTGTAGCCTCCCCATTTCCTTTATAATCCATTGGGGGGAGGATTTTAGCATTCTTGACAAGTCTGATGGGAGACACAGTTGTGTCTATGGGAGACACGGTCGTGTCTCATTAGTAATCACGTGAAATTATCAGAAAACGCGTTGAAATAGTAAAAATCCGTGAGTGAACAGTACTCACACGACCGTGTGTCCAAGAGACACAGTAATGTCTCCTTTCCAGAAGCTTTAAATTAGTTAGACATGGTCATGTGAGTTGCTAGAATGTGAAATTACATTTTTGGGGTGAGACACGGCCGTGTGACTAAGAGATACGGCCATGTGAGTAAAAGACACGATCGTGTCTCCTAGTCAGAAGCTTTGTATTAGTTAGACACGACTGTGTCTAAGTCCTCAAAAGCTTTCTGAGTTGGCCTAGACCTTGTTTAAGCCTAAAAGTGGTCCTTTTTTGCCTAGAAAACACAGTATCTTCGCTTATTTTCATTCCAAATGCATGAAATCTCTCTAAATCTACAAAAACGAAGATAATGATATGGATCTATCTAAAATTCTCCCATGAATACAAGCAAATCACCATAATTTGTTCAACTAAATGTTATAAAATAGAGGCTTATCAATCATTTACAAATTGATCAGGTTTAGAAAAACATTAAGAATATAGATAAACACATAAATCATAGACTAGAAACATGAATTAAACCCATAAAAGAAATTACATAATTCAAGTATCAAGATCAATCATCCCCTAACAAAGAGAAACTAGTTACACATAGAGAAAGAACAAAATAAAAGAAAAATTAAGACAAACTCCATTGATGATTTGTGATTGAAAACTTGATGGCTGTAACGTATCCTCCTTCAACAGCCTACAGTAGCCCCCCAATCTTTCGTAACCTCTCAGCAACCTCCCCTTTCCTTTTTATAATCAATTGGGGGAGGATTTGGCTTCTTTTGCAAGTCAGGAGATACACACGGTCGTGTCTCCCATAGACACGGCCGTGCCTCATCAGAAAACATGTGAAATCTGTCAGAAAACACGTAACAAAAGCTGAAAAACTGGTATCAATCATTCTAGTGGAGACACGATCGTGTGTCATATAGACACGACCATGTCTCATAGTCAGAAGCTTTGTATCAGTTAGACAGGGCCATTTGTGTTGCCAGAATTGCGTAACTTCAACTTTGGGGGGAGACACGGTCGTGTGACCAAGAGACACGATCGTGTCTCCTAGTCGGAAGCTTTGTATTAGTTAGACAAAGTCGTGTCTAAGTCCCAAATCGCTTCTGAGTTGACCTAGACCTTGTTTAAGCCCAAAATGGTCATTTTTGGCCTTGAATACATAGCATCTCGCTTGCTTTCATTTCAAATGTGTTTAATCTCTCAAATTATGCAAAAACGAAGGTAATAATGGCGATCTATCAAAATTCATTAATCAAATGATCACAATTTGATAAAATACAAGTTCATTAGCTGCCAACCGTGAAGCACCAAGCCGCCGAGCCCGCCGATCCGAGTCTACCCGTCAAAACCACCTCAACCGTGATAGCCCAGATTGGACCGGTCCGTGAACTACCACGAGCCGTCCCTACTTGCAACCCCTATCCCGATCCAAACCAGCGTCGCCACACCTTTGTCCCGACTCACTGTCCGCGTCATCGGCCTCTATTGGTGTCCTTGGTTGGTTCTACAAAAATATCAAAAAGAAGAAGAAGAAGAAGAAGAAGAAGAAGAAGAAGAAGAAGAAGAAGAAAGAAGAAGAAGAAGAAGAAGAAACAAAGCATCCCTTATTGCTTTGACCGTAGGCCTTATTCCTCTTCTTTTTGAGTTTCATTTTTTTTTTGGAGAAGTGGGTTTAAAACTTAGTGGGCCAAACTAAAAAGATATAAAAAAAAAAGGAAAGTAAAGTTAAAAAGAATTGAAGTAAAAAAATAATAAGAATAATTGATTTTTTTTTAAAAAAAAGATTAACTGAGTTGTGACAGCTTGTTAATCTTGTAACTTTTATAATCATCTGAGTTGTGACAGCTTGATGATTCAAATTTTTTGAAACATAAAAAGGGTCAAACGAGTTTTTTAAAAAAATAAAAATGATTGAATTTTTTTTAGAAGAATAAAATAGGATCAATTGAGTTGTGACAATTTGTTAATCCTATAATTTTTTATAATCATCTGCGTTGCGACAGCTTGATGATTTCTTTTTTTAAAAAAAAAATATCAACCCACAAGTATTTTCTAAAGAACCACGTGATTTTGAGTTTTTCATTACACATGAGGATAGGTAGGAGTAGAATTTCTATTCTGTCAAGCCAAAGTTTAAATTTTCATAAATAGTTTTTTTTTAATAAAAGGGGTGAAACAAATATATTTTAAGAACATTAATTTTGCATAACTAAGTTTAGGTACCGTCTCAGGACAGGTGTGTTAGGGGTGCTGTGAGATTAAATTTTCACCATTCCCTACGCATAATCGACTCTCAAATCCAATTTGGTTCCAAAGACCATTTTCTAAAAAAGGTTTTACAATTTTTTTCTATTACAAATAAAATTGGTGACGACTCCTAATTAATTTATTTGTTTCGCAGCTCCCGCCGCGATATCGGTCGTGACAACCTTCACCCTCACCCTCAACCTGACCCTCATCCTAACCACTATTTCTAGTCAGAATGTCTGAGAAAAGAAGGAACATACCTGACCTAGGCTGGCAGATCAATTTATATAGATGATTTGAGGACTGACTCCTCGGATGGCCACCATTTAAGTCATGTAGGGCTCCGAGCGTTAGAATTCATTATGCCCAATCATTATGACATGAAGTCGTTCACAACGTTGGTCATGATGGCGTCAAACGGCTGGTGACCATTGGGGATCATATTAAGCACGTGTCTAGCGATTCGTTTCCCATTCGGATATAAACCGATCAGATCCAATAAGTAAGACTTCGGTCAGGTTGACCCAGATTTTCCTGGGCTTGTTGTTCCGAAATAGGCCTACATTAGATGTTATGCTTGTTTGGTTAGTCTGTATAGGTCTATGGCAGGCCTATTATGTCAGGTCCGGAATTGCCCATAGTCCCTCAGCTTGGTCATCTGTGAAGACCCTAAACCAACCCTTTGATCCCCACATCAATTAAATAATGTAACATAGTTTGGCATCATCATTTGGGAATCCCCTAAACAACCCTAACCTTTTGGTCCCCACATTAATTGAAATTTGTAAACTAAAGGAATTAAAAACGCTAAACCCAATAACCCACACTCTCTGACAAGAACTACCAGTGAAGATTCGAAGACATACTTATGGTGGGCGAATGCAGACGCGCTCTATCATTTCCCTTCACAAATGCACACGATCCTCCACCACATAGTTGGTTCTCACATGAGTGATCTGAACCCTAGCTTTTGGTGCAGTACAGTCTCAATCGCAAGTGACGATAAGAATGAGTCGGAGAAGTGGGATTATTGTTTAGGGTATGAGAATGAGAATTTTCCCTCCAAGAATTGAGTACCCTATGTTTATGTTTGATCCACATAGAATCCCATCCAATAGTTTAATGAAGGCCATGTGGCAAAGGAAATTGGTAGATGAAGGACATGTGGCAACAACCAACACTGAGGTAGAGCGTCGTTTGTCATATCAGACTTAACAGAGTTGAGATAACGATATGGACTAACTTCACTCACCTTAAAATTTAGAGAGACCAAAATTGTAACAAAAATTTTAGAGAGATCAAAACCAAAATCCTCTATATTTAGAGGGACTAAAAATATATTTAAACTTTACTAGTATTATTATTGCATTCACCATGGTAAATCGTCATGGTAAATAATAACCTTTAACAGTGGAAAATTAATTTAGTAGTGAATTCTATTTCTGTTTACTTTAGAACCATAGAATTCTCATCAAAATGATGAAACAATCTGTTGAAATATTTATAAAACAAAACCAATTCCATTAGATTTCCTGAGAACAACCAAATATTTGAGAAAATCTTAATCTAAAAGAGCAAACAAGGAAAATATGTAGAACTGAGCAACACTAGAGGTTGAGTCCTTTGTCTGATGAAAGAAGACTTTAGTCTTTTATTCATGCATGTTTCTCTTCTTTCAAGTATTTCGTTTCCTTCATCAGATAATCCTACTTGTTTTCAGAGTTAATAGTTATTAATATTAATCATAATTAATTAGCTTGAATCATAAGCTTATACTTATTTCCATGCTTTTTATTTCAATACTTCAAATTTTGAACATTACATGTTACATTATGGTACGTTTATCGCAATCCCATTCCTCATTGCATTAATATTAGTCATATTACACGAGAGGAAATGAATCTTGATCAATAATTGAACATAACGAAAGTAGCATTTGCTCCCATCTAAGTCATCAGCCTAATAATTGATCATGGACCATATGCTAGATACAGTTTAACTGACTATGACAAATGATGTCATGATCATTTCTTCATAAATGATTCGAAGTCTTTTAAGTTAATCTATTTCTTTAGAATGGTTTTTCTTGTAAGATTTTTTTCCCTTTTTTTTTTCCCCTTTTTGTTTCCATGAGCTGACTTGGTGGCTCGATTGCCCCGCACGTTAAGATTTTGAATAGCACTTCCTACTAAACAATTTTGAGAATTGATTCAGAGAGCATGTACAGAAGAAGAACCTTAGGTTGTGTTTGGATGGAGTATTTTGAAATTTTAAGGTATTTGAAATTTAAAGAATTTCAATTACATCAATTTAATTTCTTTCATTTATAAAATATTTTGTTTGGATAAATCAATTAAATTCTCTTAAATTTCAAATTCTTTATTTGGATAAAACAATTCAATTACTTTCATTCAAAAAATCTCTTTTTAAGATATTTTTGTTTTTATTTTCTCGTATCTCATTTTTCGGTGAAATTTCAGATCAAGCTCAAGCTTTGAAACTAATTTCATGAAAGACCAGTCTCAAATCTTGGGTAAATCTCAGATCTTGTAAAACCATCAAAGTTGCTCGTCTACTAGTGTCGCTCGCCGGTGTTCAACACCTCGCCGCTCGCCAGCATTCAGGGCTCTGCATCGCAATTAGCGATTCATTACTCCTGAAGAAGAAGACAATAGCGTGATTCACTCTATTCCCCTTGAACACAATGTCCTTAAGTGGTCCCTAATCACCCACCGTCAACCACTGCTAATGTGGCCATGACAAATCGAAAATCAACTCACTGTTTCAAACCAATGACAGTGGTGATTCATCGAAGGAAGGAGATCAAGCTACATTTGGTCTCATTCTTCTTTGCCATTGCTCGTTATTGTTAGATGCAGCTATGGAGTTTCAAAGTTCAAATTTTGAACTGATGGAGTTTGGGAGAGAGAAGAGAGATGAGGGATTTTAGAAATTCCATGTCAGGAGGTGTAATTTCAAATCCTCTGTTTTGTGTAAAAAAAAGTACCTGATTAAAATACATAGTATTTTCAAAATTCTTTGGTTAAATATCCAAATGAGTCATTTCATACTAAATCATTTTAATTTCTCTCAACAAATACATTACTCTTTTAAAATTCTTTATCCAAACATACTCTAATAGTGTTATTGACTAAAAGAAAAAGCAGAATAGTGGTCAATATAATTATAATGGTTAGCTTGATAGAATCCTCAATCCTAAACAAGTGAAGTAGCGTATGAGTTGGCTTAACATTCTAGAGAGAACCTCCCTCCCAAAAAAAAAGGGCCCATATTTTTTAATTGTAAGAATTCAATAAAAAAATACTAAATAATAAAGAAATCCAATAATTTCCATATGATAGGCCAAATGCAGAAGCTAGATATCCTTACATGAAAATGTCAGGTACCGTATATGGGAGTGCATGTTGACGAGGCAAGATGTAGATCCCAAGTCTTTGAACCAATAAAGAATAATAATCAATTTAGTCATTGATGTTGCATGTAATAATGCACTAATTTGATTGGGACATGTGATAAAATATTAAAATTTTATCCTCAAATTAACTTTATAATAAAATTTAAGTGGTTAGTCTAAGTCTTTATATAAAGTCGTCTGATAAAAATAAAACTTATTTTTTCTCTTTTTTTATCCTAACTTTAACTTTTTTTTGTGGATGAAGAAGCTATCGCTTTCTTGATAGTTATAGCGAAACATGAAGATTGAATTTTAGATTATAAGAGTACAACCTTATTTTAGTGTATGATATTTGCTTTTATTATTATTTTAAATTTTTATATTTTATTTTCCTCACTTTAATATCTGATATCTATGAACTTGTTTTAATTTAGTTTCTTTATTTATATGTCTATTATCTAATAAAGAGAGATATTAATGTGTCACTGTTAATCATGTATAAAATGAATCATTCAGATATAAATTACAAGCATAAAATAAAATGATGTCATTTAGATATATTTATCATTTAATCATGTTCAATAACAAATAATGATGTGACATCACCTCTAATGATGATACATCAATATTTCCGTTTAATATATAACAGTATATAGGCTAAGGGTACATTAAAATGAAATCATAAATGTTAAGGACTGAAATAAGAAAAATAAAATATCAAAAACTAAAGTGAGAATTAAAACAAATGTATCAGGCCAAAATAGAATTTTAGTCAAGATATTAACATGTAATCAAGAGCCATGAATTTTTATTTTTTTAAAATATAGTTATTCGTTATACAAGTGATATTTTTCTGATAAAATTTCAATATGATATTTAAATCTAATAAAAAAATATAAACAACAAGCAATTATTCGTATAAAAGAAAATAAACTGTAATTAAAATGGTAATATACTCATTTATATGGTACTATAATAGTCACTGTTGTGATGTTCAAAGGTTGCAGTTTTTTTTTTTTTGACAGTTCAAAGGTTGCAGTTATGCTTGATTAGATGTCTGATTCTGGGTTGTTTCGTGAAAAAATAATAGATCAAATAATTGGTCCTCTTCGAAATTTGAATTAGACAATCCGTTGGTGACATGAAAATTAAGTAGAGTTATTTGTGACCGTTAAAAACAATCCTGTAAATATACCCCAAAAAAAAATCACTTTTCAATAAAAATCACGGTTTTTGTCTTTTTGATTTGTGTCATCATTTTGTTAATTTATCATGAATTTGAAGGTTTAAACTTTAGAGTTTGACTTGACATTTGATTCCAGGTTGATGCTTCCACGAAATTCATCAAGGTCCCCACAAGTGAAATTGCTTAATGTGTGTAAAATGGTTTTAATTTATTGAAGATAAATTGTTTTATGCTAAAACTGAAACAATAGAAAAACAAAGCCGGCGTATATCTTTTAATTTTAAAGTCATTTATACATGACAAATGATTTTGTTTTATGCTAAAACTGAAACAATAGAAAAACAAAGCCGGCGTATATCTTTTAATTTTAAAGTCATTTGTACATGACAAAGCTAATTGACTTTAAGGGTGAAAAATGGAACTCAGGGAAGCATATGTGACAAAGAACTCTTTTTTATTTGTTGGTACCCCTCTTTCAATTTTCGATGAAGGTCACCAAGTGACTATTGTCTCTACAATGGCCAAGTCTTACAATTAAGATTTCACAATAGATTTATAAAATTGATAGAATATTGTCGGGACAGTAATGGCGGTAGAATAGTAATTTAAATTAAAAAAATTAGGAATTGTTATTAATTTATTTTATTAAAAAAATTAAAAATTTAAAAAAAAAAATAGTTTACATTTAAAAATTCATATTCAAAAGTCTAATTATAAATAAAAAAATAAAAACTTAACTTCATAATACCTTTAGATATATTTATTTTACAATTAACATATTCTTACATCAAATAATACATACACCTATTTTTACACATCATTTAATATTATTCATTATACATACTTTTTTCTATCATTTTCTCTCACTCAATCACATCCATTGAAAATAATATGAATAAGATCTATACTCTTAAAGATGGTGTTGGATAATTATTTTCCTTTGTTTTAAAACGGTTATCTTAAAAAAATTGTACAACTATTTAAAATCTTTAAATATTCATTTTACTTCTTTTAATAAAATAAAATAAAATAAAACAAAAATAAATTTAAATAAGATAAAATAAAATAAAATAAAAATTACTAAATTAAGTAAAATTAATTTTCAATTCAACTAGCACACCTACGTATCTTCTAAGTACAATTAAAAACTTAAAGTCACATAATTCTTTTTAAAAAATACTTATGTGTTAGATTAATTTTAATCAAAAAATCAATTTAAATTTTTATTTTAAAAATTTAAATTAATAAGTCGTCATAACTTAATTAATCATGTTAAGATTTGAATAAGTGAAATTCAATATGATGCTAAAAATGTTACTTATGGATTATTGAGTTTATTGCGATTAAATGAAATTTTATAATTTAAATTATTATTTTTAAATAAAAAGAACGTAAAAGTGGCAACAAAAGGAAAAATCAAAGATCTTAAATTGGTTCTATGTCCTAACATCACCAGATTGCTTATTATGAAAAAAAAAAAAAAAACTTCCCATCCGTTTACCCGAAAATCTAACAGAGCCAACCAAAGATATTGGGCCATATTCTTCAAGACATCATGATTGAACCAATTGCTCAGGAAAACTAGTAAAGCTTTAGTTGTGCCAAACAAGTACAATAATGAACCAAATTTTAGCCACCATCACTACACAGCACGTTAGTACTAACAAAAATCACAAATCACCCTATTAAATTAGAATATTCCCAATTACGCAGTAAAAGGTAGGAACCAAACTCTGATGTTCAGGTAGTGACAAAAACTTCAACTTCAAGAATCCCATTAAGCGAATTATACTCGCTTTAATCAGCATAAAATCAAATCAGCACATAAACAAGCCAAAAAGTTTGAGAAATTACAAAAAAGAAAACCACGTCATATAGCAAAGGAGCAAACTGATCTAAAAAACACAACTCAGGTTCATCATGCACAACACATCCTCAATACATCATGATCAAGAACAGGAATAAAACACCAGGACCATAAACAAATTCACAATCCTTTCATTTCAAAGCCTTAAAAAGGGAAACTTTAGCATGTTTAAACAAAACAGATGAAACAAGATAAAAACAAAACATGTTTTGAAAAAAAAAACCAACACAAATACTCCTCTTATTCTAAGACTTGAGCTAAAAAAAATTTCATGTCATATTAAGAAGAAAAAAAACACAAAATCACAATCCAGCACTTCACAAAACCTGCTGGAAAAGAAACCATTATCACATTAGCACCTTTCTTAAGCACACTTACAGAATCTACATGAAATTTGGCATGTTATCAGATCAGTAAATTTTGAACCATAATAAGAATAAAAACTTCAAACACGTCACTCAACATTTTGATGCAAATAGTCAGCTTATTGGTTGCCAATTGAATGGGTTTGACATCATATCAAGCAACTGATTCATATATTCTCCCAAAAAAAAAATGATCTAACAATGATACAAACCTGCATTTGATTACATCTTCACATAAATTTAAACTGGAAAAATAAAAAAAAGATGCAGCACCCACAAATGATATCAGGCATGTTTCTAAGCAAACACCACCAACTCGACAGTTAATATATTCCAGTATGCCAGACAATGAAAATCTAAGACCAATGATAAATTAAAATGTCCTTCCTTGTGAGTACAAGGGATGACCTATCCTATCCAGCAATTGATTCAACAGAGTTTGAATTAGATCAAAAATGGGCTCAAGGTATATCCAACAGTTCACGTAGCATGTCAACCATTCAAATCCCATCAAACCAAAAGTAAAAGATTGATAGAACAAAAGAAAAAAAGAAAAAATGAACATTCTGATTTAAGTGAGGCACATTCACAAACAAACCCAAAAATTTAGATGATCATGTGCTCAAAGAAAAACAAGAAACACAGCTCCATCATCGAGCACAAATCTGTCTCAGTTTTTTTATCAAACAAATAGTGTGCAGTGGAGCAGAATTCATCAAACCATTGAGATTTTTCATCAAACAGATTTTGTACAAGAACTCAAATACACTAAACCCATCAATGATTACAAGTACAACCATATGTCACGCGAGTTTCATCATCAGTACAGAAGAACGTCCAATTACATTTTGGATCCAAGTTCAGAAATAGAAACTAAAGTAAATAAAGAAAAAAAAGGGGCTACCCACGAATTCGCTAAACAAACAGAACAGGGGATCCTTTAAGCGTTGCTTCAGCGCTTCAAACCTCTGCACGATCTTGTCTCACTCCTGTGCCTTGATCTTCTGATTCTCGCTTGCTCTGAGTGTGTCCCTCGTCACTCTCTCGCTCTGTACATGTTGCTTCTGAGTATGAATCCGTGTGTGTGTTGAACGGAATGCAGGAGCCTTGATTTATAGAAATGGAGACGCGTGCGATTCTCTCCCAATCACCTGATACGAAAATGGGAGGAATTAATCTCCTGAAAGAAAAACGGAAAGGAATCACACATACCTGATTCGTGCTCTCATGATTGAGGGGTTGTGTGTCATTAGAAAAGGAAGGAACCACGAATTTTGGGAGTGACTTTGATCCGGGGTAGGTGGTTGATGCGTGATTGGAGCGTGATGGAGGGGGAGGGTGGCGCGGCTGCTAGGGTTTCAGAGGAAGGAGAAAATTAGCTTGGGTCATGGGTGGGTGGATCCGGCTCATAGGTGGAGGATCCGAGTCTGCTTAAGCCCAGCATGCAAGCCATGAAAAGATTTGAGTCTGACTTTAGTTTGTTCTATGAGGATTGGGTTTTCTTCCTTCACATTTATTTTTTGATTTATTATTTTTTATTTCTATTATTTTTTTAAATTATTTCCTTTTCTTAGTGAACCTAGACTTTATAATTGTGATTTTTTGAATTTTTTTATTTTTTTATTTTCTAAAATTTTTTATTGACTCAAACAAAATCAAGTGTTCATAAATATTAATCCAATATATACTATATGCATATAAACGATTTTTCTTTGATAATTTATTATTTGGAAATTAGTACCCAAAATGTTATCTTTGTAGACTTTTAGGTGAGTATTTCTTTTATCTAGATAGTGTTTTTAGTATTTAAAGTTCATTCAGCTATTATTGGAGCATAATTTTGTTTGGGTAAATTACTAAATTAACATCATAAAAGTTTGAACATGTCACATATGATATTCAAAAAGAAGAAATGTTAGTGAAAAAAGAAAGTAGTATGCAATCTGGGCAAGTATTTGCATTTCTTTTCTCTAATTTAATGAGAAATTACGTGGAGCATATTATTTCTTTTGATTGAGGCATATTTATAAAATAATTTATCCTCTAACTAAAGCATAAAAACTTAGAATGTAACTCTATTCTATGCCTCCAACTAATTAGATTGAGTTGATTCAAATATTATATTCTTTACCAAGTTTTGAAAATTGAATTAGTCATTGAACTAGTAAAGAAATTGATTCACAATTCAATAATCTTGTTGAACGGAAGAATATATATATATATATATATATATATATATATATAACATTTTAATGTTTTCAGTACTTCTTTATTAATTTTAAACCATCGAATGGAATTAAATAAATAAAATGGAAGTTAAAAATTAATAAGACAGTTTACAATATTATTCATCAAAAATCAAATTATCAATTTATTATAATAATTAAAAAATATCTTAATATTATATTATATGTTAAATATCCAAAATTGAAATCAAATCAAATATAATATAAATGGTCATGCTTAATACCAACTTTCGTTTGTGGTGTGGCGTTTATTATATAATAATTTGCAAATGGCAGGGCTTGTGTTCGAGTCATGTCCATGTAAAATTCAACATTTTGTGCAATTTAGAAGTTGAATTAAACCAGTTCGAACTGGTCAGTATGGTTTGACTGTCTAAAATCGATTTTTCAGCACACTGGTTGAAGCAGCATGATCGGACCGGTCAATGGTCCAGTTCTTGATCGAACTGGTCTGGTTAATGGTTATCATGGTTCCTTGTGCTTTTGTTGTTCATTATTGTGCCTCCACCATTCTGCTCGTGCAGAAATTCAACCTATGGCTGGATAATACAAGAACAACAAGCTCTTCAAAAACTCAAAGGAAGTTTGATCACCAACTGTGATTTGCTTACTTCTTGGGAAAGAAATGATCTCTGCCAGTGGAAAGGAGTGGGATGTGATGGTATCACTGGACATGTTATCAAGTTTGATCTCAGTTGCCCATGCGCATGCCCTTATTATTTTGATATCTTAACCTCTCCTATGCTGCGTTCACCGGGAAGCTTCCTCACCATCTTGGTAATCTTTCAAACTTGCATATTCTTGATGTCAGCAAATCTTATAATTTATATGCTGATGACATGGGTTGGGTTTCAAGACTTTCATCATTGAAACACCCTGCAATGAATTAAGTGTACCTTATGCAGGCATACAATCTATTCTGGGTACTTGACATGCTTCCTTTCTTCACAGCTAATTGGCCATCCCCTCTTGCTCAAGGAGCTTTTCTAGGTCACTTGACTCTAGCCATCTCATTCTCCCTTGTCCTTAACCTCGTTCACCCACCCATACTCCCTTGACTTTGCTTCTGTGACCTATAATTGGTTCCATCCTCAGCCCTTGCAGCGTGGCCTCCGTGTTGCCCCGCTTCCAACCAAGCTCGGTGAAGGCCCACTAGCTCGACACTGCTATAGTTCCACTCATGGTTTTAAATTGCGGTCCACAACCGCAATTGCGGCCGCAATATTGCAATTTTTGTGGTCTCTGCAACCGCATCGCGACCGCAATTGCGGTCGCATAGGTCGCATTTTCTCGTAATTGGCCGCAATATTGCATTTTTAGTGATCTCCGCAACCGCGACCGCAACCGCAATTTAAAACCATGGTTCCACTACTAATGATGGTGCTGAACCCCAATGACGAGATCTGCGATGACAACGAGGAGTCAAAAATTTCGGGGCGTTGATTGATCAGAAGGCTGCTCCTAAATAATAATCACGTCAATGCCATAATGCTCATTGTTATCGGAGATTTAGAATGAAGCAACGCCTTAGAATGAAGTCAATTCAGTCCAAGAAGCATCTCCAAAGTCAAGAGACACTAACACCGCTTCCCCCACCCCCCACATCCACAAGAAAAAAAAAACTGAAATCAAAAGCGTATATATGAAGAAATTGGATCAAAGTTCTAATGGTTCTTCCCTAATGGTGAACTCGAGATGCACTGCATCCACCACAACCTAAAATTGAAAAAAAGTCAAAAGAAAAAGATCCTTGTTTTGCTTTGGTTAAATTTTTATTATTTTAATAAATTATTATTTATTATCTAAACCTTTCATTTATGTTATTTGTTTTTATGTCCTTTACCAATTACCACCCATCTTCAACCCTAGCCTCACCTCATTGCTGCCGGAAATTCCCGTCACCATCATCTCCGCCAGCAGCCCAGTCATCGAAACCACCTGACCCCGTGCCAAATCTGTGGCAACCCCGTGTGTCCCATTGCCTGTAATAACTTGATGAGGGGAGGGATGAGGTAGGAATACAAATTTCTTTTAAACGGCATTTTTGTTATTTTTTGCTTTAAATAAAAAAAAAAAGTAAACTGAATGTTTTAAAAATAAAGAGGGGTGATGGACGGAGACTCCATCGTCTCCTTCTTCAAGAAAAAGGGGCTCCATTTGTAGCCATTACCAATTCTTCTCATTTTCCTCTATTTTGCCACAAATCACTTACAGCCACTTGTATCTAGAGGTGAAGGTAAGTTTCTACTCTAATTATTGTTTCCTTTTGGTAATAGGCATAAAATCTTTCCAGCTTTGCTAGTTCAAAAATGGTGAGAGAGTATTTTGGAACTTTGAGTAGAAATCTAAGCATTTAGAAGCTTGAGCTCTTGTAAGTGGTATTAAGAAAGTCAAACCTCAAATTTTCACACGAGTTTCTTAAAAATTATAAATCCTATAATTAAGAATTTTATCTAATCTCTTTACCCATCTTTAGTTAACCATAAATGGACTTTCTAAAGTTTTATCATTTGAAAATTTTAATTGTGATGTAGTTATCTTATTTGTTCATAGAACTTGTGTTTTAAAGCCATAAAATCTAATGGGAAATTCTATATTTGAAGGGGACAATAACAAGTGAAGAGTTGAAGATAATTTCTAAATAATAGTTAGAGGCCTTAAGGTAGGGTTTGATTTATCTTGACTTATTAAATTATTTGTTTAAGATTAGATTCTTTGGATATTACGCCACTTGCTTCTCTTGGAGTCGTTGGAAGCAGTTAAGATGGTTCTTCGTATTTATAAGTGTATAATTTTCTTAGTGACATGCTTTTCTAAGACTATTTCATTGGAGAAAACTAAGTTTTCTAAACTTATTAGATTTTTTCCCTTCAATGTAAAGTCTTTTTCAATGAAGATAATTAAATTATAGTTTTCATTGCCAATATAGAAGTATTATTGTTATTACTATTTTTTTTATGAACTTAGATTATATTATTATCATTTTAGACATTGCTAAACATTGCTAAACCTTTTTTACAATGAGATTGAGTATGCTTTTAAGTAATGGTTCTATTGACAAAATGAGTTATGTGAGTTGTTATTCGTAAGAATGTAATTATGATATTTTAAATCTTAATGTGAGATTTAGAAATAAGTATTTTCGACTTTAATAATTTAGTTCTAATTATGATATTATTAAGCTGAGTTTATATTTTTATATTCATGATGAGTTCCATGTTAAAATAATGTTTATCATTAACGAAGATATAATAGTACCATTTATCGTAGCGAAAAAATATAATAGCATATGTGTTCATAATAGATTCAGTAAGTTATTCAGTAAGCTACCGCCCAACCTTGCTAGTGCTACGCAACACCTTCCACCGCAATGCCACCATCCCCCGTCGTCTGATGATTTGATCTCCAGCCATGCCACCGTCAGCCCTAACCCAATGCCTCCTGTCATGGCGTGAACTGCGCTCCCTGTTAATGTTGTGTTTGCCTTATTTTGCCTCTTTGTTCTCTGTTTCAGTCATTATGACCCCTTTGGTTTTTATGTTTTTTTTTAAATTTATGTGTTTATTTATATTTCATTTTGGCTGTTAGTTGTTTAGACTGAATCAGTTAGGTTGATATTTCATGTTGATGGATGTCGGTGATGTGTGGTTGGGTCAGCGATGAGGCAGAGCAAATGGGCCTTGGTTCAATGAGGCAGAGCATGGTGGTGTGTTCGGCAACAACACTGTGACACGGCCACCTGTGACTGAGCACGACGGATTTTGGGAGATGTTTGGGTCGAGCGTGGCGTTGGGCCAGGTGCCATCAGCGAGTTTCCAGGGAATTTGATGCTAGACATTAAGGTGTGCAAGGGAGGGAGAATAAGATAGAATTGCAAATCTTAAACATAGTAATAGAAATTTTGAGGGACCAAGTTGGATATTACCCCTTGTATTAAAAATGACTTGCTGTCAAGTTAACAGGTAAAACATTCCAACCGTTGATCAAAATTTATAAAAAAATCAATGGTGTATAAGGTGTGGAGTACCCGTACTCTATAAAAAAATATGGACTATGTGAAACATTTCTATGAATTGTATGCATCATTATATATATATATATATATATATATATATATATATATATATATATATATATATATATATATATATATATATATTATGCTTTCAATATAGATTGATGACAAAAAATTTCGTTAAATTAATTTATAAAAAACAACTTGGATTTAATATTGATATTTGAGTTGAGTATGAATCCTATTTATAAAACATTGAGATTTCCCTCTTTATAATTCCAATGGTTGAGAAAAAAAAATAAGTTTCTATGCTGATACTCCTAATATTTTAATAAAGAGAGATACATAAAATATTAGTCAAGCCGATTAGAAATATTTCAATAATTTAATAAGATTTTTAGTAATCAATCTATATAAAAAGAAATTTTTCAATACATAAATATATAACTTTTAAAAGAAAATTATACATAAAATCGATTATAGCAAAATTTTAACCTTTTGTCCCTTAACTTTAAGTTTCTTTTATGTCCCACAAATATATTATTTCATTTTTGTTTCAATTTTTTAAAAAAACTTATCATATTTATCTTGAACTACTATTTTTTTTTTTAAAAAAAGAATCCTAGTTAGACAGTGCTGCACTTATATCCACATAGAATGCCATATCAATAAATTCTGTTAATATTTCTAAGAATGTTAATAATTAAGATGAATTTGATGAGTTTTGATAATATTTTAAATGAAAATGAAACAAAGTATAATTATGAGATGAAAACAAAACTTAAAATAAAGTTAAGGGATGAGGTGTGGAGTACCCATACTCCATAAAAAATATGGCATATGTGAAACATTTCCATGAATTATATATATATATATATATATAAACCTCAGATAAAATTTATCAAATTTCACTTTTTGATATAATATAATTGAATCCACATGTCATTTTAGTTAATGAGTAAGACCAATCAAATTCAGTCGTATCAATTAACAAATGGTGAGATTAACCCTTTGTTTGGATGCAGAAAAAAAATGAGAGAAGAGAAAATAAAAAGAAAGAAAATGATAAGAAAATTGTATTTTTTTTCCTATTGTTTGGATCAAGAGAAAAAGGAAAGAAAGAAAATGAGAAATTATATTTTTTCTTGTTTGGTTGTATAGAAAAGGGAGATGAAAGAAAATGTAAGTATTTAAAAGATTTATATGCCCCTATTATAATATAATAGGTATAAGTATTTTGGATAAATTTGTAATTTTAAATAATTTTTCTTTCTCTTTCTCATTTTCTCCTCACAAGGGAGAAAAAAAAATTTTGGTGGGTTTCACCACTATTTTTTTCTTTCTTTTCTCTTTTCTCTCCTCATCTAAACAAAAGAAAATGCCAAAATCTTCATATTTTCTCTCATCTCATTTTCTTTCCACTCATTTTCTCTTGAAACAAACAATGAGTAATAGATAGGATACGGGACAACAACGACTTTTAACTTTCAAAGAGAAAAGCGCATCAAATTAAGTGGCCAAAGTGGCTGCATTTTCAAATACCCTAAGTCAATCTTATCATTGATTTTGTCAGGTATGACAAAATCATGATACCATTTTCAATACTCCAACCGTTGATTTGGTTGGACCGTTGGAGTATCATACTCAAAAACTTAGTTGGATTATGTTAAAACAAGTAACAATTAAGAGGAGGATTTTAACATGCACCATTATTACTTTTGGTGCAGTGCTACACCAACATTTTAACCCATTATTAGCATTTACTTAGTTTTTTTTACACACTTCATCATTTTTTCACCCCCACCACCTGAACTACCACCCCAACCCTAATCCTGCACCACCACCAAATCTCATCCCCAGGCCATACCATTGTGTAGAACCTTGACGAACAACACAAGCACCATGCTACCATCTCTGTAATGCCTCATTCGACCACCAGCCACCTACTGTTGCCCCTTTACTCATCGTCAAGTCGTTGTCCACCGCCTCCCCCGCCATCAGAACCACCATTTCCAACCTTGACGAAGACACTAAAACCACCATGGCTACGATGAAAACTTAACGCAAAGAAAGATGAAGAAACCATATCTAAATTTGGCTTGCACAGAGACGAAGAAATCAAGAATTGGGTACAAAATCGAACACGTATGGATATGAACAAGAAGTGGTTGAGGTCCCACAACTATATCTGGACAAAGATGAATAAAATTGAACACAAATGGTGGAAGTCCAATTCCGATGGAAGCCCTGAAACCACTACACCGCGGTTGTTGGGCATGGTGGCTATGGATGGTGGCGAGCAACCACGACACAAGCGAAGGCTAGCTCTAAGTCAGTGGGTCTCTCAGTTTGGGGTTCCTGTGCTTGGTGGTGATTTCAGGGTTGGGTCTTGATGGCGGATATTAGGCGGGGCGCAGAGGCTCGCAGGTTGTTGCGACTGGGGTGATAGCAGTTCGGGCTCACGGTGGATGAAAGCCTGAGGGCAGTAGGAACTTTGATCTACTAATCTGACGATAGTAGACATGGTAGAGATGTTGACCGGTTAATGAGGTTTCAAGTCTTTAATCTCTAACCTTCATTTTTATATCAATAAATCAATGGCTATAATATTGTGGTGCATTGATGCACCACAAAGTTGATGGCGTATTATAGTGTGAACACCTAATTTTGCCCGGGTCAAATAAAAAAAATATTTTTTTAATATTTGTTCTTTTTCTGGACCAAATAATTTAATCATGTTTTAATTCATTTATTTTCTCACTTTGTCTATTTTATTTTGAAAAAAAAATAAAAAAAATTATTTTACGGCTTGCTTATTACTTTGTGCCACACACTCACATCACTCTGCACAATTTCTCTCACACACACTCATCACTACAGCACAATCACTTTCACTACTGCAACACACAACCTTCTGCACACATATCCACCCTTTGCACACTTCACTCCTGCACACAAGCAACCAAAAAAAGGGAGCCATTTTGCTCAGCAAAAAGAGAGAGAGGACGAGGGACTCAGACGAATTTTTTTTGAGATTCATCTAGGACAGACACAAGACTTTTTTTTTCTCTCCATTTTTCTTCTCCGTATAAGACAATATCCTCATCTGCCATCTCCATTTGGCTTCCGACGTGAATACAGAGAACCACTGATTTTCGGAGGATTTTGAACAACAGTGACCACCACCACTTCCTTCACCTATCTTAACCCACCATCACCTTCCATCTCCATCTTCTATAACCAACCAACCTTCACCACCTCCACCACTATCACCTTCCATCTCCATCTTTCCATAACCAACCACTATCATCACTTTCCAACCTCGGCCACAAATCATTAAAAACATCACCCACTACCAGATCCAGACCAGCCAAATCCAGACCAACCTGCGAAGCTAGCTCGTCCAGCGAGCCGCACAACCGAAGCCGACACAGAACTCGCACCCACCGCACTTAGCTCCGCCGTCCGGTGAGTCGCACTGACCAGACCCGACCTGTGACTTGTGCTCTTCCGCACTGCTCCTACACATTGCCGCTCGAAGCTCCGTCATCACCCAACCCGCCAGATTCGGCAGCTCCACCCGCTCGTTTCAGATCCGACCGCATCGCACCAGCACCGCCACGACCAGCCCGAACCAAAGCCGCCATCGACGGAGCACACTAGATTTGAAGCCGAAAATGTGTCGCCTAGCCACGCCTCTATCTCGTAACTGACCAGCCGCGACACCGCTGCACAGTCTAGACCCGTCGTCGACGTTGCGCTGTGCTGCCTCGCTGCTTTGCCATTTTAGTACCGCCTCTCACTCTCAGCTTTGTTTTCTATTTTTGTTTTCCAATATGTGATTACTTTTTGTTTTTGTCTCCTGCACAGTCTAGACCCGTCGTCGACGTTACATTTGTCTTTGCCGCCATTGCTTTGCCATTTTAGTACCGCTCTCACTCTCGACTTTGTTTTCTATTTTTGTTTTCCAATATGTGATTACTTTTTGTTTTTGTCTCCTGATTTGCCTTAAGACAAGTTTTATGTTATGACAAGAGATACAAAAAAAAGGGCTACTGAGAGACTAACCCACTTACGTGGGTTTGGTTTGATTATGGTCTAAATAATAAAAAAAATGCTAAAAAATGAAGAAAAAAAGTAGAAAATAAAATAGATTTTAAAATAATAATAATAAAATAATAAAATCTTTAAATCAATGTAATGACCAATGATGATGATTGAATAGCGGATGCTATCTTCAGTGTCGTTTGGATCATTAGAGTTTATTGAGTAGTCATGTGCTAACTTGAACTCTGTGCAACTATGGTTTTGTTTTGAAACAAAATCATTTTAAAAAAAATCATTTTCTTAATTAAAATCAGTCAACTCACACTTATTTTCTACAGAATTACGTAACTTTGAGTTCCTCATTACACTTGATGGTACATAGAAGCAAAATTTTCATTATGTCAAACCTAAATTAAATTTTCACAATTTGGTTCTTCTTTTCTTTAAAAAAAATAAAAAATAAAAAAATAAAATAAAAAATAAAATAATTACAAAGTCTTTTTAAGAGGGTAAAATAAATAAATTTGAGATTATCAATTTTTTTGCACAACTGACTTAAGGTACCATCTCAGGACGGGAGTGATAGGGGTGCAGTGGGATTAAGTTTCCACCTTTCTTTATCCATAACCGACTCCCTAATCCGATCTGATTTTCAAAGACTATTTTTTAAGAAAGATTTTTCAATTTTTTCTAATTTAAATAAAATTAGTAGTGACTCCATATTTTTTATCTTTTTAAAATCTCGTGAACTGTTATTTCGCTGCGATCTCGGTCGCGACAGATGACGACTCCACTGGGGACTCTTAGAGAGTCAGGCCTGTTGTGGTTAATTGTGTAAATTTTTAATAATCTCTATTTATTTGTTTTTTGTCCTTATTTTTGTTTTCTTATTTGTTTGTGAATAGTTTTTGTTTAATACTTTTGTGTAAATATTTGATAGTATTATTTTGTGTATATTTTGACTTGTATATATTTTTGTACTTAATTCTTGAAACCCTAGGATAGATGATTGCTAGCTGGCTGTTGTATATATGCTTTTGCCGGTTATGAGGTAGTTTTATCTTTTTAAGTTTTGGGTACATGTTTGTATGCTCCTTCACACATGTCATTATCACTTACCTCACACACTTTTTGGGCTCTATACCCGAGTCTATGCAAACCCGAGGAATAGGAGGGGTCTCGACTTTTGTTTTTAAGGGGCTTAATACTCACTTGACATTGGTTGATATATCACTCAAATTGTTACTAGTATCATAGACTAATCATATTGAGAGAGTTTATCCCTACTTGCGATTAATTTATGAATTGGATCCTTGTCTTTCGAGATAGGGGCAATCTAGGGACCATGACTTTTAGAGGTCTAGATCTGTCTTAAAAACCTTACACTGATAGATTGAACATAGTAGCTGTCAAAATTAAAGTCATGACTTTAAGAAAATCCAACCTTTAAGTTTCACCTGATTAGGGCACAAAGGAAGCATATTTCTTTCTGATCTATCCATTTCTCATGTCATTCATTCTTGCATTTTTTTAAAAAAAAATAAAAAAAAATCTTACATTTTCTTGTCATTTCCTTGCATTCCAAAAAAATTAAAAAAATATATACCTTGCATTTTCATAGCATGCTTAGTATTAAAAAAAATCATGCATTTTCATGTCATTCATAACATTTTTTGAAAAAAAAAACATATACATCATCTTGCATTTTCAATGCATTCATAGCTTTTTTTTTAAAAAAAAAAAAGAAAAAATGTTTTCAAAGTTCATTCATTTCACCTTATGCGTCCCATGCATCTCATTCATTTCATCTCGGTCTTTGTTTTAATAAATCAAACTGGTTCAGGAACCATTGCGCGGTCTAGAAAAGAAAAGACCAATCAAACCTAAGTTCGCAATACCAGATCTCGAACCAAAATGGCTGTAAATAATCCTGAGATAGAGAGAAACTTAAGCGGAGAAATTGATGAAATGACAAGGAGAAGGAATGAGATATCTGAGAATCAAGACAGGATAGAAGCAATATTACAAGATCTGAGGGAGTCTCTCCACTTAATAAGTGAAAATAGAGGTACAAATGAGGTTGAAGAATATGTAAATGTGTCATCGGTGACTGCTCCGATTTTCCTAACTGTAACCTCAGGCATCGCTATGGGGATACGTGAGCAACCACCTCAAATGACATCATTGGTCATGGCTATTAGGGAGGGGTATCACACCTTGGAAGGCGCTCATGTTAAAATTCCTGGTTAGGCTGGCCCTACTTGGGAACAACCTCATGTGTCTGTTCCGGGACAGGCGACAATGCTTTGCTCAGGAAATAGTCATGTCAGGACTGAGAAAAACGAAATGAAAGAAGAGTGGATGGAGAAAATGGAGGAACAGATCAAGGCAATCAATAGCTTCAGCGCTTATGGACGTCTTAGAATAGAAGATCTGTGTCCTACCACCGATGTCATAATCCCTAAAGGTTTCAAGATTCCTGATTTTGTCAAGTATGACGGGAGTGGTAACCCTCGGTTTCATTTGATCAGTTATGGAACCATGATGGTTGTTTGGTCTAAGAATGATAAGTTCCTCATTAGCTTTTTCCACGAGAGTCTTACAGGCCCTGCTTTAAAGTGGTATCTTCAATTAGACCGCTGTAAGATCTCTTGTTGGACGGAGTAGGCTAATTTATTTATGGATCAATACAAGTTTAATCTGGATGCAGCTCCTACTCGAGAACAATTGAGCTCAATGTAGAAAGGAAGTGAGGAAACCTTCAAGCAGTATGCCCAAAGGTGGAGGGTTCTCGCAACACAAGTGCAACCACCATTGACTCTGACAGAAATGTGTTCATACTTCTTGGGGACTTTGGGAGCTCCATATATTGAGATAATAGCGGGTATTGTGTATCGAGACTTTGCTGAATTAGTAGCTGTTGGGGAGAGGATTGAAGTTCTGGTAAAAGCTGGCAAATTGGAAACCGACAACAATGAAGGTGGTTATGAAGAATGAGTTTTTCTCATAGGAAAAGAGAGTGGGGAGTAAGCTACATGCAAAATCAGCAACCTTCACAACTCCGTTTTCCACCGTCTCACTCTGTCTATACCAATCGCCCTCCAGCGATTTGGAACCTTTGAGCAACTGATGATCTGAGGCGTTAGTTGATGAGATTGTCATCTTAGAATTTTATGATGATGAACTCATGTAAACTTTCTTGAAGCATTAATATAATTGATTTGCATGGATCTCAGCATACCTTGTTTCTTTTTCCCAGGTTCTTGACCCTCAGATTCTTGTCATGTCTTTCTTGTCTTTTTTTTTCCTTCTTTCTTTTCTTACTTTCTTTGGGTTCGAATCTTATGAGATTCTCGTTCTGAAAAAAATTTGGTGGTCATGAAACCCACGTGTGTAGGTGTTATTTGCAAAAAAAAAAAGCAAAAAAAGTAAAAATAAAAATAAAAGGTAGCAAGGAAGTCATCACTCGGCATGCATTGTCTTTTTGTCTCGAAATTAAAATTTTTGAAAATGAGCAATCAAGATTTGAAATGAAGATTGACCATTTTTCTTTATCTTCCACAAGAATTTATCTTTTCATTATCTCTTGTTGTTCCTTTTTGAGCTTGAAAGTTTTCTTCAATTTAACCCTGGATATGGATCACCCCTGCACTAGGGGTTAACACAAAGTGGAAATTGTGATTTCTATGAAAAAAAAAGGAAAGAAAATGAAATGATAAGGTCAAAACAAAGGCAAATTGTTGAAGTGAAAAGAAAAAGGGAAGAAATGGAGAATAATAAAAGAAAAGTGTGTTTGAAAGCATAAAAACAATTGACAAAGTTTAATTTTGAACAAAGATCCTTGGTCCCATTCAACCCTTAAACCCTTTTTTGAGTCTTATATCATTCATTTCATAACCACTAACCCTAGCCACGTTACAAGCCTTAAAAAGTCAATTTTGATTAATGAAGCATTGCTGTCATTTTCATTAACTTTAATTTTGAGACAAAAGATTCGTGCTCTTCCGAGTTTTCAATTCTTTACTCTTATAAAACAAAAAAAGAAGAAAAAAAAAGAAAAAGAAGAAGTGGAGGTACTTACTAGTCCTACACTGGGGCAAATTTCTTTTCGCTTCAATTTGACCTATATCGGGGCAAATTTCTCTTCGGTTCAATTTGGCCTTGCACTAGGATAAGTTTCTATCCTGTTCAAGTTGACTCCAAACTGCGGCAATTTTTCGTTTCCCTGGTTTAATTTGACCTACGTAGGACAAATCTTTTGGTCATTAGGACGTTTGCTCTATTCAATTCTGTTCTAGACTGAGGCAAATTTCTCTTTAGTTCAATTTGCCTTGATGTGCGTGCTCAGCAGAAGGAAATCATTGGCCATAATTCCTAGTAGGCAGATAAAGAGCATTTTCATAAAGATTGAACCAATCCATACTGGGGCAACATCTCTTTGAACCTCATATCATTGTTTGTGTCTTTTTTCATACATTCATCATTTGTAAATATCCTTTTGTGTAGTCAAACTTCCAAGACCAGTTCGGAAGTTGTTCACTTGGTCAATTTCTTTCCTGTTGTGCTCTTGAATCCATGCATGTTTGTTACATAATGCTTCAGGTAAGGTGAACATGAGTACAACACTATGATTTGACCATCTAATAGTCATCTCCTGATGAAAAATTCAGATCGAAAAGAACTTAGAAATTCCAATTGAAGGAGAAAATGATTGATAACTTCAGAAAATGAAGTTAATTCACTCGAATTTGATTGTATTTGAGCATGCTATCCCTAAGTTTTCAAGGTCATAAGTTCAATATTTGCATGACTTTGGTGAATTAAGCTTGTTGATTCAAATGATTTATAATTGAATCTTTGAAGATCTTGTTTATCGAAGTTGGATGAATTGTGATTTGATGGACTTTATCATTGTTTTGATATAGGTATTCAAGATGAGAAAGGCCTTGGAAGGGATGAGAAAAGTGAAGAGAGACCCAAAGTGTGAAGAAATCATCAAGGGAATGTGCTTCCAACCCACGCCTAGGCGTGACTAATCCAAGCCTAGGCGTGGCCCTTGCAGTTTCTCAGGGATTAGAAGCAGAGACACCCACGCCTAGGCGTGGTTAATTCACGCCTAGGCGTGACAAAGTCAGTTTTTCAGGGAGATTCAGACAGAGACCTCCACGCCTAGGCATGGTAAAGTCAAGCCTAGGCGTGGCAAGCAGAGGACAGACACGTGATTCATAACCACGCCTAGGCGTGGTAAATCCACGCCTAGGCGTGAGTAAAGTCCTGACACACGAATTTTACCCTTATATTCTGATTTTTTGGGAGGATGAAGGAGATCTTCAGTTTTAACCTAGCCATGAATTCCAGAGAGCGAGAGAGAGAAGGAGGAACACACTTGGATTGAAGGTGACTAAGGGAAGAATCAAGAAGAAGGAGGAAGATCAAGCTTGGAATCTCTCCAATTTTTGTTCATTCTTTCCCCTTTCTCTCTTGATTTGTATCACGATGAATCATTTGATTACATTTGTTTTCTTCTCCTTGATAATATGTAACTAAACTCTAATCTAGGGGCTCTCTAGGATTTTGCTATGGATTTAATTAATTTGTAGTTAGTTGAGTATCTTTTCAATGAAATTGGTTTTGTTCATCCATATCTATGCTTAGTGCTTGTTATTGATTGGCCATCAATTGCATGATTTTTAATATTCCAATTGAACTAGAAATAGGGTGTTGTGAATATGGATATGGTATGGTTGATGTATGTTTAACTAAGGGGATGGACACATACCCTTTGGTCATGCATGGCAAGTGTTTGATAATTGGCCTCAATGAGTGATTCTTATGTTGCTTCACATAGACACATAGTGGAATAGCTAGGTTTCACATAGGTAATTATCCTAGACATAGGCTCTTATCTATTGATGTTTATTAGCCAACATATATCAATTCATTGATAGGTGCTTGTTAATTGCAATTAATCATTAAAATAGCAAGTGAATAGGGACCCCTAGGCTTTAATCATTCTCATCTTCTCTTGTGGAATTAGTGTTTGGTGTTTTCTTATTTTGTTTCCTTTAAGTTGTTATTAAAATTGCAACCCACTCTCTTTCATTTGCTTGGATAAAAATTTGTGAATATTAGTTAAGTTTAACATTCTTCTAAATTATTCAATCCTTTGGGACACGATACTCTAACTCTCCTTTATATTACTTGTCGATCTGTGCGCTTGCGAATTTACGGTCACAACAAGTTTTTGGCACCGTTGTCGGGGATTGAGTTTAGATTTTGTGTTATTTCTTACATCTATTCACAATTCTTATTTCAAGTTTCGTTTGTTTTGTTTTGCATTTTTTGATTTTCAGGCACTTGGCTCTTGTATGCGAAGAACTCAAGGTGTGTCTCGATTTCCTTACGATCCTGAGATAGAGAGGACATTTCGTAGATTGCTAAGAGAACAATAAGTACAAGAACAAGCACTAAATTTGGTTAGTGAATCTGAGATGGCGGAGGAGGCAAATCTTTGGAAGACCATTGAGGAATATGCCACCCCAAATGCTAGAGAAATCCGATCTAGCATTAGAAGGCCAGCGTCCAAGCACGGACTTTTGAGATCAAGCCTGCTATTATTCAGATGGTTCAACAAAATGTGCAGTTTGGAGATTTACCCCATGAAGATCCTAATGCTTATCTAGCCAATTTCCTGGAGATATGTGATACTTTCAAGCATCATGGGATGGCTGACGATGCAGGCTCGCTTAAGGCTCTTCTCTTTTTCATTGAGGGATAGGGCCAAGGCTTGGCTTCATTCTTTACCAGAACATTCTATCACTACCTGGGAAGAGCTGGCTCAGAAGTTCTTGGACCGATTCTTTCCTCTCATGAAGGCAATGAAGTACAGAAATGACATCTTGTCCTTTAGGCAATTTGAAGGAGAAACTTTATATGAAGCATGGGAGCGATTTAAAGATTTGATAAGGAAGTGCCCCCACCATGGCATAGCAAAATGGATGTTGGTTCATACTTTCTACAATAGCTTGACAACCTCCATTCATTCCATAATTGATGCAGCAGCTGGAGGGGCACTTATGAGTAAGACTGTGGATGCAGCCTATGACCTGTTAGAAGAAATGACTAACAACAATTATCAGTGGCCAGCAGAGAGAGTTGCTCCGAGGAGAGCGGCAGCCGGGATACATGAAGTTGATGCTCTCACATCACTTTTCGCTCAAGTGGCAGCACTCTCCAAGAAGTTGGACACCATGACAGTCAACTCAGTTGCAAGCGGAGCTAATGTCATAGCTGAGATTTGTGATCATTGTAGGGATCATCACTCTACTGCCAATTGTACGGCTAGCTTGGAAAGTGTACAATATGCTAGTTAATTCCGTCAACCGGGTCACAATACTGCATTTGGTAATACTTATAACCCCAGTTGGCAGAACCATCCTAATCTCTCATGGGGTGGAAATGTTCAAGGCTCTTCCTTATCTCATCAGCATAATCAAGCACCTCGTGCTCCTCCAGGCTTCCAACAACAGAGCCCCCTTCAAGCCCAAACTTCAACATCGACTTCAACTTCTAATTTGGAGAAGATGTTTGCTCAGTTTATGACCAGTCAACAAGATTACATGACCAAGACTGATTCAAGGCTAGCATCCCACGATGCTTTAATGCAAAGTCAAGCAGCCTCATTGAGGAATCTTGAGACTCAAGTGGGCCAACTTGCTCAAGCTCTAAATAACAGGCCCCCAGGGAATTTCCCAAGTGACACCATCAACAATCCTAAGGGTGCCCCTAACGAGCAGTGCAAAACTATATCATTGAGAAGTGGGAAGGAGATAGAAGGTAATCCAATGACCAAACAGCTTGAAGAAGAAATTGAGGTGGCTCAAGATGAAGAGGTTGTGAGTAATGAGGGTGAGAAAAATGAGAAAATGGCTAGGGAAGGGTTTGAAGACAAGAAGAAGGAGGACAAGCCCATAACACCACCTCCACCTTTCCCTAACCGACTTGTTAAACAAAAGCTTGATGCTCAATTCAAAAAGTTCTTGGAGATTTTCAAGAAGCTTCACATTAATATTCCATTTGCTGAGGCATTAGAACAAATGCCGAGTTATGTGAAGTTCATGAAAGACATTTTGTCCAAGAAGAGAAGACTTGGGGATTATGAGACAGTAGCTCTCACAGAGGAGTGTAGTGCCATCTTACAAAACAAACTACCTCCTAAGCTCAAGGATCCAGGGAGTTTCACCATCCCTTGCACAATAGGTGAGAAGTTTAGTGGCAAGGCCTTATGTGATTTGGGAGCCAGCATTAATCTCATGCCCTATTCCATTTACAAAAGACTAGGTTTGGGGGAAGCTGCACCTACTTCAGTTACCTTATAGTTGGCAGACAGAACCCTTACTTACCCGAAGGGGGTTCTTGAGGATGTGTTGGTTAAAGTGGACCATTTTATCTTCCTTGCAGATTTCGTCATACTTGATATGGAGGAAGACAGTAAAGTCCCTTTGATTTTAGGCCGACCCTTCCTTGCAACTGGAAGAACCCTTATTGATGTGGAGAAAGGGGAACTTACCATGAGAGTTCAAGATAAACAGGTTACCTTCACTATTTTCAAAGATACCAAGAGCCCTCAAGATCAACAAGAATGTTCTGTGGTGACTGTAGCGAAGGGAAGACATCCGAGGCAAGGGATTTAATTATTGTCTATGCTCCTAGTGAAAGTCATGTGATCTCATCGGATGATAGGGAAGAAGTTCAACCGAAGCAGTGGCACGCAAGCAGGGTGGTTTACTCATGCAAACCACCCATTGAGGAGGCTCTAACCATGGAGTTAAAACCTTTGCCATTTCAGGCATACCATGCGTACTTTGATGAAAAGGAGGAAGATCCTCCTCCCATAAGCACGTGCAAGTGAAACTGAAAATAAAGTCCAGCCAGGACTATAAATAAGGCGCTTTTTGGGAGGCAACCCAATTTCTTAACCTTATCTCTTCGCTTAGGACAATTTTATGCATGATTTTTCTTTTATTTTGTAATTTTGGTTGATTTTGTTTTATTGTTTTAGTGTTTGTATTTCAATTTGATGCTTTGATTGTTCTTGTCATTCCTATGCTGTTCTTAGATGTTTGAGAATAAGGAGGGTGTATTTGATGCATGGATGTGGGGTATTCTGGTGTTGCTGTTAAGATTTGAGATCCAGAGTCCCACGCCTAGGCGTGATTTTTACACGCCTAAGCGTGATGGTCTCAGCTGCAATAGGGGAAATTTTCCAAAGAGCTCCACGCCTAGGCGTGGATTATACACGTTTAGGCGTGATCCTCTCTGCGTTTTCAGTCAATTTAACCTGCAAGCATCACGCCTAGGCGTGTGTTTTACACGCCTATGCTTAGTATGGCAAAAAAAAATTAAAATTAAAATTAAAATTAAAATTAAATATATATATATATATAAAAGAATAACCACGTCTAGGCGTTGTAACTTCACGCCTAGCCGTGATGTGTCTGTTCTTTGCACAAAACGCAGCAGCTTACGTCCTTTTTCTATTCCCCTCTCAAATCCCTAACCCCTTTCTCGATTTCCTTCCCTCCTTCACCTAGACCACCATAGCTTCCTCCCCACCATTCCCATTGCCACCGTATTGTCCTTCTTCTTTCCTCCTCTCCACCTAAGCATCTCCCCCCGTAGCACCCCTCCACCAAATACACCTCCAACCCTTCTTCGTGCGCGAGCACCACCAACCGTACCACCCCTCTTCGTCCTCCTAATTTTTCTTCTTCTCCAACATTCATCTCCTTCCCCACATTTCCCCCACCCAACAACCATCGTACCTGCCCTACCATTTTCCAAAATCCCATTCCCCTATTCTTGTTGGTTTTGGTGTTGAGATTGATTTTGTCTTCTCTGCTGCGTGGTTTTTGGGCACTTTGTGCCACTTGTGCTTCATTCACGGTGAGTTCCACATTCTTGACTTCTGAGTTGTTTAACTATGGTGGCTGTTTCAATTTGTGACTAATTTGTTCACCATATGCTTAAGTTGAATATGTTGTGATCACTATGATTCTGATATGCTCTGTTTCCATGATTCACATGTTGAATATTTTTGAACTGTGTAGCATTGTCCTATCTTCTGCTATACTCTGTTTCAACATTGCTAATTTTTTATGTTGATATATTGCTCATCAAGGGTCACACTGTGTTAACGGGGTTGAATATTTTTGGTAGTGTGAATTTTGCATTTTTATTCAAGCACTCTGGAATTCTTGATTTTTGAATGGTATGGTAGCGATATGCTTATTTTGCTCAATGATTCTAGTAATTTCGAGTTGTTAATCGTGTGATTTGTCGCGATTTTTGGATGGGGCTAGGAATTGGTTACACTATGTTAATTGGTTGGGTTGATTGTGAATTGCTTGGGTTGAGAATTATCGTGGATCGGTTCACATTGTGCATGATTGATGTGGTGATCTTTGTTATGTGATTGGAGGATGTTAATTTATATTGTCATCATGCTTGAGCTCGAGTTGTCGGTTGAGTTTTCTCGAAAGCTCTTCATCACTTTTGGGGTTGGATTGTTGATTTGGGCAAGCTTTGGGCTACATGAGTTGCATGAGTGACATTTGTGAATGATTGGGCTTATTGTTTGCATTGCCAACTCCTTACGATTGGATATGACTGCTTACATTGATTGCTTGATTCTTGTTCAATGGTCATAACAGGGATTAAATTCTTTTCAGGTTGCTCTTAAACATGTCAAAGAGACAGCGCAAAACTGTTGAGGCTGGACCAAGCCAGGCTGAGGAAGGTGATGAAATTCCAGTTTTTGACCCAGCCTACTTGACAACGCAGGATGCTTTTGACTATTTTTGGCAGCATTTGCGCAAGATTAACATCATACCAAAGAGAGGCTTCCATGGTATCAATGTGGCACGCTATCCTGCCATTTTTGATGCCACTGAAGCACTACACTGGAAGACCTTTGCTGAGCATCCCCCTGAGGAACCTGTGGCGGCTATAGTAAAGGAATTCTACGCCAATGCGCATGCTGAGAAGCGCTCCATTTCCACTACTAGAGTCAGAAGGAAGGTAGTTGATTACTCTGTGGATCGCATTCGGCAGATTATGGACCTTGGCCCTCCTCCTCTTCAGTGTGCTTACAGGACTTTACAGTTACCTGAAGAGGAGGGAGGAACACCATTCAGCACAGTCATGACCAGTATCTGTGATCCGGCCTTCCCGATTCAGGTTCAGCGGAACTCAGACCACTCCATCAGATTCATCAAACAGGAGAGTTTGCGCCGTGAGCTGCGCCCTTGGAATCATTTTGTGTGCTCCTGCTTGCTCCCCACTGAGCACCGGTCAGAGATTTATCCAGAGCGGGCGTACATGTTGTATGCGATCCACAGTCTGCAGCAGGTGGACACTGTTTAGATACTTTACGATCAGATCAGACTGTGCATCACCTCCCGGCTCAAATCACTTTTCTTCCCCTTCCTCATTTCTCAGCTTTGTGAGAGAGCTCACGTCAGATGGAAGGATACTGAGGTGCGCGTCAAGCTGAAGACTTCGATGACGGAGAGGGCAGTTCAGACGATCATGACCGCTCAGGAGAAGCTCAGGCAAGGCCCTGCTCAGCCCCTAGCTGCAGAGCCCGAGCCTGCTCCTATACCAGCTCCACAGCCTGCCCCTACACCTGTCCCACAGCCTACTGCAGTCTTTGACGCTACTTGGGCTGCCTGCGTCGGTCGGCGCACCGGATAGGCGGCGGGAGATGCTTGACTACGCACAGAGATGCCGGGCCGCGATGTACCAGGGGCATTCATTGGATGGCTTTGGGTCGGGGCGCCCAATGGATGATTTTCCAAAGATTCCTTCCTTTTGCAGCCCCACCGGTGGCGGCTTCACCTTCTCCTCCTCCTCCTCCTCCACCACCGATGATGCGGATATGGGCGCTGAGGGCGATGACCTATTTGATGAGGAGGACTTGTTTTGAGGCGCCGGGGCCCTTGTTTTCTTGCACTTTCTCGCTTTATTTTTCTGTTTCGCTTTCGGTCCATTGTACATACTTTATTGAAAAACTTGATTTCTTTTGGATACAAGTGGGACACTGCTTATCTTAGGTTTGGGGGGGATTGGATTGATGATCTTTTTGTGACTGCTTGTTGAATCATTGTTTGGACACATATATAATATTGATTCCCTTCTCTTGGGATCTGAGTGAGCATAATTTTGCCTTGAGGTGTGCGTGAATTAGGAATTGAATGGATGAGTGTGTGTTGAGGCAGGTTGAACTTGTGTATGCCTGATTTCTGATTAGAATATCTGATGATTGTGTGGATCATATATACACCTCACTGCTTGGGAACTCATTCGTGAAAATTCAAAATTTTGTGCTTACACTTATTGTCATAATTGCGTATGAGAAAAAATCCCGGTTGCATGTGTGGTGGATTCTGAAATATGAATGAAATGCATGGTTGGAGAAATTTATGATTGGCATGTGTAAAGTCTATTTGCATCTTAGAAGCTTGTCTAATTCCCTTTTGAGGCAAAATCCTAGGCAATGCGTTTTCAAGGAAATGACTAGGGCACTTGTTTGGACCGATTGAGCTTTTCAAGCCAACCTTGAGTGAATGAGTCCCCTAGTACCCCCTTTTGAAGCCTAGTGTACGTGTGTGTAGCCTAATTTTCATTTCTTTAACCTTAATCTCTACCCTCTTAACCCATGCTTGTGAAAGAAAGATCTCTTCCCCTCAATACAGGTCCCTTGTTGAGCACATGATTGAGCAATTCTGTTATTTTGAGCCATAATGTTTTGCATGATGCTAAGAATCCAAGAATTTGTGTTTACTAGCTTTCATTCAAAAATGGTATATATATATATATATATAAAAAAAAAAAGAGAAAAGAAAAAAAGAAAGAAAATAAATAAGTGGGTCATTGTGTGAATTGAAGCCCTTTTTGCAATGAAAATAAGGTTTGTATGTATGATCTTAGAAATATATAAAAAAAAATTGAAATGATGAGAAAATGGAATAAAGAAAGTTGATTCTTCAATTTGGATTCTGTTTGTGCATCTACATGCTTGGCTTGGTTCAATAGAAGTGGTTGATTATGTGCTTGATATTTGAATTCAAATCCTTTCCCTTCTTTCTTAGCCATTACCCCTAGCCTTACATTACAAGCTTAAAAGACCCTCATGATCTTTGATTCTGTCTTGCCTACATTAGTGGAGAAAGGGATGAAGAACATTCTTTTGAGAGTGCATGTGCATTTTATAAATTCATCCATCTTGCTCTTCATGATTAGGAAAGGGTCTTAAATACATGGGCTTGGGAAATCTTTCATGCACAAAAATGGCATTCAAGGGTGATCACAATAGTTGGGAATTTCTTGCATGTGTGGACCTTGTTGTGAGGTTGTGAAGTGATTTCTGAGGGTATAAATGATAATTGGAAGCTGGGTTTGCTCTAGTTCAAATTGCCTCATGTTTCTTGTCCTTTGAATTGGATTGTAATTCATTTTCCTACTTAGATTAGTTTGCTCGAGGACTAGCAAAACTTTAGGTTTGGGGGTGTGATAACTTCAGAAAATGAAGTTAATTCACTCGAATTTGATTGTATTTGAGCATGCTATCCCTAAGTTTTCAAAGTCATAAGTTCAATATTTGCATGACTTTGGTGAATTAAGCTTGTTGATTCAAATGATTTATAATTGAATCTTTGAAGATCTTGTTTATCGAAGTTGGATGAATTGTGATTTGATGGACTTTATCATTGTTTTGATATAGGTATTCAAGATGAGAAAGGCCTTGGAAGGGATGAGGAAAGTGAAGAGAGGCCTAAAGTGTGAAGAAATCATCAAGGGAAGGTGCTTCCAACCCACGCCTAGGTGTGACTAATCCAAGCCTAGGCGTGGCCCTTGTAGTTTCTCAGGGATTAGAAGCAGAGACACCCACGCCTAGGCGTGGTTAATTCACGCCTAGGCGTGACAAACTCAGTTTTTCAGGGAGATTCAGACAGAGACCTCCACGCCTAGGCGTGGTAAAGTCAAGCCTAGGCGTGGCAAGCAGAGGACAGGCACGTGATTCATAACCACGCCTAGGCGTGGTAAATCCACGCCTATGCGTGAGTAAAGTCCTGGCACACGAATTTTACCCTTATATTCTGATTTTTTGGGAGGATGAAGGGGATCTTCAGTTTTAACCTAGCCACGAATTCCAGAGAGCGAGAGAGAGGAGGAGGAACACACTTGGATTGAAGGTGACTAAAGGAAGAATCAAGAAGAAGGAGGAAGATCAAGCTTGGAATCTCTCCAATTTTTGTTCATTCTTTCCCCTTTCTCTCTTGATTTGTAACATGATGAATCATTTGATTACATTTGTTTTCTTCTCCTTGATAATGTGTAACTAAACTCTAATCTAGGGGCTCTCTAGGATTTTGCTATGGATTTAATTAATTTGTAGTTAATTGAGTATCTTTTCAATGAAATTGGTTTTGTTCATCCATATCTATGCTTAGTGCTTGTTATTGATTGGCCATCAATTGCATGATTTTTAATATTCCAATTGAACTAGAAATAGGGTGTTGTAAATATGGATATGATATGGTTGATGTATGTTTAACTAAGGGGATGGACACATACCCTTTGGTCATGCATGGCAAGTGTTTGATAATTGGCCTCAATGAGTGATTCTTATGTTGCTTCACATAGACACATAGTGGAATAGTTAGGTTTCACATAGGTAATTGTCCTAGACATAGGCTCTTATCTATTGATGTTTATTAGCCAACATATATCAATTCATTGATAGGTGCTTGTTAATTGCAATTAATCATTGAAATAGCAAGTGAATAGGGACCCCTAGACTTTAATCATTCTCATCTTCTCTTGTGGAATTAGTGTTTGGTGTTTTCTTATTTTGTTTCCTTTAAGTTGTTATTAAAATTGCAACCCACTCTCTTTCGTTTGCTTGGATAAAAATTTGTGAATATTAGTTAAGTTTAACATTCTTCTAAATTATTCAATCCTTTGGGACACGATACTCTAACTCTCCTTTATATTACTTGTCGACCCGTGCGCTTGCGGATTTACGGTCACAACAATGATATGTCAAGGGATAATCCAAAAATTCTAAGTAATTGGTTTGACGGCTCTCACAAGATTTCAGGTTCATGGCCTGATAATTGTGTAAAAAAGAATTGCAAGTCCTTTACTTGATGGTTTTATACAGTTCCAAGTCCATGATCTGATGATGTGTTAAAAAAAATTCCAAGTTCTAGGCTTGATAGTTTTTACAAAATTCCAGATCCATGACCTGATGATGGTGTCCAAAAGAATACCAAGTCCTTCCTTGATGGCTTTACAACATTCTGGGTCTATGGCCTGATAAGGTATTCAAAAATGAAAAAAAAAGGGAAAAAGAAAAAGAAATGAAGAAGGGATAAAGGAAGTCAAGAGTATTCCAAGCCAACCGAAGAGTCTGATGAAGAAAAAAGATGCAAACAAAGGGTTTGATTGGTCAAAGCTTTTCAAGATCGTCGTTGGTTAAGATGACTTTTAATAAATAATTAAAAAATGAAAAAAAAGGATAAAAGGGAGAAAAGAAAAATTTTAAGTCCATGCATTTTAATTTCTGTTGAGCACATCGGCTCCATGCATTTTTAATTTCTGTTGAGCGCATTGGCTTCTTGCATTTTTAATTCTTGTTGAGCGCATCGGCTCTATACATTTTATTTTCTTTTGAGTGCATCGGCTCCTGTCATTTATTCTTTGAGCACATCGGCTCCATGCATTTTAAATTCTTGTCATTTAATTTTGAGCGCATCGACTCCTGTCATTTATCTTTTGAGTGCATCGGCTCTTGTCATTTATTCTTTGAGCGCATTAGCTCCATGCATTTTAATTTACTGTCATTTATCTTTTGAGGGCATCGGCTCCTGTCAGTTATTCTTTGAGCGCATCGGCTCCATGCATTTTAAATTCCTGTCATTTAATTTTGAGCGCATTAGCTCCTGTCATTTAATTTTATGCGCATCGGCTCCTGTCATTTTTCTGTTGAGCGCATCGACTCCTTGTATTTTTATTTTCTATTAAGCGCATCGGTTTCATATATTTTATTTTTCTATTGAGCGCATCGGCTCCATGCATTTTAATTTCTGTTGAGCGCATCGGCTCCTCATATTTTACTTTTCTTGCCTTGTTTTGCATTTGTCATCTTTTGCATTCCCGAGCAAAATTTGAGTCCATGTCTTTACTTGCTTCTTATGTTGATAATATGAAAAACTACAGTTATTCTTATTATCTCGTAAGAAACAAGTAAAGAGGAGCAACTGTGAACACCAAATTTTGCCCGGGTCAAATAAAAAAAATAATTTTTTTTAATATTTGTTCTTTTTCTTGATCAAATAATTTAATCATGTTTTAGTTCATTTATTTTCTCACTTTGTCTATTTTATTTTGAAAAAAAAAGTAAAAAAATTATTTTACAGCTTGCTTATTACTTTATGCCACACACTCACATCACTCTACACAATTTCTCTCACACACACTCATCACTACAGCACAATCACTTTCACTACTGCAACACACAACCTTCTGCACACATATCCACCCTCTGCACACTTCACTCCTGCACACAAGCAACCAGAAAAAAGGAGCCATTTTGCTCAGTAAAAAAGAGAGAGAGGACGAGGGACTCTGATGGATTTTTTTTGGGGTTCATCTAGGACAGACACAAGACTTTTTTTTTCTCTCCATTTTTCTTCTTCGTATAAGACAGTATCCTCATCTCCCATCTCCATTTGGCTTCCGACGTGAATACAGAGAAGCACTGATTTTCGAAGGATTTTGAACAACAGTGACCACCACCACTTCCTTCACCTACCTTAACCCACCATCACCTTCCATCTCCATCTTCCATAACCAACCAACCTTCACCACCTCCACCCACCATCATCTTCTATCTCCATATTTCCATAACCAACCACCATCATCACTTTCCAACCTCACCCACAAACCATTAAAAACACCACCCACTGCCAGATCCAGACCGGCCAGATCCAGACCAACCTGCGAAGCTAGCTCGTCTGGCGAGCCGCACAACCGAGGCCGACACAGAACTCGCACCCATCGCACTTAGCTCCGCCGTCCAGTGAGTCGCACCGACCAGACCTGACCCGTGACTCGTGCTCTTCCGCACTGCTCCTACGCACCGCCGCTTGAAGCTCTGTAGTCACCCAACCCGCCAGATTCGGCAGCTCCACCCGCTCGTTCCAGATCTGACTGCATCGCACCAGCACCGCCATGACTAGCTCGAACTAGAGCCACCGTCGACGGAGCACACCAGATCTAAAGCCGGAAACGTGTTGCCCAGTCGCGCCTCCACCTCGCAACCGACCAGCCGCGACACCGCTGCACAATCCAGACTCGTCGTCGACGTTGTGCCGTGCCACCTCGCTGCCTCGCTGCTCTGCCATTTTAGTACCGCCTCTCACTCTCAGCTCTGTTCTCTATTTTTGTTTTCCAATATGTGATTACTTTTTGTTTTTGTCTCCTGATTTGCCTTAAGACAAGTTTTATGTTATGACAAGAGATAAAACAAAAATTTGGGCCGCTGAGAGACTAACCCACTTACGTGGGTTTGGTTTGATTATGGTCTAAATAATAAAAAAAATGCCAAAAAATGAAGAAAAAAAGTAAAAAAAAATAGTTTTTTAAAAAAATATAATAAAATCTTTAAATCAATGTAATGACCAATGATGATGATTGAATAACGGATGTTATCTTTAGTGTCGTTTGGATCATAAGGGTTTATTGAGTAGTCATGTGCTAACTTGAACCCTGTGCAACCATGGTTTTGTTTTGAAACAAAATCATTTTCAAAAAAATTATTTTCTTAATTAAAATAAATTAACTCACACTTATTTTCTATAGAAATACGTGACTTTAAGTTCCTCATTGCACCTGAGGGTACGTAGGAGTAAAATTTTCATTCTGTCAAGCCAAAATTAAATTTTCACAATTTGGTTCTTCTTTTCTTTAAAAAAAATAAAAAATAAAAAAAAATAAAATAAAAAATAAAATAATTACAAAGTCTTTTTAAGAGGGGTAAAATAAATAAATTTGAGATTATCAATTTTTTGCACAACTGACTTAAGGTACCGTCTCAAGACGGATGTAATAGGGATGCAGTGGGATTAAGTTTCCACCCTTCTCTGTCCACAACCGACTCCCGAATCCGATCTGGTTTTCAAAGATTATTTTTTAAAAAAGGTTTTCTAATTTTTCTTAATTTAAATAAAATTAGTGGCGATTCTATATTTTTCATCTTTTTAAAATCTCGTGAGCTACTATTTCGCCGCGATCTCGGTCACGACATATAGACAAACCCATTAAGAAAGGGTGAGAGAGGGATTCATCTAAGATGCACCATTAAGTCTGTAGTGCATCAATGCACTATTAATTTTGTGCCATTGATTTATTAATAAAAAAACCAACAGTGAAGATGAGAAACTGGCAACCTATTATGCATGTTACCACCACCCAAAATCTTAGCCTTAGAACCACCTGTCACCATCGTCGGAACCACCGCCACCACCTACAACCTTCAGTCGTTGTCCCGTACCACCCAACCACACCACCAGACCTCTGTTGTTGCACGTCTACCATCATGCCACCAATCTCTACAACCATGTCCAAACCATCCAAACTCGAAACTAGCCTCCATCTCTGCCACCGTGAAGCACCGCTAGGAGCCACCATGAATCCTCTTCAGCCCTTGTAAACAACCAAGCCATCAACCATTAAAACAAAACCACAAACACCTTAAACCCGTTTCCTCAAACCATCAAAAACCCCCGTTGTAGCAGGGGCCCAAAACCACCACCCCACCCCATTGTACACCACCATCCTCTTCCAATAACAGTGGCAAGACTTGCAGATCAGGGCTGCTGCGTCACCGTTGGCTTGGATGGTTGCGGGTTCATGAGTGAGAGGTAAGGAATAACAGTGGCATTGACAGGAGTGGTGGTTGACAACGTGCGTTTGGTGTGGGTGGATGACAACGGAGGCTAGGGGTTCGCAACGGTGCAATTTGGCTCAGTCAAAGGATGGTGGTTGGGCGATGTAGTGGTTCGCGAGGTGGTTCGGGTCGTTTTGCTGTGTGTGATGGTCGGCGATTTGGGAAGTAGTGGTGACAATCAGCATTTCTAGGACGCGATTGTGGTCGGCGACTTGTGCATGGTGGTGTGTCTTGGGGAAGATCTGGTTGGGTGAAAGGCTTTGGGGTTCGTGGATGGTCTTTGGGTCTATGTTTGGTTGGTGGCGGAGATTCGATGGCGGTGACTATGACGCGGTGGTGCGGGATTGGGGTGAGGGTGGTGGTTCGGTGGTAGTGGGAGAGGCAAAGGGGATGAGGTGATGGAAGGGAGGGTGGGCGATGGAGAATATGGGTGTGTCAAAAAAAAAACTAAAAAATAAAAAAATCGAGTAACTGATTATCATAAATAAAAATATTAGTGCATTTATGCACCAAAAATGTTAATGGTGCATGATAGTATGCTCCATGATAGAGATTATTGATGGAGACTACAAAGACCTCAAGCAGTGGTGGATCATCGGACCAAATTTATGGGATGGCTAAATAATAATACACATTCTCATATTTATTTGCATCTTAAAATAACTAATATTAAATAAATTATGTGTCACTTAATAAAATTTTAAATTGCTTATTCTTACGTTCAACTCTTAAGCTTTGATAATTGAAATTAAGTTTTTTAAGGGATAAATATGTTGAAACTATATATTCTTCTTAATTATAACTAGCTTTCATCTTTAAAAATGCATCAATTATTTTATGTTTAAGATGACTATTATATTTTAGGCTAAATTAAAGTTTTGATCCTTATAGTTTATATTTATTTTCAATTTAGTCTTTATAGTTTTTTTTTTCAATTCAATTTTTACACTTATAAAAATTTTCAAAATAATCTTGAACTTTCATTTTAACACTATTAATTTAATTCTTACTAGACTTTTTAAAAAGTAAAAAAGGTATTTAAAAGAGCACCTATTAGGCAAAAAAAACTAAACTTAGAAAAATAAAATCTACTAGAATGAAGGAGTATCTATTAGACAAATGAGTATTTTCTCAGAAAAAAAAGTACCTACTAAAATGAAATAGTACTTATTTGATATTTTTACATAAAAAACAAGCATCTAAAGGAGCCCATATTAGATAATGAAACACTTATTTTGTTAGTCAATTAACGGTATTATAACAAAAGTTAATGATGGAGATTATTTTAAAAACTTTTATAAATATAAAGACTAATTTGAAAAGAAAAAAATTATCAAAACTAAATTAAAAATAAATATAAAATATAAGAATAAAAACTTTAATTTAACTTATATTTTAAAAATAAACATACAACTTCTAATAAATTGAAATATGTATGTATGACATATAAAAACATTAAAAATACTAAATATATTTTGCTAGTAGTCACATAAATGTAAAAAAAAAAAAATTAAGACAGAAAAATATATGGAATGAAAAATTCACGCCCTACTCAACTAGCAAAAAAATAACAATTGGATAATAAATCAATCTCAATAGACATGATAATAATAATGTTAATTATGAAAATCTTACTAATATATTAAAGATATATTATTTACTAACAAAAGTGATATATTATTATACTAACAAAATATATGATTTTATATATATATATATATTATATATAGTGGAAAAATTTTTTATTGTAAGAGAATGAGAAGAGTAAATATGATTCAAAAAATATTAAAAAAAATTACATAAGATAAAAAGATGACAGTTTGATAAATAATTTCAAAAAAAATTATATTTTAATAAATAATTTAAAAAAATATTTTAATAATTAATTTTATCATAAATGACGTTATGATGAAAAAGTCGAAGGGTCATGGCATGCAACATATCAGAGCCGAAGATCAAGTGCCTGTCTTCTTAGGACAAGATACCTGAGTGAGTAATCATTGCACTTGTAGGAATAGCCACTTCCAAGTGAAGTTCTTATGTGCACGAAGTGTAGTGCACCTGACCAAAAAATAAATCTGCACAGGTTAACATTAAAAGTGAAATCTGAAGCCTGTCTCAAGAGTTTGTTCCTGTCTTAAAGGAGTTTGTGAGTGGAGCCTTCCATAAATTGCCCTTTATTTCAAACAAACCAAGTTTTCAGTGCTCCAATATGGAATTCGTAGTCTTGTTACGTCGTGTTTTGCACAATGATACGATCCATATGAAGTATCGTTTTAGCTAAGTTAGATCCTGTTGGTAAAAGCGATGGTGAGCCTCTGAACTAGGAATAATCTCTTGTCCAACTATTTCTTGTTTTAAAAAACTATCCTTTTGTGTTTTCCAAACTCTTGTGAGCTGAATCAGACTTATCTTTAATCTATTAAGAAGATTTTGTATGATACTTTGTATCTCCGTACTTGAATCATTGGGTTTTCCATCAACGATCTAGGACACGATAGGAAAAGAGTCATATATAACAACATTGTTGTTATGAAATGGGACTTTATATGAAGTGTGCTAATTTTTCTTAATACCGGGAACCAAAATAATTACTTGTTTTCTGAGGGGGACAGTGCCAAATAGATCATATGACATTACTGCATAAATAATTTGAGAGAGTCATCCTCTGCACACATTGGACCCTTCTAATGTACAATCCAATTTTATATCCTAAATCGGGACAACTAATTCACAATTTATAAAAATAAAACGGGAATATTGATGGTGGGACCTGGTTAGATAACTACTCAAAGTAATTATTTATTTTTAGCATAATTTTGTAGTAATCAAATCCTCACCATCAATTTTTGTCAACTGTACCCAAAAAAAAAAATCTTCACCATCAATTTTCTCTATAAACAAAATTTGGACATCCAACTTATATGTTGGTCACCATAACACGAAGGTTTTAACTAGTTAACTTGGTAAAATCTCTAATGGTATGGTAAACAAATTTAACAACTAGAGCTGCCAATTAACCACATAAAAAAAATTAAAAAGTGCGCTTATTATCATCATTGTTTTCCCAAATAAGATTTGGGATGCCTGGCTGCCCTGCTCGTGTTACTTAAAAAAAAAAAAAAAAACCCATGATATTGCTTCAAAATGAGCATAGATTTTTTTTAGAAATAAAAGTTCCGTTGGGAGATTATTATAAAAGAAAAGGAAAAAGTAGGAAAAACAATTATCTAATCTAATCAATCAATAGTCAGGAAAAGGGAATGTACTGCAAGCAAGCAATAGATTAGAATCGCGGGTTATTGGCTTTGACAATATATCTATCTTTCTGTGAACCTATGCTGTTTAGTGGATGCTTGTGCCTTTATTGTAGCCAAAAGTTTAGGCAACTAGCCGAAAAGAAGGATAAAATCATGCTTCCAATATGCGTCCATATATTTATATAAATGAGAGATTCTTTATTAAATTATGGACATCTAGTTAGATGTATTAAATTAATTAAGATTTAATATTTTTATAAATTCTTGTGTTTTATAATTAATTTTATAATGTTCTATAAAAATATTAAATTTTAATTGATTTAGTATACTCAATTATTATACTCATATTTTTAGGTAAGATTTTCTCTATGTAAATAACCATAATGTTGGCAAGGCACAGCACAGCATCACAGCCACAGGAATGACTTTCCCTTGATTTGAATTGAAAGTGAGAGCTAGTAGACAGTAGTGGAGCTTTTTTCAACATCTTTAAACCAAAAGAACTTACCCCATGTGTGCAATTTAGTAATTACATTAGGAGAAGAAATCAAAAAGGCTTGCTAGACCCAAGTTACAAGAAAGAAATACAAAAAAAAAAAAAAAACGTACAAGTGCATGCAAGTACACAAGGAAGGGCTAAGGCTAAGGCACTCCTTGATAAATGCACCTCAGAAGAGTGGGTATCCCAAGTCTACGTCCCCAAAGGGTGGAAGTGATGGAGAACAAATAGTTGAAGAAGCTGTCTGATTCATTACCCCATAGCTTGCACTGCCAGTGATGGGAATGGGATACTCATACAATGTATCCATGCACCCATCTTCAACCCTTAATGGATTGTTAAATATAGCTGAGAGTTCACTGGAATTCCAATCCCATGACTGCTGATTATCCAAGAATCCTTGACTAACTTCACTTGGATAAGAAAAATCTGAAAAGCTAGAGGTCCTTGGTGCCATTTTTATGGCTTCTTGAGAGAATGAAGTCATGTCAAGATGTGATTGACTCTCAATGTTGCTTGTGTTAACTGAGCTAACCTTTTGATCACTTGAAGCACTGACATTGCTCTTTCTGGAGTTTGAACTGTTGGCACTAGAAGCAGGTCTGAAACAATTATCAGGAACTATGCATTCCAGGTAGCCCGAGTTAGAATCATTGGAAAAGAAGAAATTATCATCCTGAGCTGACCCATATGCAGTTTCAACAACACATATGTCATTGTTCAATGGGAAGGAAGGGTTTTCACCGTGGGAAGTGTCAAGCTGAGACAGGCTATTTTGATTGGTTGGTTGTTTTCTCTCACTCTGAGTGTTAGTGAGGAACTGTGAAACTGGCAAGAGAGCTTGAACGTCTATAGGAGTAAGAAGAGTGTGAAAATTGATATTGTCAGAGTAAACGAAGTTGGTTCTTGCTTGCCTTCCTTTCATGGACAGAGCAGCTCTGTCATAAGCAAGAGCTGCTTCTTGAGCAGTGTCAAATGTGCCAAGCCAATGCCTTTCTTTAGTTGTAGGGTCTCTAATTTCAGCAGCATATCGACCCCAAGGGCGTCTTCTCACCCCAAGAAATCTTCCTGGTTCTGCTTGCTTTCTTCTCCCTCTTCTCTCACCAGAAGGAGATGTGTTACGTTGAAGGAGAGATAAACACATTTGGGCTTGGTTGGGTTCATATCCTTTGAAGGATGTATCTGAGGTTCTAGAGGTGGACATGGCTAGGAAAATGGCAAAGAAAATGTGGATAGAATGAGGTGAGAAAATGTAAGCTAGCTAAGGGAAGTTAAATAGTGCCAACTGAAGGGAGTACAGAACAGAATGGGACTGCAGAAGGTAGGAGCAGTGGAAGGTTATGATGAATGGGAGAAGTCGTGGGGTGTCTTTTAAAGACTGTGACTTGATCATGGAGAGAAGAAAAAGGACATTTTGCAGATGTCATTCTTTGGAAGACTATCCTCCGCTTTCCACCTACTTTTTAAAATCCTTTCTTTTTCTTATTTCTATTAAATCTCTAGTTCTCCATCCCATTTACTTTAGAGTTACAACTAAACAGTGAAAATAAAGATTCCCTTCACTTGTCAAGTGCTTTAAATGGGGTTCTACGCACTGCACTTTTGAGTTTTTATTTCTTTGCAACAGTCACTTTCTTCCTAGTTCCAATGACAGTCTAAAATGTGTTTTCTGTATCTTAGTAATAAGCACAAATATAGATTTAATAAGTTGGAAAATAGATCTATTACATTAGTATTGAAACCCATTGAATAATGTAAAACTTAGTGAGATAATTATTACATCAGGTCCATGCAAGGTATTGGGATTTGATAAGGATTGACAAAATTAAATTACTATGCATATCAGTTCACGTGTAAAGGCCAAGCTAATGAATTAACTACCTGGAATTGACCTGGTAACCTCTATTGTGCTCTTTCCAATACAAGGAAAAATAATGAAAAAAAAAGAAGACATACTTATGCACCAAAAAAGAAAAGCTTGACCCTATAAATGACTATTGTTATTTTTTAGTTGTATTAAATAAATCTAACATAAAATCTCTACCTTTATTTTGCTCTAGGCCTAATAGATATTGACCTAATTAAGGTTTGTTTTTGAGATAATACATATAGTGCCATTTTTGGAGAACTTTCCTGGACGTCTGAATGATTGTACAAATGAAATCTTATTATGCTGGAATCAATCCCGGACAAAACCAGAAAAGGAAAACAACTGCGTGGTTTTGTCTGAATACTCCTAGAGAGTCTCGAACATTTGAATTTGGAGGTACTAATCTTAGCATGACATTAACTAGCTGCATGTATTAAGCACATGTGAATCCGCGTTTTATGCAAAATAATCAATCAATTACATCGGAAGCTCTTGTTTGCTTCATGATTTTCAAAGGGAGTAGTTAAAACTATCTCTAACTACACACAAAATTATCCAAGAATTTTAGATATTGTATGAGGCTTCTCTGTCTTGTGTCATGGAAACAACCCCACACTGGAGTACAAAAATAAAAAGTTCCCTTTTGAAGGACCCACTAGACAAATTTTTAATTTTGTTTGTCCTACATAAGCTTCACACATCAATTGTACAATTTGTAATCCTAGTATATGAGTTTATTTGTGCCAAACTGATCATAGCAGTTGACCATGGTCTTAGCTCTTCAGTATGCTAAAGTGCTCGGTTATGATTATCTGCTTCAGGTAAGAGTGTCAAGCAACAACTCAATCTAAAACTAAAGCTCTTGGGTATAGTTTCCAGCTGAATTTAGTTTAATTTAAATCATATTATTATGCTTGTGTTTTGGACCTTTCAAGCACAAATCCAATTTTGTATTCTAGAATACCTGGTAACAGTTTTCCAATTCTTTTATGCAGATTATTTCGTGTTTAGACTAAGACAACCTTATGAATGTACACTGCATAGTTTTAAGGCTAGCAGAGATAATGGCTAATGACACAGAATAGATGACAAAAACATTGAATACATTGCTCCCTATAAAATGCCTTTTAGGTAAATCACCTTCGAGCAATTTTCAACAAAGTCCGATAATGAGAGACAGGGGTCACTGTCTCTGATCTCCAAAAGCCATTAGAAAAAGGCTGTAGTCAAAAGGGCAATGAAAAGTTTAAAGGACACTTGCAAATTGAGTTGGATTAAACCGCCCCACAAAGCTAAAGCATTGTGGGGCACTTTTTTATTAATTCGTAGTTCCTACAAGGAAAGTATGATTTTACTCCCTTTAAATCACCCTGCAATCACATGCCTATATAGCATTGAAAATAGCATAGCACTAATCATATCAAATGGGTCAAGCCGTCTTGTTGTTCTTAAGCATATTTCCTAGTGCCACAATGTCTTGCAATTAGCAATAGCATGCTGGCTCATATAAACTTGTTTTAGACCCACTAAACTTTTTAAACAATGGAAGTGAAAGATATTCAAATGAGAGAGATGTCACACAGATTCAACTCGATTTGTTTAAGATTACTCAGTCATTTGTGTTTTCTAAGAATTGATTGAGTTTTGAATCCAAGACCCTTGACTCTTCCACTAAAGATTTCAAGAGGCAGAAAGATAGCATGTTAGCTCCATTTGGGCCCCAGTGTGAAAGGGCAAAATATTAGTATTGAGCATGGTATCACAGTGCTCTCGTGAACCAAGACAACTGAGAATATGAAAAAACAGAAATAGAAGATTAAAGAAATAAGCACGGAGTTTTTTTCTTGTCATCTTAATTTTCCATTAGGAAGAGTGCTTTAGTTGCAATACTCCTTTGCTAGTTCAGTGCAGGGGGAAAAAAGGTCTAATTATGAGTGACAGAAACTAGACATATATTATATTATAGTAGCAGATACTAGAAAAAAAAAATGAAGAAGAAAAACTAGAGGGAATGAACTGCAATAGAATGTATGGAAGGTTTTGGAACTTACCATTTACAAAGAAGAAAGGTTAGTCAAGGCACATCTCAAAAGATGTGACTTTCAAGTTTTTCAAGTTGGGTTTGCAAGGGAGTACATTTTGACGAGGTACTTTAGACATCCCTAAAATAGATGTGTTTCTTCTATAATGGCTGAACAAGACCACAAAGAAAGATAGATCGCTGCCTCTCTCTCTCTCTCTCTCTCTCAATATTGCTTATATGTTTTTATTTTATTTTCTCTAAGATGGTTTTTAGCATGTAACTTTTATGGTCAGAAGGGAATTGTGCACATTTCTCCAAAACTGGCACACACTTTTTTGCTAATGTTAAAGGTCGTCCGGGATTTAGGGAAAAAGATAAGCATGTTTTTTAGGAGTTGGATTTTGACGGAAGAGAGACTAATGGTTTTTAAGTGACAAATGTTCTAGTAAGCACTTTTGGTTCAAACTTGTCCCATGTTAGCTTTTGCTGCTTCAGCTTCTTTCTGTTCAAATGCTACACTTGTGTCCTCCCACTTCGCAATCAAAGTGCACAAGCACAACACAAGCTGGTGTTTTTGGTTTCTAAACTCTCTCTTCAAGCAGTTATATGATAATATAATGAGTATGGTATTTAAAGTGAGTTATTAAGTATTTATTAATTATTAATTTTATAATAAATATTTAAAATTATATTCAATATAAATAATAATCAATAAAATATTTAACAACTTATTGTGAAATCAAACCTTTTTTTCAATAAAAAATGAAGAGTAATGTCCCTCCCTTCTTTTTTAAGTGTATTGTGTATGCGTTCATGACCACCATAATGCATTGCATCCTATTTTGAGTTATTATTGCTTTAGTCAAAGTGGCATTATAACGTGTAAGAGTCACGTGATTAGTGACAAAAATAGACACTTTTTTTTTAATGAAAAATATCGACCAATACAAATACAGAGATATAATTTTATTGACGTTACTATCAAAACATTTATATTAAAGAAATGTACTTTGACCTATACTTTTTACGCAAGACTTTTTTTTATGGTCAAATTTTTTATGCAAAACCTTCCTCTTCCCAAATCTTTCATCATGCTTTAAAAAAAAAACAAATGATAATTTATATATATATATATATATATATATATATATATATATTTTGGTCTCTTAAGCGATATTAGCATGTTATTTAAAACCAACATTCTGTACCCAAAAAAAGGAAAATCAACATTAAATCAATCAACATATTATATTTAAAAGGGAAAAAAATGCTCAAGCACATAGTGCATTTAGTTTGTATGCTTATTAGTTGCTTTGACAAATACTACATAGTGACATTCGAATTTTAAAATATTAAATTAAGTGTCAGTTCAAATTCTAAGTACTCAAGTGTACACAAAATGCATTGTATTTCGCATATACACAAGAATTTTGAATAATATTAAATGGTCAATTCGTAGAGAAAAAAAAAACAACTAATTTGTAAATCATAAGATCAATTCCTTGTGCACTATTGATGTGACTTTGCACAAATATATAGACAAATTTAATAATATAAATATGAAAAATGTTATGTGCGCGTAGTCTTATAGTGACCAATGGTGGTGAAGAAGACAAAAAAGAAAAAAAAATAGAGAGAGAGAGGGGGGGGGGGGGGGAATGGTGATGATTGTTTGAATTTGAAGAATGTGAAAAATAAATGTTTATATAATATTACTCATGTAATAATAATATTAATGTAATAATGATAAAATTTTATATGTTGTGTACCTTCTTAATATTGGCTTCAAGTGCCACTTTTCTCTTATTTCTTTCTACAGATTTCTTTTATGTAATTTCATAGTATTATACCTTTAGGTTAATTTTGGAAAGATAAAAATAAAAGGAGTGGCAGAGAATGAAATTTTCAAAACACTCAGTTTAATAAAAATATAACATGTGAGTAATATCTATTTAATGAAAATTATATCAAATTATATCAATTTAAAATATCTATTTAATGAAAATTATATCAAATAACAATTGCAAAGAATAATATTGTAAGAATACCTTTGAATTTCTCCTTTCTCTGTGATAAAGAGTAGGGAAAAACTAAATACGTATTGTGAATGATATTGAATGTAGTTGTTTAAGATTATTACATAATTATAAGATTATTACAAGATATTTATGTGGAAGTTAACATATATTATTTTTTTATATTTTATTATGATGATGCTTGTAATTTCATGTAATCTTGACCTTATAAATACATAGTGTAAGACAGACATTTGAGTATGATATACAGGAATAAAGAAAAACTATTCTTTCATCTCTTGTCTCTTCTCTATTTCTTGAGTTTTTTATATTTTACTCTCTAGTTTCTTATTTATTTTTTGAGTTCTTTATACTTACTTTTTCAACACATTATCGATATGAGACTCTATCATATGAGTAATGGCTTGAACAACTTAGAAATTCTACTGAAAGCTTATCCCTCTTTTTGCATTAATCTAATTCATTACTTAATTATTTCTTATGACTTCCTTCATATTTGTCTTAATATGAAATATTTTTGTGTTTCATCCATAGCAATTTTATTATCATTCTTGTTTGACTAATACATTAATCATATTTTGTCTTATATTGAATTTTTTACTCTTAATAAATTATGGAGGAAATTACTATTCAAGCATCTATGAAAGATTGCACAAAATCAATGATTTTTCATGGTCATCCTTTATATGAAGATTTATGGTATAGTTCTTTTTATGGTATAGTTCTTAAAGAACTACACCTTTAGACTGTGATTGAATCTCAAAAAAATCATTTGGTCTTATTATAATTTGAAACAAAGAAATATGAGAAACAATATCATCTATCTATTTATGTATGTCAAATATGCTCATGTAGTAGCAAAAATAAGAAAATTATTTCAAGAAATATTTTGAATCAAGTTTGTGTTTTCTTGTGATTGAACACATAAATGGGTTATTGATGAAAAACCATAAAGGTCACCCAATGAGTTAAACTTTATTCCCTAAAGTGAATGTTTCATATTATTTTGGGTATGACAGAGATCATGGTTATGATCATTGATGTGCTAAAAATTAGAAAAATGACCATTATCATGGTAGTTCTAACTCTTTCAAAAATATATATTAAATGAAGTAGGGAGATAATTATGATAATATTGAATAGAGTAAAATTACTTTAATATTGTAGCATGTATGAAAGAACATTGGTCATACTTATCGTATGTCAAAATTTTGCTTATGAAAATCATTTATTTAACCATAGTCCTATAATAAATATGCATTGAACGAGTCTATTTTCGTTAAATATTTTAGAAGAAAGTTGTATTACTTAATTGATGATTTGAATAGTTGAATTATTTCCTTGAAATTCATATTTTTTATTTCATATGTATATTAATAAATGTAATTTAAAATCACCTCATTCATATTTTTTTATTTTGTTAGTTTGTAATATTTTAAATAAAATATATATGGTATGAGTTCTTAGATTATTATTGATTGAAGAAAAAATGTGTGTTCTAAATACTTTATATATATAAATCAATGGTAAATTTTGATTTCTAGTAGTACAAAAAACAATTCAAGTCTCCAGAATAGCTACTATATTTTGTTACCTCAATGAACAAAATTTTATATATTATGTTTGTTGCCAAATTGACAAGTGTACCAAGTCGCGCAAGTAATAAAGTGATGAGTTAAGAGTATCATCTCACAGAGATTATTCTAATTTTGTGTTAAATATTAACCAATCAATCCTTAATCTTTATCCAAGCAACACAATAATTGAAAAATCAAATTAAAAAAAAGGATAACACAAATAACAAATAAAAACAAATAACCACTAGGTAAAAGATTGATAAAGCATATAATTAAGGGTCTAAGAGTCCATTATCTCTTACTACTTCGTTTGAATCTAACCTCCATTACAAAATATCAATGAATTGGTATTGTTATTCAAGACTGTTAATTTGTAGTTTTTCTAATATTCTTAATATAGAAAACTACCATTAAAATATAAAGTTCTTAAAATTCATGATTCTCACAAATAATAAAGTATAAAGACACTAACATTTCTCCATGAATAATTAGTAGACTGTATTCTAAGAGTGTTAGAGAGATCTCAAAACTCACTTTCTATTCTTTTGTCTTTTCTTTATACTTCTTCTATTTTAGTGATGGTGAGGGAAGAAGAAATCCTAATAGAACAAATCTTGAGTTTTACGCAGAAACTATTTCTTAAATACTGCTAACTTCCATCAAGTTGGCAGTTACTATAATTACAAAACTATCATTTTCCTTTTACTCAATAAAAGTTTAGCTCATTAACTTAATTTAATTACTTATTAAACTAATAAAATAAATCACAAGCTCATCACATGAGACATTTAATCTAACATTCTCTCACTTGGCTCATGTGACATTACATTCTTTATAGTTTGATAAGTCTGTCAAAACATAATATGAATTCATATATATAGTCAAACTCTTCTTTACATTGGATACATCATTCATCATGACCAATAATGAAAACTAACATGAGTCATAACAGTCGTATATCATTTAATCGACATAGTCCATTCCATGTACTATAAAGTTAGTCTTTTCCTTGACATGAGTTATAAATAGGAAGCACATAATTGATGTAACAATAATGTCTTTATTAAAGACAAAACCTATTATCATCATTCCTATTCAATCATACATATAAACTCGAAAAACAGGTAAGACAGAAACATATTCATTCATGAGCTCAGAGTGTCAAAGTACATAAAACATAAACATTAACATAATATATCATAATGCCTACTTGGCAACAATGCTTATACTTTCAACATATCCACTAAATGTTTTGGGCGGTAACCTTTTTTTCAAATGGTCAACAATCATAAAGTTGGTGCTAATGTTCTATATTGACACTCTAAGTTTATGAACTTCTTCTTTAACGACAAAATATTTCAATTCCATATATTTAGCACCTTTAAAATACTTGTCATTTTTAGAAAAAAAAATTACTGTAGGCAATAAACTTTAGTGACTTGACAATATTGTCGACAATTCTAAGTCCTAAATAAAATTCTACTACCATAATTCATTAATAATGGTCTCAAAGTATGTCATAACATTAAAATTGTCTCATTTCTGAATTGGAACCATATCTGCTGGCTATTTACACATTTTCTATATCTTTATTGATACAGGATTTATGAGATAAACCCAACAATCTTTGTGATATGTCGTGAAATATTTCTATTCTAATCACATAGCTTGCCTCTCCCATATATTTTATTTCAAAGTTATTAGAGAGAAACTTCTTAGTCTCACTTAATAGACCAAGATCATTAGTTGCAAGTAAAATGTCACTAACATATAGAATCATAAAGATAAACTTACTCTCACAAATTTTCATTCATATTATATATATATATATATATATATATATATATATACACTGATCAATAATGTTTTCCTTAAATTCGAAGGATACAATAATATCATTGAACTTGAGATACCATTGTTGGGAAGCTTGCTTAAGTTCGTATATTAATTTCTTAAGTTTACACATCAGGTGTTCTTTCCCCTCCATTGAAAATCTCATTGGTTGATTCATATAAACATCTTCCTCTAAATTCTCATTTAGAAATGTGGTTTTCACATCTATTTGATGCAACTTTAGATCATAATGAGCTACTAATGTCATGATAATTCTGAAATGATAATTCTGAAATGATCTTTCTTGAAAAATGGTGATAATGTTTCCTTATAATTAATGCATCTTTTTGAGTAAAATATTTGGCAACAAGACGAGCCTTGTAGCACTAAAGGTTGTCATGAGAGTTATGCTTAGTCTTAAAGACTCATTTACACACAACTCTCTTACACCATTCAAGTAATTCCATAAGATCCCATATACCATTATGTTCCACTGATTTAAGCTCAACTTTCATAGCATCTAACCATTTATTAACATTATCACTATTAATGGCTTGTGAAAACGAAACTGGATCATTGTCATTAATCCCAAGTCATTTTCTAACTATTGTAAATACACCACATAGTCATTCAAAATAGTAGATCTCATTTCTTTTTGCGATATTCTTAATGTTATTTCTTGTAGTTGTTCTACTATAGGTTCATTATTAACCACTTAATTTGTTGTTTTTCTTTATTGTTATGCGGTTCAACAACATAAGGAATAATAATTTCATAAGTAGGAGCACAAGTTAAAGGAATTTGTACTATAACTTCCTTATTCTCCACATTTCGTGAAGCTTCATTCCCATTGATCTCACAATTCTAATGAATCGGACATTTCTAGTTTCAATAATTTTTGTATTATGGGTAAGATAGTAAAATCTATACCCTTTAGACTTTTTTGGATAACCAATGAAATATCCACTGATTGTTCTTGCATCCAGTTTCTTTTCATATAGATTATAGATTCTTATTCCTGTTTAACATCACCAAACATGTAGGTGCCTTAAACTGGATTTTCTATTTGTCCATAGTTCAAAAGGTGTCTTTAGAACTGCCTTACTAGGAATCTTGTTCAACAAATACATGACAATTTTTAAAGCATACATCCACAATGCAAAGATAAAGATGTGTTACTTAACATGTTCTTGACTATATCCATTAAGGTTCGATTACGACTTTTTGATACATCATTTTGTTGTGGTGTACCCGACATTGTGTATGGAGCATATATGTCATGTTTTTCTAAGAACCTAGCAAATGGACCTGGGTGTTGTTTGGTTTCATTAATCTTCCATAATACTCACCACATTTATCTGACTTTATGATTTTCACATTTCTGTCCAATTGCCTTTCAACTTCATTTACATAAATTTTCAAGGCATTTACTGCCTGAGATTTCTCATGTAGTAAATATATATATCCGTAACGTGAATAGATATATACATAACGTGAATAATCGTCAATAAAGGTGATAAAGTATTTTTCTTTATCGAAAGAATTGACATCAAAGGATTCACATATATTGGTGTGTACAATTTCAAAAAGCTGAGTGTTTCTCGTGGGGCCTTTCTTTGTGTGTTTTACTTGATTTCCCTTAATGCAATCTACACAAATATTAAGGTCAATGAAATTTAAATAAGAAAGGATGTCATTCTTTACCAACCTTTCTATTTTTTCTTTGAAAATATGACTCAAACGCTTATGCCACAAGTAAGTAGAACGTTCTTTCACTAAACGTCATTTAGTGCCAATATTATGATGCAAGGTTATAAGAGTTTTAATATATAAATTATCAAGATTCAATTTATATAAATCATCACGAAGTATACTAGAACCAATCATATAGGTATGCTTATATAAACTAAAATATCTATTATCAAACCTAAAAGAGTATCCAACAACATCAAGTTTAGACAAAGAAACTAAATTTCTAGAAATACTAGGTACATAAAAAGTTTCAAATAAATCTAAATGATGTCTAGTATCTAGGATTAAACGGTAAGTCCGAATAATTTTCACTAGAACTTTCACTTTATTCCCCATGAAGATGAACTTCTCATTTAGGCTTATGGTTTGGATTATGAAGAATCCCTTTCTTTTCAAACCAAGCCTTACATCTTGGGCACTCCTTCTAGAAGTGTCCAGATTTTCCACAAAAATGACATCTATTATTGTTTGACTCTTTCTTCTGGATTTTGACAGAGGGCTCATCAATCTTTAGTGGTCATTTTCCCTTTCCATGTTCCTTTACAGCTTTCTTTTTAGCTTATTGATGGTTCACATAATAGATAAAGTGATTTCTTTTATTCTAAAGTCTAGTTTCCTTCTGAACTAACATACTGTACAATTCATGCATATTCTATTTCTTTCATGGTATTAAAGTTCATTTGGAATGGACCATACTCAAGCGGTAATAAGTTCAGAATGAACGGCATAAAGAAATTCTCATCTACTTCTATTCCTAATTACTTAAGTCTAGTTGTAATTCTTATCATTTCAATGACGTGCTCATGCATAATACGAGAGCCATCAAATTTCATAGTAGTTAAAGTACTCATTGATGTCCCAGTAAGAGACTTGTTAGCAGTTTGAGAGCGCTCTTCTACAAAACTCATGAATTCTTTAGCACTTTTAATTTTAGAAAGAGCTGACTTAATGTTGTTTGTTATGCTCATTCGCATAAACATCAAGCTCAGTCTATTTGACCTTTCCCAAGCCTTATAATAGGTTTTCTCTTCATTGCTACTAACAACAGTAATAGCAGTAGGTTTCTCAATTTAGAGTACCAAATTAAGATCCATTACACCGATGTGAAATTGGATTTGTTTATTCCAATCAGAGAAATTTATCTCATTAAAGACTGGAACAGACGAAACAATCGAATTTAAAGAAATAGGTACAGATACTACAATAATCACATGCTTAACATTATGCTTTGAGTCATAAATTGACATACTATACAGATTCAGATAACAAACCACTTAAGCATTCAATGTATATCAATGTTCTTCTTTAAGTGATCCATCAATATACCATATTCAACATGATGATGCTAATAAAATTTACATACTTTGACAACGATATATGTACTAATTAGAAATATTTATTATTTTTGGATATATAAATAAAATTAATAGTGCACTTACACTACCAACAATCATGTCCATTTATTATAAGGGTAGCTAATCAACCTTTAGGTAATCCATAAATGTCTTATAACAATAAATTTCAATTTACACATACACAAATAGTCATCGTGTCATTTATAGCATCTATTTTAGGGTAATTAAAAAATAACTTTTATACAATTTAGAATTAAATCAACTTAAAGATTTGATCACTTTGATTACTAACAAATCTATCATACTTTAATTCCAAAATGCAAACATTTTATAAATAATTATAATATTTCGATGAGCATACAATCAATTATAACATGTTCTGAATAAGGCACTGTATTTCGCATAAAACTATACTTTATCGTAAATTTACACAATGCAATAACAATACTTTATAGTAGATTTACTTTATTACACGCAGTCAATTACACTGTGGATGTTGTAATGTCATGCGACTTAATTCTCGAAAGGACGGTGACGTGATCCATCTTTTTTTAATTTTTTTATTCTTTTTGAAATCTCAAAATATGAGATGATCATAATTTTCACACCCATAGAAACATCTTGATAGGGATAAAACATCACAATTTTCATGTAGTGGAAAACATAATTAAAACTCCTAATTTTTAGAATTAAGGTTCATACAAATATAAAAAATTAATCATCATCAATGAAAAATCATAAATTTTATAATCATGCTCTGATACCACATGTTAATTTATAGCTTATCTAATAATCTTAATATATAAAACTACTATTAAAACATAAGGATATTAGAATTCATGATTCTTGTAAACAAGAAAATATAAAGACACTAATATTTATCCATGAATAATTGGCAGACTATATTGCAAGAGTGTTAGAAAGATTCCAAAAGTCACTTTCTATTCTTTTGTCTTTTCTTTATACTTCTTCTACTTTAGTGATGGTGAGGGAAAAAGAAACCCTGACTGCTAGGAACAGACCTTAAGTTTTATGCAGAAATTGTTTCTTAAATATTGCCAACTTTCATCAAGTTGACAATTACTATAATTACAAAATTACTCTTTCTCTTTTTCCCAATAAAAATTTAGCTCATTAACTTAATTTAATTACTTATTAAACTAATAAGATAAGTTATAAACTCATCGCATGAGACATTTAATCTAACAAAGACACTCAATTATTTCTAAGCTTATCCTTAAGTCAAATAAACACGCTTCACTTGCCCAAAAATTATATTCCTATGTAAATTAGTACAAGATTCACTCATTAAGACAAAGCCTCAAACAATGACTATGCATAGCTAAGAGGTATATTCATATTCTTGTAGCAAATCACTTCACCCACATAATTAGATGAAAATGAACATGTATTATCCAAATCCAAGGTCAAATACCTAATTCCTTAATCCTAGTTTCTTAAGGTTCCTACATCAAATACTTGGTGGCCAATCAAATGCAAGCATTAAGAAAAGAGATGAATAAATAAAATCATTTCATTACTAAAGAGTAAGAAGAATCACAAGAGATCCAAATTACAAAACAAGTTCAAAATAGAACCCTAGAAGATGATTAAAGCCTCATCATATTCAAATTCATACAAACTAGATCATGAAACATGAAGATTAGCAAGAAAATCAAGATCGAAGGAGAAGAATGAACTAGATTGTGATCTTGAAACTCTTTGATCTTCAATCCACTCTTAATCTCCTTTAAATCCCAAGCTTCTCTCTCTATAAATCCTTCCCAAAACCAAATCATCTCTCTCTAAAACTAAGAAAAATTAGAAAAATGACAAAAAGCCCTCAAAATCCTGTCTAAAATGGGTTAAATACGTCACTAAATGGATTAGGGGTGACTTCCACTCATATGCTTGGTTTTTCCATCCATATGTGTGGTTGTCTCTTCCTTTTGGCTCCTCCCAACCGCAACTACCATGCATATGCGTAGTTTTGATACTTTTCTTCTTGCTTTCATGTCTCTTTTGTCCTTTCAAAACTTAGAATTAAACTTTTGGCTCTTCATCAAAGTTGTAGGAATTTATCTTAAATTTCTAATGCACTAGAATTATATCAAAACAAGGTATCTAGCTCTAGTTATGATCAAAATACTGTCTCAAGATCAAGATTCAGTTCAATAATTTAGGCCAAACTTCCATTAAATTTACATAGTCAACCCAGTGGAATCATAGAAAGTGTTGAACAAGAAATTTGTAGATATTTCTCTTAGCTTTTCAATAACTCTAATTTTGTTCCATTTAGAGGTTTACATCTTCAAATCCACTCCATTTAGTCCATAAAGGTTAATATGTCATTAAACTTAACTTCCACATCTTCTTAGCTTGGTTTGATTCCCTTTATTCTTAGCACACCTTTAGGTATTGAACCTACATTCCAAGATCAAAATATATCTCAATAAGACTTCAATCATGAATGGTACATAACTAAATCAGTTTGACTCCAAATCAAGCCTAATCACCACTAAAGTACATGGAATTCAAGATATTCAAATAAACTCACAAACTTTGCCAATTTCTAAAGAAATGAAGGACTCAACATACAATTAGGCACAAAAACAGGACATAATAACTATATTCGTAGATATGATCAAATAGATATGCTTTATTCATTATCAGGTCAAATAGATATGATTAGTGCAATTGAAACACATGTTATTGCAACTAGAAATTTAGTAAGCTCTTGTAAACCAGGAGTTTACAAGTCCAAATAATTTTGTTATTTGACACATGGTCGATTAGGTTATCATGGGTTAATTAATATTGATAATTTATATGGATATCATTGAAGGATAATTTTTTTTCCAATATAATGAGTTTTCATGTATTGTGTGTTCTCAATGCAAATTAATTATACAACTATCACTCGCTAAAAAAAAAAGAGTTGAATTTCTTGAATTTATTAAACATATTTAAGATAATATTTGTGAATTATATCATAAATCATGTGTACAATTTAGATATTTTACTACTAAAAGTCAGTTGATCATATGTATACTTATTATCAACTCGCTACCTAGTGTTTGTGAGATTATACAAGTTATTTGATTAAGAGCACACATTTTTAGATAAAGACAATTTTTGTCTTGATAATGTTAGTGAGTTTACTTCTTAATATTTTAGTGATTATTGTATGACTATTGGCAAAATGTTAAATATCTTGTTGCTTATGTTCAAATGCCTCAAATTGATAGCTAAATAACATATTGTGAGAACAATATCCTAAGTTTTTGCTTAGCGTATGCCTTTATATGTTGTTGTACTTGTTGGTATAAGACTAACAAATAATCATAAGTTATCCCTTATACAATTAGATTTTGGCTTGAAGTCAAATATTTCTCATATAAGAATTTTCCTGTCTGCGATATAGTCATTCATGCTCTACCACATAGCATTAAAACAAGCTTTAAAAGAAAGTTGAGAATATATGTTGGATATGAAATGATGTTTCACATATTACATGGAAATAATAAGTAGCTAAAAAATGAAATCACTTAAAATGTATTGTCATTATATCATTTAGATCCTCAAACAAGACAATTCGAATTAAAAGTTCAAATGATAATATATTTACAAATAAGAGCAAATGAATTGCTAAATGCATTTTCTATTACAAAAGGATAAATAAGTCATATACTACTTATAAACACTCAATTTAAAATTAATATCAAATGAGTCAAATGTCAGAAGCATGGTAGACCAATTAATTCAAAAGAGAAAGCTCAAAAAAGAGAATGAGCAAATAATATTGCTAACGAGGCAAATAATCCTAAAGAACATACTCCTGAAAATGAGATTAGAGATATAAATAAGACTCTTGAAGCAATTTGAATTCCGGTAGTAGGTCAAATTCCAAAAGAAGTTAAAATACCTGAAAATAGTAAAAATAATGAGATCTAAATAAATTATGTCTTTATGAGAAAAAAAGATAGAATCGAAAAGAAATAATTATCGGCAACATATTTGCATAATACACAATATTATGACTACTAATGAGCTAAGATCTTGAAATTAGAATCATCGAAGAATATGAAGAAATGATTGGCCAAAATAGAAGAATGTCTTGCATGCAGAATTGAACTCACTTATAAAGCGTGAGATTATAGAATTTGTAGTTCAAACTCCAAAAGAAGTTTTAATGGACTTGAAGTCTAAACCTCAAAAGGTGCAAAATCTATGGGTACAAATAGATGCAATTACGTTTTGATATTTGATAAGGTTGTTTGCATACAAGAAGTTGAGTACTTATAATGAATGTTATCACATTTTATTGTTACATTTTATGGATCTCTCGATACATGCTATCTATATGAAAATTTCCCAAGGATTTAAAATATCAACATCCAATTAACTTAATTTACATATGCTAAAAAGTTATGTTCTTTTGCTCATTATATTGAGACTTTCTTATTAAGCATTAGTGTTTGTTGATATGCATTATATATTTATTTTAAAATTTCTTAAAATACTTTATTTGCTTATGTGTCTATTTAAAGAAACTTATAACAGACTTTGCCATTATTGCTATGTGTATGTTGATTATTAAAATTGCTTGAAGTTCTTCAAAGAATGTAGAAGATCTAAAAAAATAATTTAAAGTGAAAGACTTTGAATGATCAAACTTTATCTTGGCCTATAGACCAAGCATTTAGTAATTGAATTTTGTTTATCAAGTTATAGATAACATGTTCTTAAGTGATTTATGCATATAAACTATGTATACTAAGTACACTAATGGTTGTTAGATCGTTAGATTTAAAGTAGATAACAAAGATCTTGATCCTAAAATACCATACCTTAGTACTATAGAAGTATACACGTATATTACTAAATACTATATTTTTTTATATCTTCAAGGGACAATTTATTATATTATTTTATTCATATGAATCTATGTCCAGCTAATTGATTATACAGATGTAAGGTATTTTTTTGATTCAAATAAAGTCAGATCCCAAACAAGCTCTTTATTTACATGTGATGTGATGGTATTGCTATATCATGACGATTTACAAAGCAATCTATAGTTGTCACTTCTTTATATTATTTAGAAATAATGACAATTTATGAAGGAAGTCGTGAATATTTCTAATTAAGAATTATAATTCATTATATTCAAGAATCTTGTGTCTTAGGAAAAGAAAATTTCAAATTTCAAATAAAGATAATATTACTTGCAAAACTCAATTGAAAAGAAGATATATCAAAAGTTATATAACAAAGTATATTTCTCCAAAATTTTTTAGGGGGAGAAAATTAGAATGCTGCAATTTATATATCTTAAGTGATGCTTCTAATAGGGAGACAAAAATCATACTTTTTCCCCTTAATTAATGTTTTGTCTTACATGATTTTTTTTTATAAAGTTTTTAATGAGACAGTTCCTATGTAAAGGATATTATGCTTTTTTTTCCTTCACTAGGATTTTTTTCCCGCTACGTTTTTTCCTTGTAAGGTTTTAATGAAGCATGTATTTGATAGACATTCAAGGGAGAGTATTATGAATGATATTGAATGTGAATGTCCAAGAGTCACTAGAATTACATAATTACAAGATTGTTACAAGACACTCGTTATGTGAGTGTTAATACGTATTCTTCTTCTTTATATCTTATTATGGTAATGTTAGTAATTATATATGTAATCTTAACCCTATAAATAAAGGATATAAGGCATTTGAATAAGATATACAAGAATAAAAAAATTATTCTTTCATCTATAATTTTCTTCTCTATTTTTTGAATTTTTTATACTTACTTTTACAACGATACGTAGCTTTATACATGAATAAAATTAATTGACAAGCCAACTAAAGTAAATTCTCTAATATGAAGCAAAACTGGCTCGTGAGAGTGGGAAGAAGGGACAATCGGTATAATTCGATATTAACTAGAGTTTTCTGTTGGCCTTCCCAATAGCCCAAACATATATAATTGGGGAAAGGGGAATATATTAAGATTATGTCTGTCTTCTCTCTCTTCTCCTTTAATAATTTCCTTAGCATATATATAATAATAATAATAATAATAATAATAATAATAATAATAATAATAATAATAATAATAATAATAAGTTATGAACAACTAGGTATGATTTGTCAAACTTATGTGATTATGATGGTAATATATCATAGTGTTTGCTACTGAACACACCCATAATCTTGTGCCAATAAAAGTAGTTTATCTTCTGTATTAATCAAAACAACAAAAACATCAAGCATGTGCTCTGAAGTATATAGACGGCTGCATATTTGAAGATTATACGGGATCTAGAGAAAATTCTTCACACCAAATAACAAGCCTTTCATATTTCTTGACGGTAATCAGTATAGATAGAGCATAATATAATTTTTGTTGTTCGAAGATTGCAGTAATAAAAAGTACATATTTACATTAGAGAAAAGAAACTTACATAAATTATATAAGTGGTATTCTTAAATCCATTATTGTGAGACTATTCTTTCGACAATGTTATGATTATAAGTCCCTTTGAATAATTATTTTCTGGAACTTGGTCATTTTTTAAGAGACTACCACATCTAATCCTTGTTAATAAAATCTAAACTATCTTTAATAAATCACAACAAAACTAAAATATTATCTAATGATTTATATAAAAATATGTGAAGAGCATGTGAACGTAAGTTTATATATAAACTTATTGTTATTTATCAAAGTTAGTGTCTGAGAGGGCCCATCGGCCTAAATTTTGTAGTTTGTACTATGCCCATCTCTCATAAGGAAAATAATAGAAGAAGATGGAATGAATATCCATGGTCGCATGTAATTTCTTTGCTTCCTTGAAAAATCTTATGTGTTTTTAGAAGAAGAGTTTTTTTTTTTTGTATTATTAAATTTGTGGCATATCAATTTTGTTAGTCATTACTATTTCTTATTTTAATTATATTTTTAATGTTATAATTAACTTGTCACCTATATAATGGCACAAAATAAAAGATTTATCTTACTTTAAGAGCACCAATGGATGGAAAAGAAAGAAATAGAAGATAAGGAATGCATTTTTTTGGGTCCCACGATGATTTTTTCCCACTTCACCCATTCTATTAGGTATTAATCTTTCATGCTAATCAATTTTATTAAATAAATGATATTAAAGTAATTTAGTGTTTATTTACATACATTTATATTATTTTCTGTTTCGAAATACTAACTAGGTCCTAGGTGGGTGTAGTTAAAAAGGATGGGGGGTGCTCGCTGAAGACCTACAAGGAAGTCCACAACAAGGTCAAAAACTCCTAGGTATGTCAGCAGAATAACAATGAAGTATATTCGGTATGAGTGTTTGTGTAAAGATGGAACATGCTATTTCTCAGCTATTATGTTGTGTCTCGACTACCATACCAGTTTATATAGATAATCTGAGTACTGACTCCTTAGATACTTGCTATTGCCGAGTAGTCAGTGGTGTGTACACATCTTACCGATGTTACATGTAGCTTAAAGTTACTTGAGAACCACGATCAAACCGATCTGACCGTTCTGCCACCCTTATTGGTTGACCTCTTTGATTTGCTCCTCGTCCACCATATTGTCGGTCTTGTTTGATTAGTTGGACGGAAATCTGAAGGTGGATTTCTGCTTCTTCTTGCTCCCTGATATGAGAATTGTTGCTCCATTTGTTTTCTTGCGCTTGCCATCTCCTCCATGTTGATGTATCCCATAGATCTGGCTCTCAAATCATCTAGATCAATGGGTGACTTTCTAGCCAAAGCGTCAACAAAAAGTCTTGGTCATAGGCCAGCCATAATGGCATGTAGAGATACAACTGGGTTTAGACAGTGACAGACCTAGAAATTTTATGTAATGAGGGCAAAGACAATACTATCAATACATAAGCATAAACAAAAAGTTTTAATAATTATATTTATATATCAAAAAATATATTAATACAAAATTACGAAAGATCAATTTATAATTATTCCCTACGTGTTTTTCATATTTTGAAAACGTTGAATGATTTTTTTATTATCAATACTATCAAACATTTCTCTCTTATGTATATAACCAAGCAATCATTCAACCTCTTATCTCTCATACGATTGCGTAGCTGATTCTTTATGATATTCATAGCAGAGAAAGTTCTCTTAATTGATACAGTTGCTACTGGCAAGATCAAAGCTAACTTCAAAAGAAGAAATACTAATGGATAAATAATATGTTTTCTAGTCTCAACTACCTTCTGAGAGAGACCATTAATCTCATTCACATTTGAGATTTGATCATCAAAATGCACATCTAATATAAAATTCTCAAGTTGACTACCAAGTCTCAAAAAATCAGCAGAAGAAAATTCAGATGGATAAAATTGAGCTAAATGAATTAGCTTCTCTTTGTCAAAAGTAGAAAATGAATCTCTTAAGTTTAAGCAAGCTACACAAAGAAGTAGCTCAGTATTTACCTCTGTAAAACGATTGTTAAGTTCTTGAAGTTGTCTATCAATCACTTGATAAAATAGTTCAACTTGAAAATGATGCTGATTTGAGATGTTTTCAACTTTACACCTTGATCTTCCTTGTGTCACAAATATATCATTCATATTTGGAATGATAATATTGTGCTTGTTACAAAACAACGAAACTTCATTAAGCAAAGGATGCCAACCATCATCTCTCATACTCTGCAATCGTTGCTTGCACACTTTAACCAATGCCATGACATTTACAATGTCTTGATCACTTCTTTGTAGTGCTTGAGATAACTCAGCAGTGACTCCCAATATATTTTTCATCAAGTGTAAGTTGAAAATAAACTCAAAAGATTGAATAACATTCAACAAATGACATGTTTCAGTTCTTTGTTCTAAATTTATCCCATCTTCCTCAACAATTTCAAGAACATCAATCACTGAAGAAAGCATAAAAACCAAGCTAAGTATTGTACCATAATGTGACCCTCATCTTGTATCTCTTACCCTTTTTAATGTTGTTTCTTGATTCAAGCTACGTCTACTATAAATTTATTCGCTTTTAAATGCTTTAATTGTTTTAAGCATTTGAATTTCATGGGACATGTCTCTACACTTACAAGAAGCTCCAACAACATTACACAAATTAGTAACCAAATTAAAAAGTAAAGCAATTTTAACTTGTTTCTTTGCAACTGTCACAAGTGCTAACTGAAGTTGGTGGACAAAGCAATGAACATAGAATGCACAAAAATTTTCTTTCAAGATCAAACTTTTTAGGCCATTGAATTCTCCTTGCATGTTACTAGCTCCATCATATCCTTGTCCACGTGTTCTTGCAAAGCTTTGATTATATATTTCCAATAATGACTCCAAAGCTGATTTTAGTGATAAAGCACTTGTATTAGAAACATGAACAATGCCAAGAAAATGCTCCACAACATGTCCTTCTCTATTCATATAACGTAAACAAACAACCATTTACTTCTTAATAGAAATATCTCTAGCTTCATCAATCAAAACAGCAAACACATCTTCTCTAAGATCTTCAATAATAGCTTTAGTAGTTTCACTAGCAGCTGCTCTTACAGTATCTTTTTGAATCTTAGGTGCCACTAATTTCAAATTTTCACGAGCATTTTTTAAAACATGATCAATCTCTTCATTATGTTGGGCAAGAAACTTTAGAAGCTCCAAGAAATTACCTTGATTACTTGAATGCTTTGATTCATCATTACCACGGAAAACCAGTCCTTCTCGTAATAGAAATCTAATGCAATCAACTGTAACCGTCAAGTGAATTCGATAATCATTTTTAAGTTGCTTAGATTGCTTGCAAATAGCAACTTCAATATGTAGCTTTTGGTTCATGAGTGCCTGACATTTTCTCCAAGCTTGATTATGAGCACTATCATGATTTCCAACATGAATTTGCAATCTCTCATTCTTTCTCCAATTTGAAAAGTCCTTTGTTACAAATGCATCATTACCTCCAACCTCAGGTTTCATGAGATAACAACAAAGGCAAAAGACATCATCTTTTGATATACTATACTCTAACCAATTGCCAAAGTCATCAAACCACTTAGGATTAAATCTACGAAAAGAAGACTCACAATTGGTTTTTGGGAAATCATGGTCTCTTGGTTGACAATGACCTTTCTGCAAATAGGCCCTTTGAGCTTCATCTCTATCATTTGGATGATAATATGAAATTTTATGTCGCTGTCCAGGATCTACAGGAAGGCTTTCCACATTGAATTCAATAAACTTCTTCTTACTAGATGAGGACAATAAGGTACTTTGAACAAGTGTTTGAGACTCCAATAATGATTTTCTTTTGTGAAATTTGTTCATTACTAATAAAACACAAAATTTATGAGCCTAATTAGTAATTGGTTAACAACAATGCTAATACTGCATTACAAAATTCATAATTTTTCAAAAAACTTAACAAAGCACACACTTCATAAAAAACACCAAATTTTACAATATACAGAATAGTAATAACAGTATCAGACTATAGTAACAATAGTAGACATAAAGACAAGTTTCTCATAAAAATTAATGAATGAAACTCTAAACTTACTTCATTGATATTTGATAGAACAACATTCAACACTCTGTCACTGAAAATGGAAAGGGAACCTACATAATTGAGCTCAACTAGCAACTGCAATAAAATATTTTGCAAAGCTTATTAGGCAAAGTTAGGAACAAAAAAATTGGGAAATTTAGGAAAAACAAAGAATTTATCAATACACATAGTTAATTTTTTTTTAAAAAAAAGTACACCAAAAAGAAAAAAAATTAAGAAGAAAACACTTACAGTCCTGATACTGGATATTGCCACATCTCAGCAACAACAACAAAGGAGCCAAGGAAGGACTGAGACGTTTAACGAGATCATGAGTATGCCTTATGCCCAAAGAGCTAGCTGCACCCTGATATTCCAAGTAAGAATCGAAAGGGAGTTTTCATCATGATATAAATTAAGAAAATAGGGCAAGCAAAAACTAGGAGGATGAAGTTGGCAACCTAAGTGAAGTCTCGAATAATACATGATTAAGTAAAAGAAAAAAAACTTGAGAAAGCTGAAGATTGAAGAACCAACGTAATAGGAGAAGAAAAAGGTGGGAGATGAAAAGTTATACTTTGGTAAAAAAGAGAAAGAGTGAAAATTTGAAAGGGTACTTCTTTCTTCTTTAATACTTCAACTTCAAATCACATGGGGAGTTGAACATACGGTGGTAGACTTTTGGAATTGAAAAGTAAAATTAAAAAATAAAATTTTACTTTTTATGTTAATCTATTTATTAATTTATCTATATGAGAGTAAAAATTGCACATAAAAAAATTAATTTATTTATATAAGGCTATGGGGGCAAAAATTACACATATTAAAAATTAAAAGAATAAAAAAGATAAATATATATATATAAGATTAAAGAAAAATTTTTAAATTGAGTGGGGACATGTGTCCCCACTCCAATACACGTGTGTTCGTCCCTGGGTTTAGATATCTAATCTGAACTTATTCTTCACCAAATCTTTTCATGAACTCTTTTAATGGCTCATCCCGACCTTGCTTCAAGTTTATTAAGCTAACCGAAGTCTTTTGGTGAGTCTTGCTAGTTGAAAAATGATTAAGGAATTTATTTAACAATTCAGAAAAGTCAAAAATCGAACATGCCTTAAGACTCGAAAACCAGAGTAAAGCCGACTTCTTTAGAGTCTTCGGGAAAGCCCTACATCTGATCGGGTCTGACCCACCGTTCAAGAGCATCATATAATTAAACATGGTGAGATGCTCCTAAGGGTTGGTCATCCCATCATATAGCTCCATAGTCAAGAGTCGGAAATTGTTCGACAAGGGAATCGACATTATGAAGTCGGAGAATGGATGATCGACCACGAGTGGAGGACAGTTTGTCAGTCGACGGGCATCCCTACTCGGAATATCTTCTTCAGTCGTTCTCTTAATTTCCCATTCATTATTCACCCTCTCGGGCTCCGCTCAAAGTTGGTCTCTATTGGCTATCTGGTCAATTCGATTATTGATACTCCTAACAGCTTGCAGAAGCATTTCAATGGGGTTGGGCTGAGGATTTTTTTGGTAAACTCCATTGTTGACATTGCTTTCGTTAGTGGCCATGATTCGTTGGAAAAGAGATTTTGGTGAAGATGAAGCTGGAGAAAACTGTGGTGAAGGTGAAGTTGGTTGGTTGTGGGGTAGGAAAGTTTTACCTGAGCCCCACAGTGGGCACTTGATGTTTCGGGTACTAACCAGGACCTAGGTCGGTGTAGTTAAAAAGGATGGGGGGTGCTCGCTGAAGACCTACAAGCAAGTCCACAACAAGGTCAAAAACTCCTAGGCATGTCAGCAAAATAACAGCGAAGTATATTTGGTATGAGTGTTTGTGTAAGGATGGAACATGCCGCGTCTCGGCTGCCATGCCGGTTTATATAGATGATCTGAGCATTGACTCCTCGAATACCTGTCGTTCAAGTCATTTAGGGTTTCGAGCGTTAGGATTCTCTATGCTCGGTCATTAAGGTGCGAAGCCGTTCTCAACCGTTAGTTATGATGGAGCCGATCGACCAATGACTGTTGGAGAACCATACTAAGCACGTGATTAGCATTTCTCATTCGGGCACAAACCAGTCAGATCCTAAAAGCATAACCTCGGTCGGGTTAACCTGGGTTCTTCTAGGCCTATTATTCGAGAATGAACCTACCCAACAGATTGATTTGCATGGTCGACCGGTATAGGTCTATGCCAGACCTATGTCTTAGGCCCAAGACAGTCTATTTTCTTTAATGAAACTAAACAAAGAAAAGAAAAAAATATTTCTTTTCCATTAAATAATGAATGATACTAAACAAAGGAGTAATAACTCATTTATTTTTTTATTCTTTTCTTTTCTTTTTTTTATCATATTTTTTTCTTTTTCTTTTTCTTTATGACACCACAAACACTTATTTTCTTTTCCATGTTCCTTTCCTTTACATCACAGAAATAATTTTTTAGGTAAAAACTTTTTATATTAGGTATACAAATTAACATTTGACATTTAACATGTGTAGAGGTGTGCTCTCTTCATTCACAATATTCATACCAAAATTACCCTCATGGTGAAATGTGTTGTTAATAACTTAATATATTATTATGAATATAACAATAATTAGATGGGCACCAGTTTTGTATCTGTACGATTACGTGTTGAATATGTATACGTCAATTTCGGCGCACAATCTGAGAGTGTAAATACGAGGTCAGTCTGTAAGGCCAGGATTTCATGGGAATGTCGTACATGATTACAAACAGTGAAACCGAATCTTGACTACGGAACATTGATTGACTATTGAGATTCGAGAGAATGGTTCACTCCATCCCAAAGTAAATCATGAGATTTTTTTGTTTGAGTTTTATCTTTTATGTGCAATTTTAACAGTCCTGTGCTTCTTGGTTGGTACAAATTTAGGATAACGAATTTTGAATGAATTTAATTGTTTTTAAAAAAATTACTTTTGCAAAATTGAACTTTGTGTTTAATATGTCGCCAATGCTGCATCTCAGTTCTATTATTTTTATAACGACTTCATGTGAAAATATTGAAGCAAAGAAAAGGCTGTAACCGATCCATGTGGCTGTAAGAGGCATATTTATGTACAAATGTTCCAGAAAAACATTATCCACTCTGTAACACGAGGGACTATGTTGGAGCCAATATTATATAATATATTCAATTACAATATTGACGAGTTACATGGCAGGACCCAGGAACAAACTTTAATGAGAATACGGTTTTCCTTACCTATTGCTCAATTGCAGTACACATAATTTAGCTAGAAGCACCGAAATAGAGTTGCACTACTTCCATTCAGGCAATTTAATTGAATCTGTGGATCTTTTCTTCATGCTTGATGCACTAGAATTGTCTGAGGAATCATGCCATACACATCTCCATCTGGTAAGAAATTAAACAATTTATTTTTTCAGGCCGATATACAATATTACATTTCCAGGTTTTTGTTGGATCACAGGATAATAGGGGGTCAATATTTTTCTGTCCTTAAGGACACATCATGTAAAGAGAGTTTGAAGCAGTTCATGATGACTAAATTTCGTTCCGTACGTCAACCATATATTAACATGTTTAGTTGAGTAAGGATTACAATGAACCGGAACATAGAAGAGAAACAAAAGACACACCTCTCCAACAATCACTGTGTCACCTTCCTTTACACCAAGTTTCACTACCTGTTGAAGATGCCTTTTACTAGTTTTCATGAGATCAGCCATAAAAAAAGAGTTGGAATCTCAAGTATCAAATTGAATAAAGTGAATTGGAGAAAGGAGTTTCCCGTCTTCATATTCTGTTATAATATTCTAAAGAGTTTTTCTCGTTTTGATATGAGCTAATTTTAAAACAAAGCGATCCTAATAATTGTAAGAGTGAGTTTCTTGTTAATGGCATTTTCTATGTAGAGTTTGAAAATTCATGCAAGGAGCTTCAGGGGAGCTGAAGCAATAATGTCTAGGCCTAGCTAGCCCGATGATCACATATATATGCTTTCCACACTTTATTTATTAATTGTGATTAGAAGTTACACCTAAATAAGTACAGTATGATTAAGATGTAACACAAAATGATACATTGATGACAAGGAAGCTATCATATTATAGGGAATCGTCACATTTATTGCCAATTTATCATCTGAAGACAACATTGCAATCCAGATCAAACTACATGCCAAATTTTGAGATTGAGGAGAAATTCTCTTCACAAAATCACTAATGGATGCACTCCACGGCTTATTTACAGTATCAGTTACATTGTTCGTTCGAGTTTACCACATCTCATCTGTAGGAAACCAATCAAATTTTTTCAAATGCAAAAATTAAAGTTATAAATTCCTCCTTGTGCACAAAAGCTCATAAGCAGCACAGATAACTTCACTAGTTCCAGTGCCTTACCTTTTCACAGCACTCATGCAAAAAGGTGTGATCCCACGAGATTTTAGGATTTTCATCAGCAAGTTCTGCTTGCAGTGATTAACCTTCAGATCAAATGTGTACCTAAATCCCAACATGTACAGAGCGATTTTCGGGGTGACTGATCGATATGGCTAGTCTGGGAAGTTGAACAACTCCTACGGCTACGATAGACAATTGAGTTGACAAAGAAACAAGTGGCTAAAGTTGTTCATGTGTCACGTCGTTAATTGGAAAAGCCCATTGCAGTTGGATTGGGCCTATCATATGTAAACTCCCATGTCGTTTGATTTTCAGGGGGAAACAAGGCAATCGTCCTATAAAAACATATTTTGAACAATTCTGATTTTTTTATATTTTTTTATCACAATTTTTATATTAAAAAAATGTATTTAAAATGTAAAAAAAATAAAAAATATTTTGATTTATAAATTAAATTTAATTAAATCTTATATTTAAAATGTTAAAAAATAAAAAATAATTTTATTTATGAAATTTTATATACTTCATTTATTTTATTTTAAAAATTTTATCAAATTTAATAAAATTTATTAAAATTTAATTTGATTTGAAATAAATAGATTATTTTAATAAATAAATTTTTATTTTAATAAATTTTAAATATAAAATTTAATTTTTATTTTATTTTTCAGTTTCAAACACAATTTATTTTTAAATTAAATTAAATTAATTCATATCAAATCAAATCAAATCATTTTATATTTTTATTTATTTTAAACATAATCTAACATCACTTTTTTTCATCATTTTTTTCACCTAATTACAACAATTAAAAAATAAAATAAACAGTGTATGAGATAAAAAATAATATAAATTCATCATTTTTCTATTTTGAATTGACAAACATTTGTAATTATACTTGTAAGAGTTAATTGAGTTTAGAGATACGCTCTGACTTAGATGAAATATGGAACCTTAACTCTAATTTTTTTTTAAAAAAACCATATTTTGAATTATTTTACAATTTGTGTACTTTTTTTTTCCTCCCGACTTGCGTTTTCATTTTTTATTTGAATGCGTTTTCATTTTTTAGAAGGGAGTATAATTTTTTTTAAAAAAAAAATTTGATACGATGAAAATGGTATCCATGGAAAAACAATGGTCTAAAAATATTTTAAAAGTCATAAAATTGAATTATTTGATTGATTATGATGATATGTACGTGCAAATTGTTGAAACCTTAATCGGAAACAGTAACAGGGCTGAAAGGTTGCATCCTTGGTAGTTGCGGCCAGACAGACCCAGTGGTAGATCAGATCAGAGCTCCATATAGTTATACCATACCATAGCTGAGTGTGAGTGGTTGGCGAGTTCACTCAGTCGGCCATGTACAGCGGTTCCAGCGACGGCGAAACCCATGAGGTTCCCCACACCCACAGGAAAATCCCTCCGGCATCCTCCATGTTGTGGGTCCGCAATCTACGCCGTTTCATCGGATCCGGTGCCGGTCTCGGATCCGAAGCCTTGATGGGTTCGTATTCTTTCAATTTCTTCGGTGGATTGGGCTGTCTGTGAGTTTTGCGATTATATTTGCTTATTAATTAATTGTATTGCTATGATTCTGAAAATCCATGAGTTGAGTTTTGTTTCTTAATTTGTGAAATGTTCTACCAACCTAGTTTTTGCAGTTGCCTAACATATCATCATTATTATTATTCTTATTATTAGTTGCAGATTAGTTGCTTCCTGCAACGTTGAATTCCTCATTGCATGCTGCAACTGTATTTGTAGGACACTCATTGATTCTGTATACTTACTGCCTAGCGATATATATTATACCTTATGCATAAAATATTTTGATGCAGTTTCATATTTCTTACTTGTTATTGCAATGTGCTTTCTCTCAATGTCAAACCCTAACAATACAATACATGAATATCTTTTTTATTCTTTTTCTTAAAATTTCCTTTTGCAGAGCTTGAAACAAAGAGAATTTTGCTTGACATTTTTAAAGAAAAGCAGAAGAAAAGCGTGGAAGCTGGTACAATTCCAAGTTTCTACAAGAAGGCATGTGAAAGCATTGCTTGTTCATACTTTATTTTTGTATATTATTATATGTACATATCGAAATGGGTACAATTATTAGTTTCCTATACTGTCTATCCTGAGCCTTTTTATCCATTAACATGCAATTTTGTTATTTCTCATAGTAGACTTCTTCAATAGAATTAGTGATGGTGGACTCATGAAGGTATGACACCACGTTTAAGACTTACTTGGTGATCAATAAAAATGGTTTATTTTAATTTTTGTAAGGATGTGCACCTTTATGTGGCCTTTGTATTTCTTTTCACAGTATTTCTGTATTAATATGCTTGTTCTAATTAGTTTAAGTATCTTCTGTCAGTCTGTTAAACCCCTTCCAAAAGCAACAACAAGATGCTGATTGACTATTTTATTTGTTGAATTTGAATTGATAAGATAACTGTCATATAGTTGTACCCTGATATCTAGAGCGGACCCTTACATGTTGTATCTCTTTATAGGTCATTTTGTAGGTTTACAGATTATATAGGATGGTTTATAGATGCTTGAACTTTGGAATTGGATTTCTTTGGAATTCATGTAAAACCTCCATCTGTAATTTGAAAATTGAAATGCCTTATCTTCACCCAGAAACCTGAAGATGGATCAATCAGTCATAGAGTCCAGAGATTGGCAAAGTATCGGTTTCTAAGGGTACCATTTTCTGGCTTACTTATTTGTTGGTTATATCTGCTTAAACACTTGATATTTTTCTCAATTGGTGGCATTACTGGTACTTTGAACAGAAACAATCAGATCTTTTGCTGAATGCTGACGATTTGGATGCTATGTGGGTGTGCTTAAGAGAAAACTGTGTGATTGATGATGCTACTGGTGCAGAAAAGGTGTGCCACTTTGACATTTGTGTTTGCTTCTCCATATTTCCAAATTTTATGATATATACAACTAGATTTGTCTTATTGGAAGTATGATACATCTTTATATCCACCACAAAAGTCATGGGAGTTTGACAGGTTTAACCAATCCCCCCTGGTTATAAAAAAAGATGAACACCTGAACTCTTGCATCCATACAAGCATTAGTGGCTGGTTCATTACATCCTCAATAACTTTCCATGCTTCTGGCAGTTCCTCAATTGGCATTAGATCCTTGTAGTTGTATACTCTTCATGATCAGAGACTTAGTTTATTTTGCAACTACAATTTGAATTGTAGTTTGTAGTCTGTGTATCCTTTTATTGGAGTTTGATGTGTGTCATTTTGGATTTTTGCTTAAACAATGTTACTTGTTTTATAGCAAAGATTTAAACATACCCTATCTTCATGGATGCTAGTTTTGTCTATCAAGATTAAGTATTTCCTGTTAAATGGGGTGATATAAGTTCATGTTGTTCATCTAATTAAAAATATAACTTTGCTAAGATTTCCATCTTGCTAATCTCAAACTTACTGCCACTTTGTTTATTATGGACTATGCTTTTCCTTTAATTGTTGCTTGGCTTCTTTGGCTTTGTACTCTATTTTTACATCAATCCTGATGCATACTTGATTTTCTTTCTTATAGATGAATTATGAAGACTTTTGCCACATAGCCTCTGTATGTACAGAACAAATCGGTCCTAAATGCCGACGCTTTTTTAGTCCTTCAAACTTCATGAAGTTTGAGAAAGATGAGCAGGGTAGAATTGCCATTCTACCCTTTTACCTTTATGTGATGCGTACGGTAAGTCACCCACTAACATTTACTATTTCAGTGGCATTGCTGTTTAATTGTCCTGAATACTTGAGTATTTATGTGGCATGGTGCTTTCTTTCTTCATTAAATTTATTTTTCTGTTGTTTGCTTGTACCTTGATGAATCTATCCAATGTTTATGGCAGTTACCTACTGATTATGGTTGTGCAGGTTTCACTTACACAGGCAAGAATTGATATGAGTGAGCTTGATGAGGATTCTGATGGTTTCCTTCAGCCACATGTATGGATTCTTATTGTTTTTAGGCTTCCAATTATTTAAAATTGAACAATCAGTTCAGGGTCTCTTTTTTGTTTTTGTACATATTTTATAGAAAATAGTTGCTTCTTTGATGGAATTTTCTAAATACTATTTTCCTTGCGTAGCAACATTTCAGCAGGCCAATTATCTGTATGGAGTGGTATCTATTGTTTCACTACTTATTATGATCATCTAACCTTTATTTATTTGTTTTTTTTTATGTGAACCTTTATTTTACTTGATATGCTGGAATAGCTGGAGAGAAACCCTCTCAACACTCATTCAATATATACAACAATATACAGCAAGTAATTACAAAGAGAATCAATCAATATCTCAAGAAAATAGGAGTTTCCTAAACTATAGGGATATAGTTAACTAAACAGGAAAATCAAAAAAGAATCCTAATCTAATCACAATCAGATCAGAATATACAATCAGAATATACAATAATCAACACTCTCTCTCAAGTTGGTGCATATACATAATAAGTATTAAGCTTGTTACATATGTATGTCATCCTCGGACCCCGCAAAGCCTTGGTGAGAATATCTGCAAGTTGATCATTAGAGTTTACAAATGAAGTATTGATCTCCCCTGAAAAAAGCTTTTCTCGAATGAAATGACAATCAATTTCTATATGCTTAGTCCGTTCATGAAAGACAGGATTGGAAGCAATGTGCAAAGCTGCTTGATTATCACAAATTAGTTTCATAGAGCCTATCTTGCAAAACTTGAACTCTTGAAGTAAATGTTTTAGCCATATAAGTTCACATGTAGTGATGGCCATGACTTGGTATTCTGCTTTTGCACTTGATCTCGCGACTACATTTTACTTTTTACTCTTCCAAGAAATAAGATTGTCCCCAATGAAAACACAATATCCAGAAGTTGACCTCCTATCACCAGGAGATCCTGCCCAGTCTGCATCTGTGTAGGCAACAATGTCTGTGTGACCTTTGTTCTCATAGATTAGCCCCTTTCCAGGAGACCCCTGGATATATCGTAACATGCGAACGACTGCATCCCAATGACTATCACGAGGGGAGTTAAGGAACTGACTTACAACACTAATAACAAAGGATATATCTAGTCTGGTCATAGTGAGATAATTCAATTTTCCCACCAACCTCCGATATCTGCCTGGGTCTGAGTATGACTCCTCCTGATTTGGCATAAGCTTAACATTCAGATCCATAGGAGTATCAACTGGCTTACAATCTAGCATCTCAGTTTCTTCCAAAATGTCAAATGCTATTTTCTTTGACAAATGGCAATGCCTATCTTTGATTGAGCAACTTTGATCCCAAGGAAATATCGTAACCTGCCCAAATCCTTGGTTTGAAAATGTTAGAACAAGTGTTGTTTTAGACCATTGATCCCTTCATGATCATCACCTGTGATTACAATATCATCCACGTAGACCACAAGATAAATGAACTTATTAGACACTAAATGTCTATAGGACACAGAGTGGTCCATCTCACTATGAACCATTCCAAACTACTGTATGACGTTGCTAAACCTCCCAAATCAAGCTCGAGGAGACTGTTTTAGGCCATATAACCTCTTCCTTAGTTTGCAAACAAGACCTGACTCTCCCTGAGCAATAAACCCATGTGATTGCTCCATATAAATCTCCTCCTCCAAATCACCATGTAAAAAGACATTTTTAATATCCAACTGATACAGAGGCCAACAATGCATGGCAGCCAGAGACAAAAAGAGACAAACAAAGGCCATTTTAGCAACAGGAGAGAAAGTATCACCATAATCAAGACCATAAATCTGAGTGTATCCTTTTGCCACAAGACAAGCCTTCAACCGATCCACTATGCCATCAAGACCAACTTTGACAGTGAAAACCCATCGGCAGCCAACTGTAGACTTCCCAGGAGATGACGCAACAAGAGTCCTTGTATGGTTAGATTCCAGGGCTGTCATCTCATCAAGCATAGCCTGTCGCCACCCAGGATGGGATAGTGCTTCCTAAACAGTTTTAGGAATAGAGATGGACGACAAGGCAGAGACAAAGGCATAATGGGAAGAAGATAAACGATGATAGCTCAAAAAATTATAAATGGGATGAGGACTACGGGAAGAACGAGTGCTTTTGCGAAGAGCGATGGGTAGGTCAATCGAAGGCTCAGGGTGGGCCAGAATTGGTGGAGACGCAGGAGCAGGAGGTGAATCACTGGTGTCTGGAATAGGGGTAGCCTCCGAAATCTCAGGACGTGGATGACGTTGGTGAGTGAGACGAAACGGCTAGATATGATACTCTAAGGCCGGTGAATTTTTGGGCATCTGTGGCACAAAAGGAATAGAGATGAGAGAATCAAAAGAGGGAACAGGTAATACCGGAGAGACAGATTCTGGCACAACCAGGGAGACAAAATAAGGTGTATCCTCAAAGAAGGTGACATCTGTTGAGATATAAAAACGATGGTGGGATGGAGAATAACACCGGTACCCTTTTTGGACACGAGAATAACTGAGAAAGACACACTTCACAGCACGGGCAACCATCTTGTCTAGACCTAAAGCCATATTATGGACAAAACAAGTAGAACCGAAAACACGGGACAAAACAGTATAAAGGGATTCCTTAGGATATAAAAGAGAGTGAGGAATCTAATTATTGAGAACAGAAGATGGCATACGATTTATTAAATAACCAACAGTGAGAACAACATCACTCCAAAATTTTAAAGGGACATTGGCATGTAATAAAAGAGTGCAAGCTGTTTCAACTATATGACGATGTTTGTGCTCAGCCACACCATTTTGTTGAGGTGTGTGAGGACAACTAGATTGATGAATCATACCATGAGAGGCCATGAAAGAATTGAAAGGGGCAGAAAAATATTCTTTTGCATTGTCACTGCGTAAGACACTAATAGTCCGACCAAATTGATTGAAAATTTCACTACAAAAATTTTGAAAAACCGTAAATAACTCGAAACGATCTTTCATTAAGAATAACCAAGTACATTTTGAGAAATCATCAATGAAAGTAACAAAGTATCTATATCCTAAGACAGACAAGACACGACACGACTAGGACCCCAAACATCTGAATGAACAATATCAAAAAGAGACTCTAAACGACTCGCAACCTTGCTTGGAAAGGAAGCCCGAACATGTTTTCCAAGTTGACATGACTCACACTCCAAAGACTGTAGATGAGAGAAGTGAGGAATCATTTTCTTGAATTTATTCAGACTCAGATGACCCAAACGACAGTGAAGAAGGCTAGGTGATTCTGTGGCAGCACATATGATTGAGGGTGGAGGCTGTAAATAATAGAGACTACGTGATTCAGATCCTGCTCCAATCGTCTGTCTCGTATTCTGGTCCTAGATAAAGAAAGAATTAGAAGTAAAAGTTATGGAATAATTGAGAGATCGAGTAAGTTGACTAATAGAAATTAAATTAAAGGGACATCCAGGTACAAATAAAACTGAATTCGAAGATAGAAAGGGAAGAGGTGAAGCTTGACCAATGCCAGTGGCCGTTGTTTTAGAGCCATCAGCAAGAGTGATGTGATGTGGTGTTTTGGGAGAGGATAAGGTGGAAAAGAGGGAAGAATTACCTGCTATATGATCAGAAGCACCAGAATCCAAAATCCAAGAACCAACAGGAGATGAATGAGAGAGACAAACCGTAGAATTACCAGTATGAGCTATAGTTGCTGAAGATAAGGTTTGTTGGCTAGCCTTAAGTTGAAGGTACTTGTTGTATTCACTGGCTGAAAAGAGATTCTGATTGTCGCTTCCAAATTCAATTTTCTTATCAGCAGAACCCGATGCCTGAGACTGTTATATTAACTGTCTTTTCAGGAATACCATGCAGAGAATAACACTTGTCTTGAGTATGTCCCGTGCGCTTGCAATAAGAACATTAAGGGCGATCACCTCTACCACGACCACTTCTTCCACCACGCCCACGGCCTCGGCCTCCACTATCTACTGAGTTTGAGACAAAAGCTGAAGATTCTGAAATTGTCTGAGAATCAATGCCAGATGTCTCCTCCAATGAGGGAACCGGAAGTAAACGATCAATGAGTTCCTCCACCATAGGAATATTAGAATTGGTCAAACATTGATTTCAGACAGATTCAAAATTTTTATGTAGTCCATGGAGAACGAAGACCATATACATGTTATCAAGTTTTTCTAGTACCTTTGTAAGATCATCACCTAATAGGATCAGTTTGATGTCTTCGATGACTGACTGTGCTCTGTTTAAGTAAGAAGGAAGGTCATGGTCTGTCATTTGGAGCATGGCCAAGTTATAGACAAAATCATAGAGGCATTGTATATCATTAGAATACACACTCCGAGCCTTCTTCCATATGTCATGATATGTTTTGTAAGGACAGGAGTGCACCAATAACTTTGGATCAATAGATTGCCATAGTAAAGACACTAACTGATAATCAGCCCTTTTCCACTCATCACGGACATCAGCAGCAATGTTTGCTTCCTTCTTGGCAAGGTGCCCATAGAGACTTTGACCTAAAAACCACACCTCAACAGCATTATGCCAATCTAAAAAATTCTTACCATTGAGTTTCTCTGAGGTTATAGCAGGACTGCAAGAGAATGCAAACGAAATGAGGTTTTTCTTCGCAGGTCCAGAATTATTAGAGGTGGCAGTAGATGAATCGGAAGCCATGGTGGAGAGAGAAATTGACCCACGAAGTTACAGGGGGTCAACTGGACAACTGACCACCAGAACGGAGAGAGGAGACGCCGGCGAGCAGAACGCGACAAGTGGTGAGTCAAACGGAGGTCGGGACGGTGGCACGTGGCCTGCACGCGCCGTCAGGAGGAGATGCAAGAAGCCGCGCGTGAGGGTGCGTGGCAGGGGCCTCTGGTGAGCTGCTCGGAGGGACGATCGGCCGGATGCTTCTAAGACAGTTCGTGCCCTCACCTTGGTGGTGGAGGGTTCGGAGGTTAGGGTTCTAGACGTGACAGAGACGTAGAACCACGATAGTGACGAAGAACCAGTGACGTCTGCATCCCTATTTTGGAACCTTGCTCTTGATACCAACTTGATATGCTGGAATAGCTTGAGAGAAACCCTCTCAGCACTCATTCAATATATACAACAATATACAGCAAGTAATTACAAAGAGAATCAATCAATATCTCAAGAAAATAGGAGTTTCCTAAACTATAGGGATATAGTTAACTAAACAGGAAAATAAAAAAAGAATCCTAATCTAATCACAATCAGATCAGAATATACAATAATCAACAATTTTATTGTCCATGCATATAGTTCTTACGTTCTAACCTTAATTTGATACAGTTAGTCAATGCCTTTTTTACCCCTTAAAATTTGAGAATTCTGACCTCTGGAGTGGTTTATTTAGTGTGCTCAATATGAAGCTGAGCAACAAATTGAATTTGAACAATTTCTTATATAAAAGGATTAGTTTAATCTTAATAATTTTTTTACTTTGCTCTTCAGGAAATGGAGGCCTACATACGAGGTCTTATACCCAACTTGGCACAATTGCGTGATATGCCTGCAGCCTTTGTTCAAATGTATTGTCGTATTGCTGCACACAAATTCTTCTTCTTTTGTGATCCTCATAGACGAGGTTTGCATGGCTGATATCTTTTAGTTTTTACGTTTAGTTGATGTTTTATGGTCATATTTTCCTTTATTTAGACTTTTTTTATCGCTACAAAAAGGCATTTTTTTAATTTTAAAATAATTAAATAGAAATTTATTGAAGTAAAACTAAAGAGGGTATAATCCATATAAATAGCAGCTTTCCAGGAAGGAGCATGTTCTTTTAAAAAAAAAGAAAAAAAGAAATTGAGGACAGATTATATAGAATATTCCTTTTAAATGTTTTCATGTTAGTTCCTTAATTGTCACAACTCACATTATTCATTCTGTAATAGATGGTCCAAATATGAGAGGCTGGTTGTAATACTGGATGAAGCGAACTGTTGATCCCCCAATGAGTTATTAGATCCTTCACATACATAAATCAATAAACTCAATTCCATAGAGGAAACCCCAATTTCTAAACATATTTGCTACTAAAATATTACCAGAGCATCCAGTCAACATTTTGTTTGAGGTTCATGAGGTTGAGTAGGTAGGAAGGGGCAGTAAATGATATGCCAGTTTACCATTGCGCTAGCTGGGGCATGAGAGGATGTTGGCTGATTTGTAAATTTGTGAAAGTAAAGGCTTCCGCATGCATCCTAACCTTTTCTTTTTTCTTAAAAAAAATGTGTGCTATGTGTGCACATTTGCCTGATTTAATTTTACAATGCAGAATATTTTTATCTCACTAGTATTTCCAAAGTCTTTATAATTTTTTTTTTCCTTACAGGAAAAGCTTGCATCAAGAAAGTGTTGCTTAGTAATTGTCTCCAGGAACTAATGGAGCTTCACCAGGTATAGATTGTATAAGAAGTTTTCTTAATATCTTTAGAACCAAACCTCTTAGTATTCAGTTCTTGCTCTCTCTCTATCTCTCTTGTTGGTTCTTTTTGTCCTGGACCTCCTGGTGCTTATCTTTTCATACATTTACCTCACACGATTCTTTTGCTTTGTTTTAATAATAACTGTGAACTGTATTTTGTTCTAACTCCTTATAAGCTTTGATTTGAAGCTCTATGTTGAGTATGCTGTTATCTATTTCAGGAAAGCGAAGAAGAAGTCACAGACACAGAACAAGCTGAAAACTGGTTCTCATTGACTTCTGCTCAACGTATATGTGGTGGGTTTCTTACATAGTTTTAGGTTTCAGGACTCATTACCTCCTGGTCCATTCTACTCCATCTATGCCTGTTTGTTACACGTTTGCATGGGTAGTGGTAGGGACTAGGCATTTTTCTTATTAAAATTCTTATTGCCGTCCCTATTACTGTACACATTTTTTCAGTGAGAAATGTGTTTACATCGACAGGGCTGAATTTCATGATGAATTGAAGTTCTGATGAATATAATTAGGGTTAAAACTATTTCCAATCAATTTGTGTTTATCTGTATCCTCAATTTTTCTGCAGACATGTTTCTTGCCCTTGATAAAGATGCAAATGGGACATTGGGCAAGCAGGAGCTTCGAGAATATGCAGATGGGGCTCTGACTGAGATTTTTATTGAGAGAGGTAGAAATTATTAATATTCTTCAGTTGTTGGGGTGTAAATTTTGAGGAGTATTTACCATTTGCATGGACATCATCTATTTCCATATTCCAAGGTGCTGGTTTCCTTCGATTTCCTGTTGGTAATAATAGCCATGCTGTCCTTGTATGTTCTCCATTCTACTGTGCTATTGTCTTTTACTCCTGGATTGCAACGCATTTCGGAGTAGCTTAGCGATGTGTTATGTGATTGTGTGTCATTGATACTCATTGTCTTTTTATTATTATTATTTTAAAAAAAATGTTCTTCCTGTAGTATATGATGAACATGTTCGCCGTGGAAAGAGTGGTGGCGGGAATGCCCGGGAGATGGATTTTGAGAGTTTCTTGGACTTTGTTCTGGCTTTAGAAAATAAAGACACCCCAGAAGGCTTGACATACTTGTTTCGGTGTCTTGATCTTCAAGGGAGGGGTTACCTTACTACAGCTGATATTCACTCGCTTTTCAGGTACACTTCCATGCTGTTGGTATACTATCTATTTAGTATGTACCTCTATCTATGGATTAGTTTGTTTCTTTGCTGTTTTTCCTATGCTCTTTGATTTATTTTTGCATGAGGTATTGATAATATTTTTTTATACAATGTTTTCAAACTTCTAAACAAGTAATGAATATTTAATGCAATTATTGGAAGAATAGAAGGGGAGCATCCAGATGCCGAGATGTTCCCGATACAATCTTCCTACAGAAAAAAAACTGTTTGTTTCCTGCTTGTAGTGCTTGAGCAAGTCCTGCAAGTCTCAAATAGACAGTGACAAGTTAGTTAGAAGATGGAACTCACAGAGATTTAATGTCCCTTAATTGCTTATGTGATTTAGTGATTATATAATTTGACATTATTAATTTAAGTTTTCACTGACTAACGTGTGTGTGTGTGTGTGTGTGTGTTTTTTTTTAATAGAGATGTACACCATAAATGGATTGAGGGTGGCAACTATGAACTTTGCATTGAAGATGTAAGGGATGAAATCTGGGATATGGTTAAGCCAGCAGATCCCCTCAAGATAACATTGGCTGATCTACTGTCCTGCAAACAGGGCGGAACTGTAGCCAGCATGCTCATAGATGTGCGTGGTTTCTGGGCTCATGACAACAGAGAAAATCTTCTCCAGGAAGAAGAAGAACCAGAGGAAGAATAACACTGGTCAGGGACTTGCTAACAGAAAACTGCTGCCTTAATACATTTCAACTTAGAATTCTCACAAGATGTAACTGCTCACGTGTTTGAGTCATTAGATGTGGAATTAGTTGTGTTTATCTGCATGTTAAAATGTAAAACATTAAAAATTAGTGTATCCAGCCATTGGTTCGAAGTTCGAACTTAAATTTTTCTTTTTTTAGTCAAATGCTTGTTATGATTGGATATAAAGTAATAATATTGTTTTGTTTATCTATGCTCACTGATATTCATTACTTTCTCAATCTGCACTTTAGAATACATCGAAACGACATAAAATTGACCAAAAAAAAATTCTAAAATTTGTGATTACAATTAATCAAAATTAAGCTTTTAGACATTCACCTACCCGTCTCTAAAATTTCTAATTTAATTTTGATCCACATGATTAAAATTGCTATTATATTGTGTGAAAAGAATATAGAGATTTTTTAAATTTTGTCACTTTTATTAATTATCATGACAAATTTTAAAATTTTTTAATTAGTCTTTAAATTTAATTAATATTTTAATAAATTTTTTTGTTTAATTTAAATTTATTAATTTATTAACAATAATATTGTATAGTAATATTTTATCTATTTTAATATTAATTTTAAAATATTTATTAATTTATTTATAAAAATTTAATTTTAAATATATTTTATTCTTTAAAAAATATTTTAAAACAAAATTTATTTTTATTTATTTGTAATAATAAAATGTATTTATAACTAAATCTTAATAAATAAATTCATAAACAATCTAAAATTAATATTAATACAAATAAGATGTTAAACAATATCATTATTATTGAATTAATATATTTAAATTAAATAAAAAAATTATTGAAACATTAATTAAAGTTTAAAAATTAATTAAAAAATTTTAAAATTTATAATAATAATTTACAAAAAAAAGAATCAAATTATACGAGAATTACATACTCTTTTTTTCTTATATTGATATGATAACATTTTATTTATTATTTAATTTTAATGTATAACAGCATAAAGAATTTTTCTTTAGCAATTAATTATATATTTGTCTATTTGAAAAAATTGTTACAAATTAGTCTACTAAGTGAGTGAATCCCTTAAATTACATTTAATACAAACCTACTACACTGAACATGTTATCAGAATTTCAGATCGAGACTATCCAACTGGCATCCGTTTTCTCTTTGGTCTTGTCCGAATCCGAATGGAAGGGTTTTTCTTTTTTGAGAAAATAGGGTAAATTCTTATTTGAAATTCATCCATTCACGCACTGATCAAATCATGGAATCCCAAACCCATGTCCCTGTTCTACTTCACTGGCAATCTCATAATTGTAATAACCTCACCACCATTTCCATTTCCAAGCTCTCAAAGCCATAACCATAGCCATAGCCATAGCCATAGCCATAGGGACCTCTCAAAAGAACAATCTTTTACGGTGAATTACCTCATCAACAATTGTGGGTTCCCAATGTAACATCATAATACTAGAAATCTAATATATCAAGTATATACTTAAATAAACAATATTAGTTATACTATTTTTAACTAAAACATCATACTAATTTATATTATTTAAGCAAATAATAATGAAAAGTCTTACAAAAAACTAAAAGTTACACATATATAAACTTTTTTGTACAAACTAATACAGAGTAAATAAATACAAGCTTTCACTGCAAAGTATAAAAACTAAACTACTAGTCTTCATACTTTTTCTTCTTTTCCTTTGAAGACCTTCCAACTAGATTTACATGATAATAAACGGGGTGAAAAATTATATTTCTCAGTATAAGTAACTAATACCAACAGTTTAAACATTTGCAATGAATGAATCAAACTATTATATAAGAATATATGCCTCCACTCTATGCAATATTCAAAATGTAATCTATATCTTAACTTAGAACTAAAACAAATGATAATATTAAACAACCGCCTATACAATCGTATGATACAATTTAGAAAGACAACTGCACATACAGTTGTCATTGAGGCGAATGCAACACAAATATAATAGGCACACAAATTCCAATTAAAGCATGTATTAAAATAATGCAATGATGAGATAATGTATGATTATGCTCAGAAAAATGTATGATAGTGTGAGTGCAGTGTATTGGGTAGGGAGGGAATTTAATACAATAACAAGTAACCTCCTATAACCTACCAAGCAAGAAGGGAGTGTGTTATCATATCACTTAACCTCCTATAGCCTACCAAAACTGAATGGGAGTGGATGTCTCCACTATCTCAATTCTAGAAATAACAAGTATTGTGAGAAAGGTGATGTGTGTGTGTAACAATGTGGTATTATATGTCTAACTCTACATAATCACCACATAACTTTATACTAAATTCATCTTTGCATTACTAACTCTACCTCAACTCTATGAGAACATTTCATGTACTACAACATTTAACCAATGCTAACAAGACTTAGTACTCTTTCTATTCTTGTATTATTAGCTCTACCTCAACTCTATGAGAGCTTTCATGCTCTGTGGCATTTCACTCTTACCAACTAGGTATTATGATACTCAACTCTTTCCAACTAGCTTGTATCCTTGTTTCTCACTTCCTCATCACTTCTCAAGTGATATCGAAGCAACACTTTGTCACTCAAGAACTGAAATTTCATTTATGGCAATCCATGCTTAATGAATGCACAACCTTTCCTTTTTTTTTTTCCAGTGTGCCTTATGGTGTTTCTCTCTTAGAAATACCCCTATTAGTGTCTCTACACACTCTACAAGACATATATAAGGGATCATTTCAAGTAGGAAACCTTGTTTCAACAAGAATCATATCTTGACATTTCTTACTTTGTAGGGTTGCACATAGGTTAGGTTGGGTCGGGTTTAAGGAAAAATAAAATCCAAATCAATCAATCAAGTTCGGGTTGGGTTGGATCGGTTTTCTAGAAATTTTGTGTAACCCGAACCAAACCAACCCGACCTAGAAACGGGTTGGATCGGGTTGGGTCATCGGGTTTGTGTATTTTAGGGTTTGTGTATTAACAAAAATCTGTCTAATAACATGAACACCACCCTTCACTCGCAACCCAAACGAGCCAAACCGTCACCACACCCAGATTAGAACCACCATCCTCAGCAATCATCCTCTGCTGGAACTCATAAGAAGAAAACCCGAATAAAGAAAAGAGCAAGAGAATTGAGAGAGAGAGAGAGAAGAAGAGAATGGGGAATAAACAAATCACAGATCAATGACACAATCTCATTAATTGCTCATAAATTCATAACACAGAACACAACTGACATGAAATCAGGTCTTTCAAATTCATCTTTGGACACTTGATTTCATTTCATTTTATAATTCCAAACCCACATCACACACAGAGAAGGAGAACGAAGGGTTCAAGATCTACATGCACCATTTAAAGTTAGAAGAAGAACCATAATCAAATAGGGAGCTTGTTCTCTGGTCTACATGCCTTATACAATGCCGTCAACGGAGGAGGGGATGTTTAGATCAATGAGAATCATTTCCGCTCAGCCATCTCAGTTGCACTCAAGGACCACCTCTGCCAGAATTGCCAAGTCGCGAGCCACCAAGTCGCGCTAGAATCGTCATTCTTCGACCTAGATCCATGCTGACTAGCTCCTTTGTGTTACCATTTTCCATCGCAAGTTGCATCACTAGATCTGTGAGCCATCATGTCACACCGAAGCTGTCATCCTTTATTGCTTCCCTCCATCCGCGGCAAGCCACCAACGCAGAGCCCACCATGATCCCGCAAATATACTCAGTTGTCATGCACCACTGCACCAAATGCCCCAAGTCATCAGAGATCTGCTTAGATCTATTCAAATCCTGCAGATCTCGTGTCGTGGTGCTGTTGAGATTGAGTAGCACTAGCGGCTAGAGCTTAAGGTTAGGGGGAGGGTTTTAATTTGGGAATTTACAAAGAAACTGAAGAAAGGAAGGAAGAGAAATATGAAAAAAATAAGGAGAGGCTGATCGGGTAAGAAAGAAAAGCAGAAACGAAGCTAATAATGCTCTAAAACGACATCATTTTACTCGGGTCATCGAGTTAGGTCATCAGGTTGGTTTACTGAACCCGTCATCCGAACCAATAAATGAATGAGTTCTTCGGATTCTACCCGAACTAACCCGATGACCCAAACTGACCTGGATATTTTATATTGGATTGGGTTGGCGGGTTGACAGATCGGGTTGTGCAGCCCTACTAGTTTGTCACCTAAAAAGACTGATTTTCATAAATGCACCAAATGTATATCCTAACTTCTTAAAATCTAAAATTTTACCACAAGAAGCCTTGTATCTTAGCTTTCAAATGCAACAAGAATCAGGTCAATCCAATAACTACAACTCAAGTTATGCTACACGTAACACCAACTATTAGGATGCCTTGTTCTGCTGGTCGTTGGGCGCCCAACACCCGGTGCCTGAGCACCCGATGCCCTGCTGCACGCAAATTTTCTCTGTACTGTGAGCGCCTAGGCGCTCTACAATCAATGCATAAGCGCTCTTTGCATATCAGCAAATCTACAAAATTCTGCAAATTGCTGTTACTATTCTATTGGAACAAAACAATGATCCAATCTTCCAAAAATGGTTCCTAGGTGATTTCTAACTTCAATTTAGGCTCCTAAACTTGTTGTAACTCTCATACAATCTATTGATTCACTTAGGCATAGATTTAGATTCAAAAATCATCATAACTCCATCCACCACAAAGTTTCTGATCTATGAATCCTAATGGTTGATCTTGAGCCATATATGACCATCTTATACTAACTAAGCTGAAAACATACTAATCTACTCCTTGAAATCAAGAACCAAGTCAAAAACATGGATTTAGCTTTCCAAACTCTTACTTCCATTCATGAACCCTATGTTCATCCATGATGAACAATGAGAAAAGATGAATAGAAATCATCTACATCTTGTTTTGATGAAGATCTTGAAGCCTTGAACTTGCCCTTGGACCTTCCCCCTTGATTTCCTTCTCTTCCTCTTCCTTGGTTTCCTCTTTCTCACTTTATCTCTTCTGTTTTCTGCTTCTGCCATGAGAAGGAAAGAAACATAAGAAGCAAATGTCTAACTTTGCTTCTTATAAGCTAACCACTAACATGGTACTGAATTCTCGATCTGCTATGAACATTTAGACTCCTTTGAATCTAGTTTTTCAACTTTCAACAAGTTTGAAATAAATTCTAAGATTCATTAAAAATTCGGTTTTACCATTTCTCTACTTTTCCATACCTATTAGGAGGTCAATCCGATATTAAAATACACAATCAGTATGCTTAAAAAATGTCAAACTAAATTCGATTAACTTCAAACTTTAAAAACATTATACTTAATTCATTTGTGATCTAGAAACAAATTATTCATATCTGTTTCCCTTAACTAAGCAATTTATGATACTATCTAAATCATTTTAAGTTACTTTTCACACTCGGGGTTGTAATAAAATACTTAAACTAGTCCAAATTGTCACAAAATTTAACTGACATGTCAAACAAGTAATATATTACTTTTGTAACTAATTACAAGTCTAACATATTTTTTTGAGATGTTACACTCGCAAAAGACTCTTTTGCCCAAGTTGCAGTTTCTCCAGTCCAATTGTGCTTCAACCTCCCAATTTGTCCGCAAAACCCAGATTCTTACTCAGAAGCTTAGAGAATCGTTTAGTCCCTTCCCTACTTTCAAATACAATTTGCTAAACGGTTTTCTTCAATCTGATCAAAGGGCCATTGTTGCTATAAAACGCTGTGCCCTCTATCCTTTGTTTTGATGGCCTGCTACATAATATCACGTTCTTGCTTGATGCTGGGGTTCGTGAGCCAAAGTTTGGCCATGTTACTTCGTCAGTGGCCTTGGTTAATCACCTATAGTATAGATTACCTTAGAAATAAGGTAGATGAGATCAGGGAAATGGAAATTCATCCTTCCAAAACATTTTTTATTCCTGCGTTGTATGCCAAGGTGCTACCCAAGTCCATGTGGGAAAGCAAGGTTGAGTTGTATAAGAATGAAACAGTTCATGAAGCATCCTTTTTGTATGCTAATATCTGAGGAGGGCATGGAATTTTTATCAACCACATGGGTTGGGTTGGGACCCTTTCTAGTGCTTTTCACCTTTGATTGCTTGTTTCATTTGACAATATGGACCCTCTATTGCATGTCTTTTCATAGCATTGTATGTATATTTATGTATCTGCATATGTTCTCCGGGAGGGTAAAAGGTACTTAGGTTCACTGCATCATCAATCATTATGTGAGGTTGTTTATTGGATCTGTGGTCTTGTCAGTTACATCTTATATTGTTCGCATTTTGTTTATTCAACTTTTATATTTGCCTTGGTTTAACTCATGTTTTAAACAATTGGAGCGTTTAATATTTTATCTGTAATTCTGAAAGATGGTACTAAGCAATGACCGTTAGGACTTTAACTTGGACTTCAGCTCAGCGATCAGCGATGTGATGTAGTCGATCATCGTGTGAGGGCTTATTCATCATTTCTTCAATTTATTTATTTCTGAGGCCTTCATAATAGGTTGTTAAAGATGTGATAATAGTTGTTTGAATTTCATTTTGCTTGTCAACGTCATTTTGAACTTCATTTCGCATGGACAATATCTTCATCTTGTGTCGTGGACTTTATTCAGGTCGAGGAGCAAAAAAATTCTTAGATCAGTTTTATTAGTAAATTGTATTCAAAACTGAACTTTTTACTTTCATTTTTAACCCCATTCCATACTGACCCTTAAGAGAATTTCTTGCATTTCTTTTGATAAAAGGAGGAGAATAATGGCATTATTTGACATATTCGTATTGAACACTCATTCCTACTACATTTTCAAAGTCACTCAATACGTTCTACATGAGTGCCACATATATCATCTTGCTTGTTGAACTAATGTTTAATAATTATATTTTAGATTGAATTTGAAAGCAATTCAACCATGTTTGATACAAAAATTATTCTTCTTGAAAGGTCCGAGCGGTTTTCTTGGTGTGGACCACTGTAACCTATTTGTCGAGATATCGCTCTGAATTAGGTCTCCTTGCACGTGCAGAGCAGCCAATGCAACAGACAGTAGAGAGAGTCCCAGCATAAAGAGTAAATTAGGACGGTACTTCCATTTGTATAGCCACTTCATTCCGCATGAGATTTATAAATAGTAGTTGGGAAGAGTAGCATTCCATCCACTTAATTTGTCCAGTCCATGTATGTTTGCAAGATATAAAAAATGGAGAAAATTTGAGGGGGAAAGCAAAAATCAACATCATATCAGAGATACATCGTGTTCAAATGCCAACCCCTATATTGCTGGAATCAGCTACTCATTGTTCTTTCCAATTTTCACAGTATTATATCTTCATATAAATATTATACAAATTACTCCAGATGCTACTTAGAGTTTGTAACAGCACTAACGCCAACTGGTGAGACCTACTAGCAGCAACTTCTATGCTAGGTTCTGGAAGAATGCAACAACGTAGATATCCAACCTAAAACCTTCAGGAGAGTCATGCATCTAGGATTCCCAGGTATCTTAGATATACAAGTATGTGATTACAATTCCGCCATCCAAGATGACTGCAGGCATATGATTCCCACCAATTGCAAGTATCCTGTAACTCCCAAAAGATATGGGAATCTAACATTCTTGAGAAAAAGGCCTTACCAACTTTCACAAATTACCATTTGTATCCTCCTTTGGATCACTCTATTTTCATATCAAACGTGGAAATACAAGATACCTGGGACCAAAAACATAAGGGATGATAAGTGGTCGAAGTAATTTCTGTTCTCCACTCACGCCTGATGTTTATATTCAACGACTGCATCATAGGTTTCCATGTTGTAACAACCCTTTGCGAAACAGCTAGTGGCAAAACAAATGAAAAATGGTCAGAAGAGGCAACAAAAGATTATTTTCTCATTTTACCAGGAGAATAAATAGAAGAAGAAAAAAAAACACAGCTAAATAAAGAGAAAAAAAAAAGGTTGGACCATCTGTTCATTTCTCCAAACAAAACATAAAGATGGAAGAGTAAATTGACACAAATAACAAGATGCAAATTGATACAAAGTTAAATGAACCAATCTTTTTTTCACTGCATTTAAAAGAGTGATTTCCATTACACTATTGAGATAAAAAAAAAAAAAAACTCCAATCATGCTCTTTCTGAAATCATTACACAAATTTACTCTGCATAAAGTGTTCAACGTCAAGATAACACCCAAAACAGAAAGGCTGTCAGATGCACTCCCTGGAGGTACAACCGTCCAAAATAACAAATATGATGTCTTTTCAATCATTCCTTCTCATTGGACAGGACACAATTTTTCAGTGACTACATAACATGAAAAGTACCCACTGCCCAACTAAGTACCCACTACCCAACTATAGTCTAGATAAATAATAGAATTACGTACCTTAGTTCATGCCAAAAGATACTGGCTTTATCACGCAGGAATGGACGAAGAGGCAAAATGAAGCTATCTCCAACATCAAGCTGTCCAGATGGCAATTTAGCTTTCTCTTCTAGCCATGCGATGAATTGTGAGGTCACCACATGAACAATGACAGCTGGATCTGGGTCCCCTAGGACAGCTTGTAACTCCCTCCTTATCCATGGCTCAATCCGTTGTAGAATTTCTTTTTTTACAGCATCTTTTGCTGATTTATTCTGAAAGTTTTAACAATAAAAACATTCATATTGGAAAAGACAGATCATATTAAATCTAAACTGAAGGTGTTTCTTAAACAATTGAAGAGATATAATTCTTCTCAAAAATCAACTATCATAAACACCGAGATCCTTTGGAAATGATTTTAACCACAAATAGGTGGATTGGCTATAAAAGTTTGGTGCTGCTTTATAAGCTAAGGAAAGATATTGCAGTTCATATAAAGGCAAATGCAGAAATAGCAACAACAGCATTAGAAGGGAAGATAAAAGTGAGTCACAATGAACAACTTCATGCTAAAGGACAGAAGATATTGATATGCTTCTTTGATTCATTCAGATAAGAAGTAATTAATCTGACTGCAACAATGAGACAGAATTCAAATTCAAAATGATAATAAAACCTAAACTTTCAAAAGATCTTTATGTAATAGAAACAAAATAGAAGCATTTAGAAAGTTGTAAATAAAAACTCCATCAATAAAAGTAAAAACCAAAAGAAAGTTTCCATGTTTTTTAGATTTTTTATTTTTTTAAGAGACCTTTTCCACAGTAGAGCAAGAAAGTGTTACATTAGAAAAAAGAATAAGATATCCTCCAAGAAGAAACCCAAAATTACCAAAACCAGAGCTAACAAGAAAATGTTCAGCAATATCTCTGCATGTCCAACGAGGAAAAAACCCTCTAAACTAAACTAGGCATTAGCTAAAGACCACAATGAAGCTACATAGACCACTTTATCCATAAGAGAGGTAACAGCAAAAATTGTGCTCGAAAATTTCCTACTATGAGGAAAAGAAAATATAGCAAATAGAGAAAGAATTATTGTAAGCCACAAATCCTCCCAGAATATAAAATAATAAGTATCTTAAACTCTGAAAGAAAGAAAGAAAAGAAAAAAGAGAAGTATACCCCCGAGAGATTTTTTTGCATGGAAATGAGCAAGTTGCAAGGACTACAGCCCTGGCATCCTGGCTCAAGACACCTTAGGGATGTAGAATCAGGTTGCAGCCGTTGATTGTAAATGCTACAGAAAAACAAATATAACCCAAATCATATCATAGCAGCCAATATTTGGAATTTTGAAGACAGTTGCATAAAATGCACTTAAACAAAGCATGTTTAAATTTTTAAGAATGCAATGATACAACGACAACAAAACATTTTTCCACTAAGTGAGATTGGCTATATAGATCATATGACGTCATTGTATTATATTGTAAACCATGTCTTCAAAAATGTCATTTAAACCTAAGTTTTTTTAATGGTTTCACCTCTACTCTTCTAAGTGGAGTTTCTATTGATCTTTTCCTCCCATGAACAAATCACTTAAAGCGAGATTCTATCATCTTTTTCACAATAAGTGCAAATGCATTTATTCCTAATCTTATCATGTTTTATACTGTCACTCATTCAATACAACATCCTCATATCTATACAACATCCTCATATCTGTAACACTCTGCTTATTCTCTTATTAGCTTTTCACTACCTAGCCATTCAGTAGATCTTATAGCTGTGCAGTAAAAATTTTCTTTAAACTTGAGAGGTAATTTTTTTATCACAAGTAACACCAGAAGCAATGATAAGATGAGATAATAATGAATGGTGCATACCTGGCACGCCATTCAAGTTTTCTCTGAGCAATAATATCCGGAGTCACAAGTCCAGGGCGCCCAAATGATCTTCGCCACGGCAATGCCCTCCTGCTTCTGCTTCTGCTTCTGCTTCTGCTTCTGCTTCGCCCAAATGATCTTGTGCTACTAGTTTGGTTTGCATCAGAAGAATTGATATTGATAGTGAAACCCTCAGAGACAGAGTGAGAGGGTAACAAGTGCTTGCGGAAGCTTGTAGAAGAAAGGCTGAGGTTGCAAAGCCAAGAGTTGAACTCCGAATTGCAAAGGGGGCATTTTCTTCGTACCTCACTCCAACGCCCAATGCAGTCGGTGCAGTACGCGTGGTTACACCGCCTCAGAACTGCAGCTTCTCTGTAATGACCTTCCAGCTCCCTTAAACAAATTGGACAGGAATGCCCCCGTATCGCTGGCCATATTACCTTCCTCACCACCTCCTTCTCCATCCTTCGCCGCCCTCGTAAGGAACACCGTTCCATCCCCATGCTTCAGCCAGAGAGAAAGATCAGAGCTCAGCGACGCCGTTTTTCTTTTTATCCGAGCTGTCAAATTGGGCCTAGGCCTCTGACTGGACGAGTCGGTCAACTGGTTCCATTTTTTTTTAATGTATTTTAGCCTGGCCCAATAAAATAACAGGCCGGTCCGGCCCAATGTATTTAATGGCAGTTCGAGGTTAAATAACACGATCCGAATTGATTTGAGACTAGATGAGTCAAAAGTCCAAATCCTCCTATAATATAAAAATAAATATTTGTAAAAATAATAACAATCTTCAACTCTGAAAGAAAGAAAAGGAAAAATAGAAGTATATAATATATACACCCCTGAGAGAATTTTTTGCATGGACCGCAGCCCTTGCATTGTGGCTCAAGATACCTTAGGGTCGTAGAATCAGGCTGCAGCCCTTGATTGTATATGCTGCAGAAAAACAAAAATAACCCAAATCATAGCAGCCAATAATTGAAGACAGTTGCATAATGTTTGGTGCATACCCGGCACGCCATTCAAGTTTCCTCCGAGCAATAAGATGTGGAGAGAAAAATGTTAGGTTTCAGTCAAATTCTATTAAACATTTGCATCGATAATTTTTTATTACATTGAAAATTTATAAAAATATATGATAGATTTATAAAGATTTGTGCACGATATGAGATATTTGATAAATATATAAGACTAGTTTACACTAAGAAATTAGAAAAATTATAAAGAGGCTTGGAGACCAAGTAAAATAAATTAGAGAGTACATTTGATTATTCTCATCTAAGTATGTTAGTTGAATCACGTTAAATTACATTGTGATTGATTTGTATGATATTTTTTCTAATTAGTAATATTTATATATGTTCATGAAAAAAGAGATATGATATTTTTCAATTAAATTAAAAAGGATGTGATATTTTCAAAAGAAATTGAAATAGATATAGTATTCCCAACAAGATTGAATGTGGGAATGTGGTATTCCCCAACAACAAATGCAACCGCAAATAATCTTTAATTAAGCTACAAGATATTTTAATTAAAAAACTAAAATAAAAGAAAAAGAAAGAGCTGACTTGGTAGTGCGAAGGCTTGCTTGGTTTGTATCAGAAACGATATTGATACTTCGATAGTGAAGTGAACGGGTAAAAACTCCTTGTGGATGCTTGTGGAAGAAAGGCTGAGATGGAAGAACCAATAGTTCAATTCAGAGGTTTTTTTTACCAAAGTAGTATAATTTTATAAATTATTTATTAAATTGAAATAGTTTTAAAATTATTTATTAGTTTGGGGTCCTTTTTACCACACTAGTAAGGGATCTCATATATTTTTTTTTGCTACGTCATGTAAAGAGCAGCTTGAAGTTGCTCTTTGCAAAAAGTTATTACCATCCTTTTAGTCAAAAGAAAAATTAAATTTAATAATATTTTAATAAAAAATAAAAGAACAAGATCAAGTTATTCTTTTTAAATTGTGTGAGTCAAGTACTCATCACGTTTAGAAGAATCAATTTAATGATATTTTAATAAAAATGTAAAAGAGCAAAGAGCAACTTGAAGTTGCTCTTTCCATATAAAGTGACACGTGACTACATGTAGCCCTTTAATTCCACCAAACTTCTCTTTTAAAAAAACGTTGGTCCCCTCAAAGAAAGCAACTCTCCAATTGCCCAAATTGCTCTCTCTTTCTCCATATTAACGAGCTGTTGAAGGAGCGTCCAAAGGTAACAAAATCTTTAGCTTCCAAGTATAACCATCTATCATTTTCCTTCTTATCTTAGTTGAAAAGTTTATATGATACTAAAATAATATTGCATTATATGTATATGTTTGTAATATTGTTATTTATTAACTTATTGTTAATTAATATAAATGCAATTTTTGTGCAAGGTTAGAATAATTATTAAATATTAATTAATTTTTGTAACATTGTATTCATATTATTAAATAATCTATTAAATACAATTTTTTTGCAAGGTTAAAATAAAATAATTTTACACTATTATTTAATAATGTGTTTAGACATTATTTAATGAGTTTGACAAAGTAAAAAATTATATGCATTGTCAATTTCATTAAATAATATAACAACATATCATTAAAAAGAATTGATATTGTTGTATTTAGAAAACTTTATCACTCAAAATCTTAAAAGGTTTATAAAGTTTGACACTGTATTAGTATCGAAAAAATATATTTCGACAAGTGACCAATTATTAAGTAGTTATTGGTAATTTGTCTAATGAAGATTTGAGGACAAAGAAAATTATTATGAGTAGTTATTGGTAGTTACAAAGTAGTTAGGATCGTTACCTATCATGAGTAGTTATGGTGAAAGACATAAAGCTGTTCATTGACACCGGCTGGAGAAGAATAAAGTGTGTCAAAGCATTCAAAATTTTCATGGCTATAAAACCATGTCTTGAGTGGTCGAAATAGCTAAGGTCGAATAAGCGCTAAAGATCACGTAGTAAGGGTCGAAATGGTATAGCCATTTCTATGGAGTTCGACCATAGAAAATGAAAAAAAAAATCAAAATGGCTATAAAATCGAAATCGAAATTAAGACCATGCTATAAAGGTCGGGGTATACTCTTAATTTCAAAATCAAAATTTTGAATGCTGACATGCTATAAAGGTCAAAATTGTATAACCATTTCTATGGAGTTCGACCATAAAATAAAATAAAAAAATCAAAATGGCTATAAAATCGAATCACCATTGTGTACGACTCACCATCAAAATAAATCGAATCGAAATAGCTATCAAAATCACCCTCAACTTTAGTGTCAGAAGAATTGTTATTAGGAATTTCACCTTCGTCTTCATCGTCACTGGACTCCATTGTCAGGTCTCTATTCGAATCTTCATCATCATCTGAAAGCCCAATGTAGGCATCAGATTGACCACAAAAAAGTGCAACAACATACTCACCAACATGGTCTTCTTCATAAGCTGTTTCTAGTTGAGCATTCATATGACATAAATACGCAAGTAATGATGAACTGCCTACAACATCGATCTCAACATACAATTCTAATACTGTCATAGTAGAGTATTGATCATGCACTCAACATCTTTATCATCAAATATTTCAAGAGTAATATATTTATTCTTATTTTGAGATATCGAAAATTTATATGTAAGACTAGAAATGATTTGATGAGACTGAATGTTCAATTTAACATGAATCTTTCTCTTCAACATCTTACAACTGATACCGCATTTAATTTGAATTGGTCTTGTGTCGCTTTCGAATCTGAGCTCTTGTGGCCCTTTAAACTTCTTACCATTTGAATAAAAGAAAACAAATTGACTTATTTTTAGAAGTAAATTGAAAATGTAAGAATGTGTGAGAGACGAGAGAGAATATATGGGAAGAATGCATAATGCATGCCCGGGTTAGGGTTTAAATAGAGAGTGCATCGATCATAGGGTGATATAGAATAACTTGAAGTTGCTCATTTCATTTTATTATTAAAATTTTATTAAAGTTGATTCTTTTTTTACGGATGGAAAATAACGCCAGCTTTTGGAAATAGCAACTTGAAGTTTCCTTTCATTTTATTATTAAAATATTTGTTAAACCTAATTCATATTTGATTGATGGGAGTTGCATCAGCTTTTGAAAAAAAACAACTTGATCTTGTTATTTCACTTTTTTATTAAAATATTATTAAACTTGATTTTGAAAAGAACAACTCTAATTTGCTTTTTCACCTTTTTATTAAAATATTATTAAACATGATTCTTCTGAACGTGATGTGTATTTGACTGACACAATTTGAAAATAACAACTTGATCTTGCTCTTTTACTTTTTATTAAATATTATTAAACTTGATTATTCTTTTGACTAAAATGGCAGTAGCAGCTTTTTGCAAATAACAACTTCAAGTTGCTCTTTACATGACGTAACAAAAAAAAATGAGATCCCTTATCAACATGATAAAAAAGACCCTAAATTGATAAATAATTTTAAAATTACTCTAATTTAATAAATAATTTGTTAAATTGCATTACTTTGGTTAAAAAAACCTCAACTCGAAACTGCAAAGGGGGCATGTTATTCGCATGTGACTACAACTCTGAATGCAGTCGGTGTAGTAAGCGTGGTTACACCATGCGAGAACCGTAGCTTCTCTACATAACGGATGACCTTCCATCTGCCTTAAGCATATTGGACAACAATGCCCCCGAATATTTTGTGGTACCTTACACATTGCTTAGGAACTCTAGATAGAAAATTCACTCCTTCTAGCTTTTTGTTATGTGTCTTTAAATAAATTTTGTTTGTTCATTCCCCTTAAACAATTTAGACATTGTCCTTAATTTCTTTAAATTTTAAAGTGACAAGCAATTTTTATGGGCCAAGTTAGGAGTGGGTAAAAGAAACTATAAACTAAGCAAATTTTTTGAATTACACTTTTTCAATCAAATTTTCTCTTAAGTGAATATCGATTCATACATTCAATTACCGTTTCCAACAATGCATCCAGCAACAAAGAATCACAAATTTTCTTTTTGTTTTGGTGATAATTTCATAGAGAAGAACAAAAACTGAGGAAAAGAGTGAAAATTAAAAAAAAAAGATAAAACCTCAAAATTGGAAAGAAAAAAAGTCATGAAAAAGGTTAAAAATGTATAAAACAACATTCCCTAGAATGAAAAATTTGATAGAAAATGTGTGAATGATTGAAAAAAGTTGGTTGTGTCACATGAAACTTTTACCATGTGTTTAGATGTTTTTCATTAATAGAACGGAATAGAATAAGTGGGGATGAATCAGAAAGGAAATGGAAAGAATGGAACATAGTTTTTCCCTCTTTGTTTGGAAGATTCATTAACAGGACGGAACGGAATATGTGTTCCTCCCATTCCACCTCAATTTTGGGGGGAACAAAAATTAAGTATTTAAGGGGGAGAGGGGGGGAATGATTTTGAATGTGTTCTATTCCGTTCCTATACACTTTAAAACTCCTAAACGTAGAAAATTATTTTTGTTTCCTTAATTTCCTTTCATTTCCCTCAATTACTTGTCATCGAAACATAGTGTTAAAGAAATGGAGGGACAACATCTAAATTGTTCAAGGATTGAACAACAAAATTTAGAGACAGACACACATAACAATGATGCTAGAAAGTGCCTTCGTAAGCAATGCATATATAATAATGCACCACAAATTACCTTTCTCGCCACCTCCTCCTCTCTTTGTCATGTCCTTTACTGGAGGGATGACCATTCAAAATTTCCCTCACTCTCCGTTCTTACTCTTTGCTTTGTGTGTATCCTTCCCTTTCCCTATCCCTTCCCTACTCCTATAGAAGGGCAGAAGGGTAACACCTCTGACGTGGTTGGACTTATTCAGGAATCCTGTACCGTTACATGATATGACTTGGCCAACCTCCTCCTCAGAAGGAAAGGTTGGGCAACGTTTGTGTTTGTTAAGCCGAAAAAACACGGACTATCATATGACCAAGTTAGTTTTAGGAATTAAACCAAAGGAACCAAATATGAGTATGGTTTGTATAAATGGGCCAAAAGGTTTCATGCTCAAATACAGGATCTCTTATTTTGAATTTTCAAATTTTAAATAAAAGAAACATTTTTCACTTCTTTTAAAATAGTAAAACAAATATTATAATTATTACTTTTAATTTATTTTTTAATAAATTTAAAATGCTTGGATAAAATTGAATGCTGAAAATATATTTTAATTTGGTCAATAGATTAACTTGTTTCCCAACAGGTATTTTATGGCAATTCGTGATGATATCATTAGTTTAAACTTTTGAACCTATCCAAACATTTTTATCCTTTTATATACGTGTAAATTTCGCAGTACCCAATTTCAATGAAATTTAAATTATGATATAATTTTCAAATTTAAATTTGATTTGATGCACTAACAATATGAAATTTCTTACACTATCATCTAATAATACATATTACCATGTCATTAAGATATTTAGACTTTTTAAGTAGTGAGATTGTGATAATTTAACTTTTTTAATGACTTAACAATATATAATTAAATAATATTAATATAAAAAGTCTTAGATAGTACATAAATTTTTTTTTATCATATACAACATTTCATATTGTTATTCAAATATTTCAAACTAACAAAAGATTAAAATTAAACTCTACTCGAAAGTTCATTAAAGATTTTGGAAAAGAGGATAGTAAGATAAATCATTAGCCTTGTTCTAGATCAGGTTATCAGTCATGGATTAGGATTAACTCAACTCACTAGAATGGTACTTAGATATTTTTAGGCACAATCTTGATAAGCATATATGTCTATTTATTAGATATAAATCTTTCAAAGAATACTTGATAGATATGAATACTAATTACATCTTACATAAATATAGAGAAATTAGTTAAAAGAAATCACAATCTCTTATGGATTCTAATCCTAAATAACAATATTCAACTTTGATTGAGTTACGATTCTTAACACACAAAATACTCCTATAAATACCCTGCAATATATCAAAAGTATGTATCTAATCCAATTCTATACACTACTATCATTGTGCATAGTCTAACTTGAGCGTCAAAATGTCTTTTGCAGGTACCCACGCATTCGTACTATCGCGTCTGTCGCGACCGTGATCGCGGCGGGAGCGGCGAAACAAAATAAATTGTTAGGAGTCGCCACCAATTTTATTAAAATTAAGAAAATTTGGAAAACCCTTTTAGAAAATGGTCTTTGGAACCAGATTAGATTCGGGAGTCGGTTATACATAGGGAAGGGTGAAGACTTAGCCCCACAGCACCCCTAATACATCCGTTTTAAAACGATTATCCTAAATTAGTTATGCAAAACTTAATAATCTCATAATATATTTGTTTTACCCATTTTTATTAAAAAAAACTAAAAAACCAATAATTTGTGAAAATTTAAAATTTGGCTTAACGAAATAAAAATCCCGCTCTTACGTATCCTCAGGTGGAATGAGGAACTCAAAGTCACGTAATTTTATAGAAAATAAATGTGAGTTTGTTAATTTTATTTAAAGAAAAGATTTAAATTTTTTATTTTATAAAAATTTGAATTAACAAGTCATCGCGACTCTGTTAAAAATTAAGGTTTGAATAGCTCACATCACGCTAGAGACGTCACCCATTGATTATTATTAAATGAAATTTTTTTTATCTAAAATTATCTTAAAAAAAGAAAAAAAGAAAAATAAAAAAATGAATTTTGAATCTTTATTAAATATGAATTTATTTTTAAAAAAGTATTTCGAATCATTATGTTGTCACAATTCAAATGATCCAAAAATGGTTACAAGATTAACAGGCTGTCATAACTTGGTTAATCCTGTTTTTTTTTAAAAAATTTAATTAGTTTACATTTTCACCTTTTCAAATTTTCTTCTATTTTTTGTCTTTTTTTGTTTTTTTTACTTCCTTTTTATTTAGCCCTTTAGATTTAAGCCCATTTTCAAAAAAAAAAAATCAGAACAAAAAAATAGACAACAGAGTTCTTACGAAAGAGCAAAACAAAAGGGGTATTATGTTGAAATGGAACAAAAGGGAGACTCAAGCAGAGAAGCGACGGCAGAGCGGTGCGAAGACTCAACCTGGCTCAGGTAGCAACACGGACGGCGACGGCAGCCCAGATCTATGATGCGGTGGTTCCGGTATGCGCGCTCAGAACATGCATGGGCTTGGTGGAGCGGCGGCGAGCAGGTTAGAGGCGACGGGTCGGTTTCACGGTGCCGAATTCGACGGTTTGGGCCGAGGTCCTGGTTCATGTTTGTCGGCGGTCTGGACGTTGGCTGGAGCGAGTCGTGCGGGTCGACTGGTCCACGGTTGAGGGTGACAGGATCTGCGGTGCTGCATGGTGGTAGTTCGACGGCTTGGCCGAATGGTCCGTGTAGAGCGGCTTCTGGTCCACGGTTGAGGGGAGCGGCGAATCTGGTTTCAGAGCAGAGGTGCGGCTGGTGTGAGTCACGATTGGGCTGGGTTGGTTCTGGTTGGGTAAGGATGTAGGGGGTGGTGTTTTTGGTTAAGGAAGAAGTTGAAGGTGATGGCTTTGGGTGATGGTGGCTGTTTGGAGAATGGTGGGATTGGGTGTTGAAGATGATGGTGAGGATAATGAAGGCTGGTTGGTTAAAGGGATGATGGTGATGAATGTTATGGAGAAAAAGTGATTTTGGGAAGATGATGGGAGGTTGGCAGTAATGGTATGGTTTTAGATGGCGAGTTGACTCGTTGGAAGATGAAGGAAAGCTACGTGAGTGAAAAATAATAATATGGCTTAGGCTGAGTGTATTTTAGCTGAAAAGTTAAGGTGAAGTCCTCTTAATGGTATGGGTTATAGGTTTTTATAGGAGGAGATAGGCTGAAGAGTTTAAGTTGAAGTGTGATTAAAATTTGTTTAGGTAGAGTATTGGGTTGTTTAGGATGATAAGGACTAATTTGTTTAGGATGAGTGTTGGGGTTGGTTTAGGATAAGTGTTAGAATTAGATTGTGAGATGGATAATGGGTAAATGGGTCAAATGCGTTAATGGGTAGGATAATGGATTGATGGACCAATTGGGTTGGATAATGGGTTATGGTTCAATGGGTAAGAAAATGGGCTAAAGATGAGTCTTTTCTTTTAATTTTTTTTCTTAAATTTTTCTTTATTTACAAAATGACCCGGATAAAATTTGGTGTTCACAGTTGCCCCTCTTTACTTGTTTCTTACCAGATAAAAAGAATAACCACAATTTTTCATTTTATCATAGTAAAGAACGAGTAAAGAAATGAACCCAAATTTTGTTCGGGAGAAACAAAAAAACAATGTGAGAACAAAAATGTGAATAGCGATGCGCTCAAAGATAAATGGAGAAAGACAGTGGGCTACTGTGTCCCGAAATTTAAAAGACAATGGGCTACTGCGTCCCGAAAATAAAAAGACAGCGGGCTATTGCATCCCGAAATTTAAAAGACAGTGGGCTACTGCGTCCTGAAATTTAAAAAATAATGGGCTACTGCGTCCTGAAATTTAAAAGACAATGGACTACTGCGTCTCGAAATTTAAAAGACAATAGACATCTGCGTCCCGAAAAGATTTTTTTCTTCTTTTTTTTTCCTCTTTTTTATTCTTTTTCTTTCTTTCTTTCTTTTTTAATTTTATATTAATGCCTTGAAAATGTAAGATGATGTATTTTAAAAACATTTGAAACAACGCTTACCTGGAAAAGCTTTGACCAATCAAACCTTCGTTCACGTGTTTTTCTTCATCAAACCCTTCGACTCGTTAGGAAATCCTCTTGACCTTATTTCCCTTCTTCTTTTTTTCTTTTTGTCTTTTCTTTATTTTTATTTTTTTTGACACCTCCTCAGATTATAGACTTGGAAAGTTGTAAAGCCATCAAGTAAAGACTTGTAATTCTTTTTTACGCCATCAGGCCATGAACCCGAAATTTTGTGAAATCCATCAAGTCAAGGACTTGGGATGTTCTAAAGAGACAAATAAATCTATCTTTGAAATGTCTCTTAGTGGAATTGAGATTTCCTTAAAACATGAGCTTCCTCGAAAAAGCTTATGCAATTAATCTGCTTTCATGCTCGCTTTCTGACTTTCCTTCAAAATTCTCACTTTCATCTCTTTTTTCTTGAGTACCTCTTATTTCTAAATTATCCTTTGAGATAACATTATCCTTCAATTAGAATTTCCAAATTCTCTTTAGTCTGAATTGTTCATCCAGAGATTGTCAGTAGATGATCAAATCATAATGTTGTACTCATGTTCACTTACCTGAAGCATTACGCAATAGACAAATATGGATTTGAAAGTACAACAGAAAAGAAATTTACTAATGAACAACTTTTATATTGGTCTTGGAAGTTTGATTACACAAAAAGGAAAAAGATACAAACGATGGTATGAGATTGAAAGAAGTGTTGACCCGATATAAATAGGTTTGACCTTCATGAGACCAATCTTTAGTTGTCTACTAGACATTATGGCCAAGGATTTTCTTCTATTGAATATTTACATCAAGCCAAATTGAACCAAAGTGAAATTTGCCCATGACTAAGACTGAATTGAGTAGGACCAAGACCTGTCCTAGTGACTAAAAGATTTGCCCAAGACAAATTGAACCAAGGAAAGGAAAAATTGTCCCAATTTAAAGCTGAGTCGATTGGGGTACAAACTTGTCCTAGTGTAAGGCCAAATTGAACCAAAGAAAAAAATTTTCCCAGTCTAGGACAGAAATGAATAAGGCAGGAGCTCATCCTAGTGACAAAAAAATTTGCTCCAGTGTAGATTAAATTGAACCAGGGAAAGAATGCCTCAGTGTAGAGCCAACTCGAACAGGATAGAAACTCGCCCTAGTGTAAATCTTTTTTTTTTTCTTTTCATTTTCTCTTTTTTTTTTAAGAAGCAATGAACTAAATACTTGGACAAGCGTAACTTTTGTCTCAAAATTAAAGTTAACGAAAATGACAACAAACCTTCATTGATCAGAATGGACTTTTTGAAACTTGTAACGTGGCCAAGACTAGGGGTTATGAAAGAAAAGATTTAAGACTCAAACAAGTGTTTAAGGGTGGAATGGGACTAAGGATCATTGTTCAAAATTAAACTTCATCAACTACTTTTCCACTTTCAAACACATTTTTCTCTTATTATTCTCTGTTTCTTCCCCATTTCATTTCATCATTTTTTTATTTTTACCCCTTTCATCTTTTCTTTTTTATTCATCATGACAATCAACCTTTGTTTCGTGCTATCCCCTAGTATAGGGGTGATCCTTATCCAGGGTTTATTGAAAAAAAATTCAAGCTCAAAAGGGGTAATAATGGATAAGAAATTTTATAAAAGATAGAGAAAAATGACTAATTTTCATTTTCAAATCATGATTGTTTATTTTCAAAACTTTAATTTTGAGACAAAAAGATTGTGCAAACCAAGTGATTACTTCTTTGCTCTTTTTTTATTTTTTTTTTTATTTTTTTTTTCTTTTGCAAAGACACTTACACATACAGATCCAACTAAGAATTACCAAGGAAGACGCCTTAAAGAAATGAAAGAAAGATAAAGTGATGAAAGGAAACAAGGTACCCATGCAAATTCATTAAATTAATGTTTTAAGAAAGTTAACATGAGTCCAACATCACTAATTATCACTTCAAGAGTTGTTAACAATACTAGGTCCAACTATTTCTTAAACGTTAAGCTTTCCATAAGCAATTAACTTTCTTACTGCAGTCTTGAAAAATTCACAATCTTCAATTGAGTGTCCTGAGATATTCATGTGGTATTTGCAAGTTAAATTCGGGTTATGCCACTTTGGAAATGGTGGTTCAAAGGGACCTACAGGATTTCCTGAGATGAGGTGAGCATCAAACAACCTTTGGAATAAATCTGCATTTGAAATGGATAGTTTTGGGAAAGAAGGTAGGTTTCGGGGGCGAGAGCGGCCTTGATTTTGAAAGTTAGACCGAGGTTGTGGGTGATTTGGGAAGTTTTATGAAGATGAAGGTGAGTATTGGGTATAGATTGGGCGATATGGTTGAGGTATGGAAATGTTATTAATTTGGAGTTGCGGGATTTGAGGTGTATTTATGGGAGGGGCAGTTAGGCCAGGTAAATGAGAAGATGTAGGCGTTTGATAAGGAAGGTAAGAGTTTGAGTTATATGGAGAGGTTCGGTAAGCGGGGTAAGATGGTGGATAGCGGGGTTGTGAAGGTGGTTAGTTTTGCACATAACTCACCTCAAGGTCCTTTTTCTTAGAGGGAAATCCCTTCTTAAAACTATCTTCATTATTGCCAGTTGGCAATTTTCCAGCCTTTACCAGAATTTTAATCCTTTCTCCAACTGCAATTAAATCAACAAAGTCTCGGTAAATGACGCCCGCTATTGTCCCGACATAGGGAGCTCCTAAAGTCCCCAAAAAGTATGAGCACATTTCCATCAGAGTCAATGGCGGTTGTACTTATGCAGCTAGAGCTCTTCACCTCTGGGCATACTGCTTGAATGTCTCTTCATTTTTCTTTTCCAGTGTTCCCAACTGCTCTCGAGTTGGGGCCGTATCCAGATTAAACCGATGTTGTCCCATAAACAAATTTGCCCAATTATCCCAAGAAGAGATTTTCGAAAGGTCTTATTGGATACACCATTCCAAAGCAGGTCCTGTCAAACTTTCATAAAAGAAGCTGACGAGGAACTTCCAGTCCTTTGACCAAATGAACATTTTAGTAATGTAAGTTTTTAAGTAGAAAAAGGGTTGGTGCTCCCATCATATTTGTCAAATTCTAGAATTTTAAAATCCTTGGAGATGATGATGTTAGTAGTAGGACACAACTCTTCTATCCCGAGGGAACCATAGTTGTTAGGACCCTTGATCACTTTGGTGTGTTCCTCCATCTTTTCCATCCACTCTTCTTTCATCTTATCATTCTGAAGAGTTGCATGTCTTGTACCAGAAGGAAATCCAGTCGGTATCAGGATGGACATATGTGGTGGTTCCCACGTGAACTCGGTGTTACCATGAGCCTTATTTCGAGTACCTTCCAATGAATGATATCCTTCTCCGATGGGAATCACTAACGATGCAATATTTGAGGTTGCTCCTACAAAAGGAATTTCAGTGGTGACCCCAGGATTTGTTCCCATGGAAATGATATTTGGAGGGTGTGAGTGTGCTCCAGTTACTCTTATACCTCTGGCTGCCCCAATCAAGGAAAGAGTCTCCCTCATGGCTGACAACATTTCTTCCATTCTTCTTTGAGACTTTTTCATCTCATCTACTTCCATACTCAGATTTCTTCCTTCATTTTTAGCTGTCATTATTGCAAGCTTTGTTCGAGCCCTTGTGTTATGAACTCGGGTTTGATTGGTGTCTTCTTTCTTTGGTCGTGCAATGGTACTGAGCACGGTAATACCAAACAAAAATAATGAGATGAAATGAAATGAATGAGATTCATGAGATACATAAGATGAAATGGAAACATTTTTTCTTTCTTTTTTTTTAAAAAAATGCAATGAATGTCATGAAAATGCATGATTTTTTTATATTTTTTAATATATTTTTTAAAATACTAGGAATGCTATGAAAATACATAATTTTTATTTTATTTTATTTTATTTTTAAAATGTTAGGAATGCTATGAAAATGCATTTTTTTTTATTTTTTTTCAAATATGCCATGAAAATGCATGATGCTATTTTTTTTTAAAAAAAGGATGACTATATAAAGAAGAAGTACGCTCCCTTCGTGTCCTAAGGTATTGCCTTAAACGGAGGAATTCTATCATAAGGATCTATGGGTCTTTCTGATTCGTGAAAACTTTCATTGGATGACTCTTCTATTCTAAAGATCTCTAGAGCCAAGTCCAATTTCAAAATGTTAACCACGAAATAGTGGCTAAACTACTAGATGTGAGACATTCGTGAAAAATGCGCACTCTAGATGAGATTTTCGCAATAACTAAACAAGATGTACATCCAAAATGGCTATTATTACACAACATCTTCTTAACTTAGGCTTCACTCAGACCCGGGTCTAAGGCCTCACTCGAATGTGTGTGATAAACGTATAGGTGCGGTAGGTGTAGGAAGCGTACAAACAAAAACAAAAACAAAACAAAAATTCCCAATAACAAAATAATTAACAAAATGGTTAAAAAATAATTAAAAAAATTAGAAACAAAAAAGAAAAGGTAAAACAAATATACAAAGATTACAAAATTTTACATAATCAACTTATATGAACTTGACTCTCAAGTAGTCCCCAGCGGAGTTGCCATCTGTCGTGACCGTGATCACGGCGAGAGCGGCGAAACAAAATAAATTGTTAGAAGTCGCCACTAATTTTTTTAAAATTAGGAAAAATTAGAAAATCCTTTTAGAAAATAGTCTTTGGAACCAGATTAGATTCGAAAGTCGGTTATGCATAGAGAAGGGTGAAGACTTAGCCCCACAGCACCCCTAATACATCCATTTTAAAATAGTTACCCTAAATTAGTTATGCAAATCTTAATAATATCATAATATATTTGTTTTACCCATTTTTATTAAAAAACTAAAACCAATAATTTGTGAAAATTTAAAATTTGGCTTGACGAAATAAAAATCTCACTCTTACGTATCCTCAGGTGTAATGAGGAACTCAAAGTCATGTAGTTCTATAGAAAATAAGTGTGAGTTTGTTGATTTTATTTAAAGAAAAGATTTAAATTTTTTATTTTATAAAAATTTGAATTAACAAGTCGTTGCGACTCTGTTAATCAAATTAAGGTTTGAATAGGTGAAGCTCGCGTCACGCTAGAGACGTCACCCATTGATTATTATTAAATGAATTTTTTTATCTAAAATTATCTAAAAAAAAGAAACAAATAATAAAAAAAATGAATTTTGAATCTTTATTAAATATTAATTTATTTTTAAAAAGTATTTCGAATCATTATATTGTCACAACTCAAATGATCAAAAAATAATTACAAGATTAACAGGCTGTCACAACTCGGTTAATCCTGTTTTTTTTTTAAAAAAAATTAATTAGTTTACATTTTCACCTTTTCAAATTTTCTTTTATTTTGTCTTTTTTCATTTTTTTTTATACTTCCTTTTAATTTGGCCATTAGATTTAAGCCCATTTTCAAAAAAAAAAAAAGCAGAACAAAAAGATAGACAATAGAGTTCTTACGAAAGAGCAAAACAAAAGGGGTATTATGTTGAAATGGAACAAAAGGGAGACTCAGGCAGAGAAGCGACGGCAGAGCGATGCGATGACTCAGCCTACCGTGTCACGGAGATTTCCATCTTCAACCACCAAATCAGGTATTCATCTGAACTTTATTTAGAACATTGATGACGTTTGTAGAAAACGATAAACTTCGATTCTCATCACCACCATCATAATCACTACCAGGCAAAACCGCCGCTTGAAGTCATTGGAAATTGTCTGAACTCGCCGGAGAAAAAGGCAGAAATGAAGAACGAGGGAGAAAAGTGGGGGGAAAGAATCCTCACTCCTATTTATAGCCACAACAGGTCACTCAACCACCTATTCAGCCTTCTATTACACACGGCTTTGCTCATGACCTTTACGAGACGAGACAAGTTGCAACAGGGACGAGCCATTCACCAACACAAAGCAACGACCTTTAATATTTCTAAACCAATAATGGCATCCCTGATAGTGTACAAGATCGAAAACTTCCTTGCTCTCCGCCGTCATCTATTCGACGTGAAGAGAAAAATAAGGGAGTCCAGATAAGCATTAATTATTCCATTTCCATTATCTATTAATTGGCATCTTTTGTTCGCATTTATCAGCACCTACGGTTGTCTATTATGTTGTTATGACCCTGCATTCATTGCATTTAATATCCAGAGGTCTCATTACCATTGCTTCCTCCAAATTGACGTATGCAAACTTCGATGATCAAGGATTAACATTGATTGGCTTAGCGCCCTTATTATTCAGACATTTAAATCATGATCATAGACATCGTGGATGGGTATGACGCAAATTGCCTACTGGCTTTACACTAACTGCTTATTGCTTAGCATTACTATCATTTTAATGACACCTTTACGCAATTATTATATATCTACTCCCAACATCAATTTCCATCCCAGGCTTCATATTTATCAGTTTTTTTCTACTAGGATAGCTTAGCAATATTTGCCACTACTCCTAACATCATTGATCACCAATTGGTACATCTTTAATTATCGCATTGACGTGCGTGATTGTCATAGCATCAATCTTCATAGACCTTTGTCAAACCAATATCTCTATTAGCATGACTTGCCACAAATCCATAGAAAAATGGTTTGGCAGCCATCATACATAACAAAGGGTGAATATCAACTATGAAAGCTAATCTGTTGTAAATATATGGCACCTCGACCCCCTTGCTGCACCTCATGCCTATATTGCACTGGCAAACTAAATTGAGGCTTCTAAAACTTGCAAACATTAGCCAGGCTTTGTTCTCAAGGTTTGATCTCATCTAAGTCAGTATCTTGGCAGGATTCCATCCTGGCTAAGAAGCGTCAAGGACCTTAGCATTCTTCCATCTAGGTCAGTACCTCGACCGTGACTTTAAGTCCACAAGTACTTCAACTCATTCTTATCTAAGCCAGTACCTTGACCTTGACTTTGAGTCTACGAGTATTTCGGCTCATTCTCATCTAAGCTAGTACCTCAGTCGTGACTTTAAGTTCACGAGTATTTCGGCCTGACACAACCCACAAGGTTACTACACCTTGGCGAGGTCTAAGGAATACAAGGTTCAAAAATAATCAGTTATTTCGATATCTATACATGATGGCCAAACTGAGGAATTCACTTAACTATTGTCTGAGGTCAAGGAGTACATTCAACGGTTTTTACCTGTACCTTTATGACTTGACAAGACCCATAAATCGACCAGGTTTACAAAGGTTAAGCATAGCCGACCATTGCCCGAGACAGTGGAGTCCACACTAAGAGGCTTCCGTGTAAACTATACTCCACAATTTCAAATTAACTCATAAACCTAAAGGTTTGACATGGTTACAACACTAAATCTAACATATAAGTCTAACAAAGGTTTAACGTGGTTACGCGCTTCAAGTACAACACTAAGCCTAACATCACTCCAAGAGGCTTTCGTGTCACATTTCACCTAAAGTTTGACTAAGTGTCATCCATTCCTAAACGAACCCAACCATTGAGATCGAACATTAGACTCATCTTGGTTAGGTAAAACAAATGTTCGTTAATAGCCACTGAGATCGAGCGTTGGATCCACATGGGGGACAACCTACTACATATCCCGGATAATGGTACGATGACTTAAGCAGAGTGATCCATTCTAGATCCCAATCTTACTCATTAACCCCGGAGGCATACTATAAAACATCATGAACCTCGACCCTTTGGAAAAAACATTGCAAGATCTGACATTAACATTATGACTTAGATCCCTTTGTCCATCGCGTGTTGTGTTCCTGCTGAACTCGGATAACTTGACACTTAACTGTAACATCTAAGCGTCACGCTGGAGACATCTGTTCTGTATCAAGTTTTGGGTTAGCGATTAGGAGCAACTTAGTCCACCAGAATAGTATCTCAGATATTTATACACATTATTAGATAAGAACATTTACTTATTTATTAGGCATAAATCTCTCAAAGAATCCTTGATAAATATGAACATTACCTACATCCTACACAAATAGAGAAATTAGTTAAAAGAGATAACAATATTATAGATTCTCATCCTAAATAATAACATTCAATTCAGATTAAATTACGATTCTCATCACCCAAGACACTCCTATAAATACCCTGCAAAGTCTCCAAAGTATGCATCCAATTCAATTCTATATAATGTAATCATTGTGTACGGTCTAACTTAAACGTCAGAGTGTCTTTTACAAGTACTCAACCCCTCACACCGCCGCTACTACTACTATGCCATGGAGGTTTCCTTGATAAATATGTTCATATTTATCAAAGAATCCTTGATAAATATGAACATTAACTACATCCCACACAAATAGAGAAATTAATTAAAAGAGATAACAATCTTATAGATTCTGATACTAAATAATAGCATTCAATTCAAATTAAACTACGATTCTCATCACCCAAGACGCTCTTATAAATACTCTACAAAGTCTCAAAAGTATGCATCCAATTCAATTCTATACACTGTTATCATTGTGCACGGTCTAACTTAAACATCAGAGTGTCTTTTACAAACACTCACTCCCTCGCACCACTGCTACTACTACCATGCCATGAAGGTTTCCACCTTCAACCATCAAATTAGGTATTCCTCTTAACCTTGTTCAGAATAAGATTTAAAGTTGATCTCGAAATCAAAGTGTTTTTAAAAATACTTAGCGCTACTTAGACAAAATATTTTTAATGTAACTCCCAATATTTTTAAAAATCACAGTATTAATTTATGAGATTTATATGAACTCTGAGCCCTCACCTAGGGATTTAATTCCCCTAAATATAGATAAAACTGTTAAGCAAAAATAGAGAACATATTCACAGAATCAAGTGCTTCTTGATATGACCAAATGGTTAAAGAACAAAAGAGTACTACTTTCTATTATGGAGCCGTGGGAGATGGTGATTCACTGATTCAAATATATAATGTACAAATCAAATTGTCATGTGTTTCGGGAGCCAAGTGGTGAGCTACTTCTTTAACTATCCACTTCACTGCACATGAAAAGGTTTCCTAGGAGTAGGTGCTCGATTTTCCATTGATTGCAATCTCTGTTTGAGATGAAAAACTTCATACTGTACAACAACCAACAAAGAGATGACAACATGTCTAAGAAGTCCAAGGATGTTTGGTGAAAACATTATAACATAATGAACCGGACACAGACGAGTGGAAACATTTTAAAAGAATTGAATGAATAGTACCAAGAAACTCCAACACAACCAGCATCTCATACTTCTCAATTTCAATAACATATTTGGAACATAAAATTATATAGTTCACCAAGGTTAGAAATCAATCCTGTAGTTGATCAATCCAAAGAAGTACCTGTAGTTGGAATGCCCTAGCTCTTTCTCCTGCAATAACTCCTCTTGTTGAGTGCAACTCCTACAACAAAATTTAATCAGCCAATAATAACCTTGTATACAAGTATCCAAGTGCTTCCATCAAATGATGTGACATATACCTTCTGCGTGTCGTCTAAAACAGCCTTGAGGAAGGCCACATCATGCTCAAGCCTTACATTGTCAGAGTGGACCATGTTTGATAGGCTGTTAGCCTCTTCTTGGGCTAACTCTAAACCGGCCAGCCTCTCTCTCAGTAATTCCATCTCCTTCAGTGTGTCAGCCAATTTTTTCTCCATTTCCTGCTTGCTTTTAAGAACAGATGCTAAGCTTTTCTCCACAGCTTCTCTGCTTGCGAGGGAAGCTGCCAATTGTCCCTCCAGAATCCCATTTTTCCTTATTAGGGCAGCCACTTTACTTTCATAATAATGATAGATATTTGAAGGAGTAGACAATGATCCTGATTTATTGTATTCAGGAAATGACACATCATCACTTTCTAGCGTGACATTTTCAAATCCTTGGTTTTGTTGATTTGGAATTCCAGATACCAACACCTGTTGTTCCTCCATATTGATCTTGGCTCCACTAATGTTCACCAGATTACCATGATCATTTTCATTTGTTCTGTGATCTGCTGCCTGAAATGTACCACAAATTAAAATATCATGTTTCATTTTTTAATATTTTTGTGTCAGATGTTAGCATCAGCCATCAGGATTGGAATAGTAATTAGTAATTACTAATTAATATTTAGTACGAGTTGAGATATTTTTAACATTAAAATATATGGTTTTTGACAATTATAAAACACATCTTATCTACATGCAATGAGGGGTGAGGAGATGTTATAGATGCTAGTATCAGGCAAACCCAGCATAGAATATGGCATTTGTTTCAAGAAACCTCGCTCCATAAGCAGCTCATCACTGGCATTATATGCAGTCCATGCAAATATGGAATGGAATTGCTATAAATATTGATGTTTATTACAAGTTGAACACCACAATATACGGTTATGACTTCTGAATGTAGAAATTATGAAGTAATCATTTTTCCCTAAAGCAAAATATTATCTCAAAAAAGGAACTAGACAAAGGGATTTATTTTAGAGGGAGATAACAGAATCCTGTGAGAAGAATATACGACGGAATATAAGACACAGGGCAAGACCCAACCCAAATATTGTGACATATTTAAAAAAAATACTTAATTGCATATATGTGTGTGTGTGTGCATGTGTTTTAGAGATATGTTCAGGGTAGGGGGTTAATAAAATCAGACAATCTTTATAACAAGTACATAATATAAACAAATCCTTATTTATATTTATGCAGGTTGAAACAAGAGGCGGTAAACTTTAGGATATGCATCAGGTAAAATGCCTAAGGTGTGTCCATCATGTGTTAAAAACACATTGGAAAACTATCCAACACTTCGAGGTGTCCAAGAAGTGTTCTTATATCAGAACATATGGTCATCATTAATAAAAAAAAAAGTGTTTTACCCGAGGGAAAGAATTTTCGTCTGAGTTCTTGTCCATCTTGACATCTGTATTGTATTCTTCATGATCAAATTGCTTGTGAAGAGAGACGTTGGTGGGGGGGAAATTGGGATCTACAACCAGGGATTCTGACAGAGATTTCCTTCGAGAACCATGTTCAATTGCAGATGCTAGATTTTGTCTAGCAACAGAGTCAACTAAACGTTGGGAACAATCATTAAGTTGAGAGGCTAATCTAGTGGATGATGAATGTTTTTCAAGTATTATAGATGCTGGACCTTTACTGGGAGTTGACCGTCTTCCCAGTGTTGATTCATTCTTTTCCATTATCAACACTTCCACCTGTTAGGTCAAGAAGAAAAAGGTTTTATGTTCAATAAGAATGAACTCAAACATTAACTTCATACTTTTTGTCAAACCTGATTTGATGGCTCTTTTTTGGATCCCCCAAATGCAACAAGAAAGTCCTTTTCCTTGTGCTGCACGAGTACCAGGCTGAAACCCTGGTAATACAACAGATCTTATAAGCAGGCTTTTAAATGATCAAGAAGAAAGTATGGTCATCCATACCAAATATAAGGCATCTAGAAAAAATCATGTTATTAGTATGGAGCTGCTGCATAATAACCTTTTACTTAATTAAAAAAAATTCCACAAAACAAGTCCAGTAGGCAGCAGCAGATGAATGATAGGCAAACATGGCATAGGAAAAACAAGCATAGCTCACCTTGTTGGTAGTGATAGAAGACGGAGGTGATGCAATTGCCACAGACCATTCGCTTTTTACAATATCAAATATCAGAGTCTCTCCATGTCCTGGAAAATGTAGTGGAATAATAGAATATTTAAAAAGAAATAGAATAAGGCGAGTTTATACAGTAAGTGTGAAATAGGAAGAGGGAAAGTGATAAGACTTGTAAAACTGAATTGTAGAGACCATAGCTCAAAGCATAAAAAAGCATCAATACTAACTACAATTAAATCTACTTTAAGAATATTAGCTTCCCAGCTAATATATAGAACATAATTTCAGCTAGATCATTTTGTGCCAAGGAAAAAAAAAATGCTTGAAATGCTTGAAAGCCTATTAATATATAATATTCTTTTTTCCCTTCTTTCCTTTATAGTCCGAATTCACTACCCTATCTGTTCTTCTTCCTATAAAAGTATTGTTTCTCCAGTTCTCATGGCCCCAATTTTTAATATTGCCCAAAATTTAAAACTGAAAGAACAAGAGAAATGCTCACAAAGTTTATACAACCAACAGCATAAGACTGGAAATGAAAGGTAAGAGTAATAAGTATGATACAGTAACCACGGAATAAAACAGTTAAGGTTAATGCATAAATTACTTCTCCGGAGTTGAAGCATAAGAACAGAGGTTCAAAATACAGAAATAAATAGCATGATTTCACATTATGAACAAATGCTTCTTCCATTGTAAAACATACGTTTTTTCTTGCTTCCACCCCCTGTAATATACCATTTAGTACCACATAGGATGCCACAACAACCAGCTCTAGGTGACGGATGGAAACCTCGTATCTTTACTCTTGACCATGCCATCTGAAGGAACATATATTTTCATCAAATTATATAGTGGATGAACATTTAATCTGCACCTTGGAGAAATCAAGTAGTTTCACTGCATGGTCTTGCATCATAGACATATTAGAGACCTAGAGAGCCCACTCACCGTTTCAAAGTCAAGTGAATATAAATCATTTAAGGTCCTGGATTTTGATGATCCTCCAAATATAAAAAGAATTTTATCATCATAAAGAGCCGCTACATGGTTGAATCTTGGAGAAGGTGCTGTTCCCCTGCAAGTAATATAATTTCAAAAGATTTATGAAAAAAAAAAATTCAAAAGCAATGTAACATTTATATCAGGTGATTATGAGCAGATAATCACATCAAAGTCCGACCTTTTCTTTACAATTTTTTTTTTATTTCATATCAGAAGCCTGAGCACACTTACGTGTAGTGAAGTGGAAGCCACGTCAAGGACTTGAGATCAAACATATGTAGATCATTCAGTTTCCTCCTTTTTGCATCTTCACCCCCAAACAATATTAAAATAGAGCTTGCCCTAACAACACTGTGACCACAGCGAGCAACCTACGAAGAACAAAATCTTTGATCAGTACTGCGTAGTTAAAGCTCCAGGTGTCAAAATCAACATAGAGATTTCAATTGAAGAAAATAAAGGATATGTTAGTTTTGGTAATGCGTCATTACAGATTTTATTTCTATATTATTTCTCCGCAATTGTTTATGCTCTTGAATTCCTCATAATGTAACTTGTCAGATGCAATATGAGAATTACATCCTTGTCATGTGTGAAAAATATCAATTTGATCAAGATACAAAGGTGTTCCATCCATTGGGTAGTCCTCAATCATAATCTAGCTCAATTTTTTAAAAACATTTTAATTAATCAAGAATTATTATCATGGTATACTAATATGATGGAGCAAAATATGTAATCCAGTATCACACTCACTAATATTTGGGTTCCATATATCAATAGAGACAATTTCCAAGAGCAACTTTTACCAGTGAGGTTATTTGCACAATTATCAAATGAAAATTCCTACCGGTATCTCTCCCTTTGCCTCCATGTGAGACCAGCACTCTGTCTCTGTATCAAATGCCCATACTACAAACACCAAAAAGATAATCAGAACAATTTCACAGCATAAACCAGGACAGAGCTATTACATGTAAATGACATGAAGCTGAACCTGAAATTCTGTCACTTCCTGGGTCTGTTTTCCCTCCAATGAGGAGTGCCTTTTTCCCCCAGGAAACCTGGTCAAATTATCATCAAGTGCAAGAGAATTGAGACTGGAGACAAATCATTATCAATTACAAATTTAAAACAAAAGACCATTCAACGCAAAACACTTGATTCAGGGAAGCATTATAAGATCATTCAATGAGGTTGATCATATCATTAAGCAGAACATTTATGGCCGCCAGAATTTACTGATGAATACAGTGCTTGGACACATAAGGGTGGGCAGCTTTTTCTACTATTTTGAGAAATTCAGTTTCATGAACTTTCCATCTTAAGAGACATGTTATTCCACTTCTTGTACAATGAATGAAGCAATGTCAAATGAAATAATGAAACAAGAAGAGGAGAGCATTCTCAATAACACAAATATATAACATAATTAGAATGGTAGTATGCTGAGAATGTGTTGCTATTGGGATAAACTTACCAAACTATGACCCTTGCATGCTGGAATCTTTAGTGGCAGACTGCTTGGTGACAAGTAAAGCTTTGAGGATGCTGTGGTCCATGAAAATCTGTCAAAATTTAGCACCTGACGATAAAAAAATTAATAGCATCCAGATCACAGTTTTCAAGATGAACCAACAACCAAGTAACTAGTTAATGTTAATGCTCATATTCTAAGCAACAATCTCCCACTCATACCTGCACGTCATCTAACAATCCAGTTCCAGATTCGCCGCCAACCACTATCATCTTATTCCCAATGACAGCTGCTGCATGCTATTCACAATGAATAACAGTTCAGTCTTTTGCCATAAATGACTGCCATTATAGATGAGCACAGACCTAACAATAATACTTCCACAAAAAGACCCTGGAACTAAAAAAACGTAATTACACACATTGGATCTAGGAGTGGGCTTATCCCCTGAAATTGACAACACCATCCAGTTCTCTGAGCTGCCTGATGTACAAGTACTTATCTCAGGCGCCGCAGCAGATGAAGAGTGGAAATCAATTTCATCAGAATGACCACTTGTCCCTGCAACTCCTTCACCCTGAAAGAAGCTAAGAACTTAGTGGGCATACTCACTGTTGAGAGTTTCAACTCCACAAGGAATGAAGCTGAAAAGCTTACATTGGAGTTTACATTTCGTTTGGGGTGCCTTACGGGACTTCTAGTTCCCTGAGTGGCGTCAGAGAGCTGGACCTTCAATCTACACAAGCAACACAGCCATGTTACATCACCTTATTATAACACTTTCAGCCCAATTTGCAACTTATTTAGTAATCATATAAAGTGAAGCAAAAGAGTTTGAAAAAAAAAAAAAAAGACTAAATTTGAAAGAAAAAATGGAGGAAAATAAAAAAGAAAGCTTTACCTGCCAAGTTTCATACGGCGACGAGAGAACCCAAACATCTTCAAAGCTCAAAGCTCAAAGCAGAAGAGCTGCAATTAGAGAAGGAAGGAATCACCTGAACACTGAGTGAACAAGAAACAAAATTGGACATTAACCCTAAAACCCCAGAAAGGGAAGCCACATTATCCTGAAAGAGTGTTTCTCTGGAAAATGCTACCAAGCTTGTTTCTTTTCCTGTCTTCTGGTGTTTGATAACTGAGAAGTGAGAAAGTTGTTGGAAAAAAAAGAAAAACGTCAAACGACGCCGAATCGAGTGTGCTATTTGTTAAGGCTTATGGGACGACAATGGCTTTGGCTTATGGCTCAACAACATTCTAATTGGCATGAGCTGGAAGTGGTGGAGTGATGCAGAGAGAGATAGAGACAGAACACAGAGAAAAGAGACAAAGAGGATGCGCACGTTAGCGCTAAGCACAGTGTCAACTGTCACTGTCAGGTCATTTGTAACTCAATTAATTTTTTTCATAATTATATTTTTAATTTTATTATATAAACAAATATAATAAATATCAACGTATTATTTGTTCAATTAAAATATATTTAATTTAATTTAATTTATTAATAAAATTATTTTATATGTCGTAAAAATATTATTATCAGATCACATGTAAAATAATTTAATATTTTTTTACATTAATATATAATATAAATATAATATATATTTTATATGCATAAAATATTTCCTAATCAATATAACTCGCCAAAAAAATGTGTACGTAACATTTTTTTAAGAATTTGGTTGGGTACGGTCCGCGGTGGTTGATTATAGTTAGGGATATGGGGCGGGCGGGGCGGATAGTCTTTCACATGCCGTTTATTTCTTATTTTATGATCTCTGCATAAATGGGATATCTGGTATCAATGATATCGCCATGATATTTATCTTTGTCTTAAAAATTATAAAACAAATATAAATAAAATAAAAACTTTAACATATTTTTATTTAATTAAGATTCTTACAAAAAATTTATTATAAATAACAAACTAAATTTAATTATATTTTGTAATAATTAGTTTACGTAAATAAGCTATTACATAAATAGTATATATTTTTTACAAGTTTTATCATTATGGGTTCATTTAATAAAAAAATTATTTTAAAATAATAAAATATCGTATTTTCATCTCAAATAAATACTCAAAGTTTAAAAGAAAAAAGAATTATAATATATGATATATATTAAATAAAACATATATCTTAAGCGGGTTTGCGAATACCGTATGAATCTTTTATATTAATAGTCACGTCACGTACGCCGTCATGTCATCATAATAATCACATGGTCATTGATTATAATTATAGTTTCTACTTTCTAAGTTACTGCCCGGGTGAGCTGAACTTATTATATTTTGCCAACTAATAAAAAAAGTAGTATTAATAGATTTTTTTTAATACTAAGTATTAATAGTGTGTTTAGTTTTTATTATTGTGGGAGAAATAATTGTCTCTTAAACTCTTTTAGGGATATTTTAATTATAGGTAATTATAAATATAAAATAAGTTAATTTGATCAAATATGGTTGGTAATATTTAAATTTTGAAAAATAATCTTTTTTAAAAAAATTCTTTTAGATAATTTTTTATTATAAATTATTTTGAATATAAAATAAACTAATTTAATCCCAATGATAAATAAAAAAATTTAAGTTCTTAATAAATTATATATTTATTTTTTAATATTTTTATTTGTATTCCTTAATAAGTGTTTTTAAAACATATGTAAGATAAAACCTTGTAAAAATACTAATTACTTATTACTCTTATTTTAACATTTGTATAGATGGAAAAATAAAAAGTGTAAGTACAAAAAAATTGACGAAAGCCTAATTGTAATTAAATAATAAAAAAATATATAATATAAAATAATTTGTATAAATGTATAAGTGAGATTATTGGAGCAAAAGAGCAAAAAGGTTGTGGTGAGTAAATTTTTTATAAATATGTGTTTAAATTAATTTATTTTATATTTAAAATAATTTATAATCAATTTTTTTCTGTGAATTTTTAAAAAATAAGTGATTGTTTTTTTAGCATTTTGTTTGTTAAAAAAGTTAAAATAATTTTTTTATGAAAATAAGACAAATAATAAAAAAATAAAGTTTCAATACATTTAATATCTTGTTTTCATAAAAAAAATATTTTAATTTTCTTAATAAATATTTTTAGAATATTTGTTAGTAATTTTTTTAATTAAATAATCTAATACAAACATTAGTTTTTAATTATACTAAAAATTAATTTCACCGTAAAGTAAACTCACCGTGTGTGGGGTCAGTTGTGTCGGGACTTGGGTGATAAGGAAAAGGTTCGAGTCTATCACAAGTCAGTGTCTGTGCTTGTTGTGTCACTTTTGTGAGAATGAGGGAGGAATAAGGAACAAAGGTTGATCCTTTTTGGCTCTTTCCACGTTTCCACAGCTTCAATTCAACTTGAGTCATGATTGTTATGGAGCTCTTTTATATGGCTGTTCTATGATTGAAGCTATCTTCATACTAAAAACAAAGATGATTTGAGGTGTGCTTTCTTTTTATCCTGGTTGAGCAACTTTTGCAAGTACTTGAAGTTGCAATGCTCAAAACAAGAATAAATTAATTTCACGAAAAAATTTACAATATTCCTAAATACTTTTGGAATATTGATGCAGCATGCACTTTACACCATTGATGATGTAGAAAAATATATCAATAACTAGATTTAATCACTTGTAACTTGGTTATTAGGTTGCTTTATAAAATGATTAATTGAATAATTGGTTCTTGTGAAAAATAAAATTTGTGTCCATTATTTTACAAATCCGTCTCTCATTCTCTCATCATTTAGATCTGTAATAGATGGCATGAAAGTGGGTTAGAGACTTTCTCCACCCTACATCCTGTTACTGTCGCTACCACCATAGAAAACATAACCAAAGAAATTGCTCAAGAGTGAAGGGGCTTTGGGTAACAATGAAGCTGACCATCCAAAATTGACAAGCCAAGGTGTTGGTAGTGCACAGTCAAGCAGATCCCGACGCCGTCGACTCACTACCTAGACCGGAGCGTGTGGCTGGCAAAACATCAATACGTGACCCATCACCAAACCAGTCACCATCTTCCACCACCTTCACCCACAACGCATCAAACAACCCCTCCGTCTTTACCAAACAAGTGAAACAGAGCTTCTTCATCTCAGTTTCGCACCACTAGAACAACATCACCACAAAACCACCAATAACCAAGCCCAGAGTGACGGAAGTCTAGGTAGCGTCACGATTTGGGTCGCGCGGTGGCAGTTCGAGGTGCGCGCGCAACGAATTTGGGTAGAGGTCGCGTGTGGCGTGTGGGTCGCGATCAGATCTGGATTCGTGTGGATTGAGGTAGAGGACGACACGTGGTGGCTCCGGTCGACATGGGTCGTCTGGTTCTACTCGCGACTTGTTCTGGTGAGGACGATAGTGGGTTTGGCCGCAGGTTTGTCATCATGGGTTTTGGTCGATCTTAATGTGTTGTAGTGGCGCAATGGTGATGGTTTCAGCAGAGGACGATGGTATTTGAGTGATGCAGATGGAGGTGAGAAAGGAGGTAGTGGTGCGGCTTACCAGTAGAGGTGTCACGACCGTAATCGCGCGAAGCGCGGTGAAACAAAAATAAATAAGTTAGGTGAAATGCCACCAATTTTATTTAAATTAGGAAAAATTAAAAATTTTTTAGAAAATGGTCTTTGAAACCGGATTGGATTCTGAGTCGGTTATGCATAGGGAATGGTGGAGACTTAACCCCACAAAACTTTAATACATTCGTCCTAAAAATAATTTCTGCTAAATTAGTTATCTGCAAAAACTTAATAATCGACAATATATTTGTTTTACCTCTTTTTATTAAAAAAATTGAAAAATAAATAATTTGTAAAAATTTAAAATTTGGCATTGTAAAAATTTAATTTCACACTAATAGCGTAGGAAATTCTGCGATAAACTGAAAAGTCAACGTACGTTATAAAAAATAAGTGTGGGTTGGTTGATTTTATTTAAAAGTTTTAATTTTTATTTTATAAAAATTTGAATTAACAAATTTGGTTTCCTCCAGTTGTAATCAAATTAAAATTTGAATGATAGAAGTCAGACTTCAGAGCAAAGCGTTTGTCTCTTGTTAAATTTAGGTGAAGAATGATAATGATAAAAAATGAATTTTTAGCCTTTATTAAATAATAATTTATTTAAAATAATTTGAATCATTAAGTTGTCAAACTCGAATGATCCAAAATAATTACAATTTATAAAAATATTAATCCTTTTTTTTAAAAATTGTTTTACTTTTATTATATTTTGTTTCTTGTCCCCTTTTTATCTTTTTTAGTTTTTAGTTTTTTTTATTTTAGCCTATTTAGGCCTATTAAACCTATTTCAAGGAAAAAAAAACTAAAAAAACTAAAAACTACCAGAATTCTGAAACAAAATAACAAAAAAAATGAAAAGAAAAATAAAAAAAAACTTACGAAAACTAAAAAAATAAAACAAGGGAGGGGGTTTCTTCTTTCTCTGTGATATTTGCGAAAGAGGGGAGACCAAGACGGCAACAGCCGCGACGCAGGAAAGTGGCGGAAGCACGGCGGCGCGATGGTGTCGTCGGCGGCAAAAATTAGCGGCGGCTTAAATCGACGGCGTATGGCGGCCTTGATGAAGCTGTTCAACTCTAAAGTTGGCAAAACAAATCTATGCTCACATGCGAGATCAATGGTCGGATCTAGTGGATCCCGTCGATGGGGACGGCGAACTCATCCATCATAACGGCGGTCTCTGGAATGTGTCACCGCTACGAGGCGTGCGGAGCGGGCTTGGGTGTTTCGGTGGTGTTTTTATGGATGTTGATGGTGAGTTTGGGAAGTAGAAGATGATAAAGATATGGTGATGAGTCTGGTGTGGGCTTGGAAAGTGAAGGTTGGAGATGGGTATTGAGCTTTGGTGGTGGGTTTTAATGGAAGATGGCTTAATGGAGAAGATGAAATGGGAGGTTGAAGGAGATGAATAATGGTTAATGGAGATGGTGAAGTCTGTTTTGAGTAAAAATTGAAGGGAGTGAGGGATGTTGTTCAATGGAGGCTATGGGAGTGAAAATTTGGTCAGAAAAAATAGCTAAAATATTAAGTCAAGGTGTTTTTGTGAGTGGAAAGCTACGGGTATTTTTAGCCGAAGGTGTATTTCTTTGAAGGAGTTTTGTGAGTCAAAAGTCCTTCCTTTGTGTGTGGGGGTTATGGGTTAATATAGGAAGGGGGGACTAGGGTGAAGAGTTTGAGTTTGAGTGTAATTAGGATTGGTTTAAGATGATAAGTCGGGATCTGTTAGGATGAGTGTTGGTGTTGGTCTAGGATAGTGATGGATTTGGTTAGGATAAGTTTGTTTATGGTAAGTTTGAGTTGATTTAGGATATGGGTTGTAGGTTGGATAATAGGTCAATGGGTAGGTTAATGGATTGGGCTAGATATTTAATTTTTTTAAATTTTTTAATTTTATTTTATTTACAAAATGTCCCGAACAAAATTCGATATTCACGGCATCTCTTTTGTTTCTTACTAATAAAAAGAATAATAGAGAGAAACATTTTATCATAGTGAATACAAAAAAAAATGAACCCAAATTTTGTTCGGGAGAAACAGAGAGCAAAATGTGAGAACACGATTTTTTGATGCCCTCAAAAATTAAAAATGCAAGGAGCAGTGTCTCAAAACTTAAAAATGCAAGGAATGATTCTGGCTCATGAATTAAAATGCAAAGAGCCGTGCGCTCAAAACTTAAAAATGCGATGCCGATGTGCTCAAACTTAAAATGCAAGTGCGACATTTGATACGTGCGCTCAAAACTTAAACATGCAATGAGCCGATGCGCTCAAAAGAAAAATGCAAGTACAATGAGCCGATGCGCTCAAAACTTAAACATGCAATGCAACGAGCCAATGCGCTCAAAACTTAAACATGTAAATGCAACAGCCATGATAAAATTTAAACATGCAATGTTATATCAGCCGATGCGCTCAAAACTTAAACATCTGATGAATATCGATGCGCTCAAACTGAAAATGCAAGTCAATGAGCCGATATAAAACTTAAGCATGCCATGTAACGGATGATCATTTGCGCTCAAAACTTAAATATGCAATGCAAAGTGTGCGCTCAAAACTTAAACATGCAATGAGCCGATGCGCTCAAACTTAAAATGCAAGTGCAATGAACCGATACACTCAAAACTTAAGCATGCACTGCAATGAGCCGGTGCGCTCAAAACTTAAACATGGAAAGAGCCGACGCGCTCAAAACTTGAAGTGCAAGGAAACAATGCATGCTTAGACAATCCCTCTCTTTTTTTTTTCTTTTCTTTTAGTAATTCGAACCAATGACGGCTTTGGAAAGCTTTGACCAATCAAACCCTTGTTCACATGTTTTTGCTCGTTGGACCTTGGTTGACTTGGAATCCTCTTGTCTTTTTTTTTTTTTCTTACTTCTCCTTTATTTCTTCTTTTTCATTTCTTCTTGATTTTTTTTCTCTCCTTTGAGAAGTGAGATGATCATCCCTTATTGTGAATCCTTGCTTAGGGCTACTAAGTATTTGTGACAAAAGATTTTGCCCTAATATTTGTTTCTTGACCCCAATCCAATTGATTTCTTGCAACAGTTTGATGACTTAACCACTGTCTCTGTTACTACTTCCTTCAATATATATTCTCAAAAGTTTTGCCTCAGTGTGACTAATTGAATGCGAACCAAGTTGCCCCTGTGTAGCTAATCGGATGCAAATAAAATTGCCTCAGTTTAAGCAATTCCGATTTATTCGCCTTAACTCTTGTTTAAACTGCCCTTTCGAGTTTCCAACATAATGAACTTCGAAACTTCTAAGTTCTTTTTTATTTGAAAAGTTCATCAGGGGATTGCCATCGAATGGTCAAATCATAATGTTGTACTCTTGTTCACCTTATTTGAAACATTATGTAACATACAAACATGGATTCAAAAGGAATTTATTGGGTAAACAACTTCTGATTTGGTCTTGGAAGTTTGACTACACAAAGAAGACACAAATGATGACATGAGATCCAAAGAGGTGTTGACTCGATACGAATAGGTTTGACCTTCATGAGACCAATCTGTAGTTGTCTACTAGACATTATGGCCAAGGATTTTCTTCTGCTGAACATCTAGATCAAGCCAAATTGAATAAGAGAAATTTGCCTATTTAAGACTGAATTAAGTAGGACCAAGACTCATCCTAGCGACTAAAAGATTTGCCTAAGACAGATTGAGCCAAGGAAAAACTGCCCCAATTTAGAGCCGAGTCGAACAGGGGACAAACTTGTCATAGTGTAGGGCCACATTGAACCAAAAAAAAAAATTCAGTCTAGGACAGGAAGGAAAAATTGCCCCAATTTGTCCTAGTGTAAGTCTCTTTCTTTTTTTCTTTTCATTTTCATTCATTTTTTTTTAGGAACAATGAACTAAATACTTGGATGAGCGTAACATTTGTATCAAAATTAAAGTTAACGAAAATAACAACAACCCTTCATTGATCAGAATGGACTTTTTGAGGCTTGTAACGTGGCCAAGGCTTAGGGTTATGAAAGGAAAGATATAAGGCTCAAACAAGTATTTAAGGGTGGAATGGGAATAAGGATCATTAAACTTCATCGACTGTTTTTCCACTTTCAAACACTTTTATCTTACTATTTTCCTTTTCTTTCCAATTTCATTTCATTTTCTTTCATCCTCCTTTCCATTCTCTTTTTTTTTTTTGCCTTTTTTTTTAAATCATTTTTTATTTTTCACTTCTTGTCCTTTTCACCTTTTCTTCCTTTTCCATTATGTTGAAACATTTATCGTCGAATCAACCTTTGCTTCATGCTATCCCCTAGTATAGAAACGATCCTTATCCAAGGTTTATTGAAAAAAATCAAGCTCAAAAGGGTAACAAGGATAAAAATGATGAAATTTTGTAAAAGATAGAGAAAAATGGTCAATTTCATTTTCAAATCATGATTGTTTATTTTCAAAACTTTAATTTTGAGACAAAAAGATTGTGCAAACCAAGTGCTTACTTCTTTGCTCTTTTTTTCTTTTTCTTTTTTTTTTTTTATTTTTTCTTTTTTGTAAAGACAAACACACGCATTGATTTATCAAAGAAGACGCTTTAAAGAAATGAAAGAAAGACAAAGTGATGAAAGGAAACAAGGTACCCATGCAAATTCATTACATTAATGTTTCAAGAAAGTTAACATGAGTCCAACATCACAAATTATTTTATTTCAATTATCAACCTCAGATCTCCAATTGTTCAGAGGTTTCGAGTTGCTGGCACAACATTTACTTCATTCCTTCCATCAGAATTAGGGATTGAATTGTTAACAGCACTGGATCCGACCTCCTCTTGAATATCCAGTTTTCCACAAGCAATCAACTTCTTTACTGCCGTCTTAAAAGATTCACAATCTTCAATTGAGTATCCCGGGATGTCCATATGGTATTTGCAAGTTAAATTTGGGTTGTACCATGCTGGAAATGGTGGTTGTAGGGACGTATTTTCCCGTAAATGAGGTGAGCATCAAACAACCTTTGGAATAACTCTGCATTTGAAATGGATAGTTTTGGGAAAGGGGGAGGTTTTGGGAACTAAACGACCTTGATTTTGAAAGCTTGGTTGAGATTATGGGTGATTTGGGATATTTTGTAGAGGTACGAGATGGTAAGTATTTGGGTTATATGCGAAGTTTGGTAGGCGAGTAAGATGATGGGTAATCAGGTTTGTAAAGGTTGTTGGCTTTGCACGTAACTCACATCCGCTCTCTTTTCTTAGGAGGAAACCCCATCTTGAAACCATCTTCATTATTATCACTTGTCAATTTTCTAGCCTTTACCGAATTTCAATCCTCTCTCCAAAGAAATTAAATCAATTAAAGTCTTGATAATTTGTCTCAATATAAAGAGCTTTTAAGGTCCCCAAGAAATATGAGCACATTTCTATCAGAGTCAACGACGGTTGCACTTGTGCTGGAGAGTTCTCCACCTCTGGACATATTGCTTGAATATTTCTTCATTTTTCTTTTGCAGTGTTCCCAACTGTTCCCGGGTTAGGGTTATATCCAGGTTTAACCGATATTACCCCATAAACAAGTTTGCCCAATCATCCCAAGAAGAGATTTTGGAAAGATCTTGCTGGATACACCATTCCAAAGCAGGTCCATTCAAACTTTCATGAAAGAAGCTAACGAGAAACTTCCAATCCTTTGACCAAATTGACATTTTGGTAATGTATGTTTTCAGGTGGAAGAAAGGATTGGTGCTTCCATCATATTTGACAAATTCTGGAATTTTGAAATCCTTAGGAATGATGATAGTAGCAGTAGGACACAATTCTTCTATCCCAATGGGACCATAGGTACTGGGGCCCTTGATTGTTTTAATTTGTTCTTCTATCTTTTCCATCCATTCTTCTCCCATCTTGTCACTTTGGATGGCCGCATGACCAGTCCCAGCAGAAAATCCCGTTGGAATCGGGATGGACATATGCGGTGGTTCACATGCACACTCAGCATTGCCATGAATCTCATTTCGAGTTCCTTCCAAGGAATGATATCCTTCTCCAATAGGAAGTACTAGTGATGCAGTATTTGATGTTCCTCCCACAAAAGGCATCTCAGTGGTGGCCCCAAGGTTTGCCCTTATAGAGGTAACATTTTGTGGGTACAAGTGTGCCCCAGTTACTCCTATACCTCCGACTGTCCCTATCAAAGTGAGGGTCTCCCTCATGGCCGACAACATTTCCTCCATTCTCTTCTGAGACTCTGTCATTTCATTCATCTTTTCTTTCATCTTATCTACTTCTATACTCAGATTTCTTTCTTCCTTTTCAGCTACCATTATTGCAAGCTTTGTTCGAGCCCTTGTGTTATGAACTCGAATTTGATTGGTGTCTTCTTTCCTTAGTCGCGTAACAGTGCTGAGCACGGTAACACCAAACAAAAATAATGAGATGAAATGAAATGAATGAGATGAAATGAGATACATAAAATGAAATGAATGAAATGGAAACATTTTTTTTTTTTTTTAAAAAAATGCAATGAATGCCATGAAAATGCATGATTTTTTTTATTTAATTTTCTTTAGAATGTTAGGAATGCCATGAAAATGCATGATTTTTTATTTTTTTTATTTTTTTAAATGCTAGGAATGCCATGAAAATGCATGATTTTTATTTTATTTTTCAAATATGCTATGAAAATGCATGATGCTATTTTTTTAAAAAAAAAGGATGGCTATATAAAGAAGAAGTTTGCTCCCTTCGTGTCTTAAGATATTGCCTTAAACGGAAGAATTCTATCATAAGGATCTATGGGTCTTTCTAATTCGTGATAACTTTCATTTGGTGGCTTTTCATTCTCAAGGTCTCTAAGAGCCAAGTCCCATTTCAAAATGTTGACCACAAAATAGTGGGTAAACCACTAGGTGTGGGACATTTTTGAAAAAGCGCGCACTTCTAGATGAGGTTTTCGCAATATATGCCAAACAGGATGTACATCCAAAATGGTTACCACTACTTTATCTCTACTTAACTTAAGCTTCACTCGGACCGGGTATAGGGCCCCACTCGAATGTGTGATAGATGTGTAAGTGTGGTGGGTGTAAGGAGCATACAAACATTCATTATCCTAAAGACTACCCGCATCCTGCAAAACAAAAACAAAAACAAACAAAAATTCCAAGAGAAATTCTCTATCCTAAGGTTTTAATAACAATAATAATTAAAATAAATAAAAAGAAAAGAAAGGTAAAACAAAATATACAAAGATTACAAAATTTTACACAACAAAATTATATGGGCTTGACTCTCAAGTATCCCAAATAGTCGCCATCTCATTGCGACCGTAATCGCGACGGGAGCGGCGAAACAAAATAAATAAGTTAGGAGTCGCCACCAATTTTATTTAAATTAGGAAAAATTGGAAAACTCTTTTTAGAAAATGGTCTTTGAAACCAGATTGGATTCGGGAGTCGGTTATGCATAGTGAAGGGTAGGGACTTAACCCCACAGCACCCCTAATACATCCGTCCTAAAAACGGTTACCCTAAATTAGTTATGCAAAAACTTAATAGTCTCACAATATATTTGTTTTACCTCTTTTTATTAAAAAAATTGAAAAATAAATAATTTGTGAAAATTTAAAATTTGGCTTGACGAAATAAAAATTTATTTCGCTACGTGCGCATTCTCGGTGCAATGAGAGAACACAAAGTCACGTAATTATAAAAAAATAAGTGTGGGTTGGTTGATGTTATTTAAAAGTTTTAATTTTTATTTTATAAAAATTTGAATTAACAGTCGTCGCGACTACATTAATCAAATTAAAGTTTGAATGAGTGAAGCTTACGTCGCTTTATCTAATTTACGTCACCCACAGATTGTTAAATTTAGGTGAAGAATGATAATGATAAAAAATGAATTTTTAGCCTTTATTAAATAATAATTTATTTAAAATAATTTGAATCATTGGGTTGTCACAACTCGAATGATCCAAAATAATTACAAGAATTAACAATTATCATGCTATTATAAAGCTTAATCCTGTTTTTAAAAAAATTTGTTTTACTTTTATTATATTTTGTTTCTTGTCCCTTTTTATCTTTTTTAGTTTTTAGTTTTTTTTTTTATTTTAGCCTATTTAGGCCTATTAAACCTATTTCAAGGAAAAAAAAAAAAAAAAAACTAAAAACTACCAGAATCTCGAAACAAAATAACAAAAAAAATGAAAAGAAAAATAAAAAAAAAACCTACGAAAACTAAAAAAAATAAAACGAGGAGGGGTTTCTTCTTTCTCATGATATTTGCGTAAAAAAGTGGGAGACCAAGACGGAGCAACCGACGCAGCGTGTGTGGGCGGAAGCACGCAGCCGCGATGGTGTCCTCAATTTAGCGGGCGGTTGGCGGCGGTTGACGGCGTATGGCGGCGGCGAGCCGAGGGTCGGCGGGCGATGCCAGGTGTGAGATCGGCGTCGGATCTAGTAGATCCCGTCGATGGGGACGGCGAAACGCGTGCGAAACGACGGTGCGGAACGTGCGGCGCGACGAGGCGTGCGGAGCGGGCTTGGGTGTTTCTCAAAACAATTTTATGGATGTTGATAGTGAGTTTGGGAAGTAGAAGATGATAAAGATATGGTGATGAGTCGGTGTGGGCTTGGAAAGTGAAGGTTGGAGATGGGTATTGAGCTTTGGTGGTGGGTTTTAATGGAAGATGGCTTAATGGAGAAGATGAAATGGGAGGTTGAAGGAGATGAATAATGGTTAATGAAGATGGTGAAGTCTGTTTGAGTAAAAATTGAAGGGAGTGAGGGATGTTGTTCAAGGGAGGCTACGGGAGTGAAAATTTGGTCAGAAAAAATAGCTAAAATATTAAGCTGAAGGTGTTTTTGTGAGTGGAAAGCTGCGGGTATTTTTAGCCGAAGGTGTATTTCTGCTGAAGGAGTTTCGTGAGTCAAAAGTTGTCCTTTGTGTGTGGGGTTATGGGTTAATATAGGAAGGGTCAGGGTGAAGAGTTTGAGTTTGAGTGTAATTAGGATTGGTTTAAGATGATAAGTCGGGATCTGTTTAGGATGAGTGTTGGTGTTGGTCTAGGATAGGTGATGGATTTGGTTAGGATAAGTTTGTTTATGGTAAGTTTGAGTTGATTTAGGATATGGGTTGTGGGTTGGATAATGGATCAATGGGTAGGTTAATGGATTACGCTAGATATTTAATTTTTTTTAAAGTTTTTAAATTTTATTTTATTTACAAAATGTCCCTGACAAAATTGTGTTCGCTATAAAAGACGACAGATCTCCTGAAAGAGAATGGTGGAGACTGACAGAGAAGAGAGGTGGTAGCTAAGAAGAAGAAGAAGAAGACTAAAAAATAAATAATTTAATAGAATGAGTTAAATTATAATAAAAATAAGATTAAAATGTAATATAATAAAAATTTTAGATTAAAATATAATAATCAATTAACTAGTTGTAATATATTATTACAAATCATTTTTAAAGAGTATTAATGTTCCAAAACTTAAGAGGTGCATTGTAAAAACCTCCTAATTTCACACTTAAATAGCGTAGGAAATTCTGTAATACCAAAAAAAATTAACATACGACTCCGATACCTATGTTTTGTGCGTATAATACTTTACATTATAACTTTCTTTCTTGTTTTTCTCTTTTTATTACTGAATCAAATTTGGTTTCCTCCAGTTGTGCATCGTTCAAAAATAGGATAGAGGTCAGACTTCAGAGCAAAGCATTTGTGTCTCTAGTTATCATTTCATTGGCAACAATCAATGAAATCTCTTATAAACTTAAAATATATAATTAGGTGCAATAAGTAATAAGTAATGATATAAAAATTTATAAAAATATTAAATATTTGATTGATCTAATATATTTAACTTACATACTCAAAGTTTAAACAATAATTTCTCGTGCTGTTGGGTATCTATTCTATGTTATTGGGGACTGCAAGTCACAGAGAATAGTGAGGAAGAAGACAAACCAGAATAAGCGTTTTAGGAAAGCTTGGGTTGAGTAGTTAAAGTTTCATTTTTTTTTTTTCAAAACAAAAATTAGAAAAGCTTAAATGGTAGCTCCCAAATTGATAACCTTGATGAAGAACTGTTCAACTCTAAAGCAGGCAAAACAAATCCATGCTCACATCCTGATCAATGGTCTTCACCATCTTGAACCCCTTCTCATCCATCATATCCTTCTCTGGGATGTCACCAACTACAAAACTATGGAACACTATGTCCACTTAATTCTTCACCATTTGCGCAATCCAGATTCCTTCTCATGGGGTTGTGTGATTCGGTTCTTCTCTCAAAAGGGTCAATTCATGGAAGCTGTTTCTCTTTATGTTCAAATGCAGAGGATGGGGTTGTGTCCTAGTTCACATGCTATATCCTCTGCACTCAAGTCATGTGCTAGGCTTCAGGATAAGTTGGATGGTGTATCAATTCATGGGCAAGTTCATGTTTTTGGGTTTAACACTTGTGTTTATGTACAAACCGCCCTTCTTGATTTGTACTCCAAAATGGGTGATATGGGGACTGCACGGAAGGTATTCGATGAAATGGTTGACAAAAATGTGGTTTCTTGGAACTCTATGTTATCTGGGTATCTAAAAGCTGGTGACTTAGATGAGGCTCAAGACTTTTTTGATGAGATTCCCAGGAAAGATGTCACATCTTGGAATTCTATGGTCTCTGGATATGCCAAAGCAGGAAATATAGATCGGGCATGTTCTTTGTTTCAACAAATGCCAGAGAGAAACGTGGTCTCCTGGAATACAATGATTAGTGGTTACATTGATTATGGAAGCATAATGTCAGCAAGAGAGTTTTTTGATGCAATGCCGACGCGAAACAGTGTCTCTTGGATTACAATGATTGCTGGGTATTCAAAGAGTGGGGATGTTGAGTCTGCTCATGAGCTCTTTGACCAGATGGATGAGAAAGATTTGCTGTCATTTAATGCTATGATAGCTTGTTATGCTCAAAATAGCAAACCCAAGGAGGCCCTTGAGCTATTTAATGACATGCTTAAACCAGATATCTATGTACATCCAGATAAGATGACTTTGGCTAGTGTTATATCAGCATGTTCGCAATTGGGGGATCTAGAATATTGGTGCTGGATTGAGTCACACATGAATAACTTTGGAATTGTATTGGATGATCATTTGGCTACTGCTTTAATTGACTTGTATGCAAAGTGTGGAATCATTGACAAGGCATATGAGCTATTTCATGGCCTGAGAAAGAGGGATTTGGTTGCATATTCAGCAATGATCTACGGATGTGGAATAAATGGAAGAGCATCTGATGCAATCAAGTTATTTGAACAGATGCTTGGAGAGTGTATTGGCCCGAATTTAGTCACCTACACAGGACTCCTGACTGCCTATAATCATGCTGGATTGGTTGAAGAAGGTTACCAGTGCTTTAACTCCACGAAGGACAATGGAGTTGTGCCTTCAGTTGATCATTATGGAATCATGGTTGATCTCTTAGGGAGGGCAGGATGGTTGGATGAAGCATATAAGCTTATAATAAATATGCCAATGCAACCAAATGCTGGGATTTGGGGAGCTCTGCTTCTTGCCTGCAGATTACACAACAATGTGGAGCTCGGGGAAATAGCCGTTCAGCATTGCATTAAGCTGGAGACTGATACAGCTGGTTATTGTTCTCTTCTTTCTAGCATATATGCTGCTATTGGAAAATGGGATGATGCCAAGAAGTTGAGACTGGGTCTGGGTGTGGAAGGAACGAAAATCATTAAGATACCTGGATGTAGTTGGACACAAGTTATTTAACTCCTCCATGATTGGGAAAAATAAGGCACATACAACATAGCTAGCTATAACTTGTGCTCATATTGCTTCTACGTTGAATATGAATATAGGCCATATGTGATAATAGGGCCTATATTCATATACTGATATAAACAATCTACAACTTGGTCAGATTCTAAACCACAACTTCATACATTATTTTAAAATTGAAGAATACGCAGTCAATGTTCAAACGTATTTGACAGTAATGATAATTGAATAAAAGTAATTATAAACAACTAATAAATAATTTAATTTCAAACTATTGCTTTTATCAATAAATAAAATAATATAAAAACAGGTGTAATAATAATCCAAAAAATCATAATATTATATTTACATATGTAGGGTGATTCGGTTTATATGGTTGGTTTAATCCTATATACCCACTATAACTCAAATCATGAAAATTCAAAATAATTAAATTACATGATACTTCACTAAAAAAAAGATGATAAAAAAATCAAATTAAGCTATATATATATATATATATATATATATATATATATATATATATATATATATATATATATATATATATATATATATTTAATCCTATATACCCACTATAACTCAAATCATGAAAATTCAAAATAATTAAATTACATATATATATATATATATTTAATCCTATATACCCACTATAACTCAAATCATGAAAATTCAAAATAATTAAATTACATGATACTTCACTAAAAAAAAAGATGATAAAAAAATCAAATTAAGCTATATATATATATATATATATATATATATATATATATATATATATATATATATATATTTGTTGAACAAAAGTTTAGGAGGAGGGGAGGTTGTTCCACTCCAAAGTAAAATTTGGTTTGTTATCACACGTCAATATTTAAAAGAATGAAAAATGAAAGTTAAATTAGCTTGTAAGTTCATACACTATTTGAGAATTTTTATTTAAGTCATATATTTTTAAAAAATTGTAATTAAATTCTTATAGTTTGAAAAATATTTAATCAAGTTCCTGAAAATTTGCTCAACATTATAATACTCCATTAAATTTTTTTACTTTGCAATTTTGCTTTTTTAGTTTTAAATTTATTTTTCTTAAATCTAGTCTTATATTATGTGATCTAACGGTATTATAAAGGTAAAAACTTAATTAATTTTTTTGGTACAATTTAAATTTTTTTAAAATTAGAAAAAAGTAACTTAATTAAAAACTTTTGAAGCATAATAAAGACATACTTAAAAACCCTCAAATAATAGTATAAATAAATACTTCCAGATTAATTTAAGGATAAGGATGGCTGATGCTGGAGTTTTCCGTGTTGATCGAAATGTGTATTTATTTTCATTAAACAAATACGGTTCATCAGTTACCATAGCAGCAGTACCCTTAGTGCATGTTTAGTTCAAATTATTCTCCAATTAAATAGTTTTTTTAAAAAAAAAGTTATTGTAACAGTATTTTAATATATTTAGTAAATTAGTTTTAATTTTTATATGAAATTTAATGTATTATAAAATTTTTTTTATATAATGCTAAAATAAAAAGTTTATGATTTTATATTATATATATTTTTTACACTTTGAGATATAAATACTTATTTTATTCTCAATCAAATAATTATTTTTAATCATTCTATATATATTTTAATAATTTAATGCATAAAAGTAATTTTTTTTTATATTATCTAAATAAAATATATTAATTTAAAATTATTTTTTAATTAACATATCTAAATATAAAATTAATTTTATTATAATCTATTATAATAATAAATTTTTATATAATAATTAATTATTAAAATAATCAAATTTTCATAATTAAATTAAACACTTATTTTTTCTGAAGAATCAGGGTCTCGGACCATGTAACTTGGTCAGCTGAAACGCCCTGTAATAAGGGTTAGTCGGTGGGTTGTATTTGTCAAAAAGGAGTGGATGAATTTTGTCCTCCTAGACATTTCGGTGGTGGTTAGAAGTTGGCAAATATGAAAGCGTTAAATATAATGTTTGGAGAATTCTCTATAAATAGAGAAAATTGATTCATTTAAAGAAGCAAGAAGCGATATAAACTTTGGAGAGTCAGAGCAAAAATAGAAAGTGTGAAAAAAATTTAAGACTATAGTATGTGTATATATATAGTGAGAATTTTTTGATATATTTTTTGGTCTTTATAATACTATAATTATAATAAGAGAGAGTCTTATTAAAAAATATCATATTTTGTATTTATTGTGTTAGAGAGTATTAATAAGATATTGTAATTATTTTTAATATAGTAAAATAGGCATGTATATGGCATTGTATATGGCATTGCCATTTTATTTTCTTGGCAAATAAATATATACATGTCAGTATATGTATCACTATCACGCATATGAGTTAGTGCTGTGAGACCAAATGTTTTTGCAACTGTGTTTTATTCATAGTACTGAAAAGATAAGAAAGGAGGAGCATCATTGAGGCTGAGACGAAAAATTCATTTTTTAATTAATTTGAAGCAGGTTGTATAGTTAAATTAAATGTTTCATGTAATAAGTAATTGACTTATCTTATTAGTTTAATAAATAATTAAATCAAGTTAATATATTAAACTTTTATTTGGTAAAAAGTAAATGATATTTTTGTAGTTATAATAATTGTTAACTTGATGAAAGTTAATAATATTTAAGAAATATTTTTTGTATAAAACTCAAAGTTTTATTATTGACTATAAATGGTTTATTTTTTCTTTACCAACACTAAAGTAAAAGAAGAGAGTTAAAAAAGACAAATGAATAAAAAATAAGTTTTGAGATCTCTCTAACACTCTTATAATACAGTTCGCTCTTATTCAAGGATAAAGACTAGTGTCTTTATACTTTATTATTTGTAAAAATTATAAATTCTAAGATTTTTATGTTTTAATGATAGTTTTTTATATTAAGATTCTTAAAAAAACTACAAATTAACATGTGGTTGTTAAAAGTCTCACATCGCCTGCTTTAATATTTTAGGTGTGATTTATATATCTGTTAGGTCACTCCACTTAATGTCAATTAATTTTAGGTTGGAATCTCACATAGTATCAGAGTTAAGATCCTTAAATTTCGTTAGGCTTATTTTCGTCTACTTCGCTAAGCTCGCTTGTTTCGTCTAAACATCTATGAAATTGATTTTAGGTTATACTGCATAAATCAATTAATTTTATGTTAAAATCTCACATAGTATCAGAGTTAAGATTCTTAAATTTCGTTAGGTTTGTTTCTGTCTACTTCGCTAAGCTCATCTGTTTTGTATAAACATCTATGAAATTGGTTTTAGGTTACACTGAATAGATTAATTTTATGATCTATTATTGATTCTAAATATGAATTATTAAACCTAATTGTATATTAATTAGATAAATTCTTGTGACACTGTCTTTTTGCATATCAAGTACATGTTTGGATTTACGTTTGCAACTTCAAACTGAAGTTAGAGCTTCTTGGACGAAATAAAAAGTTGTTTGTTTAAATCAAACACACGTTGGTTTTAACTGAGTTTTTCTCTCCAACGTATATTTATCTAAAAGTAAGTTTTGTTTGCTTTTGGTTATAATTTTGTTTTTTAAAAATTTTGTAAAGTTATTTTTAAGATAAAAATTTAAAATATAAATTATATTATTATAAATTTACTTTTAATTAAATTTAAATTTATAAATATATTTTTAATTAAATTTGAATTTATCAACTATAATTCAAACACACATAAGTAGTAAGTCATATTATTGATCACGTCACGTAAGTGCTTGCAGCGTCCGTTGAACCATTATGCGTAAAAGTGATATTAGGCAAATCTAGTTAAAGTGATATGTGACGTCACTATGTGATATTCACGTTATCAAGTGTTGTTACGACAGCCTTGAAGCATTATGTGACAAATTCCACTAGAATGGATAAAGGCATTACGCGTGGAATGCCAAAGGGACTACAATGACGAATTCCTGTGGCCTGCTCAAAACAATTTATAGCTATTATAATGATTGTTTAAGCAATTGTTCGTGGGTTATGTGTTCTAATTGATTGTGTATTTTTCAATTTGTTATAATATTATATCAAAATTATTTATAAAAAGTTTGTATTTTGAAATTAAAATATGATAGATTTGTTAATCATTAAAATATTTAAATCTTTAAGTTGATTTAATTTTAAATTGTATGAAAAAATTTTTTAATTATCTAAAGAATTGATGTTGTAAATAATATAATAACTATTTGTATATGAATAAATTAAAATTCATTATTATAAGATATTTATGAATCGTCTAAAGGTTAATTAATTGTCCTTATAATAAATAGACATGATTGTTAGTAATGTAAGTGTATTATTAATTTTATTTATATATTCAAAAAAATAAACATTTCTAGTTATTGCATATATTATTGTCAAATAATGTTAAATTTGTTAGCATCATTATGTTTGTTGTTGTATGTTGATGTATCACTCCAAGGAGAACATTGATATATATTAAATGTTGAAGTGATTTATTGTCTGAATTCTGTATAGTATGCTAATTTATGACTCAAAATATTAATGTTAGGCATGTGATTATTGCATTATTTATCTCAATTTCTTTAAATTAGTTTACTTCATCTTTTCCTGTCTTTAATGGGTTGAACTTCTCTTATTGAAGTGAACAAGTCTAATTTCACCTTAGTATAATGGATCTTGATTTGGCACTCCAAGTTGAGAAGTCTGCTGTTATTAATGCCGCTAGTAACAATGAAGAGAAAGTCCATTATAAAGTTTGTGAAAGGTCAAATAGACTGAGTCTGATGTTTGTACGAATGAGCATAGTAAACAACATCAAGTCGGTTCTTCCTAAAACTGAAAATGCTAAAGAATTCAGAAGTTTTGTAGAATAGCGCTCTCAAATTGCTGACAAATCTCTTGCTGTGATATTAATGAGTACTTTTACCACCATGAAATTTGATGGTTCTCGTACTATGCATGAATATGTCATTGAAATGACAAACATTGCAGCAAGACACAAGTCATTGGGAATGAAAGTGGATGATGATTTTCTTGTGTAGTTCATTCTGAACTCATTACCGCTTAAGTATGATCCATTTCAAATGAACTATATTACTATGAAATATAAATGAAATGTGCATGAATTACATAATATGTTATTTCAGGAGGAAACCATACTTAAGAATCAAGAAAATCACTCTATCCATTATGTGAACTATCAAGGAGCTAGAAAGAAAGCTGAAAAGAAACATAAAAAGAGAAAATGATCATTAAAGATTGATGAGTCATCTGTCAAAATCCAGAAGAAAGAGTCAAACAATAACAAATGTCATTTTCGTGGGAAATCTGGGCCTTTATAGAAGAATTGCCTAAGGCATAAGGCTTTGTTTGAAAAGAAAAGTAAACTTAATGCTTATGTATGTTTTGAATTAAATTTAACTGAAGTTCCTCATAATCCTTAGTGAATTGATTCTGGATGTACAAATATACAAATCATGTTTCTAATACGATGCAGAGATTTCTTACAATCCAAACCACAAGCCCAAATGAGAAGTTTGTCTTTATGGAGAATAGAATGAAGGTTCCAGTTGAAGGTGTTGGGACTTACTGTTTAATCTTAGACACTGAACATCATTTAGATTTATTTGAAACTTTTTATGTACCTAGTATTTTTAAGAATTTTGTTTCTTTGTCAAAACTTAATGTTGCTGGATACTCTTTTAGGTTTGGTAATGGATGCTTTAGTTTGTATAAGCATGCCTATATGATTGGTTCTGGTATACTTTGTGATGATTTATATAAATTGAATCTTGATAATTTATATGTTGAAACTCTTATGACCTTGCATCATAATATTGACACTAAACGTAGTTTAGTGAATGGATATTCTACTTACTTGTGACATAAATGTTTGAGTCACATTTCCAAAAAAAATAATGGAAAGGTTGGTAAAGAATAACATCATTTCATATTTGGATTCACTGACCTTAATATTTGTGTGAATTGCATTAAGGAAAATAAACCAAACACACAAAGAAAGGTACCACAAGAAGCACTCAACTTCTTGAAATTGTACACACCGATATATGTAGACCCTTTGATGTCAATTCTTTCGGTAAGTAAAAGTATTTTATCACCTTTATTGATGATTATTTATGTTACAAATATGTCTATTTACTGCATGAGAAATCTCAAACAGTGAATGTCTTGAAAATTTATGTAAATAAAGTTGAAAGACAGTTAAACAGAAAGGTGAAAATCGTAAGGTCGAATAGAAGTGGTGAGTATTGTGGAAGATTTGATGAAATTGGATAACACCCAAGCCCATTTGCTAAGTTTCTAGAAAAAAATGTGACATATGTGCTCAATACATAATGTCAGGTACACTACAACAAAATGATGTATTAGAAAGGTGTAATCGAACCTTAATAGATATAGTCAAGAGTATGTTAAGTAACATATCTTTACTCTTGTCATTGTGGGTTTATGCTTTAAAAAAACTGTCGTGTATTTGTTGAATAAAGTTCTTAGTAAGGTAGTTCCAAAGACACCTTTTGAGTTGTGGACATATAAGAAATCCAGTTTAAGGCACCTACATGTTTGGGAATGTTAAGCAGAAATAAGAATCTATAGTCCACATGAAAAGAAACTAGATGCAAGAACAATCAGTGGATATTTCTTTGGATATCTAGAAAAGTCTAAAGAGTATAGATTTTATTATTATACCTATAATACAAAAATTGTTGAAACTGAAAATGTTCGGTTCATTGAGAATGGTGAGACTAGTAGGAGTAAAGCTTCACGAAATATGGAGATTAAGAAAGTTAGAGTACAAGTTCCTTTGACTTGTACTCTTACTTATGAAATTGTTGTTCCTCATGTTGTTAAACCGCATAACAATCAAGAAGAACAACAGATTGATGATCCCGAGGTTAACAATGACTTATAGTAGAACGATCACAAGAAATAATATTAAGAAGATCCCAAAGAGAAATGAGATCTGTTACTTCGAATGACTATGCGATGTATCTACAAAAGTCAGAAAATGATTTGAAAATTAATGATAATGATCCAGTTTCATTTTCACAAGTCATTATTGAAAGTATGGACATTGTTGCCAAGTAAGCATTATTGTATATTATGTTAATATTTATGTTTTATATACTTTGACACTCTGAGCTCATAAACAAATATGTTTCTGTCTTACCTATTTTTTGAGCTTGTATACATGATTGAATATGAATGATGATAATAAGTTCTGTTTTTAATAAAGACATTATTGTTGGACCAATTATGTGCTTCCCATTTATAGGTCATGTCAAAGAGAAGAATAACTTTGTAGTACATAGAAGGGACTATGTCGATTAAATGATATACGAACGTCGTGACTCATGTTAGTTTTCATTAGTCATGATGAATGATGTATCCAATGTAAAGAAAAATTTGGCTCTATATATATATGAAATGATATACGAATGCCATGACTTATGTTAGTTTTCATTCTTGATTATGTTTTGACAGACTTATCAAACTATAAAAAAGGTAATGCCACATGAGTAAAGTGGGAGAATGTTAAATTAAATGTCTCATGTGATAGGCATGTGACTTATTTTATTAGTTTAATAAGTAATTAAATTGAGTTAATGAGATAAACTCTTATTAGGTAAAAGGAAAAAAACAGTTCTGTAATTATAGTAACTGTCAACTTGATGGAAGTTAACAGTATTTAAGAAACAATTTATGCGTAAAACTCAAGGTCTTGTTCCTGACCGTAAAGAGTTTCTTCTTCCTTCACCATCACTAAAGTAGAAAACTAGAGTAAAAAAAGACAAATGAATAGAAAGTGGATTTTGGGATCTCTCTAATACTCTTAGAATATAGTTTGCTCTTATTCATGAATAAATGTTAGTGTCTTCATACTTTCTTGTTTGTAGGAATCATGAATTCTAAAACACTTATATTTTAATGGTAATTTTCTATATTAAGATTCTTCAAAAAATTACAAATTAACATGTATATGTTATATGTTCTATATATGCCCCTAACAAATTTAACTGATTATTGGAATCTGAACATCCAATCAGATGAAACACTTACAGTAGGTAATATCATGAATATATTATTTATACGGCACAAATTACTGTTTTATCTTGAACTAAAAGGTCTCACAGTTTTACAGATTATAAGTTATTATTTGATTAGATTGTTTGATTATTCAATTAGTTAGTTAATTCAATTCGATTAGTTAAGTTCGATTTGATAATTCAATTTGATATTTTATTAGTTTGTTCGTTTTCATTTTGTTAGTTGAAGTTAATTGTTGTTGTTGTGTGTTTCTATATGTGTGTGTGTATGCGCGTGTTTTCTCTCAGTCTTTCACTCTTAATTCTTCGTTTTTGATTCTTCAATCTTAATATGGTATCAAAGCAACATGTGACAAAACATTTCCATCGGATGCATTTAGTTTGACATTAGGATCTATTGACAAATTAGATGGTAATCAAACTAACTAATCGAATAATCAAACTATCTAGTGTGTGTTTATGATAGCTGTGAAAGTTTGATTATTTCAATAATCAAGTTGTAAAAATTTGATTATTTCAATAATAGATTATGTTTGAATATGTTAGCTAAAAATTAATTTCAAGTTAATCTATTTCGTTTGGATGATATAAAAAAATAATTTGTATACATTAAATTATTAAAATATGTATAGAAGAATTAAAAAATATTTAATTAATTAAAAAATTATTTGATTAAGAATAAAATGATATTTATATATCACTATTGAGAATAATCTCAATAACTATTTTAAAAACAGCTCAAATTTCATATGAATTACCAACAATTTTTTTGAACTAGTAAAAGCTGTTGCTTTTTTTTTTATATTGGTTATCAAACACGTTATGAGAATGGGCAACAACTTTTTTATTGAAAAAAAGATGTTGGATGACATAAAAAAGTCATACCAAACATGCTACTAATCGAATAATAACTTATAAATTGTAAAGCGCAGGGCCAATAAATCACGGATTTTGAAAATTCAATAACAATGGTCATAAGAAAATTTTTTCTGCTTTCAGGTAACTTATTGCTAACATTCAAGTAGCAGAAGCACCTTTAGTTGCTGGGGATGGAAGCTCTAAAATTGACATTTTCGTATTTGATTTCATGTATGTCTTTTTGTTACAAAAACACACGGTTTTACAAAATATTAATGTTCAAAACAAACATACGTTAATTAAACAATAAAAAAATGTGGAGACTCAGCTTTGACCATGGATAGAATTCACAGGTATTAAGCAAATATTAATCTTATGAGGCTCTCTCTGTCTCAATTCACAGGAAATGCTGCGTTTGGTTTAACTCCTTATCTTCTAATTAGCTTGCCTTAAATTCGTAGTTGCGACTGGCAAGATTGTTTACAAATCGGCATAATTGCTGGAAACGAAGCTGGTTATCTTGGAGCCACATTAATACTGGCCGAGCTCATATGTTGAACTGCTGGCCTGCTTCTCTTCACCTCAACAGCGGGGTTGATGAGGCACCTTATTTTAACCCGGATAAAGTCTTTGTTTTGCTTTGGAAATGGCTTTGTCACACTTTCAATCTGCTTTGGGTTTGACCTTTAGTTGTTTTGAATCTTGTTCTGTATATAAAGTTGTTGTCCTGAATTTTTTTTTTTTTCATCGAGGACTTATGTGAGCATCCCTTGGCAATCGAATTTAATCGGGAAGAAAGCCAATTGGGATTGACGAGGTGAAAAGTTGAAGTTACTGATATTGTTATATTATTCATTTGTAAAATACGGTTTATGATTTTATCAGCCCAATTTGATCATCACTAGTGATTCCACCTATCTTTTCCGTAGAAATAATATACACTGGATTACAAATTCTTTCTTCACGTAACTTAGGGGAACAGACAGTGTTGAATGTGCTCCAACAGTCTCCATCGTACGTGTCCACTCTCAAACTACATTTTTCTCCACGAGGCTACCAGCTTTCCTCTATTTAAGACTTAAAGTGTCTATTTAACTCCATGATATGCTCCATTAATTATTTTTTCTTCCCTTTTGTTTTTTTATTTCTCTAAGTTCGGTATCTATACTATTTGATGATGTGACAGAAAGAAATCATTTTACATATATGTCGCATTCACTTATACTAGTGAGTTTATTCCATTTTGTGCATTTGTCCCTCTTCATATAAGTGCTAGAACAAGACACGGTTTGTAGCGAATCACATACGCTACTATTTTTGTCTTATAGCAAGCCACTTCATTTAGCTAGTAAGATTTTCTTCTGTATCGTTTTTTATATTTTATAGAAATCGTAATTCCAGTAGTATTATTTCTTTTAACAAGTTAGCAAGTACCGTCATTCTGAGACGCAACTCAGGCTTATATTTACGATTTCCTTCTTTAACCTGAAAAGGAGAAAATGGGGTCAAGGAAGGACTAGAATCCAATAATTTGTTCAGTAGTTATGATAGTTTCACAACAGACTACCATTAAAATAAAAGTTACAGTAGTATCAATATGCCGATAATGACTTGCATGAAATTATGTGAGGAGTTTGGATAAAATCTGTACAAGTATTTTTTATTCTATTCACATCTGAACCCAATTTAGATGGTTAACTAACAAGTTAAAGTCTTGGTTTCATTTTTATGCTCTCCCCTTTCTTTTGATATTTCCAATTATTAATTATTGTAGAGGACTTTGCTCCCTCCTCCAGTGTCTACATTTAATTTGAAATTAGTTTTGTGAAAAATGCTGATAAACTACTATTTACTGACTTGATGTGATAATCTGCTAAATTATCTGTTTTTCTAAAGTTTTTTGAGTGAATTTTACCATTTAAACTTAACTTTTGACGTTGTTTTGATTTTAAAACAGTTTTATTTTGTCTTTTTAGTTGATCAATTTTAATTTGTTAGATTGAGTTCATTTTGATTAGAATTATTGGTACTTTAACTCATTTGTCATTGTTTTGATTTTAGGCACCAAGGAAAATAGGATAAAGCTCAATGTGGCAAAGAAAAGAACTCAAGAAAAGAGGATTTAAAGCTTTGAAGGAAGATCAAAAGCAATTTTGTTGGACAATCAGGCGCTTTAGCGCTACTACGTAAGCAGCCAGTGCGCCCAAGAGTGCATTAGAAGATATTCTCTGGACGTTGAGTGCCTAGGCGCTCAAAATGAAGTGCCTAGGTGCTCATGCTCATGACAGCAAATTGCGTTCTGGACGTTAAGCGCCCAGACGCTCTAGACGCAGCGCCTATGCGCCCATACCAGAGTATAAATTCATCTTTTCTGACCTAAATGAGGGAGGCTGCGTAGAGAGCTGCGTGGGAGACGTTTTGGGGAGCAGAGAAGAGCCTTATTTTGGAGCTCTACGGTGGATTTGAAGAGAAAAAAAGTGGGAACTCAAATTTTCTTCAATATTCCATGGAGTTTTGCATCTTCTTCCCTATTGTTTTAGTTTTTACATCTATTTCTATGTCTAGCTAAACTCTCCCTTGTTAGGATTATGTGGATTTTGATGGAACTTGATTGTTTTTTATATTAGATTCAATTAATATAAGTTGTTAATCTTATTTTGAGTTTATAATCTCTTCTCTTAATACTTTCTAAAGATTGATTCTCTTTAGGATGAATTTAGGATTGTATGTTGAATGAAAATTTGATATATAATTTGTGCTATGAGATTATGAACCTTGCTTATCTCTAGGTTAGGAATAGTCATTAATTTGCTTGTTACTTCATTGAATTCTAAACCATAATGCTTGTTATTTCTTAGAATCACCTAAGGAATTAGGGTTTTTAATTAGAAACAAAGAGTTAACTACCTAAGGAATTAGGAGTTGAGTATTTTAGAGAATTCGATGACAAAATAGGAATAATAGCTTGTATTAGTTCCAATTGATATGTAACAAGTAAAATCAAATGAAGCTTGATCCCAACTCTTTCATAAATTGAATTTCAATCGTTTTGCATATTAAGTGTTTGATAAATTGCCAACTATAAAAACCCAAAAATATTATCTTTGCTTTTATTTCTTTTGATTTTGTTATTATTATTGAAACTCACTTAAATCTAAATCTTAGTTTAAATAGTAGCTAATTTCGTGAATTGGTATTTGACTATCAATCCCTAAAAATGATATCCGACTTCTCACTATTTTTATTACTTGACAATCCGATACACTTGTCGTAGTCCCATCATGATGCTTAAACTGTTAAACTTCATATAAGCTGAAACTCCCAACTAATTTATTATAATTATAAAAAAGATAACATTACATTTGATTGAAAAAGGCTACATCACACCCAAAAAAAAAAGGCTAAACTACAACTTGATATCAGTTAAGTTAGCCTTATTTATTACCTCCATAAACTCTATATTAATATTATGGATATATGTATTTATTCAATATATCTTTTTCCTAGAGAAAGTTTTGTCTAAACTTAAAGTACTCAAATTGAATGTATCAGATTAATTAGTACTTAATATTTTCATAGAGTTTTGTACGTTTAATTATGTGACACAAAATTCTATAAAAATATTAAGTGTTAATTGACTTGATGTATCCAATTAAGTACTCCAGATTTATCTAAGAATCTCACACTTATATATATATATATATATATATATATATATATATATATATATATATATATATATATATAAAAAGATAATCTCATCATTACATATATAACCAAAACAGATTTATTAGTGCTTGTGTGTGCCTGATGGTGATACGATACGGCCAATAACTATTTGTGATCAAACCCAAAGAGCTCCTGCTTTCTTAAGCATTGGGATCAAGGACCGCTTAAGATGAAGGCTCATCACTTCATTGGTTCCACCCACAAGCTCACCACCGATGAACACGGCGGGCACAGAGGGACTGCAGCCTAGCCTTGAAAGAGCTTGCTCAATGTCTCTTCCTCTAGATATCTCATCAAGTTCATGAACCGCTGGATTCACCCCAAAGTCACAGAAGAGGGTCTTGATGGTGTGGCACATGCAGCACGAGCTCTTGCTGAAGATCACCACAGGCCTCTCTGATGCCATCTTTGTCACCCTGTCCATTGTGCTGCCTAAGCCAAGCCCACAAATAAATAAATGTAAGCCTAATCAAAATGTTAATTAAGGATCGATGGAACAATGCCAAATGGATTGAATGCAGATTTGGTAGTAATAGTATAAATTGGGAAAGCTAGTTTGTTAATGAGAGTGTGCTAAACAAAAAGCAAAGCAATTAATATCATTAAGCAAATGTGCACTTGAGGTTTTGGTGTGTGGTGTGCTTGAGCTAGCGCCAAATGGACCGCTTATATAGGGGTTTGAGGGAGGTGATTGGCATCGCTTAGCAAAGAAAAAGATAGGGTTGCTTAGGCGAAAAGAGGAGAATATATCATCAATTAGATTTGGGTTGGTTTCAAATTTTGTATGATCATTTGTTGAATGTGATTGATCGAAGTCTTCTTTTACTACAAACGAATCTCTATCCATGCATGCATACGGAAACAAAGTCGAGTCCTTGGTACGGCTTCAAAAAAAAATTGTGCATATATTCCCTCATAATTGTTACTTTTGTTTCATGTTGTAGTGTTATTTTATTCTGGGTACGAAATCAACAATTTTCATGTTTTGTTTTTACACGATTGCATATATACGACTTCCATTTGAGGAATGAGGAGCAGTATAGTAGAATAGGAATGCCTTGGAGCCAATAGATTAAATTAATTAAGCTATTTGATTTAATTAGTTTTCCAATAATAATAATAATAATAATAAGAGGCTCTATAATTATATTTAGTAGTTTGATCACTTGACCTGTGTACCAATTTTTTTTTCTAATACTGAAAGTTTCTGCCTCTTATCTGTCTTTAAGGCATCTGCTGCGTTGGAAGAAAAGTTGACTTTATCCAATTGGGACCTCTTTTTTTGCTATTAAGATTCGCATCCAATTCTAGAAAGGGAAATATGATTAAAGCTGTATATTAGGAGTTGAAATATATATATATATATATATATATTTGTCACAACTAGACAGATATCTTAAAATTATAATATCAATAATATTAATATTAAATTTATTTATGAAAACTTGTGTTGTTGTCGTACATAATTTTATTTTAATAATAATACATATTTTTACGAGATATATATTTTTAAATAGTTCTAGTATATATGTAGCATGAATATTGTTGCCATAAAAATTGTTTTTTATAGTGTTGTCAACGCCTCTAATCTTTTCCCAATCATCATACAATTAATGTTACAAATTATTTTGCAATGGCAACTTTTTGGGGTATGTAAAACTCTACGTGATGGCATGGGAGTGATCACCACTCTTAAGTACGGGTGTCAAAACGGGTCGGATCAGTCTATTTAGGTCAGCTCATTTGAATTTGGATTATTTTTGAGTCGGTCTATTCGAATAATGTAAATTTAGGATTGATATTTTGTTAGTCCATCTCAACTCATTTAACTTTATATAGTGTTAAAAAGAAATGGGTTAGCTACCTATCTTCCATTCGATTCGGTCAAATTCTGACTATATAAATTTTTAGTTAACATTTTCTTAAATCAATCCATCCATTCTGTCAGGTTATTTGGGCCAGCCTATCGGATTCGGTCCATTTTGACACTCCTACGCCAGCTCCAGCAATTTGTAGGCCCCGTTCATTTAAGAAAAAAAAACTATATATGATATTCAATTTTCTCGTAAGAACTAAATAGAGAAAAAAAATATATATATTTTTATCAAATTTCATATTTATTGCGCTTGACTAAAGTTGCTAAGTTAGGTTAAGTTTTTTTTTTTGAAAAAAACTAGTAAGTATCTCATGTAGTATACGAATTTTTTAAATTTAGATAGCATTTAAAAAATTAAAAGAAAAAAATTTAAAAATTTAAAAAATATACATAATTAATTTATTCAGCATAATATAATAAAATATAAATTAAGAAAAAATATTCTAAAATCATAAAAGATATTTATAATTAATTTAAAATAAATTTTGAATTTAAAATTTAAAAAAAAAAAGTTACACATCATTTTTTGTAAGAGAGTAAATAAGAGAATAAATCACTCTTAAGATAATATGTTTTAATTTATTATATATAAGTAGATTAGATCTTAACATGTGATAATCTCCCTTTTTTTCTAAATTTATTTTAAAAAATAATTAAATACTTATTAAGAGTCACGCTACAAAGACGAAGGGGATCGTTCAAGAACTGAGCTTCTGGATCAATTAAATAGAAAATATCCTTTCTTAATCTTTGGAGCACCCGTCCTAGACCCAAGATCTGAATGTTAAGAAAAGGCCATACAACTTAAAAAGAAATGTTAGAAGCATAGTTATATAATTTGGATTGGAAGTTGAAAAATAAAGTTAAGTTAATGGGTTAATAATTCAATCGCAAATTAAGTAGTTGAATCGAAAAATTTAGATAAATAATAATAAAAAAATTTAAAATATTATATTGAAAAGTACTTTATATAAAAAAAATATCATATAAAAATAATATCAATGATACAACTAAATTAGTAATGATAATTATTTAGTTTTAATTTTTAAAAAATTGAATTTGTTAAAATAATAATAATATAAATTATAAAATTAAGAATATTACTCAATAAGAATATATAGTCTAATTACAAAATATATTTCATAAAAAAAGTCTTTAAAATATTATGTTTAAATCTTAAAAATTGTCTTTTTTAAGTCTATTTTTTTTATAAAAAAAATATAAAAACCCGAGTCAACTAAAGTCAAATTCTCCAAACAAGCCATGAATTGTTGAAAAAACTTGTTGTGCCTGAAAACCAAACCAATACAAAAGTTAAGTTATGAGTTTTTTTGTTGAACAGGTCGGTTCGAGCCAATTTGTACAACTACTTGGTTAGATGCCTAATATAGGTCCCCAAACATTATCCACTACTTAACCATTGTTTCTCTATTAATTTGTAACTTCCATTTTTTGAATTGCCATGCGAGTTTTGAACCATAACTAGATTAATGGCAACGCCTAACATGCTCCATGTTCATGAGGGAGCATAGATGCACCTTTGATATAAGTCGTTGGATTGTCTCAGATTTGTATCAACAGCTACAATCAATTACCTATTAATGTGTTATTCGGTTAAAGGCAAGACATTTTAAATTCAACCTTTTTATGATGTCTATTAGATCTGGTGTGTAATTCAACGGCCACGATATAATATAATAATTTAATGAATTTAAAAACTAATTGTTCCAAATTCATTTTGCCCGAAAACGAACCCTAAATCAAAAGCTACCAGAGTCGTTTCAATTTGTTGCCAGCGATGAACAACAGTGTGTTATTGCGATGGTGAGATGAAGTGCTCGTGCGTTGTGTGTGCGCAAGAGATCCTGGGATTTGAGGTATTGGCAAAATCATTGTTTCTTGGAAAGTTTGAAAATGAAATTCATCCAAAACGGTAGTCAATGTTATGAGTCAGGATTCTTGCATTTGTGATTTTTGTTTTTTACTAAAATTTTACATTGATATTGCGATGATGGATTATCTTTTGTAATTAAATTTGATTCTTATGTTATGCTTCACAAATTAGTATAAGAAATTACTTGGATGCAAGCATGATTGAATGTTGTATTTAACCATAACCTTTGAGGGTATGCTCCACTGATTCCAAAACTCATGTTGAATCTAGTATTCAACCATAAGCTATAGAGATCCTTGGTTTTGTCACTTCCATAACCTTGACCGATGCAAACTGTGGCTTCATTCGTCTCATCTTCCTCCCTTTATTCTGGTTGATTGGGCTTCTTTTTGTATATTTGGAGTTCAAACAACAACAGGGGTTCAACAAGAGGAAACTCTGTTTTGGTTTGGTGAAATTGAAATTATTTCTCACAATGACAACTTTAATTAGCAGACCCCACAAAACATATTTTATTAACAATTTTGATTTTTTTTACTTATTTTTTTCACATTATTTTTTACATTCTTTCTAATATTATTTAACATACATATTTTTTTCATATTATTTTTTTATTAAATTATATACTCTTAAAAAGAGTGTATAATACATACATCTCTAAAAAAAATATATAATGATCTTTATTCTTTTACTAATTTCTCATTTCATCATTTACTAAAGTCTTCAAACCTCTCAGCAAGTCACTTAAAAGGTGGACCCATGTTTCATAACAAAGTATGGTATAATATTGATTTGGTACGTATTTGGAATAGTTATAAAAATTTAATTATTTTAATAATTATTTATTATATAATTTTTTTATTATAATTAATTATAATAGAATTAATTTTATGTTTGAATATGTTAGTTGAAATGTGATTTTAAGTTAATTTATTTGATTTAAATAATATAAAAAATATTTGTATATATTAAATTATTAAAATAGATATAAAATAATTAAAAAATTATTTAATTAAAAATAAAAATAATATTTATATATTAAAGTATAAAAAAAATGAGCATGATACACCTAGGACCCAGCCTTTCAAATGAGAGAAACTTTTAGGTAACTATGTTATCTTTTTTGAGCATTTAAATTATTATTTAATATATATAAAAATATTTTTAAGAATTAATATAATTTTGTAATAATTTTTATAATTTTATACATATCAAATAATATTTAAATATTATTAATAAATTATGTCTAAATAATAATTACTCTTCAGCTGAATACAGTATGCCCTGCCGCAACCAAGGATAAATCATAATGCTCGTGGGAATCATGGGGAGGCGGGCAATCTTCATAAAATCTCGGAATATTTTCTTGTTATGAATAAATCAACATTATAAATGGCAAAAACTCATGATATATGTCTATATCTATATATATTCATCGATATTTTATTCCCCAAGCAAAAAATAAAAATTAAGAGAATTTTCCTTTTCAGTTGTGCTTTTGGGAGGGTTTTGGATACTTCATGAGATGCTAAGCTATTCAAATCTCTTTGTCCCATATTTTAAAAAGCAACATATAGCAAAGGCAAAAGCGTATATATTATATAACTTAATTATGATTCTTTGATTTGGTCCTTTTCTTCCTTTCTCTTTCTCTTGAGAAGAAGAATATATTATATAGTTGTGAATCTTATGGTTATAAGAAAATAGCAATTTGTACAGTTATGTACCTCACTAACCCACAAAATCCTAATTTTGTGATGCCAAACCCTTCATTGCTTTTTTAAAAATCTTTTTCAACTTATAAAGTTAACATTCGTTCTCCAACTCACCCATCATCGTTCTTCTCTTTCACATGTACCCTGTTCATCCCCTATCTCTTCTCTGTTTAATTATGTATGTATGCTGTACACATGATGATATATATATATATGTAGTTAATACATTTTTTTTCTTCGCTCGAATATTTATACACCCTTAAACATAGTTTAATAGAGAGAAAAAGTACTAATTAAATACTATTTGGCAACTTGCACTACATATATATTGTCTCCAATAAGATTATATTTACATTTTTGGGTATGAGACTAATTCGCGTTTAGGCATCTAATGGCATGACCCACAAGGTGATGTCAGTGAGATTTGAGCCCTCACGTTGCAGGAAAAGTTTGCCTATATAATATAGAGTTGATCATGTTCAATGTTAAAATTGACTAAAAAATTGAACTAAGGAGACTTCTAGATCATAGTTCATCCTGTGAAATTAGTAATCGAATTAGATAATATATTAACAAATAATCAGACTAAAAATATAGTCAATTTACGATTTAACTAGTTAAATCAGTTAGTCTGATTCGAATTTTAAAATAGGCCAACTAAACCACACACACTTAATTAATTTGCTCTATATATAATTATATGAATTGGCTGTATATATATGAACCGAAAGAACTATATATAATTAATGTTATTAACTTATTGACTCATTATTTGGGGGGACTTAAATTTTATAAATAATTTGTTATATGTGCATCCTAGAAATTGATTTAATTATCCGCTTGGGAAGATCGCAGTTGAGGATGCACTTTAATATTCTATTTGGAAGCGTTTCCCGTTGGTGGAGTACCGTCCTCCATCAACATTTACTTGCTATAGTAGATTTTTTTAAAAAGAATTTTATTATTTTATGTATAAAAATTATTAATTAAAATTTATAAAATTTGTATTTTGAAGAAGATCTCCACCAATACAAATTTCTTAAACATGAAACAAACACAAGAAATTAGTATATCAAACTTGAATAAGAGAAACCATGCATCAAACATGGTTTAGAATCATGAAAAAGAAAAGAGAAATGAAGTTTTCTACAACTTCACCTTAAGAACCTTAGAACTTGCTTTAGGAAAAACTCCTTGAAGATGAATGATTTGGAACTTGGTGTAAACTACAAAGTGTCTTAGAATTAGGTGTAGATTCAAGAAATATGGTTGTATAGAATTGTTGAGTGATGGAAGGGCGTTCTTGGTGGTGTGGCCGTAGCTTGCATGGAGAGAATTTTGTTTGATGAGTTTTGGCTTTTTGGAGGAGACAAGAATGAATTATGATCAATAATGACCAAAGGTGATCAATATGGTCTTCAAGTGTTGCTTTGGCTTCTAAAAGCAGCCCAAAACCGTGCCCCCCCATCCATGCACTCTTCAAATTACAACAAGTCTCCTAGCCATCATTTTAGGCAATCTTAACCATTGATTGATCAATGGTTAGGATTTAATGTAGGTTTTTAGGTTTAGGCTTAGATAGAAGACTTAATATAGGTCATTGGATCTTTTCTCTTTAAACCCTCGCCCTTAGATGTGTCTCCAAAAATGAAGGGTCAAGATTACACCTTCAAACTTTACATCCAAGGGTCCAAAATGGTTGTAGTCATTTTTTATGACCAATTCTCCACCATTGATCTAAAACTAAATCCAATGGTCATGAATGATCCATCTCCACCATTGATTTATTCTACATTCAAGGGTTGATAATGGTCATAGTCATTTCATAAGATTAAATCTCTACCCTTGATTTAATTTCCATCCAACGGTTATAATTGATCCTATTCACTTTTAAGATCAAATCTCCACCGTTGATTAAATCAAGATTAAATCTCCAACCGTGATTAAATCGATGGTGGATATCTAAACCACCAATGTTGACTTAACAGTATAGTATTTTATTATTTTTTTATTATAACTCCACTAAAGAGTATATTTACTATATTTTTATCGTCCGATAATTAAATATAGTATAAAACATTATAAAAGAAATTTTCTAAAACTATTTCCGGATTTAGGTTTAGTAAGATCTCCTATCTCCGTCTAAACAGTACAAATTTTTCTATGCGTAGAAAAATTTTCATTTTGTGAGACCCACCTGGGCCCACGTATGGCCACCTGGGCCCACATACACCCCTATGGGCCCACAAATAGTAAAAATTTTCATAATCACACATAAAATCATAAAAAATTAGAAAACTCACAAATATCAATTCAGATTACGTAAAATAATTAAGACTTTTCAGTAATAATTAAATTACGTAAAATTTTTCCAGCCCAAAAATTATTATTTTCCTGACACGGAGCAAATTACTCAAAACGATCAAATATACAGACGAAATATTCAAAAAAAATTTACAGTACATAGAAATCACTAAATAGTAAAATTCTGTTAACTGTCAAAATTACTGTTTAATAAATAGAAAGTTTGGGGTGTTACAATTCTCCCCCTCTAACAAAAGTTTCGTCCTCGAAGTTGCTTTGTCCTTCGATCTTCAATCTTTACTGGAAAAGTCTCATAAGTTAAATTTTCCTTCAGTTGTACTGTGTCTAGCTCAATAACATGAGTAGGATCAGAAATATATTTTCGTAGTTGTGATACGTGAAATACATTGTGAAGATTTGACAGAAAAGGTGGTAATGCAATCTGATATGCCACCGGACCTACCTGACGTAAAATCTGATACGGTCCAATAAATTTTGGAGTGAGCTTCTTAGATTTAAGCACTCGTCCAACACCCGTCATAGGTGTCACTCGCAAAAATACATGGTCACCTTCTTCAAACTCAAGAGATTTTCTCATTTTATCAGCATAACTCTTTTGCCGAGTTTGGGTCACTCTCATTTTATCTTGAATCATCTTCACTTTCTTAGTTGTCTGTTGGACAACCTCTGGTCCTAACACAGTACTCTCACCGTCTTGATACCAACACAACGATGTTCTACATCACCTCCCATATAATGCCTCATAGGGTGCCATCCCTATACTCGAATGAAAATTGTTGTTATATGTGAATTCTATCAATGGCAAGAATTCATCCCAACCTCCAGTTTGCTCCAGAACACAAGCTCTTAATAAATCTTCTAGAGACTGAATTGTTCTTTCTGACTGACCATCTGTTTGTGGATGGTAAGCAGAACTTAGACGTAACTTAGTTCCCATCGATTCTTGCAAACTATTCCAAAATCTTGAAGTAAATCTTGGATCTCGATCCGAAATGATACTGGATGGTACACCAAGAAGTCTAACAATCTCATTGATGTACACTTGGGCCAATTTTTCCATTGAGTATTTAATATTAATTGGCAAAAAGTGCACTGACTTAGTTAGCTGATCAACAATTACCCAAATAGCATCATGACCTTCCGAGTCTTTGGTAGTCCTGTCACAAAATCCATTGCGATGTCATCCCATTTCCACTCAGGAATAGGCAAAGGTTGTAACATTCCCGAAGGTCTTTGGTGTTCTACCTTAGCCTTCTGACAGACTAAACAGGATGATACATACTCAGCAACATCTTTCTTCATTCCTTGCCACCAATATAATTGTTTTAAATCCTAGTACATCTTTGTGGCTCCTAGATGCATACTCAGCTTGCTCCTGTGAGCTTCATCCAAAATCAATCTCCTAAGATCTGGATCATTAGGCACACAAACTCTGCCTTGAAACTTCAAAATTCTATTAGCACTTTCGCTAAATTCCAATACTGCTCCTTGGCTCTTTGCTTCTTTTGCTTCTTGCAAATACTGGTCACTGTTTTGTCCTTCACGAATTCTATCTATCAAATCATTTGAAATGGTGATCATGTTTAAACACATCTTGCCCGGCGTCAATTTCACAGATAATCGCATATCCCGAAATTCTTCTATCAACTCCTTCTCTTTGATCATCATAATAGAAGCACTAAGTATTTTTCTACTCAACGCATCCGCTACGACATTCGCCTTTCCAGGATGATACTGCAATTGAAAGTCATAATCTTTCATAAACTCTAACCAACGCCTTTGCCTCATGTTCAACTCTTTTTGGTCAAACAGATATTTTAAACTTTTATGATCACTAAACATAGTGAACGTAGCTCCATAGAGAAAATGCCTCCAAATTTTCAAAACAAACACCACTGCTGCCAACTCTAAATCATGAGTCGGATAATTCCTCTCATGATTTTTCAACTGCCTTGAAGCATAAGCTACCACCTTACGATTTTGCATAAGTACACAACCTAATCCTTGGTATGAAGCATCACAATATACTTCGAAAGGTTCGTTTGGATCAGGCAGAATCAATACCGGTGAAGTAGTCAATCATCTTTTCAACTCTTGAAAACTTTCTTCGCATGCATCAGTCCACACGAACGGTTGATTCTTTCGTGTAAGTTGGGTAAGAGGTCTTGCGATCTTTGAAAACCCCTCAATGAACCGTCTATAATAACCAGCTAATCCGATAAAGCTACGGATTTCTGTTACAGTCTTTGGCCTTTCCCATTTAACAATTGTCTCCACCTTTGAAACATCAACCTCAATTCCATCCTTTGATATTACGTGTCCCAAAAATTGAATTTCGCTCAACCAAAATTCACATTTGGACAACTTGGCATATAATTTATTCTCCTTCAAAATCTGAAGAACCACCCTGAGATGTTCAGCATGTTCCTCCTGACTTCGAGAATAGATCAAGATGTCATCAATAAAAACAACAACAAACTTGTCTAAGTATGAACGAAAAATTCTATTCATGAAGTCCATGAATATAGCTGGTGCATTTGTCACTCCGAATAACATCACAAGATATTCATAATGCCCACAACGCGTCCGGAATGCAGTCTTGGGAATGTCTTCCACTTTCACACGTATCTGGTGATACCCAAAACATAGATCAATCTTGGAAAATATTGCGGCTCCTCGCAATTGATCCATCAGATCATCTATCCTTGGAAGTGGATATTTATTCTTAATCGTAACCTTGTTCAATTGCTGATAGTCTACACATAGACGTGAAATCTCATTCTTCTTCTTAACCAATAAAACTGGAGCTCCCCAAGGTGACACAATAGGTCTCATAAATTGTTTCTCCAATAAACCCTCCAATTGTTTTTTCAGTTCGACTAATTCTACCGGCGACATCCGATAGGGCGCTATAGATATCGGTCCAGCTTCAGGTACAAGATCAATGGCAAACTCGATTTCCTTTACTGGTGGTAGTCCTGGTATATCTTCAGGAAACACTTCAGGAAATTCGTTGACCATGAAAATATCCTTCAAGACATCTTCACATTGCCCTTCCAAAGAAGATAATAACAAATACCCACGATCTCCTTCTTTCAGATAAGCTTCCACTTGAGTAGCCGTTAGGAATCTAGAATCCTTAGCCTCAGGAAATACTAATGTCTTATTCGAACAATCAATTAGGATATAGTTAGAAGACAACCAATCCATTCCCAAGATTACATTAATCTTGGAAAGAGGCAAACAGATCAAATCCACATAAAAGATTCTATCCCTAACGCAGACAGGACAATTCAGACATACTGTTGAAGTAACTATAGACTTATCAGTAGGAGTAGCAACATTCAAATCATATGGCAATACTGTCACAGTCAATCCCAAACGCTCCACACAATCACATGCAATGAAAGAATGTGTTGCTCCCGAATCATAAAGTATGGTTAAAGGATTACCTTCAATAGCACCCTCCTCCATTATCAAGTCCTCAGATTTAGCGGCTTCCTCCCCGCTCATTGTATAGACACGACCACCCGCCTGTGTCCTTGTAGTACGGACATTTCCCATAGAAGATTCCTTCTTTATCTGATCACAGTCTTTGGAGAAATGTCCAAGCTGTCTAGACTTAAAACAAACAACTTCCTTATGTTGACAATCCTTCGTGAGATGATCCTTCCCACATTTGAAACATCGAATAGGAGTCCCAGCTTGACTTGCCTTATTACTGCTAGAACTTCCTCCCACAAATTGCTTCTTGTTCTGACCTCCTGCCAGTTTCATATACGGCTTTTGCTGAAAGCGATTTGGTTGATTATTCTTCCCTTTTTGGAATCTTGCAGGCCTAAAATTCTTATTCCTTGCCGCACGTTGATGATCAATCTCTTCAACTTTACGACATTTTTCAATCAAAGTTGGAAATTGATTAATCTCCAACATTGATACTGCTCTCTTAATATCCAGTTTTAATCATTCCTCAAATTTTCAGCATTTCCAACCCTCATCTGGGTTCATCTGCAAATATCTCAAAAACTGAGACAGACTTTCAAATTTTGCCGCATACTCACTTACGGATATCAATCCTTGTCGTAAACTCAGAAATTCCATTTCCTTCATATGCCGCACACTTGCTGGAAAATATTTCTCCAGAAATTTTTGCTTAAAAAGTTGCCATGTCACCATCCTTCCTTCAGCTTCTAACAGTCTTCTAGCTTCTGCCCACCAACGTTCACCATCTCCTACTAGCATAAACGTTGCCAACGTAAGCTTCTGTTCATCAGCACATCCCATATTATCAAATATCTTTTCAAGTTCTTGGATCCAAAGTTCAACTTTCTCCGGATCGAATTCTCCACGAAACTTCGGTGGATTATTCCTTCGAAACTCCGATAAACTGTGAACATTTTCATTAACTTTTTTATTTTGCTATGCAATCACTTCCGACATTCTTTGCATTGCTGCTACAGCTGCAGCCATGTTCAAATTATCATTCCCATTAAGTTCCATATCTGTGCTAGTATTCCCACGTCCTCGTCTAGTCATTACTTTTTCCCTACTCAAACTGGACAATACAAAGAAAGCAAGATTAATCTTCAAACAATATTGTTTCTTTTCAGAAAACAATAACAGAGAGTCACACAATACAAACAAGACAGACCTAGTCACAAACCTCAAAAGACCCTAACTTGGGCTCTGATACCAACTAATGTAACACCCACCGTAGGGTGGCACATTTATGTTACTTAATTACCCAAATACCCTCAAGATCATAAAAAGTGATGTTATGATAAAAATACGAATTGTAAATTTTTTTTTCTTCTTTGATGACAATAAAATAAACTTAGTGGAAAATAAAAATATAATACATCATCACACATAATTTACATCATTATACATTACACACGTACTGTCAGGATTATTTATATTACAAATCATGTTCTCAAAGTAATTAAACATAATTTAAGACTCAACATATTGCCCAAGTCTGACTAAACAGCAGAACCCTTAGATGGGTCCTCCTCAGATTCCTCAGCAGATAGGAATCCGTTATTACGTGAAGCTCTACGGACAGGTGTCCGCGCAGACAACACGATACTTATCGCACTAGGAGTATGGTAGTAAGCTCCCCAGTACTGCTTATTGGATAGTGGAAACTCTATCTGTACATAAATATTGACACTAAAGTAGGGGTTCCCTTGATAAAGCCTACTGTAAGTAATGTTTAGGTCTCCTATATAAAATATACACTATCGATCCAAATGAACATGTCACGCCTCTGAACCTCCACGAAACTGTAATGTCACGTATCCTAGAAAGCTGGGCATCTCCATCTTCTCAAAATTCTGCATCCCCAGACGTGAGAAGTAGTTCTTCTTCTCCTTCTTGTACTATTTCTTTCTCAACGTCTTCAGTTAATTGTAAATACAATATACAAATATACATACAAAGAGGTGAGATCACTTACGCCAATACCAACATGGTAGCATAGAGATAACATAACAAAGATGCCATATAAACACATCATATTACAAATATGGTATCAACATATTATCAATTAAAATTAATATTTAATAATTACAGGAAAATATCATATACACTAAGCAGATATTTTAAAAAGTATAATTGTCATAATCAATATTTCACAACTATTATATCTCACAGATGTAAGCATTTATATTAATGCATGAACACAAAGACTCGATTTCCTACTCCATGGAGCTAAACTCAAGTCGGAGAAATTGATCGAAAAGATCTGCCGGTACCACGTGCCTCAGACCAAGTGCTATAATTATATCTAGCACATTCACGACAGTCTTTATCAGATCTCGATTAAGAATAGTGTCTCGGTCCGGATTATCGGTGTGTTGCATCGGTCTAACCCACGGTACAGAAGAGCTACCAACTGCCCATTGTGAGCAACCCGCACCCCGATGCCCCCAAGGTCAACGATTGACCTACACTACGTGTATCGCACCCACTCAAGAGGTGTATGTTTCTCCTAGGCAATTAACCATATACAGTCCATCAGACTATTTTCAATGCATATGTAATGCACCAATTACCAACTAAAAGTAAATCACATAATTTCTCATACCAAGTTCAAATATTGTTTTACGTTTGTATATTAACGCCAATTACAGGCAAACTTCTCAATTTCTTGTACAGTATTCATATACTAATTTTTAACTGTAAAGTTTATTGTATATTAACAGCGAAATCACATTACCATGTTTTTCTCATTCGCAAAATATTTTTGTCACGTTTTCACAGTCACATAATATTTTATTACGTAAACAATGATTTGTAATATTTTCTGTTACGTTTTAAAAAAGTTGCGTAACCATTTTCTATTGTATTCTAATTGCGTAAAAATATTCTTTTGTTTTTAAATCGCATAACGATTTTTCTACAACATTTCGATCGTGTAAAATATTTAAACGCTTTATAAATCGCGTAAAAATATTTTAACATTTTTCAAGTCGCGTAACTTAAAAATTACGTTTTTGAGTTACGTAAATTATTTTTCATCATTTTTACCCTTCGTAAAATATTTCTTAACTTTTAAAAATATAATTTTGGACTTTTCTTACAATAATATAATTTCTTACTTTATTCTCTTCCTATTCTTAGTCAAAAATCTTTTTTGTAATATATTTTCTCAAAATCACTTTTTATTGATTTAATCTTACAAAATCACATTTAGTTGATTTAATTACTGTTTCTAACTTTAAATTTCCTAATGTTTTTCAAAACCCAATAAATAAATTCTACGTTAGTAAAATTAAGTTACAACGTTTTCTTTTATATTTCTAAATCACTTCTAAAAATTAATTCTCTTTAAAATAATTTGAAGTTCAACACTTTCAATCTCCTTTTTATTTTATTTATGAAAATTCCACTTCACTTAATTTGATAACACTTTAATTCCCTTTCCAAAATCCTTATTTGAAAATTCTTGTATTTTATAACATCAAAACATTTTTCTAAATTATCAAAACCTTATATATGGCCTTTGAAACCATCAAATATTTTTCTTGTAAATCATCTAAGTTCCATTCGTATTTCTACACAAAATAAATTAATAAAAATACAACTCAAAAACTGTGTGCATTATTTTTGTAAAATAAACCCTTTTGTTTATTTTCTTTACTTCTCAAATCGTTTAATTTTATCATTTATGAAAATATAATTTTGTGAACACCAAATTGGTGGGTATCTTGGTTTAAAATTTGCTTAAGTTTAAGGGCTAAAAAATTAACTCCATTGTTCTTGAAAATTTTCAATAAAAACTCTAGTTTTGGAAGCCCAAAACCGTAACCTTCTCTATGGCCTTTGGAGCCAAACTTTGTTTATTTCAAAATGCATCCATCATAATATATTCAACATATATCATCATGCATATTATAAGATACCATATAAACAAATAAAAATTATACTAAGCATGCATATACAAGTAAATCATGTAAAGATATTAAGATAAAAGCAAAAATAATCAAAGCACATAACACACACAAATTATTACATGACTATGGATATGAATCCTCACATGGATTCACCATCCATCAAATATAAAACCATCTCTCACCACCACGTTTGGTTGGTGAGATGATCTCCTCTTACCTCTTGAAGATCCTCTAAAAGCTCCTTGCTTTGTATTTTGAACAAGATCTCCACCAACACAAATTTCTTAAACATGAAACAAACACAAGAAATTAGTATATCGTTTGAATAAGAGGAACAATGGATCAAACATGGTTTAGAATCATGAAAAAGAAAAGAGAAATGAAGTTTTCTACAACTTCACCTTAAGAACCTTAGAACTTGCTTTAGGAAAAACTTCTTGAAGATGAATGATTTGGAACTTGGTGTAAGCTACAAAGTGTCTTAGAATTAGGTGTAGATTCAAGAAATGTGGTTGTATAGAATTGTTGAGTGATGGAAGGGTGTTCTTGGTGGTGTGGCCGTAGCTTGCATGGAGAGAATTTTGTTTGATGAAGTTTTGGCTTTTTGGAGGAGACAAGAATGAATTATGATCAATAATGACCAAAGGTGATCAATATAGGTCTTCAAGTGTTGCTTTGGCTTCTAAAAGCAGGCCAAAACTGTGCCCCACGATCCCCATCCATGCACTTTTCAAATTACAACAAGTCTCCTACTATCATTTTAAGCATCTTAACCATTGATTGATCAATGGTTAGGATTTAATGTAGGTTTTTAGGTTTAGGCTTAGATAGAAGACTTAATATAGGTCATTGGATCTTTTCTCTTTAAACCCTAAATTTAGATGTGTCTCCAAAATGAAGGGTCAAGATTACACCTTCAAACTTTACATCCAAGGGTCCAAAATGGTTGTAGTCATTTTGATGACCAATTCTTCACCATTGATCTAAAACTAAATCCAATGGTCATTAATGATCCATCTCCACCATTGATTTATTCTACATCCAGGGTTGATAATGGTCATACCATTTCATAAGATTAAATCTCTACCCTTGATTTAAGTTAATCCAACTTATAATTGATCCTATTCACTTTTAAGATCAAATCTCCACCGTTGATTAAATCAAGATTAAATCTCCAACGGTGATTAAATCGATGGTGGATATCCAAACCACCAAACGTTGACTTAACAAGATATAGTATTTTATTATTATTTTTTTATTATAACCCCACTAAAGAAAGTATATTCTTGTATTTTTATCATTCGATAATTAAATACAAGATAAAACACTGTAAAAAAAATTTCTAAAACTGCTTTCCTGATTCGCAGGTTTAGTAAGATCCCCTGTCTCGCCTAAACAAGATCTAAATTTTTCTATGCGTAGAAAAATTTTCATTTTGTATGATCCACTTGAAATTTCAATGCATGTACCAATTCAGCCTACATACACCCCTGGGCCCACAAACAGATAAAATTTTCATAATCACACATAAAATCACAAAAATTAGAAAACTCACAAATATCAATTCAGATTACGTAAAATAATTAAGACTTTTTAGTAATAATTAAATTACGTAAAAAATTTTCGGTCCAAAAATTATTATTTTCCTGACAAGGAGCAAATTACTCAAAACGATCAAATATACAGACGGAATATTCAAAAAAATTTTACAATACACAGAAATTACTAAACAGTAGAATTCTGTTAACTGTCAAAATTACTGTTTAATAAATAAAAAGTTTGGGGTGTTACAAAGTGCACATATTTCATTCAAACATTTGTGAAATTGGTTTTAGGTAGGTTATACTGAATAGATTAATTTTATGATATATTATTGATTCCATTAAACCTAATTGTATATTAATTAGATAAATTCTTGTGACACCGTCTTTTTGCATATCAAGTCGTAAGTCATATTATTGATCACGTCACGTAAGTGCTTTCAGCGTCTGTTGAACCATTACGCGTAAAAGTGACGTTAGGCAAATCTAGTTCAAGTGATATGTGACGTCACTAGGTGATATTCACGTTATCGAGTGTTGTTACCACATCCTTGAACCATTACGTGACAAACTCCACTAGAATGGATAAAGTGACTACAATGACGAATTGCTCACAAAATAATTTTTATTTATCATAATATATATATATAATTTATTTATTTATTTTACTTTTTTTCTCAATTACATTTTAAAATAAATATATACAATATCTACATCTTTAAAAGAAATGTAAAATTATCTTTTTATAAACAATTTATAGCGATTATAATGATTATTTAAGCAATTGTTTGTGGGCTCAATTGGTTATGTGTTCTAATTGATTGTGTATTTTTCAATTTGTTATAATATTATATTATAATTATTTATAAAATGTTTGTATTTTGAAATTAAAATATTATAGATTTATTAATCATTAAAGTAGTTAAATCTTTGAGTCGATTTAATTTTAAATTGTATAAAAACTATTTTTTAATTATCTAAAGAATTGATGTTGTGAATGATATAATGATTATTTGTATATAGATAAATTGAAGTTCATTGTTATAAGACATTTATAGATCGCCTAAAAAGTTAATTAATTGTATTTATAATAAATAGATTATGATTGTTGGTAGTGTAAGTCAAGACTATTAATTATATATATATATATATATATATATATATATATCCAAAAATAATAAACATTTATAGTTAGTGCATATATCATTGTCAAATAATGTTAAATTTGTTAGCATCATTATGTTTGTTGATGTATCACCTAAAGGAGAATATTGATATACATTGATTGTTTAAGTAATTTGTTGTATGAATATGTATAATAAGTTAATTTATGATTCAAAGCATTAATGTTGGCATGTGATTATTGTAGTATTTGTCCCCATTTTTTTAAATTCGCTTGCTTCATTTGTTCCAGTTTTTAATGGGCTGAACTTCTTTTATTAGAGTGAACAAGTCCAATTTCACCTTAGTGTAATGGATCTTGATTTGGCACTCCAAGTTGAGAAGTTTGCTGCTATTATTGCTGCTAGTAGCAATGAAGAGAAAGTCCATTATAAAGCTTGCAAAAGACCAAACTGACTGAGTCTGATGTTTGTGCGAATGAGCATAGCAAACAACATCAAGTCAATTCTTTTGAAAATTGAAAGTGCTAAAGAATTCATGAGTTTTGTGAAAGAGCGCTCCTAAACTGTTGACAAGTCTCTTGCCGAGACATTAATGAGTACTTTAACTACCATGAAATTGTATGGTTCTCATACTATGCATGAACATGTCATTGAAATGACAAACATTACAACAAGACTCAAGTCATTAGGAATGAAAATGAATGAGAATTTTCTTTTGCAGTTCATTCTGAACTCATTACCGCTTGAGTATGGTCCATTTCAAATGAACTATAATACCATGAAAGATAAATGGAATGTGCATGAATTGTATAGTATGTTATTTAAAGAAGAAATTAGACTTAAGAATCAAGGAAATCACTTTATCCATTATGTGAACTATCAAGGAGCTAGAAAGAAAGCTGAAAAGAAACATAAAAAGGGAAAAAGATCATTAAAGATTGATGAGTCCTCTGTAAAAATCCAAAAGACAGAGTCAAACAATAATATATGTCATTTTTTAGGGAAATTTAGACCCTTCTAGAAGGATTGCCCAAGGAGTAAGGCTTGGTTTGAAAAAAAAAGTAAGTTTAATGCTTATGTATGTTTTGAATTAAATTTAACTGAAGTTCCTCGTAATCCTTGGTGGATTGATTCTGGATGTACAAATGTACAACTCATGTTTCTAATACGATACAAAGATTTCTTACAATCCAAACCATAAGCCTAAATGAGAAGTTTGTCTTCATGAGGAATAGAGTGAAGGTTCCAGTGGAAGGTGTCGGGATTTACCGTTTAATTTTAGACACTGAACATCATTTAGATTTATTTGAAACTTTTTATATACCTAGTATTTCGAAGAATTTAGTTTCTTTGTCAAAACTTAATGTTGTTAGATACTCTTTTAGGTTTGGTAATGTATGCTTTAGTTTGTATAAGCATACCTATCTAATTGGTTCTGATATACTTTGTGATGATTTATATAAATTGAATCTTGATAATTTACATGTTGAAACTCTTATGACCTTGCATCATAATGTTAGCACTAAATGTAGTTTAGTGAATGAGCATTCTGCTTATTTATGACATAAAAGTTTAAGTCACATTTCCAAAGAAAGAATAGAAAGGTTGGTAAAGAATGACATCATTCCAGATTTGGATTTCACTGACCTTAATATTTGTGTGGATTGCATTAAGGAAAATAAACAAAACACACAAAGAAAGGTGTCACGAGAAGCACTCAACTTCTTGAAATTGTACACACTGATATATGTGGACCATTTGATATCAATTCATTCAGTAAAGAAAAGTACTTTATCACCTTTATTGGCAATTATTCATGTTACGAATATGGCTATTTATTATATGAGAAATCTCAAGCAGTGAATGTCTTGAAATTTTATGTAAATGAAGTTGAAAGGCAGTTGGACAGAAAGGTGAAAATCGTAAGGTCGGATAGAGGTGGTGGGTATTATGAAAGATTTGATGAAATTGGACAACACCCAAGTCCATTTGCTGAGTTCCTAAAAAAACGTGACATATGTGTTCAATACACAATATTAGGTACACTACAACAAAATGATGTATCAGAAAGGTGTAAACGAACCTTAATAGATATAGTCAAGAGCATGTTAAGTAACATATCTTTACCCTTACCATTGTGGATGTATGCTTTAAAAAAACTGTCGTATATTTGTTGAATAAGGTTCTTAGTAAGGTAGTTCCAAAGACATCTTTTGAATTGTGAACAAGTAAGAAACTCAGTTTAAGGTACATGCATGTTTGGGGATCCAAGCAGAAATAAGAATCTATAATCTACATGAAAAGAAATTAGATGCAATAACAATGAGTGGATATTTCATTGGATGTCCAGAAAAGTCTAAAGAGTATAAATTTCATTATTCTACCCATAGTACAAGAATTGTTAAAACTGGAAATATTCGGTTCATTGAAAATGGTGAGACCAGTATGAGTGAAGCTTCACGAAATGTATAGATTAAAGAAGTTAGAGTACAAATTCCTTTGACTTATACTCCTACTTATGAAATTGTTGTTCCTTATGCTGTTGAACCGCATAACAATCAAGAAGAACAACAAATTAATGATCTGAAGGTTAACAATGAACCTATAGTAGAACAATCACAAGAAATAATATTAAGAAGATTCCAAAGAGAAATGAGATATGCTACTTCAAATGACCATGTGGTGTATCTACAAAAATCAGAAAATGACTTGAAAATTAATGATAATAATCCAGTTTCGTTTTCACAAGTCATTATTGAAAGTATGAGCATTGTTGCCAAGTTTGCATTATTGTATATTATGTTAATGTTTATGTTTTATGTCCTTTGACACTTTGAGCTCATGAACAAATATGTTTTTGTCTTACCTATTTTTTGAATTTGTATACATGATTGAATAGGAATGATGATAATATGTTCTGTTTTTAATAAAGACATTATTGTTAGACTAATTATGTGTTTCTCATTTATAGGTTGTGTCAAGGAGAAGAATAACTTTGTAGTACATGGAAGGGACTATGTCGATTAAATGATATACGAACGTCATGACTCATGTTAATTTTCATTCTTGGTTATGTTTTGACAGATTTATCAAACTATAAGAAAGGTAATGTCACATGAGCCAAGTGAGAGAATGTTAAATTAAATGTCTCATGTGATAGGCATGTGACTTATTTTATTAGTTTAATAAATAATTAAATTAAGTTAATGGGATAAACTCTTATTGAGTAAAAGGAAAAGAGCAATTTTGTAATTATAGTAACTGTTAACTTGATGAAAGTTAACAGTATTTAAGATATAATTTTTGCGTAGAACTCAAGATCTCGTTCTTGATCGTAAAGGGTTTCTTATTCCCTCACCATCACTAAGGTAAAAGAAGAGAGTAAAAAAAAGGCAAAGGAATAGAAAATGGGTTTTGAGATCTCTCTAACACTATTAGAATATAGTTCGCTCTTATTCATGGATAAATGTTAGTGTCTTCATACTTTTTTGTTTGTGAGAATCATGAATTTTAAAATACTTATATTTTAATGGTAGTTTCTATATTAAGATTCTTAAAAAAATTACAAATTAATATGTATACGTTATATATTCTATATATGCCCCTACAAATTTAACTGATTATTGAAATATGAACATCCAATCAGATGAAATGCTTACAATAGGTAATATCATGAATATATTATTTATACAGTTCAAATTATTGTTTTATCATGAACTAAAAGGTCTCGCAATTTTACAGATTATAAGTTATTATTCGATTAGATAATTTGATTATTCGATTAGTTAGTTTGATTCAATTCATTAGTTCGATTCGATTAGTTAAGTTTGATTCGATAGTTTAATTCGATATTCGATTAGTTAGTTTGTTTTCTTTTTCTTAGTTGGGGTTAGTTGTTGTAGGTATATATGTGTAAAACTCATCACATTTGATCAGTAATAAAACTTTTGTTTTCTCTCAATTATTAATTCTTTTTTTTTTCTTCAATCTTTATGGTATCTGTGACAATTTTCGAATGCATTTAGTTTGACATTAGGATTATTGAGATATCATCTCACAAAACATTTTCATCTGATACATTTAGTTTGACATTAGAATGCATTGACAAATTAGATGGTAATCAAAATAATCTCAATAACTAACAGCTAATCATATGAATAATCAAACTATCTTATGAGAATCAACAACTTTTTAAAAAAGATGTTGGATGACATAAAAAAGTCATACCAAACTTACTAATCTTATAAATTGTAAAGCGCAGGGCCAATAAATTACGGATTTTGAAAATTCAATAACAATGGTCATAAGAATTTTTTTTCTGCTTTCAGGTAACTTATTGCTAACATTCAAGTAGCAGAAGCACCTTTAGTTGCTGGGGATGGAAGCTCTAAAATTGACATTTTCGTATTTGATTTCATCTATGTCTTTTTGTTACAAAAACACACGGTTTTACAAAATATTAATGTTCAAAACAAACATACGTTAATTAAACAATGAAAAAATGTGGAGACTCAGCTTTGACCATGGATAGAATTCACAGGTATTAAGCAAATATTAATCTTATGAGGCTCTCTCTGTCTCAATTCACAGGAAATGCTGCTTTTGGTTTAACTCCTTATCTTCTAATTAGCTTACCTTAAATTCGTAGTTGCGACTGGCAAGATTGTTTACAAATCGGCATAATTGCTGGAAACGAAACTGGTTATCTTGGAGCTACATTAATACTGGCCGAGCTCATATGTTGAACTGCTGGCCTGCTTCTCTTCACCTCAACAGCGGGGTTGATGAGGCATCTTATTTTAACCCGGATAAAGTCTTTGTTTTGCTTTGGAAATGGCTTTGTCACACTTTCAATCTGCTTTGGGTTTGACCTTTAGTTGTTTTGAATCTTGTTCTGTATATAAAGTTGTTGTCCTGAATTTTTTTGTTTTTTTTCATCGAGGACTTACGTGAGCATCCCTTGGCAATCGAATTTAATCTGGAAGAAAGCCAATTGGGATTGACGAGGTGAAAAGCTGAAGTTACTCATATTGTTATATTATTCATTTGTAAAATACGGTTTATGATTTTATCAGCCCAATTTGATCATCACTAGTGATTCCACCTATCTTTTCCATAGAAATAATATACACTGGATTACAAATTCTTTCTTCACGTAATTTAGGGGAACAGACACTGTTGAATGTGCTCCAACAGTCTCCATCGTACGTGTCCACTTTCAAACTACATTTTTCTCCACGAGGCTACCAGCTTTCCTCTATTTAAGACTTAAGTGTCTATTTAACTCCATGATATGCTCCATTAATTATTTTTTCTTCCCTTTTGTTTTTTTATTTCTCTAAGTTCGGTATCTAAACTATTTGATGATGTGACAGAAAGAAATCATTTTACATATATGTCGCATTCACTTATACTGGTGAGTTTATTCCATTCTGTGCATTTGTCCCTCTTCATATAAGTGCTAGAACAAGACACGGTTTCTAGCGAATCACATACGCTACTATTTTTGTCTTATAGCAAGCCACTTCATTTAGCTAGTAAGATTTTCTTCTGTATCGTTTTTTATATTTTATAGAAATCGTAATTCCAGTAGTATTATTTCTTTTAACAAGTTAGCAAGTACCGTCATTCTGAGACGCAACTCAGGCTTATATTTACGATTTCCCTCTTTAACCTGAAAAGGAGAAAATGGGGTCAAGGAAGGACTAGAATCCAATAATTTGTTCAGTAGTAATGATAGTTTCACAACAGACTACCATTAAAATAAAAGTTACAGTAGTATCAATATGCCGATAATGACTTGCATGAAATTATGTGAGGAGTTTGGATAAAATCTGTACAAGTATTTTTTATTCTATTCACATCTGAACCCAATTTAGATGGTTAACTAACAAGTTAAAGTCTTGGTTTCATTTTTATGCTCTTCCCTTTCTTTTGATATTTCCAATTATTAATTATTGTAGAGGACTTTGCTCCCTCCTCCATTGTCTAGATTTAATTTGAAATTAGTTTTGTGAAAAATGCTGATAAACCACTATTTACTGACTTGATGTGATAATCTGTTAGATTATCTATTTTTTCAAAACTTTTTGAGTGAATTTTACCGCTTAAATCTAACTTTTGACGTTGTTTTGATTTTAAAATAATTTTATTTTGTCTTTTTAGTTGATCAATTTTAATTTGTTAGATTGAATTCATTTTGATTAGAATTATTGATACTTTAGCTCATTTGTCATTGTTTTGACTGTAGACACCAAGGGAAACAGGATGAAACTCAATGTGGCAAAGAAAAGAACTCAAGAAAAGAGGACTTAAAGCTTTGAAAGAAGATCAAAAGCAATTTTGATGGACAATCGGCGTCTGCAGCGCTACAAGTAAGCGCCAGCGCCCAAGAGTGCATTAGAAGATATTCTGCGACGTTGAGTGCTGGCGCTCAAAATGAAGTCTTGCCAGGTGCTCATACTTAATGACAAAGAAAATTGTGTTACGGACGTTAAGCGCCCGGACGCTTGGACGCTAGCGCCTATGCGCCCATACCCATACCAAGTATAAATTCATCTTTTCTGACCTAAATGAGGGAGGCTGCGTAGAGAGGTGCGTGGGAGACGTTTTGGGGAGCAGAGAAGAGCCTTATTTTGGAGCTCTACGGTGGATTTGAAGAGAAAAAAAGTGAGAACTCAAATTTTCTTCAATATTCCATGGAGTTTTGCATCTTCTTCCCTATTGTTTTAGTTTTTACATCTATTTCTATGTCTAGCTAAACTCCCCCTTGTTAGGATTAGGTGGATTTTGATGGAACTTGATTGTTTTTGATATTGGATTCAATTAATATAAGTTGTTATTTCTATTTTGAGTTTATAATCTCTTCTCTTAATGCTTTCTAAAGATTGATTCTCTTTAGGATGAATTTAGGATTGTATGTTGAATGAAAATTTGATATATAATTTGTGCTATGAGATTATGAACCTTGTTTATCTCTAGGTTAGGAATAGTCATTGATTTGCTTGTTACTTCTTTGAATTCTAAACCATAATGCTTGTTATTTCTTAGAATCACCTAAGGAATTAGGGTTTTTAATTAGAAACAAAGAGTTAACTACCTAAGGAATTAGGAGTTGAGTATTTTAGAGAATTCGATGACAAAATAGGAATAATAGCTTGTATTAGTTCCAATTGATATGTAACAAGTAAAATCAAATGAAGCTTGATCCCAACTCTTTCATAAATTGAATTTCAATCGTTTTGCATACTAAGTGTTTGATAAATTGTCAACTATAAAAATCCAAAAATATTATTTTTGCTTTTGTTTCTTTTGATTTTGTTATTGTTATTGAAACTCACTTAAATCTAAATCTTAGTTTAAATAGTAGCTAATTTCGTGAATTGGTATTTGGCCATCGATCCCTGAAAATGATATCCGGTTTCTCACTGTTTTTATTACTTGACAATCCGATACACTTGCCGTAGTCCCATCATGATGCTTAAACTGTTAAACTTCATATAAGCTGAAACTCCCAACTAATTTATTATAATTATAAAAAAGATAACATTACATTTGATTGAAAAAGGCTACATCACCCCCCAAAAAAAAAGGCTAAACTACAACTTGATATCAGTTAAGTCAGCCTTATTTATTACCTCCATAAACTCTATATTAATATTATGGATATATGTATTTATTCAATATATCTTTTCCTAGAGAAAGTTTTGCCTAAACTTAAAGTACTCAAATTGAATGTATCAGATTAATTAGTACTTAATATTTTCATAGAGTTTTGTACATTTAATTATGTGACACAAAACTCTATAAAAATATTAAGTGTTAATTAACTTGATGTATCCAATTAAGTACTCCAGATTTATCTAAGAATCTCACACTTATATATATATATATATATATAAATATATATATATATATATATATATATATAAAAGATAATCTCATCATTACATATATAACCAAAACAGATTTATTAGTGCTTGTGTGTGCCTGATGGTGATACGATACGGTCAATAACTATTTGTGATCAAACCCAAAGAGCTCCTGCTTTCTTGAGCATTGGGATCAAGGACCGCTTAAGATGAAGGCTCATCACTTCATTGGTTCCTCCCACAAGCTCACCACCGATGAACACGGCGGGCACAGAGGGACTGCAGCCTAGCCTTGAAAGAGCTTGCTCAATGTCTCTTCCTCTAGATATCTCATCAAGTTCATGAACCGCTGGATTCACCCCAAAGTCACAGAAGAGGGTCTTGATGGTGTGGCACATGCAGCACGAGCTCTTGCTGAAGATCACCACAGGCCTCTCTGATGCCATCTTTGTCACCCTGTCCATTGTGCTGCCTAAGCCAAGCCCACAAATAAATAAATGTAAGCCTAATCAAAATGTTAATTAAGGATCGATGGAACAATGCCAAATGGATTGAATGCAGATTTGGTAGTAATAGTATAAATTGGGAAAGCTAGTTTGTTAATGAGAGTGTGCTAAACAAAAAGCAAAGCAATTAATATCATTAAGCAAATGTGCACTTGAGGTTTTGGTGTGTGGTGTGCTTGAGCTAGCGCCAAATGGACCGCTTATATAGGGGTTTGAGGGAGGTGATTGGCATCGCTTAGCAAAGGAAAAGATAGGGTTGCTTAGGAGAAAAGAGGAGAATATATCATCGATTAGATTTAGGTCGGTTTCAAATTTTGTATGATCATTTGTTGAATGTGATTGATCGAAGTCTTCTTTTACTACAAACGAATCTCTATCCATGCATGCATACGGAAACAAAGTCGAGTCCTTGGTACGGCTTCAAAAAAAAATTGTGCATATATTCCCTCATAATTGTTACTTTTGTTTCATGTTGTAGTGTTATTTTATTCTGGGTACGAAATCAACAATTTTCGTGTTTTGTTTTTACACGATTGCATATATACGACTTCCATTTGAGAAATGAGGAGCAGTATAGTAGAATAGGAATGCCTTGGAGCCAATAGATTAAATTAATTAAGCTATTTGATTTAATTAGTTTTCCAATCATGGTAAAAATAATAATAATAATAATAATAATAATAATAATAATAATAATAATAATAATAAGAGGCTCTATAATTATATTTAGTAGTTTGATCACTTGACCTGTGTACCAATTTTTTTTTCTAATACTGAAAGTTTCTGCCTCTTATCTGTCTTTGAGGCATCTGCTGCGTTGGAAGAAAAGTTGACTTTATCCAATTGGGACCTCTTTTTTTGCTATTAAGATTCGCATCCAATTCTAGAAAGGGAAATATGATTAAAGCTGTATATTAGGAGTTGAAATATATATATATATATATATATATATATATTTGTGACAACTAGACAGATATCTTAAAATTATAATATCAATAATATTAATATTAAATTTATTTATGAAAACTTTTGTTGTTGTCGTACATAATTTTCTTTTAGTAATAATACATATTTTTACGAGATATATATTTTTAAATAGTTTTAGTATATATGTAGCATGAATATTGTTGCCATAAAAATTGTTTTTTATAGTGATTGTCAACGCCTCTAATCTTTTCCCAATCATCATACAATTAATGTTACAAATTATTTTGCAATGGCAACTTTTTGGGGTATGTAAAACTCTACGTGATGGCATGGGAGTGATCACCAGTCCCACTTAGGGGTGTCAAACGGGTCGGATCAGTCTATTCGAGTCAGCCTATTTGAATTCGGGTTATTTTTGAGTCGGTTTATTCGGATCATGTAAATTTAGGGTTGATATTTTATCAGTTCATCTCAATCTATTTAGTCTTATGTAGTGTTAAAAGAACGGGTTGGTACGGTCCATTTGGGATCAGTCTATTCGGACCATGTAAATTTTTTATTAACATTTTATTAACCCAATCTATCCATTCTGTCGGACTATCCGGGCCAACCCATCAGACTCGGCCCATTTTAACACTCCTACGCCAGCTCCAGCAATTTGTAGGCCCCATTCATTTAAGAAAAAAAAAACTATGTATGATATTCAATTTTCTCGTAAGAACTAAATAGAGAAAAAAAATATTTTTTTATCAAATTTCATATTTATTGCGCTTGACTAAAGTTGCTAAGTTAGGTTAAGTTTTTTTTTTTTGAAAAATTAGTAAGTATCTCATGTAGTGTATGAATTTTTTAAATTTAGATAGCATTTAAAAAATTAAAAGAAAAAAATTAAAAATTTAAAAAATATACATAATTAATTTATTCAGCATAATATAATAAAATATAAATTAAGAAAAAATATTCTAAAATCATAAAAGATATTTATAATTAATTTAAAATAAATTTAAAATTTAAAATTTTAAAAAAAAAGTTACGCATCATATTTTGTAAGAGAGTAAAATAAGAGAATAAATCACTCTTAAGATAATATGCTTTAATTTATTATATATAGGTAGATTAGATCTTAACATGTGATAATCTCCCTTTTTTTCTAAATTTATTTTAAAAAATAATTAAATACTTATTAAGAGTCACGCTACAAAGACAAAGGGGATCGTTCAAGAACTGAGCTTCTGGATCAATTAAATAGAAAATATCCTTTCTTAGTCTTTGGAGCACCCGTCCTCGACCCAAGATCTGAATGTTAAGAAAAGGCCATACAACTGAAAAAGAAATGTTAGAAGCATAGTTATATAATTTGGATTGGAACTTGAAAAAAAAAGTTAAGTTAATGGGTTAATAATTCAATTGCAAATTAAGTGATTAAATCGAAAAATTTAGATAAATAATAAATATTTTTTAAAAAATATTATATTAAAAAGTATTTTATATAAAAAAAATATCATATAAAAATAATATCAATGATATAATTAAATTAGTAATGATAATTATTTAGCTTTAATATTTAAAAAATTGAATTTGTTAAAATAATAATATAAATTAAAAAATTAAGAATATTACTCAATAAGAATTTATAGTCTAATTACAAAATGTATTTCATCAAAAAAATTTTAAAATATTATGTTTAAATCTTAAAAATTATCTTTTTTAAGTCTATTTTTTTTATAAAAAAAAAAATAAAAACCCAAGTCAACTCAAGTCAAATTATCCAAACAAGCCATGAATTGTTGAAAAAACTTCTTGTGCCTGAAAACCAAACCAACCCAAAAGTTAGGTTATGAGTTTTTCTGTTGAACAGGTCGGGCCGAGCCAATTTGTACAACTACTTGGTTAGATGCCTAATATAGGTCCCCAAACATTATCCACTACTTAACCATTGTTTCTCTATTAATTTGTAACTTCCGTTTTCTGAATTGCCATGCGAGTTTTGAACCATCACTAGATTAATGGCAACGCCTAACATGCTCCATGTTTCCGAGGGAGCATAGATGCACCTTTGATATAAGTCTTTGGATTGTCTCAGATTTGTATCAACAGCTACAATCAATTACCTATTAATGTGTTATTTGGTTAAAGGCAAGACATTTTAAATTCAACCTTTTTATGATGTCTATTAGATCTGGTGTGTAATCCAACGGCCACGATATAATATAATAATTTAATGAATTTAAAAACTAATTGTTGCAAATTCATTTTGTCCGAAAACGAACCCTAAATCGAAAGCTATCAGAGTCGTTTCAATCTGTTGCCGGCGATGAACAACAGTGTGTTATTGCGACGGTGAGATGAAGTGCTCGTGCGTTGTGTATGCGCAAGAGATCCTGGGATTTGAGGTATTGGCAAAATCATTATTTCTTGGAAAGAAGGGAGGATCAACTCACACCAGTGTAAGTCTTTTTTGACTTACACTCATTTTCAACTGTTAGATTCACTTTCATCTAATGATTATTTTTAATGAAATAATCTCAACCATTAGATGAAAGTGGATTTAACGGTTAAAAATGAGTATAAGTTAAAAAAAACTTACACTGGTGTAAGTCGATCCCCTCTCATTGAAAAGTTTGAAAATGAAATTGATCCAAAGCGATAGTCAATGTTATGAGTCAGGATTCTTGCATTTGTGATTGTTGTTTTTTACTAAAATTTTACATTGATATTGCGATGATGGATTATCTTTTGTAATTAAATTTGATTCTTATGTTATGCTTCACAAATTAGTATAAGAAATTACTTGGATGCAAGCATGATTGAATGTTGTATTTAACCATAACCTTTGAGGGTATGCTCCACTGATTCCAAAACTCATGTTGAATCTAGTATTCAACCACAAGCTATAGAGATCCTTGGTTTTGTCACTTCCATAACCTTGACCGATGCAAACTTTGACTTCATTCGTCTCATCTTCCTCCCTTTATTCTGGTTGATTGGGCTTCTTTCTGTATATTTGGAGTTCAAACAACAACAGAGGTTCAACAAGAGGAAACTCTGTTTTGGCTTGGTGAAATTGGAATTATTTCTCACAATGACAACTTTAATTAGCAGACTCCACAAAACATATTTTATTAATAATTTTGATTTTCTTACTTAATTTTTTCTCACATTATTTTTTGTATTCTCTCTAATATTATTCAACATACATATTTTTTATATTATTTTTCTTACTAAATTATATATTCTTAAATAGAATGTATAATACATACATCCCTAAAAAAAATGTATAATAATCTTTATTCTTTTACTAATTTCTCATTTCATCATTTACTAAAGTCTTCAAACCTGTCCGCAGGTCACTTAAAAGGTGGACCCATGTTCCATAACAAAGTATGGTATAATATTGATTTAGTGCGTATTTAGGATAGTTATAAAAATTTAATTATTTTAATAATTATTTATTGTATAATTTTTTTATTATAATCTATTATAATAGAATTAATTTTATATTTGAATATGTTAGTTGAAAGATGATTTTAAGTTAATCTATTTTATTTAAATAATATAAAAAAATATTTGTATACATTAAATTATTAAAATAGATATAAAATAATTAAAAAATTATTTAATTAAAAATAAAAATAATATTTATATATTAAAGTATAAAAAATAATTGAGCATGATACACCTAGGACTTAGCCTATTATTTAATATATATAAAAATATTTTTAAGAATTAATATAATTTTATAATAATTTTTATAATTTTACACATATCAAATAATATTTAAATATTATTAATAAATTATGTCTAAATAATAATTACTCTTCAGCTGAATACAGTATGCCCTGCCGCAACCAAGGATAAATCATAATGCTCGTGGGAATCATAGGGAGGCGGGCAATCTTCTTAAAATCTCGGAATATTTTCTTGTTAGGAATAAATCAACATTATAAATGGCAAAAAATAAAAATTGAGAGAATTTTCCTTTTCAGTTGTGCTTTTGCGAGGGTTTTGGATACTTCATGAGATGCTAAGCTATTCAAATCTCTTTGTCTCATATTCTAAAAAGCAACATATAGCAAAGGCAAAAGCGTATATATTATATAACTTAATTATGATTCTTTGATTTGGTCCTTTTCTTCCTTTCTCTTTCTCTTGAGAAGAAGAATATATATTATATAGCTGTGAATCTTATGGTTATAAGAAAATAGCAATTTGTACAGTTATTTATGTACTTCACTAACCCACAAAATCCTAATTTTGTGATGCCAAACCCTTCATTGCTTTTTTAAAAATCTTTTTCAACTTATAAAGTTAACATTCGTTCTCCAACTCACCCATCATCGTTCTTCACATGTACCCTGTTCATCCCCTATCTCTTCTCTGTTTAATTATGTATGTATGCTGTACACATGATGATATATATATATATATATATATATATATATATATATATATATATATATGTAGTTAATACATTTTTTTTCTTCGCTCGAATATTTATACACCCTTAAACATAGTTTAATAGAGAGAAAAAGTACTAATTAAATACTATTTGGCAACTTGCACTACATGTATATTGTCTCCAATGAGATTATATTTACATTTTTGGGTATGAGACTAATTCGCGTTTAGGCATCTAATGGCATGACCCACAAGGTGATGTCAGTGAGATTTGAGCCCCACGTTGCAGGAAAAGTTTGCCTATATAATATAGAGTTGATCATGTTCAATGTTAAAATTGACTAAAAAATTGAACTAAGGAGACTTCTAGATCATAGTTCATCCTGTGAAATTAGTAATCGAATTAGATAATATATTAACAAATAATCAGACTAAAAATATAGTCAATTTACGATTTAACTAGCTAAATCAGTTAGTCTGATTCGAATTTTAAAATAGGCCAACTAAACCACACACACTTAATTAATTTGCTCTATATATAATTATATGAATTGGCTGTATATATATGAACCGAAAGAACTATATATAATTAATGTTATTAATTTATTGACTCATTATTTGGGGGGACTTAAATTTTATAAATAATTTGTTATATGTGCATCCTAGAAATTGATTTAATTATCTGCTTGGGAAGATCGCAGTTGAGGATGCACTTTAATATTCTATTTGGAAGCGTTTCCCGTAGGTGGAGTACCGTCCTCCATCAACATTTACTTGTTATAGTAGATTTTTTTAAAAAAATTTTATTATTTTATGTATAAAAATTATTAATTAAAATTTATAAAAAAATTTATATGTAGAATAATTTGTGACCAAAATAAAAAATTGATCTAATTTATTGTATATAAATTTAAATGTATATAAATATTGTTATTTAAAATCTATAAAAAAATTTGTATATACAATATAAATTAATCACAATCCTTGATTTAGATCAACAGTTCCCTTTTGTTGGAGTTTGGATACTCCTACTTTCCTTTTGGTGAAGGACGTTAAGAGTGTATTTGGAATGAATAAAAATAGGAAATGATTTAATTTGATTTAATTTGATTTAGAAATCAAATTTTGTGTTTGGAACTTTAAAAAAAAATAGGATTTGAATTGATTTATAAATTAAATTTTGTATTTGAAATTCATTAAAATAAGAATTGATTTTATTTTATTTTATTATTTTTTTACATTTTAACCCTTATGAGAGGTGGTTAAAGGTAGTTATTAAAGATAAAATAATCTATTCATTTCAAATCAAATTAAATCCTAACAAATTCTATCAAAATTGATAGAATTTTTAAAATAAAAAGAATGAAATTCATGTGATTTTAGAAATCAAATCATTTCTTATTTTTTAACATTCCAAACACAAAATTTAATTAAATTTAATTTACAAATCAAATCATTTCTTATTTTATTACATTCTAAATACACTCTTAACGTTTCTTATTCTATAATAACCAGATTTTGGTCACTAAGACACAGCTTGTTTTAAACGTGGATTCCTTACAAGGTCATGGTACAATAAAATGACCCGAGTAAAGCATGCCATATTCTGATTTTCTGAGTGTATACTTGTTGATAAGATAGGATTTGATTGAAAACCCTCTGACCAATTGATATGGTTATAGTACATGGAACCATCTTTAAAACGTGGGATTTGATATGAAAAAAGATATTTTTATATTTTTTAGATATGTAAATATTATATATATTTTTTAAAAATATATAATTAAGAGAGAAAGTGATAAAAAAAATAAATATAATAAATAATATTAGATAAAATATGAAAATAAATATATATATTATTTACGATAAGAATATCAAAATTAATTTGATATAGAATTTGATACATCGTTGCAACGTTCATTTTCATCTTATTCTATTTTTATCTTGGCAAGAACGTACATTCATTTCATGCCGCTAAAAGAAACGCATATATACTGAAGGGTTACTAAGCTACTAGCGAGAACTTGTTCCCAATTGTTTCTTTGTTGTTTTTTAAGTAATTTATTATTTTTCAAATAACGCTAGAATTAATATTATATTGTATAAATTAGATAATTACAAGATTATTATTTTAAAAATAACAGTAACAACAAACATCACACGCATCAATAAGTAAAATATATAGAATAAAATGTAGGCAACAAAATATGGCAGCAATTTATGCTTAGGTGGCAAACAACGAATAAGTGGAAGATAAATGGGCGGGTTAACGAGGATATTCTTGAAATTTAATTAACTCTTACACTGATTATAATTGCACTCCTTACTTTAACATAGACACTAAGGATATAAATTAGTTCTGACAATTAAATAAATTTAAGAAAATTAAATCAAATAAATTAATTTAATTTAGTTTGAATAGTTAAATTTAATCAGATAAAATTCGATCAAAATCAATTATAATTAATTCTAATATCAGTTTTTATGATTTGAAATTTGAATATAATTAGAAGTTTTTTCCTTTATAATCAACTCAATCTGTCTCGATCTTGTTTTCATGATTTTTTAATTTTTTCTTTTCTTTTTTTTTTGAAGTTTTCTCTATTTTTTATAAAAATGTTCTGATTTATTAACTCAATCCGAATTAACACACATCTCATTGATTTGATTTAGTTTGAGTATTTAAACTAAAAAAATACAAAATTCGAACCAAACTAAACCAAACGAATCACTTTTGATTGATTTAAAATTTTTATACACCAAATTCAAACCAACTAGAGCCAATTGCACCCTAGACACGGCTATGCATAATTTTTATGAAGATTGGCATTTTATGTTCTGCTAGGATCCAAAAAAGCATAATGCAATTGATACCATCAATCCAAAAGGATAAGTAGAACACCCTTCGGTGAAATTCATATACAAAACCTAGCTTAATATTTGAATTATATAAGCTCTTTTTTTATTGGTATATTAATTAGATATATTTTTCTCAAATTGATCGTAAATGACAGAAAAACTTCAAAGAGATTCTTTGTCTTTTTTTATTGAATTATATAAGCTCTTTTTTATTGGCTTATCTTTATGACCTAAGATATTCTTTGTCATACAATTAGCTAGCTAGGCTAGTTAGCAACCAACACACCAAAGTTCCTATCAAATCAAGGGTATTAAAGAACTTTCACTTTTTCATCCCTCTCTTCTTTAATTTGGATAGTACCAAACAATGCACAAGAAGCCCTTGCTAATTCTTTTTCATGTGTATCACTTCTCCATATATAAATTAGGAGTGTTAAAACGGGTCAGTCCAGTCCATTCGAGTTCGGGTCATTTTTGGATCGGTCTATTCGGGTCACATAAATTTTAAATTGGTATTTTACTAATCCAGTCTAACCTATTTAGTCTTATGCAGTGTTAAAAAAGCAGATTGACTAGTCTCATTCGGACTTAGCCCATTCGGATCATGTAAGGTTCAGACTAGCATTTTGTTAGTCTAGCTCATCCATTTTATCAGGCTAATCGAGCCGACCCATCCTACCTGACTCATTTTGACACCCCTAATATAAACCCACGTTAACCCTGAATGATGTCACAAACTATAAACCAATCCAACTTCCTCTATTGTTCCTTTCGATCATATTTCATCAACTCTTATATTTTTACATCAAATAATACATATATTTTTTTCACATCTTATTTAATATTATTTATTATACATATTTTTTTATTACTTTTTTTTACTTAATTATATCTATTAAAAATAATGTAAATAATACTTACACCTCTTAATAATTATTTTCCTATCTCATACATCTTTGTATTTACTCACTTATTTTTTATTTCTTTTCTCTCACATCCATCTATCATTACACTAAGCGTACTCTAGGACATATGACACGTAACTATAACCACATATGATGAAATTTTTAAATAAGTATGATCTATCATGTTATTATTTAATATATATAAAAATATTATTAATAATTAATATAATTTTATAATAATTTTTATTATTTTATACATATTAATTAATAATTTAAATATTTATAATAAATTATGTTTACTTAAAAATTATTCGCGGCGCATAATCATCATACACTTACTAAGTGTCACGCACACATATACAATATTAATTCATAGATGAATCGTGTGGCAAAATTGGCATCACAGAAGGCAGTGGTGATCTTCAGCAAGAGCTCATATGGGATGTGCCACGCGAACGCGATTAAGCGACTCTTCTATGAGCTTGGGGTTGGCCCTGCAATATAAGAGCTAGACGAGGAGTCCATGCACAGGGAAGGAAATAGAGTGGTCTCTCATGAGACTAGGGTGCAACCTCTCTGTGCCCGCAGTGGTCATTGGTGGCAAGTTTGTAGGTTCAGCTAACACAATCATGACCCTTCACCGAAATGACTGTAAATTTGTAATTTTTTTAAGAATTTTAATATCAAAATTACTATTAAAACATAAGAATCTTATAATCCATAATTTTCACAAATAAAAAAATAAAAAAACATTAACATTTATCTATGAATAAAAAAAAATTATATTATATGAATATTATAAAGATCTCAAAATTTATTTTTTATTATTTTGTTTTTCTTTTCTCTTTTCTTCTATTTTAGTGATAGTGATGGAAAAAAAATTATTTACTGCTAGGAGCAAGACATTAAATTTATATAAAAATTATTTCTTAAATATTGTTAACTTTTTTTAAATTAATAATTACTATAATTGTAAAATTAATATTTTTTTTTTACTCAATAAAAATTTAATTCATTAACTTAATTTAATTATTTATTAAATTAATAAAATAAATTATATATCTATCACATAAAACATTTAATTCACCACATCAAAGAAAATGCTCAGAGATGCTGAAGCACTTTGGCTATAGAAACGTCATATCATATGCCTCACGTTCTGGCCCAATGCAAACAGCAACAGCTAAACATGGCTTTATCAGAACCTGATTTAGTTGTGTTATAATTTCATATATCCGAGCACTTTTTCTTACACCCTGCGGCTTTTAGAATATACACTGTACCACAATAATCTCTAGAGTATTAATCTAAGCGTGGATATAATGCACATGCTTATTTAAAATTTTACTGAAATTTAATTTTATTTAAAAGAATGTGTATATAGTAAGAATTGAATTATTGATCATTTGGTCATAGAAGACTCTTAATACTATGTCAAGTGTTAATAACTCTCTAAAAAATTTAAAATGCTAACTGAAGGCTCAAGATTGATTTTATATATTTAACATATAGAGTGTGCTACAATATAATTTTGACTTAGACAACTCTTTCGGGTGCAATGCTTGACTTATGCTTATGGTTTAAGATATCGAGCCCTTGTTTTTTTCCGCTTTTGATTAAATACAAATCAGTAGTGCGTTGTATTGATTGTATTATGTGATAGGAAAAATTTAGTTAATGATATAACTAGTCGTGGGGAAAAAATGATGAATAGATAAAGAGGGTATCCGTTTATATCAGTGTAATTTTTTTTATACTTATTTTTAATCGTTAATTTTACTTTTTTTAATGATTGAAATTATTTTATTAAAAATAATTATTAAATAAAAATAGATCTAACAACTAAAAATAAATATAAAAAAAATTAACTTATATTGATATAAATTGATTTTTTCTAAAAAATAAAATATGGTTTGATTTAAATGAAGTTATAACAGTTTAACATTCTCATACCCATTAATTTTGGAATAAATTTTGACAAATTTTATGGGGTTACGTGGCACAAAGATGGCACGTAATGTATGTTATAGTCTTTGTATTCCTTTTTTTTTTTTTAACTTGATTGCTTTATATATACGAGTATATATACATAAACAGAGAGGAGTCAAGAGTGAATAAATTTCCCATCGAATGGAAATATTCTTTTTATAGTGTTGTTCAGTTGTTCCATGACATCGACGCTCATGATCATGCGTGGCCCTTTCCATATATATTGCCTCATAATTTGAATATCTTCAGAGGTCATCCATCACATAATTAGATTGATTGATATTTTCATTTTTTTTATTGTGAGTATAATGGAATTGTATTTTTATAAGTAATTAAAATTCATACAATTATTTTGTTCCCTTTCATTTTTACTTTAATACTTTATTGGTACATATGAACAATTCATTTTATAAATGGGAACATATACTTAAATTAATTTTTGGAAATAAAGATATGATAATATTTTGTTAAGTGACTACACATTTTTTTTCCTTTTATCAATTTAATAATTACATTTTCTTTTATTTTATCATAATCTATTTGAAGTGAAAATAATCTACTATTTATATATTAAATTTGAATACTCTTTCTTGAAAGTAAATTAACTTGTTATGTTATTCTTTCTATTTGAACACGTGTGTATCCTTTCTTTAAATGTTTTTTTTCTCTTTCTTTGAGCTGAAACACTCTTATTTAGATTTAAATTTTTTTAATTTGTTAATCCTATTAATATTTTTTAATATCTAACTTATCCATAATGAATTATAAAACAAATGAAATATAATAAGAAAAATAAAAAAAATAAAAAATAATAATTTCATTTTAAATATTTATAATATGTGCATAAAAAATATTAATAATGTATATAAAATATAATATAATTAATATTTCTTAAATCCGTGCATATGGCACCAGTTACTAATTTATGTTAAGTTGTCAATAATTTTTTTATCATATACAATTAAGATACTCAATCGTATTGAAATTTTGGATCATACTTATAATACAATTAAGAAGCTAACTGATATGTGATATTAATTAAAATAATTTATATATTGTCTGAATAAAGGAACAATTTTCTTCCTGTAAACAATTTTTCTTTAACATTTGTCACTTTAATAGCATATAATACATGATTAAATTTTAATTTTATTAGTTTATTATAATCAAGTTAAAAATATTTTTTTATGTCAATACCTTAATTATTACATAAATAATTTTATTTTAACTAGATCGAGAAAATAAACTAATTTTGACATCATATGATCATAATAAAAAAAGTAATTTAAAAAAGAAAAAAAAGAAAGCAAAAACGCATATATATATATATATGCCATTGAGTCATCCAATACGTATATGGAGTCAAAAATCCAGGTGAAGTTCGTCTTCTAAAGTAGTCAAACGGTAAGCCAAAAAAGTTAACCTTATTTGGTAACCTAGCCAACTATACAGAACTCTGAAAAACTGGCCTTCCATAGTTTGACGTTCGAAAGAACCATTTACCGAACTAAAGACTAATGTTTTGGGGAATACATTATCCTAATCGTGTTCCTACAGCCAAGTGCAAATTTCTCCGTCAATTTTCTTCTCATTTTTTAGCTACTCGCTTGCGCTCGACGAATGCATATATATTGGTCAAAGTTAAGTTCTAATTTGCTTTTTGCAGCGCTTCAAAGTCGTTATCTAGCTGCTAGAATTTACAGAGAATTAATACTATTACTTGATTGTCGATCTTATAGGATAGCTATCGACTATCTTATATGACTGGTCTGAATAATTTCAACTATTCCAACAAAAAAAAAAAGAGGGAGAGATTTAAGTTATAAATAGAACTATTTACAGTTTTATACACATACTTTTGAACTCTAGTGTCTACTTACATTTTTATCCCACTATATATAAATACTTGAACTAATTAAGCTATAGAACTAAACATGTTTATCCAACAATATTCCAAACATTCCTTAGTACTTAAACACATTGTAGATTTTGAAAAGTCATAATATTCCCAAATGGACCTAATTAATTGCCTAGCATTTAATCATTTACAATAGCAAATCAAGCTAAACTGAGACAGTTTTGTAGATGAATTAATGTGTGATAATCCAACCAGTCAAAAAAAGTGTGATATATAATCCAAAAATAGTTTCTAATTTTCTATAGTATGAATTTACCCAAAGGTACCTTTTTTTCGACTTTTACTATAATTTGTTATTTAATATCATTATTTGTACGTCTGTTGGCAAAGCCGGAGTTTGGCCTTATTTTTTCCCGGAGAAGCGAAAGATGCTGAAAGGAAGGAGAATAAACAGAAGCTAGTGACCAAGTGTTATTGCATTTTTTGTTAGAAAAGCCAAGATAAGCCAATATTCACCCGTCCATGTCTTAGTTGAGTGATGGAATAAATTCCAATCTATCTAATAATCCACAAAGTTATGCCATCCCTCCACTGTCTCATGTTCGTGTATATGCATTGTATCGTCATCCTGAAAATTGAACGTTGCCTCATCAAATTGACCTTCTTCAAATTACATGCAATGAAAGTAGAAGTGACTCTGCTACGGCACTTTCAAAAAATGATGTTCGAATATTAATTCATGTTCGGTTATACTAGACTACGTTCGAGCGTAGAGTGAGGGAGCCACGGAGCTCGAGCATAAGCCTTTCTCTATCAATTCCCATTCACGTTTGAAATATTGAGGTGGACATATGTGACTTTTGTTTTTGAAGTACTTAATTGTGAACATATCTTTGAATCAATCTTATAATGAAGGAGGTTTGGTTTTTATTATAAAATAAAATGGGTTTAAATTAATAAAAAAGTGTTGAATATTGTGAAATAAAGGAAACTGAGAGAAAAAGAAAGAAAACGAGAGAGAAGATCTTAAAGAACATAGAGAAAACTAATAGAAAGAAATAATGCATTTACTGATTGAATGACTGAATGAATAGTTAGTTCAGTGACTGAAGAGTGTTAGTTTATATACTTGTTGGTACAAAAATAAACATTTTTCGATTTAGTGCAATTTGATAGTTCAGTACAAGATTTAGCATGAATACAATTCATTATGGATTTATGAGTTCTTTGATTGGAATTGAAGTTGTAATTGAGATAGTGATTTCGATTCAAAAACAATTGGCTTCATTTTGATCTCATGTTAGGAGTAGTGGTTTCAATTGACTATCGAAACATCATACTCAAAGAGTAGCTACACTTGACAAAATTGATGAAAATAAAAGAGATCTCGAGTGGAAGTCAACAAATGTTCGAAGATTCAAGTTTGAATTTAAAAGAAAGAATTTAAATTTGAAATGGAAGTTAGCAACAGTTGAGGATATAAGATCAAGACAACACAATGATTGCTAACAAAGATTGAGCAGTTATTTGTGGCACGAGGATTGCTGACAAAGATTTGGTGATTACTAGACAAAGATTACTAATCATTTAAATAATTATCTTTATTTTAGACACATGTCAAGATCTTGTAAACAAGGTATTTACTTAGGAAGTCTATAAATACCAAGAGAATGAAAACATTTAGGAGTTGGAAATTATATACTCACAAACACTTATAAACTCACGCTCTCACGTCCATTGGCATTTTGAGCAAACAATACACAAGTCTAGTTCAGTATGTTTTCATCCACTTTTACTTTCATTCATGTATCATTTTCAGATTCAATGCAACTTTAAATACAAGTTCATTTTACATTTTCAGTCTTTATTTTCTTTGCAAATTCTCTTATACTCTTAATCAAGTGATTCTTTAAAGAATCTTTTGAGTTCTTTTATTTGCTTTTATTTGTTTGTTTTCATTACTTTTCTACAACTTTACTTTCTTGCAAGTTATATATTTGCACATTTACTTTTCATTGCATTTACTTTAAATTGCTTTACTTTATGCTCTTTATTTTAAGTTTTTTATGTTACTTGTCATATTTACTTCAAATGCACTTTTCTTTCAGAATTTATATTTAACTTATTTTCATTTGCACTAATTTTCTTTTATTTCTTGAAAACAAAGCTTCTCTGATTTTCAAACTTATTTTTCATTATGTTAAAAACACGCATAAACATTCGATTTTGGATTTGCATAACTATCTTGAATTTGAAATCATTAATATAATTCCTTTAAGATGTTAACTTAGACCAGAATTCCAAGAGGAAGTGATTCCCTTCCCCGAATTGAGATCGAGAATCAAACTTTGTCCATGGATAAAGGGTTTACCATAGTTTAATCAATAACAATCGAAATATTTTGGTAAACAACACTATAATAAGAAGCTCATCTAATAACTAATTTACTACTAATCGAACTCTGTTAGTATAAACTAATTCCTAACAGATTGTTGGTATATGCCCTAGAGGCTGATTAATTTTGTCTATATTTATATACATTGTATTATGCTATTTTTTAATATATGAGACATTTCATTTATTGTGTTCCTTTTGATAAACATAATAAAGTCTTTAGAATAGTAAGTTTAATCTTGTATGATATCAAGTGGATGACTTGATCGTGAGATCCTATTGGATAAAACATTATTATTAAATGTCCCTAGTCAAGTATTATTATTAATTAAGACAACAATAATGCATTGAGACTAGTATGTGCGTAGACTGATGACCACATCTCACGGGTCATGGATATGAGATATCAAGTCATCACATAAGTACATATTAGAGTAATAATGTACTAGACAGACCCGCCATGAGAATGCCACATGGATCGTTACATGAGTGTCATAAGCTATTCTCAGAGTGACAATGGTGTATGTGGTCTTTTGACCTGAAATCACTACGATTCCTACATGAGGAGTTGTGTGTTTTAATGTCGTCAATGTCATCTATAACAAGGTGATTATAAAGTCAGTTATTGGATATACCACAAATCATGCGGAGGGATATGAGTGACCTAGATGAGATTTGTTCCTCCTACATAAAAGAAGCGATATCTTCGGGGGGCCTGATTGAGTGAGAATGCGAAATGCATGGTCATACGCAAATGAGTCAATATGAGATATCGATCTCATTTGTTGTTATTAAGTCTACTATGGTATCAGGAAATGAAGGATTGAACTATACAAGGGTTATACATTTCATGTCTTGTGTTCTATCTACATATCTGGACAAAAGGACTAAACTACACAGAAACATTGGTCACAGAAAGGTTATATCAAATCACTGACATTCTCATTACTTAGGTGGCAACGATGTGTTGCTAGATATCACTCACTGCTTGTAATATTAAAATGAGATTTTAATATTATTGCAAACGTTATGAGAACCTGCAGGGTCGCACACACAAAGTAGATTAAATTGGAGTAATTAGAATCCAAGTTGAATTGGGATTCAATCGTGGGTAGGACTCATAACAGATGAGTTTAGGGTTGCATAACTTACCTAAGGATGACAATGGGGCGGGGGCGGAGGCGGGTAGTGCTTCTGGCAGGGGCAGGTAGTGCTTCTCCCACCCCCACCTCCACCTCTGTCACGGGTACCCATTTATAATTCTCGCAAGTAGACGTGATATCCACGGGTATTCGCGGGTAGTTAATAATTTAAAATAAAATCTTAAAAATTAAAAAAAACAAATAAAATAAACTTTAATATTACATACTACAACTTTGTTTAACAATCTAAGATTCTTACAAAATTTAAAAAATATTATAAATAACAAACTAAATTTAATTATATTTTGTAATAATCAGTTTACATAAATAACTATTACATAAATAGTATATATATTTTTTAACAAGTTTTATCATTATAGGTTCATTCAATAAAAAATTTATTTTAAAATAATAAAAATATATATATTTTTATCTCATCTCAAAGTTAAAAAGAAAAAGAATCATAATATATGATATATATTAAATAAAAAATATACTTAATGGGTTTGCGGGTAACCACGGGCAGGTACTATAATCCCCGTCTCACCCTCATTTATTAAAAGGGTACACATCCCTCGCCTCGTAGCAGGTAATCCTCGAGAATCTCCACAGGTATAAGTAATTTTGTCATCCCTAAACTTACCTTATTACTGCTCACACTCATTTAAGGCAGTCACTATGATAAATAATACTACTAAGGGGGCTGTGAGGTATGCATTACAGAACCCTAACCGCACCTACAAAAAGTGAGTGAGAAAGTGACAGATTTATTCTCTTCTCTTCGCAGCTAGCACTATGTGAGAGAGGCGTGACTCCTTTTTGCAGACGTTGGACATTCGTGACTCTGTTCGTTTGGATGCTACAGAGACATCGTCGCTGTTACGGTGTTGGTGATTCATGTCACTTGTTTTGATCACGCTTCAAGAGGTAAACACTTTTTTAAAAAAAACTTGTATTATGGCTTTTTCGCATGTATCCTTTGTTGGAATTCTATTTTTCGCTGCGTGATGTATCCGCGATTCCCAACACAGATTAACTAATTCTATTAGAATTTAACTAACTAATTACTAACTATCTATAACATGTCTCCTTAATTTGAACCCTCTCTTGAGGCAAAGCTATAACAACTAGCTTATCTCTAATTGAAAGAAATCTAGTTGAAGCTAGAGGCTTGGTAAAAGCATCTGTAAGCTGATCTTTAGAGGAAATGTGTTGTATGAGCAATTCTTTTTATAGGACTTTGTCTCTCACAAAGAACAAATCCAACTCCATGTGCTTTGTTCTATTATGCAATATCAGGTTGTGAGAAAGGAGCACTGTACTCATGCTATCACAGTAGATAATAGGTTTGTTAGTTTGGATTTGCAACTCTGTGAGGAGTGACTGAATCCAAGTTAGTTCTGTCACAGTAGAAGTCAAACTTCTATATTTTGCTTTAGTACTTGATCATGCCACCACTTGTTGCTTTTTGGACCACCAAGGAGACTAAGTTGCCACCAAAAAGGACACAAGCACTAGATGTGGATCTGTTGTCATCAGGATCACCTCCCTAATCTGCATCACAGAACCCTTGTAAAGCTAGATGTGCAGGCTTTTGCAAGAAAAGTCCGTAACTCAATGTGCCATTGAGATATTTAAGTATCTTCTTAACCAGTTTCCAGTGACTGTCTAAAGGCTGTTGCATAAATTGACAAGCCTTATTAACTGAGTAGGACAACTCAGGCTTGGTGATTGTTGTGTACTGGAGTGCACTAGCAATTGATCCATATAAGGCTAGATCTAAGAAAAAATCAGTACCATGCTTGGACAATTTGGTGCTAGTAGTTATTGGAGTAGTAACTTCCTTAGATTTTATCATATGTGCTCGGGCAAGCAAGTCTCTAATGTATTTTGTTTGACTAAGATGAAGGCTACCGTCTATTAGAAAGTGAACCTCTATTCCCAAAAAAAAAAAGTGAAGAGTGCCAAGGTCCCTTAGGGCAAACTTGTTATTCAGATCAACAACCAACTGAGAAATGAATGTGGTAGAGGTGCTAGTGAGAATGATATCATCCACATATAGCATAATGTAAGCAGTTGTCTGTAATTTTCCTTATAAACAGTTATGGGTCACATTTACTAGAAACAAAGTCAAACTGATGCAAGGTATATGCAAGTTTTTCAAACCAAGCCATCGGTGCTTGTTTGAGACCATAAAGAGCTTTGTCTAACTTGCAAACTAAGGAACTATCTGTTGAAACAAAACCCGGTGGCTAAGTCATGAAAACTTCCTCATGGAGTTGCCCATTGAGAAATGTATTGTTAACATCTAGTTGTTTAATAGACTAATTATGCAGCAGAACTAAGGTCAAGATGATTTTGATGGTTGTTGGTTTGACCACTGGTGAGAAAGTTTCAATGTAGTCAAAGCCATACTCCTAATGAAAACCTTTGGCTACAAGTCTTGCTTTTTATTTCTGAATGGAACCATCAGGATATTCTTTGATCCTGAAAATTCATTTGCAGCCAATTGATTTTCTGTTAGGAGGAAGAGATACAAGATGCCAAGTTTTATTAGCTATCATTACATTATACTCAACATTCATAGTCTCAGTCCAATGAGATAAGTTAAAAGCTTCTTCAACTAAGGTGGGAATAGTATGAGCTAGGTAAATTTTTTGTTTAAAAATGTCATCTTTGGCATCTTTGGCTCGAGTAGTCATGGGGTGTGTATTGATATTAGGTAAAGGAGATGCATAAGGGACATAACTTTGAGTGGGAGAAGAATTAGGATTAGTAGGAATGACAGACACATAAGTGTTAGACTAAACAAAAGTATTTGACTGTGAACCAGAATGGAAAGACATGGCTGAAGATGTTGCAGCACCAAAATGATTAGGAATGGGTGATAATGTTATAGAATCAGACTGAACAGTACCAGTAGCAAACACAGATGGTGATAGCATTGAAAAATAAGAAATTGTGGATGACTGAGATGAGACAAATGGTAGACAAATAAGGATATGTGGAGTTGTTGACACTGAGACAGTGGTAACAAGAGAAGAGGAAGCTGTGAATTTACTAAATAGAAAAAATGACTCATTAAAAACAATATCTTTAGAAATATACATCCTGTTTATTTGAAAGTGAAGACATTTGTACCCTTTGTGAGAGACACTGTATCCAAGAAAAATGCACTTAATGCTTCTAAACTGCAGTTCGTTTGAATTATATGGTATGAGATTTTGGTAAAAGACATACCCAGAAATGAGTAATCTGGAATTTTATGATACAACATTGTATATGGGACTTGACTAGATAAAGAGGAAGAAGTAGCATGTTGATTAAAAACACTACTGTTTGGAATGCATGATCCTAGAAAAAAAGAGGTAAAGAAGCATGAGTTAAGAGAGTAGGTCTAAGTTCAGTAACCTGCTTATGTTTTCTTTCAATTACACTATTTTGATGATGAGTGTATGGGCAAATTAGTCTATGAGAGATACCTTGAGAAATTATATATGAAAACACTGGTCTAAACTCCCTCCCCCCCCCCCCTAATCACTTTGGACAACTTTAATTTTGTGACCAAACTAAAGTTCAACCATCTGTTGATAGGTTTTGAAAATAGAAAGAGTTTCAGATTTGGACTTAAGAAGGTAAATCCAAGTGAATTGGGTATAAGCATCAACAATGCTAAAGTAATACCTATGACCTACTGAGGTTACAACTGGTGCAGGACCCCACAAGTCCATGAACAGTAATTTAAAAGGCTTACTATAAACATACAAGGATTGGTGATATGGTAGTTGGTGATTTTTGCCAAGGCAACACGCTATGCAGAAATCAAAAAATGTTTTATTTGGAATGGAAACAGTATAAGATTGCAAGATTTGTTTAACTATTAGAGCACTTAGATGTTTTAGTCTATTGTGCCAAATAGAAAACTGAGAGTAAGTATGTAAAGAAGAAGAATTATCAGAAGATGAACCATTTACAACTGAAGTTGCATTTTTATTGTTTAAATTTGAAGTACATGATACAATGTTACAAAATGCTTGATTACAAACAGAAGGATGTACATTGAATGGTAAAGTGGAATTACAATTTGTTGTATTAGGACAAGAGGTATTGCTACTGGTATATGAGCTTTTTACAAGAAAGTAGGAATTAAAATCACTACAAGGTAAATTTGTTTGTATTGGAAGAAAAGAAAACAATAGAGTAACTTGAATTTGATTGAGAAGGAAAATGTGGCAGCTACTGATGTGCATAGCCTGAACCTTGAGGAAAAAAACTAAGAAAACTTGTACAGTCTATCAGAACCTACAGAGCTTTGAAGTAGAACTTCATAATTGACCTGAGATTTGACATAACAACTGTTAGCATAAAACTCAAAGTAGACATGATTGTCTCGGGCAAATTGAATGACACTAATCAAGTTTTTAGTAATAGTAGGAACATAAAGCATATTAGACAAATGAAAAGTAATAGAAGGATTTAAAGGAGACTGAACATAAGAATGACCAATATTAGCAATTTTCAAACCTGAACCATTGCCAAGATGAATTTGGTCAGAACAAGCATATGGAGCTTGATTAGCTAGATCGGATGCATCAACAGTAACCTATCTTGTGGCACCTGAATCTGGATACCAAACATTTTCATGAACAATAGAATGTGTGACTAACATGACATTTACAGAAGAAGAAGGTCTAGTTTAACAAGACTGATGAGGATTGTGAGATGAGTTTGTATGACAAATAAGAGATAAAGATGGATAATTGGCATGTGTTGGTGGAAAATGTGGTGATGGGTAAGGAAAAGAAGGTTGAGGTGTAGAAGAGGTTAGAAAAAAATGTGACTGAAATCTTTGAGCAAAAGAGGTAGGATAAGAACTCTGATAAGCTTGAAAATCAGAATTGGAAGATGATAGTGGTTGAAAATATGGATCAAACCTGTGCTAGCAAGTTAATGAGGTATGATCATATTTGTGGCACAATTGGCAAGAAAGATTAGATCTACCTCTACCATGGCCACCTCTGCCTCGAAACCTTGCACCAAACCTAGCACCTTCATCTGAAGAGCTACCTTGAAAATTAGTGAGATTTACTGAGTGATGATCATTCTTGAAATCAGAAAACTGATAATAATCAAATGGAAGAACTTGTGGCTGAGTCTAAGTATTGAACAGTGACAGATTCAATCTTGCAATAGACATGTCAGTTAAAGTAGTATTAGTCAGATTAACAGAAAGTAAATCAGGAGAGTGAGCTACTGCATTTTTTTCAATCCTTGTTTCTTGAAACAATAACAATGATTCAATATCACTAACAATATGAGGTTCTAATCTTGTATTAACCAAAGTCACAAAGGTGTCATACTCATCAGAAAGATCATCCAAGATAATATCAACATGTCCTTGTGCAATGATGGGATGACCAATGGATACTAACGAATCAATGAGAGCCTTAATTCGAAGTAAATACTCACTGGTTAATCTAGATCCTTCCTTTGTGGTACGAAGTTCAGCTTTGAACTGATGAATTATTGCTCTGGTTTGAGTAGCAAAATGAGACTCAAATTGATGTCATACTTCCTAGGAAAAATCACAGCCTACAACTCGTGTAAGTATGCCCTCAGAAAGTGAAGATGGAGTCATGAGAGCAGCAATTGATCTTGTTGCTCCCATATCAGAAAATCAGAAGAAACCTTGTTTAAAGTTGCATCTTTAGGAGATTGAAATCTTGGTGGAACTAATTCAATGCCTTCAATGTATTAGAGAAGATTGTGACCCTTGATTGTAGTAAGAATCTATTGCTTCCATAGTAGATGATTATTTTCACTTAGCTTGATCGTGGTTGAGTGCTTAAAAGTGACTAGAAATCTAACTGTTGAAACTATAGAGCCATTGTATGCATCCACATGATTATCTGCTCTGGATATCATGTTGAATATTGTGAAATAAAGGAAACTGAGGGAATAAGAAAGAAAACGAGAGAGAAGATCTGAAAGAAACAGAGAGAAAACTTAGAGAAATGAATAACGCTTTTACTGATTAAATGACTGAATGAATAGTTAGTTCAATAATTGAAGAGTGTTAGTTTATATACTATAATAAGAAACTCATCTAACAACTAACTACTAACTGAACTTTGTTAGTCTAAACTAATTCTTAACAGATTAACTAATTCTGTTAGAATTTAGCTAACCAATTACTAACTATCTCTAATATAAAGAGATTGACCTGTCAAACACAAATAATAAAGGGATGATTAAATTTGAGTTACTCTTTACAACCCAAGGTTAACCTTTAATTGAACTTATTTCCTTTAATGAGTATAAACGGATAAATTCATATGTATTAACCCATTTTAATTTTTTATTATTTATATATAAAATAATCATTTTCCATAGAAATTAAAACCTTCGACGAAAAAACATAAAAAGGAAAAGTTAAGAAACAAGATAAAAAAGAAAAGCAAGAAGATCATCAACAACGGGAACTCATCGTCGTACTTGTCTTTGGCAATGACCCAAACAGTGAAAAAGAATAATTTGAACATCTTACAAAAACAGACACCTTATATTTAATAAATCTTCAGAAATTGCAGGGCAGACACGAGACCAGAACAAGTTGAAAACAAATTTCCCGGAACTTTTCTGGCGAACGCCACTTTATGAATGTCCAAGAAAAAAGACCCATTTTGTCAAGGCATCAAGAATAGGTGCACCCATGAGCCCAGATCTACCTTGTTCATTATTACCCTTAACTTTAACAAAAATAAGCCCAATCGTTGTTCCTTCATCAATTTTAAATCATAAGATAGATTGGACCAAAAAAAAAATATAACATAGATCACCCAGCACTTTAGATCATGATCTTGATCCTACAAAACTTGTGTGCTATCATTTAACTTTGTTATTAGTATCATTAAATTTAAATCTAAGCAGCGGCCAAATGGCCCAAATCCTGACTGACCCCATTGCACTGTCTATGCCACTGCCAATTTTACTGTCAGGAAAAATGACATTTTTATCATGGCAAATATTAATTTATGCCACCTAGTTTTTTATATAGTTGTTTATCAAATAATAAATAAGATATTATTAATTTCTTAATTTATCTTGTTTTATCTTATCCTCTTATATTATGTTATAATATATTATTCAATATATAAGAATTTCTTGGATATTTCTCCTAAACGACAATAACAAATAGCAGTTATCACATAATCACTGTTGTTTTTTTTAATTTTTTTATTTCAATCAAATGGTATTTAAGACAATTTATACACACTTCAACTAATCTATCTTTTCGATCAAGTCAAAAATAAATTATCCACACTAAGAATATGTAATTCATAAAAATATTTCTTACGATCTGTTCTCAAAAAATTGACACAATTAAAATTCAAACATATGATTATATGTTTATTCATTTATCACATACTTGACCATAGTTAAGCCAACCCGTAGTTTCTTTAATTCTCTTTGATATTTTATGCTCCATGTCATCAAATTCTTAAAAATGCTCCTAGTATTTATCCAAGTGCTAAATAAAGAACAAGCGAGTACTCGGGTTTTGCATTGGTTTTGACTTTTGAATTTTATAATTGGGATCATTCTATGTTGGTTATGACATTAATGTTTGAGGTTGGTATAACCGATTTTGCAAACATTAAATTCATAAAATTAAAAAAAGAAAAGGATGATAAAAGAATAAAAAACCATTCTTAACCTTACCTACTTAATATCTTTAAAATCAGCTAAACTAGTAGTAAAGATTCTTAAAGTCATCTAAATTTGGATAGAAACAAAAAAGCAAATGTGAAAACGTTAAGTAGCATTACTTCTATCTACCTTCCTTTCTTAGATAAAAGCAAATGTGATCTCAAAAGCTATGTGAATAAGTAGTTTTTTTTTTTCTTTTTTATTTATTCGAATAAGTAGCATTACTTCTATCTACCTCCCTCTCTAAGATTGTACTATTTGACATGAAAGGGAAATTTTATAAAACACAAGTCCAAGTTTGGGTTTCAAAACCCATACCTGTATGGATTAATAAAAAATATCCACGTGAAATAGTAACGTTGACATGTAAAATGTTTTCGATTCAGTAATTAATTTTACAAAAAAAAATCTTAAAAATAAAAAATTTGTAAGGGATAAACTCTTATTGTTAAAAAAAAAATAGGGATATGTATTTCGCATAATTTTATGGAGGATTTCTACTAAATAATCTTAGAGTTCACATGAATATTAGCTAATTTGATGAAATTGGACCAATCGAGAATTTTATTTCTCATATGTGTTGTTATTGAAACTCATGGATGCTAACTAATTGATTTCTTAACTCTAAACTTTATTAATTTTTGAAGAATACACTTGTGGGTTTAAATCGTTTATTTATGAAAGAATTGATCAAAATCTTGCCATAATCTTTGATATTTTACTCGTTTAGCATATGAGTAATGTCTTATACATATTTTATTATTAAATACATGTATAAATTGTATGAAACTTGAGTTAGAAGAGTTCAAATTATGGAATACAAAGTTGACGGTATTCAAAAGTTTTCAGACCTTTTTTTAGTTAAAAATTTTATGTTTTGAATTCTTTATTTTATAGGTTTTATTAGATATCACCTAAACATCAAAAGTCTTAAGAAATATGTTTAAATTGGTACGAAAATTTGAAATTTTGAGCTTCAAGTTGAGCAATGGAAAAACTTAATCTAAATTTGGGTGACTAGCTAGAAGTTGAAGATTACATCTATTTTTTTTTAATGTAAAAGATAAAATAAAAGGGCCATGTTGTATTTTTATTTTTTAAGAGTATATGTTTGCAATTAAGCTTAGGTTTCAATACTAAGATCATAGCAACCCCATTTTCTTATAGTTTATTTTAGTTCGAAACTGGAATAATTATAATGAGAACGACGCATCTCAATTGAACAAACGCAAAACGATTAAAAAAAAAAAAAAGAAAGAACTATCACATACCGTTTTTTTTCTATAACAATAGAATAGACAATAGTTCAGAACTGTTGCAAAACTAGTGTTGTGTATGTAAAGCACATAATAATTAAAAATTATCAAAATAAATAAAAAAAATACTTAACTTGGAGATATATATGGCATTTAAGTTATTCTGGATAAAATTAAATCAGTTATAATTAGTGAAATTCATTTAAAATTACTTTACTATTTTCATTGATCAGACTCTTCATGTGCTATGATAATATAATTATGTAGTTTCTTATAATAAATATTTTTTATATGATTTCTAAATAAATAATTAGTTTAAATAGTTTTAGTTAATTTCAATTTTTAATTCTATATATTTTTTAATATTATTTTTTATATATTTATTCATTTGAATATTTTATCAACTCTTTATTAAAAGTATATCAAGTTGATCCCAAATAACAAATTATACTAACAACATAATATTAGATTGATAAATATTATAATGACAAATAAAAAAATTACTAAAATTGAAATGATCAATAAATATATAATCAAATGATACTTAATGCATTTAAATAACTTAACATTTTATAACCAATACATTTGGTTAAATCAATCAATTGAAAAATAAATTCTTAAGTTCTTTAAGTTTATTCTCTTTCGTAAATCTAATTTATTTCAATATAACATGTAATTATAGCTTACTCAATATATCTGGTCCATCAATGCTCCTATTGTAGTCGATTTATTGTCTTATTTGTTCACAGAAACTAACTTAACTCCTGCAAATAATTATACTCAAAACATTAATAAAACATTAATGTTATATGATACAGACTTTGCTAAATTGCATTTAAATAATCTTGCTAAACAAACTTTATTATAAATCTAAATTTTTCAATTGATTTTATATATTAATATATTTCATGTAAATTTTTCAATCTTGAGAAATATAAATATACAATATTTAAATATTATATATTATATATGTGAATGATTTTTTTAAAATACTTAACATATTTTTAATTTTCTTCTAATAAATTACATTTAATTAATTTTATTATATTTTTATATAAAATTTTTACTCTCATGCAATGTACATATTAAAATTTTTAAATAATATAAAATAAATAAATATGAATAAATATAGTAATTTAAAAATATAATTAATTAATTTAGTTTTTTAATAATAAATTTTATTTGAATCAATTTTACTATAGTTTCTTATAAAATATTTAAACTCAAGTATATATTAATATATTTTTATGTGAAATTATTAATCTAGTGCAACGTGAATAAAAAATATTTAAATATAAAATAGTAACATCACTTTTAATGAGAAGTTATATTTTATTTATTTAATCTAAAAATAATTACTACCATAAAACAAGCACTTAGTAATATAAGCAATGAAAAAAGATTAAATTTCTAACACTATATAGTTCTATATATTTCTATGCTCTATTCAATCAATTGACATATGACTTCTTAGTTTTTTTAATTTTGCTTTCTTTATATGCAATTATAACTTACTCATTACATCTAATCTATCAACCTGTTGAGGTGAATTCTTGTCTTATTTATCCATAAAAATTATTTCAATTCCTCTAAACAATTTCACTGAAAACCATCAATGAAACATCGACGTTATATAATATGAGTTTTGCTCAATTGCATTTAACAGATCTTACTAAACAAACTTTTTTTTTTATAAATGCATACTTTTCAATTGATTTTGTCATGTTTTGTTGTAAAGTTTGTATTTCATAGATGTAAATATATTAATATATTTTAAACCAATGTGTGTTGGTCTGAGTAGAATGGGCTCAACCACTCAGGTTCCTTAAGCATGTGGTCATGAGTTTGAGTCGAGATTCATGTATATGAAAATAATATTATTGAAAAAGTTGCCACTTAGACTCCTAACCGTACTGTATAGATATTAGTTTTTCACTTATCAGTAGATATACTCTAGAAAATCAAAAAAAATATTAATATATTTTTATGTAAATTTTTTAATCCAGAGAAATATAAATATAATATATTTAGATATTATATATATGAAAATATTAAAAATATATTTAATAAATTTTTAGTTTTCCCATAATAAATTACAGTTAATTAATTTTATTATATTTTCATGTAAAATTTTTACTCTCGTGCGATGTACATATTCAAATTTTTTCAATGTTATAGAACAGATATATATATATATATATATATATATATATATATATATTGATAAATATAATAATTTTAGAATATAATTAATTATTTTAGTTTGCTAATAATAAAATTTATCTTCATAAATTTTACTATAATTTCTTATAAAATATTTAAACTCATGTAGATATTAATATATTTTTATGTAAAGTTATTAATCTAGTACAACATGAATAAAAAATATTTAAATATAAAATAATAACATCACTTTTAATAAGAAGTAAATTCAACAATTCAAAATGATTAAATTATTTACAATATATAACTTTTTATATTCATATATTTTATTCAATATCAAAATAATTCAAAAAAATTAACACAATGTCTAAATAATCAAAAAAATTTAAAAGATAATCAAGACAAAAAAATCACAAACTTGTATTGCTCTAAAATAATTGTACAAAAGACATCCAATCAAAATTATAATGAATTTATCTTAAAAATACAATGACAGCAACAATATCTTCATAAAGTGTATTAAAGTGTTTATATCAGTATAAAAATAATAACAAAAATGTATATATCAAAGAAAATACAAAATTCTAAAATATATAATATTTTAATATATTTTTTAAAATTAATATTTTAAATTTTTTAATATTTAAATATTAAAATTTTAAATTTTTATTGTTTTTAATAATTTAAAATATATTAATATTAAAATAATTTAATAATTTAATATAAATATTAAAAAGTGGTAGAAGCTACTTTTTTGTATGAGAGAAGGACATGTGTCCTTGTAAATTTTTGAAAAAAGGAGAAGATAACATGTGTTAAATTTATCTTATAGTGAAACTTTTGAAATATATTTAAAGTAAAATAGTAGATAGCTAGAGAGTAGATAAATAATAAATTATAATAGATAATTAGTTTAAAAAAACAATTAAAAATGTAAATCCATAACCGTGAAATGTTTGGAAAGTTACATGTGATGTTACTGTAGATGCAACGGTATGAAAACTTCCTTAGATTTGTATTATTTATAGATTAAAGTTGACCATGTATAGTTTATAGTTTTTTTATAATTAATCTGAGTTTTATAGTATAGTTATACATTAAATCGATTCTTTATATATATTTTTTGTTCATTTTTTTAACAAATCGTCAAATAAAATTTTATTAGTTTTTCAAACAACTTGTTTTTACATAATTTTTTAAATATTTACTTAATTATGATTTTTCAAAAATATAAGAAAATCCATATGATTGCACATCATTTACAAACACAACATTTACACTTATGCAATATATAAATTTTAATTTGTGTGCTCTTGATCCTATGTGTACAGAGACAAATAAAAAAAAATTCCCACTATACACATATAAATGGTCACAGAATATATAATATATTATTAAGCATCGATAATTTAAGATAGTTACCGTATTGATATATAATACACATCATATCATATAATTTTTTTATACTTTTTTATATTTTTAACTTATATTTAAATTTCAGTCAAAAAAAAAAAAAACTTATATTTAAATTTTTTAAAATTTTCATACTAATATAAGTGGGATACTATAATAATTTGATAAATAATATCATTTTATTATATTTGTAATGATTAAAGTTGATTTATAAAATATTGATGTTTTTATTCTAATTTAATATCTGTGTTTTTATGTTGATATTTATTAATGTTACATGTTATATCTTGACGTCTTACAATTTTAAAAATGTGTCATATATATGTATTAGTATTGTGTTTTATTGTATCTCGTATTTACATATATGCTTTTTAAATAATGAGATCAAGAAATTATTTGCATAAATTATTAATTTTTCATTATATCCAAAAACTATGTATATTAATTTTCTGATAATTTTTTAAAAAAATATCTTAAAGACACTTGTTAAAAATTAAAAAGAAGAATTTTTTATAAAAAGTAATTTATTTAATGTATTAAAAATTTAAAAAAGAATATTTTTATGCAAAAAAATTTATTTTGAAATTTTTAATAAGTATTCTTCTTAAATACACTTGTTAGAAAAAATCTTTTATGATTAATTAATTAATTAAAATTGGTCATTGATATATGCTCTCTAGGAAAGATCTAGAGAATCTAAAATTAGATACGGCATATTTTGACTTTCAACCGTGAATCTTAATTCTTATATTTTTATATTAAATAGTATATATATATATTTTTATATTTTATTTAATATTATTTATTATATATATATTTTTATTATTTTTTTATTCAATTACATCTATTAAAAATAATATAAATAATATTTATATTTTTAAAAAAATATGAGATGATTATTTCTCTTGAAAAAGTACAACGTCAACGGTTTTAAATTTTTTTTTATATATATATAATTTATTTTCCATTTTTTCCCCTTTTGAGTATTCTCTTCTGCTTTTATTGAACATTAATTAGCTACAATACAGTAATGATTTTTTAAAAGGATATGAGGGATTCTCAGTTTTTTTTTTTTTTCTGTGCGACACTAATTTCCACTTAGGTGTTGAGTTGACCAAGGCTATAAGTGCTTTTAATCGAATTTAAATTCCTGCAAATAATTTACAAAAAAAAATCTTTGCAAATAAAGTTGGCTTACATGGAACTTAATTTGCTAATTGAACCACATCTCCTACAAGTTACACACAGACTTCCATATAATATAATGGATAATCCTTTAATTTCACTCTAACTTTTTTTCAAATGATTTAGATGAATCCACTTTAAATCTGTAAAGAGTCTGTAAGAAAAAAAATTCCATATAAGTATATTAATCATTACATTATTACTCATGTTTAGCCAATGAATTTGGATTTACTTAGAACAAAGAAAAGGGAAATTGGATTTACATGATAATGCAGTTAAACTACATCATTAATGGAAAAAGAAAGCCAAATTTTGACCTTAAAACAGTAGGCAAAAAACATGTCGGAATGGTTTTGGGCTTTAGCCCTTGTTTGTGTGTGTGTGTTATTTTTTTTTTTGGCATTATTTTCGTTTGTTTAATTTATTAAGTCATTGATCATCCCATTGCTGCCACATGAATCGTGTGAACTTTATCTTTTTTTTTTCTTTTTGTATTTTTGCTCTAATAATTGGTTTGTTTATTGAGCGTCAACTGAGTCAGCCCTTTGCAAGAATGTTGGCGAGTTTTAAGGCGTGCAATTCTCCAATAGCAGATAAAAATGTTACTATTCTAAGGATATGGAATTGAATCATGTATTTTCAATCAAATTATTCTTTGTAGACCACAAAAAGTGAATAATATTCCATGCATAAATTACATTTTCTACGAAATTCTTATATATTTCTTACATCAAGATGATGCCTGTAATCAATTGATCACTTCTTACTTCAACATTCTAATGACTTTGATGCTATTATTTAAATTGAAGTAAGATTTATACGCTACCTTTTCATTTCTATAAGATTTTACAATTATTGAGAGTCATTATTTAGAGTACTTTTTTTTTAATATAGAAAAAAGTTAAGGGTGCAAAAATATTCTCCCTATTATGAGATTAGAATAAATTAAATTACCAACTTTATTAAGAATTTATAATAGAATTATAAATCACTTAATCATTTATCAACGAAAGATTCTTGAATTTAAACATAAGTTATATGTTATTATGAATGGAATGTTGACCAAATGAGTTAATCTCATTAGTCTATTATACTTTGCTGAACTTAATTTCATTGATTCAAATGAAATTAAAATATATTTTTTAAAATTTTAAATTAAAAGCATTGGTAGAGGAGATCGATTGCTAGTTTGGGAATAATTACCGCATAATGGACTGCAATTCGCAGAGGAAAATATAGCTTTCTTTTACTAACATTATTATTCCAAACAATATACTAATTAAGATAAATATTAAATAATATATTTTCAATCTCAAACAATTGAAAGAAAACTTGGAGCACATTTACTAATAATATGTATCACCAAAATCAGCATCACAACTTAGCTAGAACGACATTAGTTTGGCTGCAAGAAAGATTTCAATCATAATAAATAATTATTGTAACCCCTTTACTATGTTAATGTGTGATAGCAAATTTTTAGTTAAGATTATTATTTTTATTCTCTCTAAGCATGACCATAATATTAAAATTAATGAGTTTACTTCATACAAATTTCAATTTTTGCTAAATAAAATTTCAAAATTTCAAATACTCAAAAAAATTTAGTTAAAATATAAAGATTTCTTTCTAAATAAAGTAAAGAAAAATAAAAAAAACTTTACAATTCAAAAATTGTGTTTTACAGCAACTCAAATTTTGATAGAGTTTGAAATCGAAGGAAAGATAAAAAATGAAGAACAAATATCGAAATCAAATAAATCAAAATTGTGACAATAATAAGTAAAGAAACAATATCAAAAACATAAATGCTAATTAAAAAAACTTAGCAACAAAGTCATGATTTTACTTGCATATATCAAAGTTATTATTTAACAAAAAATACATATATTTTTAATAACTTCAATATACATATATTTCCCTTATGTGGATTTAGAATCCATACATGATCGATCTGAATAATTGTTAGAATGGTCTGGAAAAATGAATCTCATCTTCATTTCATTGATAAAGTAGTATTTATATATGTTAATACAAAGCAATAGAAGTCTAACTAAGAATAACTAACTAACCGAGAATAACTAACTAACAAAACTGAAAGTTTGTTAAATTATTTAGACTGGTTTTCTGTCAGCCCCCCGCAAGCTGGACTATGAATGTCTAGCATATGCAGCTTGGACACCAGTGAGTGAAACTGAGTATGAGGCAGGGCCTTAGTGTAGACATCTACAAGTTGAGCTATTGTGGGAATTGGGAAGATGTGAATGACACCAGCCTGAAGCTTGTCCCGAACTAAGTGACAATCTATTTCAATATGCTTGGTTCTCTCATGGAATGTAGGATTTTGTGCTATTTGAATGGCTGAGTGGTTGTCACAATACAATGGAACAGTTGTGGTAATTGGATGGTGCAAATCCTGCAGTAAGTGAAGGAGCCATTGAAGTTCACATGTGGTAGTTGCCAATGCTCGATATTCGGCTTCTGAGGATGAACGAGAGATTGTGCTTTGTTTCTTTTATTTCCAGGAGATCAATGATGGGCCAAGGAAGATACATAACCCGATAATAGATTTTCTACTATCTGGACAAGATGCCCAATCTGAATCACTGAAACCTGTTAATTGTATATCATAACTAGAGGAGAAAAATAAGCCCTTGCCAGTTTGATGTATCTGAGAATGTGGGTGACAGCCTCAAAATGTTGTTGCAGAGGATTAGAGATAAACTGGCTTAGCTTGTGGACAGCAAAACAAATATCTGGTCTTGTATTTGTCAAATATATTAGCCTTCCAAGCAGCCTACGATATGCTGTTGGGTCTGAAAAGGGCTCTCCAGACGCACCTGTGAGCTTGAAGCCAGGAATCATTGGAGTTGTGGCAGGTTTGGATCCCAAAAGGCTTGCATCATCAACTAATTCTAGTGCATATTTCCTTTGTGACAAAACAATTCCATGTTGAGATCGAGCCACTTCAAGCCCAAGGAAAAACTTGAGTGGGCCAAGATCTTTGATTTTGAACAACTGATCTAGGACTGTTTTCACATGTTTGATCTCCTCCAAATCATTTCTTGTCAACACGATGTCGTCTACATAAACAAGCAAGACTGTAATCTTCGAATCAATATATTTAACTAAGAAGGAGTAATCAGATTTTGACTGAACATAGCCAATGGACAACAGGGCTGAAATGAGTTTCTGGTTCCATTGTCTACTGGCTTGTTTGAGGCCATATAATGACTTTTTGGGCCTGCAAACTTGACTAGAAGTTGATGTTTTGAAGCCTTGAGGAATGGCCATGTATACCTCTTCATGTAAATCACTATGAAGGAAGGCATTATTTACATCTAACTGATGTAAATGTCAATTCTTTGCTGCTGCAAGAGCCAAAACCAGTCTAACAGTTGTTAGTTTGACAATCAGAGAAAAGGTCTCTGAATAATCAACTCCCTCAAGCTGAGTGAATCTTTTGGCCACTAATCTGGCCTTATATCATTCTATACTGCCACTGCATTCCTCTTTATTTTGTATACCCATTTACATCCTATGGGTTTCTTGTTGAAAGGACGATCAGTGATGTCCCAAGTCTAATTCTATTCTAAGGCCTCAATTTCTTTGTCCATGGCTTGCCTCTAACACTCATGTTTCACTGCCTGGGAGTAAGTTTTGGGTTCTATTTGGGTAGACAGGGCTAAGGCATAGGATTTGTGTGAAGGGGATAAGCAATCATATGAAACAAAATGAGATAAAGGGTAAGGAATACCTGAGGCTGCATTGGCACTGGTGCTGGAGTGAGCTATGTTGCAGTGATAATCTCTGAGGTAATTGGGGGTTTTCTTAAGTCTGGTGGATGACCTAGGGAGAGCTGAAGGCTGCTGGGTGGTGGAAGGCTGTGAATATTGTGAAGGAAGGTGTGTGTTAAGTGAGTGTTGGCACGAATCAGCAGAAAGATCAGTGGCATTGGTGCTGGAAGGAAGAGATAATGAAGGGAAGTTTGATGTGTTTGAGGAAGTATTATTATTGGAGAATGATAGAATGTTTTCATAAAAGACAACATGCCTGGAGATAAATAATTCTTTGGTTTGCAGATCAAGGAGAAGATATCCTTTTGTTCCAGGATGATGACTAATGTGAATGCATTTTCGAGCTCTAGGTTGAAACTTGGTTCTATGTGCTATTAGTGTTGAAGCATAACACAAGGCTCCAAAAACTCTAAGGGATGATAGATCAGGTTGCTTGTTATACAAAATGAAGTGGGGAGAGTGAGAGTTTAGCTTGCTGGAAGGGAGCATATTGATGATATGCACAACATGAGAAATAGCACAAGACCAAAACTGGATTGACATAGAGGAGTGGAATATAAGTGCTCTTGCAACATTTAAAATATGTTGGTGCTTGCGTTCAATCACCTCATTTTGTTTGGGGGTTTCTGTACAAGAAAGTTGATGAATTAATCGTTTAGCTAGATAGAAAGAAGGCATAACAAATTCAAGACCATTGTCGGATTTGATGATTTTTACAGTTAGGTGAAACTGTGTTTGTATTTGAGAAATGAAATTGATTAAGTGCTGCCTGGTTTCAGTCTTGGATTTCATCAACTTGACCAAAGTGTATCTAGACTTAGCATCCACTATTGTTAAAAAATAACGATGGGCTTGAAATGATGGGGTTGCATAAGGACCCCATATATCAATATGAATAAGATCAAAAATGGATAACACATCAGAATTGTTATCAGTAAATGGGAGTTTCTTTTACTTGGAGAAATGACAAACATCACAAGCTTTATTTATATTTAATGGAATTGTACAATTCTATTTTTGCAGTAATGAATAGGACCAAAGAGAAAGGTGCCCTAATCTATAATGCCAGACATTAATAGAGGAGGGATTATTGATGGTTACATTGGCAACATGAAACTGAGAAGAAAAAGAGGTGGCTGTGGTGGGATTGTGTTTCACTGCATATAATCCTCCATGCTGATCAGCAGTGCCAATCATCCTCAGAGATGGTGTCTCCTGGATAAAGCATATGTTGTTAGTAAAAACAACTTGACAGCATAAAGTCTTGGTTAGTTTGGCAATTGAAATGAGGTTAATAGAAAAATTTGGTATATATAATGTATCCTATAGGATTAAAGAATCAGTTAGAAAAATGGTGCCACTATATTGAGCCATTGTAGTTTGGCCATTAGGCAGAGAAATTGAAATAGGTGTTATTGCTTTGTAAGAAGCAAAATATGAAAGGGAAGAGGTAATGTGATCTGTGGCCCCCGAATCCAAGATCTAATGGGTTAAAGATTTACCTTGAGAGGCAGAGGTAGCCATGACATTGTGAGAACTGACCAGATTTGAAGAGTTAGAAGTGGCAGTAGGTGTTGTAGCTGGCAAGAGAGCTTAAAGACTTTGAATATGCTCTTTGCTTAACCCTGACAAGGTGTTTTCTGATGTGGAATCAGATTCTTAGAACTGAATGGAGGATGCATTATTTGCAACCTTCTTGGACCTGTAACCCGGAAAGAATCCATGCTTGAAAAAACAAGTATCGATTGTGTGGTTGGTTCTCCCACAATGTGTACACTGTCTAGGAGCATTATTCTTGGCATAAAAAGGTTTTCCATTTTGTTTACCTCGACCTGGAGTATATGAAGGCTTCGTCTGAACAGCAAGGGCAATAGGATCAGGTAGAATACCCACAGTGAGTTGCCTTTCTTGTTGAATCATCATAGATAACACTTTGTTGATTGGTGGCAATGGATCCATCAATAAGACCTGAGATCTGATAGTTGCAAAATTCTCATTCAGTCCTTGCAAGAAACAAAGAACACAATCATTATCCTTATAGTGTTGTATGGTTTTGGAACAATTGCAAGAACCATCAGAAGAGGCTGTGCAAGTGGGAACAGGTCGAAAATTACAGAGTTCGTCCCAAAGAATTTTCATTCTGGTGAAATAAGCAATCATTGAAGAATCGGATTGCTTAAAAGAAAACAAATCACCTTGAATTTGAGAAATTCGAACATGATCACCTTGTGAAAAGCGATCTTTTAACTCTTTCCATACCTCAAAAGCTTCATTGATCCATATGATGCTGGTTGATGATCACATATTTTATACATTAATAAACCCTCATTTTTAGTCATTTACACTCTCCATGTACTTAATTGATTAAGCCTAGTTATGTTTTGTAAGTTTGGACTCAAATTGGACTTAATTGATTTTTTTAGCATTATTTGGGTCTTACTTTGTTTCTGTATTTTGGCCATATCTTGAGTTTTAAATGTCTGATAATTATGAATTTTACCTTGTAGGAAAGATAAGAGAGAGCTCTACAACTTTGATGCAGAGCTCAAAGTCTCAATCAGATATCTAGTGGAGCTAATTGGGCTTGGAAGACAAAATACGAGTTTTGTATCTGAAACCTGAACAGTGTACAGTAATCAGAGCATAATTCGAGTTTGGGCTTATAAAATGGGCTGAAAATTTGGAATATAAAAGTTAAGACCCATATCTACAACTTTCATGTTGAACACAAAACATGATTTGGGCTCCTTGATGGTGATATTGGGTCTGAAACTCAAAATAGAGGTGCTGAAACTGGGCCTGAACAGTCTGTAGTAATTGGGTCATATCTTGGGCTGTAGGACGAATTTTAGGGTGATTCTAGAGCCATTGGAAAGCTTAGACAATTTCCTAGAACTTTTATGCCACCACTTGGCTCAAAAATGACGGAATCAATGAGTTAAGCAATGAATGATTTCGGAGACAAAGAATCTCAATAATCCAACCACTAATTCAATAATCCAACCACCTAACCAATCATCCAACCACTCCACCCACTAATCCACCTACTCTTAATCATTCTCCTTGTCATTTTGTATCCCTACTCTTCTATAAAAGGCACTCAAGTGTTAAGCACTTGGGGTAGGGCTTAGTTTGTATAAGTTAAGGTTATGCTTGTTTATTGTTTTCCTTTGTTGTAATTTTCTCTTGTTCTAAATTAAAGTTATGTTCATCTTTCTCTTCTTCTCTCTTTCTTTCTTCTTATCCATGAGTAACTAAATCTTCATCTTGCTTGGGTGAAATAGTGAAGTTCTTGGTAATGAAATAAGGTTAGATTATTTTATTTCTTGTACTTTAATGATATATTATTAAATGAACATTATATGTGTTGTATTTTGTTTCCAATCAATTTAGAAACCTTCTTTGTTAATGGAGATCTTGATTTATTATAGACAATAGGATTGGCACAGTGAATGCTTGAACTCATTTACAAATGTTGGTAGATAATTAAAGGAATCATAATATGATTGCATATTTAATTGAACGTTGAATGTTATATTTTCCGATTAGAACTTCCGTTGTGTGTGGATTTCAATTGAGTTATAAAGAGAAATAATCTTACCTTTAATTTATTACCAATAGTGGATCTCCTAACCTAAGCAAGCCCTTAAATTCATTTGTGAACTTCTTTTATTACTTTTGGTGTTGTGACAAATCATTTTCTTACCTCAATTAATTTTTCTTCATCAATTCCTGTGGATCGACCTCGGACTCCCGAGAAATTTATTACTTGAGACAACCTGCGCACTTGGGTTTGCATCATTTAATCCCGCATCAAGTTTTTGGCGCCGTTGTCGGGACTTGATTTGAAGTTTTGATTTATTAAGGTTCGTTTTCTTTAATAAAATCTATTCTCTCTTCTCCTCACCGGAGAAAAGATCGGCTTAGATCCTTCTTTCTTTACTAACTCTCTAACTTTCTAACTATCTAACTCTAACTTACTAACTTACTAACATACTAACTTGTTAACTTTTATATTTATGTCATTTATTTTTATTTTTTTTTATTTTATTTATTTATTTTCGCTATTTTTTTTTTCGTCGATGGGGGTAACTCTCCTTTTTATTTTACGCACTAACTTAGTGGGGAAAACTCTCCCTTTACTTTTTTGTTATTTATTTTCTGCAATCTAACTTAATGAAATAATATTTCTTCTTCTCTTCTCTTTCGCTGCTTCTGGGGGCTCTGTCACTCTCCGGTTTTCATATTTAAATTTACTTCATGTACTTTATTTTTTGTATTTTATTTTTCGTACTTTATTTTTCATTTTATTTTTATTTTTATTTTTTGGGTGGTTGGTTTATTACCCCACCTTTGTTATATATTTAATGGTGGGTTACACCGCCACTTGTACATTATTTTTTTGTTTATTTATTTTTAGTTATTTATGTATATATGCTTAATTGGTATCGTGATTTAAATTCTGGTCGTTTAGTTAAAATTAACCCTGATACTTTATATATTGATTTGTTTGAATCACAATCACACACGATTGACACAATGGCTAACAATGAAAGTGTACATGATAAACATGAAAATCAACCGTTGCGAACCATGCGTGAATATTTGCAACCACCTCGAAGTTCTAGTCCATCATGTTTTATCTTTCCACTCAATGCCAACAATTTTAGATTCAAATCAGGTATGATTTCTTTACTTCCTAATTTTCATGGTTTAGAATCTGAAAGTCCATATTTACATTTGAAAGAATTTGAGGAAGTATGTATTGCCTTCAATGATCAAAATTGCACTGAAAAGATTGTTAAGCTTAAATTGTTTCCTTTTTCTTTAAAAGATAAAGCAAAATCTTGGCTTAACACTTTGAATCCAAGATCAATTGGCACATGGCAAGAAATGCAAGGTGAGTTCTTAAAGAAATTTTTTCCAACACATAAAACCAATGCTATGAAAAGACAAATCCATAATTTTTTTCAAAATTCAAATGAAGCATATTTTCAATGTTGGGAACGATTTAAAGATTTATTAAATTCTTGCCCACATCATGGTTTTGAAAAATGGCGCACTATAAGTTTCTTTTATGAAGGCTTAACACCTAAAACTAAACAATTTGTGGAAATAATGTGCAATGGTGAGTTTCTGGATAAAGAACCTGATGACGCTTTAGACTATTTGAACCAGTTGGCTGAAAATTCTCAATCTTGGTATAGTACTAACATTTCTGAAAATTCAATTAGATCTAATCTTGCAAGTGCTAATAAAGGAAAATATCACCTTAGTCAAGAGGAAGATCTAAATGCCAGGTTTGCTAGTTTGGCTAGAAAGGTTGAAGCCATGAAATTAAGAAAAATAAAAGAAATCAAATCTGTGTAAAATGAAGAAATTTGTGGCATTTGTGATGACTTAGGACACTCAACACATGAATGTCCTAAGATTCCTATTTTTAAAGAAGTTGAACATGAGCAAGTAAATGCAATGAATAATTTTAACAAGTCATTTACTTCTTTTTTTTCAGATACATACAATCCGGGATGGAGAAATCACCTGAACTTCAGCTGGAGGAATAATAATCAATCACAATTTGTGCAACCACTATCTCCTCAGGCACAACAGGACTCTCAAAATTCTCAAGGATATGCACCTTATGTCCCACCATATAGGAAAAACCTTGAAGAAACACTGCATGCATTCATGGAAAAGCAAGAGGCCATTAATAAACAAAACAATCAAACCATGATTGACATAAAAAAAACTCTTGCTAAACTTTCTTCTGCACTCATCATTCATGAGAAAGGAAAATTCCCTTCTCAACCTCAACCAAATCCCAAGGGTCAATGCAATCTAGCGGGGAGTTCAGAAAACCAACAAATGGACCAAGTCCAGTCAGTGATAACTCTTAAGAGTGGAAAGGTTGTTGAAAAATAAATTAATGAATTTTGTGAGAAAGAAGATGAACCAATTCCCCAAGAAAATGAAGAAGTTGACCAAAAGGCGACCAAACTCTCGTCTTCACCCTCATTTCCTCATGCATTGAAAAATCCAAAGAAATTGGACCATAATACTGGAATTTTTGAAATTTTGAAACAAGTGAAAATCAATATTCCTCTGTTAGATGCTATCAAATAGATTCCTTGTTATGCTAAATATTTGAAGGACTTGTGCACTGTTAAAAGGAAATTAAATGTGAAAAAGAAAGCATTTTTAGCTGAACAGGTAAGCTCCATTCTTCAGAATAATAATGCGTTGAAATATAAAGACCCTGGTTGTCCTACAGTTTCATGCATTATTAGAGAACATAAAATTGAAAAAGCTTTACTTGATCTTGGTGCTAGTGTCAATTTGCTTCTATATTCAGTTTATCAGCAACTCAACTTAGGTGAGTTAAAACTAACTTTTGTAACTCTTCTACTTACAGATAGATCAATTAAAATTCCAAGATGAATAGTGGAAGATGTGTTGGTTCAAGTTGATAAATTCATATATCCTGTAGATTTCATTTTCTTGGATACTGAACCTCTGGTTGATAGTTGCAAGTCAATTCCTGTTATTTTAGGCCGTCCATTTTTTGCAACATCTAATGTTTTGATAAATTGCAGAAATGGAGTGATGAAGCTAACATTTGGAAACATGACACTGGATCTCAATGTTTTTAACATGTGCAAGCAACCACAGGAAGTTCTTGATGAAAATGAGGAAGTTGAAGGAATTGAAGCCATTATAGATGATCATCTTCAAAAAGGGAGTTCTTCTGACCTATTAGAAGTTTGTTTAATTAATTCATTTGATTTGCTTGATTGTACAGAGGAAATAGAATACAAAGGAAGAAAGCTAAAATTCGAAGAGCTAAAACCCATGAATAATAATGCCCATGAAGAAGTACCCACACCGGAACTAAAGTCATTACCTGTTGGGTTGAAGTACACATTTTTGGAAGAAAAGCAAAGCTTTCTTGTGGTAATTTCCTCGTCTCTTACTAAAGAACAAGAAGGAAAGATGTCGCCTCAATAGTCGCACTAAGATAGGAAGAAATTTTTAACAGAGGTGAAAAAATTTTATTGGGATGACCCATACTTGTTCAAACATTGTCCTAATCAAATTTTTCAGAGATGTGTGCCTGACAGTGAGGTAGGTAGTGTCATTAAATTTTGTCACTCAGAAGCATGTGGAGGTCACTTTTCTTCAAAGAAAACAACTGCGAAAATCTTGCAGTACGGATTTTATTAGCTCACTTTATTTAAAGACTGCTATACTTTTTGCAAAAGTTATGAAAATTGTCAAAAGTTGGGCTCAATTTCAAAAAGAAACATGATGCCTCTGAATCCTGCAATCATGATGAAGAAAAACACTACAGTCTTAGAAATCTAACTCTAAAAGACCCTGTTTGCCAATTTATAAGAAAATTAGATGGGAAGCTTATCCTCAACTCATAGAAGGCATTTAAGCCGTTACTGGACGTGAAGCCAGAGGCAGATGTGAGTCATATCCACAACAATCTATACATATCATCTTCTTCTTCTTCATGTCATCTTTCAAAAAAAAAATTCAAAAAAAAAAGAAAAAAAAATGTTTGAACAAGGGCGATCTGGAAGGAGTACCATGGCTTTAATTAGTTGTGGAGCCCCTGCCTTTGGCTGACCCGTCATTGACTCGAGTGGACCTTTGCACGCTGGTCCTTTAAAAAAAAATCGTGAATGTCTACTGCATTGGTGACACGCAGTATAAAGATATGTCACTACTGCACTCATGACACGCAGTATAAAGATACGCCATGAAAGTGTATACGGTATGTCATCATTTACTATTATATTTCTTTTATCTTTGTATGATTTTGCTGTATTTTAGTTTTGGACAGACGATCCTTTGAGCAAGGTCCTTCAGGGGTTTCTAGACTTCTTTACCGTGATGGTTTTCTTGAAGTCACAAAAAAAAAATTCCTTTACCTTTGATCTTTGATCTTGATCCAGCAATAACTCAGATAGATTGGTCAACAGGAAGCAGCGATGGAAGCAGCAAGAAAAGAAAGACAGATCTGACACTTCATCTTTAATACCTTTGATTTTATTTATCGTACTTTGTTTTTGTTTAAATTTGTGTCAGATTTCTCCAACGGGTAAGATCTTCTATCATTTACTCATCTATATTTTAACATTGAGGACAATGTTGTGATCTAATTGGGGGGGAAGGATAGTTGACCCAAAAAAAATTTTTTGTTTTGTTTTGTTTGGGAAGTATGATATGATTGTCATGGATTTACTAAACTAATTAGTGATGGCAGAGTAAGGAGTAATTTTACTTCTGAGACACATTTAAATTTGGAAGTGTGTTTAGTGATATGACTGTCAGAAACCTATTCGTAGTAAAACTAATTAGTGATGGCAGAGTAAAGAGTAAATTTTGAAAATAATTTTACTCTTGAGACGCATCTTAATTGGTGGCAGAGTAAGGAGTTTTTTAGGTAGTAATTAATTAGTATTGATTTGTAGAAGTAACAAAGTTTTTGTCTTTTGATTTCCTTTGAAAGATTCAAGTGAATGCACTCTCATATCCTTTGAAGCAATTGAGATTCTTGGATCTTAGCATAAATTATCTTTTTTCTTAAATTTCACATGCTTGGTTATAAATGTTGAATTGGTGGATAGAGAATGATAGAAATATGCCTTGTGAGATTTTGAGCCTATTGATGAATAGATTGAATATCTGTACCATTCTCTTCTTTCTTGTGTGATTTTCACTCATGAAATTGTTACTCTAGAACTTGCTTTGATTCTTTTTGAGGCTACATTTTCACATGCATACATTAATATGATTGAGGCATTTTGAAATAGCTACTTTGACCAAATAGTCATCCTTGTATATTTTTCATTGTGTAACTCCTTTGAACTTGTTTGACCATTCCTTATTTTAAGCTCATTTCATCCTTCAAAAAAAAAAGAAAAAAGAGAAAAAAAAATATGTTTTTACCCAACCTTAGGGAATAAGAGAGCATTGACCTTGTTCTTAAACAAGTGTGGGGGTGTGTGTGCAAAATGATCAAAAAAAAAATTTATTGACCACCATTGCAATCAAAGGATTATCAGAATAAAGGTGGATGCTTGGAAACAACAGGAAGAAAAGGAAGATATTCAAGTCTAACAACGAATTCAATTCACCAATTTGGAATTGATCTTCAACAAAACATTAGTTAAATATTGGTGATTGTCCTTTATGATGAATGTTCTCAAATATTTTCTCCACTCTAACTGTACCATAATGCTCTTTTATTCTCTTTGGTATTTATCTTTTCATATCCATATTACTCCCTCTCCTTTATCATGACCCCATTACAACCTTGAATAAAGTCCTCTTGATTTTTGTATGCATGTGTTTTGAGTAGCGGAGAAGTAGAAGATAAGCAAGCTTATGGTAGTGCAATTGTTCATGGGTTGAATAGAGTGAAATACTTACCTTTTAAACACTTGAGAGATTGAGAGTGAATTCTGTAAGGATCTATTATTCTTGATTCATTCTTTTCAACTGAAGTTTCCTTGCTTATTGGTTTGAGATGTGAAGAAATGTTACCTCATTAATGTTTTGATCCCTTGAATTTCTTGCTACTCTTCTTGCTTCATCGAGTCTTTTAGAGTTTTTAGCTTTTGAGTCTGTGTCATTTTTCTTTATCTCCTAACTTTGGTCTTATGTGTTTTGCCTAGGAGTGTAAAAAGCTAAGTGTGGGGGAATTTGATGATCACATATTTTATACATTAATAAACCCTCATTTTTAGTCATTTACACTCTCCATGTACTTAATTGATTAAGTCTAGTTATGTTTTGTAAGTTTGGACTCAAATTGGACTTAATTGATTTTTTTAGCATTATTTGGGTCTTACGTTGTTTCTGTATTTCGGCCATATCTTGAGTTTTAAATATCTGATAATTATGAATTTTACCTTGTAGGAAAGATAAGAGAGAGTTCTACAACTTTGATGAAGAGCTCAAAGTCTCAATCAGACATCTAGTGGAGCTAATTGGGCTTGGAAGACAGAACACGAGTTTTGTGTCTGAAACCTGAACAGTATACAGTAATCAGAGCATAATTCGAGTTTGGGCTTATAAAATGGGCTGAAAATTTGGAATATGAAAGTTAAGACCCATATCTACAACTTTCATGTTGAACACAAAACTTGATTCGGGCTCCTTGATGGTGATATTGGATCTGAAATTCAAAATAGAGGTGCTGAAACTAAGCCTTAACAGTCTGTAGTAATTGGGTCATATCTTGGGCTGTAGGACGAATTTTTGGGTGATTTTAGAGCCATTGGAAAGCTTAGACAATTTCCTAAAACTTTCATGAAAACCACTTGGCTCAAAAATGACGGAATCAATGAGTTAAACAATGAATGATTTCAGAGATAAAGAATCTCAATAATCCAACCACTAATTCAATAATCCAACCACCTAACCAATCATCCAACCACTTCACCCACTAATCCACCTACTCTTAATCATTCTCCTTGTCATTTTGTATCCCTACTCTTCTATAAAAGGCACTCAAGTGTTAAGCACTTGGGGTAGGGCTTAGTTTGTACAAGTTAAGGTTATGTTTGTTTATTGTTTTTCTTTGTTGTAATTTTCTCTTGTTCTAAATTGAAGTTATGTTCATCTTTCTCTTCTTCTCTCTTTCTTTCTTCTTATCCATGAGTAACTAAATCTTCATCTTGCTTGGGTGAAAGAGTGAAGCTCTTGGTAATGAAATAAGGTTAGATTATTTTATTTCTTGTGCTTAAATGATATATTATTAAATGAATATTATATGTGTTGTATTTTGTTTCCAATCAATTTAGAAACCTTCTTTGTTAATGGAGATCTTGATTTATTGTAGACAATAGGATTGGCACAGTGATTGTTTGAACTCATTTACAAATGTTGGTAGATAATTAAAGGAATCATAATATGATTGCATATTTAATTAAACTTTGAATGTTATATTTTCCGATTGGAACCTCCGTTGTGTGTGGATTTCAATTGAGTTATAAAGAGAAATAATCTTATTTTTAATTTATTACCAAGAGTGGATCTCCTAATCCAAGCAAGCCCTTAAATTCATTTGTGAACTTCTTTTATTACTTTTGGTGTTGTGACAAATCATTTTCTTACCTCAATTAATTTTTCTTCATCAATTCCCTGTGGATCGACCTCGGACTCCCGATAAATTTATTACTTGAGACAACATGCACTTAGGTTTGCATCCTTTAATCCCGCAGTCACTGGTCGAGATTTCAGGAGAAACAGAATGATTAAGAATAGAGTAGTATTTATATATGTTAATACAAAGCAATAGAAGTCTAATTAAGAATAACTAACTAACCGAGAATAACAAACTAACTAACAAAACTGAAAGTTTGTTAAATTATTTAGATTGGTTTTCTGTCAATAATGATAATCATAATGCATCTTATGCTAACATGAAAATACCATGAGCAAAATGAGAATTAAAAATTTTCAGTTAGAAATAAATAGTTATAAAAACGTTTAAAAACACATGGTGAGTTTCAGTTGTGTAATATACACAGAAAACTTCATGGCAATTAAAGTATAACAATAATAACACAATTTTAGTATAACAGAACAATTGCTATATAAATCATGCGTACAACCTTAAGTATTAACATCAACAAATTCATCAAATATCAGTAAGTATCAGCAAGTTTCTCAAACATCAGTAAGCAAGTTCTAAACATCAACAAATATCAACAAGCAAGTTCTAAACATCAACAAATATCAGCAAGCAAGTTCTTCATCACAGGAAATTTGTCATTTACTTTTTTTCATTCCATGTCTGTTTGTCTCACATTTTACTCGAAGGTTTTCACTTCTATAGGAAATCCATCATATCTTTAGTATTACTTTAACATTATGACAACAAAGTCAGACATATCCACACTAACCAAACATGTAACATAAAAAGAAATTCATTCATTTGCCTCTCAACGGTTATGTGCAAACTTTTTCATGAATCACACACAAATATAAGCAATACAAATCATCACTATATCACAAATAAATTTATCATATATAAATCTATAAATAAATCATGACAATTAAATAAAACTCACAAAGCTTAGAATCATTAAATCTAAATGTCAATTATTCAAGGAACAAACTATGATTTAAAATTAATTTAATAGTTCTTTTAAAAGTTCACATCATAGTTCATAGTTGTCAAGTTCTCATCGTAGTCCATAGTTTATCAAGTCCTCATCATGATTTATAGTTTGCCATGGTCCTGATAATGCATTCATTGCACAAAAATATTTTTATTAGAAATGTCAAAATAAAAGTCATAAAATTACGCTTAAGCTAAGGTAAATAGAAGTCATAATAAAAATCATAAAATTACTCCCAAGTAAAGATAAATATAAAAAAGTTCATATAAATCAAGTACATATATTTATTATTCAATATAATTAAAATATTTATTTAACTTAAACTTTGAGTGATATTTTAATTTATTATATTGGTCATTTGAAAGAATCAACATTCAAATTATAATAATTCTAAATTTTTTCAAATATCATAAATATTTTAAAATTAAGCAAATATCAAATTTTTATAATATTACATGTACATAATAAATTTAACAAAAATAATAATATACATAAAATATTAAAATAATAAATTAATTAATAAAACTTATAAACATACTAAAAATCATAATTTTATTTAAAAATAATAATTCAATTCTTACATTTTACATAATTTTTTTTCTTTCTCTCCTTTTCTACGTTTTCTCTCCCTCGGTCAGCAACTTTTATTCGCTCCTACTTTCACTATTTCACACCTTAACTCTACTGTTTCTTTGCCTCTATATATAGCCAATTAAATTGGCTACGTTCCACCACGTTGCAACTAGATTTACTTCGGGAACGGATCCTCTCCTGTAAGGTCCTGTTATTTGCAAGGCATAGAAGTTGTTGATACCGCATGCGATAAGAAAAAAATTATACATATTGCATATGGTACATAAATTTTAACGTGTATTTTTTATCAACAGAATTTTCTCCTATTTTTTGAGAACAGGAGAGGATCCTGATCCATTTACTTCTATCTAATCTCGAGTATGTTGCACCACTACGTATCCTTCTATATATATATATATATATAAAATGTAAAATAATGATTAATTTTAGATTTTTATATTAAAATAATAATTAATTTATAAATATCTTTTTATAAATATATTAATTATGATACTTTTAATCTTTATTGTTAAGATTAAATATTAAATTTTATTCTAATAAATTTTATTTATAATTTTATAAACTATTACTAATTAAATTCTTATAAACTTTATTTAATATATTTTAATTAAAATCATATAAAATGTTCAAATTTAAAGAATAAAATTTTATTCTTCACAAACATATTTTATAAAAAATAAAATATTACAATTATCATATTTGTTTGCTTTATATGAAATAGCAACTATAAGCAACTATCTCACGTTAAGTTGCAATAGACCTACATTTATATATGCTTTTGAAATTTCACGATTCATACCAACTAGCAGGATTGTGATCAATTGACTGACTGGAATGCACTAAACACATTAACCGAACAGTCAATCCATTTCTGAGTTAATTATTTTTTAAAATCGGCAACACCATTATTTCGTACTCCTAACATAATTTTAAAATAAAAATAATTTAAGAATTTTGCTAAAGAGTATCTTTAAAAATACTTATTAAGAATTTAAAATTGAAATTTTTTCATAAAAATAGAGTATTTAATGTATTGAAAATTTAAAAAATTATATTTTTATGTAAAAAAAATTATTTTAAATTTCTTAACAATAGTACTTAAAACGCTTATTAAAAAAATCCTTACTTTAACGACTTAATACTAATAAAGAGCTTTTAAACTGAATACAATGTAAACTTTCATAGATGGTTAAAAAGTCAGCAATTTTTGTTATTCTAAAATCCAAAATCAATAATATTCACTCATACGTAATTTGTTATTTTATTTTATTTTGACTGAATCACTCATACGTAAGATGCTTTATTTTGAATGATGAAACTTTTTTTAGTTGAGTTTGTGAACTATTTGCACCTATATTATTTAGTAAACAGCTTTGTGATTCACGCGTGAGCGGGCTGCAAGTTGAATAAACTGCAACCGCGTAAGCAAAATTATTAAAAAAAATTAAAAATTATTAAACAAACGAAAAGAAAAAAAGAATGGGAGACAAAAGAAAATAAAAAGGAAATAAATTGAACAATTTAGGGTACCCACTAACAGTTACAAAAGAATAGGGTGCGAATAAAAAAAAAAGTTGTTTTAATAAAAACCCTCCATTGTTTGTTTATTTAATAATGTGAGCATAAATTCATGCACACCATTATGCATTTCAAACTTTGAGGGCTAGTCAACAACTCGGTAAAGGGAGAAGAAAATAAAAGGACAAAGAGAAAATGTGAACCAAGTCAAAAACGCAAATGCTTTGCTTCAAATCAAGTTACCAAAAACAAAAAATCAAATTATAAAAAAATGAAGAAACTTTTGCATCTAAGTAGCCTAAGATATAGGGAATTACATTTTTTCTCAATTAACTATTACTATTTTATTCTTAAATATGAATTAAAACTTATTCTATAGCCATATAAATTATAATAATTAATAACAGTCTCAAAATTAATTGTCATAACAATTTACAAATTATTAATATAATAGCATGTCCAAAAAAAATAGACATAATTTAGTTATTATTTATGCAAATTGAATGGTAGTTGTGGATAAAATAAAGTAATAAAGATCTCATTCATACAAAAATCAATAACAATCCTTACTCATTTTAGCCTATCTTGCATTAAGTTAATTATGAATAGAGTGGTAACTCAATCCACGAGTCATTAAACAAATAAACAAGCCAACTAATTCTTGAAGTAAGTATTATTTGAAAATCTAAATTTTTTATGACAAGCTATTTAAGAGATTAATTTTTTATTATTAGTAATTAAGAAACGCTAATTTATTGAAAAATATTTTATTAATAGAATATTAAAAAGATAAATATATCTAACTTGACATATAAAATAAATTTATAATACGAACAAAATATATTGTATATATGACGTAAAAAAAATTTTAATAGATAAATATTATTAAAATTATATTTAACTTGAAGTCTTTAATTGATTATTACAGTAAATTTGAAATATTTTAATTTATAAATTTTAAAGTTAAAATTATTAATAATTACCACAACAAAATCAAAATTCTTATACAACACTTTTTTCTTAACGATTATAAGAAAATAATAAATAACACTTATCCACCTAAGAGTCATTAAGTAAGCTAACTCAAAATAACTCTCACTCTGACAAATTATTTTTTACTGAGTGAAATTTTTCCATTGGATTTAAGTAATTTTATTTATTTGTGTTATTTTATATAAACTATTTCTTTATATGTTTTTTATATAATTAACCAATTTTCTTAGGATACTATTTAGAAAACATTTAATGTAATTTATTAATAAATTTGTTCAATAAATAAATTATTTTATTTACTTTAAAAAAATAGTAAATTCTTTGAATTTTTATTTTTTATTTATTTTAATTTTTCAACCACTACTCTGCATAAACTCTTTAATAAATAAATGTTAACAATATATATTTTTAGATTTTTTTAATATTTATTTTATTATTAATTTATCTCATATATTTTAAAAAATTATTAAAAAATACTGATAATATTAATTTTAATTAATAAAAAAGTATTTAAAAATATATATTAATAATATTTCTCATTATTTATACCATCGTAAGGAACAAAATTTTAAGAATAAAGATAATATTATATTTTTAAAAGTGGTGTAAGTATTATTTATATTCTTTTTAAGGGATGTGATTGAGTAAAAAAAATAATAAAAAAAATATATATAATAAATAATATTAAATAAAATATAAAATATATATATATACTATTTGATATAAAAATTAAAAATTCAAACCAGTTAATGATGATGTACTGTACAATTTGAAACAGTGGATCCAACGGCAGACAATTGAGACCACATAGCACAGCATAAAATCATGCCGCCTCTAAACTCTCTCTCTCTCTCTCTCTCTTGTGTCTGTAGATTATTCGGTTTTTGTTTTGTTTTGTTTTTTTTGACATGCTTGTTTTGTTTCTGTTGGTACCCATTCCCATTGTATTTTGTGTACAGTAGTACTACAATACTAGTTTTTTTTTATTAAAAAAAAAACTTAAAACATGTGTTAAGAATGTCCATCACACATCCTTGGGGTGGGACCCGCTATCCGACCGCGACGATGATTATTAAACTATGGCTTGGTAATTATTCAGAATTGCAGGGGTGAAAGTGAAATCTCACACAAACTTGGAGAAAAGAAAAAGAAAAATAATGGCCACCTCGTAGTCCCATATAAATTCCACAGAGATTATGTATTATGTAAAGCAACTGTGTTCCAAATTACACATCAATTACCTAATAATTCATCTTAAATTCCTGTTTTCCTTTCCATTCAAACCCCATTAAGTTTTCTAAATTCTAAATTCAAATAAGCTCTCTCTCTCTCTCTCTCTCTATATATATATATATATTTTTTTTCTTCTATTATTAATTTAATTTATTTTGTTCCCCTTTACCTTGTGTAACAACAGCACATCATCATCATCACTTAGTTTCTTCGATTGGTTGATCTGCTTCTCCGGCATGTTGGTCTTCATCTTTCCTTTTAATGGCTGATGAAGATCCTCTTCAGACACAGACACATCCATAGTGAGCTCAGCTGTATGTAGAGAGAGAGAGAGAGAGAGAGCAGTGAGTGGTTGTTCAATTTCAACGTAGGAGATTTGTGTGATTGTTGAAGGGGGGGTTTGTTTGTTATGAGATTGAGAGGTATTCCTTGCTGAGGAGGTGGCTTTGATTTGATTTTGGAATTTGGAATTTGATATGGGTGGGTGTTTTCCTTGTTTTGGATCATCCAACAAGGGGGACACTGGGGTTAAGCAAGTGCCCAAGAACGATTCTTTCAAAGAAGCTTCACTTGTTCAGTCTCACGACTCCACCAGGCTCACCTCAGGTCACAACTAATTTCCCAACTTTCTTTCATATACTGCTTCTGCCTTCAATTTTCCACCTAGTTTCCTTACTGGCTTCGCTTCAATTATGTTGAATTTCGCTTTTTTCACGCGTTTTCTTAGTTTTCGTGACCGTCTTTTTTCATCGAAATTGTTGGGTTACTTTGATCTGATTCATATGAGATTGTGCTTCCACTGCTTCAGTTTGTGAAATCATTTGAAGGGTAGTGGATATCTTTTGTTCACTTTATTGAATTTCATTCTTATTAAGAGGTATATAAGTAACATCGTTGGAGATCTACCCTTGGTTCTGGATATAACAAGTATATCACATTGTTTGGTAGCGTTTTTCATTTTTTAACAATTGTGAGACACAAGGCATTGCAAGTGCTAATAGCTGCATTTTGAGCAAAGTATTCAATGTTCTAGACAAAGATAATTATATTGCAAAATTGATAATTTTTACCAAGATGGGTTTGTACCTCTAAAAAATGTGGAATGTCTTATCTAGTGAAACGTTATGTTTGTTTAGATGAATCTAAATACTTTACAATCCACGCGTGGTATTTGTGCCACTATACAATTGGGATTATTGAAACTACTTGAATTACATTCTAACTGATGATGTGATGAAATATGTGATTTTACAATATGAAACCCTTGTCATTAGGTTGTTTTATTGAAAGATAATTGCTAATGTGCTTTACAAGGAAGCAGTGTCCTGCTGTTTTTAAGTATTATATGCCATTACTCCTTATGTGGCTGCATATTGATTTGCAGCATCAACATCACGGCATCACCTTCTCTACATACTTTTTATTCTATAATTTCTTTAGTATCTATATTTTTCTGTTTTTTTCTCGCTTACTTATATTTATTATTTATGTAGATAAATCAAAATCACGGAGTGGCTCAGATCATAAGAAGGAACCACCAGTTCCGAAGGATGGGCCAACAGCCACTATTGCTGCACAAACATTTACATTCCGAGAGCTTGCAGCTGCTACAAAGAATTTTAGGCCAGAATGTTTATTAGGTGAAGGGGGCTTTGGGCGTGTTTACAAAGGCTACCTTGAGAACACAGGGCAAGTAAGTTGCGATTACCGCTACAAAGATCTTGGATTCACAATATGCGCTCAACCTAATACCTCATATCATAAAAAGATAATTCGTCATTTTTTACATTACATCTTGGGCTTGGAAACTAATATATGTTCATCATCAATTTTCATTTAGTCATTACTGTGTCTGTCTCTCTGTCTCTCCTTCTTAATCTTTGTGGATGGAATCATGTTTGTGCAGGTAGTTGCTGTAAAACAGCTTGACCGAAATGGCCTTCAAGGAAATCGAGAATTTTTGGTGGAGGTTCTCATGCTCAGCCTTTTACATCACCCAAATCTTGTGAACTTAATTGGTTATTGTGCTGATGGTGATCAGCGGCTGCTTGTTTATGAATTTATGCCATTGGGGTCCTTGGAGGATCATTTACATGGTCAGATTGCATTCCTTTTTCTTTTTACTGAAACCTTTGCTGCTTGAATTATTGTGCTTTCATATTATTAAAAAAAATAAAATCTCATGCTAATTCAATTTTTTCTAGTCTTAAAATGTCGAAGATCCAAAGGTTAAACTTGGTTTGAGAAAGAACAGCGTTAAAAGGTAATGAGTGAAGAAGGAAAACTATTGGATGCTCTGTTGAATGGGCAGTTTCTTCAATTTTATGGTTAAATGCACTGTTATCAAACAAAAGAATTCTGTTTGTATGCCATTACTATTAGACATGACAGCAAGGAGAAACAAATAAGAATCTTAAGGGGCTGTTAAAACTTCAAAGGGGTGAAATATACTGTTCAAGGAGCATTTTAAAAAAAAATGAAGATGTATCACATTTCTGTTTTTTTGGGAAAAAATTTACAAATCAATTTATTTTCTCCTTCTGCTAGTCATAGTGTGCTGTGTCTCCCAGGAGATATATAATATTTTCATAACCATTATGGGTTCCCGTTAAATAATTTATATTTTCCATGAAAATATATCATCAATGGTTTCTTCAAACTATCGGATGATAGATGTTATTTGTTACAGATGATGGATATTATTTGTTATTTGTTATTTTCTTCTATATGAATGTTTGCACTTCATAATGTTTAATGATTTTAGCTTGTTTGCATGATGTCGCATTGGTCGTATGGATGACTCTTAATTGTTATCCTAAGATTAATTATGCATCTAGGATTCAGGGAGTGACATGAGCACTTTTGAGAGTATTACTATTGTAGGTACTTCTATAGTTGCTGTGACAGATGGAAATATTGATAGTGAATGGATTCACCAAATCATGATGTAGGTTTTGGCAGTTGTCAACTTCTGTAAAACTAAATGATGAATTACCAGAAGGAAGCCTATTTAAATTACTAGACTTGACTTCATAGTCTATAATTTACTTATTACGTTTGGCCAAACATTGACTGCAATGAGCATGTCATGTATCAGTAGGCTAGGAAGTTGACAAGTGAGGATTGATTTATGACTGTTAGGATTTCTGCCTTTCCATTTTGTATCTTTAGGTGGTGAGATAGAAAAGCAATTAACAAAGAATGATGGGTTTATATTTGTTGAATTGGAGGGTTTTAGATAAGGAAGAAGGATAAGAGAGAAAATGAATACTCAAAATAATAAGACTATATTGATATTGGTGTGATGATGATGTGATACAAAAGACAAACTCAATGGTCCTATTTATACTAATTCTAGACTCCTAATCCTAATTAAATAAGGAAACAAATCAGGAAATATAATAAATAAGAAATAAATCCTAACAGATCATTTATGATACTCTAAAATATTTCAAGATACAATAAAGATATTTTGAGATATTTTTTAGATATTCTAACAATATTATTTTCCAAAACCAATGGCTTTGACTATGTCTTTTAAATAGGCTTGGCAATGGGGTGGGTTTTGTGCTCAACCCGACTCCGCCCCGCACCCTTAAGATTAAATCCTATACTCATCCCATAAGAAAAATATTAAAACCCGCACCCGCTTCGCCCCGTTCTTCACTTATGAATATTTTACATAAATCTATACAATATTTAATTACAATCTTAAAATTAATCATTCATAGCATATAAACTAAAAAATATGTTCAAAACAAATGTTAAATTAGTGAATATTAGTTAATATAATTAACTTGGTTAGTAACTAAATTAAACATAATGTTTAAATGTTCATTAATATGCAGGGTGCATTAACTAAAAGCCTGTTGTCCTGCAGTGGAGCAGATTTTAAACCTGTCCCATGCGGGTTGGGTACCCGCGAAGTGGGGTGAGATTGCCAAGCCTACTTTTAAAAGCCTGCAATATTCTAGTTCATGCCCAGCTGCCAGATCTATTTTGTGTGCCATTTGGAGTATTTGGAAAACCATGGGTTTGTCCTGCTAAGTTGGAGCAATTGATGTTGATTGATTATAGGGGTTTAGAGATTGGTGAAGAGGGTAAGTTTTAAAGGAACTTTGCTGTTTGCTGCTATTTGGTGAATTTGGCTGGAGTGGAGTACCAAAAATTTTCAGAAGGGAATTAGGCATATAATATTGGGCAGCATTATCTTTTGTCCTTTTTATGGTGTTCACACGATGATTAATTCCAGGATGTTTCCTTGTCATTTATGCGGTGGGATGGGAAAGCTTTATTGTATTTATGCTTGTTTTTCTTGTGGTTGTTATATTTTGGTATGTTTCATCCTTGCTGATAAATTTCTTCATTTATTTCCCCCCCCCCCCCCCCCAAAAAAAAAATCTTGGCTCAAATAAGTTCCCAACTGGTTATCCATTTTTCTTGGGTACAATTTTACTCCTCAATTATGTTTTTGCATTTTGCCTCCTTATCCAAAAGAATCACAGGATTAATTGGCCTTAGCAATGCTTGGCTTTCTGTCAAGGTTTATTCCATTATTTTTTCATAGTAACAGCAATTGGAGGATGTTACTTAGCTGATCTTATACTCACTGGTTTATGTTGCTACTGCAAATATGATGATTTAATTCTGAGTTGACAGGGTTTCATAATTCTGCAAGTATGTTAGGAAGTGTATTGTACAGATGGACAGACCCTTCTGGCTTCTGATGATTTCGTAATCAGTATAACGCTGCTTTCAGAGTTGTATGTTATTATTAGAAATTAAACCATATAAGGTTTCAGCCTTCTGATTCTGAGACTCCTTCCAGATCTTCCTCCTGACAAGGAGCCCCTTGACTGGAACACAAGGATGAAAATAGCAGCTGGTGCAGCAAAGGGATTGGAATATTTGCATGACAAGGCAAATCCCCCTGTAATATATAGAGACTTAAAATCGTCCAACATCCTCCTAGATGAGGGTTATCATCCCAAGTTATCAGATTTTGGGTTAGCAAAACTTGGTCCCGTTGGTGATAAGACTCACGTATCCACGCGAGTAATGGGAACATATGGTTATTGTGCCCCAGAATATGCTATGACTGGGCAACTAACTCTGAAGTCTGATGTCTACAGTTTTGGAGTGGTCTTCCTCGAACTTATTACAGGGCGCAAGGCTATTGATAATACACGTACACAAGGAGAGCATAATCTTGTTGCATGGGTAAGTTCCTCACCTGATCATCTGTGTTACCTTATAAACCATACATCATGGAACAATGGTTTGCATGTTAATATTTCAATAAGCTTCTAAATTAGCATGAAATAAACTTACTTCCATTTGTCTTTATATCTTTTGGGCCATTCAACTTTGTAGGCACGACCTCTTTTTAAAGACCGTAGGAAGTTCCCCAAAATGGCTGACCCTCTACTTCAAGGCCGTTATCCCATGCGAGGACTGTACCAAGCACTTGCTGTTGCAGCAATGTGTTTGCAGGAACAAGCTGCTACAAGGCCTCTTATTGGGGATGTTGTGACTGCTCTCACATACCTGGCCTCACAGACATATGACCCTAATGCAGCCAGTCAGTCTAACAGAGTTGGTCCATCAACCCCTAGGAATAGGGATGATCGAAGGAGCATGGCAGATGGCGTGGATAGCCCGGATCGTGGACGCCTTGGCTCCCCTTCCACCCATAGAAACTCACCTGATTTCAGGAGGAGAGATGGTAGGGACGCAAGTGCTGGGACAGAGTTAGGCAGGAGTGAAACTGGTGGTGAGTCAGGGAGGAAATGGGGATTGGATGATGTAGAAAGGCAGGAATCTCAGAGAGGCAGCCCTGTAAATACTGGAAGAGCTAGAGAAACTCCAAGGAACCGCGACCTGGATAGAGAACGTGCAGTTGCAGAGGCAAAAGTATGGGGTGAGAATTGGAGAGAAAAAAAGCGCGCAAATGCAATTGGTAGCTTTGATGCTACAAATGAGTAAACACACCAGCACACCAATTCATTTTGCTGTTCACTTCTAGTGAAGACATGTATGATTGAGTCACAGGAGAGAAATTTTCCAAAGGGTCATATCCTCTATTATCTGCCCAGGGAATAAGCATCTTGGATCCAACTCTGAATGTTCTGCCACATCATTCTGGTAGTTGATGATATCATGTGAAGGAAACACAGTTGAAAAAAAATATGGGGGTTTGGGGGAAGAGGTAGTGTGTATTGGGGCATTTAAATGCAATCATCCTGTGTAGAATATCAATTCAACGTGGTCGTCTATGTACTAAGGATTTGTAGGTTCATGTTACAGAGCAAGAGAGGCGTATAATTTTTGCCCCCTAATATTTGCTTGTTAGATGGGGGGAGCTTAGTAGATTTGGTGTGGGTGTCATTGCTGTCACATCTTGTAATCGTACAGTCTCTGTTGTATGTCTGAGTCTCATGTTTTCGGCTTATACAAAAAAGGTTGATTATATATCACTTTCCAGGATATCCTCCTCTTGGACATGCAATGACGAAATGTACGCACACATAAGCTGAACTGTATTAAAATATAGTTATTGACCAGTGCTGATTATTATTATTATTATTGATTGAATAGATCGTGTCTACATTATCGTAAATTCCAAGTGCGACCTAGTCTCCAACGAATTATGTCACGGTCGAAGGTGGGCAAGCTTAGACAATGAATATAATCTGTGTTCACTTTCAATTATCAGTGGTGTCATTACGAAAGTTAGTTTACGGCGTAGACAAGCATTAATATGAAATCTATGAGACGACTAAACCATCTTCACGTTCCCAATATCTGGATCTGAAATAATGAAACTACACTAGCCCTCCTCTCCCCTACTTTGTAGTCAATAATACTTGCACTATATTCTAATAAACCCATCAAAGACTCCAAAGTAAACTTACCTCCATCATTAAAAGTTAGAGGAAAACCAGAGTCCACGGTGTTGCATGGGAGTCTATAAAGAATTTGTGAAGATAAAATATACGCAAATATAATTTTCCTTAAAGTAACATTCTGGTTTCTTAACTGTTTTATAAATATTCGGCATTTTTAAAAAAAATTACATATACATAGTTAAATGAAGCTGAAGCAGTAGAAATATACATTTATAGACCCACAAATTCAGACACGAAATTGAGATACTCAATCATGTCTCAATGACACTCGACTAACTAATCGAATTTGGATACAAGTACAAATGCACCTTTTATTGAATAAATCTCAGATAAAAGGGGTAAAAAATTTAAATATAAATACCAAACTGAGCCAAGTTTATAATTAAAGCAATAATGGATAGACGCCTCATTTCCAAATCATATAGACTAGTTTTCTATAATTGAAGAAACAAAAGTATGACTATTGTATAATTGAAGTCAACTTCAGGATAGGGCGAAGCAAAAATTACATAATATTATATAATATATATTGAATTATATATATTGAACTAGCTGCTGTTAACTACCCTTTCAAAAGGTTATATTTCGGGCCTACGAAAATTTGAAAAAACAAAAAACAAAAAGAGAGACCCAGCAGGGGAGGTGGGGAGAGGGGTAGCACTGGATTTGGGGAGCTACACCTGACCAATTGTCATGTCAACTGGGCCACATCAAAATCACCAAGGCTTACGTCCTTTACCAAAGTAATGTAGGGCATACGTCCATTTATTTTCTCCTCTGCCCCTGCCACAATACAAGTCAGATTCAGTAAAATCGCTACGTGTTAACTTCTATGTAATCAAGATGATGTAACATAATACATATTTAGCAAAGAAACGTACCGAGCTTATATAGGCATCCATAGTTAACTGCTTGCGCTTCTTCAGAGATGGACTCTCCGTCTGTCTTGACAAGGCACGCTTTGATGGGGTCGTCATACTCTGAAAGATTTGTCAAACTTGAGTAAAACAATAGTTGATATCAATGTACATTAAAAAATTCAAAAATATTATGGCTTAAAAAGGCATACAAACCTTGGCAAGTTTCTTCTCTATACGAGCTTGTCTCTCCCTCTCATCATATTCTTGGTTTTCCTTCTCTACCAGCCGGATGAGGGTGTCACACCTCCTTGTTAGTTCCTGTGTTGTGCGAGACTTGACAAACCAATCAAAACGAAACAAGGGTGACATTCGAAATGCTGCCTTCAATTCATCCCAATTCCCATAGCCAAGTTTGTGAACCATGCATATCTGCAAATTTTGTAGCAAAGTTAAACAAGGCAAGGATTTTCTCTGTTAGAAAAACACAGACGAAATAAGGAACTGGACATAAAATGAAGTAAATAAATTTAGACAAAAAGAAAATGAAAAATAAATAAATTTGGAAAAAAAAGAAAAAGAAAATTAATTAAAATTCACACCATGAATCGGTCACATTCTTCATTGTATAACTTCCCTTTGTTTTGCCCATATTGAATCTTCAACTCTAGCCACGGATTCTTGTAGCGGTCCAACTTCTTCCCAATAGCTTTCATGATCTCATCTTTCCGAGATATTCTTGCCTCCCCTCTTTCGATGTTTTTAATAATTCTATCATAATCTACAGACAATAAGTCAAAATGCACAAATTAGACAGACCCTTAGATATTTTAGTGAGAAACTAATTTCAAGCTTCAGTTGGCAAATCAACACACATCAAAAAGAACCAAGACAAAAATGCACTGTAGTTTAACGCAATAAAACACTCTACACAGTCCTTATCAACATATCCAACACCAAGTTGTTGGCTATATGAAACAAGCAAATTGATTTTATTTAAAAAAACATGAATGTAAATTACAGATATAACACTCATTTGGATTTTGCAAAGTATTTTGGTACTACAAAAGATTCGTTTATTTTCACATTGGCTATAGCTTACCATTTAATTCCTTGTATCTTTCTTTGAAGACTTCTGCATATCTTTCAACTTCGTCCTCTGTTTTTCCTTCCATCTCAGAAGCAATACTTTTTATATCATTTCGGCCATACTTTTCACAGGCCCTAATGAAAGTATTAAAATCCCTCCGGCTCCATGATGAAAATCCCTATGTTCCAAATACCAAAGTTAAAACAAAAGATAAATAGACACGTATCAAAGTCTAGTTTACAAAGAAATTTGCCCACCTCCTCCAGCAGGTGCTCTTTTTCTTCCAACTCTTCAGCAGTCAATGGATCTCCCACCTCTAAATATTCAACATGTATATCATTATTAAATTAATTATATACATATTAAAAAGGGAAAAGACTACAGTGTAGAGAGTCCTTATGTACCTTCTGGTTCATCAACATCTATCGAGTCTTTTAACTGATTCTTCTGATGTGTTTGCTGAAATTTTGTTAAATAATATAAGCATCAAAATAATACACATTTGCTAAGCTAAACCCTAAAACTGTAAATCAGCAAGTTTATGTTACCCACCATGAGATGGCGTACTTCCTTTTCATAAAGCTCACTCAGCCTTTGTGTGTTGAAAAACTGGAAATCATGCCTGAAGGCAACAGAATTTAAAATTATCAGTCAAAACAGAAGCACTACATTAAAAACAAAACAATTGTTTCATGAGAAGCTTACAATTGAGGCATCCTGGGAATACGTGGCTCTTTTGGTTTAGTAGGACCACCTTGGCGCAATGTTTGCTTGAAGTATTCTGACTCTGAGTAACTAAGTAAAAGGCCCAAAAAATTATCATATATCAGATCATGAAAAAATAGTCAATAACTCAATGTACAGAATGAAGGGCAATGTTTACTTGCGCTTCCGCTCTCTTTTTGGTGGCTCGATCCAGTTTTCACTCACGATTTTTTTGAAATCAAATTTGTTCTCATCCTTCGTTTAAAGAAAAAAAAGTACATGCAGATGTTGGTTAAAAAGATAAGAGAGGAGGGAAGGGGGGTTGATGCAAAATTGAGCAATAAAAGAGTCCATCATAGTTAGCAAAGACAATATAAAATGTCAACTTACCTTCTCATCATCAAAATCATATAACTCAGCAGCTACAAAAAAGAAAATATTAACATTAGTAACTTTAAACTTGCATATAAATTAAAAAACAATATTAAATTGCTAAACAGGAGCCAAAAACTTGTGCTTGTATGCATGTTACAATAACGAAGATGATTCACTAAACATAAAGAGTAAAAACAAATGACTTGTAGGTTTTACAACAACTGTCAAACCATTAATGTTTGCACAGCCAGAATTTATATTCAAAGGTTACATTACATACTGTCATCCATCTTAAATTTGATAGCATCTTCAGTAAATTTCTTCATCTTAGCATCGAGCTCAGCTGTTGCTTCCTCTCCTTTAGCAATGATTCTGTCAATATCCTCATCTGTAATTGTACTGTCCTTGGAACTAAAAACCATTTCAGCACCAAATCTAACCATTTGAAGCAACTCATCTTTATTTACAGCTGCACACGTAAACCAATTGTACCATATTAGACAATCCATAATTCTTGCAAGAAAGAAATAAGAAAAGTCTTCCTGAAAATCCTTACTCTTCTGCTCAGCTAATCGCCCTTGCTGAATCACTAGAGCATCAAGTGCAAGCTTTTTGTAAGCCCTTTCAATGACTTTTTCCTCAATTGTATACTGTGCAATTACCATAATACAAGAGATTACCATACTTCAAATGGTTGCTGTACCGGCATTGTATCGTGTTAGATACATTTAGCCAATGTTGTCATGAGGCAAAAAGCACGTTGAGGCGGCCATCCCCAAAACTGCATCACTTTGATGCAGCAAGGTAATGCGGCCGCATCATTGAAGTGTTGCGGATATTTCTTTTTTTAAAAAAAAAACTCATTATTCATATATCGACAAATCATAACCTAATTAAGATTTATATGCAAATTAATTCATGACAATAATTTTAAAACATAATGTAATCCATATTGACAATGCTAGAAACAAAATAATGTCAATGCACATTCGACCAAATGCAAATCGAGAAGCCAAGTGAGACACAATGGCAAGAATAAATGGAGATTAAGGGGGGAAATCAGTAAGTTCAGTCAAGAATAGGTATGAGGCTGTGAATAAGAGCATGGAATCAGAGGATAAAGGGAGCTTCAGCTTCTAGACTGTAAGTCACACACATCAGGTAAGTTCAGATCCAGTTTTTAGGGTTTTTTCTAGGATTGCTAGGTAATATTAAGTTCAGATGGTATTAGTAGACTGAAATACCCCTTTAGATTAGATACACATTGGCTATAGAGCATTTTAAGTGAAGAAAAATAAGTAAGTTGGCTGAAAATGCATGATGCGGCCAAATCATGATGAGGTCGCATCAGGGCCACATCATTAAAACTGCTTAGTCTCAGGCTATTTGAGGTGGCGAGGCTGTTTTCAGCCCCGCCTCAACGCCTAGGCAGCCGCATCAGCCACTTTTGACAACACTGCTTCTAGCTTACATCTTTCAATTATTATTTTTTAAATTTTTTGCCAATACAAGTAGGATACCACAATGATTAGATAAATGATAATATTTTATTGTATCTACAATGACTAATGCTGACTTATGAAACATTGATGTCATTATTCTAATTTAGTATGTGCTTTTATGTTAGTATTATAATAATTTTATATGTTCTATCTTAATCATGTCATGTCATAATTTTTAGAATTTGGCATGTCATATCCCGTGTTTATATCCGTGCTTCCTAGAAAGAAACATAGCTAATAATGAACAGAATAATAAAGTAAAAAATTGCAAACCTCAGTGCAAAATCGGAAAACTTGAACTTCTTTCTTTTGACCAATCCTATGAGCACGATCCTGAGCTTGCAGGTCAACTTGTGGGTTCCTGTTATGACACCACCAATCATCAACAAACAATTAGTTATGGTACCAATGCAAACCAGAAGGCTGATGACACAATCGATTGAAATACTCACCAGTCACTATCATAAAGAATGACAACATCAGCAGTAGCAAGATTAATGCCAAGACCTCCAGCCCGAGTAGATAACAAGAAGACAAATTTCTCACTTCCAGGTTTGTTGAAAGCCTCAATGGAAGCATCACGATCTTCTCCACCAGTATTGCCATCTATGCGACAGTATTGATATCCACAAAACATCAGATAATCTTCGAGTATGTCTAGCAGCCTAGTCATCTGGGGAAGAGCCACAAATTAAGCAAGAATGAGAACAGATTACACCAGGTTGCATAAAATAAGACATTAATAGCCATCAGTGACAAGAATATTATTCTTACAGAGAACTGACCTGTGAAAATATAAGGACCCTAGAATCACGTTCTTTTAATTTAGGAAGTAACTTATCCAGTAGAACCATTTTACCTGCAAACGAAATATTTTAAAAAATTAAATAATGTCAGATCTTATTGATACGTCTAAAAAGAACTTTTGAAGTGTCTCTTAATATAATTAGAATTTACCAGCATTTGTAATGAGATGGTCTCCTGTTGTATAGGGAGGACCAGGTTCAGCACCTTGGAACAGATATGGGTGATTACAACATTTACGTAGTTGCATTGCTATATTTAGGAGACGTTTCCGTTCTCCACCAGCATTGACAACCTCAAGATCCTTCTGCAGTAATGCCTTATAATAATGTTTCTGCATTTGCGACAAGCCTACTTTAAGAATGGTTTCCTTTTTTGGTGGCAACCCTTTCTCGACATCTGACTTCAACCTTCGAAGGAGAAATGGCCGGAGGACCTTAATATACACAGAAAATGAAAATATTACCATGTATCAGATTATCATAACAGACACTTAACAATCAAAGAAGGTTCAAGGCTTACCTTGTGTAGTTGTTGAACAACCTCCTGTTGGTCATTTTCACCAGAGATTTGAAACCATTCATCAAAAGTTTCAGCAGAACTAAAAATTTCAGGCAGAAGAAAGTTGAGAAGAGACCAGAGTTCATGAAGATTGTTCTGCAACATTAAAGGTAAACCAGAGTCATTACTCGTGTATTATTACTATGCACGCAACCAAAGAATGGGAATTAAAATTCAGATTTCAAAATAAGCCAGACCTCTAAGCATATAATTCAGAAATTTAAGATGTGGGGCAGAAGGGAAAATCGGAAAAAAAACACAAAAGAGCAATACTACCAGCTAATTATTCGACTATACATAGAAATTCTCAGTGAACATGGATCCTCAATGCCTCATCTCTAATGAAAATTTTCTAAGAGACCACATACTAAAGGTGCCTCGGCAGAAGAGCTAATTATTTATTGCATATTCTTGCATTCTTGCCAAATGAAAATCAGACCTGTTCAACCGTGAACCAGTCCATGACCAATTCGGTCAAGGCTCTATATTTGGGAAGAATAAAACCGGTCTTTGAACCAGTGAACCCGCTCAGAATGTACCAAATGTGAGAAACAGGATTCGAACTCCAGTGCCTACTGAGTATTGGCACGTTCCCACCACTACGCCATAGTAATCCTTATGTAAGTTTATCACATCAATTACTATTTTTATTATATGTATTTGATTGTTGCATATAATTTGAATCATTAATGAGAAAACCTTATTATCAGAGATTGAAAATAAACTATGATGCACAGATACTTAAAAATTTGTGACATATCCATATCGTATTCATATTCAATACAAGTACTCATATAACATTGCTGATTCCGTATGCTTGGTGTATCCCTATAATTTTTTTTTATACGCACCACCCTCAAAGCATTGTTGCTTGAAAAATCTGAAAAATGGATTCAAGTCCTGTTCTCACTAATTACCTCCCTCAAAGCATATTCTCACTCTTGCAATCTTGTCCTGCTCAAAATCATTGCACAGGAATAACAGACTTCACCAAATGAGTTAGAGAAAGCATGGGACTTGGGTTGGGGTGATCATAAGTCAATAAATTTATATCGCCGTACCATATCTTAATTTTTTTTTAAATCAATGTATTTGCATATCATATCATATTACATACTCGTACCCGTGCAACATAGAAAATAAATAACACTTTTGAATGAAATCGCCAGTAATTAATTCAGTCAATGATCAATATAGCAACTAATTATAGTTGTATTGATTGTTTCTTATATATTCTTGCCTAACAAATCCCCCCCTTCACAAAAAAGAAAGGAATTAAAAAGGATCTCTGGATCTGAAGTCAAAAAGTTAGGCAGAACGTAACATAAAAATGTGTAGGGTGATAAATTCAAATCTGCCCAACCAACTACAATCAATGAAGAGCATATAAAACATTCAGATACAATACAGCACACCCTCCATCATTACAAACATATAGAACATTCTCTTTCACTAGATAACCTATCAACCTTTTTACTAATGAGATCATACTAAATTCAATTACACTGACAATATTTGCCAAGAACACACTTCCATGTTCAGAAGAGACCAATAAATTAATTAAAAAGATAAAAAAAATAAAAATACCATTCCTTAATATAACAACACCATTGTGTATAATAAACAATAAGTCATACCTGTAGTGGTGTGCCAGTTATAAGGAGTCGATAGTTTGTATTGTATAGCCTCATCGTTTTTGACAGGAGGGAGTTCTCATTCTTGATTCGATGGGCTTCATCAATAATTATGTAACGCCAACTAAATCGACGCAAAGCAGACTTTTCCTTGATTACCATTTCAAAACTTGTAACACACACATCAAACTTCCCAGCAACCAATAAATCCTCTCTTATATGCCTCTGCAGTTATTTAAAACCATTAGACAAAAGTGTCAAAAGCAAGCATTGATTGTAACGTTTGAAAAAATAATTCAGTCTAGCAAAGCTAGTCTTACCCTTTCATCAGGGTTACCCAGGAACTTTACAGCACGTAAAATAGGACAAAAGCGCCGAATCTCATTCATCCAATTTCCAAGAGTAGATTTTGGAGCAACCACCATATGAGGGCCTGTTATTCCTCTAAACTCATGTAAATAGCCTAACAAAGATATAGTTTGTAAGGTTTTACCAAGCCCCTGCAAATCAACAATACATTTATTTATCACGGTAGACTTATCTAAATCAACTCATACTTCATCAAATTAACATCACAAGGTAATTACATTCATATGCAGTCATTTAAACGAGACATATCTCTAAGCCCATCATTTACTGGGGTACTACCTACCATTTCATCTGCCAGAATTCCATTTATACCATTCTCATACAATCGTATGAGCCAGTTTAGCCCAGCAAGCTGGTAATCCCTCATCTTCCCTTGGATACCTGTTACAAGCAATTTCACATTCAAATGAACCAAAACTTTAAAAATATTATATATGAATAGAAAGAATCCACATATTAGATGAACAACCCCCAAAAACAAAATTAAAGAACAATCCATCAGATATCAACTGGATAGTTGCAGTCTTGCAGACAACAAACAAAAGTGAAAAATCCAACTAGTGGGATGCGAGAGTACACAAATGAAAGAAAAAGAAGATTCTAGAATGTAATCAATCTAGAACACATGTAGTCCCTATGAGAAATCCAGCAACCAAAATGCAAGCCTGCTACCACCAGAATTCCAGAAAAAAGAATCAACATAAATAGTTTGTCATATCTAAAAGTCCTCTGAAAGTTTATACAATCAATGCATCCTTAACCAATATTATGACAGAAAAGCACATATCCCAATATTTTCCCACACAAACAGAAGGAATGGAAGGAAGGAAAATGAGCATGTACTATTGTAGACACAGAGAAAGGGAGGGGAAGAGGTGCATCCACAAATGTGAGACACTAAAATAGAGAACCATGCCCGTGCAAGTATGCACATAAACAAAGAAAGAATGCTTACATGATGGTTGTGTCACCAGCCGCGTGCTTGCTAAACCATCTTCTTCTTCTTTAAGGTATTCTTCATCTTCCTCTTCTTCAGTCACTTTTGATGCATGGCGCCCCCTAAAACAGACAACATTTAATGCAGAATAAGTCAGTATTAGATCAGTCACGACACTTTATTGCCTGTCTGAACCTTGCCAACCACCAGTAGAAATTGAGGAACAAAATTCATAGTTCACCTTTTCTTACGATTCTTATTTATAAATCACTTGGTAACACTTTTCATACATTCAGATAATATATGATGATATAAAATAATTGTGAGAATGACATGAAATTGAATTCAAAAGGGAAACTTTTGCAAAAATTGTTCAGTTATAATGGAAAATTATGAGACATGGTTTCCACAAGGTGATCTAAAACACTTCGGCATATAGAAACTCTGTCAGTGCATCAGATATTTAATGCTAATTCGTTTTCACAATTTTCTGGGTATAGTATAGAAATTTTACAAACCCTTTGAAAGAACTTCAAGGATATGAAAGTATAATTCACAATATAATTAAAAATCCACAAGATAAACTAATAAAGAGGAATTGTCATGGCATAGTATTCATGAATCTTAAAAAGGTACCTTCCCCTTGATTTCTTCTGAGATGAAGATTGATCACCTTTGGCAAAATGAGCAAACAGCTCAGTTTGCTGTAAGAGATACTTCAATCTGCCCTTTCCTCTATTGTTCTGCATTAGATGTAACAATTATTTATTTAACAATCAAATGAAAATAATATAAAGAAAAAAAGCCATCCCATGTACAGCTATGCACATACCATATCGGCATCAATGGCTGCATTTTGAGCATCCAATATCTCCTGAATCTTGTGTTTCTTCATTTTTTGCATTTCTTTTAACCTGACCTTCTCACGCTTGCTAATTTCAGGATCAATATTACTTTCATCCTACAATGAAACAAATATTAAACTAAGTTTATATGGAGATGAAATGCCAACAAATTGAAGATGACCACAACTACACAATTACAACCATCTAGCTTCACTTGCAATTTTTTTAACATGAAAAATAAAAAATGTCAATATGATAGAAAATCTACATTTTAAGTAAGGCAATTTTCAGGACACGAAGGCAAAGCCCTAACATAACAAAGTTACAAATGGAAATAGCAAAACGCATGCTCATGGTTTTACTTTTACCTGTTCATCCTCGTCACCATCTCCGGCAGCTTCATCCGACAGATTATCATCGTCGACGGAGCTAGCGGAGCGAGCAACCGCTTCGAGCTCATCGTCGTCCTCTTGGTCGTTGATCTGGTGGTTGTGTTCCTCCTCCTCCTCGGAATTCGACAGTGCTTCATCAGAAGAAGCCTGAGACTTCGACGGCCTCCCCATGGTTTTCTCAGATCAAGGGTTTCACAAAAGTGTGTGTGTGAGAGAGAGAAAGACAGAGCGAGTTTTTTTTTTTTTTTTTTGACACTGAATGAAAATTGAATTGAAGAAATGTAATTGATTCGATTAAGGTAGGTATTTATGGCCGCGTGATTGGAAAAGTGAGATGTGCGGTTCGAGTAGCGTTACGACGTGGAACCCAAGCGACGCGAATATTTCGCGCCATTTATATGAAAATAAGATTTTCCCGCTTCCATGGATTTGGGTCTTGTTTGGTATACAGATGGCCCCTCTCTCGATAACAGCTCTTTCTTTATCAATTTGCATTTTTTTTATTTTTTTAAGATAAATAAATCATGCTTAAAATAAATTATAATTATATAGTTAGAAATGGAAGAGTGTTTGAAGATAATTATAATTAAAGAGTAAAAAGTATTTATAATTTTATTACATTTATAATTATACTCAATTGTTAAAACAATTATTATTATTATTATAAAAATGGATCTTTATTAATACTTCTATATAACAAGGATCTTGAAAATTCATAATTTTTACATATTCATATTATTATGTCAAGGTGTACTAACTTTTATTCATGATGAGAATTGGTGCTTCAATATGTAGATCTTGATGAAGATATAAATTATTTTCTCTTTTTTCTCCTTCTCTTCTCTACGTTTTTTTTTTCTTTATAGTAAACATAAAACGTAAATAATACGGGAGAGAGAGAGGGTGGGTTTCTATTTGTTTTTTCATACCTTAACAAATGCTTCCATCAAGCATTTAAAGAGGTTAAGAAATCTCTTCCCAACCATCATCAACTAATTATCATTTAGTCTTTATTTATTAAATCATATAGTTTGTCACATGTACACATGAGACATTTTTTACATTTTTTCACTTGGCTCATGTGACAAAGTTTCATTTCATGATTTAATAAAATATCAATCATAATGTGCATAAATAAGGCTAAAAGTTTCATACATTGATTGCATCACAAGTCATAATTAAGAATAAGAACTAATAAGAGTCATGACGGTTGTATATCATTAAATCGACATAGTTCCTTTCATGTACTACTCTATTAGCCTTCTTCCTAACATGACACTTTAATGGAAAGTACATAATATGTCCAACAATAATGTCTTTATTAAAGACAAATCATGTTTTCAATATTATCATTCATACGTGTACACATAAGTTTGAAAATAGGAAAATTTAGAAACTTATACATTAATGAGCTCAGAGTGTCAAATATACATTAAAACAAAACAATAATATTCATCTTTCACTAGTAAACATAATGCTCATACTTTTAACATGACCAATAAATGTTTTGGGCGGTAATCCTTTTATTAAAGGATTAGCAATCATAAGATCAGTGTTAATATGCTCTATTGACACTCTATGTTTCTAAACTTCTTTTTTAACGACAAAGTATTTCAATTTCATATGTTTAGCACATTTGGAATACTTGTCACTTTTAGAAAAGAAGACAGCTGCGAAATTATCACAATAAATTTTCAGTGGTCTGGTAATACTATCGACTACTCCAAATCCAAAAATAAAATTCCGTAACCATTTAGCATGAACCATGGCCTCAAAACATGCCACAAATTCAGCTTCCATAGTAGATGCAACAATGACAGACTGCTTCACACTTTTCCATGAGATAGCTGCTCCAGCTAAAAGATACAAATAATTAAAAGTGGATTTTCTTGTATCCACACAACCAGCAAAATTTGAATCTGAATATCTGGTCACTTCAAGATGATCAAATCTCCTATAAGTAAGCATGTGATCCTTCGTACCTTGCAGATATCTCAGAACTTTCTTTGCAGTTTTCCAATGATCTAGACCAGGATTACTCGGGTATCTTCCCAACGTTCCAACTGCAAAGCTAATATCTGGTCGGGTATAAGTCTGAGCAAACATTAAACTCCCAACAATAGATGCATACGGAATTGCTTCCATCTGTTTCCATCCCATATCATTCCTTGGACATTACATGAGACTAAATTTGTCTCATTTCTGAATTAGAATCGAAGATGTTGAGCACTTTTTCATTCTGAATCTCTCTAACACTTTATTTATATATGCTTTCTGAGACAAACTCAGCAATCCTTATATCTATCACGGAATATCTCTATCCTAATCACATAGGTTGTCTCACTCATATCTTTCATTTCAAAGTTATTAGAGAGAAAATTCTTAGTCTCACTTAATAGACTAAAATCATTAGTTGCAAGGAAGATGTCATCAACATACAGAACCAGAAAGATAAATTTAATCCCACTGACCTTCAGATATATACACCGATCAACAGTATTTTCCTTAAATCCAAAGGATACAATAATATCATTAAACTTAAGATACCATTGTCAGGAAGCTTGTTTAAGTTCGTATATTGACTTCTTAAGTTTACACACCATGTGTTCTATCCCTTCTTCTATGAATCCCATTGGTTGGTCCATATAAACTTCTTCATCCAAATTCCCATGTAGAAATGCAGTTGCCACATCCATTTGGTGTAACTCTATATCATAATGAGTCATTAATGCTATGATAATTTTGAGAGAATCTTTCTCAGAAATTAATGAAAATGTCTCCTTATAGTCAATGTCATCTTTTTGAGTAAACCCTTTTGCAACTAGTTTGGCCTTGTAACGTTCTAAATTACTATTAGAATCATGTTTGGTCTTAAAAACCCACTTGCAACTAACTTGTTTACAGCCTTCTAATAACTCGACAAGGTCCTAAACCTCATTCTGCTCCATAGATTTCAATTCATCTTTCATGGCATCTAACCATTTATCAGCATTATCATTATTCATGGCTTGTGAAAATGTAACTGGGTCATTATCTATTCCTAAGTCAACTTCAGACTCTTGTAGATATACCACATAATCATAAAAAATAGTTGATCTCCTTTCTCTTTGAGATATTCTTAATGTTATTTGTTGTGATTCTTCTACTATAGGCTCATTTACTACAACTTCATTGTAAGTAATGTGATCATTTATTTGTTGTTCTTCATTATTGTTAATCGGTTCAATAACTTGAGGAACAATAACTTTATTAGAGACACAAGTCAATGGAACTTGCACTCTTGATTCTTGAATCTCCACCTTACATGGTGTTCTACTCTCACTAACTTTACCATTCTCAATGAACCTAGCATTCCCAATTTCAATAATCCTTGTAGTATGGTTAGGGCAATAAAATATATACCTTTTTTACTTTTCTGGATAACCAATGAAATAATCACTAATTGTTCTTGCATCTAGCTTTTTTTCTTGTGGATTGTAATATCTAATTTTTGTCTGGCAACCCCAAATATGCAGGTGCCTTAGACTAGGTTTCCTTCCAATTCATAGCTCAAAAGGAGTCTTTGGAGCTACCTTACTAGGAAGCCTATTCAACAAATACATGAAAGTCTTTAGAGCATAAGTTCACAATTAAATGAGTAAAGAGGAATTACTTAACATACCTCTAACCATATCTAACAAGGTTCTATTTCATCTTTCAGATACATCATTTTGCTGTAGTATACTTGGCATTGTGTATTAAGCACATATACCACGCTTTTCAAAGAATTTAGCAAATGGACCTGGATGTTGTCCACTTTCATCATATCTTCCATAATACTCACCACATCTATCAAACCTGATAATTTTCACTTTTTGGTCTAATTGTCTTTCTACCTCATTAATATAAATATCAAAGGCATTTACAACTTGAGATTTCTCATGCAACAAATAGATATAACCATAATGTGAATAATCAACAATGCAGGTAATAAAGTATCTTTCTTTATTGAAAGAATTAACATGAAAAGGTCCACAAATATCGGTGTGTATAATTTTAAGAAGTTGAGAACTTCTTGTGGCCTCTTTCTTTATGTGTTTTGTTTGTTTACCTTTAATACAATCCACACATACATTCGGATCAGTAAAACTTAAATCCAGAAGGATTTCATTCTTTACTAATCTTTCCATTCTTTATTTGGAAACATGTCCCAAGCGTTTATGCCACAAGTAAGCAGAGCGTTCATTAACTAAACCACATCTCGTATCAACATTATGATGCAAGGTTAAAAGTGTTTCAGCATAAAGAGTATAAAGATTTAACTTATATAATCCATCATATAACATACCATTACCAAACATGTAGTTATGTTTATACATACCATCGAGGATTAAACGATACGTTTCGATAGCTTCCACTGGAGCTCTCATTCTATTGCCCATAAAGACAAACTTTTCATTTGGTCTTGTGGTTTGAGTTGTAAGGAATCCATGCATCGTATTAGAAACATGAGTTGTACAATCAAAATCAATCCACCAAGTATTATAAGAAACTTCAGCTAAATTTGATTCGAAACATACATAAGCACTTAGCTTACCTTTCTTTTCGAACTAAACCTTACGTCTTGAACAATCTTTTTAGAAATGCCCAGTCTTTTTAGATAAATAACATATGTTTTCATTCGGTTCCTTTTTATGGATTTAAGAGGAAGAGGCCTCATTGATCTGTAGGAGTCCTTTTCCTTTCTTGTCATGTTTCCTACTAGCTTTCTTTCCAGCTCGTTGATCATTAACATAATTGATGGAATGACTTCCTTGATTCTTGAGTCCGATTTCCTCATGAACTAGCATATTGTGCAATTCATGCACATTCTATTTGTCTTTCATGGTGTTATAGTTCATTTGGAAAGGACCATACTCAGACGGTAATGAGTTCAAGATAAACTGTACAAGGAAATTTTTATCTACATTCATTCCCAATGACTTAAGTCTTGCTGCAATATTCATCATCTCAATGACATGCTCATGCATAGTACGAGAGCTATCAAATTTCATGGTGGTCAAGGTACTCATTAGTGTCCCAGCAAGATACTTATTAGTAGTTTGGGAGCGCTCTTCCACAAACTTCATCATTTCTTTATCACTTTCAGTTTTAGGAAGAGCTAAGTTAATGTTGCTAGCTATACTAATCCGCATATACATTAGACTCAATGTGTTTGACCTTTCCCAGTTTTTATAATGAACCTTCTCTTCATCAGTGCTTAAAACAGTAATAACATTTGATTTCTCTACTCGAAAAGCTAAATCCAAATCCATTACCCCAAGATAAAATTGGATTTGCTCATTCCATTCAGAGAAGTTCACTCCATTAAAAACTAGTACAGATGAGAGATGCGAATGTAAAGCAACAGGTACTGCAAGCAATAGAGATTTAAAACATTAATGGTTTGTGTTACATACTAACATACTACATAGATTCAGAAAAACACTTCATACAATGTATGTTAATGTTCACTTTTGTGCAATCCATCAATATACCATATTTAACATAATGATGCTAATAAAAATTACATAATTTGGCAATAATATGTACACTAACTAGAAATATTTATTATCTTTAGATATATAAATAAAACTAATAGTGCACTTATACTACTAACATTCATGTTCATTAATTATAAGAACAAACAATCAACCTTTGGGTAATCCTTAATTGTCTTATAATAATGAACCTCAATTTACTCATACACTAATAATTATCATGTCATTCACAACATCCATTTTATATGAGTAATTGAGATAAAACTATTATATAATTTAGAATTAAATTAACTTAAATATTTGATTACTTTGGTAATTAATAAATATATCATACATTTAATTCTAAAATGTTGACACTTCATAAACATTAGAGGAAATAAAATTTCACATTATCTTTATTAAACACAGTATTGTATTCATACAGTGCAGCGAAGAAACAATTATATCACTGTGTCAATTAATAAAATAGCATATAAAACAAAAAGTCATTAAAGTGGAAAATCAACACTTCTTAACAATAAAACCATTAAAGTTTTGCTACGTTGGTTTGTAAAACTTAAAAAACAACAAAGTCATTTAAGGCTTTATAGCCTTTCCTGACATTTTCTTATATGCTTTATAGCCTTTTGACTTAAATGGCATATAAAACAAAGTTTTTTTAAAGGAATTTTTTTCCTTTCCTGACATTCAAAGTTGTATAGCCTTTTGACTTATATACACATTTTATCAATTTTATATATACAATAAATGCACAACTATCAATTATATGTAAAGCACATTTTATTTATTTATTTAATTTCTTTTGAAATCTCAAAATCTGAGACGAAGCAGAAACATTTTGAAAGACATGTACAGTATAACTGCATAATCATAAAGGTAAAACATCATAATTTTTCATGCAGCGAAAAACATAATTAAAATCTCAATTTTCAAATTTAGGGTTCATACAAATTGGGATAATTAATCATCATCAATGGAAAATTTTGAATTCTTAAACACATGCTCTAATACCACATGTTAATACTTCTACATAACAAGGATCTTGATAATTCATAATTTTCACATATTCATATCATTATGTCAAGGTGTACTAACATTTTTCCATGATAAGAATTGGTGTTTCAATATGCAGATCTTGATAAAAGTATAAACTTCTTTCTCTCTTTTCTCCTTCTTTTCTCTACGTTCTTTCTTTCTTGATGGTGTACATAAAACGTAAACTATACGGGAAGGAAAGAATACATATTTCTATTTGTTTTTTCACACCTTAACAAATGCTCTCATCAAGCATCTAAAGAGGTTAAGAAACCTCTTTTCAACCATCATCAACCAATTACCATTTAGTCTTTACTTATTTATTAAATCACATAGTTTACCACATACACACATGAGACATTTCACAGTCCTTTTTCATTTCATCAAATTTTGATTATTCCTAAAATATCAATATTGGTGCTTCTTTCCCTTTCATGTTTATTCTTCATGTTGTGCCTCTTAATCATTTATTCATCATTTCCAAATACTTACACTTAATTTTTTATTTGTGTTCATTAAAAAAAAATATAAGGTGTTTGCTGCTTAATTAACTTTGATGAAAAAGAAAATAATGAATATATTAAAAGTACTAAGTTATTCGCATGTGTAATGTTCTAATTTATGATTTTTTTTTTCAAAAGGTGAATATTCTTTCTAAAGTTTTAAATGGCTTTCATGTTCATTCACGTTCATTTATGAAGCTAATATATAATGTTACACTTGGTATATAGAATGATGATTTCACATATATATAAATATAAATGTTATACAAACAAAAAAATCACACAGATTCTTCACTATTTTGCAATCTGCACGTGGCTAGCATAAGAGAAACAAAAATAGAGGAAGAGAAAGATAACTAAAAATGGATGGTTGAGATGAAAAATATGTACTTGTGAGCTATGATACAATTAGGTCGGTTTGATTCGTTTTTGGAGAAAAAAAATTTAAACTAATCAAAATCAATTTGTTTAATTTGATTTGGGTCTTTTTATTTTTTTGATAGCTAAATTCGAAATAAACCAAACTGAACATCTACGGATTGGTTCGGTTCGAATAATCGAGTTAACTATTTTTTTTATACAATTTTTCATATAAAACTCAGTCCTAAAACTTTTCACCCTCGTTTTTAAGGCTGTATCAAATGACCCTAAGCGGAGAAATAAAAATAAATGACATGATAAAAGGTTAAATACCAAGTATATGAACACTAGAAACTCAAAGCATCAAAAAGAGCAGGAAAATATATACTTTGAATAATGTTTAACATGATTATGTAATCAAACATTTGGAAACTTAAAAAATAAAAATAATTGTAGATGGCCAAATTATAGAAACTTTGCATCATCGAATATGATAGTTGACTCAAACAGAAAATGTAATTATATATTTGCAGAAAAGAATAAGCAGAAAATATGTAATTATATATGTAATTATATATATAATTATAATCAAGATAATAAGCGCAAAAAAGATATCATATTAGTAGCAATAGGTTTATGAAATTCTCAAAACTCATTATCAACCCACAACTTTTGCAATTTAAAGCTCAAAAGAACTTCCATTATCAACACTACTTGACATGTTTCGCAATTAGTTAAGTAATAAACACAAAAAATTCCCCTAACACAATCCAAAATAGCTCATTCAACATCACACCACTATATTAAAATCACCATCATCAATCAACCAAAACCAGAAAAAACTCAACCTATGTTCCACCGCTTAGTAACCACTTAAACCACAACTAGCCTTCATTATGTTTCAAGACCTACAAACATAGAACAATTGTATTCCTCAACCGGATAGGAGACTTACCAAGCAGCAAACAACGAGTAATAAGGGGTGGGTGAGGGTTAAGTTTAGGAAAAAAAATTCAAAATGGTAGCAACAATAAGCATACGTATAGGCATAGTTTAAACTATATATATATATATATATATATATATATATATATATATATATATATATATATATTATATGGTTTGGTCTAGTTCAGTTCTCGGGTTTGAAACTTTTAACCCGAGAATAAAACTAATTAAACTTTATTTGGTTTAGATTTTACCCGAACCAATCAATATACCTGAACCAAACTAAACCAATCTAATTAGTTCATTCCAGATTGGTCGGGTTATCCGAACCAATTTACACCCTTACTTGCGAGAGAAAAAGTCTGTGAAAGTAACAATATTCTTCACATAAAAAAAAACAATAATCTTCTATGTAATCAATATAATATTAAAAAAGATATCTGTCTTAAAAATTTGTCATATGTAATCACAGTAAAAAAATATCTTTTTTATTTTTTTGACATGTGACATCTAAAATAGTTATTTTTTTATCACAGATGATTTGATGTATCATATGTACAAAAATCAAATAATAAAATAAATAAAATATAAAAAAATCAATAAGCATAAAACAAAATAAAAAATGAAAATAAAATAAAAAGATAAGAAATAGAAGAATTGTTTTTTGGTCATCGAAGAAATTCTTCTCTTGCGATAATCATTGTTCTCTTTCTGGACAAACTTCTTCCATAGAATATGTAAGTCTTTGTCTGAAGTGCGAAGTGCTAGAAACTGTAACACCCTCCCTAGGGCATCACATTTCCGACTCCCAACTCATAATCTGAAAATCCATTTGTAAAAGGTTTGAGTTATGAAAATATGGGTTTCAAAATTACTTCTTTACTAAAACGTAAATTTACTGAAAATATTAGGTAATATGGAAAATCATATTTCAACTATTCATTATGCAATATTGATACTAATTAATATTTCATAATTTAAAGAAAATATAAAACTAACAGACCTTTCTTTTTAACGATGTAAACCCCATGACGGGTCTCTTAATAAAGACGGTACAACACTAACGTTAAAACTTAACATACTTATACATTGTGTGTATCTATCTTGTTGCACCGGACATTTTCTACATTCTGTTCTTTGTCAACATTACCTTTGAGTCCTGAATGTCCACTCCTTATTGTTGTCACCAATCTCGGAGTATCCATCGCCGTTATGTCAAGACAACTCGATCTTTCTATTATTTGATTTTAACAATACGTAACACAAAACAACATAACAAAGAGGTGAGATCACCTACGCCAATACCAACACTGGCAGAACACGTAGAGATAACACAAACAATATCATACGGATATGTCATACCGGAATTTCAATAATGCACTCAACATTAATCAACTATCATCATCATACTATTAACATTATTATCATCACACAATAATCACAATAATGCCATCAACATGATTATCATCATCATCATCCAAGTATTTCAAAACAATTGTCATGGCCAATATTCCTCAATTAATATATATCATGCAGATATGGACACTCAAATTTATGCATATGTTATGCGTGTATGTAACGTAGACTCGAGTTTTTCAAAAATAACTCCATGGAGGTTTTCACAATTTCGAAGATAATCTTTCATCGATTGTCGGCCTGGCCAGCCCAAAGACAATCTTCCAGTTGTTGAAAAGAATCGTGTTAACTTGTCGGGTATCGTCAATGCGTTGCAACGGACGACGCCATCGCCAAGTGACACAAGGTACTCTTGATTGTCCACTTGGTCGACCGCCAGCGCCTCCGACGCCCCAAGATCCATCATAGACCTCACTATCAATTCTCATTCCTCTTCAACCACAAGTAGTATATGATGATACAAAATATATCCGTGCAAGTCCAACCCCAAAGGGCCAAATCTTTTCAATTTCATTTGTTCAATGTATCATATGCCTCGACGCATATTTTTTTTCCCAATGCATGTATAATGCATCAAATCCAATCACAAGCATCTCTTTCCAATGCATATAAAATGCACCAAATTATACTGTATTTTCAACAGCAAAAATCATGTTATCACATTTTCATAGTTATAAAACACTTTCGTCGTGTTTTCAAAATTGCGTAATATTTCTGTTTCATTTTCACATTCCAAAACATTTCACATTACGTTTTCACATTCCAAAACGTTTACGTTGCGTTTTCACGATTAAAAATGTTTATATTACGTTTTCAAAATATCGTAACACTTATGTTACGTTTTCAAAATTCTAAAACGTTTACATTTATTTTTGTAATCTTGTGGCAACACTTTATGTTTCACAATCTGATAACATTTTTGTCATATTTTCAAAATACTGCAACTTTTTTGTTGCACTTTTAAAACACGTACTAATTTTTTTACGTTTTTCTTAATCGCGTAAAAATATACGTTTCTCAAAATCGCATAGTATTTTTCCACTGTTTCAAAATCGCGTAACTTAAAAATCATTCTTTTAAGTTGCATAAATTATTTTCCGTCATTCTCAAAATATTTAAAACACTTTTCAAATCACATAACGATTTTTCGCTATTTTCACAATCACGTAAAAATAATTCATCACTTTTCCATCACGTAGTGATTTTTCAATAAGATAATTGATTAAGTAAAATATTTAAACGTAATTCAAATCGCGTAGAAATATTTTAACGTATTTAAAATCGCGTAGAAATATTTTTTCATATTACGTAACTTAAAAATCACATTTTTAAGATACGTAAATAATTTTTCACCACAATTTCATTACTGAAAAATATTTCTTGACCTTTAAAAATTCCTTTTTAACTTTTCTCAAAATAATATAACTTTACACTTCATTTAATATATTTTTTTTTTTCAAAAAATATTTTTCCACGATTCTTTATTCAAGAAATTCTTTTCAAAATATAATTACAAAATCACTTTTTTCGTTGATGTAAATCAGCGTTTCAAAATTTAACATTTTTAACGTATTTCAAAACTTGAAAATAAACTATACGTTAGTAAATTTTTAAAACACCATTATATTCTCCATTTTTTTCCAAATCAATTCTAAAATTAATTCTCTTTAAAACAAATTAAGATTCAAACCATTGCAACTTTTCATTTTCATTTTCATATGAAAGTTCATTTCTCAAGTGATAAAATACTTTGTTTCATAAAAACCAAAATTATTCCAACCTCCAAAAATCGTAGAGTCTTTGGCCATTGAAGCCATCAAATATTTTTCCTCCTAAATTGATATGGTTTTACACAAACAAAACCATTAAAAATTCTTTATTTTCAAAACCGAAATACCAATGGTCATAAAAACCAAACCCATTTATTCAAATTCATTTTTACTTTCCTTACAAATCCTTTTTCACTTTCTTTGCAAATCCTTAAAATTATCATTGCTATTTTCATTTAAATCTCATGTTTAGTAAAACACGTAGAAACTTTTTACACAAAAATAAATCAATAAAAATCCTTTTAAAACCGTATTCATGTACTCTTTGAAAAATAAATTCTTTGTTTATTTTCCTTACTTTTCTAAACATCCATTTTCATCATTCAAGAAAATATTAATTTTGTGAACACCTATCTTGAGGTGTCTTGTTCAAAATCCATCATGTTTCTAAGTCTTTCAAAATCAATTTTTTGTTCTTGAAAATTTGCAACATGAACCTGTCAAGGCGTCAAAATCGTAGCTCTTCCTTGGCTATTGGAGCCAAAAATCAATTCCTTTCCACCATCAGTCATGGCATATACATATATATTTCATCATAAATAATATAAGCATACCATCAAAGCCATAAAAGCATGTATAGCATATCAAGCATATCATCAAAGTATAAAATCATGCAAAGCATATCAAGCATAGAAAATTAATCAAAGCTCATAAACACCCACAAATTAATTACATGACCATGGATATGAATCCTCACATGGATTCCACATCCATCAAATAAAATACCATCTCTCACGCACCATGCTTGGTTGGTGAGATGGATCTCCCTCTTACCTCTTGAAGATCCTCCAAAGCTTCTTGATTTGTTTCTTTTTTTCTAAGTCCTTCACCACCAATGGCTTCTCAAATACAAAACAAAACACAAGTTAATTAACATATCAAGCTTGATTAAGAGGAACCATGGATCAAACATGGTTTAGATCATGAAAAAGAGAGAAGAAAATGAAGTTTCCTTATACTTCACCTCAAAGACCCAATAACTTTGATCTTGAAGAAAGTCTATGAAGATGAATGATTTAGAAGAAGTCTCCAACATGAAAGTTGTTTAGAATATCATGTAGATTCAAGATCTATGGTTGGATGAAATTAAAAGAGCTTGGATGGTGATTTTAGGGGTTTTGACCAAATGATATCTCTTGAAGAACAAAGATGAAATTTTTTATTTTTGATAGAAACTTGAAACTTGAATTTGAAGATCAAGATGAATGATTTTGGAAAAACTCATAACTAGAGATGTTCTTAGAATGATGTTTAGGTTTAGAAAATCAAGTTGGATGAAATTTTTGAGTTATGGAAGGTAGATGATGGTGCCATGGCCGTGAGCTTAGAGAAGGAGAAGGAGAGAATTTTTTTTCTAAGTGTTTTAAGTTTTTGAAATGATCACAAATGACCAAGAATGAGTGATGATAGTAATGAAACACTTTCCTATAGTCTAAAGTCTTCAAAAATCGTGCCCCCTTCATGCATTCTTTGGAGTGCAAGTAGTCACTAATAGTCAAGAATGATGACTAATTGATCAAGACATGCGTAAAGCTTTTCTTTGTCACCAAAACACTACAAAAACTGTCCCTCCTTGCATTTTGCATGCATTAATATTGTCATCTTTTCTATCCATTATTTGAAGCATCTACAACCATTGATTACTTGATGGTTAGGATTTAGGTAGATTTTTGGATTTTAGAAGACTAAATCTGGTAATTAGATTTTTCTTCTTTAAATTCTAACCCTAGATGTGTCTCCAAAATTAAGGGTCAAGATTACTTCTTCTAACTTTTAATCCAAGGGTTATAATTAGTCTTTGTCACTTTTTAAGACTAAATCTTCACCATTGATTAAATCTTCATCCAATGGTCATAAATGGTCTTTGTTACTTTTTAAGATTAAATCTCCACCTTGATTTAATCTAAATCTAATGGTTATAAATGGTGCTTTATCATTTTTCAAGACCAATTCTACACTTTGATTACATCTATGGTTGATATCAAAGCCTTCCTAACTAAGCTTTTCTCACACCATTGATTAAATCAATGGTTATTATCGAGGCTTTTATTAAGTTTGTTTAACCTTTGATTAAATCAATGGTTAATATTCAAACTAAGTATTCTCATCCAAGGGTATAAATCAAGTCAAGCTCTCTTTGTTGATTCACGCGATAATATTTATTCTTGTATCCTACAAATAATATTTTCTTGTATTTTTATCATCAGATAATTAAATACGATTAGAAAATACGATCTGATATAAAATTTTAAAAAGCTGTTTCCCGGATTCGGGTTTAGTAAGATCACTGTCTCCGTTTAAGCAAGATCTACAAATTTTTCTATGCGTAGAAAAATTTTTTTTCTTGAGACCCTGCAAGTACTGCAGGCACGTATTTTATCACAGGGCCCACATACACCCCCAGGCTCACAGTGAGAAAAAAATTCATGTCATCCACAAAAATCACAAAAATGATAAAATGCACAAAATATCAAATCAAATTACGTAAAATAATTACCTAACGGTAAAAATTAAATTACGTAAAGTTTTTCCTGGCCCGAAAATTTTTATTTTCCTAACACGGAGTAAATCACTCAAAATGATCAAATACGCTGACGGAATAATCAAATTAATTTTACAACGCTTAGAAATCACTAAACAGTGAAATTCTGTTAACTGTCAAAATTACTGTTTAAGAGATTAGAAATTTTGGGGTGTTTCAGAAACAACTGGTTTGAAGTATCTGAAATTACTAAGCAATATATATCTTCCAAGATGAACGAAAAATTGAAGTGCGAAGTGCCAGAAAATTCAAAGATGAATGCAATAGTGAAGTGTGAACAGCCAGAAAGTTCAAAGATGAATGAAATCAGAAGCGAAGTGCGAAAAATATTGACATAGCAACGAGAACCGACCTTAAAATTGGGAGTCCAAATTGAGCGTGAGTCAGTGAAATCAACAATAATTGCTTAATCGTGAATTGGGGTTAGGATTCGTGCATATAGGAAAAAAAAGAGTTATGGTTCTTAACTGAAATTGGGTTTTGACATCTGCAGATTGAGATGTTGAAGCTAAAGCTAAAGGGTTTTGAGGAAAGGAGTTCTGAGGTTACAAAATTGTTAAATTTCATTTAATTTTATTACTTTTGTTAGAGACCACCAATGATTGATCTTTGAAATTAATAAGTTTTTGTAATTATTGTAAAAAAAATTTCAATTATTATCCAAATTAATTCATTTAATAAACTAATAATATTTTACCATGAAATTAGAAACCAAAATATATGAATAAATAAATATAAATCATGACATGATATATGATAATAATTAAAGAATCAAGTTAATTGTTATTATTACAATCTCTTAAAAAATATTTAGAAAAAATTATGTACAAAAGAAAAATAACAAAAGGAATTTTTTTATTCACATTTCATGTTGATTAAAAACATGTGTTTTTAAATCATTAAAAATATTTTCATGTTCTACGTGACACATCTAATAGTGAGGTATTTTTTATTCATATTTAATAAAAAAAATAAGATATGATTTAGTTTTTATTTTGTGAATAAATTTGATTTAACTTTATACTCATACTTTATTAGACATTAATAATCCACTAAGAAATCTTTTTATGAAAATTGACTTAATGATTTAATGAAATATTCCAAAGTATTTGAGCATAAATAATACTTTGTCAGACATTAATAATCCATTAGTATATATGTTTCATACTTTTATAATCAATTATATAATGTAAATTAAAATAAAAAATTTATTTTACATAAATTATGAAAATTTAATGCTTTCATAATTTATACATTTCATACCTTTGTAATTAATTTTATATCAAAGTAATAATTATATTAATTACATTAATATGATCACCTCAAACGTATTTCATAATTAATAATCACTAATATTATAATTAATAATTAATATTAATAATATTATAAAATTTAAAATTCATAATAGAATAAGTCAAGTATTTCAATACTGAACCCACCTCACTAGCGACTAGGCTTTATAAATAGAATATTTCATTACACGCATTGGATTCAAATTTCAAAGCAATCCGAGCGGCGTCGTTTTTACAATCCTTTCATTATTCTCCTTCATTATTATTATTGTTATTATCCTCTCTAAATTATTGTTGTCAGACTTCTGACTTATCCTTTTCGCCGGAAAAGCTTTCACCGGAAGACGCAGAGGGGAGCGTCGGCGACGGAGTTCACAAATTCCGATTCTTCCACCTAGTGCGAGTAGGTATTGAACCATGCTAGCTTACCCTATTAAATGGTGCATTTTTGTAACATGCCCCCCAATTTGTTTTTGCTTTTGATTTTGGTGTTTTCAATTTGAACATCACCTACTAAAGTAATTTATATTTGTTTATGGCATTTTGATTTTGTTTTTCTGGTGATTGTTTTTAACCTGAATTGCAGACAGAGTATGAGGAAAACTAGATGGTTAATGTTGGCTACCTGTTTATGTCTGATTGTCCTTTCGGATGGTAGAGGTAAGGGTTGAACTTGAATAATAACGTTATTGCTGTACAATATTATTTCTCTCTCTCTCTCTTCATTATCTTTCAATTCATTGGATAATTTAGTCTTTGTGTGTTTTCTATCAATGGTTGATTATTTGCGAAATTTGTATTTGCATTCCAATAATGCTTTGTTTTCCATTTGCAGAACTGAAGGCTAGGCACAAAAATATCCATCCCCACTACAATCACACACTTGCCACAATATTAGTGGAATATGCTTCTGCGGTGAGTTCTATGTGAATTTTCATTATATGTTTACTTTGGGCAGCATAGGCTATAAGACTTATCTTTATTTATGCATATAGTTTGCAATCTATATGTTGATGTTGTTCTTTGTCTACTAACCTTATCATGGAGGGTTGATCAGGATTATAATAAAAATTTCAACTTTAAACTTTAAACTTGGCCCTTTTAAGTGTTTAGGAATTCTGTATGTGTAGGAATTCTGTGTAAGGCAAACAGTGTAGGAATTATGTGTGGATTATGTAAAAGGACTGAAGTAGGTTTTGTTCTTGCAGGTATACATGTCAGATTTGACACAACTTTTTACTTGGACTTGCTCTAGATGTGATGGTTTGACTAAGGTGCTGAGAATGTTAATATTAATTTTAACGTTCACATGTTCACTTAAGTCTTGAGTGAGCTTTCCTAGTATCCTACAATTTTTTTTACTTCTTGTAAAATTGTTGGTCTAAAGATCTTTAAAATGGAAACAGGGATTTGAAATTATAGAGTTGGTTGTTGATGTTGAGCATTGCTTACAGGTGGGTGCACTCTCATCATAGAAACAATGCCTCTTTAAATTATAAAATTCATTCTTGTCATTTTCTTTTTTCGCTCGTGAAATTACTTCTAACGTATACTTGTGCTTACAAAATTATGACTACCTATTTTAGGGGTTTGTTGGAGTGGCCAAGGATCCTTATGCCATTGTCATTGCATTTAGAGGAACTCAAGAACACAGGTGGATTTTCTCCCTGGTCTAAATTTATATTTTGTGATGTTTTGGGCCCAAGCCTCCATAGACAGTGTAAAGTGGACCCCTTGGGTTGTAGTGTTATACTTATATGCGATACTTAGACACAGTCACACAGATGACATGAGATTTTAGAAACAAGAAATAAAGTGTTTTAAGCTATTCACATGCTTGCATATGTAGGCTAGAAAAATGCATTTGATTTAATTAGCTTTGATGCAATGAATAATTCAAATAAAGGCATCATGGATTTCTTAAAAGCAGAGGTGTCTAAGTGTTCTGGTTAAGTCTGCAGCTGTAATATGCTTTGTGTGCATATTTGCTTGCACCAGGCATGCCATTTTTTTGTGACCCTAAACTGGTCAGTAAGATTTTCTAGTTTTTGAGATACTGTAGGCTGTCCGTATGTCTGTTCATGTTTGAAACAATGTAAATTGTGTATTGTTGTGTTTGTTAAATGAACATCTGTTCTCATATCAATCTTTGAGAAAGTCGGAGAGCTTAATTATTTCCCTATGAAGCATACATTTTGTCCATAAAAATAGTTAAAGTCTATTCGAAGTTTGGCTCACTTTTGGGACAACTTGATTTGTATTCTGAGCTGATTTGTATATTAACTGCTTTTTATACAGCCTGCAAAACTGGATCGAAGATTTATTTTGGAAGCAGCTTGATATAAATTATCCAGGCATGCAAGATGCAATGGTGTGTAATGTCAAAAGTTTGAGCTTCATACTATGAGTACTGTCTGTTTTGATGCATTATTATATCATATGCTTCAGGTACACCGTGGATTTTATTATGCATACCACCATACAACAATACGTCCTGCAATTTTAGATGCTGTTGAAAGAGCAAAGAAATTCTACGGAGATATTCAAATTATAGTGACAGGGCATTCAATGGGAGGGGCAATGGCTTCATTTTGTGGACTTGATTTAACGGTAATTATAATTTAGCTCTATTGCATGACAGGGTATTATACAGGCAGGTTTTGTGGGCTTGAGCTCTCTTTTACTCCTTTGCATAGCTATTCTCTATATTTTGCCACAGGCAGGGGCATTGAATATCTCGTGGAACTGTTGTTGTATTTGGAATACTGGTTTATTTATGGTAGAAATTTGGCTTGTATGGCATGGGAACTTTGCTTTCCAGCTGTAGAATTTAATTGAAAGAATCATTTTTTTTTATACAAGAAAGAAAGTCATTTTATTTCATCATTTAAGTGATTAAAGTTCATAAGTAGAGTAGGTGTACCTGGAATTGAACTAATAAATCAATTAAATGAACTAAACTGTCAGAATGTTTCAGTTTCATTCAAGAATTAGGTTGGTTCATTTTGGTTTCAAACTTGTCTTGGTTTGTGGTTATAGGATATTCCTGAATGCTGAGTACTGAACTGTATCTAAACATCATTTTTAATGCTTTCTTTATATGCACTTTAAAACACACAAGTGCTCCAACAAGTCAGTGCATAGTTGTTTATGCTTTTTTTTTTTTCCTGTTGCTCATTTGCATATATTATGTGTGCTCTATAAATTGCATATTAATCAAGTAATGAACTAAGCGGTGGGACAAGTAAAACGAGAACCAATGAGTTTGTTTGATCTGTTCCCTGGGCTATTTTGGTTTGGTTTCTGTATTTTGAAACTGGTCAACGTGATTGGTTCAAAGTCAAGACTGAAATTGAACCAACTCAGCCCATGAACACCCAATTCATAGGAGATCTATTTTTTGGATCTTGATTAATCTGCAGAAATATATTCGGAATAGTTCCAAACTCCAAACTTGTTATATTATTATTATTATTATTTTCCAGAACATTAATAGTTCTTACTTCATGAATTTCCTATTTGGTAAGGATGAAATAGTTACTCGTTTTCTTTTACATTTTTACAGGTAAATCAACATGAAAAGAATGTTCAGGTTATGACCTTCGGACAACCTCGCGTTGGCAATGCTGCTTTTGCATCTCACTATAGCAAACTAGTGCCAAATACTATCCGAGTCACAAATGACCATGATATTGTTCCCCACTTGCCTCCTTACTATTACTATTTCTCACAGAAGACATACCACCACTTCCCGAGAGAGGTAAGGAATGACACAATGAAGTGATGAAATTTGCATATTAAACCTGTTATATTATCTTTAAATTAAAAGCCTTGTGATCACAAAGAATTTGCTAAGATGAAGAGGGTACTTAGCTGCAGATTTGTTTGTGAAGTGTGTTTATCTGTTACTAAAAGCTCTCTTCTAGTAGTTTTGAAAGCAAATTTTACAACATTAGAAATAATGATTTTGTGGTTTGTGCTAGTGTAAAATGACAATTATAGTTTGGTAACCATGTTTGGTGGGCCTTATTTGAGACACCAATTTCCAAGCTCTCAATAAATCTATTATATGCCTTCTATCAGCATATTTGTTACTCGAACAACACACAATAACTTTATAGTATTGCCCATTCTGCTTTGGTCATGATCTATGGCTCTTGGTTTATAGGGGGAAATACACAAAGTAGTTGTTCAAGAATCTTAAAATTCGTGTGACTGCAGGTGTGGCTTTATAACGTTGGATTAGGAAGTCTTGTGTACAGCTTTGAGAAGATCTGTGATGGATCTGGTGAGGACCCATCTTGCAGCAGGTAAGTGAATCTGTTTTGTCATAATGCCATTGAAACAATATTGCCGCCTTCATTGAAATTTTTTTACGCTGCTGTGGATTTCATAACTGTTATAAAATTTATTGTTTTCTGCTTCATATCTCCTAGTTTTGTTGTTATGATGGACTGGTGGGGGGAGGTTCTTCTAGCCATTTCCACTTAGTTGTGGTCCTGGACAACATCCAAAAGAGAATATTCTCAGACTACATATTTGGTTATCTTATGCAGGTCAGTGAGTGGGAATAGTATTGCAGACCACTTAGTCTATTATGGTGTTGAAATGGAATCAGACACACCAGGGTCATGCAAAATTGTTAAGGATCATCTTGTTCTGAATTCTAGCATTAGAGATTCAAAAGGAAACTTCATTTTGTCCAGAGATCCTTCAATTCCCCTTCTCAAATCGAGTACACAGTTCGACAATCAGGAAAAACTAGTTAGTGTTGATTGAATTTGGTATGGGGTACCTCTTGCAAGATAGGCGTAAGAGGTCAGTTGTGCGTGCGATATACTTCTGATTTCTTCATGGTCTTTCCAAAATGCATGGGCAATAAATAAAGCAGATGAGTTTTATTGAAATTGACAAGGGCTAGAATGAGTTTGTGTACATAGTTTTGGAATCTTGTATATTCCCATCCTCGTATGTATGATTAATAATTCTTAATACTGTCTAAGTGTACAGTCTCTCCTTCAAATTCTCCTGAATTCCGCTCGTAGTTTGGGTGAAATTTGTTTATTACCCACTTGTGGTTTAGAAAGTTTGTTTACTCATTTATGTCCTCACTTTTATTTTCTGTCAATTATATCAAGGTGGGGGTAATAGAGGAAAATACAAGTAGGCTAACCTTTTTTTTTTAATAAAAAAACCTTGGAGATAATATTTACATCACATTAGTTACTTCAAATATTTACAAGTCCTATCGTAAAAAAAAAAAAATTACAGGTCCTGTTTTGACTTTGGAGCAGAGTGGACAAATGTTACAAGACAACACATGATAAAGCGAGCTAAGTCACAAGTGGATGATATAACGAGGCCAGTTTTAAAATGTGTGTTTGTTTGTTTGTTTTTTTAATCTGTTGTGTTTGGTTTTGTTAATCAATTCATACTTGAATCTTTTCATTTTTCTCTCTATTTCTTCAACTCAAGCAACAACATTAGTAAGTAAATAAAAAAAAATTAATAATAAATTTAGACGGCGGAACGTAGTTACTGCTGGGGTGCTGACTTGCGGTATTTTCTTTTTTGGGTATCATTTTATTTGTTAATTAATTTTTGCAACGGGGTCATATTGTTAGTTCCTTCTTTTTCTAGAATTTTTAAATCGACCCTTTTTCTTAATTTTTTTTTTTGCTGAGCATACGAGTGCTGGAGGCTATGGCAATGGCACTATCATTCACTCATTGGTTGCACCGAGGTTATGATTCTATATCAGTGGAAAAGCACCGCATTTTAGAGAGATTTTCGGATGGGAACTTCTTACTTTAAGTATGTAAAGATTTAATTTGAATGTATTATGAGTGTAAAATTTGTTTACATTGTTATTTAATTATATATTATTATATCATAAAAAATGTTTGACTTTCATAATAATGAAACTTGTTTTGGACCGTAGCCCGAGATATTTCCCTTAGGGACAAACCTGACATATACGTCGTCGGGATTCGGATTATGCTCCTCAGTTGGATATCCGTACGCGAGTACTAAACGTACTTTCCAATTAACACCTCATAGGTCCGCACATGGCCTGATCATTGCCTATGGAACACTTTACAGGGTGGGGACCATGACCGCCTGCTACAGTGGTTGGCCACTAACGTGACAGGCTCGCGATTCCAGGAATTTGCCTAGCAATTGTGGGAGGGAGGCACCTTCCGTCAGGCTTCTACCCGAACGATCGTGGAGAGGAGGCACACCCTCCCCCGTCAGGCCACGATCTCTGATACCTGCACTTTGCGATAAATGTTCAAGGACTATACACATACACTATAAGTATCCTAAAAACACTCTCTAAGAAGGTAACCCTTAATTCCTACAGTGTATACCCTCTCAGTGTCTTGTCTAACTTGAGCGCTGGAGTCCCTTTGCAGGTACCCAACCCCCTTCTTGCTTAAGACTCCCGGAGGTAGCCACCGCACACGGAGGAGGAGACTATTGTACACGTGTCTATTCAGGCACCTCCTGGTTCTATATCAGAACATTGGCGTCGTCTGTGGGAACTGTAAACTTCTAATCCCACCCAGTCATGGTGAATACGAGACAAAACTCAAGGAGGGACGTTGCGCAAACTTCTGCTAATCATAGGCAGGGTTTTGCTACGCAACACCTTCCCCACTCTGTCCCACCACCCACTGTTGGAACCTCCGCCAGGAGAAACCAGGCACCCAACGCAGAGTACCAGCGTGAGGGGAATTTCACCTCAATTTCAGATGAGAGTCCCAACCCCTTACGCAGAATCTCAACAAGGGATAGACTCGGAATCCAAGGCCAAGAAGGGAATCCCAACACCCAAAAACACAGAGTCCCAGTGCGTCAACTCTTGGGAATGCCAAATGGGGATGCCGGCAACCGAGCATCCCGCTCTAAGCGTGGGAGCCAGTCCCATGTGTCCCAACGACAATTCCAGGACATGTTACAACAACACATGACCATGCTGAATGAGCAGTTTCAGAGATTGGAAGACATGCAAAGAGCCGTGCATGATAACCAGCCCAGATCAAACCGTACTAGCGGAGGACGTAATGAGGAGAATAATCAAAGGAGGGGTCATGTTGAAGTCACAGTATCCAATGTCAAAAACCACAACTCAAACTGGGGTATCCAAGAACACCCTTTCTCTGATCAACTGATGGAGTACCGGGTCCCAAGGAACTTCAAGTTCCCCGCTAACTTGGAGATCTACGATGGAACCACGGACCCCCAGGAACACATAAATGCCTTTAAGCAATCTATGTGCTTCCATGGAGGATCCATGGAATTGCTATGCCGTGCGTTCCCTCTCTACCTCAAAAAAGGAGCCCTTAAATGGTTCTCTGGCCTACCACGAAAATTCGTGGTAGACTGGTCAGATCTGAAACAACGGTTCTTGCATCAATACACCACCAGCAAGGAGCAGCCCAAGTCCATCGAATCCATGGCCAAGATTCGGCAGGGACGAGATAAGCCCCTCCGTGATTACGTAAGACGGTTCATGGCGGCATGTACCAACGGGAGAGCTTTGACGATAAGATCGCCCTTCACTATGCTAGGAGTGGTCTTCCTGTGTGGTCTGAATTCTTTGTGTCCCTCGTAAAGAAAAAGCCTGAAAACTTGGGTGAATTCTAGAGACGGTCCCAAAAGTACGTCAACCTGGAAGAAGCAACAGAAGACCAGAGGAGATGAGATAAAGATGAACGCACTCATCATAAACTCAATCACGATTCCTCACAGTCCCGACATCCTAAAGGCAGCCCACCTTGGCGAAGGTTTGCTGAGTACATCGCCCTAAACGTCCTATGAGAAACGATTTTGAGGGAGGTGATGCAGACCGAGTTCCAAAACATCCGGAGACCGCCCCCATTAAAAAGCATAAGCAAAAAGACCACTCCAAATACTATGCGTGGCTAAAGGTTACAAACATGATACAGAAGACTGCTATCGACTGCGCGATGCCATTGAGTTCCTAATCAAGGCCGGACGATTGCAGCAATATGTCCTCCGTGCCCAAGATGATGAGCATCGTGGTAGGCACAGAGAGGACAAGGGACGGAGTCCATCTCCCCCCCGTAGGAGGACAAACCGAAGTCCGAGGAGAAGATCCAAAACACCACCCCGCCAGAATGACAACGATCGTCAGGGAAGAAACATGGGCACTTCACCCAACGACAACGATGATCGTTACCTTGAACCAAATAGGATGATCAACACTATTGCGGGAGGATTTGCTGGAGGAGGACCATCAAACGGAGCATGAATGAAAGCATTAAGAATGGCGCTATTCAGTATCTCCCACTCTAACTCCAAACCCAACACAGCGGGAAGAAAGACGCCGTGCATCACCTTTTCGAACAAAGACTACAGCGGAATCATCCAGGATCATGATGATCCCCTCGTCATTTCCGGAGTCATTTCCAATGCCGAAGTCCGCCGAGTTTTCATAGATTAAGGAAGCTCGGCAGACATTATGTTCCTGGACCTCTACTAGAAGCTGGAACTCCCACAGTCGGATTTGACCCCTCATGAAGAGGAACTCACTGGGTTCACGGGTGAGAAGATCACCCCGGTGGGATACTACGAAACCCATTTGACCCTTGGCTCCTCCAAGCTTTTCAGAACAGTCAAGGTAAAGTTCTTTGTCGTAGACTGCCCTTTGGCTTACAATATCATCCTCGATCGCCTCTCCCTAAATGCCCTTGGCGTCATGGTATCCACCACCCACCTCGTCATGAAATTCCCCAATAAGCACAATGAGGTGGTCACTGTCAAGGGCGATCAAGTTGCCACCAGGAAATGCTACAATGAAAGTTTGAAAATTTGCAGGACCCCGGAGAGAGGAAGGTTTGTCAAATCTGGCCCAGTCTTGGATCAGGTCAACATATTGTTGACCGAGTTGGATGCTAGAGAAGAACTCTGCGGCATCAGACCCTACCCAAAAGGTGAACTACAGCCTCTCCAACTTGGAGACAAGCCAGACCAAATTACCAAGATCGGAGCCCAGTTAGGAGATGATGAAAAACAACAGTTGATAAAATTGTTGTTGAAAAACAAGAACCTATTTGCTTGGACGTTGTCCGATATGCCCAGACTCGACCCTTCATTTATCTGCCACCGTTTGTCCATTAGCAAGGATATGAAGTCGATTGCTCAGAAAAAGAAGAAGATCGGCCCTGAAAGGCAACAGGTCATCGAGGAGCAGGTAAAAGAATTGCTAAGTTGCGGATTCATTAAGGAAACTGCTTATACTACGTGGTTGTCCAACGTGGTCCTGGTGAAAAAACCCAACGAAAAGTAGAGAATGTGAGTGGATTACACAGATTTGAACAAAGCCTGTCCAAAGGATCCATATCCACTTCCCAATGTAGACCAACTAGTTGACAACTCTTCAGGCTTCAGGTGACTATTATTCATGGATGCCTACTCCGGGTACAATCAGATTCTGATGTATCCCGGAGATGAAAAAAAAACTGTCTTCATCACTGGAAGGGCGAGTTACTGCTATAGAGTCATGCCCTTCGGACTAAAAAATGTAGGGGCCACCTACCAAAGAATGATGAACAAGGTTTTCAGGAACCAAGTGGGGAATATGCTAGAAGTCTATGTTGATGACATAATAGTGAAAACCCCACAGGGCGGATCCCACACAACAGACCTTGAAGAGGTGTTCGCACAAGTCTGAAAGCACAACATGAGACTAAATCCAGAAAAGTGCGTCTTTGGAGTCCACGTCGGTAAATTCTTGGGATTCATGCTAACCCATCATGGAATTGAAGCCAACCCTGACAAGTGCCAGGCCGTTCTCGACATGAGGAGTCCCCGATGTGTCAAGGAAGTGCAACAGTTGACAGGGATGATAGCAGCCCTCATGCGTTTCCTCTCTAAAGTAGCCCATAAGTCTCTTCCCCGTTTCAAATTACTCAAAAAAGGAAGAAGTTTTGAATGGATCCCGGAATGCGAGGACGTCTTTTCATCCTTGAAAAAACTCTTATCCTCCCACCTATCTTGCCAAGACCAAACAATGGAGAAACGTTCTTCTTGTATCTCTCAGTCCACGAAGAGGCTATAAGCTTGGTACTAATTCGAGAGACGGACGAAGGTAAAAAACCAGTCTACTTCATGAGTAAAGTCCTTCAAGGACCATAACTCAGGTACCAGAAAGTTAAGAAGGTTGCTTTTGCCCTAATCACCACGGCAAGAAGACTGCGACAGTACTTCCAGTGTCATCCCGTAGTAGTAAGGACGGACCAACCCATCCATCAAGTGTTGCACAAACCAGATTTGGCAGGAAGAATGATTGCCTAGTCAATTGAACTCTCTGAGTTCTGAATCACCTACGAACCACGACTCGCAATAAAAGGCTAGGCGTTGTCCGATTTTTTAGTAGAACATACTTCCGACCCAGGGAACTCAGAGAAAATCTCTTGGATCATCTTCGTTGACGGATCCTCCAACCCCAAGGGAAGTGGAACCGAAGTAATTCTAGAGAATTCAGAAAGATTGACGCTAGAGCATTCCTTGAAGTTCGAGTTCCCTACCTCGAACAACCAAGCTGAGGACGAAACATGCATTGCTGGAATATCCATGGCAAAAGACATGGGAGTAACTAGGATCACACTTTGTAGCGATTCACAGTTAGCAACCTTCCAAATCTGAGGTGAATACCAAGCCAAAGAGCCTCTTTTGCAAAGATACTTGGTTAAAGTCCAAGAACTCCGCAAAGGCTTCGTAGAAACAAAGATTGTGCACATTCCAATGGAGCAAAACTCCAGAGCTGACCTCTTGTCCAAACTTGCCAGCACCAACAGTGATCCAGCAAACTTTTCCTCAGCCCTCCATCATGGACAATGCCGTCTTTTAGGTAGAAGAAGAAGGGATATCTTGGATCACCCCATCATGGAATACTTGCAGTCCGGAGCCGTGCCTCCAGATCCCAAAGAAGCCACAAAGCTAACCAAAACAGCAGTAAGGTACACCATATATGACGGTTGATTGTACTGACGTGGGTTCTCTTCTCCCTTTCTCAAATGCTTCACCCTGAAAGAAGCAGAATACGTTTTGGCCGAAGTTCATGAAGGAAGTTGCGGACACCACTTAGGAGGAAAAGCATTAGCCCTGAAAGTACTAAGGGCGGGATACTACTGGCCAACAATAGAAGCTGATTTCCATGCACATGTCCGAATTTGTGACAAGTGCCAATGTCATTCGGACCAGTATAAAGCACCCTCAGAGGAGTTGTCCACAATGTTCATACTCTGGCCATTCTATAAATGGGGAATGGACATCTTGGGCCCGATCTCCCAAGCCCCAAGTCAGCTGAAATACATGGTGGTAGCAGTAGATTATTTCACAAAGTGGATTGAGGTAGAACCTTTAACCACAATCACTGCGGTCCGGATCCAGAAATTCACTTGGTGCCACATTATCACCAGGTTCGGAATTCCGGAGTCTATAGTGACAGACAACGAAACTCAGTTTAAAGATAAGGGATTCGAAGAGCTACTGGCCGGACTAAAGATAAAACATCATTGCAGCGCCATTGAAGATCCCAGGACAAACAGGCAAGCAGAGGCTGCCAACCGGGTTATTGTCCGAGGAATAGAAAGGAGATTAGATGAAGCCAAGGGCAATTGGGCTGAACAGCTCGACCATGTCCTTTGGGCCTACAGGACTACTCCCCACTCTACCACGGGTGAAACCTCTTTCAAACTCACTTATGGAAGCGAGGCAATGATCCCGGTGGAGATAAGAGAATAGAGTTGGCGTCATCAACAATTTTCTTCTGACAGTAACCTCGGTTTGAGCAGAGAGGACCTGGACCTGTTGGAAGAAAGAAGACGCGTGGCCCACATACGCGATACCGCCCTCAAACAAAGGACGACGGCTAAATATAATAAAAAGGTGGTTCTAAGGCGTTTCCAACCAGGGGATCTGATTCTCAGGAGAGCAGAGATATGAGGGAAAAATACCTCCTAAGGGAAACTAGCCCCTAACTGGGAAGACCCCTACCATATCGTGGTCAGCACCGGCAAAGGAGCCTACACGCTGGAAACCCTAACAAACAGCACAATTAAGAACTATTGGAATACAGATAAACTTAGGAAATACTATAGCTAGACGTCTATGACGGCTTAGTCTTTTAGTAAAAACTAATGTTTGATCTGTCATCATTTGATTTTGTATAGATCTTCATCCCTCAGCACTTATCAATGAAAAAGAGTTATTCAGATAACACTTTTTCGATAAGAAATCAAAAGCCCAAGTCAGGAGGCGTAGCACACCCAGTTGTGGTAAGAAGCTACAGGGTCAACACCCAACCTCGATACCTGGCATCGACTACTTCAAAGTTAGTGATACAACGGATCTGATGACCCATGGTCCACCCTCATACCTAAGCTAAATGAGACCCCGCTTAACCAGTACAGTTGGCAAGAGGACCCTGGGTAAGGTTTAAATAACAACACATGCCTAAGGCAAAAGGATTCGAAAGCACCAAGCCTTTTGGACGATATATCCTAAGCTAAGGCGTTATTTCTCACACCTAAGTTCAAAAAATTCCATTAGTTTAAAACTATAAACAATGGAGAAGGTACTAAAGGTGTTTATTCTTACCTAAGTCCATATTTCCAAAATACTCGTCAACATGAGCAATTGGATAATAGACTAAGGTGTTTTTTATACCTAAGTCTAGAACGATGTTACCTATCCGGTATCACGGTTATGGAACTCGGACCATGGTTCTTACGTTAGTTGCAAAGAAATTTCCTAAAGTCCACAACATGGTTGCAATAGATACCATAGTGGGCATTGGACCCAAAAATAGACCATAGAAAGTAAAATACACAGGCAGACAAATACGAAGCAAAGATGCATAAATTTAAAAGCCCCAACTAAATGGGGCAATTGTCTTTACAAATAACAAAAAATAAAAAGAGAAAAGAATCAGGGTTCAACCCTGCCAATTTTCGGAGTCTGAGTAGCCCCTGAAGCATCCCCGGAATCTCCTTGAGGAAGGTCCTGCACTAAGATGAGCTCCCCGTTATGAAAAATTTTTTCAATACTAAGATTTTCCAAGGCGAGGGTGACATCAGGGTTAAAGTGCTGAATCTAGGCTATCGCATTCTGAAACTGATCCCCTCCGATCTTCTCGGAAATAGCCTCCAGCTCATCCGCATCCTTCTTCAACTGGACCACTTGAGCACGGAGATCAACATTAGCCTCCTCGGCCTCAACTTTGCCTGATTCGAGCCTCTTCTTGTCCGCCTCAGCTTCGACCAAGGCCCTCTCTAAACTAGTGATCTGCACTTGAGCATCTTCATTAAGCTTAAGGGTGACATTAAGCCTCCGAGCAGACCCTTCAATCTCCTGGTCCTTTATATTCAAGTTAGCCGATGCTTTCCTGTCGAGTTCCTAGACAGTCATATCAATATATCGGACATCGGCAGCAGCGCGGAGGGCCAAAGTTTGGAGTTCGGCTAAAGTTTAAACTATTCCCCGCCGAGATATATGCCCAATCACCTTACCTTTCATAAAGTGTTCGTCAATGAATGCTCTGGGGTCAGAACTCCCCGCAATAATATGCAAGAGAGCGGCGCCCTCTTCCTTACTGCTATCCGGAGCAATCCTTTTACCTCGGTCCAAGGAATCCTTAATATCTTTCCTCTTCCTTGATTAAAGATCTTGAATAGACCTCGGGTCCCCAAAAACTTCTTCAACAATAACCTCACGAGGTGTCGGGGCTATAGCAGAAGGGGCACTCGAAGAACCCGCCCCTTTTCTCCTTGCCTTGTATACATGCAAAGCCGCGACGAATTGTCCGGACGCCATACCGCTCGCTGAAATGAAACAAGACAAGCAAATCAGAAGGCAAGGAATTAAGAGTATAGACAAAAATAGTCCCACACACGCAAAGGTAAACCATCATACTCTATTTCCCACCTAACAAAGCAAAGAGAAGGTCATCACCAGGAGTCTCAAGGACGTCTCTAATATTGATATTCCCACCTTCGGCACAACGGGATATAAACTCAACCGTCCTAAGCTCTTACAGGTTAAGCTCATCATTTTCTTTCTCTAAAGGAACGGTCAGGATGCTCCAAGCATCCGATGTCCAATACAAAGGAAATTTCGATTCACCCTCAACATTTAAGAAAAAAGGGATCGAATCCCTCTGCCGCCATAACCTTAAAAATCCTGGTCTTAAATCCTTTGAAGCTATCCTAAAAGACATCAAAAGACTTATAACGGCTTCTGGATCGAATGGTGAGCCAATTTTTCTGCTTCGATGAACCCTGGGGACATGAACCCTGGGGACTTAATTGGGTGAAGAAGTAGAAAAAGGTGTTGACCATGCACCTCAGCCCGTTCACCCAACAGAACCTCTCAAAGGCTATGATATAACCCCAGCCGTTGGGATGAATCTGGGTTGGAGCTACGCAGAGAGTGCGGAGAATAGTCATCTGAAACTCCGAAAACAGAAGACGGAGCCCTAGCTTCACAAAAAGGTGCTCATACATAAACATAAAATGTGATCCCGCCTCACGACTGGAGCACACCCTCTCGTTCCATTCAGGGCATACAACCACGAACTCCTTATCCATTTTCTTCTCGTCAGTCTGGTGAATATAATCTATTGATTGCTTAAGGACGACCTCAGAAGAAAAGTTGGAGTGATATTTCCAGACATCCTCCCCTACCCAAGGGTATACTAACCCCGGACCACGATGGATCCGAATTTGCTCAATCTCAGCCAGAGTGAGATCCTTAGAAGAAGATACTCTGGTCCTAGACCCTCATTTGCCCTTCGCCACTGAATCCTGAGAACATCAAAAGGAGCTAATAAGTAGTTGTTAAAATCATCCAAACAAAAGAGTCAGACACGGACACAAAGAACCCGTGCACCGGCTTCCTTTCCCTCCAAAATTTAAATTCCAAAAAGACACCTCCGTCGTACACTGCGCGGCGGAGATGGAGTTCTCAGGGTAAGAGGAGAAATCCAAAGACACAAAAGGAATACAAGGAATGCATGATTTTCCTACTACTCAGTGCTACGTATAAGATAACCAGAAAAAGGAAAAACACCAAGGGGAAGACAGAGAAGCAATTATCTCGAATAAACGGTAAGGAACTGTTAGGAAATGGGTGGAAAAAATGCCCTGAAGCCTCCACGAATCACCTTACTTCAGCACGAAGCTCTCTGAAGATTACTCAGAAATGGCAGAAAAATGAAAAATGAACCCCTAACCCCCACTTATAAAAGCCAAAATGGTTAGGGGGCATTTTCGTCCTCAAGTACCAAATCCCAAAAACGTGCTCATCGTGGCTCTCAAGGCTCTAGGCACGTCCGCCCGTTAAAAACATGCCACGTGGCCTTTGCAGTTACAAAAGCAATTGAAAAGATGTTTGATGCAAAGGACAGTCGCACATCGATTCAAAGGATGCGCGGGTTTCAAAGGTTAAGTCTGGATTTTCATGCAGGACCACGGTACAAATACCCCAGTCTAAGTATTTAGAACTTGCCACTTTACCTATCCAAGCCAAAGCGCCAAGTTAGGGGCATGATGACGTTACGCCAGAGTAAGCGTTGGACTCACCCTGGCCAAGTATGAAGGATCACAGATAGACAAGAAGAAGTAGCGCTACCCCGGAGTAAGCGTTGGACTCACCTCGGTCGAATATAAAAACTTCGGATAGTGAAAAGATATAAGGGAAAGGAGAAGAGGAGATACAAAGATAAGAACTTTTATTTATAAATCTTATTCTCATTCCATACATAATCTTACATTAAAAAAGAGGGAAGTGGAAACAGTTGAGACATGGAACATATAAGGAAAAAGACCCCGGAGGCAGGAGTCGACATTAACATCATTGGCATCTCGAACCATGTCATATCCACATTTCCTCCGTAGCATGGAGAGTCACTGCCACCACCACGACTCCCTCTTGAAAAAGTGGATGGGTTTTGAAGAACTTAAGCAAAACCGGCATTAGGAGCCAGGATGCCAAATCTTCTGCCTTGCCTCCACCACCAAAGGCCGGGATGCATCCTCTTCCGATGGACGGGGCGCAACCTTTTGATCTGTCGATTATTTTCATATCTTGGGTGTCATATATTTGATCTAATTGGACTTCATGTGTGTTTAATTATTAACTTTTAGCTAAATTTTTGGATATGAAGTTAAATCGAATCTTTATTATGAAACTATGCTTAAATGTGTTTATAAGCACTCATTATTATATTGTGTTTTTCAGGAGATCAATATTATCCCTAGGAGCAAAGAAAGAAAAGTATCTGTGAAGAATCGGGGTAGAATTTGAAGAAAGCAAGTGACAGGGCCGGTGTCATCTGACAGGGGATAGGCAGTGTCAAACGACAGGGCCCGTGTCACCTGACAGGGGGTAGGCCGTGTGAAACAACATGGCCCGTGTCACCTGACAGAGAGTAGGTCGTGTCCCCCTCTGACTTGCACTTCACTGAATTTGTGTTGACAGAACCTGACAGGGGGTAGGCCGTGTGAAACGACACAGCCCGTGTCATATGACAGGGGGTGGGCCGTTTCGTCGAATCAGAAAGCCAGATACGAATTCTAATGCAAAATTAGGTCTCCAAAGTTATAAATAGGATTGCCTAATGTCCTAAAAAGGAGAGTCTGGACTGGAAAACTGCCAAAAGGCTAAGGAGAAGACCAAGAACAAGGGAGAAAGAGATTGGATCGAAGATTGGAGTCTCGGGTTCGAGCAATTGGAGATCAATCATCCCCAACCTTTGGAAACTAGTTTGATCTTTAGTTTTCTTCTGCACTTCTATTCTTGACAATGTTTTTCTTCTTCTATTCTTTTGGTTTTGAATTTGCCATGTGTGACTAGTTTTCTTATATGGTTAAGGGAAGATGAAACCCTAGTTTTGATTATGTGATTCTTGCATATTTCCTTATATCAATACAATTGTGTTTTTATTCATATGTTTTTGTTCTTAATTTAGTATAAATATTTTTATACTCTTTGCCAATTTCAAAAGTGGTAAAACTAAGATTGCTATGCGCTATGATTGCTGATTTGCGGTGGTAGGACTAGTGAGGCATATGATTTAAGTAATTTAATCCCGGTGTGAGATTGGATCTTAGTGTGATTGGTTTTCTAAATCTTAATGCAATCAATAAGTAGGTGTAAGAGCGGTTGCTTTACAAATAATTATTGATTAGGGATTGATTTGAGCGGTTGCTGAATTAACCAAAACTTAAGGAAAACAGAGAATTAATCTCACAATCACATAAAAACATAATTGACCATGTTGGTATAAAAGATATGTGGGTTAGCATAATCATATAAATCTAGTGGTGGATTCTATTTCTTAACCATTGTCTTTTAATTGATTTTCCAAATTATATTTACTGTTTTTGTTTTGGATTCAATTTCTGTTTTTAATTTCAACAAACAAAACCCCTGTTTTATTGTTTACTATTTTTGAGTGTTTAAATTAGGATTCAAATTATAGTGTTAATTGAATTAGTTCTCTGTGGATCGACCCTTATTAACTACAACTGGTTGCAAGGTTTTTATTTTTGGTGGAACTTGGCAACTGATTTTCATTCTAAATTTTAATCATAATCCACACCACACCACCTTTCATGAAGGAGATCGCTCCACCAAAGTCTTAACCGATCTTGCGATTCTCCCAAAGGCGTTTCAAAGCACGGGGCAGTTTCAATAGTTCCTCCTGCTTACCCTGGCAAGGAGAGTGAACGGCCCAACACCAGAGCATCCCGTCCAACACAGACGGCGACTCAAGCCTTCCCAACAATGGCAAATATCAAACAAGCAATCAAGGTATGCTGGGAAAGTAAGCCGCCCTCTGTAATAACGCTGAGAAAGTAAGCCGCCCTTTAAAAGGGCAATCCACGTAAAGTAAACTACCCTTAAATGCTCCTTGATTCTGAGTGGGCAAAGGAGAAGCGTGCTATTGTGAATCACTAAAAAATTAATGGGTCCTTTAATGCCCAATAAAGTCAGAACAAGTAGTTTCCCAAAGAAGCTCTGCATTCCTGCAACGCATAGAAGTTTCCCGAAGATGCTCTGCATTCTTGTGAAGCACAGAAAAAGATAAAAGAACCGAAGATCCGTACATAGGGGCAAGACGTACCCCAGATAAGGGGATGTCAGTATATGCCAACCCGGTGGGGTACTCCCCAGATAATTGATGTCGGCCTCTACGGGCTCCCACAACACAGCGCAACGGATCCCCGTCCTCAGTCTAAATATCTTGACGCTTAACTATTCCACTTAAGCGTCAAGTTGGGGGCAACTGTTCTGGACCGTGGCCCGGGATACCTCTCTTAGAGGCAAACCCGACATATACGCCACCAGGATCCGGATTACACCCTTCAGCTGGACATCCGTACCCGGGTACTAATCGTACTCCCCAACTAACACCTCATAGGTCCGCGCATGGCCTGATCATTGCCTATAGAATACTTTACAGGGTGGGGACCATGATCGCCTGTTACAATGGTTGGCCACTAACGTGACAGGTCTGCGATTCCAAGGATCTGCCCAGCGATCGTGGGAGGGAGACACCCTCCGTCAGGCCTCTGCCCGAACGATCGTGGAGAGGAGGCACACCCTCTCCCATCAGGCCACGATCTCTGATATTTGCACTCTGCGACAAATGCTCAAGGACTACACACATACACTATAAATATCCTAAAAACACTCTCTAAGAAGGTAACCCTTAATTCCTACAGTGTATACCCTCTCAGTGTCTTGTCTGACTTGAGCGTTGGAGTCCCTTTACAAGTACCCAACCCCCCTTCTTGCTCAAGACTCTCGGAGATAGCTACCGCACATGGAGAAAGAGACCACTGTACACGTGTCTATTCAGACACCCCTTAGTTCTATATCAGAACAAAACTTAAACATACAAATTAATCTTTAACGTATATAAAATTGAGTTAATAGATATATGTGTATTTTTAACATAATTTATACAATTTTACACATGTCAAAAGTTGATTTATATGTCTAAGATAAATAGTGCACTAAAAAATTTCTCCATGTTAGATTCCCAGAAGAAATAACTAAAGACAAAAAAGAACGAGAAAAAAGAATGGAATGAAGGCAGGACTATAACTCTTCCAGAATACGTTATGTGTTACATTGTGATTTATGAGTGAACTGAGGAAAGGAAAATACAACGTAGGCAGGATCGACACAAAGACAACAAAAGCTTATCACCGGAGACATGCATGAAACACTAAATCTGAGCTATTTCCTATGAATTGTAGTTTTTGTAGGATTCTTAATAAGAAAATTATTATTAAAATGTAAAGATTTTAAAATTTACCATTTCTACCAATAAAGATGTATGAAGATACTAATTTTAATTTATAAATAAGTTATGATAATAACAAACTGTGTTCTAAGAATATAAAAGAGATCTTAAAATTCATTATTTATTTATTTATTTATTTTTATTCTCTTTTTTTACTTTAATAATATTGAGGAAAGAATAAAAACCTTTCGATAGAAATAAAATCTTAAATTTTTACGTTAAAACAAAAATTATTTTTAAATATTGTTAACTTTCATCAAGTTAATAATTACTATAATTACAAAATTATTATTTTTTTTCACTTAATAAGAATTTAATACATTAACTTAATTTAATTAATTATTAAAATAATAAAATAAGTCACATATATCGATTATATAGAACATTCAATCCAACATTTCGAACTTAGCATTGGAACATGATTCATTTGTAGTTGTACCACTAATAAACAAGAATCACGTGCACCCTGGACTTGCCACGCAACCAGAATAATTTCTGTATTTACTCCAGTTGTCCCTAGTCTCATTTTATCTTAGCTGGTTGTCCAATTCTCTATTGTCCCTGCAGCACAAACATGTTTTAATTATATTTCTTTCTCACAATTAGGTCTTGAGTAATTAATGTGTGAACTCTTGTTAGCCTCACATACCTGCTCAGTTTTCAAATCTTTTTCTTCACCTTCAGAGGTTGAAACATTTGTGTCTTTGGTTTCTTCTTCCTTTGCCAAGGTCTCTTCCTGATTTGTGTCTTTGGTTTCTTCTTCCTTAGTCAAAGTCTCTTCCTGAATTATGTCTTTGGTTTCCTCTTCCTTGACCAATGTCTCTTCCTGATTTGTGTCTTTGGTTTCTTCTTCCTTAGTCAAAGTCTCTTCCTGAATTATGTCTTTGGTTTCTTCTTCCTTTGCCAAAGTCTCTTCCTGAATTATGTCTTTGGTTTCTTCTTCCTTGACCAATGTCTCTTCCTTTAAGCTGACATCCTCTGTAAACATACATGAGCAAACTAAAATTCATAACCAACAACTCGTGCTTAACATTTTTGAAGAAATTTCTAAAGTTAATGAAAAGAGGTTACAAGGAATGATTAACTGAATAAGAACTTTCATTACAAAAATATAAAGGGTCATCCATTGCACACCTTTTTCATTTTCTGCTTTCTTTTCTTCTGCAGCAGCAGGAGCATCATTCACTTCCTGATCATTCTCTTTCAATGAATCATCTTTCCCAGCTTCAGACTTCTCAGATGGTCCCTCTGCAACAATAATTTCCTGTCTCTTTCCCTCTGTACCATCAGCTTCCTTGCTTTTCTTCTCCAATGCCTTATCTTCTTGCACATTTGTTATCTCAGGAGCTTTGCCTTTAACGCCATTGGACTCATCAGCCTTACCTCCAACACCAATTTCTTTGACATTGTCATTGTTCTTCTGTTCCACTTCTGAACTCACATTGTCAACATTGTTGTTGTTTTTGTCTTTGGTTTCTGTCCCATTTTCCTGGCCTGCCTTGGAATTGACACTGGATTTCTTGCGCTGGAGGATGGTATTGTCAGAAGCAACATCGTGTTTAGATTTCCCACAACCCATTTTTTCTCTCCTTAATGTGTGTGTGTGCTTGTAAATTGATTGTGGGAAACACAATGAGGGAGAGAAAGAGAAGGAAACTTGATATGGAGGTTGGAATCCCTCTCTGTTACAGGAATATATGAAGAGGTGAGGGATGGTTTTTGTTGTTATGGTTTAGCGATGGAACCATGGCCTGCATGGGTGTAATTTGGTGTCAAGTAACCAACCGTCTTTTCCGCTATGCTCTAATTGGACCTTCACATATTGGCAAAGGACAATATTTGTTATCATCGAAAGGAAAAAGACAATAGTTTTGGACAAATACAAATGTAACTTCAACTAGGAAACAAACAACCTTCGCAACAATTACAATGTTTTCTGTTTTTCGGTTCCGAACCCACTCTCCTTTTTTAGGCTAAGGTCGGCAATATTGGCATTTTGAACTTTGAAGTACTAGATTCATTAATCGATAAATAAAATAGTTACCAATATTGTAAGTCAGGTATAGGGGGGTGATTAGTGTTAATAAAATGTTTGTTAGAGTGATGGTTTACAACCGTTTATGAATTTATCCCAGAAGAAACTATTTTTGTCAAGGCTTTTAATTCGTGCTGAGCCATCCAAGGTGAATTAATTTTGGAGTAACATAAATATGCAAACTCATGTTTAGGCTGGTTTAAACGCTAAACCAAACATAATTAATTATATCAAAACCTTTAATCCGGATGTGTAGAACAAAAAGTGGAAGACAAATTGATAGGTAATGGATGGATCCATGTACATTATAATGTTTGTTTCATGAAGTAAAAACTTATTAATCTGACAACATATCAGTTACAGGATGTTGGAAGTAGAAATATCATATATTGCAGCATCTGACCCACCAGGAGAGCCATGTGACACATCCATGCGAAAAATTAAGGTGGGGGTCTTAAAAACTAAAGGTTTAGAAGTCAGGTGTTCTTTTGACAGAAAAATAAAAATAAAAATAATCCCACCAAGCTGCAAGAAATCAGAAAAATGTGAATCAAAGCAAGGCAAGAATAATTGTGTTATAAAGCTTTTAATTTACAATTTTACAAGTTCATTTAGCTTCGCAAAGTTCTTGAGAAGAACAGCAGTAAAGTATTGGTCATTCAGTTTTGTAACTTTTGTTGGTGCCATACATTGTGTAGCAATGCCACGCGGCCGTGCTCAGCATTCAACAAGACTCTTATCCTTTGCCTGGGACTTTGAGATTACCCTTAATACAAGGTCAGCAACACACTCCAAGTTTGAGACTAGACTTAGGTGAACCTACCTTTAATAGGAAAGTATCATCTCATGTGTATTTTTTCCATGACATAATCATACGAAGAGAGAGATAAATAGAAATAATCGTAGTTATATAATCTGGATTGAAGGTTAACTTAGTCAAAAACTCGAGCTACCGGATCAAAGGTCTGATCGTGGATTAAGTAGACGAATCGAAAAACTTGGACAAAGAAGAATTTTTTTTAAAAAAATATTATATTAAAAAATATTAGTAGTAATAATAATATAAATTATAAAATTGAAGAAATTACTCAACAAGAATAAATGATCTAGTGATAGAGTGCATTTCATCACAATAAGACTCTTTTAGGTATTGTATTCAAATTTCACAAGTTTTATTTTTGAAGCACCAATTAAATAAACAAATGAGAACTGGGTCAAAACGGTTTGACCAGTCCGAGTGATTCACCAGGTCACCCAGATTTGATCGGTTCAACATGAAAGCTCATTATGAGTATGAACCAAACTGACTCATAAACTCAGTCACGGATTTTCCAGTCAAACTAACCTAATTATGAGATTATTTATTCCCAATTATGTGAGCTTACCATAAATGTCAGAGTTGGGCTGACTTTGGTTTAAGTTGCAAATTCTTTTCAAATAAAGGTAATTTGGATAAAGAAATTCTAACATACTCTAACCGTGTGTTTGTTTTAAGGGAAAACAGGTGGAAAGAAAATGAGAGGAGAGAAAATGAGAAGAATATTCTCTTTTCTCTCATTTGGATCAGCAGAGAAAATAGGGAGGAGAGAAAAAAAATTTGTGGGTCCCACGTTAATTTTTTTCTCTCCTCTACTGGGAAGAAAACGGGAAAGAAGGTTGCATGTACAAAGCAAATTACGTTGTTACCCTTCAGTCCTCTGCATCATTTTTTCTTCTCTTTCAGCCAACCGAAACCCCCTTCTCAGTCTTCTTCCCTCTCTCTCTCGTCCGACGCCAGCCCACTGTCTCTCTTCCGTCCAGCCGTGGGTCGCCGCCGTTGTCTCTCCCCTCATCCCGTTGTGCAGCGTCGTTGCTCGGTGGTGGAGGCTCCGGTCAAATCCAGGCCAGTTGTGCAGCTACAGTCGTCAAGACGGCGTTGCTCGTGGCTCCTCCGTTGCCGTGTCCTTGGTCGTAGGTCTTTCATTGCGGCGTGTCGTCATTCTTGTTCGATCTGCTCAGATCCGACGGCGGAGCTCAAATCGAAGCCCCTTTTGTAGATTCAGCCGTGGCAGTTGTACTTCGCCGCCCCTCTCCTCCGCATCTCTCAGCCACTGGTGTTGACTTTGTGGTAAGAAACTTCAGTTACGTCTTCACCCACCTCAGTTAGCTCGTTTACTCAGCATTTTTTTCAATTTCTGTTTTTGGCCATCAAACTATGATAATGTTAGTACTGTTTCGTTATTTGTTTTGCTCTGTCAATATGTTTGATGATATTAATGCTACATTGTGTCTGTGGAGGTAGAATTTCGAAAATTCTTCACTCTTTCTTCTTCAACATATTGTTGTCATCTCGCTGTGGCTCTGCTTCTCTCTCACCTGATGAGACCAAAAGAGCTCTTCATGCTCATTTACCTCATGGCTTGTGATTTTCCTTTTTCCGAGTTTCACTTTTCCATTTGTTTCGATTGATTCTTGTTGGAGAATTTTTGTTTTCTAGCATGGGAATAGAAGGTCAGATCTTGTTTGGGTGCTGAGAAAATAGTTAGTCACAGAGTAATAGTTATAGTGGAATCAGAAGATGGGAATATAGCTCATGAAATTCTAATTTTACATATCCAAACAAGAATTTTATAAATGATGGGTATTGAATTGCTGCAATTCAATTCCAGAGTAATTCAAATTTCATGAAATTTTTAAATACTCTATCCAAACACAGTGAAAATAGAGTAGTGCCTTGTTGAATTGCAGTGAAGCTTTCCACAACGCTTTGCCTTTTCCCTTGTTTCCAGTTTTTCCAAAGGTTATGGTTTTACCACAATTTTTAATCACTTCATTTCCATTATTATATGCCAAAAACTCAACAATGCAATGTGTGTGTGCTTACGTTCCCCACTCCTCTCTGATTCTTAGCTGCTAAGTTTATTTATTTACACACTCCACCAAGCTTTTTCTCTTTTCACGGCTCAGTTTTCATCTCGAGATTTTCAGCATTACGTACTAAACTTCTTCACTTTCTCTCTAATAAGTAAGTTCATTTGGTTTCTCAGATTTCATCCCTCATCCCCCCCTCCCCATGTATAAAATACTTAAATGTGACATTTTTATGCATTTTTTGTGCTTGTGGAATAATGTGTTTGTTTTGGTTTTTTGCTTGATTGCCTTGTACGTCCTGCAATTTGGTTTTGGTGGAATTGGATTTTTCAGAGTCCTTGTTGGTGATTTTTCAGTTGAGAGGGAGGATGGTTTGGTGATTGGGTTCAACGGACAGGAGCTTAGTGAAGATTAAGGTTGAGGTGGGGATCAATGGGTGAGGAAAGATCTACTTCAGTGTACAATAGAGTGAAGATCCATGGACAATTTCTATTATTGGGATTTATGTTGATTTGCATAGTCTAGTTTTCTCTTGCAGACACTAATCCCACTGATGGTAATCATTCTCTCCCTTTTTTGCCTTCCCCATTTTTCTTAGTCTCCCTAAAAAGTGGGAGAAAGAAGATTATTTGCTTTACTCATATCTCCTGACAACACAACACTGAGGATTTCATATATTCTACAATGATGCTTTGGGTTGATAATCTACCTTCCCTATAAAACTGAGGTATTAAATGTGTGCTCCTGTGCCTCTTCTGTTAACTAAATATGCTCAAATATTTCTGATTCAAAGTTGTATAACCTTGTGGTGCTTGCCTTACTTCTCATGGCTGGTTTATTAAAATATCCTGCTGCCTCAAGACAAATGTGCTCATGGCTACTGAATTGTGTGGCTGTGTTATGAACTGGAATATAAGATTTATAAATTGCTACTTTCAACATATTCTTGATTATTTTTCATTTATCTGTGGGCTATTTATATGAGTTCTAAAGTTTTCTAATTGTATCAGTTGCTGTAGTTAACAGCTTATATATTGCATTGGGCAACCCTGTTCTTCCTGGGTGGGTTTCTAGTGGGGTAGACCCGTGTGGACAGAGGTGGCAAGGCATTGTATGTAATGGTTCAGTCATACAAGAAATGTATGTTATGTTGTCCCTTTTTCTTGCTTCTTCTTATTGATTGATATCTCGAAAAATATATGACCATTAGCTCTCTTATAATTTAATGTATGATCATTTCACTGAAAATAAAGTAGTGCCTTGTTGGATAAAATAAATCATTAATTTACTGCAATTAACTAAAGATAATGACGTTAGATAAGCTACATTACATGGATAGGAAAATATCAGACATGTGAACTTTTATTTGCGGTTTAAAGTAAATAAGGGAGATGCAATTATTACATTAGAGAAGTAAAACAAATAACAAGAAATAAATTCATTTATTATATTACATAAAGGGTACATTAGTCATTTTATATAATTTTATTTTCTTTCTTCTCACTTTTCTTCTCAACTAAATAAGAGAAAGAAAAGTTTCTATTTTCTTTCTTCTCACTTTTCTCTTCAACCAAACAATAGGAAAGAAAATATAATTTTCTCTTTATTTTCTCTCTTCTCTATTTTCTCTCTTCTCATTTTTTCTCTTCCCATTTTCTCTTATCATCCAAACAAAGCATAAAAGTATTACTCTAAGTAATTTTCTAAATGTTGATATTTAATTTAATAATCTTTTATTTTTCAATTCAACATCACAAATAATTATAAATGACAAGTGTTACATTTTTATTGGTCTGTTGTAATGTTCTGAGAGTGTACAATAACTTCCAATGAGCTATTGTTAGAAAAAGCATGGTGTTTTTTAATTATGGACAAATCTCTAGTACCACAAGTGGTTTTGGTGCCCCACTCCCTAGGTGGATACATCTTGATTGAAGAGTTGATCTAACAATGAAAATTAATTAATAGTTACCTATATAACTAGTTAAATTTTGCAATTGCAATCAACTCCTTAAGCAATAAATCTTTAAAACTTTAACCATACAATTCTCCATAGGGCTGCACAAAGCCCAACCAACCTGATCAATCTGACCCGACCCAACTTGAAATATTCGAGTTGGTTCAGGTCATTGGGTTAGTTCGGGTAAAATCCGATCAACTCGTCTAATTATCGGTTCTGGTAATGGGTTCAAGAAACTAACCCGATGACCAGAAAAAACGACGTCGTTTTTGCCTAAAAAATTAAAATTTCTCATTCATTCCATGACTTTTGCCTTATGTATGCCCTTGCCCTTACCATTTTCTCAATTCTCATCCTTCTTTTCTCATATTCTCTCCCAATTCCCAAATTGAAACCCTAAGCGCACAACCACCACCGATCTCTCACTAGAATCATCATCTGCTCTCGGCATAGCCACCACTGGAGACCGTTGCTCTCGTGACCGTTGCTCCTTCTTCTACTTCCTTCTAACTGCTCATCAACCACCTCCATCTTCCCAAGAAGAAAAGGCAGAAAATGAAGATGAAAGAGTGCTGCCACGTTCAGATCTGGGTTCGCCGTCATAGTCCCTGCCAAAACCACCTTATCAGAAAACAAATCTGGCCACCGTAAACCCAGATCTGGCCACCACGAACCCAGATCTGACCACTGCGAACCCAGATCTGGTCACCACGATATGGTCCTCTCTATTTCTTCTCTTTTTCTTTTTTCTTTTTTAATTTTTTTTTCTGGTTGATTGAGTCATTCTAGTGTTGATGGCAATGTGAGGTTGCGGCGCTGTGGCTGGTTGGGGGTTCAACGCAAATGAGGGTAGTGTGGTGGCTAGCTCGAGGTGGAGGAAGGAAATGCAGGGTTGGGGTTGTAGGGCTCAGCGGCTCATAGGAGTGGCAGTTCATGGTGGTTAAATGGTGGGCCTTTAGGCGGAGATGCGGTGGCATGGGTTCGGTGGTTACCGATCTGATGCGGGTTATCAGTGACGGAGATAAGGAAGGACAACGCGGCTGGGTTACCAGTGACGAGGATAAGGAAGGGCTTTGGTTTGGGTGGGATTCAATCTGTGGAGTATTGAGGTGCTATTCAACACTCACTCATCATATAATCAAAATATATATTACTTCATTTAATCTTGAATTTTCTTCATTTGATGTAATGAATTCTACATAGTGCTATTGAAATGATTTGTGCATATCATGTACAATATGTTGCAGTTGTAGTAGTATCATTATTTCAGTCTACCACTTTGTCATTTTCCTTAGAAGTGCTTGTTGTACATAAAATTTTTCATATTTTCATCATCTGGTTGTCTTTCTGTATAGTACTGCTATTCAGAAGCTTTGTCCATAAATTGTTTTTTCTTGGGGAGTTTCTAATCTAATTACCCGAACCGAACCAAACTGATTACAATCGGGTTGGTTCGGTTTGAGTTACCTTTTTTTTTTAAACAATCGATCCAACCTAACCCGACCTCTAATAATTGATTTGGACTTTTTTTCCTCCTAAACCCGAACTAACCCAACTCGTGTGTAGCCCTAATTCTCCATCACCATTCCCCAACCTTCATCTTCCTCAAAGTCAAGCAAGGCCTGAGTTTCGATGGTGGCTCTTCTGGTGGCCTTAGCGTTTTTTATTATTATTATTATTATTATTATTATTATTATTATTATTATTATTATTATTATTATTATTATTATTGTTTTTTTTATTTTTTATAAATTAAAAAATATAATTTAAAACTAATAAAAGATAACCAAACCCACTAAAGTATTCTCCGGCAACTAATTCAGCACCAACAACATGTTATTTTCTGACGACTTATTCTCAATAGAGCACATATTCACAATAAACACAAAGGTGAGCCTAATCCCACATGAATCACCACCATTGAGCGACGAAGAGGAAGAGAAAGAAGTGACAAGAAGAAATCACAAAAGACAAAGAATTAGAAGATAACAATAACCCATTTACCTAGGCGTGATTCAAGTACATATTGGATCCCGAATGCCATTTTGGGTTGGTGGGTTCATTAATCTCTAATTAACTTACTGAGCTCATAAAATCTTTCTTTTCTCAATTTTCCTAAAAAAGAAAGAAAAACAAAAAGCAAGTTAGAATTACCTTATTAGAACAAAACTAGAGAACTAAACTACCTTGTTGAAAAAGTTCATGAATAAAGGCGATGACTTTATTTATTTATTTTTATTTGTTTTTCTTAATAATAGAATAATCAAGTTAATCAATCCTAATTAGAAATTTATTTATATTCATTTATCAGTTTTAGATATAATTGTATTTTAACTTTAAGTAGGAATAAAAATTAAGTAAACTTAAAATTAAAAAAAACAAATTAAAGAACAGCTACAATTTCATAAAGAAAGAAGACTTAAATTTAGTCACGTCACTCTTTCATTAGTGATTTAATGGAAGGTGGAAGAAGTGGTCAATTGGCATTTTTATTTTATATTTTTTGTTAAATGTTTTTATTATTTTTATGGCATGAATGATCTATATAATTTTTTTTGTTATATTACCTTTTTTATTAAGAATGATTTCATATTATTGTTGATAAACAAAATATTAATTTAAAAATCAATAATTAATATTTTACTTAATCTAATTAAGTGACAAATACAAGTTTATGATATTTAATTGATAATCACTCTCTTGTATTAGGTCAGCAAAGCTTAAAAATAAGTATATTAGTTAGTTTCATTAAAAAAAATAGGGTAAGGGAAGACTCTCCATTCTATTAGTTGAGAGCTTATCAATAATAAGATTTATGTTATTGTAATTTTAGGTTTTTGTAATTATACTATCTTATTTATCTTATTAACCATGAATTATACTATTAGTTACTAATCATGGATATTGGGGCCCTTTCTTAAGCATGGAATATACTAGTAATTACTAATCATAGACTATGAGCATTTGCTTAAGCATGGATAATATAATTAGTCAATAATCATGAACATTGAGTCTTTCCTTAAGCATAGACAATACAATTAATCACTAATCATTGATATTGGATCTTTCCTTAAGCATTGATTATACTAATATTTACTAATCATGTATAATGGGTCTTTGCTTAAGTATAGATAATATAATTAGTCACTAATTATGGGTTTTGGGTCTTTCCTTAAGCATGAATTATACTAGTAGAGACTAATCATGGACTATGGCCCCATGATTAGTGATTATTAGTACTATGAGCCTTTACTTAAACATGAATAATATAATTAGTCACTAATCATGGATAGATTATACTATTGATCACTAACCATGGACTATGGGTCATTCCTTAAGCAAGAATAATACAATTAGTCACTAATCAATGATAATGAGTATTTTCTTAACCATTGATTATACTATTAGTTCTAATAATAGACAATGAGTTTTTTCTTATCCATGAATTATTTGTCATTAATCATAGACTATGAGTCTTTCTTTAAGTATGAATAATGCAATTAATCACTAATTATGGACAATAATTTTTTTTAAGCATGAATTATACTATTAGTCACTAATCATGGACATCCTTAAGCATTGATTATATTATTAGTCACTAATCACGAACAATGAGCCTTTCCTTAACAATTGATTATAATATTAGTCACTAATCATAAAGTATGAGTCATTTCTTAAGCATAAATAATACAATTAGTCACTAATAATGGACATAGGGCTTTTCCTTAAGTATGAATTATACTATTAGTCACTGATCAAAGATATCCTTAAGCATGAATTATCCTACTAATCACTAAACATGGAGAATGAGCATTTCTTTAATTATGGATTATACTGTTAGTCACTAATCATGAACTATAGACATGATTAGTGACTAATTATTTTATCTCTCTGAAACAAATGTCCATTAATTGTCTATGATTATTGACTACTAGTATAATCCATATTTAAAGAAAAACCCAATGCATGATTAGTGAATAATTATATTATTAATGCTTAAGGAAATGCTCATTGTGTATAATTTGTGAGTATTAATATAATTCAAGCTTTAAGAAAGGTCCAACGTTAATTATTAGTGACTAATTGTATAATTTATGCTTAAGAAAATACTTAATATCCATGATTAGCGACTATTTGTATTATCTATGTTTAAGGAAAGACTCAATGTTCATGATTAGTGATTATTAATATAATTTATGCTTAAGAGAATATCCAATATCTATGATTAGTGACTAATTGTATTATAAACTATTTTTTATATAAAATTATTTTATAATATAGAAAGACAGAAACTAGAGAGAGAAGAGTAAGTTGATAGAAAAAATGTATTTTCTCTATGTATATTTAGATGAAAAGAAAATGAGAGAAAAGAATATGACAATTGGATAAATTAAGATAAGAAAATATAAAATTATGCAAAATAAAATTGGTATTCTTATTTTTATATAATGAAATTCAAATATTATTTTTTATTAACAAAAAAAATGTATTAAATCTTATAATTAAAATGTTAATCATTTAATTTTTAAATTAATTTTATTATAAAATGTACAAATTTATACAATTTACAAAATAATACATTTAATATAGAGATATAAAATAAAAATAATAATATTTGAATTTGAATATATAAAGATAAGAATATACATGTTAATAATAACCATATTTAGTGAATAAGTGGTTGACGTTTCCTAACCATGTTTAGTGAAACTTTTCTTACTTAATTTACAAATTAATGACAAATAGTATAATTCATAGTTAAGGAAAGACTCATTATTCATGTTTAGTGATTAATAGTATAATCCACACTTGAAGATGTTCATGATTATTTGTCATGGATCAATGGATCTTTTCTTAACCATGGATTATATTGTTTGTCACTAATCATAGACTATGGATGTATCCTTAAGCATGGAAGATACAATTGGTTACTAAGCATGGATTATACTATTAGTCATTAATCACGAAGTATGGGTCTTTGCTTAGCATAGATAATACAATTAATCACTAAGTATGGATAATGAGTATTTCTTTATGCATAACTTATACTTTTAGTCACTAATCATGTACTATGAGTCTTTACTTAAGCATAAATAATACATTTAATCACTAAGTTTGGACAAAAAGTCTTTCTATAAAGATAAATTATACTATTAGTCACTAATTATAAGCATCTTTAAGCGTGGATAATACTTTTAATCACTAAAATAGACAAGGAGCATTTTCTTAAATATGAATTATATTATTAATCACTAATCACTAATCATGGACTATAGGTCACTGATTATGTACAATAGGTCTTTTTTTTTTTAACTATAGATTATAATATTAGACATTAAATATGAACAATAAACTTTTATTTTATAATAAATATTAATTTAAAAATTAATTTTTTAATATTTTAATTATAAATTTAATATAAAATATTTTGTTAATAAGGATACTTAACACTAATTATTTATGATATTCAATGTCTAAAGCCTCAAATAAAAAAAAACACAAAAAGTGAGCTAAAATGATATTGTTAGAAAGACATAGTACAGTAGGGTATAAAAAAATTAGAGTTTTGCTATATTCTTTTACAAATTCCTCATAATAATCATTTTAATATTAAATAAAAAAAGTATTAAATAAAAAAATAAATGCATATAATATCTTAGAAAAGTAAAAAATATTTAATATTTGTTATTTATTAATTAAAAAGATTAATAAAAAGATTAAATAGGATAATTTAGAATTATTAAAAAAAACTATATCCCATCATTTTTACACTTATTACACATTTATTAGTGTTTTAATTATGACCCCTAAATAACTAAAAAGTAATTATTGCACCAGAGAGTTCACATTTAATTATTAAATGATGTTTGGATGGGCTTTTGAAGAGCCCAATCACCTAAACCAACTATGTAGCTTTATTAAGAAAAGTACTCATTTGGTTTCGATTGTTGTTTAGCCCAAATTGATTGATATCCTACTAATACTATTCTCATCTCTGGGTGCATAATAAACCATAACTTTTGGCACAAAAAAATGTTTTATTTTTTCAGAATAAAAAAACAATTTGCTATACCAAATTAAATCCTTATTATATTACATCATTTTTCATAAACACAAACACTTATTTGAGCTAGATTTTATTTATTGAATTATCTGCCAGCATTCAATTTAACATGTTGTATAAATCTTCATTATTCTTAAACATAGTTGAATGGATTTACACAGAGTTGGGAACTTTTGGTACTATTATGCATTGCAACTGCTTGTTAAATTGCCCCACAAGACAACGGTTTGTTTGTCCCGGTTGGCTCGCTTTTCAAATTTCTGAAATCCTATTCGCTGGTCATAACGCGATATCCCGAGCGAACCTACATTTTAGTCGTTGGAGTTATTAATACTAGTCATATTAATTTTTTATATGAAAAAGTTGATGATATTAATTTTTCACATCAATTATTTTTTAGTATCAAAGACTAACTTGATCATGCAAATTACAATTTTAAAAATTAATATATTAATTTTCTTAAATTAAAAACTAATATGACCTAGCTAAAATTGAATGTTGATTTCATTCTCTCTCTCAAGCCACATCTGCCAGTGGCATCAACCACCTTATCTTCTCTCTCTCATCCCAACTGGGTATACCATATAATATATACTATTCAATTTCAACGAAGATATAATAAAATTCTTTTTGGTATTATGATGACTTTTTCGATAGAATTATAAATGTGATGTCATCTATGACTTTAGTTATTATTTAGTAATTTATTAATTCTTATTTTATTTTTTTTGTTCGTCTAATAAATTTTTATTTCTTATTATATGAGAACATATTCTTTTATTTCTTTATCTTTTTATTTATCATTTAATCATTTTGTTTTAATAAAATAATTTAGCCCTTCACCTAATTCTTTGAGTACAAAAATAGTATGTTTCAATTGTACTTCATTTTCAATTTTCATTTCTATAATTTTTTTTTATAATTACCTGCTTTGATACCAAATTCTTCCATAGTTTTAAAATTTCTATTAATATTCTTCATATTTTCTCTTTTATATATTTTGATAATATATTTACTTGTATTGAAAGTCTTTATTTCATTATTTTCTTTTGTTTTCTCTGATTCAGTAAATTTTATTGGTTTAAGAATTTGTTATTCCTTATATTCTAAATATTTTGGGTTATTTACAAAGGTATCGATTTACTTTATTTCATTTTTCTTAGGATAATAAATTTTTCTATGTCAAGAAATAAATAAGGTATATCTATTTTATCATTATTTTTAAATATAATACTATGGTATGAATTTGTTAATGTATAAGCTGACATAATATGTAACAAATAATATTTTGTCTCTTGGTCTCATTAAATTTCTTCTTAAAAAATTATGTTCTAAAGTTAATGTTTGATTTATTCTTTGAGTATTTAATGATATTCCAATATTTGGTCAGACTTCAAATTTTAATTTTTCATAAGCTAAATTTCCTTCTATTACTCCTAATATTTTATGTTTTCGGTCAATAATTCTATCATCTTTCAAGATTAATTCTATAGGTGAGTTTATTTCTTCTTGAAAAGTTGATTTTATTGATACTTGTATTGCTCCAATATGTATATATCATATTTTTCTTTTATCTTAATCTCTTTTTATATTATTCTTTAAATCTATAGTTTCTTTTTTATTAAGTAGTTGTATACTAATATTTCCTTGGGTATATGCTATATCAATTGACATTTCATTACTTAGTTTTTCATAATAAATAATGTTATGTCTTTGATTAAATCTTTTTAGTATTCCGCTTAATCTTTCTTTTCCTTGCGTATTTACATTTTTGACTAAATCTAATTCTTCTTTTTGTATTTTCTTAAATAAATATTTATTTATTAAAATATTTCCTTCATAATTTCTTTCTTCTTCAGAATTTGAATATGTTCTATATGTTCTATTGGTTCTATTTCCATTTATAATATAATTTTTAAATAATATTTTATATCATATATGTTAAGATTTATTCTTGGAATTTTTAGTTGTCTATTATTAATAGATATAATTAATTCTTCAAATCTTATTTCATATGGTTTTACTACTTTAAGAAAATCTATTCCTAATAGCAATTTGATAATTTTTATCAGTCTCAACATATAGTTCTATCTGAAATAATATACTAGAATCAAAACAAAATTCTATAGTTGTTTTATCTTTAAATTTTTTTCTTTTTGATTATATGTGAATACTTTTCTAGTTATAGTTCTTTCTGATTTACTTATAACATCATTATTTACATAACTAAGGCATGCACCAGTATAAATGAGTATAGGTATAATAATTCCATTAACAATTCCTAGTACATGATATTGGGTATAAGGTTTATATTCATACCTGATATGAGTTTCTCAGAATCATTGAATCTAATTCTTCAAGCTTTGTGTGGTCCACTGCTACTTCCGCGACAGTTTGAATGAGTTGGTTGTATAAGTTTGAATAAAATGAGTAAGATTATGAGTATAAGAAGTATTTATTGATGAGTGTTTATAAGTATAAGATAAATGGACATACTCTCAAATGTCCAACTAATCTCATCAGAGACTAGCACAACCTCTCAACTGAGATTTTGAAAAATGAATTTCTCAAATTCGTTTTGCCTCAGCATAAAAGGATTTATTTATACTCAAGAGTTTCTAATGTTTATTTACAAAACTATCCTTACACACGTAAGTACTTACATCATAAACTTAATAATTTACATAGTGAGTAAGGGCTTACATCATTCTTCGATTATTGCTTCATCCGACTTATTGTCTTTTAGTTTGTCGGTGTCAGCCATTACTTTTTTTGTTAGACATCTTTCGCATGCGTGGTTTCCACTAATCTTAATCATTGCGCAAAGTCCATCAAGAACAGTTGGACGGTACTCCATCTGCGGTCCTTGGAGTGCGTAGAAAGGCAACTCAAAATTTGTCAATATATTCATATCTTTTTCTTTTATTACTTTTCCACTAGTCTTGCTTAACAGCAATATGTTGGGTCCCTTATATAGTGTCTTAATGAGTGATTCATTGTTGATATTTTGACATTGCGAAAAAACTCTTGCCAGCTGGTTACTCAATACTTGAGTGATCTGATCTTCTTCATAGACAACACCAGTTAGTTTGTCTTTTAGTGAAAAATTATTATTGCTTATTCCAACAAACACCAGATGCTTAGCAGGCTACTTAGTAATGAAGTCAGGATAGGCTGAGTAGAACTTCAGAAAAATGTTTCGTTCTCTGGCTATGTTCTTTTTGAATAATTGAACTGCTTCTTTGAAATTATATGGGAAGAGATTAATTTCTTCAGAATTCATACTTAAATAAAGATAATCAATAAATCCGAATTGGTACATATTGAAAGTAAGTGTGGACGGGGCTCCAGGGAGGATGATTGCTTTGATACCGAAGAGCTTTCAATCAACCATGTAAAAATAGTTGACATTTTCCTTGTCATTCCAATTAACTAATCTTTTGAAATTTTCCTAGAAATGTTGTTCTGATAATTGAACCTATAATTCGTGGTCTTTTCAAGAAGTAATTTGAAAATTGTCTAGTGAGGATGAAATTTTTCCAAGTATCTTAAATGGTGATTGTACCGTAGGTGAATTTTTTGTTGTTTCATAATAAGTTCTTGGTTCAAGATAAATTTCTTTTCCTTTTGCTTGATAATTTTTGAGTACTTTTTTAGCTTCTTCTTTTGTTGGATAGGATTTATGTAAAACTCCATAAATCTTTTGACAGTGCGATGCTGCTTTTAACCAATCGTCGTAGATGCCTGAGAATGGTCCATTGAAAATTACGTACCACTTATTAATTTTCTTTTCTTCTTGTTGCAACTTTTGAAATGCTTATTCAAGAAATCCTTCTGCCTTAAGTTGTAATTTCAAAACTTTGATATCTGCCTCGATGACCTCTAATTCTTTCAACTTTTGCTCCTTTAGTGCTTCCTTAAGCTCCAATTGTCTTTTGATTAAGTCTACGTTGTTTTGTTGTTCCATTCTCTCAATAGTGTATCTGTAAGAACAGTCTTTTCTCCTTTAATGTGAAAAATTGAATAATTATATTTAGCTGACTTCATTTGTCATCTTGTTAATCGACCCTGTTTTATAAGTGCCTTTGTGATTAATATTCTTAAATCCTGCAACATAAGTAGAATCAGTTCGAACAATAAATTATTTGTCCAACACATAAATTTGATGTTTTTCTAACATACAAATAAGTACCAGAGTTTCTTTTTCGTGTGTTAGATAATTAATTTCACTGTCTGAAAAAGTTCCAGACATGTATCTGTATAGTAATTCTTTCTTTTGTCTAGGGAGTTTTGCCTTCATAACATCATCCCAACATTCATTTGATGCGTCAGTCTCGATAATAATTAAGTCATTATCAGACGGATGCTATAGTTTAGGAAGATCATGACATAAGTACTTTAATTTAGTGATAATTGCTTCATCATCTTTAGTCCAAGACCAAAGAATATCCTTTTTTAGCTTTTGCTGGAGTATCTTTCTTTCAGCTGCGAGATTCTTTATAAAACATTCATTAGAAATATATGTCCAATAATCTTTGTAATTTTTTTTATCTTTTAATTTTGTCAGAAAATTCTGAAGTTTTTCTAATACATGTTTCTGCATTATTATCTTTCTTTTTTTAATTTCTAATTCAAGATAATTAATTTTATTCTGAGCTAAAACAACTTTCTTCTTATTTAAAACTACTCCTTTATATAAACATCTTTTAAGTACTAATTCAACTTTCTTAAAATGATCTTCTAGATCCTTATTAGTGAATTCTAATATATCATCAATATAGATAAGACAGAAATATCTAAATTATTTTAGTATTGAATCCATTCTTCTCTGAAAAATACCTGGTGATTGCTTCATTCCCATGGGAAGTACATTCCATTCATATTGCCCATGAGGACAACTGAATGCTATTACGAACTTAGATTCTGCTATAAGCCGCATTTGATAAAATCTAGACTTACAATCAAAAGTATTAAACCAGTGCATATTTCTTATTCGTTCAATAATTAAGTTTTTTCTTGACAAATAGTATGCATCTCCTTCCATTGCATCATTTATCTGTTTATAATTAATTATCATTTGTCTTTTTCCCCCTTTTTATTTCATTATGATTTTCAACATAAAATGCTGGTACAAAGTGTACTTTTAGATGGCCTTATTAATCTTTTTTCTTCCATTTCTTTAATATCTTTCGCAAATTCATCTCTATCTTGTTTTGTATAAATCATAGGTTTACATTTTATTTATTTCATAAGATCTTTTAACTTTAATTCAATTAATTCCATATTTTTGTTATTAGTGTTTGGGTCTAAAGGATTTTCACTACATGTTTTTTTCTAGTAATTCTTCAATATGGGCTGAAATTTTTCTTCCAGGTTCTTGGTTAATTAATACATGACGAAGTTTTCGGCATACAACCTTAACTATCTCACAACGTTTCAGGTTATTAAACTCTGATTGTTTTTTAGAGTAGAGACAATAAAAAAGTGAGTAATTGAAATATTAATAATTTATCGTAATTGCTTTCCTCGAATATAAGATGTTTTTAGGAGATATGTTTTAAATATTGGCAAAACGGTGCATATAAACATAAGAAATTATTTCCTAGTATCATATCCAGTCTTGTTTCTTGTTAGTAAATAGTTGGGATAATAAATAATTTAGTTTGAATTATTAAAGTAATTCGTTTTACTACCAGATATAGAGGATGTATAGATCCCTCTGCAATTTATATTTTTAATGGTTTGTCTAATTTTTCCCATTTATCAAATAATACTTTTGTTGCTAAACAAATATTTGCTCCTGTATCAATATATAGTTTCAGTTTCATTATTACTTTTTTCAATTTTGACCTTAATATAAGTACTATTCGGATTTTGTTTCTTCTGAAGATAATTCATTTTTTGAATATTCATATATACTATTTTCAATATCACTTAATTCATCTTCAACAGGTTCTAATTCATATATTTTATAGACTTATTTTATTACTTTAGATTTTTCTTTAAAATCTTTTTATTTCTTTTGTGGACATTCATTGGCATAATATCCTTCAATATTGCATATCCAGAAACACATTTCTTTTTGTCTTTTGGACAATATTTTCTTAGAGTATTTCGTTTTCTCTAAAATATTTTCTTTTAGTATTTTTATAAGCTCTTTTCTTAGGATACGTTTTCTTAAGTCTTGGTTCTCTTTTATAATATTTTATTTTCTTTGTTTCATAATTACATCCATAATTTTTTGAATTTTCTATTTCTGATATATCACAACAGATTGCAGTTTTTCATTGATTTAATTGTCTAATTATTTCTCTTTGTAAGCATTGTTCTCTTAACTCATTATAGAGTATTTGGATAATTCCTCTAAGTGTTTTAACAGTTTCTCTAGGTTGCATTTGTCAAATAATTCTTATTTTTGTATTAAGTGAGTATGAGAATTTATCAATAAATATATCCATATATGTTGGTTTGGTTTCTACATTTAATTGACAGTAATATTTTTTATATTTACAAATAATTTTTTCAACTTCACACATATTACATAGTTACATTTTGTTTAGTGTGCTTTTGCTTTCTCATGTAAATATCTATTTACTTATTCTCGATGTTCAAATACATTATATCTTATAAATTTTTGATAAATTAATCCCATAATTAATCTAACAATTTCTTTATTATTATTAATAGTTATTGCATATCGATGTCATGTATCATCACTAATGCTTATTAAATTTTTTTGTATATTTCCTTCAGTTTTATATATCAATAAATTTTTAACATCAAGTAGGTTTAATCCATCGAATCATTTATTTGTTACAATTAGTAATGTTATTTCATTAGTCCTTGTAAAAGAACTTCTTATTTATTTGTCGCATAATCAATATTTAATTTAGTTCATGATCTAATATTCTCATAATGTGGCTTAAATTCTTCTGGTACTGAAGTCCATTTTCCATTTTTTCGAACATAACTTTTGTTATACATAGTTTCTTGTTCATATTTATCTCATGCTTCTTTCGGATATCATCAATATTCTTCCCATTTTCGTTTAGATTTTGTATTACTTGTTTATCATCTTTTCATAAATATTTTATCATATTCTGATTCTTCGTCTGAAGTATTATAATTTAATATTACTTCATCATTCTCATTATTTGTTTCTATTTGTTCGATTTTTTGTATTTGTTTATTTTCATCTTCAATTATTTTTAGTTGTTCTAATAATTGTTAAATTTTTTCAATATCTGTTAATTTCTTTATTTGATCAGTATATTTTTCTTTTATTCTTTCCATATGAGGTAATATGGTTAGGATATTTCAAAGGTTCTGATTTTTTTTCTTTAAGTTTTATTATATTTTTGGTGTATTTTTAATTATATCTTCTAAATCTCTTTTTATTAGATATTTATTATTTCTTTCCTCATCTAGTAATTCTTCTAATTGATTTAGGACTTCTTTGAATTTAAAAATATTATCTAATTCATTTATATTTTTGTTTTTGTTAATTTTATCAAGTATTATTATAATATTATTTATTTTATTTTATTTTATTTTTTATTAATTCTTTCACATGTATATATTATTATTCTATTAGTATTTTCAATTAAAAGTAATAAATTTTTATTTATTTTTTTAATATTTTTTATAATTATTTATTCATTAATTCAATTACTTTTAATACTGTCAAATTTTTTTTAGTTTAATTATTTTCTGAAGTATGGTGCTTAGCAGTAGATAAACTACTTGGTATTATATTTGCATTAAAAAAAAAGGAATAAAGGATGTGAGAGAGTGGTCTTTATGGCTGCCTTTCTCTTTGAGGATCAAGGCAAACCAACAAATCTTCCCAAATCAAGAAATTTCCCTCCTTCCCTTCTCTTCTCTCTCTTCGCAGAGAGATAACAAACTCCAAACCCAAAATTACCTCATGGAAGGCTCTGTCAATGAACGTCTTGATTTTGGGAAGATGGGATATGGGTATTTTCTGTGATTTAATTTGATTGAGTGGATTCCAATTTCGTTGATTTTAATATCTTGATGACTCTTTTATTTCGTGGGTATTTTAATTTTGATTTTGAATTTGATTGATAGGTGCAAGCATTACAGGAGAAGATGCAGGATTCGTGCTCCCTGCTGCAATGAGATCTACTCCTGCCGTCATTGTCATAGCGAGGCAACGGTATTTCCTCTTCATTTTCCTTCTATTTTCAGCTCAAAAATTTTGTCTTTTTTGTTTTTAACTGATCTGGGTTTGTGTTATTTTTCCCATCTGTGCCTTATTAGAGCATGTTGAGGAACCCCTTTGATCGCCACGAACTCGTTCGCCAAGGTGTTGAACAAGTAGGATAAATGGATAATCCTGCTTTTCATTCTGTCTGTGTATTTTTTTTCCATTTTTACTAATATATTTATATAAGTGATCAAAAGGAGATGATAAGACTCATGCACTTTTTTCATTTTTTTGCCGTTTCAGGTTGTTTGTTCAGTTTGTGACACTGAGCAGCCAGTATGTATTTCATCCCAATTCTTTCTATTTTGTTTTTTGGGTTTGGATAAGCTCCTGTTCTTATTTCTATTTTTCACTTTATTCTTTATTTCTTTTGTTTCTTTTGAAGGTTGCTCAAGTTTGCACAAACTGTGGCGTAAGAATGGGAGAATATTTCTGCAACATCTGCAAATTCTTCGATGATGATGTAATGGTTTTCTGAATAATTCTGAAGTATCTGATTAAATTTTACTTCTTAAATATGATTGATCTACTTCTACTTAGGTCCTTACTTCTTAGAGATGGACTAGACTGAATCTGGTGTATAATCCTGGCTTGTAATTGTTAATCTCATTGTTTCCTCAATGATGCTGACTGTTGTTTTAATCAATTTGCAGACAGAGAAACAACAGTTTCACTGTGATGATTGTGGGATCTGCAGGTGCGTTGGCTGTGTTTGAGTAGATCCTTTTGTTATGCCTCAATTAAGTTACCTAAATTTATGACATGCAAACTAATTTTTGTGATGTAATTTGGAAACAGGGTTGGTGGGCGAGAAAATTTTTTCCACTGCAAGAAGTGCGGTATGCATTCATCAACAAGCCACCATTGTGGCTTTGTTGTTGCTTTGGATTTTTTATTTTATTTTATTATTTTTTGCAAATTAGGTTATGATTCAAATTGTTCATTTACATATTAATAGCAGACTCAACTGTTTCCTTTCTTTTCTTTTCCTGAGCTTGTTACTACTTTACATATTTGATGGATTTTAAGTTATAATAATCAGTAGAGTTTGCATGTTAATAATCAGTGGCCTTTACTCCTCAGAAGCAAAGTCAAGATTCAGGCTTTGGTTTGTCAATATCAAAGAATATATTTCAAACTCAGCGCTTGATTTATGGCATTTTAAATTTTTGTGATTAGTTTGTTTTAATTGTTCAAAATAAAATTTGCTTTTCCTTTGGTGAATCACTTGATCTTACTTGCCACTCGTTCAGTCGTTCATTCATATGTGGGCAGAGTATAAACAGAGCTCTCTCTCTAAGAATAATTTTCCCTGCATTCTTGATGCTTTGGAATCTGGAGTCATATCTAATAATATATCACATTAGTTACTGAATGGAACTATTTGTTTTCTTTAACAAATAAATTGCTGAATACTTTTGTGTAACGACTTCTGTAGTGATAAACATTTTATAAGCTGCAGGGTCTTGCTATTCAGTTGGTCTGCGTGATAATCATATATGTGTGGAGAACTCCATGAGGCATCACTGTCCCATTTGTTATGAGGTGCTTGCTTTGTTCCCTCCCTTTCACCGGCTTGTGTTTTCAATCAAACAAGGAATTTTTTTTTTATGTCATTGGAGATTTGAGATTAATCTGATGTGACTTTATTATGTTTGTTTAGTACCTTTTTGACTCATTGAAAGACACTATTGTTATGAAATGTGGTCACACAATGCACTTTGAATGTTACCAAGAGATGATAAAGCGTAGCAAGTGAGTATGTTAACTATTTGAGAATTCTTTGGTTTATAGACATGATCTCTACTTAAGTAGTAACTTCATTTGGTATATGGCTTAGGTACTGTTGTCCCCTATGCTCCAAGTCGGTGATTGACATGTCAAGGATGTGGAAGATAATTGATGAAGAGGTAGCTGATTAAATTAAAGCACATAAGATGCTTTGCTTTACTTGATTTATAGATTTTTCTATCATGCAGTTATCTAGTCAAGAATATTGCTTACAGAAATGTTCTGCTTCAAATATGATTGTCGCTGATCTGTTTATTTTCATGTTGTATTAGATTGAAGCAACTGTCATGCCTGAAGATTATCGGTACAGGAAGGTAAATTTTCATTCTTTGAAATGCTTGTCTGATTCCTACCTCTGTTTATCTCCATTTATTTGCCTTTGTCATCTATTTGAGGTTCCCCCAGGCCCGATTTCTTTGCACCTTCTGTCCTTTCTACCCATGGAGCAAAAAGCACCATGCAAATTTATTATGGAAGAAAAAATATGGATGAGTTTGACTTTAATTAGAAAGCCTACTTGTCTGATATTTGGATAATGCCATTTTAATATGTAATAATTATAGGATGAGTTGAAACGATACAGAATCCTCTTGTGCATATCAATTACACATGCATATATCATGGTTCTTTCAGAAAATATCGGAATTTCTCTACCTACCAAAAAACTAACAAGCATCCATTGCAGGTTTGGATACTATGTAATGACTGCAATGACACAACCCAAGTTTACTTCCACATTCTTGGGCAAAAATGCGGTCACTGCAGATCATATAATACTCGTGCAATTGCTCCTCCAGTTCTTCCTCAATGACCAGATTCTTGTGCTTCAAGAAAAAGATGTTGCCTTGAAGAAAATTAATGTTACCACCCCGGTTATAATGGAGGGTTATTGAATTAATTCAGCATCAAGAATGGTGGTTTATTGTGTCCTAGATAGTTTTCTTAGGTTATTCTTCCTCCTACACATGGAGTCTGTGTCATTAGGCAGATATATACATCTCTATACTGTAATACAGGGAAAACTGTTTTCCCATCATGAGCTGCTGTTATTTGTGATGTACTGATATTGGGTGACGTGTCGACTTGTGGTTGCCATTGAATTTTTAATCAACACAACTCAGTCATTCCTTCCGTGCATAATCAGCCATATGCAGATAGATACCTTCATAAAAATTCTTAATGACAGTTAATTCTGATGATTTGTTATCTTGCTATGTAGTTCCTTTTGTACCCCAAGAGGGTATGTTTTAAAATACAATTCCATGGCATCAATAAGAGTTCACTGGTTTGTAGTGGACCTCCGGAGCACTGAACATTTATTTGATGGAGAACAGGGGACAATCTCCTTCACTACAGTTCTTCTGTAACATTTATTTGATGTTGTTTGGGCCATGTAGTCTGACTCATTTAGTAGGATAAACTTTAGTTGTTGATTTTGATTATTCTATTCCAAGCCATGATTTCACAAAAACAGAACTGGTTGTTCTCTACTTTAGAGGTTGAAATGACCATTCCCAACAATACATAATGGAATGAATTGACGCTTATTTTGTTTTTTCAATATATTTTTATTATTTATAATTATAATTTCTCCAAATCATTTTATTCTCACTCTTATTTCAATTTCATAAAAAAAAATTTCTCCGTCCAACAATCATAATGTAAGATTATGAAATTAAATATAAGTAATGATATTTTTTTTCTAAAAAAGAAAAAGAAAAAGTGCAATTAAATATTTAATTATTAATTTATTTAAAAAAAATTGTCAGTGGTCTAAAATGGAAGTCCAGGTAAACAAACCTGAAGGCTGTTCCACCAAAGCGCTGCTCTGTGAGTCTCTGTCTGTGTGATAAACTAAACCTAAACCCTAAACCTGAAGGCCTCAGTTGAGTTGAGTTGAGGTGAGGTGAAAGCTTGTTCCCTTAACCCGCTGAGTTCGCTCAGAACTCACAACACAACACAACACAAACAACACAACTCAGTTCTAATCTAACTCGGTCCATTCACCACAGACTCAGCGATGCAAGTCGTCTCTAATTCTCGGCGAGGCTCTCGGTTGTTGCAATCTCCGATTTTCCATTGGTCACATCTTCGAAGCACCCAAGTTCCTCCTCACTCCACCAACCTATACCTCTCTCCACATACCCCCTTTTTCTCAGGTGATTATGCTTTCTCACCTCCTTCTGTTTGCTTGCAATCATTTGTGTTGTGGAAATAACGAGTTAAATCGAACATGTTTTTGAAATTTTAATGTATTATTATCAAAGAAAGTTTAGAGATTCGATGTTTAATCTTAGTGGGTTTTTGCGGAAACAAAATTGTAAGTTAGGCAATGAGTATTATTGATCGAATTATTTAATGATATGAAGTTGTTGAATTAGACAGGGATCACACAACGTAATTGCTGGCAACTGACAACACAACCAATGCATTTCATGATGTCAAACGCTTTTTATACTTCTCAAGTGGATGCTGTTGAAGGCACTCCGACAGGTTCTTCATTTATTTACTTAATATAACTACCTTTTCAGATTTTATTTTCATGTTTCATTTTGTGATGCTTGGTTTGTATTATTCAATGCAGAGGCTGTCAAGGAACTGTATGATAAAATGCTTGAGTCTGTACATGTTAAACGATCAATGCCCCCTAATGCTTGGTTGTGGTCAATGATTGCAAATTGTAAACACCATCACGATATTAGACTTCTATTCGACATTTTGCAGAACCTCCGCAGATTTGTTAGTTTCTATTCATTTCCCCCCTCCCACCTCTTTCTGTTGCAATTTCAATTATTTATTTATTCTCTTTGTTATGGTCATGATTTTTAAATCTATTTTGTAAGCAGAGGTTGTCAAATCTTCGCATTCATGACAATTTTAATTGCAATCTCTGTCGAGAAGTTACTAAAGCATGTGTTCATGCAGGAGCCCTTGATTTTGGTATGCACACTTTGTCTCTTATAATCCATGTTGTTTCATTTGTGAATTTTAAAAATATTAAATATTGAGGTTATTTGGCTAAAATGTGTATGCAGGAAAGAACGCTTTGTGGAAGCATAATGTCTATGGACTGACCCCAAGTGTTGCATCTGCACACCATTTGCTGGTATTGTCCACATATTAGTGTTCTAAATTCTTTGATTCTGTCTCCAATTTCCAATTGGTAAATCACTGTCAATTTACTACAGCTGTATGCTAAGAATCACAATGATACTAAACTGTTGGTGGAAGTAATGAAACTTCTGAAGAGGAATGATTTACCACTGCAACCAGGCACAGCAGATATAGTATTCAGGTATGAAATTGTGACATTTTCATGCTTTTCTTTTGCAGAGCAAAGGGTCTAATGTAAAAGAGTGGTCTTTGAAATTTTAATTTGGATTTTACCTCTAAAAGAAGTAACTGGACATTTAGTAGATAGAATTATTCTCTAAGTTTCTGGCTGGCATGCACTTATTTTGAATCTTATCATGTTGTTATTCCCCCAAAACTATATATTGATTGAATGGAGGCAACTTGGTGCCTGTTTATGTTTAAGGCTAGAAGTCTACAATACAGTTGGTTTGCATAATTTTCAGCTCTTGCAAAAAGGATATAAGAAGAAATTACTGATGTTTAATATTGTCTAACCTTGAAGAATATAATTACTGCAGCTTCTATTATTCTCATTTTGGTTAAGAATTCTTGTTATGCTGCTTTCATTCTGTTCTATGTATGCCTCTGACCTGTTTACCTGTGTTGATCATTTGCAGCATTTGTTACAATACAGATGAGTGGGAGTTGATTGATAAGTATGCAAAAAGGTTTGTCAAGGCTGGTGTAAAACTACGACAAACCTCATTTGATACATGGATGAGATTTGCTGCCAAAAGAGGTGCATATCTTTTGAGTTTCTTTTTGACTTAATATATATTTTTTCATCTGCCTAATCTTGTTAACTTAGTTAAACTTTAATAGCAGTTTGTCAAAGTGGATTCCTTCATTGAGCCTATAATATAAGTGCCTGTATAGTTTTCACCAAAAAAGTTACATGTATAGTATTACTGTATGATTTCAAAGTCTTGCTATTTTGTTTGAGCTTTCTAACATCGTTTCTTCCTACTCTGAATTAGTCGTGTTTGTATTTCATTTTTCTTATGTATAGGAGACACTGAGTCATTGTGGAAAATTGAGAAGTTGAGATCTGAGTCAATGAAGCATCATACTTTGGCAACTGGGTTTTCTTGTGCCAAGGTAGCAAATCCATCTACACCATTGTCTTATTTGATAATTAATTTTGATTGTAATGCATTTACCAAGTTTATATCCTATGTGTGTACTATGTAGCTTATCATCACATGAGATCTCAATGAGTTTTGATTATTAGATATCATGCTTGCTGAAAACATATTTTATTGCACAAAATTCTTTTGCTTTTTCGGTATGTGTCAATTTATTAATCTATTGTCCATAAAAAGAGTTTGGTTGCACATTTTTTTAAAAATAAATTTGACAAGCCTTATCTAATCTTACATCCGCCTCAAATGAGTTGCCCCCTGAACTTCAGCTCAATGCTGATGCTTGTTTCTAGTAGCTGGGTTGGATCATAGCAGAGTTCCTCTCAGAAAGTAAGCCTAAGCTTGTGTTTATGGCTTTACAGGGTCTTCTGTTGGAACGTAAACCCAGTGATGCAGTTGCCATCATTCAAGTTCTAAATCAGGTATGGACTGTATGGTCTGACACATGTTCCTATGTCATAAATTTCTTCGCCAAAGAAAGTGAAACAAAGAAATGCTTCAGCAATAAGAAATGAAATGGGGGACGATGAAATTGTAAGGTTATTACCCTGGAAATATTGATTAAATTAAAAATTTATTTAGATAAGAGCAAATGGTGAATTATAGCAAAAGTAATAGCTTTTCGAAAAGGAATTTCCAAATCTAATTAATTCCACTACCATGGCGGTGAAGGAATTATATCCTTAATTATATTTGGAACTTTTTTTTCATGGTTTTGATATGAAATGGTCATTGACGGTGTGACGAGCATGTGATTGAATTGAGTAGGTATGACCTAGAGGTGTGGTTTAGGATTGATTTTGTGTTGATGTTAGTCCTTCATATATGTTGTGTTTGCTTTGGTGATGGTTGTATTGATTAGAATGACTATTAACAAACTGAGTGGAAGGCCATATTTGTCTTTGCATAGTCTTATATAACTCTTCCTTCTTTTGACTCCATTGTTGCTAGACTTTGTCTGATGTAAAAAAGTCAGGCATCAAGGATGAACTTCAGAAGCTTGTATCTGAGTGGCCTTTGGAAGTTATTAAACACCAAAAAGAAGAGGACAGAAAGGTATACTATCTCAGTCGTGAAGCAAATTTACTTTTGACGTTTTTGTTGAGTTGTGGCGGCACTATAAGACACTAATATGTTGTTTTATACTTTTTTCTGCTTTACTGACAGGCATTAGCAGCATCTTTGAAATCTGATATCCTTGCCATGGTTAGTGATTTACTGAACACGGGACTTGAGGCAAATGTAAGTTTGGAAGACCTAAACGAAAAAGAAGGTATTCCACAATAGCATGAGTTCAGAATTTGATGACATCATGTTTCAGAAGATGCTTGTTTGAGGATTAGCTGCTTACCTGGATGCTAGATACTGAGTCTCCAATCATGGCAAATGTTAATTACTAATTTGGAATTAATTATTTTTTCTTTTTCTTATTGTATGTTCCACAAGTGCTTAAGGCTTTGGTAGCATATTAGTGGCATTTAGAAAATGTTTCAAGAACTGAAATCTGGATGTCAGTAGATTATGTGTGAACAAAAATAATTTGGCACGTGTCTTTAAGGTGCAGCAAGTGAAGATACAGTCTTATCTTTTTACCCTCTTTAGTTCTAGTTCAAGTGAACCTTTGTTCTCTACCTTGAAGGAACGATATGGGTTGCAATTTGTGTTAACTGTCAACCGGTCGGTCAGGTATAACATTGTGAACAACTTGAACGGATAAGTATATTTTTATTTATAGATTAGGTTATATGAGTTAAACTTGTTTATTGAAATGTAAGTAATTCTGAGTACGTAATGGCCTATTATATACGTACTCCATCAACCGAAGTCTCTATCTTTCGCCGATACATGCACTGGACTCGTGCGAGTTTATCTTGTAAATTTGGTAATTGCGTTTACGCTCAAACCTGCACCAACAGTAGCCAATGTGCATTTATGAGACAATGTATTCTGATAATTCAAGAACATGTTGAGTGCTTTCATAACACATGACAAATTTATGTTTGAAACATCAGACAGCAAATTTTGTAGTGGATGTGGGTTACTGAAAATAATGCAGCTCCAATGCGAGTTCCCCACAATTCACAGGGAAGGGAAGAAAATCGGTTCTAGGGGCTTGACGGCAGCTTTGCACCCCAAGGGAATAGAGCTCTCCTATTTATTTATCATTGAAAAAGCTACACGAAGTTGACTACAGAAGACGGAATGCCTATGGATATGAGTGGTTAAAGAAAAATGTGGTTTTGTAAGTAACTTCACACGAATTAGGATCTTTTCATGTTAGTAAGTGACATAACAAAGTCATGTTACGAGAGATAAAGACAAAAGTAAAATTAATGGATTCTACACAAATAATAATTAAAAATTAAGGGAGTATGCCTTGGATGAGAAGTGCAACTATTTATAATAATTAAAAATAAAATGTGGAATTATTTAATTGCATTATTTTTTTATTTAAATAATAAACATAGAAATTAGTGCAGTTTTAAACTAATTACCCATTGTTCATAACTATTTTTAATTTTTATTCACACAAAGTAAAAAGAGGTTTTCTTTTTGTACACGAAAAAAAGTGGTTTTAATCATCCCACTACCTAGAATTTTTTATTTTTAAAGTTAAGATTCGTGTATTTGGAAAACACCATGACCCCATTCTCTCTTCATATATGTTAGGATTTGTTGACACCGATATACAAATTGATATACATAATAATATTCATAAAATTCAAACTATATATATGTGATATTATGGTGGGTATCTTTATTTGTTTGAAATATGTACATTGAGAAGATATTTTTGTAGGGACATGTAATATTAAAAGAAAAATATTAATGCTATTTCTGGACAAAACAGGAATAAAAAGCAGCTTTTATTTTAGCCTGGAATTTATACTTTACTTATTTTCTTACTTAGTGACATGGCAAAATGTCTAGCAGATGCAAAAGTATGCTGATCAGTGATCACAGATATTATGCTTCATATACCAAGTTCAAGCGTCGTATTGACTTATTATAATTGTCATTATGCAGTTAGCAAAAAAAAAAAAAAGTTGCGTGTTGTAATTTTTTTTTTTTTAAAAAAGAAGCAATTGCTATTAGCATTTTTTTACACCTCTTTTGTTTTTGTTTTTCCCAAAAAACTAAACAAATTCAGAGTCCTGGAATTGGCTATGCTCTTGAATTATGCTTCTGTTTCACATTTCAAAACAAAAATTCAACCTAATTGCTGCATTTTGAGCTACAAATTTGCAATGCTAGCTAGATATGATGGGGGGAAAGTGAACAAGCAGCATGGCATATTTGAAAATAAAATATGACGGAACATTGTGTCTGTGTGGTCCATCTCACGAATAGCAATGATTAGGGACAATGAAGCGCCTTTGTTCTTTAACCAACCAACCTTGATGCATTCCTTCCTTGGTAAATTTAGCACAAAAGCAAGTTAAAATGGGTGTCCAATTTCTTGACCAAGAAGAAAAAAACCATAAAAACCACATGAACACAGCAAGAGGATATATTGTAATTATTTTGCTCATAATATTCATCAATTTCAATAGCACACATGTTTACTAATATGTTCATCAATGCAACTTGCTATTTGTTCTTCATGATTTCTAAAGTTATGTTTGGAATGAATAAAAATAAGAAATTATTTAAATTGATTTGATTTGATTTAGAAATTAAATTTTGTATTTAGAATTTATTAAATGAGAATCAATTTGATTTGATTTTATTATTTTATATTTTTATCCTTATGAAGTAGTTAGAAGTAGTTATTAAGAATAAAATAATTTATTTATTTCAAATCATAACAAATCATATCAAATTTAATTGAATTTTTAAAACAGAAGAAATGAAATTTATAAAATTTTAAAAATCAAATTATTTCTTATTTTTTAACATTCTAAACACAAGATTGAATTAAAATTAATTTACAAATCAAATCATTTCTTATTTTTTTATATTCTAAACACTCTTTTAAGAGTCTCAACATTGGGTTAGTTCTGTATGTGTGTGTATAAACATACACATGGTACTAAAATCAAACACCATGAAATATTCTCAAAGTATTACTAAAGAAAAATGAAAAGCAAGAGTTCAATCTACAGACTCATAATTTCTTCCTTAATATTTTCAATGGTACTACTGTTTCCTTCAGCATTTTGCACTAACGCTGTGATTGCCAATATCAATTTGCCGTGATTAACTGAGACATTTGCAGACAAAATTTCAGCTTGGTGGTTGCAGAACACCTTGAAAATGAGAGTGATCAAACCAGGTTGAGGCACGGATTGAATGCCAAAGAAGGCAACATTGGTAGAAACAGTAACTGTGATAGAGCAATTATTGGTGTTAGTGCATGGAAGCATCAACCTCCCTTGTATTGGTTTCATTGACTCCTTGAGCTCCTCCAACCTTTGCTTCTTCATCTCAAGGTCCTTAATGTAACGAATTGTTTCGTTTATAATCACTTCCCTTGTGGCCTAAGTCACAAAAAAGAAACCATTACCAATAGCATTGGATACAGATTAAGATCGAGGGCATTGTGAATTTGTGATTGGCAAAGTTTAACAAACAAACACCTTTGGCTTTGAATCTTTGATAATAATAATAATATACAAAAAAGGATGAATCACAATATTGACAAAAAAACACATTCAAAACCCAGAAGACCTCCAAAACTGGGAAGGGATTAATTCTTTCTATGAGATTCACAAAAAGAGAATTAATTAATGTGCATTTGAAGAGAAAAGTGCATGAAATTCATATTGATGAACCTTGGGAAAGACACCAGGGACAGTGGCCTGAAGCTGAGCGAACATCTGACTCATCTTCAACCTTCTGTCACGTTCAATCTTGAGGCTCTCGCTTTCACCCAATTTTCGACCACGCTTTTTGGAGGTGTTACTGTTGTTACCCATTTCAGCGACAACACAAGAAGAATAAGGTGGGATTTTAGTCTGAGAGGCCATAGCATAGCATAGCAGAGTCACTCACTGACACTGTAATTGGTTGCGCCACCCTCTCTCTGTGTTATATTGTGTTTATATACCAAACGGTTTTACAATTAACAATTGTATTCGTCAACAGAAACACTAGGAGAAAAGCTGGGGTTGGGTTTCAAGAAAAGTACTGTTAGCAGAAGAAGAATATCATTGTGCAGTTTGTACTGCACAAAAAAAAAAAAATGCTGCCAGTAAGGGGCATGCCTAGGAATATTGTTCCTTTTTACGTTCAAACCAATCATATGCACTTCGATTCTCCTTTATTTTCTGCATTTTCGTCCTTTTCTATATTATCTTGCTTGTTGCCTTTTTTTTTTCCTCTTCTTTTGCCTGTTATTTATTCCATTTTCCATCATTGTCTATACTTAGATGTAAGGAAATTTTTTCAATTCAAGTAAAACTAATGAAAGAGGATTAATACCATGCTAAAACTCTAGTATAATGTATAAACCAATGTCAACCTTATTGGGTGGGGGCTTGTCTAATATAAGCACTTGAAACCAAGAAAATGTGGTCTTGTATTTTGTATGAAAATTGGTAGTGGGTAATTGAAGAGATTCCCATGGCCATGTGATTGTGACACCTTCATGCAGAATAACCGTATCTGTAGGAAAAAGAAGCATCGACTAGAACAACCGATTTGTTGCCAGACTTGCCGCACTAGTACTTGGACCCCACAAATTAAGGGATGAACAATAAAAGTGAAAAGGCAAGTTTGTTTTGGAATTGCAAGTCGTGGAATCAAAGTATAGCATCGGGCGATGTTGTATCACATCACAATATCATGTAAGGAAGTTGGGTACAAAGCAATATTAGTCATCATATATGATATAGATATTAGGCTTGGTTACTTGCTAGCTTGTGTTATGCTTTGCCGAGGCTTGGATTGGAAATTACTACTGTAATTAATGACAGATATAAAATTTGGTATTTTTAGGGCATTTTTATGGGTAAAATAAGTAATCAACAAGACAACAAACAGTCATAATTTCTTACTCATTTGGCACATTTTCTTTTAATGGATTTCAATCATGTTTATGAACGTAAACAAAGCCAATTTCATGCTTAAAATTAGAACTCCTAAAATTTTAATTCCTTACCCCTTGTGTGTCGTATTGTATCAGATGAGAATTTTATGATTGTAGACTTCTTCTACCTGCTTGTCCGTCCACCCAAGCTGTTGGAATATGTACGGTGGTTTCATTCTTGCAGGATAAGCACATGCTACTTTTTCCCCTTTATTTATTTTTTATTTTTTTTATCCTTCTCAATAATTTTGTTGCTCCAAGGAGAGGTTTATGTGTACTGTGCAGCCTGAGTTCCATCTTACGCTTTAATAATGGGAGTTAGAAAGTCAAGAAAAAACAAACTAGGGAAAATTGCACACTTCCACTATGATCTATTATTTTAAAATTGATTAGGAAAATGAAGAAAGTGAAGAGAAAAGTTGGATATTGTTCTTAAAAATAATATTATTAAAGATTATCTTTATATTCTTTATATTAATAATAGAAATGTCAATTATGCTTAGCTTCACTTATACTATCAAATTACTTTGATTCAAAAGTCTTGGATTCATCCTTCCTTTTAAAAATGAGACAACCTTCTATCTTACCAAACATTTTTTTTATTATTGTGACATACTTTATCCTTGAAATTTCTCTGATTCATGAAAGCCGTAAAGATTTTTTTTTTAAATTAAATTTTTGATGTCAAGTCTTAAAGACGATGCATGTCTTCAAATTGGAGAACTATAAGAATATTATTTTAAAAAGTCTTATAATCGTTTAATTTTAATTTAATAATATTTTATTTTTTAATCTAACAATATGTATAGTTATAAATGTCACATGTTACACTTTTATTGAATCAATCTAATATTCTTGAGGTATACAAGAACCCTTCCTTCAGATTGGGCTGTGGCTACCCAGGGATCCAGTTTTGGTCTGTCTTGTGTCCATCCAGCTAACTTTGGCCCCACAACCACAGAAGCAGGGGAAATTTTTGTCACAAAATTTCAATCTCAACTGATATTTTCTTCTTTTTATCAGTATTGCAATTACATCTAAATATAATTTTTTTATTGGACTCATATTCAATTTGATAGTTTAATAATGTTTTTATGAAACTATATAGACAAAATATTTTGAATCAAACCCATTTAGAAATCCAAAATTTGCCACATAAGATGTTGCAATGTCGCATCCTCCAATTGGTCAATTTTCGGAGAGTAAACGCATAATGAAATCAGGGAGCATATGCTTAAGAGGGAGCAAAACAAAAGTATACCGAGTAGATAACTTGACACCTTCATGTTTCTTGTGTCTTTATGTACTTATATCTTATTGTCCACATCTATCACACTCACACAGTACATAGTTTGGTGTAGAAAAACAATTTTCTAAATAAGTTTCTCATACATAATAGACTGAAATCTGTGAGTCGAGGTCCCATGACAGTAATTTCCACACACATAATACGGTACGTACTAAATCTCATAACAAAGTTGTGGTTGATATTTAACATTAGGCTTATTAACTAAGTTCTCGGATGAAGCCTAAATACAGGAACCACCACCATCAAGAGGAATGCTACTGATCCAAGCTGTGACAGAATAATGGAAGCCGCCACTTTCTCACAAAATTTCCCGAAGACATGGCACACCTTGTTCCATTGCAGATGAGAGTTTCCTTGGAAGCCAATGACACCAACCGCCGCGGCAGCCCCATTGCCGGAAAAGAGCAAAGCCACCATGAATGCATCAAGGACGGTGATTAATGTCCCCAACCCTTTGCTTTTACCTCTATTTGCAAGGGCAAGGAGTAAAGAGAGGGCTGCATATGCAGATGCTATTGCATTTGCCACCACAAAGTAGCTAATACATGAAATTTTTTTAAAGTATAATATGTTAGTCATTCTTATATTTTGGATTTTCATTTGAATGCTTTTTCCATCAAGAAATTTGGTGATTTTTCTAGAAAAAATAATCATATTATAATTAAATTTTAAAGAAATACACTTTTAAATAATGATAACTTCATCCATACATTTTAATTATGAAAAATAATTTATTCTCTTACTCAATTTTATTATTAATTTTTTAATTATAAAATAAAAAAAATATTAAATATTTTTTATATTCTCAAGATATTAAATATATTTATTTTTTTATTTAATATTTTTTTATTTAATATTAAAATATTATTAAAATAATTAGATAAAAAAATATAACATTACTCTTTAATTATATTACATGTATGTTTGGATCAAGAAAAGTCAATCATGTTGGTGACTGTGAGTATAAATGCCAGCCCAGTATTGAAACGGCAGGTGGGAGACGATATTTATGTTTGTTGTTTGAGGGGAGTCGTGGACATTGACACAGTGGGCAGTATGGCTTGAAAAAGATAAAGGTACAAAATTGTTGTCTCATGTAACTATTTATAGTTGGCCATTTTAGCCTGGACCACTATTTTGTTTACTCTAAAAATCTTTGAATTCCATCAGTTTAGACTATTTTTAATGTAGAGAGATTAGAGATATGCCGTAATTCTCAAATAAAAGAGATGTCAGCTATAATAAGTGTTAACATGAGGGAGGCTGGGAAGGTTACTATAATTATTCCAATATGAAAATATATGTATTTCTTTTTAGTGCGAAATCAAACACCAGCAAATTATTAAAGGATGTATTCTTTTTTTATATATAAAAATGTTTCAAACTGAAAATGCTTTAAAAAGAGTTTTATTTTAACTATGTGATATTTTTACGATGTTTTTTTTAATAAAAATAAACGGGTACTAAGTTTTTTTAGAGAAAAAAAAAAATTCTCCTCAGGAAACAAGAAAATCTTAATAACCACAAAGCCAAGTAGAAAGCTAATACTGATATCTCAGTATATGACAATAATGTCTACATATGGTTGTTTCAGTTTACTTCAATCACTAAGATTTACAGCTGTGTTTAATTGCAAATGAAGGTGATCAAATTTTTGTTTTTTTTTTGAGCTGGAGGTGAACAAAATATACTAAAATCAATTTATATTTATCCAATGTAAAAAAATTAATAGTGGAATGCAACTTATTTATAATTTTTATAAAATTTGGTTATTATTGTTGTTTAAAAGTGTGCTAAAAGTGTTATTACTTTTTTTTTTAATCTGAAAAGTGATTTCTTTTTTTTTTTCTCATAATAACCAGTGAAAATCAAAATCCTTCCATTCCCTTTTATATTTTATGTTTTATATTTTTCGCCTAATCAGACAAGTAAAGCTAGCCTTAACGACAATGTGCAAATTGACATATCAGTTTATAACATGTTTGCAAGTTGACGTTATCAGTTTGTTACATGTTAAAAAAATATAACAAGACCGTATTCCTAATAAGGAGAAATTACTGATTTGCCAAAAAAAAATATGCAGATTAAGGATATAGATTCACCTATTAAAGCATTAATTAGTGATTGACAAGGAAGTGACAACAATTTTGATATTAAATTGGTGATTAAAAAAAAAATTGAACATGTCTCTGAGTGTATATTAGAATATGAAAAATGATTTATCTTTTTATATAATTTTTTTAATTATTAAATAAAAAAATATTAAATATTTTTTATATTTTAAAATATTATATATATTTATTTTTTTATTTAATATTAAGATAATTATTACGATGATTAAATAAAAAAATATAACATTACTCTTAAAATATTTTCAAATCCAATGTGTCATTTTCGATCCCCACATAAGGCAGAGTTATTCCGACATGCATACAAATGTAATACTTTATTTTACACATATTTATATATAAAAAAAAAACTCACTTATAATTTATAAAAGAAATAAAAATTATTGAAATATGAATATGTATAAAAATAACCTATTATATTTGTGTGAAGATAAAAATATCTCCATAAGATAAATCAAAAAACACAGCACACAAACAGGGAGGGTTAACTGTACCAAAAAAAGTAAAAATAAAATAAAATGTTTAGGAAGAGAACTTACACAAAGGCAGACAGGTAACGCCACTTAGCAGTGACAGGAACATTCAAAGGTGGTAAAGTATCCACAAGCTGGATTGGAACAACCTTGGTCTGCTTATCCGCCCCAAGAACTATAGCAGCCACAAGAGTCAGTACCAAGGCCAAAAGCCTCAGAAGCAAATCACAAGCACCAGCTGGAGCAGGTTTTGCCACCACCAATTCTCTTCCTTTGCTCTCAACCCCTTCCATCCCATTAATACTGGCCTTACTCTGACCCTCCATTGTAACCAGCATAAATCTTTCTGTCTCTGATGCTGAAATATATATGAGGTGTTCACAAAAGGGGCAGAAGAAGATGTCTTAAATAGTGATGAAACTTCAAACTGGGAGTTTGAATTTAGAAGGAAGTGAGAAAGGGCACTTTGACAATATTAGGGATAAAAAATGCTACATTCAGGATTTTTCTATGGGGGAAGACTTTGCGCATACTTCTTACTGTGGAAAGGCATTTAAAGCAAAAAGAGGTGTGGTTGTCGACAGCATGCAATTCTAGCAAGGGTAGTTGTTAAAAATTACGAAAAATATTATCATACACCACTTCTTTTTATACTAATTTTTATACTATTTGATATTACCATTTAATTAAACAATAATTATTACATAATATTAAGTTAATTATTATTTAATATTAATGTATTTACAAAATAAGTTAAGGAGTTCATTTTTTGAAAGAAAGTTCTTTTGATAACTTGAAAGTAACTACTATCTTATATTGAAGTACTTATTATTAAGATTTAAAATTTTTATAAAGTTAATAAAAAATAATTTTTTAAAAAGCTTTTGATAAGTCAAAATCAATTATTACCTAAGTTAAAATTAATTACTATATGATATTAAGTTTATTACAAGAAGATATTAAGTTATTTACAAAGTAAGTAAAAAATTATATATTTTGAGAGAAAATTTATTTGAGTTCTAGATGAATTACTACTTAATGTAAAAATAATTATCATCTTATTTTAAGTTACTTACTACTAAATTTTAAAATTATTATAAAATAAATAAAAGAGCATTATTTGAAAAAAAACTCATGGTATTGGTTTGAATAGTTATTGGTTAACTTAAACGTAATTATTATATTATATTAAGTTATTTATTATTAGATTTTAAGAATTTTATAAAATAAATAAAAAAATATAAAAGTGGTGTAACAAAAAGTACTGTTTAAAAATCGGAATTGAAAAATTAATGAGCATACGAGAGACAGGAAGCCAACTAACTGATATGAATGCTTGAGAAACCTGTCCAACTAGCCAACCATAAGATGGAGCCACATATTGCATGGGATTTGTAATTTTATATATATATCTTTATATTTCTTGAGTGAACTATCAAATCAAATCCTTAGAAGAATATTCTAAAAATTAATTATTAAGTATTTCACTTAAATTTTATTAAAAGTTATGTAGAGTAATACTTAGAGGAACCTTACTGTATAACCTTTCATGAACTCAAATAAAAGAAATAAATAAATAATCCAATATACACTTTAGGGTAGGGCAGTGGAATTCCATGATTAAAAAACAAAAAAAAGGGGGCTTTCGTACGTTATAGTGAACATTCTATAAGGTACCTTCTTTCACTAAGTATAATAATACTCTTCAATTTGTCAAACAGAAACTCTGCGTGGTTGGAAACTTGGATATATGGCTGGCTTTGATGGGTCAGGGTATGAGCTTGGTTCAGATGGTTTATTGACCTGTTTACTGGATTTGCTGTGTCCTGGTCTGTTATGTCTTCTGTCTCAAAGAAAAATTGGAGTTTTGTTAGAGTATTAATGTCTCTCTTTCATTCTCTATCAAAAGCAAAAAATAACTCTTTCCCCTCACAAGTCCAGGTGAGTTTATCACCGCGTTCAACTTTATTGGTGAACTCTTTGAACTTTGTGAAATCTTAAAAATGGATATTAAATTTAATAGAAATATCCTAAACCCTTACAAATAGTTGCCTTAACGTTTAGCTATTTTTCACACTTAGTATATGAATTTTCATTTTAACATATTACCACTCTCATGTATATGACACCCACGTGGTTAGATTTTCATAAAATTACATCCAACGCTTTATTTAACAGTTTTACAGTTTACTGAAGTTCAGAAAATTAAATGTTACGTTCACCAAAAAAAGAAAATTATATGTTACAAAACAAAACCAGTAAAATAAATAAGAAACTGGAACAAACTTTAAGAATTAATTTGTATTTTATCCTAAAATTTAAATAGTTAACAAAAGTATACATATAACATGCACCTAATGTTTAAAATAAATAAAAAATTAAGGATAAAATTTAGTTAAAACTAGATTTTGCATTTGTATCATGTACGGAATAAATTAAAAATTAAATTATAAAAATAAATATAATTATATAAAAAATAATTTTATTAAATAAAATATATATAATAAGTTATAAAAAATAAAATTTATAAGTTTAGTTTAAAAATACATAAAATATAATTTTTATTATATTTTCATAAAAAATTTAATTACAATATAAATACTAAAGAATTTAAATATAAATTATTATAAAATAACCTATAAGCATGAAAAATATTTATAATATAAAAAATATTTATTTTTTAAATGTACAATTTAATCAAATAATTTTATAAAAAATATTTTAATAAATTAAATTGGCTAAAAGTTACATATAAATTAATTCAATTTATGTAAATTAAGTGTTAAGCAGTTTTGAGATGACAAAATCTTCATTATATTTAGGGATCATCGTGAGAACTGTCCCATTTGAAGACCTGAATTCAAAAAAAAATTCTGCAAAAATTGGAACGGGATAAAAATTCTTTCAATATAGGTGTGAGGACAACGACAGAGATCATATTCCCTGTCCCGCGAGGTTCTCATCCACGAGAAATTACTAAATTATCTATATTGATTATATTCTATTATATTATATATGTGTGTGTCTTGGCGTACAAGTGTGTACTAATACTTTATGCATTTTACTATTTTTTATCTATATTTTTTATATTAATTTTAAATTAAGAAAATATCTCTATGAAGTAATTTGTAATAATTTAATTTGTACTGCATACAATGCATTTGCATATGATTTAATAAATTGACCTAATAAAAATATTTAATAATTTTAAAAAATAATATTCAAATGTAATATAATAAACAAAATTTAAAATAAAAATTATAGAATTTGAAATATAAGTTATGTTATTTTTAACCACATATTAATAGTACATTAAAATCATCTTAGAAAAAAAAATTATAAAGAAAATGTGAAAATATATTCTTTAAGATTGACAATTTGTAACATTACTTTTATATAAGTATAATGAACAATAACATTATTTATGTCCATGTGCTATGCATGAGGTTAATTAAGAATTGAGTCATAAAGATAAATATAATAAAATAGTTTTATTAAATGGAATATATAGACAAAATTATCTAATATTAAAAATTCAATGCTCAATTGTTCTACTAATTATTTTTGTATATTAGATGTTTATTCTTAATATAACAACTTTTATTATTAGTTACACATGTGATTAAATAAAAATTTATACTTTGTCGAGTAGGGTTTCACTAACTTTATTTACATCTTGGTTAGATACCTATAATTTTTTTTTATATTTTTAATGTAATTGAGAACCTTAAACTATTCTGAGCACTTTTAACACTTGTTGTAATCATTTTATCAAGTACTGAGTAAGTACTTTACTTGTGAAGTTTTTAAAATTAACGGTTAAAAAGATAGTGAGAACAATAGAGAATAAAATATTTAAGTGTATTGATGTGTTATTTAAATAAGAGACGCATAAAAGTGAAATACAAGGTAACTAAAATAATATATTGATTTAATTAAAAATAATTAATACAATTATTGAACAATTCAATAATTTTCATATTTTCTTAAGATTTTTTTAGGAGGGATCGACTTACACCAGTGTAAGTCTTTTTTGACTTACACTTATGTTCAACCATTAGATCCACTTTCATCTAATGATTGAGATTATTCCATTAAAAGTAACCATTAGATGAAAGTGAATCTAACAGCTGAAAATGAGTGTAAGTTAAAAAAAATTTACACTGGTGTAAACTTATCCTCCATCGATTTTTTATTATATTGTTATTATTAAGATTTGTTATCATATTTTATGCTTAAATAAAAATATTTTTTAATATATTTAGGATATTACAAACTTATTTATGCAAAATTTGTAAACTGACGAATTTGATTAATAATTTTTTAATATTATTAGATATGAATAAATCACTTTACTTGTTTTAATCAAATTAAATAAAAGTTACTTTTTGTTCTAATAATCATCAATACTATCAAAATTAATAACCTGAAAGACATATAATGAAATATATACATTATATATTTATGATAAAGATCAAATTAATTTACACAACTAAAATAAGAAGAAAATATTTGGATTAATTATCCCAAGTATTTCTATAATAATTGCCTAATGTTACTATATTAGTGAATATTTTAATTGATGATTAAACTATAAAGCAAATGAAACAAATGCAAAATTACTTCATACAACAATGAATTAAAATTACCAAATCAAGTAAATCAAGAATTAAACTACATAGAAAATAAAAAAAAAGAGACAATTACTCAGAGGTTTTCACGTGAATTATCATCATCTTCTAAATCCTTACATCAAACTTTTTCTGACTAAGATTAAAAAAGCTGAAGAGCAAGTGACTTTTCTACTTTTGATTATTGTTATTGACCTTCTTAGTGGGGTTTCTCTGTAGATTAATGTCCCCAAAGATTGAACATTGTGCTCGATAAAACAAAGTTATACTCCACTTCAAATCCTCATTCAAAGTCCTATTGACAGCACACATTATTTTTAATCTCTCATACTTTGCAAGGCGTTATTGAGTGCTCATAGATCTAATAATGACTAGATCAAGTTGTGTGATTAGCAGTAGATTCTTTTTCTGGACCGTCTTGACCAATTTCTCATCCAACCACTCTCAGGGGTGGAGCCAGGATTTTAATTCAAGGGAGGCCAAGACTAAAGATTAGATATATGTCTCTAAATATTTAAGTTAAAAAAATCTAATATAAACATAAATATAAGTTCAATTCAATTCATAATCAACATATTTTAAATTAGAAACATTCATAGTAAACACAATTGAATATAAGACAATCTTAAATACATACTTTCATTTTTTAAGCTATGCTTGATGTTGTTTCATAGAATAAAAGTCATCTATTATCGCATTTATAGTGAATTTTTCAACAATCTCCTTTTCAATATAAATAATCATGTAATTTGTGAGAAAATCATCTTCCATTTTGTTCCACAACCGTTGGTCATGATGGTGCCGGCCAACCAGTGACTGTTGGGGGATCATATTAAGCACGTGTTTAATAAGTTGTGTCACGACATATATATATATATATATATATATATATATATATATATATAAAAGCATAGTCATACTCCTATATCTTATATTCTTATATTCCTTATAATTATATATACCATATACATATATACATATATATATATATATATATATATATATATATATATATATATATATATATATATATATAAAGCACTAGTCATGTCACTCCTATTCTTTATATTCTTATAATTCCTTATAATTAAATAATTAACTGCGGAAAGCCATGACATATATACATCAAAAGTCTCTATGGGTATAGTGTTATATATACAACGAAACTACAACTCAAGGTAAATTATACAAGAGTTGTTCATACAACAAAAAAAAAACTAAAAAAAAACTATCTAGTCTTGTTGTTTTTTCTTTATTTGCTTATCCTTTTTTAAAGGGTCTTGACCTACTTTTACTATAGAAATACGGAAAGGGGTTAGAACATAAAAATTCTTAATAATATACATGTATTTCATGGCACTCATTAATATAAATCACCTATAACATAATCAATAACTACATTATACAATCGCCCATATAACTGTATAATGTATAGAAAATCTAATGTATCTTGATATTACACAATCGCCCATACAACTGTATAACGTCAACTTAACTTGGCAAATTGATTTTCTCGCTTCAATGCCTAATTTAAGACTTAACTCATCCTAAGGCTCATGTTAGAAAGTTTAACTCACTTTACTACACTTACATAAAGTTGATCATATTCCTCATGTTACTTGACAAATAGTTTAGCTCATTATTTTGTCATAGGTAAAGTGTTGTATTGACACTTTCCTCTCACAATCACCTCCTAATCAAAGAGTTTAACTCACTTCTTTAATAAGGATAATTGTACTATGCCTCCACGTAAACCAGTATAGGAACCAACTCTTAACTAATATTTCATTTCAAGTAATTCTTAACTCTAGAAAAGCTTAGAAACTATAACTTATCTTTATATGTTAGGTGGTTATTTCCTTTGTGAAATTTCCCTAAAAGTATTTTAATACATTTAAGATAGCATATACTAATAATTCCATCAATTTGGGAAACTCAAAGTGTCCAAGAAATGGAGTTTTCCATCTCTGGAACCAGCGCCTAAGTGCTTATTCCCCAACGCCTGAGCGCTAGTTGGACAGAGAAATGCTATGCTTTGTTATGTTGTTGAGCACTTAAGTGCTCGGCACTCAACACTTGAGCGCTGAACGCCCTCCTATGCGTATCAACTCTTTGGGCTACACGCACCTAGGAGCTCAGATGCCAGAGCTTGAGCGCTGATCGCATATTAGCAATTCTGCAGAATTGTGTAGAATTGGTGCTACTATTCCATTGGAACCAAGCAACCTCTAAGCCACAAAAAAATGGATTCAAGGTGAATTCTAATATCACCAACAACTTTTAAAAATGTTGTAACACTTATACAACATATTGATTCATTTAAATTTAGATTAAAACTTAAAATCATATACCTAGTTGTTCATTGCTTAAATTCCCATTCTAGGAACTAATTGACCATAACTAAGGGCCAATCCAATTCTCATGCTCTCATTAACTTGAATTAGCTAATTTCAATAAATGAAAACAAGAATCAAGTAAAGAAAACAAATTTTCACTCTTCAAAAACCTATTTTTTCTTTTATGTAACTAACTTCTAGCATAGAGAAAAGGGGGAAAAAGAGATGAATTTTTAGGTTAGAACCCCTACCTCAAGTGGTTGGTGATGGTGGGAGATCTGCCTTGGCTTTGTTCTTCCCTTTCCTTCTCATTTCCTCTTCCTCCTTAGTTTTCTCCCCTTTATTCTCCTTGGTTACTGTTACTATTTTTGTTCAACCGTGAGAAATGAGTGAAAAAAGGGTGAAAGACTTGAAATATCAAGTATTAAAAGTCAACAACAAAGGCTTCATCTGACTTCTAACCCTTTGATATTTCATTGATACTTCATGATCTCTTAATAATATTTAGATTTAGTTAAATCAAGTTTTTCAGCTTCTAACAACATTAAAACAAATACTAAGATTCATTAAAATTGTTGTTTTACCATTATCATAAATTTTCATATCTGCTGCTAGTCAATCCAGTATTAAATGCACAATCAGTATGTCTAAAAATACCAAACTAACTCTGATTATTCTCAAATTTTAACTACATCATCTTACACCTATTTGTGACTTAGAAACAAATTTTCTAAATTTATTTCCCTTCATATATCCATTTAAGCTATTATCTGAGTTATTTTAAGCTACTTTTCACACTCTAGGTTACAACAAAGTGTCTAAACTAACTCAGTTGGTCACAAAAATAAGCAGATATGTCCAACAAGTATTATATTACCTTTATAATCATAAACTAGCCTAACATGTTAAAAAGAGGTTATTACACTTCACGCCTTAATGACCAGATGTTAAACGAATCCTAACGCTTAGAGCCCTAAATGACCTGAACGGCAGGTATTCGAGAAGTCCATGCTCAGATCATCTATATAAATCGGTTTGACAACCTAAGCCAAACATGTTCCATCTTTACCCAAACACTCATACATACCATACTTTACGGTCATTCTGCTGATCTGCCTAGGTGTCCTTAACCTTGTTGTTGTCTTGCCTGTAGGTCTTCAACAAGTCCTCTTCTTACCTACCAAACTATATCGACTTAGGTCCCGGTCAGTATCTGGAATATTTTCTAATCTTTCATATTTTGTAAGGCTTCTCTGAGTGTTCATGGATCTAAACATAGCTATATCAAGTTGTATAAAAGACAAGATTTTGATTGGTAGATTAACAATGTATAAATGTGAAAGAAAAACAGTTGATGAAAAATGCAAGAATGACATAACTTGTAACATTTACCATAACTTACTGTGCATCATTGAATGCAAGGGAAATGAGGAACAATTGTTTGCCGTGGAAGATTGTATAAGGAAAGAGAAGAATTTCGGGCTGCAATATAAAACCCAGAAATGATGGAGCCTTGTTCATCCATTTGATTCTGACTTTTTTTTAATAATTTTATAATTTTAATTTTAATTGCTAACTAGTTCGAAAGCGTTTTTATTTTCATATGTGACAATTTTTTTTTTTCAACGTGGCATGGTTTTTCTAATGTAGTGACACATTCACACTTTTTATTTAAATTGTAGCATATGTCACATGAAAATTTTTTGGAGCACGTATTTGACACATGACAACATTTTATATATATACTACCATGTCAAAATAACACATGCCATAATTTGAAGGCAGATATCTTTTCTTTATATATTATATAATTCTTTAGGTGCTTATGATATTATTTTTTAATAGAAACATAACACGTATATTATTTTTTAGCTACCCTGATAATTTCACAATGTGTAGTTATTTGTGCTCCATAGCTATGCTTTGTTGATTGCTTAAGTCTTTAGTTGTATGCATATTTGAAGGGTTTTATGCTGATATTTGTAATATTCAATTCTGATATCTTCCTATATGATTCTGAGCAAATTGTGTTTATTCTGTGATTGATTAAGTGGATTTTCTATTCTTATTGACTTGGTGATTTCTCTATTATAGGAATGACTCAAAACAAGCTGATATCGGGAGCAATTGAGCAAAAACTGGAAGAGAAAGTCAAGTGTGAAGTTCAACATCTCACGTCGCGGCGTGGCATATGAATGCCGCGGCATGGTGCATCCCCTGCATCAAGTCAAATAGCTACGCATTTTTGCACGCCGCAACGCAGGAATGTAATGTCGCGACGTCCCTGACCTAAATTGAAGTGCGCCGTGGTGTAGGCATGTTAATGCCACGGCGTGACTTTATTTTTTGGGCCTATAAACACGTTTTTAACATATTTTACAAAGACAACTTTTGAAGTTTAGAGAAGTTGCGCTAGGTTTTCATGTTCTGGGCTGATTGGAGGTCTAGGAAGGTTTGGTTGGAGGTCATCTTCTTCATGGAAGGAGATTCAAGCATCAAAGCTATATCTATGAGCTTCCTTCATCTTCTCCCTTTGTTTTTCTCTCTTCCCTCTATCTTTTGAGCACTGATTTTGTTGTATAATTTCGTGTTCAATGTTTAGTTGAGTTGTATTTAAGGATTACTTTAGATTTTTGTATGAATATTGATGTTTATGTATTACTTTGAGTATATATTGATGTTTGGTTATGTTCAATCATATAGATCTTAATGCTCTTAATAGTTTGATAAGCTTTTAAGTGATTTGATGAAATCTGACGAACCTAGACATAGGAATTTAGATTTGAGATTATATGTATGGTTGATGCATGTTCGATGAGTTCAATTGGCTTAGATAAATTGATTCGCTAATGAGATAGAAATATATATCTTAGCCATGCATAACGTGAGTTTGAGAATAAATCGTTCATTAGTGGATTTTACTCTGGTTCTCATGGAAGCATAGTGAGCTAGGTGAAGGAAGTCAGGGTTAACTGACCTAGACATAAGCTTTTAACTAAAACGGATTCTTAAGCTAACTTAACTATTCATCTATGCTGCTTGAAGGGTTGCATAGTATTAGTTGAAGTATAAGGTGAAGAGGGATTTCCTAAATCTCTAAACCATTATCTTTACTTTCATTTATTGCTTTTCTGTCTTTAGATTTAGTTTTACTACAATTTCTTCTATTTTATATGTTCTTGAATAGAATTACTTACGCTATTGATTGATATTTCGTATTAGAAATCATTTATCCTCGTGAGAACGAACTTTTACTCTGTATCTATATTACTTGAATGACCCGTACACTTGTGGCCTAATAAAGAGACAAACTATTGAATTTCTGAAAAAATACCTCTGTACGTTAATGTACATACTGATAATTTGGAAAGAATACAAGGTATATATAGGTTCAAGATCCTAAACTAACTAACTAATAGTCAATAGCCAACAAAACAAACTAAATATAAATCTGATTACTAACAGAATTATATATATAGAATAGATCCTAACACCCCCCTCAAGGTGGAAAGTGGATGGAAAGCACTCCCAGCTTGGATAGTAAGGACTAAAAAGCAGTAATCTTTTAAGGCTTGGTGAAGATGTCAGCGATCTGATGTGAAGAAGATATCGGGAGAAGATGAAAGAGCTTAGCTTGCAATTTCTCGCGAACAATATGGCAGTCAATGTCAATATGCTTCGTGCGCTCATGGAAACTAGAATTAGAAGCGATGTGTCGCGCAGATTGGCTATCACAATAGAGAAGTGCTAGAGTAATATGAGAAACATAAAGGTCTTTCAGTAAAAAGGACAACCATTGTATTTCACATGTAGTGGAAGCTAAGACTCGATATTCAGCCTCCGAGGATGAACAAGAAACAGTGTTCTGCTTCTTAGATTTCCACGAAATGAGAAAGGAACTGAGAAACACACAATAACCAGTAATAGATCGACGAGTAGTAGGACAGGTTGCCTAATCTGAGTCGCTAAAAGCCTTCAATTGTAAGGCAGAGTCTGCTGGAAAAAATAATCCTTATGTTGGACAACCTTTAATGTATCTGAGAATGCAAAGAGCAACATCAAAATGGGGTTGTGTGGGAGCTTGCATAAACTGCCTGAGATGTTGAATAGCAAAGGAGATGTCGGGCCTTGTTGTGGTGAGATACAGCAAGCGCCCAATTAGTTTTCTATAAGAAGTAGGATCATGAGATGGAGCAGTGGTATCATACAGTGAATTGTTGCCTTTGATCATAGGGGTTGAAGATGGTTTAGCTGCAAGTAAGCCTAACTCAGAAAGTATGTCCAATGCATACTTTCGTTGGCATATATGAATTCTTTTTGATGTGCGAGAGACCTCGAGACCCAAAAAATACTTGAGATGTCCGAGGTCTTTAATTCTGAATTTTTGATGAAGTTGTTACTTGACATTGGAGATGTCCGAGGGTGAATTTCCAGTGAGGATAACGTCGTCAACATAGACTACAAGAGCCGTGAAGGAGGAGCCATGTTTCTTGGTGAAAAGAGAGTGATCATAAGTAGATTGAGAGAATCCAATTGATGCAAGGAAGGTGGAGAGCTTATCAAACCACTGACGACTGGCCTGCTTAAGGCCATAGAGGGACTTTGTGAGACGACACACTTGATTGAGAAATGTTGGAACAAGGCCAGGGGGTAACTCCATGTAAACCTTTTCATGAAGATCGCCATGTAGGAAAGCATTGTCAACGTCTAGTTGTTGTAATTCCCAATTATGGATGGCAGCCAATGCAAGTAATAATCTGACAGTGGTTAACTTGGCCACAGAGCTGAAAGTATCCAGAAAGTCGACTCCTTCTTACTGTGTATACCCTTTAGCTACTAGGCGGGCTTTATGTCGCTCAATAGATCCATCTGCACGATGCTTGAGCTTAAAGATCCATCTGCAACCAATAGGAGTTTTGCCTCTTGGCAATTCTGTAAGATACCAAGTCTGATTTGCTTCAAGAGCAGTTAACTCATCTTTCATAGCTTGTGTCCATTCTTTAGATTTAATGGCTTAGTTGTAGGTGTTTGGTTCAACCATAGCAGAAATGGCAAGAGTATATTTAAGATGCAAAGGGGAGAGGGAATGATAAGAAAAAACAGAAGATAAAGGATATAAAACAGTACCTTAAGGTGAAGACTCACCGTTGCATTGTAGTTGGCAGTGGAAGTCCTTCAAATATTCAGGGACCTTTCTCATTCTTGAAGACTTTCTAATGATAGGTGTAGTCTCGGGTGAAAGAGACTCAGCATCATTTTCAGTCAAAACATTATTTTCAGGTGCATCATTGGTGTTATCACAATTATTAGGCAAATTAATAGGAGCATGGTTATGTGTTGGGGAATCAAATAAAAAATTTAATGAATCTGAAATAGTCGTACTTGATACATATTGATTTGCAGATTGTGTAAAGTAAGGAAAAACATGCTCATAAAAGATGACATTTCTAGAAATAGATATTTCCCTTGTATGCAGATCGAAAACTATGTATCCTTTGGTTCCAAACTTGAATCCAAGGAAGATACACTTCTTAGCTTGTGGGTCAAGTTTGGACCTATTGTGCTCTAAGGTAGAAACATAGCATAAAGAGCCAAAAACCTTTAAATCAATAAGAGTAGGTGGTTTTTTATATAACATCTCAAAAGGTGTCCTTTGATTAAGAACAGGAGAAGGCAGTCTATTGATCAAATGGATAACATGTGTAACAGCATATGACCAAAAAGGTTTAGGCAAGTTAGATTGAAAAAGTAAACTTCGAGTCACATTCAAAATATGTGAATGTTTTCTTTCCACAACTGAATTTTGTTGTGGTGTGGCAACATAAGAAGTATGATGTATAATTCTATATTTCTTATAGAGATCAGGGAAAACAAATTCGGATCCATTGTCAGATCTAATTGTTTTAATAGTAATGTCAAATTGATTCGAACAATAGTGATAAAGTTTTCCATAATAGTCCTAGTTTCAGATTTAAGTTTCATAAGGAACAATCAAGTATGTCTTGTAAAGTCATCCACAATAGTAAGAAAGTACCTATGTCCATGTAAAGAGGGAATAGAAAGAGGACCTCAAATATCCATGTGAACAAGTTCAAATGGCTTATATGTAACCGTAATACTAGAAGAATAGGGGAGTTTATTTTGTTTTGCCAAATGGCATGCATCACAAACAATATTTTTGTTTATTTTGATATAAGGAAAGTTTGTACATACTTGATCAAGAACTTTAGTAGATGGGTGACCTAATCTTAAGTGCCAAACATCATTCACAGAATTCATATTATTTACAAACACAGAATCAATAGCAGCAAAGCATGAAACAACAGTTGAAGCATGTGGTCCCTTTAGGTAATAAAGTCCTTTACACAAATCAGCATGCCCAACATGTCCTGTATATAACAATAAGTTTGATAAAAGGTAAGTTTGCAATTCATAGTAGAAACAAGTTGAGAAATAGAGATTATGTTAAAAGTGAATTCAGAGATATATAGAACATTGTATAACCAAAGTTTCTCAGAAAGTCTAACACAACCAGAGTATTTTGCAAGAATAGTAAGGCCATTTGGAAGATTAACAGTAACAGGTTTAATAAAATGAAAGGAAACATAAAGGGAGTGATCATTTGTGACATGATCAGTGGCTCCACTATCAAGAATCCAAGTAGCCAAGTTAGAGGAGGAGTTACTTGAAAAAGTATTCTGCTGTTGGGAGGATGACTCATCATTAATACCTGAATTAATCTGACTGATAGAATGTGGAGGTCTGAGACTATACTGCTATAAAGCTATGATTATTTGCTACAGCTGGTCAGGGGCCAACTGAATTCCTTGAGAAGAAACAATCCCTTCCTTGTGAGTTTATTGAGGGAAGGCATTGAAGTCTGTAGTATTGTGTTGTGTTTCCTCGGGTATAACAAATTACGAACAGTAGAATTCTCTCTTGGCTTAAAACCGAGAGGGTATCCATGCTTTGAGTAACATTGATCCATTGTGTGTCCAAATTTGTTGCAATAAGTGCATTGTTTGCTCATGTAATTGTTGCCTCTTCCTCTTTCAAAATTCCCATCTCCTCTGCATAAAAATCCATTGCCTCCCCCTCTACCAAAGCCTGCACTTCCTCTGCCTTGGTTATTTGGTGGCCTCCAATTGCCTTGAGTGTTCTGCTGATTCGAAGAATTGAAAAGAATCTTAGAGTCACTGGTACCATTCCCTTGAAACTGTCCTTCTTGTTGCAAGACTATGCCATAGGTTTTATTGATAGATGGGAGGGGCTCCATCATCAAGATATTTGATTTAATAGTACCATAAATTTCTCCTAGACCTTTCAAGAAGCATACCACTTGCTCAATCTCTTGTTTCTTCTGGATAGATTTGATCAATTCACAGGAACATTTCACAGCACATGTGCATTCGGGGGTAGGGCTCAACATGTCCAATTTATCCCACAAGATCTTCAACTCTATAAAGTACTCAGTGACACTTCTTTCTCCTTGTTTGATTGAATGTATCTCTTGAATTAGATCAAAAATTCTGAAATAATTCCCTTTTATAAACCTTTCTTTAAGTTCATCCCATAATTTCTTGGCATTATCTATGTAAATGGTGCTCTGTGCTAGTTGAGGAGAAATGGATCGAGTGATCCAAGATACTACCATGATATTGCACCTCTGCCATGCCTTGTGGTTGGGATCATCTTTTGGTGGCATTGGCAGTGTACCATCGACAAACTCCAGCTTGTTCTTTGGCCATAATGTTCGAAACATGCCTCTGCTCCATGTGTGGTAGTTGGTTTGATTCAGAGGGGGAGAGACAAGAACCATGCCAGGACTTTCTCCTGGATGAAGGTAATAAGAGCCGGTAACATCTTGTGCCTCGTTTTTTTGGGGAGTTGATTTAGTGGTCTCTGCGTGCACTTTTTCTTCCGCCATGGTAAGAAAAAATATTCAAAAAAGAGAGAAGAAGGTTGGAGAGAATCTTGACAAGAAGGAAAGGATCGAAGAAAAAGAAAGGATGAACAATGTGATCTTAGAGTTGCGGAAGTCAGGCGGGATGAACTCGCTCTGGTACCATATTGGATTTCTGAAAAAATACCTCTGTACATTAATGTACATATTGATAATTTGAAAAGAATACAAGGTATATATAAGTTCATGATCCTAAACTAACTAATAGCCAATAGCCAACAAAACAAACTAAATATAAAACTGATTATTAACAGAATTACATATATAAAATAGATCCTAACACAAACATACCCCGTCCTCCATTTTAAAGATTCCATTGACGGGCAATAGAAATAATACACATGTGCTATTTTTATTAGAGAACAATATTACAATTATCTAAAAAACTTTAATTAAATTTTTTCCTAAAAAACTTTTTGTAATTTTTTGTGCATTCAATTGTTCATATAATTTTGAATCATCAATGATGGTTAAATAAAATCCTATCTAAAACTGTAACTCTAGGATTCAAGCTCAAAACACTTGTGTATGAAAGTGAGTATATATCCTCATGAAGAAAAGAGTGAATAAATGTAAAGAAAGAGAACGACTCTAAGATTTTTTTTTTTCAAGTATGTTTTAAAAATTATGTGATGTCACATACACAATTTCGAGAACTATTTAAATAGAATATAATAGTGCGGTTTATACAATCTTACAAATTTAGATGATTGATTATTTATAAAGGGCGTGTCAAAATTCTAAGCAACTTAAATTCTTAAGAATAAGTATGCGTGTTTAAATTTTAAAAAATAAATAAAAATTATTTAATTTTTATATTTTTATAGTTGAATGAAAATTAATTTTTTAAATAATTAAATAAATTAAATTTCTAAAATATCTAGTGATTTTAAAAAAATTAAATAATTAATTTTTTAGTGTAAATTTGAAAAAAAAATAAACCGAAGGTAGCGTTGTATAATTTAGGGATAGGGAGGGCCAAAAAATGCAAGTTGCGAAATAATGGAAAGCAATAAGTCAATGTATATTTATGGAATAAAGTGACCCAAAGCGATATAAACCAGCTGGTTTCAAATGAACGCAAACAGCGACACCATCTAATTAATTGCATTTGCTAAGCTTTACGATACAAGATACATTTGTCAACTACTTCATTTAAATGTTATTGTGCCGTATACGCCTCGCCTTAGCAATTAATGTGTAGAAACAAACTCAACCAGTGAAAAGTTTGCACACAACCAATAACAAAATGACAACATATAGAAAATGGGACTCACTGTCAAATCAACTCAGCAAGAATGAAGAACTTAGCCGTATATTCGGCTTGCATCAACCCGGCTTCAAGACCTTTGCATTTTCAATTCTGATTTTTTTTTAATTATTTTTTCTCTAATCACATTTTACACTCTTCTTGATATTATTAATTATATATATATATATATATTTTATTTATTATCTCATTTAATCACAATTTTTTTAAAAATATAAATAATAATACACTCTTAAAATAGAGTATAAGAATAATATTTTTTAAATTTTTGTCTTCTTTTTATTTTTCCATCACTTTCGTGCTTTAAGTTTTCTCACGTATATTTCTCTCTGTAACCAATATATACATGCCTTCTTTGACGCCACAGAGTGTGTTTTTTTAGTTTAAATATTTTAAAAATAAATTTGAAGTATTAAAAGATATATCAATATGTTTAATAAATTTTTTTATTAATAAAATTTAATTAAATTCAATAAAAAATGATTATCAAATCTCAATTGGAATGAAAATAATTTTTTTTTGATAAAAGTCTATTGAAGAACATTTTTTTTTTAATTTTATTTTAAAAATAATTTTAATCTTTAATTCAAATAATATTTATTTTGTCAAATTTATTTTTGAGATGAAAATTTTCAAATATAAATTACGTTAAGATAAATTTATTTTTAATTAAAATTAAATTTAAAAAATTAAATTAATTAAATCTTAAATTTATCAATTCTAATCTAAACACACACTTCAATACTTCTTTCACCATAATAGCCTTCCCCAAACAACAATAACAAGAGGAAGGATAACATTGACGTGAAAATGGAATGGATGTCTATGCTTCTCTGGGAGGCGCAGAGAAGAGCCAAGAACAAGGAGTGCTGGAACGCTTTGAAACAAAGACTTGAATTATTAGATCTCGCATTTTGACTCTCTAAGAACCTTGGTTGAGGACAAGCAATTCCCTTTCACAGTGTGACAAATTCAAATTGAGTTATATTTTCCCAGAATTTATTTTTCTCTTTCTTTGACATGTAAATTTATTTTGGGAAAATGTTAACACAGATTTTCCACCAAAAATAAATTGGTGCAGACTGCAAAAGCTCAACTCTTTTTCACACACTCCCTCTCTTCTCTCTATTTTTGCAGGAAAACTATGAATGAAGCTGTCAATGGTGGTGATTGAGTAGTAGTGTCTCTCTCTTTCTCGTTGATTTTCTATTTCTGGTTCTCCAAAGAATTTCACAACAAATTAATATACAGAACAAAAGGAGAAGAGAAATAAAAGAACATTTTTTTATAACAATGTGGTATCAAAACCAAACTAAGGGAAAACTTCAAAAAACCCTCCTAAAATAAGGGTCATGTACACTTTAGTTCTGTTACTTTAAAAATGTGTAAAAAAGATTTGTTACTTTGCGATTTGTGCAAATTAATACAAAATGGTAACAGACGTTAAAATTTGGATAGAAACGCACACGCGTGCGTTACCTGAAGTGACTTAAGATCTTCGAGAGGTGAAAAAGTGAATTGAGTAATTAAAACTTTTTCGCAAATCCTTTTTAACACAAATTTCTAGTAGCAAATATAATGAATATATAAAGATGATTAAGTGCTTTAAGAATAGTAAATAAATAATTAAGCAATAATAAATAAATTGCAACAAATAAAGAGATAAAGAGAAGAAAAGTAGGCACGATATTTATCATAATGATTACCAACCACTTGCTTGTGGCTACGTCCACTTCCCCAAACACGTTCGAATTTTTTTATTCAATACAAGCTTAAAACAAGTGTTTTGCAACTTTCACACAACAGGATACCTCACCCTATTTACTAGAGGGATACCTCACCCCCTTTGAAGAATACCTCACATTCTTTACAATAAGGGATACATCACTCTTTTACTGAGGGATACCTCACCCTCACAATTTCACTAAGGGATACCTCACCCTTTACAAAAGCAGAAAATAGATGAAATAGAAAACTCTCACAAAGAACAAATGATACAACTTGAAGCACTATGGAGCTCTTTAAGGATATCTCAAAGTTTTGGCAAAAAGAACATAAAAAATATGTAAAATTGAAAACCACATTTTAGCACAAGCAAAGAATGATTCTGATTATTGGGCTACCTTCAGAAGAGACCCAAGGTCTCTATTTATATAGCAATGAAGAAAATAACCGTTGGATACAATTAAAACACCATTAAAATCAAATATGACCGTTTCTTTCCAATTCAGACAGTTTCGTAAAATCCATTTCTGAAAAACGTTATTCGAATGCCTTATGAGGTATTCGAATAACTCATTTTGAAAAGTTTCGTGAAAACCAGTTCTGAAAAAAGTTATTCGAATACCTTAATAGGTTATTCGAATACCACTGATTTAAAATGTATTTGAGAAACAATTCAGATAAAGGTTATTCGAATACCAAGTGTGGTTATTCGAATACCACTTTGAAAAACTGAAAACGTATGGATATTGAAACATGGTTATTCGAATACCATATGGTGCACTCGAATACTCCTAAGACAAAAACAGTTTTAACACATTCGAATGAGCAGAAAAATGATTTTTTGTATTTTGGAAACTTATTTTGAAAAGCATTTCTTTGCAACCTAAACCAATGAGATATCCAATAAGTCTCCTTACAAAGATCCTAAGTCCTAAAGCCATTCTTGAAGGTCTTGGACTTGGTCTTCTCATTATCTTCATGTTTGTTATCATCAAAATCATTATCCATGATAGCTAGCCAATTATATGCGTTGCACGTGCACGTCTCATATACAGATTGTCAAACGTTGTGCAATAGGTGATGGGGTAATTTGGGTAGGGTAATTTGGGGAGGAAACTTGGTTTCTGAATTTCTCAAATACGAATCCCTAATTTCTTCCCCAAACCTACCTTATTTTCCCCATTCCCTCCGCCCTAATTTGGCCCCCAAACCAAAGCTTGAAGGAACGCCATTGCTCGTGCCATCGAACCGTGGTGGAGCACCTCTGTTCGTGCCACCAAAGCTTGAAGGAACGCCCTTGTTCGTGAGACCAAATCGTGGAGTAAGGGCTTTGTATAGTGAATCTAATTGAGGTAAGTATTAGTCAGACTTGAGTGACATTATGTTGAAATTATTTTTTAGGTTAGGGTTATTAGTGCCTGTTTATTAGTGATTTTGGGTTTGTTCGGTTGGTAGGGGATGCATGTGGTCTATGGTCCGCAAATGTTGTCGTTATCATGGTTCTTTGTTACTGTATGTGGTCCCAATTGTTGTCCCATTTGTGTGTGAACTTGTAAGTGTTACTGTGTGTGGTCCTAAATGTCTAATTTGTTTATGTGGGAACTTGAAAAAAAAATCCTGAAATATACATGTGATCTACACTTTGTATAACATGCTTTATAATATTTGTAAGCTTTATGAATGAGTAGGAAAACATGCTTGTAATAATAACATGTTTCTTTACACTTTACAGATGACTTTGATAACAATTTTGTTACATTATGGAGGGAAATTGCAATTTAGCTCACCTATGGGGTATGTAGGGGGTGTGTGTCATAGAGTTTACAACTTTGATAGTGACTTGTTATCTAGCACACACTTGTCTACCTGTGTAAGAAACAATGGGATTGGGATGGGAGAACCTCAATGTCTGTGGTATAAGTTTCTTGGTCAGCCTTTTACCCATGGATTAACAAAAATATTTGATGACGATGATATTAGAAAGATATGTAATATTCTGGAGAAAAGACCGAACCCAACCCTTCAAGTATATATTGAGCATGAGAGTGACCATAAAACAGACCCAACCCACTTAGAACCTAACCCCAAACATGAATGTGAGTTAGAACCTAACCCAATTGCAATTCTATCTAATCCTAAAAATGAGAGTGAACCACACCATGATGACCATCTTGTTAGGAAAAAAAGGAAAGAAAAGGAGACAGGAAAAGAGAAGCAAGTACAAAAGGGAAAAAAGAAGCAAAAACTAACCCCTATGAGAAAAACCAGACCTGTAAACCTTGAACAAGATGGTGATGTTGATTTAACTGGTTGTGATTTTGAGGACAGTGATGAGGAGATTCCTGACCTATTTTTTGAGGACCATGCAAGGGAAGTTGAGGAAGAGGAAGAAATGAGAGATTGTATAGGTGTTAATAATGAAGTGAATGATGAAAATGAAGATAATGGTGAGGGCCAAGGACATGAAGATAATGGTGAGGCAGGACAGGCCAACAAGGACAATAATGTTGCAAGTCCTGATACTAGACCTCATTGGGATGGGGAGTATCAGTCTGAGTATGAGGATAATGATACTCTAATTACTCCCATTGGTTCTGATGTAGAAGAACCAGAGGTAATGAGGAAGAGGAGGTTTCCAGAGTTCAACCAATACACTGACATGAGAAGGAATATAAAGTTGCAACTGATAATGAAATTTGCAAGTCATACAGTTTTTAGGGAGGCTATAAGACAGTTTTGTATTGAGAATGAGATTGATTTTGAATTCTTGAGGAATGAGAGCACTCGAATATCAATATAGTGCAAGAGGGGTTGTGGATGGAAAATGTACGCTGATAACTACACAAAGTGTAGTTATTTATGCCCCATATCTGTGTTTTATTGATTGCTTAAGTCCTTGTATTCATGCATATTTGGAAGGTTTTATGCTTATATTTGTTATATCTAATTCTGATACCTTTCCAGTATGTATTTGAGCAATTTGTGCATATTTGATATGTGATTAAGTGAATTTATATGTGTTACTGATTTGGTATTTTCTCTATCATAGGAAGGGCTCCAAACAAGATGATATGTGGAGCAATTGAGCTGAAATTGGAAGAGAAAGCAAAATCAACATTTCAGCAGACAATGCCGCGACGTGTACTGTTCAATGCCGCGGCGTGGAGATCGCCTGCATCCAAAGTCAGAGGCTACGAAATATTGAACGCCGCGGCGTGGGAATGTCAATGTCGCGGCGTCACGACCTAACTTGATACGCGCCGCGCATGGGCAAATCAATGCCGCGGCGTGCCTCATTTTCTTTGAGTCTATAAATAGATTTTATTAGATTTTGTAAAGGGAGTTTGGAGAGCTCAAGTAGATAGTTTTAGGTTTTAGAGGAGCCACGACTTTGTGCTTCATTTATGGGCTGATTGAGGCCTAGGGAGGCTAGGTTGGAGGTCTTCTTCCTTAAGGAAGAGGATTCAAGCTTCAAGGATCTCATCAATGGCATCCTTCCTCTTCTCCCTGAGTTTTCTTCTTCTCCTTTATCTTTTGAGCACTGTTTTGCTCTGTAAATTCGTGTTCAATTGATTAGAAGCTGTATTTAGGAAATACTTTGAATCTCTATATGATTATTGATGTTTATGTTATCTTTTGAGTTTCTATTGATGTTTAGCTTTGTTCTTCCATGCCTATGCTTAATGCTTGTTTCTGTTTGATCAATAATTGCATGATCTTAATTGATGCAAATGAACTAGACATAGGGATTTGTGGAGATGGACATGGTATGGTTGATGCATGTTCGACGAGTTCAATTGGCTTGGATGAGTTGATTCGCTAACTAGATAGAAATATACCTTTTAGCCATGTATTAGCGTGTGTTTGAGAATAGATCGTTCATTAGTGGAGTTTACACTAATCCTCATGCAACCATAAGAACCATAGTGGATTAGGTAAATGACACCAGGGTTGATCGACCTAGATATAGGCTTTTGACTAAATCAGATTCTCAAGCTAAACTAACTAAGCATTGATGTTATTTGTAAGGATTGCATATCATTAGTATGAAGTAGGAAGTGAAGAAGGATTCCCTAGATTTCCAAACCCCTATGTTATTGCTTTGGTAGTTTAGATTTAGATTAATTGCTTTTCTTTATTTGATATGTCCTTGACTAGAATCTAGCTGAGCTATTGGTTGCTACTTAGTAATGGAAACCTTGTCCTCGTGGGAACGAACTTTTACTTCGTATCTGTATTACTTGAACGACCCGTGCACTTGCGGTGCACAAATGGTCTAACATACGCCTCCAAGACTCATCAAGGAGATGCTTTCCAAATTAAGTCATGGTATAACCAGGAGCATGCAAGTTGTGGATGGAGTAACAAAAATACCAAGGCCAATGCAAGATAGTTAGCTGCAAAGTACAAAGACCACATCCGAGACCACAAGAGGAAATGGGAAAATGAAGCTTTCATTAATCAAGTGGCCAAAGAACGTAAGATTTTTGTGACAAGGTTCCAAGTGTATAGGGCTTGCAAGATGGCCATGAAGCAGCTTCAAGGCAGTGCAGCAGCTCAATATTCTTTACTATGGAATTATGCTTTTACAGTCTTACAATACAACCCTGGTTCAACAATGCTGATCATAAAGGACAACAATGACTATTTTCAGAGACTCTATGTATGTTTGGATGCTGCCAAAAGAGGTCTGAAGTATTGTAGGAGCATAATGTCATTGGATGGGTGCTTCTTGATGGGTGGCTTTGGGGGTCATTTGCTAGTGGCAATGGCAAGGGATGCTAATGATAACATGTTCCCTGTTGCCTATGCTGCAGTTGAGGCTGAGTTGAGAAATAGCTGGATGTGATTTTTGGAGAGGTTGCTTAAGGATATTGGCTCAATTGAGGAGAATGATTGGGTGTTTATGTCAGATAAGCAAAAGGTAACTAAAACTAGACATCTTACTTCATGTGATTTTGTGTTGCACAAGTTTGAACTCCATATTTTCTGATTTCTTATTTCATGTGCTTGCAGGGTTTGAATTCTATACTTGAGGACATGGGGGTTGAACACAGATTTTGTGTTAGGCATCTATATGCCAACTTCAACCTCACATATAAAGGACAAGTGCTGAAAGATATTCTATGGAATGCTGCAAGGGCCACTACCAAGCCTAAGTTTGACTTTCACATGTAAGAAATAAGAAAGATGAATGAGGGAGCAGCCAACTGGTTAGTTGCAAGAGATGCTAGCACATGGTCAAGGCATTCATTCACTGCACGGGCTAAATCAAGTAGTCCATAATCACAATGATGGAAACCATAAGGAGGATGTTAATGAAGAGGTTTGCTACAAATAGAGATGGGATGCTCAAGTACCAAGGGCAAACTTGCCCACATATTCAACAGAAGCTTGAAAGGTCAAAGGAAGAAGTTGTGTTATGCATTGCCATATGAATGGTAATGGAAAATTTGAAATAGACACATGGCAAGGAAGCAAGAAGGTAGTAGATTTGGTGAGCAAGACTTGTTCTTGCAGAAACTGGGACATAACAGGTATAAGACTGATTTGAGAGATATATTATTGGTATCTTCTGAAGTGAAATTGGACTAGTTTTTTTGTATCTCCTGCAGGTATCTCATGTGCACATGCTGTGAGTGCCATTTATGCACAAAGGAATCAACCTGAGAACTACATTGATGACTGTTACAAGAAGGAAACTTTCTTGAAATGCTATGAAGTGATGATCAACCCTGTACCTTCACAGGAAGAGTGACCACGTCTTGACTATGATCCAATACTCCCTCCTTCGGTTAGGACTTCTATTGGTAGACCAAAGAAGGCTAGAAAAAGGGCCACTGATGAGCAACCTCAAAACCTAAACAAGGTATCTAGGGAAGGAAATCAATGCCAATGTGGGAATTGTGGCATGTGGGGTCACAATGTTCGTGAGTGCCCAAGACCATTAAATTCAAATAGAAAGATACATAGAAAGAAAAAAAAACAAGTGCAGGCAGTGAGTCTGTTCCATCTGCTCCATCTAAGGCTCCAAGTGTAGATGCATCAATTGGTTCTAGTGCTACTTGTCAAAGTGGTCCTATACCTGCTGTGAGTGACCCAAGGGTACATGAGAGTTGTGGTCCCAACCAACCTGGCTCCTAAAGCTCAATCTCCCCATTTAGGAGACACACACGTACTTTGACAAGAATGTGCACTCTGACTCAGCCTAGTGAAGGGGCATCAACATCAGGGGAGTCCGCATCAAGAATGAAGACAAGGAGAAGTGGGGCACGACTTACACAATAACTTTCTGCATGGGGGCTTTGGTTTTTTTGTTTCTGTTGACTGGTATTGGGGCTGGTATTGGACTGTGACAACTATGCCTTGTCACATGCCATTTTTTTTTTATATATCAGGGTCAGTGGATTGTATGGACCCTGTTCGTAAAAATTTGTACTAAGATCTTATTTTGTGAATGTTGACTAAGATCTTATTTTGTACTCAGAAAGAATTTACTGATTAATATAAGTTTATATATTCCTCACATGATCTTATTACTGATTACATGATCTTATTTCTGATTATTGTGACAACTAATTATTGTTAAATGTTGAATGATAGTGATTGTGATAGTGGCAGTTAGTGGTATTGTGATAGTGGCATTAGTATATTGTTAAATGTTGAATGTTTGTTATTGTGATTGTGATAGTGACAGTGGTATATTGAAATGTTGAATGTTAAATATTGTGATATTGTGATTGTGATAGTGACAATGATTGTGATAGTGGCAGTGGTATTGTGATAGTGGCAGTGGTATATTGTTAAATGTTGAATGTTCCCCACAGGTTTATTCTGATATATTGAAATTGTGCTTCCAGTAGTTCTAATTACTTAGTTATAATGAACTTGTGCTTCCATTAGTTCCCCACAGGTTTATTCTGTTGTAATGAAAATTTGGTGGTTAATTGAACTGATTGAGATTGTGCTATTGTATTGTTACAGTGATTGGTGGTCAATTACGGTGATTGTTCATATCAATTGCACAAATTCATTGTCAATTGAGAAATGCTGCAATAATTTCATTGAACAAGGTAAATTACATTGCTTAACATATTGACTTCTTACATTCAAATTCATAACATATAACCTCTGCTAACTCCATCTTACTTACATTAAACATCTCTGCAATCCTACACTAAACATTCCAAAATACATTGTAGCATTCATCAAAACTTTCCTTTGCCAAAGACCAATAAACCAACACACAAAATGACTATAGCAAGCATCATCCAATGCATCATATACAGTTGATACTTCTATGACTTCAGCTTAGCTTTTTGTGATTCAACCTTAGCATTTAACACACACAACTGAGCGTTCTTTGCTTCTAATTCCACATTTAATTCATTGTTCCTTTTGAGCAAAGTGTTGAAGATTTTTTCAACTCTTCTCTCTGTAGGTGGATCGTACCAGGCAAAGAAATGACAGTCATCTTTGGTACCATACCTGCTACAACCAAAGAACCTCCGTCCTGGGTTCCTTTCAGTCCATGACGTTTGCAGCAGACAAGGAAGGCCACAATTGCAACTTTGAGTATGGCCACCAATGCATGTTGAACTCTCTGAAGACTGGGTCTGTGTCATTTTCTCCACCAGGTTCGAGCTCAATAGCTGCTCCCTCACTTTGGGTCAATTGTTGCAGAGCAGTAATGGAGTTTTAGGGTTCGTAATTGGAAAAATCAGAAAGAAGCACACTTTTTCCTCCATGTGCATGACATGTGCAATTACCTTACCCAAATTACTCCCATCACCTATTGCACAGCATTTGGCAATCTGCACATGAGACGTGCACGTGTAACGCATGTGTGCGTTTTCATCCAAATTTTAACGTCTGTTACCATTTTCTATTAGTTTGCATAAATCACAAAATAACAGGTCTTTTTTGTACATTTTTGAAGTAACAGGGTTAAAGTACACATGACCCATAGTTTAGGGAGGTTTTTTTGAAGTTTTCCCCCAAACTAATGAAAAAGGGTATCAACAAAAACGTGTAACAAAAAACTGAAACATGGGTTTTTTTTTCCCTTGTTCAAGCCAAAAATGAATTGTCTTACTTAGCCATAAATCACTCTGGTTTTTTAATTGCAAAAGCAGAAAGAGAATATAGAGAGAGATAATAATGTTTATTACTAGTGTGATGAGCTTTTATAAACTGAGAGAAGAAGAAAAAAGGTTTAAAAGTGAAGAAATGTGATGGAGTAATACTATTTATCGCGAAGGAATTTTTACGAAATAGTTCATGAATAACAAAATATAACTAATCATTTATTTTAATAATTATAACACAATAAAGTAAAAGAAAATTAACCAATAAAACACAACACTTGTATCTCACTATTTAAATTTCGTGTATCGTTTCATGAAAATCAGTTCGTGGAATTAAGTATTATCCTTTTATTTTATATTTTGCTGATTTGAGAGGGTCTCATTTTCTATATGTTGTCAATTGTCATCTTGTTATTGGTTGTGTGCAAATATTACGTGTTGAAATTGTGTCTTAAAGAATTGCTAGTTCATGTGGCTTTAATGGTGCTTTAAACTTGCATGGCCATTTGAGCTCCACAATTTTGGTGGCGTATATAATATCATTCTGGTGACAAATCTTGGGACGGTTGGTTCTTCAATGCAAACAAGATTGCATTCCGTTTCTTTTTCTACAAAAATCACAAACATTTATGTGATCGTCAGCTGCAGTGGTTTATGCTATGGCCTACCATTCCCTCTCAGCTACCATTCGCAACGACTGAACAAGCCTTGGTGTTACTTACTACTATATAAAATAAAATAATTGGAGATTGTGGAAGACTTAAACCGAGGTTAATAATAGCCGTAGTTGTTCATTGTTTGAGTCTGGTCGGCCTCAAACCGAGGCCCATGTGAGTTTTTGTTATTGGGTTTAAACCTAAGCCCAAGCCTAACATTTCTTAGGCTCGTAGCAAAGAGTTAGGTCACTTAGTAAATTTAGGTTTTATGTTTAACTCATGTAGAGTTTTTCTTCTTAATAAATAAATAAAATAAGAATTCGGGTGAATTTGGCACAATTTCTATGAAAGCAGATTATCTTCATAGAGTAGAGAGGATAAATAATGAACAATAATATAGAGTCTTTACTGACACTTTGTGTCTGGACTCAATGTTTGAATTTGCTCTTAAACTTATTGATCCATAAGTTAGGTCTAACTCGGCTAATTAAGTTTATGAACAACTTAACCCATGAACAAGTGTAATGCTATCTATATAATTATTGTAATTATAATTATGCATAAATATTCATAATAACTTGATATGTATTTACGTAGTCCAATTAAACTTTGTCGATAAACTTAGATAAAGGTACATGTATAGTTATATAAATTATAATTGTAACCCAAAACCATGTAAAGTATGCGTACATATGTGCTCCACGAACTCTAATTAACCTGATATTTCAGTGGGATCAAAGATTTACCACGATTGCCATTCCCTTGCAGCATCACAAATAATCTCAATCTGAATGTCAAGAATGAGAACAAAGTTAGGCTTTTCTTTTTCCCTTTTGCAGGACAACGGATAGGGTTCATCCATCGCCAGTGTCATTCCCATGTACGTAAGCCACTTGGATTTTATCGTTTTCCTAGTTTGGTACCTAGGGATGGCAACGAGATAGAGTGGGGACGGCTAACAACTTTTTCGCCCCTCGCTTCGAGGATAGTATATGCTTTTGCTTTCATCTCTATATTTACACGCGTATTTATTTATTATTATTTTTATAGTAAATTGAAAAAAAATAAGAAAATTAAAAAAATAATATTTTGATAATATTTGAGTAATAATGAAGTTTTTTTTTATAATTTTATATAGAAGTGTTTTGATAATTTTATTTGCGGGTACGAGGAGATCCACCTCCACTCCGTTTATTAAACGAGAATAACATAAACAAGTATTTATATCCGCAATACTCGTCTTCGTCACAGGTATTACCTGCGAGTACCCTCAAAGACGGGTAAAATTGTCATCTTTAACGGTACCTCTTAGTTTATCCATTATTAAAATTTGTATTAAGATTAAAATATAAAATGCCACAACAAAGCTTACAACAAAATTATGTGTATTTTGTTGGGAAAGATACCAAATAAAATCACCTAATACAAGGCTAACGGATAATTTATTATCCCATGATTCGCCTTTTCTCACACTTTGTATAATCACAATGAGACAACAAAAATATCTTTCATTATAAATTAATGGGATTACAAAAGTAGTAATAATAATCTCACAAAAATATTGGTGGCTAAACTCTCTTTTGATTTTTCTCTCAAAAGAATTTCTCTCTCACACAAGTGAGGATTTCTTTTCTTTCTCTCAAAACACTATTGTTTTGGTTTTACTCCGGGATGATTACAAATGAACAAAGGTAAGGCTTTTATAGCTAACACTCTAAGCTAATTAATGGCCATCATATACAGAGAGTTTTTCTCCATTTCTTCTCCTTAAAAGTCTCTCATAACACTCTTTCTTTGTATTTACTATTATTTTTCTTTATATCTCCTTATTTATCTCTCCACTAAAGAAGGGAAACCCATCAATCTCCCCTCCCGATTTAGGTGGAGGGCTCCAAAGAGATCCAATTCTTCTTTTGCAAAAACTCGTACTTGTCCTTAGGTAAGGACTTTGTCATCATATCTGAACTATTGTCATCGTATGGATTTTCTCAAGCTGTAATTGCTTGATTCCAATATATCACGTATCCAGTGATATCTCACATCGATGTGCTTCGACCTCGAGTGAAAACTCGAATTCTTGCTCAAGTGGATTGCACTCTGACTATCACAATGCACAATGTACTTCTGTTGTTCTTGCCCTAACTCATGCAAGAAACGTTTCATCCATAGCATTTCTTTGCAAGCTTCTGTTATTGCAATGAACTCTGCCTCTGTGGTAGACAAAGCAACACACTTTTGTAGCTTTGATTGCCACGATACCGCTCCCCCTGAAAATGTAATCAAGAATCCAGAAGTAGATTTTCTGGAATCAATATCTCTAGTCATATCTGCATCTGTGTAGCCGATCAGTTCAGGTCTTCTACTCCCAAAGCATAAACTCATTTTGGAAGTTCTTCGGAGATATCTTAAAATCCACTTTACAACATTCCAATGCTCTTTTCCTGGTTTAGACAAGAATCTACTAACAACACCAACTGCATGTGTTATGTTTGGCCGTGTGCATACCATTGCATATATTAAGCTTCCAATAGCTGAGGCATATGACACCTTGCACATTTCCTCCTTTTCAGTTTCACTTGTAGGACTTTGCTTTGAGCTAAGCGTAAAGTGACTAGCAAGTGGAGTAGCAACTGACTTTGCTTTCTCCATGTGAAACCGCTTCAATACCTTTTTGATATATTTTTCTTGTGATAACCACAACTTTCCTTCCTTTCGAACACGAAAGATGGTCATACCAAGAATATGCTTTGCGGGTCCCAAGTCTTTCATAGCAAAAGACTTCTTCATTTCTTCCTTTAGCTTGTTGATCTTGTCACTATTTTGTCCTACGATCAACATATCGTCAACATACAAAAGTAGTATAATGAACTCACCATCAAGAAATCTCTTGACAAAGACACAATGATCAGAAGTAGTCCTTCGGTATCCATGCTCAATCATGAAGGACTCAAACTTCTTGTACCATTGATGCGGTGCCTGCTTAAGTCCATATAAACTCTTCTTCAGGTGACATACTAGATCTTTTTTGCCTTTGACTTTAAATCCTTCTGGCTGCTCCATGTAAATCTCTTCTTCTAGATCGCCATGAAGAAATGCAGTCTTCACATCTAGTTGCTCCACATCTAGATTCAAACTTGCAGCCAGACCAAGCACCACCCGGATGGATGACATCTTTACCATAGGTGAAAAAACCTCTTCAAAGTCAATACCTTTCTTTTGACTAAAGCCTTTCACGACTAATCTCGGCTTGTACTTGGGTCGTGAGTTATTCTTCTCAGTTTTCAACTTGTATACCCATTTGTTTTTGAGTGCTCTTTTACCTTTTGGTAACTCTACTAACTCATAGGTCTGATTCTTATGCAAGGATTGCATTTCTTCTTGCATGGCTTTCAACCACTCCCCTTTGTGGTCATCCACCATAGCTTCTTCATAAGACTTTGGTTCTCCCCCATCAGTGAGTAGCACATATTCCGTTGCAGGATATTTGGTTTGTGGTTTAGGTATCCTGATCGACCTTCTTAACTGGAGCTCTTGAATATCCTGTTCTCCGCCCTCATAATTAGTACCACCGTTTCTGTTACCATCAGCTACTTCTTCAGTTGGATCGTTATCAATTGGAGATTCATTTTCTGCATCTCCAATATCTTCTATTGCATCTCCCCCATAAAGCTTTGGAAGAGGAACTGGATCCAAGTTGATTGGATGTTCTCTAGAACTAATAGGCTTAACACCCTTTTGAATATCTTCAATATTCTGGTCTTCAAAGAAGATAACATCTCTGCTTCTAATAATCTTTTTCTCGACAGGATCCCATAGCCTGTACCCAAATTCTTCATTTCCATATCCCACGAAGATGCATTCCTTCGACTTGGAGTCGAGTTTTGATCTCTCATCTTTTGGAATATGAACAAACGCTCTACAACCGAACACCTTCAAATGGTTGTAGGATACATCTTTATCGGTCCAAAACTTGTTTGGAACGTCACCATTCAACGGAGCTGAAGGGGATAAGTTGATCAAGTCAACTACAGTCATCAGAGCTTCACCCCAAAAACTCTTGGGTAACTTGGCATAAGATAACATCGTTCTCACCCTTTCAACAATATTTCTGTTCATCCTCTCAACCACTCCATTGTGCTGAGGTGTCTTCGGAACAGATCGTTCATGCCGGATTCCATTACTCACGCAGTAATGTCTTAAAGCTCCCATAAATTCTCCTTCATTGTCAGTGCGAACACACTTTACTTTTCTACCAGTTTCTCGCTCAACATTAGCATGAAACTGTTTGAATACTGCAAACACATGATCTTTTGTTTTAAGGGCATACGCCCAAACCTTCTTGGAGTGGTCATCAATAAAGGTAACAAAATACCTTGCACCTCCATGAGTACTAGTTGTCATTGGACCACAAACATCAGAATGCACCATTGGGTCTTCTATGTGGGGCCTTGTAGCAGAATGAAGCTCTATGTTGCTTTCCAGCCAAGCAATGTGTACATGGCTAAAGAGACATTTTCGATCCTTTCATACCTGCCAATGTATCTCTTTTGGCTAGAATTTGAAGCTCCTTTTCACTCATATGTCTGAGCCGTTTATGCCATAGCTCGACTGAGGAGTCTTCTCCGAGAGCATTAACACACTCATTATTGACTTTGGCTTCTATCACATAAAGAGTGCTTACTTTCTTGCCTCGGGCTATCACCAGGGAACTTTGTGTTAGCTTCCATTTCCTATCCCCAAACACACTAGTATAGCCTTCTTCGTCTAGTAGGCCTGTGGATATTAGATTGAGACGCATGTCAGGAACATGTCTCACATCTTTCAATGTTAGTAGACAACCGGTGTTTGTTTCTAGGCAAACATCTCATTTTCCCACAATATTGGATCTATTATCATTCCCCATTCTCACATGACCAAAATCACCGCTTGTATAGGAGGTGAAGAAATCCCTTCGTGAGGTTACATGAAATGATGCACCGGAATCCACGACCCAACATGTATCTTGTGATGTCAAATTAATATGACCATCATTGCAAACAAAGATTACCTCATCTCCATGAAAAATGGTAGCGGCTATGTTACTCGCATCACCATTTTCTCACTGCTCTCTTTTGAGCTTCCTGCATTCTCTCTTCATGTGGCCTTTCTTGTGACAGTAGTAACATTCTACATCTCTTCTTATCCTCAATTTTCCTCTGAACTTATCTCTTGACTTGCCCCTTGACTTGTCTCTAGTATTGAACTTCTTGTTGTTGCTTCTTCCACGATACTCTGTGACAAGCACCTCAGACTCTGTCGGCATTCCTTGTTCCTTCCTTCTTGATTCTTCATTGAACATGCTATCTTTTACTATGTCCAACGTTAGAACACCTTGTGGTGTTGGATTACTCAATGAAATCACAATTGTGTCCCAATTGTCTAGCAAGGAACTGAGAAGTAACAATGCTTGCAATTCGTCGTCAAGCACCATCTTCATATTGGTGAGTTGATTCACCAATCCTTGAAAATCGCTCAAGTGTTCAAAAACACTTCGGGTCTCTCTATACTTGAGGTTCACTAATCGTCGAATAATAGAGGCTTTATTCTGGGCCGTCTTTCTCTCGTACAAGGACTCTAGTTTCGTCCATAACGTGTACGCAACTGTTTCTTGCGCTATATGATGAAAGACACTCTGATCTATCCATTGTCGAATTTACCTGACAGTTTTCCTGTTCATCAAATTCCAGTCATCATCAGACTTGTCGTCTGGCTTCGTCCCTTTATTTTGCAAAGGCTAGTATAGATCTTTGCAGTAGAGGATGTCCTCCATTCTGGGCTTCCAAATGGAGTAGTTTGAAGAGGTTAACTTAATCATTGTTGCTGATGACGTCGAGGTTGACTTTTCCATTGTGAATAACACAAGTTAAATTGCGTAATGAATCGAAGCTCTTGATACCACTTGTTCGGAAAGATACCAAATAAAATCACCTAATACAAGGCCAACGGATAATTTATTATCCCAGGATTCGTCTTTTCCCACACTTTGTATAATCACAATGAGACAACAAAAATATCTTCCATTATAAATTAATGAGATTACAAAAGTAGTAATAATAATCTCACAAAAATATTGGTGGCTAAACTCTCTTTTAATTTTTCTCTCAAAAGAATTTCTCTCTCACACAAGTGAGGATTTCTTTTCTTTCTCTCAAAACACTATTGTTTTGGTTTTACACCGGGATGATTACAAATGAACAAAGGCAAGACTTTTATAACCAACACTCTAAGCTAATTGGTAGCCATCATATACGGCGAGTTTTTCTCCATTTCTTCTCCTTAAAAGTCTCTCGTAACACTCTTTCTTTGTATTTACTATTATTTTTCTTTATATCTCATTCTTTATCTATGCACTAAAAAAGAGAAACCCATCATATTTAGGAACTGGGTTTTAGAAGGAAATGAAAAGAAGTGTTTATTTTTTTATTTTGAGTAAATACTTTTTATATTTAAGATTTTTTAAAATAAAAAAATAAAATAAAAGATGATTATACAACTGTTTAATTATTATTTATTGATTTTTATAAATATTTTATAATTTTTTAATTTAAAAATAAAAAATAAGTTTTTTTTCATCTTAAATCTTCTATTCAAACGTACCTTTTGAATAAATCCTTGGGAACAGGAGAGTAGAGCTAGAGCTATTGTCCAACTATAGAAAAAAAAGGGAATAGAAGTAGTTCAAGTGTTAACTGTGATCCGTGACTCAGCTCAGCGTGTTGCGTAATTCGACGATCTACCATAAAAGAAGACAAATGGATAAGTAGTAGAGCTTGGTGCCACCTCATGTTCTAGAGTTAGCTTATGGAGTTGAAGTAGACACCAATATATCTTCCGTTTTATGCATGGCTTATCCATCTGCAACTATTTTAAAAATTGTTATAGTATTTAAAAATTGATAAAAGATGTTTTTAAACAATTTTATACTTAAAAGTTATTTTAACTAAAGCCACTGGATTTTTGTCTCAACTAGTAAAATTAGGATGTGATGTATCGGAGGTTTGATTTTATATTGTATTACATTTTCTTTCTCAAATTAAACAGTTTGTACTTTTTAATAAAACTTAATTAATTCTCTTAATGTAAATATTGTCAAACATAAGATTTATTTTCTCAAAATTAATTATTTTAAAATAATTTTCCACCATTTATTCAGAGTAACCACGTATATAATTGTGTTCTAACTCCAATGGTTGTATCATTAAGAGTGTCAAACTTTCAATCTTCACGAAACTAAACTTCAGTATATTACCATTGGTGAAGACTAAGACACAGAACTAACTAGTTTCCACTGTGACCTGTATGTGGGTAAGGTGAAACTCTCCATAATTGATCATTTGAACCTAGCTAACAAAATTAATGTTAAAAATTAATTTCACCTTTGACTATCAGCATCAAATTAAATACTAGTAAGAAAATTATTAAGTAAATAATTTCTTTCACATCAAATCTTAACTAATGTATTTGATTAATCCTGCAAAAAAGGAAACCTAATAGAGAAGTGGAAGATTGAAACTGAAGAAAGCGATTGTGAATCTAGTTGCAAATGAAATAAACCCATTCTTTTTCTTCTGGAGCTATTTAAACTGAATTCTTAACCAAATGAAATGTGGAAAAAGGTTCCGGGTCAACTTTCTTGCCTATCTGCATACACGGGTAAATTAATTGATTAATCTGTATCCATCAAATAATTATATTGAAGATAGTTACGAGACTTGTTCATGTGGCTAAGTATGACCAAGCCCACTTGTTCAATTCAATTGCTTCACCGCTCAACTGGAGAGTACTAATATACATGAAGGTTCCAGATATGTTGGAAAATAAATGTTCATATTGTTTGAAAGTGGGGAAGTTAAAATATTGAGCAGATCTAAAATAATTGACTTAAAAAGGAGAAACAACAATAACATGTCGGATATTATATCTCAATTCAAATTTTAAGATATTAAATTTATGGATTTAATCAAATATAAAATCTTCAATTTATTTATTTTTAAACAATATGGGACTTGTAACTTGCAATTGAATTCACAGCACATATACCTATACATATATAACCTTTTGATTTCTTCTTGGTGATTGAATTTGATTTTGAAAGTCTGCAAATGGGGAACTAAAGAATGGTATAGGTTTTATTATAATCCAAAAGTTCGCCAACTCGAAGATTAGCAAAAATTAGACTTACATGCATATTTAATTTTATAATGAAAGAAAAGAAAATAAAATAAATTTGAAAGAAGAAAAAGTAGATTCTTTTATTCTTTTCCACTTTTTTTAGACCAATGATCTGTTTTTCATTTTTTTTTTGTTCCGCTTTCTTTCTTTGTATATATTTTAAGGCTCATAGGAGGATTGATAGCCTGGTAAATCACAGAATAAGCAGCATGATTAGCTTTAGTTAGGTTTCAATGTTTCATGAAAAGTTAGATACGTATATAGTGGTTTTCTCTTTGTATAATTGCTGTTAAGTGTATTGAACTAGGAGATAGGTACCTGCAAAGGGATTCCAACGCTCAAGTCAGACAGTATACAAGTAGGGTTTATACAATTAGATAACAGATACCTGATTAGGTTGATTTAGCCTGATATATATAGAGCGTGACTGGAATCATGATAAGATCAGTATTAAATACAGGTATTTAGGATTAGTATCATGTTAATGATTGTCTTCCTTTTGTCATTAGAGAGTATTCTCATAATGTAGGAATGTAAATACGATGAGCATCCACTATTAGAGACAATTAGGAATCCTATAATCTTGCAAGATCATGATTGACAGTTATGAGTATCTGTGTAGATCTAGTTATCTGTTATGATCCAATGCTGTAATCCGAGGTCGTAAAACTTTGACCAGGGTATCGATGGCGGAGTTCAGGGATACGCGTGCTGGGTTGATCCTATTGGGTGGGGTCCCGAATCACGGTCCAGAACAGTTGCCCTCAACTTGGCGCTTAGACAAAGTCTGAGTGTCAAGGTAAGTTTCATCGGGATCACTAGGCACGTGTTGGACAAGCCCTAGCTTTTGGTGTTAGGTTTCGTGATGTCTCACACTGATGCCGAGGTCCATAAAATACCTCTGAGGTTGGAATACTGTCAGAAACCGCGATAGGTTCTTGCCAACATTTCTGTTTCTTAATCCGAGGTTTAGTTTTAGTTGCCCCCGTGGGTGATTCACAAGGTCTTTTCTTCTTCAATAACGTCCATTGCGACTTGGGCTCCTTGGAAACTGTTGCTTTAACCTTCTTGGGAATTAAGGATCCTTTAATGGAGGATGTCAGCTTCATATTGTTTCCCAACCACCCGCTGCTCTCGTAACCAATAGGAAAGGGAGAGCATTAAATGCGAATTTTATGGTTTGATAGGTTCTCTTTCCTAGGAGCCAATCAGAACGTTTCATTCCCTTTATAAATGAAGAATGTTTACGTTTAACATTGGTAATGCCCTTCTGTGCTTCTATATGTGTTCTGATCTATTCTTAGAGAATGGCCTCTCCTTTCTTCTTCGTGCGTTTCTTGAGAGCTTTGCCTCTTGTGAAGACTTTCTTCTTGTTCTTCCTTAAATTTCTGAAAGTTTATCATTTCCTTCATAAACTGTTCATCTACTAGATATCTCTCTTTCTCAGTGTATTAATGGTAGATATCTCACTCTTCCAGCGTACGAGGGTGTATTCGATCTACGCTCTGTCATTGGGGAGATTTGTGATACTTGTCATGTTGGACGAAGACAATTGGAGAAATAGAGCCCTAAGTTGTTCTCCTTCCCGGCAAATCCTCTAAGAGCATTTAGATATGCAGGGGGGACTATTAGGACTGCTCTGTGATTTGAAACAACTTGGGGTGATCATGAAACTGGTTAGGGTACTGGTGGAACGATCTCTTCATGAAAAACTATGCCCCACCCAACAAAAGAGAGTGCACCCGGTCTTTATTATCATGGTAAAGGGAGACAGTGAAGAAGAATGTGGCAGTGGTCTTGGAGTCCAACAGCAGTGTACCGTTCAGTTTGCCAGGATTTTCTAAAGTCAATCCACTTTTTCAAGGGGCCATTTCACAGGGAAGAGACTGATATTGGTTCCAAAGGAAATGTAGATGTGATATGATCCAGGATACTAGTGATGATGTTTACTCCTTCTTCTGAGGTCTTTGGTGGCTGTTCTTTTCTTATATGTTTCATGTCTTAATGTTTTCTTTTCCCTCTGTTCTTTGATGTTTCTTTTGTTCTTAATGTACGATGATGTTTAGAATGAGAATATTCAATAAAATTTCTTTTTTACTTTGAACTCTTCTCTTTTCTTTTACCTTTCGTGTTGTTTATCTTTTTTCGGGGTGAATCCAACACTCATCTTAATGTAATATGCTAAGTTGCCCTTAACTTGGTACTTAGTCGAGATCAGTGAAGTGTCAAGTTTAAATACTTGACTTCGGGGTCTTTGTACCTGGTAGGAGATTTTCCGAGGTGTTCGGTTTTGGGATAGACTTTTCCTCGTTGGGTGAATACCTTGGTTTTGTCCGGGGTCCAAATGATATTTTTGGATTCTTATATTCTGAGGTTACGTGTCTCTTGGCCTACTAGGTAATCGTCTTCTCAATTGCCATAACAACTATAAGAGCCATGTGGCACACTTGGGTTGAATGGACGTGCATAGTACTTCGTGTGTCATGATGAGTATCTTTTCAAATCCAAGCAGCTCAGATGGAATTACCCTCTAACTGTAACCTCTTTAAATAGGGTTTTAGCCTTTTCGTGTTTCATTTCGCTGTTTTTCACTGAAAACTGGTGGCCTGAGGAGATTTTCGACGAGCTTTACAGTAGCGAAAAGTGGTTCTGATACTTTTTGGAGTTTCGAAAGCTTTGATTTCCTCCATTTTCCTTAACTTTCTTCAAGGTATTCCCTTCCCCTTGACTCTATTTTTGTTTATTCTTGTTTCATAAGTGGTTACGCACTCTTTTGGTAGAGTGCTCTTTCCTTTCCTCTTTGTGAACAATAGTGGGAATACTATTTCCCTTCCTTTTAATGGCGTTGCCCTATGGAGCACCTCCTCCATCGCCTGTGTGCGGCGGAGGTGTCCTTCTGAGGCTTTAGCCTTGATGGGTACGAAGGCCAATGCGTGGGTGTGATTAGTCCCTTCTGTTCGCCCATTGCCATGTTTGGATTTTCAAACTTAACAAGTTCTGACCCTAGACCTCTGTGTTTCTTCCAGGAATTCGAATGGTCAAAAAGAGAGCGGCAATGGTAGAACAAAGAAGCCATAATGGAGGCGGTTCATATTCACCGAGGACCAGGGTTGTCATATCCATACGTTGTGGATGATGCTTTTGACCAAATATCCCGTTATCAATCTGGGACAGAGCTGGACAAACTGAAAGATTATTTGGAGCTCATCGAGAATCATGAAAAGGACAACGAGTTCCTGATCTTGTCCCCGGGGAACGAACGGGTATGTTCGACCCTACAAGCGGGGGAACACTTCATGTTCCTGTACGAGGATTTCTTCACGAGGTTTGGACTTCGGCTCCCTTTCAATGACTTCCACATTGCCATTCTTCGGACTCTTCATGTCGCCCCTACCCAGATTCACCTTAATGGTTGGGAAAATATAGTCTTTGAAATGATATGCCGGGTGGTGGGATTGTGATGCTCAGATGGAACATTTTTCTATTTTCACACCCGATATTTTGTTCACGGAACCCGCGCTTATCAACATTCCTAGCTTTCAGTCCAGTCACAACAAGGGAGGACGGTCTTCTTCCCATACTTGGAAAGTTACAAAGACTTTAAGGAAAAGTTACAAATATCTATTCCTCCGCAAAATGGCACACTGTCAAAACTTAGGAAGATCACTCCTCGATGTCATCACCAAACTCAGAATATTACCTCCAATCAAGTCTAAGAAGCTCGCTTCGTCTACTATACAAATTTTAATAATACAAACACAACAAAACAATATAGCAAAGAGGTGAGATTCCCTTCATCAATACCAGTATGGTAGTAAAGAATGATACGAATGATAAAGTCATTCCATACATACAGATATCACAATTATATTCATGTTATCAATTCATAAACAATTCCAATAAACATATATCACAGTAAAATAAACAGTAACAATTTATTATAACAGATATCATCAATATATATGAAATGACTATGTCACACTGTATAAACATTGACCATGCCACAACAATATGTGTACTGACCAAGTATGCATACTGAACCAATCCCTACTCCATAGAGCTAATCACAATTTCAGAGATGAATAACCCAGAAGATCTACCAGCCTCAATGATAATCTATGCCAAGCGCAAAAAGAGATAGTGTTGTCGAGCGCATAATACGTTGCAACGGCTCATCATGGCCAGAGGTGTATAAGGTGAACAATTATCACTATGAATCACTACGCCTTACGGTCCCCTAAGATCCATCATAGATCTCACTATTCGATTCTCATTCACTCCTAGGAAATAAAAGCCATAATAGCCATAGACTATATACTGTTCAATGCACAATAACTCAATGCATAACTCAATTTCATCATTAGACTGTTCCCAAATGAGATTAGAGCAACCGTCCATACAATTGTTTAATATCATAAGATTTATGATATTATATAATCGCCTTTACAATTACATAATATCACCGATACATCCAGGTCTAGTACATTAGCCTTACAACAACTTTAATGTATTTCTCATTTACGCAATACTTTTATCCCGTTTTCACAATCGCGTAACACTTTTGTTATGTTTTCAAATCGCGTAACCATTTTCTGATGTTTTCTCAATCTCGTAAAAATATTTAAATATTTTCCAAATTACGTAGCGATTTTTCAACGTTTTTGAAATCGCGTAACTTAAAAATCACATTTTAAGTCGCGTAAAGTATTTTTCATCATTTTTCAACTGCGTAAAATATTTCTCAATATTCTAAACATCATTTTGGATTTTCTAAAAATTAATACAAATTTCTAACTTCATTTTTCATGTTTTCTCACTTAAGAAATCCTTTCCGTAAATTTTTTACTATTTCCTCCAAAATTATTTTTTCATTTATTTAAATCAATTGTTCTAACTTAAAATTTTCTAACGCGCTTCAAAACCCAACGGGTGAGCTATACGTTAGTAAACTTCAAGTCACCAATTTATTTCTCATTTATAAACTAAATCTACTAATTTAATTAATTCCAAAAATAAGCTTTTCTTACTTTTATATCTCAAAATCCTTTAATTTAAATCATTTGCTATTTTAATCCATTCAATATTATATTTAGAAATACTTTTTGTTCTAATCTACTAATTCTTAGCATATTGGCCACAAATCATTTTGTTCATAAAAAAATCAATCATTTAATCACTTCCTATTTCATTTTTAATTTTTAAAAACCTTTAATCCAATTTTCTTGATTTCTAAATCATCTAATCCATGATTAGTAAAATAACTTAGAATCTTTTGCTCCCAAAAATGATTTTGAGGCCATGTGCCTCCATGGTTCTTTGGAACCAACATACTTTCCTTTGTCATGTAAATCACATCTTATTACATACATAAATCATCATGCATCATAAACACATACTTAAGCATATTATCAAAGCAATAAGCATATCAATCACCAAACAATCATAAATATGGAAAGCCTTAAACAAATAAATGAATACATCCTTATAGATTTTTCACCACACACAAATCCACTTGTAACCACCAACACATGGTTGATGAGGTTAATCTCCCTCTTACCTTTTGGTGATGCCTCCAAAGCTCCTTGTTTTTCTTCTTGAACTTGTCCTTCACCACCAAGAGATTCTTTAAAACAAAAATAAACACAAGTATATTAGTACCTAAAGCTTGAATAAGAAGATCATGGATCAAAGTATGACCTAGATCATGAAAATGAGACAAGTAGTGAAGATTTCATGAACTTCACCTTAAAACCCTTGAACTTAGGCTTTGGAGAAAGTCCTTAAAGATGAATGAATTAGGACTTGACCTTAACTACAAAGTTTCTTAAATTGATGTAAAGATTCAATAAATGAAGTTGGCTTGAATTATTGAAGTGGGGATGGTGTTTAGTGATGCTTGGCCGTGGGGTTTGAGTGGAGAGAAAAGGAGAGAGTTTTTGTTTAGCTTTTGGTTTTTCTTGTTTCTTGATAGAAATGAACAAAAGATGAACAAGTGAGATTTTTAGCATAGAATGCCCACTAAAAGGTCTTTGGCTGTGAGCCCCCTTAGACACCAAGGGAGTGTCCAAGTTCATCCTAGCTACCAAGCTTAGCTAGAAAGTTTTCCACCTATTGGCCACCAAGAGTCTTAGCCACTTTGTGAGACTCACCACCACCATGGATTAGATCAAGGGCAGATAGCCAAAACCTTCACCTCTAAACTTGCTTCCTATTGGTTAAAAAAAAAAAGTCATAGCCATTATGTTGGACTACCACTTTGCTTAGTCTTGAAGTTTTCTTTCTATTGGCCCATACTAGATATTTTTTGGTAAATATTAACCAATGGATGATAACTATTGTATTTTTATTATCAAATAAATAAAATAAAAAAATATACAGTAAAAGAAAATTTCAAAAACTATTTCTGATTTCGGGTTTAGTAAGCTCCCACGGCATTGCATTAACAGTCTAAAATTTTTCGGCTCCAGAAAATTTTTCATTTTTTTGGGTCTGCCTCAGGTCCGCCTTTAGCCCACGAACAATCAAAAATACCAGAATTCCACAAAAATTCTCAAAAATCATAAAAATTATAAAACTCAATAAAAGTCAATAAAATCAGTAAAAATAATTAAGCGTTAACTGAAATAAAAAAAAAGATGAATATTCGGGGTGTTACAGAACCCGGTCGCCTGGAGTATTCCCACTCAGTCGTTTAAGAGGGAAATTCGTCAACTGGATGACGAAGAAACTAAATGTGTTGATTTCTTCAAGATGTGGGTTGACTAGGTTGACAAGATCTGGCCTAAAGAAATACTGGATGCCCTGGATGACGAGACCCTTTGGGCTGTGTTAGGTTGTACCAACCGTTGTCCATGTTTACTTATATATCTTGTTTTCCTATGCTGCTTAACCATGGTTTCTAATTGTCTTTTGATTTTGAAGCGAGCTTGGCTGAGATGTCTCAAAATGAAAACACTCTGGCAAACCTTGAAGCCTTGAGGGCTAGAAGTGAACTAGGGCCATCAAACCCCCCTGCTGATGTTGTGTCAGTCTCCCTGCCCCGTCCAACCGAGGTCCCTATGGTGGAGAGGGAACCGATCCATGTGGAAGATTCCCTTCCCTTGCTTGAAAGACGCAAGAGAAAAGCGGTGGGTGAGGGTCAGTCAAATGACTAGGGTAAAAGGGTCACAGTTAAAGACGACACTAGACCGATCAATTTGTATCACGAGGACTTGGATCCTCGTAAGTTCATCGACTTCAACCTTCTGCATGATGAAATTGCCGCTCATCTGGCCCAACGTAGCAAGAAAGCTACCTTCTCCTGGTTCGATACTTTTGGGCTTTGTCTTGCCGTGGAGACTCAGTACCTGGAGCACATGGTTGAAGAGCATGAGCAGGAGATGGCGGAGAGGGTTGCTGCCACCGAACGGGGTGAAAAACCAAGCTCTTAGGGCAACGGAAGAGGCCGTAAAGGCCAAGAACGATGCGAAAACTCGGGCCGAGATTTAGAGAGCAAGGTGGCCGCTCTGAAGGATGCCGGGAAGTAAAAGGAAGCTAGCTTGGCTGAAGTCAAGAAGTACGTGACCGTACTGCAAGCTGAGAATAAAGGCCTTCGTTCCAGAAACTAACAGCTCGAAAGTAAGGCTACTACCCTACAAGTTGATGTTAGCCAACTTCTTACTGTGTGCATAGAAATTAAAGAGGAGCAATTCTAAAATGCCGTCAACCAAGTTCAACTCTTCAAGCCCAGGGTTGCTCTGGTTTTGGATTCCTTGGACTCCGAGAAGGTGGTTTGGGATGGTCATCTCGTGAGGGTCCAAGTGTTGAAGGCTCTTCTGCCCTGGCTCGCAGTCCAGATCCCGCCATGGAATAATTTTGATTTTCATTTTTGCCTCCTGTGTGGGGTTGTTTTTGTATGAATAATGGTGATTTTTGGGATTTTAATCAATTCCGCACTGTTTACTTGCATTCCTTTGTCTATTTTGGGATCCAACACCCATCGTGTTATTTAGAACAACGACTATAGACTTAGGAATTTTAGGAATTTGGTTGAAAAGAGTATACCGTGATTCAGGTCCAACGCTTATTACCAACGAAAGTTTAGGATTCCCTTTAGGACTCGGGCGTAAAGTAGAAATTAGAACCTTGGCTTAAGAACCGACGTCCAAAACGTTTTTGGCATTCGAGAACCTTGCCTAAGGTAAAAACCTTGTGCGGTGTCCATTGCTAATCGTTAGTATTTAGGGTCCTCCAACTTCAGTGTAATAAAACTTATCTGGGGTCTATACCATTTGTCTTGATATCTTAAGATCCGCTCGTGATTTGTTTTATTTCTAGCGGTCCTTTGTCGAGGTCTTTTAATGCTTACGATTTGGTGCCGGAATTTTCCTCAAGATAGGATTTTTCCTTTGCACGACTTGTTTAACATAAGACAACTCGCGACGGGCACCATAACGACTCGGGATGTCATAATAGCCTTTGGAGGCTTGTGGAAGCTTCAGTACAATGATATGTATCAAAACTGCAATACTTATTTTATTGAGTATTCCAGGCGCCAAAAACTTGTTGTGTTGTAATCGCAAGTGCACGATTTCGTCAAGTAATAAAATTATCGATCCACGAGGACTGAGTTTATGACAACCAATTAAGTTTAATTATGATTATCAAGACAAAACTAGTGATGTAAAGTTGTGATGATAGACAAGAACGCAGAAATTAAAATTTAAAAGTAACAAAGAAGATAAACTTTGGGACTTAAACACGAAAATTGGTATTAAGAAATCAGTTTTAATGAATCTAGGATATGGGTTCACCACAATGGAAATCAACAAGTTTGCGGTTCTTTCCTCTCTTCTCAAACTAGGTTATACTTGAAGGTGAATTATCCAAAAGAATTATTGTTTCCTTTCAGAATACAATAACGATCCAATCTAATCCAATTCCTATTTTCACAACAATTGCATTAGATAGGACCCAATAAGAACAGAGATAATTCAGTTGAAAACCTCAAGAGAATTAATCTCTTTCGTGATTTAAAAGCTCGGTTCGCTTTTTAGGGCTCAAATCAAGAGTCACCTTTCGCTCTTCCCTTAATATCAAAGATCATGCAAACATGTGGCCAAACATATTCACAAACAAATGGTGTGCCCAAAAACTAAATCAAGAGAAACTTAGTATTAAAGAGGTAGAAATTCATGCATCAAACATTGTCAATTGTTCCAATGGGTTACTACCAAATCCTAGAACAAGGAATTACTCAAACATGTTCATTGAAATACAAGCCATAATATATCCAGAACAAACCAAAAGAAATTTCCAAGAGAAGAGGAGAAAAACTCTTGTGAAGCCTTCTTGTCTTTCCTTTAGCTCTTCTCCCAATCCAAGAGTCTCTCCCTCCCCTTGATTCAAGCTTCAAAATCTCCTATTTAGGTCTTCTTTCGTGCCTTGGCCTGGTGTCCTCTTTTGACAACCCTCCTCCCTTTAAAAAGGGAAAACAAATCACTTAAAACTGTTCGTAATGCGAACCACGGCCGTGGTGGGGACCACGGCCAAGCCGTGGTCGCCTGGGAACCGAATTTCTGGCGATTCTCAACCACGGACGTGGTGTACTCCACGGCCAGGCCGTGGTTGAGTCTGTTTTTCTTGTTTGCTTTTTCTTGACTCCCCCGAACCATGGCCGTGATGGAAACCACACCCAGGCCGTGGTTGAGTCTGTTTGTCCTCTTTTTAGTGCACTTTGCTCCTAATTCAATATCAATTCAACTTAGCTCCATTCCACCTCTTTAAGCTTCAATTTGCCTCGTTCCTGCATTACAACACATGCCAAACCGCAGCTTATCCGAACTAAAAGAAAAAACGAATGATGAAATAAACAAATATGCATAAAAGACTATAAAAATGCATGCAAAATGTATGCAAAATGTGATGTGGAATCACACACATCAAACTACCCCAAGCTTAAGATTTTGCTTGTCCTCAAGCAATCACTAAGGCCAAATAAAGATCAGAGCTTTGAAATACGACAGTGAATGAGAAACCCGAAGAACAACGAATCCAAGTAATAGGCATAATCATTCAACCATTGTAGAGATGATCAATGTCCAGTTCAATAGAAGCTTAGGTTCCCTAAATTCATGCTTTCCATCAATTGGGGTCACTCATCTAATCACTCTCAAAGTGTGTAAGGGTAAAGAAACATCACTCAAGCTCCTCAAAAGCACTTTCATGAACTTGATAGGAAACCGAATTTCACTAATAATCAGCATGCATGCAAGAATCAAAAGGTCTTTCAAAAAGGGTTGTAATGGGGCCATGGGAATGATTTTTGGTAGGATAAAGAAAGGAAAGTATGCACAAAGGGTTAGCAGAATTTCTAATCACAAGAACCTCTAGAACATAAATGAAGCAAAGGTATTCTTCAATCAAGAGCATAGCTTCACATTTCCAAACAATTTTCTCCTTTCTTTTCCTTCTTTTTCAAGCATTCATCTCAAAGATTTATTTATAATTTTTTTATTTTTTTATTTTTTTTTTTTTCAGAACACTCAAAAACACATGATTCTAAGCAAGCTTCAAGCCGAGTTTTTGCTCCATTAATCATTCTAGATGGTTACCAACGGTGTATACTCATAGGTACCAAGAAAAATCAATTATGCATAAGGCTCAAAATGGGCAACTAGCGGATGAAGATGTGACAATAAGTTCAAGGCCATGAAAAATACCTAAGATGCCTTAATCACATTCAAGCATGCAACCAAAAATTTCGCTTCAAAATGGTTTCAAATCAAGTTCTAAAGCACTAAATCCAAGAGTACATAATTTCACTCAACAGAAAAGAGGGGTTAATATCAATGTAAAGCACATACCCCTTTTTAGGCTCAATTCTCACCTTTAGTAGCAAAATCAATGAAAAGCACAAAAATAGAGAACCTTATGCTAATTATTGCTATCAAAAGATCAACCCTTGAAAATAGCCTATCACAGGAATAACAATATGGGTTCCAAATTCACTTTCTTTTAAATTGGCACGAAGTTCATACACGAGGATACAAACTTATAAGGGGGTAACAAGATGGTGTGATCATGCAAAAGAATGCAATATGCAAAATGAAAAAGCATGAAAAAAACTAAATGCAACTAAGTATGCAGCATAAAAACATGAAAATAAATGTAAATACTCCACCCCAAGCTTGAGATTTACATTGTCCCCAATGTAAACCATCAAGTTAGAGAGAGAAGCAAAAGAAGTGGACTCACTGTGGTGGAAAGTGATGCTGGCTCATATGCCAGTCATACATAGCACGGATCATGGTCTCCATGCTCTGACCCTGTTGCTGTAGTTGCTCCATCATCGCTCTCTGCTGAGCTTGCTCTGACCGGATGTGGGCCTGGTCGGCTCGAATGAGCGCCTGCTCAGCCTGAATGGCGTCAAGGGAAGTGTAGATCCGATCAAAAGCATCAGAAGAAGTACCTGCAGAAGAAGAAGGAGGCCTAGATGGCCGACCTTGGGAGTGGTGGACGAAGAGGTTGCTTGAACGTTAAGTGGTTCAGCTCATCCACCACCGGCACACGCCGCTTAGCCGGGGTTTCTAACGAGATGGCAAAGCAGGGGTTAGGGAGGGTAAAGGGTGCAGCCGGTCAGGAATAACTAAGCAGTATGACTCTCTTCTCTAACAATCATCTTCATAGCCATACATGCTGTAAGATCAATCCTAGTTCGCCCTTCGGCTTCCACAAAACCATCTAAGTCATACTCAAGATGGTGGGCTATTGCAGTGACAAGCCCACCTATGACTATGGAACCCTCCCCTTTCTTGGCAACTTTGAGTAAGTGCCGAATCATGTGTGACCCTGTGTCCAAGGGAACACTGTGCAACATACCCCATAAGAAAAGGAGTTCGTCCTGACGGACGGCTCCATCGCTATCCCCGCGGCCAAATAAGGTATTAGCCATAATGCGGTGGAGATAGCGAAACAGGGTTGACTAAGGCAGTGGCCTTAGCCTTGGATGAATCATAGCTACCTCCACCGATGCTTATTTGACTCCGAAACGCCCCACATTGAACTCTCGGGAAGACGCCTTTCCCCACCCACCTAAGAAGGAGAAAATGGAGTTAAACTCCTCTAAATTCAGGACATGATCAACATTAAATAGCCGGAAAGTGATTCGGCCTTCTTCACACCCCTCCCTTGCAAAATATTGGCCTCAAGAGAGCTCAAGAATTCTAATGTAGGCCCAAGAAGCGTAACATAACGGGTGCGAGCAAAGGTGCTCCACCCTATGTTTTCCAGCATCCAATTTATCTCCTCAGTCAATCCTAGAGTGTCTAGAACTTGGTCATCTAGGTACCTAGTGTTCACTATTTTTCTTTTGGCTAACACATTGTACCTATCCTTTTGTTCTCTACTCGTAAACACAATGCCATAAGGGTTAGAGTCAGGGGAGTTACCTCTTGGAGGAGCACCTCATGCTCTGGAGGATGAAGTTGGATCCCCACGTTGCCGTTTGCTAGCCATATGAACTATCAATTTGCAGGAGATTTTGCAAAATTAGGAAGCTAGGGTTTCCTTCTTCAAAATTGGGGATTTGAAATGTAGTGCAAATGTGAGAGTTTGAATGTGTGGTTGTGGGTTAGGGAGGTGTGGAATGGTGGATGAAGAAAATGGGTGGTGATAGGAAGGATAATGGTTAAATGGAAAGGGGAGTATGGAGGTTTGAGGGAGAAGAATGGGGAAGAAGAAGAAGAAAATGGAGGTGGAGGATTGAATTTAGGGGTGGATTTGGAAAGGTTTAGTGTGATTTGTGAGAGAAGGAGTGAAGGATGGAGGTTGAGGAAGGTGGCTATGGAGGTGGGGGAAGGAAGAAGAAGAAGATATGGGGGGAAGGAAAGGAGCGGGGGGGGGGGTGGGTTCGTATGGCTTAAAAGGCCACTGTAACACGCACCACGGCCGTGGTACCCACCACGCCCAGGCGTGGTGGATTCTCGGATTTTGAAATTCAGCCCTTTTTTTTTTTTTTTTTTTTTTTTTTTTTTTTTTCATTTCCTTTTTTTTTTTTTTTTTTTTTCTTTCTATTTTTTTTTTTTTCATTTTCATTTTTTTTTATTTTTTTTTTTGAAATCAAGAAGTGAACCACGGCCATGGTGGCCACCACGTCTGGCCGTGGTTGGTTCTCGAATCCCACTTAAACATCATAAATTGAACCACGGCCATGGTGGCCACCACGGCCTGGCCGTGGTTGGTTCTGGAAAATATCTCTCTGCTTCCTATTCACTTTCTCTCTCCCTTTTTTTTATTTTTTTATTTTTTTACATCGAAAACTAATAAAAATAAAAGAAACTTAACAATTAAAATAAACTCGGGTTGCCTCCCAAGAAGCGCTTATTTATGGTCTTAAGCTCGACCCCTTGTCACTTTTAACTTGAAGCACTTGGACAAAGAAGGTTGTGTGTCACTCCCTTCTCTATGGATTCATCAACAAGATAAGACTTCAACCTTTGTCCATTTACTTTGAAGGATCCTGTGGCTTCGCTCCACACCTCAACAGCTCCATAAGGAAACACTTGACGAACTTGGAATGGTCCGGACCATCTAGACTGAGCTTACTGGAAATAGCTTCAATCTTGAGTTGAAGAGTAGCACAAGATCTCCTTCTTTGAATTCTCGACGCAAGATGTGCTTGTCATGCCAACGCTTGGTCTGTTCCTTGTAAGTCTTGGCATGTTCATATGCATCAAGCCTCAATTCGTCCAACTCATGAAGTTGTAACTTCCTTTTCTCCCCAGCCATTTTCATGTCAAAGTTCGGTAGTTTGATGGCCCAAAATGCCTTGTGTTCTAGCTCGACCGGGAGATGACACGGCTTACCATAAATCAACCGAAATGGAGTCATACCAATGGGAGTCTTATAAGTTGTTCTGTACGCCCATAGAGCGTCATCAAGTTTTAAAGACCAATCCTTTCTTGATTTTGAAACAGTCTTCTCCAATATGCTCTTGATTTCTCTATTGGAAACCTCTACTTGTCCGCTGGTTTGGGGATGGTACGGTGTAGCGACTTTGTGAGTCACTCCGTACTTCTTCAAGAGGTTTTCAAATTGTCTTTCGATGAAATGCGAACCTCCATCACTTATGACCGCTTTGGAACTCCGAACCTTGGAAATATGATCTTTTGAATAGCTTCATAACAGCTTTTAGCATCACTCGTTGGGGATGGTATTGCTTCTACCCACTTTGAGACATAATCCACCGCCACAAGAATGAACTTGTTGTTACAAGATGGTGGAAATGGTCCCATGTAATCAACTCCCCAAACATCAAAAATCTCAACTTCCAATATGGGATTCAGAGGCATTTCATGTCTTCTAGATATATTTCCGTTCTTTGACAACTCGTCACAAGAGAGCACAAAGTTTCGAGCATCTCGAAAATATGAGGCCAAAAGAAACCAGATTGAAGAACTTTGGTCAGCCGTCTTTGAGGCACTAGCATGTCCTCCATAGGATGAAGAATGACAACAATTCAATATACTCGACCTTCATCCTCTGAGACACATCTTCGATAGATACCATCAGCACATCTCCGGAAGATATACGGCTCATCCCACACAAAATGCTTCAAATCAGAGAAAAATTTCTTTTTCTGTTGATAATTAATTTCTGGTGGTAGAATTCCGCAAGCTAAGTAATTCACAAAGTCGGCATACCAAGGAGCATCCTCTTCTGAAATGGCAAGTAGTTGCTCATCGGGGAAGGAATCATCAATAGGCAAATTACCTTGCTCATTCACCGGTGGTTCAAGTCTGGATAGGTGATCCGCAACTAAGTTCTCTACCCCTTTCTTGTCTAGAATCTCCAAGTCGAATTCTTGCAAGAGAAGTATCCAAATGGATAAGTCTAGGCTTAGCTTCCTTTTTGCTCATGAGATATTTAAGCGCGGAATGGTCGTGTACACACAATCACCTTTGAACCCACAAGGTATGATCCGAATTTCTCAAAGGCAAAAACCACCGCAAGCAATTCCTTCTCGCAGTTGCATAATTAGCTTGGGCTCCATCAAGAGTTTTGCTTGCATAATAGATGGCATGGACCTTCTTGTCTTTCCTTTGCCCCAAAACAGCTCCTATGGCATAGTCACCGGCATCGCACATAACCTCAAATGGTAGATTCCAATCCGTGACTCAGTAAAATGGGAGCGGTAATCAAAGCTTCTTTCAATCTGCAAAAGGCTTGCAAACAATCGCATCAAAGTCAAATGGAACATCTTTCACTAAGAGATTAGACAACGGTTTAGCAATTTTTGAAAAATCTTTAATAAATCTCCTGTGAAAACCGGCATGTCCCAAGAAACTCCGCACTCCTTTCACATTCACCGGTGGAGGCAATTTTTCAATTACTTCAATCTTTGCCTTATCCACCTCAATCCCTTTTCCGTAAACTAAGTGTCCAAGCACTATTCCCTCTTGTACCATAAAATGGCACTTTTCCCAATTCAAGACGAGGTTAACCTCTTCACAACGCCGCAAGATCTTAGACAAATTGGACAAACAATCATCAAAGTTAGTACCATATACGAGAGAAATCATCCATAAAAACTTCCATGATGTTTGCAATAAAATCGAGAAAATTGCAGTCATGCATCTTTGAAAAGTAGCCGAGCATTACACAAACCAAAAGGCATTCTCCTATAAGCAAAGGTGCCATATGGACAAGTAAATGTGGTCTTTTCCTGGTCACTAGGATGAATGGGGATTTGGTGGAATCCCGAATAACCATCCAGGTAACATAAATATGCATGCTCACTAATCTCTCTAGCATTTGGTCAATGAAGGGGAGGGGGAAGTGATCCTTCCTAGTAGCTTTATTCAGCTTCCTATAATCAATGCACATTCTCCATCCCGTGACCGCCCTTGTGGGAATCAGTTCATTTTTCTCATTTTTGGTCACGCTTATCCCCCTTTCTTAGGAACCACATGCACCGACTAACCCATTCACATGCGAGATTGGGTAAATTACCCCACAGATCTAACAACTTAAGAATTTCTTTCTTAACCACCTCTTTCATATTGGGATTCAACCTACGTTGATGATCAATGGATGGTTTATGGTCAACTTCCATCAAAATCCTGCATGCAAAAGGAAGGATTTATGCCCTTAATATCATCAATTGTGTATCCTATGACCTTTCGATGCATTCTAAGTGCTCTAAGCAATTTCTCTGTCTCTAACTCATTCAAACTAGCACTTACAATGACGGGATAAGAAGAGTTTGGACCAAGAAATTCATACCTGAGAGCTGGAAGGGAGGGGTTTGAGTTCTACCTTTGGAGCCTTGTCCTCTTTCCAATCTTCGGTTTGGGTTTAGACTCAAGCTTTTCTATTTTCGCATTTTTAGGTGGAATTGCTGGGTTTGCCTCTAACAGACGGCATACTCGCTACTTCACCTTCAAATTCTGATGAGTCTCTTCCAACCAAGCACATTTCCAATGGATCTTCCAAGTGCATCTTGATGGTTTCTTCTTTCACTACCTGGTGCAATAAATCAATCCTGCAACAAGAATCCTCAAAAGATGGTTGCTTAATGGACCGAGATATATCAAACTCAACCTTATCATCACCAACAGTCAAGGACAACTTACCATTTTTCACATCAATTATAGCACCTGCAGTAGCCAAGAAAGGCCTACCAAGAATAATGGGAATTTGTGCATCCTCTTCCATTTCAAGTACCACAAAATCAGCAGGAATAAAGAACTTACCCACCCTAATAGGAACATCCTCCAAGATGCCTATTGGGTATTTGACGATCGATCCGCCAATTGAAGGGAGATAGTTGTGGGCTTTAGTTCACCCACCTCCAACTTCTTACAAACAGAGAAGGGCATAAGACTAACACTAGCCCCCAAATCACACAAGGCTTTATCAAACCGGTATTCCCAATCAAGCAAGGAATAGAGAAGCTGCCGTGGGTCTTTGAGTTTAGGAGGTAACTTATTTTGAATCAAAGCGCTACACTCCTCGCTTAATGCTACGCCTCATACCTCTAGCTTTCTCTTATTGGACAGAATATCCTTAAGAAATTTAGCATAGGTAGGCATTTGTTGCAACGCCTCGTGAAGGGTACATTAATGTACAACTTCTTAAGGACCTCAAGAAACTTCCCAAATCGCTTATCTAGCTTGGCCTTGGCCAATCTTTGAGGAAAGGGCACCGGGGTTGGTAAGGTTTTGGGGTACATACTTAGACACTTTCTCATTGATCTCCTCTTCTTCTAAGGGTTGTGTCCTAGTTGTTTCTTTCTCTTCATCCCTCCCATCCTTATCATTCTCCCTTTTGCTTTAAAATCTTCTAATTGCTTTCCACTTCTTAAACTCACACCTTACAATGTTCATTAGGATTAATTTCAGTCATCCCGAAATTTCCCAAGTGGTCTGTTTGAAGAGCTAGCTTGTTGGGCTATTTGAGTTTCTAACATCTTGTTATGAATAGCTAAATTATCAACCTTAGATGTCAACTCCTTAATAGCCTCACTAACAACTTGACCATGGTGCCTAAACTCTTCATTTTGCTTGGTTTGACTCTCTACAAAATTTTCAAGGAGAGTTTCAAGTTTAGACTTTTGTACCTGGGGGAATCCAATAGGAGGTTTAGCACCACTTTGCCCAACTTGATTGTTCCTATAGGAGAAATTGGGATGAGACCTCCAACCGGGATTGTAGGTCTGTGAATATGGATCATTGCGCACCTTCGGTGGAATGTCATAGAAATTATGGCATGATTCCATTTGTTCCACCGAAGTGCTTTGCGAGGAACCACTTTCAGCTTGGCATTCCGCACTCATATGTCCCTGCATTCCACAAATCTCACAAAAGATGTTAGCAGCATTTATGGCATTAACTCCAGCTTTTTCAAGCTTATCAAAGCGTTTATTCAATGAGTCAAACTTAGCCATAATTAAACCAACACTATCTATCTCAAACTTACCTCCCGAGAGTTTTCTCGGGTTGTTACCTCTTTCATTGGCCCACTGGTGATGGTTTGCAGCGACATTCTCAATAATATCATAGGCTTCTGTAAGGCTTCTATTCATCAAAGCTCCACCGGCTGCAGAATCCAGTGACACCTTTGAAGGATATTCCAATCCATTGTAGAAGGTGTGAATAATTAGCCATTTTTCTAACCCATGATGTGGGCAAGATTCCAACACCCCTTGTACCTATCCCAAGCTTCGAATAACGATTCTCCTTCCTTTTGAACGAAGCTTGTGATTTGAGTTCTAAGATGTGCAGTCTTTGAAGGAGGAAAGAATTTATTCAGGAACGCTTGCTCCAATTGATTCCATGTGGTCAATGTGTCGGTGGGTACCGACTTCAACCAAGCTCGAGCCTTGTCCCTTATGGATAATGGAAATAACCGGAGCCGAATGGCATCGACTGAGGCACCTTCAATCTTGAGAGTCTCACAGAATTCCAAGAACATCTCCACATGATCATTTGGGTCCTCCGAAGGTAAACCTCCAAACTGATTTTGCCTTATCATGGATAGTAGGGAAGGTATGGTGAAATTCTCAGCTTCAATGGTTGGCCTAGCAATTCCGGATCGCAAGCCCCGAGCATTAGGTGCTGCATACTCCTTTAGCGGTCTATTGTCCACAGGTTCAGCCATGATTGATGTTGGTTTAAGTACTTCTCTCACTCTTTGTCTTTGTTGTCTTCTCCTTCGATGAAAAGTCCTTTCAATCTCAGAATCTGCTTCAATAAGAGTCCTGAAACGTCTAGAACTTCGCATAAACAAGAAACAAGTCAATTGCAAAGAGCACAGGAAGAGAAATATCCAACGCAGAAATTCAAATGCCTAGAAGAATCAAATTAAATCTGAATTGATAGTCAAAGAAAACACAACACCCCGGCAAGCAACGGCGCCAAAAACTTGTTGTGTTGTAATCGCAAGTGCACGATTTCGTCAAGTAATAAAATTATCGATCCACGAGGACTGAGTTTATGACAACCAATTAAGTTTAATTATGATTATCAAGACAAAACTAGTGATGTAAAGTTGTGATGATAGACAAGAACGCAGAAATTAAAATTTAAAAGTAACAAAGAAGATAAACTTTGGGACTTAAACACAGTAAATTGGTATTAAGAAATCAGGTTTTAATGAATCTAGGATATGGGTTCACCACAATGGAAATCAACAAGTTTGCGGTTCTTTCCTCTCTTCTCAAACTAGGTTATACTTGAAGGTGAATTATCCAAAAGAATTATTGTTTCCTTTCGAATACAATAACGTATCCAATCTAATCCAATTCCTATTTTCACAACAATTGCATTAGATAGGACCCAATAAGAACAGATAATTCATTGAAAACCTCAAGAGAATTAATCTACTTTCGTGATTTAAAAGCTCGTGTTCAGTTTTTAGGGCTCAAATCAAGAGTCACCTTTCAGTTCTTCCCTTAATATCAAAGATCATGCAAACATGTGGCCAAACATATTCACAAACAGTTGGTGTGCCCAAAAACTAAATCAAGAGAAACTTAGTATTAAAGAGGTAGAAATTCATGCATCAAACATTGTCAATTGTTCCAATGGGTTACTACCAAATCCTAGAACAAGGAATTACTCAAACATGTTCATTGAAATACAAGCCATAATATATCCGAACAAACCAAAAGAAATTTCCAAGAGAAGAGGAGAAAAACTCTTGTGAAGCCTTCTTGTCTTTCCTTTAGCTCTTCTCCCAATCCAAGAGTCTCTCCCTCCCCTTGATTCAAGCTTCAAAATCTCCTATTTAGGTCTTCTCTTTCGTGCCTTGGCCTGGTGTCCTCTTTTGACAACCCTCCTCCCTTTAAAAAGGAAAACAAATCACTTAAAACGTGCTCGTAATGCGAACCACGGCCAGGGGGGACCACGGCCAAGCCGTGGTCGGTTCCGGGCCGAATTTCTAAAGCGATTCTCAACCACGGCCGTGGTGTACTCCACGGCCAGGCCGTGGTTGAGTCTGTTTTTCTTGTTTGCTTTTTCTTGACTCCCCGAACCATGGCCGTGATGGAAACCACACCCAGGCCGTGGTTGAGTCTGTTTGTCCTCTTTTTAGTGCACTTTGCTCCTAATTCAATATCAATTCAACTTAGCTCCATTCCACCTCTTTAAGCTTCAATTTGCCTCGTTCCTGCATTACAACACATGCCAAACCGCAGTTATCCGAACTAAAAGAAAAAAACGAATGATGAAATAAACAAATATGCATAAAAGACTATAAAAATGCATGCAAAATGTATGCAAAATGTGATGTGGAATCACACACATCACAATACTTATTTTATTGAGTAGGTAAAAGGACTAAGGTCCATACATTGTCCTCCCATAACAATTGGGGCAGATCAAACATGAAGTGAACTAGAAGACTAGGCCTTGGAAGGCACTTAGCTGTAGTACTTTCTAAGTTTGTCTGCGTTCCAGTAGTTCTTTACCAGCTTGCCTATTAGTGCCTCCAGTGTGTAAGTTCTTTTGCTGGTGCTGATCAAGATACGATAGAGACCTTCCCAATTAGGGGTTAGTTTCTCCTGGGAGGCACTCCTTCTGTCGATGTTAGCCCTACGGAGTACTAGGTCGCTTGGCTGGAACCTCCTAGGGATGACCTTCTCTGCTTGATTACGGCATCGCGTATATGAGTGATGCGTCTTCTTTCTTCAAGTAGATCCAAGTCTTCCCTGATCAAGCTAGGATTATTACCAGGTGAGAAGTACTGAAGATGCCAGCTTGGTTCTCCTATCTCCACTGGGATCATTGCCTCACATTTATAGGTTAGCTTGAAAGGAGTTTCACCCGTTGTGGAATGAGGTGTGGTTCGGTAGGCCCATAGGACGTGGTCCAACTGCTCAGCCCAGTTTCCTTTGACTTTGTCCACTCTTCTCTTTAACCCCCTGATGATAATATGATTTGCTGCTTCAGCTTATCTGTTTATACGAGGGTTTTCCACAGCACTACAATGATATTTTATTTTCAGCCCGGCAAGTAATTCTTTGAATCCCTTGCCTTTGAACTGTCCCGTTATCTGTAACAATAGATTCTGAGACTCCGAACTTAGTGATGATATGACGCCAATTGAATATTTGAATTCAAGCCGAAGTGATGGTGACTAGGGGCTCAGCCTCAATCCACTTAGTGAAGTAGTCCACGACCACTACCACTACCAAAAACTTCAGCTGCTTAGGCACTTGAGGGAACGGACCCAGGATGTCCATACCCCATTAATAGAATGACCAAGATATAGACGTCGTGGATAGTTCCTCTGGTGGAGCATGATAATGGTCGAAGTGTCGTTGGCATTTGTCGCATGTCAACGTTTGGGAGGGGGTATGGATATTTAGGATATGCTTTATTCAAGTTTGTATAGTCCACACATATCCCCTACTTTCTATTTGACTTTTTAACGATGATCACATTTGAGAGCCATATGGTGTAAGAAATTTCCCTTATGAAGCCGGCACTCAGTAATTCTTTGACTTGCTCCTCAATAATTTGTTACCTTTTGGAGCCATTTTTTTTTCCGGGAGACCAACCTCACATCTCGTTTAATAGATAAACGATGACAGATGAAAGCGAGGTCGAGCCCAGGCATATCGAAAGACGTCCAAGCGAATAAGTCCTTATTTTTCTGCAAAAACTCTACAAGTTGGGTTCTCTCGTATGCCTCAAGGTTCGCACCTATTTTGGTGACTTGGTCTGGCCTGTTACCGAGCTGAAGTGGGATCAGTTCCCCTTATGGCTGGGGTTTGGCACCTCAGATTTCCTCATGTACATCCAACTCGGTCATCAGGATGTTGACTTGATCATGGGTCGGGCTGGATGTTCGTGCCTTTGTCTTCTTGGAAGCTCTACTGATTTTCAAACTCTCATTATAGCACTTACGGGTTGCAATCTGGTCGCCCTTAACCGTGACCACTTTATTATTCCTGTTGAGGAATTTCATGGCCTGGTAGGAGGTAGAGACTACAGCAGCAATGCCATTCAATGTAGGATGACCCAGAATAATGTTGTACGCCGAGGGACAATTCACAACCAGGAATCTCACCCTAATAATTTTGTACAAATTGTCATCGCCCAGTGTTAAGAACGTTTCAAAATATCCTACTGGGGTGACCTTTTCTCCAGAGAATCAAGTTAGTTCACCTTTATATGGTGTGAGCGCAGACAGAGGGAACTCTAGCCTTTCGAAGGCGTCCATGAACATGATATCTACCAAACTTCCTTGGTCGACAAAGATACAGCGGACTTTGGCGTTAGATATTATCCCGAATATGACCAGCGTGTCATCATGATCTCGGGTAATATCGTCCTAGTCCTTGTCGGAGAAAAAAATAGGCAGTGTGTCCTTGTCTTCGGCATGGGGTCTTCGTGAAGAGCTAGACATGCTCAAGACTGTTATCTGAAGTGCATTTTTTTAGGAGTTATTAGACAAGCCCCCACCTGCGAATTTTCCAAAAATGGTACTAACAAGCCTTTCCTTCCTGTTACCCCCACCTTGGGCGTCATAGTTCTGATCTTGCCTGTTTTCAGCATCCTGGTGTGGCGATGTCCGGGATCTTTTGGTGGGGCTCCGGGTTCTTCTCCTTAGACGTTGGTTCAGACTTCATCGGAGGCTACAGCTTCGTCTCCGATCCCCACGTCTTCCGCGATCCTCATTTTCTCAGAAATCGCTGATGTATTTTTGCAAGCATCTCTCCTTAATCAGAGATTCGATAACATCTTGGAGTTAGTAACATTCTTCTGTCTCATGACCATAGCTTTTATGCTACATGCAGTGTTTCGAGTGGTCCTTATGGGACTGTTTTTTTTTAAGGGTGGTGGCATCTTGATATCCTGGAACTCGGTTTGAAGGACCTCCTTCAAGATTGTCTCTTGAGGGGTGTTCAAAGAAGTGTATTCAGAATACTTAGGTCGGTACCATTCGCTTTTAGCGGAGTCACGGGGTTGGTTAGAGTTCTGGTTCTTTTTCTGTTGGACGGGTTCACCTTTCTCAAAGCTTTCATTGGCCCTGGTAATCTCTTCTAGTTCGACGTATTTATCTGCTCGTAGGTAAAATTCATCTAGATTGGCTAGCTTTTTTTTTTGCTAATGACTGGAAAAAGCCAAAGTTTTGTGCCCTTCATGGAGATTTTCAACAACAACAGGCCTGCTTCTGGTGACGGAGGCTTCTGGTGGTGCCACTGAAGGATGGTCGTGTTGTGCCACTGGGCCCTGTGCTTGGCCAGAGGCAGCGTGTGTTGCGCTTCCTTTCATTTGATTCTATCTTGTGCTCACCATGGTTGACGTGGAAATAAAAGTTTATGGTTTCCCACAGACGACGTCAATGTTTTGAAGTGGATTTAGAGGGTACTTAAAATAGACACGTATATGGTAGTTTCCTTCTTGCACAGTTACTGCCAAGCATATTGAACCAGGAGGTGGGTACATGCAAAGAGACTCCAACGCTCAAGTCAGGCAGTGCACAAGTAGGGTTCATGCAATTAGATAACAGATACCTGATTAGGTTGACTTAGCCTGGTATATATAGAGCGTGATTGGAATTGTGATAAGATCAGTATTAAATACATGTATTTAGGATTAGTATCCTGTTAAGGATTGTCTTCCTTTTGTCATTGGAGAGTATTCCCATAATGTAGGAATATAGATACGATGAACATCTACTGTTAAAGGCAATTATGAATCCTATAATCTCGCAAGATCATGATTGACAGTTATGAGTATCTGTGCAGATCTAGTTATCTATTATGATCCAATGCCGTAATCTGAGGTCATAAAACTTTGACCGGGGTATCGATGGCAAAGTCCGGGGATACGCATGCTGGGTTGATCTTATTGGATGGGGTCCCGGATCACGGTCCAGAACACTTTTTAATAAAACTTAATTAATTCTCTTAAATGTAAATATTGTCAAACATAAGATTTATGTTCTCAAAATTAATTATTTTAAAATAATTTTCCACCATTTATTCAGAGTAACCATGTATATAATTGTGTTCTGACTCCAATGGTCGTATCATTAAGAGTGTCAAACTTTCAATCTTCACGAAACTAAACTTCAGTATATTACCATTGGTGAACACTAGGACACAGAACTAACTTTGGTTTCCACTGTGACCTGTACGTGGGTAAGGTGAAACTCTCCGTAATTGATCACTTGAACCTAGCTAACAAAATTAATGTTAAAAATTAATTTCGCCTTTGACTATCAGCATCAAATTAAATACTAGTAAGAAAAATTATTATGTAAATAATTTCTATCACATCATAGCTTAACTAATGTGTTTGATTAATCCTGCAAAAAAGGAAACCTAATAGAGAAGTGGAAGATTGAAACTGAAGAAAGCGATTGTGAATCTGGTTGCAAATGAAATAAACCTTTTCTTTTTCTTCTGGAGCTATTTAACCTGAATTCTTAACCAAATGAAATGTGGAAAAAGGTTCCTGGTCAACTTTCTTGCCTATCTGCATGCAATGGTAAATTAATTGATTAATCTGTATCCATCAAATAATTATATTGAAGATAGTTACGAGACTTGGTCATGTGGCTAAGTATGACCAAACCCACTTGTTCGATTCAATTGCTTCACCGCTCAACTGAAGAGTACTAATATACATGAAGGTTCCAGATATGTTGGAAAATAAATGTTCATATTGTTAGAAAGTGGGGAAGTTAAAATATTGAGCAGATCTGAAATAATTGAATTAAAAAGGAGAAACATCAATAACATGTCGGATATTATATCTCAATTCAAAATTTTAAGATATTAAATTTATAAATTTAATCAAATATAAAGTCTTTATTTTATTTATTTTTAAATAATATTTGACTTGTAACTTGCAATTGAATTCACAACACATATACCTATACATATATAACCTTTTGATTTCTTCTTGGTGATTGAATTTGATTTTGAAAGTCTGCAAATGGGGAACTAAAGAATGGTATAGGTTTTATTATAATCCAAAAGTTCGCCAACTCAAAGATTAGCAAAATTTGGACTTACATGCATATTTAATTTTATAATGAAAGAAAAGAAAAGAAAAGAAATTTGAAAGAAGAAAAAGTAGATTCTTTTATTCTTTTCCACTTTTTTTAGACCAATGATCTGTTTTCCATTTGTTTCTTTTTTTTCCAGCTTTCTTTCTTTGTATATATTTAAGGATCATAGAAGGATTGATAGCCTGGTAAATCACAGAATAAGCAGCATGATTAGCTTTAGTTAGGTTTCAATGTTTCATGGAATGTTACGCGTGGTTGATTGAACACATTATAGGATTCTTTCTTGGGGGTTCACATCATTTTAAATAAGTGGGATTAGATTAAAATTAAATTATAATAAAAGTTAAAAGATACTTATAAAATTATGCAAAAGAATAGGTATCCCACATTTGCTTCAGCTAACCCTTCTTTCATGTCCCACCAAAAAACATAAAGCGGGAAAAAAGAAAGATAAACCTTCTAGAACGTGGAGCAGCCACACGCAATTTATCGGATATATATGACTACTGGATAGTGGATAGTAATTAAGTTGAGAGTAAATTGGCCAATTCAATTTAGCAATATCTAACTTAAGATGTGTTTGGATAAATTTTTAAAAAAGTAATTTTAAGATAGTAAAAAATATTTTTTTCTCTCTTTTTTACTTTTTTTTTTAATTTTTTTTAGAAATAGTTCATTCTAACTTCTTAGAAAAAATAGAAAAATTAATTATTTTTATATTTTACTTATTTTAAGAATATGATTCAAATAGTTAAAAATATTTAATTAAAAAAATATTTTTCTTATAAAAAAGCACAAACAAATGCCCCTTTAATAACACTCTATAATGCAAATATGTTAATACATTATCACACGATTTTCCTAAGTTTATCTTCAAATTCAAACTCTAGTGTAAGGTGCAGAGAACATGCATACAAGCAGTAAAGATAGTTCTCTATTGTTCCTTGATCTTATTATTTTCAATTGAAAAGCTTTGAAGTTTGATTGAACCTTGGAAATTAAAGTAATTATCTAGATTCCTCTTTGGATCCTCTCTATCTTAACTTTGAAAATTCAAAAGTAATAAAAAAGAAACAAAAAATCCCATCCTCTTGTTGTCTAGGTAAAGAAAGCCAAATCTACTTTTGTATCTGAAAATGAAATTGTGCAACCTCAAATTGGAGCAGAAGTAACTTACATTTATTATTTATTTTCAAAATTAATTATAATTTAAATCTCTCTTTTTTTAAAAAAAAATTTCACTCAATATTAATCTGAGTTAGAAAAACAAAACTTAACTCTAACTATTTCCTTCAATCCATTTGATCACTCTCCATGTATTTATTAATTCAATTAAGTGGGATTAAAAGCAACAAATAGATGGTAATTAAAGGAGTTGATGAAATAGTTGGAACTAAATTTTTTTGGAGTTAAAATACATTTCTTTATTTCTCTCTCTATCTATTTATAGATTCTTTCTAAAAAAATTAAGAATATTAAGAAAGTATTAATTAATATTTTTCTAACTTTATCCTTATTCTTTATTATCTCAACTAAATCTAATAATTATACATAATTTGTAATTAATAAAGTGAGAGAAATGATAATTTAGTCATATTAAATTATATTTCTTTATATTTAAGACTATTTAATAATATTATTAATCCTTGTATAAAAAGATAGTTATAAAGGAGCAGAGGGAGTACTAGTTTTTTGGGGTAAGATGTTCCTTTTCTTTCTTTTTAACTGAAATCGTTATTATCAATTGAATCGAATAGCCTTTACTGATCAAGACTCTATTCATACTTGCCAAGTTCTAATGATTGATTACTATATTTCATTAATTGTATATATGTCACACAAAACGTAAAAACTAATCAATCGAAACAAGGGAAAAATTACAAATGTTATACTTTTAAGAAGTAGTTAATTAATATAAGTGCACATAAAAATGAAAGAGAAAAGAGTATAAAAATCGGACATGCAAAAAAAAAAAATATTGCTTTACCGAAAAAGAAAGAAACAAATTCCATTTGCTCCTCTTCTCAATTTCTCTTATCTTCCATTTTACCAATTGCAACCTTGATTTTCAATTCATCCAATCATGATGCAGGGGAAATCAATAAATGATTGTCTATATGTGTTCTGCATCAATGCCACATGGGAAAAGATATTCCTAGTCTCCAACCAGAAGTTTCCAACTGAGCTAGATAAGCACTACAAGAAACGATTTTAAGAGGCAGGACCACAGGCTAGTGATGAATTTAACTCTAATGCATATGTCTATGCCCTCTGGCCCCATAATCAGAATCCAAGATTACGACAACTAAGTTATTAAGCATATCTAATATTCTTATATATATTTCGTGTAAGCCTTAGGATTAAGCATATAAAATATTGTAACAAAATATAGATTATTAGCTGTATAGCTCGTCACATACACACCAACTAACAAACAGTTGTTCAAACCAACTCTAGCGTGCAGGAAACTCAAACTTATTTGTTTTTACACCTTTCTGTTTCATTTGGCTTCCACTGAAGTCCAAATCCATCTATATATATTTGCACAAAATCATTGTTCACTTCACCCTATCCTTATCCTCCACCACTCTGTTTAAAGCTAGCCACTAAGTCATACTACTAGTACCTGCCATTCTAACCAAGCTCACAACTTACCTACCTTGCTCATTAACACATGGCTTCTACAGACAAGCATGGCGACCCTGAGTACAAATCATCTTCAACTCCAGCTCCGGCCGGCGTTGATTACTTTAAATTCAATGTGATCCTCAGGTTTCTGTTGTTTGCAGCATCATTGGTAGCAGTTGTGGTGACCGTCACTAGTGAACAAACAGAACCAGTGCTTTTCCAAGGTACGCTTGTGCGACGCCCAGCCAAGTTCAGATACTCTCCAGCCTTAATGTAAGTTTGAGAGTTATTCAAATTCTTAGCAGATTTACTATTACTACGTTTATTATAATTGTTTTGCTATATGCATGTCTATAGTAGTTATTTGCAATATATGATTTCAAATATCTTGTCGTGAAGAATCAATGATGAAAAACCGGTTTGAATATTAAGCTTACCAACCATTCTTTAAATACATCAAAAATTTTCCTTACTTTATTTTAACTTCTGAGATGTAATAAGTGATGTAGTAGGAGTATCAATTTTTTGTGCTTCTTCTTGCAGCTAGTGAAATTGCTAGAGTAATAAAGGTTACTAATGCATTTGTTGTAAAGGACAAAAAGACAGATGGTTTCTAATGTTTCAGCAATTAGATGGGGTTTCATAGGAAGAAGCCAACGCTATGTACGAATTGTTTCCTACTTGTAGGATTTTGCTTTCTATATATCGAAATAAAGAGCTTCCTAGGGGGACAAACTGATGGTTTTTACTTATGAACATGCATGAAGTTTCAAACCGCCATTGTGCTTCGTAAGCTCTAACTATTTATTTTGTCTTATCTTTTTGGACTTTCTTGTTACTCTAGCGTCTCTAAAACTTGACGTGTTAATGTAAACTAAAAAAACCTTTTGAAGGCTATAAGGAGGCAAAGTCGTCCATGAAGGCTCTGCTCAAGACGAGTTATTTTCTTACATATACTTTTTTTTCCCCCTCTGTTCTATTTTCCTGATGTCATGCTCCTCATGTATTCTTTTTTTATTTAAAGGTCCAAAGTCTTCCATTTACGTACATTTATTTATTTATTTATTAATAATTATAATGCCTTATTCTCACTGACACCTTTTTTAATAAACAAGTCTTGTGAATATTACTTGTTATGCTCGATTTGCAGTTTGACATATAATATGTATGATATACATGCAGATATTTTGTGGTTGCATTCTCTGTTTCGGGCCTTTATAGCATCATTACCACTCTTGCATCATTCTCTGTCATCCAGAAGCCGGACCTCAAAACGAAGTTCCTCCTCCATTTTGTCTTCTGGGATGCGGTAATTTATCAATCAACCTTTCTTTTCACCTTGCTATTAATCTTTTCTTCTCAGCTCACTTGCTTTATATATCAAAGTATAACAAACAAATAATTTACCATGACTCTGCACAGCTGATATTGGGAATAATAGCCTCAGCAACAGGCACAGCTGCAGGTGTGGCATATTTGGGTTTAAAGGGAAACAGCCATGTGGGTTGGGTTAAAATTTGCAACGTCTATGACAAGTACTGTAAGCATATTGCTGGCTCCTTGGCAGTCGCTTTGTTTGGCAGCATTGTGACTGTCTTGCTCATTTGGCTTTCAGCTTACAGCATTCATAGTCGAGTCCCCAGTTAGATGGAAGGAACATGGATCATTCTGCATATATGATATATATATGCACTCGGCTTCATAGTGTCATTGTCAACAAAGTCAGTCAGTGTGTTAAGTAATTATTATAGTGTGTGAATGAAAAGAGTTTTGTGTTTGTGAATATTGCTTCAGTGGTGTTGATTATTTGGAAATGATAGTTATCCCCCAAGGACAGCTCAGTTGTATTTTACATTCTATTCGTTCCATAAATGGTTTGTAATTATTCTGCTTCCACAAAACAATAGTTAATTAACCATGAAAACGTTTATATGATTAATGATTTGTACTGTAATTGTGCAAACCCTCCTCTCCACCTTCTCTTAGTACCCCTTCTTTGAGAGCATTCACACAGGAAATGTTATAGTAGTTTTCAAAACATGGCACTGTTCATAGCCTCTGTAAGTCGGCAATTTAGAATGTATAGCAGACTTAACGGATAAAGACAGCGCATGAAGCTAGAATGCCATGTTATTGATGCATTAAAGTTATTGGAATTAGATGCCAACGCTGCAATTCCTGAGGATTAAATATTTTTTAACAACAAAATGAGCATTTACCCCACAAGCAATGCATTTGCCACAACGAATGAAACAATTTAAAAGGATACTTTCTGCCTGCGAATAACCAATGATGGAGAGAAAAATGTTAGCAATAGATATAGGTGATGCAGCAGCACTTAAAGGTGCACGTTTTCGGGTCACTATGATATTGAGAATCTTTCACATGAAACATCCAATTGCGGTATGAGTATATATAACAAGAAAACTACTAAATCTGCCTAAAAAGTAACATCACCAAAACCGTCATGCCTTATTTTCATTTTTATAAGGTGCCGCCAGAAATCAAGTTAGTAAACCCTCAGTTGTATACAGTGAGATATGGACTCCTAACGTGTCATGCAAAGAAGATAATAAGCATTACAACTTACAAGTAGCAGGATCTAAATAGCACAGATAATAAGCATTATAGGTTATTCATTAGCACAGATTGATCTGGTAACATAAAAGAATGGGTAGATAACAATACATATTTTTTAAAGAAAAATTAGTGGCATACAAAGCAAAATATGACCAATCACAAATTCATCTATTGCGTTTGCAAGAATGTAATTTAAGCATAGTTTAAACGTAATTGAGTTTAAAAATAATTTAAACTTGTATTATTGTCTTGTCTCTGATGACATACTACACATGTATTATACTATTATTACCACAGATTTTTTTTTAAAAAAAAAGCATTATACACATACTACTACTTATAGTTGATCTCCCTACTCCTGTCTCTGGGTAACCTGGCAGTACCAAGGTGTTGATGTAAGACCAACAGCAGAGATCTGAACACGTAAAACCTCATGAATAGTACCTCGGCGAAGCACCCCCAAAATATGCTCATCATCTTCTGTTGCCAAATCTGCCAAAGAAACCCAACGAGAATGTGACTCATCCCTCATACGGTAGCCATAGAACCATCTGCCAAATTTCCACCACTTGACACATACATGCCGATCTGAGATCTCACAAGCCCGAAGGGCTTTTATGAGATTATCACCCTGCCAATAAAGACACTTTCATATCAATTTCAGATACTGAATAATTTTTTTCATAAGTCTGTAATTTTAGATTCTGGTCTAGTCCTTCAAAAGGTTAGCCCAATACTATAATATTCATATGCTTTTTATCATCAAGGTTGAAATGTTAAATGTTTAACAGAGAATGAGAAAACCAAGTTAGATAAGCCACGTTCATAAGCATCTACATAATTTGATCCACTTGGTTACCTAGTTAAGTACCTAGTTAAATATCTGATGCACTGCTCTATCTTACGTAGCTAGCAAGTTCTATGTAAATTGTAAAAGCCTTCTTGGGAAGAGGAAAAAAGAAAGTGGCAAAATATATATTACGGAGATCATCATTCAACTTTATCCTCTTTATTTCTCTACGGGAAAATCGAAGAATAGAGGATAGGAATGAGATTCAAAGGAAAAGGAAACGGGTAAAAGATGTAAAGATACTAAAGATATAACTATTTCTGAAGCTTCCAAAGATGCAAACTTGTGAACAAAAAGACAAATGACAGAAAAGATTAGGCGCTGCTGGATGGCATGTTATCTTATTTTCAAGAAATGAAAAAACAATAACAAGTAATTTTGAACATAGATTTTTTGTAATCATTGTTTTAAAGCTTAACACAATAATATTACCCTACATAAAAATGACCAAAAGAATTTTGTTTTGACTGACAGAAGATTATGAACAACTATGAAAAAGTTGAAGCATGGAAAGAAATAAGTGACTTTCTTCATTAAATGAAGTCAAAAGAAAACAAGCATTAGAAATTCTGCACAAATGGTTAGCTGAGATAAACTTGAATAAACTCAGTTAAATGCCAATTAAACAGCTGTTTGGATTCACAGTAGGCAAGTGTCAAACCATATTTCAAATGGCAATCATGTTTTCTAGCTGCAGCCCTGCAGCAAATAAAAGTAAAGCTAAGCACGTATATTGACAATATGCCAAAGATACGTTTTGATAGAACTTAAGCACCGTGATTATCCCAATTGTCATCAAGTGTCACCAAATGAAGATATGATCAAACAGGAGTTCCATTTAGTTAAACTGCAATTAAAATAAATCACAATAAGGTGGAAGAAGATGGGAATACCCGAATCCCAAGGCATGTCAGGCAATAGTGGACACCAACCAAGTTAAGCAGCACATTCATTTTAGGATTGAACAGGTACCTCTGGACATCTTCAAAACCAAACCTCGTACCAATCAAGGTTTCAACAGCGTTCAGATAGTCCCTAACCTCAATTGATTCAGAACGTGAACAAGCTTCCACAAACTTCTCAACAGACCTTGCTCTAACTCCCAACTCCATGTGCCTCTTGAAGTACAATTTCCTCCACTTCTGTAACCAAATTCCCAAACAATTACTACATAACACTACTAAAATCTGCCCAATATTTAGCATGCCAATAGCGACCAAGGAAAAAGAAAAAAAAAATTAATCATATCCAATTCTTCCTGCACCAAAATATCATAGGTCAGAACCTACAATAATAATTTAACAACAAGGGACCGAGTACTTTCCTTCTAAGCTAAAAAAATAGTTCAAAATAAAAGGAAAAAAAGAATAAATTTAGGGTTTCAATGATTACCCAGAGTCCCAATTCAAAAGCCAATAAAAGAAAAGGCCCCAACTTTGCTTAAATACTACTGAAAAACAAATTGGGTCAACCTCTAAAACAGGAAATCCATGGATACCTTGAAATTGGGAGAGTTTGTGGAAGTGGAAGAAGAAGATGATGAAGAAGCATGGAAATCGAAGGAAGTGAGCAAGGGCCATCTCTTTCTGAATAGAGATTCCCAAATGCAATCTGAGAAGCAGAGTTCTCTCCAGAACCTGGAACAACAACTCAAGGCACACAAATCTCGCACCTTATTCACCAAATGAAAAAGAGGAAACAAGTCAAAGGGTTAAGGAAAATCGAAGCTTTCCGTGCCAGAAATCAAATCAAATCAAATTGAATAACAATTCTAGGGGTTCCAAATTCAAACCCGAAGCAGCGAAGCAATTTTGATGGCAACATCTTCAGGAAGGGAATTGAGGATAGAATCCAGTTTTGTTTTTCTTTACAAGAATTGCAAATGAAAGGATCACTCTTCTCAGTTGTATTTGGCAGCGTAAATTGCACAATGAAATGAAGAAATGGCCTTGTCGAATTTCAGGTTTTCAACTAACTCCTATTTACGTAGCGCGACTGAACCCATGTGGTCTCATCTGAAATTCTGAATCATTCAGCTGACCTTTTTTTAAATTAAGAGCTATGCTACTATCATAAATTTGTTTAATTGAAATGTAAAAAAATATATATATATATTTTGATTTATAAATTTAATTAAATTAAATTTTATGTTTAAAATATTAAAAAATAAAAATAATTTAATTTTTAAAATTTTATGGATTTTATTTTTTTGTTTTAAAAATTTTATTAATTTTGATAAGATTTATTAGATTTGATTTGAAATAAATAAATTATTTTATCCTTAATAACTATTTTTAACAACTTTTTATAAAGATTAAAATATAAAATAATAAAATCAAATTAAATCAATTCTTATTTAAAAATAAATTTTAAACACAAAATTTAATTTGTAAATTAATTTAATTTTTTTAAATTTAAACACAAAATTTAATTTTTAAATCAAATCAATTCAATTTAAATCAAATCAAATTATTTTTCATTTTTATTTATTCTAAACATAAAAATTTATTTAGAATTTTTTTAAGTGTACCAATACCATGTTAATTTGACATAATATTATTTATTGATTTTATGAAATACTTCCTTTATAATAACTTGTAACTTTACAAATCAGTTTATTCATACGTTTTTTTAAGCGTGTGACTTGTTCTTATTTCTTCTTTGAAAATAAATAATATAATGAATGAAAGATTTAAAAAACACGATATATATAATAGAAAGTTAAAATTTAAAAAAAAAGGTTAAATTTTATAATATTAAAAATTTAAAGTAATCTTAAAATTTAAAAAATTAAAATAAAGTTAATCGGAATAAAAATTTATTTAATAAATAAATATAAATGACACATTTTGATTAGAGAGACACTAATACTTTTAAAACAATAAAGGTATCGAAGAAAGGTTCAATCTTTAATTAAACTCAAATAAATATACATCTTGATAAACTTTTATCCATTTAAAGATACATTTTAATCTCAAGATTTATGTCTATAAAAATAATATCGTCGAAAAAAATTTTATTTAAACACTTAATCGTATATTTAAGAAGTTAGTCTTTTATCTATCAAGATGATAATAAATACTAAGAAATAAAAAATTATGTTTTAAAAATTGAATTAAAAATTAAATTGATTAAATTTTTTGTCATGATTTATTGATTTAACCAATTAAATTTATCATTAAATCAAGTTAAAACAAAAAATGCTCGAATAAAAAATACATTTGATTTACAGTTCAACCAGTGTTTGACTTTTAAAACACTTATTTAAGCACCTCTAACATTCTTATCCTTAAATTAATAAGGAGGTATTTTATACTATTTGAGTGTTTTTAACTTTAAAAATTTCTAATTAAGTTTCAACTTTACCCCCTTTTTGTTTAACTGATTGTAACATAATAGTAAACTATATTCAAGAAAAAAAAAAGTAAAACTATAAAAATCAAATTACAAAATAAAGATTTTTATAAGAATCTAATTACAATTTTTTTAAATATAAGACCTAATTAGTATTTGTCAAATAGTGTATGAACCTAAAGGCTAATTTAAACTTTTTCCGTTTTTATTTTGTCGTGTGTAAATTAATTAAATTAAAGTAAATTAACTTTATTAGTGGCCCTTCATTAGTTTATTTGTATCACTGTTGTCCTAACGTCCCTGCTCCTAAACCTTAATTTGTTAACAAAAAAAAAAGATTATAGCTTAATTTGGTTTTTTTTACCGATTATCGTGTTATTTTTTGGTAAAATATCATGTAATTTAAGTTTTTTTATTTTTAATGATTTGGTTTATAATGCTTTATATAAGATTAGTATATATATATATATATGTATGATGTATGAGATAATATTAAAATATATAAAAGATGTAAATAGTATAAAATAAAATTAAACCAACCATATAAACTGAATCACCCTACATATAAATATAATGTTTATATATTTTTTACATATAATATAATGCCTGCTTTTTATATTAATTCAATTATTGCTACATATAATAGTAATAGTTTGAAATTAAATTATCCATTAGTTGTTTATAATTACTTTTATTCAATTTCATTATTATTATGAAAAAATACATTTAAACATTGAATGTGTATTCTTCAATTTTAAAATAATACAATGTTGTTTTACAACAATCACGATAGTGTAGGAAGAATTAATTTCATAATAATGTCTATAAAAATATTTCAATCCAAAGATAAAAAATAAAAAATAATAATACAAAGTTGTGGCTTAGAATATGATCAAGCTGTAGATTGTAATTCAATTTATTTGGTCCATAAGACCTCGTAATTTGATTTAATTTATAAAGTTTATAATTCGTGAATATTGATTTCATTGGACGTTAACCCTTAAACCAAATCAAATTAGACTATTATAACACCCATGATTTTTGGTATGTCAATGAAGAAGGGTGGAGGAAACATCTATCTTTTCTTTTCGTCATCCCAGACATCTGATGGAGTGGAGTGTTGGTCTTTAACTCTTAACTCTTGACAATTTATTATTTTTGTGATATTTATTTATGTATTTTTTTGGTTTATTTCGTTGTACTAGACATATTTCTGCATAAATATATAATAGGTGACGAGTCTCAACAAAACAGGGTACTGACATACAGTGTGTGATTCCAATAATGTGCAGTGGGTGGCTGGCTGGGTGTGAAATAGTATACTTTAAGTTCCACATCGATGAGGCTAAGAAGCAGCAAGTGTGAGACATAATACAAAACGAGAGACGAATTACAGAACTATACAAACCTTTTTCTTCATAGAGGTGTCAAATCGGATTTAATTTATTGAGTTAATTTATCAATTTATTATTTTTTTATAAGTTAAGTTTAAGATTTTAATTCATTTTTTATTTTCAATTTACATAACTTAGTTATAATTTGCGGGTTAAACGAAACGATGTCGGGTTGAGTTTTTTTTTTAAATGTTATAAATTAGTTTTATTATTTATGTTTGTAATATTTTAATGGGTATGATATTAAATTTATTTTATTTTTTTAATCTCTATAAATTATAATTTTTTTATTTTTATATTTTTATGATTTTTTTATTATTTTTTATTCATTTTGTTTTGTTTTTTGAAATCAATTTACTTATTTTTTTTTCATTCTTTTCTTTACCTCTGGTCAATTATTTATAGGTTGACTTTCTTCCATCTATTTTTAAAGCGGGCTAACTCGTCCCGCCTCACATTTTTACAGGTTGAATGCGAAGCGAGACTTTTGTCACATCTACCTTCCTCGGTCTTTTGAGTAAGACAAAGTGTAATATTTATATTTCTTAGTTTAATATTAGGTAATTGATTTATATCGTTTATTTATGCCATAAAGACTCAATAATATTTTACACTGATGATTGTTGGCAGTCGACAGTTGAATTTTTATGATATAAATAAACAATGTGATTCACTGGCGATGCTTGCACGGGTGTTGGGAACTCTAGTGAAAAGTTTTAATGTTATTTGCTTTTCTGATCTACATTTTTATGGAGTTTCATTATTTGAAATAAGAAACCCTTCAAAACGGGTAATAGGAATTTGCCAATAACTATCATCAGGAAATAAGTAAATCCAATACCATGAACAGAACAAATTGATGACATCCTACAATTTCATAAACCTGAAGATGGTGAAGGAATGTGCAATTTTTTCACAAATAATACAATTCGAGTGATTTTTGAATAAAGAAGCCCACGCCTTATTATAGACAAGAACAATATCCTCTATTCAGATTAAAAGAGAAAAAAAGAACATTCAACAACAGCAAGATAATGTGATACTATGCTTTGTAAGACCAAAACTCATCACATGCTTCATTTACATTACAATCATAAGGAGCAGAACTTGATGCAAACAGGAAAGAATCTTCAATATTCCAACTTAATGCACAGCTAGTCTTATTGGTTGACTATCCAAAACACCAGTTCAGAACAGCACAACTAGGAAACTAATTAGGTTTTACTTTTCCCAACTAAATTTCACTTCTCTAAAGCAGCTAAATAACTAAATTGATTGAACGAAGCAGCTCTAAATCAACCAGCTAATTAATCAGAGGTCTGGCGGAGGAGAACATTTAATTTATAGATATCATATTTGAGCCCCTTGCCAAAGCTCAGAAGAAGATTAAGATGTAAGCACACAAACACACACTAAGTCAACTCCTTCCCCAACAATGCAGGTTTGGCATTTATCATAATTTTTTCTTGTACTTCCTGTTTTGTTTTGATCCTACAAGATACAAATCTGACATAAGATATTTATGTTTCTTCTATGAATTGGAAAGCTCAGCAGGGGATGCCTTAACTGAACTCAGCAGCATTTTATGCGAGCATGTTTCCCACATAAATTATGTTTGCATGATGCTATGTTTCCCAGTAATCCACTTGAAATAACTTCGCAAATGCAGAGTATTTATTCCAGAAATCTAACAATACTGCATCAACATTACAAAAAGAAGGTTCAGATCTTGATTACAGATATATAGATATGCTTCTATTACATACATGACATTTAACAGAAAGGTTATAAAACCATACGAGTGTAGAGATTAAGAACAACTTCCTTAGAGAAGATTGTTCTTAAACTGAACTTAAATTTCTAAAGATTAACCAATGGTCCAATATAAAGGTGCTCGACAACGGCAGAAGATGACCAATTTTGAGCCTTACAATAGCTACCTATGATGCATGGGTATTCCTAAATGGTTACCGTACCCATACCGGTACAGGTATTTGTTGGACACTCATAGGTACATACCTATTACTCGCTTTTTAAATTTTGCTATCAAATACTTTTGGATACTGTTCTAAAGTGGATTCAGAAGGTACCTGAGATAAGTACGTGTATGGCGGTTTCCTCCTTGCGCAGCTGCAGCCAAGCGTATGGAGTCCAGGGGGTGAGTACCTGCGATGGGACTCTAACGCTCAAGTCAGGCAATGCACAAGAAGTGTTATGCAATGTAATAACAGATCTATCATTAGGTTAACTTAGCCTGATATATATAGAGCGTGACTGGAATCCTCATGCAATCCGTATAGGACGAAAGTATATTGGGATCGTGCCTTGACAGAGGTCTCAGCCCATAATCATTGAGGTCCGTCTCTGACCTATTGGGACTGTCCCACAATCGTTAAGGTCCATCTCTGACCTGTCGGGACTATCCCATGATCGTGGAGGTCCGTCTCTGACCTGTCAAGGCTGTCTCCTTAGTGGTCAATCCTTATTGTAGGCAGTTTATGAGAATCTGCATAGGTCTAGCGATCGTTATAGCCCGATGCAGTGGACCGAGGTCATAAGACCTTGGCCGGGGTGTTAATGGCGGAGTCTGGTGGTTCGCATGTCGAGTCGATCTTTTCAGATGGGACCCTGGACCACGGTCCAGAACAGTTGCTCCCAGCTTGGCACTTTGAATAGGACTTAAGTGTCAAGGTATATGATCATCGGGCTTGCCACGGACTACGCCTTAGCTTTGAAGCCAGGTTTCGCGAAGTCTCGTATTGAGGCCGAGGTCCATCATTGAGTACGGGGTACCCCGGAGGTTGGGATGTGGTTGGAGACCATGGTGGGTCCTTGCTTACATCACCATTTCTTGTTCTGAGGTTTTCCTCATGTTGCCCCCGAGTGTGGTTCACGTGGTCTTTTGACTTGCAGCAGCGTTCTTTGTTGGTTTTGGATTCCTTGGACTCCGAGAAGGTAGTTCGAGATGGTCGACTCGCGCTTCCTTGCCTTGCTGTTGCCGAGGGTCCAAGTGTTGATGGTTCCTCCGCTGATGTCTGCGGTCCAGATCCAACGCCCATTACCGTTGAGCGTTTTAGGGTTCCCTTTAGGACTTCGCGTGATAAAAAATTTAGAAACCTTGGCTTGGGATCCGATGTCCAAAGTGGATTGGCATTTGGGAACCGTACCTAAGGTAAGAAACCCTGTCCGAGGTCCATTACTAATTACTTTAGTATTTAGGATGCCTCGTGACTTTAGTATAGAAACCTTATCCGGGGTCCATTATTGATCGCTTTGATATTTAAGATGCCGCGTGACTTTGGTTTGGGACTAGTCCAAGCCGGGGTCTTTCGTGCTAATGGTTTGGTGCGAGAATTTTCTCAGGTCAGGATTTTTCTACTTTACAACCTATCTAGCATAAAACAACTCTCCGATTGGTATCATGAGTCTTTCGTGCTTATGGTTTGGTGTGATAATTTTCCCAGGTCAGGATTACTGCATCACCTATCTAGCACAAGACAACTCCTCGGTTGGTACGATGAGTCTTGGGTCGTCGTGGCTGGTCTTTGAAAATTTCGTTTAACAAATTGCACTAACTCCGTGATTGATGTTTAATTAAATATCTGGAAGGACTAAGGTCCATATAACAATTTGGATAAATCAAACATAAAGTAGACTAGGAGACTAGGCCTTAAAAGACACTTAGTTGTAGTACTTTCTGAGTTTGTCTGCATTCCAAAAGTTCTTCACTGGTTTGCTCGTCAGCGTCTCTAGAGTGTAAGCTCCTTTGCCGATACTGATTATGATACTGTAGGAGCCTTCCCAGTTAGGGGCTAATTTTCCTTGGTAGGCGTCTCTAGAGTGTTCCTTTCTTGGGTTAGCCCAGCGTCTGTGTCTCTTTCCGCCGATGTTAGCCCTACGGAGCACTAGATCGCATGGCTGGAACTTTCTAGGAATGACCTTTAGGTTGTACCGGGCTGCCGTTTTTTATCATTTTTTGCTTGATCGTGGCATCACGTATGTGCGTGATGCACCTTCTTTCCTCCAGCAAGTCCAAGTCTTCTCTGATTAGTCTGGGGTTGTTATCATGTGAAAAGTTCTGGAGTCGCCAGCTCAGTTTTCTTATTTCCACTGGGATCATTGCTTCACATCCATAGGTTAGTTTGAATAGGGTTTCGCCCGTTGTGGAGTGAGGAGTGGTTCGGTAGGTCCAAAGGACGTGGTCTAACTGCTCGGCCTAATTTCTTTTGGCTTCATCCAGTCCTCTCTTTAACCCTCTGACGATAACACGGTTGACTGCCTCAGTTTGCCTGTTTGTAGGGGGTTCTCTACAGCATTACAGTGATGCTTTATCTGCAACCCATTAAGTAGTTCTTCGAACCCCTTGTATTTGAACTGCGTTCTATTATCTATCACGATGGACTCCGGGACCCCAAATCTGGTGATAATGTGGCGCCAAGTGAACCTTGGAATCCGGGCCGAGGTGATGGTGACCAAGGGCTCTACTTCTATCCACTTGGTAAAGTAGTTTACGGCTACAACCAAAAACTTCAATTGCCCGGGCGCTTAAGGGAAATGACTCAAGATATCCATGCCCTATTAATAGAAAGGCCAGGGCATGGATGTCGTGGTCAGTTCCTCTGGCAGGGCGTGGTAGTAGTTAGAATGTCGTTGACATTTATCACACACTTGGACGTGCACAAGGGAATTTGCCCCTATCGTGGGCCAATAGTAGCCTGCCCTGAATGCCTTTAATGCTAGAGTCTTACCTCCTAGATAGTGCCCACAACTTCCTTCGTGGACTTTGGCCAGGACGTATTCAGCTTCTTTTGGCATGAGGCATTTGAGGAGGGGTGAAGAAAATTCACGTCGGTATAACCACTTATCGAAGATGATGTATCTTACAACGGCTTTCTTTAACTTAATAGCTTCCTTTGGATCCTCGAGGAGGCTACCGGACTGTAGGTACTCCAGTATTGGGGTGATCCAGGTATATTCTTGCTCGTCGACCTGGAAAACAGCTACGTCGAAGACTGTAGGGTGCGAGAGGGTTGCCTGGATCACCGAGCGGTTGTTGCCCGGACTCTTGGTACTAGCCAACTTGGATAAGAGGTCAGCCCTGGAGTTTTGCTCCCGGGGTATGTACTCCACTTTAACTAGCTGGAAACTTGTAAGGAGTTCTTGCACTCTTGCCAGGTATTTCTGCAGGAATGGCTCTTTGGCCTGATATTCGCCTCGGATCTGGAAGGTCATGAGCTAGGAGTCACTACAAAGTTGAATCTTTGCAGCCCCTAAGTCTCTGGCCATTTCCAGTCCGGCGATGTATGCTTCATATTCTGCCTGGTTGTTCGAGGTGGGAAACTCGAACCTCAGCGAATTCTCAATGGTCACCCATTCGGAATTTTTCAAGATTACCCCGGCGCCGCTTCCTTTTGGGTTTGAGGACCCATCAATGAATACGGTCGAGGATATCTCCTCGGTATAACTGCAGTCTGAAGTTAGTTCGACCAGGAAATCCAATAGTGCTTGTGCTTTGATTACTATTTTGGGTTCGTAGGCTATCCCGAACTCGGAAAGCTCATGGATCAGGCAATCATCCTCCCTGCTAAGTCCGGTTTATGCAGTATCTGTCGGATGGGTTAATTCGTCCTTACTACCACGGGATGGCACTAGAAGTACTACCTTAGTCTTCTGGCCGTGACGATGAGTGCAAAGACGACCTTCTCTATTTTTTGATATCTGAATTCGGGGCCTTGCAGTACTTTGCTCATGAAATAAATTGGTTTCTGGCCTTCCGATGTTTCTCTGATGAGTACCGAATTCACAGCCTCTTCATGGATGGAAAGGTACACGTAAAGTGTTTTACCTGACTCTGGTCTTGTGAGAATAGGAGGGGACGCCAGAATATTCTTCAGAGATGCAAAAGCGTCTTCATATTCCTATGTCCACTCGAATCCGGTCCCCTTTTTCAATAGCTTGAAGAGATGGAGGGATTTGTTGGTAGCTTTGGCCAAGAATCTGGTGAGAGTCGCGATTCGTCCATTCAACTGTTGTGCCTCTTTCACGCTTCGGGGACTATGCATGTCGAGCACCGCCTTGTATTTGTCGGGGTTTGCCTCTATACCGTGGTGAGTCAGCATGAACCCCAGGAATTTTCTAACTTGCACTCCAAATGCGCATTTTTCTGGATTAAGTCTCATGTCGTGCTTTCTTAACTGTGCAAACACTTCTTCGAGGTCCGAAATGTGTGATTCTGACGATAGAATTTTGACTATCATATCGTCGATGTAGACCTCTAGCATTCTTCCCATCTGTTCTTCGAAGACCTTGTTCATCATCCTCTGGTAGGTGGCCTCGACATTTTTCAACTCGAAAAGCATTACCTTATAGTAGTAACTTGCCCGTTCGGTGATGAAGGTCATTTTATCTTGGTCTTCGGGGTACATCGGGATCTGATTGCACCCAGAGTACGTGTCCATAAAAGACAGTAGCCAAAAGCCGGATGAGCTATCAACTAGGTTGTCAATGTTTGGGAGGGGGTATGGATCTTTAGAACATGCTTTGTTCAGTTCGGTGTAGCCTATACATATCCTCCATTTCCTGTTTGACTTTTTAACCAGGACAATATTTGAGAGCCAAGTGGTGTATGAGATCTCCCTGATGAAGCCGGGATTAGTAATTCCTTGACTTGCTCTTCAATGGTTTGTTGCCTTTTGGGGCCGACTTTCTTCTTCTTCTTCTGGGAGACCAGCTTTGCATCCCGTTTAATATATAAACGATAGTAGATGAAAGTGGGGTCGATCCCAGGCATATCTGTAGATGTCCAGGAGAAGAGATCCTTGCTTTTCTACAAGAGCTCTATCAATTGGGTCTTCTCTTCACCTTCAAGATTTGCTCCTATCTTGGTGATTTGGTCAGGCTTGTCACCCAATTGGAGTGAGATTAGTTCTCCTTCAGGCTGGGGTTACGTGCCTCGAATTTTCTCGCAGACATCTAACTCAATCGTTAGAATGTTGACTTGATCGCGGGCGGGGCTGGATGTTCATGCCTTTGTTTTCCTAGAAGCCCTACTGATCTTCAAACTTTCATTATAGCATTTGCGGGCTGCAATCTGGTCGCCCTTGACCGTGACCACTTCATTGTTCCTGTTAAGGAACTTCATGGCCTGGTGGGCGATAGAGACTACAGCGGCAATGCTATTTAGCGTAGGATGGCCCAGGATGATGTTGTAAGCCGAGGGACAATCCACGACAAAAAATCTCACCTTTATCGTTTTGTAGGTGTCATCGTTACCCAGGATCAAGAAAGTTTCAAAGTAACTAACCAGGGTAACTTTTTCTCTGGAGAAACCAGTCAGCTCACCTTCATACGGTGTAAGTGCAGACAGAGGGAACTCCAGTCTTTCGAAGGCATTCATGAACATGATGCCCACTGAACTCCTCTGATCTACAAAGATGTGGCGAACTTCGGCGTTAGAGATTATTCCAGATATGACCAGAGAGTCGTCATGAGCTCGGATAATGTCATCGTAGTCCTTATCAAAGAAAGAGATGGATGGCCCATCCTTGTTCTCAATATGGGATCTTCGCGAAGAAGAACCAGATATGCTTAAGACCACTGTCCGAAGTGCCTTTTTCTGGGAATTATTAGACGGACCGCCCCCTGCAAATCCTCTTGAGATAGTACTGATGAGTCTGTCTTTCCTGTTACCCCCACCTTGAGTATCGCACTCCTCGTCCTACCTGCTTTCAACATTGTGGCGTAGCGGGGTCTGGGATCTTCTAGCAGGACACCGTTTTGGGCACTGGTTTGGACTTCGCCGGGGACTGCAGCTTCGTCTTCGATCCCTGCTCCTACAACGGTCTTCGCCTCCTCAGAGACCGCTGATGTACTTTTGCAATCGTCCCTCTTTGATCAGGGACTCGATAACATTCCGGAGTTGGTAACAATCTTCCGTCTCGTGGCTATAGCTCTTGTGCCACCTACAATGTTTCGAAAGGTCCCTCTAAAATTGCTTCTTTACAGATAGTGGCCTCTTGATATCCTGAAACTCGGTTTAAATGACCTCCTTCAAGATTGTCTCTCGAGGGGTGTTTAAAAGAGTATACTCAAAATACTTGGGCCGGTACCGTTCGCTCTTGGAGGATTCACGGGGTTGGTTGGTGTTGTGGTTCTTTTTCTGGTGAACCGGTTCGCCTTTCTCTAGATTCTCTTTGGCCCTGGTGACTTCCTCCAGCTCGACGTACTTATCCGCCCGTAAGTTAAACTCATCCAAGCTCGTCAGCTTCTTTTTTGCCAATGACATGAAGAAGCCCGAGTCTGTTCGGAGTCTGTTTCTAGCGTAATAGAGGGCTATCCTATCGTCTAGGTTTTCAATGCCCACACAAGCCTGATTGAACCTTTTGACATACTCATGTAAGGATTCAGAACTTTCCTGGTGGATCCCGAAAAGGGAGTCAATCGACTTCGGTCGTTCTTTGCTGTGGTGTAGTGTTGTAAGAAACATTGCGTCAGGCCTTCCCATCTGGTGATCTTCTTTCGTAAGGTAACAAACCAATAGAGGACGTCCTTCTTTAGAAAGAGGGGAAAAGTTCAGTATAGCAGTTTCGGGGTATACCCGAAGAGCTGTATGGACTGAGTGTAAGTGTCCAGGTACTCTTGGGGATCCGTAGTTCCATCATAGGCCTCCAGATTGCTCGAAGGCTTGAAGTTCCTAGGAACCCTATACGACATTAAGGCATCAGAGAATTGTTGTTGACGGTCGGGGACAGGGTTATGGTTTCTATAAACCCCAGCGCCAACACGCTAGACAATGTGCTCATTACGAGCTACATCCCTCTCCCCGTTGTCATTGTCTGTCCTTACCGATCTTTTAAGGTTCTCTAACCGATGACGTTGTGTTAAACTATTTGTGTACCACAAGTGCACGGGTCGTTCAAGTAATACAGATACGAAGTAAAAGTTCGTTCCCACGAGGACATGGTTTCCATTACTAAGTAACAACCAACAGCTTAACTAAATTCTATCCAAGGACATATAAAATAAAGAAAGCATAAATAATCTAAATCTAAACTACAAAAGCAATAAAGATAAGGGTTTAGAGATCTAGAGAATCCTTCTTCACCTCCTACTTCATACTAATGATATGCAATCGTTATAAGTAACATCAATGATTAGTTAGTTTAGTTTGAGAATTTGATTTAGTCAAAAGCCTGTGTCTAGGTCGATCAACCCTGGTGTCATTTACCTAATCCACTATGGTTCCTATGGTTGCATGAGGACTGGTATAAACTCCACTAATGAATGATCTATTCTCAAACACATGTTAATACATGGCTAAAAAGTATATTTCTATCCAGTTAGCGAATCAACTCATCCAAGCTAATTGAACTTGTCGAACATGCATCAACCATACCATGTCCATCTCCACAAGTCCCTATGTCTAGTTCATTTGAATCAATTAAGATCATGTAATTGTTAATCAAACAGAAGCAAGCATTAAGCATAGGCATAGAAGAACAAAGCTAAACATCAATAGATACTTAAAAGATAACATAAATATCAATAATCATATAAAGATCTAAAGTATTTCCTAAATACAGCTACTAATCCATTGAACATGAATTTACAGAGCAAAACAGTGCTCAAAAGATAGAGGAGAAAAGAAAACTCAGGGAGAAGAGGAATGATGCCATTGATGAGATCCTTGAAGCTTAAATCCTCTTCCTTAAGGAAGAGGACCTCCAACCTAGTCTCCATAGGCCTCCAATCAGCCTAGAAATGAAGAATAAAGCCGCAGCCTCTCTAAAACCTACGGAGCTCTCTAACTCTACCAAGCTCTCTTACAAAATCTGTTAAAAATCTATTTATAGACTCAACAAAACAAAGTCACGCCGCGGCATTAACATGCCTACGCCGCGGCGCGTGTCAAATTAGGTCAGGGACGCCGTGGCATTGATTTCCTTGCGCCGCGACGTTAAGTTCTTTGTAGCCCCTGACTTTGGATGCAGGGAATTATCACGTCGCGGCATATGCTTGTCAGCGTCGCGGCGTAACAAGTCTGGCTGCAGAATTCTGCAGCCAACTCAGTTTTGTGCTGCTTTTTGCTCCTTTGGGTTCCTCTTGGGCTTTCAAATCAGCTTTGCAGCTCTTCCTGCATTAGAGAAATCACCAAATTAATAACCAATATAAAATTCACTTAATCAATAGCATAATACGCACAGTTTGCTCCATAACATATAGGAAAAGTATCAGAATTAGATATAACAAATATAAGCATAAAACCTTCCAAATATGCATGAATATAAGGACTTTAGCAATCAATGAAACACAGATATGGGGTACAAATAACTACACTTTGTGGAGTTATCACGTTGTTCTTCCAGCTGACGTCGCTGATTCTCGATGAGCGCTGTTTGTTGACGCAACAACTCTCGAAGACCATTCTTCGTTATTTCAGATTCGACATTGTCTTCGTAGTGAGACGTATGGTTCACGTTGTCGTGGGAGGTTCCCAAGCGAGCATGCCCAGGGATCCTAGCTCCATGGTTTGCTCCATGGTTTTTGTTAGCTCTACCATGAGGAAAGACAAGCCTGTTACGGATTGAAACCCTTCGAGATGGAGCAGGGCTTTCAACAGAGGTTGAAGTCTCGTGTCCATCGTTGAGAGTTTCCACCATAGCAGGCCTACTTCTAGCGGCGGAGGTTTCTGATGGCGTGACGGAAAGAGGGTCGCACTGTGCTATTGGGCCCTGTATTTGGCCAGGGGCAGCATGCGCAGTGCTTCCCTTCCTCTGATTGTGTCTTGTGCTCACCATGGTTAACTCGGGAATGGAAGTTTATCAGATTCCCACAGACGGCGCCAATGTTCTAAAGTGGATTCTGAAGGTACCTGAGATAGGCATGTGTATGGTGGTTTCCTCCTTGCGCAACTGTAGCCAAGCGTATAAAGTCCAGGGGTGGGTACTTGCAATGAGACTCCAACGCTCAAGTCAGGCAATGCACAAGAAGTGTTATGTAATATAATAGTAGATCTATTATTAGGTTAACTTAGCCTGGTATATATAGAGCGTAACTGGAATCCTCATGCAATCCGTATAGGACAAAAGTATATTGGGATTGTGCCTTGACAGAGATCTCAGCCCATGATCGTTGAGGTTCGTCTCTGACCTGTCGGGACTGTCCCACGATCGTGGAGGTCCGTCTCTGATCTATCAAGGCTGTCTCCTTAGTGGCCAATCTTTATTGTAGGTAGTTTATGGGAATCTGCATAGGTCTGGCGATCGTTATAGCACAATGTCGTGGACCGATGTCATAAGACCTTGGCCAAGGTGTTGATGGCGGAATCTGATAGTTCGCATGTCGGATCGATCCTTTCGGATGGGACCCTGGACCACGGTCCAGAACAAGTACATCTTGGTCAAGCATTACAATGAGTCAATACAAGTCAGACCTTGCAAAACACAAAGTTTTACTGCTAAATTGTTCTAAATGAAGCTAACTGCTAGTTTCTTCCCTTCAAATCTTTTGTCCTCTTTATGTATTTTTGCTTACTTCATATATTTTATGGAGTTTAATTGAAAACCTGTTAAAACATTATGAAAATTGTATTTATTTTTATGATTTAATTATTTTATTATTTTTGTTTTTATATTTTATATAATAAATCCTCCCATACCTTGTACCCTAATTTTTAAAAAGTTTGTCGTACCCATACCCTTATCAATGCAACCTAGGTAGCTACACTAACACCTCTGCAACTGCAACTTAACTCAAGTCTTGAGATACATTCATAAGCGTGCATTCAGAAGCGTGCCACCAAATGTAATTCCTACCAACTACAAATCAAGTAATCAACTCTAGGATTTCTCACCTAAGAGGCTAAGATCGCTAGGGTAGCATGAGGATTGGGAAGGTGGAGCACAGAAAATCACATAGGGAAACGTTGTGCATGGCTTTGGTCCACTTCAAAGTCAGACTAATACCTATTTTAATCAACTCCTCGTGAAGATAAGTAGACATGTTTTGATTTCACGGTTTGTCCATAACTTGGCAGCCTGGTTATTCCTGCTTCAAAGCAAACAACGTACGTAGAAGCAAAGCTAAGAAACCTTTGTAGCACTAAGTATATATACATATATGAAAGAAATTCCCATAATGTTCCAATTCCATGCTCTCATGCTATATTTCCTACAAAATCAACATAGAACACAAGGAAATGTCTTCAATAAATATGTGTTAGATGTATCAGTTTAGAGCTACAATACAAATACAACAAATTTGGAGCGATAGAGATATGAAATGAAAAAGTACCTAACGATCAAGAAGTCAAGAACCCCAGGACCCACAATTAAAATGTCATGTTCTCCAATTGAACGATTTTGTGCTCTCGTACAGACTACAGAGGGTGAGAGTGAGACTAATAATTTCTGGGGCTTGGAAGAGGGGATCCCAAGAGTCACAGAGTTTGGAGAAATGCCCAAACTGAAACTGTCTTTGAGGCCTGCAATACAAACAGTGATGGCAGAAAAATGGACAGTGGTTTTAGTAAAATGCGGTTCAATTTAGTAGCATTAACTACTTCACTCAGATATGTTTTAGTGATACTAAAAATTCTTAAATTGTAATTCTTTGAACAAGAAGTTGTTAGATCAATTTTTATTAAAAATACTGTGAAGTATGCGCTTGTTTATATTGAAAAGTTTTTGGCTATACATTGCAAGTATAGGCATACAGCACAATCTCTATATAAGCTTAACCAAACAACTATGGACTCATTTGAAAGAGAAACAAGTCGACTTCATCATTGGATGTGGTTAATGGTCCATTAGTGAACTCGGAAAGCGTGGCTGGCAAGCCCTGGATACATTTCTTTAAATTCTTACCAAGTGTAGAATTTTTAAGATAGATCCAAAAAGAAATGTGTAAAGTTATTGGATCTTATATGAATTTTTATAATTAAATATTGACGTGATCATGTGTAAGTTTAAAAATAAATGTAATGGTGTAGAAAAATAAATTTATGCTAAAGAGATATTGTCCGTTAATATCATTTTATCCGAAACTCTATATGCACAAAACTATTGACAATAATATAAAATTGTCTACAAAATTTACTCACACGCATAAAAAAGATAAGAACAAAACTCATCAAATCATGTGGAGTAAGTTCATTATGTAATGGTAAACAACTAAACATAGATGTGTGTAGCTTCCCAAATCCCAATCATAATATATTAGTACTTCGTACATTTTCAATTCCATGAATAGCTCAGTACGAAATCTTTTTTTTTTTTTTTGTTTCATACTTTTGGAAAATGTTGTCGTGTAACCTACTCACATGAGATATAACATAATTGAAGGGGACAATTCAATCTGTCTAGGGTCGGTTTAAGCTCACCTATCTTAACAACCTTGTTTTGTTGTAGCTGTCCTTACACTTCAATGTTTCAATCCTTTGTGGAAAAGATAGTGGGTTACGATAATGTAAAGCAATCAATCTTACTTGTCCAGCTTTTTTATGATTTTATCCGCTGAATAAGCGTGGCAGAGAAAACTGCCGATAAATCCTATGGCTGCCATGTAGCACATAATTGCTGCTCAATGGGTGGATCCCTCAACAGCTGCTTCGAGCCTTCTTATTTGCTTTCATAATATATATTTCCACTTAACTCCTACTTGATGGTTCATGTCTTTTTTATTGAGTTTAATTTTAACTTTGTTAATAGAACTTTTCACATTATTATTTTACCACGTATTATTATTTCATTAAAAAAATTGACTTTTTATATAGTTTTAATTATAATATTTTTAATAAGGCAATAATACATAATTCAATTATAATGTAAGTTTTTTATACTAGAAAAATAAAATGATAAAGAAAAGGTAAACAAAAAAGAATCTGGCATCAATTTTACATAAATAAAAAAAACAGAGAACCAAAGGAAAGAAGAAAACAGCAACAATGATGTGTTAACACAAGCTAATAGAGTCTTTGTTGGTCCATTTTTTTTCTTATGATTAATTGTGTGGTCGTAAATTTTTGATGGTTTTGAAATATTATGTTGTGTTAAATACTTTGATGTGGTTTTTAATTTTTTTTGATAAAATTGAATGGTCATAATTCATTCTTGAAGCCATATAAATTGCTTGATGAAGGTAATCATCCAAGTTTAAAATCTAAAAGAAGCAATTCAAGAAGATGAGAATGAAGAGTTTGTTTGAGTTAATAGTATTTTTAAAGTAGTGTTCGGATTTTGAGTAATTCCTATTTGTTTGTGAGTGTTTATATTTTCCCTTAAATCTAGGTTTCATCTCTAAAATCCATTTTGATCCACATAATTTTTGTATCAACTTAAAGTTAGAGTAAAAGATCCAAACAGGATACTTGTAATTATCTTTATTATATTAATATTTCTAACTTTCCCGTGGTTTTAACATCAAACATTTTTAGGGTTTTCCACGTTAAAATTGGTGTCTCTTGTATTTATTCTTTCAACTTGTAATTTCATAGTACGTATTTATTACGTGGTGGGAAAAGGTGATCTTAAAGCATCCGCGCATATCAAATCTATTATCAATTTTCTCAACAAGTGGTATCAAGAGTCTGTTGGTTATGACGTGATATTTCGATTCTTCAGGAAACTTCTTATTATTTCAATAATTGCAACATTGATTGATCTTCCACATCAAAAAGAATTGTTCTTGGTTTATTTGGCGTGAAGCACTCTACTTATACACCCGATTAAATTGTGTCGGAATTGTCATAGCGTGGAAGTGCATGTAAAGGAAAAGTTCGACTTAAGGAAAGATTTGGTATTTAAGTGTGTCCTTTTGTGACTCACCTCTCTTTCCTTAACTTACCTAATCTATAATCTTGTTCATATACGGCATTATTCGATATACGCTTATAATTCTTGGTAAATAAGTGGAAGTTTGATGGAAATCGATTAGCGAGAATGATTAGTACGAACGGACCAATATATCACATATGGAAGGGAAAAATGAAAGATCTTCTTTATGTGAAGAGTTGGCATCTACCTGTTTACACTAAACACACTCTTAATCAAAAACCGACGAAGAATTATTTGAGCATGCCTACCATTATATGTTTTATTCGGCAATGGGTGGATGACAATGTGCTCAATCATATTTGTGATGCAAAATGCAAGATCGTTGTGGGAGAAACTTGAATCTCTATATATACTAGGAAGACCGGCAACAACAATCTCTTCTTGATCAAGAAGATGATGAATTTACAATACAAAGAGGATAGGATAATATCTACGATCACTTAAGTGATTTTCAAGGAGTTTTACCTCAAAGTTTCTTGTCCTCATGGGTGTAAAGTTTGATGATGAGATTCAAGCACTTTGGCTACTTGGAACTCTACCGTACTTTGGGAGACATTCCCTTTGCAACTCCGCTCCTAATGGTGTGGTGACAATGGAACTTGTCAAAGGAGCTTTTTGAATGAAGAGATGAGGAGAAGATCTCAAGCCTCGTCTTCACTGTAATCAGCATAAGTTCTTATTGCGATAAGATAGGGGAGAAGTAAAAATAAAGGTTCGAGAGGTAGAAGTAAAAGCCTTTAAGCAAGTCAAAGTCCAATTACAAAGACGTGGAGTGTCATTATTGTGGCAAGTTGGGACACATTCAAAAGAAGTGCTTCCTCTTTAAGAAAGATAAGAAAAAGGGCAAAGTTAAAGACAATCGAAAGACAATGATCACAACGATACGATTGCCGCAAAACCTTGTCATTGTTTGTGATGAGGAGGTAATTAATTTTGCCTTCAAGAGACAAGTCGGGTCATTGGGTGGAGCTTCTTACATGTTACATCAAGGAAAGAATTATTCTCATCTTATACATCCTAAATTTTGGGGTGTTAAAGATGGGTAATGATGGTTTTTCAAAGGTTGCTTTCTAATATACATAGGAGACATCCACTTGGAAACTAAGGTGTTTGAACACAATTTTCTTAAGGATGTTAGACATGTGCCCGATATATTTTAATTTGATCTCGGTGAAGAAGCTTGACGATGAGGGCTATTGTAACACCTTTGGTAATGGACCAGTGGAAGCTTACTAAAGGTTCATTGATTGTGGCCCAGGAGAAAGAATCTTAGCTTGTATTTGACACAAGCTAAGATTGTTGGTGACTCACCATGTGGTGGATGATGAAAAGACAACCGAGTCATGGCACAAGAGACTTAGCCACATAAGTGAGAAGGGATTAAACTGCTTGGCCAAGAAGAAACTATTGTCAAATATAAAGAACGCAAGTTTGAAGAAATGTGCGCATTGTATGGCTGGAAAGCAGAACAGAGTTGTCTTCAAAAGTCACTCTCCTTCAAGGAAGTCAGATTTGCTAGAGCTAGTGCATTCTGATGTTTGCGGTCCCTTGAAGGTAAAGTCTTTTAGTGGTGGACTTTACTTTGTGACGTTTATTGATGATCATTCAAGGAAACTTTGGGTTTATGTTCTAAAAACCAAAGATCAGGTGCTTGATGTTTTCAAGCAATTCCATGTATCAGTTGAAAGGGAAACTGGTAAGAAGTTGAAGTGTATTCGCAACTGATAATTGTGGTGAATACAAGTGGTCCTTTTGATGAGTCCTGCAGAATGATGGGTATTAAACATCAGAAAATACCTCCAAAGACTCCACAATTAAATGGTCTGGCTTAAAGGATGAATCGAACTTTAATTGAGAGAGTCAGATGTTTGCTTTCAGAAGCAAAATTGCCAAAATCTTTTTGGGGGGAGGCATTGCTCACATCAGTACATGTCATCAATCTGTCTCCAGCAGGTGGCTCGAATGGTGATGTCCCGACGAGTTTGGTATGGCAAAGAAGTTTCTTATGATCACCTACGAGTTTTTGGATGTAAGGCTTTTGTTCACATTCCAAAAGACGAGAGATCAAAGCTTGATACTAAGACACGACAATCTTTATCGGTTATGGTCTTGATGAATTTGGCTACGAGGTTGTATGATCCGATTGAGAAGAAACTCATTCGGAGCCGCGATGTAGTATTCATTGAAGATCAAACCATTAACGACATTGAAAAAGCTAAGAAGGAAGTGTCTAATAGCAGTGAAGGCTTGGTTGATCTAGATTCGTTCCTATGCTGAATTTGCCTAATCCATTTGATAATGGTACTCAAGGTGATGAACAAGCTGCTAACCAACCAAGGGCGTTGATGCTTCTACGGATGATGTTGGAGAAGATGATGAGGTTATTGAGCGGGGGGAGCAGCCCCCCTCACCTCCGCCCGTAAGATCGAGAGAGAAACGACGACCTTCTACCGGGTACTCCGGTTCAGAGTATATCCTTCTCACTGATGAGAGGGAGCCGAGAAAATTTTGATGAAGTTCAAACTCATAAGGATAAAGCCCAGTGGATAAGAGCCATGCAGATGAGATCAATTCCTTGCAAAAAATGACACTTATGAGCTTGTGGAACTTCCCGAAGGCAAGAAGGCTTTGAAAAACAAATGGGTGTTCAAGCTTAAGAGAGATTGTAACAAGCTAGTAAAATATAAAGCTCGCTTAGTTGTGAAAGGCTTTGGACAAAAGCGAGGGATTGATTTTGACGAGATTTTCTCCCAGCTGTCAAAATCACTCAATCGAACCATACTTTATCGTAACGCCTAGCTTGGATCTAGAGCTTGAGCAACTTGATGTGAAGACTCGCATTTCTCCATGGTGATTTGGAGGAAGAAATCTACATGGTTCAACCGAAGGGGTTTGAGAAGAATGGGAAGGAACATATGGTTTGCAAATTGAAGAAAAGCTTATATGGGTTTGAAGCAAGCTCAGAGACAATGGTATAAAAATTTTGACACTTTCATGATAAGTCACGAATATACCGTAACTAATGCAGATCATTGTGTGTATTTCAAAACTTTCCCGGATGGCGATTCATTATTCTTCTCATTATCGTAGATGATATGTTGATAGTGGGGCAAGACAGGGGTGATGATTGGCAATTTGAAAAGGAGTTGTCAAAAACATTTGATATGAAAGATCTAGGACACTTTCAAGGCAAATTCTAGGAATGCGCAGATTTTCGAGACCGAAAAGCAAAGAAGCTTTGGTTATCACAAGAAAAATATGTGGAGCGAGTCTTAGAAAGATTCAACATGCAGAGTGCTAAACCGGTTAAGCACACCGTTGGCTAGTCACTTTAAACTCGGAAGGAGTTGTCCCACAAGTCAAAAAGAAAAAGAAGACATGGCTAGAATTCCTTACTCATCTGCAAACGTCGGAAGTCTAATGTACGCCATGGTTTGTACACGTCCGATATCGCTTATCTTTGTAAGAGTTGTCGTTGTGTTTTTTCCAACCCGGTAAAGACCATTGGGAAGTCATGAAGTGGATCTTGAGATATATCGAGGCACTTACAAAAATGTGTCTCGTGCTTTGATGAGTCTAAACCAATTTTGAAGGGATACAAAATCACGCAGATATGACAACATTGATCTTGACAAAGAGAAAATCCACTTCAGGTTTTTTATTCACTTTTGCAAAGTCATATCATATGACTAAATTGCGAAGTGTGTTGTTTTATCTACAACTGAAGCAGAGTATATTGCTTTAACCAAAGCAGGTAAAGAAATGCTTTGGTTAACTAGATTCCTTCAACAATTGGGAGTGAGACAAGAAAGTATAGTGATTTCAAACTGATAATCGAGTGCTTCTAGATTTGAGCAAAAATACTATGTATCACTCATTTACACGGCTTACATTGATGTGAGATATCATCATTGGTTTGCGATTGGCGGTTTGGAGAAAAGCAATTTCGATTAGAGAAGATCCACACCGATAAAAATCCTGGCGATATGATGACAAAAGTTGTAGCTTTCGGGAGAAACACTTCAACTATGTCTTGAGGATATTCGTATGTACTATTTGATCATTCTTTTTCCCACTTTGGAGGAGAATTGTTGGGTCCAGCCATTATTATGGCCAAAATTATGTGGCATAAATTCTGATGATGTGACAAAATATTAGCCAAGTGTTAAATACTTGGATGTGGTTCTTTGGTGATTTCTACCATAGAAATTGAATTAAATAATTCATTCTTGAAGCAAATATAATGGAGGCTTGAATGAAGGTTGAATCATCCAAGGTTTAGGCATCCAAGAAAATTCAAGAAGATAGAGAATGAAGAAAGCAAGTTTTGAGTGCAAATAAATTAATATTTTCTAAAATGAGTTCAAATAGAGAATTTGAATAATTCCTATTTGTTTGTGAGTGTGGGTATACAATTTGAAATCTTGGGTTTATCTCTAAAGGTCTCATTGAAAATGCCACTATAATTTTTGTATCACTTGAAAGAAAGTAGAGTGTGTGTGAGGATCTTGTAATTATCCTTATTATAGTGGAATATTCTCAAACTTGTCCCGTGATTTTTCCCTCAAACATTGGAGGGTTTTCCATGTTAAAATTGGTATCTCTTGTATTTATTCTTTCTGCTTGTAATTTCATAGTACGTATTTATTACGTGATGGGAAAAGGTGATCCTGAGAAGCATCCGCTGCATATCAAATCTCTGATCAATTTTTTCAACAGTCTTTTCTATATTTTTTTTCTTTGATTAACTCACACTCGTTAAGTGAAAAAACTTTATTTTTGAAGTTATGTTGTGTGTACATTCTATTTCCTTAATTTTTTTTTGAAAAAAAATCATTTTCAATTTCCATTAAATTGCATTACATAATACTCTCCAAAAATCTAATTATATACATTGAGGGGCGTTTTATTTAATACTTCTATTAAAGTATGTGTTCGGATTTTGTTTTTATTGTATAATTGCGTGTTTATATTTTCCCTTATTTCTTAGCCAACTTAACAATACCATTTTGATCCACAAAGCAATGTCCCAACTTAACAGTTAGCACAATCAAAAGATCCAAACAGGAAAAATAAAAGTAATAAAATACATATTTATCATTAATAAAAAACATTTTTTAATAACACTGAATATTTTTATATATTCAACTCGTTTAAATTGTTCATATAATTAATTTTCATTCAACTAAAAAATATAATAATTATATAATCTCTTCATAAAAAATTCTTTCTTGAAATTTGAACTATTACATTTTCAATGTGTGTTTGGAATTTGGTGGTCTTGGCTTGATTATTTGATAATCGATTATTTCAATAATCAAGTTTGAAAGTTTGATTATTTCAATAATCGACATGTTTTAGATATATTAGGAAAGTGATTTTAAGCCTAATTTGTTTTATTTAGATGATAAAAAAAAAGAATCACTTTTATACATTAAATTACTAAAATAGATATAAAATGATTAAAAAGTGATTTAATTGATTAAAAAATTATTTGATTGAAGACAAAATAGTATTTACATCTCAAATGAAGTATAAATGGATGGAATAATCTATAATCTAAAATCATAAAATTTAAAATTTCAACATTATAAAAAAAATTGTTAAAATATATTGAATTTCAGTATAAAATAAAATTAATTTTACCAAACATAATTAAATATTTTTGAAGCATTATAATTTAATTAAAAAAAAATTGTTGATTCAGTTTAACCAAACAAACTCTTATTTTTAAAGTTTAAAATTATTTATTACTTCGATCTACCATTTATATGTATCACAAATAAATAACTAATAAATAAAGCAATGCAATAACTAGAGAGAGAAATTCTTGAAAAAAATTCTTATTTTATATATACAAATCAATTTTTAATATATATAAAAATATGTAAGTTGTATTAAAATATACATAACTTTATTAACAATCATTTATACACGTCAAAAAATAATAATAATAATTTACATACTTAACAGAAAGAATTTCCTACCTCAAAGTTTCTTGGTCCCAGAAGAGCCAGTCATGCAGGTAAAAGTTAGCTTAATCAGAAGTGTATTTACGACCCCGTGCACCATCCCATCAACTCAGTCAATCAGATTTTTTCCACATGAAAATTAAAGAAAAAGGTTACTGTAATCAGCATAAATATTTTGAATAAATTTTTATTTTAGTTTTTAAAATTATAAATATCAATTATATTAATTTATAAATTTAAGAATTATTCTTATTAATTATTAAAATTATAATTTATCAATTAAATTAGTATTTAGGTAAATATTAAATAGTTAATATTAAAGATCAATTTAATTGATAAATTATAATTTTAAAAATTAATATGATCAATTTTGAAATATTATTCTTATAATTTTAAGAAGTAATCGGAGGGTTTACTCTAAATACCTTCGCAGCACGTGCCAGTTTCATGTTTGACTTTGATTGGCTGCTGCTTAATGCTGATTTTCCATGGAAGCTTCCTTTTCGAAAGTTATTTCTAATATACACTTTAAAAATATCTTAAAAATTAAGGTGTATGTTATATTTTATATTTTAAGTCATTGATTTAAACATAAAAAATATTAATTGTTTAGATTAAGTATAAGAAATTTATTAAACAGGTTATGAAAAATTGCACCACTATTACCCCCTTCCTCTCTCTACTGCCACCACCACTCAAAAATCACCGTACCCACAATCGTCAGCCTCTGCGATCTTGCCACCATAGTTATTGAGACTCAAACCCAGCATCAGCCACCGCGTCGACCTTGCCACCATAACCTCCATGCTCTCAGCCTCCGTGTCCAGCCACCTCGACCTCAGCCTATGCATTCAGCCATAGCCACCTCACCACCATAGCCACTGAGACTCAAACCCAGCATCAGTTATCGCGACCTTAGCCTCTGCTAAGTCAGCACGCGACCCGCGAGTCAAACCCTGAACCACTATTTCGACCCACGACCACCACGCAAATCCGCCTCTCACTCGAACTACCACGCATATCTGATGCCAGATCTGTGAACCATCACGCATATCTGCCTCTCACTCGCGTCCACGAACCACCATCGCAAGTCATCACGTCCCTCCACAAACAACCATGCAGCACCAATCACAAATGCCGCCTGGGTCCACTCCCACTGTCTCGTCATTGTCGGTGCCGCACCGTCCTGGTGGTGGTGGGGTGGGGTGGTTCTAAAGGTGCTTGGGAGTTTAAAAAAAGAAAAATACTTAATTGGCTGACTTGTCATTGAAGGTTAGTTTGAATGATACATCATACACCCTAACTAAGTAGGGTGTATAGTAACAAGGACCCCATACCATATACAAACCCAAAAGAAAAATTGAAACTCAATAACACACATGGTGGTGGGGAGTTAAAAAAAAAAATCTTATACATAAAACATGATTTTAAATTGTAGTTGCAGTTGAAATTGCAGAAATTATTAAAATTACATTATTACGAATAAATGCAACAAAATACGTTCGATGCTGTTACAGAAACTATTAAAATTATAATATTATGACTATAATTACGATTACGGACCGTAATTTAAAACTATGACATGAAAAAATACATAACCTCATATTTGTTTCGTTTTGACAGTTAAGATAATAAAAGCTGAAGACATGTAAGGAGAATGGCGAAATTTAATTTACTGTAAATTCTTTTTAGCATATTTTCTCATCTTCTACCTCGTAGATCCCATTCGTGGCTATGTGAAATATCCTCTCTAAGCCTACAAAATAATATATCTTGAGCCTTATAAAAAATAGTATAAAAAATAAATTTAAATCAGTAATAATTAAATGATAAAATTATGGAAATATAAAATAATAATATGTATTTTATATATATATATATATATATATTGAATGAGTGAAATTTTTATTGTAAAAAAGTAGAAAAAAAAATTTTTAACCATATAATTATAAATATATATAATTTTTTTAAATAATTATATAACATTTAAATAATTTTTAATCTTAATTATTTATATAAAATTTAATTCAATAATTAAAATTTATTTTTCTTATCTCTTACAATAAATAATTTTTTTATCATATACGTTTATATATATATATATATATGCACAAGTGGAAGAAAGGAGATCCACCCCCATGTTATTTTATAATCCCATTATTTTTATATCTAAAATTTGAGTAAAAAATTGTGGTAAAAAAATATTTTTCATTAATTTATCTCTCAAAAGACTTTAAATCTTTGAATCTGGTTAGCCCCCTACAACAACTGCAACTGTTTTTAACTTTGATCTCCTCCATATACATATCCATATCCACAATCCAAAAGGGGCAAAAGAAGAAAACCCACCTCCAAAAACACCGCCGGAACAAAAGAACAAAAGGAACTTCACAAGGGGAAAAAAATGCTAGTCTTATTTTACTGCTTTTTCTGCTTTTTTTCCCCCCCTTTTCTTTTCTGTGTGTGTCTCTGACTGATATAAGCTCATTTCCTTTGACTGCACCACAATTTGTGGGGTGACTCTCAAATTATTACTCTGTCACTTTTGTCTGGAAAAGTTAGGGTCTTTTGAATTAGCATTTGCACATTCCTTTGATTGAAACCCCTTTCAGCTTTTTAAGATCGGTGGGAGAAACTATTATTAGGGTTTGATTCTGATGTGCTGTGGTGTTTGGATGGCGAGAAAATGAGGGAAAATGTGGTTGTGGCAAGTGAGGGAATGTGAGGAGGAGGAGGAGGAGGAGGAGGAAGAAGGGGGTTGAGTAAATGAGTATTTTGAGACATGGGATGTGTGTTTGGGAAAGAGGCATCAGAGAGAAGGAGGGAAGAGAGGAAAGAGGAAGTGAAAGTGAAAGTTGCAAAAGCAGAGGAGGGTGAGGTTCAGAATGGTGGGAATGGGAAGGAGGGTGGAGAGGAGAAGAGGACGCGGCCAAGGGGGGAGAGGAGGCGATCTTCGAAGCCGAATCCCAGGTTGAGCAATCCACCTAACCATGTTCATGGTGAGCAAGTAGCTGCAGGGTGGCCCTCTTGGCTTTCCAAGGTTGCTGGGGAAGCTATAAATGGATTGACCCCTAGAAGGGCAGACACTTTTGAGAAGCTTGATAAGGTAAGGCAATCTAATGGACGCTTTGCTTTTATTGCCAATTTAAGTATGTGGAACTTAGTTATCTTGATTTCGAGAACTTATTGCTTATGTTGTTCTGTTTTCAAATGTAACCAACATCTAAAAATAGTAATATGGATTTTAGAGATTGTTACTTGGGGTTTTCTGTTATCTTGGAATTTATAAATTGAAAAGCCTTCATCAAAATGTCTACTTCCGTTCTGTTCTTATAAACTTAACAAAGATTGAATCTCTCACTGGCGTCTGTACTATTTTTCAATCAGATTGGACAAGGTACATATAGCAATGTTTACAAAGCTAGGGATACTTTAACAGGGAAAATTGTTGCCCTAAAGAAGGTTCGTTTCGACAATTTAGAGCCCGAGAGTGTGAAATTCATGGCAAGAGAGATTCTGATTCTACGTCGTCTGGATCATCCCAATGTTGTCAAACTGGAAGGTTTAGTGACTTCTAGAATGTCATGCAGTTTGTATCTTGTGTTTGAATACATGGAGCATGATTTGGCTGGACTTGCTACAAGCCCGACAATTAAGTTCACAGAGCCTCAGGTATTGGCATTTTTACCTTGCTAATTGCAAGTTCTGGACCTCTGGTTGGTTGAAATTTATGATATAAAAGAAAGTAATTTTTTTTTCTTGATTTGGAACATTTTTTCCTGATTATATCTGGGTATTTTAGGTTAAGTGTTACATGCATCAGCTATTTTCTGGGCTGGAACACTGCCACAATCGTCGTGTGCTGCATCGTGATATAAAGGGGTCAAACCTCCTTATTGACAATGAAGGAATTCTTAGGATTGCTGATTTTGGATTAGCTTCCTTCTTTGATCCTAATCACAAGCACCCTATGACCAGTAGGGTGGTTACTTTATGGTATCGACCTCCAGAACTTCTTCTTGGGGCCACTGACTATGGTGTAGGAGTGGACCTCTGGAGTGCTGGCTGCATTCTTGCTGAATTATTGGCTGGAAAGCCTATTATGCCTGGTCGAACAGAGGTAATCTCTAAATGATTGGTTCCATTATCTGGATTCTCTCGGAGCATCTTTCAACAGCATAAGATGTAGTCAATGGTGCAAGATTTTGTTGTTCTTGGCTTCTTGATTTTCTGCAACCTGTTTGTGAGGTTGGTGCTTCTGATTTTGCTGATATAATATTTTTTGTGCTTCATAGGTGGAGCAGCTACATAAGATATTTAAGCTATGTGGTTCTCCTTCTGAAGAATATTGGAAAAAGTCAAAGTTGCCACATGCTACCATTTTTAAGCCCCAACAATCATACAAGCGGTGCATAGCTGAGACATTTAAAGATTTTCCACCATCATCCCTACCACTAATTGAGACCCTTCTCGCAATTGATCCAGCTGAACGTCAAACTGCCACTGCTGCATTGCATAGTGAAGTAAGATAATAATATAATCACTAAATTAATCTTGTGAAATCACCTATTTCTGGTGATTTTTTATTTTTATTTTTATATAGGATTGCTACATCTACTTGACTGCTCCCTTGTTGTCATGTTTAATTTTTAAATAGAATAACAAAGTGACCCAATTTTATAACCTAACACAATAACTATGAATAAACAATTTCATCATATATTAGCTGGGACCATCTTAAGATAGTTAGATGGCTTTTCTTCCTTTTCTCTCCCCCTTGATTGATGTTGATTAACTAAGTAGGAGGCTGCTTATGCTTTTGAAAATATGTTTTTGTCATAATTATGTAACTCATATGTGCATCTTTACTGTTGCTTTGTTTATATCATATACCACCAACTGTCAACTTTTATTGCTATGAATACATTCCTCTACTCTTGTAATCTAAGTTCTGGAGTGCCACAACTTTGGTTGTTAAGCAATAAATCCTGAACACATAAGTTAAGCTCTTTGTTTGACAATGGTGATAAACTAACTTAAGTTGAGCTAATTGATGGATGAACTACTGAACTTTACTAAATTGCTTTTTTAAACAACAAAGAGAAAGCTGTTTCCTTTTTCTGTTTTTAACTTTATATTGTAAGAGAAGTGTGATCGCTTGTTACTCATAGGAAATGACAAAGATAGCTATATGTTGGTGGTTGTATATCATTTTCAGTAGGAGATATAATGAATCGTGATTGAAATCCTTAGTGTTCCTATAATTGAATGTCAGGATCCTAGTTTAATATTAAATACTCTTTTGCAGTTTTTTAGAACAAGACCTCATGCTTGTGAGCCCTCTAGCCTTCCAAAATATCCTCCCAGCAAGGAGATGGATACAAAGCTACGGGATGAAGAAGCTAGAAGGTGGATTGCTTAAATTACTTTTGACATCTGAATATAGTTATCCTTCTCAATGTGAACTTTCTCTACCTCTCAATAATACTGGAGGGAGCAAACTATGTTTTTTGAAAAAAATTGAAAATTCACACATTTCAATTCTTAATTTCCATGTGTTATGACTGTAGATTGAGAGCTGCTGGTAAAGCTAATGCTGATGGTGTCAAGAAATCTCGTCCACGTGATCGAGGTGGGAGGGGAATTCCAGCTCCAGAGGCCAATGCTGAGCTGCAAGCAAATATTGATGTATGTCAGATAAGGAACCTCATTGATTTAAGCAGATTGCTTTTGATTGTTGTGATGAAATTTTTGTCAATTTACAGTAATGAAGTACATATCAACTTACTATATATAATTTTATTCATTTTTTGCTTGGCTACCTTTTGTTGGAGTTTTATAATTTATAGTATAACTGTTGTCACATGTTAGGTCTGCAATCAATTTTATAAAACTGCTTGCGCTGTACTTTTTGTGGATAGTTGATTAATTTGATTGAACGAGTTTTTTTTTCTCTTTTTTCATTCCATGAGTTATTAATTTACTTACTTGGTCATTATTTTTACCGATTTAGAAGAGTTTTATGGTCATTTTGGGTGGAAATTTTGTCTTGGTGAAAACCTTTTTTTGGATAAAAATCATGGTAGAAAACTTTCATCTTCTGTTGCATCTATCTGCGTCAAATACATTTTAGAAACATCTATTGTCATGGATCTTCTTTTATTCCCATCCCCTTCGCATCACTTTATACTTTTGCTTCTTTGTTATATTTCACTCTTTGGCTGGGCATAAAAATTTTGATACACAAATAACAGTTTTAGGCTTTGTTGTCTCTTAATGTGAGAAAACTAGTAATGGGCAGAAGACTGGCTCATGTATAAATGTTAAGTTAATTTAGTTCGGTCTAAATATTTTAGTAATTATATGGCCTCTTCCTGATATTGCCAGTGACATAGTAAGCAGCAGGTTAGTAGGTCTTAAAAGTTGTTTTTTTTTTTTTGGGTAATTCAAAGTTTAGGGTAAGGGATGTTGCTCCATTTCAAGGTTAGGTATGCCACAAGCCTTAGTCAGGACTTTTCAGTGGTACTTATAGATGATCTACCAATAAAAGAACTTTTATCTTGGTTGTAGCTTACATTATCTGCACTTGGTATTTATTTATGTTATCGTTTAACTATCAAATCAAAGTTTTACCTACTTTCATAAACTGGCATTGATATACACACCCAGTTGGTTTATGTTATAGCTTACCTTTATTTCTCAATAACTGTGGTTATGGTTTAACTCTCATTACAGAGACGGCGTCTGATAACACATGCAAATGCTAAGAGCAAGAGTGAGAAGTTTCCTCCTCCCCACCAAGATGGAACTCTAGGCTATCCTTTGGGTTCTTCACATCACATGGATCCAGTTTTTGATCCTCCTGATGTTCCATTTAGTTCTACAAACTTCTCATATCCTAAAGCAAATATCCAAACCTGGTCTGGCCCATTGGTGGAACCTAGTGTGGGTGCACCAAGGAGAAAGAAGAGCACGGCAGGTGATGGGCACATACAATCAAAGTCATCAAAGAAGGACTCACAAAGATAGAATGTGTCAGGAGTCAAAAAAAGAGTCTTGTAATATAACACCAATCATTTTTTACGAGCATTCATGAAGCTGCAAATGCTGCTGATTCGATGTCTCACATCTAGTTGGTAACGCTATTGGCAACAGAGAGGTAAAAAGATGTTGTATTTCCTGCTCCCATTTCTTTCTCAATGATCAAAGGTTTATTCTATCTTGTATATTTTAACTTTTTTTTTTTCTTTAGTTAAAAAGTTTAATTAGGTTTTATGAACATCTAATAAGTAGGTTTTGGGAACCGTGTTCGTGGTTTATATTTCTGCCTAATTTTGTTACTGGTAACATTCACCCATAATTTTTTACCCCCTTTAACCTCTGTTTTCCGTAAGCTTGTGAATTGTGCAGAATTTATACATAGTTTTCCTTTAAACATTTTGGTTTCTTCTGAATCGCTCCCTATTATCTTCTTTAAGCTTCGGTATATCACTTGCAGTTCATTATTCAACTTCTAGCCGGTCATGTTTGAGTTTAAAGGCTTGTTGCAATTGGGATCATTTGCCAATAAATAAATAAATAATGAATGATTCCTCATTGCATTAGTGTGACATTTTCCTTCAGGTTGGTTGGGAGTGAAACATCGCAAAAATCAATTTCATCGTTTAAGTTTTCATTTGGGTCACCGGAGGAATTATGATGTTCCATCAACAACTTGGTTTTTCTTCTGGAATTTCTTTTCACTGAACAATCAAATGAAGTTGTATCTGGTAAAACAAATTTAAACAATTCTCCATGCCTTAAAGATTAGCTCGGAACAGAGTAAAAGTTTATATTTGCTTTAAAAAAAAAAATACATTGGCTTATATGTCTCGAACTCATTGTAGAAGCATTGGTACTGCATAATAGATGGTGCGAATACGTCATTACCTGTGTGGTTTATAATAATACCGAGTCTTACTAAACTCAACGTTAAAACTGAATTTTACGAGAAGCCTTCGGAGAATTTATTACACTTGTTCTTATATAAATAATATGACTTAAAAATTCGTTGTAGTTAGAGAAATGAAAGAAACATGACAGTCACTAATGTATTACTCAATAAAGTATTACTTAATATTTTATAGTTAATTATAAAATTAATATAAGAGTGAGGATTTTTTTTAGAACTTTGGGGCAAAGTACGAAAATAAAGATCTGACTGTAATTTATCTATACGATTAGTGTGCTGTTGATGGTTGACTGGTTGGTACAGGATTGTGTTGGTGGGACAGCTGCTCCTTGAGCTCTGGCACCAGGTCCGGCTCCCACCAAACTGTTGTATTATTTGTAAGAGGATTGAGCGTGAGCATGCCTAACTCTTGTTGGTTCCAATTTACATACTCACTAATGTTTTGCAGCATGCATGTTGCATGAAATTTATCTGCTATCATAAGTAAGTCATTGATTATTACTTGCCCTCATCACTATTACTCTTCCCAGATAGCGACTTCTCCCTCTACCCTTTCTGGTGCCGGCCTGTCGTCGGTCTCTTCTCCTGCCACTGCTATGAGTCGTGTGCCACATATCAAGTTCATCTAAACTTTGATAACATCGGATCTGAGTTTGAGAACGCCAAACTCAACAATGCCACTTTTAAGTTCAAGGACGTTGAACTCGACAACGTCATATCTGAGCTCGAGGTTTTTCAAAAAGATAGAAGAGTTGGCATCTGAGCTCAACGTCGGAGAAGACGAAGGAGTAGGCTGGCGACCTCGTTGAAAAAGATGGAGGAGCTAGTATCTGAGTTCGACGATACCGGAAAAGGTGATGGGCAAACTCTAAACCCCAAACTTACCTGTTAAACAGGTTTTAGGTTTTATTTACACTGTTGATCATTTTGGAGCATGCATGTTGCATGAAATTTATCTGCTATCATAAGTAAGTCATTGATTGTTACTTGCCATCATCACTATTACTCTTCCCAGATAGCAACTTCTCCCTCCACCCTTTTCGATGTCGGCCTGTCGTTTGTCTCTTCTCCTGCCACTGCTGTGAGTCGTGTGCCACATATAAAGTTCATCTAAACTTTGACAACATCGGATATGAGTTTGAGGACGCCGAACTCAACAATGCCACTTTTAAGTTCAAGGACGTCGAAGACAACGTCATATCTGAGCTCGAGGTTTTCCAAAAAGATGGAAGAGTTGGCATTTGAGCTCAACGTCGGAGAAGACGAAGGAGTAGGCTGGTGACCTCGTTGAAAAAGATGGAGGAGCTAGTATCTGAGTTCGACAATGCCAGAAAAGGTGATGGGCAAACTCTAAACCCCATACTTACCTGTTAAACAGGTTTTAGGTTTTATTTACACTGTTGATCATTTTGAATCTATCATCAATAGTATAAACTCTATAGAACATAAATGCTCCAAAAGATTTAGGCTGTGTTTGGTGTACTTGATAGTATAAGACATGATAATATAAGATAATAGGATAAGATCTGATAATATAAATAAGCTGATAATGTAACACTCCAAATTTTAGCTAGTTGACAGTAATAACAGAATTTTACTGTTTTGTGATTTTTGTGTACTGTAAAATCATTTTGACTATTCTGTGATTTTATTTAATCATTTTGTGTGAGTTATTCCGTATCAGAAAAATAATAATTTTCAGGCCTGAAAAAATCTTACGTATTTTAATTATTTCTGTTGATTCTTAACTATTTTTACTAATCTGATTTGATTTTCATAAAAATTGTAACACCCCAAATTTTAGCTAGTTGACAATAATAACAAAATTCTATTGTTTTGTGATTTCTGTGTACTGTAAAATTATTTTGACTATTTCGTGATTGTATTTGATCATTTTGTGTGATTTACTCCGTGTCAGGAAAATAATAATTTTTGGGTCGGAGAAAATTTTACGTATTTTAATTATTTCTATTGATTCTTAACTATTTTTACTAATCTGATTTGATTTTCATAAAAATTTTATAAAATTTATGAAATTGTTTGGGAGAAATTGATCGAAGAGAAGGAAACAGAGGATATGAAGACGAATTTGGAAAAATAATAATAATAATAAATTTCAAATATAGTTAAGAAAAAAATTTAAGGTTATAAAACAATCTTGACGGATTTTAGTTGTTGGGTTGTTTGATTTCTAGGTATGAAAGTTGAGGGTAGTGATGAAAGGAAAATCTTATCAGGTTATATCGGGGAGTCATGTGAAAGATAGTGTTATATTATTAGAGTGACATGATTATTTTTATTTAAATATTTGATAAAACTATAATATTAACCTTATCGATATTTTATGAGCAGGTTAAATACCATCACTGCTGTATTATTTGTAATTTTATAAATAACAATTTCTTGTACAATTCCATAAGAACAGGTTATTTTGGAAGCGCAAGCTGAGGATGCCTATTGCTGGTTTCACCTCATAGTATAGTAACAATTTTCCAATGGCGAAAAATTAGCATATTCAATTATATATATTATCGATTCATAGCTCTTGCAATGCATGACTAAGGTACATCTACTCGAATTACGTAGGATATCCTCGTACTAAAGTCTAATAGTTCAACCCCCAGACATTTTTTTTTTAATAATTTAGGGTAAAAGCAAAAATAATATAATTACATTTTCACACAATTTTTTCTTTATTAGCTATTTTACTATCTGTTTTGCTAAAATGTGAAAATAAATTATTCTATACTAGCAGATTGAAGGCACTAACATGCTTGGACAAAAAGAAAAATGCACGCACGTAAACGATTAGTTAAATGATAGCGGAAGTTGTGCGATTTTGTTGTAATTGTTACTGATAGTCTTGATTTAAGTTATATTTTTATCTTGTTCGATTTATGTTTAAGACTTAAAATGAATAAATGTTGATTGTATTATAAGAAAACTAAAATTTGAGACTAAAATGGAAAACTCCTTTATTAGTAGTATAGATAAATATTTAATATTTTTTAATATGAAATACATATCAATTCAATTTTTAGAATAATAGTAACATGCACCCTTCACTTTAAAAAATATATATCTAAAATAAATATAATTGCATAGACTTTTTTTTTTTTGGTTAAAATACTTGTATAGACTTTATTTTCACATATTCTTGTATAAGCCATTAAATATTACTATAATTCTATTGTAACTTTTTTTAATAATATAAGTAACACCTTAAAATTTGTGAAGTACTTGTAAAAATAAAGTTTGTGTAACTATTATTGTTCTAAATATGATGGTAATTGTGAGAAGATATTAAGCTAGCATCAATGAGAACTTTTAATTAAGACAAAAGTAAATGAATTAATTTTGATGTATTGTTAATATAAAAAAGTTTTATGCTATATGTTGTTATATTATTTAATAAGTTTAAAATTAATATAGATGTTAAACTCATTAAATAATGTGACAAAATATCATTAGATGATATGTAGAATTTATTTATTTTGATAATACATTAAAATTAAATTAAAAGTAATTTCAATATATTTAATAATATAGTATAAAAATAAGATATTAATAGCCAGTTATAATATATAGGAAAATAATAAAAAGATAGAAATAGTAATTCAAATTCGATCATACTTCACTATTAGTCACAAAATCATAATTCTTTAATGAACCCAATTTTTTTTAGAATTTTTAATACTGAACAATGCCAATTTGGAATTTCATCCTCAACAGTCAACACAATAGCTGTTTCAACTTGAGCCTAACCAAAATTTTATTTTATTTTAAAAGAAATTTCAAGCTGATCTGTTGAGATTATTAAATAAAAAAAAAATCTCCCACGATCCAAACATGATTAGGTTGTTTTTTTTTTTTGGGGTCAGATTAGGTTGATTTCTAAAGTTCATGTGAAATTACTCCCAAGTCCTAACAAATAAATAGATTAAACTGGACATTGAGTTGTCTGGGCCCAAATTAATGGGTCATTGGCCCAATTTTATTCTACAAATTTAATGAACCCTAATTTGTAGGGCATAGGGTAAATAGACACTGTGATCGGTGGCGTTCCCAATTGAAGAGAAAGGAGAAGAATATAAACACTCCAGAATTGGGGATGAATGCGATAGCGTAGCATCAAGTTTCGAACTTTCGACCACGAAGACTGAGGTGAGATCTTCTGAATGTTTGCATTTGGAATTTCGTTTTTGTCGATTCCATTTTTTGTTTTTGACTCTAACACAAACTTTAAAACCCGATATGTAATTTTTGTTAGAATCTATGAATTTAGGGGTTCAAATTCTAAATCTAATTCCTGTTAGAATTTTATTCTGTTAAAAAAATGGTTTTTATTGGGCTGGCTCTTTTAATTCCTCGACGCTGTTGCAGTGAAATTTTGTAGTTACATAGTGATGAAGATGAAGAAGAAGAAGCAAAAGTGTGTTGCAGAGGCGGATGGTGGTCAAGATTTGGAGTGTGTGATCCATGAGCATACACTCTTCTTTGACAAGTTGATTGAGCTCATCCCTGCCAAGTTTTATCTACCAACTGATGATAAGGAGAAGCCATGGTTTCAGGGTCTCAGCAAGGCTGCAAAAGCTAAGGCAAAGAAAGAAACTAAGGAAAATATCAAGAAATCTCGAAGAGACCGTTTAGACCCTGACAAACCCCCCGCAACTACGCTTCACCTGCTCAAGCAAAGCTTGGGAAAAGAAAAATTGAATGACATTGATGAAGAGCAGGGTGTGGTTAAGCCTTTCATGTCGGGGCTCGAAGGTGATGATCGCTCCGTCACTTATGAAGAACTTCGTCAAAGGCTTCATCGCAAACTTGAAGAGTTCCGGTCAAGTCGTAACTGTGGAAATTCGGACAAAGCTAAGAACAAGGATGATAGAAATGTAAAGAGAGGATTTCAGGATAAGAAACGCAAGAGGGATAGTGGAACTGAAGAAAGTAAACCTGCACCCGATGAGTTAGCGGAGAAAGTGAAGAAGGATGCTGCTGAGGCTTCCAAAGAGCTTGTGTTTGGCCATGTCAAACTTGTGAATGAGGAAATGCAAGGGAAGAAGAAGAGAAAAGTTTCCAAGTATAAGGAACTTGAAAGGGCAAAGAAATTGGAGGAAGCAAAGAATAAAGATCCTGATAAGGGTGAAGCTTTTGCTAAAAAGCAATCATGGAAAGCGGCAATGAATAGAGCTTCAGGTATTAAGGTCCATGATGATCCCAAACTGTTACAAAAAAGCATACAGAAGGAGAAGAAGAAGCAACATAAAAATGCTGAGAAATGGAAGGACAGAATTCAAACACGGGACCAATTGAAGGCAGAGAAGCAGCAAAGAAGGTCAGAAAATATAGCTGAGAGGATTCATCAGAAGAAAATGCGTAAAATTGCAAAGAGAGAGAAAAAGCTTTTGCGGCCTGGCTTTGAAGGTCGCAAGGAAGGTTTTATTAATGGTGGTTCTGGCTAACATGGCTTCTAAGTTTATTGATTTTTGCCTTTTCATGTCATCACTATCTTGCCTTCAAAGAATCAGAGTGCTCCGAGTGTTAGAGAATGATAATTCAGGGAGAGTTAAAAAAAAACACCTATCAATTTCTATGTCTGGTTTAGTAGATTTCTTGAAATTGAACAATTTTTATTTGCTATTAATTATTAACCGTATGGCGTATTTTGGCAATTCAGCAGTCCATATGACTATTTCTGATTATCACTGGACTGGAATACAAGCATTTTACTGAGCGATAGTTATCACAGGCTGTTGGTTTGCATCATATCATCATAGGCTGTTGTATCTGTTCATTGGATCATGTTACTTCACAGAATTTGTTGAGATTTGTTTCATTTTTCCCCCAAGTTAAGCTTGCAGTTGTTTCATTCATAATGATTATTGCATTTCTTCCCTAAGCCGCTTGTGAACTTACTGCAGTGGTTAACTGTTACTTCTTCACTAAATGTGCCTGTATGTTACATCCCACTTTTGAAATCCAAAGTATGCCTTGCAGGATTTCAGCCGGTGTCTAGTATGAATACCACAATCAAGTCATACTAGTTCTACTTCTTTCCCTTTGATATATGGTAAATTTTGATGCTAACGTGTTTTGTCTTTTATTTTCCCTTTCAGTAATCGTCTACTATATCTCCTTATTTTACTTTTTCCACATTGTATGCGGCATGTTTTATTTTGACCAGGGCATTTGTTATACTTTGTATATATAGTAGCTTTTACCACAATGACTGACATTACCAGTATTATATTACAATTGGTTTTACAACAATTATATTGAGTCTGGACTTGGACTTTGCTCTCTGTAGACCCTTGGTTTACCAGATGTGGGCTCATATTTCTATTATTCAGTTTGTTCTCGCGTTCCAAATTTGCAAGAAATTGTTGCCATTAAGTCATGTCATCCATCAAAAGGTGCCACAAAGTCTTGAGGTTGGTTTTAGTCCTTTGCGCGTTCATGATCCCACCTTGTGCCGGAAAATTCTAAAATACTTTTATAGTATTATTCTAGGCAAGTTTATAATCTTCTAGAATTGATTTAAAAACATCTAAATTTTAACCCAATGGCTTGGATGATTATACAGTTTTACGTGTCACTCTTTTTCTAGAACACAGTATTTTTCTTATGTAAATTGGTAAAATATTATTTACACCAAATTTAGTGACAAATTGACAATTATATGTTTGAGCTAAATGATTTTAAATTTTGTAAAGAATTTTTTGTTTTGGGGCTGAATGATTTTAAATTTTTAGTATTGACTAGTTCTTAGTAGTACCGTTTTTTGAGACATGGGAAAAATATTCATATTCAGGGAAAAAAAACTCTTCACCAACCCACTTTTTGTCTTCAATCTCTCTCCCTCCTTAGATTGGTGCGATATTATTGTTTCATTTTTTGATACGGTACGAGATTAATGTTGATCTGGTAAAACCTAGGTGCTCTTCGCAATTGCTATGGCTCTTTGTTCATCTCCTTCTAGTTCCAGAGTAGAGCCATCAAGTTCTTCAGAACTGCCTTGGCCTTTCTCAAGCAAAGCCATTGGATTCTCTTACCCACTTCCAGCAGTGATCTACTGAGATACAGCTCACACTTTGTTATAACCACCAGAAAGGAAACTCCCCTTTCTTCCAGCTGCACTTACTGTGATATATCTCTCTCTCTTGCTGAAAAAAAAAACTATAAGAAAACCTTAACTCATTAGTTATGCGTAATTGTAACCCATTATTGCTAAAATTGTCTAAGCCCAACAGATATGCGTAATCTTAACCCATTATTTCTAACCAAAAAAAATAAAAACCTTTGCTCATTAGTTTACGCCAATAAACCCATGGGCCAATTGGACCCATGTATATATGTTTAGAATTTAATTTTTATGCATTATCATTGTAAAAAAGTTTTATACTTACATTTAATAATATATTATTATATTATTTGTTAAATTTGATATATCGTGTAATTGTTAATTTAGTAAACTTAATTAAATAAAATGTTAATACAAAATTGAATGATAGTGTAAAAATAATTTATATTAATAGTACATCAAAATTAAACTCATGTATATTTAATATGAAGTAACATTTTCATGTTACTATATGATTAAATCCAAAAGGTATCATCAGTTTTTTCATTCTTTACATATTAAATTGGATTATTTAATTCATTAATTACACCTATTTTTCATTTTAGAGCAAACAACAACTTACTTTAAATCGTCAAGTATGGATGTGGTCACTGGTTTTTTTATTTAATCCTAATTTCACATATATGTTTTCTTTGTAATCTTTAAACTTTTCTTCCCATAGACTTGCCCTAAATTGCTAATCTTTGGATGCAATGACAGCAATTGAAATTGACTTTGGAATTTGGATCCTAGGAAGCTCGTTGGGATAGACTGCTTGTCAATTAAACCTTTCAAATCTTATGATTTATACAAACATTTGAGGAAGATTTTAGTAAGAGGAACAGAGGTTCGGAAAGGCATTGAGCTATGATTTCTATAACAACGGACAAAGAGATTCGTGCTTCATAACAAAGTATATGATACAACCATTAAACTGGTGCAATTAATAACACAATTTTTAAGTTGTTGAAATATTTAACAATTTTTTATCAGATCTAAATTTAATATAGTAGTCCAGAATTTCCGTACTAACGATTATGAGAAGTCCATTCACCATGTTTGACTCATCAGTGTTAAAAGTGAAAGTGAAAACAAGCAAAAAATATGCTGAATTCCTTCAGCAACAAGGCAACTTATTAACGTTGAATCCGGAATATGGTCAAAAGGTGGTAACTTTTAAGAATTTTTATATGATAATTTTACCCCACATGTTTACTTAAAATTACCATCCAAATCTTGCAATTACACAGCAAGCTGCTGACGCGTAGCAAGCAATAAAATCATGTATCTTCTTCCGTTCTCTTTCTTTTATACCTTTTTAAAGCTTTATTTGACTTATGAATGTGTAATAAACAGTAAAGTGTCATTGTCATTTATGAAATATAATATCTTAGCTGATTTAACTTTTTATATCCCATAATACTTTATAGTTGTACTCTAGATTTTTTTATTTGCAAAAATTAAAACAAATATTACAATCATTTATAAATTTATTAAATTTAAAGTGTATATTTATATGAAATAAATAAATGAAACTTATACAAAAAATGTAAAATAATTTAATAGTGTCAATAAATTTTGAACTTATGATCTCATAAAATTATTAGAACGACAAAATGGACAGGCTAGACATGATCCAAATCATGCATAGATGTTTTGTGTTAACATTTTGTTAGCCTAACTCAACTCATTGTGGACTGCGGGTTGGGCTGGACAACCGACTAACTCAATAATATTTTTATTTTTAAAAAAAGATTTTAATTTTTAAAAAATTAAATTAGTAAAAAATAAGAAAATTATATTATTTAATTTTTGGCCAATGATAAATAAATTAAATAACTACTCTAATTACAAATTGAATTTTAATTTTTTAAGAAAAAATTATAATATTTTTAAGTGTATTAGTATTTGTACCCGTGTGATGCACAAATGATAAAAATAGTAAATTTTTAATGAATAATTAAAATTATTTAATTAATTTTAAATAAGTATTGTAATAATTTTACAATCAAAGATGTTTGATAAATACATCTAATACAAATAATATGTATTTATTAATGTTAATTATAATTATAAAATTAGTTAAACATATATAAAATATAAAAATATTAATACACTAATAAAAAACGTGATAAATAGTTTTTCATTTAAATATAGTAATGTGTCACTAATTTCACTTATCATATAATACTTTAATGATACGTTAATTCTATATTTTTTTTGTAATTAAGTAACTTTTATAAGAAATTCACAATTGTCCTAACACTTGCACTACAAGAAAACAGCGAACTTGCGGCGGATTCGAATCCGCTGCAATTGTGCCAGATTTTGCGACAGGTTAAAATTTATTTCAATTTGCGACAGATCTTGCGGCGGATTAAATTGCGGCTGATTTTTCACCACTAAAATTCTCCGGCGACTTTTCTATCGTAAAATATTTTTTTTGGATAAAAAAAATTTGCAGCTGCCACAATTCAAAAAAAAAATTTGCGGCGGCAAAATCTGATGCAAAACGAACATTAGAATTAAAAATTCGTAATAAATGATAAATTTTTAGCTGCAAATTCTATTGCAAATTTAAATTTAAATTTGCAGCAAAAAAATCAACCGCAAATTTTGCCACAATTCAAAAAATAAATTTTCTGCCGCAAAATAGATTAGTAAAATAAAAATTTCAAAAAATATTAAAACAATCCACCGCAAAATCCGCCTCAAATCTAAATTTAAATTTGCTCCGCAAAATTTGATAAGTATAATAAAAAATTCTAAATAAAATATTAAAATAATTTTAGGGGAAAAATTCACCGCAAATTCTGCCGCAATTCAAAAAATACATTTGTGGTGAATTTTTCCACTACAAAATTAAATCTACTTCATTTTCTTCCTTCTGCCATTTTTATTTTTCAGATGACATTCTTTCTCTAATTCTCTCTCCTCTCTCCCTTCCCCTTTCTCCATTCCCCTTTCAAGATAAAAGCTTCCATGAGCAACCTTAGTCATCTTCAAGACCTTGAGGTAGGGGAAAAACCTTGTTCTTGATTCACTTTCCTATTCCTTTCATCTTGTTCTTGAGTTGTGACTTGATGTGGGAATTGAGTTTTTGAGTTGTTTTTGCTTGTTTTGCCTTGAATCTTGTTAGAAAACTTGAGAATAACATGATTTGGTTTGCTAAAGGAATGAGAACAAATTTTCATTACTTGTATACCTTGATTTTTTATTTGAAATGAGAATTTGGAGTTTTAGGTTTTGAATAACCAAGGATTAGATTTGTAGTGTTTTGATCCATTTTTGGTGAAATCTTTTGGTGTTTTATATTCCTTTCATGTTTGTGAACTTGTTTGAGACTTAAACTCACCAAAAAACTGGATTGGAGTGACCAAAATCTTAGATTTTGGCCAATGAAACCGTAACTACGGTTCTGCAAAACTTCTGTCCAAGAAACACGGCTCGTGTCCGAAAACACCGGGGGGGTGAGGGGAGCATGTCCCTCTCTGCCAGTTCAAATATAATGGAAACGTGCAGACTGAGCAGGACACGGGGGGCCGTGTAAAACAACACGGCCCATGTAGAAAGATATAATGAGAATTAGCTTTTGTGCTCTTCATGAAAGTTGTATCTCTTTCTCTTAGCTTTTCAAGAACACCTAATTCACCTCGTTTTGATATACGTAACTCAAGTTATGCTCATTTTACTGAGCAAAGGTCAAGGATTGAAACTGAGAAAAATGCCAAAATGTTGTTTTTGGAAAAATTAGTTTTCCTAAGTGTGGGGACCTTTCTTGTATGCCTTTATAAGTATGATGAGACCTTAGTAATGGCATTTAATAAAGTGTATTCATAATGCATGTAAATCAATTGTTATCCTCAAGGCCTATGTCAAGTCAAGTTCCTGAGCATGTTATTAATCAAGTTAAGTAATAGCTGTAATATTTTTTATTAATTGATTTTTGTATTTTGATGGATGTAGTCAATCATTTTATTTTTCGTATTTTTGGTTAATTCATTATTCGTAGAATGAATTGATGAATTTATGTTTACATATATTAATCAAGTTAAGGGGCTGAAATTATATATACAAGTCGTTGACACTCAACCAAGCCAACAACTACAACTAACAGAATAAGATAATCAGAATAGTGAAGATGATCATGATGAAGATGACAATGATAATGAGGATTATTAAACTTTGTATTTGAACAAACTTTGCTATGTTAAATTTGAACAATGAGTTATGTTGTATGCGATTTGTTATGTTTGTTTTATGGATTAGTTAAATGCAGTGACAAGTTAAAATTGATGTCTGGGTAGATTTTGTTATATTATGGATTTTGAATATTTAATTTAATTTTTTTTATATTCAAAAAAAATTGGGGAGGATTTTGAGGCAGAAATATTAGCTGCAAATTTGCGTAGATTTTTGCGACAGATAATCAGTTGCAAAATCCTCCTCAAATTGAAAAATCCGCCGCAAAATTGCAGCGGCAACATCCACCGCATATTAGACGAGGAAAAATCCACCGCAAAGTCTACCGTAAATTAGCGGCAGAAAAGTCTGCCGCAAATTAGCGACGAAAAAATTTATTACAAATTAGCGGCAAAAAAATCTGTCGCAAATTAGCCAATTTCCTGCAACGATTTCCGTATGTTACCCGAGAGTTTTGCGGCAGATTTGCGGCAGAAAAATCCACCACAAATTTGCGGTGAAAATTAAAATCTGCCGCAAACTATATTGCGTCGACCGTATTTACGGCAGTCACGAATCTGCCTCAAATTGTTAATTTGCGGTGGATTTTAAGTGATTTGCGGCAGATTTATCCTTTGCAAATCTCGTTTTTTCTTATAGTGTTGTGATACTCTCCTATGAACAATGGAAGATCAAATGACTTGAATCTAAATTCTGATTGCAAACGATTGACCTAGACAATCTTGAACTTGTCTAGTATGAATTTTTTTTCTTTGTACTTGTGTTTCCTCATTAGCTTTTAAGCATTTCCAACTTTGTTTTTCTCCACAATCAAAATAATATACATCACTAATTGTATGAAAAGCTCTACCATTACTTAACTATTAATCCTTGAAAAATGAAATGTAAGTTGAATATCTCCTAATACTTCTTACGTTATAGATAACTTATTACGACATAGTCTTTCTTTTTCTTTTGAAATATTTCTCTCTTCCATAAGTAATGTCAAGATCTTTATTGCTTAACTCCTTAAACTCTTCAATGCATGCATTTTATGAAATCTATTGTAATCACACAATCATCTAGTAGAACTTGTCTATGTCAAGGTCAACACCATTTATATAATTGAAGACATGAAAAATCTTCCTCACCTATTAATAAATCAAGGAGTAAAAATGCAAAAGAAACCTTCTATAAGTATTTGATCATGTATATAATCCCATTGTAACAAAGTAATTAACATGTTATAAACTTTAGATATTATAAGACTACACAGTTCACTCATTTTTTTCTCTTGTTTCCCCTTCTCTTATGTTAGTCAGATAAGAGATGAATGATGCATGAACCTTGCAGGATTATAAATCATGTCAAAGTTTAAATTCATTTGACATTCTTTTCTTGTTGACTAATATCTACTTGTCCAACATTTTCCATCAAATCCCTAAAGATCCAATGACCATCACTTTGATTCATAGTTTTTTTTTCTCTTTTGCAAATTTTGTTAGCAAACTCTATAAAAAAAATGATACATTTTTTTTAAATTATCTTTGAAAGAGAAAAGAAAAATATTACTAATTTAAACATGTTACCAATTGACATTGTACTTTGTTAATATCATATAATCATATAATTTATAAAGAGAAGTTACATGTCTTCATATTCTGACATATGTTATTATGACATGGAACAACATCTTTGAACAGTAGAATGCTGAATTTTCAAAATGTTTTGTTGGAAAATTTTAATTGGGGTGTTATAATTTGAAGTAAATCAACTTTAATTCTTTTCCACAAATAATACAAATTTAATAATTTTTCATAAATAAGATATTAATAAATAAATATTCAAACTTTGATGAATTTATTACAATAATTAATTATGTCAATTAAATATGTAATCATGTTAATAATTCTTTTATTAATATAATTAATAGATGACACATAACAACATTATAAAGAATATAAATATCACGTGATAAAATTTGAAAACATGTGATGACAACATACATTGATACATGACAAAATTATAAGTCATATACTTTACTTTTATATATTATATGATTATATGATATTATTATATTAAAATTTGGGTCAACAGAGCAAACCAATATAATTTTGAGTTGGAATAAATCAAGTCAAATTAAATTAAATTTAAATTTAAATTTTTTAAACTCAATTTACACTTTTTATTTAGTTATTTAAGTCAACTTATCATGTTCATTTCATTTTAACAACTCTATAAACTACTCAAATCATTCCTCTTTAACCCAATAAATAACCTAATCTAATGATAAGGATTCAACGGATTTGTATCAATAAAAGCCCGGAAAGTATTTAATTACAAACTTTTGAAATGGTTTGAATAATTTGAATTCAGAGTGGAGAAATACAATAAGAAGACACTACATTTTAAGCATGATTAAAAGAGGTTCGTGTCACAGATTGACCAACATATCAGACCTACCTAGTCCTTTCAATTCATGTTATTAACTTGACTCTTGACCATGTCTTCATCATCCATGCTAACCAAAGCCAAATAAGATTCGTTGTTTCGTAAACCATATGTCCCAACACCATAATTAAATCCTTAATGACAAAATAAAACATTTGGTGGAGGAATGAGGATGTCCTCGTATCACTGGTTTTCACGAATGAGCGGGTGGGTCCTGCTGACTAAGGTGGTGCATTGTTTGGAGATTTAAAGAGGAAAAGGTATTAAGAAAAGGAAGTTTTAGAATTCTCACAAATATTAATCTAATGTTTTTTTTTTAATCTGTTTGTTTCTCTGTAAATATTAAAAAATAGGATTTTGTTATGATATTTGTTAAGAAATTTAAAATATGAATTTTTAATGAAAAGTAAAATATTAAATACATTAAAAATTAATTAAGCTCTATTTTTTATTTAAATTATTTAACAAGTGTTTAGTTAAATCCAAAAAAATATTAAGTTGATATTTTCAGATACTTTTTTATTTATGTTTCAAAAATTAAACCAAATATTTCTGTAGCCGCGTATGATGCTGGTGGACGATTCCCTTAAAAAATATTAAGTTGATATTTTGAGATACTCTGTAGTTTCTAAGCACGACAGCAATCATGGGATTGTTTCCACAATGAAGTTGCCCCTGTGGCTGTGGAGATTATGATGGAATCCGTACAATCTCACCACTCTAGAGGTGGGGAATAGAATTAATGATACTCTCAAGACTAATGTAAGAGTACTCAGCCAGACCAGTACCCCACTCACCTAGTGTGATTCATTTTAACAACCACGCGAGGAGCAGAATCTAAGGTCCTAGTTCTACACTCGTACCCGGTTCTTATATTATGGATCGACAAGAATTAAGAAATAACGATATAGGTTTAGCAGTGGGTTGGGAAATATTTGGAAATTGAACCTACCTCTTACGCTAATAATGCCTCTGTGGGGAGTTTGCAATAAAATGATTCATACTGCTAAATCTGATATTTTGCAGGCTCGCCACCTTATTGTGGACTCAAAATGTTCCTTATGTCAAAATGAGGACGAATGTGATCAACTTTAAATTATCGAGTTTCGAATTGAGCCAATCGAGTTTTCTTAAGCCTGTTGAGCCTTCAATTTAATACATAGCCATTAAAACTCATATTACTGAAACTCATATCCTTTTTAAATAAACATATTTATTCCACTAAGGATAATATAACAAAAAGTCAATATACATATATATACGAGCGTATTTGGTTCAACTTATTTAATTGAACCAACAATATTTTTTTTACATTTAAATTGTTGCAAACTAATAGTAATGTGTTTGGGTAATTTGGAAAAAAAATGTTGATGCTAAAATATCCAACGACAACAACTTTTTTTTCAAAAGCTAAAAGTTAAATATTTTTATAAAAAGTTGTTCGGATTATTTTTTACTTTAAGATGTAAATATTATTTTATTTTTAATTAAATAATTTTTTAATTAATTAAATATTTTTTAATAATTTTATATCTATTTTAATAATTTAATATATAAAAGTGATTCTTTTTTATACCATCCAAATAAAATATATTAACTTAAAATTATTTTTCAATTAACATATTTAAACATGAAACTGATTCTATATTATAATCGATTATAATAAAAAAATTATATAATAATTAATTATTAAAATAATCTAATTTTCACATTATTTCAAACACGTATATATGAGGATTGTTAATCTTCACACTTTCATATGGATATTTGTATCATCTATATTTTGTTTTAGACAAAAAAATTTATGTGTTTATTCTGAAAGTAATTTAAACTTATTCTCCTTTTAATCATTTAAACTTTTAACTTTAAATTTGACATTTGATTTTATTTTGATCAAATGGTTCAAATCAACTTATTAAATGAAGAAAACGAATAGTAGAAACTAACTTTAATGAAGAAAAAATATATATTTAAATTCAGTTTTAATGAAGAAAGATAATATAATTTTATTATTAACTCTATTTATATTTTAGTAAAATATTAACTCTATTTATTAATTTGTTATTATTAAGTTATATATTAAAATGTGATAAAATATTTAATATTTATAAATTTATTCATTAAATTAAAAAACACAAAAAATATATAACATATCAAATATTTAAGAAATCCTTTTAAGTGAAAAAATAAAAAACATGAGAAACTATTTATATAATATGTATATATATGTTATATCTTTTAGACAATATATGTTACAAATTGTTTGCATATATGTGCTTTAATCAAATAGCTTTGAAAATTGCCAGTCAGAAAAAAAAAACTTCGAAAATTATGATCAAATAAAAGCTTATGTCCATTTTATGAGAGAATACATGTGATAATATTTTACATGTTAGATATTTAATCAATTACATTCAAGTGATAATATTTAATCTTATCTTTTTAGACAATATCATCTTTGTTAAGTTAACAATGCTAATGCGGTTTAGGAGCCAACAATATTAATTTATTTATATATATAACCATTTCTCACCTCACATTAATCATGTCAACAAATAAAACTGATTGCACTTTTATAGCTCTACTTACTCACACAAAAAGCTATGAAAAAACTATAATTGACATGCAAAATTGTTAAATTATTTGTGAACTTGTGTAGACACAAATATTGATGTAATCTTATTTATATTTTAAAAAAATGCAATGATGCATAAATAATGCATTTTTTCTTGGTGTAATCTTATAAGGTTACATCAATATTTGACATCATTTAAAATTTTATTGCATTATGGCTTTTGCCTCTCTTTCCTACCAAAAAATAAACTTTATTGCATTATTATTAATTAAGACTTAAGTGGTAATTTTTAGAAAAAAATATATTAATATTGGTTATAAAATGTGTTATTAAAATAATAACTTCAGAATGAAAGAAGTGTGTATATGTATGCATATGTATACATATTTTCATTTTAACTCTAAAATTATCATTTAAATAATAAAGCTTTACAACAAAACAGGTACTCTTAATATTTTTATAACCCAGCTGCTATACCTAAAATATGATTATTATTTACCAAAAATATTAATAATATTAAAATAAGTGACATCCACAATCTTATTCGTGTAGTTTTATCCTAAAGTATATTTTATTAGATAATTACTTATAAGTAATTATAAATGACAATATTAATAAGATATTAAAAGAAAAAAGAAAACTACAGGTTACAGTAAGCAGCAACCAATAATTTCCTCAATATTTTACTGCTGACATGCATTGCACACGTGGTCAAGTCATGTAAAAATAAATTGTTATCATAAATACTCATCATGTGAATGTGATCGAGTCATGGTGTGTATTGGAAGTGCTCAGCTCGTTCTAATATTCATGTTTTTTTTTTTGGTTTGAAATAAATAACTTATAAAAGGGTTTTAAAACTCGAAAATGAGATAAAAAAAATGCACGCCTTAATAAATTGTAAAAAATATTCTTATAATTATATTTTTTTTTAAAAAAAAATATTCTGCAAAAAACTTCGGTGTTGCTGAAAATGAATGTGACCCAAATAGGACAGCCTGATGCAGGCGATTTTCTTTTTTTCTTAAATGTATCAATTTTGATCCCGCTTAATGGATGGATTATTTAATTTATTTGACATGAAAAGAATTTTAAAATAAATTGGTCCCATACAAAAATGAATGTTAGCCTGAAGCAGATTGATTGTTTAACATTTAATATGCTCATAGGAACAAAATAATTTTTTTACGATACTAGTAAATGTGTACAAGTAGATATAGACATCTTTCTAACAAATATATATATAAAGGGGGATCAATTTATACTAATATAAGTCTTTTTTGACTTATATTTATTTTTAATTATTAGATCCACTTTTATCTATGGTTGAGGTGATTTCATTAAAAGTAACTATTAAATGAAAGTAGATTTAATAATTAAAAATGAGCATAAATCAAAAAAGACTTACACTAATGTAAATTAATCCCCCCTCATATATATATATATATGTAGAAATCTACTTCTTAATTATAATTGGATAAAATTCAGCCATAAGAATAAAGTACAACATCAAATATAAACTGATTTTAAGGACGGACGGACCTGCGTCTAAACTTTGGGATAGTCGTATCTCACAAATAAAAATCTTTCTTAATGTCTTACTTAAATTTAAGGAGGAGTTTTTCTTGTATAGAGACATGCTTAATACGTAGAATTTATGTACAAAGACATTAGATATTGTATGCAATATCTAAAATTAATATATTTATTTTATATCATGTTATTTTATTAACAATTCATAAATATATTAATTTTTAATACCACATATGATATCTAATAATTTTTTTTGCATAAATCTTATGTGTTAGGCTTTTGTCCGTACAAAAAAATTCTTTAGGGAGATGCTAAAATACCCTCGAGTGGATAATGGCTCGAGCTTATTGATCCTTGTTCAAATGAAAAATAAAAAATAAAGATACGAATATATGTTATCAAATAAAAAACTTATATAAAAAAAAAAACTATGACTGTGGTTGCTCAACTGCATAATCAGTCAAGCTTTCCACAGCATATCCCTTAAATTTATAGTAAAATATTTATTTCAAGTATTTGCACGCATAACAATTCATTCTGGTTCCACTTCTCATAATAAACATGAGATATTTTTATGTGGATACAAATTTAACACATAAAATTTAAATATACACATAATAAAAAATATACTACATATAATAAGTAAAAAAATAAAATAAAAACTAAACATACCACATGCTATATGCTTTTTATTATGTATGTATTTAAATCTTATGTGTTAAATTTGTGCTTAATGCCTCTAATAAACATTTAGACGATCCATGATCACTCATATGTATTTGTATACGTATATTTAATATATGATAACGAAAATAATAAACTATATTCACATCTGACATAATGTTCGAAGTGGGTGTCGTAATATTAGTATTAGAAGAAAAAAAACATATTTGAATTAGAAAAGTGTGGATGAAGGGGGGTCCCAGATGTGAAAACGACAGAATGATGAAGGTGGGGCTGGGCGTTGCTCGTTGCTCCATTGGCATGCGAAAAGAGTATTAGTAGGATCCTCTTCCTCCTCCCATCTCACCCTTCACTGTCTTAATCAGCGGTCACTTTCATTCAAACGATTCCATTCCGTATATATTCCTTGCATTCCCCGTCTATGCTAATTGCTAGCTACCTCCTTACTTCTTTCTCTTTCCACTCACCCAATTACTCTTCTGAATCCGAAGCAACTCCAATTCGCTACCATTTCAGCGTTCTTCTTTCTTATTCAACACTTGGAAGCTCATTAAAGTAAACTAGTGTAACTCTTCACTTTCTTTTTCTTTCTTTCTTTCTTTCTTATCAGATTTGTTTCTTGCTTATATAATGGATTTTACAAGTGTACGTATAGTTAACTGCTGTTTGGTTGCTGAGAAAACAAATGAAGGTTTAAAAGCAAACTAAGTAAGAAAAACATTTTGGTACTCACTTCACTTCAATTATATTTGTGATCGACATTCCTGCTGCCTGCTTATCCAATCGAATTGGAGATACTAATCAGAGTGATTTAATTTTATAGAGATCACGAGGTTTGATTCTTGAGTTTTGGATGGATTCATGAGTTTGTTAATTTCTATTTTTGGAAGGTACTAGAAAAGCTTACTAAAAGAGGATGGTATTTTAATGGCAGCACTAGAGGTGGAATGTGAAAGCTGGCATTAAGCAGAGCAGCAAGGTGGAATTTGAGTTGAGTTTCATTCAGTACTTTTTGTGTGTGTGTGTGTTTTGGAATCGATCTGTTGGAGGTGATGGCTACTATGGGTGCCGGAGCATTATACGAGAAACTAACGACAGTGATGACCTCTGATCACGCTTCAGTGGTCTCAATGAACCTATTTGTTGCTCTTCTTTGCACTTGCATCATTATCGGCCATTTGCTTGAGGAGAACCGATGGATTAATGAATCCATCACTGCCCTTGTCATTGTGAGTTCATTTACGTGTATTTGAATAATTTTAATGGAGCAGAATAAGTAGAGATAGATTAAAAAAATAATAATAATAATGAAACATAATTATTATTATTTTTTTATTTAAAAATTTTATTAACAAAACATAATAAAATTTTATTACTCATATATTTATCTTATTTTAAATAATTCTCTATATATTTCATTCTCCTTCCAAATAAAGGAAATTCCCATTTCACTCATTATCTTTCGTCCATCCAAACATAGTGTCACATGCGTTTGATTCGTTCACATGTACATGAATTCCAAATTAAGTGTAGGATGAATGATGGCTGGCAGGGTCTCTGTACTGGGTTTCTTATATTGCTTACAACTGGAGGAAAAAGCTCCCACATATTAGTTTTCAGCCAAGATCTTTTCTTTATTTACCTCCTCCCACCCATCATTTTCAATGCCGGGTGAGTTCACAACTCAACTCTTACTTTTTTTATTTACTTTTTTTCTATTCATTTCTTACTTCTTAGAAACCTAGTTTGCCTACTATTGCACTTTTCTGACTAAATTGCTCTGTTATTATTTATCTGCTCCAGGTTTCAGGTCAAGAAGAAACAATTTTTCCGCAATTTTATGACTATAATGCTCTTTGGTGTAGTTGGTACTTTGATATCATTCTGCATCATATCACTAGGTAAATTTTAAGTAACTTCAAGCCTCCATTTTCAACCGAAAATCTGCGCGTCAAGAAAGTAGTTATTAATTGCCTCGCACTTGAAGTGAAGTAGTTCGAGTTCTCTTTGAATATTCGATTGAGAAATCATGTCAATTGATTTATTTATTATTTATTTTTTTGGAGAGGAGGAGTCGTTCGTCACTTCGTCTGAGGCCGAACGAACTGTGGAAATAACTGTTTTATAAATTACCGTAAATAGTATTGCCAATTCTGCTTCGGTAGTCAGCGCTTTGTTATAGCAAGCTTGTCTCAATTTGTTTATAAATCTTATTTATTTTGACTAGGTGCTATACACTTTTTCCAGAAATTGGATATTGGTTCCCTCAAGATTGGAGATTATCTGGGTATGACTAAAATTACTTCCTTCTGTTCTAGTTTTATGTTGGACTTTTTTGCAAATTTGGAACATTCCTTTCTTGTCACCTTTCTCTGCTTACCTGAGTCTACTGAATGCAGCAATTGGGGCAATATTTTCAGCAACAGATTCTGTTTGCACGTTGCAGGTATAAATTTCATTTTCAATAGAAAGACTGCGAACCTTCTTTTGTTTGTTTTTTTTTTTTTATCTTTCTTTGTACGGAACAGTTCTTTAAATCATCATATCTATCTCCGATGCATCAGGTGCTAAATCAGGATGAGACACCTTTACTATACAGCCTGGTCTTTGGGGAGGGGGTAGTAAATGATGCTACATCCGTAGTTCTCTTCAAAGCAATTCAGAATTTTGATCTCTCCCACATCGACTTGACCACTGCTTTACGGTTAATAGGAAATTTTTTATATTTATTCATCGCAAGTACTGTACTGGGAATCTTAGTAAGTCTCTCTTTGACTTTCTATTTCTGTCCCCTTGTCTCTGCCTGTTTGCTTGAGACTACAATAATCTTTTTGTTGTTGTTAAATTAACGTTTTTCAGGCTGGATTGCTTAGCGCATACATTATTAAAAAGCTCTATTTTGGCGAGTTGATAAGGTTAATTCAGTCAGATTATAGTTTTTTGTTTTCCTTCAGTGCCCTTGATTCATTTTAAAGAAAAATTAGAATACCACTAATTTTCAATATGCTTAACCACTGCAATGAAATGCCAATAATTAGAGTAGCAGAAATTATATTATCATATGAAATGATACATTGTTAGTGATTCTGTAATTCATTTTCTCACAAATGCCAGGCATTGTACCGACCGTGAGGTTGCTCTCATGATTCTCATGGCTTATCTTTCATATATGCTAGCAGAAGTAAGTTTTTTCTCTGGAATTGGGCCACCTCTTTAATGCAACTAATTCCAATCCTCATCAAGTAATCATTAATCATTTTATTTCTTTGGCAGCTATTTTCTTTAAGTGCTATTCTGACTGTGTTCTTCTGCGGCATTGTTATGTCTCACTACACATGGCATAATGTGACGGAAAGTTCAAGAGTGACAACCAAGTACGTCAAATTCGCGAACATATTTGCCGTTAATAGATGAGACAAACTCATGTTCATTATCTTATACTTTACTACAAGATTGCTAGTTGCTACTAAAAGCTGTTACATCGCTGAATTTAATCACCCTGCTGCAGGCATGCTTTTGCCACTTTGTCATTCATTGCTGAGATCTTTATCTTCCTTTATGTTGGGATGGATGCACTAGACATCGAGAAGTGGCGATTTGTAAGTCAAAGGTAAAAGCTTTCTAGATGGAGCTAAACTGCCTTGAAATAACTTTGTTAAATTTTGAAATTAACATTTTGGTCTTTTCATTAGCCCAAGAAAATCAATTGGGGTCAGTTCGTTGCTGTTGGCACTTATCCTAGTGGGAAGAGCAGCCTTTGTTTTCCCACTGTCCTTCTTATCTAACTTGACTAAGAAGTCCCAATTTGAGAAAATTGAGTTAAAGCAACAAGTATGTGTTCTCCCGTTTCCATTTCAGAGTCTTGATAACTGAGTCATTTGATGTATTTATATTCCTCCGATATTGTGCAGGTAACAATTTGGTGGGCTGGTCTGATGCGTGGAGCTGTTTCTATTGCACTTGCTTACAATCAGGTGAAGGAATCAAACTTTATCGCTTTCAATTCTACATCTCTATGGCTGGAGTTCTGTCTTAGACTCTTACTAGTAATAAACTCTTTTTTCACATGCAGTTTACCAGGCTTGGCCATACTAAATTGCGTGAGAATGCCATCATGATCACTAGTACTATCACTGTTGTACTCTTCAGCACACTGGTTAGACACTAATCTTTGACTTTTTGTGATCAGCCTGGTTTGTATTAAATACGTCATAGCCAAAATGTTTAATTTTATATCATTAGTTGCTTGCATACATTATTGCTTTGGTCTTGAACAACACTAAGCAACTAGTGATACTGATACAAATACAATGTTTTCCCACGATGATACAAGTTCCTACCTACTTGTTGAACATGAAAAACACCGCACTTTGGTGGATTTGAAAAAGTGTCATTTTCTCATTTTGTAAAGGAAATAGTGTTTTATACGTGTGATCCCCCATCATATCTTGGAATGTAAAAAAGCCACCAATTATTCTGTTCAACTTTTGAAATGTGCAGGTGTTTGGGTTGATGACTAAGCCACTTGTGAGGTTATTGCTTCCTTCCTCTAAACACATAATCAGCATACCGTCCCCACCATCGACCCCCAAATCATTCACTGTGCCACTTGTCGGTAATGGACAGGATTCAGGGGCCAACGGTGGCACCCAAAATGGGCCTCGCCCAAGCAGCTTGCGTATGCTCCTAAGTATTCCTACTAGTGGTGTACACCATTATTGGCGCAAATTTGATGATTCTGTCATGCGACCTGTCTTTGGTGGACGGGGTTTTGTTCCTTACGTTCCTGGTTCACCCCTTGAACAAAATGTTCATCAGTGGCCTTGAGTAAATTCCAGTTGGCGACATGAGAAGATACTGATATGCGATATTTGAATCGTGTGGGTATGACATAGAATCGGCTTTGGTTGTGCTCTTTTGTCAATAGTTAGAAGATTTCAACTTCAGATGATACCAAAAGACTGAAAAGAGGAAAAAAACAAAAAAGATACATCGAAAAAAGTTATACGAGGTATATAGACACGTTTCTGTCAGTACAACACGGGGTTTTTTTTTTTTTGGGTTCTGTTTTTGCTGACATAAGGAGGAGATTGCTTGCTTGCAAGTTAAGTTGTAACTTGATTCCGGTCAGAATTCAAATTTTTGGTGTGTATACACGAGATGAGATGAAAAGATCCTAACACTTAATATAGTTTTTACGTTGCTTGAATGTATTTATTGTTACGTTTATATTTTTAAAAGGAGAATTTTTGTGAGTTTTGAATTTGTAAGACTTGTGTTGCTATGATAATTGTATGACATTCTCACTTTCTCTCTCTCTCTACTTTATGATTTTAAGGGAAAATATTTCTAGAAAAGTCAATAAACAGGCCTATAATTTTGGCTCAAAATATCAGAAGGCTGCTTATTATGCTTCTATTGAAAAGGCGTAGTTCACTTTACATGCATTTCACAAAGCTTCCCACATCACATTAACATTTGTCGGGTAAAACCATCATAATAAACAATGAATTATCCTCTATCTAATCATTACGAAGAAATCCATGATTTAAGAACGTATGCTATCCTACACACGCAGTTTTCTCCCTTATGGATGAATATAGTATCCGACTGCCACACTGATAAGAGCAACCATGCAAACAAACAGTAATGGAAAGCCAGCCTGAACTCTTTTTGTGTCGATTTTCCTCTTCAACACCTCCTAAATGAAAAATTTGATATCAAATATTAAAAATTGTCAATCAGCAACAAAAAAAAAAATGTATAATAGCTCAAAATATGATTGCATTGCTTTCAAGAAACATAAAGAGCTCAAATATTAAACATAAAACCTCCAACTTTTGGTTTGTACTGCCAATCAGATAATCACAATACCATCAACCAGATAATTTTTATGATTATTTGAATAAGAGCACTCCACAATTAAAGTGTAAACCAATGCGAATCTTGCTCTCATTAAAAGGGATCAATAATTTGCTAATATGAGAAACATATAATAGTTCCTACTTCCTAGCAAGTTAATTGCCTTATAGTTCTAGTGTTGGAGAGAGTTATAGCGATGTTTTATAAAACTTCGTCACTTCATACATGATAGCTTATGCATTTTTATTGATGCTTTAACAAGAGCCAGTCACCTTTTAGTTTATCTTTCTTCAAACTTGGGCAAGTGAAAAGGTGTAAGCGGAGGTAAGATGTGAACCAATGACCATAATAAAAGACTACCAATCTATTGGCTTTCTATGCCCCCCTATTTTCTACTATTCTCATCTGTATTGCCTCAATTCAACTGTTTCCATTCAGCTTGCAAAAGAGACTACTGAATATGAAAAACAGAATTCGTGCAGTTTTTAGATTTATAATGATGGAGATGCCAAAAAAAATTACGTACCAACTCTTTCTTAAGCAAATCTTTTTCTTGAGTGTTCATACGCCTCTCCTCATTCAACTTCATGATGGTTTCCTCAGCCTGCAAATACTATAACTAAATGTTGATTGCTTTCATCTTCACAGTTTAAAAAAAAAAAATTGAAAAATGTCAAAAGTGCAACCTAAGGAACTGACTCTTGGTATTGGAGCATATGCTGAGATAACATCCTTGTAAACCACACTGACATGGCATAAGCATATTACAACCTTTCATAATACTAGGCATTGATTACTACTTTACTAGTTACTACACAAACAAAAAGACGTTCAGTTCAATGATACTGAAGATGTTTGAGTTGACAATCATTCCTCCTTTTTGGTTTACTGATTACTAATAAAATATGGTATCATGATATTATCTTAGCCTTTTTTTTAAAAATAAAATTAGTAACATCATCAGTTATCAAATAGTAGATAGCTCGAAAATAAACTTTGTAATTCACTTTCTCCATCAATTCCCCTAGAAGATAGTAGTATGATCAAGTTCAGTTATTTTGGCAGCAAACATTGTGAGAGATTTATATTAAAGTATAACTGGCACATGGACTAGAAAACTCGAAATAAAAATTACTGTGACATAAAGTTTAATCTAAATTTAGGAGCTCTGACCTCTCTTAGCTTTGAATCGATTATACTCAGCCTTGATTCCAATTCCTCAGAATCCTTAGCTAAATTCAATTGCACAGCATCTTTGGCTGGCTTCATGTCACCCACATTCTCAGCATTTCTTACGACAATATCCTCATTTGTTATATCCTCCTCCATATCCTGGGCTGTTTCTAAGCCTTTAACTTCCTCAGAAACCTAGTACAAGGAAATACATAACGGCAGAGAGAGAGTTATTATCTATTAGGCGAAGGCACAGAACATTGCTACCACCATGTTGAACTAAAATGTTTCTGATTCACATATGGGTGGCTATTAGATAGCTGACAAGCACAAAAAAGATGTTAACATTGTTATTCAGAGTATACTACAATATAATTCCGTAGAAATTGGCTACATTGTCTTCATAATCAAAGCAACTTGAGAGAAAGAGAGATTGAGATTTGACAAGGGAATGATGGAAGAGAAAGAGCTCACTCTAAGAGGGGGAGGTATGTTTTCAACCCCACTGGGCACCCTATCTTTTTGCACATGAATTTCGTTAGATGGATCCTGCTTCATATCTCCATTTACTGGAAGCAAAACTGGAGAAGATGGTGGACTGATGAGGACTACCTTTAGCTTCTTTTCCTCAATATACTTTCCACTATCTTTTGCAAACTGTCAAAAGAGAAGGAATTTTAAATCATTCAAGAAAAACAGAAAGAAAAGAGTTAGACTATTGAACTAAATTTTAATCCTTCCCACCTATCAGTTATTACAAGCCGAGGCACCCCAAAACAGGGAGAAATTAGATAAATAATATAACCTCACCATATCAGATGTGATATCATCTTCTGTAGCTCCAAAAGGGACAACTGTGCTTTGAATCAGAAATTTGTCTTTGCACTGCATATCAGTTGGTGCTGTGCGCTGAGCTTGCATAGTAACTGCATCCAACAAAGAAACATAAGCCAATAATATGTGTTAGTTGAATCATACTAAGAACAAACCCATACAAGGGAACTGAAATGTAGAAACTAGATTTTTTTTTAAAAAAAATTTCAATTGAATTTAGGCTTGAATAAGGAGATAACGGAAAAATACCAGTAAAATCACAAGTATCCTTTGGCTTGATGATGCCTATGTTGGGTCTCACGCAATATTTCTTCGGTGACGTTGTTTTTACCTGCCAGTAGATTAGTAAATTATAGATATGTTTTTTCTCGTTTTGTCACATTTGACATTTGATTCATTTGCTTTTGCTTACTAAATATTATATCAAGAGTCCAGAGAGATGCACGAAAAAAAACAAAAAAAAAGAGATTAAAGATTGCAGACATTGCTGGCATTCAAATAAAAAAATTTGGCGAGAAAAGACCCAAAATTGAGTGCATGGAAAAAGCAATGGCACCTTAAAGGCAACATACTGATCAGCCTTGTTTCCAAGTTGAACCAAGCATGAAGTTTGTTTCTTCAATTCAACTAGAGAAAGAAAAAAAAAAAAACATAACATAACATTGTTGTGAGTGATTAAAAATTATGTTAAAAAATTGAATATGTAACGGGAAATACAGCAAGCTGTGAGTGTGAAAGAAGAAGGAAAAGATGGTTTTACTTACAGACAAATCTGAGTTCAGCGGGTTCGATTTGGAGAAGCTCCGAATCCGTAGTCATGACTCTTGTCCTACAAAATGAGAAATGGAGGCGCATAATAGAATGGGTGTTAGTTAGTTAGTTAGTTAGTGTGTATTCCATTTCCATGTGCAAAGTTGTAACTTGAAAGTGGTAACATGAAAGCATGGCATTGGGAAGCAGAGTGGAAAGGCTAAGTGTAAATTAACAGAAGAAGAAGAAGAAGAAGAAGGTACTTACGTGGAACCCTAATTGGAGCAATGGAATTGGAAGACGATGATGTGATCCGTGGCTGTGGAGTGAGTGTAAGAAGTAAAGAAGAAGGGAATAATGTAATGGGAATGAGAATTGTGAAATGAAAGGAAAAGGAAAGAATTTGAAAATGAAAGAAAGATGAGAGTGAGAGAATAGTAGTTACTACTTACTATCTAGTTAGTAGAGTTGAGATGAGTTGTTACATTGGGGAATGAAATGAGATGGTGATTGTTGGGCGTCGGTTATGTGGGTGGGACTCAGCGGTTGTTCCATCCCATTACCATTGCCAGCCATTTCACACCTGCTCTGCTTCCCTTTTTTTACCTTCCTTTCCCTTTCTTTTCATTTCCATTTAATTTTTATTTCATTATTATTATTATGTTATTTCCTTCTCTTACTCCTCACTACATCGCACATATTATTTTAGACCCAAATCCTAACTGGTTAAAATATTCATTAATTAAAAAAATTAAGTGCTCTTAAAGAATTTTCTTTACCATTAATGTATATCATCTCAAGTATAACTACGTATATTATCATTGTCTTTCATTTATTATTGTTTAATTCTATTAATTACATTTTTTTATATTACAATTGAGGTAGTATTCATTAAATGGTCCTTAACTATGTCTATTAACTTTTTTTAAGTATTACATATAAGTGATATCTGAGTTAGTTTACCCAAACCTCAATTAATTTACTTTTTCTTCGATTTAGTCAAAAATAAATTATCTACATTAGTATTAAGAGATTTATAAAAAAAATTGACATAATTAAAATTCGAATATATAATTATATATTTATTTATATATCATATATTTATCTATTATTAGACAAACCCCTTAGAGTTAACATGTTATTTTTAAGTACAATTAAAATTAAGGAAAGAAAAAATTGTCTCATTTTAAAGTAAAACCATATTATAAGCCTTAATTTATTACCATTAATTAATTAATATTTAAACGAATATCTTTATGTATTAACACTATTTGATCCTAGGAGTTTAAACAACCCTAGTTAACCCACTTATTTTGTTATAAAACAATCTATCTACCTAATTCAAAAAAGTTTTTCTATGACATTTGTTAAAAAATTTAACATAGAAAGTTTTATATTAAAAATAGAATTATTTTAATTCTCAAATTAAATATTTTTTTCACGTAAAATTTCTTATTTTAAATTTCTTAATAAATATCCTTACGCCACTTTTTAACATAACTCTAAAAATAAAGAACATTGATAATAATTTGTGTTTAAAACTTTAATTTACCAGGAGTACTACAATTTCCTGCATTTCTTGGATCCAGTCGGCCATGGTGACATTGCTAAAGTAAAGGAGTTAGGGAAAGGTATGACATAGTTACTTACACAAGCAACGAGCCAAGCACGCCCAACCCAGTTTGTTCCATTATTTTTTTCATTATTATTAGTATAAATATTTATTGAATAATTCATTTTTATTTGTTAATATAACATTCTAAATCATTCATCATTTTTTAAATATTTTAAAATTACAATTTATGCTTTTTACTTTATTATTTTTTATTCACTTTTAAAATTTTAACACACTAAACGTGTGTGCTTTATTTTTTAATAACATATATTATGTCCAACATACCGAAAGGAAAAAGGATACAAGAGAAGACAAAAGGGAATAGTTATTTTCAAATTGAATAGCAAAAACAATTTGTACTACCAAAAAAGTAAAAACAAAAGGAATTTTGCTCACACCTGTTCCCTCTTCCTAAGAACCCAAACAACCAGAATTTGACAGGGGAAAAAAAGTGGGAAACAGAAAGGAAGGAAACTTGGTAGCATTCTGTTCTGTATAATTTCTCTTTTTATTTCCCTTTTGTTTAACATTAAGTAAAAATAAGAAAAGAGATAAAAAAAAATAGATCAGAATCCTTTCTTATTCTTTAAAAATAAAAGAAAATCTTATTAGTTAAAAATACATGTATTTTACAACATATTACATGCGGTATGCAAATTTTTTTTTATAACATACTGTATACAATATATATAATTTTTGTCTTTCATTTGAAAACACGATCTCTCCTATTATTTTAGAAACAGGAGAGGATCCCCTCCTAAAAAAAAATTGCGTTTTGAAAGTAGCAACTTTTTTTTTCTCTTTTTTACTTTCTATCTTCCTTTTTCTTTCCACGATTGAAAATGGTGGGGACTGAAAAGACCATGTAGCGAAAACAAAAAAGAAAGGGAGAAAGGGTTAATTATCGCCTGGAATCATGAGCAATTGAGCTGTGAACACTAACTAGATACCTAGATACCTTATACCTTGTCATGAGGGACAGTATCTCACTGCTTTTTGTCTGTTAGATTTGTATTTATCAGTATGACGGCTTATCAATTGTGTGAAAAAAAGGAGCACACACACGCACACAAAGTTTATTAATTCATATACATTTTTTAATTATGGTTTTAGCTACCCTTTTCTATTTCCTATTATCTAAGTAAATGACTAAGAATCAAAATATTTAATATCTTTTTGCTATTTTTTTTTCTATTGTCTCAAACAAGACCATCCTGCAAAATTATTTTAAAAAATTGGTAACCAAATCATAATTGCTCCAACAAAAGTAGTTTTATGAACAAGCAAAAGGTTCTTATCATATCCTTTCCAGGTTTAGAATAAATTAAGAGAGTGGGGGTTGTGTGTTGATGTGGGGAAGCAACCTAATATAATTTCAGTCCTCATTTAAAATGCCAGTGTTGTATTAAGGATAGAGGGATGGCAGACAAGTTACATAGGAATTAACTAGGTATACCAAATAATGCCCTCTTGACAACCATCCTTCTAGTAATAGGTAACCTAATTTTAGGTTATAATCTATGCTGTTTGAAATTTTTCGTGCAAGAAATCGTTTAATGAATATAATAGTCCTGTTGCAGATTTAGATCCTTACTGGTATCGGAGAAAGTTTTGTTAGAAATATTTTTCTTTTTACAATAACAACAAAATATTTGAATTTAAGGCTTCTTATAAACTATGTGGATCATTCATTGATGGAATAGCATAAAATAAAGATGGTTAAACTTAAACATATTTATTGTAACTTGTAAGTGAAGGAAAAAAAGATAGAAAGATCGTCAATTTTTAAAAAGAGAGAGAAGAGGTTATGGATGTGAAGCTGCTTTTTCTTTCTCTTTCCACTAGCGAACAGTACACTGTTGTGAACCAACCTACGTACATCAGGTGTTCTCAATGTTATTAGAGAATAAAACGTTGCATCAAGGACCTTATCAGAAACCTTTGTTGCTTTTTCACTGGTGAGTTTAACATAGACCTCGTTAAATGAAGTTCATCCATGAACCTTTTAATTAAGACTGTTAGATAAGTAGAAAAATAAATGAATGGTATTGATTAATTTTCTACAACATGATGAATAAGTAAAAAAAATTTAATATTACAAATTAATACATTAAAAGTATTATTTTGCAAAACAAATAATTGCAAAAAAATTACTATCATTTTTCATCTTTTTTCTCCAATTGGACTCATCACCTACCCTTCTACCAACCCTCGCTGGAGTCACCACTCATCTTTGTAATAAATCTTTAACCTTTCCTCGTCAAAATCAGAAAACCACCACCCACCACCATCCTCAAGCAACCTGCGACCACCAGAACGTCGGGTGACTCGTCTTGGAGGGCTTTGTGGGTGAGAACAACCCAGATCAAGTGTGGACTCGTCTTCCACCACCAGAACGTTGCCTCGCATTGCTATTAGAGTTGTACCACCATTATCTCTACAACTCGAGGAGGATCGGTGAAGTGGTCTAACTGCGCGGTGGTGGGTGCGAATCGTCCACGGCAGACGCATTGAAAGGCGGTGGCAGTTAGCTCGTGTATAAGGGAGCTCCGACCCGATCATTGGGTAAGAAATAACAATTTTCTTATAGCGTTTGATTTGCTTTCTCTTTTTAACAATTAAAAGGTTTTGCTTTCTTTCCACATTTCAGAGGAGTCAACGGCAAGAGGCTTTCCATCACTGTTTAGAGTGCAAGATTGTGGGTCAGAGCCATCAATGCTCAACATCAAAGCCCGTAAAACCCCAAAAACTATGTGAATGTAAGTTGTCCTGTTCTTAGCCAGAAAGCATATCAAGCCCATGAGTTCACAATCTTTGTTGTGGATGTTGGTGGTCCTATGTTTTGATTTGCTTGAATTTGAAGTCTTCTTTTTTAAGCTGCTTAGAAACAAAATTTTCAATTAGAATACTGTTGATCTCTGTTGTGGACTTTTCACAATCTTTGTTGTGCATCTTGGTGGTCTTATCTTCTGACAAATGGTTTATTAATACATTAAGTGTGTGAGTAGTCTCTGGTTAATATAATGCTAAAAAAGTTTGCTTGGTAGTTTTGTGAGATGATGAATTACAATATTGCTATATCAGTCTTAGTGTTAAACCTTTTCTGGTATATATATTGATGGTTGACTGGAAGTATATAATTGTTGATTATGTCATGCTTTCTAAGTAGTCTGTTGAATTAATATTTCATTGGGGTTGATTGAACCTTTTTACTTGTCTTTTTAATTTTGAAGGATAAACATCCAGAAGTAACCATCGTTGACCCTCCAGATGCAATTCAACATTTTCACTACCGCCAGTCCATGCTACAAGTTGTGGCAGATCTAAACTTATCTGACTACCATGGTAACTTGTTTGCTACAATTTACTATAATAGATGATAAAAGTTAGAACACTTGATTTGAAAGTTTTGGGATTGTTTACATGAATCTTTAAGCTAAGTATTAGAGTCATGCATTTTGTCCAATACTAGGTACTTCCTAAACTAATGATTTTGTTATATTATAGGAATAATATGAAGAAGTTATTTGTTTTGTCTTTGTCCTAGAAATTACCCTATACCAAGAAGACAACTAAATTTGAACTCTAATCCTGAAAGAACTTGCTTTAATTAGCAATATACTATATTGAAATGAAATTTATATAAACTTTCACAAGATTTAATCATGATGTTTTCTAGATTGTGTTTTGAATTCACATGATCTCAAGCCATACACATTTCATACAGAAATGGCTTAGAAGAAATGCTCTTTATCAACTAGTTGATAATTATTGTTATATGAAGCTCTGAATGAATGGCAACCAAATTTCCTGTAGCTTGGTTATGTCATGGATTATGGTCTGTTAAGGGATTTTTTTAACAAGACTTCTTAGAAACACAATTTGAAATCTCCAGATTCTCATTCCATAGGTGGGTCAAATATGGTGCAATCGCCTTCAAATATTTGCATGTTCATAATTTTATGCCATAATGTTCATATCTCCCATTGTAGAATCCACAAATGCAACCACAGAAGCCTTGCTCTACTACAGTGAATCTAGCTTCCCTTCCTTTGTAGTTGTGATGGAGTGGGAAACGATGGACCATTGGTTTGTGTTTCTTACCGCTAATATCGCTTCATTTTTTATTACTCTATCCTGGTTAAACATTCACAAGTCGTTTGCAAGTGATACCATGGCATTTCTCTCGAAATTTGCGACTCTCAAGGGATCGTTCTTGAAAATTTTCAGATGGGTTGTACACTACAGAAGTGGACTGGTATGGCCACCCACTAGACTCGTTGGAGACGTGGTTTACAAATGGATGGCCAACTCTTCTCTCCATTTGAGGCCAAGAGATGTTATTTTGTTCGAGTTGATAAGCATCAGTCATAGGGAGATTGGATTGAATGTGGTCAGCTACATTGATTATTTTTAATGTGTCAGCCACTGTAATATAAATGTTGTAGAATTTATGTGTTATTGCCTCACAACACAGTAAATTGGTAGATGTAATACCTACAATGAGATTGGGGCAGTTGGTCGTAGTCATTAGCACTATTAATTTTCACATCATTATAATCTTTATCTTTGCCACAACATTTCTTTATTTTCTTAATTTTTTTCTCATCAATATAATGTTTATCTCTTTTACTCTCTCTTACACGATAATTTGCTCTCTCTTTTTCACTTTTATTTTTATTATGATGTAATCAAGATTTTATTCATTAATTAATTATATAAATGCATAAATAAAAATCAATGTTAACAACATTAGTTGAAATTGTCAGAGGAAAAGACCTTATCTTTAAAAAGAATTGACAAAAGTAATTTTATACTATTATTTAAAAATACTTTTAATTTGAATAAATTAATCAGACTATTAAAGTATGACTTTACCAATTTCTTAAGCCTTTAATTTTAATTTAATGTGTAATTTTTTTTATACTTTCATCTGATCAAATATTATCAAATTCTTTTAATGATAATATAACTTATATGATTAAATAATAAGTGTACCAACAATGATTAGGTACAGTAATAAGTTTTGTATTTTTATAGAGATGACTAAAGTTCAAATCTTAAAAAAAAAAGACATCTGATCAAAGATATTAAAAAAAGGTGAAAAAAAAACTTATAAAACAATGAGATAATAATAATAATAATAATAATAATAATAATAATAATAATAATAATAATAATAATAATCAATTGGTCACGGTCCAAGCTTTGTTTCACTATACCTTGTTGTCTTAGTATCAAGGTATATGTCTTCAACTACGTACAGAAATTCTTCTAGATTTAGTCTACACGAACAATTTCTCATTCATCATCACATATACTCCATAAGAAAGTATGACTTTATTTTTCGTCTTTTTCTCTTGATGGCTTATTAAATTGTTGATTTTATGTGTTGATTGTAAATAAAACTTTTTATGGCGAATAGCTTTTGTATCAGCAAATGTACTTGGACAATGGATGGTGACATTACCGATTATATTAATGTATTATAGGCTAATAGATGACCTGAGGTAGAGAAAAACAAATTGAGTTGGATTACTGACAATAAACAAGTATTTGCGAAGAAATAAGATTAGTCATCTCAAATTTGTTTATGTAACAAAATATGTGATTTTATTTTCTTTAATTTGTTGGAAATTAATAAGATTTCTGTAATTCTTTCTTGTTTTTTTTTTCAAGTTTTCTGCAATTCGCATATTTAATTATGTTTTGATAATTATTTTGTTTTTTTTATCGGAAAAAATAATACTCTATTAAATCATAGCATCAGCATGCAACAAAGACATAATAAAATTAGGCAGTGGCTCTATAGCCAAACATGAAGAGAACTAGTCCTAGCATAATGTGCTACACTTTTGGCCACCGCGTTACAATTTCGCAGAACATACCCACACTTAAAATACTCAAACCAAGATGCAACAAGGTTGAGTTCTCTAGTTGTCCCATTATATGAGTAGTCAACTGATCCCTCATCTAAGAAAGCATAAACATTGTTATATGAGCACTCGAAGCTTAGCTAATGCAGCAACCTCCTACGAGTCTCCCACAGGCTTCCTTTGCCACCTGAGATTGCGGGTCTCCAAAACACTAGCCCATATCATCATCGTCGTCCTCAGTTCTTCAGTGTCATAGGTCTTTAAGCTATCAACCAGCTTGTGGAGCCAGGATTCCCCATTCAATCCCACATTAGTCAACTGCAGACCTACGCTATGGAGAGCATTCTGCGAGAATGGGCATTTCAAAATTAAATGCTCTACGTGCTCTAGGTCATGACCACATTATTAGGTATCAGGGTCAAGGCTGAAGAAACAAAGAGAAGCAGAGAGAAAGGAGAGAAAACATATTGAGAAAAAAACTGAATTATATTGAAATGATTTGATTACATTGTATCAGTACATTTGGTTTCCTTTTATATCATTTAGTTATAAGTTATAACAAAATTGAATTGCAAATCAATTGTAACTAACTTGCTAACTAACTTTTCTCCCTTACATCCCCCTCAAATTCAACAGTGGAATTGATTCAACTTAGAGTTTGGTTCTAAAGGTCATGACACTACAAGAAATTTTGCGATTTGCGAAGGATAAATCCGTTGCAAATAAGATTTGATGCGGATTTGCTACGGATTCATCACCGCCCCAAAAACGATCGTTGTAATGTAGTTTACGGCAAATTTTAGTATCCGCCGCAAAGCCGCCGCAAATATCTCTGGCGATCTGCTACATTCTAGTGTCGGAGTTGCGCTTTTGTGGTGAATTAATTTAGTCGATTTGTGACGGATTTTGTAATGGATTATTTTTGTCAATTTGCAGCAAATTTTGCGGCAAATTAATTTGCTGTAGATTTTACGACAGATTATTTTTGTCAATTTGCGGCAGATTTTTCCACCGCAAATTTTTTGAATAAAAAAAATTAAAAAAAATGTTCAAAATCCACAATTATATTACAGTCAATACATACATCACTCAAATATCAATTTTAATCTGTCAATACTTCATAAAACAAATATAACAAATTATACTACTTAAACAAAGTTTTACAAATATAACCTGATCCATAGAAAAGTTTAAAAGAAATATCAGAATTCATACAACATTCAAACATCAATTTCAATCAATATCCTCATTATCACTGTCATCTTCAGTATCCTCATTGTCTTCTTCTAATAATGGTTGTTGTTGGCTTGGCTGAGTGCCAGCGACTTTTAAATATGATTTCAACATATTACCAATTTGTTTATTCTGTTGCCGCTGGTATTGTTCAAATCGCATTTTTCACTCTGACTCACGTTGTTGTTCTCGTTGTTGGCTCTACTGCTCCATTCGTTGTTGAATCTCCTGAACCCGATCCTCCATCTCCTGTTGCAATTGCTCCTTAACTTGATTAATATATGTAAACACAAATTCATTAATTCATTCCATAACTTATCTCCAAACCCACAAAAATACGAAAAATGAAAAGTTTGACTACATCCAGCAAATTGATTAATCAAAATACGAAAATTAATTAATAAAAAATGTTGCAACTATTACTTAACTTGATTAATAACATGCTCAGGAACTTGACTCGATCCAGGCCTTGAGAAGGATGACGCTCTATGGTCATAGATAGATACTTGAGAACCAAGGCAAAAAACATGACCCTTCTTTATCCTGCCAACAATTTGAATCCAAAGTTCTCGAGTGATTATTTGTGTACCAGATGCTCCTTCTTCATTAGAGCACTGAGAAGATTGTTCAGATTCCTTAACTTTGAATTCCTCCTAAAGATGGAAATAAAAAATATCTTATAGTTGTTGTTATAAAATAAGTTAATATTAAATTTTATAAATTCAAAAGAAATACTAACATATAAATTCTTAACTTTTGTAGAAATTCATTTAGTACTGCTTTCTTCAAATGGACATGACGAAAGATCTCATCAATTGTGGGCTCTTTACCCAAAGTCTTAACCTTTAATAATGAGAAAATCAGTTAATAACAAAATAATAAAACATATTACTAAATAATTGACAATGATAGTTACAATTTGTGCGCATGGGTGCCTGTAGAAATGCAACCACCAATGTGCAAGTATCCACTAGTGACAGAAGCACGATTCATCTTTACTTGTTGACATTTCTCCTTATACACGCTACTAGCCCAGTGTCTGCATAGGTCTTCCCATATGTCTTCTCTAATCCAAAAAGGTATTTCATTTAAGTTGCGTGCTTGCCCTAGCAAACTTGGTAGTCTCTTCGAACTACGACTATTATATGTCTTCTGCATATGGTTATGATGCTGAGGCATCCACCAAACATAACCCTTCAAAAATATTATGTAAATAATATAAAAGTTAAAACAATTGTAATATTACAAAACAAAAAAACATAATTAAACAAATAAAAAATTATACATACTTGAAACTCTCAAAACCACATTTCTCTATTCTCCTTGGGTATTTCTCCCCAAGATGTCCAAGGTTGATTATACCTACATCGTATAACTTTGGTAATGACATCAACAATAGGTTTAGATGGCAGAAACCTATGATACAATTTAAAAAAAGTAATGTAAATATTCTAATAAAAAAATTTGAATACGTATAACTATGAATAACAAATAGTTGTACACATACCCAAAATCACCATCTGGCTCAACAAACGTTTTGTTGCTTTGATTTGTTGCTTCCCCATAAATGAGAACATCAGAATCATGAGAAGCCAGTGACTCACGAGTATTCGGTGACAGATCAATAGTAGGTGACCCAGAATCATATGTTGTACCATGCGGTGTATGAGAAGTATGCAACGAATGCTAGGATCTAGATGTGGGTATCATAACGTACTCAGAAGATGGTGTCTAATGAGAACCTGCAGTGGGTGATATTGTAACTAAGAGTGAAGATGATCCTGATGATTGCACCCTAGGTGGCCTCCCTAAATTGATTCTAAGACGCCGAGTGGGTTGCTTCTCCCTCTCCTACCCTTTCCCCTTATCTCCTCGTGATGATGACATCTACACAAATAATAAAAATACAATGTAAATATAATTCCAATCACAACACAATAATGTATAACTAGTAACTACAACATATTAAAATAATTCTATACTCACAGTTATGAGGAAACATTGTTCTCATTACTATTTGTTTCATATTCATTATTGGAAGATGTTTCATCATCGTCGTCATTAAAACTTTTTTCTTCATCATTTTTATCCTGTCTACTAGAACTGACATCTTGAACTACATCAAAAACCTCATTAATGTCTTGTAAGTGGTCAATGAGATCCACATCAATAATTGAATCTACAGGAGTCATAGTATCATATTGGAATGCAATTTCTTGGGCACTTTTAATTTTAACTCGACCTCTTGCCTTGGTCTTTATTACCACCCACCATTGGACCTTATCATTTTTCTTTCTAGGATAAAGAACGTAATACACTTGTTTCACAGAGGAAGCAATGATAAAATGATTAAACCTCTTATATCTTCTAGTGTGTCGAACTTCGATAATCTTATAATCTTTGTGAACTCTTGTACCTCTATTAATCATAAGATCAAACCATTCACATTTAAAAAGAACAACTTTTTTTTTGTTCTCCAGGATATTCTAACTCAACCACATCTTTTAATATTTCATAATAATCATTTTCATCTTCACCATTAGTTGAGCCTTTAACACACATGTCACTATTGATTGTTTTCTTCCCATCTGACCAAGCATTTGTGTGAAATTATATCCAATGACAAAATACATTGGCCAAAATGTCACACATCTACTAGGCCCCCATGCCAAATCATGCAAGTAAGAATTATTCACCATATTTTGTGGATTATGAACCTAGAAAAAAATATAACTAAAGTTAATGATCTAAATCATATATAATGATTAGGAAAGCCAATTTAGTAAGGTTTAAGTACTTACATAACTTTCGGACCACTCTATAAAATCTGCATTAATTCTTTCATTTGAATGTTTCTCAGGAATGTTGAAATATTGTAAAAAAACACTAAAAAATTAAAAGTTTATCATTTGATTGTTAGTGAGCAATACATTTGAAATTTAAATTAAATTCATAGTACTACTTACTTGAGGTATGGTTCAACTTCCTCACAATTTAGCAAGATGTGCAATGTCGCAGATTTCATCTTAACATCATTTAGCCACTATTTTTTTGATATTCCATAACCTCAGCTGGGTTGATTAAAAATTGACAAAGTCGATTCTATTGACATATTTTCATTTGTATCATTATTTCGTCTAACTCTAGTTCTCATTAACCTAACATGAGGCTCAAAGTAAAATGAATAGAAATGAGATATCTCTTGAATCAAATAAGCTTCACAAATAGATCCTTCAACCCGAGCTTTGTTCTTGATTTTTTTCTTTATCTTGTTTAAGTACCTCTTGAATGGATACTTTCATTTATACTGAACTGGCCCCCTACTCTTGCTTGACACGTCATAAGTTAAAACACTCACCCATAAAATTTTCAGTTCATCAATTAATGGTTGTAAATAAACATCAATCTTGCTCTTGGGATTATGAGGACCAGGAATAATGCATGTTAGGAACATGTATGGGGGCAGTCATACACATTTCTAGATGCAAACTATATGGAGTGACTATCACAGGCCAACAAGAATATGGAGAAGCAGATTGATTGTAGGGAGTGAAACCATCGGCACACAAACCAAGCCTAACATTTCTAAGATCATATGCAAATTCAAGATATATCCTATTAAAATGCTTTCATGCTTCACCATCGGATGGGTGAGACATCTCTCCCTCCTTCCTATTATTTTTAGCATGACATCTCATGTATGTAGATGAGCGCATAGAGGAATACAACCTCTTGAGCCTAGGAATGAGAGGTAAATAATGCATTCTTTTCACCGAAACTTCATTGTTATTTCTATTACTGGCTTTACAAAGTTCGTATCTTTCAGCACCACAAAACTTACATTGTCTGGCATTATCATAGTATAACATACAACCATTTACACAACAATCTATTTTTCTTGAAGCAAGCCCAAGTTTAGCAACTAATTTTTTTGTTTTATAGTAATTCAGAGGAATTCGTGATCCTGGTAGAGCAATCTCTCTTAATATCTTTATAAGTGAATTAAAGCATGCATGTGTTACATTATAATCAGATTTGAGGCTTAACATTTGAACTGCCAAGGATAACTCAGATTGAGTTTCGCAGCCAGGCCATAATGGCTGACTTGTAGTATTTAATAGATCATAAAACTCTTCGGCCTCTGGATGTGGAGGCTCCTTAACACTCTGTTGAAAATGACTCATAAAATCCCCAAAGTCTGTTCCAGTTGTATCACAAACCATATTTTGACACCTATCAACCATATCTTCCTCCTCTAATATAGGACAATTAGTAGTGTTCACATCAGAGTTTATATCTACACTAATTAGATCAGGCTCTTCCTTTCCATAATATGTCCAATACCAATACCTAGGTTTGAATCTTTTTTTATACAAATGAACTTTCACAATCTCAGGTTTCAACAATTTCCCACTATAACACATCAAACAGGGACACCTAATTGTTCCTTCACTTAAGTAATGCGAAGATCGACATGCATAATTCACAAACTCTTCAACTCCATATACAAATTCTTGTGTAAGTCTTCTACGACCCGAATGAGTCCTATTATACATCCAGCTACGATTTTCAAGAAGTATCATTTTTTGCAATGATAATTTTACACTTAAATCAAAATACAAAAATGCAAAATGCATAACATATGTTGCATAATTAATATATTTTAAAATTATACCTATATAAATATTTCAATCCAAACAATTATTATTTCCAAAATCCTTATCTCTCTTAACATGGTATGACCTTATCCCATTCAAAAAGACACTTTTTTAACACTTGATTGATAGTACTCACAAAAATTACACATCGTATGCTTAACGAAATTTCGACAGCATTTCCTATTGGTCTCCAAGTGCACGACTAGAAAGTGTTGACATCTAACACGATCAAGTGTGCACCCAGAGAACAAAAGAAAATGTTGCACAACAAAATTTCATCAAGTATATGATATAAGATTTAAGGAGTAACTATAATCAAGTGAAGTAAAAGTTTCTTCCCAAACTGTCCAACTTGGACAATTCAAGATTCAATATAATGAGCAGTACCTTCAAAAAGTACGTGTGCTCACTAATATTGAATCTCAAACGGGAAACTAAGGCTTCGCTCACCAATACAATTTACCACATGCATCAAATATGTGACAAAGAATGCTACTAATATCCTTTATCCAACAATACAAATAGGCAATCATCAATATTTCAGGAATTGTCGCAAATATAACATTATACAGTCAAATACAATAACTATTTTAATTTATTCTTAGGCTCTAAACAGTCAACTAAGATGTGTATTAAGAGAGTGCAAATATCATTCACTCATAATTACTCTTAATCATGAACCACACAAGACCAAAAACCAAGCATACTTCTTCCATTACATAATGGACCAATGCACCAATTTTTCAAAATTATAAAAACAACATAACAGTATCATGGCTAAGCACAAGCTCCACTTGACCCTATATCAGTCGTGTCTATTCTAATCCAAATACACTAAGAATCTCATGATCAAACATTACAATTTTTCATTCAAGAATCAATGAAAAAGGAAGAGCATTTGAAGCACATAATCTACCTTAAAATCATGTTTTAGACATTAATGAAGACTTAAGAAAACCCCAAATTAAACACATTCTAAAATACCTCAACAAACAAGTGATGGTCGTGGACGGAGAAGGGACGGCGTGGTGGACGATGGCTTAGGCTTAGGCTTACAGTGGGTCGCCGACACAGTGGGTTGGGAGCGGTGTCATGGGGTCATTGGGCTGGGGTCACGGGGTCGCAGAGTCGCTGGGCTTGGGTTGCGGGGTCGGGGTCATCGGTGTCGGGGTCAGTGGCGATGACTGGTTGCAAGGGAAAGAAGGGAGAAAGGGAGAAGATGTTGAAAATGGAGAATAAGAGAAATGAGGATGAGAGAAGGAATAAGATGATTTAGATCTGGTTTGCGGTAGATTTTTTATGGAAGATTTTTTTACTACAAATTATTTTTTAAATAGCAACAGGTTTTTTTTATGGATTTTTCTGCCGTAAATTTTTTTTTAATATCTTTTTTCATAATATTTTATTACGTTATCAATTTTGTGGTGGATTTTTCCTCTACAAAATAATTTTTTAAATTACAACGGATTTGTGCTGTAGATTTTTTCAACCGTAATTTTTTTAAAAATATTTTTAATTTTTTTTTTTGAATTTTTTATTATATTTATCAATTTTGCAGCAAAAATATTCATCGCAAATTTATTTTTAATTTGTGGTTGTTTTTTGCGATGGATTTTGCACCGCAAATAAATTTTTAATATTTTTTACCAAATGTTTTTTACACTCATCAAATTTGTAGCGGATTTTTTCACCATAAATTTATTTTTAAAATTGCAAAGATATTTATCTCGCAACAAATTTTTTTAAATTTTTTTATTTTTTATTTTTTGTTTTTCTCCCTAATTTTTTTATTATATTTATTAATTTTTTTATTATATTTTTTTTTATTTCCATCGCAAACTTTTTTTAACCAAAAAAAAATTCATGGCGAAAATGGTACCGCAAAAAATTTGTGGGGAAAAATCCGTTGCAAATTTATCCGCCGCAAATTGAGACCAAGTCACCACTTGAGTGGAATGATGACCAAGTCTTGAGTGCCACAAAGATAGATCTGCTGAAGTGGATGCAGAAGCAATATTGGAGGAAATAAGTGAGGATGATTTTGTGACAGTGAGCTGTGGAAAAACATATAAGTCATTTCTAAGGGTGCCTTAGAGAAGGATCTCCTTGGTATCCTTAGATTTGACAAAGCATTGATTAGAGTGAAACTCAAAAAACACACAATTATCTTTGGCAAATTGTGCAACACTCAATAGATTTTTGGTTATTTTAGGAACATGTAAAAGATTACTCATGATAAAGGAACTATTGATAGAATTTGAATGAAAATTAGAGTGCCCAACATGTGAAATAGACAAACCTATACCATTGCCTGCAAACACCTTTTCTGAACCATTATATTCCATTTTGTGTTGTAGATTAGATGAGTCTGGTGTGAGATGATGTGTGGCCCCAGAATCTGGGTACCATGCTGAGTCATACAATGTTGAAGGGGTAGCCAACATAGCATGTATAGGAGAGTTGCTATTACCATTAGAAAAAGCCTGATCAGAACATTGGATAGCCATCATGGCATTGATGGAGGGGTTACCATTACCAAGATTTCGAAAATTTTGAGATTACTGAGATCCTGTGAAGCCTTGATCAAACCTGTACCAATAATCTACAACAATGTGTCCAGGTTTCTTACAAAATTGGCATTGTGGTTTATCTCCAGTAAAAAATCTAGCTCCAAATCTTCCAAATCTGCCTCGAAAATTATGTTGTCCTCTGCCACTAAAATTGCTTCTTCCTTGATTCAAATTAAAACCATGACCTTGATTGAAATTCTGCCTTTAGTTAAAACCACCTCTATAGTTGAAATTACCACCACAGCTGCTATTATTTTGATTCTTTTTGACCTAAGATTGAACTGAATTTCCTTGAATTGCTCCTAACTTAGTCTTTCTAAAACGTTCAATTCTTTTTTCTTGAGCCATGAGAAGAGCTTCAAGTTCACCTACACTATAAGATTCACTTCTTGAAGTGATTGTAGTTACAAGTCCTTCATATTCCTCTATTAAACCATCAAGAATTGCTTCAACATATTCGGTTTCATCAACTGGAGATCCAATTGATCCAAAAGTATCAACAACTTTCTTGATTGCAAGCTCATAAGAGGTTATAGAGGATTCTTTCTTTGTATTACGCAGCTAATTTTTAAGTTGCCTTACATTTGCTCTAATCTGTGATGCAAAGAAGGTTTCTAACTTTTTCCATACTTGAAATGAATATTCACAACCAACCATTCTTGTTGTGAAGGAGCTACTCATTGAAGACAGTAACCAGGACATCAACAATTGATCTTGCTGCTCCCAGTTGAGATAGGCTTCACTGATCTGATTTTTTGCTTCCTCTTCTTGTGAATTGAATTTGCCTGGAATTGATTCTCCAGTGATATATGAAGAGAGTTTATGACCTTTAATTGTTGTTAATGTTTGTTGCTTCCATGCCAAAAAATTATCTTTATCAAGCTTGATTGACACAGGATTGAAAAATGAATGTAGGACAAACTGACTTGTGGTGTTCATTATTGCTGTAGGTATCAAGGCTAGGGCTGAAGAAACAAACAGAAGCAGAGAAAAAGGAGAGAAAACATATTTAGAGAAAAATTGAATTGTATTGAAATGATTTGATCACACTGTATTAGTACACTTGGTTTCCTTTTATATCATTTAGTTATCAGTTATAACAAAATGGAATTGCAAATCAGTTGTAATTAACTTGCTAACTAACTCTTCTCCCTTACACACATAGGTAACACCCTTGGCCCACGCTAATCCATTGTTTTGTTATTTTTGTATAAATATAAAAGTTAGAAAATAATAAAAATAAGTATAATGATATACTGAGTACTTTGCTTTTATATATATATATATATATATATATATATATATATATATATATATTAATTTTGGGTTTTCGTTCATGAAGAATATTCACATTTTTAAAGTTTAGAATTTAAAATTAATATAGTTGAACGAAAATGAAAAGTTGATTTTTTTAAAAAAAAAAAAGTGAGAGAGGGTTAACCTCACCCCAATGGTAGGTCGTGTGGAAATAAGTTTGCCCTAATGGTTTAATATGTTAAGTTTTGATGATGACAAATACAAGACAAAAATAATAATGACTATGCTACATAGATGTGCTTAATAGATTATATTGGATCATGTATGATCATATACTCCACCTTGTTATATTTCATATAAGAATCATGCATATTCTTTATAACATCTTTTATAGGATATATCCAATAATATGTTATATGAGTTGTATTAAATTAATATTGGATTTGACCCTATTTAAATAAAAATATGCAAAGTGTTCTTTGTTACATCTTATATAGAGCATATATATTAGTAATTGATAAATGTCTTATTTGGATGTGCCTATGAAAGTCTTATATGCATGCTAGACTAACTAGAGTTATACATTTATGAATCATGCATATGAAGATATTGAATTATGAATTTAGACTAACTATGTTTGTTTAAGTGAGTAATACTTTGTAGGATAATCTAAGTATCAAGAGTGAACATTGCAACAAGAAAGCGAAAAATCACAATTATGCTAAAATCAAGAAGAATGAGAATGATAAGATGTTCCAAGCATTTGCAAGATTTGAAGAGAAGAAAATTTTGGAAGCTTGGATTACATCAAGAAACCTAAGGACTAGAATTGGTATATTTCCCTTTTAGGCTTTCTCCTATGTAAAGATAGAGGTTTTACAAGCAAAGAACTCAAATATATTTTTAAATCTTTACAAATGGTTCTTACATGCTAAAATGCCCAAGAAACATGTTTTGAAAAGCTAGTCATGGTAGTAGTTCAAAACTATGAAAAATAGTCAAGTTTGAGTTTTGAAAAGCTGACATTTGGTTACTCTTTTAATTATAACTTTCAAAATACTTTGAGTTTTGTTCTAAAACTTCTTTCATTGGAAAATAGACTCAAATAACTTTCCAATGAGTTGTCATTTTCTTAAAACAGATAAGAAATAAAGAAGTTAAGACCATTTGCTTTAAACTATGAAAAATAGTCAAGATTGAGTTTTGAAAAGCTAACATTTGGTTAATCTTTTGATTATAACTTTCAAAATACTTTGAGTTTTGTTCTGAAACTTATTTCATATGAAAATAGACTCAAAGAGCTTTCCAATGAGTGATCATTTGCTTTAAACGAATAAGAAATGAAGAAGTTATAGTCATTTAAAGTTAATTTTCAAAACCAGAATGCATGTAATCGATTACATAAGTTCTGTAATCGATTACAACTCTGACAGAGGTCATGTAATCGATTACATGATCCTTGTAATCGATTACAAGTGCCCAGAAACATTCCTAACGACTATAAATAGCTAATTTTCATTAAAAAAAATCATTTATAAACACTACCATCGATTATTTTATCACTTGGGCTCTATAAATAAGTGTATATTGAAGCATTTAGATCTTTAAGAACCTCTAGAACACTTGGTTTGATCATTGAATTATCAAAATTATATTTTGAGCACTTTATTACAAAATCCTTCTATTCCTTTGTTCTTCAAGTTGTATATCTACTCTTGTGAGAGTTTATAATCTTTCTCTTCATCTTGAAATCATTGTAAGAGGGTGAGGTATCCCTCAAGCGAGAAAAATGTGAGGCATCCCTTGTAGTGAGGCTCAAACACAAAGGGTGAGGTATCCCAAAGGTGTGGTGAGTGTTCTATTATGTAAAGATTTTTTTCAAGAACTTGTTGATGAATCTGCAAAAATTCATATTTTTACGGTTCATTATTTTGGGTTTTTCATTCTCTTTAATCTTTTTAATTAAGTTTGTTCTTGAGTTTTGTTATATTTTTGTTATTTTAAATTGTGTTTTAATTATATGTTTTTATGTGTTTTTATAAGTAATTGCATATGGAGAAGATTGGACGCTTGAATGAGGAAGAAAAGCTGAAAAAAGCACCCTGGTGGTCTAGCACCCAAAAGTCAGCACTTGAGCGTTGTCATGGCAGAAACAAGGAAATTTTTCTGGCGCCCCAGCGCTTAAGTGCCCGCAACACAGCGCTTCAGCGCTTGAGCACCCGCAATCCAACACTAGAGCGCTAGCCGCATAATGGAATATGTTTTTCTGTTTTAAATTAGATTTTTCAACCCACACACATACACAGAGTGACATACAGAGACAACTTTAAGCAGAGACAAATCTTAGTTTGGTGTGGGCGCATTCAGGAGTAAAGATTATGGATTTTCTTCTTCTATTCCACTAGCCTTCTATAGAGTTTGTCATATTCTTCTCTCTGTTTTATTCTTTTTCCATATGTAACTAATTTCTCTTTGTTAGGGGGATGATGAATCTTGATATTTGGATGATGTAACTTCTTTTATGGGTTTAATTTATGTTTTTATTTCATGATTTACATGTTTATCTCTATTCTTAATGTTTTCCTAAACCTGATCAATTTGGGAATAATTTTTGAGTTTATGTATGATTTGAAAAAAATTGCATGAACTTAGAACACGTGATAAACACCGTAATTTTAGCAATCGCTAGGAATAGACGTTGTGGGTTATATGGTCTTTTTTTAATTCCTTTGTTCTTGATAATACCTTTCTATTTGGGGTTAGACTAAGAGATTAGTTAATTTCAAACAACGTAAAAGGATTAATATACCAAGAGATTAGGTATTGATTAATTTTGGAAATTGACCATAAATCTTTGAAATAGAACATAGTTAAACCAATACTTGAATGTGTATTTAAAAAGTTTAAGTGAAGTCTGAACCCTAACACTTTCCTATCATTGTTTTCGGCTTTTGCTTTAATTGTTTTGATTTACTTTGTTTAAATTTAATTGCTTGTCTTTAATTGTTTTATTCTTACTTTTATCAAATCTCACCTTTTGTGAAGCCTAAATAGTATTAGTTTAACGAAATTGGTAATTGGCAATATAATTCTCGTGGGACGATACTATTTTCACTACTTTATTACTTGTTACGATTCAGTGTACTTGCCGATTTACGCATCAAGTTTTTTGCGCCGTTGTCGAGGATTATTAATTGTTAATATTAACTTGTAGTTAGAAGAGCACTAATTTAGGTATTTATTCATTTTTTAATTTTAGTTGTTTAGTTTTAATTTTAATTTGTTTTATTTTATTTTAAATTTAGATAGTAATTTGTTTTAATTGATTTCTATTTTTCTTGATTTAATTTTCTTTTTATTTTGTTTCTTTTTATTTATTTTAGATTTTAGTTAGTTATTTATTTTTATTATTTTATTTTTAATTTATGTTCTTTACTTCACTTTGGTTTGCTTGTTTGCTTGTTTATACAAGGTTCTTTAGAGTCAGAAATATTGCTTTTTGATCCAGAGATAACAAGAACAGAAAGAGCAATCAGAAAAGCAATCAGAGAAAGAAAGAGAATTGAAGAAGAAAAGATGGCTGAGAATACTACTGCACAAAGGGGATGCACTTTAGCTTATTATGTCACTCCATCTTCAGAAAATGTTTCTATGAGTATTGTGTGCCCGGCCATTCAAGCAAATAATTTTGAAATTAAACCAGCTTTATACAACTGATGCAACGGAATCAGTTTGGGGAGGTCAGACAGAAGATCATAACTTGCACATTGTTAACTTCTTGCAACTTTGTGATACTATCAAGTATAATAGAGCTAGTGATGATGCCATTCGATTGCGACTGTTTCCATTTTCTTTGAGAGATAAAGCCAAGAGCTGGTTACAAGCCCAACCTCAAGGAAGTATCTCCACCTGGGAAGATCTGGTTAGTAAGTTCCTCACTCGATATTTTCCTCTATCAATGTTTGTAAAGTTAAGGAGTGAGATTGCTTGCTTTACTCAAAATCAAGGAAAATCTCTCTATGAAGCATGAGAAAGATTTAAAAAGCTTATGAGAAAATGTCCCCATCATGCTTTCGAAGTTTGGCAGCAGGTGCAGATATTTTATAATGGTTTGAATAATTCCACAAGACTTATGGTGGATGCATCTGCAGATGGATCTTTGAACACTAAAACTCCAGAGGAGGCCCAAGAATTGTTTGAGACTATGGCCACTAATGAGTACCAGGTTTCTAGTGGAAGATCTACAGTCAAACAGGGAGTATTGGAGCTTGGTGTTGTTGATACTATACTTACACAAAATCAGACTATGATGCAACACATTGTCAACCTTACCAAGCAAGTTAGGAATTTGCAGGTGAATTCAGTGAACCATCAAGCTCTAATTTGTGATTTCTGTGGAGGTAACCATGCCAATGGTGGATGTGAAGCAAGCAACATGGGTGTCATTCCTTAAGAGTAGTTAAATTTCATGGGTAATCCTTCAAGGCCACAAGGTAATCCTTACTCCAATACTTACAAGTCAGGCTGGAGGAATCATCCCAATTTCTCTTGGAAGGATCAAGCTGTTCCTTTGAATGCTCAGCCTAAACAGAAGTCCCCTCTTGAGATTGCAATGGAGAAACTTTCTCTACAGACCTCTATTTTTGTGCAACAGACTTCAGCTTTCATGGAGGAGTCTAGAACCAATTTCAAGAATCATGAGGCTGTTATCAGAAGTCTTGAGAACCAAATGTGGCAAATAGCGAGATAGCTTCAAAAGAGACCTCAAGGCAATCTTCCAAGTGATACTATGGTAAATCCAAAGGAGCAATGTCATGCAATCACTCTGAGAAGTGGTAAGCAGTTGGAAGAAAATGTGAAAGTAGCACCTAGTTCATCAAGAGCTGAAAAAGGAAAAAATGATATTCTCATTGAAGATGCCTCACTTCAAGATTTCTCAATGCAAGCTGGTAATGATGGAAATGAGATTGAGAAGGAAGAATTTAAAGAGGAGGAACCAAAGTGAAGGAGGAAAAAGAAAGACTTAAAGCTGAAGAAAACAAGTGATCTTTCATTGTATGCTAAACTTCCATATCATCAAAGATTTATGAAGGAAATTCAAGAGAAGCAACTTTCCAAGTTCTTAGAAGTCTTCAAGAAATTACAGATAAATATTCCTTTTGCCGAAGCACTTGAGCAAATGCCCTCTTATGCTAGATTCATGAAGGACCTGTTGTCTAAGAAAAGGAAACTCAAAGAAGATGAGACTGTAGCACTTACTGAGCAATGCAGCGCTATCATTCAGAGGAGGCTTCCACCAAAGTTAAGGGATCCAAGAAGTTTTAACATCCCTTGTACTATTGGGAAGTTGAGCATAGATAAGGCTTTATATAACCTAGGCGTTAGCATTAATTTGGTGCCATTGTCCATCATTCGCAAGCTGGGAATTGATACAGTTAAGCCTATAATGGTTTCTCTTCAATTAGCAGATCCATCTGTCAGACATCCGTACAGTATCGTGGAAGATTTGCTAGTGAAGGTTGACAAATTTATTTTCCCAGTTGACTTTGTGGTTTTAGATATGAACGAGGATGCTAATATCCTGTGGATTATAGGAAGACCCTTCCTAGCCACTTCAGGAGCATTGATTGATGTACCCAGAGGTGAACTGATTTTGAGGGTGGATGAAGATCAGGATGTTTTTGATAATTCTGCCCCAACATCAGATCTTCATACCCCTGTTAATTGCATTCAAGGTAAATCTCAAAAGGGGTTGGATGGTAAGAACTCTTCTTCATTCATTAATGTTGATTCTTGTACTTCCAAGATTGTTGATGAGAAAGAGAAAGATTCTTCTGTCTCTAAGATTGCTGAAAAAGAAAAAGATTCTTCCAATTCTCATAGTTTAGGGTTTATGGTTTAGGATGACGTTAAACAATCGCTTTTTGGGAGGCAACCTAAATTTATTTTTTTTCCTTCACTCTTTATTTTGTTACTTGTTTATTTTTTTTCTTTAGTTAGTTATTTGTTTTTGCTTTTATTTTGTTAACTGACCTTTTTTTTTATTTTTGTTTTGTTTTGAAGGTAATGTTGAGTCGGCTTAAGTGCTTCCTTGAGTTCAAAGCCTTTGTAGGGGGATGTATATAGTTGCCGGCCATCAAAAAGAGTTTTTCTTTTCCTTTCTTTAATAATTTATTTTCGCATTTGTTTTTAATTGTTTTTATTATCATCACCTTATTCAGTTTTGAGTCATTATGTGCATGTCGGTGTGTTGAATTGAATATCCAATGATTGTTTAAATTGTGAATTGATTTGATTTCTTGGGATAGCATATGAGAATTCATGAGTTATGTTTTTCTCTATTTTTTCAATTGTGTTTAGATGTTCTTCCCATCTTTATGTTTGATAGACCTTGGATTATCAATTGCATATCAAACTTAGAGAAAGTTTATGAGATTGCATGTGTGTGAATGATTTGTATCTAGAAGTTGTTTGATTCTCTCTTAAGGTGAAATCCTAGATGATGCATGATTAAGGAAATGATTAAGGCCTTCTTTGGACCGTTTGAGCCTTTCAAGCCAACCTGTGAACACAGTGTATCCTTAGGTCCCTTTTGCAGCCTTGTTTATTATTTGACCTTTATTTCTTTTCTTTTACCCATATTTTATTTTTTCCATACCCATAAAAAAAATCCTTTTTTATTCACCCTTTGTTGAGTGCATGTCTTGTATTATTTTATGATTCAAGCCTTTGTTATTGTTGTATGCATGAAATATTTCAGGAGCTGAAAAAAAAAGAAAAGAGGAAGAAAAAAGTCAAAAAGAAAAATTCCACCCAAAGTTTTGCAAAGAAATAAGTTTGGGGGTGGAAATTGTTAAAAAAAATTATGCAAATAAAGTGATGGATTCTTATGCTCAGTGTTGCACTTGTTCTTAATTTTGAGGCTTGGATTATGGAATATGCATGATATGTATCTCAACTTTTGTTTTATTTATCCTACCACTTCTTTCTTAACCCTCACCCATGACCTGACATTACAAGCTTTTAAAGACCATGTTGATCCTTGGTTGTGTGTTGTTTACATTAGTGGAGAGAGAGATGAAGAACAACTCTTTGGATGTGAGTTTGATGTGCATTTGCATTTTTATAAACCTATCCGAGCTTGAATTTTTTTTATATAGGAATTGGTCTTTCATTCATATTTTTGGGAAGTCATTTATGCATGAAAGTTGCATGTGAGAGGCGATGTGGCAATTGGATTGTTCATGTGTGACACTTTGAGATTAGATTGTGAAGTAGTTTATGAGGATATGAATGATTTTTAATACCCACTATTGCCTTATTTGATTTTGTGTATTTTGAGTTTTTCTTTGTTTTGTTTTGTTTTTGTTTTTCTTTGCTTGAGGACAAGCAAAATCTTAAGTTTGGGGAGTGATGAACTTGCAAAAATTCATATTTTTACTGGTTCATTATTTTGGATTTTTCATTCTCTTTAATCTTTTTAATTGAGTTTGTTCTTGAGTTTTGTTATATTTTTATTATTTTAAATTGTGTTTTAATTATGTATTTTTATAGGTAATTGCATATGGAGAAGATTGGACGCTTGAATGAGGAAGAAAAGCTGAAAAAAGCACCCGGGTGGTCCAGCGCCCAAAAGCCAGCGTTTGAGCGCTGTCATGACAGAAATAAGGAAATTTTTTTGTTGCCCTAGCGCTTAAGCACCCGCAACCTAGCGCTTGAGCGCCCACAATCCAACGCTTGAGCGTTGGCCGTGAAACATAATACATTTTTCTATTTTAAATTAGATTTTTCAACCCACACACATACACAGAGTGACATACAGAGACAACTTTCAGTAAAGACAAATCCTAGTTTGGTGTGGGCGCATTCAGGAGTAAAGATTAAGGATTTTCTTCTTCCTTTCCACTAGCCTTCTATGGAGTTTGTCATATTCTTCTCTCTGTTTTATTCTTTTTCCATGTGTAACTAATTTCCTTTTGTTAGGGGGATGATGTATCTTGATATTTGGATGATGTAACTTCTTTTATGGGTTTAATTTATGTTTCTATTTCATGATTTACATATTTATCTTTATTCTTAATGCTTTCCTAAACCTGATCAATTTGGGAATGATTTTTGGGTTTATGTATGATTTGGAAAAAATTGCATGAACTTAGAACACGTGATAAACATCGCAATTTCTGCAATCGCTAGGAATAGACGTTGTGAGTTATGTGGTCTTTTTTTTAATTCCCTTGTTCTTAATAATGTCTTTCTATTTGAGGTTAAACTAAGGGATTAGTTAATTTCAAACAGCGTAAAAGGATTAATATACCAGGGGATTGGGTATTGATTAATTTTGGGAATTGATCATAAATCTTTGAAATAGAACATAGTTAAACCAATATTTGAATGTGCATTTAAAAAGTTTAAGTGAAGTCTGAACCCTAACACTTTTCCATTATTTTTTTCGGCTTTTGCTTAATTATTTCGATTTACTTTGTTTAAATTTAATTGCTTTTCTTTAATTGTTTTATTCTTGCTTTTATCAAATCTCACATTTTGTGAAGCCTAAATAGTGTTAGTTTAACGAAATTGGTAATTAACAATATGATCCTCGTTGGACGATACTCTTTTCATTACTTTATTACTTGTTGCGATTCGGTGTACTTGCCGATTTACACATCACCTGTGAAGCTTGAAGAGTTAGAGGCTCTAGCACAAGGGTAAGGTATCTCAAAGTATGAAGAATGTTTTTGTTTGTACAAAGGTTTTCCTAGCACCCATGAAGTCTAGGAGATAGTGAAGAAAATCTCAAGTTAAGTTTGAGGACTGGATGTAGGCCACAAGTGGTTGGTGGTTGAACCAGGATAAATTCTTGAGTTTGATTCTCTCTTCCCTACACTCTTTAATTTCAATATTTAGTGCAACATATTTATTTATTGCATATCTTGTCATCTTGATGTTTTGATTTTAAGAACTTGATATCTAGCTTATTTGCTTGATTTATCCTATAACACAAGTTGTATTCGAGTAATCTACAATAGTTATATCTTTGTTAGACTTATTCTGCTGCATGTGTTGATTGAAAATATCAAAATGCATAATTTCTTAAAGTTGCTTTGAAAATTTGTAATAACTCAATTCATCTCCCCTCTTAGGTGATGGTTGTCATGGCTAATAGGTCATTCCCTAGGGAAAAAAATCAAAGAAATAGATTAAAAAAAGCGAAAAACAATTATTAAAAAAAAACAATTGTAAGAAGTTAGGTATAAGAATTCACACGTTGTGAAGATGTCTCAAGTACTAATTGCATAGCTTATTTTGATAAGTAGTAGCTTTTCCTCTCCATCTTTAAGCTATCTAAACTTATGACAAAACCTACATGACTTCCGTGTAATTACATAAATATCATGGGTAAAGCATTCTAAAAAATGGGAGACTTCCAATTATAATATGATAAACAATTACAATTACTTAAAATTAACACACATAAACATATCAGACTTCATTGGTACTTATTTAACTACGACACTTACATAGACCATTATGCAAGATGAATAGACTTGACTTCATGATTGCAAATTTAAGTATTCATGTCTTCAAGTCATCTCTGCAAAATAAAACTTGTCTCACTTTACACTGGTGGTATAGAAAATATCTTATTAGGCTATACAAAAAATAAAAAACAAAGGAGTGAGTTTGATTGTTAAGTGAATATAAGGGCACTCAAGTGTCACTAACCAAAATAATACAATTATACTTTATAGATATAATAAGGGTTAAATATCATAAATGTATTCTAATGCTTTTTCTTGATATTCAATAGAATATTAACGAATTCAAACTCCTAATTATTGGAAATCTTTTCTTCCAAGAAATCCTTATTCAAGAAATATCATATTTCTAAGGAATCATTCTTTTAGAAATCCTTTATTTTAAATATCAATTTCTTATAGGAATATTCTCATGCTTTACTAGAAGAACAACGTTTATTTACAAATAGACATCTCAAGTCTTTAGTACCAAATATTTCCAGCCGGACATCAACCAACCATATCTATAGCTCCAAATATTTTCGCCTAGACATCAGGCAACCGTTCCTGTAGTCCCAAGTATTTCCACTCAGGCATCGATAACCATAAGTCTCATAATCATGTAACTGTTTCATTATTCATCATTATCATACCATGATATATCAAGAGTTCTTCCCGGTGTCTTTAATATTCCAAAATATATTTTTAATATTATTGCCATAGTTCATGTAATTCATCATAAAATAAAATACTTAAAATTATAAAATTAGGCAGAAATGATTGTAAGTGAGCAATATATATATAAAATTATACACAAAGATAAGAGTTTAGAAACTTTAGTTTACAATCCATAACTCAAGTAGTGTATAAAAATTTCAGAATATAAATCATGATTTAAGAATTATAAAAATTTCTGCTTCTAATGGCTTAAGAAATTTCAACGAATCATCACAAAAATTTAGAAAGATATTATTTCTTAAAAAAGCTTGAAATGAGAGATGAGGGATTAGAGCAACAAAGCTGTTATTTGGGATTTTTATTCAAAAGTGAGTGTTCCAGTAACGTAGCAGTAAGCCTCAATTTATAATAGCATTGCTGCTACACTTCTCAAATGAAACAAAAGAGATACACAAAGTTCAAAATGTGGAAATCTACAAGGAAAACAAGCCATTTACGGTTGCATTAATTAATGCATACATTGCAAACCATTGAAAAAACAAAGGCAAAGGAGAATGGAATGGACATTTTCCTTATAGCCTAAGACCTTAGGCTAGTGATGGTTATTATCATCAATGCGTAGCATGTGCCAATGTTTATAAGTCGTGCTGAAGCCAAAATGCAGAGAGTATTTTACAAAGTATGCATGAATTAATTTAAATGTAAAGAGGAGCTTGCCTGAAATTACATGAGTGAGTTTTGTCTATGTGTAATAAATACGTCAACTAATTTCACCTACCATTTTCTACTTGCTACATGAAGCGTGTTAATACTAGTTTAGCGGTGAAAATTGGAGACCAGACGATACCACAAGTCACACGGTTTAAATATCTTAGATCTATCATACAAAATGACAGAGAGATAGAGGGAGATGTAAATCATAGGATTCAAGCTGGATAAATGAAATGGATGAGTGCTTCAGAAGTGATTTGTGATAGAAAAGTATCTCTCAAGCTTAAGGGTAAATTTTACTGCATAGTTATAAGGCCTGCGATGTTGTATGGTACTGAATGTTGGGTGGTAAAAAGCCAGCAAGAGCATAAGATCAGTGTCGCGGAGATGAGGATGTTGCACTGGATGTGTGGCCATACAAGACAAGATAAGATTAGGAATAGATGCATTAGAGAAAAAGTAGGGTTAACACCTATTGTAGAAAAGATGGTAGAATCTCGCCTTAGGTGGTTTGGACATGTAAGGAGAAGACCCTTAGAAGCCCGATAAGAAGAGTAGATCAGGTAGAAGATAGTTCAATAGCTAAAGGTAGAGAGAGACCAAGAAAGACTATAGATGAAACTATTAAAAAAGATTTAGATTTGAATGACATTTTTGAAGACTTGGTTTATGATAAGGTACAATGGCGTCGTTTGATCCATGTAGCCGACCACACCTAATGAGAAAAAGTTTGCTTGTTGTTTACATGTAGTAGCCAAAGCATGCTTTCTTATGGTGAAATATGAGTGCTTTGTTCGTAAAACATGCTAGACCAAATTTTATTAACTTATAAATATTCTTTTAACCATTATGAATTTTTATCCATTCACAATTTTCTTTCTTGCTAGCTAATAATAATAATAATTTAATGTAGAGACTTGTTTTCAAAAACATATTCTTACCGTTCATTTTTCACATGCTTCCTACACACATAACAAAGAAGAAACATATTATAAATGTAAAGACTTATTCGAAAGCAAACTTCTAAAATAGAGTTTTAGGTGTCCTATTCATATAGCATGCCAATATTTATTTGTTCTTGCGCGAAAGTTAAACTTGTAATAGAGGGGCATTTTTCGAACATAATGGACTTTTGTTCATTCTTTGTTTTTCACCAAGAAACATACTTATGCACAAGTTTTATTCCAAATGCATGATTAAATATTGCCTAATATCAATAAATAAGACCAGTTACGATTTTCCTATCTCTCCTTGTTTATCATGTGCATGAACGCTTCTTCTTAATTTTATTACGCTTCTTCTTCTTAATTTTATTTTGTTTCTTTTCTTTTTTTTCTTAGTAAAGTCTGACAAAACATACAACAATCTCCACACATCATTTATGAAATTACCAAGGCTTATGAAATTATTTATTAAGCAAGCATAATGAATGAAACTAAATTAATGAAGGTTTATATTCACAAACAACATACTCCTAAAGTAAGAATACAATAAAAGCATGTCAAATATAAATTTATTTTCTTACATGAAAGTCAAGCTTGTCAAAAATTAATACTCTTGTAATCATAAGGGACCATTGTCTATCTTTGTTATTCTTCATCTTGCTTTAAAAAAATAAGGATATCACACTTTTAGTGTCGTGACCGGGATCGCGACGGGATAACGACTTAAATTAACAAAAAATTAAGGGAGTCGCCACCAATTTTATATTTTTATTAGGAAAAATTGAAAAACCAAAAAAAAGATGATCTACGTTCAAAAACTCAAGTTCAAAAGTCTAATTATGCATAGGGAAGGACGAAGATTTAACCCCATAGCACCCCTAGTACATTCGCCCTAAGACGGTTACCTTAAATTAATTGTGTAAATTTTTATAACCCTTAAAATATTTATTCTACCCATTTATTTAAAGATAAACTATATAAACAAATAAATTATGAAAAAATTAATTTTGGCTTGACAGAATTGAGATTCCACTCCTACGTATCCTCCGATGCAATGAGTAATTCAAAGCCACGTCGTTCTTTAGAAAATGATTGTGGGTTGTTTATTTTTAATTTTTGAAAATATTTTGTTTTGAAGATTCATTTGATTTTTTTTATTTTTAGAAAAGAAAGAATCATCAAGTTGTCGCAACTCAGACGATTCTAAAAGTTATAAGATTAACAAGTTGTCGCAGCTCAGCTAATCCAGTTTTATTCTTCTCGACAAAATTCAAATATTTTGTTTTATATATAAAAAATGAATCATCAAGCTGTCACAACTTAGATGATTTTTAAAACTGCAAGATTAACAAACTATCACAGCTCAATTAATCCTATTTGATTTTTTTTTATTTTTTTTAGCAAGACTCAACCATTTGATTCCTTTTTTTTAAAAAAAAAATGAATCATCAAGTTGTCACAACTCAAATGATTCTAAAAATACAGGATTAACAAGCTGTCGCAACTCAGCTAATCCTATTTTATTCTTTCTTAGCATGATTCAATTATTTCATTTTTTATAAAATTAACAATTGAGAAAAGACAATATTAACGTAATCAACATAAACATGCTGATAAATGAAATAAGCATATATAGAAAAAAAAGGGTAAACAAAACCTTAATACAATTAATAAATAATAATAATAATAATAAATTTTTTTATGTGTTTAGAGCTTAACTCTTTTTTATTTTATTTGTTTTCTGTTAAAACCCATTATCGGATGAGCCCTTAGTCCATATTATTTATTTCAGCAAAACTGTTGGTCCAAGCCCATCTAATAGTTGCCTTTTAGTTTTTTTTTTTAACAGACAAACAAAACTCAACTTAACAAAGAAAAAAAAAGTGAAAAACAAACAAACAGATAAAGGAATGAAATATATCTCTGGTTTCAGGAAGAGTAAGACGAAAACCAACTAAGGGGGGGACTCGCGAAGGAGCGTGGATCGCGGCTATGGTGGGCAGCGGCAGTACACGGCTGGGCGCGGTGGCTTCGTGCGACGGTGGGGAATGGCTCAGCACGGGCAGAGGGGAAGCAGCGTGGTCTGGTGCGACTGGGCTTCGTGCGACGCAGATTCGATGCAGCTGGGCTCGTGCGACGTAGATCCGGACGGCGTGGGCTCGTCTTGGGCGGTGCTCCGGTGCGGCTGGTCATGGCGGTGTGGGAGGAGGAGGAGTCTGGTTTGGTGGTTAGGTGGCTGTTGGGCTAGTTTCAATGGTGAAGGATGGTTAATGGTTATGGATCTTGAAAGGGTTGAAGGTATGGAGGTCCAGTGATGTTGGTTGAAGGTGAGGGTCTTTTGTGAGGATAAAAAATGAGTGAAGAGGAAAGTGAATGAAGAATCCCCCTTCCCCCTTTTGCTTGCTGTCTCCTCTGTTCTCTGTAGGTTTCCTACGTGAGAGGAAAAAAAAATGTCTATGTGTTTAAGCTGTGAGAGGATTTTTTTATTGGCTCCTTTTTTCCCCTTAGTCCGGCCCCAAGTTCTTGCATTGCTTCTCCTTTTATTGGCTTAAAAATAACCTCAAGCTTGGTTGCAAAAGAGACTAGACGTATGGTCTTTTTACCCTCCATTTTCAGCTTGCTCCATTCTTTCCTTTTTTTCTGCAGGACTGCAACCCTCTCATTTGCTATACTTAGTCCCTTGGCTCACTTTTCTTTACAGCTTTGACCTTATTATGTTGTAAAGGAGGTGCAACATGAGTTGCATGAGGCAGCTACTCATTTGCCTTTTTGATGCTTTAGTTTTGAAAACCTCTATCAACCATTTTTTCCTTTTCTTCTGTCAGCACCAAAGCAACTTATTTTGTCCCTTGCTTTTGGCTTTTGCAACGTTTCTGCTTTTCCTTCTTATTATTATTTTTTAAGGTTTGCTTTTGGTAATTGCATTAAAAGCTTTTTGGTTTACATGTTTGGCCATTTGCAGCTCATATGCAACGTTACTTCTCTTTTTTTTTTCCTTACATTAGAAACTTAAAGACAAATAGGCCAAAATGAATTAAAGGGCTTGAATATTTTTTCTTACTAGGTTGGTCTTGATTTGGGTTATGGAAACAACTTATTAATTAATTTTTGTTTATCTCACTTTATTATTAACAAAAAGGTCCAGATAAAATTAGGTGTTCACATTTAGTATATAATATTATATTATAAATAAATTACAGATAACTAGATAGGTAAATACTTTATATTAAACATTAAAATACAATGTAAAATATTAGGACAAAAGAATATTTTTAAAAAAATAAGGATTTTTATCACATGTATTCTTAAAATACATTAATTAAGAAGTAAAACATAAAAATATTTAATATAAAGAATTTAAAAAATTTATAATTTAAATAATTCATATAGAAAAATTAAAAAAAATAATGAAGGATAATAAATAAATAATTTGATTTCCTTAGTAAATGCAATGTTATGGTATGCATGCACCAAGCTTAGGTTAGGTAACGGGCGTTACGGCTTCATGGCCGAAACCAAACAGAGGGAAAACGACGATAGTATAGAAGACTGAGAACGGAGAAGCCCAAACAAACCTCGAAAGTAACGAAGCCAAGAGTCCTCAACAAACAAACGCTACCTTTTGTAGAGAAATTATTGCATGCCGAAGCGCTAAATTGTCCTCATATTACTCACACATTCTAATAATTTCATAGAATGAAGTGTCAAAAGAGTATCGTTTTAATATTTCTCTTATATTATTTTGAAGAAATATTTTATCATTTTATTTAATTCTTTTATTAATTTTTTAATTATTAAATAAAACAAAAAAATTTAAATATTTTTTATGTTTTTAAAATATTAAATAAATTTATATTTATATTTAATATTAAAATAAATTTGTAAGAAAATATAACTTTACCCGTTATTTTACTATAAAGTCCGCACTACTTGTCACTCTTTTCCAACACATCACACACACGCTCTTCGTGCCTTCCGTCCTTTTGATCTCTTCTTCCAACTTCAGGTCTCTCTCTCTCTCTTTCTCTCTCAAATGGCCTCTGTCACGGCAACCTTTATGTCTATGACCTCTCTTTCTAGCTCATTTAAGCAAACACTGGTATTCAAATCTCTGCTCTTTCTTCTCATTTTATGCTAATTAACTCAATGAATTTTCTGTCTCATGTGTTTGATACCCCTTTTTTTTTGTTTTAAGCCTTGTCGGATCGTTCTTTTTTTTTTTTTTTTCCTTTTTTATGTGCGCATGAGATTGGATTAATTTCACTTTGGTATGTCTGCATTTTTAATTTGAAATGAATCAATGAATGAATGACCTGGGTTTTCAGTTGTCTTTATCCTTACGGATTTAAAGGAAGAAGACTGTTTAATCAAAAGGTTTTATGCTGTGAAATTGACCTGGATATTAGATTTAAGCAAGTGAGCGATTCACCCCTGTACTATAGTCTATCGATAAGGTTAGATTTTGATGTTATATGGTTACATACCTGCATTATTTGGAGATATATGTAGTCTAGAGAAGGTGAGAATTTTTTGCTTGTTTTCCTTTCAGACTCATCACAGATAACATGGGAGGTTTCTCTTACTAAAATTTAGAGTCTATTGTTGTGAAGCTACTCAAGCTTTCTGTGGTTTTGATGGCCTATTTGTAGTTCTGTTAGGCCATACCTCTCATCATCTAGTCAAACTAACAAGCGGCAACATAATTTGCGCTTAGAATTGCACTGGTTTATTGCTTTTGAGTTTTTCTTGCACTGGTTTTGCATGTGAGTTTTGAGAAATTCTTAGGTGCTCCTGAAGCAAGAAATTTCCCTTACTCTGTATCATTTAATGTGTGTGACATCATCTTTGTGGACCATCATTGTTTCCCACTTTAAGAACATTTTTAATGTTGTAATTGATTTGATACACATTAAATGGTACAAAGTAAGAGATTTCTATTACATTGGAAACATCTAAGAATCTTTCATTTTGATGGTTGACTTTATCCTTTATGACAAACAAAAGAAAATTAACCTTGTGTATGATATTTCCTGGTTACTTTTAATTGTATTCACTTCCCAGACTCATTCAGTTCTTCTTATTGGATGCAAAAACAGGTACCTGGTACCAGGATCGCTAACCCAAATTCAGTTTCCCTCTCAATTAAGGGGAGAACTTTTCCATCCATTACATTGCAGCCCAGAGTACTTCGATTTCAAGTTACATGTGCAGTAAGTTTTTCAGCCATAAACTTATGTATATTTCTCCTCGTCTCAAAGACTGCCTCAACAATTTTTTAAAAAATTTCTATCATTGAGCTTAACAATTTTGTTCGAGTCAAGATTTAGTAGGCGTTGAGCATTATATTATAAATGTTATGTAACTTAAGGGGGAGGAAAGGTTTTTCTCTCGCACCTTATATTTGATGCCAGATGACTATGTGTCTATGTATATTGTAAGCATATTAATGTTGTAATTATATGTTGTAAACTTTTCTGTTGGAATTATCAATGACTGCTTGCATTTGTAATTCTTGATTCTTCATGGTACTAATGTGGCCTGAACTTTTGTAATATATTATTTATTATGATATAACCCGTGTGGATTTTACTGTTTTGATTAGGCCAAACCGGAAACAGTGAAGAAGGTCTGCGACATAGTCAAGAAACAATTGGCACTACCAGAGGATTCCAGTGTGACTGGAGAGTCCAAATTTGCTGCACTTGGAGCTGATTCTCTTGACACGGTATTGTCATATTTATCAATTTTATCTATGTACTATTGATTTGATATAAAATTTTAACTTAAGTATTAACAACACTTGATCGTATCTGTTGTCAATTTGTTATTTTGAATATATGTACATCTTTCTGCTTTCTTTCTTTTTTTCCTGTTGTTAGAGCTTTTCCAGTTATTTCTGTTATTATCTCTCTGTCTTTTGTTTAATACGGTGGAGGTATAAGATATTGTTTAGAATGAGAAAGCAGTGACGGGTTGGCATAGCAGCTGAGTGAATCTGCATAGCAGCTGAGTGAATCTATGTCGTCATATTTGATCTGATCATGGCATATTTTGATGTGCTTCCCCAGAAAATTATGAAGAGCATCTTTTTCTAGGCAATTAGTTGCTTTTTAAGTTTTAAGTACTTGTTAGCCAAAAAAGAAAGAGTTAGGCTGCCCTTCATACTGCTTATATATATATATATATATATATATATATATAGCGTTATGTTCAATGTTAATGATATGTAGAGGTTGGCTATATTTGGTTTCTTACTTTACATTTGTTGTGTCCTTGATAAAACACTTCAGGTTATTTAAGTAACTTAGTTTTGTTCTCTTCCCTTGGTTGCCCTATTACTTGAGTCTATATCATGTTTGTTAGAGTACATTGTCTGACATTATGTTTTTGGTCTACATGGGAATCTAACCTCTTACATTTACCTCACCCTTCCTGTACTACTTGAGGAATCTAACCTCTTACACTTACCTCACCCTTCCTGTAAGCTGCCCAGGTTGCATTTTTGGCATGATTCTGCATATGAGAAAAATCAGAACACAACATGTCATTTATCTTTTATAATCTTTTGCTTGATTATTTAGTTCAAATTTTGTGCAGGTTGAGATTGTGATGGGACTTGAGGAGGAATTTGGTATTAGTGTGGAAGAAGAAAGCGCCCAGAGCATTACCACCGTTCAAGATGCAGCAGATATGATTGATAAGCTTCTTGAAAAGAAGAGTGCTTAAATCAGAAAAGACCGAAAGAGGGGACATACATGTGCATTTTGGCGTTTTTGCTATTTTGGTTTAATGCTCTTCAAGCAACTTAGATCTTTACTGGACTGAGTGAACTCCCCTAGGACTAGCGTAATACTAGTTTTATATTTCTGGAACTTGTCTCACTTTCTTTTACTGTCAAATGAAATTTATCTTTTTAATTTCGTGTTTCATGTTCTCTCTACTTCAAAGTATGCTTTTTCACTCTCCCAATTTTAATGAGCCTGTCGGAGGTTCAATCCTCTTTTAAGGCACCTATCTCCTTTTCTTACTGAAGTGCTTATGGCTGCAATGTTGCATGCCTATAATATCAGTAGCTGCACAAGGCTTATTGTGTCTTTGTATATTCAGCTATGGCATTAAACTTAAGCCGCTTTTTTTTTTTTTTTGTTAAAGTTACTTTTGTTTTGTTTTGATTCCTTAGAGTCTGATCTAGTTCTTATCTGGGGTTTTGCTATAATGATTTAAAAGTTTTGTTAAAATTATGAATATAAAATGTGCAACAATTATTTTACTTGTCACGTTGCATGTGCTATTAGGGTACTTAACTAATTTCACGTGAATTTCGCACTCTTACTAAAGACATATACATTTTACATACCTATTAGAAAGTGTACCATGACATTAGAAGATATCAATATCAATTAACTTATTTATAAGTTAAGTGTTTGTTTCTAATCCGTAAAGTAGTCGATGTGAGACTTTGATGTTGGCAAGATAAAGTAACTAAGTAAGGTAACAAGATATCTTTGTTCAATGTGTGACTTTGGTGTTGGTAAGACAAAACAACTAAGTAAAATAAAAAGGTACATTTGTTCGATATGAGACTTTGATGTTGGCAAGATAAATCAACCAAGTAAGATAAAGATATTTTTATTCGATGTGAGACTTTGGTGTTGGTAAGACAAAATAACTAGGTAAAGTAATATTGTGTCATCTCTTTTTTTACATACTTATATTTTAATTTTATCACTTGAATTGATATGAGAAATGTATCACACATTGATGTGTGATGAGTAAGTAGCATTCTTGAAAAAAAAAGTCATACACACAAGCACTGACTATAAAAGAAAAATAATATCCTTAGAGAATGAGATTGTTTCTCTGTCAATATTAAAATTTATGGATTGTTAGTCAAATGTTGTCGAATGAGATTGTACAATACCTAATCAAATAGGATTTATTTATTTTGAGATCATGTTATCTCCATGTAGGTGTAATCAAAAACCCACATGTATGTGAAGACGTGTGGTTTATTTCTTGTCTTTGTTTTGGATTACCATGGATAAATATTAATTTTCACCTTTGACCTAAAGATATTATTTTTCCTTTATAGTCAGTGCTTCTGAGTGTGACTTTTTTTTTAAAGAATGCTACTTACTCGTCACACATTAATATGTGATACATTTCTCATATTAGTTCAAGTGATAGAATTAAAATATAAGTATATAAAAAAAGAGATAACATAATATTGTCTTACTTAGTTATTTTGCATTATCAACATCAAAGTTACACATCGAACAAAGATATATCGTTATCTTATTTAGTTGTTTTGTTTTGCCAACACTAAAGTCCTACATCAAACAAAGGTATCTTGTTGTCTTACTTAGTTATTTTGTCTTGCCAACACCAAAGTTTCACATCGAAAAAAGGTATCTTGTTGCCTTACTTAGTTGCTTTACCTTGTTAACACCAAAGTCTTACATCGACTATTTTACGAATCAAAAACAAATACTTGACTTATAAATAAGTTAATTGATATTGATGTATTTCAATGTTATGGTACACTCTCTAATAGGCATGTGAAATGTATGTGTCTTTAGTAGGAGTGCGAGATTCACGTAGAATGAGTTAAATACCCTAGAAGTACATGTAACATGACATTTTTTTTTGTTCACGTGGATGCACCATCCTGTTTGGCGCATCCTACGTGGATACGCCATCCTACATGACACATCCTACGTGGATACGCAATCCTACATGACACATCCATGTAAAAAATACCATGTATGATGGTGTATCCACGTAGGATGTATCAAATATGATGACACCAAACAGGATAACGCATCCACATACACCAAAAATTATTAAAAAATGTCACGTTGAACAAAAAAATGATAGTTTGATATATAGTTTCAAAAGTGTCATTTTGGTAAATAATTTAAAAAAATGACATTTTGATAAATAATTTTACCACAAATGACAGTTTAGTAAACAAAGCCCAATTTTATATTAGGACATTTTATAAGCTAATTAGGGCTTAAAACCATTAATGTAATCTAACGAAAATAATTGATGTACATTTAAGGTCTGTTTGGTATGTATGATAAGATAATGTCTAATAATATAAAACTTAATAGTATAATACTTGATAAAAATTTAGTACTATCCAATGTTAGGCATGGCGTTGTATAAAATATTGTGTTGTATAAGATAATACTATCATATATTTACTGATATATTGTATAATATTGGATATGATAAAAATTAATACTTTTAATAAAAATATCCTTTAATAAACAAATATATTATATTCATCCAAATTTATCATGTTATACTAATTTTTGGAGAAAAAAAACATTAACTTATAATCTCTAATCCATACTAAAATAAAAGCCCACTTTTAGATAACAAACTTTGACTAAGTTAACCCAAGTCCTAATTCATAATAACATACTCAAATAAAAAATAATAATAATGAGAAGAGCAAATTTCCCTAGGTGTAAGATGACACAGAGTTTAAGAAAATAGGTGACAATGTTATGGGTTCAATAAGAGCAAGGGCATGGAGGTAGTGTTCGACGACTAGGCAGCAGTAGTTTTTGATTGATGACAGAGAATGTGGTTCGTAGGGTGATTGAAGTTGTCAATGACAGAGGAAGGCAGCGACGGATTTGGGTGACATTCTAAAGGATGAGAGAACGAAGGATTAATGTTTGAGTGATAGGGTTGTAAAGGAAATATTGTCAAATGAACTTATCCATCAAAATTTAATCAGACCTAATCTCATCTCCCAATACCTGATTAAGTTATACGTTATTTTAATTTATAAAAAGAATATCCTGAATAAATTTATACAATGCTGTGATTGTACCAAACAACTAATAATATCATAATGTGTTGTATAAGTTTATCTTATCAAACCTAATACGTTGTGTCAAATGTGCCCTTATATAATTAGCTTATAGAAATAAAACATAAGTATATAAAGAGTCATACATTGTAGTACATTGAATAAAACATATGAATATAGATAATCATACATCGATAGGAATTTAATCCTTTTATATTGTTTAAGTTGTTGAGTGAATATTTTATTGAGATAATTATGAATATAAAATATACAACAATTATTTTCGATAGATTTTATTTTTCATAATCATTCATAGCAATTTTATATTAGGATATTTTATAAGCTAATAGGGCTTAAAACCATTAAAGTACTTTACCGAAAATAATTGTTGCACATTTATAGAATTACCTTATAGGAATAAAACATAAATATATAGATAGTCATACATTGTAGTACATTGAATAAAACATAGAAATGTAGAGAATTATACATTGATAGGTATTTAATCATTTCGTATCGTTCAAGTTGCTAAGTAAATGTTTTATGATGATAATTATTTCTTTGATTAAATAAATAAATTATAAACTCTCATTAAAAATGATGTTATTATTTTTTATTTAAGTATTTTTTATTCATATCGCACTAAATTAATAACTTTTAACAAAATATATTAATATCTACATAAGTTAGAATATTTTATAAGAAATCATAGTAAAATTGATTCAAAAAAATATTATTAGAAAACTAAATTAATTAATTAATTTTTCAATTTACTATATTGATTCAAATATATATATATATATATATATATATATATATATATATATATATATATATGTTCTATAATATTTAAAAAATTTTAATATGTACATTTCACAGGAGTGAAAACTTTATATGAAAATAGAGTAAAATTAAATAAATATAATTTTTTACAAAGAAAGGAAAAATTAATCAAGTATATTTTTAAAATTTTTTAGTTCATATATATAATATATAATATTTAAATATCTTATATTTATATTTTACGGAAGTAAAAACTTTACATTGAAATATATTAATATTTGTATGTATGAAATAAAAATTTTACAAGTAAACATAAAAAATCAATTAAAAAGTATGTTTTTAATAAAAAAAGTTTGTTTAATTAGATGACTTAAATGCAATTGAGCAAAACTCATATGATATAAAATCAAGGTATCATATAATATTAAGGTTTCAAGGTTTTGAATGAAATTATTTATAAGAGTTGAAATAATTATTGTGAATAAGTATGCCAAAATTACATACAATTAGTTAAAAACAACAACACCAACAACAACAATAATAATAATAATAATAATAATAATAATAATACAAATTAAGATAATAATAAAAATAAAAATTAATGGTAGTGAAAATCAAATCTAAGTCTTGAAAATACTTTAGTTCTTTTCAGTTAAACCGATCCCAATGAGAAGACAAATAGCAAAGCCCCACCATTTTATAATTGGGATGGATTCAAACGAACAATAAAATTCTCATCCAGCTTTGTTTTATTAATGGAATAGATTTTGAATATTGTTTGTAATATTCTTATTTTTTAGAAAAAAATATAAACTTTTGAAAAAATTGTGATATGTGATGTTAATTTTTTTTGTATTTTTTTAAATTTTATTTTAAATTATTAAATATTGTGGGCATCCATAAACACTCGTTTACTCGTGCGAATTAAAAATGGACATATGCAATAGAGGTAAAGGCAAGGATGAGAAAAGTATTACCCTCCCCAACCCTCCTCGTTAACATTCCTAGATGTGCATGAAGACTGATGCAATGTCCACCTTGTGCTGCTTCATGAGCTTCTCCACCTAAGACATGGTCACAATCTTCCTTGGCTTGTCGGAAGTCGCCATAGCAGGCGGTTGAGAAATTGTCATCACCATCAATGGTGGTTCAATAAACACGTTTCAAGCAAAGGATTTCTGGGACCATATTCAAGACATAATAGAGAGAAGAGGTCACTGGTCGTGTTGTTCATCGCTGGCGATCTGCCATCGTCGATACCATCATCGTTAAAATCTTTCATACAAACACACACTAAAAATATAGATGTGTGATTATTGATTAAAATCTCCATCCAAGCCACAATATGAGAATTCTAGTGAGTCGAGATGAAATACAACTAGTTATAAGTTTATAACTAGATTTATTTCTAACTTTATAATTGTTTGCGTAGACTTCCCAAAAATGCTCTAAAAAAAATAAATTATACTAGGGCTAGCCCAACGGTTACTCTGTCCTAAGTAACCCAATTATATATATATTTTTTAAAAAACTCCAATAATTATAAATGGATTAGCCCTCTGCTTAAAATACACAAAAATTTATTTCTCGTGTATATATATAGCATTGCAAATAAATTTGGGGCAATAACTGAGTTGTGTGTCAGTACCCTACCGTTTTAGTTATAAATTTGTTTATGGGTATAGTGGTATAAACATTCAGCTATCAAATGCAATCATAAGCTAATAAAGACTAGCTTTATTGGTAGAATTAAACAATGTCGATAAAGGATTTTAGATTTGATTTTTGGTAGGAGTCCTTTACGTTAACATTATAAAACTTTGTTAAAGTTTATGGCATGTCTTAATCTTTAAATGTGATAATTTTTCTTTCCTTAAACTTTTCATATGTAAATTTGATATTTTTTCCTTTTTAGTACATTTTTTCATCTGTCCTTTTTAATAAAATGAGTTCCTTAATCTATTCTACACTATTTCTTGCATATTGACCAACAATGAAAACACATGTTATTTTTTTCTTCACTAATGTGTTTGTTAATCTTTTTTTTTTTTTTTTTTTGGTCTTTTGAAAAAACACATCAATTGCTTTTGAACTCTTTTGTTTAATTATCTAAAAATTATATTCAATTATCCAAATAGTCAATAATTTAAAAAGAATGATTAATTGATTATTTTATATTTTTATTCTTTTTAAATTTATTCTTAATAAATTATATTAACATTTTGAGAATAATTAAAATATGACTAAATTTGGGTAATCCCCTTTATAATAAATATATAGATAGATTTATAATAGTATAGATAACTGATATTCCTTTGCTCTCTAATTTGGTTTTTCTCAAAACACCATTATTATTTAATTAAACATATATATAAAAAAGGGATAGTAGTTGATTTGTAATGCCATTGTAAATTATCACTGAGTTTGATGGTGTATCATAATATTAGAATGAGATAAATTTATATCCTAATTTTTTCACCAAAAAATATAAAAAAATGATATTTAATTCATTATTACTTATTTAATTTATATTAACTTAAAAAAATATAAAGATTTTGGGACGTATGATATCTATAAAGTGCTAGTTGGTAATAATAAAAAATTTCAAGAATTAAATTCGATGACAAACAAATTATATTTTTAGTAAAATAATTAAAATTTAAATTCTGAATAAAATAATTATTGAGAGGAATTTTTAATTATAATAGTGTCAAATGATTTAATTTCATAATAATGTCCGCTAAGGTATCTTGATAAAAAATAATAATTTTTTTTTTAAAAACTTCACTCAAAACTAAAGTATTATCATTTTAAAAATAGAGTATTATCCAAATAACTTGTATAAATTATAAAATACTATGCGAATGTAAATTTATACAAGTATTATTATCCTAAAATTTTACACCTAACCTATATCGTTTAATGATGAATTAATTATTAATTAAAAATATATATCGATTAGTTAACGAATAACTTATATCTTATAGATTGTTAATCTTTTAAATCAATTGGTATATGTTATTAATCAATAATTGATTTATCATGGATACGCGTATGAGAAGTGTAACGTAACATTAAGTGTAGATTTTTTTTTTTTAAAAAAAAAACCAGAATAAGGTGAAGCATTGCACTATTGCAGGACTGATATTTTATTTTATATTTTTCTTGGCCAGTTTATTTTCTTTAGAAGGAAACGTTGAGTTCACACGGGAAGGGGTGATACTCGTGCGAGATTTGGGGGGGTGTTTTTTCTTCTCTTCTCGTGCATTTCTCACTGTTATGCAAGGGTCGGTTTCATTTCATCTTCATCTTCATCGCGTGAGTTTCTCTATGTCTACTAAGTAGGTACCTGACCTCCCTTCACTTGTCGGAGTAACCTGACCGAGCCTCTGATCAAGTAATCCTCCTCCCTTTTCCACCTGATTTTGATTTTCCAAGGCCTTGGTTGTTGCTACTCTCTATGCCTTTTTCCCCAATTCAATCTCTCACGCCACAAACCAATTTCACCTACTTTTTTTTTTCCATTTTTGAAAATTTCTTCTGCGTCTGATTTTTGCAGCTGCTTCAGCTCCCATTTTCTCTCTTTCGCGTATAATTAGGGGGTTTTGTTATGTGTGTTGTGAGTATTAATGAAGTGGTTGTTTTTACGCTAATCGTAAAAGGGCGGGGTTTTTCTTTTCGGGAATAAGAAGGTTTGATCTATATGTTGATAGATTTTGGGATAAATACCTATTATTTATTTGGTTTTGAAAAGTTTAAGGTAGGGTACAAGGGAGAAAGTAGAAAGTTGGGAGCTCAATTGTTTCTATTTTTTTTTTCCTCCCATAGGATATATTCCTTGATATGGTTATATATCTTTTGATTGCGGTCTTAGATACTAAAACACTCACCCGTTGTTTCATGTATTCATTTAATTAATGTCTTTCCTTTTATTTTCTGGAGGTTGACGTAAAATCTTGCCTGGGTTTATCTGGGTGCTATTGGACATCGGAATTCTGTTATGTCTTTATGTTGAGTTTGGTACTTTGGTCATACCATTGTTGTAAATTGGTTTAGATACTTAGCTTAAAATGACACATTGGCTATCCAGAAATTTCCAGCTTGTCTTAGTTTATCTTGATATCACAATATTGGCTTCTGCTTGTGCAGTTCAAATGAGATGGCATCTTCACATAATGTTGAGTTGGAGGCAGCAAAGTTTCTGCATAAACTCATTCAAGATTCTAAAGATGAGCCAGCCAAGTTGGCTACTAAACTCTATGTGGTGTGTATAGTTTTCTCTTAAATGAAATTCTTTAATTGTTCTTATATAAGACTAGGTATACTTGCAATTAATTTGGTGAGTGTTTCAGATACTACAACATATGAAATCAAGTGGGAAGGAACATTCAATGCCATATCAAGTGATATCAAGGTAAAATACCTGCAACTTAGCACTCAAACACATCCATATATAGTTATTCAATTATTGAGCCCGGCTTTTTTCTTTAGATTTGATTTTTAAAACTAGGCCATGATGGTCATTGGAGTGAGCTCAGATAATAAAATTGAAAATTTGAAACTGATTGTCTTTAAGAACACAAGGTTACTTTTGAACTCCTCCACTCATGGTAGTTAAGATATTAACTAGCACTGCCATGCGTGTGATGGAAAATGAAATAATCATTGTTTACTTAGTTGCATTTGTGGTTGGATGAATGATGATGAATGTTTGTTGAGCTTTGGAGCCTCTTTCCAAACAGAAAAAAAGGTTTGACTTGTTTAGTTCCTTTGAGTAATTTGGCTTGAATAACATGCTTGAAGCTGACGGCTACTTCCCATGTGAATACCTTCATTTGATTGACTTTGCAAATGGATGATAAACTTAATTCTCAAGGCATTAATGTGGCTCATCTTGTAAACTTAACTTTCTTTGTGGTGCTTAGTGATTGTACTGAAGCTTTTAATTCTTTGCACCGGATCTTAGTTTGTTAGTGTTGGTAATTTGACCCAATTTTCCGTTTCATGCGTATTGCTGTTTTTTCTGACTTAATCTTGTCTGTTATAGGGCAATGGAGACTGTCATCAGCCAACATGGTCTTGATATTGAAGCATTGAAGTCATCTCGTCTTCCTTTGACTGGTGGTGCTCAAATAGGTAATTATGTGTGTTTGCATAGTGCATAAATAATATTTGTGATTGTTTACCAGAGGTTTCGATGTAATTGTTTGGTAATTTATGCAGGATCTTCTTCACAGGCAGTGGGTGTTGCAAAGGATTCCAGAGTGGGCTTGGCTGAAAATGAGATGTCCAAAATGGACCCCTTGGCTTCTGGCCGGCCACCAGTTGCCCCAAGTGGTGGAGCTCCTGATTATTATCAAGGATCTGTGGCTCAGAGGAGTAGTCAGTCTTTTGATCAAGGGAGTCCATCTAGTTTGGACTCTAGGTCTGCTAACTCACAGTCACAAGACAGACGTGATACTGCCAATTGGGACAAACAGGTGAATCAGAAGGATGGTAAGAAAGCTACCACAAAGAGAAAGAGGGGAGATACATCATCACCAGTTGAACTGCATGTTGACAGTCCTTCTCAACTGGATCCTCGCAACACTGTTGTTAATACAAGGAAGGGGAAAATGAACAAGGCTGAACCATCAGATGGTCTTCCAGTTAAAAGTGGTGAGCTGACCAACTTTAACACGGTTCCAAGTAGTAGTCAAATGGAGAATTTTCAGACTTTGTCTGGTAGCATGAGAACAATGCTTAGGGCAAACCAAGAAGTTTCTTCTGCACATATTGCTCCGGGGAGGCAGCAAGGTGGTTCCTTATCTTCTTCACACGAGTTTAGAGGTGTATGGAATCAAAATAAAGCTGGATTACCTTTTGAAAAATCTCAGGTTCCCCAGTTTTCTTCTAATGTTGTTCCTGGTAATATGATGGCAGAAATTCCAATGCCTAATAACTCCATCCCTTGGCTCAAGTAAGGGATTTGGAAATTTTGCAGGCATAGGTTATGATATAACTTGATCAAACTATGCTTATGGGTTTTAGAACTGCAAACAATTTGGAATATTTATACTTAAATGCCAATGCCTAATTTTAGAGTGGTGAAATTTGAGAAAAGACTTTCTAGAAGAGTTTACGTGTAAATATAACCACGGTCATGGCTGTTCATAAATTATTTTTGAGTGTTCTGTGCTCTTGGATACTTCTCGTTCTATATGAATATTTCTAATACGAATGACGAATTATGGAAAGAATGACTTAGGAAATATCAGTTTTACTTAGAATTAGATGTTATCGAAGAAAAAAAATTATAGTTTTGAATTTCCTGCCCACAGTTATTGATGAAAAACAGTTTATGCTGAATTTCAGGTGCTTATGCTAAGGTTCATGGAGGGATGGTGGTTCCTACTAGTGCATCTCCAATGGCTGAACCAGTTTTCTCAAGTTCAATGCAATATGGGGGTGCACTTGACCGTGATGGGGGAAGTTCAGCTACTTTAGCTCAGGTACTTACTATTCACTAATTTTTGTTTCTGGGTTAGTGTCTCCTATATTTTCTTTATCCTTGCTGTACTCGTCTACCTTTGGTTGACTTAGTTAAGATGTATTCTACTTTTGTTATTCTCTTTTGACCACTGGCAGAGTGATAGAAACTGGACCAGATCTCAAGAAATATGGTATATATTGCTATAAATTCTTACTCCTGTCACTGATATCAGTTTGATGTCAGTATCAGTAATGCAAAATAAAGAGAAGCTAGTAACAGAACTGAAATAGAGAAGATACAAGATAATCCCAAGGCTTTCAAGAGGCCTGGGTCTTTCCCTCCCTTCCCATATAAACCACGCTGCCTCCACTGCTTACCCTATTTCCATCGTGAGACCCATGCCATGTAGGATGTTAGTTACTCCCCTTGCTAGTCATGCTTACTTGGGGATCTGATCCTGTGCTGCTCATGTAACACTTCCTAACATACAACTTATTAATAGGTGGGTATGTATCAATACTTCCCCCCAAAAGATTTACCTTGTCCTCAAGGGGAAAGTTGGGGTAAATGTTCCGGTAGCTGCTAAAAGAACTTCCACCAAGGTTCCATTGTTTGAAGCATGAGGACCAAGTGATGTAGGAGGCATAGGAATTGCCACCTTGGTCCCAGTTACCTTCTCCCACTCCCACACCATGAGCTGCCATAGCCTCATCTTCAATGTAGTCACTTGGTTTTCTTCCTGCTAGAACAACCATGAATGTTGTCTTCCCAGCTCCACTCTTCACCTTTAGAGCTGATAGTTCTTCCTTCGTGTTCTTTAGGTCTGTGTTCATCCATCTAGGAGCAAACATGTCGTTTACAGCCTCAGCATTGAAACCATATGTCACATGGGGAACCTAATAACCCCAACCCCAGCAACTTGGAGCGAGGTGTCCACCAGTAGAAGCGATGGTCATAGTGCTGTAGACTGCAGCAATGAACCTAAACAATCATTTGCCATTTGGCACAATAAAAATAATCAACAATAGTTGCTTGAAGAACCGGTAGGGCCTGATGTTGGGAATTTGAGCTCCATTCATCAACACAATAGCATGATTATGTGTTCTGCTAAGTGGCGACCCATAAGGTTGTTGAAAAAGATCTTCAAATTCATGTAGGACATCTTCCAACTCTGCCCAAAAAGGTTGAACCTCCTGCTGCACATGTGTCATCAACTTGTACTCAATGAAAACACCTTTATCTGCATCTTGCAGGGTTTTATACATGGTTTTGAGTGATGCTGGTGCTTTTGATAAAAAAGGTTCCCCTTTCAGTAGTATTTCCTTCCCTACATCCTCAACCGTAAGAGTCAAATCTCTGAAGTTTGCTCTAATCTCCCCTAACCCTTCCAACCAATCCAACCCCAAGACCACATCTGTCCCTTCTAACTCGAATAGAAAGCAGTCATGCTCAATTTGGACCCCCTGCACCTGCAAGGTGAGACCCTTGCCCACCCCCTTGGTTTGGAACCTGTGACCATTCTCAACCTCCACAGAATATTCAAGTGTTTCTGTTATAGGGAGCCCAAGTTCCTGCACCCCTCCCTTTGCAATGAAGTTGTTGGATGCTCCACAATCAATGAGTACAACAACTTGTTTTTCTCCTATCATTCCCCAGAACTTCAAGGGCTTATCGGAAGTCATACCCATCATGCTATGGATGGATAATTTGAAGGCCTTTTCTTCCAACTCCTTTTCTGCCCAGCTTCTTTCCCCTAACATTCTTTCTATTTCTTCTGCACTTTCCATAACCATCAAGTTGAATTGCTTGAATTTGCACACATGTTCTGGGCTGATTTTTTTGTCACATGTGAAGCAAAGGCCCTTCTTCATTTTATCTTGCAATTCAGCATTGGACAATCTCCTAAATCCTGTTCCTGCCTTGTTATTACCTGAACTCTCAGCTGGTTTGTTCTCTGTAGTCAATTTGCCACTGTAAATAGGCTTAGAAACAGACACAAAAGTGTTTTTACTCTGCTCTGGGCAAGTGCTGGGCCGAGGCCCAATATCTATGATAGCTGCTTTTACTGGTTGGTTGCCTCCCAGTTGAGTTTCTCCATTAGCTCCCACGTTTGGGCCTAACCTCTTGGCAGCCCAATTCTTCTCTTCTATGAGTCGGGCCTGATCCATCAAATCAACTACGGATCCAAATTTGTAGAGCTTCAGCTCAGCTCGAATGTCCTCTCGTAAGCCATTCATCCAGATTCCACGAAGAATCTCTTCATCGGAGTGTCGTAGTGAACTTGAGACCATCTCAAAACGCTCCTGGAACTCGCTTACAATTCTAGTCTGATGCATGCCAAGGAGCAGTTTGTATAGATTCTCTGCCATCGATGGCTGAAAACGTCGTATAATCGCCATCTGAAATGCGGCCTAGTTCGCATTCGGAATTCTCGACTCCCACCTCTGAAACCAATTCAGTGTCCGGCCTTCCATCGCCACCATCACTGCTTGTTGCTTCTCCCTTTCACCCATGGAGTTCACATAGAAGTATCGCTCCACCCTATTGATCCACCCGTAAGCATCATCACCGGAGAACACCAGGATCTCTAACTTCGTCCGCCGATTCTCCATCTTTCTCATCGATGAGTCTCGTGATTCCCTCCCTGAGGCATCTCTTTGATTAACCACAACTTGTTCTGAACCTTTTCGCTTCGTTTCATCCTCGCATCCTGCTCCTCCCTCCATCATTCGAATCCCCCTCTCTATTGCTTCCAGTCTCGCCTGCATACGTGTGTTCACCATCCATAGCTCCCAAATCGGGAGCTCTAATACCGGTTGATTTAAATTGGACCAGATCTCAATAAATAGGGTATATATTGCTATGAATTCTTACTCCTGTTACTGATATCAGTATCAATAATATAGAATAAAGAGAAGCTAGTAACAGAACGGAAATGAAGAAGATACAAGATAATCCGAAGGCTTTGGAGAGGCCTGGGTCTCTCCCTCCCAATTCCTTCACTCACTAATTTCCTGCCTATTCTCTTTCCCTCCCTTCCCATATAACTCACACTGCCTCCACTGCTTACCCTCTCTCCATAATGAGACCCATGCCACGTAGGATGTTAGTTACTCCCCTTGCTGGTCATGCTTACTTGAGGAGCTGATCCTGTGCTGCTCATGTAACACTTCCTAACATACAACTTATTAATGAGTGGGTATCTATCACAGAGCTTAGTGATGCCCCCCCAAAAAGGTTTTTTTTTTTTTTAAAAAAAACCTTTTAGCTCTCATGTATTTTTAGAAGTATGATTCTAAATGATCTCATACTTGCATCACTGATCTTTTCTACCATTACCGAGAAGGGAATTGATATTATTGTTGAGCTTGTGGGTTAAAAGGAATGCTGAGGTTGACTGAAGCCCTGTGAATGGAGAAACTGAACTTGGTTTAGCAAGAGTGGCATGGTTGTTGGAGGTAGTGGCTGATGATGAAACTAAAGAAGCCATTTCTCTTCCTTAATTTTCAATTACACACTACTGTATTTTTGGTGCCCTGTTTCTTTGATGTCATTTGCTCTGCTCATTGGCTATGTATAGCTTCTTGTCCATGTTATTTATGGACATTATTCTTCATCTAATTGTGAAAGAAAGACACCATGTGAAAAAGGACAGTTTTTTTGACGTGATTTCAAATGAGAATCAGTTGGTTATAATTTTGTAGTGAAACCAAACGAACAAACGTTTTCAAGGCACTGACATAGTTTTTCTAGCTCTCAACATCAGCTCATCATGAGCTGGTATTAGTTTCCTGCCCCTCCAAGATTTTGTGTCAAGTTCTGCCACTGCTCTTGACTATGTGGCTTGTATATGAGCCAACTTGATTGCTTGACCAGATAATTTTATTGACAGATCGGCAGGCAAAGTAGTGGCTCAGAAATGACTATGCTTAGGCAAGGTGTTCCTTCCAGAGATACAGGGAAATCCACTGTTCCTGTTGCGCCAGCGTCATCTGCCATGCCTTTCAAAGAACAACAGTTAAAACAGCTTCGAGCTCAGTGCCTTGTTTTTCTAGCATTTAGGTAGACATAGTTCTGCTACCACCTTTTGGATATGAAAAAATGGACTTGAATTATATTTTGAGTTATGTTGTGAAACATTGTTGTTAAATGTGCAGAAATGGTTTAGCGCCAAAGAAACTTCATCTTGAAATTGCACTTGGAACCACTTTTTCTAGAGAAGGTGACTGATGTTTATTTTTTATTTTACGTATTAAAGATCTTCATTGGCTAACTGGTGAGCAATGTGATGGTAATACAGATGGTTCTCGCAAAGATTTGATTGACCACAAAGGAAAATTACAGTCTTTTAATGAACCGGGTAACACATCTGGGGTCATGATGCCATTTGGAGGTCCTTCAGGGTCGTCGTCTGTGGGAAAAGTTCAGGAAGCTGACTCTTTGTCAAAGGGAACTGAGAGCCCTAGAATGTCGGAGGACAAAGGTAACCTACATTCTGACATCCAAGTACTTTCAGAAGAAAGGAAGCATCTCCTAGCCACAAAAAGAGGAGAGGTTGAAAGACGAATTCAAGAAAGAGTGGCTGCACAAGCTTCTTGTCAGCAGCAAGATTCTTCAAGTACAAGGGGTGCTGTAGTTGTTAATAATCATTTGGATGATGGTGACAATGGTAATCTGCAGGTTGGAATGTCTAACCAACCTTCTGTCATAGGCCCGAATAGCTGGACTGGATTTGTTGGTCATAATGAGGCTTCAAAGGGAGCTCCACAGATCTCTACTGTTCAGCATGAGTTGCCTGTAGAAAGAAGAGAGAATATTCCTACTCAGTTTCAAAATGTTGGTAATAATTGTGGTCCCCGGAATCACAATTCTGTTAATCACTTGACTTCTTATTCTTTAAAAGAGCAATGGAAACCTGTTCCAGGGAATGACAGTGATCCTCATGGAGCAATCATGCTGAAGGATGGAAATGTGATGACAAAACATGTTTCTCTAGGTGAAAGCCATGCTCAATAAAACCATGTTATTGCAATCAGTTTGTTTGATGCTTATGTTGTTTGTGTTATTTCAAATGTCAATAATCGATGGCTTTCTGAATGTTAAATGCAATTACTTGCAGATGGGTTCAAAACAGTTCCGGTTGATGATGCATCAAAACATGGCATCTCTTTTGCTACAGAGCAAGAAGGGAATGAGAGGCTGGTATCAGCTGATTTGGCACCTCCAAAATATACGATGTCAGAGAGATGGATTATGGATCAGCGGAAAAAGAGGCTTCTAGTAGAGCAAAATTGGGTGCAGAAACAGCAGAGAACAAAGCAAAGAATGGCAACATGTTTTCACAAGCTAAAGGTTTGTTTTACTTTTATCTATCAGTTTTTCTAGTTTAGTGCTTAATATGTTCTCCATGCACATTTGATTTATTTTGCAATTTGCACCCCACATGTACATGGTATGTGGTTGGTAATGATTTAATGTTGCATAAACCTCATGGCCTGTGCTTCATTCCCTATGATGTAGGAAAATGTAAGCTCATCTGATGATATTTCTACTAAAACAAAAAGTGTCATAGAGTTGAAAAAACTTCAACTATTAGAGCTCCAACGTCGTCTCCGCAGGTAATTCATATTCTTATATAAATATTTTTGTTCTTCATCTCTTAGTTTGACAGTATATTTGTCTTTTGTGGGCAGTGACTTTCTGAATGATTTTTTCAAACCAATTACAACTGAGATGGAGCATTTAAAATCCATTAAGAAACATAGACATGGTAGGAGGGTCAAACAACTTGAAAAGTTTGAGCAGAAAATGAGGGAAGAGCGTCAGAAACGGATTCGTGAGAGGCAGAAGGAATTTTTCGGAGAGATAGAAGTTCACAAGTATGTGTTCTTTCTGTCCATTTCTACATGCTTTTTCTTTCTCTTGAATTTTTATGATGCATTGTAGTAGATAACTATATATCAGTGTTCTCCCTACTCCTTGCCTCAAACACTTGCTTTATTGCCTCAAATTTAGGGAAAAACTTGATGAAGTATTCAAAATCAAGAGGGAACGGTGGAAGGGTTTCAATAGATATGTGAAGGAGTTCCATAAAAGAAAAGAACGTATTCATCGTGAGAAGATTGATAGAATCCAGCGGGAAAAGATTAATTTGCTGAAGATAAATGATGTGGAGGGCTATCTACGAATGGTGCAGGTAGGTTTATTTTCTTAATAGATATAAATAGATACATTGCTTGTGTAGAAGTTTGCATGCTCGATACTTAACATCATCTTCAATGGTTACATTAGGATGCAAAATCAGATCGTGTAAAGCAGCTTCTTAAGGAGACTGAGAAGTATCTTCAAAAGCTTGGGTCCAAGCTACAGGAAGCAAAGGCTCCAGCAGGACGTTTTGGGCATGATATTGATGAGACAGGAAGTGGCAATTTTCTTGAGAATAGTGAAACTATTTTAGAAAATGAGGATGAAAGTGATCAGGCAAAGGCAAGTGTTCCCCCCCCCCCTCCCCCACCCCCCAACACACACACACATCTCTTTCTGAAGTTTAAATCTTAAATATATCATTCATTTGTTCCAATTCTGTTTTACAGCATTATATGGAAAGCAATGAGAAGTATTATATGATGGCCCACAGGTATTAGTTCTGCACTTGTGTACTCTTTAAAAAATGTTTCTTGCTACTGTGAGTTGCTTATCTTATACGTTTGCTATTAATGGAAGGATGAACACCATTGGAGAATGGGGAGTTTTAGTGGTTTATTTTTAATTTCAAAATTTTAAAGTGTTCATGGTCTATTAATTCCATTAATCTGTAAATATGAAATTTCTACTATGTTGAGTAGCCCTCCTGCTCAATTATAATCCTCTTTTTCCCCTGCAGTATAAAGGAGAGCATTGCAGAGCAGCCATCTTGTTTGCAGGGCGGAAAATTGAGGGAGTAAGTTAAATATCTGCCTTTTTATATTGCATGTAATTTAGTCAACATATATGTTTGTGTCTTGCTATGGAGATCCAAGTTTGATTGCATTTAGTTGAGAGTGGTAGGGTTATTTATATAATTCTGCATTTTCTTTGGCTCAGTGGGGGATTTTATTCTTGGTAGAATTAACGGGGAAGGACTGTTAACAATACAAAATTAAAGGTAAAGGACCAATAGTCATTCTTGTAACAGTAATGACCGTTTGGAATGGTTAATTGACCCTTCTTATTAGAATAGCTGAGCCTAATTCCACCCCAAAAGCTAGTTCAAGGGGGGGAGGGTTGCCCAAGTCTTTATAAAGGGTTCTTTGCCTAGACACCCATCCGATGTGGGACTTAACACACCCCCTCACACCCAGGACTGGACATCTTGAGCATGGAGTGTGAAGTTTGCAGGATTGGACATCTGCTGGTGGCTCAACATCAAGGCTGGGTTAGGCTCTGATACCATATTAGAATAACTAGGTCTAACTCCACTGCAAAAGCTAGCTCAAGGGGAGAGGGTTGCCCAAGTCATTATAAAAGATTCTTTGCCCGTACACCCATCTGACGTGGGACTTAACCCTTTTGAATGGTTAATTGGTCCTTCTCGTTAATTATACATTGTTAACGGTCCTTCTCATTAATTTTCCCTTTATTCTTCTCACTGTGCGTTCTGTTTGCCAATTTTCTTAATTAATCTTGTTTGACAAACGAGGAGTTTGGATTTACATTCCTCGTGATTGCAATTTTTGTTTTTAGGTATCAAATGAATGGCCTGAGGTGGTTGGTTTCCCTATACAACAATCATTTGAATGGAATCCTTGCTGATGAAATGGGACTGGGTAAAACCGTCCAGGTAATCAATTTTGTTGATTGAGAAACTGAATATACTTAGCTGGGTTTCTTTTTTTCCCCCTTTTTTCTAGGGTTTCATTTACTATCTTTATCCCTTCTGGATAATTTGTCTTTTTTGGGGTTTCACGATTCTGTTACAGTGCATATATACATGCTAAGGTCATGGAGCATATATTGCACTAAAAGATCTGAAGAACTTTTGTATCTATAAAATCCTAATGCCGTTTTAATTTATAGGTTATTTCTCTAATTTGCTACCTGATGGAAACTAAATATGATAGAGGACCATTTCTTGTGGTCGTGCCCTCTTCAGTTCTGCCTGGTTGGGAATCAGAAATCAACTTTTGGGCTCCTGGTGTTCATAAAATTGTCTATGCTGGACCGCCTGAGGAGAGGCGCCGGCTATTCAAGTAATGAGACTTTACGATATCAGCCCCCCTCCATCTGTTTGATGCTTATGTCTTTGTGTATGTTCTTTATGGGTTCTTTCATATTTTAGGGAAAGGATTGTTCATCAGAAATTCAATGTTCTTTTGACAACGTATGAATATCTGATGAACAAGCATGATAGACCAAAGCTGAGCAAAATACATTGGCACTATATAATAATTGATGAAGGCCACCGCATAAAGAATGCTTCTTGCAAGTTGAATGCTGACTTGAAACACTATCAGAGCTCTCACAGATTGCTGTTAACTGGAACACCATTGCAGGTTTTTTCGCCCCCTCCTTTAAATTTTTCTTTGTTGTGGCTTTCATTGCCGTTTACTTTGGATTTTTGCTTGTACCCTTTGAATTTTTTCAAAACTGTTTTTCAGACATATACTTGTGCTTTTTCTTGAGAATGACATAGAGAAGTTCTGCTCTCATGCTATGTCCTTTATGTTACTTTTGGCCTTTATTCTATAACATTGATGCTATATGACTGCTGGTTTCTTTATTTTATATGCAGAACAATCTTGAAGAATTGTGGGCACTACTTAACTTCTTGTTACCAAACATATTCAATTCATCGGAGGACTTTTCTCAATGGTTTAACAAGCCATTTGAGAGTAATGGAGATAATTCACCCGATGAAGTGAGTTTTGGATCATTTCTGTTTTGATCTATTAACTTTACACAGTCTTGATGTTCAGCTTTTAACTTCATTGATTTTTGTATACTAATTGTGTTCTTTCATATTTGTAAATACTAAATAGGCTCTACTGTCTGAGGAGGAGAATCTCTTAATCATAAATCGTCTGCACCAAGTTCTGAGGCCATTTGTACTTCGGAGGCTGAAACACAAGGTTTTTAAAACTCAACTTTAAGCTTATTAAGCATAATTTGTACTCCTCCTTGAGTTTTCTATATAGTATGACCACAGTTTTTTCTTATGAATAAACTTCTGTGGCCTATGATTCTTGTTTTGGTCATTCTTAATAGTATTTTCTGAAGTAAAATTATGTGTGTATATATATATATACACACACATTATGTTTATATCAATATATGCCTCTTCATGCATATATTTATAAATTCTTTCTTTTTTTGTTTTTGGGGTTGAGGTCTTAATTTCTCTGTGTTCTCATTCATGCGCACTCCAAAAGTTTAGCAGTATGTGGATTATAGCTTTTTACTGGTCAAAGACATGTTTGGCAATCAGCAGTCTGTGCTGCTGTTACATTGTGGAATGAGTTGTTTAAGAGTTGTCTGAGTTTTGATGAATTTCTGATGTATTATAGAATTGATTTTCAGTATGAGTAATATTGAGGGGTTTTATATATATGGAAAATCTGTTCTCTGTTTTTCAAGCCATCTGCTGCATTTCCTTTCTTGATATTTTCTGTGACCTAAATCGTTACTCTATCACTTTTGGAAATATGATTTTTGAAAAGTGCAATTCTTGTATATTAACTTCGGAAATCATCATCATGTGTTAATTTTCTTGCATTGTCAATTTATTGTAGGTCGAAAATGAGCTGCCTGAAAAGATTGAGAGACTTATAAGATGTGAGGCTTCTGCATATCAAAAACTTTTGATGAAGAGGGTGGAAGAAAATCTTGGCTCTATTGGCACTTCAAAGGTATCCTTTCTAGTACTTTCTGTTACTGTGTTGAATAACTTGTTTCTTGACCCTTTGACAGTGGGCTAAGAAATAAATTCCCTCTTCTTTACCTTTTAAATAAAGGAGCTTCTCTGTATATTATACTTATATGTTATTACTGGTGATCTAATTGAAATTCTCAATTGTTAGGTTCGATCAGTACACAACTCTGTCATGGAGCTTCGTAATATATGCAATCATCCATATCTCAGCCAGCTTCATGCGGAGGAGGTATATTCTTATCTTATACATAGTTCTTCTCTGACATGAATGTATTTTGTGAGAACTGAATTATGATAGACCCCGTGGTTATTAAGATGTATGCTACAATGAAGGGGATGGGAAGCACATGTGGGTAAGGACAGAATGGGAAATATACAAGCTAATTACCTGTAGCCTAACAGAATGCCTACGCGGTAGTGGTAAAGGATTAAGAATAAATGGGGAAGAGAAGGGTGAGGAGAGATTGGCAGAAATTAAGTTGAATTCTAAGTGGGGTAGGCCTCTCCAAAGGCTGGGTGCTCAATCTCTGTTTGAGCCATTTTCTTTTTCTTGTAATTTTCATTTATGTTCTTCTTGTATTCCAAGAAATTCCTGAATCCATTTCTGGTGTAAGGAGTTTCTTATCAATAAAATCTGGTTTCTATCAAATTATGATTTTAACTGCAACTAACTTATGCATTGTTTGTTTCAAGAGAAAATGAGTGGAAAGAAAATGGGAAGAGAGAAAATGTGAAGATTTTAGCATTTTCTCTTGTTTGGATGGGGAGAGAAAAGAGGAAGGAGAGAAAAAAATAGTGGAGCCCACCAAAAAGTTTTCTTCTCTCTTATGAGGAGAAAATGGGAGAGAGAAAGAATTTTTTTTTAAAATTACAAATTTATCCTAAAATATTTATATCTATTATATTACAATAAGGGCATATAAGTCTTTTAAATACTTACATTTTCTTTCCTCCTCCTTTTCTACACAACCAAACAAGAGAAATTATAATTTCTTATTTTCTATCTTTCCTTTTTCTCTTGATCCAAACAATAGGAGAGAAAATATATTTTTCTCTTTATTTTCTCTCTTCTCTATTTTCTCTCTTCCCATTTTCTCTCCTCGCCCAAACAAAGCATTAGAGAATGGATTTTGTGAGATTTAAATTACAAACGATATTCTACCCAAAGAAAGAAGAATTACAAACGATATGATACTTTTATTGTTATTATTATTATTATTATTTGGTACAATGGTACTTTTATTTCTAAAGTGAAACTGAAAGATTGAAGAACGCTCAGTATTCTATTTATTATATGAAACATTATCTTCAAGATCCTAAAGCTTGTTAGACAAAAAAAAAAATCCTGAAGATTGTTGTTAGACATTTGTCCTCGGCCAAGGTGGTATAAACTATAAAGTGGCTTGTATTGTATTATGGGCTTGCCTCTACATGTGACCCAACCAGAAAAGCCCCTGTTGCGATCTGACAAGGAATTTTCAAGGAGATTTGTGGTGGAAGTGGAGGGTTTGAATGTATGAAATGGAGATTTGTAGAGTGAATGAAATCCCAGCAACAGTGAGGATTTATGTGTGTTAGGATTAGGGTTTGCATGTTGAGCGGCTACTCCTTGTAATCTTCATTGATCATAGTGTATTTTCTTTCCTTTTCACCTGTGTACGTAGTCTATAGTTCAGTGTAGGTCAGACCACATTAAATTCCGTGTTTATTTCTGTTCTTCCTATTTTGTGTTTGTGCTTCTGGTTACAACCTAAGGTTTGTCTACAGTTTTTGTCACTTTCTAACCTGGGTGATGCAGCCAGAAGGTAATAAAACTCTTTGCATAGGCCATGACTTGTACTTTTAAACTGGGTTTATCTAATCTGTTTTAAGTAGTCAACTTCATTTATTTGACTACTTCGGCAAGCGGTCAAGTTTTATGTGATTCTATATCTGTTATCTTTTTTTTTCCTATTTTTTTTTATTTTTTTTGGGGGTATGCCTACAATGTGACTTTTGCCGTTTGTAGGTGGATAACTTTATACCTAAGCATTATCTGCCACCGATTATTAGACTTTGTGGGAAGCTTGAGATGTTGGACCGTTTATTACCTAAATTGAAGGCGACAGATCATCGGGTATGAAATATCCTATATAATTGTTGCTGGATCACTACATTTGACTTATTCATGTCAGTATTGTCATTAACTGTGAAGAAAGATATTTACTAAACTTATTTATCGTGCTTCTGTTTGTTCAAGATTCTGTTGAGATCTAGTTGTCTAGTTGCTCTTTTAGATGCTGAATGTGTTTGACAGTTAATTTTCCCTTTGCTAAAGCTATGAAACTATACTGGTTCTTCATTTGATGAGTACCTTATCTTCCTATCCATAGTTTATTTTGAAAATCTAACTCTAGTGTTTGATATCAGACTGTCAATGCTTTTACAGGTTCTTTTCTTTTCGACAATGACTAGGCTTCTGGATGTTATGGAGGAATACTTAACCTTAAAACAGTATCGGTACCTCCGGTTGGATGGGCATACATCAGGAAGTGATCGTGGTGCCCTAATTGAACGATTTAACCAACCTGATTCTCCATATTTTATTTTCTTACTCAGGTAATTTTAACTTCTATTAGAGTATTGGGTGTGGCTGTGAAATAGTCAATTAAAACATTGGATTGGGGGGAAGAAAGAGGGTTCCCCCCACCCCCCCACCCCCCAGGAATTTAGCTGAACTCCCTTCTTGACATCTATTTAAACCTTCACTTGGCAAACTAGGGGAGCCTAGTTTGAATCTTAGATTATTTTATAATTGGAATTACACGATGAACTTTATATCTTTTCACTTTCTTGCTTTAAGGAACTGACTCATTTTAGGATGTAAGCAATCTTCATCTTGTGTTTTCACTTGAACTCACAGACAAACACTTATGCATACTTCCTGATAATAAGATCAACTGAATATTGAAGAATACAAGATTTTTATTGCAACAACCCTAAGAAGAGAGATGTGAGGACCCTTGCCAAACTGAAACCTCAAATTTAAATGGCTTATGACTGAAGGATTTTGATGATTAACATAAATAAAGCTGACTAGTTGAAAATTCATGAAAACAATTAGAGTTGAAGAATATGAGAAAACTTCCAGAACCAAGTGTGTATTGCCTTTCTAAATCTGAAATCTGGAAATTATTGAGTTGCACCTGAAGCCAAAAATGAAAACTTAGCGCTTTTTAATTAATAGGTTCCTAGTGTTGGTGAGTATAAGTGGTATTTAATTAATAGGTTCCTAGTGTTGGTGATTATAAGTGGTAACTGATTTAAATTGATTCTGATTGCAATTCTGCTCGTGCACGCTAATGTAATATTTTTGAGATTTCTGTATGCCTATTTGGTTGCGCTTCTAGATATTTCTTGATGGAAGACATTTCACTGCAGTAAGTTGGAAATAATTGGATTCAAGTCATCATGTGTCTTCCTGTGGCTGAAAACTTATGCATATACTTGGGTTCAACCCCCTACATTTTGTTTCATGATGTTTAGATATAATCTTAAGGACATAACAAACCAGGTCTAATTCATTTTGAGTTATTATCTTCTGTGTTGCTGACATTTATTTATTGTTACAAGCATTCGAGCTGGTGGTGTTGGAGTGAATCTTCAAGCTGCTGACACAGTTATCTTATTTGACACTGACTGGAATCCACAGGCAATGAAATTTTGTTTTATATGATTTTATACACACAATTGTTTGCTTTTGTTGCTGATTATTAATGATTTCTTTGTTTGTTGGTATATTTTCAGGTTGATCTGCAAGCCCAGGCAAGGGCTCATAGAATTGGTCAAAAGAGGGATGTTCTAGTTCTTCGCTTTGAAACAGTTAGTACTTTACCCCCTTTGACTTACGGTTTGGCATTGATCTGAGTATGGTTGATATAATTGCATATATGCTACATTACAGCCACATGAATCTTTTCTTGATAGAAAAAGATGTACTATTAAAGAGAATAAGTGTAGGGAAAGTTTTAGATAAGTGGTCCAAAGTATCACAAAACTAAGTTTTAAACAGTCTGCCATATTGGAGATAGTTATACTCCTTACTCCACAGTGAGAACTAAGAATTGTAGAAATATTCAAGTCCATGTCTCATAAAACCAAACTTTCTACCATGTTGCATGGTGGTTAGAATTCAAATGCACTTGTTACTGTCTTAGACCATCTACAAATTCAAAATTTCAGAGTCATATATCAATTTATTTGATTAATACTTGATTTGGGAGTTATCTTTTCCCAGTGGAATAGTTTTTACTTTTTAATACTGTTGTGGACCTTGTGGTGCATGTATCATTCAATAGGGAGAGCCTGTGGTGAGTACCTGAGGTAAACGCAGTTTAATTGGTACTGCTTTATGCATAACTGCTTCATTGCTGTTACATGCAATCGTTTTGGTTCTTCAGAAAATTTAGATTTCATTATGCTCTTTGAAACCACATGGAATTGTACATTTTGTGGTTATGGTATTTATATTCTATTCCGTTTTTTTGTTGGGGCTTTTGGGTGGAGGGGGACATGGGAAGCTGTTTATCTTGCAAAATGTGTTTGGCTTTGCCCCTTCCTTTATCTTGTCGTCTTAATTGTTTGGTAAATATCGATAGCAGCTTTTTTGGGTGTTAATACTATAACATCACTATAAATGTAGTGCCATATTACCATGTTTGCTAAAGTTTCTTTCTTCTTCTGGTTACAATGTAACAAGGTTCAAACTGTTGAAGAACAAGTCAGAGCTTCAGCTGAGCACAAACTTGGCGTTGCTAATCAGAGCATTACTGCTGGTTTTTTTGACAATAATACAAGGTAGATATGTTTCACCTTTAGTTCATTGCAAAGATTTTGAGTCAGCTCTGAATTTTCATTTGCCAATGTTTTTGCAGTGCTGAAGATCGAAGAGAATACTTGGAATCCCTCCTGCGTGAGAGCAAGAAAGAGGAAGCTGCACCTGTTTTGGATGATGACGCTCTAAATGATCTCTTAGCCCGCAGGTACATAATTTTTTGATGCTTTCACCATCTGTCTATCTATTGATGGCTTGGTATGTCGTCTTATTTTCTGATGAGTAATTGGGTTGTGGGAGTTTCTCTTTCTGCTTTCACATATATTTTAATTTGTGTCAATTTTTGAGAGTGGCAACTTGGTGGGAGCAGTAGGAATGAATGGAAATCCTGGAAAGATTTGTATGTGACTCTTTAAAACCTCCATTTTAATTTATTATAGAAAAGGGTTCCTGATGTATTATTGTCATTTCAGCTTTCTACCCTGTTCTCCATTGATGATTTAATTCACAGATTGTCATTTTACTTTCTATGCAAGCATGATATCCCTTTAACTGCATGGTGCTGTTGTACTGGCTTTTATTGTTGATAGGCTTTTTTAGTATTAAAAGTGTTGGTCTTTCAATTCTGTGATTGCATGTATAGCTTCATTGTTACGTCCAATCTATGTAGTTGTAAAAACAAATCTATAACTTCCTTATAATTCCGTTTTTTCCCCTTGGTTCCTCCTCCTTCCACCCAAGTTCTGTGTCAAAGAAGAGAAGAACGAAAATGAGATATTTGACAGAAATCTTGTCTTTGTTGGCAGTGAAACAGAGTTAGATGTTTTTGAGGCTGTTGACAAAAAAAGGCAGGAAGATGAGCTGGTATGCTATGTAGTATTTGCTTGGGCTTTATATCAGCATAAATATAGCTTTTTTACTTGCTGTTTATGTGATGGAGAATTTTACTGGAGCTCCAAAAAAATATATTGCAGGCTACATGGAAGAAATTGGTGCTTGGGCCAGCTACTGATGGTTCCGATCTTATTCCTTCCCTTCCTTCTCGTCTTGTCACTGATGAAGACCTGAAACAGTTCTATGAAGCAATGAAGATATCTGATGTGCCTAAGGGTGGGGTAGAATCTAATGGAGTAAAGCGAAAGAGTGGATATCTTGGGGGCCTTGATACTCAACAATATGGCAGGGGAAAGCGTACAAGAGAGGTTTGTCTATATATTTTATTCATTTGGATCGTGGGGACAATTGTATTCTGCACCTGCTTTTTGCTCTTTGTATGAGTATGCTCTACATCATCATACCTACCTATTATATCTGAGTTTCCCTGGGTGTAATCTTCTTGCATAATTGTGATGTAGAAGTGATGTTCAAAGAGCAGAAGAAATGGAAAATGAAATTGAAAATGTACTCATGTACTACCCTGTGTTAGGCATCCTATCTAATTACTGATCACCATGTACATACTTTTTATAGGTACGTTCCTATGAAGAACAATGGACAGAGGAGGAGTTTGAGAAGATGTGTCAGGTTGAATCTCCAGATTCAACCAAATTAAAAGAAGTGGCAGAGATGAGTAATCCAACAAATGCTTCCAGCTCTGTTATATCTGCTTCTAAGACAGAACCTGTAGCCATTCCTCCAGTAGCCCCAATATTGCCATCTGTGGAGAGTTTGCCAGTACAAGTCAAAGAGATAACCCCACCAGCCAAACGTGGCCGTGGAAGGCCAAAAAGAATAACTACACCAGCTGTGATGGTCCCTCTGGCAACTTCTGGAACTATTGAAGTAGACATGCAGCTACAGAAAGGAATAGGGTCTGGACATTTAACATCATCAACTCCTGATTCTATTGCTCATTCTGCTGTAGTTATAGGTGTCAGTGGAGGTGTCAGTGGACCTATGCAGCAGCCTGATACAGGGGTTGCTCCTATCGCACAGCCTGCCATTCCTATGCCTACGATTCCACCTAATTCTCAGTCAGCTGCTGCTTCTGTTTCTCTACCTGTACAAGCAAGAGGACAAGGGCGGAAAACTCATAGTGGTGAAGGGACTAGACGTAGAGGGAAGAAGCAGGTCATGATTTCACCTCCTATCCCTGGTGGTTCTGTTGGTCCTGATTTGAAGGTGAATGAACAGTTGGAAGATAAATTAGTGAGTCCATCTTCAGGTCAAGCTATCTCCCAGAGTGAACCTGTTGCCAGCTTTGCTGCAGTACACCATCCAACTGCCATTTCAGGTTCTGCTTCTTTAAATAGTGGAATGGATCATTTAGGTCTTGGGATTGCTTTGAATTCTCAGCTACCCCTTCCTTTGCCCTCTGTTACTCCCTTGGCTCAAACTGCTCCCACTTATCCCTCCGTACAGATGCAAAGTAAGGGGCAAAATCGGAAGTCACAAAATGGAGCGGGAGCTACCCGGCGCAGGGGAAAGAAACAGGCAACAGTATCACCTCCTGTGCCAGATGTTTTAGGTAATCAGGATTTGCATGTAACTTCTAATCTACAGATTTCATCAGGCAGTATATCAGGTGATAAAGCCACTGAATTAAAAAGCTTGCAACAGAACAATGTTCAAGAATCAAAATGTGTTATCCAGGATCAAGCATCACAGAGCCAAGGTGATCAGAATTTAAAATCAATGGAAATATCAGATGATTTAGCCAAGCAGACAGTGATCATGTCTTCAAGTCAAGATAGTACATTCAAATCCCCAGGTGAATATATTGTGAATTGCAGTATTGAAATTCTAACATCTTAACATTTATTTTAGAAAAAACCTTGGATGTAAACTAAGGAATTCTTTTGCAGGGCCAGACTTGGAGAAGGTTAAGAATCCTGATGTGCATGATTCTTCTGTGGAGAAGGTTAAATCTTCTGAAATTACCTCATCCAAGATTGAAGTTTGCGAGAATTCAGGGAATGAAAATTTATATGTCACAACACTGCCTGTTACTGAGGTGATAAAGGACCAACATTCAGGTGGCAAAACTCATAAAGCTGCCGAAGCTTCAAAAACTGTCCCTTTGATTGTTGGTACTCCAACTAATTCCTTGGCTGGTAATGCAACTACAGAAAGCCTTAGTAAGTCTTTAGATCCTATGACTGCAAAGGTTGTCGCCAGTGCCCCATTAAGCACTGTTTATCCTTCCACACCGGGCTCTGAATCTACTCATCCTTGCTCGTTTGAATCCATACCAGCCAAAAGGCAAGGTCGTAAAACTCAAAATAGAGTGGAGCCACCACGGCGTAGGGGGAAAAAATCAGCTTCAGTATTACCTGTTGTTCCTAACGCTCTTGCCGGTCAGGATCCTAAATTAAATCATCATGCCCAGAATTCATCAGCGGATTCATTGGTGGGTAAAGCCACTACAAATGTTACTCAAGCTCAAGCATTTGAGATCCTTTTGCCCAGTGGTGTAGGTGGTCATGATTCAAAAAGAAAAGAGAGAGCCACCAATTCTTCCCAAAATAAGCAGCAGAAAGTTGCATCAACAAGGATTGATGGTGCACCTGTATCCTCAGATAAGATTACTGCTTTTGGCCGAATTCAAAATGTCAATGATGTTGCTCGGGTGATGAAGGAAGTTTTCTCTGGAACTTGCTTGCCAAAGCCTAAAGTGCATGATTCTGTTGGTAGTGAAGATAGGAATACACTTTCTGTACCTGTAATGACTAAAGCTGCAATGGATGCCTTCAATAACCAGAGTTTGGAGGATAAAGTATGTCTTGATATACCAACTACTGGAGTAGCATGTCTTACTTCAGATGTCGTGGTTGGTCATGAAAAACAATCAGAGGAGGCACCCAATATGCAGAATCTGGAGGGTAAAGCAAGTTTAGATATGTCAACTACTGGAGCAATGAGCCCGACATCAGCCATTCTGGTGACTGAGGATGAACGACAATCCAGCACATTTCATAAAAAAATATCTGTTTTGAATGAGACCCTACCTAATGTCAATGAGCCTGAAACCAGTGGCTGTGGTGATGTTAAAGAAAATGAAGAACAAACGCAACATTATATTGAAAACTCAACTACTCAGAATAAAATGGAGGCTCTTGATGCAACTCCGCTTAATGCTGCCCAAAAGACTCAAAAGACTGATGTTTTTTCTGAGAGATTTCCTAGTGGTGGCAGCCTCAATGATTTAAATATAGAGACTTCTACCAATCAGATATGTTCTTCTGTGGTTTCTCCTGGTGCTGAACCTCTAGTGGTAATTGATCATAATCTTGGAAACCAATCTGGCTCTTCTTTAGAGAAGTGTTCAACATCTTCTCCCCTTGAAGTTGGTGGCACAGGATGCCCAGCAACTCCATTGAAACCAGAAAATTTTAGTAATAATCCTGGATCTAGTCAGGCTGATACCTTCAGTCAGAGTCATTCGTCCACAAAAGAACCTCCTGATATCACAGAGCACACATCTCATGAAAAATTTGATCCTTCTGAATTATCTTCAAAATCTTCACCTCTTGCTTGTGGTGACGGCTCTGGGTTATTAGTTCAGGCTGAAAATTTTGGTGATCAACCACAAGTAACCCCATCTTGTCTTGCAACAACCTGTCATTCAAGGACAATGGTAGTTTCTAGTATTTGTGAACATGCTGAAATTAATTCTAGAAATGAAACTGAGTCATCTTTACAAGCTTCTGCTGAACTCTCTCTTGATGAGGGGATTGGTGGTGGGTATAAAATATCTGCATCAGCTGACCATGATAGAGATAATACTGCTGAGCCTCCAAACTTAAGCGTGGATCCTGCTTCTAGTTTACTGGAGCCCGAGAGTCAGATTACATTTGGAAATCATTCTCAAAATGCATTAGAATCTTCCATAAAACACTGTTCAGAGTCAGCTTCTGAAATGGAAGGCTCTGGGAGCCCCAAAGCTGTTCAAGCTCAGAAGCATCAAGATGCATTCGAACCTGCTGATTTGCATGAGACTCCATTGGTCGAGAGCTGCTCAGGATCCCTCTGTGAGGAAAGAAGGGATGAAGGGAATTCCATATGTGAACAGCTTCAGTCTTTTGTTGCTAAACCTAAACCTGTTCCCCAAGAAAATATAATATTACCCACTCCAATTGGCAATTCAAAGGATGATTTGTCTGAGGTTTGCCATATGGAAATGGACACATCTGACGGAAACAGAATTAAGTTTCCACTGGTTGATGAGATTGTGACCAAGATTACATCATCAGACATAAATATGTCTTCTTCTGCCGTAAATGAGGAAGAAAACATTGATAGTCACTCCCACAAGGATCCTGCTGATAGGTTAGTGTTGCAACAACCTTCTGGTTTGGAAGCTGTAGTGAATGATTCAGTGGGTGTTTCTGGGGCTGGCAGTCTTGTAGAGGGGACTATATCTGGAGCTGCTGTTCGGCTATCATCGAACTTGGTAAAAGAGCAAAATGGGGGTTCATTGATAACATGTCTAGTTAGTCGTTCGGAACCTCTGGTAGAGTCAATGGAGAGGGGCGTGGCTAACAGCTCTGGAATCCAGGAGGAAGCAATAGTTGATAAAGTGGAAACTAATGTTCAAATGGATTCATCTATTAGTCAGATTTTGCAAGAAAATGTAGATTTGCCCTCGTGTTTGACGACAAAGGAAGGAAACGTAGAAGGCTCATCCAGAAGGGGCCTATCTATCAATTCATTATCATCGGATGAATCAAATGATTTTAAAATTGAGCTGGGCGATAAATATATGTCTCAGGTTGGTGATTCTCTTACTGGATCTGGAGATAATACATCAAAGAGCTTGAGTTTACTTTCATCTCCTTCGGTGAGTAAGGAACAAGGGATTGGTTGTACATCTGATGATGATGGTTCACGAGGCCATTCAGTGTCTCTGAGGGTACCTGCATGCTCCGATGACTCTTGTGGTAAATTGGATGTTCCTCAAGTTGACGAAGTGATAACCGCCCCAGATACTGTCCAGCCTTCATTGTCCCCAGTGAAAGAAGAAAAAAAGATAGGGGTATCATCTGACAGTAAATTAGTTGCAAGGTCTGTACCCCAGAATGATATGGAAGGATCCAAGGCAAATCAGAGTAGTTGTTTTGATAAATTGCAATCTGGTTATCTTTTGCCAGAAAATACAGAGTTGGAAATCAGTAAAATGCCTTCAGATTCCCCAATGACTGTCAGCCAATCTGTGGAGGGTAAACTGTCGTTGGTAAAAGGAAAAAAATCAGAAGTTGAAATTAGTGATCAAATGGATGCTTCTCAAATTTCTGAGGATGATGCAGAAAGACTTACTTCCAAAAACATGGATGTGCCTTCCTCTTGCTCGCTGATGGAGGAAGATAATGTTGATGTGTTATCTGACAAGGGCCCTCTCTGCAGTCCCCTAGCTCCAGGTGAACCAAGAGATCCTTTGATTATAGAGGAGAGTTGTAGGGATGGCACCAAGGTATGTCGTTTTGCACATATTAGCACATCTGGCTCGGTAATTCTCCCTCCGATTTTGTATTGACTTCATGTATGCAGGGTCCCATTGCAAATCCATTACCACAACAGGAATCAGAATATTCTGGGGCTGAGATGGGTGATCAAATGAAGACTTCTGATGTTGACGGGGTTGATCCAGGACTGACATCTAAAAACATGGAATTACCTTCTTCCTTGGTGATGGAGCAAGATAAAGCTGATGTATCATATGATAGGGGTTTTCTCTGCAACCCACTGGCTGGTGCAGAACCAAAAGATTGTTTGACTCGAGAGAATTGTAGGGATGCTAACGAGGTATGGCGTTTGGCACCCATTAGCATAGTGGCACAGTTATTATCTAATCAATTTCACTCATGAGTTCATTTCTGCTGGGACCCACTACAAATCCATTGACTTTGCAGGAATCAAATCCTTCCGAAGCTAAGATTGGTAATCAAATGGAGTCATCTGATGATGTTGCTGGGGTTAATACAGGAAGGTTTTCATTAACGAACATCAATGTAACTTCCTGTTCCTTGATGATGGAGGAAAATAAGATTGAGGTGTCATCTGATAAGGGTCCATTCTGCTGTCTGCTAGCACCGGGGGAACCGAAAGATTGTTTGACTGGAGAGGGGAGTTGTAGAGATGCCATTGAGGTAAGCCATTTTACGCCTATATGATGTCTACTACAGTCATTCTCTCTTTAACTTCATGTATTCATTTCTGCAGGTTCCCTCTACAAATCCAGTACTGCTGCAGGAATCAGTTAATTCTGAAGCTGAGATGGGTAATCAAGGCGAGTCACAGGTTGGTTCCCCCTTTAGACTCAACTTTTTGTCTTGGTTTTACAGGTCAGTAGGTTTGATTTGTTTTTAAGGTAATCAAGTCGAAAATTTATGTATTCTTATATTTAAAATCATACTGCACGAGTGTAAGAGCTTGTCTCCTAGTTAAGAGTAAAGCAAATTAAAATTTAAGCTGTCTGAGTTTATATATGTACACTCATTTGTAGTATCCTGCTTTTGCCAAAATCATGACCGCACTGTTTCTCTTCTAATGCCCTATATTTGGAATTAGTACATTAGACCAATTGGGAGATGATTTTGTACACATCCAGCATTTATGGTTTGATTTACATAAAAGCAATATATGTGATATATTGTTTCCGTTACTTCTGGCTTGTGATTCCATCTATGTGCATCTCAGGTTGATGGGATATCTGTAGAGGATGAATCCAGATATTTGGCTATGTCTGTCATCGCATCAGAGGCAAAAAATGAGGTGGAGACCTTGTCTGATGAGGGTCCACAAAGAATCTCTGGAGCACAGGATGAATCAAAAGGGGTGGAGAGCTTATCTGAGAAAGGTATAGTTGGCAGCACAGCAAGATTGCAGGTATCAGAGGAATCTGAAGCTGTTCTAGGCGACGGAATGGGTGTTACTCCTGGTTGTTTGGCTGTGTCAGAAACAGCATCAATTGATGGGGTTTCATCTCTATGCTCTTCAGTAGCAGGGAGTGAAATTGTGGAGAGCTTGTCTGAGAAGAGTTTAGTTGGTAACTCTGTAGCGAAACTTGACACTAAAGAATCTGAAGCTGGTGTTATTAACCAGGAAAATCAAGTCGGGCAAGAAAATGCGTTGAAAGACATGGAACATGTGGATAGCTTGTCTGAGAAGGATTTGGTTGGCAACTCTGCAGCGAAACCTAACACTAAAGAATCTCAAGCTGGTGTTACAAACCAGGAAAATCGGGTCGTGCAAGAAAATGCAATGAAAGACATTGAAAAACCCCCTCCTTCGGCAGCAGAGGGCAAAATTGCAGAGAGCTCGTCTGAGAAGGGATCAAAAGAATGTGAAGTTGAGGATGGAAGGAACATTGTTCAAAACTCTCAGATTGTAAATGAAAAGGCGCCTGAGAAGAGCTTGTCTGAGTTCGAGCCGAGTGAGAGTTCAGTGGCAGGAGAAGCTGTAGAATCTGAAACTGAGTAATGAAATCTGTCCTTGTATATATTATATTATATGTAGGGATTTTTTGTACATGTAATTTTCGTTTTGAATCCAACTGGTTCTCGTATGACTTGATGTTGGAATATGATTATATAGTCCAACATCTATTTAATTATCATAGTTATTTTTGCTATGACTTGTTGAAACGGTATCACAACATATCTATTTGAACAGGATTTTTAAAGGTTCATCGGACAAATCATACTTAATTGACATGTTACAACAACGGTTTCGTGTTTCTTGGTTGAATTTAATCAAAATATGACTTAATTGAACTAATCGGCTTTGAGAGAAATAGGCAGTTGAAAACAAAGTAATTGTGAAATATCACTTCGGATGATTATGTGCGAGTTATCGTCAACCATCCACTTCAATTTGTTATAAGATATAACCGTCATCAGAAGGTATGGATGTGACGAATAAGTCTGTCACATAATTTTAGAAGTTGTTCTGAACAAGAATTAAGGATGGTTTACATGACTTGGCTGAGAGGGGTTAGGATTTGCACTAGGAGGGAAAGTATAAGGAATAGATGCTTACCTGAGTGACTAAACTTGATTTCCTGTAATTAGGAATCATAATTATGAGAGGATTTAATTTTAAATATCTTCATTAAGAAGAGATTTTGTTTAAATATGTTTATCTTTTGGAAGCTAGGCTGACGAGCCCAGCTGAGCCGCAGTGGGCTAGGTAGAGATGGGCTGAATAACATGGCCTACTCCTGTTGGACTGGAGATCCTAGATATTAGTCCCAAACAGAAGTATAAACTTGGTTTCAGTTTATTGTTTTCCATTATATAATTTTGAATCTGAACATTGACACCATAGGGAAAACTAGTTCTGCTTTAAATTATATTATACTAGAAGTGGACAACCAATAGATTGTAGATTTTAACATATAATACTAATGTAATAAAATTTGTATTTATTAAAAAAAATTAAAAAATAAATTTATTGAGTGAAGTTGTTTTTTTGGTATTTACTTGAAAAATAATTTTTTTTTTCATTAAAACGCGAAAGAATCAAATGTCTTCTCTTTCTATAACAACACCAATAATAATAATAATAATAATAATAATAATAATAATAATAATACCCGTAATGCGAGTGGTGTAAAAAAAAAGTCCCCAAATTTACAAAAAAAAAAAAATGAAGTCCCAATAATTGGAGCAAGTTAGCCAAATGAAGTGGTAGGGAACAAACCTCATACTTTTAACTGCTGAATTCTGTCGTCTATTTTATAATTACTGTAATTAACCTCTTCAACTACCCAATTTTATTATCAATTTTGTTTTTGGTAAAAAAATATTATCAATTTTAATAGCACCGTAATAGATATCTAATATGCAGACATAATTGTATTTTCATTCATATATTTCTGACATACTTTTGTGCTAGCTATTACACAACGTTGTACTAGTACTACTTACTACTTAGTAGTTAGTAGGTTGGTCTCCTGAACGACAGGACGTTTTAGTGTTGACTTTTGTTTTGTTTTGGGTTATGGAGTATTACTACCACTATTAGGAGCGAGTAGTGAGTAATAGCGGTAGAGCTGCGTTGAAAATTTTGAAGCACATTTCCTTCTTCTCCTGTTCGGAATCGGAATCGGAAACGGAAACAGCGTCCTTGCTTCGTTGATGGACTCTTGAATGAATGACATGCGCTCTGATTTGTTCCAAACTACGTCTAAGATTGTATCATTCGCACGTTCAGGTAGAATTTCCCACGCTCGCAAACTGTTCGATGAAATGCCAAACAGAGACTCTGTTGCTTGGAACGCCATGCTATCTGCCTATTCCCACTTAGGACTTTACCAACAAAGTCTTACTCTCTTTGTTACCATGAGAATCTCCCATTCCAAAGTCGATAACTTCTCTTACTCTGCAGCCTTAAATGCATCCGCTGGTGCATCCCACCTTCGTTTTGGAACAAGAATTCATGCTTTGGTGGTTGTTTCAGGGTACCAGTCTTCTCTTCCCGTTGCTAACTCGCTTATTGATATGTATGGCAAGTGTTTGAATCCTGATGATGCAAGAAAAGCGTTTGATGAGATGACTGATAGTAATGAAGTCACATGGTGTTCACTTCTGTTTGCTTATGCAAATTCTTGTCGGTTTGGCATGGCTCTTGAATTGTTTCGTAGTATGCCCAAAAGGGTTGAAATTGCTTGGAATATAATGATTGCAGGCCATGCTCGTTGTGGAGAAGTTGAAGCATGCTTGCATTTGTTTAAAGAGATGTGTGAGAGTTTGTATCAGCCAGACCAGTGGACTTTCAGTGCTCTCATGAATGCTTGCGCTGAGTCAATTGAAATGTTATACGGATGCATGGTGCATGGTTTTGTTATTAAATCTGGTTGGAGCTCTGCTATGGAGGTAAAGAACTCGATTTTAAGCTTTTATGCTAAATTAGAATGTCACAGTGATGCTATGAAGGTATTTAACTCCTTTGGTGCTTTTAATCAAGTGTCTTGGAATGTCATCATTGATGCCCATATGAAAATGGGGAATACCCAGAAAGCTTTTCTTGCTTTCCAGCAAGCCCCTGAGAAAAATATCGTTTCTTGGACTTCTATGATTACAGGATATACAAGGAATGGGAATGGAGAGCTAGCTCTAAGTATGTTTTTGGACATGACAAGAAACTCTGTCCAGCTTGATAATTTAGTAGCTGGAGCAGTCCTTCATGCTTGTGCTAGCTTAGCAATACTAGATCATGGAAAAATGGTCCATAGTTGCATAATTCATCATGGTTTAGACAAATACTTATATGTTGGCAATAGCTTGGTTAATATGTATGCTAAATGTGGGGATATTGAAGGTTCAGGGCTTGCATTTCATGGCATTCTTGAGAAGGACCTGGTTTCTTGGAATTCAATGTTATTTGCATTTGGACTGCACGGGCGGGCAAATGAAGCTCTATGCCTGTACAGAGAAATGGTGGCATCTGGTGTAAAACCTGATGAAGTAACCTTCACTGGGTTGCTCATGACTTGCAGTCACTTGGGGCTTATAGATGAGGGCTTTGCGTTCTTTCAATCAATGAGTTTGGAATTTGGACTTTCCCATGGAATGGATCATGTGGCATGCATGGTGGATATGCTTGGTCGAGGTGGATATGTGGCAGAAGCAAGAAGTTTAGCTAAGAAGTATTCAAAGACAAGCAAAGCTAGGACCAATTCAAGTGAGGTTCTGCTTGGAGCGTGCTATACACATGGGGATTTAGGAAGCGGGAGCTCTGTGGGAGAATATCTAAAGAACCTAGAGCCTGAAAAAGAGGTCAGTTATGTATTGTTGTCAAATTTGTATTGTGCGAGTGGGCAGTGGAAGGAAGCAGAGATAGTCCGGAAGGCAATGCTCGATCAAGGAGTGAAGAAAGTGCCTGGTTGTAGTTGGATTGAGATAAGAAACGAAGTGACTGCTTTTGTATCTGGAAACAATTCGTATCCCTACATGGCTGACATATCTAAGATACTATACTTCCTTGAATTAGAAATGAGACACACATGGCCTATTAATTTTGATATTGAAGGATCTTTATAGACCAGTGAACTATATGGGAAATAACTTCATAAGCAAATTTTTTCTCTACTTTGGAGTCAGGAAACCTAAGTGATTCTTTTAGTAGTTCTTTCAAATGATAAAGTACAACCAGCCATGGCTTTGCCTTGTGGCTGCAATGAAGGCAGCTAATTTTGTTTATTAGAATCACTATGAGCATAAATGGGGATCCCCAGAAAATAAGGATTTTTTTAAAAAAAAGACTTACCCTTTCTGGAATTTATTGCTGTCCTTATGTCCTGCTAATATAAACACAAACAGAGACGCAAGACATGTCTTTTTTGGAATATACTGTTGAATGCTGAGTTAGCTTTTGTTTACTTCAAACCAATCTGATTGAAGTATTAGTGGAGATAAATATGTAAGCAAGACCCAAAAATCCAGGAATCCAGACAGGCAGAAAATGAATTGATCAACTCATAAACAGCATACGACTTGACTCATTTTTTGGTTTGATAAGTAGAGCAATATATGATTAGTTTCATTAGTAAAAATATATCTTATACGCTTCATGATAAATTTAATAAGTTTGTAAAATTTGGAACTCTATTGAAACCTATTTGGCTCATTACAAGCCTTGAGTAGCCTCTGGTTTAACTCAACCCTAATATGCGACAAAAAAAAAAAAAACTCAACCCTAATATGAGTTTCGAAAATTTGTTGACATATAATATGAGCAAGCCATTAGTCAAGTTAAATTTTATGGGAGTCATATGATACCTAATGGCTATGGTATCTAAGAGGAGTTGTCAACTATTTATTAAAAATTTATTTCATAATAAATATTTAAATTTTTATTAAATATAACCAGCACACAATAAAATATTTGACAACTCATTATTAGTATTATATTAAAAAAAAAATTGATTGAGCCTTTATGAAAAATCAAGGCTTAAAATAGATTATAAATTATATTCATAAAAAAAGGGAGAAGGATAGAGTTGTTATTCTAATAATATTTCCATTGCTTAATACCTCTATTTTTTAAAAAAAATAATATTATAATAACTTTTTAATTTAGGTTAAGTTTATCATTCATTCCATAATTTTATTCACTATTAAATTTTATATTTGATCCTATTTAATTTTTATTAATTTTAAAATGAATGTAATTTATTTATTGGTAATTACACTAAGTTTCTCTTAATTTAGCGCTCATTACACCTAAAATATTTTTTGTTTGAAAAATCTCACCTGTAATCTTTATTTTATATATTGTTATTACACAACGATACTATTTTTTATTTAAAAAATACACTTATCTTTTCTATTTTATGTAAATTCTTATATTATTTTTTGTAAATAATAAAATAAAAAATAGATATAATTTTCTGAATAAAATTATGTTGAGTGTAATAAACATTAACCTTAATAAAAATTAGTGTAACCCCATTTATTTATGATAATACATAAAAGTTGAAATACGAGATGATGATATGGAGGTTTCAAGCTTACTTTTCATATATATAACTTGTAAATGAGTGTCTTATAAAGTTTATGACTAAATGAACTCCGATATTCATGTCAATTATATTTTATTTATGTAAACTGTCCATGTGCATGAATTTATTATGGAAATATCCACGTATGATGTACCCGTATTGAAGCCTTTCTTTCATACGGCAGTGGTCCAGCAATTAATTGTCCGAAAAAGACAGACTTCAGAAGGATAGTTCTTGCATTCTTCACTCGCTCTGGCCTGTTAGGGAAGAAATAGACTGTTAGCCAAAACTTGGGAACATTAAAAATGCTAAAAACACCTAAGCTTTTGTCGCGGGTTCTTAGGGGGACTCTGATTCTACAACACCAGTATATGGAATATATAGTTTTTAGAAAAAGTTAATCATACACTTAAATGCCTATCATTTAATAAGAGAAAGTGATAAAAAAATATGTATAATAAATAATATTAAAAATAATATAAAAAAATCAGAGTTAAAATTTTTTTATGAGAGGTTTGTGGCATGTGTTTTGTGGGTGGTTAAAAGTTAAGACCCAACTTGGTCCAATAATCTATCCCAATCCGAGTTAATTCACTTGGCTCTATATTTTAAAAATGAGACCTTATATATGTTTGGATTGAGTTCAAATTACATTTTAGATTAATTAAGTCTGATCTAATATTGTATAATATTTTAAGATTTATATTTTTCTTAAAAAATATAGATAAATTATAAATTTTTTTGGTTAAAACAATATTTTGTGTATAATATGATAATATATTTATATTGAAATATATATTATAAAATATCTCTTAATTTTAACTTTTTATTTTAAAAATTGTATGACTTAGACATATATAATATTTAAATTTGTACATTTTGTTTAAGTTATGAGTCATCTCAATCCTGACTTTATCTTAGTTGGGCCATAACCGAGCCAAAGCCAAAATATTTGGTTCGTTCAAAATATCATATCAAGATCAGACCAAATTAAATTCAAATCATGAACACTCTTAATGTATTTTAGATCTATAATTAGTAATAAATAAATTGAGAAAAAGATATTACTGCCAAATTCACTTTTGAATAATTAGTCATTTAACATGCGCCTTATAAATCTATATACATATAAATAATGTGTTGTGTGCTTAATGTTTTAGTATGGTTATTTATTTGATATTAATGATGCATCACCTATGATATATATATATTTTTTGGTTCCTATGAGGTTTTTTTAAACTATTTGGGTGAAAGATTAATAATTATATGATGTATTGAGATTATTTATCCTATAAGTGAGTTCTTGCAAGCTTGAACCCTTGATATTACAAAAGTCATTCAACTACTCAATTCAAACTTGTTTACCACTTGAAGGGGAGGGTATAGACCAGACAGGTTGTCAAGGTCTTACAACTTGGCATATCCCATTTAGTAAACAAGTTAGGTCAAAATTATCTATTTAGTTAAAAAGATTAGGCTTTTGACTTTTTTGATAAGCCAACTTATTTAATTATATATATAATCTCTATTATTATATTATTATATTTATATAATTTTTAATTTTATAAATAATATAATATTTATTTTAATAACTTAAACTTAATAAGGTAATACTCTAATACAATGTTTCGAAAAAAGATAATACTCTAAGGGCGCGTTTGGCACAATAGATTAGACATGATAAGACAAGCTTATACAATACATTGTGATTTTATCAGTTATTTGGTGGAATCATAGTATTGTATAAGCTTATCTAGCAAAAATTTTTTATACATTAAAATGATGTATAATTTAATCAGGTCTTGAGAGGTAGGATTAGACCTGATTAAGATTTGATGTATAAGTTAATGTAAAACTTTTCTCATTCTCACTCAATGAACCCCCATATCTCCTTTGCCTTCTCACTACGACCCTCTCATTTCCTCTCGTTGCCGACGAGATCTTCTTTGGTAGCTGCTACTGGCGGTAGCTGCAAGGCAAGGCTCCATCTCAGTCTCTCTCCCCCATTGCAAGCTTAGCTCTCAATCTCTCAGCATGCCATCATTTGGTGAGTGCTTGCCTATGGACTTTTTATCTATCTTTGCCCCTGTATTTTCATTGAGAGCCTTTTCTTCTTTGGCTAATGGTTCTCTAAAATGGTTTAATGGGTTTAGTTATTTTATTTTAGATTGAGTTTGTTATTAAGCTATTTTTATCATGTTGCTTACTTTGTTGCTTCAGTAATGAGTTTATTTCTATTTCTGGTTATCAATATACTAAAAGTGACAGACACAACTGCTTTCCTTGTTTTGTCAATTTGTTCTTAGAATTCTTTATATGAATTTCAGCTTTTATTAGTTTGCTGATAAGCTATTTGATAGAATGTTTCAATGAAAATTTGGTCACTTTCATTGTGAGGTATTATAACTATAAAAAGAGGTTTGTATTTGTTTTTATCAATTGTTCGTATATTGGCTAATTCTCAAATAATCAGTTATTTTGCTGTAAGAGGAGCCAATTGAGATGTAGAATCATTAATAATTTAGATTTTAGGCATTAGGCCATGGTTTATCAAGTGAGAATGTTGGGGGGGTTCTGTCCAAAAAACATGCAACATATGTCACTGATAAATTTAAATAAGTTCAGTTAAACTCAAATAAGTTAAGTTAAACTCATACTATTATATATGTTATTATATAAATAATGTGACTCAAATGATGTGAGAATAACGTATAACACCTTATATGTTGTGTATTCAACTTGAAAGGTTAGATAGCAGGTCTGATATCCTAAAATTCTCCATTTGTTTTGATATATGATTTCATGACATGAACTACTGTAGCTAGAGCTACTTTGAATATATGCCACTAAAGCATATTTGTTTCTATGGAATAACAAAGAGACAATTAATTGTACATTGTAGATTGTACCAAACAAATATATATATATATATATATATATATATTAAAATTCTCCGTTTGTTTTGATATATGATTTCATTACATGAACCACTGTAGCTAGAGCTACTCGATTGATTATTACTTATTACTCCTTCTGATGGCTACATGGGAAATGAGATAAGGTGGATATGAGAGAAGGTTATTAAACCATTTCTTGTTCATGTAGTGTCTGATTTAACAAGAATCTCTTTGATCAATTAATATGATTATTTCTAGTAAAAAGAATTTTATGCTTTATTATGTGGTAGAATTGAGACCTATAATCTCGTTCTTGTTTTTTGTTGTTGTATTGAATTTGTCTTATAGTACTTTATTGTTGTTGGACAATTTGAGACCAGTAAGTTTTTTTGTCTTTGTGTTTAGATTTGTATCGTATTGTCTTGAAAGTATAGACTTGTTAATCTATTTAAAGTTAAGTAAAGTAAGATTTAAATATGCTTTTAGATAAGATTAGATTTAAAAAAAAAAGATCATATCAAGTAATAGGTTAGGCTTTGATAACTACACAACGTGTAATTATTTGTGCCCTATATCTGAGCTATAAAGAGTGCTAAAGTCCTTGTATTCATGTATATTTGGAAGGTTTTATACTTCTATTTATTATATCCAATTCTGATACCTTTCCAGTATGTTATGGAGCAAATTGTGCTTATTGTGTATATGATTAAGTAGACTTTGCATTTACTAATACTTTGGTGATTTCTCTAATGCAGGAAGAGTTGCAAAGCAGATTAGAAAGCCCAAGAGGAACCCAAAGGAGTAAATTCAGATAGAAAAACAGTGTTTGCTTTGCGCAGTGCAAGCGACGGACTTGTAACGCCGCGGCGCTAGGGAAGCGTACGCCGCGGCGTTGAGATCCCCTGCATCCAAAGTCAGGGGCTACGAAGAATTGAACGCCGCGGCGTGAGAAAACAATGCCGAGGCGTGAGTGACCTAATTTGATACGCGCCGCGGCGTGGATTGTGAGCGCCGCGGCGTGGCCCTGCTTTTGCTGAGTCTATAAATAGATTTTCAATAGAATTCTGAAGGGAGCTCCGGGGGAGCCAAGATGAGTTTAGAGAGGTTGAGGCCAGGACTTCATTTCTGGGCAGATTGGAAGCCTAGGGAGGCTAGGTTGGAGGTCCTCTTCCTTAGGGAAGAGGATTCAAGTTTCAAGGATCTCATCAATGGCATCATTCCTCTTCTCCCTGCGTTTCTTCTTCTCCCTTATCTTTTGAATAATGTTTTTGGTTGTAATTTCGTATTCAATGTTTAGCCAAAGCTGTATTTAGGATATACTTTGAATCTTTGTATGGATATTGATGTTTATGTATGAATTTGAGTTTCTATTGATGTTTAGCTATGTTCTTCCATGCCTATGCTTAATGCTTGCTTCTGTTTGATCAACAATTGCATGATGTTACTTGAAGCAAATGAACTAGACATAGGGATTTGTAGAGATAGACATGGTATGGTTGATGCATGTTTGACGAGTTCAATTGGCTTGGATGAGTTGATTCGCTAATGGGATAGAAATATACCTTTTAGCCATGTATTAGCATGTGTTTGAGAATAGATTGTTCATTAGTGGAGTTTACACTAGTCCTCATGCAACCATAAGAACCATAGTGGATTAGGTAAATGGCACCAGGGTTGATTGACCTAGACATAGGCTTTTGACTAAATCAGATTCTCAAGCTAAACTAACTAATCATTGATGTTGCTTATAAGGATTGCATATCATTAGTTGAATTAAAAGGTGAAGAAGGATTTCCTAGATCTCTAAACCACTATCTTTATTGTTTTTGTAGTTTAGATTTAGATTAGTTGCTTTTTTTATTTTATATGTCCTTGGATAGAATTTAGCTAAGCTATTTGTTGTTACTTAGTAATGGAAACCTTATCCTCGTGGGAACGAACTTTTACTTCGTATCTGTATTACTTGAACGACCCGTGCACTTGTGATATACAAATGGTCTAACAAGTTTTTGGCGCCGTTGCCGGGGATAATGGTGTATTTCTAAAGTTTTTAGCCTTATTCCTTAGCATTGCTAGGGGATGACGATTGAATTCCATATTACTAATATCAACAATGAGTTTGGTTAGTTCTAATTCAAGTTATAAATAATCTATGTTAATTTCTGTCTTTATTCTTTGTATATAGGTATAATAAATGGAGGATGAACTTTATCATTCGAGGCCGTTGAGGGAGCTCGAGAACCCCCAATGGAGAACCTCTACTCAGGCGGAGGAAGGCCTACCATCCGATCCATAATTTTGGGAACAAACCGGTCATGATCGAAAGAGTTGGCGAGTTTGCCTTGTGAAAGTCCTACCGGGACTATAACTCAGGCCCTTCTTAGGAGGGAACCCAGGTTTTATTGTTTTTGTAAAATAGTATGTAATTAGTAAGTTTTAATTCATAAATATGTTAGTATGTTAGTTTTTGAAGTTTTAGTTAGTTTTTAGGCTTTTCTTTAGTTTAAAGTCTTAAATATGTTTATATATTTGATTTTTGTATTTTTGTAGTTAGTATGTTAGATTTTAGTATCTTTAGTTAGTTTTATAAGTTAGTATGTTAGATTGTAGTAATTTTATTTAGTTTTTATGCTTTAGTTAGGTTTAGATTGTATATAGGTTAGTAAGTTGGATTTTGTAGTTTTTATATATTTTAGTTGTACATATTAGGTTTTAGCCTTTTGGACAAGTTTTAGAGGTGTTGAGGACCTCTTTGGAGCAAATTGTGCAGCAAAACTGAATTTGCTGCAGAATTCTGCAGGCTGGCTTTTCACGCCGCGACGTGAGGTTGTTGCACGCCGCGGCGTGACTGTTTTTTATGCGCATTCAGGCCATTTTCCAGAGGCCTCAGCACCGCGGCGTTGAAAGTGAACGCCGAGGCGCCCCTGCTGAACTTGTTAAAAAAAAAAAGATGTTTGTTTTAGGTGCTACTGAAGGCATCCATTTTGACCAAGTACCGTGGCATGGATCTTTGTGTCTTTATGATATGTTGTGTTTTGTATATATTCTATTCATACTTTGTTTATATGTCATTCTTATATTCATATTTTATTTTTTATATATATATATATATTCATATTTTATTCTTTATTCATATTTCATTCTTTTGTTCATATTATTGTTTTTAAATATTGTTAGTACACTCAGCTCTCTAAATTCATATATTTATAGGCTCAAGAACCTTGGGTATCATGAAAAGTGAGGACATTCTCTCATTTAAGTTTGGGGGAGTATCATTACATGTTTTGATTGCTATGATGAATTTTGTATGCATGTGATGATATTTTGAGTATGCAGTAATGATAGTCAGTATGTTATCATGATTATATGCTGAGTTTGACTATTATTGTTGGGATTCTGAGGCAAATTTTTTTTCACTTTTGATTGAATGATTGAAAAGACTGCTGGTGTTGTTATGATTGTTCATGATATGAAAGGTTGCTATTTGTCCCCTTGTGAGTGAAACTTTATGTGATCTGGAAGTATGTGAAACAGTTCAGTTGTTTTTAATGCATGATTTACATTCCGCTTAGATGCAAGTGTAACTTTGAATATGATTTGAATGCATGTCTAGAGAAAGTTTATGGATGTACATGTAAAGTTTCAATTATCATAGAAGTTGTTTTTAAACCCTCTTGAGGCGAAATCCTAGATTGTGTATGACTGAGGAAATGATTAGGACATTCTTTGGACCGATTGAGCCTTAAAAAGCTTATCCTGAATGATAATATCCTTAGGTCCCCTTTGAAGCCTGATAATTGTTTGACCTTATTTGTTTTTCAATCCATTGTATTCGTTAACCTGTTAACCATTCTAATGCATGTGAAAGCATTGCATTTTCTTCCTACCTTATTATTTGTTAAGTACATGATGTGTATTTCTTGAAATGAATCCAGTGAGTAGGGGTATGTATGTAAAAGAAAAATGAGCCTGAAGGAACTTAATGCGATCAAAAGAAAAGAAAAAGAAGTGCTTTGTAAAAGAAAAAGAAAGAAAGAAGAGTTAAAAATGAAAAGCATTGCATGGTTCTGTCAAGTTGTGATCCTTCACTAAAGAATACCCTGCTAGTTTCACTTGGTCTCAAGTCTTGAAATCACATGTTCATGTTTCTCAACGTTTGTTTGTATCCTTTCCCTTCTTTTCTGTTACCCATTACCATGGCCTGACATTACAAGCTTTATAGACCCTCTTGATCCTCAGTTGTGTATGGTTTACATTAGTGGAGAGAGAGTTTAGGATTAATTTTGTGGATTTGATGATTCATATATGTGTATGTTTATAAACTCATCCGGATGTGTATGATTTGATTAGGAGAAGTTTATCTTGCATGTTCGTGGATAATGTGGATTGCATGGACGGATGCTGAATTATTAGCATGTGAAGGATTATGTATGTGTGAAGCTGGTTTAGGGACATTTACACTTTTTATGGATTGACGTAATCATTACATGCTAGTAGTTGTGGTTTAATTGAAGAAAAGTGAAAAATTGAAATTGAAGCTGCTAAATGCATGTGCTATACATTGTTAAGAAAGTTTACTTGGTCATCTTTGTTTTGCTCGAGGACAAGCAAAAGGTTAAGTTTGGGGGTGTGATAACTACACAAAGTGTAATTATTTGTGCCCTATATCTGAGCTATAAAGAGTGCTAAAGTCCTTGTATTCATGCATATTTAGAAGATTTTATACTTCTATTTATTATATCCAATTCTGATACCTTTCTAGTATGTTATGAAGCAAATTGTGCTTATTGTATATATGATTAAGTAGACTTTGCATTTACTAATACTTTGGTGATTTCTTTAATGCAGGAAGAGCTGCAAAGCATATTAGAAAGCCTAAGAGGAACCCAAAGGAGTAAATTCAGCAGAAAAAAACAGTGTTTCTTTGCAGAGTCTATGATCAATGACTTGTAACGCCGCGGCGCTGGGGAAGCGTACGCCGCGGCGTTGAGATCCCCTGCATCCAAAGTCAGGGGCTATGAAGAATTGAACGCCGCGGCGTGAGAAAACAATACCGAGGCGTGAGTGACCTAATTTGATACGCTCCGCGGCGTGGATTGTGAGCGCCGCGGCGTGGCCCTGCTTTTGCTGAGTCTATAAATAGATTTTCAATAGAATTCTGAAGGGAGCTCCGGGGGAGCCAAGATGAGTTTAGAGAGGTTGAGGCCAGGACTTCATTTCTGGACAGATTGGAAGCCTAAGGAGGCTAGGTTGGAGGTCCTCTTCCTTAGGGAAGAGGATTCAAGTTTCAAGGATCTCATCAATGGCATCCTTCCTCTTCTCCCTGCGTTTCTTCTTCTCCCTTATCTTTTGAATAATGTTTTTGGTTGTAATTTCGTATTCAATGTTTAGCCAAAGCTGTATTTAGGATATACTTTGAATCTTTGTATGGATATTGATGTTTATGTATGAATTTGAGTTTCTATTGATGTTTAGCTATGTTCTTCCATGCCTATGCTTAATGCTTGCTTCTGTTTGATCAACAATTGCATGATGTTACTTGAAGCAAATGAACTAGACATAGGGATTTGTAGAGATAGACATGGTATGGTTGATGCATGTTTGACGAGTTCAATTGACTTGGATGAGTTGATTCGCTAATGGGATAGAAATATACCTTTTAACCATGTATTAGCGTGTGTTTGAGAATAGATTGTTCATTAGTGGAGTTTACACTAGTCCTCATGCAACCATAAGAACCATAATGGATTAGGTAAATGGCACCAGGGTTGATTGACCTAGACATAGACTTTTGACTAAATCAGATTCTCAAGCTAAACTAACTAATCATTGATGTTGCTTATAAGGATTGCATATCATTAGTTGAAGTAAAAGGTGAAGAAGGATTTCTTAGATTTCTAAATCACTATCTTTATTGCTTTTGTAGTTTAGATTTAGATTAGTTGCTTTTCTTTATTTTATATGTCCTTGGATAGAATTTAGCTAAGCTATTGGTTGTTACTTAGTAATGGAAACCTTATCCTCGTGGGAACGAACTTTTACTTCGTATCTGTATTACTTGAACGACCCGTGCACTTGTGGTACACAAATGGTCTAACAGGCTTAAGCCTCATATTTGGAGAATAAGTTAAGTTCGTTTAAGATAAAGTCTGACTTGACATGTTTTTATAGTTGAGTCATCTCTTGTATATGCATCACTTATAATTGATAATTGTGTTTTCATTCTTTATTGCAAAGAATAAAAAAAGGTTACTTATTCCTATGTGGAAAGATTTATTTTTGATCCAATATGTGTGTAAACTATTTTTATATCATCATCCAATCATGTATTATCAAATTATTAATATAGTTTATCACAACTATTATCTAAGAAGTTTTTTTTTAATTTTTTTAAAAGAAGTTTTTCTTAGGTTATATACATTAAATGATATAGAACAAGAACTAATTATTACTCTAAGAACACCTTAGAATTTCTCCTAAAAAATGCTAGTTAAATATCTTTATTATTCAAATACGAAATATAAAAAATAAAATGAAACTAATTATAATCTAAATAAAAATTGTGTACATATAAAATAATGTGTATACAAGTGTATTGATAACATTATTTTTTTCTCGTACTACGTAAGAAGTTTAACTCTTATAACATTGAAAGATATTTTTTGAATAATTACTATATGACATCCTGTATAAACATTATATACCAACGTGAGTGAGAAGATGCTGAAGTATACCAAATCCTAATATAAGATTGATATACCGTATATCAATATAAGAAAAATATCGACGATATATAGAATATGTTCAAATAACAAAATTTTATACCAATATGTCAACACATCATTCCGGGTATTGTGAAAATAGGTTAACTGTGGATCGTTGGATTAGCCTGATTGATCAAACAATTCAGCCCTCAACAATGTATGAAATTACCCTTTTATTATTATTATTATTATTTTGGTAAAGAAAATAACCCTTTTAAGACTAGTCAAATTGGTGTCCATACGAGTTGTGTGTGTGTGGTGTGTCACTTTCAGTTTCAGAAGTCAGAACTCATCGTTTTCTCCATCCCCTCAGCGGGACTCCATTCTAGCCAAGGTCCATCCGTACAACTCCTTGTTCTCTATTCTCTAATCTCTATAGCCTTTGCTTCTAAAATCGTTTTTCTTCTGTGTTTATTTCAGGGTTAATGCTTATTATTTAACCAATTTTAGGGTTTTTATTTTATTTTATTTTTTACTCAATTTTTTTCCTTCATTATGCATATTCAAATTGTTGAGTGCATTCCCCGACATGAAGACTATTGTGTTGGTTCATACGCGTTCCTTGAATGTAATGGCACCTTTCATTTTCCAAGCTTTTTTTCACAGATATGTTTTTTCCTTTTCTTTTTTTTCCCCCCATTTTTGTTTCCCCAGTTGTTTATTTCGAATTAGGTTAGGGTTTTTGCATGTTAATTGAATTTTGTTCAGGGTTTGGAGTTTGAATGTCACCCTTTTGGTCATCCTCCAGCTATTGAAGGGAAGCTTGCAGAGTCTGTGCGTGTGTACACGTTTGCTTTTTGGTGATGAAGTAGATTTTAAAGGATCTTCACTTGTTGGGTTGACTTTTGATGTTGTTGCTGGGTTGAAGCAATTTCACCTCTGATTTCTTATGCTTTTATTGGAATTATGTACCTCCCATTTATTGTTTGTAACATGCATTTGGTGTCTGGGGTTGCTTCAAACAGTTGAGATGAATAAAGTGCCTTATCTTATTTATTCTCACTTTCTGTAGATATTCTGTTTGTAATGTGTCTGACAAATTCACACGCATACAACAAGAGGTGATCACTTACAAACTGTGTCATAGGTTTCTATTGTGATAGCACTGTTATTGTTTTAATGGATTCGAAGATCCAACCCATCTACTGGTGCATTGCTTTTATGTTTAAAATCTGTTTGCAATATCAATGACTCCTATATTCTTTTAAGATTTGTTGATCCGTGTAGGATCTAATAGTTGCAACTTATACGAAATATGCAGGGTCAATCTGAATGTGAGGACTGGATATCTTTTGGGTGACTGGTGGGGTGTTGGAAGGTTTATTCACTCTCTGCGTTTTAATGTGGTCAAGCTATTCTCAGAGCAGTTAAATTAAATGTAGCTTGTTTGTCAGTGCACTTGGGCTAGCACTCACTGTCAGGTTTTGAATTCTAGATCTTTGATGGACTGCAATAAAGAAGAGGCCTTAAGGGCCAAGGACATTGCTGAAAAGAAGATGGAAAGCAGGGATTTCACAGGGGCTCGTAAATTTGCTCTTAAGGCCCAGCAGCTATATCCTGATCTGGAAAATATAGCTCACATGCTTATTGTTTGTGATGTGCACTGCTCTGCTGAGCAGAAATTGTATGGTAATGAGATGGACTGGTATGGAATCCTTCAACTTGAACAGACTGCTAATGATGTAACAATTAAGAAACAATACAGGAAGTTTGCTCTCCAACTTCATCCTGACAAAAACAACTTTGCTGGCGCAGAAGCTGCATTTAAGCTGATTGGGGAAGCTCAAAGAGTACTTTTGGACATAGAAAAACGATCTATGCATGACATGAGGCGTAGAGGAGCCTCAATTAACAAAACTGCTATGTCTCGTCATAATCAGCAGAAGGCTCATATGAATAGTTCTGTGGTGAAAACCAATGTCAGGTCCAATTTTACAAACTCAAATCCTCAGCAGCAGCAGCAGTCTAGGCAGCCAGCTCAGCAGGGGGTCAATGGTGGCCGCCCTACTTTTTGGACTGTCTGCCCATTTTGTTCTGTTAAGTATCAGTATTACAGAGAAGTTTTAAATAAATCTCTTCGCTGTCAACATTGCAATAGGCCCTTCATTGCATATGATGTGGGTATGCAAGGTACATCACCACCAAGTAATTCAAGTCAGCAAGCCTTTGGCCAGCAGAAAAGTGGTCTGAATCATGGTGCTTTCAAGGCTGGCGTTGGATCTCAAGGTAATTTGCATGCTGAGAAGTCCAATGCAGAGCCTTATGAGAAAAAAGGCCCTAAAGATGTCTCTGGAAAGCCGAATGGAAAGAGGAGGAGGAAGCGGGTGGCGGCATCCAGTGAAAGTTCTGATTCTATAGGCGGCCCTGATTCTGAAGATGATATGATTGCTGGCAAGGATGGTTTTCCTGGTGTACAAAGCCATTCAACTTATAGAGAAGAGCATCCACGTAGATCTACACGGCAAAAACATGAGGTTTCCTACAAGGAGAATGTGAGTGACAACGATGATGACTTCTTAAGACCTTCAAAAAGGGTTAAGGAGAGTGGATCACCATGTGAGGCAGCTAAAATGAATGATCAACATGGTTTGGCTGCTGATCTGAAAGATGATAAAAAAGAAGTAAAACGGAAACAACATTTTTATTCTGAAGAGAGCTTACTAAATAGAAATGAGGAAACTAAGGAGGTGAGGGGAAAAGAAGCAGTGGGAGGCTCAAAGCAGATGGATGAAACTTCAGAGCATTATTCTCCAGATTCAACCTCCAAAACAACAAATCATCCTAATGTTTTTGTCTATCCTGACGCAGAGTTCAGTGACTTCGACAAGGACAAGAGAAAAGAATGTTTTGCGGCTGGGCAGATTTGGGCTATTTATGATACAACAGATGGCATGCCTAGATTCTATGCTTTAATAAAAAAAGTTCTCTCTCCTGGATTCAAGCTGCAGATAACATGGTTTGAGCCACATCCGGATGACAATGATGAAATCAACTGGGTAAATGAGGAATTGCCTGTTGCTTGTGGGAAATATAAACTTGGTAGCACTGACATCACTGAAGATCATCTGAGTTTCTCTCATCTGGTTTTGTGTGAAAAGATTGGCCGTAATACTTTTAAAGTGTATCCTAGAAAGGGAGAAACTTGGGCTCTTTTTAAAAATTGGGATATCAAATGGTACATGGATGTGGAATCTCATCAGCAGTATGAATATGAGTTTGTTGAAATCTTGTCAGATTATGTTGAAGGTGAGGGTGTATTTGTTGCATACTTGGCTAAGCTGAAGGGTTTTGTAAGTCTCTTCTCTCGAGTTGTGAAGGAAGATAACCGCTCATTTCAAATTCCACCAAAGGAGTTATTTAGATTCTCTCACAGGGTTCCATCTTATAAAATGACTGGTCAGGAAGGAGTGGGTGTTCATGTAGGATCTTATGAACTTGATCCTGCATCTTTGCCGATGAATCTTGAAGAAATTGCTGTTCCTGAAAATTTGGATGTGAAGGTTGGTGAGAATACAAGATCTTCAGATAGATCAAAACCCCTGACAACATCTGAGGGAAATGTATTTACTTCTAAGGTTAGTTTGGAAAGAAGCAATTTGGCCGAGGAGAACAAGGATTCTGTTGATGGTATTGATGATTGTCGTGCTTCTCCAGCTTCGACCCCAGAAGCTATTGTAATTCCAGATTCTCATTTCTTCAATTTTGATGCTGGGAGGTCCCTAGAAAAGTTTCAGATTGGTCAGATTTGGGCTTTTTACAGTGATGAGGATGGATTGCCAAAATACTATGCTCAAATTAATAGGATTGAGACTATCCCAGAATTTGAATTGCATGTTACTTGGCTTACTTGCTACTGGCTACCAGAGAATACTATTAGATGGGAAGACGAAGACATGCTTATTTCCTGTGGCAGATTTAAAATTAATAAAGCAGGTGCATGTCCCAGTGTTTATAGTGACACCTATTCTGTTTCACATCAGGTGCATGCTGATACTATTGGTAAGCATAAGAATTATGCTGTCTTTCCAAGGAAAGGTGAAGTCTGGGCATTATATAGAAAATGGTCGAGTAAAATCAAATATTCGGACTTGAAAAATTGTGAGTATGACATTGTGGAAGTTCTTGGAGAAAATGATTTGTTTATTGATGTTTTAGGTTTGGAGTTTGTTCGTGGTTTTAGTTCAGTTTTCAGGAGCAAATCAAATGAAGGATCAGCTGTCAACCTGAGAATACCCAGAAAAGAGTTGCTTAGGTTCTCCCACCAAATCCCCGCTTTCAAACTGACAGAAGAGCATGGCAATTTGAGAGGCTTCTGGGAACTTGATCCAGGAGCGCTACCAATTCATTATTATGGCTCGAAATGAAAGGGGCTGAGCAAGAAGCCGTAGGTTGCCGAACACATCTACTGTATCCATGTATCCCACTTTAGCCTGGGAGCAAAATTTGCAAACCTGATGCCATTTTTGGAGAGTCAGCTTTTTGTAATTAGATGAAACTATACAACATCTGTGTTAATGCAGTAGATATGACAGCACCTGTGGTGTAACATTTTGGTGTTGTTCCGGCTGCCTCTTGAAGGAAGGTTGTTGTGCCGGTTCTTTAGTTGCGTTCTTGGTTTTGTTTCTAATCCTTTCGATCCGAGAAGTGAGGAGTTTTCCAACCACAAACGGGTGCACTTGCTTTGCATATAGAAGTTATGTTATCTGTTTTGTTTTCTTCGTTAGATAGATATCTTTCTAGTAGAAGAAAGACTGACTTGCATGTATGACGTTAGACTGGAGTAGCCGTGGCAAATATAATATTTCGCTCTCTCTCTCTTTCTCTGCCCCCTTGGCTTTATTTCCTGTATCTTCTTCTATATACGAGTTTCAGATGTTTTAGAAATATTGGTGACAAAGGCAGATCGTAAGCACAAGTGGAACCTGAATTCCTGATAAATGCCTGGCCTGAATACATGGTGGAGTATCAGAATTGCTAAGAGCTATAGAAAAAGCTATATATATATATATACTAAGATCGTATGCTCATGATTGAACATATATTATACAGAATTTCATAGATTTAACATGTGGATAAGGATTGATTTGTTCAAAATATTTGGATGGATTTAGTTAGATAAAGATTGGGTAGGATTAGATAATTTATGTTATCCTGACGAATATAGGATCCTTGATGTTAGAGGGTACTTCGTTCCCAACCCGGTGGGTGAAAAACCTAGCTTTTGAATTCTAACTTCATGCAAAGGAGCATGGAAAATGTCAAATAGATTTGGAAATCTTCGGACGGAGAAAACGTATTGAGTTTGAATGACAAAATGTTCTGTGGCGTTTTTCGTCTATCAAAAATATTTTAATTTTTTCTCAATTTACTTATAAATTTATTTTATATTTCACAAAAATATTAGTTATATATAATTTGATTTGACATATTTTTTATATAAATTTACAATATAAATACGATGTACATATTATAGGTGTATGAATAATAAATATCTCAAAATGTTTTTCACTTCCATGGTCATGTATAATACGCATCACACATGCACATACTGTCGATCAAACTAGTTTTATAAATTATAGCATTGGTCAAAGAATAAAATTGATTTAAAATTTAGTTTCACCTTTATATAAGATGGGCATTTGGTCTAGTGGTATGATTCTCGCTTTGGGTGCGAGAGGTCCCGAGTTCGATTCTCGGAATGCCCCATTATTTTCCTCAAACATTTTGACCAAGCGAAGAAAAAATTGCCTGCCTTCTGAGAGAAGACCAACCAAGTATAAAATAAAATCTTATAACAGTAGGCAATTTTTTCAACAAATCTATTTCATTATAGAGTTGATTGATGAAATAACAAAAAGAGTAACTTCAATTAACAAATCAGCAAAGCAACTAGCGGGAGAAGACCTTATAGCTGCGCTGAGGAACCTTCCTAAATATAGCCAACATGAGATCCAAGTAAAGAGGGAGTTGAACCAATACAAAAAATGATACTGGCAAACACGTGACAGCATATATGAGATAAATTGAAGATTTCAGTTCACCATCACCTTCAATGATAAAGGAATGTCCTGCACAGAACGAAACCAACACTGATGTTATAGATGTCCAGAGTGAAGTCATTCCCAAAAGAAGCTTTCTTGGCAAGTCCACAGCAATATCCTTTTCTTGATACCGAGATGTGAGTATTGAAAGAAATAACACAAGGGCTGTGACCGAGGAGCATAGTGCCACAAGTGATGCTATAGCGAAGACGTTGAAAGCAGGTTGTCCACTTAAAGAGTGGCACACCAGTATTTTCATTGGGACCACCTGGTATTGCTGTTGAGGTTGAGAATGCAACTGTTGCAACAAGTGCTGCAACTACTGAGCATGATTCTGAGGTTTTCTCAACCCATTTGCTGCCATCTTTCACTAGCTGTCCATGACTATTTATGAATACCTGTTTTGCTGTTTGCCCCTTGTTATTGTAACGTGCATACACATTTGGTGGCATGGAATTCTTTTCAAGCTGAAAAGCCACAAAACTTATGAGTGAGGGCTAAATTACGCTTACCCCATCTAAAATCTAATCTAATTAGTAGAAAATGAAATCCACTTTAACTATCAATTCTTTTGAAAGTTTTAATTTATTTTTTCTTCCAATACATTAGGAAGTTATTACCACAAGAAGAACCTGCCACCCCTACCATTTGACTCAAGTCGAAGCAATACGTATGCTCACTATTGCCCACCTCCATTCAGATTTACATAAAAGTCAATTGTTCAGACGTCTTACCCCAAGAAAACCACTAGCATGGGAAATATCAACTTTTCCTTGTTAATTTGAAAAACAGTGGGTAATAGAGAGAAAGATGTGTGAATAAATATGAAAATTTAAAACTAAAGGCTAAAGTGAATGCCAAGTTGCCAACCAAACCAATAATTGTTGGGAAATAAGTATGCTAATTTGTAAAGATTTCTAAAATTATTAGAAGGAATGAAATGGAGAATCTTTACCTTATACCACTTATATTCCCACTGCATTTGCATTGCAGCACCTGGGACACGCCAAGTCCTATGTTCCCTATATGTGGCAGCAAGGTGCAATGCACTGTTACCTTGATTGTCTATTTGACGAAATGCACTCTCCTTCACTAAATTCCTCTTTGTCAGCAGGTTGTAGACATGAGGCTGCCTATTCTCTATTGCCAAAAGTACAATGTTCTTGTTAACAGAGTCCACATCATGAATAGCCACCGGGAAGGTATCTAGGATCTTTTCCACCATTTCAGTCATTCCCATCTTTGCTGCAATTAAAATTGGTGACACCGTTCTCCTCTTCTCAAAAGCTTCTTTGTTCATATAACTCTCTATGTTATGCTGAAGAGCAAGGGAATTCTTTCCACTATAATCATAGTTATATGAAGAAGCTCTCTGAATCAGTTCATCCATCACTTGCTTAGCCCGCATGTGTTTCTCCTTCTTTTTTTGGATTTTCTCTATCCAAGATGCTCCTGTGTGTCACTCAATTTAGACAAGTAGACATAGAAATGGGTTGAGTAAAATGAGACTTGAGCCCTAGACTTCTAAAATTGAGTAAACATGTTGCTTTTTGTTTGTGCATTTTTCTAATTCTTATTTATTAATAATGAAATAATACATGGTGATGTACTTACCAACACCGAAAAGGATTAGCAAGGCCTTCATCATAAAGGTTAGAAATCGGATGAAGGCTTCCCAACTGGGAAGGAATCGATTGGGTTTCTTTTCTTTCCTTGTTTGCTCTTGCTTTATGTACAATAATATAGAAGATTTTAGTTAGGAAATGAGTATTTAGAACTACCTAAAGTTGACCATTCTTACCAGCTGCTAACATGCATGCCACAATAATAGTAAGTGAAAATAAAGAAAAAGAAATTGCATGTGGGAGTAGAAGTAAGAGTTTCCTGATAATCAATACCATGAATGCAACAATACTTGAAATTCCTTGATAGTTTATAAGCTCTAATTCCTCGATAGTTTAGAGGGTAGGACTAGGATCATGGTTTTACAAGAGGAAATTATGATTACCACATTTGGGGTAGGATGTTCGTGAGAGATTCTCTTCATCATTAGTTGCAGCAGTAGAATCCTTTGTGCCTATTGCTGTAGCCCAGCATAATAGATTGATGAGTTAGGCTGGCCATATACATGAAGTAGGGTAAAACAAACTGTAAAAATGAAAGAGGATTCACGCACTTACTACTTTAACTGCATTCTTCAACAAATGTAGGAAGTTGATGCATGTTCTGTATAGTTCATTGGATAGTTAGGAATCTTTCTGTCTCCTCTATTACTACTTAGGTCCTCTGTTTCTTCCTTCAGCTCATCAACAATCAAACCTGCCACAACCGTTTGTCAGAAATATACAAGTGATCAGACTATAAAACTAATACTTAGGTATAATGAAACTCAACTTTTATGACATTAGTTTTCACAACCAGCAATGGCATGTAGATGTGATGAAAGTTGTTATCTATACTATATATAATTATAAAGCATGGATTGCCAAAACTTTTATTTTCCTGAAAATACCTTTTAATTTCATTAATTATTCTATTAATTTTTCTAATTATTAGGGTATTTTTTTCTTAGAGAAATAGAGGTTTCTTTTTTCTTTTCTTTTGTAATGGATTGTTACTTCAATGTAGGTCAATAGAAGAGATGTTTTAGGTTTCTTATAATAGGTCAACAGGAGAGAGAATTTTGTAGGTCAATAGGATAAAAATTTAATCACTATTAATTGTTTTATTAACTTTTTTTTGTTAAAAAAATGACATTTTTCTCATAATTTCGTACTTGTAATCAAGTTGTTTGTAATTAAAATTTATGTTAGATAAAGGAAAATCCAAAAAAAAAAAAATCAGCAAATAAATTAACTCACAAGACACGTAAAAAAAACTAGTAATATTACAAAGTGAAACTAGAAAATTCCATATATAGGTGGTTAACCATTTTGAGTACATAAATTTTGTGAACGTATTGATGGGGTCTACATAAAAAATAAAATAAAAATTATAAGATAATTTTATGTAAATAGTAATTTATTCTTGAATCTATACGTGCAGTGTTACATCAAAAATTTTTTACACAAAATTTACATACGATCCGATAACTCTACATTTTTCTTTTGTCTCTTTCGAGTGTTATAAAGCGTTATCCAAAGGTATATATAAATTTTGGGAATAAGCATATAAAAATATATAGCAAAACTAGTTGGAAATAATTATTCTTACAATTATAGATGATACGATCAAAAAACTCCATCCGCATGCTGCTTCTAAAACAATTCGGCTTCATAGCAAGAATATGAAGAGGTGATAAGCCATCCTCATTGACAGAATTGGCAAGGTTTGAGTACAAGCGAATTATTTGAAGTGCCAAACCTAACAAATATATATAAAAGTTGAATAAATTCTAGCATGTTCCCGAAAATAAATTGCACGATATATATGACAATGGCACTAACCAAAGTATTCATTAGATATCGTAGAATGAAGAATTGTGTCCCCGTTGCTCTTTCTACATGGCGAGTAGTCATCTTTGTTTTGCTGGTGACCATGGAGGCAAAAAAATGCGTCTTTCTTACCATGAATAGCTGCCAAGAAGAGAGGGGTCTCACCTTCTAAATTGCGACTTAAAATGAGGTTTGGATCTCTTTTGGCTATTATACTGTTGCAAATGTCCACGTTCCCAAGCTCTGCTGCAAGGTGTAGAGGAGTGTTTCCCTTCGAGTTTTGTATATTTAGGATAGTAAGAGACACATCTTCTCCGATGTTCTCTAGCAGGGTCGTCACAAAGTTGGTTTGGCCCACATAGACAGCAATGTGTAAGACAGTGTCTCTGCTTTAGTTATCTTAGCCTCCATTGCTCGAGAGTTATTCTCGTAGGCCTCTAAAACTTTTCTCCACTGGCCTTTCATGGCATAATTAAACAAACTTTCAATCTCAACCTTCTCCATTTCAAGAGCTAGCTAGCTAGCTATTTCCCTCAAGATCGATGTATCGATAAACGGACCTAACCAGGTTTACGTGGCTAGTGCATATATGTATATGCAATAGAGCTTATATATTTTCTTTATTAATTCTAGCAAACTACCACTTTTGCAGATTATTATATGATTTCCATATTCATAAAATTATGCGTTAAAGTAAGCTGTAGGAGGAAGCAAAAAAATCATATAACAATTAAATCTTCTACAAGACAAATGAACCCAAAAGCCAGATCAGAATGTGGAATGAACAAGTAAGTGAGAAAGTAAAAGCGTGATAGTATGAATGGTACAAAATACATTTTCAGTTTTATAGCTAATCAAGAAACAGCCTTTATGAAGTCTATATCTTTTCCCTGTTAATTATAACTTCCATTTCTTTCTATGCAAGATAAGCATTTTCTTAATAGTGAAGCAGATTTTGATTCCAATATACCTCGAGCATGCCAAAAGGTTAAAGTACAACATGCTTCATGTTCATTTTCTCTAATAATACTAATATGTTTATCGTTGCTTTTTAACTTTATTTTAAAGTTTCATATATATATTTTTGCCCTTGTTTTCTTAAGAACAGAAAAAAAACATAAAAAATGTATAGTTTTGCTTTTCTCAACTTTTATGATTGTGAGACAAATATACAAGTCAGTGGTAACGGGGGCAAGTGTCCACCCCACTTTTAATCTTTGCACCTTCTTAGTAAATTGTCTCCTTGAACTCAAACTGTCCATTGATTAGTCTTAATTTGTTTTGTTTTTTGTTGGGTTATTCTATAAAGAAGTGGACCTTTAATTTGACAAAGTTGAGTTGCGATTGAGTTTTACGTTGATGCTCCTTTCAATCTTGTGGCTCCGAATTAGAAAATTCATTCATATAATAAAATAATCAATAGCTCCTATTTTCGTCTTTTAAAAGAAATGAGCGTTATCATTTTAGTTTTTAAAAGATTTTGTCATTAATTTAGTCCTACAATTATGCAAAGTGTTATCAAACTTGTCTTACTTTGTCAGATCAAGAGAAATGAGTGTAGAAAACTCTAATATAGGGATTACTTTGATGGCATTTTGATGATTGAGAAACTATTAATAATAATTTGTATTATTAAGAGATTAAATTGATGTAAAAAAAATTTGAATACAAAAGTGATAATATTATGCATTATTGAGGGGGACTAAATTGATTACAAAAGTTTTTTTTTAGATGAAAATAATGACGTTTGTATATATTTATAAGAGAACAAAACTAGAGATTTAATCAATAACACTTTATTTAATTACAATTCAGCTTAATTTTCATAGTAGTTTATATTTTTTAAAATTTTAAAATATATACAACTTTTTTAAATATTATAAACATTGCATATAATTATTTAAGTTAATTGGCTTGAAAATTTTGCCCTAAACCAAACAAAACACACCAATATACCAACTTTTCGCAAACAAAAGTAAAATTTTTCATTAGATGATTCAATCATAATTAAATTTTATACAATGTTGATAACTTTCTAAATTATGATATTGCATAATTTTTCTTCCCAAATATGTTACAGACTTCTATTTTGTACATATCTGCAAGCTCGCACATGATAAATGATAAAAAAAAAAAAGGGGTTAAAATACACGTATCCTTTGGTCTTTAAGAACAAAAGCTCTGGGAAATGAACTTACAGGATACCTTATTGACAATTAATCTAAAATCTGGGATTCATGGGTACCCCACTGCCATGCAGACCTCCCAAAATAGTCTATCTTCCAATTCATTGACGTTAACTTCACCAATCCTTGTTTCCGCTTCATCTTCTGAGGCTGCAACTGACATCCACTTCCACATGGTGGAGTTGTCATCTTCATCACCACAAAATTCACCAAATATTCTTTTATCATCATCTTCGTGACCTGCACCATCCTTAGGTAGGCCACATACATATACTAGCTGTGTCACAGTTACATGACTGAGCGTCATCCTCATAATTAGCAGCTATGCTGGGACACAGACTGAAGAAGCCAGAGTCTTCTTGAGAATCTGCACTATCGTCAAGAAGTAATAAAGATGACAAATCCATACTATTCATTTCTTCTTCACAGAAAAGCGGGCACAGCACAACAAAAACTTTTCACTTGTTCTCTTAGTGAATTCTTTTCATGTTTTGTTCAAAAACATATTGGTAGCTATATCTGTTGCTGGCATGTCTATCAAAGTCATTTCCAATTTAAAAGAAAGAAAGGGGGTTGTGGTTGGTTCTTGATTGACATTCCAAATTGATGGTGGGTTTCATTCAGGTCATTCAGCCACTCCATTATTTGCAACATTATATTCCTATCCTTTTTAAGTGCCAATACTGGTCGGTTGCTGGTCGGCCAAAAAGGGACTATAGATTGAAATTATGTGACCATTAGGGATATGCAAAGTTCAATGGATGAATATATAATTTGGCCTTAGGGGTATTTCATGCACTGATGCAACCTAGGATCTGCCGACGCTTGGTATCACATCAGAGCGCAGATTACAAAGTGATGCCACTGATGGTTCTGTAACGTCACTAGCACATTTGAAGAAGTTTCTTTCGCTTTTCCTTGGTGTGCCAGTGGGGATAACAAGTAGGAAATTCTGAAGCATGTAAAATTGTAAACATTCATAATTATTTTGGTATTTATCATAATGAATAGTCAAATAAGTTTATCTGTCTTGGATCTGCTACAGGGTCTTGGGGGGAACAAACACTATTTTAAAAATAAATAAGGAATTTACTTTGGTTACACTTTTAGTATAATTTTTTTTTGTACTTACATTCAATAATATATCACATTATTTAATAAATTTGACATCTTATATAATTATTAATATAGTCAAAATCATTAAATGAGATATAATATTAGATAATGATGTAAAAAATTTTACATTGATATTATATTAAAATTAAACTCATAATTAAATTAAATACAAAAATTAAACTAATAAATAAAATAAGACAAAGCAACAAACATAATTATTTTGTGTATATTTTAAAAGTATACATAAAACTGTCTTGAAGTTTACATGAAAAAAGCCCATATATAACATATTCCATAACACTACACAACTTTCTCATTCTTTCCCCCCCCCCCCCCCCATCAATTTCGCTAATTTATAAAAGGAGGCTTTGTGTCCGTTTTTCTTGTAGAATTCTTTCTTTCTGGTGCTTGAATCATTCTGATTGAAATAGGCCTTGGTTTTGGATTTGTGTCCCTTTTTCTTGTGAAATTGATGAGTCTTCTCTAAAACACTGCATAATGTGCAACTTCAATTGCATGTGCCCCTCAAAATTCATGTTTTAGAGTTTAATTGGTATGTATTGTTAGTATAAAAAAGTTTTATATTAATATCTACTAATATTTTGACAAATCAGTATTTATTATTATTTTTTCTCTTTAATAATTAAAATAAAAATAAATGTGTCAAAAATATTAATAGATGTTAATGTAAAACTCTTTATATTGACGGTGCATATCATTTTAATTATTTATACATTTTGCTAAGAAAGTTTGTACATGTATTATTCATCTTATGTCATAGTGAAAGAGAATATTACCTGATACTGATAGAGCTACAAGATCAACTAAGTTGAGCCCATGGCTGGCAAAATGTTGTTTGACAGTAGTGAAATTTGATGCTGCTAAGGTACACCTCTATCCGCCTGGAAGGCCAGGGACACTTCTCAACTTTCCTCCCTGTGAAAACACAGGCCACATGGGCCTCCCAAATTGCACCACAAGACCAAGTGAAACTGATCTAGAGATATTTTTAAGTGAACACAAATCTAACACATTAAATTTATATATATTTATAAAAATTAGAGAAAAAAGATAGACGAATTCTATTAAATTTATTCATCATAAAAAATTATTTCATCTCTTTAATTTTTTATTAGTATATACAAATCTGACATATTAGATTTGTGTCCACCAAAAAAAATATTTCAGTCTCAAGATATATGCTTCTGCGAAATATACATGCATGGGAACGGTGCACCATCCTTATGCAATAATTTTTTTATGCTTTCACTTTTGGAATAGGTAAAGAAATGTGAATATCTGTAGAGAGATATAAAATGATTACAAGAAAGACAAGTCTATAAATTTAATATGCCAAATTTCTTTTTTACTGTAAAATTTAATATGCCAAATTGATTTTAGGCAAAAGCAATAAAATTTTACTTCCATGTTCACGTGGCATGAATTCCAAACTATATTTTAGATACCAAAGGGGATATGAAGGCTGCTAAAATTCTAAATCAAATGTTCACTAGGTCCAACGTTATCCAATCGAGCGAAAAAAGGAAAGAAAAAACAAAATAAGAAAGAGTAATTTTTAAAATATTATTTTTTATAAATTAATCATTTAAAATCAAGTTGAAAAAACGGAGACGACAACAATTTTCTCGTTTCTGAAAAAGGTCCTAAAAAAAGTGGGAAAAAAAAACAAAGAGAGAGGAACGCAGGTCAACCTAATCCGAAATGTTAATCATAACAATATACGTACTAACTGCCATAACTAACTGCACCCACGTAATTGACCAAAATAACCCTTCCCCATAATAATTTCTGAAACCTTTTCATTTTCTCTTTGCATGGCATTGCAACGTTCAGGCTTCCACGTTTCGATTCAATGGGTAAGGACAAAAAAGTTGAGCAAAACAAATTAATAGTTGTGGAATTCAAGGTTTCAATGCACTGCAACGCTTGTGAGAGAGCCGTTGCCAAAGCCATCTCCAAGTGTAAAGGCACTTCATCTTCTCTTTCTCTTGATGATTTTTTATTTTTTATTTATCATGTAATGATATAGTAATTGTGTAACTTTGCTTTTATTAGGAGTGGAAAAGTTCGTTACAGACATGAACAAACACCGGGTGGTGGTAACGGGTCGGTTCGATCCGAAAAAAGTATTGAAGAAACTAAAGAAGAAGACAGGGAAGAAAGTGGAGATTGTGGCTAACAAGGATGAGGAATCAAACGATGGATCTCATGAATCGGATAAACTTGTTCTGGTGCAACCGTTTTTGCTTGAAAATGATTGTTGCATAAAGACTGAAACCTTGATGATGTTCAGTGATGAGAACCCAAATGCATGTGCACTAATGTAGAGAACTAGTTATTGGAGAGGTTTTATTTGTTATTCTTTGATATTGTATTTGCAAAATCATCGTATTTGATACAAATTTAAAGGCCATATAGTACATCCCAATATGTGAACCGTTACATCACCATAAAATAACTAAATAATCCATTCTATGCATGTAGACAATGATTTTCTTTCAAGCATTTGCTTGCTATGTCCATAAGAAATTGATTTGATGTAAGTTTTTATATTTGGATTGGGATAACTGTCTATTCTTTCCTTTGCTATTCTTTTTGGTAGTTTCTATCCTGTCCTTTTGTTAGGATATAACATATATACTTTATCTGTGTCTATATTCATTGGTAGAGTGGGAATTGAGTTACTATTTTTCTGAGTTTTTAATTAACCAATTGCAGAGAAGAACGTTCATGGCGGTTGGGCATGTTCTGGTACGTACAAAGACTCATTGATGATGTGTCCTTTTTCTCCATTTCGATTAGAAGAATCTCACCAATTGAAGTATTTTCACTACAATTTAATTTAGATTAGTTGAGGTTGACATATTGATTTGTTTATTTGTGGATGTACTTTTTCTTTTTTCTTCTGTCTGTTGGCATTGAAGGATTGGGACATATGTGATGCATCTTATGGCTTGTCCCCGTTTTATGCTTAATTTACGTATGCAAACTTTTAGCCGTGTGCCTCCTGCTAACCTGAATGGCGCAGTAGATTAGCACAAAATTGAATAATGAGTGCTACTACACATTCATAGTGCTCCTTGGAAACAACAGTGTGAATTCTTTTATGTTATGTTATGCGTGGATCTCCTTGTTGTGCGATACATATAGGTTTTAGTTGTCAACTACAAAGAAAGAAGAAATTGTGAAGGATAAACAACGACATATTATATAGGCAGAATGTCTGTATAGAAATTTATCTATTAAAGTATTAAATGTAACTCCACACATAATGACTCAAATATCTAGTTTTATGATTTTTATTTCGGTCCTGTTTGAAATATGTTAATGGCAACTTATGAGAGCACTAAAATTTGTACATAATATACTGTTTAGTAATGAATTAGTCAAGCTAATAAAAGTAACTTGATCAGGATAGGGATAGAAAGCGTTTAATTTCTAGAACAGAAAAACATAAGAGTGGGGGAGAGAGGGCAAGACAAATATGTTTCTTAAATGAATAATTCTAAATCTTTTTAAATAATTTTTTTATTTATTAAATAAAGAAAATATTAACTATTTTTTATATTTTCAAGACATTGAATATATTTATTTTTTTATTTAATATTTTTTCTATTAAATATTAAGAGAATTATTAAAAAAATATTTTAGGAGAATAGAGAAAACTCTTCTTAAATTGGCATGTCCTCATAATATTTCCGCCATCCTTGTTCTTGGAAGGAGAGACAATTATATTCAATTTAAAGATCATAGGTGAGGAAATGTGAAACTTGGACAATGTCAATATTTTGCTGTTTTTCCACTAGATTTTAATGTGCATGTTTTTCTACCGACAAAGATATACAAGAAAAATCTCATAGCTGAGTGAAGTGTTTGTCAGGCTCATAGCAATGCAGATATTTACTTTGACTGTTGGCCCTGTCAAAATCCAACTTCCTCAGCAAATTAGCAATTTTTACTTTTTCAACTTTGGGATAGCCTTTAAGTTATAGACTTTAAATTAGAGTTTGGATAACACAAAGGCTTTTCGTTTGCACCCATAGAAAAATTAATGTTCTTTCTCCTTTACAACAAGTTGGCATTACTATTTGACAAACTGCATTGTCCACTTACATAATTCACATTCTAACATTGAAAATGCTACAAAGCCAGAGAATTTGGCAGAATTTTTTTTGTCAAAATGATATGACATATTTATTGATTTTTGGATGAGTGAATGATTCCTCCTACTTCATTCCATCCAACATCCCCCCATCTATTGTTATACTTTGTATATTGTGGGGAGTGAAAAATTGAACCCCTTCGTATTTCTTTTATGACATGACCTCTAGTGCCTCTCTTGTCTGTCCAAGTATGTTGAATACTGTTGCTGCTATGTGAGATGGTGCAAGACCAGCTAGAGACAATTGGTCAGCAGGCGATCCATGGTCAATATAACGATCAGGAAGAACCATTGGCCTCCACTGCACAGTTGTTATGCAAAGCATATTGAGTTTTTGGCAACTAGTAAAATGTTCATGGAAACTTCAATGATGCATATATTCCCCTGGTAAAGAAATGCAAGTATTTTAGTACAAAATGAAAAATCTTGTTTGGGTACTTACCTTCAATTTGCCATCTAGAAGGCCATCAAGGGCCATGAACTGAGCAACATGAGACCCAAATCCTCCAATTGATCCTTCTTCTACGGTGATCAAAACCTCATGTGATTTTGCTAGGCTGCGAATCAGGGAACGATCCAACGGCTTGCAGAAACGTGCATCAGCAACTGTTAAGTGCAAGCCATGACATTTCACTAAGGAAGCCGCAGCCAAACAGTTCTGAACAGCTGCTCCATAGCCCAAGAGGGCCACTCTTTCCCCTTCGATCAATATCCTACCTTTCCCAATCTGTTAAAATATCAGAACACAAAAGTCAAGTTGATTTGCAAAATTATTCCTCATAATCTCCTTGAGGATATGGGGATATAATTCTAACTTTACCTCAAGAGGAATGCCTTTATTCCCAGTTGGTAGTTCAACACCAATGCCATTTCCCCTTGGGTATCGGAAACAACTGGGTCGATCATTAATGGCTGCTGCAGTGGCAACCATGTGGAAAAGCTCTGCTTCATCAGAAGGAGCCATCACCACCATGTTAGGGAGGCATGCCATAAAAGTGACGTCAAAAGAGCCACAATGCGTGGGACCATCTGCTCCAACTAATCCAGCTCTGTCCATTGCAAATCTTACAGGCAGCTTCTGCAAATCCACATCATGCACCACCTGTGGAATGGACACACAACACATACCTTGAGCATTGATTAAATACACTAATCATGTCCTGATCACTGAAAACTCATGTTATCATTAACTGATCAAGTGATCATAGAGCAGAAAAAAATATTTGTAATAATGACATGTTGTAGGGAGAGAGTTGTTATCCTACCTGGTCATAAGCCCTCTGCATAAATGATGAGTAAATAGCACAGAAAGGCTTAAGACCTTCACAAGCTAGACCTGCAGCAAATGTAACAGCATGCTGCTCTGCTATCCCCACATCAAAGCATCTTGTTGGGAAACGGCGAAGGAAGAGATTCATGCCAGTTCCACCTCCCATCGCAGCATGGATTGCGACAATGTCTTTGTCAGCTTCAGCTTCTGCAATCAAAGCTTCAGCAAAGTATGTTGTGTAAGACTGGGTCGTAGCCTTGGCTTTGAATTGCTTTCCAGTTGGTGGGTCAAACTTGGTAACTCCTACAAAATCAAACCAAGTCACATATCTGTGAGGAATATAGCAAGTCAAAGCTCATAGGTCACTAAACAAATAGATATTATTTTTAGTTGATTGATTATGCTTCTCAAGGCATAGTGATGTACAGTAATTGTTCAAAGTAATAGCTCCAGATTGAATATCCATAACAGCTCAGAGGTATGTGGTGCGGTCTAAGGTCGAATTACCAAAATGTGATAAATTTATTTTATATATCATGTTGGTGAAAAACAAGAAATTTATAATGCTTATTTTACCATGGTACTTGTCTGCTGCTTTTTCTGCATATGGGTATCCACGGCCTTTTTCAGTGACAACATGGATCAGTACAGGACCAGTTGTTTTAGTACTTTTAACTTCTTTGAGAATGGCAACAAGATCATCTATGTTATGACCATCAACAGGACCAATATAGTAGAGTCCAAGCTCTTCAAAAAGTGTTGATCCAGAACCACCGATCATGCCACGAGCATACTCATCAACTTTTGCCGCCAATTCATGCATAGGGCCTCCAATTCGTTTAGTTACTCCCTGTAAAAATCTCATTTTGCACAGAATCAGTTTCAACAAGACTTTGTGGCTGCACAAGTCCCTCATTGATAAACTCATGAACAGTATTACTCACCTTGGCAACCTCTCTCAATTCCCTAAGAGGTCTGTTTGATTGTAACCTACTGAGAGCACTACTCAAAGCTCCCACCGGAGGTATGGGTCCATCAAGAGTAGCAGTTGGCAGAGAGACCTGTTTGTTGTCATTTAGAATAACAATCATGTCAGAATCAAGATATCCAGCATTGTTCATGGCTTCATAAGCTTGCCCCGCTGTCATGGCACCATCACCAATAACAGCAACTACGTTATTCTTTCTTCCCTTCAGATCTCTCCCAACAGCCATTCCTGTTTGTTCAATAAAATTTCAAAAGTTAAAGCCAAATCACAAAATCCCATTGTTAAATTGGAAGAAATAACTCATACCACCTTCCAATTTTATTATTCATGTAATATTTTATTTAACCAATTCTTTATCGAAACTACGGCCTGAAATTCTGTGTTGAAACTTGAAACTCAGATAGCAGACAGAAGAATTACCAAGTCCAGCTGAAATAGTTGTTGAGCTATGACCAGTGCCAAAACAATCATATTCACTCTCAGAGCGTTTCGTAAACCCAGATAATCCATTTGTTTGCCTCAAGGTATGCATCTTATCCCTTCTACCAGTGAGTATTTTATGTGGGTAAGACTGCAAATTCATAGAAGATTGCCTAATTCAGAACAAGTGCCATCCCCATCCCCAAGAGAAGTAACTAAAGCACCAAAGAAGTAGATAACCAACCTGGTGACCCACATCCCACAATATCTTGTCTTGAGGAGCATTGAAGACATAGTGGAGGGCTACAGTAAGTTCTACGACACCAAGGCTTGAGCCCAGATGACCCCCAGTTCTAGAAACACTGAAAATAACATCAGAACGCAGCTCATCCACAAGTTGTTTGAGCTCCTGCATCAATATTCAGGTTATAAGAACCATATTTTCACATAACCACAATATTTTTCTTGTTACAAAATAAGCAGCAGTAGGTAAATGCTTTCAGTTACTGTACCTTGGTAGAGAGATTTTTCATATGAATTGGATAGTTTATGGTGTCCAGTAGAGGAGTTGGTGGTCTCTGGGAATAATATTCCTCCCTCTCTGATAGTGATGCATAAACCCCAGCTGGCTTTTTCTTCACCTATATCCATTCAGATTTCAGAACACAGAGACACCCATTTCTGTCAGCAAGTCCCATCTCAATTTTGAGGCTTGAAAATAACTGAACAAAATAAAAATGTGAAATTGGAAAAACAAAAGAAAACAAAGCTAAAATGATTGAAACACAACCAAGAAGAAGAAGAAGAAGAAGAAAAATGTAGTGAAAAAGAATAGGAGAGTTAAGAGCTAGAGTGTTTGCATTCATGGGTATTCCTTCATAAACGTAATGAGAGTGAATCACATGATTAAAAGCATTCATAACCTGGTTGAGCCTGTGTGGGGATTGGGCAAGTAGATCCACACCCCATTGAGAGTGAGAACCAAGAAGAATTGGTGTGCGAGGATCAGAAGCTGTTACTCGGTTCACAAAGGCAGGATAGGAGAATGCAGAGAGATCCATGAGAAAACAAGACAAGCAGAGAGCAGTAGAAATTGAAGAAAACAGAATGAAGAGGTGGCAACAAGAGACACACTGAAAATGAAAAAGCAGAGTATAACTATAAGGTGACTTCACTTTATAGAATAGTAGAGAAACAAGTGAATGAGAAGGTGCAATTAATTGTGAGTGATTATGGTGGTGGGGATGGATGGATGGATGGAGTTGAATATTATATAGCGAGGAGGGGGAGAGCGTGTGTGGTTGAGATTGAGACAGAAAGTGAAGAGAGGGAAGTAATACAAGTGAAATAAATGAATGAAGGGATTCCAACACGCTTGCTCCATTCATTTCTATTATATGACAGTGTACCTGCGTTTGTGGGGGGCGAGGGGAGGGGGGGGGGGTGCGAGGTGGTAAGTGGTCAGTGATCAGTTCAGCCATTGGGCCACGTCACACGAAATCACAAACGGATAGGATAGATTAATGGATAAATATGCTGCCTCCGCCTCTACACTACACGTATCTTTCTTTCATTAGGGAATGGGAATGCGGTGTCGATTAAACATGCGCATTGTCTTTTAATTCTACTTATTTTCCTAACTTTTGTTGCTCATCAGCTCAAATTATTTGTTACGTACTCATAAATCTTTATAAAGTTTTTTAATATTTTATTAATAATTTTTACTGTAAATATTTAACAACTCATCTACATATTTAGTAACTCATCAATGTAAACATACTTACAAAAAAAAAAACCATAATAACTATCTTTTAGATCATCGCAATATTGTTTTTAGTCAAATTACCTGTTTCAACTTTCAACTATTAATATTTTTTTTGTTGCAGTATCACAAAGGAAACAGAATAACATTTTTTACATAACATTGTCCTTTATTTCTATAACAACATTGTGAGTCTACATTTTGTTGAATTAAATTGATCCAAGAGAAAGAAAAAGAAAATTTCAAGTCATCCCAAGTATTCACATCAAAAGTGTTCAAAAGGTGTCAAACTGTAAACATTCTTAATTAATTAGTAATCAAACCAGTCGAGTGAGGCCACAAGGTAAGGTGGACTATTCTACTTTAAGAGAACCAAATATGATTCAACTCTTGACTTCGAGTAAGCGTTGCTACGAATTTACCTTGAGCTCCTATAAAGTTGACTCCACTCAGGCACTCACCCAATTAATTAAATTAAACCTATCAAAAAGTTTGTAATTGGCTTATATAATTTATTTCGATTTAGATTATGCTCAATAGGTCGTAGTAATTAACCTATTACCTCAAGCCAACCAGCCTAAACGTTTATCACATACTTTCCCTTCAAAATCTAAGTGGTGATGACAACTTTCTATTGGCCGACAACGACTTATAAGAGAGGGTGCCAATTGTAGGCTAAAAATGTAGACTAAATTACAGAATTAAGTATCATTTAAGTAGTTAAGTTGTAACTCTTCAACTATCTTCTAATCTTAAAAGACACAACAGATCAAAAATCTTGAAAGACACAAGAAAACATATTTATATCACCAAAAAAAAAACATAAATGATCTTTTTAGAAACGATAGCCTGTAATAAAAAGAAAGATTATTTTGTTTTATATTTAGCAAATAAATAAATAAATAACTTTTTCTTATATTGGATCCTTGGTGTTATCCTCTCCATTCTGTTGTGGTTGTGGAGTGGAACAGAGGTTGGGTTTTGTTGAGGGAAATGGCAAGCAGCACCGTGGATGCGGCAGGAAATGACAACTATGTCAATGCATTTTATGGGAAGTTACAATGATATCCATAAAGGTACCGTAACAAAAGTGAATTGTGAAATAATTATTGATTATTGATTTTACAGTAAATGCTTAAAAACTTATTAAATATAATTAACAAGTAAAAAATAATTACCCACTCACCTTATATACCATTACTCTAGAAAAAAATTGAATACCAAAATAATTCCACGTTAGTGCTTTTTTTTCAAAAAAAAAAAGGGGAATTATATGTTGATCAAAAGGTCTACAAAATGGGCCATGCTGCTAAACGCTCAACTGCGTGATGCGGGTATAGAAACCTATTCACACTTGATTCTGAAAATCTCCACCGCTTCAGCACACAATAACATAATCCACGCGAAAAAGCCCTCTGAACGCCCACGAGCCTTGGTTTATATGGTATAATGTTTCTTTGAAGACTACTTATCGCAGGTTCAAATCTACAAATGTCAAAACGGAGGACCAACTCATTCAGAATTAGACCATTTTCAAGCCAATCCATTCAGACTATGTAAATTTCAAACTAATATTTTAATAACTCAACTCAACTCATTTAACCTTATGTAATGTTAAAATAACAAACTGACTCAACTCATTCGAATCATATAAATTTCAAATTAATATTTTACTAACTCAACTCGTCTATTTTATCAGACTATTCAAGCTGACTCATCAAGTTTAGCTTATTTTGACACCCCTATTCAAATCCCACCAAAACCGCTTTGTCTCAACTCTCGCCTAATTTCCTCTCCCCACAAAAGGTCTTGGACCAACTTGTAAGCCAAAAAATAGCCCTTAAACATTTTTTAGGTTTTTAAGTAATGATAACATAGGATTAAAAAATTAAAAAACACAATGCTTTACAAAACATTGAAATTATATCTTGAATTGACTGACTCAGTATGTCACCAGTCACCACTCACCAGACACCAGACAGAGCAACAGTGAACATCAACAAATTAACTATCTGGCAAGTTATACGAGCTTGAGAATCTGTTGACAATAAAATCAAGATTATGGAATAAAATGCAACCAAAATATGGGTGTTCTCCAAAGCCCAGATAACTCGTTAAATAACAAGTTTTCAACTAAATTCAGAAACAACTCATGAACAATGTGCAACTGATGAAACAGTCTAATGCAGAGTCCCTCAAAATGACAAACACCAAGTCAACTAAATTTTGATGGGATTGTAGCCTACAGACTAATATTAACATAGATTTTGCTTCGCTACATTCATGTCTTTCAAAATGTCACAGTTTAGCTACAGTATGTGGCCACAGAAAAGCCCGAATGGACCACCACGAAAGCATGTAATCAGCGTGGACTGCACAAAGAGAAAGAATTAATCAACCACTGATTATCTATTTCAATTTCAATACTAGGCTTAAAATGCAAATCCCTCTCTGTACAATTATCGTGGTTGAACAAATTAATTAGTGTCTGATTCAATAAATAATAGGAATTTGAACTTCAAGGCATTATATAAAGGGCACTTTCGTAGAAAATATACAAGTATCACATCAGCAGATGAACTCCCGATGAATGGTTAACGTACAAATAACTGACAGAAAACAGTAATTACTGATTTACTAACAGTAAATTTTAGCTTAACAATTGAGTGAACGATTAGTATTTAGCCTCAGAAGGAAATAGATGACATATTCCAATCTTTAAGATTTAGTACTTCTGTAACACCACCACCAGATTTTATATTTACAGAATTGAAACTGCCTCAACAGGATTATTAAAGATCATACTTCAAATAGACAGAAATTTGGTATGATAAGAATTGCAATTATGTCATATTCAATCAATAAAACACTCTGAAGAATCATACTCATACCTGTATGACCGCGAACGAGACCTTGAAGGACTGCGATCATTACCCCTAGGACTCTCTGATCTGCTAGGTGCAAGATCCCTCTTGTCATTAGGACTCCGACCATTCTCCCTGGGCCGTGGGGACCTCCTGTACTCCTTCCCACCACTAGGAGAGCGAGACCTAGAATAAGACCTTGATCGCTCAGGAGAATAATAATCATCCCTACCCCTGCCATCCCTATATCAACAGCAAGAATTAGAAATCTTAGTTATATAATAATAGTTATTAGTTAATAGTTAATAAAGATGGTTAAATCAACACAATTACATATCCTACACATATCAAAAAATAGTAGAACACCAATCTTAAGCATCTCATAAATCAATATAGATCTCAATATATGCAACTACAACAAACTTCACAGATAATTAAGCACACAATCACTCAAACCAAAGTTAAATTTTTGTTTTCATATGAGAGAGCTAATACTTACTTCCTCTTCAAAATCTAATTAACCAAAATATGACCTTTACCTGTACCTTTCCATAGTTTCTGGACAAATACATGACACTTGGATCCAAACACTGATAGTTATGAATGATGCACTGCAAGATCAGCATCTGGTAACTTCATAGCTCTCTTTGTCCCAACTTTCTAAAATCACAACTATCTTTCTTGTACAATGTCATCATATCTCTACCCGTATAAACTTTGGCTTCCATTCTTTGAGGATGATTTTCTTTGGCCAACTATAAGCTTTATATTCTTTCTAAACTGGATAGTATATGCAAAACAAGATATTAAACTAAATAAAATCTTCTTTAGATAAAATTTATACAAGGGAAACAAAAGAAGTACTTATTTGAACCATTCTTCACGCTACAAACCAAATGCCACAAAGTAGGGAAAGTCCATGCAACTGGCAGAATAAGGCAAATTTGATATGGATATTTCTTATGGAGAGTCTTTGATTGAAATGTAAGCAAGTAGCGCATCACTTTAAGCCTCTTTACTCGTTAATCTTTATATTATCCATCTTTAAAGTCTTCCAATTCACTTTATTATCTGCATAAAGAAGACCATAAGCAGATATCATTCAATTCATTTAAACACATTAAAGGAGGGTTGTCAAGGTCAAAGGATTGGAAGCCACTCTAACAGTAAGCAGCAAACCTGCAAATTATACTCTTACCGAGCAAGGAAATAGTACAATTTTCAACATCAATATTACTTATATAAACCAGCTTGCCACTATAAATATCTACCAGCATGAACACCTCATCAAAACACAAGTTGGTGGTCTGTATCTATAACCATGAGCAAACAGAGCAAAGACACAAACAGCATATTTCCTTTAACCACTTATAGCTCTACTGAGCAACTTCGATCATAATGATTTCTAACCAACCATCTTATTAATATACATTCACTTGCGATGTGCATATACATGACTCTTCTAACATCATCCCCATGAGTTCCAGTATGAATAGAAACCTGTTGTATTGCGGCTAAAACGAAAATACTCACTGCTTAGAAAATGGAATTATTTTCTGAAATCCAATTATAAATAATGTTTCAGTACCTAAATACTTTGAAATGTAGCCCCACCATCATTATTATGAAAATTAGGCAGTAGTCAAATATAATACCCAAAAATCATGATAACACTCGATAAAAAATGTAGATATTTGCACAATGAAAATTTTAAAATATTAAAAATGTGTAAAAGTAAAGCTCAAACCTTGAATCATCCCTAGCTGGTGATGGAGACCGAGAGTAGGCTGCAAAAACAATAGGTATGGTATGATAACTTAAGGGGGGGGAAAAAGGAAGGCTTCTGATAGAAAGCTTAATCCAAAAAAAAAGACTGAATATTATTGCATTTAGAAACTGATTTAGAAGCTGAGGTGAATATTAAACTGACAACGATATCGACGTCTTGGGGGGGATCTTGTGCGAGGTCGCCTTCTACCACCTCCATATCGACCACTTATAATAGGAAAAAAAAACAAAAGTCAATAAACATATAAAAAAAATCCAGTATAGAAGAAATCCATAATTGCAAAATTGAAAAAAAAATTAGTAAATGAAAGTGTAATCACACCTTCCACGAGAATTAATACGCATTTCTTGAGGAGTTTTCCTATTTTCCTCAGCAAACACAATTCTTATTTCACGTCCACCAATGATAGTATGATTAAGCTGCTGCTTTGCCTCCGCAGCATCTTCACCATATCGATATTTCACAAATCCAAAGCCACGAGGCTCACTACAAATGCAATTCAACAAAATTTCAATGTTTCAAACCAAATTATTATGCATTTCAAAGTAAAATTGTGCAAATAAGATAACAGTAACAAGTGATGTATTGATAATAATAATTAAAAAAAAAAAGAAAGGTAGAGCAGAGATACCCAGTGTAGTAGTTTTTAGGAAGATAAACATCCTTGACAGGACCAAAGCGCTCGAATGGGGCCCTAAGATCTTCAGGCCTAGCATCAAGGGGCAGATTACGAACAAGCAACCCAGAAGGAAGTGGGGACCGATGGTCTCTGTATGACCTGCTGTCACCGTAGCGACCATCATCGTAACGCTTGCGGCCGCGCGGTGGGCTTCTGCTATGACGCCGAGGGCTGTAGCTTCTGCTCCTGCTTCGATACCTCGCCATTCTTCCACAACTCTCTCTCTCTCTCACTCTCACTCTCACTCCGTCTGTATCACAGAAACCCTAGGTATAGCAAACTACCCAGGGAGAGTTCGAGCAAAACAGTGATGAAAAACCCTAACCCTAACCCTAACAAACCAAAGGGAACAAACAATCGCTCGCACCTATGGAAAAGTTCGGAGGGAGAGAAAACAAGTGGAGAAGACTTTGGTGTATTTCAGCGATAAGTAAGTCTTTGTGTCAATTTGGCCCGGTCCGGTTCAGTCGGACTAGCTCGCTACCAGTCAGACTAAATCCGGACCGGTCCAGGCAAATTTTGAAATGTTGGCCCAATATTGATTTGAACGGGCCGGCCCGGTTTTGACAGGTGTACCAGCATTACAATAGAACATGTGGTTGGAAGAGTAAAAGCCCAAGATCAATCACGCACAACCAACACACAAAAAAAAAAAAAAAACCACCACCACCAACCTCCGCCGCCGTATCGTTTCTTTTCCGTCAAACAACTACCTCAACAACTGGGCAATCACCAATTAGGGTTTCCATGGAACCCCTCCCTGCTACTTCAGCGCCCCAACCGCGTTTGACGGAAGACCCTTCCTCCTCGGTTTGGGACCTGGGTTACCTTGTGGACTTCAATTTAGACGATCAAATGGCTATCCCCTTGGATCATTATTACCAAAATTCACAACTTCCTCAGCCGTTGAAGCTTCCTCCACAACCTCAACAGATTCCGACTCCGACTAGAGATAAGGTCCGCAAGCGAGACCCGAGGATGATGTGCTCCAATTATCTAGCGGGTCGGGTCCCCTGCGCCTGCCCCGAGATAGATGCGAAGCTGGAGGAGGAAGGCTTGACTGGTAAGAAGCGGGCTCGGAGCGTGCGTGCATCGGGTGGGGTTAGGAATGGGATGGCTCGGTGTCAGGTACCTGAGTGCGAGGCAGATATTAGTGAGCTGAAGGGGTATCATCGGAGGCATAGGGTTTGTTTGCGGTGCGCAAATGCTACTACCGTTATGCTTGATGGGAACGCCAAAAGATACTGCCAACAGTGTGGAAAGTAAGTTTCAATTCTTTTTTAGATAAAATGGTAATGATGTTAGGTTACTCCGCTATTCACTTGTAACCCACCACCCTGGCCAAGAGGATATTCGAACTCATGCATTAAGGAGTGCAAAGCTGGAACTCTTGAACCAGTTGAGCCAACTCGCATTGGCAGTTTTTGTTGACACTTGATATATTATGGAAATTTTTATTTTTGTTGATTGAAATGGTGCTAACTTATAAAATTATGAAATTAGGATGTGTTTTAATCCTAATTATTATTATGTGAGCGTATTATGATAGAATGAAGCTTCAAAGAGAAATTAGTGACAAGGGTTATTTGGTAGCTAACGAAATTCACTTCGTTGGTCCTTTGTAGTATTTGTAAGAACTCCTGGTTTGTCGTTGACTCATTGTGCTACTTGAACGTGAGCAATTTGGATGATTTAAAGTTTTCATAGAATCTTCTGGTGCCTTCTGTGTGAGATGGTTGTGCAGGCTGATTTGTCTTGCTTTTGCTACTTTTGGATCATACTTGACTGTCAATTGTCAATTTGTCATGTCCATTTTTGTCACTAATATTACTTTCCTTTCTTTTTCTCATTGTTCTGTTTTTTTCTTGGGGGGTTGCTGTTTTAATTGCCCTTGATAGTTAAATGGTTTGATTGTTGGCTAATTGCTTGACAGGTTTCACATATTATCAGATTTTGATGAAGGTAAACGTAGCTGTAGAAGAAAATTAGAACGCCATAACAACCGGAGGCGAAGAAAGCCTGCAGATTCCAGAGCTGCAGCTGATCATGAACTTCAACCTATTACGCAGACTGCGGATTTCAATTGTGATGGTGAAGCAGGAAAAGGTTTATTTTAAAGTATTAGCAGGCTGATAGTAGCATAGCTGCTTCTTTCTTTTTATGACCATTTTTCCTTGTTTCCGTCGTTAGCATCATATGGCTTGTTCTTATTTGTTCCAGTGAGAGAAAAGTTGGTCTTTATGTTACAAGAATACTAACTGGCTGTGTTTTCATCATGCAGATTGTTCAATTTTGAGCAGTGAGACAAACGAAAAAGGAACTTCACTGGATCATGAAGATGGACAACGTACTACTATTTGCTCAGCTCCCGATACCCAGAATATTACTAGTAATAGTGTTGCATCTTTTGTTGCTTCTGGTGAAGCACAAGTGAATGGTGGTAAAGATGTTTCAAATTCACCGTCATATTGTGATAACAAGAGTGTTTATTCATCTATGGTAAGTCACCCTACCTATTATTATTTTTCTTGCAAATATTTATTTTTCTATGAGAAATCATGGTTGATATTTGCTGATTGAAAGTTCGCTTGCAGTGCCAAACAGGTCGAGTCTCTTTTAAGCTTTATGATTGGAATCCTGCAGAGTTTCCTAGAAGGCTACGACACCAAGTATTTTAAAGCATTGTTATTACAGTTTAGTATTTAAATAGTGGTTAGATCTTCTGATGTCTAGATATCAATAGCTGATTAACAACAAGTCAAATGCATTTGCAGATATTCCAATGGTTGGCGAGTATGCCCTTGGAGCTGGAGGGATATATCCGCCCTGGGTGTACGATCCTAACAAATTTTATTTCAATGCCAAAGTTTATGTGGATAAATGTAAGGGTTCAACTTGACATTCTATACATTATGTGTTCTAGAGTCATATTTTCTTAGTAGTCTCTGGACTAAATGTATGCTCTCTCACAACTGTTTAACTGCTCCAGTATGTGACTATATATGGTTCTATGTTATGCTTATTCTTGTGACTGCTATTTTCCTAAGTTGAGTTGATTGACATGCTTGTTTGTGTCAATCTGTTGTAGACTACCTGTTACATATTCCTTTTTTCTCTGATGAATCAGGAATTTCATTCATTAACCAAAAAAACATGGCAGGCAACACACTTGCACAGTCACATATTTCAGAGAGAACAAATCTGACAACAAAATAACAAAGGCACAAAAAACATCTTTCGAACAACATAGAATACTATCCTGTTAAGTATTCATTGATTAGAACCTGTACTTTCTACTTGATTTCTGATATTGACTTCTTTTAATATGTTTGTCTGTGTAAATCAAATTCATTCCACATTCAGGAATTTAAAACTTTTTTAATCTTTTGTGTGACTGCGTATGTATTTAATGTTTTATCAGCTCTGCTGATTTAAGTGATTAACATTTATGCTTTTAAGTCAACATTCCCTTGCTTCCTTTTTTTTTTATTGTTGATCAGTTTTTTATCCAAAAGCCTTTTGAAAGTTGTAATGTTCAAATTACCAAGGCCTATGTTATCCCCTTTGTTTGCAAAACATGAAATACTAACATAATTGGTATGTTCCATAGTTGTTCTATAATTTAATTTATTTTAGGTAGGGTTTTGAATTTGTGCTTACTAATGTAGTATCATATGAGCTGCATTTATCAAGGTTAAAGTGAAATGTGCTAGAGTTATTCAACCCTTTGAAAATTGGTAAGAAGATTATAATAAAGCGGCACTAACTGGGTGCAAAAATTGTTCATGAACAATTAATCCGAAGGAAAAGTCTTCAAATAATCTAACCTCAAAGATACCTTTCGAGTTTTAGGATTGCCATTCTGTTGCTTATTACTGTGAATCTTTTTATACTTTAGGAAGTCAATTTCAATGTCTTGAAAAGTGTCTACAATTATCCGTTTAGTTAATCTTAAATCATGATCAATTGCCCTGCTCTCACTCTTGGCAACCTAAGTTACTCCTTTTATATTGTTATTGAACTGCTACACATTACTGACAATAAGTTACTAAGGTTCTAATATTTGCTTCACAATTTACAGTTTTTTACTGAGTTTGATTTGATGATTAATCTTTTTCTGTTTCTGACCTTCTTTTTTCTTCTCTTTTGTGGATTAGCAGTTACTTGAAGATCCTGTGTATTACGTGTGTGACCTTGTTGCTCCTGGAAAGATGCTATCTGGAAAAGGCACAATGCTAATTCATCTGAATGACATGATCTTCCGTGTTATGAAAGGTTTTTTGTCATTCCATTTGTTCACTTTGCAGTTTTGGTTAACTTTTTTCTTTGATTCAAGCTAGATGGATGAAATAGAGGAGTGTTTCAGGAGTTATTTGTGATAGAAAAGTGCCTCTTAAGCTTAAGGGTAAATTTTACCGCACAACTATAAGACTCGCGATGTTGTATGGTACTGAATGTTTGGCAGTAAAAAGCCAGCAAGAACATAAGATCAGTGTCGCTGATATGAGGATGTTGCGTTAGATGTGTGGCCATACAAGACGAGATAGGATTAGGAATGAATGCATTAAAAAGAAAGTAGGGGTAACACCTATTGTGGAAAGGATGGGAGAATCTTGCCTTAGGTGGTTTGGACATGTAAGGAGAAGCCCCTGTAAGGAGAGTAGATCAGGTGGACGATAGTCCAATAGCTAGAGGTAGAGGGAGACTAAGAAAGATTATAGGTGAAACGATTAAAAAAGATTTAGATTTGAATGACATTATAGAAGACTTGGTTTTTTATAGGGCACAATGGCGCCGTTTGATCCATGGAGCCGACCCCACTTAGTGGGAAAAAGCTTGGTTGTTGTTGTTGTTGTTGTTGTTGTACTTTTCAAGTGTTAGATTAGAGTTGATTCAGTTTTGATTAGGGTTATTGTATACCTTTGTTCTATATGAAGATGTTAAAAACTTTGTAGGGCATGCATCCTCCACCTTGGAGATATGCATGATTTTCTATTAAACTGTCAACTCTTTTATTGTATCTATATCTATATGACTATATTCTATATAATTCAAAGATTTTTTTTGTTTTTTTGAGTTGCATTCTTTAAGTTCTGAGTTGTGAAGCTTTCAAGTTGTTTGAATTCATCAGATCATTTCAATGGTTACAGAACTTCTGTGATGAAAGTCGAGGTAAACATGCAGGCACCAAGGCTTCACTATGTTCATCCCACATGCTTTGAGGCTGGCAAACCTATGGAGTTTGTTGCTTGTGGAAGTAACTTACTGCAACCTAAGTTTCGGTACGAAACTGTCAACCCTTCAATTGCTTACTGTAACTGTGAATATTATCCGGTGAACAAAAAAGTAAATAAAATAAGTTATGGACTGCATGTTGAGCACTCTTATTTATCTCAGCCATTATAACCGCTTCCTGCAATTATCTTGTGGTCAAGGAGATACTGCTTTATGTTGTAGGAGGTGATCATATGAGTTTGGTCATCATGCATTTCCACTGCTTTATTGCTATATATATATCTAGCAATAAAGGAAACTGCATAATCAGCATCCCTTCTGTATCTGTGCATTTGACTCTGGAATCTAAAGTTCCATTATGGCCCCAGAGCATGTGGAAATGCATGCTTAGTGCAGTCTTTCTTTTTTTAACTCTTTTTTGGTGTTACGTTGAGTCTCAATTCTGTTAGCAAACCTTATATAATATTAAACTGATAATGTTTTATACTTTATAGGTTTTCTTATATTTCACCTGTTTTCATATATGCTCATCTTTTAAATGTGTCATCTTTGTAGTGCTGGTTTAATATTCCTCTTTACTTGTCACTTGTATTCCTCTGATTGTGATGAGGTTATTATCATGGCAGGTTTCTTGTTTCTTTTTCTGGAAAGTATCTGAAGTATGAGTATTGTGTTGCATCTACACATAACTGGACCGAAGACAATACTTCTTGTGATTTTGACAATCAGTTATACAAGATACATGTTCCTCATACAAAGCCAAATCTCTTTGGGCCTGCATTTATTGAGGTAGGCATTGACCAGCATTGCCGTTTCCTTGATTATATGTTGACCTGGATATTTAAATTGTACGCTGCTAAGCTTTTGCATTGGGAACACATGGTGCTGACCACAATTACTGCTTGGCGTTTTGAATCTATAACAACAACCAAGCCTTTTTCCACTAGGTGGAACATGTCGCATTTTGAATCTGAATCACTTAAATTCAGATTCAGTAACTTCTGATGCATTTTTTACAATTAAATTTTGGCTGGATGGCGTAATATTTGATAGTTAGTGCTGGAAAATTGCAAACAAATTAGGAACATAGAAATATCTCATGGTCACAGTTGAGTACTTTCAGCTTATGCGCTATGTATTATTTTGGGTGCCATTTTTGTTTGGCAGTTCGTTTTTTATATTTTATGTTTGTTTATTTTTGTGATACATAAATTTCTAGGCATCCGAACTACATCATTTTATGGGTCATACATTGTTGCTCTTGTGCGCATGCATATTTCTTCCCATTATATTTATTTATCATATTCTTTTCCCTTTCTGTAGGTGGAGAATGAGTCTGGTTTATCAAACTTCGTTCCGGTACTCATAGGGGACAAAGAAATTTGCTCTGAAATGAAGACATTGCAGCAAAAACTGGATGTGTCTCTCCTTTCCAAACAATTCCAATCTGCATCTGGTGCTTCTGTCTGCAGCTCATGTGAAGCTTTTGCACTTAGACACACATCATCATTGGACTTACTTTTAGATATAGCTTGGTTGCTTAAGGATCTTACTTCGGAAAATTTTGATAGAGTGATGACAGCTTCACAAGTTAAAAGATATTGTTATTTGTTGGACTTTCTGATATGCAATGACTCAACAATAATTTTGGGGAAAATATTACCGAATTTGATGATCTTGACCAAAAGCATGACATCAAACAATGTGATTAATAGGATAAGTGATGTTGACATGATGGCACTACTGAATTGCATGTATAATGCTAGAGATTTCCTTTATCAGAAACATCAGAAAAGTGGAGGTGGTGTTGTGCATTCAGACATGGAAGGCTTTAAGGTTACTCAGAGTTACTCCCAAGATAGCATGCCATCAGTTGTTCCAATTAACAATCAGGTTAGGACTATTAATTATTTCTCATTTTTTTATTTTGCTAATGATGAATACATTTTCAACTTTTAGATTAAAATGCATTACATTGTTAGTTGATGGACATGTCTTACCATAAAATGGAAAATAAAATGGAGATATCTTGTATTAGGTCAAGTAGTCAACAATATCTGTCATTTCTCAGTCTAAGCAGTTTAAATCTTGTACTTCATACTGGAGGGCAATCAAATGGGTAGACCTCTTGACAGTCTAAAATTTTGAGCAAATTTGGTAACATGAACCCGTGCAATTGAAATGGAGTCAATGGACTTCATTGCTACAAGTTATATGGGGTGCAGTATATTGATTTAGTCATTTCCTTGGCAATTCAACTCCTGGTATATTTGACTTGGTTTATTTAGTGGATACTTATTGTTATGCTGTTTAGTTACATAGTATTTGGCCATAATCTTGATTTGGATTGAGCATGGAATATGGTTTTATTTACGAATGTTAGAATTACTTTTTCTGATGTTAACTTCCCCATCCCCCAGCAGTTGCATATTGTGTATACCTTTATGCTACAGCCTGGAATCACCGTTAAACGAGTATTGTCTCGTAACGTCTGATAGTTTGCAAGATCTAGTGACACTACTATGGCAATTAACATGCATTTCGTACATTAATATTTGTCTTGCAGGGTACTGTGTCAAGAGAAGATGCTAAGTTGGAAGTACTGAGAAGTACAATGTCCAATGACAAAAATGAAAGAATACCTCTTTTGAAGAGGGATATTATAATGAATGTAGAAGAATTGCCTATAAAATCTGGCCGTCGATATCTTGCCAGGGGATTCTTGACATCTCGGCCACCTATTTTTGTGATTGCTTCAGTTACTGTTTGTTTTGGGGTATGTGCAGCCCTCCTCCATCCTGGGAGGGTTGGTAAGTTTGCAGTATCCATTAGAAGGTGCTTGTTTAACTATTCGTAGATTAAACACATTTTTGTACGTATTTATAGCTGGTACATATTTGTTGTACAATAAATAAACTTAGGATTCATTAAATTTGAACTTAATCAAAGGGTGCTGATTTGTGCCTTTCCAATTTGATCTTATGCCTCCTATGGGACCAACAGGTGCTATGCTAATTGTGACAGAAACTAGTAGGTTCATAGTTATAATTTGAAATTCATATGGTCATCGGCTTTTATTTCCATTCGGGAGGTTTTCTCTCTAAGAATGCATATATATATATATATATATATATATATATATATATATATATATGGGACATATCTAGTGAGAGGAGTGATTATTGTGAGAGGGTGAGAGGAATTAATCTTGACCATACAACCATACATAGATGATCAAGATTAAAAGTTATTTAAAGGTTATGTGATCACTTAAAAAAGTCACATACATCTATATTTTAATCTTGACTATTCATGTAAGATCCAATAGTTAAGATTCACTCTTCTCACTCTTTCATAATAAATATTTTTCTCACCTGAGTAAAAATTCTCTATATATATATATAGCACCATATTTTTTATAAGATTTTTATAAAATAAGTTTCTTTTTAAAATGAATAAGTAAGAATATTTATTATTAAATTTTAGTGAGTTAAAATTAGAATGTCTTTTAAATTAAATTAAAAATTAATACATTTTTATTTGTTGATCATAAAGAGATTTTCAATTAGTGAAGTTTTTTCCCATATTTTTATACCAATCTTTAGAAGAAAAAAAATCCTGCAAAAGGGTAAACGACAAACAACCTCAAAGTCCCAAACTACTGAGAACAACCTTGATTATTTTAACTCCTTTTTGGGTTGTTCCCAAGGGAAGCAATTGGCCTATTTTTGTAGCCGCATTGATGCTGTGTTCTCATTTTCAAATGCTGTCAGCGTGCAGGCTAAAAGGAAATTATTTTATGTACATTAAAATATAAATATTATATTTATATTATATATTAATATAAAAAATATTAAATTATAATAAATGTGATTGTAGTATTTTTATGAAATATATAATAATTTTATAAATAAATTAAAAAAATTAAATATATTTTAATTAAACGAATAAAAAAAAAACTAAAATGAGGCAAGAAAAGTTGAAGGCTATGGTACGGTGGCTACGGCCCTTACAAAATGGAGGACTTTGTAACATAGGTTCCAAATTGCATTCCCTTAACAACGACTTGAAGGTAGAAATTATGCTTTTTGGTGAAGTTGGAAAAAGACAGGACTTAAGGATAAAGTTAAGGTGTTGGAGATTGGCTGTGACTAACATGCTCCCTGCTCGTGAGGGAGCATAGATATACCTTTCTTTATAGCCGTTGAATTAGCTAAAATCTCAATCAACGGCAGGAGTGCTTCACTGAGTAATTGCTTATCCGGTGAGATCCATTGTTGATGAGCTCCGCTGTGGTTAGATCACGAATCGTCGTCTTTGTCTCTGGCCAAGTCATCGGTAGCAAGTCAATCGAGGTCTTCGTCATCTTCTTCATTGTTTTAGACTCATGATGGATTTGTCCCCCCCTCCCCCCTTTCACGCTCGCAGTGAAGACTGTCTTACCTTCATCTGGTTCTGTGAGCCTATGATTTCTGATGCAGTTCTCTTCTATTCTCGCCGGTCACCATAAGACCACGATATATTGGCTTCCTATTTCTAGTGTCAATGATTTGAGACACTTGCTGGTGGTGCAATGGATCCATTTGTTTGTTCCTTTTTCTGATTCATCTTAGCTTTATTAGATCAGATAGGAAAATCAATCTCTCTGTTTTGGTTCCAGTTATTACCGAATTGAACTCAATCTAAAAGCGCGATTCTTTGTTCCTCTAATCGGCTTCTGTTGCTATTTCTTTGTTTCAGTTGGATTCGTCCATGAAGGCAAAATGATTTGTTGCTTGAGTTTCTGTAACATTTGTTGATGGAGAATGAGAATGAAATAAGTCAGTCGAGTAGGTGGGTGTGGAGTAAAATAAAGTTTGCAATTTCACTTACTAATTACCGGTCCACAAGCACAGGCAACTTCTAATAGCCAGTAAACTACATGGTGCACCCATGCTCCACAACTCAACAGGGTACCCCATAGAACCAGCCGTTGGAGGGTAAGGGTTTTAGAGAGAAACCTTGAGGATAAGATTATCATATAAATTATTTAGTTCATATGGAAAAATCAGTCGCTGATGACCGTTCATTGCCAGAAAGGTCAGTAATGCCTTGTTAGTTTTGTTCTCTCAAGAAAGAGAGAATTGCAAAGTTCTGTTGTGTGGTCATTTCTCATATGGGACATTTGGCAGTAAGTTATAATAGACCACTTACCAATACCGGTTCCGGTTTTACTGGTGATTTTCAACGTTATCCCATTTCCTTCCAACGTTCCAAGTGGATGGCCTTTTTGCTGTAGCCAGTCTGTTCAATCTACACTCTACAAATACAGCCTTTCAGACTAGTCCCCCTTGTTCTGTAAAGGATGTGAAGTTCCACAAAGTTTTCCTATTATCCAGGTTCAAATAGAATATAGAGTTACTGATTTAGCAAATATTTTGTATTCAAGGCTAAGGATCAAATCCATACAAATGATACCAAATGGACAAAGAAGAATCCTTCTTCTACTAAAAAGGAATATTTTCAAAAAACGAAGTAAGGCCCCTTAAAACTTGGTTGATTTAAAACACAAAAACAAAAATAAAAATGAAAAAAATCATTCGTGCAAGCAAATGCTTTAGAAATAAATCTGGGAAAGAATTTTCTAATATGAAGTTTTCACGTATGAAAAATTCATGTAAAAAAGAAATAAATATAAATATTTTAAATAATAAGACCTTTAAAATTTGTCAGATTTTGTATTATATTTATGTCTTTCATTTCACATGAAAGAATAAAGTTTCTCTTCTTTTTTTTTTTGGTGAGAGAAAAGTATAATGAAAAAATTGAGGTTGAATCTGAAATCTATTATTTCTGTTCACATATATGTAATTTTTTTCTCTTTTATATATTCACTTTTCAAAAGCACTAATAAGGAACAAATACACATTAATTCAAAAATGTTTTTTTGCATGCATTTTTTACATCCTTCAGATGTGAAGAACACATTTATGATAAATAATAATTTTTATATTTGATATAGTGAATTTTAATTAAATCAAGTTAAGAATAATAGAAAAAATTATTACATAAATAATAAAAATTACTATTTATAATTTTATTAATTATTATATTTTTAATTTATGTTAAAAAATATATTTCAACAAGTGATTAATACTATTAAAATAAATGATAATTTTATATAAAATTTAATAAATTTTAATTTTAATTAATTATGTATAATAAAATAAAATTATTATATAAATAATTAAAATTATTATTTATTATTTTAATGATAATAATTATATTCTATAGATATAAAAAAATGAATGTCAAAAGTGAGTATATAAATAATGTGACTGACATTAATTAGAGAAAGGACATGAATCAGGTGCATATAATAAAAGAAGAAAAACGTAGGCCATGTCCAAGGATAGAGGGATTAGGTGGGGCACCAACCAACTCACACCGTATCGCATTATTGTACTACGACTACGATTGGTTACGGATACGAAGCATAGGATCCACCTCACTTCACACTGTGTTTGGAGCAACGTCTCAATCCTATGCTGTCCCTTGGTTTGGTTTCTTTTTGTTTGGTCACCCGTGTATTAACACCACAGCTAGCTAATAAAGTAATAATGTCCATTTACAAATAAGGTAATCAGTGTCAGCTTTTTTTAAAAATTTTATTGTTAAAATTGAGGCCTATGAGCTATATGTTTTAGTTTAATATATGAATATTAAGCTACAGTCATAAATAATTAGGATTACGATTGAATTTCGATCTACTATTTGTCCAATTATTTATTATCGTATCTAATTCTAACTAACTTTTTCAAATTTCTTCCTTTTATATAAGGATTTATTTAACGAATATCTAAAAGATACTTATTAAGTAATTTAAAAATATAAAATTAAAAATAAAATATTTAATATATTAAAAATTTAAAATATTTTTTTATTTAATATATTTTAATTTTTTAATTTTTTAATAAGTATCCTTACTCTTTAAGATATTGTTAGTGAACTACTTATACACTTTGATATTCAATATACTTAGCTTATCGATTACCTAATTGGAGGGCTATGATTCGATATGTCTTAATAGGCTAAGTCTAACATCTTACTAGTAACCTGCTACCTAAGGTCGTAGAAATCTCTTCCTCTATATAAGTAAACAATTGAGGATACTTTAGGTTAGTTTACCTTTTTTGACTTTTACCTTTTTTGACTTTATTTTTTTTTTCTCTTTCGACTTTGAGACTAACTTGAGCATCGCCTCACCCTTGAACTGATAAGGAGAACTCAAAATATTGAAAAGATCTACATTCAATGAGCAATTGACAACACATCTTGACCCAAAACGTTAAGACATTAAGTTTATGAGTCTTTTTTATTTATATAATCTTTAACTTGTTCATTTCTTTATAATGTGGGACTTTTTCTCTCACATCTAACTCACATTTGAAATGCTTAACAATCTCTCCCTCAAATATAAGTCATTCACACACAATCACTCCCTTTCAAGTAGAAGTCTTTCAAGTATTTGACAGTGTCACCAATAGCTCAGTCTGCATCCAAGAGCCTCATCTCTTCCATATTTGATCACAACGCTCTTCTTCATACTTTTCCCATATCTAACTCACACTTAAAATGTCTAACAATCTCTCCCTCAAGTATAAGTCCTTCACACACGGTTACTCCCCTTCAACGCTTTTCTTCATACTTTTCTCACATCTAACTCACACTTAAAATGTCTAACAATTTCTCCCTCAAGTATAAGTCATTCACACACGGTTACTCCCCTTCAAGGGGAAGCCTTTCGAGTATTTAACAGTGTCACCAAAAGCTCAGCCCGTATCCAAGAGTCTTATCTCCTTCAGCTCTTCTTTATACTTATACCGCCATCGTCCATCATCTACAATAGAACATGCCGCCTAGATCCACCAACCACTGTTGTCCACGCCAATACTTGTTTTGAGTATTTGACAGTATCACCAAGAGTTCAGCTCGTATCCAAGAGTCTCATCTCCTTCAGATTGGGTCACAAATGCTCTTTTTTATACTTATACCGCCATCGTCCATCATCTACAATAGAACATGCCGCCTAGATCCACCAACCACTACTGTCCACACCAATACTCGTCTCAGTTAAATCATCGGCTCTAATGCCACTTGTTAGGATTAGGAAGAGTCCAAAACACGGGGGAGATCTATATCCAATGGGCTAAGCGAAGATCCATATTAGTGAGCTTGACACTACATATTGGCCTAAAATCTTAAGACATTAGGTCTATGAGTCTTTTTCACTTATATAACATTCAACTTGTTAATTTCTTTCCAATATGAGACTTCTTCTCTCACATTTAACTTACATTTGAAATGCCCAACAACTTGGACTTTTATTCCCATCCCTGCGACCTCGCTTGTATGATCAACATGTTTGAACTTCGAAGATATCACTCTTGAATTCTTCCATATCATTCCTCATGAGGGAGTTGTTATTTCCAACATTAATTAATTATCAAGAAATTTTAGTTGCACATATAAAATTTATTACATACCAGGTAGAGAGATTTTGTTGGTTTAGTGTCTCAATAGTTATTAGTAAGAGATTCTCAAGTGCTTCCAGAATAAGAGAAATATCTTACTTTGTATCATTCAATTATAACAAATTATTTATGATATTAAAAATGTAGTTAAAGTAAGAAACAATAACAACATACAGAACTAATGTGACACACATTCAATTATATATAGAACAAGAGAAATTTCTTGCTTCAAGAACATTTAAGAATTTCTCTTAGTTACTTACTATCTTACCAACAAAATTTTCCACCTCAGCATATGTAATGTATATATACAACTAACATTTCTCTTATCTCCACCATGTTATTGCAACGACCTAGTCATAGCTTCTTCATTATTTCTAACATGGATGCCTCAATGATTGGTAGTAGTTATTGCTAGCTAACTATTGTCCTACCCTGATCATTAAAGGGAACTTTTAACAAAGACCCTAGAATCATATCTGTCGACTGGTTTGTGTCTAAAAAGATGGTAGAAGAAGAGGATGAAGATCATTGAGAAATCTTCCATATCATTTTGTAAAGTAAAGCTTTAAGCCACAACATATAAGAATTTTCCAGTGCGATGCCTCTAACTTCTCATGATCGAGCTTAATTTCCTATCATCATGATCTAGTTTGCCGCAGCAATGACAGACAATCTTTCATAACTAAGATTAACTTGGAGACTTCAAATGGACCTATAGCTTTTAGCTTAAGATTGTGAGGTTTAGTGACTGTGAGATTCTAACTTAAAACTAATTGATATCAAATGAAGTGGTCCAACAAGTATATAAACCGCATCCGAAAGATTGAGACAGATAATGTGAGACTCTAACAGTGACCATAAAACTTGCCCTTTCAAAAAAGTTCTCTTGTGAATCATTTATGCCTAAAATGGCAAGACTAGTACACTGACCCAAACTTGCAGCAAGCTTAGAAGCCATTTCCTCATTATGGACCAATCTTTATGCAGAATTGGAGTAGAGCAAAAGTTGAATTTTTTCAGCATGCGATGTATTATAAAAATTGTGTTAATGTATTCATAAGTTAGTTTAACATTTAGTTTGTAATGTGAAACATCAAATTACCCAACTAGGACTTAATCCTGAGAGGATAAGATAATCCAAAAATAATATGCTAAAATCAGGATTTCTTTTTTTAAAAAAATTAAAGTTTTATTTTTTATAATTTCCATTCATTTGTAATTTAGTCTCTATAGTTTTTTTTTCTTTTTAAATCAGTTCTCATACTTACAAATGTTTCTAAAATAATTCTTACAATAAGTTTTCATTATAACACTGTCAAGTTAGTTTTTATTGGATATTTTACATAAAAAAAATTAGCATCTAAAGGACCTACTAGGCAAATGAGTTCAAAAAAAAATGATCACCTACTAGAATGAAGGAGCATCTTCTAGACGTTTTTACATAAAAAAGAAACATCTAAAAAAGTCTTTACTAGATAAAGAAATAGTGAAACATTGTGTTAGCCAACTAACAATATCATAATAGAAGTAAATGACAAGAACAATTTTAAAATTTTTTATAAGTGTGATGACTGATTTGAAAAGAGAAGAAATGTAAAGACTAAATTAAAGATAAATATAAATTATAGGGACCAAATAATATGTTACTTTTTTGCATTTATCTTTTATCATACATAAATATCAACTTATAATAAAAAAAATCATGAAATCCTAGTTAATGAGTAATTATTTACAATATTTTCTATAAACAATTATTTAACATTTTAAAAATCTTATATTTTATATTAGAACAATATGTTTTACCACTTTCGAGAATGTTTTACTTAATCATCACCTCCGATTCGAAATTGCATAATTAATTGGTCAAAACTAAGAACAATGTGTTTTATTTTTAAACAAAAATAAATTAACAAAGGAAATGCCCAAGTATTTTTCCCTATGGATCATACTACGGATAGCGGATTTATTAAGCTCAAGGAGCCAGGCTTCCTTCAATTGCATTGTAAGATTTTTTATTTAAATAAAATAAAAACTAAAATAAAAAACTTAATATCTTAAGATAGTTATCAAATCCCCCGTGCTATTAAAAGGGTGAGTTTAATATGGACCTCGTTAAATGAGGTTCATGGATGAACCTTTTAATTTAAACTGTTAGATGAGTAGAAAAATAAATAGATGATAGTGATCAATTACTTACAACATGGTAAATAGGTAAGTAAAAGAAATTTAATATTATAAATTGATACATCAAAAATATTATTTTACAAAACAAATAATTGCAAAGAAGTCCAGTCATTTTTCATCTTTTTCCCTGTTGGATTCATTACCCAACATTCCACCAACCCTCGCTGGAGAAGAACACATGTTCCTCTGTTACCACTACCATATACCTTCCTTTAGGGTTCAGCTTGACAACGCAGCGAGATTAGGTGGAGCTCTAGCCGGCGACTTGGAGCAACTTGGCTCGGACGATGTGGTGGAGCAGAGGTGTCTCGCGCGGCTAGGTGCGGATCTGGGTCTGCTGCTACAGCTTAGGCATACGCGCGCAAGGATGACGAAGGTGATGCTGCTCGCGGTGGTCTACGGCGAGCTCGTGGTGCGGCGTGACGAGGTGGTCGCGGATCTGCAGGTGCAAGCAGCTACGTCTGAGATGCAACTTGGTGGGTCGTCTCTTCCCAGATCCGCGTTGCGCCTCTACCCAGATCTCACGGCTACGGTGGCTCTGTTTCATGGATTTGGGGGCAAAGACGACTAGGGGCGTGGTTGGTGTAATGGCTGCTCCTAGCGGTTCTGTCGAAGTCAGAGGTTGATTCCTATCAAGAAAAGACAGTGATGATACCAGTGTGGCAATTGCTACAACAACTAAGAACACTCGTGTAAGGAATCAAGCTCTACAAATGGAGGAATTGTTGTTCTAGATTTATTCAAAAGGAACGATTTTGATTCATTTTTCTGGCTTTAGATGATGATTTATGATCAGGGATTTCAAACTAACTTGGTTAAGTGATAATTTATGTTTCTTTGATTCATTCTGACTTGTGAAAGAAATTAAAAAATTATTGTCTTATGCGTTGGATCTTCACATAGGAGAGAGAGTTAGATCTATGGTTGAGTGATGTGTTTATTGTTATGATTTGTTTATGTGATTTGTTTGTTGTGATCGAATATAGAAAACAATTAATTAAAAGTTAAAATTAGATCATTTCTCTCATGCCATAGAAGAGATGAAAGTTAAAAAAATATATTGGATATTTAGTCTCTTGAAGCTTATACATCAACTCAATTAAAAGATTGAAAACTATTGAGGTGAAAATATCAATAGTTAAAGGGTCTAAGAATAACGAAGAATTTTTTCTTTTCTACAATATGAAAATACATAGAGTGAAAGGATATAAACATAATATATAATTTATCTTTTGTTATAAATATCATAAACTTATTATCAAAGATAAAATCAAAAATCCATCACTAAACCTTTGAAGAAAAGGTTCATATTAAAATAACCCCTATCAAAAAGCGGGGACGTTAACATTTTCCTTTCCCTATAACAACAAAATGATGGGTGTCATAGAAATCTACAAATTATATGTACACTCAAAAAAAAAAAAAAAGGACTCGTATCGGGAATTTAATATAAGAAAATGTTTTTTATATTATTAAATTTAACATTTTGTATAAACATCAACTACTAATGTAAGTATAGGTAGATATTAAAGTATACTATATTTTAAAATGAAATAGACATATTGTATGTATGTGAAAAATATATCAGTTAAATTTTAAATTTACAAATAACATAATTATTAATAAAAGGAAAAAAAAAGAAAAGAAACGCAGAGACGCCATAAAAAGATCAGGAAGTGCAAATTCAATGGCCCTCTTCTACGTCGAAGTACTCCTCTTTCTTCTTTTTTTTTTTGGGTAAATCTCCTCTTTTATTTGTTAATTTATGTAAGGAAAACACAATGATTCACATACAGCTATAACTCTTGATTTATTTTGGTAGGTTTGATCTGAAATCTGTCTTTTATCCAAAAATTTGCTCTCAAGATAATATTATTTTTTTAATCTCGTTATTCGCTTAACTAAAATATGTTTAATTTTATTTAATTTATTAATAAAATTATTATATATACTACAAAAATATTATAATTATATATAATATAATTTAATATATTTTTTACATTAATATATAATATATATATTTTAATATACATAAAACATTTCTTTTATTTTCTTAACATTCAGAATTTTGAAGTCTTAAATGGTAGTTGTGAAACCAAATCTGACAACCCACGGGCATTGGGGTATGGCCATATGGTATGGGATACATTGATAAGGCTTCTTTGCTGTCCGTCAAACAGAAGAAAGGGTTAGAAAAATTTATAAGCTTTATTATAGGTAAATTTTTACTTTAGTCTTTAAAATTATATGTATAAGTTATATTTATTTTTAAAATATAAAAAAATTTATTTTAGTCTCTAAAATATTAATCTATACAGTCAGTTTGATCCTTTAAATTTTATTATATTAGTCTTCAACAACGACTAAATTGACCATACTGATTGATATTTCAGATATTAAAATAGAATTTTTTATATTTTAAGAATAAATGTGATTGATACATATAATTTTAGAGATCAAAATAAAAATTTATTCCTTTATTATATAACTGTTTATGTAAGTTGTTGTTGTTTCTTTTTCCACTCTTTACTTGTTACCACAAAATCTAGTGTGAGAAATTCAGTGTTTATAGTCCATTATTACCTGTTAGTTTGTTAGGTTAGTTTATTAGTTAGTTCTTGGTTTTGTTAATTTAACCATGTATATGATACTATTTGTTACTCTAGTTACTTTGAGAATTTCTCTAATATTTGTGTACTAGGTATATTATCAATTTTAATGATTCTGTTTAATTTTTTTAAAATAAAAAAATGATTAATTGCGTAGCCTCCAATGGAACAGGTTCATGGATCATTCCCCTTCAATATGGATCCCTGAGTTAAAGGTCCATTTACAATCCTTCTTTTATAGACCGTTGGATTTGTTAAAAATAAAATAGATGGTTAAAAATAATTATTGATTACCTATTGATCAGGTAAACAATAAAAAGTGAGATATTTGAAAATAACCCTTATTAGAAGTGAAATTACTATAACAACTCCTCCCTCCCTGTAGCTCCTAGTGCTTGAAGACCAAACTGCACCATCAATCGAACCACCCAGCAACTACCGCACCTCACCTGAAGCTGCTCCGAGTGGCAGTGAAGGCTGGTGACTCGCAGTCTGAGTTGTGGGTCTGACAGCTGGCGTCTTCGGGCGGTGGAGGCTGGTTGGGTGCATCTCGGTCGGTGAAGGTGGAGCGTGTGGGACAGGCAGCAGAGCAAAGGTCACAGGTTGCATAGCCGAGTTTGGTGGTGCGGTGGCTATGGTGCGACAGAGGTGGTGCGCGACAGATCTGGGTCGCGAGTACAGGGGGAGTGCGGTGGCTTGCGGGTGGTGTGGGTGAACAAGTTGTTGAATGAGGGTCGCGAGGGCTGGTGGCATTCGATGGCTTGCGCAGTGGTGCGCGTTCAGGGTACTTGGCTCGTGCAGAGATGACGACGGAGCTCGTGGATCTGGGAGACAGTATGCGACTGGGCATGGTCACTTTTGCGTGACGAGGTGGTTGCAGATTTGTGTCGCGCATCGTGATGGACGGCGCACGGTGCTTAGACGACGACATTGGGCTTGCTGGGACCGAGGTTGGGTGGAGGACCACTAAATCCTATGGTTTGTGGCGGAGGACGCTTCTGAACAGCTTATCGTACGAATCTGTGTGGTGGTGGTGCAGTTGGGTTCGGTGGGTTGCTGGTGACGATGGCAAAGATGTTGGTCGCGCTTGAGTGTTCAGGTGGTTTGGGTGACAGAGGCGTGGTGGAACTGCCAGAGGCGGAGAGGGAGTTCCTGGAGTTATTTTTTTTGAAATTCAATTACTTGAAGGGTACAAAAGTAATAAAAAATTGTCCCTTTCAACAAAATTATAAAACCTATTAGAATGGGTAAAGTCAAAGGTCCATAAATGAACCTTTGACTGGAGGGTCCATTTTAAAACAACCTGTGAATGTGGTTCATGACCACACGGCTCGAGTCTTTTTCCAGCGAGAGTTTGTGTAGCTTTTTGTTGTTTGTTTGTTTTGGGTGGATGTTCTACCCGTTGTTTGCAATGGGTCCCATTTGGATACTGGTCATAAGAGCTTATATGAGCTTATCTATTAGATTAAGTATTTATATGGTCATTTCTAATATATACTTGACTTAGATCAAGTAATGAAAACTTGTTAAGCAAGTTTTTTTTTAATTTTATATTTTTTTTACACATTACCACCATTATTATCGTCGGTTGGTCACCGTGTGTGGCTTGCCGGCCACCATACGCCGTCGGCCAACAACCATCCGCCGCCATCGACCACCTCCAATTTTTTTTTAGGTTATATAACTATATAAATATTATCAGTTAAAATCTAAAAGATTTTCAGTATGTACAATTATGGTTGTAGGGAAAAATATTATTTTTTAAATATTATCAGTATGTAAATATTATCGCTAAAATTTAGTAATATTTTTTACCAGCTTAAAATCGATAATATTACTAGTTAAAAAATATTTTTTTCAAAAACCCTTTCATAATCATACGAAGAAAACTATATTATCATACAAATATTATCGCTTAAAATTTATAAATTTTCAACGTGGGTAATTATTTATAAAAAATATAAGAATTGATATAATTTTAATTAGTATTATTTATACAATTATAAAACTTTAAAAAATAAACAATAGCTATAGGAGACCAGAGTTGGCCGACGGACAATAGTCGGAGTTGGCCGCAGATAGTGGCCAAAGTTGATCGATGAACGATGGCCGAAATTAGCAGGCAGTTGGCGGCAAGTGACAGCTGCCGATGCAGGGCGGCAAGTGACATATGTTGGCGATGGGTGGGTAACAGAAATGATTAAAAAAAAAATAACCTGCAACAAAAAAAAATTATTATTACAAATAAAATCAAAGGTATAATACACTTAAACATAAGGAGATGTAGCATAACATCCGGTACACTTATATTACTTTTTAGTGAATGTTTGGCTAAACTTATTGCATTAGCTTTTGTTTTTGTAAAAGCTCTTAAAAGAGCTCTTAAAGAAGCTAAAAGTCCGAGCTTCTTAAAAAAAAAAAAAAACTCAAAATGCTTTTCCGGAAGCTGTGCAATTAAATGTTTTGGACAAAAATAACCTCATAAAAGTTTCAAAATTACAATCCATGTCTATTTCATTTTCAACCCCAAAAACTCTGAAGATGGCTCACGGAGAGAACACGCCATCGCAGTCGCACTTCGAAGGTTGAAGAACGCCGTGAACGCCATTGCGCCGTGAGCGCCGTCGCCGTTCTCCACCTCCTCTGTAGTCGTCATCGCCACCGTTCCATCACTGTCTCTGTCAGGCATCTTCCTAGAACCATGGTGCTTTGGATTGGTTGGGTTTTTGAGATTTAGGTATAATAGGATCCCAAAAATTGATTGGGTTATAATTGGTTGGGTTTTGCTGTTTCTTATGGCTTCTTCCTTGAGTTTTCCTTACTCGGATTCAGAGCTGGCCTTTTGGTTATGTGCTGATAGAATTGTTGATCTCCTACTGTTTGATGTAAATCCTGAGTCAAGGGCTTCCTCTAAACTATGGGTGATGAGTAAACTGTTGCTTGCTCTTTGATTTTTAAACGGTTGAATTTCTAAGCATGTGTTTGAATGTTTTTTTTATTAATGGAATGAAACGGAATAAGTGAGGATGAATCGGAAAGAAAAGAAAAAAAATGAAAAATAATTTCTCCCTCTTTATTTAGAAGATTTATTAACTAACTAACACGCGTTTTCCCATTTCACCTCAATTTTGAGAGGAGAACAAAATTGAAGCGATTGAATCGAGAGAGGAGAATGATTATAACGATTCTCCTTTGTTGTCTATTCCATTCTTATGTATTTTAAAACTTTTAAATATAAAAAATTATTTTTATTCCTCTCATTTCATTTCTATTCCTCTCTTTACCTATTATCTAAACATATTATTAAAAAAAAATGCTATTAGGGAAATGGTGTTATTATTTATTTATGCTGTGTTATGATTTTTCATTATCCTTCATTGAATCTCAGTAGAAATGTAGCAAAAAATTCTGAGTGTAAAAGAAATTAAGGGCTTGAAATTAAGTGAAAATGTTATCAGAACATGTTTTCTTTATTAAATATTTTTCATTATACTTTTCTTGAATTTTGTTTGGTACCTAAAAAGTGCTTGAATTTTTTTTCCATATAATGATAATAATTTTAAAGAAAAATTTATTCTAAAAATAAATGCATTTATAAGATACCTTAAACATAAAAAATAAAATAAAATGAGAGTAAAGTCAAATAGTACTGATTATTTTATTTCAAAATTATTTCTTAGTCAAGTTAAAAAAAATCATTTCTAAGCATTTTTTGGTACCAAACAAAAGTCAAGAAAAATATATAAAGATAATCATTTCAAATGAAAACTTATTTTAAAAATAAGTTTATTTATAAGATACATTAAACATAAACAAAAATAAGAGCAAAGTCAAATAAAGATTTTTATTGTTAATTTTTATTAGTATTAAAATATTTTAAGGTTTAAATTAATAAGTTTTTCAAAAATATGAAAAGGATTTTTTTTTCATAAAAACATGTCCTTTTTAGTAATTTTAATCAAATAGAAGTGCTTATAAAATTACATCCAAATACTACTTATCATTTAGATAAATATTTATGTAAATCTCATCCAAACGCAAAATAATTTATTTAACAATAACTTTTGAGAGAATAATTTTTATAAAAAAATCTTCTTATGTAAGTGTTTATTGAAATTGTTTATCCAAATAGACGCATAATTTATATTATTTAATGAAAGAGATTGCTTCCTTTTGGTCTTGAACTTTTGTTTTCCATTTTTGTCATTTATTTTATTTAGAGATAATTCAAACAAAAATTAAAAATTGTTAAAAACGGCTAAAAAAGCATCATGCTATTAAAATGATAAAATTATACTCAATTAACTACTTATTTTTTATTACTAAAAATTGTTTTACATCTTTCATCTCTTTCTTTTAGGTCTCTCATCTCTTACTCTTAACATTTTCTATTAAGAGAAAAATTTGCAAATAATTTATGATTTATACAACAACAATAATATATAGTAAGATTGACTTAAGTTTGAGAGATGTATTAATGACTTGAGTTTATTAAATATAATTAATAATTGTTGAAGTAATCAATATATGCATGCATATATACTTGAATTTAATAAATGTTATTGATGATTCTTTAAATATTATTTGTATACTATGTAATTAAACAAAACAATAATAATTTTACTACTTACCTCTTAAATCACATCTTAGTTTGAATCAATGATAAATTTGAAAATTGTGTTATGAATAAAGAATTATGTTAGACTCCTAAAGTGTTCAACTATTATTTCTATTTTGTTAAAAGATGATGAGAGAATGAAAGGAAAAATGATAAGAAATGAATATTCTCCTTATTTAAGAGTTTAAAAATTTATGTAAAAATAAGTGTTTAAGATATAAGAATAAGAAGGGAATGTAAGGGAAATTATATCCCTTTAATACGAGTATAAAATTTAACAAATTTTGTTGGATTTTGACAAATTTGAAATACATATTATGAGTTAAAAATTATGTTAAACTCCTAAAATGCCTAAACATTGTGTCTATTTTAATGAGAGGTAACTAGAGAATAGAAGGAAAAATGATAACAAAAGAATATTCTCCTTATTTAAGAGTTTGAGAATTTTTGTAAACATAAGAGATTTAAGATATAAGAACGAGAAGGGAATGTGAAGAAAACTATATCCCTTTAATACAATTATAAAATTATAACAAAATTTGTTGGGTTTGATATTTTTTTATTGAACACTAACACAAATTTAGAGCATGTATTATGACTCAATTATTTTTCAAAAATAGGTAAATGTAATTTATTTTGTTTTTTTTTCAGGTTTAAGGTTTTTTATTATTTAAATATATATTAATACTATTAACAAGATAAAAGAAAAATATATAATATGTAGAAAAAAATTTATAAATTAAAGTGTCAAAAAAAATTTTAGTATTATATTTATGGATATGTATAATAATCTAAATAAGCCCAATCAATTTAATATTGTTATTCATAAACTTTAAATGATTAACACTATAAAGATTATATGTATTATAAACTTGTGTGCAGGTATGAAAAAAAGAGTTTAAAAGAAAAAAAAATAAAGCAAATTTGAGTACTCTATTAACTGAAGTGCATACTAATTTAAATAAGATAAGTCAATTTAATATTATTGTTCATAAACTTAGGATGATGATTCCTATAAGAATAGAACATTATATATATTACAAATCCGTGCATTGCATGAATATGAAATCTAGTAATAAGTAGTTAATAGCTTAATAATTATGACTTTTGCATTTTGCTTTTAACTTTCTTATCATTGATGTATCCTAAATTAATCTCAAGTTATATATTAAAACATCAAACGTTGTTGTTGCTAAAAGGTCTTCTTAAAAATTATCTTTTTCTGAGTTTGAATTTTGATTCTCTCCTTAAAAATACATTTTGTTTACCATTGCATTCAACTCTTGTTTGTTATATATTAAAACATTTGATTTTCAGAAAAACAAAGGACATAATTGCTCATTTTTAAACAAAGAACATATATATATATATATATATATATATATATATATGAAATCATTTTTAAATTGTCTTCTGGTATAATTAAATTTGTTTTTAAATTGTGTGCTTTCTTTTTTAGTTCTAGTGAGTTAATATTTTTTTTATTGCGGTTAGGTGGTATTCAAACTAATTTGTACACATCTCGATTAATCTACTTTTTTGATCTGTTCAAAAATAGTATTTACATCAAAATTAATAAATTCACAATAATATTTTTTTATGATTTAATTCTAAAAAATTAACATAATTAAAATTTGAATATGTAATCGTACAATTACTTATATATTACATACTCACCAATTGCGATGCTAACCTTGGGGTTTAGTGAGTTAACATTTGCTAATTAGGAAAGGGTAATTTGAACCTTATTTCTCACGTTTGATGGAAAGTCAGGTTTATATGTTAATAATTTCTATATAATAAGGATCTTAAGAATTCATAATTTTTGTATATTCATATCATTAAATAAGATGTATTAACATTTATCCATGATGAGAATTGGTTATTCAATATACAGATTTGATGAAGGTAGAAAATTATTTCTCTCTCTTCTCCGTCTCTTCTCTACGTTCTTTCTTTCTTGATGGCAAACATAAAACGTAAACTATAAGAGAGGAAGAGAGGACAGATTTCTATTTATTTTTCTCCATTCTTTTAACAATTGCTCCCATCAAGCATTTATACATGTTAAGAAACCTCTTCCTAACCATCATCAACCAATTATCATTTAGTCCTTACTTATTTATTAAATCACATAATTTACCAAAGAAACCTTTTTTTAGCTTCTTCAAGAAGCATTCCATTAGCTTCTTCAAGAAGCCTTCCACTAGCTTCTTTAAGAAGCCTTATATATATATGAGACATTTCTTACATTCTCCCACTTGGCTTATATGACAAAGTATCATTTCATGATTTAATAAAATATCAATCATAATGCATATAAACAAGGCTAAAAGTTTCATACATTGGTTGCATCATAAGTCATAATTAAGAATAAGAATTAATGAGAGTCATAACGGTTGTATATCATTAAATCGACATAGTTCCTTCCATGTACTACTCTATTAGCCTTCTTCCTAACATGTCACTTTAATGGGAAGTACATAATATGTCCAACAATAATGTCTTCATCAAAGACATATCCTATTTTCAATATTATCATTCATACATGTACACATAAGTTTAAAAATAGAAAAATTCAGAAACTTATACATTAATGAGCTCAGAGTGTCAAATATAAAACGATAATGTTCATCTTTCACTAGTAAACATAATGCCCATACTTTTAACATGACCAATAAATGTTTTGGGCGGTAATATTTTGTTAAAGGATCAGTAATCATAAGATCAGTGCTAATATGTTCTATTGATACCCTATGTTTCTGAACTTCTTATTTAACGGTAAAGTATTTCAATTCTATATGTTTAGCATCTTTGGAATATTTGTTGTTTTTAAAAAAGAAGACAACTGCGGAATTATCACTGTAAATTTTCAGCGGCCTAACAATATTGTCGACTATTTCAAGCCCTGAAATAAAATTCCATAGCCATTTAGCCTGAACCATGGCCTCAAAGCATGCCACAAATTCAGCTTCCATAGTGGATGCAACAATGATAGACTGCTTCACACTTTTCCATGAGATAGCTCATCCAGCTAAAAGATACAGATAACCAAAAATAGATCTTTTTGTATCTACACAACCAGCAAAATCTGAATCTGAATATCCGATCACTTCAAGATGATCATACCTCCTATAAGTAAGCATATGATCTTTCGTTCCTTGCAGATATCTCAGAACTTTCTTTGCAGCTTTCCAATGATCTAAACTAGGATTACTCTGATATTTTCCCAACATTCCAACTGCAAAGCTAATATCTGGTCAGGTACAAGTCTGAGCATACATTAAACTCCCAACAACAGATGCATACGAAATTGCTTCCATCTGTTTCCATTCCATATCATTTTTTGAACATTGCATGAGACTAAATTTGTCTCCTTTCTAAATTGGAATCGGAGATGCTAAACACTTTTCCATTCTGAATCTCTCTAACACTTTATTTATATATGCTTTCTGAGACAAACTCAGCAATCCTTGTGATCTATCACGGAATATCTCTATCCCAACCATATAGGTTGCCTTACCCATATCTTTCATTTCAAAGTTATTAGAGAGAAAATTCTCTGTCTCACTTAATAGACTAAGATCATTAGTTGCAAGCAAGATGTCATCAACATACAGACTCAAAAAGATAAATTTACTTCCACTGACCTTCAGATACATACACCGATCAACAGTGTTTTCCTTAAATCCAAAAGATACAATAGTATTATTGAACTTGAGATACCATTATCGGGAAGCTTGTTTAAGTCTGTATATTGACTTCTTAAGTTTACACATCATATGTTCTTTCCCTTCTTCTATGAACCCCATTGGTTGGTCCATATAAACCTCTTCATCCAAATTCTCATTTAGAAAGATAGTTTCACATCCATTTGGTGTAATTCTAGATCGTAATAGGCCACCAATGTCATGATAATTCTGAGAGAATCTTTCTTAGAAACCGGTGAAAAGGTCTCCTTATAGTCAATGCCATCTTTCTGAGTAAACCCTTTTGCAACTAGTCTAGCCTTGTAACGTTCTAAGTTACCATTAGAGTCATATTTGGTCTTAAAGACCCACTTGCAACCAACTCGTTTACAGTCTTCTGGTAACTCAACAAGGTCCCAAACCTCATTCTGTTCCATAGATTTTAACTCATCTTTCATAAAATCTAACCATTTATCAGCATTATCATTATTCATGACTTGTGAAAACGTAAGTGGGTCATTCTCTATTCATAAGTCAACTTCAGACTCTTGTAAAAATACCACATAATCATCAGAAATAGCTGATCTCCTTTCTCTTTGAGATCTTCTTAATGCTATTTGTTGTGGTTCTTCTACTATAGGCTTATTTACTACAACTTCATTGTGAGTAATAGGATCATTGATTTGTTGTTCTTTATTATTGTTAATCGGTTCAACAACTTGAGGAACAACAACTTTATTAGAGATACAAGTCAAAGGAACTTGTACTCTCAATTCTTGAATCTCCACCTTACGTGGTATTTCACTCCCACTAAGTTCATCATTCTCAATGAACCTTCCCAGTTTCAATAATCCTTGTAGTATGGTTAGGACAATAAAATTTATACCCTTTTGACTTTTCTGGATAACCAATGAAATAACCATTGATTGTTCTTGCATCCAGTTTCTTTTCTTGTGGATTGTAATATCTAATTTCTGCTTGGAAACTCCAAACATGCAGGTGCCTTAAACTAGGTTTCCTCTCAGTCCACAACTCAAAAAGAGTCTTTGGAACTGCTTTACTAGGAAGCCTATTCAACAAATACATAGCAGTCTTTAAGCATAAGTTCACAATGAAATGGGTAAAGAAGAATTACTTAACATACTTCTAACCATATCTAGTAAGGTTCTATTTTACCTTTCTGATACACCATTTTACTGTGGTGTACTTGGCATTGTGTATTGAGTACACATATCACGTTTTTCAAGGAATTTAGCGAATGGACCTAGACGTTGTCCACTTTCATCATATCTTCTATAGTACTCACCACCTCTATCAGACTTGACAATTTTCACTTTTCTGTCTAATTGTCTTTCTACCTCATCAATATAAATCTCTAAGGCATTTACAGCCTGAGATTTCTCATGCAGCAAATAGACATAACCATAACATGAATAATCATCAATGAGGTGATAAAATATCTTTCTTTATTGAAAGAATTAACATCAAAAGGTCCACAAATATCAGTGTGTGTAATTTCAATAAGCTGAGTACTTCTCGTGACTCATTTCTTTGTGTGTTTTGTTTGTTTACCTTTAATACAATCCACACATACATTCAGATTAGTAAATCTAAATCCAGAAGGATTTAATTCTTTATTAATCTTTCAATTCTTTCATTGGAAACATGTCTTGAACGTTTATGCCACAAGTAAGCAGAGCGTTCATTAACTAAACCACATTTAGTACCAACATTATGATGCAAAGTTAAGAGCATTTTAACATAAAAATTATCAAAATTTAACTTATATAATCCATCACATAACATACCATTACTAATCATGTAGTTATGTTTATATAAATTGAAACTATCACTACCAAATTTAAAAGGGTAGCCAGCTTTATCAAGTTTGGATAATGAAACTAAATTCCTATATATACTAGGTACATAAAGAGTTTCATATAAATCCAAATGATGTCCAGTGTCGAGGATTAAGCGATACGTCCCGACAGCTTCCACTAGAGCTCTCATTCTATTGCTCATAAAGAGAAACTTTTCATTTGGTCTTGTGGTTTTGGTTGTAAGGAATCTCTGCATCATATTAGAAACATGAGTTGTACAACCAGAATCAATCTACCAAGTATTATAATGAACTTCAGCTAAATTTGATTCGAAACATACATAAGCACTAGGTTTACCTTTCTTTTCGAAGCAAGCCTTACGTCTTGGACAATCTTTTTGGAAATACCTAATTTTTTTATAGAAATAATATATGTTTTCATTCGGTTTCTTTTTGTGGATTTGAGAGGAAGAGACCTCATTGATCTTTAGAAGTCCTTTTCTTTTCTTGTCATGTTTCTTACTAGCTTTCTTTTCAGCTCCTTGATGGTTAACATAATTGATTGAATGACTTCCTTGATTCTTGAGTCTGGTTTCCTCCTGAACTAGCATACTGTGCAATTCATGCACATTCTATTTGTCTTTCATAGTGTTATAGTTCATTTGGAAAAGACCATACTCAAACGGTAATGAGTTCAAGATGAACTGGACAAGGAAATTTTTATCCACATTCATTCCCAATGACTTAAGCCTTGCTGCAATATTTGTCATCTCAATGACATGCTTATGCATAGTACGAGAAGCATCAAATTTCATGGCGGTCAATGTACTCATCAGTGTCCCAACAAGAGACTTATCAGCAGTTTGGGAAGGCTCTTCCACAAACTTCATCATTTCTTTAGCGCTTTCAGTTTTAGGAAGAGCTGGCTTAATGTTGCTAGTTATATTCATCCGCATATACATCAGACTCAATTTATTTGACTTTACCCAATTTTTATAATGGACATTCTCTTCTTCAATGCTTAAAATAGTAATAGCATCTGGTTTCTTTATTTGAAGAGCTAAATCCAAATCCATTACCCCAAGGTAAAATTGATTTGCTCATTCCATTCAGAGAAGTTCAGTCTATTAAAAACTAGTGCAAATGAGAGATGCGAAGGTAAAGCAACAGGTACTACAAGCAATAGAGATTTAAAACATTAATGCTTTGAGTTACATACTAACATGCTACACATATTTAAAAAAATACTTCATACAATGTATGTTGATGTTCACCTTTGGACAATCCATCAAAATACAAATTCAACATAATGATGCTAATAAAAATTACATAATTTGGCAATGATATATATACTAACTAGAAATATTTATTATCTTTGGATATATAAATAAAACTAATAGTGTACTTACACTACTAACATTCATGCTCATTAATTATAAGAACAAACAATCAACCTTTGGGTGATCTTTAACTGTCTTATAATGATGAATCTCAATTTACTCATATACTAATAAATATCATGTCATTCATAGCATCCATTTTATATAAGTAATTGAGATAAAACTATCATACAATTTAGAATTAAATTAACTTAAATATTTGATCACTTTAGTGATTAACAAATATATCATATATTTAATTCTAAAATGTAGACACTTCATAAACATTAGAGGAAATAAAATTTCACATTCTCTTTATTGAACACAATAATGCATTCTTCCTTCGTACGTCTTGGTAAAAGTCATAAAAGGCACAAACTTGACATATAAGACAAAAGCACCAAAACTATTAAAACATATAAGGATTGCTATGTTAGGTTTTCTACATGACAATAAAATCATTAAAGTCATTAAAGATTGCCATTAAAGTCAACACTTCCTGACAATAAAATCATGTAAGGCTTCATAGCTTTTTGACTTATATACACACTTTATTAATTTTATATATACAATAAAGGTATAGCTATCATCAAAAGAAATCTGAAGCTTTCAGATTCATCAGTTATACTTACGTAGCGGAAAACATGAGAATTTTATAAGCAATATTCATGGATCAAAAACCAAATATCATCAATGAAAAATTATGAGTTCCTAAAAACATGCTCTAATACCACATGTTAATAATTTTTACATAACAAAGGTCTTGAGAATTCATAATTTTCACATATTCATATCATTAAATAAGATATACTAATATTTATTCATGATGAGAATTAATGCTTCAATATGCAGATTTGATAAATGTATAAACTTCTTTCTCTCTCTTCTCATTCTCTTTTCTACGTTCTTTCTTTCTTGATAGTAAACATAAAACGTAAATTATATGGGAGTGAGAGATGACATGTTTCTATTTCTTTTTCTCCATTCTTTTAACAAATACTCCCATCAAGCATTTATAGAAGTTAAGAAAACTCTTCCCAACCATCATCAACTAATTACTATTTAGTCCTTACTTATTTATTAAATCATATAATTTACCAAAGAAGCTTTTCTTTAACTTATTCAAGAAACATTCCATTAACTTCTTTAAGAAGTCTTATACACATATAAAACATTTCTTACATTATATTCATATTTTTCTATCTATATATAATCTACCAGTTTTACACATTTAAAAACACACATTCACTTAACTAGACTTTCCAGTTTTAAACTGTTAATTATCTTATGTCAGGTAAAACAATACTTTTTGTATGGAGTGACAGTTCATCACATAAAAGTAAGAAACGTTTAGCCATTTAGACTTTACCAAGTGACAATATTCAACTCAAGACCAATAACAAATATCTCAACAAAACTATCTACTGATATATTTGTTATTTATAGCTAAATAACTCGAAAAGTGACATAAAGAGACGGAAATATTTACTTGCACCAACTTTTTAATATACAAAAACTACAATTATAATTTAATGCATGTTTGGATACACTTATTTTAATTGGAAATAGTTTTTTTAAAAAAAAAATTATTTTAACAGTATTTAATTATATTTGGTAAAATCAGTTTAAATTTTTATACAAAATTTAATGTAAAATAAAATTTTTTTAAACTAATTTTTATAATATTAAAGATTGAAGTTTAGTTTATAGATTATTCTTTACATTTTGATATGTAAATACTATTTTGTCCTCAATTAAATAATATTTTTAATCATTTTATATCTATTTTAGTAATTTAATGTATAAAAACGATTCTTTTTATATCAACTAAATGAAATAGATTAATTTAAAATCACTTTTTAACTAATATATCTAAACATAAAAATAAATTAATTATAACAAAAAGCTTTTATACAATAATAAATTATAATTGATTATTGAAATAATCAAAGCTTTTACAACCAATCAAACACACATTTAATCATGATATTACTAACCTTTTTGAAAGGTGTCAATATAAAATACTAGCACGTGTTGTATCAAAAAAATCATAGTTAAAGGTTTTTTTTTTACGAAAAAGAAAAAAATTAATTAAGAATAAAACTTAACAACACTTATAAATAAAAAATACAATAGATCTAAAAAAAATAAAAATCAAATATATTCTACACATTGAATTAACTAATAATTTGTAATTTTATTCATTGCTTAAAGACTATTAATGTTTAAATATATTTTATATCAAAGACTAATTCAAAAAATGTTATAACTTAAATAGTATATTACGTATTCTTTTAAAATAGATCTAAAAATTTGTTTCACTTGTAAGACCATCAAGATAAGAACAACTATAAAAAAAACTAAAATACCAACAAAAAGGATAACAAAAATAAAAATAAAATCACAAAATATATCATTGAGAAAAATAAATCTAAATAAATATGCTCAAAATCTACTATATCCGAGCCACTTGTTGAAAAAACACATTAAAACAAAAGAAGAGGAGATTGAGAGTAGGGATGGCAACGGGGCAGGGCGGGGACGGGTAGTAGCCCTCCGTCTTCCACCCCTGCGGATAATATCCGCCCCTGTTCCCATTCTCATATCAGTGCGGGTATCTGTTTATTATTCTCCCGCCGATAAATGGGTGATTCATGGATATTTACTTTAGACTAAATAAATTATAAATAAAATAAAATAAATTAAAAAAGTATAATATAATAATATTTTAATTTATATAATAAAATTTTTAATAATTTTATATAAAATATTTTTATTTATTTTTTGCGAATCTCCATGCATGCAGAGAAATTACCTCTCGCTCCCGTCCCTATTTATTAAATGAGAATAATTTAAATGAGTATTTATACCCACAGAAAAAATTAAATAAATATTATTCGTCTCCATCACGAATATTACTCATGCGAAATCCGCCTCATAGATAAAATTGCCATCCCTAATTGTGAGGCCACTAACCAAGAAGAAAAACGACATCCCCACATTTCTACACTCTTGTAAAAAAAAAAGATTAAAACAAGAGAGAAAAGAAAAAGATAAAGGAAAGCAAGGGCAAACCTAAAATATAATTATAGTAAAAAGTGTATATAATTATAGTAAAAAGTGTTAAAGTAGCATTATTTAAATAACTTTTGGTTACACATGTGAGAGGAAAAATATCTTCTCGCAGATTTCATTTTCAAATTTTTAATCTTTAATGCATTGTTAATTTGGTATGTTTCAATAACATTTAACAACCTAATCATCATTTCAACAAAAAAGACATAAACAATCTTTTAAAAATTAGAATTATATTATTCTAATTTTTAAATGTCCACACCACGTATAAGAATATTGAATTTTAGCTAGATTTATCTACATTTTTCGAAATTCACAAAAACTTAAAAGTATACAAATATATAATTGGTGATGTGCAAAAATTATTTTCCAAAATCATTAATACAAGGGTATTCTAAGGACACCTCCAACTTCACATAACATAGGTTGAGTTTAGATATATTTTTTAAAATATTTTTTTAATAATATTTTTAATTTTTAATAAAAAAATAAAAAATATATATATTCAATGTCTAAAAATATAAAAAATTTATTATTTTTTTATTTAATAAATAAGGAAATTATTAAGATGATTAAATACAATGATGTAGAATTATTCACATAGTTTACATAACTAGCCATCACAATCCATTTTTTAATCTCTCATTAAGCTAAAAAGCTGCCATTAAGCAATGATTTACTACCACTTGCATCACAACACAACGAAAAGTTTACTGAGATCAATTGCAATGGCGCGTGCTTCCATGCATTTCCCCAATCATTGAGCCAAAAACCATGAACACCGTACCCAACAGCTTGTCACCTGCTATGAGAACCATATTCAATTGAGCTTTATTTGCAGCGGACCCATCCGAGTAAGAACCACGTAAGCTCTGATGAATAAACAAGTGCAATCATGTACTCCGCGCAGGACTCACATGCAAGTTGTTGGTAACCAAAGACCAAAAACTTTGATTTTAATTTTTAAATTAATCATAACTTAATATTTTTATAAAATAATATAAAATTAATTATGAGATAAAAAATTTATAAAAATATTAAATTTTAATTATTTTAGTATACTTAATTATAATATATTATATTTAGATAAAAAAAATTTAAAAAAAATTCTTATCTAAATATGATACATCTAATTGAGACACTAAATCAATTAAAATTTAATATTTTCATATAATACCATAAAATTAATTGTGAAATACAAAGATTTATAAAAATATTAAATCCGATTGATTTAATGTCTTAATCATGTAATACACTATATTTAAATAAGAATTTTTTCAAATAGAAATTTTTATCTAAACATACTTAGTTAAATGTACTAAACTAATCAAAATTTAATATTTTTATAAAATATTGTAAAATTAATTATAAAATACAAAAATTCATAAAAATATTAAATTTTAATTAATTTAATATACCTAATTATAATATATCATGTTCATGTAAAATTTTCTGTTACAGCGGAAGGGCCTGAATAGGCCTATTGTAGTCACCGCGTTAATGACAGCTTCCTTCCCACATGCCATTCCAAATTTTCAATCTGACACAAGTTGTTGTATTGTACCATGCCAGGCCCTTTCCTCAATTTCCAATGAACACAATCAGACAAACGGTGGAAATATCTTCTAGCCAAAATGTTGCTGTGGTACATGTAGTATAAATACCATCCAACACAGGCATATTTTTGCATGTTCTGTGTTAGTATCACAACATTGCTCTTAACTTTTTGGGGGGCTATTTCATTATTATTGTGTTACTCATTTTTCGAGGTCATATTGCTATTGAAGAAAATGGCAATTGAGCAGCACAAGGATGTTGAGAGTGGAGAAGACAATGGGCTTTGGGATTTGCAAGTGCCCTTCATTCAACAAGGGAAGGATGCTGTTGCTGCCTGTAAACATGTTGAATATAATAAAAAGGAGGAAAATGGATCCATTGGAATGGTTCTGCTTAGCACATTTGTTGCAGTTTGTGGTTCTTTTTCATTTGGAACTTGTGTAAGTATCTTTAAGCTTTCAGAAAATTATAATTGGTAAAGCCAAGGAGTCTTTTTTTCAGTGACAAATTATACAGGGAGACAGGACAGCCAGAAAAAAAAAAGAACACTTACTATATTTTCTTGTTTTCTTTTTGTTTTCGTTTCAAAATATGGTGCATGCCTGCATGCATTAAGAAAGAAACATTCTAAAAATACAGTTCACTAAATGTCTGTTTCCTTTTTGTGTTTGTTTTCTGGGTTAGGAACAAAACCAAAAATCACACCAAATATACAAAAAAAGGTTTGTATTTTTAGCTTAAGGTATTATTTTGGCAGGTGGGCTATTCAGCACCCACTCAAGCGGCTATCAGGGCAGATCTTAATCTATCTCTTGCTGAGGTTAGTATGCTAATAATTTTCCCTCATCATTGACATTTATGTCATTCAGATTGTCTGAAAGACTACTAATTCTGTCTTTGGGGAATGGCAGTTTTCCATGTTTGGTTCTTTAGTAACCATTGGTGCAATGCTTGGGGCTATAACAAGTGGCCGGATTACGGATTTCATTGGCCGGAAAGGGGTACGTGGAATCTAAATTCCTAATAAATATATGCACTCTATAGGGCCTTTCAAGTTTCAGTACTAATAAGCCTTAATTTTCATGTGAAACAGGCAATGAGAATGTCAACAGGATTTTGCATTACAGGATGGTTAGCTGTCTTCTTCTCAAAGGTATGCATTTTTGGCGCAATACAAATTCATCTCGAGAAAAAAATGTTGCAAAATGGAAAGGAAGTTTCACTTGTGTTATTCTATCTACCACAGGATCCTTACTCACTTGACATGGGAAGATTTTTCACAGGATATGGAATTGGAGTTATCTCATACGTGGTAACTATAACAGTATAACCATAAATTTTTGTATTCAGAAAGTTTAAGAGCATCTTGATGATAATATTTCAAAATTTTAACAAAACATGGCTACATGGAACAGGTCCCTGTATATATAGCTGAAATAGCACCCAAAAATCTTCGAGGTGGGCTTGCAACAACAAATCAGGTGGGGGAATATTAAGAATTATTATAAATTTTCTTTGATTAGAAGTTAAGTATCATTGAGAAGAACTTTGGCCTTGACTCTAATTGTTCTGCAGCTTATGATTGTTATTGGAGCCTCAGTCTCATTCTTAATGGGAAGTGTCATAAATTGGAGAAAACTAGCTCTAGCAGGTAAGTTATAACATTAGCTTTGTATTGTTGCTTTAAGGTGCAGCCAATTAAGGAGAAAAAGGTCTAACTGTTGTCTTGGCTTGAACTTTTGAAGGGCTTGTGCCTTGCATTTCCTTGCTGATTGGTTTGTGGTTTATCCCAGAGTCTCCCAGATGGCTGGTATGCATTAACCTAGAATCTAAAGCCCAAACTGTCCTCTGTTTGCTTCTTCTAGATAAGCACAAGAGGAAGATACATATTAATAAACCAAAAATAATTTCTTTTCAGGCAAAGGTTGGCCTTGAAAATGAATTTCAAGTAGCTTTAAGGAGACTTCGAGGAAAAGATGTTGATATTTCTGAAGAAGCTGACGAAATTCTCGTACTTTCCAAGCTCCCTTAACTGATTGAACATCTTTAAGATGTTTCCTAATCAATTTGACCTGCTTGATAAGCTGAGCTGACTTAATTTTTTGCTAATAGGATTATATTGAAACTCTTCAAAGCCTTCCTAAAACTAAGCTTCTGGATTTGTTCCAAAGCAAGCACGTGCGCTCTGTAGTTGTAAGTAACATACCTTTCTTGCACAAATTCAATTAGTGTGTATAACTATAATTACTCAGAGATTTCTAACTGTTTGTAACGATTTCAGATTGGGGTTGGGTTAATGGTATGTCAACAATCTGTTGGCATTAATGGTATTGGATTTTATACAGCCGAGACTTTTGTAGCAGCTGGTAAGTGAGAACAACTACATGCTGATTTTGAAAAAATAAAAATATCTGTCTTTCTTCTGTTGTATTTATTCCCCTACAACTTGAATTGCAGGACTTTCTTCAGGAAAAATTGGTACCATAGCCTATGCTTGTATGCAGGTAGTTGATCCCTCGACAGATTTCTCAGACTTCAATCATATAACTGCATTTTTCTGTTTGAACTTTATATCAGTTAAAATGAATGACAGGTTCCATTCACTGTATTGGGAGCCATTTTGATGGATAAGTCTGGAAGAAGACCACTTATAATGGTAAATCTGTTTTCAAGCATTTAAATTGTTAATTATACCATCTAAAAGTAAGGGGAATAAGAGCTTTGATGCCTAATAGAAGTGCCTGTATGCATGTAGGCTTCAGCAAGTGGGACATTTTTAGGCTGCTTTATTACTGGCATTGCTTTCTTTCTCAAGGCAAGTTTTTGATATCATATTTTACCATAGATTGTGTGTGTATCTCAATTCTATAATTCAACTTTATGACTCCATGGATCAGGATCATAGCTTAATGCTTGGGTGGGTACCAATATTAGCAGTTGCAGGCGTGCTGGTGAGTCTTCTTCTGAAGATGTCGATTTTCTTTCTTTCTTTCATTTTTTTTTCCCTTCTTTCTAAAGGTATTGTGGTTATTGACAAGTCAGTTAACTACATAATCTTTAAACTCAAAGTCCAGTTTGACCTGAAATTCTACCATCTTTTTGGCACGGCTTTTAATCAGATCTACATAGCAGCATTTTCAATTGGAATGGGACCGGTTCCTTGGGTAATAATGTCTGAGGTATGTATCATTTGACACAACACTTGAATGGTTTTGGCTCTTGGTAGTGTATCATTTATGTACTAGTTTTCATATTGCAGATCTTTCCCATACATGTGAAGGGAACTGCTGGGAGCCTAGTGGTTTTGGTGAACTGGCTAGGAGCTTGGGTAATTTCATTTACTTTCAACTTTCTAATAAGCTGGAGTTCTCCTGGTAAGCACAGTAAACAAGCACAGTTGGTTAGCATTATTATAATCTTATTATGTCCATCTGACTTTAATTGGTAACATATATTTCAATTGTTTATGGCCAGGTACTTTATTTTTGTATGCTGGATGTTCCCTCTTGACTATTCTATTTGTAGCAAAGTTAGTCCCAGAAACCAAAGGAAAAACACTGGAAGAAATTCAGGCATGCATCAATTCATAGAGAGAAAAAAGCTGCAAAGCTTAGATGGATAAATTCCGGACTTGCTCTCCCAGGTGTTGTTCTCAAATCTAAACTATCTTTATCTATTTGGTGGTGCTGGAGCTCAAGCCAAAAATTGCAGCAGGAAGATCTTGTGCAATTATTACCATTATTTATCAAATTCTTTTTTTTTTTGGTAATAATTTATCAAATTCTTTTAGATCCATTTGAAACAATGGATAAGATTGGCATTGCGTAAGGCATAAAATAACTGAGTATAACTATGTGAAGGATATATGAGAGCTACAGACGAGTTGCATTGATGTAACAAATAGTAGTTGATATATGTATCCATTATTAGTTCATTGGTAAAAATAATTTCACATTATTCAAGCCGGTGTCTGCGTATAGACACAAAAGTAAAATACTGCCTTAATCATGACCTATTTATCAACTGCAGGTAGGTTTTCCACATTGAACTTTCGTTTTAATATAATCAAACGTCTCTCATATAGATCTGTTCACAAAAGAAGGCAATTTCAGATACTCGTCTCGTTCATCTTCCTAGCTAAAACATGTCTCCGCCATTGTAGGGTGTTGTTTTGAAAAGAAGACTATCTATTGGATAAATTCACTTTCTTCCCACTTATTTTTTCATACTTGATTTGCAAAGCAGAATTTAATCATTTGCGAAAAGCAAATGAGAAATAACCAAACTTCTTATTGCTTTAATTTTTGCAAGCTTTGTGATTCCTTCTCAAAATGCCGGACGAAACTTGGAAATGTCCCATTTAAGCAAGCTTCAATTTTGAAGTCCAAATTGAATTTAAACTCGGCCGAAATATAATTTGGGCCAGGCTTTATAATATAGTGGTTCTCCAAAAAATATTTAATTTCAACAAATAAGACTAATTTTTAAAAATACAGTTATAATTAAATCTCGAAAATAAATTTTATAATTTAAAAAATTCTAAAATTATAATGTTAATTCTTACCAAAAAAATTTAATTATTTAAATTTCCAAAATGAATCGTGGCTCTCAAAAAAAAAAAAAAAAAAAATCAACTGTGGCTTGAAAAAAGCTATACATATGGCTTGAAAAAGCTATATATATATATATATATAATGTATGTGGGAAAAAGAAGGGTTATCCAATAAAAAAATTAAAAAATGAGAGTTAAATTATTTTTTTAGTCTTTTTAAATATGAGTATTTTTTGTTTTGCTCTTTTTAAAATTTTTTATCTCATTTTAATTCTATTAAATTTTGAAACAAGTGCAATTAATCCTTAAAATGATGTAGACTAAAATGAAGTCAAAAATTTTAAAAAGACTTAAAACATAATTAAATAGAAAAATGATGTACCAAAAAATAATAAAAATATAAAACAGGAACTGTTAATTCTATCAATTATCATTTCATTTCCATCTTCAGCTTTTATAATTATTCATAATAAACAGAGATATTTAAATTACCGAACTGCTATGAAACCAAAAACCTATGAATGCATAGATTGAATAAAACAGATAGGAACCAACATATGGTGCAATGCTCAGGGAATAGAGATTGTCATCAATGCCACACTCTAAGCTTATTTCGGTAGATAACTTGATCCTAATCGCAGAGTCAACTCATTTATAGAAGTCGATAGTGAATTAATTAACGAGATTGCATAGAATCACGGCAAAAAACACGTAATATCGTGGGACTCAATGGTAACGTAAGCAAACCACACAACTGAGAACTAGCCCCAATCATAATATTCTTATAATCAAAATGCTTACTCTAGCAAATTCACCATAACTTCAAATGAAAAGGAAGAACAATCCCTTAACATTTTTTAATTAATTATATTAAGGGTACATCTTTTGCAAATTTCATCTTCTTATAAATTATTTTGTAAAGCTAATTATTGAAAGTAAGAAATTGACTTAAATATGTTTTTAGTCTCTCTAAATATAATAAATTTTGCTTTTGATCTCTCTAAAATTTTTACAATTTTAGTCTTTTTAAATTTTAGAGTGAGTGAAGTTAGTTTTTACTGTTATTTCAGTTATGTTAAATGCTGATGTGACAAATAACGCTCCACCTCATCATTGTTACTTATCCTTCATTAACTAATTCTCTTTTTTATATGGAGCCATGTTATCTTGTGAGTCCTAGAGACTCATTAAATAAGTCATATGCATGTCATGTGATACTATCTTCTTCTTCTCCCTCCTCCCTCCTCCCTCCTCCTCCTCCTCCTCCCTTTTCTCTCTTCTTATTTTGTGTAGAGGCCAAATTCTTTGATCCTCTCATCCTCATTTTGATCTTATCGTCATTCTCACATTCCTCTGATTTTTACAGTGTAGATACTCTTAAAAAAATTCTCATTTTTTTCTCACACACTTTCACCTCTTAAAGAAAAAAGAACTCATGAAGTAAAAGAGAAACTCAGATTGACCCACTTACTCGTTATTTCACATTTACCTTCTAACTATGAGAAATACCATAAATACTCATAAACCATCAAAATCATAATTCTTCCATGAATTATTAACACAGTTGCTTAACACCCTAAACCTCCATGACCATTAGCCAAGCCCCATGGCCACCACAACCCAATCACCAAAAAATAGAACATCAAACTCGAATCCACTGTAAACTTGAACTTACCAAACACAAAATCAATCCAACAAAAATAAAGCAACAATACAAATCAACAATACAACTTTATCATCCTTTGTCCCTCAAATAAAAAAACCCAGAACATCCATCTAGACCTACCATGAATAGTTGCAGACTCAGCGACCTTCAACACCTTATGTCTTGGCACCATCAACCAGAGTTCCATTCACTTTCTTCTATCACCGGTTCGTCGTTATTAACATTGCCTTAACCACCACCTGTTGCCATTATAACCTGAACCAAAATCTTTTGTCACTGAATCATCACCATTATAGAAAACTACCTCCATTCGCCTTTGCACGTAGATATGCCACACAAGCCCTAACTCTGATATCCATCATGACCATGCTCCGCCATCTTCTGCCGCCATTGGAGTTTCAAGCCGTCACCACACGATCCTGCCTTAGCAGAGTTACCATGCAACGCCATTCGCACATGTTGTTATCCAAACTGAACCAGATCTCGTCATTAACACTACTACCCAGAATTTGATTCGTTGCCTCTCTTTATCGCCAATTTGCCATAGATTCGCAACCTCCGCGTGCTACGCTACTATCCTCAAACTTGGATCCAAACGACGCAAACTCAACGACCAACCATCGTATAGACTAAACGTCACGCTATCGGAGTCACTGTTGGATCCTCCACTTGCAAGTCATCGCACAAGAACCTCTGTATAGAATGAGAGAGAAAAGAGATGAGGGAGGGGAGGAAGAAGATAATGTCACATAATATGTATGTAACTTGTTTAATGAGTTCGTGAGACCCACAAGATGACATGACTTCATGTGAGGGGATTAGTTAATGAAAGACATGTGGCAACGTTGAAGTAGAGCGTCGTTTGTCACATCAACATTTAATAGAACTAAGATAACGGTAAGAACTAACTTCACTCATCTAAAAATTTAGAGAGACTAAAATCATAACAAAAATTTTAGAAATATCAAAACTAAAATTTAATATATTTAGAAGGACTAACAACATATTTAATCCTAAAAAAATTTATATATCATCACTATGTGATTACTTTTTATTAGTTCACATGAACACAAATTTTGTTATATACATAAGTACTAGGGGTGATCACGGGTCGGGTTAGATTGAGTTTGAGCGAAAAAAATGTCTGAACTAATTAATTAATGTTGGGTCGGGTCGGTTTTGGGTAAAAAATTTCGGGTAGCCCGACCCAAACCAACCTGATTACGGTTGGGGTCGGGTAATCGGGTCGGGAATTTAGGAAAGTATAGTAAAATTAGGAATGAAATGTGTGAGTTAGAACCAATCAGGTCGGTTCGGGTTGGTCGGGTTCGCAGGTTGGATCAGACCCGTGAACACCCTACTTATAAAATACTCAAAACGACATCGTTTTACTCGGGTAGTCGGGTCATCAGGTTAGATTACTCAACCCATCACCCGAATCAATTAGAAATCGGGTTAATCGGGCTAGACTCGAATGAATCCAATGATCCAAACCAACCCAAATATATTATATCAGATCGGTTCGAGTTATTCGGGTCCACAAGTTCACGAGTCGAGTTGTGCTGCACTAATAAGCATCGATTTTGAAAGTTAAACTCCGATTCTACATAAATAAAAAAGAAAATAAAGAACGTTACATCATAATATCTGATAATAATGTCAACGTCAACAACTTTCTATTTATTAGCCCAAAAAATATTAAAAAATAGAGAATGCAAATTTCTTTGAAAAGAAATCAAGAATCCAAGTAACCAACGAAAGAAGGGGCCTTGACGACTCAGTGTGTGTTTGGATTGCAGTTGGTAAACTTAAATTTAGTTGAAAGTGTGTTTACAAACTTAAGTTTAGTTAAAAGTGAGTTTACAGTAATGTAATTTATGTTTAGAAATTTTTGTCTCAAAAGTTAGTTGAAATAACAACTTCAATGCAAAAACAAGTTTTTTTCACTTTTGGATGAACGTACGTTTGCATCTAGATTCAGCTGATACAAATTGAAATTTAAAAAAGCCAAACATCTTTTCACGCCATTCAAGAATTACAAACTTACTTTTGGTGAGTCTAACTACTATCCAAACATGCTCTCGTAGATAAGAATGTTACTAACTCACTTTTTTTAAAATTTGTTTTAATATTTATTTTATTATTAATTTATTTTATATATTAATAAAAAATGTTAACAACACTTGTAAATTAATAATAAAATAAATATTAAAAAACTCTTCGAATGAGTATGTAATTAGTATTTCTCGTAATCTCATTTCACACGCTCATACAAAGCGGTGCTTTGAAAGTGGACGAAAATTCTTCGTAGTCCTGAATTCCCAATCAGAGGTGAGCATCAATCTTCAATTCTCAGTTTAAAAACGTTTATCTATTTGTAGTGATCATTCTAGTAAACATGCTCATTTTGATCGAACAATAACCATACTAGAACGTTTTCCATATTCATGTATGTTTGTTTGTTTGTTTGTCAGTAAAATTTATTGTGGCTTAGGGATTCTAAAACTTGATGCTATTTGCAAAATATAGATTATGAGTGGGTTGAACAAAGATACAAGTAGCTGTGGTGAGGGTGAGGGTGAGGGTGGTGGCGCCAGTTTTGCAGTTGCAAGTGGAAGAATTGCGGGAGAAAGGAAAATGACAAATTATGTTGATCATGAAATGGCGCAGCTCACAAAACTTAGGTCATGTCCGCATGAGCTTTTGGGTCGTGATAGTGGTAGGATGATGATGAGGTTACCCTTACCGGTATCAACTGTGATGTGAGAATGTTAGTAGGTAGAGAAGGTAATTACTCTGGACGAGGTAGATTCTCATCAGCAGATGCTTGTCATGTTTTAAGCCGCTATTTGCCTACCAAAGGTCCTTGGATTGTCGATCGCATGAAAAGCCGTGCCTATATTTCTCAATTCTCAGCTGATGGTTCTCTTTTCATTGCTGGATTCCAGGTTTTTTCTGTTTTTGTTTTTCTATTTATTATCATTGTAGTTACTCTTATATTTATATGTGTATAAATTGAATTGAATGATGTATGAAGCTGGAGATGATTCTGTTAAATTGAAGAGTCTTCTCTTGTTAATTGTTATAAAATAGGGAAGCCACATCAGGGTCTATGATGTTGACAGGGGCTGGAAAGTTATCAAGGACATCTCTGCTAAAAACTTGAGGTGGACTATTACTGATTCATCTCTCTCCCCCGACCGTCACTATCTTGTAAGTTTCAGTTCATTGTAGAATGAGGTTGCATTTATGGAGTATGGTCATTACTAGAATGAAGAATTTCCTATTAGTATTATAAATGACCAATGCTACTGACCATAGTTATATGATTCGCTCAACCACCCTGCGAATTGCATACTGGATTCGCCGTACCGCGTACCACGTACCAGATTCGTCATAAAGAAAGTCTTGTAATATAATCACAAGAAGAGACGAATCACGTACCTGTACTTGTACTGCATATCCTCACGTATTGCATTTCTAGTAACTATGCTGCTGACTGTGGGTTCTGAATCTTATACAAGTTTTAGCTATCTTTCACTACTTTGTTTCTTTAACTCCTCCCGACCCATATTTCACAAATTGACTTTTATTAATTATTGCAGACTTACTCTAGTATGTCACCCATTATCAATATGGTCAACATCGGGTCTTCTACAACAGAGTCAGTAGCAAATGTTACAGTACGTGCTGGGAATTTCTCACTTTTTTCATAATAGCCAGTGACATATACTTTCATTGCATTTTTTAAAATTATCGAGTATAGAGGAGAAAGCAGATGTTACATCCACAGTTTTTTTCCTAGTTGAATGATACTTACATTCCTAGCAATTAATATACTCTGAATATTTCTTATGATATCTACGATTGCAAAAGGTGAGTTGAATGGATTGACAGCTGTGTCTCCCTTTTTCCTGAGCATTTCAAATTTGTAAATTAATGAAATGCCTTCTGTTTTATTATGGAAATGCTCCTATTACTTTGTAATTGTAGGTCATCAGTTGAGGTCTGTCCAATCTCGCATGTAGGATGAGAAAATTTGTAATGTTTTGTGCCAAAGATATGGCAAACCTGTTATATTTGTTATCGTTATTATGTAAGAAACATATACATTTCTTTTTGTGATTTAAGCATCCAACTTTAACAATTGTGAATGTACAATAATGTATATATAGTATATATACGTGTGTGTACACACAGACATTAATTAATTACTTGCTTTACATTCAGGAATCCTTCTTTTATTGCAGGAAATTCATTATGGATTAGATTTTTCTTCTGATGATGAGGAGGTGGAATTTGGGATTTTTTCTATCAAATTTTCAACGGATGGGCGAGAGCTTGTGGCTGCAACTAGCAATAGTTCGATATGTGTTTATGATCTTGGAGCTGATAAGCTTAGCCTTAGAATTCCTGCACACATGGTATTCTAGTTTTTGCTGCTATAATTAGATGCTAGTTTGGAATAGTTAAAAAATTCTTAACATAAGGATGCTAATTGAAAGTTGGCTGACTGCTTAACATCAGAATAGTGACTCAAACTCATTTTGGGATTAGTGCACATTACTTTCTCCCCTTTGTTATAGAATATGTATATATTCTAACTCGCTTATTGGCAAAAAGAACATCTTGTACCTGCAAGTGGTATATCATTGGAATGTCTTTTGCCCTAAAGTAGGCCAAAAAAAATTTTGAATTCTTAAAGAAATATATAAGTTTCCCTGCTTTAACCTGAATCTGCTCTAAATCTTGAGTCTTGTGGTTCATTTGGAGAGCAGTTTGAGGCCTCGATTTTGGGGAAGCATAGACTTCAAAGCAGCCAACATTTGGAACCTCATAATCTTTTCTATCAGTTTCTTGTAGAAATGATTTGAATGAAGATCGTTAATAATTTTGCTCATCACTTAAAAGTCGGCATATAGCGACTAAGGTGGCTTTTTTGTTTTTACTTGCCAGTACAGAAGGTGGATCATATCTAATGCACCTTTTGATGTTGTAGGCTGATGTTAACACTGTCTGCTTTGCTGATGAATCTGGCCATCTCATATATTCCGGAAGTGATGATAGTTTCTGTAAGGTAAACTTCATATTCTAGTTATAGGAATTTGGTGATGGCCAAAGATCTTTGTTGGGAGTGATGTTTTCATTTCATGCATATCAGTACTCCATTATTGGTGACTTAAGTAAGTACCCCCCATGGCTTTAGAGCCAGTTGTATATTATGCTAAGAGGGGTATTAAGTGCTGATAGAACCCAGAACTCAGAATTAAAGAAAAGATGAAAATACTGAATAATGAGCAGATATCAGTATGATATCTCTCTGGTTTGTATTCTTGGAATGTAGAAAAACAAATTACAAGAAAGAAGAAAAGTTCTAGAGGGGTAAAAGGTGTCTAGGCCCTTCCAATTTCCAAGCCTAATTCTTGCCTACCTTATCTGCTACCACCCCACACGAAATATACCCCTTCCCTCAACAGAATCCTCATTCCACTGCTTCCTGCCAGCTCAGCAAGTTAGTTACACTTAAGGCCTTGTTTGTCTTTTCTCATTTTCAAGGTCCACACGTTTCCTCCTAGTGTATACCTTAGTTGCTGCCCATTTATCCTTTGGATTCTTATCAACACTTCCCCCCAAAAGACTCACCTTGTCCTCAAGGTGAAACTCAGGAAATTGCTCCTGAATTGACTTCATAGTTTCCCAAGAACTCTCAAATTCGGGCAAGTCTTGCCATTTAATAAACACCTCCCCTATTCCTTCAGCATTTTCTCTGTATTCCAGCACCTCAGCTGGCTGCACTTTTAATTCCCAATCTTCTGCTAAAAAAAGAGGCAGAGGTTGAACTGTAGCTAAAGGTGAAACAACTTTTTTGAGCAATGAAACATGGAATACTGGATGTACTAAACTGCCTTCCGGTCATTTAAGCGCGTATGCTACTGGACTTATCTTTTCCAAGATCTCATAAGGTCCATAAAACCGGGGGCTCAAATTCTGATTTGCCCTTTTAGCCAAATTCCTGAGTTTGTAAGGTTGGATCTTCAAGTAAACCAGATCCCTAATTTTGTATTCTACTTCCCTTCTGTGTTTGTCAGCCTGAGTTTTCATTCTGTTTTGGGCTTGCACCAATTGTTCCTTCAACTCATCTAGCATTTGGTTTCTTTCAGCCACTAATCTATTTACTTCCTCCACCAAAGATGATGCCCCATCCCCTCTGACCAGTATAGGAGGGTCCCTGCCATAGAGTGCCTTCAATGGGGTCATTTTAGTAGATGAATGGTAATTGGTATTATACCAAAATTCTGCCCAAGCTAACCATTTGGGCCACTGTTTGGGTGTAGTACCTGTGAGACACCTCAAGTAAGTCTCCACACATCTATTCACCACCTCGGTCTGGCCATCTGATTGAGGGTAGTAGGTTGAGCTATACTTCATTTTAGTCCCTGCAAGCTTGAACATTTCAGCCCAAAAAGGGCTAAGAAAAACCCTGTCTCTGTCTGAAACAATGGAAGAAGGAAAACCATGTAATTTCACCACTTCCCTAGTGAAAATTTCAGCTAAAATGTGCATACTTGGTGAGCCTATCCACTATTACCATGATAGTGTCAACCCCATGAGCCTTAGGAAGTCCTCCAATGAAATTCATGGACAGATCAGTCCAAATGTTGGTTGGAATGAGTAGGGGCTGCAGTAAACCTCCAGGGGTTAAAGTCTAGTATTTGTTCCTTTGGCACACTTCACAAGCTTGCACATATTGTTGGATGTCCTTCTTCATTCCTTCCCAAAATAGCAGTCCAGAAATTCGTTTGTAAGTTTTCAAAAACCCTGAATGACTTCTAATAGCTGAATCATGAAACTCTTTAAGCACCACTGTGACCTTTGGGGAACTTCTAGGAATCACCATTCTTCCCTTATACAGCAATCTGCCCTTCCTGAGGTGATAACTTGAATGGGAATCTAGTTGCTGCAATAAATCCTGTATGATGCTTCTCAGTTTTTCATCGTTCTGAACCTCTTCTTCCAGCCCATCCCACTCATTGAACTGGACTGCTGAAATGGCTGTGAACTGTAGCTTCCTTGATAAGGCATCTGCAACCTCATTTTCTTTTCCTGGCTTATATCTTATCTCAAAATCAAATCCCATCAACTTGGAGACCCATTTTTGCTGTTCTTCTCCACCATTCCTTTGCTCTGTCAGGAACCTGCTGGTCTGTATGGACTATGAAGTGCCTCCCCATTAAATAATGTCTCCATTTCTGCATAGCCAACACGATGGCCATAAGTTCCCTTTCATACACTGATTTGTTTTGAGCCCTGTCCGAAAGAGTTTGACTCATATAAGCCACTGGTTTTCCTTCCTGTATAAGTACTCCACTCACTCCTTTTTCAGATGCATCAGTTTCCAGCACAAAAACTTTCTCAAAGTTTGGAACAGCCAGAACAGGCAGTGTTGTCATGGCTGTTTTCAGCTGATCAAAAGCTTTTTGAGCCTCCAAACCCCATGCAAAATTATCCTTCTTGAGTTGTTGTGTCAAGGGCTAAGCTATCTTCCCGTAATCCTTCAAAAACCTCTTATAATACCCAGTTAAGCCCAAGAACCCTCTTAATCCTTTAATATCTCTTGGTTGAGGCCAATTTAGCATGTCCTTCACTTTTTTAAGGTCTGCTCCCACCCCTTTATCAGAAATGATATGTTCCAAATATTCAAGCTGCTGCTGTCCAAAAATGCATTTCTTTTGGTTGACGAACAACTGGTTCTCTTTTAACAGCTTCAAAATCATTCCCAAATGCTTTCCATGAGCTTGTCGATCCTTACTGAAAATCAGGATATCATCAAAGAAGACCAAGACAAACTTCCTTAAGTAGGGTTTCAATACCTTATTCATCAAAGCTTGGAAAGTAGAGGGGGCATTGGTCAACCCAAAAGGCATCACCAAGAACTCATAATGCCCCTCATGTGTCCTGAATGTTGTTTTGGGAATGTCTTCAACTCTCATTCTAATTTGGTGATAACCGAATTTAAGGTCCAATTTGGAGAAAATAACAGCCCCCCAAGCTCATCAAGTAATTCATCAATTATTGAGATTGGAAACTTATTCGATATAGTGAGTTTGTTTAAAGCCCTATAATCTACACAAAACCTTCATCCACCATCTTTCTTTTTTACCAGAATCAAAGACTTGAGTAAGGACTAGTGCTAGTTCTAATTATTCCAGCAACCAACATCTCATCCACTATCTTCTCAATCTCATTCTTTTGGTAGTGAGGGTACCTGTAAGGACGGTTATTGGGGAGCTCCTTCCTTGAGGTGAATTGCATGATCATGGTCTCGTTGAGGAGGAAGTCCTTGTGGTTCTTGAAACAGTTCTGCATACTCTTCCAAAACTTCTTGTATTTCCTAAGTCAACTCCCCTATTGGCTACTCCTCTGGTTGCCACTCTTGATACTCTATATAGTAACCCTCCCCTTCATCCCTTAGGGCCTTTAGCATGGTTTTATATGAGGCTATGGTTCCCTTTTTAAGGTTACCTTCACCCCATCCTTATCCCACTTCAGAGTAAGTTCTCTGAAATTAGCTTAGATATCTCCCAAACTTTTCAACCAGTCCACTCCTAGCACCACTTCAGCTCCCCCCAAATCGAAGAGAAAGAAGTTTTGCTGAATATCCACTCCTTGAATCCCCACCTTTAAATCTTTGCATACTCCTTTGCTTCTTATTTTGCAACCATTTCCCACTTCCACTGTGTAAGCCAAGGTGTCTTGGATTGGTAGGTTTAACTTCTGCACTAACTCCCTTGAGATGAAGTTACTAGAGGCCCCACAGTCAATGAGCACCATGACCTGCTGCTGTCCAATTCTGCCCCACAGTTTAAGGGATTTGTTGGAGGTCATCCCCATTATGCTCTTCATAAAGAGTTGTAAAGATTTAGCCTCCAATTCCAAACCAGAGTCCTTCACTTCCTCTTCTATTTCAGTTCCTTCCTCTTCCTCACTTTCTACCAAGAAGAGCAGATAATGTTTAAACTTGCAAGTGTGTTCACGTTCCCATTTCTCTCCACATTTAAAACACAACCCCTTCCTACTTCTCTCTTGAAGTTCAGTTTGGGATAATCTCCTTGGTCTCATTTCTTTCTTTTCCTCCCCCACTCCATCAAGAGGTTTTGCCTCCCCAGAACTTCTATGGAAGCTGTGAGTTCTCTGTGATTGTAGTGTATTTTTTCCCCTTTCAATTCCTAAATTGGACCTGGCTCCTCCTTCCCCTATCCCAGGTTTGGAAGTGCCATTTCCTTTTACAAAAGTTCCCCCTTTCTCTCCTAGACCTCCTCTTCTTAGTGTCCAATTTTTCTCCTCAAGCAATTGGGCCCTATCCATGAGATCTGACAGGGAATGTAGCTCATACAACTTTAATTCAGCCTTCAGTTCTTCACATAACCTGTTCAAGAAAATCCCCTTCAGCACCGTTTTATCAGCATGCTTCACGGGTCCAGATACCAGCTCAAATTCTTCACGGTATTCCATGACTATCCTATTTTGTCTAATGCTCAACAAAGGTCCTAGGGGATTTTGGATGATTCCTGGTTGGAATCATCTGATCACCGCCTCCTTGAACTGCTTCCAGCTTGGTGAAGGAGTCTGATCCTCCCACCATTGGTACCAGTTCAGAGCCTTCCCATCCATGGCTACCATCACCGCATCCATCATCTCTGTCTCTTCCATCTCATTTATTTTGAAATATCGTTCAACCCAGTTCACTCACCCATAAGCATCTTCACCGGAGAATACTGGAACTTCGAGTTTCCTAGCCCCTTCGCTCCTCCTTGGTGGTCGACTTCTCTTGGATGACTCACTCTCCGAGTTCGCAGACCAATCCCAATTCCGGTGGGGTGATTCGCAAGTCCTGGTTGAACCCGCTCGGCTTTCCTTCTCCCCCTCATCTTCACGCATCTTAGAACGGTGCCTGTGTCGTGATCATCCCCTCCCGCTTCCCTTGGCACGGGATTTCAGCAATTGCATGATTTCCTCCAACCGAGCTTCAGTACGCTCCTGCTTGGAAAGGCTCTCCACTCCTATAAGCTCCTTTCTACCGTGTCCATGCGAGATTCCATGTTTGATCGAGTATGAACCATTCAGCAAATGACGTATCTCTGCTCCAAGATCTTGGAGCTTTGATACCAAATTGATAGAACCCAGAACTCAGAATTAAAGAAAAGATGAAAATACTAAATAATGAGCAGATATCAGTATGATATCTCTATGGTTTGTATTCTTAGAATGTAGAAAAACATATTACAAGAAAGAAGAAAAGTTCTAGACGGGTAAAGGGTGTCTAGGCCCTCCCAATTTTCAAGCCTAATTCTTGCCTACCTCATCTGCTACCCCCCCACACGAAATATACCCCTTCCCTCAACAAAATCACTCAACAGAATCCTCATTCCACTACTTCCTGCCAGCTCAGCAAGTTAGTTACACTTACGGGGCCTTGTTTGTCTTTTCTCATTTTCAAGGTCCACACATTTCCTCCTAGTGTATACCTTAGTTGCTGCCCATTTATCCTTTGGATTCTTATCAAGTGCAATCTGATATCTTGGTTGTTGGCAGTGAAATTAACTTATCCTCTGCTTCTTGTAGAGCTAAGTTCATAATTTCCTTTTTGTCTTCCTTCCTTATTTTTAATCAAGTATGGCATATGTATGAGGAATAGCTTGTTATGAAGGAAGGCAATTCTATTATAAATGCAAAGTAAAGTTTACACTGCATTATTATTTTAATTCAACGGAACTTCATTTTCCTATTGCTATTAGTCAGCGAAGGAATTCTTGGTTGTTATGACTCTGTGCAGGTGTGGGATAGGCGTTGCTTTGTCACAAAAGGACAGCCAGCTGGTGTCTTAACGGGCCACTTAGAGGGCATTACATTCATTGATAGCCGTGGGGACAGCCGTTATTTAATTTCTAATGGAAAAGATCAAACTACCAAACTATGGGACATAAGGAAGATGTCATCTAATGCCATAAAGTAAGTCTGTTCATCATTTCTCCTTTTTTTCCTCCTTTAAATTCTTTGTCCTATCCCAACCTTTTGGTTATCTTTCTCATTGTTAAGTAAGATATGGAGTTAGGCAAATGAATTTGGTAGTTTCCCTCTCCAATACGCAACTTGAAATGCTATTTCATGGCAGAATCAGAATTTTAGAGAAAGTAGAGAAAAGAGAGAATATGGAGACAAGAATAGGAAAAGAAAAATACTCAGGACAGTCTTATTTGCACTCGATACATTCTTAAAATGAGAACTCAATTACGATAAGGCCTTTTTGTTGGCAATCCCAAATAATTTTGAAAATAAGTTCTACATAGAGTTCTACTAGACTATGATGATCTTGTCGATTTTGGAGTTTTACTGATTCAGATAAGTACTCTTCTAAATAAGATTATTGTGGAACAGTTTTTTTTTTTAAAAAAAAAATCTGAAATAGGTCTTTCTTTCTTAGAAGAAAGAAAATCCTCTTTAGAAGAAAAAAGTTTATCTCATTCTTTTACACCTTAACTTTCAATGTTTTAGGATTTCTAAGGTGATCTTGATGGCTGGCCAGATATTAGGAGTGTTATTGGGCTATGCTTGTAGTAGTTGTACTACACTTGTACTTGACCTAGAATATTCAGGGTCTTATTATTAAAAATGTAAAATATATTCTCTCTTTTATTCTTTCCGTCTAATCCCTAAATTCTAACGGGGCCTTTATCTTTTCAGAGCTCCAGCATATTTTCGGGTTATTCATCATGTTTTTTAATAATTGTAAAGCATAACTCTTGTTCCGCATGAATTTTTGTGTGTGTGTGTTTTTGTGCATGTTCTCATCATAATATTTTTTGAGCTGGGCTGGGTATTTTAAATTGGAGCGACACTTTTGTCCAAAAAAAAAAAAACCGAAAGATAAGAAAAGCCGTAATGACTCCAATTCTCATTTGCTTTTCCTAATCTATGATGTACATAGATGATGCTTGTTACTTAAAACAACAGGTCGGGGCTTGGAGATCAAGGTTGGGACTACAGGTGGATGGACTACCCTGAATATGCAAGAAATTTAAAACATCCCCATGACCTGTCATTGGCAACATATAAAGGCCACTCAGTGTTGCGTACTCTAATTCGCTGTTATTTCTCACCATCATATAGGTAACTTGTGCTGTTGGTATTTCCTCACTCTGGTATCACTGTTCTTTCACATGATGTAAGTTTCTAAATTATACAATATATTTGGGTTTTGAATTGCTTATGATATTTAATTTTTTTTAAAATCAGATAGCTATAAATTTTACAATACTAAACCAATTTAATGGCTGTTGGTTCAGAGTGACTTGAATACAGGGACGGATCCAAGTAGAAAAGAGTGGGGACTCATGCTCTCATTCAACTTGCAAATTTTTATTTGATTTTATATATATATTTGTCTTTTTTATTCTTTTATATATATATAAAAATAATTTTTACTCTCAGTACTTAAAATAATATTGATAATATTATTTTTACTTCCAGTACCTAAAATTTTTGGGTCCGTCACTCCTTGAATAGTATGTTTTGCTGAATTATTATGATGTGGGTATATGGTTAATTGTCATCTATTGTTTTAATATTTTCACATCTTATTGTGCCATTAGATTATAAAAACCAAATATGAATGACCGGGACAAGTTTCCTCTCTAGTCTGGCGTCAATGTTGCCATAAGGATATTTCTTTCGTGGAAGGAAGAATCAAAGAAGTTTGCTCCAAACCCCTATATACTTTTAGAAATCCGGATGACAATATTCTTGTAGTGGTCGTCGTCGTTGAATTGACCAATCCTTTTCGACTCTCATCTCTGTTTTGCAAACTTACGTTTTTCTTATTGTTTTTACTTTTTAGTTCTAGTTATTAGCTGATTTAAATAGATGAATGTCATCTGTTAACAAATCTAGTGCATTTGATTTGATAGTGATAATGCTGCATGTTCTCGCTGCATCTTATATTGCGAAGAATGTAAATGATCTCATGATGTGTATTTTTTGTTGCAGCACTGGTCAAAAGTACATTTACACCGGGTCCAGTGATTCCTGTGTTTATATATACGACCTGGTAAAAACAAATTGCTTAGATACGTTATTAATAATTAGTGTATTTGGATGAAGGACTTTGGTTTAAACCTTTTCTTTTTGGTTTTGATCAGTTTTCATCAGTGTCGAACATATGTAGTTCACATCGTTTCTTGATATAATATTTTTCTGTGCACTGTCTGGTTTTCTGCTGAACACGTACAGGATATCAACAACATGATTGTAATTGGGATCATTCTTTGTAGGTGACTGGAGCTCAAGTTGCAAAACTTGACCATCATGAAGGACCAGTACGAGATTGTAGTTGGCATCCTGTCTACCCAATGATGATAACTTCGGCCTGGGATGGTGACATTGTTAGGTGGGAATTTACGGGAAGTGATGAAGCCCCTGCACAACCAAATAGAAGAGCAGGTCGTCCCCGTAGGAGAGAATTTTATTTGTAGCCCATGTTCTTTTGACATGTCTTTGACTCATATTTTGGTAGCTACATGGAATTTATGCTCTTAACTTTTCTTCGTTTTTGATTTTTCTACAGCTGTAGCAAGAGGGGCAAACAGAATTGCATTTCATGCCTTGTTTTTGTAGGGTTTGTAAGCCTACCGTGGATGTACATAAGCCTTGGCAGATGTAAATCTAGTCCATAATGAAATATATTCCTTGGCAAATGCCTTGTGACGTATAAGTGGAATGGAAAGAGATATAAGTTGATGAATTATTCTTTTGTATGTTATGTGAAAGTTCATTAAAACTGTTTAAGTATATATATTGAGCTTGTTGAGCAGGTCACGTTATCAGAGCTTATTTTTTCCTGGTATTCTTTTTCACTCCATTGAATGGAATTAAGAGCTAAGAGTCTGTTTAGAATCTTAAAAAATAAGAAATAATTTAATTTGTAATTAAATTTTATGTTTGGAATGTTAAAAATTAATAAATAACTTGATTTGTAAATTAAATTTAATTAAATTTTATGTTTAAAATGTTAAAAAAAAGAAATGATTTGATTTTTAAAATTTTATGGATATTATTCCTTTTGTTTAAGAAAATTTATCAAATCGATAGGATTTGTTAGAATTTGATTTGATTTGAAATGAATAGATTATGTTATCTTTAATAATTATTTCTAATAATTTTTCATAAGGGTAAAAATATAAAATAATAAAATCAAATTAAATTAATTTTCATTTTAATAAATTTTAAACACACAATTTGATTTTTAAATTAATTCAAATTTTATTTTTTAATAAATTTTAAATATAAAATTTAATTTTTAAATCAAATCAATTCAAATCAATTTATTTCTAATTTTAATTGATTTCAAACACTACTTAAGTGAACAAAGTCTCAAAGGATAACTTCTTTAACTATTGTCAACCGTCATTTGTCTAACAGAAGCTAGAGGATCCAAAGAAATTAGGGGTGTAAATTGGTTCGGGTAATCCAACCAACTCGACCAACCCAAACCGAACCAATAAGGTTGGTTTGGTTTGAATATTTTGATCGGTTCAGATAAAATCCGAACCAATGAAGACTTGATTGGTTCGGGTCTCAGATTTCAAATTCTCAATTCGGACCCGAACCGAATCGAACCATTATATATATATATACATATATATAGGATCTTACTCTGATGAGAGGAGTGTTTATTGTAAGAGGTGAGAGGAGTAAATGTTGACTATTAGATCTTACATGAATGGTTAAGATTAGAACAAAAATGCATGTGGCTTTTTTAAGTGGTCACATGACATTAAAGTAACTTTTAATCTTGACCATTCATGTAAGATCCAATAGTCAACATTTACTCCTCTCATCTCTTACAATAAACACTCCTCTCACCGAGAAGATCCTATATATATATATATACATATATATATATATATATATATATATATATATATATATATATATTTGTAATTTACTGAATCGAGACCGACTTAACTTTGGTTTCACTCTGAGTCTTGCTCAGATTTCATTTCACCGAAGCTGAGCTCAAACTCGATTCTGCACTCGCCGTCCGCCATCTCTACCCCATCCACCACCTTGCTTCTCCATACAACACCATAACCTCATCTTCCTCCATACCCAAGCCGCCACGGGCTTCACCACTATTTCCCCGTTCACAACCACCCACCGAAGCCACTGCGAACCCGCGTAAAAAACCGGATCCGTGAAACTCCATAACCACTCAACCTCACCATCACCTAGCACCCACAACACCTCCATCCTTACTCAACCAAACGGCAATCACACCTCCAAACCATCATCTCCTGTAAACCGTAAGCTCCATTCCCCTACCACCATCCAAACCTCCACCCCACCATCAACCTCACACCACACCACAAGTCACCGTCCGGTCAACCCACACCCACCGCCACCTTGAACAACTGCAAAGCAGCACTCCCTCGAGTTCCACCACACCGCAACCAACCCAGCAACCAAACGGCCAACCACGACCTCCCATCCAGCAACCCCACCGGAGCAGAACCCAGCTCACCACCGTCAAACCGAGCCGCGCCTGCACCACCAACTCGGATCTAGCCCGTGACCAAGCTTCCCGTCACCGAACAGCCCCCAGCGGTCCAGATTCGTTCGTCCTCCCACGCAACCCGCAGCCCCGTGGTTCGTCCTCCCACGCACCGCACAGCCCCGTGGTCCAGATCCAGTAAAATTCCTCTTCTTTAGACTAATGTCTTTTGCAAGCACATAAGCTTTGTTTTTGCCTAATTAACTTCAGTTTTCAATGTTTGACTAATTGGAGTAATTGTAAATGGACCAATATTTTAAATGAGTTCGTTGTGTCATGCTGCTTCTATTTCGATTTTTCTTTCTCTTATTCCACTGTACCGAAAAAAAGAAAACTACCTTTTGAATTTTAGCATCATGTTCGTGTCACTAAATATAAAGAGAAACAAAAGTAGCTTTAATTTCTCTTTCTGAGCATCTTCTATTACTGAAAATTTGTTCTGGTTCATGAAAGAGTATTAAAGAAAAACAAATTAAACTTTTCAATTAATTAAACTCGAGAAGTTAACCAACAAAAAATGAGAAGTTAATTGTGTGTGTTTGAAGTTTGAACTGATTTTTAGTGTTGATTTTTTCATGGGTTCCTTGAAGTTTGTCTACGCGATCGTGCTAGGGAATTATCTTCAATGATCCTTAGTAACTATGATCGTGCTAAGCCAATATTTAATATATTTCTTTTACTGATTAATTTATTATAGTGCCTTATGTTTCCAAAGAAATGTTGGTTTCACTCTTTTGTTCTTAATTTGTGTGTCTTCTTGTTATGGTCGAAGGTAGCAAATTTAAGCTTCCACATGAGATTGACGTAAACTTTAAGAACCTATATAGGAATTGTGTGATTGTAAAAGATTCATAATCGGCAACTAAAGAACAAGTGCTAGATATATAAGCTTGGAACTTCGTGAATTATGAGTTAAGAGAATTTGGTGAAGATAACTATTTGCGCGTGTATAAACCCCTTTAAAAGCTCTATGTTTATGTTCTTTGTTTTCCTTTCCTTTCTTCCTTTCTTCATAGTTTGGGTTTGTTTTTGTCCTATCGGCAAATGATCTCATATTACAAATTTTTTTTGGCTAGTTTCTTCACCAATTTCTTATTTTTGTTTAGCTTCTTCAATGCTTCAACATCCATGTAGTCCAATCCTATCTTCTCTGCCTCTTCAACATGTTGAGCATAAAAAGTTGTGTGATTATATAAACAAGTGCTTATTAAAGAATATATTTAACTAATAGTTATATTTTTGTCTTTTTTGCAAGTTACTGATAACACTATATTTTATACATTTTATAATCCTCTCACTAGGCTTCTTAAGGTTCAATTAAGCTTAATTAAGTTAGTTTTGACACATTTTATGATATTAAGCTGAATTGGATCATTAAACAAATTATTGCATAAATTAACCTTAATTATCTCTTTGGCAATATTTAGTAAACTGGCTAGAATTTAAGTTGCAAATATCTGTTTGATGTGATTTTAGTTTTGTAGGAAAGCTAAGACGATTCCCTACAACTTTCATGTTGAACACTTTGTCAGATTCTGAGGTCTAATGGGTGATATTTGGCTTTGAAGTCAGAACAAAGGAGCTGAAACCTAGGGCCTAAATACTGCAAATAATTGGATCATATCTTGAGTATTAGGCATGATTTTGGACTCAGACTAAAGCCATTTTAAAGCAAATATCCAGGCCTACAACTTTTATGAAGACCACTTTTCTCAAAAATGAAGAAAATAGGAGATACGGATGTATACGTTTGCTCAAGTATTATTATAAAAATAATAATAAAATAAAAAGAAAAACGTCATCCGTTACGTTTTTCTTAAGTTTTACTATGCAGGTTACTGTGCAATACTTAATCGTTAAGTATTACTATACAGGTTACTGTGCATATACACAGTAACCTCCAAATTTTCTATAAATAGGGAGCGTCAGGCAGAGGGAAGGAGGCCGATTCTGCAGGGAGAGAAATTCTCTCTCTCTCCTTTGTTTTTCTTTTCCTTTTTCTTTTCTTCTTTCTTATGTGTAATTAATCTTCATCTTGCTTGAGTGAAGGAGTGAAACTTTTGGTAATAAAATGAGGTTAGATTTATTTCTTTCTTGTACTTAAAAGATATATTTTTATGTGACTTTTATATGTATTGTATGTTGTTTCCAATTAATTTAGAAACTCTTCTTGTATAATGAATATCTTGATCCATTGTAGACAATAGGATTGCGCATGGATACTTTTGACGATTTACAAGTATTAGTAGATAATTATTGGAATCATAATATGATTACATGATTGAACTTTGAATGTTAAATCTTCCGATTGGAATCTTCATTATGCATGATTTCAATTGAGTTATAAAACGAAATAATCTTATTTTTAATTTATTACCAAGAGTGGATCTCCTAACCCAAGAAATCCTTTTCATTTGTAAACAACTTATATCACCTTTAATCTTGTGACACATTTTTTTCTTTACCTCAATTAATTAGTTTTCCTTCATCAATTCCTGTGGATCGACTCGACTCCCGAAAATTTATTACTTGAGACAACCTACACTCAGGTTGAAACTTTTAATTATAATTAAATCCCATCAAGTTTTTGGCGTCATTCTTGAATTGATTTGAAGTTCTTATATATTGAGGTTATCTTTCGTAAGTAAATTTCACTATCGCAGATATTCCTCCTCTACTTTTTTTCATTTTTATTTATCTATTTACTAACGCACTAACTAGTATTTTTTGTGTGTGTGAATAGTGTGAATAGTAATATAAATAGTAACATAAATAGTAAATAGTGAATAGTAAATAGTAAAAAGTAAATAGTACATAGTAAAAAGTAAAAAAGTAAATAGTGATAGTGAATAGTAAAAAAAATTAAAAAATAAAAAAATTAACCTTTTGTATATATTAACTCAGTGGGAGTAATTCTCCCTTTTATTTTCTTTTACAGTGGGGTTAATTCTCCCTTTTATTTTTACGCACTAACTCAGTGGGGGTAACTCTCCCTTTTACTTTCCTGTAATTTATTTTTTTGTATTTTTTTTTATTTAGTGGTTGGTTTATTACCTCATCTTTGTAAACATTTTTTTTATTTACGCTTATTATTATTATTATTATTATTATTATTATTTACGCTTTATCTTACTAACTTTCTAACTTTTAATTTCTGTCATTTATTTTACTGCAATCTAATTTTTAAATTAATGTCATTTATTTTACGCAATCTAACTTTTAAATTAATTATTTATTTTTTTTGCATTTTAATTTCTGTATTTTTATTTATTATTATTATTATTATTTTTTTGGGTGGTTGGTTTCTACCACACCATTTTTTTTCTTTTTATTTATTTTTTGGGTGGTTGGTTTATACCACATCCTTGTTTATATTTAATGGTGGGTGACACCGCCAGCTTGTACATTATTTTTGTTTATTTTTAGTTATTTATGTGTTTATGCTTAATTGGTATCATGATTTAAATTCTGGTTGTTTGGTTAAAATTAATCCTAGTAATTTATATATTGATTTATTTGAATCACAATCACACACAATTAACACAATGGCTGAATTTGAAAGTATACATGATGAACAAGGAAATCAACCATTGCGAACTATGCGTGCATATTTGCATCCACCTCGAAATTCTAGTCCATCATGTTTTGTCTTCCCAACTAATGCTAACAATTTTAGATTTAAGCCGGGTATGATTTCTTTACTTCCAAATTTTCATGGTTTAGAATCTGAAAATCCATATTTACATCTAAAAGAATTTGAGGAAGTTTGTTTTGCTTTCAATGATAAAAATTACACTGAAGAGATTGTTTTGTTTAAACTGTTTCCTTTTTCTTTGAAAGATAAAGCAAAAACTTGGTTTAACACTTTGAAACCAAGATCAATTGGCACATGGCAAGAAATGCAATGTGAGTTTTTAAAGAAATTTTTTCCAACACATAAAACCAATGCTTTGAAAAGACAAATCCAAAATTTTTCCCAAAATTCAAATGAAGCGTATTTTCAAAGTTGGGAACGTTTTAAAGATTTGTTAAATTCTTGCCCACATCATGGTTTTGAAAAATGACGGACTATAAGTTTCTTTTATGAAGGTTTAACACCTGAAACTAAACAATTTGTGGAAACAATGTGTAATGGCGAGTTTCTTGATAAAGAACCTGATGAAGCTTTAGATTATTTAGACCAATTGGCTGAAAATTCTCAATCTTGGCATGATACTAATATTTCTCGAAATTCAATTAGATCTAACCTTGCTAATGCTAATAAAGGAAAATATAATCTTAGTCAAGAAGAAGATCTAAATGCTAGGATTGCCAGTTTGGCTAGAAAAATTGAAGCAATGGAATTAGGGAAAGTAAAAGAAGTTAAATCTGTGCAAATTGAAGATATTTGTGATATTTGTGATGAATTAGGACACTTGACAAATGAATGTCCTAATATTCCTCTTTTTAAAGAAGTTGTGCATGAGCAAGTAAATGCAATGAACAATTTTAAAAAGACATTCACCTCTTCTTTTTCAAATTCTTATAATCCAATATGGAGAAATCACCCGAACTTGAGTTGGAGAAATAATAATCAAACACAATTCATGCAACCACCACCTCCTCAGGAACAACAGGATTCTCAAAATTCTCAAGGATATGCACCTTATATCCCACCATATAAGAAAAACCTTGAAGGAACTTTGCATGCATTTATAGAAAAGCAAGATGTCATCAATAAACAAACCACTCAAACCATGATTGACATAAAAGACACTCTTGCTAAACTTGCTTCTGCATTCACCATTCACGAGAAAGAAAAATTTTCTTCTCAACCTCAACTAAATCCCAAAGAAAGCAAAGAGATAAAGAGCCAAGTGTCTAGAATGATGAACTCCTTGAGTGTGAATGAGCTAGAAGATGTGAAAAAGAATCATGATAGTAGTGATGTCAAGTTACCCAAGGAACCCGAGGTGACAAAAAATCCTGTTAAGCCAGAAAATAATGACAAAGGTCACCAAACATACATGATTGACTCAATCATGGAGAAGGGACTTTCTACAACCTTTGATTTTGATCCCCTTGAGAATCTTCTTGTTAATTCTGAGTTTAATTTTATTAGTAATCCATCTAATGTATTTGATAATTGTACTAACTTTTATTTAACTCAGGATCATGACACTCAGGGATGGAATCCAAAGTTTAAGAAGTTGTTTAATAAAGGTTGGAGTTTTCCTGATAAAAAATGTGGTCGTCCCCTGGTTTGTTCTCATGAAATTAAATTGGAGGAAGGTAAATGGTCAGGAGTTGAAGCTATAACTTAAGATGAAGGATCCAGATGTAGTCGAGACTTTGGTAGAAGATCCTGTCTACCAAAGCTAAGGTAAGTTTTTAATATTTCGTTTGTATTTTTATTGAGTCGGCTTAAGTGCCTCCCAGATTTCGGAGCCTTTGTATGGGGATGTAAATAGTTTCGGCCTTAAAAAAAAAAGTATACATCTTGGGTTTGGCTTTGGTAACACAAAACGTGAATGGGGAAATGCATGCATCCTGATCCAGCCTTCTTAATTGAAAAACAAAGAAGGTAGATTGTATCCCACATGTGAGGCAGCCAGTCGTATTATGGCCACTTGTCCCTTTTGGGAGCCCTATGTTACGTTGGTCTTGAATGGGTCTAATACTGGTCAACAATGCTTTGGCACAAAGCCGAAAGAGCAGACTACCTCCATCCCAATCTCAAGTGAGTATACATTCATCTTTCATTAGGTTTCTAACAACTTAAAAAAAAAAAAAAGAAGTGGTCCGAAAGAAATGTTGCGAGAAGCAGTAAAAAAAGGAAGCCAGTCAAGACACTTCATTTGTCTAAATAATTTCAATCTTTGGTCGTACTTTGTTTCTGTTTAAATTTATGTGAGATTTCTCTTTTCAGTATTTGCAACAACAGGTACTATCTTCTATCCTTTACCTTTCTAAATTTTAACATTGAGGACAATGTTGTGATCTGGTTGGGGGGAAAGATAGTGTGAATAATTGTTGTGTGAATAATTGTGTAAAATAAAATTGTTTCAAAAAAAAATCTTTGAAAAAAGAAAAAAATTAGGACGTGTGTTTATTAATGTGTTTATATGTTTGTCAATAATTTTCTAACCTAAACCAATTAAGGATGGCAGAGTAAGGAGTAAATTTTGCTGTGACAGTAATTTTACTCTTGAGACGTATCTAGATTAGGGTAGATAACTATTTTGTGTAGAAGTAGCAATTTTAATTCAGGAAAATTGGCATGATTGAGTAAATTGTCTTCTTTCTTAAACATCACATGCTTGGTTATGGATGTTGAAATTTTTGTGTATTGAGAATGATGGATATATGCCTTGTGAGATTTTGAGCCTATCGATGAATGAATTGAATATCTGTACCATTCTCTTCTTTCTTGTGAGATATTTTTTTTAACTCATGGAATTGTTACTCTAGAACTTGCTTTGATTCTTTTTAAAGTTACATTTTCACATGCTTATATAAACATGATTGAGGCATTTTTCTTAAAATAGTTACTTTAACCACATCGCCAGCCTTGTTCAGTAGCATATTATTTCAATATGATATCAAGCACTCTTATGACTTCTTGGAAATTCTCTGATTCCTGCCAACCTTGTATATTTTCATTTGCTTAACCCCTTTGAGCTTATTTAACCATTCCTTGTTTTTAGCTCATTACGTGCCTTAAATGAAAAATGATGTTTTTACTTGACCGTAGGGAAAAAGAGAACATTAGCTTTGTTAATGAATGAGTTCTTGAACAAGTGTGGGGGTGTGTGTGCAAAATGGTTGTTGAAAGAGGAAAGAATGCCTAATTGAAAAAAAAAATGTATGTGTATAGTTATGTTCATAAAAAAAAAATGTGTAAAGAAGTGCCAACAAGGCAAAAAGGGAAAGGAAAAATATGTAAAGGGAATATGCATTAGAGTTGGGATGAACTTTCATGCTTGTTAATTGAACTCAGCTCTCATGTTCTTTTATTCTCTTTGGTTTTTAACTTGTCAAATCCATATTCCCCTCTCCTTTACCATGACCTCATTACAACCTTGAATAAAGTCCTCATGATTTGTGTATGCATGTGTTCTGAGTAGTGGAGAAGTAGAAGATAAGCAAGCTTATGGTAGTACAATTATTCATGAGTTGAATAGAGTGAAATACTAACCTTTTTAAACACTTGAGAGATTGAGAGTGACTTCTGTGAGGATCTATCATTCTTGATTCATTCTTTTCAACTGAAGTTTCTTTGCTTGTTCGTTTGAGATATGAAGATATGTTACCTCATGATTGTTTTGATCCCTTGAATATTTGGTTGCTCTTCTTGAGTCATTAAATCCTTTAGAGTTTTTAGTTTTTGAGTCATGTCGTTTTTTTTTTTTGTCTTTTATGTTTTGCCCAGGGAGTGCAAAAAAGTTAAGTGTGGGGGAATTTGATAACACTATATTTTATACATTTTATAATCCTCTCACTAGGCTTCTTAAGGTTCAATTAAGCTTAATTAAGTTAGTTTTGACACATTTTATGATATTAAGTTTGAATTGGATCATTAAACAAATTATTGCATAAATTAACCTTAATTATCTCTTTGGCAATATTTAGTAAACTGGCTAGAATTTAAGTTGCAAATATCTGTTTGATGTGATTTTAGTTTTGTAGGAAAGCTAAGACGATTCCCCTACAACTTTCATGTTGAACACTTTGTCGATTCTCGAGGTCTAATGGGTGATATTTGGCTTTGAAGTCGAACAAAGGAGCTGAAACCGGGCCTAAATACTCTGCAATAATTGGATCATATCTTGAGTATTAGGCATGATTTTGGACTCAGACTAAAGCCATTTTAAAGCAAATATCCAGGCCTACAACTTTTATGAAGACCACTTTTCTCAAAAATGAAGAAAATAGGAGATACGGATGTATACGTTTGCTCAAGTATTATTATAAAAATAATAATAAAATAAAAAGAAAAACGTCATCCGTTACATTTTTCTTAAGTTTTACTATGCAGTTACTGTGCAATACTTAATCGTTAAGTATTACTATGCGGTTATCTTGTGCATATGCACAAGTAACCTCCAAATTTTCTATAAATAGGGAGCGTCGAGCAGGGAAAGGAGGTCGATTCTGCAGGGAGAGAAATTCTCTCTCTCTCTTTGTTTTTCTTTTCCTTTTTTCTTTTCTTCTTTCTTATGTGTAATTAATCTTCATCTTGCTTGAGTGAAGGAGTGAAACTTTTGGTAATAAAATGAGGTTAGATTTATTTCTTTCTTGTACTTAAAAGATATATTTTTATGTTACTTTTATATGTATTGTATGTTGTTTCCAATTAATTTAGAAACTCTTCTTGTATAATGAATATCTTGATCCATTGTAGACAATAGGATTGGCACAGTGGATGCTTTTGACGATTTACAAGTATTAGTAGATAATTATTGGAATCATAATATGATTACATGATTGAACTTTGAATGTTAAATCTTCCGATTAGAATCTTCATTATGCATGATTTCAATTGAGTTATAAAACGAAATAATCTTATTTTTAATTTATTACCAAGAGTGGATCTCCTAACCCAAGCAAATCCTTTTCATTTGTAAACAACTTATATCACCTTTAATCTTGTGACACATTTTTTCTTTACCTCAATTAATTAGTTTTCCTTCATCAATTCCTGTGGATCGACCTCGGACTCCCGAGAATTTATTACTTGAGACAACCTACACTTGGGTTGAAACTTTTAATTATAATTAAATCCCATCAGTTACTTAACACCAACTAATGGCAAATGATCCATTTGGAATTAGTGGGACTCCAAGCACTGGTGGCAGTGGAACTCAAATTGGGAGTGCTACCACTCCAATACCAACTAGTGACATGCAACTAGGAGAGGTACTTCCAACACAAGGACAAAAAACGTCATCACGTGGACAAGATGCCCCCCTGTCACAACAAGAGGTATTGAAAAGGAAACCTAGTAGACCCCCTTCTAATGCTTGGGCTCATTTCAAGAGAGTAAATGATAAAGCTACTTGTAACTATTGTAATAAATAATATGCATGCAATACTACTAGTCATGGGACCTCAAACATGCTAAAACATTTGAAGATTTGTGTCAAAAATCCACATAGGATATTTGATAAAAGGCAAAAAACAATTGCTATTGAAAATAATGTGAGGATGATCCTAATAGTGTTAGCATGAAACTTGTTGAATTTAATCAAGAGGTAACCCGATATGCACTTGCAAGGATGATAATTGTTGATGAGCTTCCTTTTAAATTTGTTGAAAACCAAGGATTTAGAGATTTGATGAGTGAGGCTCAACCGCGATTTAAAATTCCTTCTCGTGTCACTCTTGCTAAAGATTGCATGCAATTGTTTCAAATTGAGAAAGAGAGGTTGAAGTGCGTATTGTCTGGAAATCACCAAATGGTTTCACTTACCACTGATACTTGGACTTCAATCCAAAACTTGAATTATATATGTGTAACTGCTCACTTCATTGATGATGGGTGGGAATTGAACAAGAAAATATTAAGTTTTGGTTTGATAGTTGACCACAAAAGTGAAACCATAGGAAATGCCTTAGAGAAATGTATGAAAGAATGGGGGATTTCAAAGATTTGTTGTGTGACTGTTGACATTGCAAGTGCTAACAATACCGCTATTATATATTTGCTTAGAAGAATGAGTGATTGGAATGATACTTCTTTATTAAATGGAGAGTTCATGCATATGAGATGTTGTGCTCACATGTTGAACTTAATTGTTAGTGATGGCTTGAAGGAAATTGATGTTTCAATTGAAAGGATAAGGACTGCATGTAAGTTTGTTAGGTCATCTCCGGCTAGATTATCTACTTTTAAGATGTGTGTCCAAGAGGCTAGTATAACTAGTAAGACAATATTAACCCTTGATGTGCCAACTAGGTAGAATTCTATTTATTTCATGTTAGATGTTGCTGAAAAATATGAAAAGGCATTTTCTCGCCTTAAAGATGCGGATAATACATTTTTGTTAGCCCTTGACAATGTAGGAGGACCTCTTACTAGGGATGATTGGAGTCATGCACGTGTTTTTGATAAGCTTTTGAAAATGTTCTATGATGTAATTCTTTCTTTTTTGTGGTCATTACATGTTACATCTAATGTTTTTTTCCACAAATTATGTGACATTCAAAAGATCCTAGGTAAGTGGAGGAAAAACAATGATGTATGACTACAAAGAATGGCAACAAACATGAAAGTTAAGTTTGACAAATATTAGGAAAGTAGTGGGAGTAAAAACTTTCTTTTGTTTATGGTTGTGTTTCTTGATCCACGTTATAAGCTTGAATATGTTGAGTTTAGTTTTAATAAGATGTATGGTGATGGTTCAGATAAATACAAGGAGATGGTGGGAAGATTGAAGGGTCTGATTGATAAGTTGTTTGAGCATTATCAGTCAATGCATCCCATTCCCCTTGATATTGGTGATTCTAGTAGGTTTGCCTTAAATGTTGCCTCACAATCTCATGCTAGTAATGATGGTTTAGGTGATGATGATGATGACGGTTGGGAAGATGAGTTTAGATCGAAAGTGAGGAGAAAGCAAGGTGAGGTGAAAAGGAATGAGTTAGAAAGATACAAAAAGGATGATGTTGAGGACAACACTCCTCGATTTGACATTTTGAAATGGTGGAAAGGGAAATCAAAGAAATATTATGTTCTTTCTCGTATGGTTTAGGGATATCTTGGCTATTCTAGTGTCTACTGTATCATCTGAGTCTGCATTCAGCACTGGAAGTCGAGTTCTTGACCCATTTCGCAGTTCCTTACATCCCATCACTGTTGAGGTATTGATTTATATTCAGAACTGGATTAAGACTCCTAAAAAAAATCTTGAACTACATGATGAAATGAAAGAAATGGATAAGGTTGAATCAGGTATGGAAACTTAGTTTTAATTCTCAAGTTTTTTATTTATTGTTATACTTACTATTGTTACTAATTAATCTTGTTTACCTTTTATGTTTATGTTTAAATTTTTAGAGTTGTTAGGATTATCTTCAAATCTTGAAGTTGAGCTTTAATAAGTCTTTGACAAGCTTTTAAGGTAACATTTATAGATACATTAATTATGATTGATTGTTAAAATCTAGTATACACAAATTCTAACATTTTGTTTGTCTTTGATTGCAAGATGTAGATGAAGTTGAAAGATAATTTTGATTTGATGAATAAAGTTTAATGAATTATTTTTTTTAATGTTTAGATTGAGTTTTAACTGAGTTTGGATTAACTTTGGATGATGCCTATTATTATATTTGTAGTGGCTATATATTAATATTGAATAAAAGTCATGTATATCATATGACTAGTGGTTTTGCTTTGGTTATCCTCTTAGTCATTTTCTATCGCTTATTTATGAAACCACAAAAATTGTATGTCATATTTGATCTTTACCAAGATTATGTTTCTGACTGCTATCTAGTTATTGCCTGAACTTTTTTATTATGTATTCTATTTTTCTATCACCTACTAGAAAGTTTTTTTTTTCACTATTTTAGCATTTTAGATTTGATATAAATAGGAAATCTCAAAAACCAATGATCATGTGACTCAACTTGAAATTGAATGTTCATTGCACAAAGGTTAGTTTATGTTCTAATATTATTTGAAATTTTAGATACATTATGTGTACTTTTATGTATTATATGTATAGTTGTTTAGTTAATTTTTGTGTTAAAAAAATAATGGTCAACTCGATCACCCGAATCAAACTAAACCATAGATATTTGGTTTGGTTCGGTTCGGTTCAGATTTGACTATCAAAAAATAAGAAAATTAAACCAAATCGAACCAATTAATTTTAATTAGTTCAGATTTTTTTTTAAAATTCGAACCAAACCACCCACTTATACTCTTAAAAGAAATGATTATTAATCGTTAGTAGAAGCGAAGGTCAAATTAATTTATTATTTCAAAATAATTTTGATAGGAGAATATTGCAACTTTGAATTATTTTATGATATAAGGTTATTGAATTATTTTTTTATGAGAAGTTTGACTTTCAAGTTCATGTTTGATAATTGAAACTTAAGCCTTTGGTAAAATTTATATGTATTATTCATGTTTTTAGCATGTTTGATGTTTCCTTTAGTTGCTCTTTCTTGGTCCCATAACCATTCTTGCTTTTCTCAGTTGTCCTACAACTTATACAGAGTTCACATATATTATCTATATATTTATCTTTAGGTTTGATTACATCTTTTTCTATACAAATTATTTCATTATTCACAAGTATTTCTTTTCTTTTGCCACGTCAATTTCTTTTTGTTGCCACTGTACCTTTTTGTTTTTAAAATATTTAATTTAATTAAATATTTAGTCACTATAATTTCATTCTAATCCTTTATACTTACTTTTGATCTTTCATGTATATATCACATATTTGTATGTACTGAATATTTTTTTTTTATCTTTAACCAGATATCCTCTCAATTATTATTATAGATTATTATTTAAGCAAATATAATATGCATGCATTTGTAAGAGTTGACGTATTAACGTAGATTGAAAAGAGAGCTTAATCACTTGTATTCACACTATAAGCTTGAATTAGATAGGATGCCCGTTATAAGTCCTACATAAACCTCACAATTCTTCGACAACCAATGATTCCAAACTTCACAGGAATTATAAATTGTGAATTAGAACTAGTTAAGGCTCAAAAAGCACAAATGTGAACTTCAATGCAGATGCGAGCTTGAGTTAGGCTGTTAGTATAAAAAATGAAGTGAAATAAATCTCACTTTTATATATATATATATTACTAATTTGTTTTTTTGAGTTATTTTAATTTTTATTTTGTTATCCATTAACAAATTTTAAAATTTTTATAAATGAAAAGAATTGTTCTAAATATCCCATCCAAACACAACATTAAAAAAGAGGCAAAACACTGATTTTTTTTTTTTAAGTATTTGTCTTTTGATACAGCATGTATTAATTTGGTTTAATACAAATTCTTTAAAAAAATTACCCTTTCAATAACTTCTGTAAGATGTATAACTATTTATATTAAAAATTTTAAGTAACAAAAATACAAAAAAAAACTATTATTTATAGCAATTATTGATTTAAATGATTTACCTTTATGAATTATTAAAATTAAATTTGAAACTACAGATAAGATACTCACATCAACTCACTTTTTTTGAGTAAAATAAAATAGTGACGTGGAAATTAGTGGTAAACACAAGGAACAACGAAACGAGATCTGAGAGGATTAGGAAGAGTGAAATGTGGTGTGTTTTAGTTTTATGGTAACCGGTTTCTTCTTCTTTTCTTAAATCCGTGACAGACGCAGTTACAGAATACAGAAAGCTCATTCTCAATCTCAATCTCAAGAGAAGAAGGAAAAAGCGAATGGCTTCGCCCACATCAAGGATCGCATTCCGTATTGTGATGGTGGCTTTAGTGCTTTTCCTTCTCTTCTACATTGGTCGCCCTTTGTATTGGAAAATCTCCGCTACCGTCCACGATATCCGCAACAACAAGCAAACCGTCCGACAAGGTATCTTACTTCAATTTCAATTCTGGTCAAGTTGGAATCTTTCTCTCTTCAATTTCTCTTTTTTCAATTACCCTTTTCTTCTTTGGGTCTTGTTCACTCTAGGTCTTTCCCAGATCGTTATCGAAGCTCAGAAATCGGTGGGTTGGTATCACGACGAGTCCGACTCAGGGGTCCGTGGCAAGAACCGGAAGCTGCTTCTTCATCAGGTTTTTTTGAGAGTTGTTGGTTAGATGTGAGTTTTTTTTTTTTGGTTTGGGGGGGGGGGTTGTCTTTGTTCTTTTCTTTTTCATGATTCAGTGATTTGCCTTTAAGTTTTTTTTTTTTTTTTTTTTTTTTTTTTTGTTTTTTGTCTTATAGTGGCAATAATAAGGTAGATGAATTTTATTGAAGTAGAAAATGATCATGGGATGCTAGATTTGGGACTTTCTGAGTCAAACAGAATAGTGCTTATTTAGTTACATAAAGGCTGTCATATATATGCTGCAGTGAAGCAAATTAGATAATTATGTTGCCAGTGAATGTGAATGTTTTTCTTCTTATGAATTTTTAACCTATTCTTTTCCTTTTATTTTGAAGTGGTGGAAGGGTAATGATGTGCTTGTGTTATATTTATATATATCAATTGATCCTTCATGAAGAAAAAGAAAGTCAATTCTATGTGCTTTTAATAAGTTTTATAGTATAAACTTGGTTTCATTCCATACTCTAAAATGGTTACATGATGGTGGTATATATATACAACAACGTAACAAACTCCTAACAAATGAGCCAACGCAGAGGTTCAAATTTGAATTGAAATCTAATCTCTAATCTCCTAACTTTAGTAAACTTATCAACATGATCCCAACAGAACATTAGCTGGAATCTTATCCCTTATCCCTCATTACTCCCCCTCAAGTTGGAGAGTGAGCATTGTGAATGCCCAACTTGGACATCAATTCATGGAATGGTCTGAAGCCCAAAGCTTTGGTGAAGATATCGGCTTGCTGCTGCTTGGTTGAGATGTGGGTGGTGCAAATAGTACCAACCTGTAAGTGTTGCCGTATGAAGTGGTAGTCGACCTCGATATGCTTGGTTCTTTTGTGGAAAACGGGATTGGCTGCTATGTGAAGAGCAGCTTGGTTGTCGCAGAGAAGTGATGTGGGCATATCGCATGGTACTTGTAAAGAGGATAGTAAGCTACGCAGCCAAATAATCTCGCTGGTTGCATGAGCCATTGCGCGATATTCGCCTTCGCTGGAGGAAGGAGACACAGTCGTCTGTTTCTTCGTTTTCCATGATATTGGAGCTGCTCCAAGCTTCATGAGATAACCAGATACTGAATGCCTTGTGGTGGGACAGGAAGCCCAATCTGAATCACAGAAACCAACTAAACGCAAGTTGTTCTCTTTAGGGAAGAAAATGCCCTGACCAGGAGATGATTTTAGATAGCGCAAGATGCGCATAGCAGCATCCCAATGTGGTTGTCGCGGTGCCTGCATAATTGGCTTAAGATATGAGCAGAATAAGTGATCTCCGGTCGCGTAATGGTGAGATAAATTAAACGACCAACAAGCCTGCGATACTGAGGTGGATCAGAATATGGTTCTCCAACTTCTGCAGATAGATTATGATGTTGCTCCATAGGAAAGCTGCATGGTTTGCAGTGCAACATCCCACATTCACTGAGAATATCCAGCGTATATTTGCGCTGACAAAGAAATAAACCATCGGTCCCACGAGCAAATTCAAGCCCAAGAAAATATTTAAGTGGTCCAAGATCTTTCATGTGGAAACACTTGTTAAGATAGAGTTTGAAACTGTTGCATGCAGCTATGTTATTACCTGCTATGATAAGGTCATCAACGTAGATGAGAACAGCCAAGAAAGTGGTGCCAGAGGAGTAAGTGAATAGACTATGGTCTGCATTGCTTTGCTGAAATCCATAATGAGTCAAGCTTTGTGTTAGCTTTGCATACCAATTTTGGGAGGCTTGCCGAAGACTGTATAAGGATTTTCTTAAGTGGCACACAAGACCTGGTTTTGGAGCAATATATCCTGGTGGCACTGCCATGTACACTTCTTCGTCCAGCTCCCCATGAAGGAACGCGTTACTCACATCCATTTGATGTAACTGCCATTCTTTGGCTACTGCAACTGATAACAAGCAATGAACAGTGGTCATCTTCGCCATGGGAGCGAAGGTCTTTGCAAAGTCGTCCCCTTCAACTTGGGTGTACCCTTTGGCAACCAAGCGGGCCTTATACTTGTCTATGTCGCCATTTGCTTTGTATTTAACCTTATATACCCATTTGCAACCCACTAGCTTCTTGCCTATGGGAAGGGTTACGAGAGTCCATGTACGATTCTCCTCCAATGCTTGAATTTCCTGCGTCATGGCTTCACGCCAGTGTGCATGTTGAACTGCCTGAGAATAGCTTTTGGGCTCATCATGAGACATGATGGCAGCAAGAACAACTTGGTGATTGGAAGAAAAATGATCATAACCAATATAGCTAGAAATAGGATAGGACTTGCTAGAAAAACCCGACCGATCCAGTGGCATGCATGGGGTTTCATTTGTGGCTGCATGGCAGTAATAATCCTTGAGGTATGTGGAGGCTGTCTCGTGCGTGATTCTCTGGATAGTGTCTCAGCAGGGAGGAGCTCCCCCTCATTCTGACCACTAGATGAATTAAATTGTGTATTATCCACAGGCAAGTCCTTTTGTGTTGGTTCAATAGGATTCAAATTTGTGGGCTCTTCATCACAACACCATGTCACACTCGGAAAAGTGATCATTGGGGAGTCCTCTTCACAAGAATCATATGGGAACACATGCTCATAAAAGATCACATCTTTGGACACTGAAAATTCATGGGTCTGCAAATCATATGCGCGCCACCCTTTCTGCCCATGAGGATACCCTAGAAAAATGCTTCGTTTGGCCCTACCTGCAAACTTGTCATGCGGTTTAATTGGTGTCTTTACGTAACAAAGACATCCAAACACTCTCAAATGATTGTAGGATGGTGGCTTACCATAAAGCATTTCATATGGTGTAATGCCTCCATTTGCTACTGTTGGTGTCCTATTAATGAGATAGGTGGCAGTCAAGATACATTCTCCCCAAAATGACAAAGGTAGATTTGCTTGAAACCTGAGGGCTTTTGCTATGTTAAGAATGTGCTGGTGCTTATGTTCTACTCGGCCATTTTATTGAGGTGTGGCTACACAAGAAGTTTCATGTAAGATCCCTTCCTATTGAAAGAAGGACTGCATTCTTGAATTAGTAAATTCAGTTCCGTTGTCACTTCGAACCACCTTCACTTTAACGTCAAATTGTGTATGCACCATCTTACAGAAATTAACTAGATGAGTAGATAATTCGACCTTGTCTCTCAACAAATAAATCCACACTGCTCATGAATAATCATCAACAATAGTGAGAAAATAGTGTGATCCATTATGTGATGCAGTAAGATATTTACCTCACAAATCACAATGTATCAATTCAAAAATTCTTTCTGCTTTATTATTGCTCAAGGAAAAAGGAATTCTACATTGCTTGGATCGATGACATATGTCACAACATTCCAATTTATTTTCATCAAAACGAAAATTAAGAGAACTAGAAAGTCTTGATAACACTTGATTTGAGGGATGACCCATCCTTGCATGCCAAATGATGTTTACATCTTTCGAGATGGCAGCCAAAGATGCTCCTTGTATGTCCTTCTTGAGAATGTAAACCCCATCATGCAAGTCACTGGATCCAATCGTTTTCTTCGTGGTTTGGTCCTGTATGAAGCAACCAGCGGTGGAGTAAGTAACTATGCAATTTAAGTCACAGGTAAGCTTATGAATAGATATCAAATTGCAGCTAAATTGAGGAATGAAAAGAACGTCGTGTAATTTTATGCTGCTGTTCAGTTTCACTGTTCCAGCTTTAGTAACCACAACCATGTTTCCTGTGGGCACAGTAACACGTAATGGCTCATTAAGATTGTGAACCTCGTCAAGAATTGAGTACAGTGGAGTCATATGGTGTGATGCCCCACTATCTAACACCCAAATTCTTGTACCATGTATCATTTTATTACCGGACATGTTGTCGTGCTGCTCATTATTCCTGCTACCATGGGATCCATGAAGTGCATGGCTATTGGGATTTGCCTCTGTGGTCACATCTCTGCCATGAGTGTTGTCTGCCCAGGCCAAACGTGCACCTCCTGTGTTTGTGGCAGATTTGTTGACTCCCCAGTGTGACCTGCGTGTGTCCCAATTGGGTGGATACCCAATCAGCTCAAAACATTTAGCCTTCTCATGTCCCAATTTGCCACAATGTTCGCACCTTGGCTTCGGTCCATCACGACTCTTCTGTTTGTTCATATTGACACTATGGAATGCTGCTCCTATCTCTGGCTTTGGCTCCCTGTTCTTCTCCACTATCACTCGAGATTCTTCCCGTAGGATGTGATTGAAAACTCTCCATAGTGATGGCAATGGATCTGTATTGAGTATGGTTCCCTTGACTTGAGTAAAACGCTCACTGTCAAGACCTCCAAGGAAAAGAGGAACATGGTGATCCTCCTCTCTCTATGATAACTCCTTCGATGCACCACAAGTGCACTGTGGCAATGGTTGCAACTCGCTTAACTCATCCAAAAGACTCTTAAACTTGGTATAGAAATCAGTTGCAGTCATGCTTGGCTCCTGTTGCATCAAATAGAGATTGCGCCATAGCTGGTGTATACGAGGTGCATTGGTCTGGGCAAAATGTTCTTCCAAATCAAGCCAAACATCTCTTGCAGTGGCAGCGTATGATATGCTACCATGCAAGGTAGGATCAGTGGAGTTTATGATCCAAGCTGTCACCATTGAATCTGCCTTCTCCCAGTTGTGATATTCTGGTGAGGTAATCACTGGTTTCGTGATACTTCCGTCAACAAAGCCAAGCTTCGTCTTCGCACGGTGACGCACGCAAGGCAGTCCTCATGGAACGAGCCTAGTTGCAGTAATTGTCACCTGTGAGTGCAACTGCAATCAGTGGTGTCCCTGGATTGTCCGAGGAACCAAGGTAGTAGGGTGAACAAGGTGTGATGGTGGGCAATATGTTGCTGTGTCCGAAGGCATGATTCTTCTTCTCCGGCCCCTCAATCTCCAGCTCTTCGATCTTCCTCTCTGATGCCATAATAAGTTTTATAGTATAAACTTGGTTTCATTCCATACTCTAAAATGGTTACATGATGGTGGTATATATATACAACAATGTAACAGACTCCTAACAAATGAGCCAAAACAAAAGGGACGCAGAGGTTCAAATTTGAATTGAAATCTAATCTCTAATCTCCTAACTTTAGTAAACTTATCAACATGATCCCAACAGAACATTAGCTGGAATCTTATCCCTTATCCCTCATTAGCTCTAAAGAGTAAGCTAGGCATTGAATTTGAAATGAATCAATGCAAAAGTAAATTGATTCAATTCAGTCATTGCGTAATTCATATTCTCTAAGGCTGTTCAATGTTCATCAAATTGGCATCAGTTATTCACTGGTATTGATTTATTAGCTTCATGTATGTTATGGTCTTAAAGTATGGGAGGACTGTTTATTGAACCTAGAAGTTCAAATATTTGGTGGAATTGAAGTTTTGCAGTTCTTACTTCTTAGAGCTAGTATGGTTGAATGAATAACACCACATTACTGAGAATAACATGAAAATCAAATTGACACTTCTTAAAGCTCAATAATTTGGGAAGGGTAACTTTGATTTGGTTCATTGGATTGGGAGTAAGATGGGAACAGGAAATGTATCAATGCCATAGAGCAGTTGTTTCCTTCAGTTTATGCAATAGATTACTTGTCTCAGGAAACTTTTTTTAAAAAATATTTTTCACAATTTTTTTGGTGTCTTCAACTTCAGATCCCTGAAAATTTCATATTAAGTGTAGGTTCCTTTCCATATTAAGTATAGGTTCCTTTCCTTAAGCAACGAAGGGTATGTCTCAGCAAGTTAAGGCCTTAAGCAGTTTGATGGCAGGGTCTAATAAATGTTATAGTTGTTAAGTTGCTGAGTTAACAGAGATATGAGCTTCTGTCATGTATCACTGAATTACTTGGTTCTAATTTTCTGCCTGTGGTGGGAATGGGATATGCTTAGCCAACTTGAACATTAGCTTCTGTTGGATCTGACGGCATGCCCAAGCCAATCAAATTAGGATCTTGTTTAGCCTTCTGCTATGCACTCTTGCATGGTAGGTAGAGGCTCATACGCCTTAGGAGTGTCACCACAATCAAATTTTCTTCTTTTACCCCCTTTTTAACCTTATATTTGAGTGTTTGTGGGCGGGGAAGGGGAAAAGCAGGGAAGACTTTGTTCCTTATCTTGTCTGGTCATTGAATTAAACCAGCGTGGCCTATTTCCCTTCATTTGAAACATTCGCTGACAATGATAATAATCGAGTTCAGATTGCAAAAGTTGCTGCATTTATATTATGGCACTCTATAGGATCTATTGAATAATTTTTCTACTCGCTTTTTTGGTGTTACTACAGACATCTGGTCATTTGGTTAGGCAACCATCTGGCTATTAAATATAGTTGTTGGATTACATTACTCTTGCTGTGCCATTTGCTTGTGCTTTATACTTTGAATGATGTGTTGGTCTAGGATGTGAATAGGAGAATGCTTGAATCTGTCAGTTAATTCCATAAAAGAATTAGGGGATGTATTCAACTACAAAGGAGAGAGGAAGAGACGTAAGATGAATCCTTCCACTTCCATGCTACTAAATGAAATGCAAGCAGTAAATTTTGCACTTACTAGTTTAGATCTGAACAGATGAAGTCCCAATGTTACTTATAACTTCACATTTTAAATAAATCGCTATGGTTAGGGACGGTAAAGGCATTGACTTATTGCGTGAATGTTCTAGTTGTTCTCTTGATTATGCTCAACTAAAAAATATCACTAGGAATAATGGTATATCCTCCTAACAAATTCTTTTTTTTTTTTTTTGGTTACATTACAAATTCTTTTAATATCTTCCTAATTAAGTCAGAAAGTATTAAATACAAAAAAGAAACAATATTTTGTTATTATTATGTACGAGGCACTAAGGTCCATATTAGGGGTGCTTACGGGTTCGGTCCGACTCACGAACCTGACTAACCTGACCTGACTCGATATAATATATCTGGGTTGGTTCGAGTAATCGGGTCTATTTGGGTCAAACCCGATGAACTCGTTCATTTATTGGTTCAGATGACGGGTTCAGTGAACTAATTCGATCACCTGACCTAATGACCTGATGACTCGAAAAAACGACGTCGTTTTGGGTAAATTATATACCTTGTTTTCGTTTTTGGTTCTCACTTCTCATTTCACTTGTCACTCATGCACTCAAAGCCTCTAGCCTGAGCCTCACACTCATTCTCTGCATTTGCAAAATCAAAATCCCCAAATCCCTAACCTTAAGCGGCAACGTCATCGTTCACCTCTGCTCTTCCTCAATCTTCGACTCTCAACCCTCTCTCACCATCCACCTCTGCTTTCTTTTCGTGACCAGATCTCGCAGGATCTGAACAGATTTGAGCAGATCTTTGATGACTTGGGTGGCTCTGCGTTGGTGGCTGGCGTGGATGGAGGGGAGCGATGGAGGACGACGACCAACTGTGATTTCAAAGATGTGGCAGACGAGGATGTTAGCGCAAGCTGCGATGGAATTGGCCCAAGTGACGATGAAGTTGGCGCAAGCGGCAACAGAGTTGGGCAGTCTTTCACGCTAGTAGTGACGAAAGGGTGCCATGATGACGGCGTGAGGAAGACATATATTGAGGTTGTGAGACCGTTCGCTCTAGTTGCTTGACTGCTTGCTGAGTTTGACAAAGCCGATGGTGACTAGTAAGGGCTGAGGCAGGGCAACCACGATGGTGAACGAGATGGAGTTAGGGAGAGTGACTGAGTCAAAGATGAGAGCTAGGGAGAAGGAGTGACTAGGGTTGCATGCCTAATTCTGGATAAGGTTGGGGACTCCATTTTTTTTAATTTTAAATTAATATTTTGACAAAAAAATTTAAATTAATATAAAGATTTGACCAACTTGATTACTCGAACCGAACTAACGGTTCGGGTTACTCGAATTTTTTTCTCAAAACCGACTCAATCCAATCCGACTTTACCTAATTGGTTTGGATTTTTTTCTTCCTAAACTTGAGCCAACCTGACTCGTGATCACCCATAGTCCATATATCGGTTATTAAGAAGATTTAAAATTATTCTTATTATTATTTTCCATATCATCATCTTTGCAATTAATGCAACCGCCTTAACTCTTCCCTAACACTATATTTGGATGACAGGTAATGAGAGGAAAGGAAAGAAAATGGGGGAACGGAAATAATTTTCTGTGTTTGGGAGTTTTAAAATATATAGGAATGGAACGGAACACATAGAGAATCATTCTTCTTCTCTTTTCCTCAAATGCCCAATTTTTATTTCTTCCAAAATTGAGACGAAATGAGGAGAACACGTGTTTCATTTTGTCTCGTTAATAAATCTTCTAAACAAAAAAAGGAGGAACTATGTTCTATTCTTTAGCTTTCTTTTTCGATCCATCCTCACTTATTCCATTCTGTTTTCTTAATAAAAAAAATCCAAACACAAAATAAGCGCAAATCAACTCCTCTCACTTTATTGATCCCTTCCCTTTGAAAGGCAGCTTCGTGATCAGGGTCCAAATAAAGTCCTTTGGGACCTTTAGCACTATTGCTGTACTTTGGGGCCTCTTTTTTACTGGCTTATTGAAGTAATTCGATGCCTATATCCCTATATATTCCTCTACTAATCACATTTATGGAAAACGACTCCATTGGAACCTTGTGATATATGGCCCAGGCCATTTTCCTATGCATGAGTTAATATGTTTTCATTCAAAATTAAAAAAAAATCATAATATCTTCGCCCTTTGTATTTCTTTTTTGCTTTAGCCATGTTTGTACTTCTATATATACATTTTGTCACGTATCCAAAGTTCATAACCAAGTTAATTAAACAACAATTAAAAATTAGATTTTTTTGGTGCAATATGACCTTTATACAAACTATTCAAATGAGATTTGACTCAAGCTAAACAAAGAGCATTAGTGGCCTAAAATATAGCTCATTTTGCTGCAAAAATAACCCAAAATGGTTTACATTATCTTTTTTTTCTGCTTTCAGTTTCAATATTCTTTTTAATTTTACTTGGCCTTAATAATAGCAACTTTACATCCTCTTTATCCAATGTGTCTGAGGATACCTTTTACAGTTTACATCCTCCACCATTGAGAAAAGTTGAATGTGGGATCATTGTCCCAACTTTACATTTTACAATTAAAGTTTCACAAAGAAAACTATAATTAACACCTAAAAGCTATTTATGGTTTAAAGTAATTAACCCTCTATTTCTCTAGGTCTTTCGGCTGATGCTTGTATAATTGGTTTTCTTCGTTCTGTTTCTTGTTTGTTTGGGGCACGGGCTTTTTAAGCCCCGATGAAAACTGAAAAAAGTTTTTGATAGGCTAAAGTTGGATTCATTGATTTGGACTAGTTGAGAGAGTTATAACGGGACCAAATTTTACATTATATATATTCATTCCGATCTATTACTAGGTGCTCGATGTTTGTACCAAAGCCCCGTTCATTGGCTCTCAAACTTTTATTTATTTATTTTTTTTTGGTGACGATGTTTCGCTGTTAAATTTGATCAGACAGATGAGCGATGCATTGTTCAGTAGAAATTATCAAACGAAAGAGGCTTTGGACCTTTGGTACATTTAAAAACAAAATGGTATGAACGCACTCCTAATTAGAATAACTTTTGCTAGTAAGAAAATAAATACAAGCTAGTTTAGGCATTTTGTTTTTATGTACACTATGTTAGAATATGAATACGTTGATATGCATGCAAATTTGGCAGATAACAGCCAATGTAATTGATAATGTTTTTACTATGCTCATGCTTGTCTATCATATAAATAAATGATTAAAAAATCTCAGTAGGAATAAAATAAAAGTATAATAAATCACATGAAACGCCAAATTCATAATTAAGTCATGAAGTCTTAGCTTCAGCTTAGATCCTGCAACATTGCATAATATTTTAGTCTATAATAATAATACTAATATGTATGAAGTTATAGAATGGAGGAATTGTAACCCAAATTTTTTTAATATACATTTTTATCGATATTTTAACAATATCTCCAAATAGAGGCATTGGTCTATAGCCGATAACAATTGAAGTCGAGCACACAAGATAATTTAACTTGGCAATTCTATGGTGGGAAGAATATGCTAAGTAGAGTAGCATTTGATACTTTCTCTACCAATTTTTATGAAATTAGGAATATAACTATTGCGAGCTATATAAATTGACGTACAATTGTAGGTAGACAAAATCGAAGTTAGAACTTACAATTAATATAATTTTAACACACCTCGTAAAAATATATATATAATTTTAACACGTATTGTAAGTTTTTAGAAACTGACATTGAGAATATAATTGTGTTTTTTTTTTGTAATTAATATAATTATAAGTTAACTATTTGAATTAGCTATTAGAAGAGGTTATCAGATTATTAAAACCAGAGTCAATTATTGGCTAAACCTGTGGGAAGGAGATTACTCCCATAAACTCATTTTCACCCGTGCTAACCATTTAAGGAAGTTTGTTTGAAAATATTTTTTTATTATATAAAAAAAAACATTAGGGACAGGGGAGGTACAAAATGACCAATCAATGAACGACGATTAGCAAGTTAGACTTTTTTTTAAAAAAAATAATTTGAATACTAAAGTTTGTATTAAAATGAATTTATTAGTATTTAATATAAAATAATACTGCAGTAAAAGACACATTATCATTTAATGAATTAAATAAATAAATGACTAATACTTAAGGTTTGTTTGGTATAAAAGATATAATAATAGCTGATAATATTATACTTGATAGTATAAAATCTGATTGTATAAAACCTGATAGTATAAAATCTGATATTATAAGGTCTAATTCGTAAGGGTTGGAAATATCATGATGTTAAGAATTATAGTGAAAAAGTTTTTATAGAAGTTTATACATCAAAGCTCAATCAAGTCTAATCATGCCCCCTAAGGCTTGATTAAGTTATCCATAATTTTAATGTATAAGAAGGGTTTGATGGATAAACTTATATAATACAATGTTTGCATCAAATAACTGATAATGTCATAATGTATTATATTAATTTATCTTATCAAGCTTAATACGACATGTCAAACATGGCCTTAATATACTGATTGATTAATATTCCTAATTCATTCTGCTTTTCCATGTTGGTGGTTGGTTTTAATATGAATGTTTAAAATTTATATAATAATAAATAATTAACAACTCATTTAGGTATTAATGTCTTTCAACAATGAGTAATTAACAACATATTAGTATTATGAGATGTTAGAATGAAAAGGATAAGAAAAGAGGCAATGATAAGCATGATACCTTGCTTGGTATGGAAGTATGTGTGGAAAGGAAGGGATTTGAATGGAAAGAGTATTTGTGGACTTTATAATTTTCTATTTTTCCTAAATTAAAAGAAAAAGAATGGAAATGAAGTATTTATGTGGGTCTTACTATATATTTACGTACATTTCATTTATTTATATATATATATTTTTTCATTCTTTTTTTTTTCTGAAACTAAATAAAGGAAGGGAAACATTATTTATTTTCCATTTGATGATACCAATCAAAAGAATGATAACTACTCCACTTCTCTTATCTTTTCCTTTCTTTTCTATTATATTACTTCTTTTTCTTTCCTCTTCGTGATGTCAAATAGACACTAAAACACTTTAAATTATTGTGTAAATGCACTAAACGAGTTAATGACATGCATATCATTGCTCTAAAATAAAAAAATATTTGTGGAACATAAAAATTCATGTAATTGTTTAATATTAATTCAATTAGTTTGCCTTAGGCTTTGTTTCGTATTATGGAGGAAAAGGAAAATAAGGAAATGTAATAGAAAATAACAGAAAGCAAAAGAGGGGAGAAATGGAGGAGTCATTACTCATCTTGTTTGGTATCATCAAATGGAAAAAAAAAAGAAATATATGTTAATAGATGTAAAATTATTCCTAATCTAATAAATTGAAAAAAGTAGGTAAAGTGAGTAAATTAGGTAAAATGGAAAAGAAATTTTATTTTCCTCTCAATCCCTCCAAAAAGGAAGGGAAAGAATAATGTGAAGTCCATGGAAAGATTAAAAAAAAAAAAAGAAGATGAATCTCTTTCCTTTCCACCCTATGATGTTTGGTATCTCATCTTTTAAAGGAAAAAAAAAGAAAGGAAAGAAAAATGAGAAGGTTTAAATCCTTCCTTTTGTTTGGTACGACTTCAACAAATAAGGAGAAGGGATTTGACAAGATTTTGCATCTATAGGTCCCACTATTTTTCTATCCAATGCGTCTGAGGATACCCTTTACAGTTTACATCCTCCACCATTGAGAAAAGTTGAATGTGGGATCGTTGTCCCAACTTTACATTTTACAATTAAAGTTTCATAAAGAAAACTATAATTAACACCTAAAAGCTATTTATGGTTTAAAGTAATTAACCCTCTAGTTCTCTAGGTCTTTTGGTTGATGCTTGTATAATTGGTTTTCCTCATTCTGTTTCTCATTTGTTTGGGGCACGGGCTTTTTAAGCCCCGATGTAAACCGAAAAAAATTTCTGATAGGCTAAAGTTGGATTCATTGATTTGGACTAGTTGAAAGAGTTATAACGGGACCAAATTATACATTATATATATTCATTCTGATCTATTACTGGGTGTTCGATGTTTGTACCAAAGCCCTGTTCATTGGCTCTCAAACTTTTATTTCCTTTTTTTTTTTTGGTGGCGATGTTTTGCTATCAAATTTGATCAGACAGATGAGCGATGCATTGTTCAGCAGAAATTGTCAAACGAAAGAGGCTTTGGACCTTTGGTACATTTAAAAACAAATTGGTATGAACGCACTCCTAAGTAGAATAACTTTTGCTAGTAAGAAAATAAATACAAGCTAGTTTAGGCATTTTGTTTTTATGTACAATATGTTAGAATATGAATACGTTGATATGCATGCAAATTTGGCAGATAACAGCCAATGTAATTGATAATGTTTTTACTATGCTCATGCTTGTCTATCATATAAATAAATGATTAAAAAATCTCAGTAGGAATAAAATAAAAGTATAATAAACCACATTAAACGCCAAATTCATAATTAATTCATGAAGTCTTAGCTTCAGCTTAGATCCTGCAACATTGCATAACATTTTAGTCTATAATAATAATACTAATATGTATGAAGTTATAGAATGGAGGAATTGTAACCCAAATTTTTTTAATATACATTTTTATCGGCATTTTAACAATATCTCCAAATAGAGGCATTGGTCTATAGACTATAACAATTGAAGTCGAGCACACAAGATAATTTAACTTGACAATTCTATGGTGGGAAGAATATGCTAAGTAGAGTAGCATTTGATACTTTCTCTACCAATTTTTATGAAATTAGGAATATAACTATTGCGAGCTATATAAATTGACGTACAATTATAGGTAGACGAAATCCAAGTTAGAACTTACAATTAATATAATTTTAACACACCTCGTAAAAATATATATATAATTTTAACACGTATTGTAATTTTTTAGAAACTGACATTGAGAATATAATTGTGTTTTTTTTTTGTAATTAATATAATTATAAGTTAACTATTTGAATTAGCTATTAGAAGAGGTTATCAGATTATTAAAACCAGAGTCAATTATTGGCTAAACCTGTGGGAAGGAGATTACTCCCATAAACTCATTTTCACCCGTGCTAACCATTTAAGGAAGTTTGTTTGAAAATATTTTTTTATTATATAAAAAAAAAACATTAGGGACAGGGGAGGTACAAAATGACCAATCAATGAACGACAATTAGCAAGTTAGACTTTTTTTTGTAAAAAAAAAATTGAATACTAAAGTTTGTATTAAAATGAATTTATTAGTATTTAATATAAAATAATACTGCAATAAAAGACATATTATCATTTAATGAATTAAATAAATAAATGACTAATACTTAGGGTCTGTTAGGTATGAAGGATATGATAAGGGCTGATAATATTGTACTGATAAGTATAAGGCTACGATAAGATAAGACACGATAAGATAAGGTCGATAAGTATAAGGCACAATAATAATAAGGTTTAATTCGTAAGAGTTAGAAATATCAGGATGTTTAGAATTATAATGAAAAAGTTTTATAGAAGCTTATACATCAAAGCTTAATCAAGCCTAATCACACTCCCTAAGGCTTGATTAAATTATCCATTATTTTAATGTATAAAAAGGATTTGATAGATAAATTTATATAATATAATATTTGCATCAAACAATTAATAAGGTCATAATGTATTGTATTAGTTTATCTTATCAAGCCTAATACGACATGTCAAATAGGCCCTTAATATATTGATTGACTAATATTCCTAACTCATTCTGCTTTTCCATGTCGGTGGTTGGTTTTAATATGAATGTTTAAAAATTTATATAATAATAAATAATTAACAACTCATTTAGGTATTAATGTCTTTCAACAATGAGTAGTTAACAACATATTGGTATTATGAGATGTTAGAATGGAAAGGATAAGGAAAGAGGCAATGATAAGCATTATACCTTGCTTGGTATGGAAGTATGTGTGGAAAGGAAGGGATTTGAATGGAAAGAGTACTTGTGGACTTTATAATTTTCTATTTTTCCCAAATCAAAAGAAAAGGAATGGAAATGAAGTATTTATGTGGATCTTACTATATATTTACGTACATTTCATTTATTTATATATACATTTTCATTCTTTTTTTCTAATGAAACTAAATAAAGGAAGGTGTTAGACCATTTGTGTCTGCAGTGCACATCGTTCAAGTAATACGATCACATAAAAAAGTTCGTTCCCACGAGGACAAGGTTTCCATTACTAAGTAGCAACCAATAGCTCGGTAGATTCTAGTCAAGGACATATAAAATAAAGGAAAGCAATTAATCTAAATCTAAACTACCAAAGCAATAAAATAGGAGTTTGGAAATCTAGGGAATCCTTCTTCACTTCCTACTTCATACTAATGATATGCAATCCTTACAAGTAACATCAATGCTTAGTTAGTTTAGCTTGAGAATCGATTTAGTCAAAAGCCTATGTCTAGGTCGATCAACCACCCCGGTGTCATTTACCTAATCCACTATGGTTCTTATGGTTGCATGAGGACTAGTGTAAACTCCACTAATGAACGATCTATTCTCAAACACACGCTAATACATGGCTAAAAGGTATATTTCTATCCAGTTAGCGAATCAACTCATCCAAGCCAATTGAACTCGTCGAACATGCATCAACCATACCATGTCTATCTCCACAAATCCCTATGTCTAGTTCATTTGCATCAATTAAGATCATGCAATTGTTGATCAAACAGAGCAAGCATTAAGCATAGGCATGGAAGAACAAAGCTAAACATCAATAGAAACTCAAATTCATACATAAACATCAATAATCATATAAAGATTCAAAGTATTTCCTAAATACGACTTCTAATCAATTGAACACGAATTTACAGAGCAAAACAAAGGTTTCAAAAGATAAGGGAGAAGAAGAAAACTCGGGGAGAAGAGGAAGGATGCCATTGATGAGATCCTTGAAGCTTGAATCCTCTTCCTTAAGGAAGAAGACCTCTAACCTAGCCTCCCTAGGCCTCCAATCAACCCAGAAATGAAGCACAAAGTCGTGGCTCCTCTAAAACCTAAAGCTATCTACGGAGCTCTCCAAACTCCCCTCACAAAATCTATTAAAATCTATTTATAAACTCAGCCAAAAAACAGAGGCACGCCGCGGCATTGATTTGCCCACGCCGCGCGCGTATCAAGTTAGGTCGGGCACGCCGCGGCATTGAACAAGTACACGCCGCGGCATTCTATATTTCGTAGCCTCGACTTTGGATGCGGGGATCTCTCCACGCCGCGGATTGAACAGGCACACGCCGCGGCATTGTCTGTTGAAATGCTTGATTTTGCTTTCTCTTCCAATTTCAGCTCAATTGCTCCACATATCATCTTGTTTGGAGCCCTTCCTATGATAGAGAAAACACCAAATCAGTAACACATATAAATTCACTTAATCACATATCAAATATGCTCAGTTTGCTCATATAACATACTGGAAATGTATCATAATTGGATATAACAAATATAAGCATAAAACCTTCCAAATATGCTTGATTACAAGGACTTAAGCAATCAATAAAACACAGATATGGGGTACAAATAATTACACTTTGTGTAGTTATCACACCCCCAAACTTAACCTTTTGCTTGTCCTCGAGCAAAACAAAGTATGACCAAGTAAATCTCACTTAGCAATTTAAACATATCATTCAGCACTTTCAAGTTTCAATCTTTTTGTTTTTCAATTAAATCAAAGCTACTAGTATGTAATGATTACTTCAATCCATAAAAAGTGTGCAAATGCCCCTAAACCAGTTTCACACATATATAATCCTTCACATGTTAACAATCCAGCTTCCTTCAATGCAATCCACATTAACCACGAACATGCAAGATAAACTTCTGCAATTCAATTCATACACATCCGGATAAATTTATAAACATACATATAAATGAATCATCAAATCCACAAAATTGAATCTAAACTCTCTCTCCACTAATGTAAACTACACACAACTGAGGATCAAGAGGGTCTTTACAGCTTGTAATGTTAGGCCATGGTATTGGGTAACAGAAAAGAAGGGAAAGGATACACAACAAACATCGAAATACATGAATATACTATTTCAAGACTAGAGACCAAGTGAAACTAGCAGGGTATTCTTCAGTGAAGATCACAACTTACCAGAACCATGCAATGCTTTTCATTTTTAAGCTCTTTTCTTTCTTTTTCATGCTTTGCTTTTCTCTCTTTTCATTTTCTTTATTTTCACTTTTACAAAGCATTTCTTTTGCTTTTCTTTTGATTGCATTTAGTTCCTTCAGGCTCATTTTTCTTTTACATACATACCCATAATCACTGAACTCACTTCAAGAAACAACACCTCATGTACTCAACAAACAATGAAGGGTAGGAAGAAAATGCACTGCTTTCACATGCATTGGAACGGTTAACAGGTTAACGATGGCAATGGTTTGAAAAACAAATAAGGCCGAACAATTAACAGGCTTCAAAGGGGACCTAAAGATATAATCATTCAAGGTAAGCTTTTTAAGGCTCAATCGGTCCAAAGAATGCCCTAATCATTTCCTCAGTCATACACAATCTAGGATTTCGCCTCAAGAGAGTGTAAAAACAATTTATAGGATAATCAAAACTCTACATATACATCCATAAACTTTCTCTAAACATGCACTCATCTCATATTCAAAATTACACTTGCATCTAAGCAGAATGTAAATCATACATTAAAAGCAACTAAACTATTTCACATACTTCAAATCACATAAGGTTTCACTCACAAAGGGGCAAATAACAACTTTTCATATCATGAACAATCAAAACAACACCAGTAGTCTTGTAAAAATTGAAACTTCTTTTGAACCCCGCAGTAATAACCAAATCAAATTAAAACTCATTGAAATATGTTGGCTATCACAACTGCATCTTTAAAAGTATCATTACATGCATTCATAATACATCATATTCATCCCATGCATGTAAAGATACTCCCCCAAACTTAAGTGAGACAAAGTCCGCACTTTCCAAGAATTCTCGGGGTCTTGAGTCTAAAAATAGATTAAAAAAAATAAAAAAAAATAAGAGAGCTAAATAATAAAAACAATTATATTAACAAAAGAATGAAAAAGGAAAAAAATGAAGAAAGAAAAAAAAAATGAATAGAAACAAAATATGAACAAAATATACACAAAATTGAGATTCACGCCGCGGCATTGAACGTGACACGCCGCGGCGGCGTAACACCTCGTCTGCACTTCTAGAGAAAAAAAAAAAAATTCACCGGCGCGCGCGGCATTGAACAGTGCACGCCGCGGCATGAGAAGCCGATCGCTAAATTTAGCAAAGAAACACGCTTTCTTTGCTGAAATTGGTTCAAAGTGGCCTCCAACAAAGAAAAACATGTCCAAAAAGCTATTTTACAAAATGTACAACTAAAAATTATAAAAACTACATAATCAACATATTTAACCTATACATTACTAATAACTAAACAAAAGCATATAAACTAACTAAAATCAAAACAAACAAACATATTAATATATACAAGAATTAAAACTAACTAAACTACAAAATCTAACATACTAACCTATTTATAAGCTAAAAAAACTAACTAATGCATAAAAACTAAGTAACTTACTAAACTCTAACATACTAACATATTTAAGACTCTAAATTAAACTAACTAACATACTAAATCATAAATACTAACTACAAGAATACAAAAATTAAACTTACTACATACTTATAAGACTTTAAACTAAAGAAAAGCATAAAAACTAACTAAAACTACAAAAACTAACATACTAACATATTTATAAATTAAAATTACTAATTACATACTATTTAACAAAAACAATAAAACCTGGGTTCCCTCCCAAGAAGGGCCTGAGTTATAGTCCCGGCAGGACCTTTACAAGGCAAACCGCCGAAATGCACTTCAGTATGCATTTCCTTGGAGTACGGCCGGTTTGTTCCCAAAAGTGATGGATTGGATGGTAGGCCTTCCTCCGCCTAAATAGAGGTCACCGTTGCGGGTTCTCGAGCTCCCACAACAACCGTGAATGATGAAGCTCATCCTCCAATTATTGTTCCTACAATTACAAAGAATAAAGACTGAAATTAACATAGATTATTTACAACTTGAATTAGAACTAACCAAACTCATTGTTGTTATTAGTAATATGGAATTTAACCGTTATCCCCCAACAATTGCTAAGGAATAAGGCTAAAGACTTTGGAAATACACCATTGTCCCGACAACGGCGCCAAAAACTTGTTAGACCATTTGTGTACCGCAAGTGCACGGTCGTTCAAGTAATACGATATGAAGTAAAAGTTCGTTCCCACGAGGACAAGGTTTCCATTACTAAGTAGCAACCAATAGCTCAGCTAGATTCTAGTCAAGGACATATAAAATAAAGGAAAGCAATTAATCTAAATCTAAACTACCAAAGCAATAAAATAGGAGTTTGGAAATCTAGGGAATCCTTCTTCACTTCCTACTTCATACTAATGATATGCAATCCTTACAAGTAACATCAATGCTTAGTTAGTTTAGCTTGAGAATCTGATTTAGTCAAAAGCCTATGTCTAGGTCGATCAACCCTGGTGTCATTTACCTAATCCACTATGGTTCTTATGGTTGCATGAGGACTAGTGTAAACTCCACTAATGAACGATCTATTCTCAAACACACGCTAATACATGGCTAAAAGGTATATTTCTATCCAGTTAGCGAATCAACTCATCCAAGCCAATTGAACTCGTCGAACATGCATCAACCATACCATGTCTATCTCCACAAATCCCTATGTCTAGTTCATTTGCATCAATTAAGATCATGCAATTGTTGATCAAACAGAGCAAGCATTAAGCATAGGCATGGAAGAACAAAGCTAAACATCAATAGAAACTCAAATTCATACATAAACATCAATAATCATATAAAGATTCAAAGTATTTCCTAAATACAACTTCTAATCAATTGAACACGAATTTACAGAGCAAAACAGTGCTCAAAAGATAAGGGAGAAGAAGAAAACTCAGGGAGAAGAGGAAGGATGCCATTGATGAGATCCTTGAAGCTTGAATCCTCTTCCTTAAGGAAGAAGACCTCTAACCTAGCCTCCCTAGGCCTCCAATCAACCCAGAAATGAAGCACAAAGCCGTGGCTCCTCTAAAACCTAAAGCTATCTACGGAGCTCTCCAAACTCCCCTCACAAAATCTATTAAAATCTATTTATAAACTCAGCAAAACAGAGGCACGCCGCGGCATTGATTTGCCCACGCCGCGGCGCGTATCAAGTTAGGTCAGGCACGCCGCGGCATTGAACAGTACACGCCGCGGCATTCTATATTTCGTAGCCTCTGACTTTGGATGCAGGGGATCTCCACGCCGCGGCATTGAACAGTGCACGCCGCGGCATTGTCTGCTGAAATGCTGATTTTGCTTTCTCTTCCAATTTCAGCTCAATTGCTCCACATATCATCTTGTTTGGAGCCCTTCCTATGATAGAGAAAACACCAAATCAGTAACACATATAAATTCACTTAATCACATATCAAATATGCTCAGTTTGCTCATATAACATACTGGAAATGTATCATAATTGGATATAACAAATATAAGCATAAAACCTTCCAAATATGCTTGATTACAAGGACTTAAGCAATCAATAAAACACAGATATGGGGTACAAATAATTACACTTTGTGTAGTTATCAGAAGGGAAACATTATTTATTTTCCATTTGATGATACCAATCAAAAGAATGATAACTACTCCACTTCTCTTATCCTTTCCTTTATTTTCTATTGTATTACTTTTTTTTCTTTCCTCTCCGTGATGTCAAATAGACACTAAAACACCTTAAATTATTGTGTAAATGCACTAAACGAGTTAATGACATGCATATCATTGCTCTAAAATAAAAAATATTTGTGAAACATAAAAATTCATGTAATTGTTTAATATTAATTGATTCAATTAGTTTGCCTTAGGCTTTGTTTCATATCATGGAGGAAAAGGAAAATAAGGAAATGCAATAGAAAAAAACAGAAAGGGAAAGAAGGGAGAAGTGGAGGAGTCATTACTCATCTTGTTTGGTATCATCAAATGGAAAAGAAAAGAAATATATGTTAATAAATGTAAAATTATTTTATTATTCCTAATCTAATAAATTGAAAAAAGTAGGTAAAGTGAGTAAATTAGGTACAATGAGAAAGAAATTTTATTTTCCTCTCAATCCCTCCAAAAAGGAAGGGAAAGAATAATGTGAAGCCCATGGAAAGAAAAAAAAAGATGAATCTCTTTCCTTTCCACCCTATGATGTTTGGTATGAGAAAATGAGAAGGTCTGAATCCTTCCTTTTGTTTGGTATGACTATAACAAATAAGGAAAATGGATTGGAAGGATTTTGCATATATAGGTCCCACTATTTTTCTATCCTCTCAATATTAGATGAAAATGGAAAGGGAGGGAAAGAAAGAGGAAAATTTTTTGTGGGTCTCACCAAATTTTACATACATGTCCATTTATTTACATACATTTTCATTCTTTTTCATTGAGTGATACCAAACAAGGGAAGTGATAACTTCTCCATACTTTCTTCCTTTCTTTTATTTTCTTTTATATCATGTTCCTCTCATTTTCTTTTCCTCCATAATACCAAAGAGACTCTTGAGTTGATATCATTTCCTTTCTCTAAAAGGCCATACCAAACATATATAACCTTAAGTTTTTTGGATCTCAGGATCTTTTTAGTATCATAGAGGGGAAAGGAAAATAAATGATACAATAGAAAAGGAAAGTGGTGTGTTGTCATAGACAATAAAAAATAAAATGTATACACTTAAAAATACATGTAGTAGTGTGAGTAAAAATCATTCTCACAGAGAGTGTTTAGAGCCTAGTTTTATACTACATGAACGTAGATGAGAGATTTTGAGTATATCGAAAATAATTTTAAGAAAACTAACTAAAGAACAATTCAAATTAAAGTATCGAAATTAATCAAAAGAACAAATATTTGTCTAAATCAACATCCACCATCGGAATTTTACAACTGACCATCGATGTAAGTATATATTAATTCACACTTTGAATATTCACTGTTGAAACTATTTTCTTATCTCTCTTTAGTCTTAGTTAATTAGAAAACAAACGATCTAAATAACCCTAACTACTAAACATTCTAAGACAAGTGCAAAAGGTTTAATCTAGTAGCAGCTTTAAGAGTTAGAGAAATTAATGAAACTAAACAACACAAGCACAAGAGGTTACATTTAATTTAGTTAAGTGTTCTTCCAAAGATCTAATAATTTTTTATGCAACAAATTATTAAATTTTAGTTGCTTCACAAATTAGAGGGATCAAACAATTACGAATTTGATATTTAATTTAGCAATAAATTGCAACGAATAATAAACTAGTAGGTTTCCTAGTAATTTTAAACGAAACAATCATGGAAACAGTCACATAAGAGCATTCGATACTCAAAGCATCAATTGAACAATAAAAATAAATTAGATCTCACAGTTTTATTAATTTCAAGACTTTCATTTTCTTCTACTAATTATTAAATTTAGTCACGCAGGATCATGAATGAAAACTTGAAGAAGAAAAAAAACAAGAGGGGGAAGCGGTGTGTGTGAAAATTTGTTCATTACTTCCCTTCTTTACTCATTATTTATTAACTTTTCAAGCCTACTAAATCTCCTATCAAATCTACTATAAAATCTCTTATAAAATCTTTTATGAAATCTCCCACAAAATCTTTTATAAATTCTCCTATAAAATTTCCTATCAAATATTTTATAAAATTTTCTATAAAATATCCTACAAAATCTTTTATAAATATTCTAAATATTATCTTAAGATAACAATATGCATATCTAACTAATTAAGAAAGATATTAAAAATAAAATAGGATCTTAATATAATTAGGAAAGTGATGTTTTCAGTGGAAATTTTTGTGTACCAGATCTAAAAATTTCTAAAAATACACTACGTTAGATTAGTGTACGTTCCAAAATGTCAACAATACAGATGCAACAACTTCAAGCCTAATTTTGATCGTGATGTAGCCATTATCTCTCAAAACTCAAAACATGAAAGTTGTAGAGTTTTTTCGTTACTTTTCATAGCATCTTGAATCATCTAAATCGAAGTTTGGATGAGAGAGTTATGCTTAAATTACGAAATAATATGAAAATTGTCCTAAATCATCAAATTAGTTTCGTTTTGCACTTAATACTTCTATTTGCATCATAAATCAAAATATGAATAATGAGTACATTTAGATATCAAATAAGTATAAAAGACTAAACATAAAAAAAAAATATGACATTTTACATTCTCATTAGAAAAAAAGAGAGAGTAGAATTATGACTCCTTATTTGATATCATTCAATAAAAAATGATGGATGTTTCCCTTCTTTAATTTAATTTCATGAAAGAAAAGAATGTAAGCCAATAAGATTGGGTAGCAGAAAGGAGTTTTGATAATTTGCATGAGATCTTAAATTTAAACCTCATTATCACCATTATACCAAAAAATGAAAGAAAAGAATATTAATAAATATAAATGTATATAAATATACAATAAACCTACTAAAACACTTATTTTCTCTTCCTTCCTTTTCTTGCTGTTCTTTTCCTTTCAAAATAGAGAGAATGAAAAAATAGTAGGAAACATAAAATTGTTATCCTTCCAAATTATTTTCTTTTACCATGTATTTGAATATTTTTTTATTAATGAAATAAAACAGAATAAGTGAGGATAAATTAAAAAAAAAAAAAAATAACATAATTCTCTTCTTTTTTATTTAGAAGATTTATTAACGGGATATAATAGAACATGTGTTTTTTTTATTCTACCTTAATTTTAGAGAAAACAAAAATTAAATATTTAAAAAAAAATAATTCTTCATTTATTTCATTTCTATACATTTTAAAACTCTTAAATATAAAAAATTATTTTAATTCTCCACGTTTCTTTTCTTTTCCCTTGTTACCTGTAATCCAAATATACTGTTAATCAACAAATACATTCCATACCAAACAAACGACAAGCCTCTTCCCCTAAACTCGTAGCAAAGCAAGCCACAACAAAAGTAATATTTCACTGTCTTCCTCTCGTGTCTCTCTTTCTCCTTCCCTCTCAGTGGTTTGTCAAAATCAAACATCGAAGAATATATAATAATAGAGAGTCATAGATAGCCAATGAGCACGTGGATTGCTTCTTGATTTTATATTCTAACGCTCCCATCCCATCCCACTTGAGTGGAGCCGAGGTTCTTCTCTGCTTCCTCTTACTCGTGTCTTCTATTTTATTCAAATACATAAAATTGTCATATTTGCTTTGCATGCTTTTCATTATGATTATTTTGTGTACGCCTGTGGCGCCTTCTTTGTCGTTACAGCAATGACACTGATATATATAATAATTGTAAAATAGTGCTTCTTGTTGATCAAAGCACAACTGTATTTTTGTTTTTGGCAAATTTGGACACCAGATTTCTGGGTTATTCTTGAACTAGAGAGAATGTTGTTGCAAAGAAGGTCTTGGGTAGCTCTAGTCTTGATTATAGGAACTCTTGGAGCTGCTCTGTGTGGTGTGGATGGCAGGCCTTGTCGGATTCTTCTGGATACAGATGTTGATACTGATGATTTATTTGCTCTGCTCTACCTTTTGAAGCTCAATAGATCAGAATTTGAATTGGAGGTGAGCAAGGAAAAACAAATGAAGCAACATTAGTTTCCCTTCTTTTGTTGATACTTTTCATTGTGAATCATTCATTGCTTAGACTGAGCTGCGTATTTGAAATCATTTACTTCCAAACCCAAATAGTTGTTTTTCTAACTGATGAGGATCGAGAGTTTCCATTGGCTTAATTGCACAGTGAAATATATTAAAGGGAGTACTTTTTCTTTTTCTAAATATAAAGGGTATGTGAGTATGTCTTAAAAGTTGTCAATAGTACTCTGTCTGTCTCAATGTGCTGTAGAACCCAGACATGTAACCAACATCTTCTGATTTGTAGTGCTTTGAATTTACAGAATGACTGAACCATTTCCCGCATTTGTTTATTAGTTAGTCATGGATCCAATTTGGTGCGTATCTGCAGGCAGTCACCATCAATGCAAATGCTTGGACTAGTACCGGGCATGCTGTGAATCAAATTTATGACTTACTTTACATGATGGGGCGAGATGACATTGCTGTTGGAGTGGGAGGTGAGGGTGGAATACTTGAAAATGGTACCATAATCCCAAATGTAGGTGGATATCTTCCAATTATAGAGCAGGTATGTAGTTGTACTACCAACTACCAAGAGTGTGGCTCCTTTTTTTAAAAAAACAAATATTTTTATTTTGTTTTGTACCTTATGTTTCCATAAATAAATGGAGCATTGTAGACAATACAGTTAAGAGTCTGCTCAACGACGCCATTTATAATTTGAGTGTAATGAAGTAAATAACTGCAAAAAAAAAAGAGTTTATAGTTATGTTCCTGTTAATGATCTATATATATCTGATATGCCATTTCATTGAATCAGGGGATAACAACAGCAGGAGGTTGCAGATACAGGCGGGTCATTCCTGTAGGTCTTGGAGGGCGCTTAGATGTCGATGCAAACTATGGCATCCGGAAAGCTTTCCTTCCACAGGTATAATATACCTTGTAATTTCTTGTTTGGTTGTATGTATAATGTACAGTAAGTTTGCACGTTAACTGAGATAAGTATTTTATCAGACAATTTTAACAATGCAATTGCACCCTTTACATCAGCCTTTGCATTTAGGGGAAGGAATTTTCCAAGGTTCTGTACCCAAAATTTGACCCCAAAATGTCATGGCAGTACACCTTGTAAATTTTTTGTTTTTGTTTTTTTTTTGCTTGGAAGAGACTCCTAGCATATTGCATCACCCGTCCCCTTATACCACAGTATCCCAACCTTAAGGGTAAGAGCCATGTCAACATAAATGATGTTCCTAGCAACTCATTCAGTTATCTAAGACTTGAAACTGTCTAAAATTACATTGCAAACTATATATAATATATGTAAATTGATATTCAGTAAACTCACTTGTTTTAATTGTTTGAAGCCTAATCACTCATACTCATTTGCTTGCTGATTTCATCATGAAATTAGGGCAAAAGGAAATATAGTCCACTAAGACAACCAACTGCTCAGCAAGTGCTGATTGACAAAATATCTGCAGGTTCCATAACTGTGCTTGTGACTGGAGCACATACAAACTTTGCCATTTTCCTTATGAGTAACCCACGCCTAAAGAAAAATGTGGAGCATATTTATATCATGGGTGGTGGTGTAAGGTCAAGCAACCCAACTGGTTGTTGCCCCAAAAATGCCTCCTCTTCCTGTGTGCCTCGGCAGTGTGGTGACCGTGGCAATATGTTCACAGATTATAATACTAACCCTTATGCAGAGTTCAATATATTTGGAGACCCTTTTGCAGCATACCAGGTCAGTCTTTTCGATATGCATAAAACCAGTTCTTGCTTCAAAGTAGTTATTAACACACATTAGTTAGTAATCCATGCATTGGCAATATTGCACCAGATTTTTTTATTTTTTTAACTCTTTGGAGTCATTTTTTATTTACTTTTATATGAAATCAATTTTTTCAATTTTCATTAAATTTAAGATATTGTAAATCCTAAATAGTACCATTAATGTATATATATTATTAAATATATATTCTGTTTCATTTGAAATAAATATTACTCATTATTGTTTATCTTAGCCCTTGATATCAACTGTAATCAACTAAACATTCATCTTAATAAGGTTCTGTTTTATGTATGTTTATATCAGATATAAATATATAGATAGCTATGTTCATGACAAAAAAGTACATCTCATTTTTCAGGTGATTCATTCTGGAATTCCTGTCACCCTTGTTCCTCTTGATGCGACAAACACAATCCCCATCAATGAAGAATTCTTTAATGCATTTAAAAAAAGTCAAGACACATATGAGGCACAATACTGTTTCAAGTCCTTGAAAATTGTTCGTGATACTTGGTTTGACAGCGAATTCTATTCGGTAATTTCTTAATGAATTTATACATGCCTATAATATTTTTGTTATTAACATCTACTTTGATTGATGGATTAGAAAGGAACTAATATTCATAATGACTCATTGTTAGCAGAGTTATTTTATGTGGGACTCTTTTACAGCTGGTGTAGCTGTCTCAATCATGAGTAAATCCAATAACCATAAAGGGGAAAATGAATTTGCTGAAATGGAGTATATGAACATAACTGTAATCACTTCAAACAAACCCTATGGGATATCTGATGGCTCCAATCCATTCTTTGATGACCTAAAATTTCCCAAGTTCAATCTAGAGAAAGGTGGGGTGCATAGTGGTCATGTTCAACATGGACTTAGAGATCCGCTTTGCTTTGTGAAGAATGGGAAAGGGAGATGCCAGGTAGTTGCTTTTCTTTCTGGTTGTAACTTTAATTTGTTACACACACACACACACATACATATAGAAAATGTTAATGTTATGTGCTGCAACATGTTCTATAGGATGGTTACACGGAAGAGGTAAATGGTCCAGACTCAGTGAGGGTACTTGTTGCCACAAAAGCAAAGCCTAACCCGGATGTTGGGAGCTCACTTGACAGGGAATATTTCAAAAGCTTCTTGAATGTGAGTTCAATTTTTTTGGTATATTGTTCAAACTTCCTTCAAGATTAATCAATCACACTGTTTTATGTTGTATGTGAGGAAAGACGCACACTCATAACTGAATTATTTGTGCTCTGATTGTGATTGGATTCATATGTATCTGAATCTGACTTTGTTTTTTGGTGGGTCAAAGGTTCTAAAGCAACCACAACATGCTGGCAGGTTCAACTTCACTACACAGTTTCCTTACTATAGAGAAGTAACTTACAAGCCAGATTTTCAAAATAAAAGACTGGGGAAACCTGTTGTGTTTGATATGGACATGAGTGCAGGAGATTTTCTTGCTCTTTTTTACCTCCTTAAAGTGCCTGTTGAAGTGATCAACCTTAAGGTATTCTGATTTTTCTTTCTTAATTGTTTCTTTTAATTACTTGTTCTACATTAAATCAAATATTGACACTAAGTAAGGAAAAGGTGGCCAAATGAAAAACTCTTTATGGCCTTTTAGCTAAATCAGGAACTTCTCTACTTTTAATTTGAGCACTAATGTTACTTGCTACCTGGTACTTAAAAACCCGAGTTTTATTCTGTTGCATTATTTGTTTTTGAACCACTGAATTATAGTGACATAGCACCTTTAATGTGGGTTCCTTGTACTTTTGGGTTCAGGGAATCATTGTGAGCCCAACTGGATGGGCAAATCCTGCAACAATAGATATCATCTATGACTTACTGCACATGATGGGTCATGACGATATCCCAGTTGGTCTAGGAGATGTTTTTGCAATGAATCAGTCAGATCCAATATTTCTAGCTGTTGGAGAATGCAAGTATGTTAAAGCCATTCCCCATGGGAGTGGTGGGTTTCTGGACTCTGACACTCTTTATGGTCTTGCTCGTGATCTACCACGTAGCCCCAGAAGGTACTTTTCAATTACTTTCATGCTTCGACATTACGATGCTTCAGAAATTATTAATAAAAATCTTATTGACTATGTGGGAAATGGAAGCTACTATTATTGCCACCAAAGATATAATGGAATATATGTCATGTAGAAATGAATTAGGCTAGGATTATCTCCTAATAAAATTGGAATTATTAGATAAATGTAAAATGCACCATGCCATGTGGGGAACACAAACATTGATAAAATAATCAGCGGCTTAGAAATTTTTAAAATATTGCTTGTAGTTTATTTTTTGAAATGCATCATGCAGGCTGTAACTTTGGCACCACTGTAATAGGGCATTTTACTAGTTGGCACGCTTTTAAATTTCCAGTGTTTATTACTAGCAATGGACTAACAGTTTAAGATCTGTCTTAGGTATACAGCAGAAAATTCTGTGAAGTTTGGGGCACCTCGGGATACGGATCACCCTGAACTCAGACAACCATTAGCTATGGAAGTTTGGGAGTCTATATTGCGAACAACTAAACCAAGGTCTAAGATTACAGTATTAACCAATGGACCCTTGACTAATTTGGCAAAGGTTGTATCGGTGAAAAACATAAGCTCAAGAATTCAGGTAAATTATATTATACATTCGTCTATCATCTATTTGAAAGAGTTATGTATATCAGCAAGAACAATCAACTGCTAAGAAAGTGGACTTGAGAGTAACCCTAGAAAAATTTTCTACTGTGACCAAAAGGAAACACTTAAATTGAATACTCTAACTTAATTCTGTCTTTTAACATTTTGCCAGGGCAGAAATATAGTTAAGATGATTATAATTTGCGTACTAATGGCATGGCATAACAATTCCAAAATGCTGCAGGAGGTTTATGTATTGGGGGGACATATCAGCAAGAATGCCAATGACAAAGGAAATATCTTTTCTGTTCCTTCTAACCAATATGCGGAATTCAATATGTTCCTTGATCCTTTAGCAGCCAAGACAGTGTTTGAATCAGAAGTTAACATCACACTCATTCCACTCAGTATCCAGCGCAGAGTAAGTTCGTTTTCAACTATTATAGGCTGGTTGCGTGGGACAAGAAAAACACCCGAGGCTGTGTTTTCCAAGCGTCTGCTGTCAAGGCTATACCGTTTGAAACGAGTCCACCACAGATATCAGCATATGGTATAAGTTCCTATCTACAACTAATTTCTAGCTCGGTCCTCCTTCACTTCATAACTTCAGTAGTTATGCTAAGACTTTATTATTGCTTGTGACTGGACAAAAAGGAGAATGAACCAATATTATAATAATTTTAACAGAATGTCTCACTTAGAAGCGTAGTAGTTTTAAGAAATTGCATTTGGCAGAACTTCGTTAGCGTTTAATGTTATAATGTTGCAGGACTCATTCTTGGGGGAAATTCTAGGTGCAGTTGTCTTGGCTGATAGCCCTTCTTCAAGTCTTAATCCAAAATTTGAGGTCAAGCCCATTAAAGTCTTAGCTGATGGTATTGAATCCACTGATGGAAAAATTGTGGTAGATGAGAAACATGGAAAATTAGTCAGAATTTTAAGCGGTGTTGATGCCAAGGCTTATCGTGATTTGTATGTAAACAAGCTTGGCGATCAGAACCAGTCAGCTAAGGTAGGAAGCTTTGAAGAACAGAGGAGAAAATGGAGTCATCCTCAAGATAAAAAGCTAAAAGGCACTTGTTTATGATTCTCTGCCAAAAGTAACCCATTTTTTGTTATTTTATATTCTGTAGTTTCAGTTGTGTGGCTGATATTCTTCAAGATATACTTTCAAATTCACGTTTCATATCGGAATTGACATGGTGCCTTTCCTTCTCCTTACCAACTTCGTTCAAGAAAATAAGATAGAATACTTAATTACATGCATGTAAAAGATTGACCTCAATTTGTAGCAATTAGTCCATCATCTTGTAGTTGCTATGTATAGTTTTACCCAATCTATTAATTATATCAAAGCTTAGATAGGAGTAAATCTTATTGCAATACATTGTAAGTTGATATATTTTATAATCCCACATTCCCAGTCGTGGAGACCAGGCATAAAAGTTCAAGGTTTTCACATTTCTAATTAAATCTATCATCTACGTCAATAGCCATTACGCTTACTGGCCGTGTTTAACTTTGTGCATAAAGAAGAATATGTCATGTCATTCTGAAGTTAGTTAGGACAAACTTCAAACTAGGAACTTGTAGACTAATCTATCTATACTATATATATTTCAAAAGTAATTACAAGAAAAATCTGGTGCTAAGTATTATTTATTGCTAGATTTTGTTTTCTAAAACTTAAAAGTTTATATTTTTAACAAGTTTTTAAATTTTTATTGAATAAATTTATTTGAAATAATAATATTATTTTATTCAAATGCCTTCTAGATGTTTGTTACTAAATATAAATACTTTTTGAAAGTGATGATGCTAATCAAAATTTATAAAACTTTTCTATGAGGCTTCTCATTTTAAAAATAACGACATATCAATGTACGCATTTTGAAGTCTCTCTCTTTCTTTTTCTTAATAGCTCTCTTTCAAAACACAACTCCAGCAAGACAAGAGTGATTTTTGGTTTTAACAGAAGCAGGGGAGGTTTGGAAGGGTGGCGTAGTGGTTCGCTGGCGGTGCGGCGGGTTCAGTAGGGCTGGACGTCGGTGGTACGGATTTTGCAGGCGACTCATGGCGGCGAGTTTGGGGGGACTGGATTCGTGCTTGGTCGGCGTCGGATGTTTGATGGGGTCTAAGTTGACGAGGAGGTAACAGTGCTATCTCGTGGGGCTTGGAGGTTTGGTGCATTTTCCTTTTTTTCTATATCTGATCTTCATGCTACTTAATTTCAACATTTTTTTTTTTTTGGTTTTACAGGATAATCAACCCTTAATATTTATTGAACCAAATCAGGATGATGATGAATATATAAAAAATTCTGCTTCTAGGTATCGAACATTGCCTTGAACGAAACACCATTTGGATCTCTGCTTTGTACTTTCTATTTGAGAATTTCAATTTTATAAAATGAATCTGATTAAAAAAAAACCTTATTTGTGTAGTTCTAATTGTTTGTTGGTTTGCAGGGGTCTCGGAGTCTGGTAATACGGGAATGTGTTCAATTACTTTTGCAATTGGAGGTCAGACAAATACTATTAGCAATGGAACTTCTAATTGTTTGTTTTATTGCTTTTGGGTTTTGAATGTATGACTTGCTTTCTGGGTCATTTGATGAAGTTGGATTGAGAGGGTGGGGGGCTTCTGAACTTGAAAAAAAAAATCTTTCTGTTGCAGCCTTGCAGGTTTTTAAGGATTTAGTGGAAGAGATTAAAGAGGCTGAGGAAAAGAAGTGGTGGAATAGGGCAATAGACTATCATGGTCTGTGAATTTTAGAGTGTCAAGAGGAAGTGGTTGACTAAGATTTTAGTGTTTTATATCAATTTATATCACTTTGAAATACAAAATAGATTATAGAATTTCTTTTCATAATTTTATATTACTTCTGAGGTTTTATTTATGTGGGAAGTTGGACCAACTCAACGTCATGCTTTACTTGCTGCATTGACCTCAGATGTTCTCTATTGCACTAACTAGCAAGAAAATTAACAGCATTAATTGGATGCATGGATTAGACTAAGCAATATTGCTTTTATGTGCTCAGTGCATGGTTACAGTAAAAAATTCTTTGATTTCAATTGATAGTTATTGTTTATATGTTCTTTCCTTTTGATATTAAATTGGCCTAGGGTGACTGAGGAAGTGGTGAATGAAACTGAAAAGAATTTGAGAGATGAGAAGCTTGCAGGCGAGGAAGATGCAGCAGATGAAAACAAGGAAAGTCCTACTAATGAAGCTGAAGAAATGGAGCCTGAAGATAAGATGAATGTCCAGCTTAATTTAACCTTTCTCCATTTATCCTAAATCTACTGCTGCATCTTCTAACTGTTATAGGCATGGATAGGATGTTGACACAGTGCAAAGTCTTATATAAATATTGGTTTAGTGATTCTGATTCATTAAATGAAGGTTGATGTGTTGCTAATGCTAAGTTTTCAGTCAAAACAATTAACAAAAATATCATATTATTTTTTCTTTTCCTACATTTTCATTCTCTCTCCCATCTTTTTTTTCTCAGCTACTCCTGCTAAAGATTCTATTTTTCTTCTACCCCAAATTCCCAATGGATCGTTTGGAGACCTTGATTTACTTCGAAGGTGAGATGGTGCAGCATCATCATCGAGAAAAGAAATCAACAAAGCTTTGAAGATTTGCTTCAAGAACCTCCCTGATGCTCCTTGATGTGCATCCTCAAGGCTCCTTGCTTCAACCTTCAACGGCTTCAAACTGGTCCTTGCACTACCTTTCTGCTTCAAGCTCTCATTGCTCCTTCAGGTAAAAACTGAAAAACAAATATCACTTCCCTATATTGTGGGTATTGCTATTTAAGTCTCATTTCTCTGGTACGCTTCAAGTGCTTCTGCCATTTTTTCTTCCAGATCTTTCTTTTAATCCACCCACCTCTTTAAGGTTTCTTTCTTCTTATTATCAAAGCTAACGTCAATTGTACATCTTTTTCTTTTTTTGTTTGGGTTTTTATATGATTTTCAATCTCCAATTTTGGTTTTTCAGCCCTCTTGGAATGGTACCTGTAATTATTATATACTATTGCTGATCAAATTGTTGTTATCTCCAATTCTGGTTTTTCAGCTTTCTTGGAATCAGGAGTGCTAATTGGAAAGGGTGGTTATTATGGAAATATTTTCAGAATTACACCTCCTCTATGTTTCACCAAAGAAGATGCAGGCTATCCTTTGCCTCATTCTTTGTTGTTGAAATTCGATATACATTACTAATCCGTATTACTTGGTGGCAGTGATTTCGGGCTCCTCTAGAGGCTGAAGCTTTGGTAGCACAGGTGTGTTTAAGTAACATGGCATCTGAATTTTTGCCCTGTTAATTTTAGATTTTGGATGCCTGGCTCACTTTGATCAACTTTTGTTCCAGGATGATGAGGGTGGTGACATGTTAAATTTTTTAATCCACTATATCTAAAAATATAGACACAAAATTTGGAAATTATTAAATTGGCAATTTGGAAACCAAGGGAATGTGCATGTTAATTTAATGTGCGTGTTAATTTGATTGTAGCTTAATGAAAGTATTAGTTTTTCCTTATTTATAATCTGCATATGTCTTTCTTGATTTGGTTTGTTGTTTTTGCTTTTTTGTGCTTAGCTAAATGCCTTTTTCGATTTTTAATGCAAGCCCTGCACTCATATCTGTGTGTGCATAGTTTATTGGAAAAATTTAAGAAGCCCATATTGATGTTTATTTGATTGCTTAGAGCGACAGTGTTGTACTTTAACAAATAGACCTTTTTCTTGGACAACAGGTTCAACTATTCTTCCAGCCACTGCATCATCCATTAGCAACAGGTTCACTTTTTGTTTCTTTGACTCTTTTCCTAATTAAATTATCCTTCAGCCACTTTTTTTTTTCTTTTATACATAAGGACGCACATGTCTTTTTGGCATTTGATGATGGGATGATTTGCAGGTTGGAAAGTTTTGACAGTAGATCATTGCCGAAAGGACACCCACAAGATATTCTGAGCCTGTGGATCCCGAAGAGTGCATTTTTTGTGATACTGCATATATGATATTTGAGTATTTGAATCCTGAGATCAAAATCCCACGACTTCACATCATACAATTTTTGTTTATTTACCCAGAAATGGTTTTGTCCAGGAACCAAAAAAAATAAATTGTCAATATATCACTTAACAACTGGAAATTGCTGTGAGCTTGCATATAATAATCATAGTATTTGCATATTGTAATTCAGTATACAGACATGGGATCTTCTTCCATAAGACAGGTTGTTATCCATTATAAGGATCCTGCATATTATCTGCACCAGTAGGATGAAAATACAATCAATAACGAACAATCTGAGTAGATACATCAATGGAATTTGTGTCAATAAGCCAGAATCAGTGGTTGTTGTCAAGGGCCCAATTTATTGTATTTCTTCAGTTAACCAGTCATGCTCAAAAGTTGTCTCAAATGTGGATGAAGAGGTTGAAGTTGAACCTACATCTGAAAGGTTGAGGTGAGGATCTGCAAATGAAGTTTTTCATGATAACTGATTGTATAATTGATATGAGATAACTGATTGTTAAGGTTGTTGTTTGGACATGAAGTTGTTGTTTATGGGTTGTTAGTGAAGTTTATGGAAGAATCCAATGGTTTTCTTCAAAATGGTACTAGGTAAGCCCCATTTTATTAAACTCAATTTTATTTTAAAGAAATTTACTATCATTTCTGATTTGAAATTTAACTCTCACTAAATATGTGGACTTGATTTTGGATAGATGACATTAGCAACCTAAAATAATTTGGGGATCTGCATATATTATATAAGCTTTCTTTAAAATATACTTAAATAAATTACTTTTTTATTTGGCAGGGTATTGAAAGAGATATTATCATGTGATTGGTTTGCAGATATTTATGCAAACAATGTGAGCTATACAAGGAGCTCTAAATGTGTCCTTCAATGTTCAGATAATCTTGGGTTACAGCCAAATTGGAGACTCTTTTCAAGGTATACTAAGGTTTGAGAGCACATATTCTACTAGGCCATCAATGTTCTTATAACTTTGCCCATCTTAAAGATCCTTAAATATAATGTTGGTGCATAAAGCAGAACCCAGTAACAAAATGTTGATAAATGACTTATGGAGAGCATGGCATGGTGGAATCCTTGAGAAAAATACGTTGCATGTTGTTCAAAACACAATTATTACTTTTTTCATTTTATTCTTTTGTTCAACATAATGACAAAAGAGTGCTGCGTAAACATAGCATCATCTTTGACATGCAATCAAATTAATACTTCTGATTTAGCAGAAAAACAAATGGATTAATACCTGAATATAGGCCCCATACTTTTATGTCGATGTGAATCCTATTTTCATCATTCTGCTCAATTTCATGTGTCTAATGTTGAAGGTATTTTGCTGTTGCAGAGACAGAGCAGGCTTCACCATCACCTATTAGAAATTGGCTTTAGGAGGTAAGCAGAAAGCTGAGAGCATAAAAGCCAAAACTGTGACCACTTCCTGAGTACGATGGTATAAATTACAGAGCTCACAGCGCTTCATTGACGTATTTTGGTGGTGTTGAGAATGGATAGACATCCAACACAAAGGCCTTTCAGTTCTGCAATTAGTTTACCTGAGTCAGTATCCTTCTGAAGGAGGGCTCAGCTGTATGTTCTTGCTGGGAAATGGCTTATTGGGGAGCTTCGGTTTCATCAGTCTCTTCATGCTCTATCTAAACAAAAATGTTTTTATCCTTGCTTCTAAGGTATGTCATTCATGTTCATTCTTCAATGAAAATTAATCTTTTAATCATTTAATCACTAATGCAGTGAAGTGTGTGCCTCCTAAATCCTATTACACATGTTTTTTCTAATACATATAAAGTACCAATCAAGAGGAGGATGGAGTTCTCAATCTTCAAATTAAATTCCATTTGCTATGAGGTATACATATTATCTTGATATTGTCCTTCTTTGTATGCCTTTTGCTACAAGAAAATCAATTGTGGCCCAGTTAATAGAATGAGTTTAAGCATTGAAACTTTTCCTTTTTCTTTGTCAGCTCCAGGGCTTAAACTAATGCTCTTCCATTTATGTCTAGAGATTTATTGACACCATGATAGCAAGCCAAAGTGCTGTAGGTTATACTTTTTCCCGCTCCCAATGATGTATTTAGATGGTATCAGTATTTTTCCTTCTCTTTTTGGGTTTGTGTAATTTCAATAAATGCAATTTTATTCACAAGAGCCTTGGTACCACAATATAGATTAAAAAACTTACCGTGTTATCCTATTGGTAAGATTGAAGTATGATAGTGCCTATACCTCCTATTTTCTATGTTCTATATGATTTGCCTACTGACATATTTCATTCATTCTTCTCATGAAAAGAACAAAATGTTATATGGCAGCATGAAACTTGCATAATGTTATCTGGTGTTTTTCTGACCATGTTTATCTATATATTTAGAATGTTTATGTTTATTTCATAGAAAATTGTTTCCTAAATCAATATTGCATGTAAGATGTTTGATTTGTATCAGTGATAGAATTATACCTTTATTCATCTTTAATCCTTATTATTCTGATTTATCCTCTCAGGTCACAATAATATTAGGATTTTATGACAAGTGTCCTGTTTCAGTGTTCTTGATCACGTGGCATGGCGGGGATCGCTTTCTAATGGACACACTACAGACCGTGTATACAACTCTCCAAGAGTAGGCTGGCGTTGCTGCCAAAACTAAATTTGCTACCTGAAAAGAGAGCAGCACTTTCTTTTGTTTATCTAGGAATGTTTAAGACCCTGGAAACCAAGACTTATTGCTTGCAAGTATTAATCATTTCCGTGTGTGGAAGAGTTTCACATTTGTTTACCAAGACAGTTTGAACATTCTAGAAGATGAGTACTGAATTACATCTTGGGGGAAGATGTGTCGCTAAACATTGCTCACGTAAAATGTTTGACTCCCAATTTATTCATTAAGCAGCAATATATTCTTTGGAGCTGTTTACAATGCTCCTAATAAGATTTTGAGCATTAATGCTCCCTTGAAAATTACATGTGTTTATAGGTAAAATTCGTTGACTTATTAATTTTTTTTTTAAAAAAACAAAAAATCATTTTCTAATTTGGTTTCCTTCCATCCAAATAGAGATAGATGAAGGTATGCATCAGAGGTGGTACCACCATGATGGTTGCAGACGTCACGTTGAAACTCGAAGAAGAGGGCAAGCCAGTCAAGGAGGTCGAAGTGAGGGTGCCATTGGGCGAAGGGAGGGCGACGGAGGTCGTCGACGACGCGAACCTTCGAGAAGCAGAGGGAGGGGTGATTGGCGAGGAGATTGTGGACTGGGATGATGTTGTAGGGTTCTTCCTCCCGTGGGGGAGTTGCTGCCACCAAAGGATGAGGGTGACAATGGTGAAGACTTGTAGCATCGGAATCGGAACCCTAGAAGAATCTTCTGGTAGGTAGATACTTGTTGAAGTTGAAGAAGGTGCTTTGAGACTGATGGTTACTGTGGCTGTCAACTCGTGATTACCTTTTGGTTTAATGGCAGAGGGTGAGAAGAAAGAAGATGGGAAAGGGGAAAGAGAGAGAAAGATAAGAGAAAAAGAAGGGATTTGATAGTTTATCTGTTAAGAAATTGCAAGTAAAACACAATAGTCATTGATATAAAATTAACTAATTTTTTTACACAATCAATGATAAAAGAATGTGGAATATCCACACTCTAAATTCATTTAGGAGTATTTAAAATGTTTTCATATTCTTTGTAGGGGTAAATGCTTCACAAGGACAATTTACAAAGTTAATCTAATGAGGGTGAAAAAATAAAATGAACTTCAAGATATTTAAACAGATTCTTTCAATTTTATTCATTGAATTATTTTTTACTTAATTTTATTCATTGAATTCGAATCAAATGAGAAAAAAGGGAAATTTAATAAGAATATTTGTATACATACTAGAAAGTTGAAAAGTTACACTACACCCATGAAATATATGTTGTCATAGGGAGAGAAAAAAAATTCATAAATGCATTAGAAACATACATTCTTTTATTTTATTTTTCGTTGTTATTATCTATAATAATAAGAATGAAAACTTGACATAAAATTATATTAATATTTATATTACACGAAAACGAAACTTTATATAAAAATATGATAAGATTTATATTTGGAGGAGCGAAAACTTTACAATAAAAAGTATACTTGCACAAGTTTTTAATTTTATTTTTCTTTAAAATTTATGTCTTAATATATATATATATATATATATATATATATATATATATATATATATATATATATATATATATATATATAGACCTAATAAAATTAATTAAAATATAAATTATTATTACAAATTGCATTAATTAATAATTTTTTTTAAAAAACTATTTTTATTATGATATATAAATTGTTTTGTAATATTTAAATATTTTAATATGTATATTACACTAGAAAAACTTTACATGAAAGCATATTATATCCACATCACAAGAAAAATTAAGGGATAAAGTTTTAGTATTTTATATAAATTTCATTCAGAAATTTTTTACAAGATGATATATTAAAATAACTATTAATAAAAATATATTTTTTATATTAGAGATCGATTTTGGTATAGCATTTAGAAGGGAATGAGAATTTAAGAGATGATTATTTGTCTTTAGAATAATATAAGATTCTTATTTTTCGGATATATACAAATTTTGTTATTATTATCCATTCTTTTCTTAGTGTATAAAATAGTGGTCTTATTAATGCTTATATTCTTTATATAGGATTTGTAAAATGATTAATTATTAATATACTTATTTTTTTTTTTCAAATCACTTTGTTATTTTGTTTTATATTGATGCCTTAGATCTAATGGAAATAGTTCTTATCTAAATCTTTGAAAATATTATTTATTCTAAGTTAAATAAATAATTAGTCCCTATAATCTCACCTAATTTTTATTTTTTATATCGGTCTATATAGTTTAACTTGTTTATATTTTGTTTATTAAGGACTAATATCTTAATAATTGAAAACTATAACAACGGATTCTAAATGAAAAATAGAAAGTAATACCCTAATTAGTAGAAATTATAAAAACTAAAATCTGAGTAAGTGTAAAACAAAAGACTAGATATCTTATCTGCAAAAACTAAAATAAAAATAAGTGATCAAACAAAAAACAATAAAAATGAATAAAAATATAGAAACTTATATTAAAAAAAAAACCTATAAAGTTTAAAATCCAAATCAATTGAAATTATATAATTATTTATTTATTTTAACATTTCTTCTAATTATCAGTGCAATGCATGTGTACAAAATACTAGTACATAATACATATACTCATTTTTCTCTTTAATATCGTTATTTGAATACTAAGAATACAACATCCATCTATACTCATTTTATATTGACATATGGTACATCTATTTTACCTTGAAATACGATATACTTCGTCACTCATTCACATACTTCGTCACTCATTCACACTTACGTCGACATATGGTGTCTGTACGTGATGTGATGGAAAGCATTCAGTAAAACTTCTAACATGCCTTACAACTTCTCCTACAGTACCCAGGAAGGTCTGAAGATCCAACCATATACTCAGGATTGTTAGCGCACTCTCCAAGGGAAGCCCATCTCTCACAGCTTTCATGCTGATCAGAGCAGTCCCCTCCAGCACCCACCTTCTTATCAAATGAGTCTACATGAATCCACTTCGTTGCTGACCATTTCTCACCTTCAATTACTGGGCAACCTCCATGGAGACTGCTAGTGTCTGGGGTAGCATTTGTGCGAAGACTGAAGAAAAGAAGAGCATCCCCTCTACGCGGTTTCACTATGCAATGCCAGGTGAGGAAGGAAAAGAAAAACAATTATTTAGCATAAGTTGACCGGCAGCAAATGTGACATGAAAGTATAATACAGAGGACAACCCATGAAAGTAATTGCTTATTCAGTTGCCCAGTGCCCACCTGCTATTCCTTTTCTGGCACACTCAGAGAGATCCATACTTGATTGAGTTGATTCAGAACCTCTACGACGTGGAGATTCCTGGAAGCAGAATGAAAATTCAGAAGCTATCAAAATTTGCTATTGGGAATAAAAGGTAAAAACAATTTACTCTATAAAACTAGAACAGTCCAGATCCGCCCTTTGACATGGAAGAAACCAGAGAGAGAGAATATCATATGAAGAAAAGATTTTATCTCCTCCACCACTCCATGCACAAAAAATGAATCTTGTGCAGTGTGGTTAACATTTATCTTCTAAATGTACAGTTAAAATGTATACTGCCTGTCCGGGTATCCAGCCAAGGGGGTCCCCCAGTCGAACAGAAACTTTTAATTCATCTAAATTTTCTGCTCAGTCTCTAAGGCTTTTAGTATTTAGTGTCATAGAAATAGAATAATATATCAGCATCTAGTCAAAACATGTGAAAAATTCATATGCATATTATGATCTCAGGCAAGAAATTTTGGCACACTGAAACATAGAATTATTCATACTGAGACTCAATTGGCACAAGAAAACTACACTAAAGGAACCCAGCTGGACACCAAGGCCATTCAATCAAGAAAAATAAATTTTGACGAATTACAACCGCAATGAATTTCCAAAATTTCTGAGGAAAAAAGTGCATCAATTACTATACAAACCTCTGCAACGGGGAACACTGTTTCACCGCCTTTGGCCACATTAGTGAGATACATGAGAACAGTAACAATGCGATGTCCACCCTGAGCTATATTAACTTCATCATCAAAGTAATCACAATGCGGGTCATATTTCTGCCCATGCTCATATCTTAATACTTGTATGGGTTCCCCATTTTCTGAAATTCAATAATAAAACATTAAAGGGAACTGATTAGTGCTTGACTGCTTGTTCTCATATTTATATATTTTTTCTTTTGTAGGATGGAAGGGAAAAAAATCCGGACCATTTTCATCATTTAACTGATCATACAGATACACGTTCACTCTCCTCTGCAGTCCCCAGCTTTGCAAGTGACACAATAATTTTAATGTATGAAGATAATTTGCACAGAGATACTGCTGATTCAGAAGTCAAGGGTAAACTATTCTTTTCAGTCTTTTGATCCTCGAATAATGCACCAGTTATCAATGTGGTTCATCTATTTTAATTTTCTCAATTAAATCCTTAACAGAATTTTTTTACCAGGATTTTTAACAGAATGAATCGGTTTTGTCAAAATTCTGAGCAAATTTTTTTTTTTCCAGCTGTGTAGCACTACTTAATTGCTTCTATTTGTTCCATCAACTACACTTCAGTCCTAATTTCACCTGTACGTTAAATATTGCTGGCTTTCCCATTCAACAGGTGATCATAGTCATGACTCATGATTAGTATAGACTATAGAGCAATCTACGTTTTATCTTTACTGGTCTTTATTAATGGACTTCCTTTTAAAGTCAAGGAAGGCACTTACAAAAACAGTAAGTAATGGCGGATGACCACAGAAAAGCTTGAAATTTCTTTTCATATTTTGAGAATAAGAAACAAACCTTCCTACACATTTTCATGAAAAATTCAATGTTTGTGTTATATACAGACATCATAGAAGTAGAAAAGCTAACAAATTGGTGATAACAAAACACAATCATAATTACTATCTACTGTCTACCCATGCACAAGCAAGCAATAATACAAAGTACAAACCAAACTTGAGCATTGACAAAAATATCTGGAGTAGGAGGAAATAAATATAAGTTGCACAGATTTTCATGAGGATTTTAAACATGGTATACCTTTTGGAAGAAAGGTCCATGATGAAATCTTGTCCTCAATACGAGCAATAATAGGATCCTATAAAATAAAAGGGCAGTATATTCAATATTGATTGAGGCTTGACAGTGATATTAGTAGATCATAGTAATTTTAGAGTAAGTCTTCAAAGATGAAGAAACAAGAGAAGGGAGAAGGAAACCTTGTTCTTGGGAATGAACATGCCAGAGCTTGTTCGAACTTCACTTAACATGCTGTCTCCAGACAGATCATCCACTACGGAAGATCTCTTCAACTCTGATTTCGCCTAAATTAACAAGCGTGACTTGGATCACAGGAAAATTGACAGCAACCAAGTTATGGGGTTTTGGAATATAAAAAAGATACTCACTAAAGAGATCAAGTGGTCGCATTCCAAGTCCGTGAGGAAACCTTCATAAACGAAAGCTCTGCACATAAACATATGGAATTGATTGAGTTTCATAAACTTAATTGGCAGATTTAGAAACTTAAAGCTGAGACATCGACGCGATGGAAGAGAAAGAGACCTTGGCTTCCAGGAAATCTGTTTGACCTTAGAAGGGTTGATGATGGAACTAGCCGAACCAGCGTACGAGGACGAAACGTCACTGGATTCGGAGATCAACACCAGGAGCAATATCAAACACCAAACCCTACTCATTTCCGATTCGTTTTCGCAGTTGAATTTTCCCGGAAAATGACTTCTCTCCTCTTTCTCTTTTCTTCTCTTTCTATTTTGGTTCCAAATCCAAGTCACCGAGCGGGAGGGGTAGTTTTTCTTATTTTTGTGTGGAACCAACCACCAAGGGACTTTACCCCAACTGTTTTATTTTTGGGTACAACTCTACCGCAATTTTAATTTAATTTAATTAATGCATCCCAACTGTTTTTTTTTTTTTTTTTGGTACAACTCTACCGCAATTTTAATTTAATTTAATTAATGCATCCCAACTGTTTTTTTTTTTGGTACAACTCTACCGCAATTTTAATTTAATTTAATTAATGCTTATATATATATATATATGAGAAGAGATCTACTTATACTTAAGTATAAGTAAAAAAACGATATATATTTTTTATTTTATTGTAATCCTCAGTAGCTACTGATAGAAAATAAATAGTAGCCACAACATCACAATAAAATGAAGAGTATAAAATTGAGTGTAAATTTTTTTTACTTACACTAAATATAAGTAGATAAAAATGTCAAGAGATTTTTGAGTGAGAACTAGACATGTAAATCAAATTTTAACATGTGTAAAATTATGTTAAGAAATATATGTGTTTTTTTAACATGCTTCACACAACTTAATATATGTCAAAAAATGATTTGTATGTTTAAAATAGAAAATTCGCACCCTAAAAGTTTTCCTTTCATTTTAGTTTAAGTTTTGCTAACAAATACCCTTATAGAAACCAAAATAAAACCTTTTTGATAAAAATAAGGTAAATAGTAAAACTTTTTAAATTTTCAATACATTCAATGTCTTATTTTTATTTAAAAAATTTTATTTCGACTTCTTTAACAAGTATCCTCAACAAAACCTTTTTAGTTTTCACATTAAAGTATTTTTTTTTTGTGTGAAATATTTGGGGTAAAATGTTCTTATTTTAGTTTTAACTTTCAGTTTAAGATATAGTGATATGCTCATCTCTTTTATTTTTTTAAGTAAAAATTATTTGTAAAAGTAAGTGATCTTATTTTTATTTTTAAAATTTACATAAAATTACTTATAGAATGTAATTATACTTAATTTTGCTACATATCAAGCATTACTTAAATGTATTAAAGAAAATAATGATACTCACATTTCTTACGATTGTAAATAGGTTGGCAAAAAAATGAGGCGACCAACTTTATGTGCCAAGTATATTGTATGAATCATATTCCAACAAAAAGACAGAAAGGAAGATGATGATAATAAAATAAAAATGTCTTCATTTGGCTGCATTTTTACCTCAACACGGGACATTTGATTGACCGCGGACAATGCTTTGAAGTGCTAGGACAGAAAAGAGATCTATGACTATGAAGAAAGCTCTTCTTTATCCTTCAATGCTCTTTATCATCTATAAAATCATTCAATATGATAATCCACAATCCACATAATGGGTATTGAACAGTTTCAAGAATTTTTCTTGCATAAGATTGCCTATGGTAGGCACTGCCATATTGAAATCTGAGTTATGATTGGTGTGCGAGTGAGAACCACTGTAAGCACAGCTTGCAAGACACTTCCTTTGCAAGAATGTCTTCAGTTTCAGTACCAAGTACTTTAGAATGATTAAACAACTTGGACATCGGAACATGGCATGTCCAGTTCATGAGGATCATTGACGCTGGGTAGATGATGATGCCATGGAGATGGAGAGAAGTAATCTCATTTAAAACAATTTTGACAAACATGCAAATGAGGTTCTGCTTCATTGGCTTCCTTGTCTTAATGTATATATTACCCTCTTCAACCTGTTCAGGCCGGCCAGCTCTGCATCCCCAAGTCAGCTCATGTTTTGCAAATAAATCACAGTCCCTAAAATTTCCACTTCCATGTCAAAGGTCACATTATCTGAATCACACGCCATAATCTAGTTTTGAATGCTTACTTCTTTAATAGAGTTACAGGAGCCTAGAATAGTCTCCATATGTCGATCCATGTCATTCAAAAACCTAGTTGAGTTGTAATCTTCTGCATCAAAGAGTTCTTCAGAGTACGTCCTGTGAGGTTTAGACTTGTGGTGTTCTTTTATGAGCTTCAAGCTCTCTTCTTCGCCTCTTGACATCTGTAATACCTGCATCCAATTGGAAACATTACTTGCTCTATATCAGTTCACAATCATCATCAGCAGTGTATTAAGTGGTTTAGCTAACATGAGAAGTATGTTGCCAGAAACCAGATAGCAAAGAAAGATAAGGATTGAACATCTGTTGTTTTGACTATTTTTTTCTGTTATATGCAGGAACCCTGAAACTGACCCTGCAGTTTTCTAAAACAGAGAAAATATAGAGTAAACAATATCTGGAAAAAACACTTATATTATATGGCCTTCGCCCAAGTTATTTATTACAGGATGTAAAAGTGAATATCATGGCTTTTGAAATCCCTGAAAGTACATGCCTGAACTGTCTCTCTTAAGAAAAATAATTTTAAAGCAAAACATGACCTAGAAGCAGCAATTTGACATAGAACATTGTGAGAAAATTTAACCATGATTCTTTTTGCATACATCAGGATTAGAGTGATAAGATCACTCAATGAGATTACTTTTTGGCATTCCATACTTCTATAAAGCAGGTAGAAGTTAGAACAGATGAGAGCATGCACCACCACCTTTGCCGGTGCAAAGGTGCTTTGGACAGGCCAACATGTTCGAGCAACGTAGCTCAACATCTACTTCATAAAACACATCCAAATATGTATATATAAAGAACCTGCCTGGTTCATTTGCGGTCGAACTGAAGACTGGTCTATACACAAAGAAGCTGTTAAGATTACATGTTTCATCTGCTCTTCATCATAGGCATCAGTCAAATATGGATCAACAAGCTCTTTGATGTTATTTGTAGATAGCAGAGGTTTTGCCTGCAATAAATTTTTTAAAGGAAGGCTAGATTAGACTTGATATTTTTACTATCAAGAAGATCAGTAAACTATTAGTTTGTGCAATAGCAGACATACCCACATCACCAGACTTTTCTGTGAGCTATCCAAAGCTTGTCGTCCAGTAATGAGCTCCAATAATAGCACTCCATAAGCATAGACATCAGTTTTTTCATCAACTATACCATGCATGAAGAATTCAGGAGGAAGGTAGCTGTTGTGCATCAAAGATGATTGCAAAAGGAAAAAAAGAAAATAAAAGGGTCAAATAATGGGTGGAAAGAAAAAGGATTATAAATACTGAACACAGGAAACTTGTGAAGTTGTTAAATATGCAAACCCGAATGTGCCTTCAAATTTGGAGACAGTATGGTGAGTCCATTGGTCAGGTAACCATTTTGCAAGCCCAAAATCAGATATCTGGAGTAAGATTCAAGTTAACATTGTACCAAGAAAACTAGGAGAAACAATTAAGAATACAATTTGATTTAGAGCAGAAGAACTTCATAACTATAAAATAAATCCTAATTGCTAAAAAATGCATGTTCTATAATCAGATTTGTCAGGCTTAAAAGGCACCTGTGGCTCAAAATCCTCGGAGAGCAATATATTAGAAGCCTTAATATCTCTGTGAATAATCCTTCTTTGACATTCTTCATGTAGATAGCGAAGGCCCTCAGCAGTCCCCAAAGCAATCTTATATCTCGTGTTCCAATCCAGTTTCTCTCGAGGCCCTGAAATCATGCAAGGGAAGGAACCAATTAATTATATTTTCCGAAAACTTGTCATCAGGTATTTGATATTCAAAATTTTCACAATGGTTTACAAACCATAAAGTATGGATGCTAGGCTGCCATGTGGAGACAACTGAAGAACAAGATGCATTCCTCCTTCAACACCATATCCAATCAATCTAGCAATATTGGGGTGGTCCACGTGCACTATAATACCAAGCTCAGACAAGAAATCTGCAGTCATTTCTTCTTGGCTCCCTCTTGTCAGCCGTTTAATTGCAACAAAATTTCCATCTTCCAATTTGCCTTTGTAAACCTCAGCATAACCTCCCTCCCCAATCAAATTCTCTTCAAAAAAGAAAAATTTAGAAGTTGCTTATCATCCGAGAAGGCAGATGTTAATACGTCATCATGAAAAAAGATGGGTTTATTCTGAATTACTTAGATCAGGTAGAAAAGCAGTAGAGTAGCCTTTTCAACCAACTCTAAGAAAAGGATTTCATACCATGGCTGAAATAATTGGTTGCATCCTGGAGCTCTGAGAGAGTGAAATTTTTCCAGGAAGATTTAAAGCAGCAAAACTCGTTGTCAAAAGATGATTTTAAAGATGGAGAATTCAGTGATGGAATCAGGTCCTCCCTGATTCTGTTGCTTTTTCTTCTGAATTTCGGAACATTCTTAAGTGGTTGAAAGGTTTGGAAGGGCATTTGGGATCCTTTCTTCAGGAATTTAACGAAACCTCGCAAATTGTTACTGCCATTTAAATCTGGCTGACCCTCTGAATCAGAAGTGCTGGCGTTGGAACAAGGGGTTCCAGATTCTAGACTTCTCGAGCAGTCCTGGAGTGCACCTCTAGGTGAGCACTGAGATACACAACCCTCCTCAATGTCTAAACACCCCAGTTCTAATATGGTATTCATTCCAGCATTAGTACAATAAACAATGATCTTAAAACAGTAAGATTCAACATGTTTAGAGCAAAGCTCCTGCACACCCAAACTACTGGGAAAAAAAAAAAGAAAAAGAAAAGAAAAGAAAAGCAATTTTACCAATTCTTGAAAGTGAATCAGAGAACCCAGTACAAGGTTCCCTGCCACTTAAAGGCGTCTCCTTTCCTTCTATTTGCTCTCTTTCTAAGTTGTGAAAGTCATTGCTGCCAATATAATAATATTCTTTTCAGCAAACAACATAGAATGTGACAAAATGGGGAGGCAGAAAAAGATTCCAATAAAACCATGATTCAATGGCAGCAACTGCCCATATTGTAGGGAAAAAAAAAGGAAAAAAATGGGCCAATAGGCAAAAGTATCTCAGAAATATCTCAACGCGATATCAACATATGGTTGAAAGGAATGAAGGATTGCTAGGATAGAAAAAAGTAACTAGTCTGTCACTTTGAAATCCATTGGCACGTTAAATAGATTATAAAAGGAAACATTAATTCATTTAAATTAAATGACTTTTTCCCTGGTTGTTGAAACTAATAGTAATAGCTGAAGCACCAATGGACAGTGCATGCATGCCATGAAATGGAGGTGAAATTCCCTGCCCTCAATGAAGAAAAATCTAAACCATGAATACAAACGAAAGCTAAATTCAGACAGTGAGACAGAATATTACTTACCTCGAGGAAGCTTGGGGTCCTTGTTCATTGTTCATGGTGGCCAAACCAGATGAGTCTCAGAGAACCAAAGGTGAGACCACCGGAATGAGGCGCGCAAAGAGTCAGACTGGGAAGACAACAGAGAGAGAGAGAGACATGAAATGAAAGTTGCGGTTGGCATCAATTTTCTGTGCCACCCGCCTTGATACGATAATAATATTAAAATGTTCTCACTACTTCAACCGAATTCTTATGCTAAAAAAACGGCTTTAAGGTAGTCACTCATTGTTCCTTCTTGATGTGATTTTCTGTTCCCTTCATATAAAATTACTAAATAAAAGAATTTAGTACAAAAATAGTCCAATTAATTAGCAGCGTATAGCAGTATAGCTGTTTGGATTGGAGAGGTGCTCGTGATCTAGCACGTTAGGATGAGAAACCTCTCCCTCGTTCTATGTCTTTGGCACGTGGAGCAAAACAGATTGCGTTAGTTGTTAATGTAATAACTTCGAATGAAAAATAAAGTTATCTTAATATATGACGAGATTGTGTAAAATTTAAACAATTTGAAAACAATTAAGTAAGATTAAGTTGTTATTAAATGGTCCAAAGTAATGTCAAAAGTGTATGAAAAATATTTTTATGAGTGTTTAACATTCCTCGGTAAAAATATGTTGTTCCTAGGTCCTAGCCAGTGTCTAAATCCGAGGTTTATGGCACATGGGGAACTACCTGAATAGTCGATGGAAACACTGGCTAAAAGCCCAGCCTCAAGAGGAAAATGTCTTGGTCTCGTGCAAGTAAGATACTAAGATTAAAAAATTGAAGAAAAATTAAAAAAAAAACAAAACAAAACTGTTCAGACCTTCATAATGGAAGATCCTAGCTTCGGCTTCTTTATGTAGGAGGTCAGAAAGTTAATGACACTAATTAAGCTAATGATTTTCACGCGCGAGGGAATCAAAGAAATCCTGAAAGTTAATCTAATCACGTATTAAGCACATTGATTTCTTGCATATAAAACATCCACACGGGATACCTAGTGTTACATTTTCTGGGGGAAGTTTGAAGCCTTACGTTTTCCATGGATACAATACCAGCAAATTAAGAGAATTGGCCATTACAAAGATGCAGTGTCTATTAGCATTCATAAAGAGTAGAGAGTAGATTAACGATACTTGCATAAACCTTATCCTCACAAACCTTTCACAGATTCTAAGATGCAATCATCTCAACCATTCAAAAAACTTACAATAAAACCAAAGTGTTATCCAATAACTTGCATGAAAGTCTATGAGGAATTTATTAAGATCTAATAAAGTCTGTGCAAGTATGTTCTGTGAGCCTAACTCACATAGTTGAGACATTTGCTTGCAAGTTCTAAGTATCTAAAGAGGACAATTTTACCCTTCTCCGCGGATACTCACGAGTAATACTCGTGATAGGATTAATACGGGAGAAAATCTTTTTCCTGCGGGTATGAATATCCATTTATTTGTTATCTCCGTTTAATAAACGGGACAAGGGCGAGGGTGGTCTCCACGTACCCGTGGGTACCCGCGAATAAGATTACAAAAATATCTTTATATGAAATTATCAAAAAATCTCATTATATAAATTAAAATATGGTTCATTGTATTTGGATATTGGTTGAATTTTAAGTATTTTAAGATGTTTGATGTAGTTATATTGAACATTGTATTTGGATGTAGGTTGAATTTTAAGTGTTTTAAGTGTTTGGCATTATATTTGAATTAAGTTGTGTTGGACAAATTTTGAGAATTATGGTATTATACTTTATTTTTATTTTTTTATTTTGTTGATTTTTTTTTGTAATTTATTGGGTATCCGTGAATATTTGTGGATACCCGTTTATCCGTAGGGGAATGAGAAACTGGTACCCGTGTGTATATGAAGCGGGGGCGAGGGCGAATATTCATTCGCGAGGGTGGGAGGCGTGGAGCTACTGCTTGTCCCCGTCCTGTTACCATCCCTATAAGTACCTCTGATGAAACATCCCTTTTTCCCCCTTCCCCCTCTTTGGGCTCCCTAGTGAAAATCCCTTAGGCATCACCCAAGTGATGGAGCTTTCCCTAAGTCTTAGTAGGGTCTAGTTAAAAAAAAAAAAAGTGTGCATGCAAGTATCATTTTCCTTGATCTTGTGTTTGGATGTTTTTTTCATTAATGTAATAGAACAGAATAAATAAGGATAGATTGGAAAGGAAAAGGAATGAATAGAATATAATTACCATTCTCTTTATTTGGAAGATTAATAACAAAACGGAACGAAACTTCGTTAACCTTGTTTGAGAGTTATATTGTAAAAGAAAAGAATAGAATGATTATAATTTTTAACTTTGCAAATAGCCCTTACTTATGTCATATATTAGGATTTACAAATCTCTTTCTCTTAAAACTATTTTCTACATCTCCATAGCTTCTTTAAGCTAATATAATACAATACTAACAAAATGTACCTGTTTGTAACCAGAAAAAAAAGTTTGTACCCAAAAAAACTATATGTGTACTTGTGGCGTACACTCGTTATAAGACATATCGAATTATTATTTTATTTTCGTTAACAATTGAAAATTATTAAATATTTTTAAATCTATGATAAGTTAAGAGAGATTTAATAAATGCTTGATTTTGCTAAATTAATTTTTAAGAGTGTTTTATTACATTTTATCTTACTCAAATTTTATTAAAATATTTGCCTCAAATATTAATAATAAATTATTATAATATTAAAAAAAGTAAAGCCCCAAATGTGATGATGTCTCCTCCATCGAAGAGGCTTCCTCCGTTGCTGCTAAGCCAAGAACCCCTGTACCCAATAGCCATCATGCGCGGCGATGGTGATGGCGGAGCTCACCCAATATTGCCATTGCTTGAACCACCATCACTACTCTAATATGAATCCTTCACCACCAGAACCACATCTGCACACCACAGTGAACCACACCAAAACTTAGTCATGGCATCACCTCTAACATCTAACTCCATCACTCCTTCATGGTATCACACTCTGTTCCTCAACCCCACCTCTCTCTCTCCTTCACCTCTAACTCTACCCTCACCCAATGATGTCGTCAGCTAAAGATGGGCAACGTGGGTGCTAGTGAGAGAAAAGAGAGAGGAAGAAACTATGGGGATAAAAATGTCAATTATTTATTTTTCACATAAAACTTTTAATACTCCCCATTCCTCAATTTTGAGAGGAATAAAAGTTGAACATTTGAGGAGAAGAAAGAAAAAATGATTTCTCATTTGTTCCGTTCTCTTCTTATGTATTTTAAAACTCTCAAACAAAAAAAATTATTTTCTTTTCTCTCATTTCCTTTCTCTTCCTCTTATTACCTATCATCCAAACATCACGTGAGAGTAAAATATACTCCGTGCTTAGCATTGGATGAACCAAAAAATAGAGTAGGCATCCCATCCATACTACAAGCAAAACAATGGCAACCCTGTTGTCCTATCAAGAAAAGTCATTCGTTACAGGCTTTCATGTTCAAAAAATTTGTAATATCACACAATAATTAACATGTAATATGCAGTGGGGAAAAAAAAGGAAGTTGCTAAAGGAGACGAAAATATCAGTGGTTACAAACTCGGAATAAAACTTCCGCTGGTCACAACGTCAATGGACACTGCGAGTAATCAATCCCTCAAATATAGCATAGAGGTCCTTGTTTTCAGGCCCAAAAATTTCATCAGCTTTCTGCAGCGTCTCCTGCAATTTTACACAAACAGAGACAGGTGTAAATTAACTGAAAAGGGGAAGGGCGGGAGGGGATCAGAGGAAGCATGAGAGAGGGAACGAGGCAGGAGGGATTACCTCTTTTGTTTGTTTATGGGAATTCAATTCCTTAACATTTGCCAAGAATGCACCAAACTGCTCGTAAGACAATCGACTCCTAATAATAACAAACATAAGAAATAAAATGGAGGACCCAACTATCAAACGCAAAAGTTAACATTTGTGCTACCAGATTCAAGTAATGTTAAAAGATAATGACATAATCGATATAATTTGACAAAATTATGAGCCATGTACTGTAGCACGGCTAATTCATATAGATTTTGAAATAATATGTAATAAGATGAGATTATTTTGATTTGAGGAGCTAAAGAAGTTGGATTCACTTCACTAATATCGCATTAATTTGCAAACTGTTTGATAGGTGAAATTAGTTATCATAATTGGAGGGTGGATAGCTAAAACCACGGATCCTGCAAAGGTCCTCCTTCTAAATTATGGAAACAGCAGCACGCATGTGGACACGTGTACATGCTCAAAGTAAATCTACTGATGTTGCCATTGTTCAGTAGAACTTCCAAGTTTTTGAAAACTTAGTTCCATAATTTTCAATAAGTTCAAATACAAGGGCCCTCACCTGACTTGGCGAAAGAACTCCTTCCCATCCACCCGTGTTCGTCCTATGACACCCAAAGAAAAAAAAATATGAGAGAAAAACTGGTGAGTATATTAATTAATCATCTCTTCCTTCATATGAATGCAAGATCCAAGAAAGTAATCCACTACAGACTGAACTAACGAAAACATTTCTAGATATAACCTGCTTGCACAAATGCAATGACAGCAGTGTTGGAACAACTCACCAGTTTGTGATCCTGTTCCTGGATCAGAGGTTGATATTGAACCATGACTTGAGGACATCGAGGAAAACACTGAAGACCTATCATCAGACATGCCTCTTGAAGTTGAAAAGGAAATTGAATGTCGCCTTGGAGACACAGGTTTAGATGTTCTTGTTGGGGATACTGATGCTGACAGACTAGGAGGGGAAGCAGGGGGAGTGATCCAAGGGGTGGTAGTTTGGGATGCTAAGAGGAGATTATGTGGCACTCGAGGTCTTATGGCTGCAATGTTGGAAATAGAAAAGCAATGAAAGAAAGGTCAGGATACATATGCAAAATTATATTTGTTCATTTTTCAGAAATACCAAAACAAAGAGACACAATACTATCTTCTTTGGTAATGGAAAATGAAATGTATGTATTCCCACTCCCTCATAGATGATAGTACATACCATCAGATTCATGATCCTCGGAAAAAGAATTTCCTATATCAGAAATATAGGTTTGCATTGAAGAAGATCTAGACGGTGGCAATGAAGCATCATCATCTGCAATAAAATGAGAACTTCTCAAAACCCAAAATGAGAAAAATACAGCTGAAGGACCTCAACTTTAAAGGTCTATTTGGAAGGGCAGGAAAGGGAGAGCAATGCAGGGGAAAGCTAACTAAAAATAGAAAGGTTTCCCTCCATTCATCTCCCTTTCCCTCTCTCTCCCCTTCTCCCAAACAGAACCTAAATTGTTTTAATCAGTGCCCTCTCCATCAAATTCAAGCAGCTTATTGATGTCAGATAGTTAAAATAGTTAAATTGATTTACTTACAGCTTATGCATGGGATTCTCAGCCAACATTAGTGTCAGAACTAGACTAATATACCAAAGAGTTTATGTAAAAAATTAAACTATTTTTGCTCTTTATTGTTGTATGTTGGAAAGGTGGGAGGACAGGTTTGGATCATCTCATCTCATTTTCTTTAGCAACATGACAGTGTATTGTTCAAACAGAGAAAGACACAAACAACTCCTATGAAGGATTTGTGAACCCCTGCATATGAAAAGGTGGGTCCCTGTACAGTGAAATGAGTACCATCCTCTCCAAACATGGTGATGTCATGGTCCTAAGGAAAAGGAGAGGGTCCAAATTCTAATTGTTTATGGGTTATCATTGCCATTATTAAGAGTTTAAACCAGTGCAAACACAATATGTGCCACTGCAGGCATCAAAATAATAAGATGCTGGCTGCACAAAAGGCGGATTGTGTCAGCTATGTTGGCTGGAGTTCGAATCATGCCAGGGTTCATTGTTGGTAGGTTATTTGTAAGTGCTTGTTAAGACTTGGGGCTTGCCCTGACCTTGGGATGTGACAAACACCCTGAACCTAAATAATTTTTCAGCAAAAAACAAAAAAAGACAAACAGTGTTGTATATGTGTTAAACGATGTTCCAAAGTCTTCACCAGGCAGTTTTCTGATGCAGATACCAATTCCTTTATAGTCCTTATGGTAAGGAAATGAGCTTGTGAGAATTTGATGTTGCTATATTGCCTATGAGTCCACACTACAAAATAAGAATTAAACCCAGAGCACTCTAAAATTCATAGCTTAAATAAAATAAATTAAGTAAATGGCGTAAAAGAGAATGCAGTTTACATCTGGGGCACCAAGAATCAACAGAAAAACGATGTTGTAAAGGGGGATGGCATACGACAAGTTGAAAGTACCTCCAAACTGGGACGTGGAAGTCAAACTTGGTTGACTCTGTATTTTAGCAACAATGTCTGGAGCTCCTCCCTATGCCAAACACCAGTAAAAGCCAAAAGTTACATAAGGAAATACCCTTAAAACAAATAGCAGTAGCTAGTACGTCATAGACAATTCATAAATGATAATAAGTATAATTCAGTAACATATGAACCCATTAAATAAGTCAAATTATTCCATGATACTCAGTACTCACATAATACCAAACTCTTCATCCTCCCCAAACTAAAAAAAGGTAAGCAAGATAAAAACTTCTTAGTCACAGACAGCAGCATTAAATAGTAACTTACAGAATTATCTTCATCCTCTTGAAGTGATTGCATAAGCGTCCTTCTGAAAACCACCAACTGGAAGCATTTTACACCAAGAGCTCATAAGTCCCAACAATCACCCACACTCCATATATTAAGAACATAATACCAAAATTATTCAATTTAACCACCCTGCTCTATTCCATCTAAATTTTAAATTTTACTCCTATCACGCTCTACTCTATTCATGGAATTGCCAATTTCTTATTTCACTATCATTTTCATCTAAACAAAAAATCGCGGTAACCCCAACTTAAATTAAATCGAATTACTAAACCAAGTTAATTAAAGGCAAAAAAATTAAGCCCACAAAAAATGAGTTAAAATCAAAATTCAGAATTTACTATGAACGTAGTAATTGGCACCTTGGAGACATCTCGATTGAGCTTTCTGACGGTGCTGGAAAGCGAAGCATTCTCCTTGAGCAAGCTCTCCTATAATCTCAAGAAAAAAAAAAAAAGGAGTCAAACTTGGTTCGGACAAATTGAACCGGGTTGGATAGGGTGGGTGGTTGGGACCTTCTCTTGGTCGGCGCGGACGAGCTTATCGGCGGATTCACAGAGGGAGACGTCGAGGGACTCTACCTGCGCTTGAAGATCGGCGATGAGCTTATCCTTATCGGCGATCTTGGCGCGCAGTGCCGACGACTCTGATTCGAGGTCGTTGACACGTGTCGATAGCGCAATGGATGTGATCTTGCGGGCCACATCCAGCTGCTCGAAGGGATCCGACGGTAGCACTTGCACCACCTCCTCGGGAAGATCGAACTTCGAACCCCCCGATTCCGCCGCCATCGTGCGTTTATGCCTCCCACTTTTCTCTCCTCTTTCTTTTTTAAAAATATATTATTATTATATGGTACAAATTTTTCTTTTTGTTTTCTTCGTCAAAGTTTTTTAGCTTTATTTTATCTTTGGATTTCTGAGCTGGGAAAGCGTTGTTCTGTTCATGTGGACAAAGCAGAGAGGGAGGCAGAAGGATTGGATCATCATATGGATACGGAAGTGTCCTAAAGAGCTTTTTTTAAAAAAAATAAAATAAAGAATCTCTTTGCTTTGTTATGCCAAACTATGTGGCTTGACAAGGTTTGAGAAAGGATAGGACTTGGAGAAGAGACAAGAAGATTAGCGATCGTTGATTGAACGTTTTAAAAAGGGTACGGAAGTATCTGATTAAACTAGTTAAATAGTCATACTTTTTGTTCGAATATTTTTTGATTCAATCGTAATTTAATTATAAATTTAACCCGTTGAAGTAATTTAATTAATTGTATAACTTCTGTCACTTCTTACATGTTCTCTGGTTTTTTAATCAAACTGTCACAAATGATAAAAAAATTTATTAAAATATTATTATTTTTAACTAATTTATTAAAATATTATTTTTTTAAAATTATTTTTTTAAACTATTTCACTTTGATCTTATGTAATATTTTTTATTTTTTTTAGACTATATAGAATGTGTCAAAGAGTTTGATGCATCCACGGAGATTACTATGCTTTCAGACAATCTACGTGGATGGGTCAAGTTTTTGGCTGCATTCTACGCGACTGGACATCGAATACGTTATAGTATTTGCGTAACTTGCATACAAATACGCTGCTCATTCATACCTTAACCTAACTCAATATTAATTTTATAATAAAAATTTAAAAAATAATTAATAATTAATAAAATATTTAACAATTTACTATAGGTATCATATCTTTTAAAAAATGAGTACTATAGTGCTATAGCAATAAGTGATAAAAAATAAAAGTAGAGAAATTGTCTTGAAACATGTGTTTTTTTATTATAAAAAAAATAATATAAAAATGACGTAAATTATTTTTGTTGTTTAGTATTTAATAAAAAATAGTTGTAACAGTCATCAACTCATATGATAAGGAGTATTCTCTGGTCATATACAAAGTGAATGCCACCAATGATATCTCACAATCTCATTAGTTACTTGGACATGAGATTAATGTACTTAACAATTAATGACATGAGATTAAAGTAACACAGCTAACTAGGTGTCCCTTTTAGTATTAGATAACCACCAAATGTTATAAAATTATTATTTTCTTCTCCCTTCGACTTTTTGGCATTCATACTTTGCCATGCATTTGTTTTTAAATTCTCTATGAGCGTCGTGCTATACATTATTAGATTTTGCTAATGTAAACTCGAGTGTTATAACATAACATTTGGATGATTTAAATTATAATGAGATGCATGCTTAGTATTTAAAAGCCAAGAAATTGTAAAGAAAATTGTGAGCGGTAAAATCTAAATGTTTATGCGTTTAGGCATTCGGATTCTATGGAAATTTTGACAAAATTTCTCCTAAATATTAACCTCCCAAAAAGCACACAAATCTGTTTAATTCTACCATAGTACCAATATCAGCAATATGAATGAAACAACAAACATGTTCAATCCAACAAGGGTACCAAAATTATAATTGAAAGTCATAAACAATAATTTAGTCAAAGCTACTAAATATAACATTCTGATATACACATTAATGAGATGGGCCATCATCGGAATGCGGTGGTCTGTGAGAGGGATCAGTTGAAGGACCTGACTGTGATGAGTATGATGGGTAACTTGGTGGCGGGTAAGGATATGGGGGGTAAGGGTGTGACGGGTACGGGTGTAGTGGGTAAGAATATGGTAGGTAACCCGACGACAGGTAAAGATATGATGGGTATGGGTGTGGTGGGTATGGTGGATATGGTGGGTATGGTAGGTGATATGTAGGTGGTAGCTGAGTGGCTAGATATGTAGCAGTTACATCTGGAGTGGTAGCAGTGGTCACAGTGGTAGGAGGCCAAGTCGTGGGTTGGCTCGTAGAAATGGAGTCATCGGGATGCCGAAGTCGCGTCCGAGTGCTCGCTAACCCTCTCCTCCTTCTACGTCGCATCCTTTGTGCATTAGACTCCTCAGGTGGCCCTGCAATGTCATCTGCTGCTGGAGCTGGACGAAGATTTTCCATGATAATGCGATCATGCTCCTGCAATGAATATAGGATCTGCACAGTATGTTCTCGAGCGGCATCGTCACTAGTAGAACTGAACCAATGCTTTGCAATGTCCGCCTAAGAAACAACGTAAAAAATATGTCATTATAATCACTACAAAATGCATATAGTAACTGGCGAATTGGTAAAGAGCTTACCGTATTCCCAATAGACGCACCGGCGGTAGACACCCAGTGTCTGGTAATTCTTTTATACTAACGCATGTACTCAGAACGCGAGGTGAGCGGTGCTTCCAATGAGATTCCCCTAATAAGCTTCTCTCTTCGACTATCCCATGTTGTTATGTAAACAACATGTGTCGCTGGCCAATTTTCATCATGCCTACCTGCCAATGTAACTGAGTGCAAATTGTCAGGCTGGTGCAGTGTCCGTGGGATAGGCTAGTCAAGACCAAACTGGCGCATCACCCGGTCTGGCTGGTGCCACTCAACAATGTGAAAACATGTGAGAGGGACAACTGCCAGTGCTATGTCCCTACCAGCCACACAAGCTGGTGGAAGTGATGCCACCTTGTCATCTGTGTAGGGTTGCCATATAATCTGCAAAATGATATGGACACGACTTAAGAAACCATATACATAAGTAATTAATTCAAATGAATGTAAAATAATATATACCTCATTATTCTTAAGCTGGTTAAAGAACCGACGATAATAATCAAGTACGCCGGTCACAGTATCACTCAAAACTTTATACTTGCACCACCTATTTATGAGTCAAAGTATTATGAACGTAAGTGAGAAATAAAGCAAAGTAAGCAGTAGAACAAAGAAATGTAAAGAAATGATATGAAAAGAACTTACTGCCAGCCTAATGGACGGAATTGACTATGACCAGCAATCATATAAAACACATCGGCCTCACGATGGTCCTCCAGTGAAGGGGCAAGTTGGGGGAATCTGTACCAGGCCCAATACTGTAATAAGATGCAAGCTCCTTCGATCTCTTGCGCCTAGTAGTTCGTAACTTTGCAAAGCTCTCTCTATACAAGTACACTAAGACTGCAGACCCCCAACTGTATGTCCCAGCAACAGCAAAGTCCTCTAACAGCGGAAGGAACATCAAGTGCACAGGCTTACTGGTATGATCCGGGCATAGGAAACCCCCAATCACTCTAAGTATGTAATGTCGTGCATGCTGTTGCATGACCTCGTCAGAAACATCGGAGGCTAACTCTGTAACTGCTGGCTGCCACAGATATGTCATATCAATGCGTCCGCCGCATATGAGGTTTTCTATGTCATCAAGACCCAATAGGGTTCTACACAGAATTAGCCAATCACTACGGTGGGTAAGGCCAGTAACAGCAGCGCCGTCGATAAGAAGACCTGATATGATACCAATGTCCTCTAACGTAATGGTGCACTTTCCGATAGGCATGTGGAATGTATGTGTCTCCGGGCGCCATCTCTTAACCAATGCACTGATCAATGAGTGATCGATGCTGCAGTAGCCCATATGAGTAACCCTCGAGAAGCCAGCTCACTCTAGATATGGAAGAATACATGTAGGTGGGTCCATATGTTTTGTTTTCTAAGCGCATCTGACACGCAAATGTTGGTCCTCATGTCCCTGTCAAACGTGCTGAGACACATGGTACTCCTGCAACTCCAGACCCGATCCATCCTCTAGGCCTGGGTCGAAAAGCCATCTATGACACTGTATGCCAAAAATTAACAAGGATTAGTGTGACAATATGAAAAGTAATATATAATATTTATTACCAACTGCAAAAAATAATAAGGCACAAGTAAAAGTAATACACATAATCAACTAACATATATTAATAGTACTCGAATGCACCATCATAATAGAGTAATACACAAATTATATTTAACCAAAATACACGTTCATGGTTGGCTAATACAAAAATCTCTAACTACCAAAATATATCCTAGATCAACTACATGACCCTTCTCCATCATCCCTAAAGGAACTCGATTCACCGGCACGACAGGTGCGAGAATTATGTTCAGGTTGATGGCATCTTCTACACGTTTGTGTCGGCCCTGCTTCACGCCAATCCATCTTATTCCTGAGTCAGGTTGATTTTGGTCGACCTTTCAGGCATCAAAGTGATGTCAGGTCCTGCAAGCCACCATGGTTCAGCTCGAACTGGTTCAAATTCAAACTCGTAAGCTCTGTAAATGCTTTCCTGTCTGTAAATCCTATGCACATACTTGAATGAGTCAAGTGACACAGAAGCACACACAGCAATTGCATGAGAGCATGGAAAATGCAATGCTTGAAACACCCCACAGTCACATCGACCTTTTCGCAGGTTTAAAGTATAAGAAAGTTCACCTTGTTGTGTTACAGGATTAAAGGCTTCTTCTACCATGAACTTGGTGTTTTGCATGTCGTACCGACGAACTTGGTGTGAGCTCGCCTTTGCTATGTTCATTCTCTAGTGCTTTAATAAATCATCACTTCATTCCTGTCCAGTAACGAGTTTCTCATTCGACTCATCTTTTCAATTGACAAAGTATTTTACTAATTTAGTATATATTAACTGAACCAATGCAGTTATAAGTAGATTTCTACTACCCTTCAACACTCCATTGATGCACTCTGACAAATTGGCAGTCATATGACTGAATCTGCGGCCACCATCATACGCCAAACTCCATTTTTCCTTTGGAATCGCATTAATCCAATTTGCCATCTCGGTAGTGGCTGTCAACTTCTCCAGCCTAACATCAAATTTCATTACAATAGGTTCATACCCTAGTTCAAGACATGGATTGAGTTGGTATTAAGAATTAAATATTAGTATAATAAATTAGAATATAAGTGAAAATTTTAAGTACCTGTGTTGATTAAGTATCTTTTCAGCTCCTTATTCTGGAACATAGAGTTAAAATTTGAACTAATGTGTCCTATGCAAAAGACATGATATGCATTCGATGGCTGCCGTCTAAGATGTGGATTATCCACTGAATGTATGATGCCTTTATGTCGATCAGATATCAAACACAGGCCCTCTTGTTGTGTGACATGTTCTCAAATGTGGGCTAGGAACCAACTCCAGGCATCCTTTGTCTCCCTTTCCACAATGGCAAATGCAATTGACAGAGGTTTTCTATCTCCATCTTGGGTTATTGCAATTAGCAACTCATGACGGTATTTTCCATACAAATGAGTAGTATCGATCTGAACAATGAGCTTGCAATAACGAAAGTCAACAACACATGGTCTAAATGTCCAAAATAACCGAGAAAACACTATTTTCGACCGATCAAGTCGGTTATGCCCAAAACATTCCTCATCTTGCAACTCCACCACTGTGCCTTCCATGTCTCTTCTTATGGCCGCTAGCCATCTAGGCAACACTTCATAAGATTTGTCCCAATCCCCGAAAACTTTCACAATGGCCAATTGTTTTGCCTTCCAAGCTTTCCGATATGAAACTTGGTAACCGAACTGCCATCGAATCCCCTCAACAATTAAGCATACAGGTGCATCGGGTCTTGATCTAACCATTTCCAAAATGCAAGAGCAGATCATACCGGAGTCCAACTTGCGGTGATCTAATGACACAACTGTGTTGACACAGGTGTGGGGTCCATTATATTTTGTAATCTGCCACAAATTCGACCTCTTACTTTGTATGCCCCTAACTCTCCAATTATAACCTTCATCAAATCTAGGATAATTAGCAGTTAGTCTTCGTGAATCAGAATCTTTAATCTTGTACTCCTGATGCCTGCGGATCGCATAATGTTAGAGGGCTGACTTCACAGCATCTTTTGATGGAAACTACAAACCCTGATATAATTCATCATTTATGCTTCAAGTCCCACGACGATCTAATTCAGACAAGTTATCAGGATTTTTTAATGTATCCCAATTGATCTGAGAGAATTGAGGGCATGGTGGCACAAACATAGATTCAGGGCCTGAAGGCACAACCATGGATTCAAGGGCAATCGACAATGGAGGGTCGTCTTCTTCTAAATTTTCTTCAACATCAAAGTTTTCTGCCTCTATGTCAGTATCTGAATCATCAATCTTAGCTATCTATTCTTCATCTTCACTTGTTTCCCACACTGCATCTCTTACAAGTGGGTTATCAGCTTCAATCGTTGCACCACCAATAACAATCATACTGCATGACTCAACTGGATTAGAAGGACCAACTTGAGATCCTATTTGATCATGAGCTTCAACAAGCTCTTCATGCCCCCTTGTTTCTGCCTCAACATACAACTCCATCGAGGCCATGTTCAGAATTTGAGAGAAACAATTTATCATGTATTTTACATCAGCATCGTCTTCTAACCTTAAACCTATCCATCTCCATGGATTGTAGCATTGTGGACATCAATAAACAACCTTTGATACATATACACTTGCTTGGAGCCTCAACTTTGAATGAATCTTATTTTTTAATCCATCCAAAGTCATATCGGCTGTGATCACAATAGGCCTAGGAGGAGGACCTTGATACATGAGACCATCTTCACCCTCATACATTGTTCTATTGAAGTAAATGAGCACATTAAGGGGCTTTGCCATTTCAATCTCACTTCTAAAGAATAACAGTTTAACACACATGCGTGTCAATTATTTTACGTACAAATAATTTCCTAAGCCCTACTAATTTGAATTAAACTACATTTATTTAATTAAAACATGTTAAGTACTAAAAAAAAATCATACTTTTATTCTACGTATAATTAATTCATACAATTCATACTACTTATCATATTAATTATATTATTAATCAATCAAGCAAAAAAAATAATTGTAAAACCATTAAATGCGTATAAAATAAAATAAACATATAATTAACATTATTACATAGCTAACAAATTATAACAAACAAATATTCAAATATTAAAATCAATACTTACATACAAGGAATAATATCTAAATGATTAGAAGACACCACTTCTAGCAACAATTGAAAACTGAGAGAGTTTAGAGAGAGAAAATTTATAGAGAGAGAGTGGATTTTGAAAAAATAGGGTGGATGTCACGGATGGAGGGGGTAGAGAAATGTATATAGCTTGGTTAAGCCAACAAGTTTGATGTGTCTGTACATGTTACGCCAAACGCTATGGCGTATTCAGTATATTGGGTCACGTATGATGCGCCAACACGAATGGCGCATCCACGTAGGATGTGCCAAAGAGCTTGGCGCAACCACGTAGATTGCGCCAAGCTTGTTAGCGCAATCTACGTGGATGCATTAGGCTCTTTGACGCATCTTATGTGGCCCAGTAAAAAATAAAAAATGTCACGTAAAATCAAAGTATGATAGTTTAAGAAATAATTTTGAAAAGATAACATTTTGATAAATTATTTAAAAAAAATAGTATTTTGATAAATTTTTTTGCCATTAATAACAGTTTAGTAAAAAAGCCCACGTGTTCTCCATCTTTCTATTTTTTTTTGCTCATCAATGCTCTCCATATTTTTTGAGTAAGGACCAACGACTGCGAAGAGTCTTTCTCTTCTCAATATCATATGGTATGCCTCATTGAATTAGGCCGTTCATAGGCATTGCAAGATATCAGCATACTTATTTAGGGGTGGGCTTTATGTGCCATGGGCCCAAAAAACGATAACCTTTATTAGTAGTGGAGGGATATTCATGAGTGCTGGTTGCTCAGCTTCTTTTTAGAGGCCAAAACTAAATCAATATAAGTAGATCTCTCTTAACATTCCTAGCTAGTATCTATGGTTTGAAGCTGATCTGCTGATGTAAAATGACTAACTATATTCTTTCATATCATGGCAGAAATTCTTCGAGTGGTGCGTGTTACAAACCCAAACCATATAGTCAGACGTGCCTTTTTAGAGTAGATATAGATTTCTCTTTATTTGTTGGGGAAGCTATAATTTGAAGGCTTCTATCGTAATATTAAGTATAGTATTTTTTTTTATTAATTATTGTATTTTTTATTAGATTTTTTTATCAAGCATCTAACAATTAGTTACATTACTAATTCAGTATATACCATAAAATGAAGAAATATCATATAACCTTCTTATAATTTATTTAAGGACAACACATATTATTGATGAAAACAAACTAAGTCCCAGAAGTGATTACTTTCCTAATGCTTCTTAGTTTAATTGAATTTGTGAATTTTGGAAACAATAATAATTTTTGGGATAATCTGGCAACGAAATCAAACTAAATACTCCTTACACGTATCAGTCATATATATGTCTGATAAAATACTTGAAACCAAACGTGGCATTTACAATCATAACTCATAAGAGTGATTACCAATAGATGTGAAACAATAGCAGAGAGGAATGAAAGAATATATTCAGAAAATTCAAGACACTGACAATTAACTGAATAGTATTTTCTGTAATTGTATTATTTAATAAGATCTCTTTCAAGAGAATTAAGTTTGCTATCAAAGATAGTCATTACATAGAAGAAAGAAAGAAGGAACACGAGGGAGTAAAAACAAAAATGAGAGAGAGAGAGAGAGAGAGAGAGAAAGAATGAGCACTCAACTTTAACAAACTTTACACCTCCTACTCACTCCCCCATTTTTTCTTATATATAACTAACTGCCTTTGCTCCAATTGAAGTCCTTGAGCTGTGAATTTACCATCTTAGTCCTTGTACTCCTCCTCAATCCTTGATCATGTTTATCATCTGTCACATTCCTCACATTCTTAGCCCATTTCTGATCTAGTTGTCTGTCCACTTAGCTTGCTAAGGCTGAGTTGACTTCCTCTTCATCCATGTCATGCATGTCTGTCTTGATTCTGTCACATTACCTCTTCCATTAGCAGCAACCTTGTCCTCAAGGTTGAGGTTGGGAAACTGTTGCTGAATTATGTTGTTATCTTCCCATGTAGCTTCCTCTTTACTCAATCCTTCCCACTGTACTAGTACTTGTGGCACTGCTTGGCTTTCTTTCATAATTGTTCTAGTTTGTATAATGTGAGTTGGTTGTAAAATTGGGCCTTGCTCATATGTTAGCAATGGTAAGGGTATATACTGCTGTGAAGAGTCTCCTTTAAACAATTTTAACAATAAGCAATGGAAGACAGGATGTATCTTTGTCGTGCTTGGTAACTGTAACTTATAAGCAACAAAACCAATTTTGGCTATAATTTGAAATGGACCAAAATACTTCATACTCAATTTTTGGTTCTTTCTCAATGCAACTGAGTGTTGTCGATAAGGTTGTAGTTTCACTAACACAAAATCACCAATCTGAAACTGAACATCTTGTCTCTTCTTATCAGCTTGTTTTTTCATATGTTGTTGAGCCTTCAACAAATTCTGCTTCAATTGATCCATTATAGTGTCTCTAAGCTGCAATGTCTCCTGAATATCTGCTGCATCAAATGGATCTAAAACATACCTTGTTAGCATTGGAGGTTCTCTGCCATAGACAACTTTGAAAGGTGTCATGTCAATGCTACTATGAAAGGCAGTGTTATACCAATACGCAACCCAGCACAAAACTTTAAACCAAGATTTAGGATTTTGAAAGGTGAAACATCTACGATATATCTCCAAGCATCTATTCAATATCCCAGATTGCCCATTAGTTTGAGGGTGATACGAAGAACTCATGGTCAATGTCCAGCCTTGTAATCTAAACAAATGTTGCCAGAAATTAGATGTGAACATTTTATCTCTATCAAAGACAATTGTTTTAGGCATACCATGCAACTTAACAATTTGACTCATAAATAATTCAGCAACTTGTCTACTTGTATAATCATTTTTTAAAACAGTAAAATGAGCATATTTGAAAGTCGATCCATTACTACCATAATAATTGTGTAGTCAAATGAATTAGGTAAACCTGTGATGAAGTCCATTGCCAAATCCTCCCAAATTCTGTTTAGAATTGGTAATGACTATAACAATTCAATAGGTGAAAAATTCAAAGATTTGGCTTGTTGACATATAGAGCAATGTTGAACAAACTGTTTAATTTTATTTCTCATTCCTGGCTAATAAAATTGGCTTTTTGGTGCGCAGTACACCTGCATGACCACCTATAGGTGAACTATGAAATTCTTGGAGGATGTCTTGTATTAACAAACTCTTGGCTGGTATCACTAGTCTTCATTTCCAATACAGTAAATCAACTTTGACAGTATAATGAGGATTAGATTGCTTTTTATCTAGACACAACTGCATTTCTTAAGCTAAATGATTGTCCTAACTGAGTGCTGCTTTCAATTTTGTTAAGAATTTTGATTTTGGTTCTGACCAAACCATAAAAAAGGATCTGGATAACCCATTTGCTGCTATATTATCTCAACCTGGTTTGTACTCAATTGTGAAATCATACCCCAAAAATTTATGCAACCAACATTGCTGTTCTGGGGTTTGGATTGACTGATCTGTTAAATGTTTGAGACTTTGTTGATAAGTTTTTATGACAAATGGGTGCCCTAGTAAATAATGCCGAAACTTGGACAAGGCTTCGGTAATAGCATATAGTTCTCTAGTATATGCAGATTGCTTTTGCATTCTAGGTGACAGTTTTTTAGAAAAATATGCTATTGGGTGATTTTGTTGACTCAACACAGCCCCTATACTAGTCCCTGAAGCATCAGTTTCTAATACAAAGGGCTTTGAGAAATCAGGTAAAGCTAACATTGGTGCTTCTGTCACAACCTATTTGAGTTTATGAAAGGCTTCTTTTGTTGTTTGGTCCCAACTAAAACTCTCTTTTCTAAGCAAATTTGTCATAGGGGTCGCAATTGTTGCATAACCTTTAATGAATTTTCTATAATAACCCGTTAACCCCAAAAATCCTCTTAACTTTTTAACTGTTGTGGGTTCTGGCCAATCCAATATTGCTGCCACCTTTGACTCATCCATAGCCACTCCTTTTTTTAGAAACTAAATGGCCTAAGTATTCCACCTATTGCAGTCCAAAGGAACATTTGGAAAGTTTTATAAATAATTTGTGTTGTTGGAAGATGTACAAAACAGTTTCCAAATGTTGTAGATGAGAAGGCCAATCTGGGCTATATACTAATATATCATCAAAAAATACTAACACTGACTTTCTTAATTGTTGCTGAAAAACCTTATTCAGCAAACTTTGAAATGTGGCTGGTGCATTTGTGAGACCAAAGGGCATTACTAACCACTCATAGTGTCGTTGATGAGTTCTAAAGGCAATCTTAATTCTATCCTCTAGATTTACCAATATTTGATGGTAACCGGATCTCAGGTCCAACTTTGAAAAGTATCTAGCTCCATGTAATTTATCTAGTAATTCATCCACTGTTGGCAAAGGAAAACTATCTTTAACAATGATAGCATTGAGTGCTCTATAGTCAGTGCAGAATCTCTATGTCCCATCCTTCTTCTCAACCAGCAAATATGTGATGAAAAGGGACTGTTACTGGGTTGAATGATACCTTCTGCCAGCATCTCTCGAACCATGTGTTCAATTTATGTCTTCTAACTATGGGGGTATCTATAAGGTTTTACTTTGACAGGATTAGAACCTTCTAATAGTGTGATGTTGTGGTTTTGGTCTCTTTCTAGAGGTAGACCAAATGACTTATCAAACACTAATTTATATGTATACAATAACAAGGCCAATTCAAGTTCTAAGTCACTTGGTAAGTCCAAAAGTTAGTCCTTAGGATGATCAGGAAATTGTACTTACAGGGTAAACATCTCAGAGATAGCATGAGTATTGTGCATTCTCTTCAAATGATGAAACTGAGCTTGTCTTGATGTGATAAGTGTAATACCATGCAGTGTGATGAAATGCCCGTTGAGGTAAAATTTCAATGTGGGAGCACTATAATCAACAATGTGTGGTCTTAATGTGGCCAACCATTAATAGGGGTATTCACGAGTCCGACCTAACCCACAAACCCGATCAACCCGAATCGACCCGATATAATATATTCGGGTTAGTTCCGGTCATCAGGTCAGTTCGGGTCCAACCCAATTAACCCGACTTCTAATTAGTTCAGGTGACTAGTTGTGCAATCTAACCCGAGGACCCGACCCTATGACCCGACTACTCGAGTAAACGACGTCGTTTTGGGTATTGTTTATAGGAATGTTCAAGGGCTCGACCCGACCAACCTGAATTGATTATTTTTGTTTCCCACCCACTCATTTCATTCCCAATTTCACTATCCTTTCCCAAATCTCATACCCGATTACCCGACCCGAACCAACTCGATTACCATCAGGTTAGTTAGGGTCAGGTTACCTGAAAAAAATTTACTTAAAATCGACCCTAACCGACCCGACTTTAACTGATTGGTTCATACATTTTTTTCCCCTTAATCCGACCTAACCCGACCCATGAACACCCCTACCAACCAAGATGCTCCCAACACTAAATCTGCACCAGTTACAGGTAATAAGTATATTGGTATCTCCAAAGGATGTCCTTGTATTATAACCTACAAATTCCTTATACATCCTACAGCTGTTAATGTATTCCCATTGCCTACCATCATCTAAAACTATGGAGCAGGTTCGATTAGTAATTTCAGAAAATATGCAATCTGGGGCTGCAAGAAGTTGTCACTACTGCCACTGTCTAGCAGTATTTGAATAGTAGTACCATTAATCTGTCCTTGAAATTTCATTGTACCTAGACCATTTGCACCTTTGAGTGCATTATAAGAAATGTGATGTTCAAGTTCATAGTTTGTGTCTAGTAAGGAATGATGATCAAGGGGATCAAGTTCTAGTAGTGGAATGTCATCATCTTCAGCTTGAAGTATAAAGAGGTGTTTATTTGGACATCTATGGTTTGGAGTGAATTTGTCATCACATGTATAACAAAGACCTTTTCTCTTCGAATTTGTATTTCTGCAACAAACATTTTTTTTTATGTTGGACTGTTGAAATGGTGGAGTAATTGGTTTGTGTGGTAGGGTGGGAAGTAATGGAGGTAAATCAGAAGTTTTGGATTGAAATTTAGAATTGGTATATGAGTAAGGCTATTGGTTTCTGTTTAGGTTAGTAGCATAGTATGGTCTAGGCTTCTGGATATACTTCTCCTCATACAATTTAGCTAAAGATATTGCCCTTAACAGAGACATTGGACTTTGAGCCATGATATCCCCGCAAATCTCAGGTTTAAGGCCACTGATAAAGCAGTCAAGGATTGCATTTGCACTTAACCCTTGGACTCTATTAGCCAAAGTAGTAAACTCCAAATAAAAATCACTCACAAAACCCTATTGAGCAAGTTTGAATAATGTAGATCTAGGACAATCGTATAGTGATGGGCCAAATTCCAGCTCTAATGATCTAGTGAATCTCTGCCAAGTTTGAAAAGGGTAAGTTCTGTTCATCATTTGAAACCACGGTACTACCTCCTTGTCCAAATGGACTGCAGCAATGGTTAATCATTGTTCATTCAGTGTATCATAATACTCAAAAAAACTGTTCAGCTTTAAAAATCCATTGTAACACATCAGAGCCATCAAATTTGGCACTATAAGAAATTCACGATTTAGTGACGGAACTTTGCGAGGGAAAATTTCCCTCACTAATCCCTCGCTAATTAGCTGGAGAATTGTGAGGGATTAGCGAGGGAACTTTGAGTCCTCACTAAATTTCAAAAATAAATTGAGGGGGAAATAATGAGTTAATAGCGAAGGAATTGCGAGAGAAAATATGCCTCACTAAAATTAGCGAGGGAATTGCAAGGGTTAATTTCCCTCGCTAAAATCAATGAGGGAATGGCGAGGAATAATTTTCCTCGCTAAAATCAGTGAGGGAATTGCGAGGGATAATTTCCCTTGCTAATAACATAGTTAAAACTTAGTCAAATTGACGAGGGAATTGCGAGGGATAATTTCCCTTGCTAAAATTAGTGAGAGAATTGCGAGAGAAAATTCCCCTCGCTAAACTGATAAAATGTTAGCGAAGGATATTTCCGTCGCAAATCCCTCGCAAAACCTGATAAATATTTTAATTAAAATATTTTAAAGAATTCTAAATTTTTACATATTCCTCACATTCCCTCTCACTCTCTCATCTCCACTTTCATATTCCTTCTCACTCTCTCTCGTGCTCTCCCTCTTAGTCTCTCGCCCTCTCCCTCTCACTCTCAGCAGAACCCCCACACAGTAGTACCCCCTCTCACTCGCGCTCTCCCTCTCACTCTGGCTACCTCTTTCTTGACCAAAACCCCCTGTGTTCTCGTTGTCACAGGTCCAGATCTGCGACACACCGCACGCAACAGGTATGTTGTGCTCTCCCTTTTCTTCTTCTTCTCTCTGTAATCTGTACATTAATTTGCATATTGGGGTGGATGGGGTTACTTTACCTTCCATTTGTTATTATTGTTCCTTCACCCTTAACTTTCTTTACCCAATGTCCACCATCATTGCATCTACTAATGGGTTATCTGATATAGCCCTAAAACAAAACCTGTGTACTGACCTGTTATTTGAGCGAAATTTTTGTCTTGAATCTGTGTATTAACAAATGAATTTTAGAACTTATGTTATATTCTTATATTGCATGCTTTACGGAGAATTTGTTGGTCTATAATGCATAAAGTTTGGAAATTTGGGATGAATGAATAAATTGAGAATAAATAGAAGGGTGTGGTTAAATGTTCCTTTTCTTTGGTACTTGAGGCTAGAGGTTCAATATAGCCTCTCTGGCATCCGTGTTAAGCATGTAGGCTAAAATAGTTGCTTATTATGAATAAGCAATTAGTGAAGGTTGGTGAATATACTGAATTTTCATCTGTTTGTGCACAAAGTAAGATGACAATCTGAGTCTTTTTCCTTTCTTTTACATACTCTGGCAGCTTATTTGTCTGGCTACTTTTCTCAAGGTATCTAAGAGTGATAGCTTTGATCCATATTAGGTATGTTTCTAAATTGCTTACGAGTATGTTTATATTGATGTATGTAGACTTTACATGTAGGAATGCTAAATAACAATTAAAGAATTGCTTTTTAAGCCATAAATGTAGACCATTAATTTACAGCAGAAGTTTTTATACTTAAGCTGAAAGCTATTACAAATGAGTATGACTAACTACAGATAATGAAATTGACCTCATTGATGCCATTTGCAATTGCCGATTACTTCTTAGAATAACAACCTATTTTTATAAATGAACTTTGTGTTTATCTAAAAATAATTATAAATAAATCAACTCTCAGTATATCTCTTTGCATTCTATCTTCTATTCATCTGTTTTTCAATTTTTTACTCTCCTTCCCCCAATGCACTATCTTATGTTCTCCATTGAGATAGAGTAAACACATGAGTTGTGTATTCTATATGTTGTGCTGCATCCATGCATCTGCATGGAGGGTACTGGGTACAGTTACCTATATAGATAGTAAAGAAAGAGTATGGTATGCTAAAATGAGAAGTTGGCAGGTTTTTTTTTGTAACACCCTCCCTAGGGTATCACATGTCTGACTTCCGACTCATAAATCTGAAAATGTTTTCATAAAAGGTTTGAGTTAAAAACGTGGGTTTAAAAAAAAAATTTTTCTTGCTAAAATATAAACTTACTGTAATCCATAAGTATTACTGAAAATATATTTAAACTAATTCATATACAACATTGACACCAATTAATATTTCACAATTTAAAGAGAAATATAAAATTAACAGACTTTTTTTTTTCAACAGTAGCAAACCCCATGACGAGTCCTACTAAATAGCACGGTATAACACTAACGATAAAACTTAACATACTCATTCCTTATCTTGTATCCAGCTTGTTGCATCAGAACTCTACTCCTTGTCTACTCAGAACACCTTCGAACTTGAGACAACCACTCTTCAATGTTTTCATCAATCTCTGAGTATCCATCACCCATTATGTCTAAGACAACTCATTCTTTCTACTGTTTAATTTTAACAATACAGACACAGCAAGACAACATAACAAAGAGGTGAGATCACCTACACCAATACCAACATGGCAGCACAGAGATAACACAAGCAGCAATATCATACAGGGATATCATATCAAACTTCCAATAATATATTCAATATTAATCAACTATCATCATCAAATCATTTATTAGTTTAATTATCATAAACAACCAATTACAATAATGTTCTAATTATCATTATCATCATCCAAGTATTCAAAACAATTGTCATAACCAATATCCTCAATTAATATATCATACAGATATAAAATGTTCGATTATGCATGTACACAAGACTCGATTTCCTACTCCATGGAGCTAAACTCGGGTCGGAGAAATGATCGAAAAGATCTCACGGTACCACGTGCCTCGGACCACGTGCTTTAATTCTCATTTCAATTTTTGCACATCTAAGCACATACACGACAGTCTTTATCGATCTTGATTAAGAATAGTGTCTCGGTCAGATCATCGGTGTGTTACATCGGTCTAACCTACGGGAAGAAGCGCGACCAACCACCCGTGTAGGCAACCCGCACCCCGATGCCCCCAAGGTCAACAAGTGACCTACACTACGCATATCGCACCCACTCAAGAGGTGTGTTTCTCCTAGGCAATCACCATATCCAAATCCTTATCTGACCATTCTAATGCATGTATAATGCACCAAATCCAATCATAGACAAATATGTCATTTTCTCACAAACAGTGTATGGACACTTGGTTCAACAAGAATCATATCGTACTTTCAACAACGAAAATCATGTTATCACGTTTTCATAGTTGTAAAACACTTTTACCGTATTTTCACAGTTGCGTAACATTTCTGTTACGTTTTCACAATCCAAAAACTTTTCTGTTATGTTTTCACAATACCACAACACTTCTTTTATATTTTCACAATACCGTAACACTTTTGTTACGTTTTTTTAAAATTCCAAAATGTTTTTATTATGTTTTTACAATACCGTAACACTACTGTTACGTTTACAAAATTTCGTAACATTTCTGTTACGTTTTCAAAATGTTGCAACTCTTCTGTTGCACTTTTAAACCACGTATTAATTTTTAACGTTTTTCTCAATCGCGTAAAAACATACGTTTCTCAAATCGCATAGTATTTTTCCACTGTTTCAAAATCGCGTAACTTAAAAATCATTCTTTTACGTCACGTAAATCATTTTTCATCATTCTCAAAATATTTAAAACACTTTCCAAATCACATAACGATTTTCCTTCATTTTCACAATCACGTAAAAATAATTCATCACTTTTCAATCACGTAGTGATTTTTCAATATTAATTCAAATTACGTAAAATATTTAAACATAATTCAAATCGCGTAGAAATATTTTAACGTATTTAAAATTGCGTAGAAATATTTTACTATATTTTAAATTATTTTTAAGATACGTAAAATATTTTTCAATATTTTTCAATCACATAAAATATTCCTCAATATTCCAAACATTATTTTGGACTTAAATAAATCAATATCATTTTTAACACATTGTTCAAAATTGCGTAGCTTAAAAATCACGTTTTTAAGATACGTGAAAACGCGTTTTTCATCACAATTTCATTACGTAAAATATTTCTTAACCTTCAAAAATTTCTTTTCAACTTTTCTCAAAATAATATAACTTTATATTTCATTTTTCATGTTTTCTTACTCAAGAAAATCTTTTTCCACATTTCTTTTTCAAAAAAAAAAAAATCCTTTTTCCAAAATATAATTCACAAAATCACTTTTCCATTGAATTAAATCAATGTTTTTAACTTTAAAAATCACTCTTCAAAACCCAAAGTATGATTTACACGTTAGGAAAATCATATTCTCCATTTTTCTCAAAATTCCCTCAAGCATTAAAATCTTTCGATTCCCTTTCCAAATTTGTTGTATCAAATTACTTTGAAATTCTCTTTTGTTTCATTTTGGAAACTTGTTCATAAAATCAAGACATTACAAACCTTCAAAAACGTGGGCATGACTATTGAAATCATGAAAACATTCTTTCTTTCTAAGTTGATAGGATTTTACACAAACAAACCATTAAAATTTTGTTTACAAAACCGTAAGTCTTATGGTCATAAAAACCAAACCCATTTGTTCAAATTCGTTTTTACTTTCTTTACAAATCTTTTTTCACTTTCTTTGTAAATCCTTTTTCACTTTCTTTGCAAATCCTTAAAATCAACATTTGTCCGTTTCATTCAAAAACTCATATTTAGAAAAACACTTAGCATCTTTTTACACAAAATAAATCAATAAAAATCCCTCCAAAAATTATATTCTTGTTCTCTTGGAAAACAAATCCTTTGTTTATTTTCCATACTCTTCAAATCATCCATTTTCATCTTTCATGAAAATATTAATTTGTGAACACCTATTTTGAGGTGTCTTGTTCGAAATCCACCATGTTCTAAGTACTCAAAAATCAATTCTTTCGTTCTTGAAAATTTTCAACATGAACCCTAATCAAGGGCATCAAAACCGTAGCTCTTCCTTGGCTATCGGAGCCAAAAATCAATTTCCTTTCCACCATCAAGTCATGGCATATACATATATATTTCATCATAAATAATATAAGCATACCATCAGAGCCATAAAAGCATATATAGCATATCAAGCATATCATCAAAGCTATAAAATCATGCAAAGCATATCAAGCATAGAAAATTAATCAAAGCTCATAAACACCCACAAATTAATTACATGACCATGGATATGAATCCTCACATGGATTCCACATCCATCAAATAAAATACCATCTCTCACCACCATGCTTGGTTGGTGAGATGGATCTCCCTCTTACCTCTTGAAGATCCTCAAAAACTCCTTGTTTTGCTTCTTTTTCCAAGTCCTTCACCACCAAGGGCTTCTCAAATACAAAACAAAACACAAGTTAATTAACATATCAAGCTTGATTAAGAGGAACCATGGATCAAACATGGTTTAAATCATGAAAAAGAGAGAAGAAAATGAAGTTTCCTTATACTTCACCTCAAAAACCCAATAACTTTGATCTTGAAGAAACTCCTTGAAGATGAATGATTTAGAAGAAGTCTTCAACATGAAAGTTGCTTAGAATATCATGGAGATTCAAGATCTAAGGTTGTATGAAATTAAAAGAGATTGGATGGTGGTTTTGAGGGTCTTGACCGAATGGTTTCTCTTGAAGAACAAAGATGGAATTTTTGATTTTTGATAGAAACTTGAAGCTTGGATTTGAAGCCCAAGATGAATGATTTTGGAAAAACTCATAACTAGAGATGTTCTTAGAATGATGTTTAGGTTTAGAAAATCAAGTAGGATGAAATTTTTGAGTGATGGAAGGTGCTCTTGGAGTGCTTGGCCAAAACATGAAGAAGGAGAGAAATGGAGAGAAAACTTGATAACTTAGCTTCTTGAAAATGTCTAATGATGACCAAGGATGGCAATAATGGTCTTCAAACTTTTTCCTATGTCCTAAAGCTTCTCAATTTCGTGGCTCCCCTCCAATGCATTCTCCTTGAGTGCAAATTGATCAATAATGATCAATTATGATGAAACATTGACCAAGACATGCAAAAATGACATAAAGCTTGTCTCTTTGTCTTCTAAACACTCCAAAACCATCACATTCTCTTCATAATGCATTCAATAAAGTTGTCTTCATTATTTGCCACCATTTGAAGCATTTCTAGCCATTGATTAATTCAATGGTTAGGATTTAGGTAGATTTTTAATTTTAGAAGACTAAATCTGTAGCCATTGGATTTTTCTCCTTTAAATTCTAAACTTTAGATGTGTCTCCAAAATTAAGGGTCAAGATTGCTTCTTCTAACTTTTAATCCAAGGGTCCTAATTAGTCTTTGCTACTTTAGAAGACCAAATCTCCACCATTGATTAATTCTTCATCCAATGGTCATAAATGGTCTTTGTTACTTTTTAAGATTAAATCTCCACCCTTGATTTAATCTAAATCCAATGGTTATATAAATGGTCTTTGTCATTTTTCAAGACCAATTCTACACCTTTGATTACATCTATGGTTGATATCAAAGCCTTCCTAAATAAGCTTATTCTCACACCATTGATTAAATCAATGGTTATTATCCAAGCGCTTTATTAAGTTTGTTTCTTAACCTTTGATTAAATCAATGGTTAATATTCAAACTAAGTATTCTCATCCAAGGGTATAAATCAAGTCAAGCTCTCTTTGTTGACTACGCAGTATAATATTTATTCTTGTATCCTACAAATAATATTTTTACTATATTTTTATCATCCGATAATTAAATACAGTACAAAACACAGAACAAGAAATTTTCTAAAACTGTTTCCAGATTCAGGTTTAGTAAGATCCCCTGTCTCCGTCTAAATAGTACAAATTTTTCTATGCGTAGAAAAATTTTTGCTTTGCGGGACCCACCTAGGCCCACATACCCTTTGTAGGGCCCACAGACAGAAAAAATTTCAAAATCATCCATAAAATCACAAAAATTATAAAATGCACAAATATCAGATCAGATTACGTAAATTAATTACCTAACGGTAAAAATTAAATTACGTAAAGTTTTCCCCGGCCCGAAAATTTTTATTTTCCTGACGCGGAGTAAATCACTCAAAACAATCAAATATGCTAACGGAATAAACAAAATAATTTTACAAAGGCACGAAATTACTAAACAAGAAAATTACATTAGCACAAAATTATCTTGTTTAAGAGATAGGAAATTTGGGGTGTTACAATACTCCCCCCCTTTATAGAAATTTCGTCCTCGAAATTTCATGACCATGATTTCACACCCTCGGAATAAATAATGACATTATTCCTTTATCTTTTCTTCAGTTCCCATGTAGTTTCACCTCTTACGTTACTCCAAACGATTCTAAACCATTGAAAGTTCTTTATCTCTTGTTCACTTCCCCTGATCAAACAAATATCTCAATAATTTTTCTCTACGATTTTCCATTACCGTCTTAACTTTTCCCATAGACAGACTTTTTCAACTTTTGAAGAATCCACCACGCTTCCACTGCGCCACTTTGATACTCTGACCTGGATATACATAGGAATATTCTCTCTTGCAAAATATTCCTTCAATTGCAGTAGATGAAAGAAAACATCATGGAAAAGAACAAAATGAATCGAATATGTTATCGAACATATTCAGCAAGGAATTAGATGTAACTCGATCTTCAAGAATGAATTCTCTGATATCAATACAGCGGCTACCAACCTTCATTCATGCCTAGAATAGTTTTTTTCAGATAACTTCCAACTAATGTAATGTATTACTTAAAATTTTCTTATCCTCATATCACTTTATTCTCCAGCTTTAGCTTCTTTAACAGGAAACGCCTCACTAACCGAGTTCTCCTTTCAACCGCATTATATACCAGATACTATGACATTGATTTTAAATAGGAATATCCTTTCTTGCAAAATATTCTTTCTTGCAAATGCAATATATGAAAGAACATTATAGAGGTTTAGGAAGAAAAGGTAGCGAAATGATCTGATATGTTACCAAACATATTCAACAAGAATTTGATTTTGCCTGATTTTCAGGAATGAATTTTTCTGAAATACTAACACTGTATTGAGATAATCTCATAGGATATGGTTGGAAAATAACCAATCCATTTTCAAAGATCACGTCTGTTTATGAAACAGATCAAACTAACACAAAATTTTGAACGACAGATCAAACTAACACCAAGATTTGATCTATAACAATGATTTGAATAACTTGAGTAGCTCGATAGGCTAAGAATAGAAATAGAAGTAAACAAATCAGAGGATTAAGAATAACTCTAACATATAATTGATCTACTCAATCATATGCCATAAGGAATAGGTTATTCACAGAAATATTCAGTATGGTTTATAGGATTAGCTCTAATGACACAATTTCCATTGTTTAAATCTTCCGCTCAGAACACTCTCATTCCATTCAGAGTAACAACTTTCTCTACTATCTGAGATTTTACTAACAGAAAACTCTATTTTTATTGGAACTCTTTCTGCACTTGAAACAAATTATTTCCTTGAGCGTACAATCTTTCGTTAAGTGCCCCTTTCCACACTTCTTACATTTCGGTGCAAATGTCACAGTCAAACTAAACCTGTCATTACTAGTACTTTCTCCACAAGATTGTTGTTGTTGTTGACTTCCTGGAGATTGCAAGTACCTTTTCTGTTGGAGTCGCTTGACCTTACAATTTTCTCGTTTTCGTAACCAATATAGTCCAATGTTACAGGTCTCTCATCCTGAGATTGATTCAACTCTAATAAAATCTTAGCTTAAGCAATCAATTCTTCTTTGTGGAACAATCTTCGAGTTTGTTTGTATAATTGCTTCAGCCACTGTTTGTATTACTTCCAAAGTTGCAGTCATATCACCACCATTATGTCTCGCTTCCACATGCGTACGTCTATCACGAGTCATTTCTTTTCTTCAAAGATGGACGAGTCAAAATAAAATGGAAACCAGATGTAACCATTTCAAATAAACGTTTATTTTCTTGACGTACATTCCTTCATTAAGTACCTTCTTTCACATCAGTTACTGCCTTTGGTTTCCTCAATGGTTGTAAATACATCTTCCGTTGAAATCAATCACTTTCCAAATATCCTTAAAAATATCGGGTTCCAAAATTACAAAATCTTATATTCCAAGACTGATTCTCTTCCATCAGATCCTGAACCTCAACTTTTATTTCTTCCCCATTGAACAGCGGTCCTTTGTTCCTGCAGTCATCCTTCCACGTTGCTCTCGTTGCTCTCGTAACTCCTTTAGCTCCTACAGTTGCAGCTGCATTACTAGTAACATGTTCCACTTCCACATACGTACAACTATCCTGAGTCATTTCCCTTTTTTTTTTCTTCTCGTGGCGTGCGGATCGAAATACAATGGATCTTATATCCATTATAAACAATATTGTTTCCTTTTGGAAATCAATAACACAGAGAACACAACACAAGCAAAATAAACCTAACCACAAACCCCAAAAGACTCAAACCGTTCTCTGATACCAACTAATGTAACACCCTCCCTAGGGTATCACATGTCTGACTTCCGACTCATAAATCTGAAAATGTTTTCATAAAAGGTTTGAGTTAAAAACGTGGGTTTAAAAAAAATTTCTTTCTTGCTAAAATATAAACTTACTGTAATCCATAAGTATTACTGAAAATATATTGAAACTAATTCATATACAACATTGACACCAATTAATATTTCACAATTTAAAGAGAAATATAAAATTAACAGACTTTTTTTTTCAACAGTAGCAAACCCCATGACGGGTCCTACTAAATAGCACGGTATAACACTAACGATAAAACTTAACATACTCATTCCTTATCTTGTATCCAGCTTGTTGCATCAGAACTCTAATCCTTGTCTACTCAGAACACCTTCGAACTTGAGACAACCACTCTTCAATGTTTTCATCAATCTCTGAGTGTCCATCGCCTGTTATGTCTAAGACAACTCATTCTTCTTTCTACTATTTAATTTTAACAATACGTATACGAAGAAGACAACATAACAAAGAGGTGAGATCACCTACACCAATACCAACATGGCGACAGAGATAACACAAGCAAAATAATATCATACAGGGATATCATATCAAACTTCCAATAATATATTCAATATTAATCAACTATCATCATCAAATCATTTATTAGTTTAATTATCATAAACAACCAATTACAATAATGTTCTAATTATCATTATCATCATCCAAGTATTCAAAACAATTGTCATAACCAATATCCCTCAATTAATATATCATGCGGATATAAAATGTTCGATTATGCATGTACACAAGACTCGATTTCCTACTCCATGGAGCTAAACTCGGTCGGAGAAATGATCGAAAAGATCTACCGGTACCACGTGCCTCAGACCACGTGCTTTAATTCTCATTTCAATTTTTGCACATCTAGCACATACACGACGCTTTTATCGATCTTGATTAAGAATAGTGTCTCGGTCGAGGATCATCGGTGTGTTGCATCGGTCTAACCTACGGGAAAAAGCACGACCAACCACCCGTGTGCAGTAGGCAACCCGCACCCCATGCCCCCAAGGTCAACAAGTGACCTACACTACGCATATCGCACCCACTCAAGAGGTGTGTTTCTCCTAGGCAATCACCATATCCAAATCCTTATCGACCATTCCAATGCATGTATAATGCACCAAATCCAATCATAGACAAATATGTCATTTTCTCACAAACAAATTATATGATGACACTTTGGTTCAACAAGAATCATATCAGTACTTTCAACAACGAAAATCATGTTATCACGTTTTCATAGTTGTAAACACTTTTACCGTATTTTCATAATTGCGTAACATTTCATACGCGTTTCACAATCCAAAAACTTTTCTCGTTATGTTTTCACAATACCATAACACTTCTTTTATATTTTCACAATACCGTAACACTTTTGTTACGTTTTTTAAAATTCCAAAACGTTTTATTATGTTTTTACAATACCGTACACTATCATTACGTTTACAAAATTTTGTAACATTTCATTACGTTTTCAAAATGTTGCAGAACTCTTCTCATTGCACTTTTAAACCACATACTAATTTTTAACGTTTTTCTCAATCGCGTAAAAACATACGTTTCTCAAATCGCATAGTATTTTTCCACTTTGTTTCAAAATCGCGTAACTTAAAAATCATTCTTTTACGTCACGTAAATCATTTTTCATCATTCTCAAAATATTTAAAACACTTTCCAAATCACATAACGATTTTCCTTCATTTTCACAATCACGTAAAAATAATTCATCACTTTTCAATCGCGTAGTGATTTTTCAATAGTAATTCAAATTACGTAAAATATTTAAACATAATTCAAATCACGTAAAAATATTTTAACGTATTTAAAATTGCGTAGAAATATTTTACTATATTTCAAATTATTTTTAAGATACGTAAAATATTTTTCAACATTTTTCAATCACATAAAATATTCCTCAATATTCCAAACATTATTTTGGACTTAAATAAATCAATATCATTTTTAACACATTGTTCAAAATTGCGTAGCTTAAAAATCACGTTTTTAAGATACGTAAAACGTTTTTCATCACAATTTCATTACAGAAAATATTTCTTAACCTTCAAAAATTTCTTTTCAACTTTTCTCAAAATAATATAACTTTATATTTCATTTTTCATGTTTTCTTACTCAAGAAAATCTTTTTCCACATTTCTTTTTCAAAAAAAAAAAATCCTTTTTCCAAAATATAATTCACAAAATCACTTTTCCATTGAATTAAATCAATGTTTTTAACTTTAAAAATCACTCTTCAAAACCCAAAGTATGATTTACACGTTAGGAAAATCATATTCTCCATTTTTCTCAAAATTCCCTCAAGCATTAAAATCTTTCGATTCCCTTTCCAAATTTGTTGTATCAAATTACTTTGAAATTCTCTTTTGTTTCATTTTGGAAACTTGTTCATAAAATCAAGACATTACAAACCTTCAAAAACGCGTATGCATTGACTATTGAAATCATGAAAACATTCTTTCTTTCTAAGTTGATAGGATTTTACACAAACAAAACCATTAAAATTTTGTTTTCAAAACCGTAAGTCTTATGGTCATAAAAACCAAACCCATTTGTTCAAATTCGTTTTTACTTTCTTTACAAATCTTTTTTTACTTTCTTTGTAAATCCTTTTTCACTTTCTTTGCAAATCCTTAAAATCAACATTTGTCCGTTTCATTCAAAAACTCATATTTAGAAAAACACTTAGCATCTTTTTACACAAAATAAATCAATAAAAATCCCTCCAAAAATTATATTCTTGTTCTCTTGGAAAACAAATCCTTTGTTTATTTTCCATACTCTTCAAATCATCCATTTTCATCTTTCATGAAAATATTAATTTGTGAACACCTATTTTGAGGTGTTGACGAGCGCCGAACTCAGTCAAAATTATAACCGAAGTTATTACCTAAACTTGTAGTATAGTGAACAACACCGGATCGTCTCCTCAAGGATCGTAGATGCAATTTGATCAAATCAAGTGAAAGTTAGAAAAAAGGGGGGTTTTGATGGTTCAAGGATCGCAGTGACAAGATTTAAAGAGAAATAACAATTAAAAGAACAGTCAATTCAAATCTATCCGAGATTGGGTGGATTCAATCATAGACCTTTCAACAAACACCGAAATACATTTGAATGGTTAACTTGGATCTAACCGAGATCTCTCGCATCGATCCGAATTCATACTAGACAATCGTCCGAATTCAATTGACAAGTGATAAACACAAATCTGCAATCGCACCATTCATGCAAATATATGTCAATTTAAGCACCGAATTCAATTAACCTAGGCACAAATCAAGAACCTAACCTCTTCAATTACGTGATTAGTTTAGATCAATCAGTTCTAAGTTTCATCACAAATCTCAATCTTCAGTTCATCACAATACTTAATCTTAAATCAAGATCAAATCGATCAAACATAAACAGAATCACCATTCATGCATTCAAGATCAAGAGAACGAAGAAGAAGAAGAGAAGAGGAATTCAAATATAAATCAAATACATTACATAACCAAGGTCTCAAGAATCCAAGCCACAATCTCTTCAAGAGTCCCGAATTGACTAGAAGTGACTTAGCTCTCCATTACAATGAAGGAAAAATATACAAGAACTATGAAAAGCTATTTCTAACACTAAGTGTATGTTGTGTTTAGAGCTCTCCTCATGCTTCCTTTTATAGAGGATTCAGAGTAGTAGTAGATGGGTAGATGAGATTAGTAGGTGGAATTAGTAGGTGAGCTTGGTAGGTGAACTTGGTAGGTGAGCTTGGTAGGTGAACTTGGTAGGTAAGCTTCCTTGTCTCCGAAAGTATTCATTGCTGAACTCATTGATTTCGTCATTTTTGAGCCAAATGGTCTTCATGAAAGTTCTAGGAAATTGTCTAAGCTTTCCAATGGCTCTGGAAGCACCCAAAAATTCGTCCTACAGCCCAAGATATGACCCAATTACTACAGACTGCTCAGGACCAGTTTCAGCACCTCTGTTTTGACTTTCAGACCCAATATCTCCATCAAGGAGCCCGAATCAAGTTTTGTGTTTGTCATGAAAGTTGTACATATGGGTCTTAACTTTCAGATCACCAATTTTCAGCCCATTCTATAAACCCAAACTCGAATTATGTTCTGGTTACTACACACTGTTCGGGTTCCAGTTCACAAATCCCGTATTCTGATTTCCATGCCCAATTAGCTCCACTAGATGTCTGAATTTGACTTCGAGCTCTTCATCAAAGTTGTAGAGCTCTCTTTTATCTTTCCTACAAGGTAAAATTCATAATTATCAGACATTTAGAACTCAAGATATGGCCAAAATACAGAAACAGTGTAAGACTCGAATAATGCTGAAAAATCAATTAAGTCCGATTCGAGTTCAAACTTACAAAACATAATCAAATTCAGATCAATTAAGTACATGAAGAGTGTAAATGACTAATAATGAGGGTTTCTTAATGAATAAAATATGTGATTATCAAATTCCCCACACTTAGCTTTTTGCACTCCTGGGCAAAACATATAAAACTAAAGTTAGAGACAAAGACAAACGACACAAACTTAAAAGTTAAAAACTCTAAAGGACTCAATGAAGCAAGAAGAGCAACAAGAAATTCAAGGGATCAAAGCATAAATGAGGTAACATTTCTTCACATCTCAAACCAAAATGCAAGGAAACTTCCGTTGAAAAGAATGAATTAAGAATGATGGATCTTCACAATATTCCCTCTCAATCTCTCAAGTGTTTAAAAGGTAGGTATTTCACTCAATTCAACCCATGAAAATTGTACTACCATAAGCTTGCTTATCTTCTACTTCTCCACTACTCAAAACACATGCACACACAAATCATGAGGACTTTATTCAAGGTTGTAGTGAGGTCAAGGTAACAGAAGAGGATAAAATGGATATGAGAAGATAAATACCAAAGAGAATAAAAGCAAATGAGAGTGAGTTCAAATAACGAGCATAAAAGTTCATCTCAACTCTAATGTATATCCCTTTACATATTCATTTCCCCATCCTTTTCTCTCTTTTTTTTTATATATATATGAACATAACTATATACATACATTTTTCTTTTTTTTTTTTTTTTTTTTTTTTTTTTTTTCAACAACCATTTTGTACACACACCCCCCACACTTGTTCAAAAACTCATCCATTAACCAGGCTAATGTTCTTTTATTCCCTAAGGTACAGTAAGAACACGATTTTTCATTTAAGGCACATAATGAGCTAGAAACAAGGAATGGTCAAATAAGCTCAAAGGGGTTAAGCAAAGGAAAATATACAAGGTTGGCGGAATTAGAGAATTTTCGAGAGGTCAAAAGAGTGCTTGATATCATATTGAAAACAAAGTTGGCTATTTGGTTAAACTAGCTAAGAAAGAGGGCCTCAATCATGTTCATGCATGCAAGTGAAATGTAGCCTCAAAAAGAATCAAAGCAAGTTCTAGAGTGGTCATTAACATGAGTGAAAATCACACAAGAAAGAAGAGAATGGCATAAATGTTGAATCCATCCATTAGGCTCAAAATCTCACAAGGTATGCATTCATCAAACTCAATTCATCAATTCAATCATCCATCACCAAGCATATCAGTTCAAGAAGGGAGAAAAATTATTCAATCATGCAATGAACCTTTTTTTTTTTTTTTTTGAATTTTTTTTTTTTGAAATTTTTTTTTAACAAACGAAAAGAAACAGAAACATGCTAAAATCTCTCCCCCACACTTAATATAAACATTGTCCTCAATGTGAAAGAAAGAGATAGAAAAGAGCAACACAACCTGATAAGAAGTGAATCAACGCTAAGCAGAAAAGAAACACACTGTCAATGCCGCATCAGACCCTGAAAAGAAATCAAACAAGAAAACGTTAGTACTTCCACAAGTCAATACTAATTAATTACTACCTAAAAAACTCCTTACTCTGCCACCGATTAAGATGCGTCTCAAGAGTAAAATTACTCCTTACTCTGCCATCACTAATTGGTTTAATAAGTCCATGACAATCATATCATACTAAACAAAACAACAAATTTTTTTTTTTTTTTAAATCAAACCCATTAAAGAGAAAGTTTTAGATCGGGCTCTTGTTTCTTGTTACTTCCTTCGCTGCTTCCTGTTGACCAATCTATCTGAGCTAATACCTGATCAGGTACATACTCAAAAGCTTCTAATTTATCAATGAGCTCATCAATAGTGGAGGCAGAGATAAGAAGTTGTCTTGCCGAAGGAGTGATAAATTTCTGTTCCACACTTTGTCAAGAAAAAATAACGAAGATCAAAGAAATTATTAACATTCAACAAACCAATGGGTTTATGGTGGATGTTCATTCTACCAAGAGACAATTTGAAAAATTTCTTCCAAAGTACCAAAACCACCTGGTAAGGCAATGAATGCATCGAGTGTTCAAGCATTATCTTCATGCGTTCATGCATTGATGATACCTTAAGTTCCTCCCCAATTGTCTTTCCAAAGGATGTTCGTTGAGCTAAAGTTTCGGGAATGATACCTAGAACCCGACATCTCTTTACAAAGGCAAAGCAAGTGATACAGCCCCCATTAACCCACGACAACCTCCCCATATACAAGATGAATATTCCTCGTAGCAAGTGATCGACCAAGAGTGCTAGCTGCGTTTACAAACTCTAATCCCTTCCCATAACTCGACCCACAAAAACACACGACATTTTTGAGGTTACGAATAGAAGGCCCCATTCTATACTCTTCCTCCCTTTGAGTGTTTCGAGTTTGAAGGAAAATGGAGAAAATGGAGTGTTTAAATAGGAAAAAGAATGGAAAGGGGAATAATTGCACCTATGAGGGTAGGTTGGCGGTTGTCGAAAAGGTTGAAATTAAGAGACACAGAATCTTTTTTTTTTTTTTTTTTTTTTTTTGACTTCAAGAAAACCATCAAGGTAAAGAAGTCTAGAAACCCCCGAAGGACCTCGCTCAAAGGATCGTCTGTACAAAAATCAAAATACAACAAAATGATACAAAGATAAAAGAAATAGAAAATGATGACATACCAGTATGTACAGTCTCCATGGCGTATCTTTATATCACAAGCGCGTCATGAGTGCAGTAGACATCACGTCCCTTTTTTTTTTTTTTTTTTTTTTTTGAAATTGTTAAAAAAAACTTGATGAAAGATGAGTGTATACTTACGTAAGATTGGGATGGAGGTAGTCTACTCTTTCGGCTTTGTGCCAAAGCATTGTTGACCAAGATTCGACCCATTCAAGACCAACATAGAACATAGGGCTCCCAAAAGGGACAAGTGGCCATAATACGACCGGGTCGCCTCACATGTGGGATACAATCTACCTTCTTTGTTTTTCAATTAAGAAGGCTGGATCGGATGCATGCATTTCCCCATTCACTCACGGTTTGTGTTACCAAAGCCAACCCTAAGAAGTATACATTTTTTTTTTGAATTTTTTTTGATTTTTTTTTGAATTTTTTTCTCATTTTTTTTTTTTTGTAAAATGCCATGAAGAAGAAGAAGAAGAAGATGATATGTACAGATTGTTTGTAGATATGGCTCACATCCGCCTCTCGGTTTAACGTCCAAGAACGGCTTAAACGTCTTCTATGAGTCGAGGATAAGCTTCCCATCCAATTTTCTTATAAATTGGCAAACAGGGTCTTTTAGAGTCGATTCCCAAGATCAGTAGCGTTGTTGTTCATCCTTGAAGAGATTCCACAATTTAAGAATTTCTCGATGCACCAATCCACAAGAATGCGTCTCAAGAGTCAATAAGATATCATCTAATGACTCCTTACTCGATCCATTCTTAATGAAGAAAATTTTATCTTCTCTATTTGCGGAAACCATCCCCTTAGTACGACATCGCTTGTTACTAGCTCCATCGTCCACATTTGTGACGGACTTGTAACCTTTTTGCTCTTCTCCTTTTAGAATATGAACTTCTTCCAAGACCGGCATATATGATTCAAATGAAATTGAGGACTCACCGCTAATCGGACCTTTGCTTCAATTATCCAACGTACATCTTCTCGGCATACCCTTGTGCATTAACATTCTCAATCTCTCACATCGAACTTTGTAGATTTTTCTCGAGCATTTTGAGGAAGAGAAGGAAAATGTTTTCTCGGTTTGAAAGAATGACATCCATTTTGAAGGAGAAGAAGGGTTCGGTTATTTTGGGAAATCAAGAATAAACCGACTCAAGAGTCACGAGTACCGTATCCGCCACTTAACCTAAGCGCAAAGAACTCAAGAACTTGGTTTTCCAGGAATGATTGAGTCTTTGTCCATTAACCTTAAGCGCATTACCATTCCTAGGATCCTCGGTATCGATGCTTTGAGAGAATACGCGTGTCCGACAACAAAAGAACCGCGCCACCTAGATCTCAATTTTCCAAGGAGTAGGTGCGGATGATAATCTCAAAGCGTAACTTTTTCACCAATTTCCGCAGCCTTTTGCAAAAGGTGTAACAGACCTTTAATAAAGTAGGCCAATAAAATCCATACTTTGCAAGATTTTCGCGAGTTGTTGTCGCCGAAGAAAAATGACCTCCACATGCTTCGAGCGACTCTACCTACCTCATTGTCTCAGCACACACACTGTTTTTTTTTTTTCTTTTTTTTTCTTTTTTTTTTTTTTTTTTTTTTTTTTTTTTTTTTCTTTTTTTTTTCTTTTTTTTTTTTTTTATTCATAATGCGGATGGAGAAGGTTCATCACCTCCACTTCGCATTCTCTGAAGTTCATGATAATCTTGTTTGAGGCGGTGTCCATTTACGATGAAAGCTTTGGCGGTGACCTCACTTTTAATCCGAACAAAGACACGGAAGGAAAAACATTAGTAACAATAAATGGTCCATCCCATCTAGACCTTAATTTACCGGGCATGAGTCGGAGGCGGGAGTTATAGAGGAGAACTTTTTGACCAATCTCAAATGTTTTCCTCAGAATCAACTTATCATGGAAGGCTTTGGTCTTCTCCTTATAAAGTTTGGAACTTTCATATGCCTCCAAGCGGATCTCCTCCAATTGCTGCAGCTGCAGCTTCCTCTCCAAACCTGCTTGATCTAGGTCCAAGTTGCACCTTTTCACCGCCCAGAATGCTCGATGCTCAATTTCCACCGGTAGGTGGCAGGCTTTTCCAAAATAATCCGATACGGAGACATCCCGATTGGTGTCTTATAAGCGAAATCCGGTAAGCCCATAAAGCATCCTCAAGCCTCTTGCTCCAGTCCTTTCTGTTAGGTTGAACTGTCTTCTGGAGTATCTGCTTAATTTCTCTGTTGGAGACCTCGGCTTGCCCATTGGTTTGGGGGTGGTAAGGTGTAGAAACCTTGTGTTGGACTCCATACTTCTTCATCAAAGCCTCCATGCTTCGATTGCAAAAATGTGAACCTTGATCACTAATGATGGATCTCGGGACTCCAAACCTACGTAAAAATCGTGATCTAATAAAATCCACAACAACTTTAGAATCATCGGTCCGAGTGGCCTTAGCCTCCACCCATTTAGATACATAATCCACAAGAAGCGAGAATGTAAACAAAACCAAATGATACAGAAAAGGACCCATAAAGTCAATACCCCAAACATCAAAAATCTCACACGAATAATAAGGGTTTCGGGGCATTTCATTCCTACGAGAAGTATTCCCTGTTCTCTGGCATTGATCACAAGATTTGCAAAACATATATGCATCATGAAATAGAGTGGGCCAATATAATCCGAGTCTAAAACTTTCCTAGCAGTCCGTTGAGGACCGAAGTGGCCGCCACATGCAAGTTTATGACAAAAGCTAAGAATGGAATGGAATTCATCATCAGGCACACACCTCCTAATTACTTGGTCACTGCAAAATCTCCATAAGTAAGGATCATCCCACACATAATACTTTGACTCACTTTTCAATTTATCAATCTTAGCCTTAGTGAAATGTGCGGTATTGCGTTAGCAACCAAGAAATTAATCAAATCGAAGAAACCAAGGGATGTTGCCTTGCAACTTGAAAAGTCGCTCATCAGGGAAAACATCATGGATGGGAAAAACATCTGCCTCCCTTTCAATTCGACTCAAGTGATCAGCCACCAAATTCTCCGCTCCACTCTTGTCACGGATCTCAATATCAAACTCCTGGAGGAGCAACATCCACCTAATCAACCGGGGCTTGGCATTGGGCTTTTTCAGGAGAAACTTCAATGCTGCATGATCTGAAAACACAACCACTCTGGAACCAAGCAAATATGATCGAAATTTATCTAAAGCAAAAACAATTGCTAAAAGTTCCTTTTCAGTTGTGGTGTAGTTGATTTGTGCAGGATCTAAAGTTCTCGAAGCATAGGAAATGACATGAGATACTTTACCGACCCTTTGTGCAAGAACACTCCCCCAATGCATAATTAGAGGCATCACACATCACTCAAATGGAAGTGTCCAATCCGGCGGTTGGATGATAGGTGTCTTGGTCAATGCTGCTTCAATTGATTGAAGGCATCCCGGCACTTCTTGTCAAAGTGAAACTCCACATCTTTTTGCAAGTAAGTTGGATAGCGGAAGTGCAATTTTGCTTTGAAATCCTTTATGAACCGCCGATAGAAACCTGCATGACCAAGGAAAGAACGAATCTCCCGCACGCGTGTGGGGTAAGATAGGCATGAAATAACATCTATTTTTGCAGGATCTACCTCAATACCCTCACGAGATATCACATGCCCTAAGACTATACCTTGTTCTACCATGAAATGACATTTCTCAAAATTTAGAACGAGGTTAGTCTTAATGCATCTATGCAAGACCCGAGCCGGACTATCTAAATATGCATCAAAGGAAGATCCATAGACAAGTAAAATCATCCATAAATACGTCCATGCAATTTTCTAAAAAATCGAAAAAGATACTTACCATACACCTCGAAAGGTGCCTGGAGCATTGCATAGACCAAAGGGCATCCTCCCGTATGCAAATGTGCCAAATGGACAAGTGAAAGTAGTCTTCTCTTGGTCTTCTCGGGGCTATATGAATCTGAAAATACCCCGAATATCCATCCAGGAAACAATAATGTGACTTGCCGCCTAACCGCTCCAACATCCGATCAATGAATGGCAGGCGGAAATGATCCTTTCTCGGTAGCCTGGTTGAGCCGCCTATAATCAATGCAAACTCGCCAACCGTGTTTTGAACTCGTGTGGGCACAAGCTCATTGTTCGATTCGCAACCACCGTGACCCCGCATTTCTTGGGAACCACTTGCACGGGGCTCACCCATTGACCGTCGATATGGGATAAATAATGCCACTTGAAGTAGCTTTGTAACTTCCTTCTTCACCACATCTAGAATCGGGGGATTTAGTCTCCTTTGGGGTCATCTAACTGGTTTGATCCCTTCTTCCAATAAAATCTTATGCATGCATGTGGAGGGACTAATACCAGGAATATCTCGCAAGAGTCCATCCGATGGCTTGCCTATTCTCGCCTCAAAATCTGCAGTAATTTTTCTTCTTGATCGGGTTGTAGGTTTTTAGCAATGATCACCTAAGTGTCTCACCATCTCCCAAATATGCATATTTAAGATGGTCTCGTAAAGTCTTCAACTCCAAGGATGGAGGTTGTACAATGGAAGGTAACAAGTGATCTGAAATGCTAACTCAAAGAACATTAATTTCAAGATGGTACGACTCTCATTCTCAATTGTTGCATCATCGGCACCAGTATCATTACTCATAACAGAATAAATCTCAAGACATGCAAAGACATGGTTCAACATCACAAGTGGCACATGTATCACAAGAAACAGAACCAAGATAGTCAACAATATCGTGGAATTCAAAGATATAAATCAAGATAGACATCATCAACCAAAGATCTCAATCATATCAACATGGAAAATGAATGCTCCTCTAGGAGGTGTCTCATGGCATCAAAAATGTTAAATTGTACCAAATCGTCGCCAAACTCCATAGAAAGGGTGCCGGCGCACGTCTATCTTGGTCTTGGCGGTCTTGAGGAATGGTCTCGCCTAGAATCAATGGAGCATGGTTTGTTGGAGACTCATCTTCCATGTCCAGAATGTAGAAATCTGCTGGAAAAATCAACTCATTCACCCGAACTAACACATCTTCCAGCACACCTGCAGGATGAGCAAGTGGCTCTATTCGCCAACTGAATCACGATACCAGTGAGTTGCAAAGTACCGATGTTTAAACACTTATACACTGACATGGGCATGACATTGATCGAAGCCCCCAAATCTAGCATTGCATGCTCAAATCTAGAGTTGCCAATTGTGCAAGAAATTGTGAAAGTTCCAGGATCTTTGCATTTCTGTGGCATGCTTGCGTAATCATTGCGTAAACATTTCTTCCCATGCCGATCTTCTCATCCCCTTTCAACCTTCTCTTATGAGTGCACAACTCCTTGAGAAATTTAGCATATTTTGGAATTTGCTTGATTGCATCTAGGAGGGGAATATTGATTTCCACTTTCCCGAATGTCTCCATGACTTCTTTTTCCATTTCTCGCTTGCATTGTTCTCTTGGATTGTGTGATCCTATTTGGAAAATGTAATGGAATGGCAACATCTGAATTCTCTGCAATTTTCTTCAAGGGCACGTATGATTTCTGACCGAATTATCCATTTCCTGCCGTTTTTGGTCAATTTCGATTCTTTGTAAGGTTGGAACATCAACTTCTTTGCCACTTCTCAAGGTAATTGCACTTACGTTGCCTCTTGGATTGTTGATTGTTTGTGAAGGCAATTGGCTAGAACCTTGACTCTTTAGCTCGCTCACGTGGTTGCCACCGCCCATTTGAGTTTGTAAATTCTCGAATGTTGGCACCGACGTTCTGCTTGGGCCGAATGTTATTTGTGGCCATTTGTTTCATCGTCTTCCAATGATGGCTCACCGGAGTGGATTGACAGACCGCCGAACAATTGTTCTTTGTTAATACGAATGCAGGGGGTATTTGTTGGTATTTGTTGCTTGGACCTCGCAACTTGGTATCTAAATTGTTGTTCTTCTTGGTGGGCCGTTGTTGTTCTTCTTGGTGGGGTTGTTGTTGTTTGGCCTAGGATTCCCATATCTCAAATTGGGATGGTCTCGCCAACCAGGATTATAAGTACTAGAAAATGGATCATATCTAGATTGTTCTTGTTGTTCTTGATATTGGGGTCTACCAGGAAAAACACCACCGCAAAGAACACATTGATCCGGAAAGGCGGGATCATCTTCCCGAAGTGTAGGGCATGAATCAAGAGGATGAGATGAATTAGAGCAAATTCCACACACCGATGCAAATCATCTCGCATGGGTGGTTGTTGACCCATCGCTATCCGTCTTACCAAAGAAGTCAATTCATCTAGTCTGTGTTCCATTCTTTGTTGGTCCATATGAGATGCTTGAATTTCATTAACTCCTCCGTCGGTTGCGGTGATGATCCGCGAGCCAAATCATTGGGTATTGGCTGCCATGTTTGCTATCGATCTCTTGCGGCGGTAGGAGTTTTGTCTACTAAGGCTCCTCCAGAGGCAAAGATCGATCATGCTTCTATCATTTGGCAAAGAAACCCTCATAAAAGTATTGAATCAAGAGCTGGTCACTAATTTGGTGATGAGGGCAGCTTGAACACAACTTCTTGAATCTCTCCCAGTATTCATGCAAAGTCTCACCAGACATCTGTCTGATGCCACATATATCCTTCCTAATTGCAGCAGCTCTCGAGGCAGGGAAGAATCTCTCCAGGAACAACCTCTTCATGTCATTCCAACTTCTGACTGAACCTGGTGAAAGATAAAACAACCAATCTTTGGCTGCATCGACAAGTGAGAAGGGAAATGCCCTTAACTTGATGTGTTCCTCAGAGATGCCTTGTGGCTTCATGGTTGAACACACAACATGGAACTCTTTCAGGTGCTTATGAGGATCTTCACCCGCAAGACCATGAAACTTTGGTAACAAGTGTATCAAACCAGATTTCAACTCAAAATCTGCATCAAGATCAGGATATTGAATACACAAAGATTGGTAAGATACATCGGAGCAACAAGTTCCTTAAGGGTTCTATTATGCATGTTATCGCCATGATTTCAGGATTACTTAAGTTATCGGGTTCACTCCCAAAATTAGGTTCAGAATTAACTCGAATTTATCACACGAGCTCTAATTAATCTATGCAAAGTCCTATCAATCTCAGGATCAAGATCAAGCAAGATATCAGGATTGGACCTAGTCATGCATCAACTAAAGCACAAAAACACAAAAACTGCAACTAAGCAAAATACACTAAACAACACTCAAAATATGCAAAAATAAATCTAGTTAATATATCTAAACATTTTTAAAAATTATGGAATCAACACAGAACAAAATCTACATAAAAATGAAACTAGAAAATGCAATAAAAAATATTAAAAAATTGAAAAAGTGGTCTAAATGATAGAATTTCGAAAAACCAGGGGTGACCTCACAGTTTACTGTGAGTCTGTTTATCAGGCTGTTTTCCTTCAACCGACCAAGTTTCAGCTCATTCTGGGCATGTTTGCAGTTCGAAAATTGCAATAGTTACCGTAATCACCTTTGTTTTCCGTCTTTCCTAAATCGAAAAAATTCAAAAGCTAGGATAAAAATGTTAGTATGGTATGAACAATGTTAGTAAATGAAAAATAACTGTTAGAATAGGTAAGAAAGAACAAAAATTAGTAAGGTTACTCAAAATGAAAAGATTACACCTACGAGGTCCCCTAAGAATCGGCGCTAAAATTTAAAATTTTGACGAGCGCCGAACTCATCAAAAAATTATAACCGAAGTTATTACCTAAACTTGTAGTATAGTGAACAACACCGATCGTCTCCTCAAGGATCGTAGATGCAATTTGATCAAATCAAGTGAAAGTTAGAAAAAGGGGGTTTTGATGGTTCAAGGATCGCAGATGACAAGATTTAAAGAGAAATAACAATTAAAAGAACAAATCAATTCAAATCTATCCGAGATTGGGTGGATTCAATCATAGACCTTTCAACAAACACCTGAAATACATTTGAATGGTTAACTTGGATCTAACCGAGATCTCTCATCGATCCGAATTCATACTAGACAATCGTCCCGTAATTCAATTGACAAGTGATAAACACAAATCTGCAATCGCACCATTCATGCAAATATATGTCAATTTAAGCACCGAATTCAATTAACCTAGGCACAAATCAGTAACCTAACCTCTTCAATTACGTGATTAGTTTAGATCAATCAGTTCTAAGTTTCATCACAAATCTCAATCTTCGATTCATCACAATACTTAATCTTAAATCAAGATCAAATCAGATCAAACATAAACAGAATCACCATTCATGCATTCAAGATCAAGAGAACAGAAGAAGAAGAGAAGAGGAATTCAAATATAAATCAAATACATTACATAACCAAGGTCTCAAGAATCCAAGCCACAATCTCTTCAAGAGTCCCGAATTGACTAGAAGTGACTTAGCTCTCCATTACAATGAAGGAAAAATATACAAGAACTATGAAAAGCTATTTCTAACACTAAGTGTATGTTGTGTTTAGAGCTCTCCTCATGCTTCCTTTTATAGAGGATTCAGAGTAGTAGTAGATGGGTAGATGAGATTAGTAGGTGGAATTAGTAGGTGAGCTTGGTAGGTGAACTTGGTAGGTGAGCTTGGTAGGTGAACTTGGTAGGTAAGCTTCCTTGTCTCCGAAAGTATTCATTGCTGAACTCATTGATTTCGTCATTTTTGAGCCAAATGGTCTTCATGAAAGTTCTAGGAAATTGTCTAAGCTTTCCAATGGCTCTGGAAGCACCCAAAAATTCGTCCTACAGCCCAAGATATGACCCAATTACTACAGACTGCTCAGGACCAGTTTCAGCACCTCTGTTTTGACTTTCAGACCCAATATCTCCATCAAGGAGCCCGAATCAAGTTTTGTGTTTGTCATGAAAGTTGTACATATGGGTCTTAACTTTCAGATCACCAATTTTCAGCCCATTCTATAAACCCAAACTCGAATTATGTTCTGGTTACTACACACTGTTCGGGTTCCAGTTCACAAATCCCGTATTCTGATTTCCATGCCCAATTAGCTCCACTAGATGTCTGAATTTGACTTCGAGCTCTTCATCAAAGTTGTAGAGCTCTCTTTTATCTTTCCTACAAGGTAAAATTCATAATTATCAGACATTTAGAACTCAAGATATGGCCAAAATACAGAAACAGTGTAAGACTCGAATAATGCTGAAAAATCAATTAAGTCCGATTCGAGTTCAAACTTACAAAACATAATCAAATTCAGCCAATTAAGTATATGAAGAGTGTAAATGACTAATAATGAGGGTTTCTTAATGAATAAAATATGTGATTATCAGGTGTCTTGTTCGAAATCCACCATGTTCTAAGTACTCAAAAATCAATTCTTTCGTTCTTGAAAATTTTCAACATGAACCCTAATCAAGGGCATCAAAACCGTAGCTCTTCCTTGGCTATCGGAGCCAAAAATCAATTTCCTTTCCACCATCAAGTCATGGCATATACATATATATTTCATCATAAATAATATAAGCATACCATCAGAGCCATAAAAGCATGTATAGCATATCAAGCATATCATCAAAGCTATAAAATCATGCAAAGCATATCAAGCATAGAAAATTAATCAAAGCTCATAAACACCCACAAATTAATTACATGACCATGGATATGAATCCTCAAATGGATTCCACATCCATCAAATAAAATATCATCTCTCACCACCATGCTTGGTTGGTGAGATGGATCTCCCTCTTACCTCTTGAAGATCCTCAAAAACTCCTTGTTTTGCTTCTTTTTCCAAGTCCTTCACCACCAAGGGCTTCTCAAATACAAAACAAAACACAAGTTAATTAACATATCAAGCTTGATTAAGAGGAACCATGGATCAAACATGGTTTAAATCATGAAAAAGAGAGAAGAAAATGAAGTTTCCTTATACTTCACCTCAAAACCCCAATAACTTTGATCTTGAAGAAACTCCTTGAAGATGAATGATTTAGAAGAAGTCTTCAACATGAAAGTTGCTTAGAATATCATGGAGATTCAAGATCTAAGGTTGGATGAAATTAAAAGAGATTGGATGGTGGTTTTGAGGGTCTTGACCGAATGGTTTCTCTTGAAGAACAAAGATGGAATTTTTGATTTTTGATAGAAACTTGAAGCTTGGATTTGAAGCCCAAGATGAATGATTTTGGAAAAACTCATAACTAGAGATGTTCTTAGAATGATGTTTAGGTTTAGAAAATCAAGTTGGATGAAATTTTTGAGTGATGGAAGGTGCTCTTGGAGTGCTTGGCCAAAACATGAAAAAGGAGAGAAATGGAGAGAAAACTTGATAACTTAGCTTCTTGAAAATGTCTAATGATGACCAAGGATGGCAATAATGGTCTTCAAACTTTTTCCTATGTCCTAAAGCTTCTTAATTTCGTGGCTCCCCTCCAATGCATTCTCCTTGAGTGCAAATTGATCAATAATGATCAATTATGATGAAACATTGACCAAGACATGCAAAAATGACATAAAGCTTGTCTCTTTGTCTTCTAAACACTCCAAAACCACCACCTTCTCTTCATAATGCATTCAATAAAGTTGTCTTCATTATCTGCCACCATATGAAGCATTTCTAGCCATTGATTAATTCAATGGTTAGGATTTAGGTAGATTTTTAATTTTAGAAGACTAAATCTAGGCCATTGGATTTTTCTCCTTTAAATTCTAGCCCTTAGATGTGTCTCCAAAATTAAGGGTCGAGATTGCTTCTTCTAACTTTTAATCCAAGGGTCCTAATTAGTCTTTGCTACTTTAGAAGACCAAATCTCCACCATTGATTAATTCTTCATCCAATGGTCATAAATGGTCTTTGTTACTTTTTAAGATTAAATCTCCACCCTTGATTTAATCTAAATCCAATGGTTATAAATGGTCTTTGTCATTTTTCAAGACCAATTCTACACCTTTGATTATATCTATGGTTGATATCAAAGCCTTCCTAAATAAGCTTATTCTCACACCATTGATTAAATCAATGGTTATTATCCAAGAAACTTTTTATTAAGTTTGTTTCTTAACCTTTGATTAAATCAATGGTTAATATTCAAACTAAGTATTCTCATCCAAGGGTATAAATCAAGTCAAGCTCTCTTTGTTGACTACGCAGTATAATATTTATTCTTGTATCCTACAAATAATATTTTTACTGTATTTTTATCATTCGATAATTAAATACAATACAAAACACAGAATAAGAAATTTTCTAAAACTGTTTCCAGATTCAGGTTTAGTAAGATCCCCTGTCTTCGTCTAAACAGTACAAATTTTTCTATGCGTAGAAAAATTTTTGCTTTGCGGGACCCACCTGGGCCCACGTATGGCCACCTGGGCCCACATACCCTTTGTAGGGCCCACAGACAGAAAAAAATTTCAAAATCATCCATAAAATCACAAAAAATTATAAAATGCACAAATATCGGATCGAGTTACGTAAATTAATTACCTAATGGTAAAAATTAAATTACGTAAAGTTTTCCTACCAAAATTTTTATTTTCCTGGACGCGAGTAAATCACTCAAAACAATCAAATATGCTAACGGAATAAACAAAATAATTTTACAAAGGTACAGAAATTACTAAACAAGAAAATTACGTTAATCAATCAAAATTACTTGTTTAAGAGATAGGAAATTTGGGGTGTTACAATACTCCCCTCTTTATAGAAATTTCGTCCTCGAAATTTCATGACCATGATTTCACACCCTCGGAATAAATAATGACATTATTCCTTTATCTTTTCTTCAGTTCCCATGTAGTTTCACCTCTTACGTTACTCCAAACGATTCTAAACCATTGAAAGTTCTTTATCTCTTGTTCACTTCCCCTGATCAAACAAATATCTCAATAATTTTTTTCTACGATTTTCCATTACCGTCTTAACTTTTCCCATAGACAGACTTTTTCAACTTTTGAAGAATCCACCACGCTTCCACTGCGCCACTTTGATACTCTGACCTGGATATACATAGGAATATTCCCTCTTGCAAAATATTCCTTCAATTGCAGTAGATGAAAGAAAACATCATGGAAAAGAACAAAATGAATCGAATATGTTATCGAACATATTCAGCAAGGAATTAGATGTAACTCGATCTTCAAGAATGAATTCTCTGATATCAATACAGTGGCTACCAACCTTCATTCATGCCTAGAATAGTTTTTTTCAGATAACTTCCAACTAATGTAATGTATTACTTAAAATTTTCTTATCCTCATATCACTTTATTCTCCAGCTTTAGCTTCTTTAACAGGAAACGCCTCACTAACCGAGTTCTCCTTTCAACCGCATTATATACCAGATACTATGACATGGATTTTAAATAGGAATATCCTTTCTTGCAAAATATTCTTTCTTGCAAATGCAATATATGAAAGAACATTATAGAGGTTTAGGAAGAAAAAAGTAATAGCGAAATGATCGATATGTTACCAAACATATTCAACAAGAATTTGATTTTGCCTCGATTTTCAGGAATGAATTTTTCTGAAATACTAACACTGTATTGAGACAATCTCATAGGATATGGTTGGAAAATAACCAATCCATTTTCAAAGATCACGTCTGTTTATGAAACAGATCAAACTAACACAAAATTTTGAACGACGATCAAACTAACACCAAGATTTGATCTATAACAATGATTTGAATAACTTGAGTAGCTCGATAGGCTAAGAATAGAAATAGAAGTAAACAAATCAGAGGATTACGAATAACTCTAACATATAATTGATCTACTCAATCATATGCCATAAGGAATAGGTTATTCACAGAAATATTCAGTATGGTTTATAGGATTAGCTCTAATGACACAATTTCCATTGTTTAAATCTTCTGCTCAGAACACTCTCATTCCATTCGAGTAGTAACAACTTTCTCTACTATCCGAGATTTTACTAACAGAAAACTTTATTTTTATTGGAACTCTTTCTCGCACTTGAAACAAATTATTTCCTTGAGCGTACAATCTTTCGTTAAGTGCCCTTTCCACACTTCTTACATTTCGGTGCAAATGTCACAAATCAAACTAAACCTGTCATTACTAGTACTTTCTCCACAAGATTGTTGTTGTTGTTGACTTCCTGGAGATTACAAGTACCTTTTCTGTTGGAGTCGCTTGACCTTACAATTTTCTCTTTTTCGTAACCAATATAGTCCAATGTTACAGGGTCTCTCATCCTGAGATTGATTCAACTCTAATAAAATCTTAGCTTAAGCAATCAATTCTTGCTGTGGAACAATCTTCTGAGTTTGCTGTATAATTACTTCAGCCACTGTTTGTATTACTTCCAAAGTTGCAGTCATATCACCACCATTATGTCTCGCTTCCACATGCGTACGTCTATCACGAGTCATTTCTTTTCTTCAAAGATGGACGAATCAAAATAAAATGGAAACCAGAGTGTAACCATTTCAAATAAACGTTTATTTTCTTGACGTACATTCCTTCATTAAGTACCTTCTTTCACATCGCCATCGCCTTTGGTTTCCTCAATGGTTGTAAATACATCTTCCGTTGAAATCAATCACTTTCCAAATATCCTTAAAAATATCGGGTTCCAAAATTACAAAATCTTATATTCCAAGACTGATTCTCTTCCATCAGATCCTGAACCTCAACTTTTATTTCTTCCCCATTGAACAGCGGTCCTTTGTTCCTGCAGTCATCCTTCCACGTTGCTCTCGTTGCTCTCGTAACTCCTTTAGCTCCTACAGTTGCAGCTGCATTACTAGTAACATGTTCCACTTCCACATACGTACAACTATCCTGAGTCATTTCCCTTTTTTTTTTCTTCTCGTGGCGTGCGGATCGAAATACAATGGATCTAATATCCATTATAAACAATATTGTTTCCTTTTGGAAATCAATAACACAGAGAACACAACACAAGCAAAATAAACCTAACCACAAACCCCAAAAGACTCAAACTGTTCTCTGATACCAACTAATGTAACACCCTCCCTAGGGTATCACATGTCTGACTTCCGACTCATAAATCTGAAAATGTTTTCATAAAAGGTTTGAGTTAAAAACGTGGGTTTAAAAAAAATTTCTTTCTTGCTAAAATATAAACTTACTGTAATCCATAAGTATTACTGAAAATATATTGAAACTAATTCATATACAACATTGACACCAATTAATATTTTACAATTTAAAGAGAAATATAAAATTAACAGACTTTTTTTTTTCAACAGTAGCAAACCCCATGACGGGTCCTACTAAATAGCACGGTATAACACTAACGATAAAACTTAACATACTCATTCCTTATCTTGTATCCAGCTTGTTGCATCAGAACTCTAATCCTTGTCTACTCAGAACACCTTCGAACTTGAGACAACCACTCTTCAATGTTTTCATCAATCTCTGAGTGTCCATCGCCCGTTATGTCTAAGACAACTCATTCTTTCTACTATTTAATTTTAACAATTCGACACAAAGAAGACAACATAACAAAGAGGTGAGATCACCTACACCAATACCAACACGGCAAAAGACAGAGATAACACAAGCAAAGAATATCATACAGGATATCATATCAAACTTCCAATAATATATTCAATATTAATCAACTATCATCATCAAATCATTTATTAGTTTAATTATCATAAACAACCAATTACAATAATGTTCTAATTATCATTATCATCATCCAAGTATTCAAAACAATTGTCATAACCAATATCCCTCAATTAATATATCATGCAGATATAAAATGTTCAGATTATGCATGTACACAAGACTCGATTTCCTACTCCATGGAGCTAAACTCGGTCGAGAAATGATCGAAAAGATCTGCACGGCATCCACGTGCCTCGGACCACGTGCTTTAATTCTCATTTCAATTTTTGCACATCTAGCACATACACGACAATCTTTATCATATCTTGATTAAGAATAGTGTCTCGGTCAGGATCATCGGTGTGTTGCATCGGTCTAACCTACGGGAAAAAGCACGACCAACCACCCGTGTAGGCAACCCGCACCCCAATGCCCCCAAGGTCAACAAGTGACCTACACTACGCATATCGCACCCACTCAAGAGGTGTGTTTCTCCTAGGTAATCAACCATATCCAGTCCTTATCGGACCATTCCAATGCATGTATAATGCACCAAATCCAATCATAGACAAATATGTCATTTTCTCACAAACAGTGTATGGACACTCGGTTCAACAGTAATCATATCGTTGTACTTTCAACAACGAAAATCATGTTATCACGTTTTCATAGTTGTAAAACACTTTTACCGTATTTTCATAATTGTGTAACATTTCATTACGTTTTCACAATCCAAAACTTTTCTTATGTTTTCACAATACCATAACACTTCTTTTATATTTTCACAATACCGTAACACTTTTGTTACGTTTTTTAAATTCCAAAACGTTTTTATTATGTTTTTACAATACCGTAACACTATCAAGTTTACGCTTTACAAAATTTTGTAACATTTCATTACGTTTTCAAAATGTTGCAACTCTTCACAGACTTTTAAACCACGTACTAATTTTTAACATTTTTCTCAATCGCGTAAAAACATACGTTTCTCAAATCGCATAGTATTTTTCCACTATTTCAAAATCGCGTAACTTAAAAATCATTCTTTTACGTCACGTAAATCATTTTTCATCATTCTCAAAATATTTAAAACACTTTCCAAATCACATAACGATTTTCATTCATTTTCACAATCACGTAAAAATAATTCATCACTTTTCAATCACGTAGTGATTTTTCAATAGTAATTCAAATTACGTAAAATATTTAAACATAATTCAAATCACGTAGAAATATTTTAACGTATTTCAAATTGCGTAGAAATATTTTACTATATTTTAAATTATTTTTAAGATACGTAAAATATTTTTCAACATTTTTCAATCACATAAAATATTCCTCAATATTCCAAACATTATTTTGGACTTAAATAAATCAATATCAATTTTAACACATTGTTCAAAATTGCAAGTAGCTTAAAATCACGTTTTTAAGATATTAAAACGCTTTTTCATCACAATTTCATTACTGAAAAATTTCTTAACCTTCAAAAATTTCTTTTCAACTTTTCTCAAAATAATATAACTTTATATTTCATTTTTCATGTTTTCTTACTCAAGAAAATCTTTTTCCACATTTCTTTTCCAAAAAAAAAAATTTCTTTTTCCAAAATATAATTCACAAAATCACTTTTCTATTGAATTAAATCAATGTTTTTAACTTTAAAAATCACTCTTCAAAACCCAAAGTATGATTTACACGTTAGGAAAATCATATTCTCCATTTTTCTCAAAAATTCCCTCAAGCATTAAAATCTTTGATTCCTTTCCAAATTTGTTGTATCAAATTACTTTAAAATTCTCTTTGTTTCATTTTGGAAACTTGTTCATAAAATCAAGACATTACAAACCTTCAAAAACGTGGGCATGACTATTGAAATCATGAAAACATTCTTTCTTTCTAAGTTGATAGGATTTTACACAAACAAAACCATTAAAATTTTGTTTTCAAAACCGTAAGTCTTATGGTCATAAAAACTAAACCCATTTGTTCAAATTCGTTTTTACTTTCTTTACAAATCTTTTTTCACTTTCTTTGTAAATCCTTTTTCACTTTCTTTGCAAATCCTTAAAATCAACATTTGTCCGTTTCATTCAAAAACTCATATTTAGAAAAACACCTAGCATCTTTTTACACAAAATAAATCAATAAAAATCCCTCCAAAAATTATATTCTTGTTCTCTTGGAAAACAAATCCTTTGTTTATTTTCCATACTCTTCAAATCATCCATTTTCATCTTTCATGAAAATATTAATTTGTGAACACCTATTTTGAGGTGTCTTGTTCAAATCCACCATGTTCTAAGTACTCAAAAATCAATTCTTTCGTTCTTGAAAATTTTCAACATGAACCCTAATCAAGGGCATCAAAACCGTAGCTCTTCCTTGGCTATCTGAGCCAAAAATCAATTTCCTTTCCACCATCAAGTCATGGCATATACATATATATTTCATCATAAATAATATAAGCATACCATCGTAGTCATAAAAGCATGTATAGCATATCAAGCATATCATCAAAGCTATAAAATCATGCAAAGCATATCAAGCATAGAAAATTAATCAAAGCTCATAAACACCCACAAATTAATTACATGACCATGGATATGAATCCTCACATGGATTCCACATCCATCAAATAAAATACCATCTCTCACCACCATGCTTGGTTGGTGAGATGGATCTCCTCTTACCTCTTGAAGATCCTCAAAACTCCTTGTTTTGCTTCTTTTTCCAAGTCCTTCACCACCAAGGGCTTCTCAAATACAAAACAAAACACAAGTTAATTAACATATCAAGCTTGATTAAGAGGAACCATGGATCAAACATGGTTTAAATCATGAAAAAGAGAGAAGAAAATGAAGTTTCCTTATACTTCACCTCAAAAACCCAATAACTTTGATCTTGAAGAAACTCCTTGAAGATGAATGATTTAGAAGAAGTCTTCAACATGAAAGTTGCTTAGAATATCATGGAGATTCAAGATCTAAGGTTGGATGAAATTAAAAGAGATTGGATGGTGGTTTTGAGGGTCTTGACCGAATGGTTTCTCTTGAAGAACAAAGATGGAATTTTTTATTTTTGATAGAAACTTGAAGCTTGGATTTGAAGCCCAAGATGAATGATTTTGGAAAAACTCATAACTAGAGATGTTCTTAGAATGATGTTTAGGTTTAGAAAATCAAGTAGGATGAAATTTTTGAGTGATGGAAGGTGCTCTTGGAGTGCTTGGCCAAAACATGAAGAAGGAGAGAAATGGAGAAAACTTGATAACTTAGCTTCTTGAAAATGTCTAATGATGACCAAGGATGGCAATAATGGTCTTCAAACTTTTCCCTATGTCCTAAAGCTTCTCAATTTCGTGGCTCCCCAATGCATTCTCCTTGAGTGCAAATTGATCAATAATGATCAATTATGATGAAACATTGACCAAGACATGCAAAAATGACATAAAGCTTGTCTCTTTGTCTTCTAAACACTCCAAAACCATCACATTCTCTTCATAATGCATTCAATAAAGTTGTCTTCATTATTTGCCACCATTTGAAGCATTTCTAGCCATTGATTAATTCAATGGTTAGGATTTAGGTAGATTTTTAATTTTAGAAGACTAAATCTAGGCCATTGGATTTTTCTCCTTTAAATTCTAGCCCTTAGATGTGTCTCCAAAATTAAGGGTCAAGATTGCTTCTTCTAACTTTTAATCCAAGGGTCCTAATTAGTCTTTGCTACTTTAGAAGACCAAATCTCCACCATTGATTAATTCTTCATCCAATGGTCATAAATGGTCTTTGTTACTTTTTAAGATTAAATCTCCACCCTTGATTTAATCTAAATCCAATGGTTATAAATGGTCTTTGTCATTTTTCAAGACCAATTCTACACCTTTGATTACATCTATGGTTGATATCAAAGCCTTCCTAAATAAGCTTATTCTCACACCATTGATTAAATCAATGGTTATTATCCAAGCGCTTTATTAAGTTTGTTTCTTAACCTTTGATTAAATCAATGGTTAATATTCAAACTAAGTATTCTCATCCAAGGGTATAAATCAAGTCAAGCTCTCTTTGTTGACTACGCAAAGATAATATTTATTCTTGTATCCTACAAATAATATTTTTACTATATTTTTATCATCCGATAATTAAATACAGTACAAAACACAGAACAAGAAATTTTCTAAAACTGTTTCCAGATTCAGGTTTAGTAAGATCCTCTGTCTCCGTCTAAATAGTACAAATTTTTCTATGCGTAGAAAAATTTTTGCTTTGCGGGACCCACCTAGGCCCACATACCCTTTGTAGGGCCCACAGACAGAAAAAATTTCAAAATCATCCATAAAATCACAAAAATTATAAAATGCACAAATATCAGATCAGATTACGTAAATTAATTACCTAACGGTAAAAATTAAATTACGTAAAGTTTTCCCTACCAAAATTTTTATTTTCCCGACGCTATTTGAGTAAATCACTCAAAACAATCAAATATGCTAACTAATAAACAAAATAATTTTACAAAATGCACAAAATTACTAAACAAGAAAATTACATTAATCACAAAATTACTTGTTTAAGAGATAGGAAATTTGGGGTGTTACAATACTCCCCTTTATAGAAATTTCGTCCTCGAAATTTCATGACCATGATTTCACACCCTCGGAATAAATAATGACATTATTCCTTTATCTTTTCTTCGATTCCCATATGTAGTTTCACCTCTTTACGTTACTCCAAACGATTCTAAACCATTGAAAGTTCTTTATCTCTTGTTCACTTCCCCTGATCAAACAAATATCTCAATAATTTTTCTCTACGATTTTCCATTACCGTCTTAACTTTTCCCATAGACAGACTTTTTCAACTTTTGAAGAATCCACCACGCTTCCACTGCGCCACTTTGATACTCTGACCTGGATATACATAGGAATATTCTCTCTTGCAAAATATTCCTTCAATTGCAGTAGATGAAAGAAAACATCATGGAAAAGAACAAAATGAATCGAATATGTTATCGAACATATTCAGCAAGGAATTAGATGTAACTCGATCTTCAAGAATGAATTCTCTGATATCAATACAGTGGCTACCAACCTTCATTCATGCCTAGAATAGTTTTTTTCAGATAACTTCCAACTAATGTAATGTATTACTTAAAATTTTCTTATCCTCATATCACTTTATTCTCCAGCTTTAGCTTCTTTAACAGGAAACGCCTCACTAACCGAGTTCTCCTTTCAACCGCATTATATACCAGATACTATGACATGGATTTTAAATAGGAATATCCTTTCTTGCAAAATATTCTTTCTTGCAAATGCAATATATGAAAGAACATTATAGAGGTTTAGGAAGAAAAGGTAGCGAAATGATCTGATATGTTACCAAACATATTCAACAAGAATTTGATTTTGCCTGATTTTCAGGAATGAATTTTTCTGAAATACTAACACTGTATTGAGACAATCTCATAGGATATGGTTGGAAAATAACCAATCCATTTTCAAAGATCACGTCTGTTTATGAAACAGATCAAACTAACACAAAATTTTGAACGACAGATCAAACTAACACCAAGATTTGATCTATAACAATGATTTGAATAACTTGAGTAGCTCGATAGGCTAAGAATAGAAATAGAAGTAAACAAATCAGAGGATTACGAATAACTCTAACATATAATTGATCTACTCAATCATATGCCATAAGGAATAGGTTATTCACAGAAATATTCAGTATGGTTTATAGGATTAGCTCTAATGACACAATTTCCATTGTTTAAATCTTCTGCTCAGAACACTCTCATTCCATTCAGAGTAACAACTTTCTCTACTATCTGAGATTTTACTAACAGAAAACTTTATTTTTATTGGAACTCTTTCTGCACTTGAAACAAATTATTTCCTTGAGCGTACAATCTTTCGTTAAGTGCCCCTTTCCACACTTCTTACATTTCGGTGCAAATGTCACAGTCAAACTAAACCTGTCATTACTAGTACTTTCTCCACAAGATTGTTGTTGTTGTTGACTTCCTGGAGATTGCAAGTACCTTTTCTGTTGGAGTCGCTTGACCTTACAATTTTCTCTTTTTCGTAACCAATATAGTCCAATGTTACAGGGTCTCTCATCCTGAGATTGATTCAACTCTAATAAAATCTTAGCTTAAGCAATCAATTCTTGCTGTGGAACAATCTTCTGAGTTTGCTGTATAATTGCTTCAGCCACTGTTTGTATTACTTCCAAAGTTGCAGTCATATCACCACCATTATGTCTCGCTTCCACATGCGTACGTCTATCACGAGTCATTTCTTTTCTTCAAAGATGGACGAATCAAAATAAAATGGAAACCAGATGTAACCATTTCAAATAAACGTTTATTTTCTTGACGTACATTCCTTCATTAAGTACCTTCTTTCACATCAGTTACTGCCTTTGGTTTCCTCAATGGTTGTAAATACATCTTCCGTTGAAATCAATCACTTTCCAAATATCCTTAAAAATATCGGGTTCCAAAATTACAAAATCTTATATTCCAAGACTGATTCTCTTCCATCAGATCCTGAACCTCAACTTTTATTTCTTCCCCATTGAACAGCGGTCCTTTGTTCCTGCAGTCATCCTTCCACGTTGCTCTCGTAACTCCTTTAGCTCCTACAGTTGCAGCTGCATTACTAGTAACATGTTCCACTTCCACATACGTACAACTATCCTGAGTCATTTCCCTTTTTTTTTCTTCTCGTGGCGTGCGGATCGAAATACAATGGATCTAATATCCATTATAAACAATATTATTTCCTTTTGGAAATCAATAACACAGAGAACACAACACAAGCAAAATAAACCTAACCACAAACCCCAAAAGACTCAAACTGTTCTCTGATACCAACTAATGTAACACCCTCCCTAGGGTATCACATGGATTCCACATCCATCAAATAAAAAACCATCTCTCACCACCATGCTTGGTTGGTGAGATGGATCTCCCTCTTACCTCTTGAAGATCCTCAAAAACTCCTTGTTTTGCTTCTTTTTCCAAGTCCTTCACCACCAAGGGCTTCTCAAATACAAAACAAAACACAAGTTAATTAACATATCAAGCTTGATTAAGAGGAACCATGGATCAAACATGGTTTAAATCATGAAAAAGAGAGAAGAAAATGAAGTTTCCTTATACTTCACCTCAAAAACCCAATAACTTTGATCTTGAAGAAACTCCTTGAAGATGAATGATTTAGAAGAAGTCTTCAACATGAAAGTTGTTTAGAATATCATGGAGATTCAAGATCTAAGGTTGGATGAAATTAAAAGAGATTGGATGGTGGTTTTGAGGGTCTTGACCGAATGGTTTCTCTTGAAGAACAAAGATGGAATTTTTTATTTTTGATAGAAACTTGAAGCTTGGATTTGAAGCCCAAGATGAATGATTTTGGAAAAACTCATAACTAGAGATGTTCTTAGAATGATGTTTAGGTTTAGAAAATCAAGTAGGATGAAATTTTTGAGTGATGGAAGGTGCTCTTGGAGTGCTTGGCCAAAACATGAAGAAGGAGAGAAATGGAGAGAAAACTTGATAACTTAGCTTCTTGAAAATGTCTAATGATGACCAAGGATGGCAATAATGGTCTTCAAACTTTTTCCTATGTCCTAAAGCTTCTCAATTTCGTGGCTCCCCTCCAATGCATTCTCCTTGAGTGCAAATTGATCAATAATGATCAATTATGATGAAACATTGACCAAGACATGCAAAAATGACATAAAGCTTGTCTCTTTTGTCTTCTAAACACTCCAAAACCATCACCTTCTCTTCATAATGCATTCAATAAAGTTGTCTTCATTATTTGCCACCATTTGAAGCATTTCTAGCCATTGATTAATTCAATGGTTAGGATTTAGGTAGATTTTTAATTTTAGAAGACTAAATCTAGGCCATTGGATTTTTCTCCTTTAAATTCTAGCCCTTAGATGTGTCTCCAAAATTAAGGGTCAAGATTGCTTCTTCTAACTTTTAATCCAAGGGTCCTAATTAGTCTTTGCTACTTTAGAAGACCAAATCTCCACCATTGATTAATTCTTCATCCAATGGTCATAAATGGTCTTTGTTACTTTTTAAGATTAAATCTCCACCCTTGATTTAACTAAATCCAATGGTTATAAATGGTCTTTGTCATTTTTCAAGACCAATTCTACACCTTTGATTACATCTATGGTTGATATCAAAGCCTTCCTAAATAAGCTTATTCTCACACCATTGATTAAATCAATGGTTATTATCCAAGCGCTTTATTAAGTTTGTTTTTAACCTTTGATTAAATCAATGGTTAATATTCAAACTAAGTATTCTCATCCAAGGATATAAATCAAGTCAAGCTCTCTTTGTTGACTACGCGATATAATATTTATTCTTGTATCCTACAAATAATATTTTTATTGTATTTTTATCATCCGATAATTAAATACAAGATCAAAACACAAACAAGAAATTTTCTAAAATCTGTTTCCAGATTCAGGTTTAGTAAGATCCCCTGTCTCCGTCTAAACAAGACAAATTTTTACATGCGTAGAAAAATTTTTGCTTTCTTGGACCCACCTGGCCCACGTGTATGGCCACCTGGGCCACATACCCTTTGTAGGGCCCATAGACAAAAAAAATTTCAAAATCATCCATAAAATCACAAAAATTATAAAATGCGCACAAATATCGGATCGACATTACGTAAATTAATTACCTAACGGTAAAAATTAAATTACGTAAAGTTTTCCCTACCAAAATTTTTATTTTCCTGACGCGGAGTAAATCACTCAAAACAATCAAATATGCTAATGGAATAAACAAAATAATTTTACAATGCACAGAAATTACTAAACAGTAAAATTCTGTTAACTGTCAAAATTACTGTTTAAGAGATAGGAAATTTGGGGTGTTACATTTTTAGTATTCAGACTGATTTACCAGAAGAAAAAATATCATGTTTGGTACACAATGGATTTTTCCAAAATCAAAATGAGAATTGGAATATGAATGGAATGAGCCTTCCCTTTTCTAGTATTTGGTTTGCTTAAGAATGCAATTTTATTTTATGTCTTTCTGTTTTATATTTAATACATAGAATCAACATAAATGGAACCCCAAATCATAATTATAACTGATGACAAAACAAGCACATCCTTCCAGCCTAGAGGGAATGGGATTCTTGTCTATGCAGGCCCAAAATAAAATCATCATTTCATGTTTTCTCTTATTTTGTTCCCTACCAAAGTAAGTAGTCCCCATTCCTGCAAAACAGAGACAATAGAATGCCATTTTGCATATTAAATGTCCTCTAAGATTGAGCCTATGAAGTATATGACAACAATAGAAAGACACATAACAATAGCTGGCTATGAATTTATCATCTAAAATCATTGGATACCCTCCATGTCCATGTAGAGGCACTGTTATTGTGCTTATTATCTTGAGTGATAACAAATGGCTTTATTCTTTAGGAATTTTTGAAGGCATTATTAGGTTTTATAGATGTTGTTAGGCTTTATTTTGCCTTGATCCAGTTAACTCACAAGAACATCTCTCAAAATCATAAATTTCAAGTAGTTGGACTTGGTATGTGTGATAGGCTATATCATTTTATATGAAAATAAGTTTTATATTTATGCATATCTTGGAAGTTATGTTCTCATTCCTAGATCAACTTCTAGTGTTTCTTGTGTTACTCTGCTTCTCTGATCTTCATCTGGGTCTTAGTGGCACTTTTCTTGTGGCAGGCTGGGCGTTTGCTAATTCAATACTGCATAGATTAGCTCCTCTTTAGGTGGGTGCTAGGGGATTAGAATTTACTTGGGATTACATTCTGCAGGGCCCTAAGGCTAATGCAAATTTGGTACGTTCTTTCTCTTAATGTTGAAAGTCAATTTTTTTTCTTTCTAAGATTGAAATTCATCTTTTGTGGCTGCCAAGCCTGATAGTCCTCAGGTCAAACTAAAGAGTTTGGTCAATAATATTCTTATAGAGTTTGGAACTTCTTGTAATTCTACATTGGTTAGAATGATGAAATAGTTTGTTGTTATGTTCTATAAGTGAACACACTTCTCAATTAGTGTGCAATTTGTAGTATACTAGTGTGTTATACCCGTACAATGCACGTGATGATTTGAAGAAATAGTATTTTTGAAGATTTAGATAAAGATTTATTTATTAATTCTAATACATCAACATAAAAAATTAAAAAAATAAAAAATAAAATACATCATTACATTAACAAGTTATCATTTGACAAAATCAATATAAAAGAGGTAAGCATGAATAGAACTACTACTTCAAGTAATAAGAAAAGAATTGCATAACAATAAAAATTATGTATATATACCAAAAATAAGAATCCTATACTATTATAAAAACAAATATTCACATTAATTTTTTATCCTATTCTTAAGGTTATACCAAACCAATCCCTCATTTAAAAATTGTATTATCATTTATAGTCATTTTAGTATATTCTCAAGTAAAAAAATTCATGAATGAAATTTATATGAAAATATACTAAAAAGTCATCTCTTAATTTCTCACCCCTGTTTTTGAATAGTATACCAAATAGAGTCTTAATGTAAAAATTCAATCTTGTTTTATAATCATTATTGTATACTTGACAAAGTTGATGAAATGTTCATTAATAACATTTATATATAAAATTATATTAAAAATTAATCTCTTGATTTTTCACCCCGTTATTGAGGGTATACCAAACTAACCACTAATGTCAAATTTTACCAAACTAACCACTAATGTCAAATTTTACCAAACTAACCCCTTCAAGCAAATGCATCAAGAAGTAGATATGCAAACAAATAGACCAAAAATGATTAATGTACCTGGTAACTAAGTAACCTCAAAAGATTTGGCCATGGTCTGAAATACCATAGAAGAAATTAGTGTTAATTACACAAGCAATTCTCCATAGAAATTAATAATGACCTATTCAAACAGAACGCATTACAGTATATGAAATTATAAATGATAATTGAGAGACCATGATGCCATGATAGTAAAAGAAAGAAGAACATAACCTAACCCAATACACTAGAAACTATAAAACACAACTTGCAGAATGTGCAAAGTCAAAAGCAAAAGTAAAATTCTTCTAAGCCAACTGTTGATTGTAAAATCTACAATCTACAATTGCTCACACTTTATCAAAATATGAAAGTGTGTCTCAAACAGCTCAACTGACAAATGTATAAAGACATCCAAAATATTCATAATAATAGAATTTGATCTGAAATAGTCTCCTAATACACACGCTCTGAGACTATCAATTTCTATAAAATAGGAACGATTACAAACCTTTCTTTAGACATTTGGCATGGGTAATTTTGCATCAACTATGTACTTGGATTAATGAAACACACAATTTATTCATCAATTTACTTACTAGGATATAAATTCTATACAACTCCCAGTTGCTATCCACATTGAAGTAGAATATATTGTAATAATTTATAACCATGCTTTAACAAAATAGAACACTAAAAGAACCCTTCTATACTCAAATCTTTTATATTCTATTTATGGTAATGAAATCCTTTTTGTCCTCTTCTGACTACAATTACATTAAATTGTAGTAGTCTATAATGTGTTTTGTACCATAGTCTTATTAGATGTCTCATCTCAAGTACTTACATATCTACATGTTGCATGGTTAAAATTAATGCTTTGTTCTTTTTTTTTTTATTTACAATTTGAGTGCAGCCTTAGTTTCCTGTTTGAGATTCAATATTAGTGAACACATATACTTTTTAAAGGTACTACTCGTTGTATTGAATCTTAAATTGTCCAAGTGGGACAGTTTGGGAAGAAACTTTTTTTTTTTACTTGGCTAATGGTTATTCCTCAAACCTCATATTTTATACTTGATGAAATTTTGTTTTGTTACATTTCCTTTTGTTCTCTGGGTGCATACTTGATCATGGTAGATGTCACCATGTTTGAGTCGTGCACTTGGAGATCAAAGGGAAATGTTTCTGAAATTTCGTCAAGTATATGATGTGTGATTTTTGTGAATTCTATCAACTAAGTGTTGAAAAAGTGTCTTTTCGAATGAGATAGGGCCATACCATTTTAAAAGAGAGGTAAAGATTTTGAAAAGGATTGTATTAATGTGCTAAGATAAATTTTAGCAATCATGAGACCCGATTGAAGTTGGATGTTATGAAGAAATGATCATACTGGCTATGTAAGTGAAGAATTCAAGGATGAAGTTGATGATTTCATTAAAGTTGCTCAAGCAGACCCGACAATTACTGATGCATTAAATCGCATCCTTTGTCCATATGCTAGATGTAAGAATCGTGTTTGGAGGGAGTTTTTTGTGGGTAGAAGAACATCTGTATAAGTACGGATTTGTGGATGGTTATGTAAATTGGATCATTCGTGGTGAGGACAGATGGGGGGATAACGACTCAACATCCATTGTCCATGATGATGAAATGGAGCCTAGGAATCCATACGTGGATATGGTTTTGGATGTCGCGGGTGATAGATTAAATCCAGAAGCTCAAGATTTAGAAAAGGATCTAAATCTGTCAGCTTCGAAGTGTTATGACTTGCTAAGAGAGGCTGACGAACCTTTATGGGATGGTTGCCATAAGCATACGAAATTATCAACTATAACTCAACTTTTGAACTTGAAGTCGGAGTTTAACATAAGTGAGAGTTGTTATGATAGAATGGTTGTCATAATTAAGAACATGCTTCTAGAGCCTGAAAGGTTACCCGAAAACTTTTACAAATCTAAGAGAATGATTCGTGAGTTGAGATTAGGATATGAGAAGATTGATGCGTGTCCTAATCAGTGCATGTTGTATTACAAAGAATACAGTGACAAGAGCTTGTACTCAGTTTGCTTAGTATGTGGACACACACAATTTAAACTGAAGGCATGACGTTCATCGAATGAGAAGAATGTGTCGCACTCAGTCTTGCAATATTTTTTCATTATTCCTAGACTCTAACATTTGTTTATGTCCAAAAACACTGTACAATATATGAGTTTGACATACGGATGGAGTGCGTCAAGATTAATTAGTGATCACACATCCAGCTGATGTTGAGGCTTGGAAACAATTTGACACTACCCATTCAACATTTGCGCTAGAGGCTCAAAATGTTAGGCTTGACCTTTGTACAAATGGTTTTAATCCATTCAGCGATTCAGCTACACCATATTCATGTTGGCCTATTTTTGTCATACTGTACAATCTACCCCCAAGTATATGCATGAGAAGGGAATACATATTCCTCACTCTTGTGATTCCTGGACCAAAGTCACCAGGTAAAAGTTTAGATGTCTATCTTAGACCCCTAATGGACAATCTAAAAAAATTATGGAATGATGGAGTGCACTTTTATGATGCCTGGAAGAAGCAAAATTTCAATATGAAAACACTTTGTTGTGGACAATAAGTGACTTCCAGCTTATGGAATGTTGTCTGGTTGGAGCACTCATGGAAGACTTTCTTGTTCGCTTTGTATGAATCATAGTAAGTCATTTGTATTGAAGCACGATAGGAAATGTTGCTGGTTTGATTACCATCCCCAATTTATACCTTTTGATCATCCATTTCGTCATGATCAAAACTCTTTTAAGAGGTCAACAATAGAAAAATATAATCCACCGCAACGGTTGAGTGGGACATATGTCTTGAATAGAGTGAATCAACTTAAGGAAGTCATTTTCGGCTTGAAATCAGGTAAACAAAAACAAGATGGCTTTGGTATACACCATAACTGGGTGAAGAAGAGCATATTCTGGGAATTACCTTATTGGTTCACTAATCTAATACGACATAATATAGATGTTATGCATGTCGAGAAGAACGAGTTTGACAATATCTTCAACATTGTCATGGACATAAAGGGCAAGACAAAAGACAACACAAATGCAAGTGAAGATTTGAAGATAATTTGTAAACGTCCCACCTTGGAGCTGATAGTTGAGAATGACAAGTGTAAAAAACCAAAGGCGACATATGTCTTGGATGCCAATCAAAGGAGTATGGTGTGTGGGTGGATAAAACAATTGAAATTTCCTGATGGGTATGCATCGAATATCGCACGTTGCATCAATGTAGACGACGGGAAGATATATGGAATGAAAAGTCACGATTGTCATGTTTTTATGCAAAGGTTAATTCCTCTGGCATTTCGTGATATCTTGCCTAAACCTATATAAGAATCATTAACAGAACTCAACTTGTTTGTTAAAGAAGTTTGTGCAACCGAAATTTGTGCTTTCATCATGGAGAATGCAGAGCTTAGAATTATTGAAACAGTTTGCAAGTTAAAGAAAATTTTTCCTCCAATATTCTTTGACGTGATGGAACATCTAGTTGTGCATCTCCCCTATGAAGCTAAGGTTGGAGGACCAGTGCATTACAGGTGGTTGTACCCCTTTGAGAGGTGTATGTTATACTTAAAAAGAAAAATTCGAAATAAGGCGAGAGTTAAAGGATCTATATGTGAAGTATATATTTTAGAAGAAATTTCCAATTTTGCTTCCATGTATTTTGATCTCCACCTACAGACCAGGCACACTCAAGTTCCTCGGAATGACGACGGTGGGGAAAATACAATTGATGAACGATTTTCTGTTTTTAAACATCCATGTCATCCTATCGGGAGAGGTCGGAATAGATTCTTGATAGATGTGAAACTTTATATTACTGAGACATATGTGCTTATAAATTATGGAGAAGTAGAACCTTATATCCAGTAAGTCTACTCCCTAACTAATGAATTTGTTAATTTTTAACTATATTATGCTAAATATTAATTATTATATTGATTAGACAATTCGAGGATTCGTTAAGGGAAACATATCCCAATATCACTAATGATCAAATATTGGAAGGTCAAGATAAGGACTTCAATAGGTGGCTAAAACATCTAGTGAGTCCTTTTATCCATAATCACATCTATCATATTAAATTCAATGTTCATTATGCTAAATGTTACAACTATCTACCATCTATGTAATGATACAGGTTAATATAGGTCAAGTTGAGGATCAAATGATACGAGAGATAAGTTATGGTCCAATCAAGTTTGTGACTTTTTACTGTGGCTTAATAGTTAATGGGTATAGATTTCATACTAAGCAGTACAAACAAAATAAAACTACCATGAATAGTAGCATGTGTGTTAGAGGTAGCATATATGGTGAGAATAACTTTGACTATTATGGCATCGTTGAAGAGATATTGGAATTGTCATATATAGGAAATCAGAATAGAGTATTTCTTTTACAATGTCATTGGTTTGACCAGATTAATGGAGTCAATGTTGATGAGAGATATGAGTTAGTTGACATCAAGCATAAATCAAGACTTCACTCAAATGAGTCATTCGTCTTGGCTAAACAAGCACAACAAGTATACTATACAAGATACCCACAAAGCGGGAATAGAGCTAATGGTGAATGGTGGGCAGCTTGTAAGGTCAGAGCAAAACTCTTCGTGGCTGAGACATTGAACGATGAAGGTGATGAATTGAATGAGCTAGTTGCTACTGATTATTACTAACATGATGGATCCCTTGGAACACACAATATTGTCATAGATGATGAAGCAATTTCCTTGTTTGATGCACATGCCCAAATGGAAGAAGTGAACATACATGATATACATAATCCAATGGACATTCTGGTTGATGATGAGTTCATTGATGACAACGAAGATAATGAAATTAATGAATTCTCATATAAAGATGAGGAATCTTTTGCTTCAGACTCAAGTAGTTACAATTGAATCTTGTTCAATAAATTTCGTTAATGGTGTTTACACTGAAATATCATTATTATATTTTGAGGTTTTTATTAACATATAGTTTCTTAACTCGTCATGTTTCATTATGTTTCCTTATATAGATATTCATCATGGTAACTCGAGGTAGAGGCAATGGACGCGATCGTGGGAGAGGCCGTAATGTTCTACCCTAGCCTTCTCCATCTTATCATATTTCTCCAGCACTACAACCTTCTCAGCACTCCCCAAGTATACCTGTAGGATAATCTTTTTAATTATTGTTAACTCTTGGTTTATATAAATATAATATATATAATATTAATTTTTGTTTATCTATAATTATGTTAAGTGCAACTTCAACTATTGGCGCATTGACTAGTGTAGGCCTACCAGCATCTATCCCACTGACCACTGGAGGCCTATCAGCTTCTGTCTCACCCCTTACTGACCCATCCATTTCTATTCCACCCCTTGTTGACCCACCAACTAGCACCCTGAATGTAGTACCTTCAAGTGGAGAATCTCATATAGAAACTGATAGCAGAGAACTTATATATTTGGCACATGTCCCTGAACCGTAGGTAATAGTGATTATCATCTTTTATTACATTTATTTACTTTTATATTACTAACATTAACTTTTTGTACTTACAAGAGAAGGTTTCTCCCATCAAGAGTGACCCAAGACATTATGTACAATATCATGACAAGGATGCCTATTCCGACTAGTACATGGAGAGATTATCCTCCTGAAATGAAAGAAATACTATTTAAGGATTTTATGGTAAGTAATTGTGTTTCTAGAATTATATATTATATATTCATTGAAAAATAAATATACTTACATAACATTTGTGTAGGATAAGCATCGGTTCACATCCGATTCTAATCACGACATGGCTAGAGTTGTCTGGGAACGGACTTGCATGGACCGTTTTTCAGACCATTTGAATAGAGTGCGGGATAAGGCCTTTGAGAAGGCAAATTCAACTAATTTGGCTGATGTTAAGGGCCATGGGCCCAGAGGACTTAGGACAGAAGTGTGGGATGGGCTGGTGAACATTTGGCTGACAGAAAAATGGATGTGGAAATCTAAAACTGCTAGAAGGAATAGGGCAGCTATGCCTGATGCCTTGAAGCATACAGGAGGGTCGATTTCCTTTGGTCAACATAAGCACAAGATGATAATATAAAAATCATTTAAAGTTGAGTTGTGAATATAAACTTGTTAGAATATCAAAAAGAATTTTTATTTATCTATTATCTAAGAAATAAGGGATTGCATGTGTGTATTTTGAAGCTATTTGTGGGTTTTAGATGTCTCATATTTCTTCTTAAACTCCCTAAAGGAGATATAGCCAAACTCTAAGTCAGAGACCACATTTTACATATAAAACCACCTATTGGAGGATGCTTGTGATAGGTAAATTCTAAAATTGAGGTTGATTCATAATGTTGCCCCTTATTTATTTGATTGTGTCTCATGACAAAGCATGCACCATATGAGAGGATCATGCCATGGCCGAATAAGGGAGATCATCTTGACATGAAATAGAATAGCGTGGGTAAAATGAATACAGTCCTCGATTAGTGAAAATTTCATGTTTTATCATGGAAGCTCTTTACTAACGTATTGATTATGTGTATACCTATATATGTATCTATTGAATGGATTGTGTAATTGAAATGGTTGCATGTTTCTCGGCTGAAGTAAATAGTGGTTTAGAATTTCTGTGTTGATGTTATTGAGCACTCTTTAGTTCATGAAAATCTCCTTTTTCCTTAACTCAAATGCACAAGACTCTCTCATCTTTATGAGATTTTGGAGAGAGTAAAACGTACTAGCCTTACAACCTGTTAGAGAGTGATGATATACATAATCCACGCTAGCAGTACAACAGTCAAGACTAGGACTAGGAGAGAACTCATTAAGGAAATTGCAAATATAAAAGTAATTAATCTTTTGTGTAGTGTGTAGCTATTTATTCATGGAGGATAATTTCTTACTTTTTGTAATTACTTGAGTTATTTGCCTATCTTGAGTATGACATAAAGACATTGGTATTTTAGAGGGTTAGTCTAATTACTTTTGATATGTGTTTATTATATATTCTTCCATATGTGATTACAGGAGGCAAAGTTAAAGCATCCAGTTTCTTACAGAGATCTCTATGCCAAAGTTCATAAGAAGAAAGATGGAAGCTATGTCTCTGAGCGCTCAAGGAACTTCATTGTAGGTGTCTTTATAATTTAAGTCATTTATATTTGTTAAGTTATTGATGTTTTTGCTAATATTTTTCTTGTTTTGTTATTTTAGGAGTCATATGACACCACGATATTAGAAAAATATGGAGAAAACTCTTCCACTCATCCTATGATTGACCTACAAGTATGGTTGGATGCGGCGGGTCCCAACAAGAAGGGACTAGTGCATGGCATAAGTAACAACCTACACATTGACATTAATAATAACACCATGCATGCTTCATCCTCAGAGGTTGCAGGTCCTTCTCGCTCTACACCTTTGACATAGGACATAACTGAAGCCATAAATACAGCTGTAAATACAGTCGTAAGTACAGTAGTGGCAACAACGATGGCTTCCTTTGTCCAGACTCAACTAGTCCCTATGTTTGTGCCCTTTCTATCTACGATCCAATCAGCATATGTTGCTCCACAAGCACCATTGCAAGGTGAAGCAACTAGGGAGGGTTGAGAGGATGATGATTACGAAGACGAAGACAAAGCAAACTTAGATTGATTGCATGTTCTTTTTATTCTTGTTTTGTAGGACATTGTATGAAATGTTGAACTTACATAACTTATAACTTTGAATCATTAGTAGATTTATTTTGGATTATTTGTATTTTGTTGCTTTTCATTATTTGCTGGATTTCTATCTTGATTGAAAAGATTTACAGGTATATTGGATATTAAAAACTAAATCTTTTATATTTAAATTGGCAAAAAAAAAACTAATTTGCGAGCGATTAGCGACGGAATAACGAGAAAATCATATAACGTAATTAGCGAGGGAAATCAGCAAGGGATTAGCGAGAGAATATCGAGGGAAGTCAACGAGGGATTAGCAAGGGAATAGTGAGGGAAGTCAGCGAGGGATTAGCAAGGGAATAGCGAGGGATTTTGATTGTAATAGATCCAAAATTAGTACGTATTTTCTTTATATAGCAACGGAATAGCGAGGAAATTTCCTTCCCAAATTAGGGAGGGAATACAATCGCTAATTGATTTAAGTTTTATGAGGGATTAACGAGGGAAATTTATGTGGTTAGCGAGGGAATACGTTCGCTCGCTAATTAGCGACCAAAAAAATCGACAGACTTTTCCCTCGCTAATCCCTCACAAAATATTTTTGCGATGTGTGGGAAATTCCAATTTTACATTCCTCACATGAAATGGTTGTTTTGGAGCATTATGAGAAGCTGCATTTGAGCTCAAACCATCATAGGTTGGACTTGAAAAGGACCTGTGCTTAGAGAAATTCTCCAAAGTAGCTTCTAGTTTCTCAACTCTGGAAGTGGTTCGTTCATCTCGTTTCACTAATTCTTCAATCCTGCACTTCAGATCTTTCACATCAGCTGCCAATTCCTTCATCTAGTGTTGTCCGCCATGATGACAACGAAAGCACCAATGAAACAGTAGCAGAGAGGAATTAAGAATATATTCAAAAAATTCAACACACTAATAATTAACTGAATAGTACTCTTTGTAATTGTATTATTTAATAAGATCTCTCTCAAGAGAATTAAGTTTGCTATCAAAAAGATAGTAATTACAGAGAAGAAAGAAAGAAGGAACACAACGAAGGAAAAAACAGAAATCAAAAAGAGAGAGGGAGAGAGAAATAGAGAGAGAGAAAGAAAGAATGAGCACTCAGCTTTAACAAACTTCACACCTCCCACTCACTCCCTATTTGCTCTAATTGAAGTCCTTGAGCTGTGAATTTACCATCCTAGTCCTTGTACTCCTCCTCGATCCTTGATCATGTTTATCATCTGCCACGTTCCTCACATTCTTAGCTCATTTCTAATCTAGTTGTTTGTCCACTTAGCTTGCTAAGGCTGAGTTGATTTCCTCTTCATCAATGTCATGCATGATCTATCTTGACTCTGTCACAAGATGCTAAGAAAGTTTATAAAGTGAGCGAAATTTCCTAAAATGAGAACATCCTAAGTTTATGAGTGTCCAACGAGTTTGGTTGACCCATGAACTTATAGGTTTTAACTCAATTCAACCTATAAAATGTGGGTTAGGTTGGATTTGCGGGTTGGGTCTAGTTAAAAAATGTTTCAACTCACAGTGTGTGGCTCGGGTAGTGAGTTAGAACACTTCCAACTCAACCCAACCCACTTTTTTTTTAAAAGGTGTGCATTTTATTTGAAAAATGTCTTTAAGGTTTGTAAATATCCTCTCTGATATAGCTAAGAACAGCGTTAGACTATGTAAATACGCTATCAAATAGAGGCCAAAGTGGGAAGAGAAAAATGCATCAAAATGCTATTTATCTACTCTCTCTCCACTGGCCCCAGCACAACTAGCAGATCTCTCTTCTCTGTAACTACTCTCTGCAACTAGTTCTCTGCAGTGCAGCCATTCTCCCAAGCTCCTAGCGTTTGCGCCTTGAGTCTGTGACATTGCTTCTTCTCCCACCCGATCTCCGAGTCCCAGTGATTGCGTTGTTGTTGTGAGTCCGTGACCATTGCTTCTTTTCCCACTCGATTTCCCAGTCGTTCTCTGTAACTAGTCATGCCACCACACAGCCGCACGTCCCTCTTCCCTCTTGTGGCATTTTCAGTTTTTTGCACTACGCAGCCCCAGTAGGTAAGCTTTTTTCTTCTGCTTTTTTCATGTAAATCTGGAACATAAGAGGGAGTGCAACTAGGTACAGTGTAGTTGCACCATATGGGCAAGGAAGCTACAGGGAACAGAGCGGGCAGCAGAACTATGAGTGCAAGCAGAGTGGGCAGGTGATGAATGTAGTATTGTTGGAGAAGAAGAAGAGCAAGCTTGGAGGGTTGGGGGCTAGATTGGCTATCGGCGCCATAGCAGGTGAGCTTGGTGCATTCGCATTAGGTGAAGGCATTAACTTTCTGGAGGACAGGATTATTGGCCGTGAAGGCATTTTGCACCCTTTCCCCTTTGTGTTGCCAATGTTCCAGTTGGATTTCCTGAGTTTTATTCAAATGTGGAATAGTTTTTTTTTTTAAAAAAAAATCAAGTTTATATATCAATACTAGAAAGGAAAATAGAACAACGCTAATGAAATTTGCATATTTGATTCCATCTAATTTCTCTTTCATGATAAGTATATTTATAAATATTAACTAATGTTTTATTATATTGTTGGGTTGATATTTATTTACTTATTGATGACAGAAAATGACTGATGAATGACAATTAAATCTTGATCATTCACTAACTGGAGAAAAGTGAATTGAAAGTACTCATACATCCCCAAGTTGTGTACAACCTTCCCAACATGTTGAACGTTTAGTTACTGAACAAGAAGGATGATCATTTGTTGGTAAAGGGTATTCATGCTTTCGAAAAAACCTTCAAGATCAAGTTCACATGTGTGAGAACATTTTACCAAAAAAGATAATGGTTAAAAAGCTGAATGTAATTAATATGGGAAAATATATGTATGTAGTTCTAGAAATCATGACAACTAATTTGTCTAGGCACAACTAATTTGTCTAGGCACTTGTCAATGTATAAGAAAAGTCCTAATATACATGTTGGCAAGAGGCAAAAAAATCTTGAATTTCTAAAGAAATGTGAAGAAGAAAATGATGGTAATGCAAAACTCAAGGTGTTATCTTTTAATCAAGAAAAGTGTAAGATTGCACTTGCTAAACTGATTACCATTGATGAGCTTCTATTTAAATTTGTTGAAATTGAAGGTTTTAAAAGTTTTGCTCAAGTTATGTAACATTAATTCCAAGTTTCTTCTAGACAAACTATTGGTAGAGATGTTATGTAATTATATGTGTTTGAGATTAATTTATTATTTGAGTTATGACTAATTTTAGATAATTTATTCCTGACTTAGTAAAATTTGTTAGATATTAATTTATTATACACTTATTAATTTATGATATTTAATTTATTTAAGTTTGAAACATGATATTAATTTATTAGATTTTGTATTTTAATTTTTTTTTAAATGTTTTTTTTAAAAAATGTCATATCTACGAGTTTAATTCAACCTAAAATATTCTTGAATGAGTTAAATTAAATTGAATTAAATAAAAAAATCTCTTCAACTTAATCTAACTTAATCTGCTATTCTGATGAACAAATCAAATTTAAAAATACTGTTAAACTAATCTAACTCAACCGACGGACATCCCTGCCTAAAAAAAAAAGTTGTTTCAACGTAGCCGTTAAAAAAAAAAAAAGTTGTTTCAACGCAAGATACTTTTATAAAACAGAAATGTCAAAAAAGGCAGCTCACATGTCAAAACAGAACAAACAAAAATGGACCTGCAAAACTCAAGTCTCTTTATGAACAGAATATAAATAGCTTCCATGATTCTTCAACGAGACTACTGATTCTTTATTTCAGACTTTCATTCACATTTTAAAATTTTCTGTCTAGGACGATGTCTCCACTATTCCTTCCCAAAGATCCAAAGTATTAATTTTTTTTATAAACCCAAAGTATTAATTTTTTTTATAAACCCAAAGTATTAGTTCTATTATGTGTGTTTCTAAAAATTTTATAGGAAAAAGGAGACAGGACTGATGTTAGAAATAAACCATAGATTAAACCGGTAAAGAAAGAAATTAACGGTTTTGAAGATTAGTCAGAGTTGAAATGGGGTTAAATTGGTTTCATATATATATATAGAGAGGGGGAATCGACTTACATCAGTGTAAATTTTTTTTGATTTATATTCATTTTTAACTGTTAGATCTATTTTCATCTAATAGTTGAGATTATTTCATTAAAAATAACTATTAGATGAAAGTAGATCTAACGGTTAAAAATGAATGTAAGTCAAAAAAAACTTACACTGATATAAGTTAATTTTCCCTCATATATATATATATATATATATATATATATATATATATATATATATATAAAAGTTTTTTTCTCAATGAGAGGAGTGTTTATTGTAAGAGGTGAGAGGAGTACATATTGACCATTGAATCTTACATAAATGATCAAGATTAGAATATAAATACATATGACTTTTTTAAGTGGTCACATGACATTTAAGTAACTTTTAATCTTGATCATCCATATATAGTTGTATGGTCAAGATTCACTTATCTCACCATCTCACAATAAACACTCCTCTCACTATATATGGATGATCAAGATTAAAAGTTACTTAAATGTCATGTGACCACTTAAAAAAGTCACATGTATTTATATTCTAATATTGACCATTCATGTAAGATCCAATGGTCAAGATTTACTCTTCTCACCCTCTCATAATAAACACTTTTCTCATCTAATACACTTCTTATATATAATAAAAATATAATATGCATATATTAATTGTATAAATAATATAAAAAATATTAAATTATATTTCTAACATAAATCAATTCGATTTATCATGTTAAAAGTATTACAATAGTACTAACATGATTTTCTAATTTATACTAATCTTGCATCAGATAAGTAAAAAGATAAAAAGTAAAACATCTCATTATAAATTAAAAATAAACTCTTATTATATTATAAACTTTTATTAGACAAACTAAGAGAAAAAATATTGAGTTTTAAATTTTAGTTATAAATTAAGAACTAAATAATTAATGTTTTGAAGAAATTTAAAATATTTTTTGTTAAAAAATTGGATTTAGAAAAAAAAAAACCCAACTCAAATGGGTTGACAGGTTCAAAGCTAATTTTTGACTTTTGAAAATTCAATTTTTATAGATTGATTAAAGAATTGGTTCTCAATTTTTCTAATCTGACCCGTCAATCCAGGTTAATTCTAAAAACTATAAATAGGACTCATAGAGAGCACATTATTTGCAATTAATTATATATTATGTGAACTAATATGTATTAATTTGAGTAAAATAAATTTAAATCATTTAAATATATAATCTTAAATTTAATCTCAATATATATATATATATATATATATATATATATATATACTATTAAAAATTTTATTTAAACACCCAACAATACTTTCACATATTAGTCTCTACTTACCATACGAGAATACCCTCCAAAATATTATGTGAATGGTTTTGTTTGACCCCACACCTTAACAAAAGCATGCTAGATTTGTTCCCAATGTTTACTTTTCCTTTTTACTTTCTTTTTCAGGTGGGAAATTATTGAAAGAAACCATGGAGACATGGAATTAGGTCTACTCATTAATTTGTATCGGTCTTCCATTTCTCTCCTATTCTCAACTCTGTTTTTTACTTTTTGTATTTTTTTAAAGTGGTAGGACTTTTATCTTGTGATGAGAGTCCTTAATATCCGAAAAATATTAGTAATACAATTTTTTTTAAAAGGAGAGTTGTATATATTATTGGCATTATTTTTAAAAATATGTGATTTAATAAAAAAAAATAATAAAAAAATATATATGATGAATAGTATTGATAGGAGTGTAAAAAGTAATGTGAAAAAAAATAAATAAGAATATTATTATTGTTAATATCCCTCTATTTTTTTACATTTATTTTTAATAATTTGTTCAAAATTATTAGATTTTAGTTATTTTATTTTTTTTAATTCATATTTACTTTAAAAAGAGACAAATCTGAGTTATTTCTTCTTTTTTGTTTTCATGTTTGTCTTTTTTGAATTTTTTTTTGTTTGAGTGGTTTCTATGAATTCATTTGTATTTCCTTTTACTTCTATGATCTTATAAGTAAAAAAGATATTCAAATCTAAGAAGGAATGAGAAACAATCTTCAAACTATAACATTATTCATGTTGGTCTATATTGAAAAATATATTTAGTCATCAATAATTTTAGGACGAGGAGTATAACATTCTTCTATATTTTATTTTAGAATTTAGATTATATTTATTTCTCTTTGACTAAAATTGATATTTCTTGTTTAATTTATAACTATATTTGAATTTTTATTAATATAATAATTCATCTTCTTTGTTAAAAATGTAATTAATAATAATTTTTATGTGTCAATAATAACAATTTTAAATTAATAATAATTATTGATTTCAGTTCAAAAAAGACAATTATTGGTTTGATTATAAAATTGCATTGAGTGGACACTTTGAAAATGCTCAAATTAACTAAAAAACATGGCATTTTAGCCTGCACTTCATCCGAATGCTTGCAGAATAATATTTATAACTTATTTTTAAAATTATATTTTTAATTTTTTTAATAACAAATGGACATAGTCTAACTCTTGTTGGTCAGATGAGATACCAAATTACTCATTACAACGATAAATAGAAAATGCATGATATTACCTCACTTTTGAATACTAATACGATGTCTATTTACAGAGGCGGAATCAAGGGGAACATGTATGAGACATGCCTTCCCAACTTTGTTAAAACTCATATTAAATCAGGTGCTGGTTTATTAAAATATATTTTGTTTCAGTATGTCAATAAATTCTAAGAGATGTTGGGTTTCTCAGCTATGGAGATTGTGGAGGCTCAAGGTTATTTTGGAGGAATTTAGGCTCTATGTATTGATAGAAATTTTGCGATTCAGTCTTACATACTTTTCAACAATGTATTACTCTTGAGATATCCAATAACAATAAGAAGTGGGTGTGTAATGCAATTTATACAAACCCAATTTTGTTTTTGAGAGTTACTTTTTAAGATCATTTAGTTACTCTTCGCAAGTCAATTAACTTGTTATAAGATTTGATCAGAGATTTCAATTAGATCATTTTTTCTTCTAAAGATCGAGATGGAACTTTCTACTATGCTAGAGTGGCTGTATTCTCTCAAGTTCTTCATGATCGTGATTTATTAAAATTAGACTGTACGGGAAGCAAATATACTTGATTTAAAAAGGTATTGAGTAGACATAATATCTTCAAAAGACTTGATTAAGCATCTTAAATTAGATAATTTTCCCGACTCCCCTAAGATTAAATTTCTGTCTCCGCCTGTGTCTATATACTTGGTTCGTATTGTCCTCTTCGAAAGGCTGATGACAATGAATTTTTTATAAGAAAAATTCATCAAGATAGAAGCTGGCGAAAATGACTCTGTTTATGTAGCAATGAAATGCTTGACTAAATCAGAGCACAATAGGATATATATGCTTCATTCACACACTGAAAAAAAAAAAAAAAGCCCTTCTTTTCTTTATTAATATTGCACGGCCATCTTCGTTCGTTTATCCCTTGAAAAAGTAAGATTGCCTTTGATTTTATGGATTATTATAAGAGATTAGCGAATAAAAATTGTGTTAGCGGAGTATGCTCATAAGTTGGAGAACAAATGGGTGGCCAACAAACAGGCAACTTGACATGCTCTCGAAAAACTAGATAGGCAATATCCAAGGTTCATAATTTGCAAGAACAATGCCATGTGAAATGCAAAATTATTGCCTATATTATTGTATATGTTCATTTTATATGCATTATATTTGGTAGATATATAATGCTTTCAATTATTAGGCTCCGCTTACCATTATTCTCTTTGGAGGAGAAGAACAACTTGGAAAGTATTAGTGCTCTTAATAAACTCGAGCAATTGGGAATTTGCCATTATCACTTAAATAAAAAAGCATTGCAAAGTATTGGTCGAAAAAGAGCACGAGGGACGGCATAACTTGCTTATGCAAGCTAGCGCTGCTCATCTCTAACGTGACATAAGTGATTAAATTTAATGGTACACCTGATGATACTGAAATTTTTCAATATCAATAAGTAATTTATTGTGTTTAAAAGTTTAAATTTTGTACCAAAAAAAGTTAAAATCAATTGTAAAAGTTCAATAATATATTTGGAATGTCTAAGTCTAATAAACTTAGATAAACTCAGTTGACCTCGCTCTACTAGTTCTTTTTAAACACAGCTTATAGTAGAAATTAAACATATTCATTTTTATCTATTTTAATTTAATATTTTAAAAATTTGAATCAAAGATTGAATAATCAAAATTTTTTAGTCATATTTTGATTAATTTAATCAATTAAATTTATAATTAAATCATAATTAAATAAAAAATACTTGAATAAAAAAATATGGTCAATTTATAATGTAACAGATTCTATCTAATTTAAAAAATATGACTTTAACCTTCATCACCGTTGTCTCTATGAGACTGATTAATCATAATTTCTTTGTAAAAACACTATCGCATCTCCAACAAGTAGACCATCGAAAAACTAAAGCTGGCGATAAAGGATGGAATAATTTTTAAATAGTAAATTTCTATTAAGAAGCAAGAGAAAGTTGATTTATTCAAAATATTGTTGGAAAAAATATGATTTCTGAAAAATCTTCATGAAAATAAAACTTTTATTAAATAAAAAATTAAACCTCATTTTCAATTTTTCATAAATATGTGAGCTTGTTTTAATTGTTGACTGACACCTGCGCAATAGGTGTCATTTTCCTTATTTTTACTAGGCCAAAGTAACGTTCTTTTTTGGTAGAAGGTATACCATTTGTATGTTTTTACATTTTAGTAAATAATAATAATAATTTGTGACAAGAAAGAAAAAAATAAAAAAGCAAATTATATTTGCATTATTAATTGGCAACGTCACGTGGGCCCCATCCAAAATAATAATTGCATGAAAGAGGACAACTAGCCTAACGCCGTTACCTTAGCTAAGCTGGTGCTACCTCCCGAACCAAAAAAGGGCGATATTTGAAATGAAATGACGTGGTTGGGGAATGAAAAATCAGCGGCCCCGAAGTAAAGAGTAACAGTCGCCGTTAGGATAACAATGGCCTCCCACGGCCCCACATCACCACCCTGAAACGAACAAAGACCTAGTCTGATCAGCCAACACCTACACCTGTCCATGCCATTGTTGAGTCAGACGAGGTGGCCTCTCTCTCTCTCCTCTGTCATTAAATTCTCTCTCTTCTCTTTCTTTCTGTATTGTCAGTCTGTCTATCGTGACGCGTCATTTTGCCAAGGTCGGTGCAAACCCAAACCCCACTTTTGTCTCCTTCCTCTTTCTTCTATATATGAAGTATGAATTCCCCCTCCAACTTGTCCATTCCTAAACCCAGGTTCACCTAAACAGCCACCACAACACAAAAGGGGATTTCATTTTTCTGACACAAGCGAGCAACCACCTCCTTTCTTTTCATGCTGTTGTGAGGAGGAAGAAGAAGAAGAAAAGAAGAAATCATTTTAAGGCCAGTCCACGCGCACGCCCATACCTACTTTCCATTTTTGGTTGGTTTCCACTAGGGTTTTTTTTTTTTTTGGCTGTTTCAATTTTGAGGATTACCCACACTCTCCATGGGCACCGAGATTTTGCGGCCCCAGGACTGTTTGATACAACGATTCAGAGTTCCTTCGGCGGCCTTTTCCCGGCGGAGGAGTTACGCCAACTACTCTAATTATTATTACACTAATCATGCCGCGCCTTCAAGGCCTTTCCGGAAGCCCACTGCCCGACCCGATCAGAGAAAACGGGTCGTCGTTGGTTCGAGCCAGCTGGAGGCGGCGTCGGTCTTGAAGAGATCGAGCGCCGATGATTCCAGGATGGCGAAGAGCAGCGGTTCGACGATGGAGAAGGTCACGATTCTCCGGAGGGGCCAGTCGCTCGATTCGTCGTCGGTGGTGGCCGTGAAGAGCGACGTGTACGCCGGATCGGCGTTCGCGGTGTCTCCGTCGCCGAGCGCGCTTCCTCTGCCATCTTTTCAGACGAAGAAGCAGGCTTTGCCGGCGTTTGATGACTCTGCTACGCGAGATCTAAGGCGTCTGCTCCGGCTCGAATGACACCAAGGCGGGTTGCAGTTCTGGGTTTCGGTCGAATGATTATCCATCTCCCAGTCTCTCTTTCTCTTTCCTCTTTATTATCTAGAATCTTCTTCTCCTCCTTCTCTTGTCTCCGTTACCGTTACGCCCCTCCCGGTTTCAAGTCCTGACCCGACCGTGATTTTTTTAAACGGAAGGGTGGATCTGAACTTGGGGGAAGAAGTTGGGGCGAAATGTTTGAAAAGTTTGGAGTAGTGTATGAGCCATGTGATGTAACATCTTGTGGGTTTGTTTTTTACAAGTTTAGGATAAAAATTAGGTTGTAATCTCAGTTTAGAAAGAAAAAAAAAAGGAGGAAGAAACAAAAGTAAAGAAGGGAGGAAGTATGGGGTTGTTTTGTAAAATCCGGAAAGTAAAATGTTTGGGTGTTGGTTGTGAAGGTTTCTGCTCTTGATGTGAATTTGCTAGCTCCTTGTACCCTTTTTGTAAAGTAAATGATCAAATTTAGGGAGATTTGAGCAGATTTCGTAAAATTCTCTATTTTAAAAAATTTCAGTTGATTTAGGATTACTGTCTGCTTTATCTGAGTTTTGATTGGTGATTTTATTGTTAATTGTTAATTTGGTTATGAAACAGAATTATAATAAATTATTAAAGTGTTTAATTTAGAACCGGATCAGAAAAATTGAAAGAAGTACAGATATGAAATATATCCTAATCGGTTTGAGTTTCAGGTTGGTAGTGTAACCAAACGAAAGCAAGTCACGTCTGTTTGGCGGAGGATTAGAAATAACTAGGAATGAAAACTACTTGAGATGGTGTATGATTGTATGTGATTCGATTATATTTTGTAATTTTGATTTTAAATGAACTTATAAATCATCCCTATTTTATAAATAAAAGTACTCATTCATTCTTGAGAATGAGATACTTTTTTATTATACTTTTTTTTTCTTTGAGAGAAATAATTTTTCATCATATTTTTTCTTATACTATGTATCTTTTACTTTACTTTAATTATTTTTTTATGATAAATTTCTTTATGTTCATTCTAACTTATTTTATTTCTTCTATATATCAATTATTAAATAAATCTATTTAATCAATTTTTAAATTTATTTAATTAATTTTTATTTTTAAATTTGTTTAATCAAATCTATACAAATAAAAAAATTTAATAAAATATAATTTAAAAACTTTAAAACTTATATAAATTAAAAACCGCTCAATGCAAGGTACTTGCTAATTTAACTTTATTGAAAAGTAAATTTAGAATGAATAGATCAAGTTGACTCATTTGATCAAATTTTTTATGATAATAATATGATTTGAATTTAAATTTAGAAATTTTTATTAATAAATAATATGTAATTTTATTATAAGTTTTTATTGAAATTAGTGATATGTTCTCTTTAAAATGAGAAAAGTTTCTTCTCACTCTAAATTTTTTTGCACCAACAAAAAAGAATGAATTGATTAATGTTGTTAGTAATTTTTCCCAACCGTAAACTTTTTTTCCGCCCCTAAAAACAAGAATGAATTGATTAATGTTTTTTTGGTCTTTGACCAAAATATCACTATAAGTATTGTAATGAAATTAATCTCAAAACCGAAGATGGTAATTAAATAAAGGCTTCCAGAAGTGAATTCGTCAATGTTTAAATTTTAAAAAGTAATTTTATGTCCCCAAAAAATAAAGTAATTTTAGTATAATAAATATTGTTTGATCAGTGTTAATAAAAATTACTTTAAAATAATTTAATTATAAAAAAGGGCACAATTTTTTAAACGATCTTTTAACATGACAGGTAAATTATTCTTCTCTAATAACTAAACTAATTAATTTCATTAACTCTTAAACATAATAGTCTTGATTATTTTAACAACGGTGCCTTAGTAACACCGAAGACATCATGCAGTAGCAGTACTGTCTTCGTGACTGTCCCAGCGCTAGGAAAATCTGGGACTTGTTTGGCTACGCTACTTGTCTTCAAGGACACTACAGCATAATCATCTCATCTCTGTGGTGGGTGTGGCGAGCTAGAAATATGGAGTGCATTGCAAAGGAAGTGGCAGCTGTTGAATATCTAGTAAACTGTTTAAGAAGCTAGTAGCTAGAAAAATACTCTCATTTTTCATTGATCATTAATGAGCCTCTTATATAGGCTTTATTGGAATACAACAATTAATATAAAAGCCAACAATTAACTGTAACTGAATTCGTTATTGACTAATTCACAGTTTAACAAATCAACAAAAATAGAAACTAACTTTAACGTATCCTCTCTTAAACTAGATTTTCAACAAGTAATTCAGTTTAATCAAACAACTTTATCATCTTCAATCTGCTTCTGAGGCTAGAGAAGGATTCCAACTTCAAAGGCTTTGTCATAATATAAGAGAGCTGCTCTTGGGAACTACAATGAACCAATTCGATAACTTCATCTTTGCTGAGGTCTCTGAGAAAATGAAATCTCACATCAATGTGTTTGCTCCTACCATGTAGCACAGGGTTTTTGGACAGTTTAATGGCTGAACTGTTATCATAATATATAGTTGTAGGTTTCAGTTGAGGATGGCCAAGCTGTTCCAAAATTCTCCTTAGCCAAACACCTTGACATGCACATGAAGCTGCTGCTATAAACTCAGCTTCTGTGGTTGACAAAGTCACCACTGGTTGCTTCTTAGAAGACCAGGACACTGCACCTGATCGAAGCACAAAGACATATCTTGAAGTACTTTTCTTGTCATTTACATCTCCTGCATAGTCACTATCCGAGTAAGCTATCAGAGAACCTTCTTTTCCTCTTCTGTACATGATCCTAAATTCAGTTATACCTCTCAAATACTTGAAAATCCTCTTCACTGCAACTAGATGCATTTCTGTAGGTTTCTCCATATATCTGCTGACCAAGCGTACTGCAAACATCAAGTCTGGTCTGGTTATAGTGAGGTACATCAAACTTCCTACCATGTGCTTGTAGAGGGATGCATCTACTGCCTTCCCATCTTCATTCTTTGAAAGTTTGCATCCTGGTACTATAGGATTTGTCACAGAGTTACTTTTCTCCATGCCAAATCGTTCCAGCACCTCTCTAGCATATTTCTTTTGACAGATGAAAATCCCCTTTGCATTTTGAGTTACTTCTATGCCTAGGAAATACTTCATCTTGCCAAGATCTGTCATATCAAACTCCTCCTTCATTGACTGCTTGAATTCAACAAACATCTCTTCATCATTCCCAATAAAAATCAAATCATCTACATATAGACTCACAATTAGCAACTTGCCTTCCTTTCCTGTCTTAACAAACAAGGTGTGTTCATAAGAACACTTGACAAATCCCTGTTTGCTAAAGTAGGATTCAATCTTGCTGTACCATGCCCGAGGGGCTTGCTTGAGGCCATATAGTGTCTTTTTCAACTTGTAAACCTTATCTTCTTCACCCCTTTTCTGGTATCCTAGAGGTTGATCAATATAGACAGTTTCACTCAGTTCTCCATGCAGAAATGCACTCTTCACATCAAGTTGGAACACATTCCAACCTTTGACTGCAGCAAGAGCTAGAATGGTTCTAATTATATCCCATCTAGCCACTGGTGCAAAGACTTCATTATAATCAATTTCATGTTACTGTATATAACCCTTTGCTACAAGCCTAGTTTTGTGCTTTTCAACCTTTCCATCTTCATTGCATTTAGTTTTGTAGATCCATTTCACTCCTATTGTCTTAGCTCCAAAAGGAAGATCAGCCAGTTCCCAAGTATTATTCCTCTCAATTGCTTCAATCTCAGCATCCATAGCTTTCCTCCAGACATTATGTTGCACTGCTTCCTCATAAGTACTTGGATCTTCTGCAGTGCTGAATATAGCAAAGTTGTGCAGCTCATCAGTTGTCACATAATCTTCTAGCCAAGCTGGTTATCTCCTAGTCCTCCCTTGAGCAGGATTTGGCAAATTTGCAGCTTGTGGATTCTGATCTTCTGATTTTGATTCTGCATCTTCATTATTAGTGTTCTGTGCAGCTTCAATCTCTGCATTTTTCCCTTCTGAACTTTCATTATCATCTTTACATTCTACTAGATTCTTTTTTTCTTCTATTTCTCCCTTGCTCCACTTCCATTTTTCTGTCTCATCAAATATCACATCCCTACTAATAATGATTTTCTTTGTAGTAGGATCATAGAGCTTATACGCCTTAGACTCCTCACTCACTCCCAAGTGCACACACTTGATACTTTTGTCATCTAATTTCTTCCTTTGAGCATCTGGAACATAAGCATAGGCAATACAACCAAAGACTCTAAAGTGTTTGACTGATGGCTTGATGCCACTCCATGCCTCCTCAAGTGTGACATTTTTCACAGCTAGAGTAGGATTTCTATTGAGCACATAAATTGTCCATTTCACAACTTCTGGCCAGAACTGTTTAGGAACTCCCTTTTCAGACAACATATTTCTTACTATATTCATGATAGTTCTATTTTTCCTCTCGGCTACACCATTTTGCTGTGGTGTGTATGTTGCAGTAAGTTGCCTTTTAATACCATTGCTGTTGCAGAAGCTGTTAAACTCACAGGAATTAAATTCTCCACCTCTGTCAGTTCTTAAACAACAAATAGAGTTTCCAGAGTCTTTTTCAACCATAATCTTGAACTTCTTAAAGATATCAAATGCAGCAGATTTTTCTGCCATGAAATAAACCCAAGATTTCCTACTATAGTCATCAATAAAGGTAATGAAATACTTGTTATTGTTGTTGGATTCTGGATTAATAGGTCCACAGATGTCAGAATGAATAAGTTCCAATCTTTGTGTGGCTCTCCAAGAACTCTCCTTTGGAATTGCTTCTCTGTGTTGCTTGCCAACCATACAGTCTGTACACACTTGGGAAGACTCCTTAAGTTTTGGTAGACTTCTAACCATCTCCTTCTATGCAAGAATTTTCAGTCCCTTGATACTGAGATGACCATATCTACAATGCCATAGATATGTACTTCCCTCACTCTCCATTTGCAAGCAAGAAGGGACAATCACTCGAGCAGCTATAGCAAACATTCTGTTTGCAAACATTTTGCTAGACATAATAAGACCTCTTTCATTGTGAAAGACCTTACACATGTCTTGCTTAAAAATTATAGTGAGATTCTTCTGCTGAAGTTGACCAATGTTGAGAAGATTGTTTTTCAACTCTGGGATGTAAAACACATCTGTAATTACCTGAGTCATCCCTTCAATTTTCAATTTGATACTGCCCTTCCCCTTAACTGCCATCCTCGAATTGTCACCTAGTTTTACTGATTCTTTGAATTTATCATCAAAATCAAAGAACCAATCTTTAAGTCCACACATGTGGTTGCTGCACCTTGAATCAAGAAACCACACTCTTTCTTGATCAACAGATTTTGTTTTTGTGAAGGACATAAGCAACATTTCTTCCTCATCATTAAACTCTGCATAGTTGGCATTCTCCTCCCAATTGGGACATTTATACTAGAAATGTCCCAATTTATGACATTTGAAGCATTCCACATGTTCTTTGTTAAAGAACTGTCTCTCTCGACCTCTTCCACCTCTACCACGACCCCTTCCTCTACCTCCTGTTCTCCCAGCATTAGTGATCTTTAGAGCCTGCTCCTCCTCTTTATGCCTTCTCATTCTTTGTTCATGAACCATGAGACTACTTTGAAGTTCATCAATAGTCATAGTAGTCACATTGTTGGATTCCTCGATTGAGCACACCACATAATCGAGCCTGGCAGTCATGGACCTTAGAATCTTTTCAACAATTGTAAACTGCTCCAGCTTTTCACCATGTGATTTCATCTTGTTCACAATGGCCAGGGTTCTTGCAAAATATTCATCTACAGATTCTCCTTCTTTCATTCCAAGAATTTCAAATTCCCTCATAAGAGCTTGTAATTGTGCTATTTTCACCTTTGTAGAACCCTGGTACTTCTGCTTCATGGAGTCCCAAATCTCCTTGGCAATATTCTTGTTCAATATTGTCTCCATAATACTTCTATCTATGGCTTGAAATAGATAGTTTTTCGCCTTTAAGTCCTTCAATTTGCTATCCTCCGCACTCTTCAGTTGTTCCTGGGTTGCACCTGCTGGTGCTGCTGTGATCCCAGTTTCCACCAAGCTCCAGTATTCCTTCGATCGAAGGAGGTTTTCCATTAACATTGCCTAATGATCATAATGATCATCGAACCTAGGAATCGCGGGTTGAACACAGTTTCCATCAGCCATTACTCTCTCAACTTATTTTCTTCTTTCTCACTCTATCAAGAAATTGAAATTTCTTGTATCAGGGCCCTTGTAGAGCTCTGATACCAACTGTTGGGTATCTAGTAAACTGTTTAGGAAGCTAGTAGCTAGAAAAATACTCTCACTTCTCATTGATCATTACTGAACCTTTTATATAGGCTTTATTGGAATACAACAGCTAATACAAAAGCCAATAACTAACTGTAACAGAATTAGTTATTGACTAATTCACAGCTTAACAAATCAACAAAAACAGAAACTAACTCTAACAGCAGCTCCCTTGGAAATCCAGGCCGTGCTGGGTTTGGTGTAGGCATGGCAAAATTACCAGGATCCGCGGGGATTACCCGCGACGGGGCGGGAGATGGGTACCTGTTTAATAAATGGGGGCGAGGGCGGAGATTATAGTACACCCCCCGCGGGTACTCGCAAACCCGTTTAGTATATATATTTTATTTAATATATATCATATATTATAATTCTTTTTTCTTTTTAACTTTGAGATGAGATGAAAATACGTATATTTTATTATTTTAAAATAATATTTTTATTAAATAAATCCATAATGATAAAATTTGTTGAAAAAATATATACTATTTATGTAATAGTTATTTATGTAAACTAATTATTATAAAATATAATTGGATTTAGTTTGTTATTTATAATAATATTTTATTTTTGTAAGAATCTTATATTGTTAAACAAAATTATAATATGTGATGTTAAAATTTATTTTATTTATGTTTGTTTTATAATTTTTAAAATTTTATTTTAAAATATCAAATACCCGCATATACCCGCGGATACCCGCAGATATTCCATCTACCCGCGGGAATTATAAATGAGTACCCGCGAAATAAACGGGGCGGGGGCGGGGGAAACACTATCCACCCCTGCCCCGCCCCATTGCCATCCCTAGTTTGGTGGTTTATTGAGGAGACATATATGATGGCTCTTGGATTGGATTGTTAGTTTTGCTGGTCAAATTGGTATATCAGACAATTTACATGCACATGCAGAATTACAGGCCATTTTACAGGGGCTCAAACAGGCTTGGATGGATAAGTGGAGCTCGGCAAAATACCCTCTATTCAGACTCAACTGATGCTTTAATTTGTTGCTACCTAAGGCGCTCACTTCCCCCCTTCCATCGTTATGCTGCTGCTATCATATCTGACATTCATGATTGGCTAGCAAGAGAATGGGCTGTCGATCTTCCCCATACTCTCCATATTAAAATTGCTAACCATGATGAAGAAATCAAAGAGGTAGAGTATGAACAAATGCAAGATGATGAACCCTAAAGCGCAGAGAACAATTTGGGAGAAGCCTCAATTTGAGTGCTCTCTGAATATTTGCATAAAACTGATAAACTCTACAACTGAGAATTACAAGCTATCTAACCACTATTTATACAAGCCAAAAGGCCAACTAACAAACTAACAAAAAACAAAAAAAAAAAAAAAATAACGAAAAGATGAGTGGCAAAGATAACTGAATAATAACTGAAAAACAGAATAAAAATAATATAACTAACACCCCCCCTCAAGCTGGATGGTGAATGTTGATCATGCCCAACTGTTCGTGGAGCTTCTGGAAGGGACCCGGATGCAATGCTTTTGTGAGAATATCTGCAGTTTGGTCTTGAGTAGAGATGGGCATAAGATGAAGCATACCAGCTTGAATTTTCTCTCTTACAGTGTGGCAATCCATCTCTATATGTTTGGTTCTCTCATGAAAAACTGGATTGGCTGCTATGTGGAGGGCAGATTGATTATCGCAGTAAAGAACTACTGGACCCGAGTGTGTGACTTGCAGATCATTCAATAAGAATATCAACCACTGAGCTTCACAAGTGGCCTGAGCTAATGCTCTATATTCAGCCTCAGCTGATGATCTTGAGACAAGAGACTGTTTCTTACTTTTCCAGGAAATTAAGGACTTGCCAAGATAAAAGCAAAAACCAGTTATGGATCTTCTGGTGTCTAGACAGGCTCCCCAATCAGAGTCAGAGAAGCCTCTCAAAGTGAGTGACTCATGGCAAGGAAAGAAAAGGCCTAATCCAGGAGACTGTTTGATATACCTGAGAATTCTCAAGGCTGCTTGGTGATGCAAGTCAGTGGGGGAGTCCAAGTATTGGCTGAGTTTGCTCACAGCATAACATATATCAGGTCTGCTATGTGTGAGGTAAAGTAGTCTCCCAAGTAATCTTCTATAAGGAGAAGAATCAAGAAGTTTGGAGCCTGATTCTCTGCTGAGTTTCATATTAGGATCCATGGGAGTAGAACACGGTTTAGAGGCAAGCATACCTGTGTCGGTCAACAAATCAAGAGCATATTTCCTCTGATAGAGTGTGATTCCAGTTTTAGATCTAGCTATCTCAAAACCGAGAAAAAATTTCAATTCACCCAAATCTTTGATGCTGAATTTCTGATGGAGTGTGTCTTTGATGTCAGAAATTTCAAGCATATCATTTCCTGTGAGCACTAGATCATCGACATATACAAGAATAACTGTGAAGCCTGTGGCAGAGGATTTAGTAAACAATGAATAATCAGCTTTAGATTGTCTATAACCAGAAGATATAAGAGTCTCAGTAAGTTTGGCATTCCACTGCCGGCTTGCTTGTTTCAAACCATAAAGTGACTTAGTCAATCTGCAAACTAAGTTGGAACTGGAATCAGGAATATGCAGACCAGGAGGCACACACATATAGACTTCTTCATGTAAGTCTCCATGAAGGAAAGTCGTATTCACATCCAGTTGGTGTAAATGCCAATTAAGGGAAGAAGCTAGAGCTAAAATGAGCCTAATTGTTGTCATTTTTACCACTGGACTGAAAGTCTCCATGTAATCTAGGCCAGCTGTTTGTGTGAATCCCTTAGCTACCAACCGAGCCTTGTGCCTTTCAATGGAGCCATCTGCTCTATGCTTAACCTTGAAAACCCATTTACATCCTATAGCTTTCTTAAATGGAGGCAAAGATGTGAGTTCCCAGGTTCTGTTATTCTTCAAAGCTTGTAATTCAGTAGCTATTGCCTCTTGCCAGCAAGCATACTGAATAGCTTCCTCATAAGTGCTTGGCTCACTGCTAGAAGAAATAGCCACTGAAAAACATTTATGTTTAGATGACAATCTATCAAAAGAGTCAGCTGCAGATATAGGATACCTGACTTTATTGGATGAGTTGGGAGCTGAGTTGTCAACTGGAACAGCTGAGAGAGTACATTGGTAATCCTTAAGATAGGCAGGTGGTTTTCTGATTCTTTGGGACTGTCTACAAGGAATTGGAGAAACTTGTGGTGGCGGTGGAAATGATGATGGTGGGGCATTAGACTCTGGTTGATGAATGGAAGTGTCTGGACAAGGTGGATTGGAAGAATGGATGTTGTGGGCTTCTGTGTGACTATTTTGGGAAGTGACAGGAATGAGTTGTATTGGCCAATCATCACATGTTTGTACAGCACTGGGAATATTATGAGTATGATTTTGAGTATTAGAAGAATTATGGTTCAGAAAAGGAAAAACCTGTTCATAAAATTGGACATTTCTAGACACAAATAGCTCTTTAGACTTTAAGTCAAAGAGTAAGTACCCCTTTATGCCAGGTCTGAATCCCAAATGAATGCATTTTCTAGCTCTGCTATCAAGTTTTAATCGATGATTAGTCAAAGTAGTAGCAAAGCATAAACAACCAAATGCTCTAAGTGAGCTCAAATCAGGAAGTTTTTGGTATAAAATTTGGAAAGGAGATTTATTGAACAAATAAAGACTTGGCAGCCTATTAATGAGATGAACGGCATGAGCTGCTGCATAAGTCCAGAAACTTTTAGACAATTGTGATTGAAAAAGAAGGGCTCTACTCATGGCAAGTATATGTTGGTGTTTTCTTTCTACTATGCCATTTTGTTGTGGAGTTTCCACACAAGAGGTTTGGTGAAGGATCCCTTTTGAGGCATAGAACTGACACAGTTTGAACTCAAGACCATTATCTGATCTAATAACTTTAACGTTGCTGTCAAACTGTGTTTCAACCATAGAAATGAAATCTTTAATGAGTTGTTGTGTTTCTGACTTTAATTTCATGAAAAACAGCCAAGTATGTCTACTTGCATCATCAACAATGGTGAGAAAGTATTTATGACCTAGCATAGAAGGGGTATAAATAGGTCCCCATATATCCATATGTAGTAAATCAAAGGGTTTTTCAGAAACAGAAACACTATTTGGAAAGGGCAATTTCTTTTGCTTTGATAGATGACATACATCACAAGGATTATTATCCCGTACACAGTCAATGAAAGGAAAAACTTTGTGTAACTCAACAAGTTTCTGATGTGAGGGATGACCTAATCTTATATGCCATTTATTACACTTGTAAGTGTGGAAATTATTTACAGAAGGAGGAATGAAAGAATTTATGAAAGAACTTGATGTCTTGGAATGGAAGATGTACAATCCAGCCTCCAACTCAGCTGTACCAATCCTCCTCAAAGTAGTTTTGTCCTGTATTTGACAAGCAATGTCATCAAAAACAAAATGACAATTCAGTGACTTTGACATTCTAGACACTGAAAGCAAATTGAAATTAAAAGTAGGTATATAGAGGACATCAGTTAAGTAGAATTCCTCAGAGAAGTAAACTGTTCCTGCTGTGCTTGCCATCACCTTAGAACCATCAGGTAATTTTACTGAAACAGGCTTAATTCTTTTGTGACAATGAAAAGAATCAATCGAATAGCACACATGATCTGTGGCTCCAGTATCTAAAATCCAGCATTTACTCTTTCTGCGAGGCATAATGGTACATATTGTACCTGATTTATTATTGACTGAGGTTGACACTATCTGATTGGCACTAACATCATGTCCTGAGGAGGAGGTTGATGCTCCTAAATTCTGAAGCATATTGAGAATGGCTTTGTGCTGTTTTGGTGTAAAACCATGAGTATTAGGCTGTCCCATAAGGGATTTGCTGGATTTGTTATCATTGAAATCTTGATCCTCATCTTCAATTTCCTCTTCAACCAAGAAGTTGTTTGTTGATTTCTGAAAATGAGGAGGGTATCCATGTTTCTTGAAGCATGTGTCTACCATGTGACCATTTTTGTGGCAGTAAGAACACACTTTTCTGCCTCTTCCTCCTTGACCTCTACCACGATTGCCTCTGCCTCCATTTCCTCTCCCTCTCCCATATGTATCAGTGGTATTTGCAAGAATTCGAGACTCCTCCAATCGTGGATTCATCTGTCTTTCTTGCTGTGTAAGTAAAGAAAATGCTTTATTTATGGTTGGGAGAGGATCCATCAACATAATCTGTGATTTGACAGCAGAATATTGTTCATTGAGTCCTTTAAGAAATCTTATCACATAGTCATTATCTCTATAGGTTCTGATGGTGGGAATCAAAGTACATGTACATTTCACTTGACATAAGCATGAAGGAATTGGTCTAAAGTTTTCCAATTCTTGCCAAATACCTTTCAGTCGAGTAAAGTAAACAGTGATAGAATCATCACCTTGTTTGCAAGCATACAACTCTTCTTGTAGATCACCAATTCTAAAAACATCACCTTGATAATATCTTTCTCGAAGTTCTTTCCAAACTTCTTCAGCTGTATCAGCACCAGCCACACTCTGCTTCACTGATTGTTCCATTGAGTGATAAATCCAAGACAGCACCAGTGTATTGCATCGATCCCATGCCAAGAAATTAGGATGACCAATAGCTGGTTTTGGCATTGAGCCATCTACAAAACAGATCTTATTCTTCGTTTTGAGCGCCATAAGCATGTCACGAGACCAAGAATAGTAATTGTTATTATCAAGAACCAGGGTTACAAGCACTGATCCCGGGTTCTCGCTTGGATGAAGATAAATTGGATTCGCAGAAGGATCCACAACTGCATTTCCATTTCCAGCATTTACATTGAGGTTTTCAACTGCTATTTCCGCCAATGATGATGAAATTGATATCAATTGATTGAAATAGGATTCAAAAAAAAAAATAAGAAGATGAATTCTTCAAGAACTCACAAGAATATCAGAGTATGGTAGCAGCAGTAGCAGAGCCCCTAGGAAAGGAGCTCTGATACCATATTAAAATTGCTAACCATGATGAAGAAATCAAAGAGGTAGAGTATGAACAAATGCAAGATGATGAACCCTAAAGCGCAGAGAACAATTTGGGAGAAGCCTCAATTTGAGTGCTCTCTGAATATTTGCATAAAACTGATAAACTCTACAACTGAGAATTACAAGCTATCTAACCACTATTTATACAAGCCAAAAGGCCAACTAACAAACTAACAGCAAAACAAAAAAAAAATAACAGAAAGATGAGCTGACAAAGATAACTGAATAATAACTGAAAAACAGAATAAAAAAAATATAACTAACACTCCATGAAGGGAACAGTACTGCTGACAATTTGTTGCTAAAATGGGTGCCCGCTTTAATAGTGATCTTATGATTTTGGAGCCCTATTCCGTGATAGAAACTAATTAAAACACTCATTTGGTGATAGAAACTTTCTCCTTAAAATTTGATCCCTGGCCTTAAAAACTTTGGATCTTGCACCAGAATAAGATTTCAATTTTGGTTTGTGTAATATGCAAATGTGACATGAGAGCTTCAAGCTAAGAACTGCATTATTGAATTATATTGCTATTATGATGTCTGCGGAAGCGGCTTCTATTGCTGCACCATCACTACAAACAACTTCCTCCAATAGTAGTGCATCACAGTGCCGAAAAGGGAAATGGCATCTTGGCTTCTAGGAATTTAGAAGATGTCCATAATTTAGTGTGTTTGTGTGTGGTATCTGCACTAGAAGACGAGGATAGTTATCAGACATCAGAGTTTGTCATTGTGTGGACTGCGGAGGCAGGCCTGAGCTCACATTACTGTGTCGGCAGGTCTCACCCATGTCAAATCATCGATCATATCCTCGCTTGTGGTCAGTGGGATGTGTAGCAAACCAAAAATCCAAGTCCAGGTTCTGTGCTATTGTGACAATTAAATTTAGTGGTTAATCTTGGGAAATTTGCCAGTACCTATAATTGATAACACAATTATAGGCAACGAATTTATAATTATTTTAATTATTACTTACCATTAATCTCATAAGTTATATGTATAGTTTTTATATGTAAAATGTCATACCATAAAATTGACTCCTATGGATAGCACAGTGAAACTTCCAAAGGATTCAGGCACTCCACTTTCTGATGTTGCTTCTTATAGGCGACTAATTGGCCGGTTGTTGTACCTCACCGATATCGCTTTCGCAGTTCAGCAGCTCAGCCAGTTCTTGGTTTCTCCCACTGAACAGCTGCATCAACAGGATGCTCACAGGATTCTCCGATACATTAAACGCTCTCCAGGTCTCGTGCTATTCTTTCCTTCTTAGTCTGATATGAGGCTCAAAGCCTTCAGTGATTCTGACTGGGGTGGATGCTTGGATACCAAACGCTCTATTACTGGTTTTTGCATCTATTTTGGTCAGTCTCTCATCTCCTCGAGGTCGAAGAAGCAGACCATAGTATCTAGATCCTCTTGTGAGGCAGAGTATAGGGCTCTAGCTGCCTCCACCTGTGAGTTACAGCGGCTAACCTATCTGTTACATGATTTACATATTCCAGTCAATCACCCTGCTACCATTTACTGTGACAATAACTCAGCAATTCATATAGCTCGTAACCCCACTTTTCATGAGAGAACCAAACATATCGAGCTAGATTGTCACCTAGTCCGAGAAAAACTCAGTTTTGGCCTTATTCACCTTCTTCCTATTTCCACCACTCTGCAACTCGCTGATATATTCACCACACCATTACACCTCTCTCCCTTCCACTGCATCCTTTCCAAGCTGCTATGATATCTATGCTCTAGCTTGCGGGGGTAATACCAGCTACCAGGCCCGACAGGCCTAATATGTCCATATTGCCATTGCAACTAATAATAGTCAAGCTGCGCTGCTGCTACTGATCTAGTTCCCTGTGATCCAACTTAGTGTACCAGCTGCTAGCTATTTTGTTATGTGATTAAGTTATGTAGCTGATGTGTAATTAGTTAGTTACTTACTTAATATAGTTGTTAGTTAACTAATTCAGTTTTTAGTTAGTTACAGTGAGTAGTTACAGCAACTTGCATAGGACTGATGTATATAAGCCTACACTTAGTACACAATATTCGGTTAATGAATTTAGCTTTCATCTTCAGACTTCAATTCCTATTATTCTCGTATAAATTTATCCAAATCTACAAATACAAGTAGTTTGGTTTTGAATTTTTCATAAATGACGCATGTTATAATAGATATGAAATTTCTACTTTTTAAAATCGCTCACATACTTTAACTTAAAAATAGTAAAACTTTTAGATTTGATGAATAAAACTATAGATCATATAAGTACAGCATAATAAGTGATGTCTTGGCGTAGGGAAGAAACCCTTTAAGAACAAGATCAAAACACCTTTAGTTTAACGGAAAGATAGATTTAACCTTTTATTTTATCTTTTTATTCTCCTTAATTTCTTTATTAGAATTTTATGAGAGTTATGGTGTTTGCCCTTGTATTGTTTTTTCATTTTAATTCTATTAGATTTCCACAAGTTTGTTTTGTTATCCTTCTAATTATGTTGAAAGTGATATTAAGAAGTCTTTCTTATAATGTTCCTTAAAATTGTATTTTCTTCTTTATTATCCAAAACACTTGCAAAGGAACAAATCAAATATGAGTTTTATATCCATTTTCAAATCTCAAAGTTTTCATGAATCAAAATCACATAAAAGCATCTCCTTTATTTATCAACTCAAATCTCAACAAAAACATCAATCTATCATTCTCAAAAGGAAGAAAAAGATGAAACATGCTACCTTCCTCTTTCCTTTTTCTTTTCTCCTTTCTTGGTTGCTTCCTTCTTCTCCTTCACTTGTTGCTTTCTTGTGCTTCTTTTTCTCCTTGGCTGGGCGTGAAACCGAGAGAGAATAGAGAAAATGAGTGAGAGTGAAAAGTGGGAGAATGAGAATGAAACGCGAGAAAGGAGAGAAATGAGAACCAAAGTCAAATATTAGGTACAAGGTAGCATAATGAAACAGTGGAGACGTAGGAAAACTTTTCATAAAGGAAATCCAATTGATGAGCTTTTATCTGTTAAAAACATTTTAGTCTTTTAGAAATAAATTTTTTAACCTTTATAAGTATTTTAGAAAATTTTAAGATTTCATCATATTATCTGCTTTACCATTCCACTAATTTCATTATACTGCATTATTAGTCTCGAAACTTCATTATTCTTTTCTTAGGTTAAATTAAACCTATGAAATAGAATTAAGAATCTTTCAGATATCCATTTTAATTGTTCATAATTTAGAAATAAATCTTTATTATTTATTTATATTTTCTCAGCCATTTTCACAAAAGTCCAAATTTTATAGAAGCTATTTTTCATATTCAGTGTTATAGATTTATACTCAAAGTACGTCAGCTAGTTACCAGAATTAACTAGTGTCCTATACCGGTGTTATTGAGCTTCTATAACCCTGATTAAGTCCATTAAGTTGGAGAGAATGTTGTAACGTCCTGGGACTGCCTGCAGGATTGATGAGTGCCCCCACAAATTAAGTCCATTAAGTTGGAGAGAATGTTGTAACATCCTGGGACTGCCTGCAGAATTGATGAGTGTCCCCACAAATCAACACGGGTCTTTTCAGCGTGCTTTGTCCTCACTCACATGCATCCTAGGAAACTTCCCAGAAGGTCACCCATCCCAGAAGTATTCCAAGTTAAGCACGCTTAACCATGGAGTACTTATGTTCTTGGCTCCCGAAAAGAAAATGCATCTTGTTGATATGGGTGATGCTAATTAATTCATTTAAGTCATCCTCAACTATGCAGTCCCATACCTGCACAGTATCTGAATCCCTCTCATTCCGATGTGTATTCAGTTTATTCATATGTCCCTTCACCTAGAAGCATGCCAGGAGCCACTCCTTGTCCATGCTTCATCTTTAAGCACCGGCTACCACTCCCCAAGTTATAAAATAATATTTTTATTTTATATAAATGTGAGTTGTAAAATTTATTGATACTAAAAATATAACTTTCCAGAATATAAAAATACCAAACAATATCCCAAAACAATATACATCATATACATAACATCAGTACTGACAAACTTAAATATATACAGACAAGTTCTGAAAGGAAATAAAATATTACTATCACTACTACACTAGCCCAAGTACACACCTATGGAGCAGAACCCTTAGACGAGTCCTCATCGAGATCTTCCTCAGACTCCTCAAAAGATAAGAATCTCGAATGACGTGCAATCTTACGGACAAGAGTCCGAACAGACGACACAACACTAATCTCACTGGGAATATGGTAATGACCACGCCAAAATTGTCTAATAGACAAGGGAATCTCTACGTGTACATATATATTAACAGAAAAGAAAGGATTTCCATGGTAAATCCTACTCATAGAGACAGTCAACTCGCCCTGATAAATAAGACCATCCTCATCAGGACTAAGACGCCAGGCTCCAACGCCACCATAAAATAGCAGTCTCACGTAACTAAAAAACCTATGCCTTGAAGCCATCAAATCAGAAATCAGCGTCCACAGCAGGAATATGCTCTTCGTCGCCTTCCTCACCGTCTTTACCAAATACAAATACAGTACAAGAACAATATACAAAGAGGCGAGACTACCAACACCAATACCAACATAGCAGTGAAGAGATAGAAATGATAGTAATGTCATACAGATATGGCAAACAGTGAATATAGTCATGACATCAATCATAAATCAATATTTAATAAATAAAATATATACACAAACTATGCACATGCATACTGACCCAATTTCTTATTCCATGGAGCTAAACACAAGTCGGAGATAATGATCTAGAATATCTGTCGGTATTTCAACTGCCTCATACCAAGTGTTATAATTTTCATTATTTTTGCACATCTGACATTATACACGACACTCTACGCCAGATCTTGATTAAGAATAGTGTCTCGGTCCGAATTGTCGGTGTGTTGCATCGGTCTGATCCACGGTACAATGGGACAAACAACTGCCTATTATGGAAAACTCGTACTCCGACGCCCCCAAGGTCAACAAGTGACCTACACTATGCCTATCGCACCCACAAGGGTGTTATTCAACTCCTAGGCCATCGACCTTGACATAGTCCACATGACTTTTCCAATGCATAATAAATGCTCCTAGGCCAATTTCAGGCCAAAATCATAATTTCACATATATGGGTCCCACACGTTGACACGACAGTAATTTTACTGTATTTTCAATCCCGTAATTATTTTACCGTATTTTCATAATCGCGCAACATTTTTGTCATGTTTTCAAATCATGTAATTATTTTTCAACGTTTTCTCAATCGCGTGAAAATATTTAAACGTTTTCCAAATTGCATAACGATTTTTCAACATTTTTAAAATCACGTAGCTTAAAAATCACATTTTTAAGTCGCGTAAAAGATTTTTCATCATTTTTCAACTGTGTAAAATATTTTTCAATATTCTAAACATCATTTTAGACTTTCCAAAAATTAATACAATTTCTAACTTCATTTTTCACGTTTTCTCACTTAAGAAATCTTTTCTGTAATTTTTGTACTATCTCCTACAAAATTACTTTTTCATTGATTTAAAATCAATTGTTATAGCTTAAAATTTCCTAACGCGTTCCAAAACCCAAAGGATGAGCTATACGTTAGTAAACTTCAAGTTACCAATTTATTTCTCATTTATAAACTAAATCCACTAATCTAATTAATTCCAAAAATAAGCTTTTCTTATTCATAGGTCTCAAAATCTCTTATTTTAAATCCTTTAATATTATATTTCATAAATCCTTGAATTAATTCCTTTTGTGCTTAACCATCTAAGTTACAATTAACAAATAAATTTTTGTAACAAAATACCATAATGAAGGCATTATGGCCGTGACTCTCATGGTCTTTGGAACCAAATCATTAATTCTTTTTCTTGTTTTTCTAAACATCAAATTTTACCATTCATAAAAATATTAGCTTGGAACACCTATTTTAAGGTGTAGAGGCCATAAGCCTCATGACCATTGGAACCCAGAAATTATTTCCTTTCCAACACATATCATAACATACATGGCATATAATCATCATATTATACTATAACATATATCAAGCATACCATTAAAGCATTAAAATCATATAAAGCATAAAAGCATGAATAAATAAATTTAAAGCACATAAACACACATAAACAAATTACACGACCGTGGGAATGAATCCTCACATGGACTCACCACCCATCAAATACAAGTTCATCTCTCACCACCATATTTGGTTGGTGAGATAGATTTCCCTATTACCTTGTGGTGAAGCCTCCAAAGCTCCTTGTTTTTCTTCTTGAATTACTCCTTCACCGCCACAAGATTCTTACAAACAAAAATAAATACAAGTATATTAGTACCTAAAGCTTGAATAAAAGACCATGAATCAAAGTATGGTCCTAGAGTATAAAGATGAAACCAATAATGAAGTTTACATGATCTTCACCTTAAAACCTTAGAACTTGATCTTGAAGAAAGTAGATGAAAATGAATGATTTAGGCTAAGGCTCTAACTACAAAGAGTCTTAGAATGATGAGAGGATTTAAGAAGTAAGGTTAATAGAAATTATTGAAGATGGGAGAATGGTTTTCCCTAGCTTGGCCGTGAGGTGCTCTAGAGAATAATGGAGAGAGCTTTGTGAATTTTTGCTATATGGAAATAATGAAGATGTGATCAAGTGAATAAAATGTCATCTTTTGGCCTTCCTAAACCCATTTGGCCGTGAGCCCCCCCTTGGACACCAAGGAAGTGTCCAAGTTCATCCTAGCCACTTTGTGAGACTCCTAGCAACTATAGATTAAATCAAGGGTTGATGTCCAAAGTCTTCACCTCTAAGCTTGCTTTCTATAGGTTTAGACAAATGAGTCACCTAGTTTCTAGATAATACTTGAAGTTTCCTAACTATATAGTTCAATGGAGAACTAACCAAGTTTCTAATTCAGTTGCTTCCTAACTAAATTAAGCTAACTTAGTTAGATTTCTTAGTTTCCTTACTAACTATCTAGTTACTTAAGTATGACTCACAAATTTCTAGAAGCTACTAGTTCCTCCCAAAACCGTGAAGCCCTAATGAGAAACAAATTAAGTTTGTTCCATTTAGTTACTACATAAGCCTTATGCTAACTTAGTTTCAATTATCTAATTTCATCTAGTTACATAGCTAACTAGTCTAGCCATTTTCATTGACCACATTCTATTGGTTTTTATCAAGCTTCAAATATTTTAATTGGTTCACAAAATAAGTCATCACAATTTTCTTTACAGACTATTATCCAAATGGACAATAGTTACATAATTTATTACCCAATGGACAGAACATACTACTCACAAGTCAGTAAGTATTTGTCCGTTGTATAATAAAAATATATAATATTTTTATTTCACAGATAAATTCTAAAAATTAAAAGATTATGATACGTATCTCTAGGATTCGGGTTTAGTAAGATTCTCCGGCTCTGAATAAATCAGTAAAGATTTTTTCCAGCCTGAAAATTGTTATTTTCCTGACCCGGAGTAAATCACACACAATGATCAAATACATTCACAAAACAGTCAAAATAAATTTACAATACAAAGAAATCACAAAACAATACAATTTAGTCATTATTGTAAAATAACAAATTGTGGGGTGTTACAAATGTCACAATACACATATATTATATCTCCTCCAAAATCCAAGTAAAACATCACTTTGGGGAATGCATTACATAAGTCTCAATGCTTTATAAGGATACCTTAATCGAAGACAAATGACTTTTTTACCAAAATGCCATTTATGGGAAAACTAATTATCAAATTGTCATTTTTTTAACTATTTACTAAAATGCCACTGTTTTGAAATTATTTCCCAAACTATCATCCTTTTGTCTAACATAACATTTTTTTATTAATTTCTAAGCCACATAGGATGCGTCAAACAGGGTAGCACATCCATGTGGATTACGCCAACATACTTGGCGTAATCCACGTGGATATATCACCCTGTTTGACGCATGCTACGTGGAAACGTCACCTAAGATAGCGTATTTACAAAGAATACGCCAAAACATGTGGCGTAACAAGGGCAAAAATGTCATTTTGCTTGGCGCAATCCCTTAAAATAATCACTCAGTGAAACTGAAATGTTGGAAGACATCAATATCAATTAGCTTATTTATAGGCCAAGTATTTACTTCTAATCCGTAAAGTAATCGATGTGGGACTTTGGTATTGGCAAGATAAAGCAACTAAGTAAGACAATAAGGTACCTTTGTTTGATGTGAGACTTTGTTGTTGGCAAGGAAAGCAATTAAGTGAGGAAACACCAAAGTCTCACATCGAATAAATGTATCTTGTTATCTTACTTAGTTGCTTTGTCTTGCCAACACCAAAATCCTACATCGACTACTTTATGGATCAAAAACAAATACTTAACCTATAAATAAGTGAATTGATATAATTTATGACACATTACAGTAGGATATATCAGGAACTACCATGACATATATAATCTTTTATTATATATAATATACACAGTCTTTTTGTTTGGCCATGTTGTATTTAAATTTCAAAATAATACCACTGTGCATTGGGGAATATCTTTTTTTACATGAAATACGTTAAAATTAGATGACACAACATTTTCTTTATTTTCTTAATACAAAGCACGTTTAGAATATAATGGTACATTCATTTCTACATGTAGGATTTTTTCGTTGCAGCAAATGTTTGCTTGAGTTCTGCGATCAAATGCCATGGAATTGATGCAATAATAGAATAATACATCACATAATGCAGAAATATATTAGCAATAGCATTCTTCAGGTGCAACCCTGGCGAGGAATACCTCTCCTCTAGTGCTCCCATGTCAGAAAGGATTTCCAATGTCCTAATACCTATTTCAAACCATCATTGCTTATTATTCTGCGCAAACCCATTTATGCTTTAACATGGGAAACTTCTAGCTCACCATTATCCGCTTTTTGTTCATATATTTTTGGGTTTAAATTTCTTTTCAATTTCTTGTTTAACAACATTCATAAAAAAATTGTTTTTAAGAGAAATTTTATAATTATTCTAATTTTTTTTAATTTAATTAAAATTTGTCTTAAAAACTAAACAACATTCATAAAAAAAAACCATCTCGATTTATCTATATATTTAGTAGGTTCTATATGTATTAGTAGCAGGGGGTGAGTAGCATTATTCTATTCATACATAATCTGTAACTGTGTATTATTAGTTATTATATTCTTTCTCTTTAAAATTTACACATAAAACGAAAAAAAATAAAAATAAAACTATATATATATGATTCCATGTTTTAAGAAAAATCCTACACGTAGAAATGAATGTACCATTATATTCTAAACGTGCTTTTTATTAAGAAAATAAAGAAAATGTTGTGTCATCTAATTTTAACGTATTTTATGTAAAAAAAAAAAGATATTCCCCAATACACAATGGTATTATTTTGAAATTTAAATACAACATGGCCAAACAAAAAGATTGTGTATATTATATATAATAAAAGATTATATATGCCATGGTAGTTCCTAACATATCCTACTGTAATGTGTCATAAATGATATCAATTTACTTATTTATAAGTCAAATATTTGCTTTTGATCCATAAAATAGTCGATGTGAGACTTTGGTGTTGGCAAGATAAAGTAACTAAGTAAGACAATAAGGTACCTTTGTTCGATGTGAGACTTTGGTGTTGCCTCACTTAGTTGCTTTGCTTGCCAACAACAAAGTCTCACATCGAATAAAAGTACCTTATTGCCTTACTTAGTTGCTTTGTCTTACCAACACCAAAGTTCCACTTCGATTACTTTACGGATTAGAAGCAAATACTTAGCTTATAAATAAGTTAATTGATATTGATGTCTTCTGACATTTTAGTTTCACAGAGTGTTCAATGTTTTAAGGGATTACGCCAAGCAAAATAACATTTTTGCCCTTGTTACACCACACGTTTTGGCGTATTCTTTGTAAATACATTATCCTAGGTGACTCATCCACATAGATTACACCAGCGTCACCATGTTTGGCGCATCCTACGTGGCCTAGAAATTAATAAAAAATGCCATGTTAGACAAAATAATGGCAATTTTAGAAATAGTTTCAAAACAGTGACATTTTGATAAATAGTTTAAAAAAATGGCAATTTGGTAATTAGTTTTCTCAAAAATGGCATTTTGGTAAAAAAGCCAAAGACAAATTGTATTTAATAGTTGATATCAATAATTACTCCTCAAGGGAATTTAACATATATATATATATATATATATATATATATATATATATATATATATATATATATATATATATTAAATTTAAAACTAAAACAAATTTCAATTTGACCTTGGTTAGAACTCAAACCTCTCCCATTTTCATATATATTTCCAAGTGGCTTTCTTGGTTGAATAAACGAAATTAGAAAGCGCTCAACTTTATGATCATTTTCTCCTCTATCCTGCAATTCAAATTCTTTAAACTCGTGTAAGTATGATAGTCTAAATTGTATAATGAGCTATATCGAGACTGCTAAAGAAGACAAATAGATAGAATTTGAATATTTATGACACGCATATATCATATATCCTCCAAAATAAAATTAAAGTAAAACATCACTTTGGGAATATTTCACCTAACCACCACCACAGATCTGAAGGTAAGTCTCACAGTAATGCTAGTGAGGATACCTTATCAATGACAAAAAGTAAGTAATAGTTAGAATTAGTAATTACTCCTCAAGGGAATTTTACTACTACTACTACTACTACTACTACTACTACTACTACTACTACTACTACTACTACTACTACTACTACTACTACTACTACTACTACTACACACACACACACACACACACACACACACACACATATATATATATATATATATATATATATATATATATATATATATATATATATCTACATATTATTATGTATTTATTATATTTAAATGTATAACAAATTATAGTTTGGCCATGGTTAGAACTCACACCTCTTCCATTATCATATATGTTTTCAAGTAGGCTTTCATGGTTGAATAAATAAAATTAGAAAACTCTTAACTTTAATATTATTTTTTGTCTAGCTCATTTTTAGAGCTCTTTAAATTCGAACAAGGATGATAAACTAGTTGTATAATGAGTTGAACACTGATGGAGAGAAAGAGATGGATTTTGATTATTTATGACTCATATATATTATTATATCTCCTCCAAAACACAAGTAAGGAAAAACATCAATCAAGAATAATCAGAAGACTTCTATATCTTGGATTTTTATTTTAGTTGCAACAAATTAAAGAGAAAATTATCCTTCAAAGTATTCCAAGCTCCTAGTTTCATATTTTTCGAAGATTCCTTGTTCCAAGGAAAGCAGTCATTGCCCCTACAACCACCAGTTTCCCGTATTTTCCATGAACATAATTCGCACAAATCTTGATCTTCATTATAAATGTCCAAATAGCGAGTGGATGATTGTCCTGTCCATGTAAAGCCGCAAAAGTATAGTGTTGTAAAAAATGTAACAACACTTGGTCTGAAAGTAAATCGGTAGCTCTCTCCATGTGTGAGTGTATGATATCCCAAATCATCATCCTTGGATTTGCAATGAATAGTGAGACTCTTCTGAGAAGGAGTTACAGCTAAATCATTAATAATTTCGACTGTAACCTTGGAAAAAAGTCCTCTGGCCTCACTAGCGTGGAGCCTCAATACAAAAAGTATTATTAATAGTAGTGAAAGTGATATGACTTTGGAGGTAATTAGATTTTGAGCCATAGATGCATTGTGACCTGCAAGACATATAACCATCTATTTATAATGCATAATACAGTGTCACACTCTTAATAAATCATAATTTTCGTTCACATAGTGTGCACAAAGCTCATATTCCCTCTTTTTCCTTGATAATAGCTCTAATGAATGAGTTTTAACTTTTAAAATGTTAAAAATATAGTGTCATTAATATTTGAGAAGTCAATTATATATATATATATATATATATATATATATATATATATATATATTTGTTCAATGTATTATTAAATATTTATTAAATTTAAACATATAACAAATTCTAATTTGACCATGGTTACAACTCAAATCTCTCCCATTATCATATATATTTTCAAGTGTCTTTCTTGGTTGAATAAATGTAATTAAAAAAGCACTGAACTTTATCATTATATTTTCCTCCATCCCGCAATTGAAAATCTTTAAACTCAAGAAAGGATGATAGACATTATTATACGTATAACGAGCTGCATTGAGACATCTGATGAAGAGAAAAAGATGGAATTTGATATTATGACACACATATATTGTATCTCCTTCAAAAGACAAGTGAAATAAGACATCACTTTGAGAATACTTTACCTAACCACCACCCTAGATCTGAATGTTAGTCTCATATAAATACTTGAAAGGATACTTTCACGAAAGACAAAAAGTAATTAATAGTTGATATCTTTAATTACTTCTCAAAGGAATTTTACTTATATATATATATATATATATATATATATATATATATATATATATATATATATATATGCATTTATTTAATATAAATGTATAACAAATTCTAGTTTGACCATAAGTAGAGCTCACACCTCTTCCATCGACATATAAAATCTCAAGTAGCCTTTCTTTGTTGAATAAATCTATAATCTATAATCTATAATATATACAAAGCAAAACCATCTTCAAGAACCAACAAAAAAAAATAGGTGTCATTCCTTCATGCAAAATTTTCCCGCCCAATTTTTCAAGGACATTTTCGTCTGAACATTTTCTTGTCTCAACCAATCATCTTTTAAGTCTTCCACTATCTCTTTTATACAAAATTACCATTTAACCTGTATTCATCTCTCATCAGAAAATAAATATTAATGACAATAAAAATTACATCTATTATTAATGAAAACACCTTCAATTTCGAAACTCCCCCCAAATTTAATACTAATCAATGTTAATAAAATTTAAAGTTAATCTCACTTTTCCATAAAGATGCCAACCATTGTCAACAAACATAATTAATGACTTGAATTCAAATTCAAATTTCAAACTCCAACCTAATTGAATAACATTTATATACAAGTAATAAATTATCTCAACCAAATAATATTTTAGTCTTCCACTATCTCTTTTTAAAATTTAATTTTAATAATTCAAAAAAAAATTAATGCTTCTATGTTGCATTATGATGCGGATTAAAGGATGCAAACCTAAGTGCAGGTTATCTCAAGTAATAAATTTCTCAAGAGTCCGAGGTCGATCCACATGGAATTGATGAAGAAAAATTTTTTGAGGCAAGAAAAGGATTTGTCACAACAATAACGATACTAAAAGTTGTTCACAAATGAAAAATGATTTACTTAGGTTAGAGGATCTACTCTTAGTAATAAATTAAAGTCAAAATTAATTTTTTTTATAACTCAATTGAAATCGACGCACAACAGATGTTCCAATAAAAATAACATTTAAAGTCCATTTAGAATTATATACGTAGTTATATTATGGTTCCTTTAATTATTTACTAATACCAACACTTGTAAATGGGTTCAAGCATTCATTGTACCAAACTACTTGTCTACAATGAATCAAGAACTCCACTTTACAAGGAGGGTTTCTAAATTAATTGGAAACAAAATACAACACTTATAATGACTACTTGATAATATATCATTTAAACGCAAGAAAGAAATTAATCTAACCTTATTTTATTACCAAAAGCTTCACCCATTCACCCAAGCAAGATGAAAATTAGTTACCGATGAGCAAGAAGAAAAAAAGAGAGAAGAAGAAGAAGATGATCATAACTTCTATTTACAACAAAAGAAAATTGCAACAAGTAAATAACATAATAGCATGATCTTGATTTAAAACCAAGATTACCCTAATAGGCAGCCAAGGCTACCTTTTATAGAGCATCACAATCAAAAGATGACAAAGAGTGGTGATAACTCCATTATGTGTAGTTATTTATGCCATATATTTGTACTCTTTTGATAGCCTAGTCCTTGATTGTTATGCATATTTGGAAGATTTTAAGCTTTTATTTGTCATATTCTATTTGGATATCTTCCTTGATACTTATATTGAAAGGATTCTGAATAGATTTAATATGAAATCTTGTAATCCTTATGCTGCACTTATTCAAAAGGGTAAAAAACTTTCTAATACTAGTGTCCTTAAAATGATAAAGATATTGCTAAAATGGAAGGTCCCATATGCTTCCGTTGTTGGCAGCCTTATGTATGCTCAAGTTTGTACATGTTCTGATCTTATTTTTGTTGTTAGTGTACTTGGGAGATACTTGAGCAAACTTGATGTGACTATTTTTTTAGGCCGCAAAACAAATCATAAGGTATCTAAATGGTACCAAAGATCATATGTCAACTTATATGAGGTTAAATCACCTTGAGGTGATTGACTATCCTAATTTTGATTGTGGTGGTTGCCCAGGTGACTACAAGTCCACATCAGGGTATATATCTTTATGTTGGGAGTAGTAGTTGTTTCTTGTAAGAGTGTTAAACAGGCACTTACAACTATTTTCATTATGAAGATAGAGTATCTAGCTTGTTATGAGGCTACACATCAAACGATATGATTGAAGAATTTGATTATTGAATTTCGTGATGTGAAGAAAATTTTCAGGGCCTCTTACTGTTTATTGTGACAACTCTTTCGTAATATGTTTCTCTCAAATCAATAATAGCTCAAAGTGCTCGAAGCTTTTGACACAAAGTATATGTTTGTTAGAGAGAAAATTCTGGAGTTTTAAACTCATGTCGAATATATCCCTACATAACTTTTGGTTATAGATCCCCTAACCAAAGGTTTAGTTGTCAAAGTTTTGTTAATCATGTGACCTATATGGGTGTAGTGAGGTTTTTTGATGTTTTTGGTTAGTGGGAGTTTGTTTTGTAATTTTATTGTGACCTCATTTTGTTATTATGTCTCGAGACCATAAACAATTATATCGTTATTATTATCGTTGCCATATAATATTGTTATTACTATTATCTGCGCACTTTTGTTTGTTTATGATATGGCATATTGTTGAGACATTTTAAACACATTCTGATTTTGTTGTTGTGCTGAGATGTTTGTTAAATCTCAAAAAGCATCTTGGGTGGATGGTTGGGGCTATTTTGTTAGGAAATGTACTTTGATCATATATTGGTATGCAATTTTGGAAGTGATTTCCCATTACTCATATACCACATTTGATGGGTCACTGAGATATTAGTATCTTGCATGTATGATATCAGTACTCATTCGAGTATGATTTTCTGCATTATTGAGATGCTTGTAATCTCATTTTGGACCAGTTGTTGAGAATGCTGGCTCGATTTTGACATCATGTTGTGGCCACATATTGTTTGATTAATCTGGAGAATTGTTTTCTTATTAAAGTGATGTAATATGACTTATGTTGTACAAGTGATAGAATGTTAGAATTTTTATTTATGGACTACCATAAATCATATTATAATTTTATAAAATTCAGATTAATTGGATGTCAAAATTATTAGAGCATTTTGTTTAGCCCAAATTGTTATCAGTATTGTTAATGAGCCTATTGTTATTAAAGCACTGCTCATATGTAAGTTTGTTTTATGGGTCCTGTATATGAGTTTACCATAGTAGGTAGGTTTAACCCATTTTAGTTATTCTATATATACAGGGAGAGACCCTTATTTTTAGCCACTTTAGTGCGTATAGTTGTCCCATTGATACTGACGCGTGAGCGACTATTGTGGAATAAGAATAGTTTCTCAACAATGCAGAAGAAGATCAACTCCTGCCCACGACAAATATTGGAAATACAAGTGTGAATGTTGAAGTCTCACATTAGTAAAGAATAGGTTAAGTGTATAGTATATAAGTGGGAAGACCTATAGACTTATTGTCTTAAGGTTTTGGGTCAAGAGATGGCGTCAGACCCACTATTGTAGTTTTTCACTTAGCCTATTAATGAAGATCTCCCCTGCTATTGGGTTTCCCCTATAGCCTAACAAGTGGTATCAGAGTCGATGGTTCATCTAGGCCGAGTATTTGGAGATGGTGGTTGGTACTCGGGTTCGGTCGTAACCATGTTGTGGAGCACATTAACAAGACTTGGGTCTTCGTTGGTTACCCCGTGAGTGCTTCCGCTTGAAGGAGAGCATACTAATGTTGGGACTCACACTTGAGGGAGAGAATGTTAGAAATACAAGTGTGAGTGTTGATGTCCCACGTTGGTTAAGAATAGGTTCACTGTCTTAAAGTTTTAGGTCAAGATATGACGTCAGATCTACTATTGTAATTTCTCACTTAACCCATTGGTGAAGATCTCCCTTGCTATTGGGCTCCTCCTATAGCCCAACAATGGTCTCTAAGTTGGCCATGGAGACTACCTCCACATAACTAGCCAGTAGACTAAGGTCTCATTCCTTTGATCTAAATTATCATCAATCATCAAAGCAATACATAACCTGCGACCATTTGTTTAATAAATACATCTTATACAGAAGTCAATATTTATTACACATATTAGCTCTAAAATTATTATGATTATCTAATGTCACAACCCAATCTTAGGCCATGACCGAGACACAAGCTAATGATACACAGTACTCAACTAGTATGGCAAGCCTAACTATATAACATCAATTAAATAAAATAATTTGAAACTTCGATTAAGACTACTAAAAATCTTATGGAGTTTCCTCTAAAAATTGAACAAACTACACATTTCATTAAACTTGGTCAACAATATATATCCATATCCATCACAAACATAAGCGTCTAGTATCAAATATAAGAACAAGCTGAGCCAGCTATATAGAAGTCACACACACACATCCAAAAGATATATATATATATATATATATATATATATATATATATATATATATATATATCCAAAAGAAAAAAAAATAAACTTTATCTCTTATAGCTACAAAATACTGGAGTCGATGAGTAACACTAGCCAACAATGACAATGAAGACCTACCAAAAGACAAACACTCTTGGTCAAAATAGCAGATCTCAGGAATCCTCTACTCAACAGCCTGAAAATTTGAAGGGAAAAAGAATAGGGTGAGTCAAATAGACTCAATGAAGGTATAATAAACATAGTGAATAAGAAAAGAAAACAAGTAATAACCCAAATATTTAAGCTTTGCAAGCAACTCAAAACACATTAATCAAATAAATAAAGCTTATAAATAAAATCACTTGTCACGTGCTTTTCTTTCCAGAAATAAATTTATAATCGTAAAGGAATTCAACTCTACTTAGCAAATCTCATCTCATATCTTAAACAAAATCTCTACATTTATTATATGCACATTAGCCGTTACATCTCTTTTCCACGGCAGACGAAACAGATGTCATTATATCTCTTCGTCATGGTAGACGAAACATACGTTGTTATATCTCTTCGTCACGGCAGGTGGAACACACACCATTGTATCTCTTCGCCATGTCAGGTAGAATTTTAACATTCAACCCTTATAGCTCAATTATTATAAATTCCTAAGTTAGCTTAAGGATTTTGTTTCCTCAGAATATAAAGCTTGTGACCACAACCAAAGCTATTAGAATAGATATAAATACGTGTCAAGAGTTTTAAATTTCAAAATATGTCACAGTTAAACTATTCACTCACAAGTATGAAGAACTAACTCAATCGGTCCCCACGACATACTCCGAGGAGCAAGCTGTATAGTGCCTATTGAATCTAATCATAAACAAATACTTTTACAAGTCAAGATAAATGAAACAATGACTTACATTAAGAAGCAACATCAAAGGAGATCATTTTTCCTTAAAACTTAGAGTTACCCACTAGCTATTAAGAATTTAAAACACAAGTACCATGAATAAATAAAATAACTACAATATAATTACAATTTGCAATTGATAAGGCTCTAGAAATTTCATTTAGAGTTGAACTAACAAATGGGAAAAGAAATTAGGTAAAATCCCTAATTATAGAGTTTATGGTTTTCAAGAAACCCATGAGAAAAAAAATAAGGTATGGCTTTCCCATTACCACTTACTAGAATGAACCTTCCACACTGTTAGATTTCTACTTTAAAGCCCCAAAATACACTCACATACCATTTTTGAGATGACAAAGCTTAAAGGAAAAAATGAGATTTATAAGAATAAAATAATAAAAACTTACTTCAAGCTCTTGGTGCAAGTGGGTGCAAGGATTTAATGCTAAAATGGAAGAAAAATAAGAAAATGGGGCTATGGTTTCAAATGGAGCAATTTTTGCTCCACAGAGACGAGGAGACGAAGATGTCCCTCGCTGCATCTCTCCCTTTTAAAAGCAAATCTATTCTTTTTTTTTTAACATATAGGGCAAATGATCAAAATATTTTCTACAAGAAAATGTATTTCTAACTTTATACCTCCCTAATACTAGCCTCATTACATCTAAGTAATAGATATCGATCGTTAAACAAACTATAACTGATTTAATGAGTCATTCACAGTTTTTAAGATATATATCTTACTTAACAGAACTAAAATTATGCATCATTACTTGCATGCTTATATGATTTCCTAATCTAATAATTTGTCTGAAAGTTACTTGTAACGTCATGGAATTAATTTATGAATGATCTAGTTGTTCTATGCTTACACTCACAAAACTTTTCGAAATTGGCAAAAAAGATTCAACAAATGAAGATACTTAAATATCCATGTTTTTTTTTATCACTTACTAATTATTTGAATGAGTTTATGTGAAGTTGCCTGACTTACATATAGTTGAATGTAGTGGTACTTAATTACCTAGACGCATATTAAATTTCTTATGATAAAGTTATTGAATATTGACTCAATTAGTAAGATTGAATATCGATAATATAAAAAGGTATTGAGTTTGATTTTTGTTAGCGATCTTTTTATATGTAAATTATATGTAAATACTAATATAAATCTTTGATGTGTCTTCATCTTAAGATGTGGCAACCTCCCATTTCCAGACGTTTTTGTTACAAAAGAAAATTTCCCATGATAGAAAACAAAACTGAGTTGCTGTCTTGCTGATTACTTATGATTTTTTTAGATTATCATCATAAGAGGCACTAGATAAGAACAATAGGATGGGATTAATTAAGACCTTTGAAGCAGCCCTTAAGAATCAGGATTAGTATGAATTAAGATGACAAATCTTTTCAAACCTGCACAATAAATTAGTTCGGCGTACTGTTAGAAATCCAATCACCACTAAAGGGAAATGTACTTTTTTTTCAATTATCTGAAAGGGAAATGGATTTTTATAAATATTAATTTATAAGTAGCATTATTTTTTAATGTACATCGATGGAGAAAAAAAAAGCGAGTTACGGACAAAAGCTGCTTTTGATATTTAATTTATTTTAAATAATTAAATTTATTAATGTTATTGTCTCATTATGCGTAGTTGTTTGAAACTTTGAATAGTCACATTACAACAGTCTAAGTATAATCTTTTACGTAATATGTAAAATAATTTCAAAGTCTTAAATGTTGTATTGGAACTCCTTTTTTCCCCAAAAATGTTAAATATACTATATATGCCATAGGCATTGGTTGAGCATGAACAAATAACATCACAATTTTTGCTTTTTTTTTTTCTATTGACACAATTTTTGTTACCTTACTTGTCATCGGTATAGTTGTCAAAACGACTCGACTCGAACTGAACTATTTTTGAGTCAGATTAAATTAGATTATATGAATTTTGGATTGATATTTTATTAGTCTAATTCATTTTTATATAATGTAAACAGATTGAGTTAGACCGACCTGTTGTGGGCCAATTCATTCGGCTTATTTTTAATTTCAAGTTGTATTTTATTAGCCCAATTTATCTATTTTTTAAAGTTATTTTAATTGGTCTATCGGATTTGACCTATTTTGACGACACTAATCATCAGAATACACATATATAGAAGCTTCTCCGCTACCATTTCTTTTTGTGAGAGTAACGGTACCCTTTAATAATTAATAGTGAATATTTATTTATGTATTATACTTTACTTAAAATACAAATCCAGCATTCCATTTCTATAATTACATTTAATTAAATAGAACGCATAACACAATTTTGGTCACTAATAGCTAATATTATCGGTATTGTCATAAAAGAAAAACTATTAAAAGAATCACCTTTATAATTAAATAAATAAGAGAATTAAAATTCTTGTGCCCATATATAAGAGAATTATAAACTCAGAAGAGAACTTTTGTTTGGGCGGGGGTGTTAAGTACAATTATTTTTTGAAACACTTAGGATACAACATTAGATATCGTGTCGTATATAAGTATAATTTAATGTTTTTATATATTTTATGAATAATTTTTTGTTTTGTATCGTATTTCAATATAAATGAGATGCCATTCATATGTCGTATTTTAAATATTTAAATAACAGATAACATAAACTTTTAATGTGTGTTGAATAAAGAAGAAAATTATAGAGGAAAATGATTTTTATTACTTGTTGCGCTTGATACAAGACTAGAATTCTTTATTTATACTAAAGCTAGGAAGGTTGTTAAGTTATCAATATTCATTATTGTTCTATAGTACTAATTACATATTATCATATTTTAAAGAACTAAATACATAGTATTTAGATAAATACATGACTAATTTTCATAAAATAAAAAAGTGATTCATAATGCATAATAATATTTTAATAATTACATATATAACTTTAGAATTTTTTAATTATTATTTCTAACCATGTGCTTGTTACCATATGTAGCCAGAGAAAATCTGTGTGTGTGTGTGTGTTTTTTTTCTTGTTTGACTTTTTAATTTCCTTAAGTCTCTTGGGACTCGTTCAATGTGCATTCCTGTATGGGATAGTGCAATTTATTATGGACAAAATTTGGTTTTAATTTTAATTAGGAGAAATTTTTTAACTCTCATATAGTTTATTATTATATATTTATTATCTATTTAATCTATTGTTATGTGTTAGTTTTAATTTCATTTAATTAAATTAATTGATATATAATAATAGATTAAATCATAATAGATACGTAACAGATTAGACACAAGTTTTTTCCATTTGGTATAATATATTCAATTTGGTCTCCTTTTGAGGATGTGCAGAAATTTCAAAGCTCCTGAATGCCTGAATTATTTTAATCCTTTCCGTAGAAGCAACTAATTCGCTATCTCTCAGCTCTCTCTCTCTCTTTCTCTCTCTACTTCTATAAAATCAACGAGTAGCACGCAGACAAAGAAGTCTGTGATGTGAACTTCACCTGCCAGTCTGCAACTGCAAGCTGAACTTCACCTACAAGTCTAGCTGCGACTGCAAGCCCCATTCATGAAGATTACACCTATATATATAGGGCAAAAAGAAAACAGAAGAAAATAAAAGAAAACCAAATGATTGCAGACCTTAAACACTGAAACAAGGCAGTACAGGCATGGGAAGTACGACAGTGGCATCAGCAGTTGGCAACCTCATCAAGCTGCTTCCTACAGGCACAGTGTTCTTGTTCCAATTCCTCAACCCCGTGGTGACCAACAGTGGCCACTGCAACACCACCAACAAGTACCTAACATCCGTTCTCCTGGTGGTGTGTGGTTTCAGTTGCTGCTTTTCTTCCTTCACGGACAGCTACACAGGCACTGACAAAGAGAGGCACTATGGCATCGTAACCACCAAGGGCCTGTGGCCTTCTCCGGCCTCCAAGTCCATTGACTTGTCCGGATATAGGCTCAAATTTAATGACTTCGTGCATGCTGCCTTATCGTTGGTTGTGTTTGCGGTTCTGTCGCTGCTGGACACCAACACTGTCCACTGCTTCTACCCTGATTTTGAGTCAACGCAGAAGCGTCTGCTGCAGGCGCTGCCCCCAGCTATTGGGGTACTTGCTGGTGGGGTCTTCATGATATTCCCCAATAATCGCCACGGAATTGGATACCCTACAAGCACTGATTCAAACGACACCTCTCCAAAATCCAAAGATGGCGCAACTTAACAAAATCCAAACCATGACGCTTAGTTAGTACCAGTAGTCTTTATTTCTAAACATCTCTCTTTGATTTTGTCATGTTGCTAGTTGCTACCATAGATTGCTCATTTCAGTTGGCTTATTTTACTTTGTCTCTAAATGAACCCTTTTAAGTGCACCTCGAACTGCTGGGAAAGCCTTTGAATTGAAATGCTAATGTATTCCATTGCCTCTAAATTCTAATAAAAGTGAATAATCATCTTTCACTCTTCAGGGTCGGACTTAGACTGTATGGTAAGTTATTTTTTATAGTTTAAATATGTTTTTATTCAAGAAAATATAAAATTTTTGCTTTTGGTCATTTTAAATATTTTTTGTTTGATTTTGGTCCTTTTATTTTTTTTATTTTAGTTCTTGTCATATTAATTATTAATGAGTCTCCGTTACGTAGTTACGTAAAAAACAAAACTATTGACACGTAATATTAAAAAGTGAAATTTAACACATAAACACTTAATTGAAACTTTACTAATTACAAATAAGTCTAAAACTAAAAAAAAAGGTTTTAAAGAGACTAAAGTTAAAGAAAAAATTTTAAAGGTAAAAAAAAAAGTACTATTTTTTTAAGAAATTAAAGCACATTTAAACCATTATTTATTTATTGGTGGAAAGTTCGGTTGGCTTTGTGTACTTGTTCAGGATGATCTTGTTAATCATTTGTGCTACCAACATTCGTGTAAAGCTGATATTAAACTTGTACCAAAAAAGCTGATAATAAACTTAAAATGTCTTGGCTATATTTGAGTTTGGAGGATGCACTATTTTGGCTGTTCCAATTTGAACCATTAGCCGTGAAGGCATAAGGGTTTTCAAATTTGAATTTATAATAAGAAAAATTATGATAACCACCTCTAAAGTATAGTCAAATAATTTTTTTTTTAAAAAAATATTACAACCACCTCCCTTATTATTATTATTATTATTATTATTTATTGATACATAAAAAATTCACCTGTCATTAAATGAGGTTAATTTCATAATATGAATATTACATTACTTCATTTTTTTAAACATTGTAAATGATAAGAATAATTGTTGTTTGTAAGAATATTTAGGTATATATAAATTTGTCATAAGCCTTTAGCTGGTTGATCATTCACTTGGTAATAAGTGGATGTCCCTCTATCCTTGAATATTCGAGTTTGGATTTCAAGTGCATAAAAAAATGTATATATAAATTTAAATGAAATCAATTATATTTAAAAGTATCTTCTTCTTAATAAAACTTTTATCTGCAATCACAGTTTTTAAAATAAATGGTGTTATACTTTTTTTTGGATAAAAAAATAGTGTTCTACTTTAGCTTCTTAAACTTTGAATCAGACCACACACAAAAAATTATAATAAACATCAAAGTAAAACAAAAATAAAAACTACTGGTTAAGCTTCAAAATTAAAAAAAATGTTTTTCTAAAGTGTAATCTATATTTTAGAGAGTAAAGTGTACATATTTTAATTTTTAAAATTAATTAATGGTGTAAATGAATACAATTCATTTAATAAGGCCACCTCATATTCTTTTAAATATAATTATATAATTAAAATTATAAAAAAACCCTCCATCACTTTTTTTTTTTTCAATAATGACTTTATATAAATATTGTTATATTAAAAAATATACTAAATAAAAAATATTAAATAAAAAAATATACTTCTAAACTAAGGTGATAATAATATACTGTTTGAATAATATTATAAATTAAAAATAATACAATATTCAATAAAAGTATGTGATCTAATAGTAAAATATATTGGACGGCAATGTCTATTAGGTAATAAATTCAAATCTTATAAATTATATTTTTGAGGTTATATATATATATATATATATATATATATATATATAAATTAGGTCAATCGGGCCAACTAGTCCAGGAAGGTCACTGAGTAACCCGAATTTGACCGTTCACTGTGAAAAACTTTTACAAACAAGAATTAGACTAGTTCAGAGGTTGAGTTACAAATTTTTCAACCGGACCGGCTGAGTTTGTCCAATTTGTACAACTATGCAATGAAGTATTAATTATCTTTTTTTTTTTCAATTTTACCCTTATGAAGCTATCCTTATTAAATATACTAATAATTACATGTATTTATTAATTTTATTTTCCTAAAATATCTCAACTAACAAGATGTTATCTCTCTCCTTCATATTCAATTCATTTCTTTTTCCTAAGTCTAAAATTAAAAATACCCCATTCAGGTATATGTCTTGTCTTGTGTGAATCACCCCTTGAGTTTAAGAACGGTGTAAAATATCCCTTTAACTTTTTATTCCGTGCTAATAACATACTCTATTACCCTTCTGTTAAATAAAAGACGGAGCATGGGTTTTGCACGAGATCACTTCAGACCTAATCTAAACCCTTGTTCCCAAATTCAAATCCCTCTCTCCTTGTCCCGTTAAGATCCATCAGTATAGAAGAACAAGCACCTGCGATTTGGACGACACCCAACCACTGTGCCGCCACTGGAGAGTTGAAGCCACTATCGGATATTTGGCAACTTAGATGGAAGTATTGATTCAATAAGCAATAATATCTCAATAAATCATTATGAGGAATTGACAAATGTTCAAAAGGACGTGATGCCTAGTTCTTGGTCGTCATTAAGCTCTATCAATGAACATTGTGGGGGTAAATTGCACGTTGCTAAATCTTAGGGGTTAAAATGCACATAAAGTGAAGTTTGATGGAGTATTTTGTATTTTGTATTTTAGCCTTTTTTTCAAAAAGAGTGTTAATAGAGAAAGATATAAAATTAATTGTGTGAAAATATAAATGAGGTCATAATTTTAATTAAAGTGCAATTTTATTAAATTAACTTATTTTTTACTATTATTTGAAGCTATTTACTAACTTTTTTTAGTCTTACGCCAATCTTAAAATGACAATTATTCAGCAGTATTAACAAATTGCAATTTTTTCTTAGTCTATTCCGCGTTATTCCTAATTTTTTTTCACAGTATGTTGATTAATATTTTAAGGATAGATATTATTACCTCTGAAGGACTATGCTTAAAAGATTAGCACATTTGTAGCATGTAGCAATCACTACAAATGCCAGCATCCTTTATAATTTCAATTCCGATATTTTTATCACAAATAATATATATATATTTTTTACATATTATTTAATATTATTAATTATATTTATTTTTTCTTATCACTTTCTCTTTTCAATTATATACTCTTAAAAAAATATATATATACAGTACTTACACCTCTAAAAGAGATATAAAATCATTTATTTCTTTATAATTTTTGACGATTTATTTCACTGGCGTAATAAGTTTTCCTTAATCTTGAAAAGAAAATTCAATTCTCCCGCACGTTCGGTTTATAAATGAAGCCCCTTCTATCAAAAATTCAAAACGTAAGAGTACTGGAACAAATTGAACCGTTTTGCAAGCTATACGCACCCTATTATCCAACTAACTTCAATTGTAAAATGACAAGTTTCTGCAAGCAAGACATTAGAGAGGTTTAAACACAACCCATCATACTAATTTGACCTAGCCCAAGCTAATTGAACGAGTTTAGATTCTAAAGACTCTATTTTCGAGTCTAGTTTGAATTATATTTTATTGAATTAAAATCAAACCAAACTCATCTTATTAAGTCAAACTTATCTCATATACATTAGTAGCAACAGTATTAGAAGGACAAGTATAATTTCATTTCAGGGCCACATTCCAATGGGAAGTAACCCTTCAAAAAATTAGCATATGCCGCTATTTGCAGCAAGTACACGATATTCTTTAGTAAAAGGCGAAAGAATAGTTCGCTTTGAACTCACCGCACGGCTACATGTTACACTTGATATGGTTCTTGGATTTTATATTGCATCTAATGTCACGCTCAGTCAATGTCTCTAGATGTGGGACTACCACATTCTTAACATAATACAAAAATATTAGTTTCCAAGAGTTGACTTTAATTATTTCTCAAACTTCGGTTGTATGTGTTTATGCTTATCGAATTGAACTTGACAATTAATAATTTGCACTAATAACAGTTATTGGAGGTAAAATTAAAAACAATCCAAGATTACCAAATTACTCATGAGCGCAAGCGACAAGGCTTCCCCGAGATTTCAAGTATTCAACTTGTAGTCCCATCATAATCATTAGGATATTAAAAAAAGGATAGAGACAACCAGCAGATAGATGTAGAATGATCCTTACTACGTACCGATTTAATATTGTACCTAAGAATTTATTGTTTAATATGATGGGATATTGAGAAACAATACTGATCGATTACTAATGCCTTTAAACTTGTGTCCTAGTAATTGACTTGTACTGCTTTTCTCCTCTGGTTTTTCCTTTTCTAAAGGACAACGCATCGTGATAATGGCTGATTATGGATTAGTTTATAATCATGTTCAAGCCTAATGATGCTTGCCATTTTCTAAACCCACTTGGTTAGAATTAAATTTGTATTATGAAAATAATTTGTAGTTGAAACATACAATTGCCTTACCCCCATTATTAAAGAAGGACCTTGGATAAAATTCTTCGATATATTGGAGTATTGCCATGGACAAACTGAAGTTACAGTTCATGGAAAACAAATTGCACATTGCTGATACTACAGCTACAAAGTATATATTATATATTGGACGAAAGAGGACAGTCACTTGAACCACTAAATTTTTCTATTATAAAATATACATATTATTTTCGTGTCAAATTTTTCTTTGGCACAAGTTTAGGAGGTGGGGTTGATTCCCACACATCGATCTGTCACAGAACAAGGTGGTGTAACACATTCTCCTTATTTTCCTGAGATGTGTACTGACATTTTTCTGAGCAGCTGCTTTCATTATGTCTACCTTCACTTTGTGGTGATCAGAAATGCTTTAGAAGAAATGACAGAATGTGACCCTGGAACAAAGGGAAGCCAAAATGTAATCCACCCTTGTACCATACTTGCTTGTCCCCTGCACATCTATTATAGCATTCACATTAAACTTTGAGTACTCATAAGCTAATTTCAGCTAGCAGAAGTAAATGAACAAGTATAGTACTTTGGCCTTTGGCGCAATGATGACAATGTGCTCGCATTATCCTGCATAATCCTGTGCATCAACGTAGTCGTTAGATTTCATAAAGCCCACCACTTTTGTCCATGACTCTATGGCCTGGTCTTTCTGAGTTTGTTCACAGTACTACAATAACAAATTCTCATAATTATCAATTCTTTTTAATGTGCAACTTCCTTAATTACCTACATTCACTTGGATTCCCAACTCGAAGTACTGACTTTGTCCTCCATGGAAGTAAGTAATCTACTGTTTGCCAATGAAATCTCATTATCAGGAAGATTAATATAAACCTGATTTGGTCGTGGCATGCCATGGACCTTCAGATTTGATCGTGGCATGCCATGGAGATTGCCTTAGTATATACTCTTGAGAAAATCAACCTTTGCGGAATCGTTTGGAAGAAAATAATACACAAACACTTAATTTTCACCTTAATTTCAAATAAACAGGATGAAGTTTTAAATCTTAATGATAGACCCTAAAATTATCCCAAACTTACAAATAGATTTTGCAGATACTTTCATATATAAGTTAAATATATTTTTTTATGTAAGATTACAAGGTATCTTTACAGATTAAGTCCATTTAAACTGTTCATGAAACTAATTTTTATTTGATCGTAAGAATACAAGAATTAATAAGTTATGCAGTCTCTCCACGAGAGTTTCTCCACATTCGTTAAATATTAACTTCATGTTTTTATTAATACACATGATAACATTTAATTTGTTGATATTGCTTTTTTTTTAAAATCTCCTTTAAATTTAATATTTAATTATTTGATATTTTTATTTAAAAATAAAAATTCAATAAAAGGAAAAAAATCAATTTTTAAAATAATATGAATAAATTAAATATTACCATATATATATTAATTAATCAATAAGTACACTGGTTTTATAGCTTAATTAATGAATAAAATGATCTGTTTGCAAGTTTAAAAAAGTTTAAATATCTAAAAGTCCATAGAGACTGCTTCAAAATAAAGTTAAGTTGAGGGTATCTATGCATTTCCCGCTTCTTTTTATCTGATCCATGTTCATGATTGGAGACAACCCAGTCGTTAACTGAAACAATAGTGCCACTGTGCAAGGGAAATGCTTATGTACTAGGCTTTTCTATTGCCTCTAAATTTTAATTAAAGTGAAGAATCATCTTTTCGACTTACTGTATCGATAAGTTATTATTTATTGGTCAAAACTTGGGTTGGCTTTGTGTACTTGTCCAGGGTGTTCTTGTTAATCATTTATGCTACCAACATTAGTGCAAAGCTGATATTAAACGTAAAAGGTCTTAGCAATATTTGAGTTTGGGTGTCACTATTTTGGGACTTGGGTAGTTTTCCAATTTGAACCGTTAGTCATGAAGGCTTAAAAGTATGTATACATACGGGGTTTTCGAATTTGAATTTATCTATATTCTATATTATCAACAAAAGGGATTCTCCTGATATGGTCTTAAATTTTAGTTTTTTATAATGTTATAGACATTTATTTATTTTAAATATTAAATATAAATAAAATAAAATAAAAATATAACCTAACTATAATTTTTTTTACAAGATTAATAGTTACAATTACAATGAAATTGCATAACTTTCACTATCATTTAACAAACCGTTTGTTGGTTGATTGTACAACCCAACGTTAACTTTGATATGCAAAAGTTATGTCCATGCACGTTAGGATCTTCAACTTGCTAACAAATTATAATAGGAAAAATTATGACAACAACCAACTTTGAAATATAGTCATATAGGATTTTTTTTTTCGAATTTTAAGTAATCCAACCAACTCCCTTATTGTTATTTATTGTTATATAAAAAATTTGTCTGTCATTAGATGGGTTGAATTTTATAATATAATTATTATATTACTTGTGCAATTTTCTTTAAAACGTAATAAATGATACGAATATTTGTTGTTTGTAAGAATATTTAGGTATATATAAATTTTTCATGGGGCCTTTAGTCGTTGATCACTCACTTGGTAATACGTGGATGTTCATCCATCCTTGATTCAAGTTTGAATTTCAAGTACATTAAAAAAATGTATATAAATTGAAATGAGATAAATTATATTACAAGTATCTTTTTCTTATAAATTCTTTTACCTATAAACACATTTTTTAAATAAATAGTGTTATACTTTGGATTCTTAAATGTTCAATTAGACCACAAAAAGTTTGTAATAAGCAGCAATGAAAAACAAAAAAAATATTACTGATTAAGTTTCAAACTTACAAAACATAAACAAAAAAAGAACAGAAAAGCCCGATTAGTGTTCCTTTGCTATAAATTTATTGTATTTGCTATAAATAGTGCTCCTAGCCCTTGATCCCCATTTAGATTCTCAAAACAAGTTACATTAGATTTGGTAGGGTGCGCCAAGCTCAAGTACTAGTGCAAGACAAGGGCGACGCTTAAGACCCCTGGAAGCAAGCTACCATAAAGAGCACTCCCTTTCAAAAAATAAATTTAATATCGTGTGAGTCTATTACCCACATATCAGATATTAAACTAATATGTATAAATTTACTGTATTTGCTATAAATAGTGCTCCTGGGCCTTGATCCCCATTTAGATTCTCAAAACAAGTTACACTAGATTTGGTAGGGTGCACCAAGCTCAAGTACTAGTGCAAGATAAGGGCGACACTCAAGACCCCTGGAAGCAAGCTATCATAAAGGGCACTCCCCTTCAAAAAATAAATTTAATATCGTGTGGGTCTATGACTCACATATAAGATATTATACTGATAAAAATATATACTACACTTGCTCTTAGCCAAAAGGCCAAAAAAGGTATGAATTTGAACTATTGCTACTCTTCCATTTTATATAATGCTTCTACCATTATGCTTCTGTTACCACCAATGTGGGACTTCAACTAAAATACTTCACAATTACAACCCACTTTTCCAATATTCACCATGCACTTGCACATCCTTAGGGCTCGATTTCCTTCACACTTGTTTGCTATTTATTTATGCAAATATATTAAGCTCAATACATTATCTACATTCTATAGTTACTATTTTTTCCCGCTAATTAGTATTCTTTGGATGATTTTACAACCCCACGTTAACTATGATATGCGAAAGCTATGTCCAGACATGTTAGGGCCTTCAACTTGCTAATAAATTATAACATGAAAAATTATGACAACCACCAACTCTGATATATATCATATAGGATTTTTTTTCGAATTTTAAGTAATCCTACCAACTCCCTTTTTATTATTTATCGTTATATAAAAAATTTGCCTGTCATTACATGGGTTGAATTTTATAATATAATCATTATATTACTTCGGCAATTTTCTTTAAAACATAGTAAATGGTAAGAATATTTGTTGTTTGTAAGAATATTTAGGTATATATAAATTTTTCATGAGCCTTTAGCTAGTTGATCACTCACTTCCATCCTTGATTCGAGTTTGGATTTCAAGCGCATTAAAAGAATATATATAAATTGAAATGAGATCAATTAAATTACAAGTATCTTTTTCATATAAATTTCTTTTATCTATAAACAATTTTTTTAATATAAATAGTGTTATATACTTTGGATTCTTAAACTTTCAATCAGACCACAAAAGTTTTGTAATCAGCAGCAATGAATAACAAAAAAAAATTTACTGGTTTGTTATATCATTGACTTTGCATTGTGGCAAGATATGAAAGGTGTTGGTTTTCTCGTATAATAATAACAGTAGTAGTTTTGTATTCCTTTGGGCCTTGAGCCCCATTTAGATTCTCAAAACAAGTTGCACAAGATTTGATAGGGTGCGTCAGGCCCAAGTAGTAGTGCAAGACAAAGGTGACACTCAAGACCTATGGCAGCAAGCTACCATTAAGGGCACTCCCCTTCTAAAAATAAATTTAATATCGTGTGGGTCTATGGCCCACATATCAGATATTAAACTGATAAAAACAGATACTACACTTGATCTTAGCCAAAAGGCCGAGAAAGGTATGAATTTGAACTGTTGCTAGTCTTTTCATTTTATATAATTCTTCTACCTTTCTGCTTCTGTTTTCACCAATGTGGGACTTCAACTAAATTGCTACACAACTACAACCTACTTTTCCAATATTCACCATGCACTTGCACATCCTTAGGGCTCAGTTTCCTTGACACTTGTTTGCTATTTATTTATGCAATTATTATAAGTTCAATACAATATCTACATTCTACATTCATTATTTTTCCCGCTAATTAGTATTCTTTGGATAATTGTACAATCCCATGTAAACTTTGATATGTGAAAGTTATGTCCAGACACGTTAGGGCCTTCAACTTGCTAACAAATTATAATAGGAAAAATTATGATAACCACTAACTCTGAAATATAGCCATATAGGATTTTTTTTTTTGAATTTTAAGTAATTCAACCAACTCTCTTAATATTATTTATCATTATATAAAAATTTTGTCTGTCATTACATGGGTTGAATTTTATAATATAATTATCATATTACTTCTGCAATTTTCTTTAAGACGTAGTAAATGGTAAGAATATTTGTTGTTTGTAAGAATATCTAGGTATATATAAATTTTTCATGGGCCTTCAGCCGATTGATCACTCACTTGGTAATACGTGTATGTTCCTCCATCCTTGATTTGAGTTTAGATTTCAAGTGCATTAAAAAAATGTATATAAATTGAAATGAGATCAATTAAATTACAAATATATTTTTCTTAAAATTTTTTTATCTATTGTGAACACCTAATTTTGTCCGAATCATTAAAACATCTTAACACATAATTAAAAAAAGAAAGAAAAAATAAAAATTAATTATTCTTTATTTGTTTGACTCATTTCTTATTTAGCCCAAAAATTTGTTTAGCCCATTTCTTTTTCTTTTTTTTTGGCTCAAAAAACTTTGTTTAGGGTTTAGCCAACTTTTTTTTTATTTTTTTTGGCCCACAAATTTGTTTAGTCCAATAAAAATTATGATTACAAAAAATAAAAACAAAAAACAAAACAACAATAAACAAAATAAATAAAAAATAATAATAAAGAAAAAAGGAGAAAAAAGGAGGTTGCTGCCGTTGTAGCCCTCCTGCCTTCTCCCCTTTGTTTTCTTCCATTTTTGGGTATGACCCATTTTGCCTTCCCTTGTCTTCTTTTTTTTCCTTTTTTTACCAGGCACCAGGCCTCACTCACACACAGAGGGCAGAGAGCAAAACATCCCACTACTCCTTGGCATTTTCTCTGCACAGACCATATCACAGTATGGACAATGTTGTGTGCTCCCTATTTCATTGCTGCAATTGTAGCTCCTTGCACCTTTCACACAACTTTGTTCCCCATGCTGGTTTTGTCTGGATCCTCATAGCTTGGTTATATAAGAGAGAAAGATGAGAATTTGAGAAGGTTAGGAAATTTTCTTAAAGCCTAGGAAACAAAGAACATAGAGAGAGTGAACAACAGAGGTTGGAGATTTTTGAAAAAATCAAAGGAAAGCAGAAAGGGTGAGGAATTACTTTTAGAGGAAACAAATGATGGAGATTTGGAGAGAAAGTGAAGTAAAGAGTTGAATGTAAGAAATCTTCTCATTGGTTTGAGCTCATAAACATGTGAATCTCAGACTTCCCTGTCCTCTTTCATTTCTTCATTCCTCTTCAATAACCAAGAAGCATGTATTGCAAAAATCACAAGCCAAGCTCCATGACACCTCTTTCAATCTTCACCATCCCCATATTTCAAGCCAAGGCAACCTCACCATGTTGAACCCAAACCATCCAAACCTATAGACAGATCAGATTTCCCCATACAGAACCAGAAATGCTCAGCCTCTAACTTGAAACCAAATCTGCAACTAAGTAGAACACTCATGGCGTCACTCACGATAGCAACCTCTCTAGACCACCCATTCCTTTGATCCCCCTACCTCAGACCAACCACACGGAGCTCAGCCCCCCACCGCGACTAGAATCCACCACAAGCCACCTCGGGCCACCATGGTCAGCCCACCACAGATCCAGCCACCAAACTACTATTCCTTCTACCCCCACATTTACCTCACCTGGGACCCGAGAAACACCCCACCATCCACATGAACCTGGACCACCTAGCAACCACCACTTCGAACCTCTATCTCCGCTCCTTGTCCCTAGAATCGAAGAAACCATGTCGCCCTTCACCGTCAAACTCACCGTCCAAAACCCGCAACCCATTTACCTCACTTTACCTCCCACAACCAAAACCCCAAACACCTAGATCCATCGTGCCTTCCCGCTCACCAACCAGTCCAACACCCAACGAGCCACCCACGCCTTCACCGTCCTCTCCCCCCACTTGCGAGCCCAGTCACCACGTTCAAATGAAACCCCGCATTTCTTCCTCCGCCTCGGACCACTACATGGCACCAACCACCAGATTTCACCAATCGCGCCAGCCAAAACCTCCACCTTACCGTCGTTCACGGTCTCAATCGCCGTGCCTCTATCTCTCTCCATTTTGTTGGTTCCTGACTCTCAATGTTTTTATGCTTGGAGCTCCCCATTCTGATACTTCGTTTTCAACTCCATCACCTTCTTTTTTTTTCTCTTTTTGTTTATTTATCATTTACTTGTTTTTTATGTTATTTGGTTATTATTTGGTTTTTGGGGTTTAATGAGTTTGGGCTTGCTTTACTCTACTTGGACTTTAAAATTTCAGTGATCCAAAACTTTTTTTTTTTGGGTTGGGTAGAGTAGGATAATTGGTAATTGTTGATTTCATGAGTTTATTTTGAATTTAACACACATATAAAAATTGGTAATTGTTAATATTGTTTTTTTACTTATCGTTTTTTACAATTTTTTTAAAAAACATAAAATAAAATAATTAAATTTTGTTGAGAAAGAATAAAACGGGATTAGCTGAGCTGCGACAACTTGTTAATCTTATAGTTTTAAAAATCATTTAAGTTATGACAACTTGATGATTCGTTTTAAAAATAATATAAAATAAAATAATTGAGCCTAGTTGGGAAATAATAAAACGAGATTAGCTGAGCTGTGACAGTTTGTTAATCTTGCGGTTTTAAAAATCATCTAAGTTGTGACAACTTGATGATTCGTTTAAAAAAATAAAATAAAATAATTGAGCTTTGTTAAGAAATAATAAAATAGGATTAGTTGAGCTGCAACAGCTTGTTAATCTTATAAACTTTGAAATCATCTAAGTTGTGACAACTTGATGATTCAAAAAATTAAAAATTAAAATAAAAATCAAATGAATTTTTAAAATAAAAAAATATTTTCAAAATTAAAAATAACCAACCCACAATCGTTTTTCTAAAGAACGATGTGACTTTGAATTCCTCATTGCATCCGAAGATATATAGGAGCAGAATCTTAATTCTGTCACGCCAAAATTAAATTTTCATAATTTATTTATTTGTTTACTTTATCTTTTAATAAATGAGTAAAATAAATATTTTTAAAAGTTATAAAAATTTGCACAACTGATTTAAGATAATCGTCTTAGAGCGTATGTATTAGGGGTGCTGTGGGGTTAAGTATCCACCATTCCCTATGCATAATTAAACTTCCGAACCTGAGTTTTTGAATATAGACCATCTTTTTTTGGTTTTCTAATTTTTCCTAATAAAAATAAAATTAGTGGCGACTCCATTTCTTTTCCTTAATAATTTAATTTATTTTTTCATCGTTCCCGCCGCGATAACGATCACGATATCTATAAACAAATTTTTTTTATTATAAATAGAGTTATACTTTGGATTCTTAAAACTTCAATCAAACCACAAAAGGTTTGTAATACACAATAATGAGCAATAAAAAAAATTACTAGTTAAGCTTCAAACTTACAAAACACATAAAAAAAAGACTGGTTAAACTGTCCCGCGAAGACTGGTTAGACTATCCCGGTTTTTCTTGTATAATAATAACAGAGGTAGTTTTGTGTTCCTTTGGACCTTGAGCCCCATTTAGATTCTCAAAACAAGTCGCACAAGATTTGGTAAGGTGCGCCAGACCCAAATAGTAGTGCAAGACAAGGGCAACACTCATGACCCCTGATAGCAAGCTACCATAAAGGGCACTCCCCTTCAAAAAATAAATTTAATATCGTGTGGGTCTGTGGCCTATATATCATATATTAAACTAGTAAGAACAGATACTACACTTGCTCTTAGCCAAAAGGCTGAGAAATGTATGAATTTGAATTGTTGTTAGTCTTCCATTTTATATAATGCTTCTACCTTTCTGCTTCCGTTTCCACCAATGTGAGACTTCAACTAAACTGTTTCACAACTATAACCCATTTTTCCAATATTCACCATGCACTTGCATATCCTTAGGGCTCGGTATCCTTGACACTTGTTTACTATTTATTTATGCAATTATTATAAGCTCAATACAATATCTACATTCTACATTCATTATTTTTCGAGCTAATTAGTATTCTTTGGATGATTGTACAACCCAATGTAAACTTTAATACGCAAAAGTTATGTCCAGGCATGTTAGGGCCTTCAACTTGCTAACAAATTATAATAGGAAAAATTATGATAACCACCAACTCTGAAATATAGTCATATAGGATTTTTTTTTTCAAATTTTAAGTAATCTAACCAACTCCCTTATTATTATTTATCATTATATAAAAATATCATCTGTCATTAGATGGGTTTAATTTTATAAAATAATTATTATATTACTTTTGCAATTTTTTTTAAAACGTAGTAAATGGTAAGAATATTTGTTGTTTGTAACAATATTAAGGTATATATAAATTTTTCATGGGCCTTTAACCGGTTGATCACTCACTTGGTAATACGTGGATGTTCCGCCATCCTTGATTCGAGTTTAGATTTCAAGTGCATTAAAAAAATGCATATAAATTGAAATGAGATCAATTATATTACAAGTATCTTTTTCTTATAAATTCTTTTATCTATAAACACATTTTTTTAACATAAATAGTGTTATACTTTCGATTCTTAAACTTTCAATCAGACCACAAAAAGTTTGTAATAGAAAAACTTGGCCCATGTTTGCTATATCATTGACTTTGCATTGTGGCAAGATATGATAAGTGTTGGTTTTTCTCATATAATATTAATAGTAGCAGTTTTGGGTTCCTTTAGGCCTTGAGCCCCATTTAGATTATCAAAACAAGTTGTACTAGATTTGGTAGGGTGCGTCAGGCCCAAGTAATAGTGCAGGACAAGCGCAACGCTCAAGACCCCTGGCAGCAAGCTACCATAACGGACACTTCCCTTCAAAAAATAAATTTAATATCGTGTGGGTCTATGGCCCACATATAAGATATTAAACTAATAAGATCATATACTACACTTGATCTTAGCCTAAAGGCCGAGAAAGGTTTGAATTTGAACTGTTGCTAGTCTTCCATTTTATATAATGCTTTTACCTTTCTACTTCTGTTTCCTCCAATGTGGGACTTCAACTAAACTGCTTCATAATTACAACTCATATTTCCAATATTCACCATACACTTGTACATCCTTAGGGCTCGGGTTCCTTGACACTTGTTTGCTATTTATTTATACAATTATCATAAGCTGAATACAATATCTACATTCTACAATCACTAATTTTTCTTGCTAAGCAGTATTCTTTGGATGATTGTACAATCCCACGTTAACTTTGATATGCAAAAGTTATGTCCAGGCACGTTAAGGCCTTCAACTTGCTAATAAATTATAATAGGAAAAATTATGATAACCACTAACTCTGAAATATAGTCATATAGGATTTTTTTTTTCAAATTTTAAGTAATCCAACCAACTCCCTTTTTATTATTTATTCTTTTATAAAACTTTCATCTCTCATTAGATGGGTTGAATTTTATAATACAATTATTATATTACTTCTGCAATTTTCTTTAAAATGTAGTAAATGGAAAGAATATTTATTGTTTGGAAGAATATTTAGCTATATACAAATTTTTCTTGGGCCTTTAGCTAGTTAATCACTCACTTGGTAATGCGTGGATGTTCCTTCATCCTTAATTCAAGTTTGGATTTCAACTGCATTAAAAAAATGTATATAAATTGAAATGAGATCAATTAAATTACAAGTATCTTTTTCTTTTAAATTTCTTTTATCTATAAACAATTTTTTTATTATAAATGGTGTCATATTTTGGATTCTTAAACCTTCAATCAGATCACAAAAGGTTTGTAATAAGCAGTAATGAGTAACAAAAAAAAATGGTTAAGCTTCAAACTTACAAAACACATACAAAAAAGAACAGAAAAGCTAGTTTAGATTGTCATGTGTTTGCTATATCATTGACTTTGCATTCTGGCAGGATATGATAGGCGTTGGTTTTTCTCATATAATAATAACAGTGGCAGTTTTGTGTTCCTTTGGGCCTTGAGCCCATTATTTAGATTCTCAAAACAAGTTGCACTAGATTTGGTAGGGTGTGCTCAGCCCAAGTAGGAGTGCAAAAATTGATAATTATAGATATTACACTTGATGTTAGCCAAAAAGTCAAGAAAGGTATGAATTTGAACTGTTGCTAGTCTTTGATTTTTTGTAATATTTCTACCTTTCTGCTTTTGTTTCTACTAATGTGGGACTTCAACTAAACTGCTTCACAACTACAACCCACTTTTCCAATATTCACCATACACTTGCACATCCTTAGGGCTCGGTTTCCTTAACACCAGTTTGCTATTTATTTATGCAATTATCATAAGCTTAATACAATATCTACATTCTATAGTCTTCATTTTTCCTCACTAATTAGTATTCTTTGGATGATTGTACAACCCCACGTTAACTATGATATGTGAAAGTTATGTCCAAGCACATTAGGGCCTTCAACTTGCTAATAAATTAAAATAGGAAAAATTAAGATAACCATCAACTTTGAAAAATAGTCATACATGATTTTTTTTAAAAATTTTAAGTAATCCAACCAGTTCCCTTATTATTATTTATCGTTATATAAAAATATTGCCTGTCATTAGATGGGTTGAATTTTATAATATAATTATTATATTACTTATGCAATTTTCTTTAAAATGAAGTAAATGGCAAGAATATTTAGGTATATATAATTTTTTCATGGGCCTTTAGCCAGTTGATCACTCACTTGGTAATACGTGGATGTTCCTCCATCTTTGATTCGAGTTTGGATTTCAAGTGTATTAAAAAAATGCATATAAATTGAAATGAGATCAATTATATTACAAGTATCTTTTTCTTATAAATTCTTTTATCTATAAACATATTTTTTAATATAAATAGTTATATACTTTGGATTCTTAAACCGTCAATCAGACCACAAAAGGTTTGTAATAAAAAGTAATGAGTAATAAAACATAAATTTACTGGTTAAGCTTTAAACTTACAAAACACATACAAAAAAAGAACAGAAAAGCCTAGTTAGATTGTCCTGTGTTTGCTATATCATTGACTTTGCATTGTGGCAGGATATGATAGGTGTTAGTTTTTCTCGTATAATAATAACAGTAGTAGTTTTGTGTTCCTTTGGGCCTTGAGCCCTATTTAGATTCTCTAAACAAGTTGCACAAGATTTGGTAGAATGCGCCAGGCCTAAGTAGTAGTGCAAAACAAGGGCAACACCCAAGACCCCTTGCAGTAAGCCACCATAAAGGCACTCCTCTTCAAAAAATAAATTTAATATCATGTGGGCCATATCAGATATTAAACTGATAAGAACAGATACTATACTTGATCTTAGCTAAAAGGCCGAGAAAGGTATGAATTTGAACTGTTGCTAGTCTTTCATTTTATATAATGCATCTACTGTTCTGCATCTTTTTCTACCAATGTGGGACTTCAACTAAACTACTTCACAACTACAACCCACTTTTCCAATATTCACCATGCACTTTGTTTGTCCCTTTATTAGGCCGCAAGTACACGGGTCATTCAAGTAATACAGATACAGAGTAAAAGTTCGTTCTCACGAGGATAAATTGCTTCTAATACTAAATATCAACTAATAGTTTAAGTAATTCTATTCAAGAACATATAAAATAGGAGAAATTGCAGTAAAACTAAATCTAAAGATAGAAAAGTAATAAATGAAAGTAAAGATAATAGTTTAGAGATTTAAGGAATCCTTCTTCACCTTATACTTCAATTAATACTATGCAACCCTTCAAGCAACATAGATGAATAGTTAAGTTAGCTTGAGAATCTGTTTTAGTTAAAAACCTATGTCTAGGTTAGTTAACCCCAGCTTCTTTTACTTAGCTCACTATGTTTCCATGAGAATTAGAGTGAAATCAACTAATGAACAATTTATTCTCAGACACACATTATGTATGACTAAGAGGTATATTTCTATCCCATTAGTGAATCAATTTATCCAAGCTAATTAAACTCATTGAACATGCATAAACCATACATATGATCTTAAATCCAAATTTCTATGTCTAGGTTCATCAGATTTCATCAAATCACTTAAAAGCTGATCAAACTATTAAGAGCATTAAGATCTATATGATTGAACATAATCAATGTTGGAATTATTTTTGTCAAAAGATGTGCAAGTGTACACAGTCAAACAAGTAATAAAGTGTGAGTAAAGATCGTTCTCACGAGGATTTAAATGTATTGAATATAATCTCTAAACTTAACCTTTCCTATTTAACAAAATAAAATAAGAGAAATTTTTAAGCATGTAAAGTAATTGGAGTAATGAGGTATCAGAGCAGTAAGTAATAATTGCAAGGAATTAATAAAAGCAATAAATGAGTGTTTTAAATCAGAAATGGAAACAGTTAGGATTTTAATCCTTTGTAATTCTTTACTTCAGGATAACGTATGCTTCAGGATGCTACAGCATTTAGTCCAGGAAATGAAATTTGCTTTCTAGCAGTAAAAACTGAGTTCATTAAAAGCTTCTTATTCCTAAGTTCAAATTAATTTCCCTCAGTTGTCAGAGAAGCACATCCAGCTGCTTAAAGACTTGAAGGCTATTCCTAGCTCATTCAACACAATTAATTTTCCAATTAACTGTTCTATCTTTATCTTCTAATCAAGTTCACTAACTTGGTTTTTCCAAACGAAATTAGTTGATATTTCAGATTAGTTGATCAAGCTAAACCGAAATTAAACATTTAAGCAGAAAAGAAGAAAATGAATAACATCCATAACATAGGATTACCCTTCAGTACAATCACAAATTCATAAAATCCTAACTAATGGTATTTAGCTCATAATGAGCTTGAAAACAAAGTTAAAAAAAATGGAGAATAAAGACATGATACGTAAAAACTGGAATTACAGATAAAAATCAGACGCTGACGGCTCTGCTAGCACCTTCCAAAAAGCTCTCCCTAAAAGCAAGGTCACACTCACTATTTGTACTGGCTCCCAAAATAGGGTTACACTCTCTCTCATGCCTCACTTTTTGGGTTTTTACAAATTCAAATACTAAAATATTCCTTGGCCCAATTCCCAAGTACACACAGCTGCTGCATTGTATTCTCTTTCTTCCTTTTAAGCACAGCGCAGTAGGTATTTTGTCTTCTAGCGAGCAAGAAATGTGGAAATGGAAATGATTTTATCTTATAATGATTCGCTCCCCAAAGTCAGCAAAGATTCCAAAACATCCCAGAGCAATTCGTTCAGCAATTACACCTTTAAAACCTGCTCAAAATTAAATCAAACCTTCAGCTATAACTGATCAGAATTTACAGCTTTTCACCATTAATCAAATTAACACAGAATTTTACTCAATCAAACAAAACTTGAAGTTCTTCTCCAAAATTGATCAAAACAAGAACAATGATTAAGCTAAAAGGATAGTAATAACTCTTATTTCTAAGAGTTATCACACCCCCAAACTTGAACCATTGCTTGTCCTCAAGTAATGACATTCAACAAGCATTAACACAACAAAATCAGAATAGTATAAGCAAAGTCCATGACAATCCTCAGATGCATTTTTCAGAATTATGCTCAACACAAAATACCATTTTCTTAATCACTTTCCATAGTGTGTGTGTGATTTCCCTAAGCTCTCAGCTCAGTTTTAGCAAGGAATTCCAACCAAACCACCTCTCAACAGAGTCTTAGGTGCATTTTCCAAATATCTTTTGGATGCAAGGGTGAAGACTCACCAGATAATCTTCCTAAGAACAGGGGCTTAACACATTATTGGGTTTGTCATATCGCTCAATTCACTCAACTTTATGTTCTGTGTTGATGTTTCACTCAATCATCATTCACATGCAACTCTATCATATGCTTGGCAAATTTCTATCAATCAAAAGCACATACACAAATTTCACACAGCAAGAGGACCTTAATGGGCTGTAATGAGGCTAAGGTTCGGGTGTGGAATTTTTGAGAAGTAGCTAACTTAGGTGGAGTTCAAGATCTTTGTCAAAATTACCCACCCACAAACTTAGACTTTTTTTTTACACCCATATTTCTGGTAACATGGGAGAAATTCATTTTCTTCTCTTCTTCTTCTTTTTTTTGAATAAGAAAATTTTTATTTTTATTTTTAATTTTGAATATATGAAGAAAATAAAAAATCATTTGATAATTTGCTCATTCCTCCCTTTTTATTGCGTAGGCACCCCACCCCCAAACTTATACTGCTGGTTGTCCTCAACCATTGTGGTCAGGACCTATAATTAGGTAACTCTTTGACACAGTCCTAAACTCCACCTAAACAGGGTAGTACATTATTTTTCAGAGAATTTGAGCTTGTAATGTGGCTTATCACCAAGAAGAAAGTCTTAGGCTCAAAGGGGTTCACAAAGGGTAATGCTTGAGGGTTGGCCATTTAAGTCTTAGTATTTAAAACAAGAACAGTGCCTCAAGTTAATTTGTGTGCAACAGTGAAATATGCAATCAATCACAGAAATAAGTCAAGTTCTGCAGAGAAAACACATGAATGGAATGTATGATGAACAAAATCTGTTGAAGCCCAAAAACTCACAGGATTGATGCTGTAGAGTGCTACAGCACCACATTCAGTCTCACTCACCCCCAAACTTAGGTTGAAATCTAATTCAGACCTCACCCTCTCTTCCTTGGACAAGGGTTCTTGCAACCCAATTCCCCCAATTGATTGGTGACTTTTGAAAGAAGCCCTTCTTCTGAGTCCATTTGAGCTAGGGATTGTGGTGAGAAAGGATTAAATCAAGGTATTAATGTATTTTATATGCAGAAGGTAAAACTTGTCTTCATCAGATGCACATGGACAGCGAACACTATTCTTTCATTAACTTTTTTTTTTGAATAAGAAAATGAATAAACAAATAATACTACAATTCTAAGACAGAAATTAAAACAACAAAAACAAATTAAAACAAACTAAAGAAGGATCAAGGGAAATCCTGGTCATCTGATGCTGCTGCATGCTGCAGCACCCTGGGTGTTTCTTGCTCAAGGCTGAGCCAATCTTGCACTGCTCCTTCTACTGCCAGATCTGGCCATCTGCTTCATTGTTGGCTTATTTGTTCCCGGAATCTCCTTGGTAATGGTCAACTCAGCACTTTTTTCTTTTTCAGCTACATCCTCCTCCTCCCCTCCACCAGCTCTTGGTTGGGCCTTAGAAACTGTGAAGGACTTGAGTTTCTCAACTCTTCCTATAATAGGCAAGTTATCTTCAAAGTCCTCACTGAGTGCAGTGGGAGTCTCCTTAGCATTTACATCACTTTTTAATTGTTTTCTAATCCTGGGAGGAGCTGTGTGCTTGATTCTGCCCTTCTTTGGTGGAGGGGGGTCTTCTGGTGCTTCATCAACCCTCTTTTCTTTTCCTCTCTTGGACCTGCTTGGTTGAGTTGGAGGGGGTGTTGGATCTCTGGGTGGTGGTGGTGGTGTCCAGTTAGAACTAACTTCATTGTTATTTACTGAGTGTTTACTAGCAGTGGAATGCACAGAAGGGATTTCAGGGTCTTGTTCTGGTGCAGGAGGGTTAACAGGTGCAGGTTCATTCGCAGGGTTGGTTTGTTTCATGGGTTCAGCGGGAGAATACTGGAATGGTTCAAAGATTTCTTCAGGAAACAGGGGAGGGTAACTACCTTGTCTTAGCTTGTTGATTCCAAGGGTCATTTGCATCCACAGATGTTGCTCTTTGGAAAATTTCCAGAAGAGTTGCTGCTACTTCAAACTATGCTGTAACATTTAGTAACATTGGTCCAGCTTTGTGTTCACGTCATCTAGGTGTTCCTGCTGCCCAAAAGGAGGAACTGAACTTTGCACCTTTGATGCTGATGCCCCAAAATGTTTGATAGCCAGCAAATCTATGGCCCCATTGTTATCCATAATTTCATCTTCAGACAAGGCCTTTATTCCACATCTCAAACATAAAGAGGTGATTAAAGAAGGGAAAAACAACAATCCCTTCTTCTTGAATGCGCAAGCAATAATTTCCCTCTCAATCAGTTGTCCTACATCCACCTTCTTCTTCTTCTTCAGAATGCAATACAAGAGGACTAACCTCTCCTTGTTTACTGTTTCTAAGTGCGCGGTGGGGAGAATCTTAGTTCTGATGACATGATACCAAACTTTGGCCAAAGGGGTGAGATCAGGTCTGGCTATTTTCCAACTCTCATCTGTCTGAATCCAGTTTGCCCCTTCCACCGTGACTTCCCTCATCATGTCATTCAGCTCTGTTTCTTCAGCATTTTTCAACAAAGTCAAGTATTCATCCTCAACATTATTCAAGCCCCACCTTCTGTTCAACGTGGGAGCAGAGAACGACATCTTCGAACCCCTCACTATGACATATTTTTGCTGTGGTGAGGTCAGATTGGCATAAAACTCGCGCACAAAAGGGATGATGGGTTCTCTCGGGTTAGTCATGAACTTCTTCCAGCTGTGACTATCTATGAGCTCAGCAACATCCTCAGTGAGCCCATAATGAGGGGAGTCCAAAATGAAGAAATCCTTCTCCAAATGGAAGTTCCTCTTCTTGATTTCCCTCTCAAACTTTAGTCTCCCTTCCTCATCTACAAAACGCAAATTGGTTTCCTCACCAGAGGAGGATGAACTGGCAATAACGGGCTTTTTGGAAGACTAAACTTGTGCTTTACCCATGGTCTTTGGAACGATATAAAAGAGGAGTGGGTTGATGGTGATAGAAAGAGACAAGTAAGACAGAACGTGTGAGTGGGATTGCGTGTGGGGCTAAAGCAGAGAAAACAGTGGCTTTAATAGAGAAAAAGGGAGGTTGAGGTGAGAGGTTAAGGATGGAGGTGAGTGGTGGAGAAAAAGGTGGCATTACGTGAGTGGGTGGACGCAATTTACATTCCCACGATTTTTGCAACCCATCATTGCTCACTAACTCTTCAACTTTTGAATTTGGAAATTCAAAAATATTACAGTTGAACATGGGCTCTTGCTTGTCCAACTGTCACCACCATTAACACTGTTAACTGGGCCCGATGTGACCACACATCTCCCTTTCTAGCACAACCTTGGGTTTAGAAAGCTCTAATCTGTAAACATTTGTTAACAACATTTATTAAACTAAACTACCCCATTTTAACTAAAATTCAAAAGACAAAATAAAGGATATAAAGCTGGGCTGCCTCCTAGTAGCGCTTGGTTTAATGTCCTCAGCCTGACTCCACACTGGTGGCTAAGGATCTGAAAGATGAGTGGTGGCCTTCATTCTTGCACACGGCTCACCCCAATATGGCTTCACTCTTTGGCCATTCACCATGAACTCTCTTCCAGAACTCTCTTCTAACAAATCTACAGCTCCATGAGGATGCACTTTGACCAATTTAAATGGCCCAGACCACCGTGATTTCAACTTCCCAGAGAACAATTTTAATCTGAAATTAAACAGGAGCACTTGCATGCCTTCAACTAACTCCCTAGGTTGGATTTTCTGATCATTCCATGCCCTGACCTTGCTCTTATATACTTCAGCATTCTCATAAGAAAATAGCCTAAACTCTTCAAGTTCATTTAGTCAGCTGAACCTTGCTTCTCCAAATTTGCTTATGCATCAAAATTCAACTTCTTTATGGCCCAAAATGCCTTGTGTTTCAGCTCTATTGGTAAATGGCAAGCCTTGCCATAAACCAATTTGTAAGGAGACATGCCAATGGGGGCCTTGAATGCCGTTCTGTAGGCCCATAGAGCATCATCTAAGTGCACAGACTAGTCCTTCCTAGAAGGATTCACCATTTTTTCAAGGATTCTTTTTATCTCTCTGTTGGACACATCAGCTTGTCCACTGGTTTGAGGATGATAGGCAGTGGCCACTTTGTGTTTCACTCCATATTTTACAAGCAAGTTAGCAAACAGCTTGTTGCAAAAATGTGTCCCTTCATCACTGATTGTAGCTCGAGGAGTGCCAAATCTGGTAAATATGTTCTTATGCAGGAATTTTATGACTACCCTGGCATCATTGGAAGGCAATACTACTGCTTCTACCCATTTAGAGACATAATCTACTGCAACTAAGATGTAGGCATTTCCATAAGATATAGGGAATGGGCCCATAAAATCTATTCCCCACACATCAAACAATTCGATCTCCAAAATGGTATTGAGAGGCAGTTCTTGTCTGTTGGAAATACTCCCCACCCTTTGACATCTATCACAATTCTTGGCAAACTCTTGAGCATCTCTGAACAAAGTGGGCCAAAAGTACCCTGATTGCAGGACCTTTGCAGCTGTTCTTTTTCCTCCAAAATGACCACCATAAGGAGCAGCATGGCAATCACTAAGGATAGCTTGAATTTCTTCCTCAGCAGCACATCTCCTCATGATCTGATCTTGGCACATTTTGTACAGAAAAGGTTCATCACAGTAAAAATGTTTAACTTAATGCAGAAACCTCCTTTTCTGTTGATAGTTCAATTCTACTGGAATTACCCCACTGACTAGAAAATTCACAATGTCTGCATACCAGGGTGCTGCAGCATCTTCAATCAGTATAAGGTGTTCATTAGGAAAATTTTCTTTAATTTCTTCTTGAGGCTTGGTTTCTCCTTTCTCAACAATTCTGGAGAGATGATCAGCTACCTGATTTTCAATTCCCTTCTTGTCCTTGATCTCCAAATCAAATTCTTGAAGCAGGAGCACCCATCTGATAAGCCTTGGCTTTGCATCCTTCTTATCAATGAGATACTTGATGGTTGTATGGTCTGTGTATACCACTACTTTAGTTCCCACCAGATATGGTCTGAACTTGTCAAATGCAAATACAACTGCTAACAATTCTTTTTCTGTAGTGGTGTAGTTGATCTGAGCATCAATGAGAGTTTTGCTCGCATAATAGATAGTATGGAATATCTTGTTATACCTCTGACCTAGCACAACTCCCACTGCAAATTCACTTGCATCACACATCAATTCAAATGGCTTCTCCCAATCCGGAGCTACTATTACAGGGGCAGTGATCAGAGCCTTCTTCAAAGTTTCAAAAGCTGATAAACACTCTTCTGTGAATTCAAATGCACTATCATGCTCCAGCAGTTTGCACAGTGGCTTGGATATTATAGAGAAGTTTCTGATGAATCTTCTATAAAACCCAACATGTCCTAGAAAACTTCTGATGCCTTTGACAGAATTGGGTGGGGGGAGTTTTTCTATCACCTCAATTTTAGCTTTGTCCACCTCTAAGCCCTTCTTTGACACCTTGTGGCCTAGTACAATGCCTTCCTTGACCATGAAATGGCACTTCTCCCAATTCAGCACTAAATTAGTTTCCTCACATTTGTCCAGCACTTGCTCTAGATTGTCCAAGCATCCCATGAATGAATCTCCAAAAACTGAGAAATCATCCATGAAAACTTCCATAGTTTTCTCAATAAGGTCAGAAAAGATGGCCTTCATGCACCTCTGAAAAGTTGCTAGAGCATTACAGAGCCCAAAAGGCATTCTTCTGAAAGCAAATGTACCATAGGGACAAGTGAAAGTAGTCTTCTGCTGATCTTCGGGTGCTATTGCTATCTGATTGTAACCAGAATAGCCATCCAGAAAGCAATAAAACTCTCTCCCAGACAGCCTATCAAGCATCTGATCAATGAATGGTAATAGAAAATGATCCTTCCTTGTGGCTTTGTTCAACTTTCTATAATCCATGCATATCCTCCAACCTGTGACTGTTCTTGTAGGAATCAGCTCATTATTCTCATTTTTCACTACAATAATTCCTCCTTTCTTTGGCACGCACTGCACAGGACTTACCCACACACTATCTGAGATGGGATAGATGATTCCTGCATCAAGCCATTTAATGATCTCCCTTTTTACCACTTCTTTCATAATCGGGTTCAATCTTCTCTGGCCTTCAATACTGTTCTTAGTACCTTCCTTTAACAGAATTTTATGCATACACAGGCTAGGACTGATTCCTCTAATGTCTGCCATTTGCCATCCAATAGCTTTCTTGTGCTTCTTCAAAAGTGAAATAAGACTACCTTCTTGCTCAGAAGTTAAAAAAGAAGAGATAATGATAGGAAGAGTTTCCTTTTCTCCAAGATAAGCATACTTCAAGTGAGAAGATAGTTGCTTCAATTCAAGAGTGGGAGGTCTTTCAACAGAGGGCACATTCTCCTTGAAGGTGTCTGCAGATACATCTAAGGACTCATATTTTCTTATCCACGATCTGTGTGTCAAATTCCCTTCAACTAGCTGCTTTAACTTTTCATTTTCAAAATCAAGTTCCTTATTCAGTTCAGATTCACGCTCTAAGTCTTACCCTGATGCTATCATTTGCTCTTGCACAAGGGAATCAATATCAGTAATAACAGAACAACTTTCCATATCTTCATCAAGATAGTGTAATGCATTAAAAACATTGAAAGTTATTTGCTGATCATTCACCCTCATAGTAAGCTCTCCCTTCTGCATGTCTATCAATGTTCTTCCAGTTGCCAGGAAGGGTCTTCCAAGGATAATTGGAACTTCCTTATCAGCCTCAAAGTCTAGAATAATAAAATCCACTGGAAATACAAACCTGTCCACTTTGATTAGAATATCCTCAATCTTTCCTTCTGGGTAAGCAATAGACCTATCAGCAAGTTGCAGAGTCACAGTGGTAGGTCTGGCTTCACCAATTTTTAGTTGCTTGAAAATGGACATAGGCATCAGATTAATACTTGCTCCAAGATCGCATAAGGCTTTTCCACAATAAGTATTTCCTATAGAGCAAGGGATAGTAAAGCTGCCTGGATCTTTCATTTTCTGTGGAACTTTATTCTGCAACAGCTGGCTGCACTCCTTTGTCATTGCTACTGTCTCGAATTCTCCCAATCTCTTTCTCTTAGTGAGGATATCGTTCATAAATTTAGTGTAGTTGGGCATCTGCTGTAGAGCTTCAACCAGAGGTATGTTAATGTGCAACTGCTTCAGAATTTCCAGAAACTTTTTAAATTGTTTCTCTTGAGCTGCCCTCTTCAACCTCTATGGAAATGGATGAGGAGGCCTCTCTAGAATCAGCTTGAGCTCAATCCACTCAGGAATAACTTGCTCTGTATCTTCAGGCAGTGGAGCTGATTCATGCTTAGGCTCCTCTGTTTCAACTGGTTCAGTTATCTTTGTTCCCTGCTGCTTAGATGCTATAGCATCCTGTAGTTCTTTACCACTTCTCAGGGTTACGGCTTTAACTTGCTCATTCCCTTTATCATTTGAAGACGATGGAGATTCTGTGGAAGCAGGTAAGGTGCCAGCAGGTCTGTTAGCTAATGCATTGGCCAACTGACCTACTTGATTCTCCAAGTTTCTTACAGCAGCTCCTTGATTCTGGATTTGAACGTTAGTTTCAGCGATGAAAGTTTTCAACATAGCTTCCAAAGATGATTCCTTTGTAGGAGCATAGTTCTGCTGCTGCTGACTGTTCTATTGCTGTTGTTGGTACTGTAGAGAAGCATAACCAGTTGGAGGATTTAAAGTGTTGCTGTGATTACTGTAGCTGAAATTAGAATGTTGCTTCCAGCCTGGATTATAAGTATTGGAGAAAGAACTATTCCCTCTATTCCCCACATAATTTACTGACACTGGATTATCAGGACATTCTTCAAACTGATGCCTTCCTTCACAAAAAACACAAGCTACTGAATTTACAGGGGCCATAGTAGGTTCAACCATAACAGGTTCCTTACTGGTATTAGCCGCAGTTAAATTTTTCAGTATATTGGTAATGGCAGCAAGTTGAGCAGACATAGCAGTTATCTCTTTTACTTCATGAACACCAGCCACACCTTTAGAGGAAGTTGCTCTGCTGGTTGGCCACTGATAGCTATTGGTAGCTATGCTCTCTATTAACTCATAAGCTTCATTATAAGACTTAGTCAACAGAGCACCTCCAGAAGAGGCATCCAGCATCAACCTTGACGGAGGTAATAATCCATTGTAGAAAGTTTTCATTTGAATACATACAGGAATGCCATGATGATGGCACTTTCTCAATAGATCTTTAAACCTCTCCCCTGCTTCATACAGTGATTTATCATCAATCTGCCTAAAGGAAGTAATGTCATTCCTCATTCTGGCATTTTTAGTAGGAGGGAAGTATTTTGTCAGGAACTTTTCAGCAAATCCATTCCAAGTAGTAATTGAATTGGGTTCCAAAGAGTTCAACCAGGTCTTTGCTCTGTTCCTCAGTGAATAAGGGAAAAGTCTCAATTTGAATGCATCATCACTCACTCTAGGGATCTTGAAATTGCTAGTCACTTCCAGAAATTGCCTTAAATGCAAATGAGGATCTTCAGTAGGAGCACCACTGAACTGCCCAACAGTTTGAAGCATTTGAAACATCATAGGCTTGAATTCAAACTGCTGGGTAGTTATTTCTGGCCTCACTATCCCAGTATTCATCGTTTGGGGATCAAAGATTGCATAGTCCCTGATAGACCTCTCTCTGTCATTTGCTCTGTCGATCATACTGGGTTGTTCCTCATCATTCAAGAAAAGATCAGCCATGAGGCCTAACTCAGAATGTTGGATTTGGGCACATTGTTCTTTGGTTTTCTTCCTTATCCTCTTAGCTATTTTCTCTATCTCCAAGTCAATTTGAAACTCAGGTGCACCCTTGCTGCGCATGCAGATTGTAATTCCTGTTGCTGAGCACAGTACACCAAATTTTTAGAAGTAACTTAATAGAAAAAGTTAACAAAAGAATTTAAATATTCAACACCATTTTCAAATCCCCGGCAACGGCGCCAAAAACTTGTTGGAATTATTTTTGTCAAAGGATGTGCAAGTGTACACAGTCAAACAAGTAATAAAGTGTGAGTAAAGATCGTTCCCACGAGGATTTAAATGTATTGAATATAATTCTAAACTTAACCTTTCCTATTTAACGAAATAAAATAAGAGAAATTTTTACGCATGTAAAGTAATTGGAATAATGAGGTATCAGAGCAGTAAGTAATAATTGCAAGGAATTAATAAAAGCAATAAATGAGTGTTTTAAATCAGAAATGGAAACAGTTAGGATTTTAATCCTTTGTAATTCTTTACTTCAGGGTAACGTATGCTTCAGGATGCTACAACATTTAGTCCAGGAAATGAAATTTGCTTTCCAGCAGTAAAAATTGAGTTCATTAAAAGCTTCTTATTCCTAAGTTCAAATTAATTTCCCTCAGTTGTCAGAGAAGCACATCCAGCTACTTAAAGACTTGAAGGCTATTCCTAGCTCATTCAACACAATTAATTTTCCAATTAACTGTTCTATCTTTATCTTCTAATCAAGTTCACTAACTTGGTTTTTCCAAACGAAATTAGTTGATATTTCAGATTAGTTGATCAAGCTAAACCGAAATTAAACATTTAAGCAGAAAAGAAGAAAATGAATAACATTCATAACATAGGATTACCCTTCAGTACAATTACAAATTCATAAAATCCTAACTAATGAAATTTAGCTTATAATGAGCTTGAAAACAAAGTAAAAAAAATGGAGAATAAAGACATGATACGTAAAAACTGGAATTACAGATAAAAATCAGACGCTGACGGCTCTGCCAGCACCCTCCAAAAAGCTCTCCCTAAAAGCAAGGTCACACTCACTATTTGTACTGGCTCCCAAAATAGGGTTACACTCTCTCTCATGCCTCACTTTTTGGGCTTTTACAAATTCAAATACTAAAATATTCCTTGGCCCAATTCCCAAGTACACACAGCTGCTGCATTGTATTCTCTTTCTTCCTTTTAAGCACAGCGCAGCAAGTATTTTGTCTTCTAGCGGGCAAGAGCTGAGCTGGAAATGATTTTATCTTATAATGATTCGCTCCCCCAAAGCTGCAACATTCCAAAACATCCTAAAGCAATTCCTTCAGCAATTACACCTTTAAAACCTGCTCAAAATTAAATCAAATCTTTAGCTATAATTGATCAGAATTTACAGCTTTTCACCATTAATTAGATTAACACAGAATTTTACTCAATCAAACAAAACTTGAAGTTCTTCTCCAAAATTGATCAAAACAAGAACAATGATTAAGCTAAAAGGATAGTAATAACTCTTATTTCTAAGAGTTATCAATCAAACATCAATATATACTCAAAGTAATATATAAACATCAATATTCATACAAAGATCCAAAGTAATCCCTAAATACAACTCAAGTATACAACAAAATCAGTGCTCAAAAGATAGAGGGAAGAGAGAAAAGCAAAGGGAGAAGAGGAAGGAAGCTCATAAATATGGCTTTGATGCTTGAATCTCCTTCCATGAAGAAGATGGCCTCCAACCAAGCATTCCTAGGCCTCCAATGAGCCTAGAACATGAAAACCTAGCGCAGCTTCTCTAAACTCTGAAAGCTCCTTTTGTAAAATCTATTAAAAATGTATTTACAAGTGTAGAAAACAGAGTCACGCCGCGGCATTAACATGTCTACGCCGCAACGCGCTTCAATTTAGGTCAGGGATGCAACGACATTACATTCCTAAGCTGCGGCGTGCAAAAATGCATAGCTCTCTGACTTGATGCAGGGGATGTACCACGCCGCTACATTCATATGCCACTCCGCGGCGTGAGATGTTGAACTTCACACTTGGCTTTCTCTTCTAGTTTTTGCTCAATTGCTCCCGATATCAGCTTGTTTGAAACCCTTCCTATAATAGAGAAATCACCAAGTCAATAAGAATAGAAAATCCACTTAATCAATCACAGAATAAGCACAGTTTTCTCATAATCATATAAGAATGTATCATAATTGAATATTACAAATATCAACATAAAACCCTCCAAATATGCATACAACCAGGACTTAAGCAATCGGTAAATCATAGATATGAGGCACAAATAACTACACATTGTGGAAGTTATCACACCCCTAAACTTAAACTTTTGCTTGTCCTCGAGTAAAACAAAGTATGACTAAGTAAACTTATTTTAACAATTTCATACTTAAACATGCATTCAGCAACTTTCAATTTCAATTTTTTCTCTAATATATAACCAGTGTAGAATGGTTGCATCAGTCCTCAATGAATACTAAAATCTCACAATCAACTCTATACATATACAACCTTAAACATGATAACAATCCAATTTCCTTTCATGAAGATCACATTTTTCACAAATATGCAAGATAAACTTCTCCTATTCAATTCACACAAATTCGGATAAGTATATAAGCATACATGCATATGAATCATATAATCCACAAAATTGATCATAAACTCTCTCTCCACTAATGTAAATCACACATAACTGAGGATAAAAAATGGTCTTTAACAGCTTGTATTGTCAGGCCATGGTAATGGGCGTATGAAAAGAAGGGAAATGATATACAACAAACATTGAGAAACATAAATATATTATTTCAAGACTTGAGTCATCAAGTGATATTATTAGGGTATTTAACAGTGAAAGAAGAAAACTCACCAAAACCATTTAATGTTTTTTATACTTTTCATTTCTTATGTTTTGCTTGTTTTTCTCTTTCTTTTTCTTTCTTTTCTTTTGTTTTTTTTAACAAAGCAATGTTTTTTCTTCAATTTTGCATCTGGTTCCTTCAGGCTCATTTTTTTGAACATACATACCCCTACTCACTGATCTCACTTCAAGAAATAACATATCATATACTCAACAGACATTAATGGTAAGAAGAAAATGTCATGCTTTCACATGCATTAGAATGGTTAACAGGTTAATGAACACAATAGATTAAAAAACATATAAGGCCAAACAATCAACAAACTTCAAAATGGGACCTAGATATATCATCATATCAGGGTAAGCTTGAAAAGGCTCAATCGGTCCAAACAATGCTCTAATCATTTCCTCAGTCATGCACAATCTAGGATTTCACCTCAAGAGAGTTTAAAAATAACTTCTAGGATAATCGAAACTCTACATGTACATCCATAAACTTTCTATAAACATGTACTCTTATCATTTTCAAAGTTATACTTGCATCTAAGTTGGATGTAAATCATACATAAAAAGTAACTAAATTGTTTCACATGCATCTGATCATATATGGTTTCGCTGAAAGTAATCAAATTGCAAACATTCATGTCATTGAACAACTAATTCCACACTAGCATCAATCCAATCATGCATTAAAAATTGAAAAATTTTCTCAGAAACCCGTTAGTAATAGTCAAACTTAGCATATGATCATAATAACATAGTGACTATCATTACTACATACTTAAAATATCAAAACATGTTATACAAATTCAACATTAGAATAACAAAACATGTAAAGATACTATCCCAAACTGCAGTGAAACAATGTCCTCACTGTCCATGAACTCTAGCGTACCAAAAATGGCACTCCCTTTCAAAAAGTAAATTTAATATCGTGTGGGTCTATGACCCACATATCAGATATTAAACTGATAAAAATAGATACTACACTTGATCTTAGTCAAAAGGCCAAGAAAGGTATGAATTTGAACTGTTGCTAGTCTTCTATTTTATATAATGCTTCTACCTTTCTACTTCTGTTTCCCCTAATATGGGACTTCAACTAAACTGCTTCACAATTACAACCCACTTTTCCAATATTCACTATGCACTTGCACATACTTAGGGCTTGATAAGTGTGCAAAAGACATTGCTTTACGAAATGAAAAGCTGATTTAGCAACTCCTAATTTACTCTTTTGTTTGTTACTTAAGTATCTTGCAAATATGAACATAGATTGAGAATTAGAATGTTTTGGTTTGTGAATGAGAATAATTGATCATGAGGAAGAAGAGTCTTCACTTTTCTTATGTGCTCGTGCAGGAAAACACTCAAGGAATGAGAGCTTGGTGCCTTGGATGCAGATCAAAACCAAATTTTCTAGACATTCAGTGCCTAGGCGTTCCAGAAGCAGCGCTTAGGCGCCCTCAAGTGCATAGAAGGAAATCTCTAGACGTTCAGCGCTTAGGATGAAGCGCCTAGGCGCTCAGACTTATAGCAAAGACTTGCGTTCTAAACCATCAGCACTTAGGCACTCTCGACACAACACCTAGGTGCCCATATCAGATTATAAATACATGATTTCTGACCTAATTTAGGCATCAGCTGTTAGAAATGTCAGAAAAAAGGATGAATCAACCTTGGAAAATGTGAAAACAGTTGCTCAACCACTAAGAAGAAGGGGAACCTCTCCAAATCATCAAGAATGACTATGGTGTTCTTTTTTTCTTCTTGTAGTTTTCTACATTTGCACCATGTACTGCTTAGTTCATTTGGTTATGGTGATGGAACTTTCTCTTCTTATGATGTAATGACTTTTTGATATTAAGTCAAGTCTTTCTTTCTTAGTTAGTGATTGGACCTGTTTTATTTGCTTGATAATTGTTGTGGAATAACTATTCATATAATTATTTGTTGAAGAATCCATATGAAATTAGGAAATGGAGTATGGGTTATGCTTTTTTGGTCTAATTGTCATGCTTTTGGATATCTAGGAATAAAATTTCATGAGTATGCGATTTTGATAAATTCATGAGACGTTAATCCTTATTCTTAGAGATTTTTAATGAAGGAATTAATTGATGTTTGTGGGTTTAAGAGGTATTCATATCTCAAGGAATTGAATGTGAGCTAATTCAAAATTTATTCGTAAACCGAATGAAAGAATGATTTGAACCACATCAATGGTCATTAATCATAAGTTGATTAAGTGAAATCAAACCCAAACTACTTTTATTTCTTTGATTTTCCAACTTATTCTTTGTTGCGAATTTACTTCTTGCAAGTAGTTTTCATTCAATTTACTCTTCCTGTTTTGAACAAAACATTATCCAATTTTTATTGTGATCAAGTAGTAAAATTAGTGAAGATACATGTGTTAATCTCAATCCTCGTGAGAACGATATCTACTTTCTATATTACTTATATGAACTAGTACACTTGTTGGTGCGTTAACAGGGCTCAGTTTCCTTGACACTTATTTGCTATTTATTTATGTAATTATCATAAGCTCAATACAATATCTACATTCGACATTCATTATTTTTCCCACTAATTAGTATTCTTTGGATGATTGTACAACCCCACGTTAACTTTGATACGCAAAAGTTATGTCCAGGCACGTTAGGGACTTCAACTAGCTTACAAATTATAATAGGAAAAATTATGATAACCACCAACTCTAAAATATTGTCATATAGGATTTTTTTTTGAATTTTAAGTAATCCAACCAACTACCTTATTATTATTTATCAGTATATAAAAATAATGTCTTTCATTAGATGAGTTGAATTTTATAAAATTATTATTATATTACTTTTGCAATTTTCTTTAAAACGTAGTAAATGGTAAGAACATTTGTTGTTTGTAATAATATTTAGATATATATAAATTTCTCATGGGCCTTTAACCGGTTGATCACTCACTTGGTAATACGTGGATGTTCCTTCATCCTTGATTCAAGTTTGGATTTCAAGTGCATTAAAAAAATGCATATAAATTGAATTGAGATCAATTATATTACAAGTATCTTTTTCTTATAAATTCTTTTATCTATGAACACATTTTTTTTATAATAAATTGTGTTGTACTTTGGATTATTAAATGTTTAATCAGACCACAAAAAGTTTGTAGTAAGCAGCAATTTGTAACAAAAAAAAAATTTCTTGTTAAGCTTCAAACTTACAAAACAAGCTTCAAACTTACAAAACACATACAAAAAAAGAACAGAAAAGTCTTGTCGTGTTTGCAATATCATTGACTTTGCATTGTGGCAAGATATGATAGGTGTTGCTTTTTCTCGTATAATAATAACAGTAGTTGTTTCCTTTGGGCCTTAAGCCTCACTTAGATTCTCAAAACAAGTTGCACTAGATTTGGTAGGGTACGCCAGGCTCAAGTAGTAGTGCAAGACAAGGGTGACGCTCAAGACCCCTGGCAGCAAGCTACCGTAAAGGACACTCCCCTTCAAAAAATAAATTTAATATCATGTGGGTCTATAGCCTACATATCAGATATTAAATTGATAAGAACAGATACTACACTTGATCTTAGCCAAAAGGCTAAGAAAGGTATGAATTTGAACTGCTGCCAATCTTCTATTTTATATAATACTTCTACCTTTCAACTTCTGTTTCCACCAATGTGGGACTTCAACTAAATTGCTTCATAATTACAACCCATTTTTCAATATTCACCATGCACTTGCACATCCTTAGGGCTTGGTTTCCTTGATACTTGTTTGCTATTTATTTATGCAATTATCATAAGCTCAATACAATATCTACATTCTACAATCACTAATTTTTCCCGGTAAGTAGTAATCTTTGGATGATTGTACAACCCCACGTTAACTTTGATATGCGAAAGTTATGTCCAGGCACGTTAGGGCCTTCAACTTGCTAATAAATTATAATAGGAAAAATTATGATAACCACTACCTCTAAAATATAGTCATATAGGATTTTTTTTTTCGAGTTTTAAGTAATCCAACCAACTCCCTTATTATTATTTATCGTTATATAATAATTTTTTCTTTTAGTAGATGGGTTGAATTTTATAATATAATTATTATATTACTCTTGTATTTTCTTTAAAATATAGTAAATGGTAAGAATATTTGTTAATTTTAAGAATATTTAGGTATATACAAATTTTTCTTGGGCCTTTAGCTAGTTGATCACTGACTTGGTAATACGTGCATGTTCCTCCATCCTTGATTCGAGTTTGGATTTCAAGTGCATTAAAAAAATGAATATAAATTGAAATAGGATTAATTATATTACAAGTATCTTTTTCTTTTAAATTCCTTTATCTATAAAACATTTTTTTAATATAAATAATGTTAAACTTTGGATTCTTAGAGGTTCAATAAAACCACAAAAAGTTTGTAATAAGCAGCAATGAATAACAAAAAAAAATTTACAACAGAAAAGTCTGGTTAGATTGTCCTGTGTTTGCTATATCATTGACTTTGCATTATGGCAGGATATGATAGGTGTTGGTTTTTCTCGTATAATAATAGTAGTAGTAGTTTTGTGTTCCTTTGGGTCTTAAGCCCCATTTAGATTCTCAAAACAAGTTGCACTCGATTTGGTAGTGTGTGTCAGACCCAAGTAGTAGTGCAAGACAAGGGCAACGCTCAAGTCCCCTAGCAGCAAGCTACCATAAAGGGCACTCCCCTTCAAAAAAATAATTTTTATATCGTGTGGCTCTATGGCCCACATATCAAATATTAAATTGAAAAGAATAGATACTACACTTGATCATAGCGAAAAGGCTTAGAAAGGTATGAATTTGAACGGTTGCTAGTCTACCATTTTATATAATGCTTCTATATTTCTACTTCTATTTCCACCAATGTGGGACTTCAACTAAACTTCTTCACAATTACAACCCACTTTTCCATATTCACCATGCACTTGCACATCCTTAGGGCTCGGTTTCCTTGACACTTGTTTGCTATTTATTTATGCAATTATCATAAATTCAATACAATATCTACATTTTATGGTCACTATTTTTCCTTGCTAATTAGTAGTTTTTGGATGATTTTACAACTCCACATTAACTTTGATGTGCGAAAGTTTTGTCCAGACATGTGCGGGCCTTCAACTTGCTTATAAATTATAATAGGAAAAATTATGATAACCACCAATTCTGAAATACAGTCATATATGATATTTTTTTCGAATTTTAAGTAATCCAACCAACTCCTTTATTATTATTTATTGTTATATAAAAATTTTGTTTGTCATTAGATGTGTTGAATTTTATAATATAATTATTATATTACTTCTACAATTTTCTTTAAAACGTAGTAAATGGTAAGAATATTTGTTGTTTGTAAGAATATTTCGGTATATATGAATTTTTCATGGGCCTTTAGTTGGTTGATCACCCACTTGGTAATACATGGTTGTTCCTCCATCCTTGATTCGAGTTTGGATTTCAAGTGCATTAAAAAATTGTATATAAATTGAAATGAGATTAATTATATTACAAGTATCTTTTTCTTATAAATTCTTTTATCTATAAACACATTTTTTAATATAAATAGTGTTATACTTTGGATTCTTAAACTTTCAATCATAACAAAAAAAAATTTACTAGTTAAGCTTCAAACTTACAAAACACATACAAAAAAAGAACAAAAAGCCCGGTTAGTGTTCCTTTGCTATAAATTTATAGTTTTCAATATAAATTTACTATGTTTGCTATAAACAGTGTTCCTTTGGGCTTTGAGCCCCATTTAGATTCTCAAAACAAGTTGCACTAGATTTGGTAGGGTGCGTCAAGCCTAAGTAGTAGTGCAAGACAAGGGCGACAATTAAGACCCCTAGCAACAAGCTACCATAAAGGGCACTCCCCTTCAAAAAATAAATTTAATATCATGTGGGTCTATGGTCCACGTATCAGATATTAAATTGATAAAAACAGATACTACACTTGATCTTAGCCAAAAGGTAGAGAAAGGTATGAATTTGAATTGTTGCTAGTCTTCCATTTTATATAATGCTTCTACTTTTTTGCTTCTGTTTCGACCAATGTGGGACTTCAACTAAACTGCATCATAATTACGACCCACTTTTCTAATATTCACCATGCACTTGCACATCCTTAGGGCTCGGTTTCCTTGACACTTGTTTGTTATTTATTTATGCAATTATCATAAGCTCAATACAATATCTATATTCTATAGTCCCTATTTTTTCCTACTAATTAGTATTCTTTGGATGATTGTACAACCTCACATTAACTTTGATATGCAAAAGTTATGTCCAACACGTTAGGGCCTTTAACTTTCTAATTAATTATAATAGAAAAAATTATTATAACCACCAACTCTGAAATATAGTCATATAGGATTGTTTTTTTTTTTTTAAATTTTAAGTAATCTAACCAACTCCCTTATAATTATTTATCGTTATATAAAAATTTTGTCTGTCATTAGATGGGTTGAATTTTATAATATAATTATTATATTACTTCTGCAATTTTCTTTAAAACGTAGTAAATGGTAAGAATATTTGTTGTTTGTAAGAATATTTTGGTATATATAAATTTTTCATGGGCCTTTAGCCGATTGATCACTCACTTGGTAATACGTCGATGTTCCTCCATCCTTGATTCGAGTTTGGATTTCAAGTGCATTAAAAAATGTATATAAATTGAAATGAGATCAATTATATTACAAGTATCTTTTTCTTATAAATTCTTTTATCTATAAACACATTTTTTTAATATAAATAATGTTATACTTTGGATTCTTAAACATTCAATCAGACCACAAAAAGAATAACAAAAGAAATGTTTACTGGTTAAGATTCAAGCTTACTAAACACATACAAAAAAAGTACAGTAAAGCCTAGTTAGACGATCCCGTGTTTGCTATATCACTAACTTTGCATTGTGGCAGGATAAGATAGGTGATAGTTTTTCTCGTATAATAATACTAGTAGTAATTTTGTGTTCCTTTGGGCCTTGAGCCCCATTTAGATTCTCAAAATAAGTTGCACTAGATTTGGTAGGGTGTGTCAGGCCCAAGTAGTAGTGCAAGACAAAGGCCACGCTTAAGATCCCTGGCAGCAAAATACCATAAAGGGCACTCTCCTTAAAAAAAATTAATATTGTGTGGGTTTATGATTTACTTATCGGTTTCCTTGACACTTGTTTGATATTTATTTATGCAATTATCATAAGCTTAATAGAATATTTACATTCTACTGTCACTATGTTTTCCTGCTAATTAGTATTCTTTGGATGAGTGTACAACCCCACGTTAACTTTGATATGCAAAAGTTATGTTCATGCACGTTAGGGCCTTCAACTTGCTAATAAATTATAATATGAAAAATTATGATAACCACCAACTCTGAAATATAGTCTTATAGGATTTTTTTTTTTCGAATTTTAAGTAATCCAACCAACTCCCTTTGTTATTATTTATCATTATATAAAAATTTTGTCTGTCATTAGATGAGTTGAATTTTATAATATAATTATTATATTACTCTTGCAATTTTTTTAAAACGTAGTAAATGGTAAGAATATTTGTTGTTTGTAAGAATATTTAGGTATATATAATTTTTTCATGGGCCTTTAGCCGGTTTATCACTCACTTGGTAATACGTGGATGTTCCTCCATCCTTGATTCGAGTTTAGATTTCAAGTGCATTCAAAAAATTTATATAAATTGAAATGAGATCAATTATATTACAAGTATCTTTTTCTTATAAATTCTTTTATCTATAAACACATTTTTAATATAAATAGTGTTATACTTTGGATTCTTAAATGTTGAATATGACCACAAAAAGTTTGTAATAAGCAGCATTGAATAAAAACAAAAAAGATTATTGGTTAAGCTTCAAACTTACAAAACACATACAAAAAAAGAATAGAAAAGCCTGGTTAGACTGTCCCGTGTTTGCTATATAACTGACTTTGCATTGTGGTAGGATATGATAGATATCACTGACTTTGCATTGTGGTAGGATATGATAGGTGTTGGTTTTTCTTGTATTATAATAACAATATTAGTTTTGTGTTCCTTTGGGCCTTGAGCCTTATTTAGATTCTCAAAAAAAGGTTGCACAAGATTTGGTAAGGTGCGCCAGACCCAAGTAGTAGTGCAAGACAAGGGCAACGCTCAAGACTCCTGGCAGCAAGCTACCACAAAGGGCATTCCCCTTCAAAAAATAAATTGAATATCGTGTGGGTCTATGACCTACATATCAGATATTAAACTGATAAAAACAGATACTACACTTGATCTTAGCCAGAAGGCTGAGAAAGGTATGAATTTGAACTGTTGCTAGTCTTCCATTTTATATAATGCTGCTACCATTCTGCTTATGTTTCCACCAATGTGGGACTTCAACTAATCTGCTTCACAACTACAACCCACTTTTCCAATATTCACTGTTGACTTGCACATCTTTAGAGCTCAGGTTCCTTGACACTTGTTTGCTATTTATTTATACAATTATCATAAGCTCAATACAATATCTACATTCTACAGTCATTATTTTTTCTCGCTAATTAGTATTCTTTGGATGAATAGACTTGAAATATCACAAGCAAAAGAGATTCTCAAGAATAAGAAAGAATTTCTCATTAAAGTAACAGAGAAAGGGAAAATAAAACTTAAGCTAGTAAAATCAAGGCTGAAATTCAATAGAAGGCATTTTGGGCTCCTATCCATCGAAAAGTATGTCTATAAGAACAGGTGGTTCCAAATATAAATGTAGAAATCAATATTCAGTAAAAGGCAAGCGTTCTCAACTAAAGAGGTGAGGGACTCTTATGCTTTTCGTGGATTGGGCTGGAAGCTGCCCTTATCGACCTAACTATAACGATCCATGCCGTGACGGTGGAGATCCTATTACTTCCATTATGGTTGGTAATTTTTTACCTGCAAAAAAAAAAAATGGTTGACTGATTATTGTGAATTTGTACTTTTTTTTTGTTTAACATTTGGAGGTACTAAATCCTAGAGAAGAAATGAAAAAAGGTAGGCTAGGCTAATGTGAGTATTGAAAGTTTGAAACTGATTGGAGATCAAACCTCTCATCTAGTGTTTTATAAGAAAGAGCAGTTTCACTTTGTTACCAGACTATTGACAACACAACAAGTTCCAATTTCTTCTTAATCTATTCCACGTTAATCCTAATATTTTTAGTGTTCTCTAAGAAAGCAAAGTGTCACTTTGTTTGACACTTATTTACCTTTGAAGTCATAAGTTTAAAATATCAAGCACATCTGGCTACAAAATGGCAACACCTTTTTTCATTTTTGGCTATTTATTTCATTGGTGTATTAAATTTTCCATAATCTTGTAAAGAAAATTCAATTATCACAAGACATGCGATACACCAACTTCCACCATCGTTGATTTGGCGTAAAATCAAATCATAAGTTAATATTGATAACCTGTAACTTAAAATACAATTTATATTTTATTTATTTATTTATTTATTAATATAAATAATTATATATACCAAAAATTTATAAATTTTAACTATTAATATTTATACATATCTAAATCAATATTTAATCATAAATAATTACATATAAAAAAATTTACAAATTTTAATAAATAATATTTACACACTTTTTATTTTTTAATTCCTGCAACCATATGATAAAGGCAAACGCCCTGAAAGTACATATGGCAACCATATGAAACCTTATATCTAACTGATTTCAATTATAAAAAGGCAAACACCCTGAAAGTTAGACGCTAGATGCTGACAACAACAGTATCAGAAGGTCCTTTGAGGTTTGAGGGGGGCAATGAGAACGATTTTAACTTGATTGTAGGGCCATAACCCAATGGGAAGAAGCCCTTTAATTTGAGGTTTGAAGGCTAATGAGAACAATTTTAACTTGACCGTAGGGCCATAACCCAATGGAAAGAAACCCTTTAAAAAATTGACATATGTCGCCATCTGCAGCAAACACACAGTATTCTTTAGTAAAAGGCAAAAGAATAATTCGCCGTGTGTTTCCCGCGCGACTGTGTGCTTTAACTTACTAAGGCTCTTTTGCTTTTATATTGCATCTCATGTCAGACTCAGTCATTGTCTCTCAATGTGGGGCTACAACATTCTTAACATAATATAATTGTATCTAGTTGTTGAGGTTTAATTTCTCAAACATTGGTTGTGTATATGCTCATCAAATTGAACTTGACCACTAATTATTTGTATTAAGAAATAATTAATAGTTGAAAAATACAGTTGCCTTACCCTATTATTATAGAAGGTCCTTGGATAAAATTCTGCAATACATTGGAGTATTGTCATGGACAAACTTGAAGTTACAGTTAATGGAAAACACATCGCTAATATTACAGCTACAAAGTATATATATATAAGGCGAAAGAGGATAGTCACTTGAACCACTAAATTTTTCTATATATAAAATATACCATATTATTTCCGTGTCAAAATTTTCTATGGCAAAGAAGGTTAGCAGGTGGGGTTGATTCCCATACACCAGTTACAGAGTAAAGTGATGTTATTCTTGCAATATTCTGCTTTATTTTCCTGCATTTTGTAATGATATTTTTATGAGCAGCTGCTTTCATTATGTCTACCTTCACTTTGTTGGAACAAATTTGTAAGCTGAGTTTGGGGAAGCAAAAATGTAATCCACCCTTGTAGGATCGTACCATATATACTTGCATGAATGAGTATAACATTCACATTAAACTTTGAGCACTCATAAGCTATTTTCAGTTAGCAGAAGTAATTGAACAAGTATAGTCCCTTGGCCTTTGGCAGTGATGACAATGGGCTCGCATTCTCCAGCATAATCTTGTAGATCAACGTAACCAAGATGTGGGGTGGGTTATTGGAATGGATTATTGCATTAACCTGCTTCATTCTCTCATGTTGAGTAGCACATCAATTGTGGCCTTCAAAACGTTCCTGCATCACACATAACATGTGTTGTTGCATTTTGCAGTCACAAAAAAATAACTATCTTCTTCATGAAGTGGCGATTTTTCAATGGTAGAAATGGGAGTGAAAAAAAACCGGAAATCATCATTGTCAGCAATCTTCTGAAATTTTCATGTACCTCTTAACTGGTCATTTGGATAAGATGGCATTCATTTCCATATTCTGGAGTCCAACTCTCAGCAAACAAATATTTCATCCCCAACCCAAGGCACCTGCCAAATTAGATAGAGGGTTCATGCTCTTCTCTTCCTCTGCCTTCACATCCTGCAGGGCCAAGCCAACAACATCAACATCAATCTCCCTGAGAACTTGCAGGATGCTTCTACTGCTTGTGAGTGGTAGACTTCCTCCATGAACTATGTCAACAATTGTGTCGGATGTACTGTACTGTCTTCATCCTCCATGGATGCAAGCAATCTACTTTTGGCCAATGAAATCTCATTATCAGGAAGATTAATAGAAACCTTCAAATTTGATCGCAGCATTCAATAGAGATTGCCTTAGTATACTCTTGAGAAAATCAACCTTTGCGGACTTCTGTTATGAACCTCCATGTTGACATGGGGAAACTAGTTGCAACAAACTGCCACGTGGCTTTGGGAGCTGAAGAAAAGGGGATAAAAGGCAAAGATGAGGTAGAATTTGGGTCTGAACTGTGAAGAATCTGATTGAAGTCTGGTCTCTTTCTCCCTCTGCTTCTATCTGTCTTCTTCCTCTCTCTTGCTCTCTTGCATTTTCCTTCTACTTGTTTGCACTCTTAATCAATATTGTCCTTATGAGTTTATCTGTATTTCCTTGAACTGATTTGATAATGTTCTGATGTAGAATTAGAAGGTGCCTGAAGAGATACGTGTATGGTGGTTTCTTCCTCCTCGTGCAACTGTTGCCACTGTGAATCTTGGACAGGGGCGTTAGGTACTTGCAAAGGGACTCAAACGTTCAAGTTAGATGATGCACGAAGAGGGTATATACCATATTAGAGTTACTTTGTTAGAATGATATGTCCTGATATTTATAGTGCATATGCAGAGTTCTTGAGCATTCGTCGCAGAGTGCAGGTACGTGGAGATCGTGGCTTGACGGGAGAGGTGTCTCCTCTCCACGATCGTTCAGACAGAGTCCTGACGGAGGGTGCCTCCCTCCCACGATCGTCCAGACAGATCCCTAAAATCTCGGGACTATTACGTTAGTGGCCAACCACTATAGTAAGTAGTCATGATTCTCACACTGTAAAGGTCACGATTGGTAGAAATCAGATTATGTGCAGACCTAAAGAGTATTATTTAGGGCCTATGACCGATGCTTGCGTCCAGCCGGCCTAATCGGGATGTTTATTTCGGAATCTGGTGATGCGCATGCCAGATTCGACTTTCAAAGGATTGAATCTAGGAGCACGGTCCAGATAAGATAATAAATTTCTAAGTGCATTATCCAACATCCTTTTAGCTTTGTGATTTGTTTACTGATACTGTTAAATCAGCCTCCTTACAAATTCTTTGGAAGAAAAGGACAAAATGACTACGTGAAATAAAGTTCCGGGTATCTACGCATTTCCCCCGTCTTTTTATTAGATCCATGTTCATGATTGAAGACAACCCACTCACCAACTTCTGAAACACTAGGTGCAAGGGATAACGTGGCAACAATTAAAGTAGCAATCCGAGTAGTCCTTCTAGATTCATATCCTCGACCAAGTGGCCATTTGTGTGACTTGTAGATTTTTTTCCCCCAGCTTTGGCACGAGCATTTGATTTGTAAAAAAGATTAAATTTTTTTACGGTGACAAGAAAGTTATCAAATATTTGATTTGTTGAGCTCCTCCAACACAACAAAACAACAGAGACTGCTATCAATGAGAGTAGTAAACAATGAGTACAGGTTCTACTACACCACGATTATATTTCATCTGTGATGTAGCTATAGTTTATTTTAGTAGGTCCAGTGAAAGCCTCAATAACGCATGTTAAGAGTTGAAATCTTGCTTCCTGGGATGAATTATAAAAGCCATCATTTAGTCGCTCTTTCCTAATCCAAGGTCTACAAGAACCTTTCCACAGAACAAGTTGAAGCCAAAAATGGAGGCAAAGAAGGTAAGAGACAGTTAAATGAAATCTACAGGGAAAGGGGAGAAAACTATCATTTAACATTAGTAAAACAAATGTCATTGTTACAATTTACAAGAGTAGTTAATCCAAGCAAAAGTGGTTTTGACAACTTCAAATAATGTCCTGTAACTGGTGGCAGTTGTGCAGTAAACTCACCGTAAATTACAACATACACACACCTAATGACGGTAGAAACCTTCCCCAGCTAATGGATCTTTTTTCATATTTTTTTTAACGTTACATATATCAAGCCATCCATCTAATCTAATAGTCAGTTTTCTCCATTCCACATTCCATAAGTAAGATGCCAGTTCTGTTCCTCTGCAACTGAAGCATTTAAGCCCTCAATCTCAAAGATCATTGCCCCCTCCCCAATTCATCAGCCATCAACAAATAATGCATCAAGGAGGTTTGAAGATGAATTGTCATTCTCGGTCTCATCAAAGAAACCAATGGCAGCATTTTCTCTTCTAGCTTTACGCTCTTCGATGATAGAATCTTCTGCTTCAGTGCAGTAATTTCGTCGACCCTGTTTTACAGGTCTCTCAGCCACAACAAATTTGTTTCCATCACGAGATCTCTCTGTAAATCCTGCCCAGACTGACAAAAAACATGGCTCAGAAACTACAGTATTATATGAAATATATAAAAAGCAATTGGAACTAATATCATAATGTATACGAGCTAGATTAAGAAACAAGATGCAATTGGGGTAGTTTACTGATTGCCTTGCTCAATGTGGAAAGTATATATCTTTCATTGTCAGAAACAACTGTTTAGAGATGAAATGAGTGAGTACAATTTTCCAAAAGCTTAAGGTGACTGAAAAATGGGTACATACACAACAAAGGGAACCCAAATCCACATAGGATGTACCACTGAAGCAGTTATTTCTTAAGGGAGTTATCAAGACTTAACCAATAACTGTTTAAACAGATGCTTTAATTTATGTTGAATAACAATTGTTCCAACTTCCAAGAAGTAAACCCACAGGAACTAGGCTCATTGTATATCAATGGTAATGTAACTCACATAAGAAATAGCGCATGGTTGTAAATTTAAGTAGAGATGTATGTTGCATACTGACAGGAGCGGATCAATGAAATGAATAGAAAGTGAAAGTGTACCTCCAAAATGATGGAGTACAATTGAAGCAGCGACAGTAACATTCAAGGAAGCAGTGCCAGAGCCATATTGAGGGATATAAACGAAAAAGTCACAAATCTCAGATTCCATAGGAGAAAGGCCTGTACCCTAAAGAGAAAGTTATGGTTTTAGTTATGGAGGAATTAGAAAATAGAAGTGTAGAATTTGAGATTTGAGAAATGAGAAATACCTCGTTGCCGAGTAGGAAAGCGGTGCTTTTGTTGAAAGGATGGTGATTGACGGGGAGGGCATGGTGTGTGATCTCGACACCACAAATATCACAGTCTTTGTCCTTGAGGAAGCGGCGAGCGTCTTGGAGGGAGTGGAAGTGACGAAAGCGAAGGTGGGAGGAGGAGCCATGGCTACCGAATGAGTTGAAGTCTCTACGCCCAACAAGGATGACCTCCGATACCCCAAAGGCGGTGGCACTTCGAGCCAGTGTGCCAACATTATGCCGTTTTGCTATGTTGTGCACCACCACGTAGCTCTCCAACCCCATTATTCTCAATTCTCAGAGAGACAGAAAGATAATAGCTTTCAGTTATTGGGGTTTTGGGTTTTTCTCTTTGAACCCAGGGCAAGCAAGAGAGAGAGAGATGAAAATACTATAGACTATTAGAGAATATACAACGTTGAAAATTGAAATTACAAGATAGGCCCAATCGGCCCAATTATTCGATCTGGCCCTAAGCTCATTTGGTTGGGCACCCACAATTACTACAGAACATGTTTCCAGCAACGTTTTCAACGCAACGAAGTACTCTTTCCTACTCTCCTTGGTGTACTGTGAACTGTATACAAGAACCAAGAATTTTTAAAAACATTTCACCCTTTGCTTTTTCTTTTAGTTTTAAAGTTTCATCAACTTTCTTGGCATCTCATATATAGCTCTTTTCATTTGCATGTCTGATGTCTCTCTATCTTCATTTGCATTAATTTCATCTTCAACAAAACTATCAAATTGATATGGTAACTGGTATGTACGGGAAAGTAAACCGGGATGAGAACATAGAGCAAATATACATGTCAAATCAAATGGAAGTTACAAATGCTGCTGTAGCATAGCAAGCTGGGGGACATGAAATTGTAACTAGCAAGCAATTCAAATTTCAAAGTTCTTCTCCGGACAACATGATCAATTAATTCGAAGGAAGTTGATGATACACAGGAATTTTTCGGAGCTTCTCTTAGACTGTTAAGAGTAGAACATGTACAAAGAATTTTACAGAAGAATCAATCTTATTTTATATGACAAGATATACCTATAAGTCAATACTGATGTCCCATACACCAAATATATGAAGACACGTTATGCAATCAAATTATAAGAGAATCATTGTAAGAATATTTGTACACAATGTTTTCTCTCCTTTTTTGTTTCTTTTTTTTCAAAGATTTCCCTATTAATTTCCCTTTGCTTTCACTTCTATAAGTATGTTAGTAGCATTCCTTTATCTGAACTCATATAAACCTCCATTTCTGATGTACATGGGCTTATAAACCACAATTATTTACAGCTGTAGAGAGTCATGCCCTGGACAGGAAGCAGTCAACCCTCTCATATACCAGATAACTGTATCTTAAACTGCAACTTGAGCTGCCGCGAGCCGAGCAATTGGAACCCTGCAAAAGAGTCCTTAGATTTTTCAGTTTGGCAGCTGAAAATACAAATCTCCCATTTTCATATAATGTAGAACTGGAAATCTGACCTAAATGGAGAACATGAAACATAGTCAAGTCCAATTTGTGCAAAGAATGCAACAGAAGAAGGTTCCCCACCATGCTCTCCACATATTCCAACCTGATAATCAACTTAATAAATTAACTGCAGATGCAGCTCAATGGGGTATAATGAATAGAACAGATGTTTTAACACCAATACACCACATTTGACTTAGTACGAATAACTAACGTGTGTAATAACATTTTATTTGGTTCAAATTTCTCTTAGTAAGTTACTCTTACCTTTAAGTTTGGTCTAGCAGCCCGACCCTTTTCTGTGCAAATCTTGATGAGTTGACCCACACCTTTCTGGTCAAGTACCTGCAATTATTGTCAACAAAATTCAGCAGCCATCCTTCACATATCTTCAATGAGCAAATGAACAATAGGCAACTAACCTCAAATGGATCACTCTGCAGAATGCCGGAGGATAGGTATATAGGAAGAAATTTGCCAACATCATCTCTACTGTATCCAAATGTCATTTGGGTAAGGTCATTGGTTCCAAATGAAAAGAACTCTGCTTCCTTTGCAATCTATACGAATGAATATAAAATTAGGAAGTGTAAATAACCAGAAGAGAACAAAATAATCCTTTTTTAACTATTGTGCTGCAAATGATAATGCTCTTCTAGGTTTTAAGCTGATTGAAACCTGAGCGAAATGGGAGAGATGACTGTTTGTCTTTACCAGATTCTTAACTATTATATGTTAGAATCTAAATGTGATTCTTTACCTCATCTGCAACTAGCGCAGCTCTTGGAACTTCAATCATAGTTCCAACCTTATAGCTTAAAGAGGAACCCATCTCAGAGAACACTTTCTCAGCAACATTCCGTATTAAACTCACTTGATGCCTTAATTCCTGGCAATATAAAAATTCCGGCTTATATCATATAATAATTACGTCACAAGGGTTTCATCAAGGTGAGAACCTAAGATAGTGTCTCATGTCATGTTTCAAGGGACATATTATTAAGGAAAAAGGAATACAAGGCAGTGTCTCAAAGAATGACATGGCAATAAAATTTTCCTAAAAAATTTTATGCATATATGATACATGTGAACTAAATTGAAGGACAAGCAACAGGGGAAAAAATAAATAAGAAAAAGGATCATGCCTGAGGAGTACCGATAAGTGGAACCATTATCTCGGGAAGAACTGTAATACCGTGGTTACTCACTGAAACAGCAGCCTGAAAGACTGCACGGGCCTGCATTTCAGTCAATTCTGGGTATGATATTCCCAGCCTGTTCATAGAATTTCAATTGTCAGATGTGAGGAATTGCTAATCAATCCATATCCATAAACTAATTATGGGCCATGTTACTTCATTTGTGTGTGTGTGTGTGTATAAGTATGTATGTATATGTGGACCCAAACATGAACTTCCTGATTTCAACACTAACATTCAGTCATATGATAGTTATCTTATTTGTCATATACAAGCATCATAAGAAGGGCACACTAACCTGCAGCCACGAAAACCAAGCATGGGATTCACTTCTGATAGTTTTTCAATTCTAGAGAAGATTTCTTCTTCCTTCATGCCTGTCTCGGAAGTTAGTTCACTGACAATTTGCTCCAGGTCACCTTCAGGAAGAAATTCATGAAGTGGAGGATCTAACAATCGGATTGTTACTGGGAGACCATCCATTGCACGAAAAATCCCCTCAAAATCTGATCTTTGATAAGGTAGTAACAGGTCAAGTGCAGCTTTCCTCTGTTCCGGTGTGATGGCCATTATCATCATTCTCACAGCCTTTATCCTCTCGTCTGAAGCAAAAAACTGAAACACACCAAAACATGTAAAAAAAAAATAATAATCATATAATTTGTAACTATTCTATGTCAATTAATAAAATAAATGAAGAAGTTCATTTCAGGTGTCATGCATATGACTGCAAATGTGTCAGTGTATGCGTGTGCTTATGCATGCCCATATGACACTATGGCACCATTCATTATTGTGTAATACTAACAAAAAAATGAAAGGCCTTACAAAGGATCTTACTTTTGGATTCCTTGGAAAAGGTTTAAAAAAACATCCGTTAATTCAACTTTTAGCATATGAGGAGGATATCTTTTATCTTATGCTCTATTTGAGTACATTGTTTTTTTATTAGGAGAACAACACTAAAATTTGTTATGGCAAAATTCCAATTCAACCCGTTTTAAGAAAACAAAAAGATTAGATATATCTCAAAAAAGAGTAATGTAGTCACACTTCTCATTCAGTTGTTACAAGGAGGTGAATATTTATTTGTACCATGTGCTCTGTCCTGCAAAGTCCAATCCCTTGGGCACCATTTTGTCTGGCTGTTACTGCATCTTCAGGCGTGTCAGCATTTGCCATAACCTGATAAACAACAGGAATATGAGAGAATTTCCAGAAAACAAGAATTCGATGTTTTGACTCAACTCAACTTCTGCAGCAGATAAAGAATATGCAGCACCTTCAGATGCCTTATTTCGTCAGCCCAAGACATGAAGGTTTCTAAATCATCACTTAGAGCCGGAGGAGAAAGTGGCTGCTTTCCCAGTATCACTTCACCCGTGGATCCATTCAATGAGAGCCATTCTCCTTCCATAATCACCTTATCCCCAACTGCAACCACCTGCATTATCAATTGAGATTATACCAATTTACCGACAGCATGATGGACTTCTACTGATATGTCTGCTACATAAAATGGAAAATCTAAAGAGTTTACCTTCTCAGTGTCATTTACATGGATATCTGAGCAGCCAGACACACAACACTTTCCCCACCCACGGGCTACAACAGCAGCATGAGATGTCATACCACCTCTAGCTGTCAAGATTCCAGCAGCTGCATGCATACCCCCAACATCTTCTGGACTTGTCTCTGTCCTCACCTTCAACAATGCAAGAGTGGATTAGCATTTATTGAGTGCTAATGGATGATCAGTTCAACCTAATCATGAAACTAAATCTAGGACAGTATTTACATACTAACAAAAAAAAAAAATCTCCAATCCTAGACAAACAAGCATTCCACCTAAGGCACCTTTGGATTTTCCTAGCTAAAAATAGACAAGTAGAGTAGGGCTTATATCAAGAAGGGGAACAAAGAAATAAGAAAAATGATTGCTTGATAATAAAAAGGAATACCAAGATGACACTCTTTCCCTGTGCATGCCATGCTTCAGCATCATCAGCAGTGAACACAATCTGCCCAACTGCAGCTCCGGGGGATGCAGGCAAGCCGATGGCAATCACTTTGTCCTTGTAAGCAGATGGATCCTCAAACTAACCAAATAAACTTAAAGGCGGTCAAGAACAATCTTACTTGTGAATCTGGTAAGTTAGTAGACAAATATAAATGGAAATAAATTTACATATCTATTAAACAAGTAAGAATTTCAAGATTGAACAAAATAAAAATCATCTAGCGAAACAATGCTACTCTTTTAAAATGTTACTACTGACTTAATGTATATGGTTCTGATCACTAGCCTCTTATATTATTTTCCCTAGTTTTGTTAGTCCTTCCAATTACAATTGTGCAAGTAAGTTGATGCTTTAAGTTGTTGCGATCAATGCATTATTTTATAAAAGGAAGGTAAGGGCACACCATGCATGGATAATGGTAATTACAACAAATTATATACCTGTGGGTGGAGAAGCTGATCAAGATGCTGTGGTCCTACCATCTTGATTGCAGAACCAATATCAACAAGCCCCTCATTAACCATATCTACGGCTATTTTGACTGCACCTTTACCAGTTCGTTTTCCACTTCGACATTGCAACATCCACAACCTATTTTCTTGAACAGTGAACTCAATATCCTGCATTATAATAGCATTTTCAGAAGCTTTACCTATCGGTCTATCTATACAAACAGTATAAAAGCAGGGAAAAATAATCTATGGGCATTGAAATTTTACCATCATATCCTTGTAATGTTTCTCTAGAATTTCACAATTCTCCTCAAGTTCCTTGTAAGCTTCTGGCATGCAAGTTTTCATGGTCTTCAAATCTTCAGGTGTCCTGATTCCAGCAACTACATCCTCTCCCTATTAAAAAACAATTCAGCACTTCTTAGAAAGATCAACGCCAAAAGTAATTGCTAACCTCCGCAGACTAATAGAGATGATAAGGGCATGAAAGTAAAACAACTAGTATATCATATGTAACCTGAGCATTAATCAGAAACTCCCCATAAAGTTTCTTTTCCCCAGTGCTTGGATTTCTAGTGAACAAGACGCCAGTTCCTGAAGTATTCCCCATGTTGCCAAATACCATGGATTGAATGTTTACGGCAGTTCCCTTTAGCCCAGTTATCTGATTAATGTTCCGATACTTAATAGCCCTTGGGCTATCCCAAGAATTAAAAACAGCTTTAACAGCTAACTCTAGCTGCTTCTTTGGATCTGCAGTTGGTAAATCAATAACAAAGATGAGCAGATATATTTTCACTTACAAACAATTTGGTAATGAGAGTGGGGATGGATTAAAGGCTAGGACATAACAAAAAAACGTGAAGAAGTTGATGGTGTTGCATTCAGCACCTGAGGGAAAATTTTCTCCCTTAGCTACAAGGTAGATATTCTTGTACTGCTCAACAAGATCTTTGAGATCAGAGGCTGTTAGATCAGTGTCAAGTTTAACACCTTTTGTATTCTTTAGCTTTTCTAACTTCTCCTCAAACAACGAGTGTGGAATGTCCAATACCTCAATATAACACAAAAAAACAGTTAGAATAAAAACAATGGAAGACAACAATTTTACTTTAGGGAAAGATGCTAACAGATTGCATTCATTAAGGGATTCTAGCTTTCAATTTGGTCAGTTTGACTTTGAGTTGCTAAAGAAATGTTGACAACCTACAAAAGTAAGCAAACAGAAAGCAATTTGATGCATAGGATGTAAAAAAGCCACTTACAACATCTCCAAACATGTCTAAGAAACGTCTGTATGAGTCATAAGCAAAGCGCTCTCCACTTTTTGCAGCCAACCCAGCTACCACTTCATCATTCAGCCCAAGGTTGAGAACTGTGTCCATCATTCCAGGCATGGAAATCTTGTAAATATGGTGGAAACAAGTTAGTTTATGCTATAAACATGTTAACTACTCCATAAAAGGGGATCAAATTTAGGTTAAAGCAATGCAAAGTAAATACAGTAGGATGTTCCAACATCCAGAACAATTCAATTTTATAGCTTACAGCTTAAACTATCTCCTTATGAAGGTTAAAAGAAAAAGGTAAAAGAAAGGGAAACATTTTACTAATTATTTGAATCAAGAACTTCGCAGCTAAGAACCTTGGATTGAAATCCTAAATTGAGGTGAATCAATGCTACAATAAAGGACATTTTTCTTGCATGGTTGTTCAATCATTGGAAGCCAATGGCAATGTCAAAATAAATAAACAGTATACCATGACCTCGACTTCTCTACATAGACAGACAACTTTCTCACTTAACATTTGCTTTCCTGTTCTTCCTATATATGCCTCATTACCATTTTCCTGTAGGCCTTTTACATATGCCTTACCAAAGGTGACTCCAAAAATGATCCCAGGTTGAGGCACTCAACAAGTCATTGAAAAAACCAAAACCAAACACAAAAATCCTCATACCGCAGCACCAGAGCGCACGGAGAGGAGGAGAGATTTTGAAGGATTCCCAAGAGAGGCCCCCATTTCCTTCTCCACAGTATCCAGGCCTTCAAGTATCTCCTCCCACAGGCCATCTGGTAGCTTCTTTCCATTCTGCTGATACTCTTGACATGCTTCTGTTGATATAGTGAGTCCAGGAGGTACAGATAAGCCAATGGTTGCCATTTCTGCCAGGTTGGCACCCTTGCCTCCCAACTATAATTCACACACATGCAGTTATTCATCAATTCAAAGGGAAAAAAATAGCCATTACATGAAAAGCAGACAGCCCTATTTTGCTTAACATAACGTGTGTTAAGTGTTTTGTCATGCCGGAAGACCAATGAAAAATGTTACTAATGAATAAGAACATGACTGAAAAATCAGTTTGAGTTTCTAACTTTCCATGTCAATTTAAATTTTTTTATTGTGGAAAGATAAAGAATGCTTACCAAGGACTTCATGGCCTTGTTTCCTTCACTTCTCCCTTTGCCAAAAGTGAATACACGCTGTTTAAACAAAAGCAGAGAAGAGTTATACTCCAGCTTCAGCAAAAATGTCACATTGAAAATGATTTTAGGAATCATAGTTGCATACCACTTTTAGACCTCCTTATACTTATTAAGAATGTGTGAAAACTTTAAAAGGATGTTGATAATTTGACTTTTAAAATGTGATCTAACCTTCTTAAAAAGTTTTCAACTTAGAACCAAGTGTAATTATCCAGCAAAGCAAATGTTAATTGAGAGCTAATATAAGGCGTTAAAAAATGTGAAAAGTGAAGGCGTGCATTAAAAAAATAAATAAAAAAGAAGAAGAAGAAAATAAGAGAGATATACAAAACTATGCAAATTACAGAAGGATAAAGCTCATGAGTTATACCATGAAGTTATGAGAAAAAGTAATTGAATGGAGATTATGACAAAACACTCATATTTCAGATAATCAATTTGGTTTTATGCCTGGGAGATTAACTATGGAAGCAATTTATCTTCTACGAAGATTGATAAAGGGGTATCGGAGGAAGCAAAAAGACATACACTTGATTTTCATTGATCAAGAAAAAGCCTATGATATGATATCGAGAGAGGTCTGGTGGAAGGCTCTAGAGAATAAAGGAGTTCATATCGCTTATATTCGAGCAATCCAAGATATGTATGATGGGGCTAAAACTAGTGTGAGAACACAAAATGGGGTCACATAAGATTTCTCTATAACTATAGGACTGCACCAAGGGTCAACTTTGAATCCATATCATTTTACCTTGGTCTTGGATGTACTTACTGCGCATATCCAAGAGTCGGTGCCACAATGCATGCTTTTTGCAGATGATATAATCTTAGTTGGAGAGTCAAAAGAAGAAACAAATGGGAAGCTAGAGCGATGGAGACGAGCTTTGGAAGAACATGGCTTCCGTCTAAGCAGACGGAGTATATGGAATATAAGTTCAGTAAGAAGCGTGCTAATACTAGCTTAGTAGTGAAAATTGGAGACCATACCATACCACAAATCACACGGTTTAGGTATTTTGGATCTATCATACAAAATGACAGAAAGATAGAGGGAAATGTAAACCATAAGATTCAAGCTGAATGGATGAAATTGAGGAGTGCTTCAAGAGTTATTTGTAATAAAAAAGTGTCTCTCAAGCTTAAAGGTAAATTTTACTGTACAGCTATAAGACCCGCGATATTGTATGGTACTGAATGTTGGGGGATAAAAAGTTAGCAAGAGCATAAGATCAGTGTCGCTGAGATGAGAATGTTGCGCTAGATATGTGGCCATACAAGACAAGATAGGATTAGAAATGAATTCATTAGAGAGAAAGTAAGGGTAGCACCTATTATGGAAAAGATGAGAGAATCTCGCCTTAGGTGATTTGGACTCTTTAGAAGCCCTTGTAAGAAGAGTAGATCAGGTGGAGGATAGCCCAATAGCTAGAGGTAGAGTGAGATCAAGAAAGACTATAGATGAAGCGATTAAAAAAGATTTAGATTTGAATGACATTTCTGAAAACTTGGTTTATGATAGGGCACAATGACATCATTTACTTCATGTAACCGACCCCACCTAGTGAGAAAAGGCTTAATTGTTATTGTTGTTGTCTTTGTTTGAAATGAAAGGCCAACTCCTCTTTTATAATCTTTCCAATTCAGGTTCCACTTTTATTATGACCTAATCGATGTTTAATAGTTCATCTTACTTGCAAATTTCATGCATGTGTTCTATAATTCTTTCATTTTTAGTCTAAGAAATCATTATCATAAATTACAAATTAATATTCAAATATATTTTTTTTTGGACATTTACATTCAAATTTTTACTCAATTCAATTATGTAAACTAAGCTTATATGACCGATATTATAGAATTCGCCTTCTATTTAGTCATCTTCATCATTTTCATTTTAATTAAAATAATATTACAATACGATAAAAAAACTTTTTTAGCAAGAAACCCAAAAAAAGAAAAAAAATCTTTGCGCAAGTTGATAAACAAAATACTTTATCAGATTTAAGAATAATATATCATAATTGAAAATTTTATCATTTAATTAAATATATAATTTAAAGTTGGAATTTTTTTTTAATATTATTTATTGTTACATGTAAGATACGTGTCAGGGACCAACATCTGACTCTTTTAATCTTTGGGCCACACATTAGATTTTGAGGTCCATAAACAAGTTGGGTCTCCAATCAGGGCGTCTTGTCAATTACAGTTTCAACGGTTTTCACGACCCAAGTTTAGGAGATGTCCAAAAAAACGACTCAAGATGTCCAAAAGAAAACGGTCTCACGAAAATCTTACGAGGCAGGTTCGGGATAATTTCTTATATACTCTGCGGTGGGTAATACTTTTATAATTTTGTGTTTATCTAAATCTAATATAATAATATTTTACTTTCAATTTAATGACTGATATAATTATGCAATATTACATATCACGTTTTTATTAAAATAGTGTAATATTTTTAGAGTATACAAGTTTTTTTCACGTTTAGTCATGTTACGAAGTAATCATATTTTAAAATATTATTATCATATTTAATTGTACTTATTATATAAAAAATTATTATTACTTAGTGAGATGATACTTAAAAAAATAAATGCTACTAAAAAATGTTATAATAAAATATTCATATTTTTTTATAACATAATGAGTATATATTTTTTTTAATGAAACCATGAAATATTTCACATGTTTGGCTCATTTTAAAATGCCAAACTATTCAACTATATTATAAACAATAGTCTTTTGTTATAAAATATAGTTACTTAAATAATTGTGGAGAAGTAGCAGCGTATTAGAACACAATACTATAACTAGTACATGGTGAAGTTATAATTGTTGTTGAGTAGTCTTAATATAGATTTGGGTCACAATGAACACTACGTGTAATAGTATATTTATTACTTAAAATATAATTTAAAATTATAAATATGTACATATTATAAAATTTAATAATAAATATACTAATATATATATATATAATTTATTATGAATCCAAATTTATATTAATATTATTTATTATTATTAGATATTGTTCATGTAGACTCAGATTTACAATAAATTTTATACACGACAGTATATAGACTTGTTCTGATAATTGATTACTATATGGTTGGTAATTGATTACTAATTCCGTTAACATCATAATACATGCTGTTAACAAGATATTTATACATCATTAATGTAAAAATGGTGTAAAAAAATAAATGTACAATCATAATTTTCCATTAAAAATTGGGCAAGATAAGAAACTGAAAAGCAAGACAAGGGTGCGTGCAGTGTAATGTATGTAGTGTACCTTTTTGGTGGTGGGTGGTGTTGCTGGGGTTAGGATGGCTTGGCCTCGTATTGGAGGTTGATATGATCTCCTGGCTTTCCATGTTGAGTTTGATCTAAGGCGCAACTGCAGTCTTGTGGCTCTTCCACCAACTCTCCCACACTGCTCCGCAACTGCAACAAGATCGCTGTGCTGCACGCACATGTTCCCATTCAAAATCCTATTATTATTGCACACATCTGGTGTAGTCCCTATGATTATGCCTTTCACTACGGAAGACATCTCTGACCTTATTCTGCTTCTGCTTCTTCAGTATCCCTGCTGCACACCCAAAACACTGCAACTCATTGCTGCACATTCATGAGTGAAGACAAACATGAGAGTGTTGTGGTTCATTTACCATTGGAAAGCACATAAAAGCAAAAGCAGTATGAAAGATTAGATATTCATATTCATGTGATCAGAAACACACACGCCCAACTATCCCTGCCTCTCAACCCCCCAAAAAAACAAAAACAAAAACAAAAGGAAGGGAAGAAAGAGAAGAACAGGATTATATAATAAACTTAACCCTTTATTCTTGTTCTTCAAAGTAATATCTGCAAAACCCAAATCAACTCTGCATTGTAGTAACTTTGAGCAAGGCATATTTTCCTTCTTGATCGATCACCAAAAAAAAAAGAAAAAAAAATCTACCAATAAATAACTAAGTGGAAGCAACAGATTATCAATAAGCTCATATAGCTGCATAGTGATATTCAATCAAAAATTGACAGCAAATGAAATCAAACTCACGTACCTAAAGATAGAAAATAACAAGAAAGAGGAGCTTAATAGTTAATATACAGAGCAGCTTCTCAAAATGGAAATGGCAGTTGTATATTTTTCCCCCTGTTTTCTCTATGATTGATTTTATTATATTTCGAAATTTTAATAAGCAAATATGAAGTGGGTATGATGAGAAATGAGTGGACGAAATTACGGTTATGGAGCTAAGTCGGCTTCATAACCAAACTTTGACTAGCTAAATGCTAATGCTTATGATGTGAAGAAGATAAAAGGGCAAGCCTTTGGGCTTCTCTGAATTACCAAGTCTACCCTTCGTCGCTCTGCAGGATAAGTTTTTGTGGCACACCAATTAATATCCAAAAAAGTTTGTAAAAAAAACATATATCTTGTTCATGTGAGATTTGTATTATCTAAAGTAATTTATAGATAAATAAATATTTATTAATTATTAATAAATGAATGTGAATTTATTTATTAATAATTAATAAATACTTATTTATTTATAAATTACTTTAAAAAATTTTCTTCTATCGCTTATCTGATTGTCTGTGAAATTCTCCACACTCTCCCTCTTTTTTATTTCTTGCCAAAAAATAAACTTCTCTGTTTTTAGTGCTCCTCAAAGCGTCAGAATGACTTAACACCACAAAAGTGTGCCTAAAAAAATAATTTCTGTCCTTTTGACCAATTATAAAAAAAAAACCAGGAAAAATTAAAAGGTGCAGGAAATTATTCTTTATTTAAAAATAAAATACAAAACTGCAAACACTTATTAAATATTTTTTATATTAATTATAGATATGTAATTTCCTTTTTTAAAAAAAATGTGAATAAGATGTGGCTGAATACATCTCTCGCATCACTTCATAATTCTCCCTGATAAAGAACCTTCTGGATAGTTATCTAATTTATCTTCTATTTTTTTTCAAAGATTTCCACCCACATCTATTTATTTATATTTATATAGTTATGTTATTTGTCTAATTAAAATACATTTAATTTTATTTAATTTATTTATAAAATTATTTTATATATCATAAAAATACTATAATTATATACAATATAATTAATATCTCTCTTATATTAATATACAATATAAATACGATATATATATTCTAATATATATAAAATATTTCCCATATTTATATATAAAGAAATAATTTATCTTCCTACTTTCAATCTTCCTACTAATTTTCTTAATTACTAAATGAAGAAAATATTGAATATTTTTATATTCTCAAAACATTATATGTATTTACTTTTTCATTTAATATGTTTTTTATTTAGTATTAGGATGATTATTAAGATGATTGAGTAGGAGGATATAAGATTCTTCTTATATATAATAAAATGAATTTGAATATAATAAATGTTTTTAGTGATTCTTTAAGTAGAATTAATTATGTCTCATAATTTTAAGATAAGTACACTGAATACTAACTCAATCCAATAAGATGAAACTACTATTTGTTGAACCTGACTTATTTTAAATATTTTTTAAAATTATAACCTTAAATTTGGCGTCAATATAATAAACATCATCAATGATCCTTTAAGTATACTAAATTCCACTTCATAATTTTGAAATAAGTATATTGAACAATAACCTAACACAATTCAGATAAAACTACTATAACCTAACTTCTCTTAAATATGTTTTTCTTATTTTTTTTATACAATATTGAAGAAATTTTTTTATCCTCACAGTGATTGGTGAACAAACCCTTCATAATACTTTCATTGAACATAACTGGTACGAAATAGCATTGCTTTTTTATAGAAATTATAATCATAAAATGACTTTGTGTATGTAAAAAATTAAAAGAAGACAGTTTTTTTTTATTAGAGATAACAAATTTAAAAACTCTTCATATTTCAACTAATAATTACACACAACACACTCACCTAGAAAAACTTACATTCACATACAGTTGACACCTTTACATAATTTTTCTAGTCATCAGCTAATTAATTAAGCAGATTTATGTTGGAGATTATTCTGGTAATAGGTATTGTAGAGATTTCACTTACATTTTTATGGTGGACGATATCAATGATGATGACTGAGAAGTGTTATGAGGACCCATGAGGCTCAAGTGGAATATACTTTGGATCCAAGTAAAGGATGCCACGTGGCTAAGGCCAAAGATACATAAAACAATAACTATTACCGTCCATCATTTTCGGAATCTTATCTCCCATATATTTTTTTATTCACATAAAGCCTATCAAGAGGCGTGTCTGCATGTTAGATACGTATTTGTGTCAGATATATAAAGATATTCATATAATATATATATTATATGTATCTAAATATATTTGATTAAAAAAAATTATTTTTTCAATTTAGATACGTCTTGGATACGCTCGAACTTTTCTCGGACACGCTCAGACACTTCTCAAATAAGCTTGGACATGACCATTAATATTTTTTAAAAAAAAATTTAATTTTCATGACTAACGTTCAATTAGTAAGTATATATAACTCACTCCAGCTCACATGACTCACGTCCCAAGTCACTATTTTCACATACTAGTATTTTAAGTTTTATCTTTTCACACGCCACTATTAAACTTTTAAGTTTTATCTTTTCACACAACATTATTTTTATCTACTCCTTCTACCTCTGCTCATACTAAGTCATCCACTACGTTGTCACCGAAGGTTGCTTCACATCAATATTCCCTCTAGTTATTTTTTTATCTTGCGTAATGCATTGTCATACGATTAGTTATTATTAGAGAAGTTAGTTTAAAATTTTTTTTAGATTATGTCAATAGAAATTATGTTTCATATTTTTTTAAGATGAGAACATTAAGTAACAAATATTGACATATATAACGTATATTAAAATATTATAAATTTTCAAACTTATAGAAATGATATTAATGAATTATGAATTTTTTTTCTTAAAATATTATATATATATATATATATATATATATATATATATATATATATATAAAGTGTCAGTATCTTCTTTTTTGAAGTTGATGTGTTCACATATCATATCCGTAATAGGTATACCTATCCGTGTCAGTACTTCATAACATAAAGCATATGCAATTTTATTTATTATTTGCTGATTTTCTTCACCTATATGTCATTTATCAATGCAAAAATTTTCGAACAATAATAACAGTTAACAAAAATAACTTGATGTTTTATCTTTCATGATAATTAGTATAGCAGGCCATTACTTTTCATAGCTTTTTATGCATTAAAAAGTCTATAAATTAATGAAATTACAAAATTGTATTCATTATAAAAAGCTACTTGTACTACTTAATTATTGAAAATTAATCAAACTCCATGAATAGGTGGGGCACTAACCTCCCAACCCCACCCCCCAATTGTGTGACATGCATAATAGAGATTTTTAAAGTCCACATTTTATGATTGTTGATTGAATTATAAAGGCTATTTAGACAAAAATGTTGGATGGCACATGTGGTTGATCACTAATGTTCTTCCTAGTGTGGATGTGCACAGTGTTCATAAGGAAGGATTGATGTTGATGATAAGAAGTTGCATATTCAGCTTCTACTCGTGTCCGATCAGTAATTGAGGAAGACATTAGAAAAGATGAATAAAAACCAGCTTGAGAAAAGAATAATATACTTAAGCAATAAGCATTAATCTCTTCTCCATTCCGTTCACGTCCCTTCAATTGTTCCTAGCCTTCATTAATAAGAACTGATCTCTTCTCCATTCTGTTCACATCCTTCAATTGTTCGTACTCGTATCCCTCAAATTTATTTACTTCAAAATGGGGCTGAGCTGAGCAGTTTTAAACCTCAGATGGGAAAAGAAATTCTTATCGTGGACGAAGAGGTTTTCATGAGGAGCTAAGCATTATATTATCAAACAACGCTAAGGAAGACAAGTGCACCTTCTTAAGAAAAAAAGCATCAAAACAGCACCAACGAAGAATCAACCTTGGCATTGAAAGCAACTTAATGTATCTCAACTCTGGAGATGCATGATTTGAATGCATTATTCATTGCATGAGTCCCATAGACATTATTCAAAACGCTCAACTCACTCAAGTAAATAAATTAAGTACGCGTAAAACGGACAGCAATACGCCGCTGGATGGGGCTCCTGCAAGAAGGACAATCTTGCATACCCTGTTTCTCATGCAGCTCATTGCATGTTGTGCAAACAACCTGATGGGCACATGGGAGGAAAACAACAGACATCTCCTCGGAAAGGCACATCACACATTCCCTTTCCCGTTTCACACCCCCTGTCACTGAGTAGTCACTGACTAGTTCTGAGATAAAAGAAGCCCGGGGTTCCTCCGGAGCAGTGCCATTTTTCACGTCCACGCATCTGCTGGCATAGCTTCCATCAATGCCCATCCTCAGTGCAGCAATTTTTGAAGAGTCAGTCTTCAGTCTCAGTTGTGCAATTTCTTTTTCAAGTTTATGGATATCATCTCTGTACCTCTGCAGATTCCTCTCTGCTTTCAATTTGATCATATCCTCCTTGGATTTTGCTGACTCCTCAATTTGTTCTCTTTCTTTTCTTATAGAACTGGCCTGTAGGAGAAGTTCTTCTTTTGCCTTTGCTTCCTGCTGCCATCTAGCCTGTGATATTTTCCTTTTACAATGAGAAACAGACCCAGTAACAAAACTCATTTAGCACCTATATAGACAGAAGATGGTTGCATTTGCGGAATCTCACAAGTTGTGCATGTGTCCCAAACTGTTTTATCATGTTTCACTTCAGTATAACTAAATTCATATTTTTGTTCTCATGATGTCAAGAGTTTACTAAAAGGATGAGAGTTGCAACTACAAGATGGATAGAACCTTCAAAGAAAAATTAAGTAAACATGGTGCAAGGGAACCAAAAAAGTTTTAGGAGTTATTGTAAAGTCACTGTGTCTGTTTCTCTGCTAACATAGATGAAGTGAACATTAATTAATACCTTGGGGGTAGTTCTTGACTTTTTAAAAGGTGAGAGAAGCTAACATTTACCTTGATAGCTCACACTGGCAAGGGGAAAATTGGTTTGAGACCCATATTATTTACCATGCAGGCACTACCCACCCATTCTACATGGAATCAATGATAATGGTCAAGTCATGCATAGAAATGGATAACAAATACTAGTGTCAGTGCGTGCAAATCCACTTATTATTTTTATTCTGAGATTAAAATGAGAGTGGAGGAGCTTTGAAACTTCAGATAACTACTCACTAATCATAACTTCCTTATTTTTAAGAATAAGGTATGGTGTTTTCAATATATTGTATCTGTATATTGAAGACACCATACCGAACTACTTGCCTGAGCCATATTATATTAGTATAGATATCAGGAGGATGTTTACAAGATATAAAGAAATATGAGAAAAAAGTTGGAATAAGCTTAAAATAGCATACCACAACTTGCTCCTGTTGCATTTTAGCTTGCTCTAATTCCTGCAGCAGCTGTGCTAATTTGCGTTTTTCACTCATTAGCTCTTCCTGAAACAAGGATTTCTGCTTTTCCCATGACTGAAACTTTATCTGGGTCTTCTTTTCCCTCCTTGAGACCTCTTGACAGCTTGCCGCAGTTTCTGCAGCGCGTAGCTTAGCAGCCTCCATGTCTCTCCTCAGTGCAGCATTCTCCACCTCAAGCTTCCGGACAGCAGCATTAGCTCGCTCTACCTGCCCACTAGCTTTACACAAGGCATTTTCCATCTCAGAAAGCTTCTTCATGGTGTTTTCCTCCAGAGATTGCTTCTCTTTCTTAAGACGTTCAACATCCTCTTTCTCTTGCCTTAGTGTCTTAAGCTCAGCCTTGTCCTTACTCAGCCGACGAGCAGCCTGCATAACCTTCTGATTGGCCCACTCGGTCCATTCTTGAAGCTGATTTTGCAGCTCCCGAACCCTTGGAACCAGTTTCAAAATCATCTCATCCTTTCTATCCTGGGGTACCCACTGCCCCAGGGACTTGTCATATGGTATCCCCACATAACTACTATTAGGTGCCTCATTATTGCAGCAGACAGGTGCTGTAGAAGACTTGATTTTTGAAGACAATGAAAGAGAAAGATCAGTATCTGTAGTTGATAATGAAGTTGGGCTACTGAATGCAGGTATAGTATTTGCTGCATGTACTGAATATGAAGTATCGGTTGATTTAGAAACAGCATCAACAGAATCCAGGCTAAATGCAGTGGGGGTAGATGGTCCAGCATTAGATGAGAAATTAGCATTAAGATTGTCTTGAGTCACATCAACTCCCATTGCCTTACTTATCTGTAATGATGCACTCTTTAAGTTTATGGTAGAAGATTCTGACACAGATTTAAGTTTTTTATCTAAGATTAAACCACTCAAGCTACTCAGCTTCCCTCCTCTTGAAGACCCTTTAGATCCATAAGTCCGATAACTTTTCTCCACATGAAATGACTTCTGTCGAAGAATGTAGTCCCTCTTGCTGCTACCAGAATGGACCTTTCTAACACTCCCACACTTTTCTTCCACCAGGGGAGATTGAGATGTTCCGGCAGCACTAAATGTTTTATCAACACAGTCAGATCCACAACTGGCACCCTCATTCTCCAAGAGTCCACCAATAATTTGAGAATTCTTTAAGTTGTTCGCACCAGGAATTCCTGCCACAAATGGTTTCTTAGATTGAGAATTATGAGAAACTGCAGGAATAGATTTACAAGGACTTGGAAGACTCAATTCAGGAACTTTGGTTTCTGCTTTTGATTGTGATTCCGTTTGGCTAGATGAACAGCCATCAGCAGAGCCATCACTACATAAACTACTTAAAGGGTCACTGTCCATCGCACAAGCGTGTGACACATTCATATCGCAAATTAACAAACACCACATTGCATCCCCAGTACTGAAGAATGGCCTAACCTCTCGAAGAACACAAACCAATTCAGCCAAGATATACTTCTCAAGCTGCACTAAATCTTCAAAATAGTGCTCTCGTGAAGTATCAATCTCTTGGCCGTTTCTAAGGAACGCTAAAGTATTATCAACTATATTAGACACAGTATCTTTACATCCATAACAGATGCCAGACCTTAAGATGGCCTTGGTAGCAACTTCTTCAGTGTAGCCACACGCAACAATTTTTTTTATTGCACTCTTGAAAATGGTGTCCAAATTACTCAGGACAAGTTCTTCCAACTGGGCTTCTATGAGATCGCTCCAATCAGCATCACTGTATTCATCTGCCTCGAGTTCTTCCTTAGGTTGACAAGGCCCAACCTCAGAAGAACTTCCAGGACTATACAATCCAAGGTCAAGCTTCAATCCATCAGAATGATCTTGGCTAACACTACACAGGTCACAGGCAGCGGCTTGCCCATGACCTGTGATTATTTCAAACTTCTCAGCAGAGAATTCATAACTGAGGCACTCATTTTGAGGTGCAGGAATAATCTTATTTGGCTCCCCTAAAGGTGGATCAGCCCTGAATTTTCTCTTATTCCTACTTCCTTTTTCTTGGACAGAAACTGAAGGAGACATTTGACTGCTACCACTGGCAACCAATGAAATCATTTTTAGCTGCAAACAAACACAAAAAGAAAAAAGAAGAAAAAGTAAAACCTATGAACACACTTGTCAAGTTTTATTTAGCATCTATTCACAAGCACCCATGATTTACTTATTCCCAAATCAAGTTCCATGACTTAAAAATTAATATGGAAAAAAAAAAAACATTGATGAGGAAAATTCATAAGAAAGTTTATAACATTGTTCACCAAGATGAATCAAATAAGTAATAACTAAGACTGGATTATAAGGCATTGCATATTTGAATGCATTTAAGCACTGAAAATTAATCACCTCTAAATTTCAGTATTCCAACGATATTAAACTTCATGAAAGGTTCAGATAAAGGAGGAAAACCAATGAAAGGATCAATCAACTACCCAGAAACATATATCCAGTAATCTCAGCGTAAGGAGCATACCCGTTTGACAAAAAATGAAAATTGAAAACACCCAAATGAATTGCAATACATATCAATACTCCAAACACACCCACAGATCACAAAAGTGATGAAAGCAAATTGTTTTCAAAGATTATTATAGCATACGGAGCCACTGATACGCAGAAGATCCCCAATACATGCGGATACGAGAGTTGTAATCAGTTTTAGACGATCGATACGTACCCGATTGGAGCAATTTTTCGAACAATCAAAGGTACGATCGATCTTAGAAAATCGGAGAATCAGAAAGAAAATCCACACCCTTTTTTTGTTTTTTTTGTTTCTTTTTCTCCTTTATTTTATTTGTGCTGAGGCTGAGGTCTAACAGAGCTTGAAGGCTTTAAGCATTGAACGTCTCTTTCTCTCTAAAAAAAAATCAACAAAAATAATAATAATAATGATAATTTTGGGCTGCGTATCTTTAATTTTGAGGTACCCATCAACCAGAGGCCTATCCTTATGCATTATTATAGTTATTCAATTATTCAAAATAAAATTATCTTATCTAATTTTTTTATTAGGAACAGGAAAATTTATTGCTAAGGACAAAGAGTGTCTAATAAAGCCAGATTAGAGATGAGCTCTAATGCTTCCTCAATCCATACAAGGTTTGTCTAAAATTCATATTTATTTATGTTGATATGTACATATTTTGGCATGGACACTCTCAAACATAAGTGCAATTGTATTTCACACTGATATGCCTGCAAGATATATATTAACAAGATATATCTGAATTTGTAAGTTACCATCTTTTATCATGATATTTCGCAAAAATAAATAAAATAAAAAATTATAGAATAAATATCAACATTTATGTACATCAATCGAACATTTACGATAATAAATTGTACCAATTAAAATTGTAGGAGATAAATTACACATAAAATAAAGTTAATTAAGTTTTCTCTAGAAAAGTTTATATCATATTCTCTTTTATATATATATATATATATATATATATATAGGGGTGAGGTCATGAAGTGACTAATTTCAATTCGAAATTAATAAAGTTCACTCAACATCAAACTCAATTTGAGAATCGTGGTTACCATTTTATTTTTTTTTTACAAATATACAATTGACTCGCCATCGAAATATATTATTTACTATTGTTTATTTTAGAGTGAAATCTGTTTTTTATACATGTGGTGAGGACTGCGGATGCAGGAGGGGGCCCGGGGGGTGGTTGGAGGGGAAAATTTCCCTTTTCGTAGGATCAAACCTGAGCCAGCTCAGTCAATTATAGTGTTCCATTACCATCATGCCAAAAGTCTTACGGTGAACTGACATTTTATTATCTCCTTTATGAGAATACACCTAGTTATACTCCTAATATGACAATTTTTCCCGAGTTCAACAATAGTAACCTAGTAAGTATTAGAACAAATTTTTCCTTACCTATACGTCAGTCAATTTTTCCTGGTGTAGTTTAATGTGCTTATTTCGAACACATCGATGAGGGTTTCAGGTTGTCATGGTCCTCATCGGTTTTAAATCACCAGTAAAGAGAAAGGTGGAAGGGAATCCTCAGTGTTAGGTTTGTTTGAGATAAACATTGAGATGATATCCTTTTTTTTTTTTTGCTGTCGAGTTTGGGATAGAAATATTTCTAAAAAATTTTCACTGAATATTTTGCTTTAAAATTGTCAGCCACATATATCATAGACACTAACTCTGCTCAGGTTATGCATACAATATGTTCTTCAAATGCGTCTGCAAATCTTCCTAGTCTTTCTTTGACTGGTGTTTTTAATCAAACGATATCATTCTCATTAATTTGGAATTTAACATGATTAATTCTCACTTGTCTTTTTTAAGAATTGGTGGAAATGCTTTGCTTTCACTTTATTAAAATTTTCAATCAGGGAAGTTATCTGCCTCTGAAAATAGCCAAAATTGTTCATTTTAAGGCAAGACTGGCAATTCCTTTGTATATGAAGCCAGTTTTGCAATATACTTAGTCTCTGGTTTGGTCCATTCTTCCTAGAAAGACAGCAAAATAATATTAGTTGATGAAGTGATTTTATAAGTAAAGTAGCCCTTTTACAGGTCAAGAAAAGAAGGACGATTTTAAGTTTTTAACAACAGAACTGTAGTTACTGTAAAAAAAAAACAACAGAACTGTAGTTATAACAAAATAAAAAAATAAATAAAACAACTATAGAAGTAAGGATTTGGATAGATTCACTTTGCTTTCTTAAAGAGCCCTATGTTCACTATTCTAGGCTATTGCATTCTAATCTAGGATTCCAGGTTCTATAAAAATTCTAGACGAAAGTTCCTCCGTGATAAATAGTAAATATTTAAAATACGGGATACATATACGATCCAATATAAATATATGAATATGATAAAAAATTTAAAAATTAATTAAAAGATATAAAAAAATATTTAAAAGTATCAAAGTATCTGATACAATAAATATTAAAATATTTGATACATATCGTAATATTAGTATGGCATTTTGAAATATCATTATTATATAGGTAAATACTATAGATAAATCGTATGGTAAAGAACAAAACGAAAACAATAAATAGTAAATACCATAGACAAAAGCACGATAGTCAGAAACCAGAAAGACCCTTCTTATATGTTAAAGCCAGGCATAACAAAAGTTTTCTTCAGCATCGTCTTGAGTTCATCCTGCTTCAACTGTCATGTTGCTGCATATAAACTTGGTACTTATGCAGTTTTGCTGATGAATGATGATTTGCAGGAAACAATTAATCTTGTCCGGTGAATGGCGATGGCTGTTTCGGATATCACAAGAAAAGATAAAGACTTCATGGTAGCTAAGTTGCTAGAGACACCATTGACGCAAGGTGTAGACAAACCCTGAGCAGCAGTATGACCAAAATACCCAGCATTGGCTGATCTCATATACTCAGTCCTTTGATCAGGATCCCGCTGCAAAGTTGGTTAAATTGCAATAAATAATATTGAAAATTTGAAATACATGCAGCAGCATTGCAGTATAAAAATTCAAGAACCTAGACTATTAAATTAGGTAGAATGAGAACCACTAACAATGACTAATAGCTCCAGGGTGACCCTCGTTAATTGACACTCCACTACCAGCCCAGTCATCAGTGTTATCAGCAGGCAACTTTGCATATTCTTTACTGCCTTGGACCCTGCTGCATACGAGGCCAGCAAAATACTTCTATGACTAAGCACTAAGCACTAAATTAGAGCCTAATATCTAAACCGTATAGCATGCAGAGACTAGTCATAAAATAATTAATTAGTAATTACGCAAGAACTATGAAGCATCCCTATCACAGATGACAGATGAAATACAAGAAATTGTATATTATGATAAAAGGCCTGAGACAAAAGATTAATAAAAAAATCTCAATCTTACTTGAGAATAGTCCAAAGATAATTGAGCATGAGCAAGGAAATAAGTTTTCAATTCATTGTATCAAAAAGCCATGTATTTGATTTACGGGGCACAATGTAAACATAAGGACACCTACATCCCTGTGTGCATATCAGGAGCCAAGATTTAATTCATTTAACATATTATTGCGCTAAAACCTCTTCGTTTATTATGCAATAAAGATATTTACCCTGTGTTTGGATGTTTTCTCATTAACGGAACGGAAAGGAATAGGTGGGGATGGATTGGAAAGGAAAGGAAAGGAATGGAATATAGTTCTCTCCCTCTTTGTTTGGAAGATTCATTAATGGAGCAATCGAACGTGTGTTTTCCATTCCACCTCAATTTTGGGGGAAAAAAAAAATTGCTTCATTTGAGGGGAAGAGGGAAATGATTAACCCCGTGTTGGCCCGCTCCTGTCGTTTTAAAACTTCTAAACACAAAAAATTAATTCCGTTCCCCCCATTTCCTTTTCGTTCTCCTCTTTACCTGTCATCCAAACATAGTGTTATTTTTTCGTTCGAAAATAAGTTTTTCCTGTCCTGAAACATCATATGTAAGGTAGTAACATCTAAAGGATGAGTATATCAGTGTATGAGATGAACACAATTTGCCTATGCACTAGTTTTCCTTGGGCAACATGGTATAGTGAAACAAAACTTGGAGCATGACCAATTGAATAAAATGCATTCCGAGTGCGGGTAACACTAGTACCACGCAACCTTTTTGTCCGTGTATTATAGCAGACAACTTGCATGTCGTTTTACAACAAGAAGATTTCCCCATTGTTGAGAAATATGACTGGCGAATAAAAGTCAGTGCCGTATCCCTCCTCAGGATATAAATCTTCAATGACAAAGTGTATAGTCCAGGACTCCTTCATAGCCCATATGTCAAATTTGCTACTATCATCATCACCAAAGAAAGAATAAATACATTCAGGACTGTTACCTGTGATAGGAACCCAATGCAGAGCAACACGTAAGAAGGAATTGAAAGGTGTATCAAGACAAGCATGAGTTCACGAGGTTGAATGTGGAAGTGAGTAGGTTGGTTTTGGGAGTAAGGGTTAGTTTGTGGTGGCGAAAGGGTGCTGCAGGGCCACGTTGGTCGACTTGGGTCATGGTGATTTTGCGGGAAGTGTTGACGGAAGGTACAGTTTTGATGAGAATGGCTTGTGGCAAGGTGAAGTTGGGCGAAGCGAGGATGGGAAATGAGACGAAGCCAAGTTTTGCAGACACATCTGCAGCTGAGAATGGTGCTTTTATGGGAAGCCTTGACAATATGTCTATGACGAGAGGCAGTTAGTGGATTCTGCAGGGCCCCCTCCATTCCAATTCCGAAACTGTGCCTTGTCCCCCATTGCCATTGGCATTGATGCTAGTCAATTTTGGAGCCTTCTTCACCTCTTCTTGCTCTTTGCACTGACAACTGAGAAGTGTGGTTTTTCATGGATTCATGCTTTTTCGTATAGGACGAAAGAGACTGACATATAATAGAATCACAAGAACTATAGAATATATGGAATAAAATGCGACATTTTATTATTGGGATATAAAATAAGTTTAATAAGAGAATAGAAGAGAATTTATATCATTTATTTTTTAATCTCTCTAATCTGAAGGGATAAAAATATGAGATTTTTAGTGGTAAGTGTTTCTCTTTTATCATTTCATTCTTTCTTATTAAATAACTCACAAATACAACTCTTTTTTTTTTTTTTTAGGTTTGATTATTCTATTTTTTACCACTTCCTCCATTTTTATCCTTTCAATCGAGAGTTTGACTTTTTGAAATTCTATTCCATTTTATTTTATTTATTAATATTTTTTACCATTTCATTCTAATTCTAAAAATAATAAGGATTTTGCTCATTTTAAGAAAAAAATATTAAAGTGTGCCTTAAAACATAGATTAAGGAATAAAAAATAAAAACTAATAAATAAAAGGTAAAAAAAATTTGCATTTTAAAATCTATAAACTATTTAATATTTTATTTTATTAAGTAATAAATTTTATTTTTATTCCCAAAGCATGCTCTAAGGGTAAACATTAATAAAATCTTAATAATAATAAGCTTGTGACTTTAAGTTACCTTATGGATTGTTTAAACCTAACTTGTAGTACTAATAAGTAATAGTAGGGATCATATTATGATAGTTAAAAACCTAACTAAGGTTAGCCACAGTAAAAGTGTTCTACAATTAGTGTACTATAACTTAAAGTCAAACTTGTAACATCAAAAATTTAAATCTTGGGATCATTATTTTGAAATTTTTTTTACCTAATTAATATCTTAGCTTGGAATTGTTTGAGCAATTCGTTGCATTAAAAAAAAAAAAAAGATCGTTAAAGCTTGGATGGAAGATAAGATGCTAGACACTGAATGCAGTGTGGGGAGTTGAACCACCGCCCATGATCCGGCCGGCTATGCGATTCAGAGGTAAATAAAACAAAAAGATGGAAACAATGGAAGCCAAGCGGAGAAAAGTAACGTATAAACGTGAAGGGAAGCTTGTCTGATGCCCCCCAGCGTTCAGCTGATATTTCCTTTGTGAAACACACAGTCATGAGCATATAATTGCTAAATGAAAGTATGCTTAGCAATCATTTCAACAAGTTTTGTTTTTTCACATTTAACAAAGCCTAATAGATGAAACTACAGTTCTTACCAACTAAATGTGTGTTTAAATTAGAGTTAATAAATTTAAATTTGATTAAAAATATATTTATAAATTTAAATTTAGTTAAAGTGTATTTACAGTAATATAATTTATGTTTAAAATTTTTTATTTAAAAAATAAATTTAACAAAATGAATGTTATTTTTAAAAAATAATTAAAATCACTTTTAAATATATAATTATTAAAAAGTATAGGAGTTTATATTACAATATTAATATTATTTTTTATTATATTTTATTATTTTTAAATGTACATAAACAAATTATATAAATGTTATCATTTTTTTTTATTTTTAGTAGTAGAGTTAAATTATAAATAAAAAATTATAATAAAATGTTAAATTATATACATAGTTTAATAAATTATATAACAAAATATTAAATTATATGTATAACTGATTCAATAAATAAAAATAACTAAAGTTTCAATACATCCGCACAAATAAATTGATCCAAATTAAAATACAAAATAACAGTAAAATAAAGGCAAATCAGAGTAACTTTTTTTTGGGGTCATTGAATTTGGACCCGTCAACTAAAATTTATAGGCTTGAAGCAAAAGGCGAAAGGTAACAAAGAAATAAGAGGAAAATGGACAGCAGATTTGTACTCTAAAAGGGGAATTACTAGCGTCTACTAGAGTACCAGTTATCATTGTGGTTTTCTTTAGAAAAAGGAAGGATTAGGACATGGGATAAAAATGAGTCACCCTAAAGTAGAGTGAGATAAGAACAGAAAGATGTTACCTAGTATTGCTTGAGTTCTTTGGTTGATCTTCAATATTCTCAAGCATTAATAGGGGAAAAAAAAGTGCTAGTGACTTTTAAGGAGGACCAAGGACAAGGATACTAATGCTTGCTTTTGTTTAGGACTAGTATTTCATAAGTAACCATGACATTTCTATCCCGTGGTTTGCACAGACTAGTTTTCATTTTCTACAGGTTTAGTTGAATTCGCTATAATTGAAAGGGCTAACTGTTCCTCCAATAATCCATTGCCGTTGTAGCACTAAGATTGATGAAAGTTGATGACAACTTATGATTTGACACTATTGGGCTAGCGGAGTTGAGGTATCACCCATCATCACACATGGGTAGTTTCTAAAAGTGCAAATCTTCATCAAGGAATAGGGGGACTGAAAAACCAGCACCGAACGACTAACTCTATGGAATATTGGAATATAAAATCCTGCATTTTTTAGGAAATATATTACATAAGAAATTGATATGTCTTACAAGCTGCAAAAAAATTTTTTGGTACAATGAGGGCATGGAGGTTTGAGCTTAACCTCATGAAAACTACTCAACTCCCCATTCCTATTGGCTTAAAGCTGCAGAATTGTCAACATTAGAAACCCAACTAGGGTCTTGATGTTAAAATAGTGAACTCATTATTGATATCTGAAACTCAGTTAGCAGTACCAAAAGAAGAGCCAAAAGTATGCAGTTGCCCTTTTTCTTATGTACAGTCACATTGGTAACAACTAGTGTAATGAGTTACCCTTTTCCTTTCCTATCTTCAATTCCATCTTTTACCAAGTAAATAGGACACTCAACTGAGTTGATAAGTCAATTAGTTTAATGACAGTTACTTGAAGTTCATAAAAATGTAATGTATACAGGATGGTAAGTCTAAGATTAAAGATACACAATAGATTCCATTTAATAGAAAGTAACAAATTTGGCTGCTGATTGCTGTGTAGTAAAATTAGAACTTCAATATTGCTGATGGGTAATGATGTTATCATTACACAACACTTTGCAGATGTTAAAGGATGTTTTTGGTTTTGATTTTTCCAAATTGTACAACTACTTTGCATGCAGTCCAATATCTAGCTTTCCCATGAATACCTCATCCTCATAGCTAAGAGGCAGATGACTTCTATGGAAAGCACAGTTTCATGATATTTACCACCAAAAAAAAAAAATCATCCCCACTGTTTGATCAGCAAAATCAATTTAACCAAAGCCAAAAAGCAGCAATCAAGATAACATATATATAAAGCTAAAATAATATTAATCAGTATTAAAAAAAATCACAGAAAAATGTAAGCCCCAATGCATATTAAGGCAATCAATGACAACAAAAGTTCTATGTCCTTTAACCACTAGAACTCCAAATTTCCAATTTTTGATCAACAAAATTAGCTCAGAACCAAAGCATAGTCAAATGCAGCAACCCATATAACATATGGAGATCAAATAAAACTGATGCATGATAGTAATGCAAACAAAATCAAATCTCTCAAGCCGTTTAAACTTCCCAATGTACTCATTTTTCAATCAAACCATTCCTCTAACACACAGCAGAGGCTAAGCATAGGTAACAACAAGGCAAAGAGAAAGATATCGTAGAATTTGGGTAAACCAGAAAATGGGATTGATTACTCACAATTAGAACCAAAGCTCAAAAAATGTCAAACTCATAACTCAAGAATCAAATGAAACAAATCCATATCCGAACTCACAGTGCGTCACAAAATAAGATTCAACTCTTCTTAAAGTACACACATGATCCTAAGAGTCGAATAACTCCATTGAAAAATAAACTTCAATGATGCAGGAGACGAACAACAAGCTCGCACCTAGACTGAAGAGTAGCGGCGGTGAGCCAGTGACTAACGAGGTCACACCCGGAGTAGCCAACGGCGCAACACGAACGATAAATCAGAGAAACTGTGTGGAGCAACACTGAAGCCACATGCTGACAGGACTGTAAATCAGAGAAACTGCTCCACACAGAACGATAAACATCAGATCCAGTGGTAGCAGATATATCAGAAGTTCATGTCTTGGACCTCATTACAGTACCAACATTGATCTCACCTGATTTGATTCCAGATGTACCTGACTACAATACCAGACTAAAGATTAGATAAACAAGCCAATCAATGATAGGATAAAATCAAATTATTGAATTTGAACGACTAGTAGTGAAAATTTGATTTTGCATACCACACTTATAATAAGATCAATGATCTAAATGGTTTTACAGAAAACTTGGTTTTTCATATAGTCTAATGGTGTCGATTAGTCATGTAATTGGCCCCACCTACTGGGATAAGACCAAAGGAATATATCTAAGAATCTTTAAAATCTTTTTTTTTTTTTGGGTATTCAACACTTAACGTCAAGAATCTTTAAAATCTTCAAACAAGCCTGAATGAAGAAAACATAAAAAGCAAATGACACCGAAGGAATATATCCAAGAATCTATAATTAGGAGGCTTTTGATCTGAACAATGATTATTGTTATATCATCTGTTCGGTTCTCATGTTTCAACCATAGTTTATACGACTCTCCAGCAATGGCTGCACATGCATCGCTAGGATCTGTATAGCTTGCTGCCTACATCATAAAATAAATCACAGAAATTTATCAAGATAAGAAATGGAGCCATAACAAAGTTAAGATTTTACCTGCATATAGCAGCAGGGAAATAAACATGGAAATCTTTGTATCCAGTATTGCAACAGATTAGGGATGATCAGCAGCAAGCAGTGCAAAATTTTAAGTTTCTCTACTGAACAACTAACTTAGAATTACAAGGATTGTATAAACACTAGAGACGTAAAAGAACTATTAGCAATTAACATTTTTTCTCGTGAAACATTTAGAGATAAGGCTCACAGAACTATGGCAGTTAATACATATGATAAGTGGATAGATCTAATTAACAGATGAGAAGTGGAGAAGCTTAAGTAATATGATAAGCATTTAGGGACAATAATTCTTCTTATGCTCTCTATTTCAATTTATTTGTATAAATATGTGGAAAATGAACCATAATCCATAATTATGCTGAACAAGAAACCTATGGGTGCCAAATGCCTCATGGGGCTGTAACCATTAAAGTCTAATGTAATGAAGGCATTTCTCCTGGTGTTGGTGTAGCTCTTCTATAGAAAGGCTTTTACAGATATTTTGCAGTACGTACCAATGTACCATAGACCATAAAGATAACTGCACTAACATAAATTGCATCCAGATTTCCAAGTCAAAGTCTTTCATTGCAACTTGTATTGTATACCGTCAATAGATAACATATGATTTCTATTAAAAGAAGTAGATGATAGGTTTTCTATAACATCCTCTCTAACCAGTTTGACTTAATTATGGTTATAAAAGTTCAGTAACTCTAGTATGAGTTACCTGTTACTGTTAACTTTAGTAAACTTTTTAAGTTAGTTGAGTTATTTTTCTATAACACTGAAAGTGAAAAATAATTATTAATAGCCCAAAGAGTAGTATAAATTGTTAGAATGAGGGAAATAAATACGAAAAATTTATTTCCAGGTTACAAGTGAATAGAAAGTGATGTGGTTAATTTTTAAAATTAACTGAGATGATTTAATATTTTTATTAACACTGAGTGAGTGTTAAAGAGTTAGATTAAATAGGCAAATATCTTAAAATATTATGTGAATTTGTGAGGATATCAAATAAAGTATGGAGAATTTTCTAGTAATGAGAATATGTTAAGTTAGATACATGTAAGCTCATTAGCTTATTTTCTTAGGTTTAATGTAACATAAGGAAGAGTAATGGGATTTTTGTGACAGTTATAAGTATATGAAAAGTTATGAAATGATGAGAAAATGATTGAGATTAATCATAAGATTTTTCATTACACCTATGAAAGATAAGAAACTTAGTTTTATAAGATTAAAGTATTTTAAAGAGATATAAAGTTTCTAGTAAAATATCTCAACTCACTCTTTGTTTCCATCGTCCTTATCCTTCTTCCCTTTGACTTTCTTGGTCATTTTCACACTCACTCTCTCGTGGGAAACCAGCAAGAAGATAAAAAGAAAGGGAAAGAAAGAAGGAGGAAGAAGAGGAAAAAGGAAGAGGAACCAAAGAAGACCAAGAACAAAGTTTGAGCATCAAACACACAACTTGAGGTAGGGGTATTTGATTATCTAGTTCTATCTTTTTCTACTCTTTCTTGATACATGGTGTATGCTTAATTGGTTAGAAAATGAGTTTTGAGAGTTTTTTCAAGGGTTTGAGTTGGATGAACTCTTTAGAAACTTGAGATATGATTTGTATTGAGTTAAAACATGTATGGTCACTACAAAAAAATGTTTAAATTACGGCAGTTATAAAAAACTGCCGTAATATGCAGTATAATACGTCAGTTACACATCTACCGTATTTTACAAGTAAAAAACGACAGTTATATGTATAAAACGACGATTTTAACCGCCATTATTTACTTCTTAAATTTTAATTAATATATCTTAAAAAATTCTAAAATTTCACTTCTCTCTATTCTCTCCCTCTCAATCTCACCTGCTCCCTCTCATTCTCACTCTCACACACACTCTCACTCTCGTGCTCTCCTTCTCACTCTCCCTCTCCTTCACACTCAAAGCCGTCCAGATCTCCCTCTTCCTCTCACTCTGTCCAGATCTGCTCTTTCCAGCCGCTCGCCACCACCTGTCGCAGGTCCAGATCCGGCCATCACGAGCTCGCACCCTCTGCCTCTACTCCATGGGTAAGCCCCTACTAGCTTCTTTTTCCATTGCCTTTTTTCTGTTTGAACATTTGGCCTGAAAAATAGCAATACAATGTGAGTGAATTTGGTCTGACAAATTCCAAGCCCTTCATCGCACTATATTTAATTAATATTTACTAGGTTGTTTTTGGTGGATTGAGCCAATCTGGCGATGACCCTCTTGTGATTTTTTTTCTTAATTGTTTCCAGGTTAATGAAATATTTATTTTTGAGTTATTTGGCCTTCAAATTCCAATCTTTGATTTTTTTTAAATGGGTTTCGGTTAAAGTAGTGTTGACTTATGGAGCACGCTATTTTTTTTCAGATTGTGTTGTTAATTGATGGTTAGATTAATTTGATAACTGTGGTGTGTTAGCGGTACTTACTGATATTCTTAGTCCATTATCTTTTATGACCTTGAAGTTTATGCTTTTGTGATCTTTAATGATTGAGTTAAGGATTGTTTGTCGAAGCAGTAAGTGTGAAAATTCGTTTTCAGCTCTGCTTTTGGGGAATGATTTTGTAGTTATAATTTATTTTTTTCCTCCTGTTGCTCATGGAAAGAATCTCTTGTTCATGTTCCTATTTTCCTGACTTGATCTTATCCCAGTCCAGCTTGTAGTGTACTAGTTATTTAAATTTTTGAGATGGGAGGTTTGGAATTCTAGCTATAAGAATGATTACTAAGCGTCAAGCTAGGTGTCCTAAGTAAGCTTAAATAGTTATAAATTAATATGAAGTTTATATGAGGCTTTGCCCTTCATTATTATTTTGTAGATAGAGTTATAGACGAATCATTTGGATGTTTTTAGTACAATTCTATGGTATTGTGGATATGTTCTTGGTCCTTGAGAGTCCATTTGACTTTATTAAAAAGGATAGGCATGGTAACTTTATTGGGCTTAGTCACAATATCCCTATTAACTACGTTTAAGTCGCGTTCATGGTCTTTAGTGCTCTACACGAACTACCTAGTCACAGAATCCAACTTTAATTTTGACAAATACTAGAAGGGATCCAGATGTTATGCATTGTGTACATAGGAATAAATGTTAAAATAGATCCAGCAAGAGAAATCTTTGATGACGACCATTAATCAAGATATTGTCAAATTTTTTAGATTGGCAGTGGATGACATGCACCGTGTCTAATGTGAAGAAAACCTTTTTCTGCCTGGGATTATACCCACAACCAATTACCTTATCAGTTCTTATTACCCATTCTGTCTTTTCAGATTCGAATACAAGTTTCATTCCTGTAACCAAGTTTTATACTTAGATGTCTCAACAGCAAAATCCAAAACCATGTTTGTGTAAGTATGCATTTGATGTGTTCACCTTTTCTTTTTTTGAACACCTAGTACACAAATTAGAATAGTAATACAACTAAAAGAACATTGTCGTTATTCACTAGTAACTATAACTAATCTACTATTATTTATAATGTATGGTCATGCTGTCATACTATTGGCTGTGAAACATTTCATGTGGGCTTTTCACAGTGTTGATGTTCTAGGTGAGAATTAGAAATGATGTCATACCACGAAACTACTATTTTATACATGGTAAATTGTGATGGTTGTCGTGGTGGTTAATGGAAAATCATCGTATTATATCGAAAGGCGAAGTTAATTACGTCGATTTTGAAAAAACAGCAGTCAAAACCGCCATAATTTATAAAAAAAAAAATTGCTGCAATTTACCTGTTTTTTTATAGTGGGTTGTGCCTTAGAGCATGTAAGCATCCATAGAGCTCCATTAACATGTGTTTGAGGAAAATGAATTTTAGGATGAAAGGTTTAGCATACTTGTTCTTGTGTCACTAGCTTAGTAATTTGAGAATGTGTATGAGAGTTTAGTATGTTTAGATACCATGTTTGGGGTTGAAAGCCACTTGGAACCTAAGTTTGGGGGGTCAAGAGTTGGTTTGAAAACCAATAGAATATGACCTAAGTTTATGGGCATTGAGTGTCTAAGCGCCCAGTCTTGAGTGCCTAAGCGCTTAAGGATAGAGAGGACGAAGAGAAGTTTCTGGTGCCAGGGTGCCTGAGTGCCTAGTGTTGGCCGCCAGAGCGGCCCAAGCCCAAAGAGAAAACGTGTTAGGCACCTAAGAGCCCAAATGACAGAAAGAATGGAGAGGGTTTGTTGTCACTGAGCGCCTAAGCATTAGAAAGCTAGCGTTTGAGCACCCAAGAATAGAACACTATATGTGTTTATGGAGGAAATGAAGTTCTCTATTGGTTAGGATCTTTCATGTATGCTTTTTAATGTGTGTTAAGATACTTTTTGGGATATTTCATGAAAGGAATAATCACCTAGCGTATATGTGAAAGTGTAGACCTTTGAGCATCTAAGAGTAATGGAATGTCTTAGGTATGTACATAGGAACTTAAGCGCAACAGTGTGGTTTTTGATATCATATGTGATGTACTAGATACTAGTTAAATGAGCTTAGTTCTTTCGATGAACTATGAAAGAATAATAGATTGGCTCCTTGTTAAGTCATGATAGTTAAATGAGCTTGGTTCTTTAATGAGCTGTGGAAATGAAATGAGCTTGGTTCCTTTGTTTGACCATGATAATGAGATAAGTTTGGTTTCCTTATTAGACCATGTAGTCTACTAGCTTGGCTTCTTTATTGGACTATGGTAGTCTATTAGCTTGGTTTCCTTTTTGGACCGTGGTAGTTTCTTAGCTTTGTTTCCTTTAATGGGCCATGAAAATGAGTTTAGCTTGGTTCTTTTATTGATCCATGAATGTTTACTTATCTTAGCTCCTTTAGTTACTAAAGATGAGTCATGAAAGAGCCTATGAACATTTCTTATTTCTTATTTGTTAAGATTGTGTTTATATGTTATAAATGATTGGTTATGGAATATTATTACTAAGAATTGTGAATTCTCACCTCATTAATTGTTTCCATGTTAAATTCAAGTGGAGACTCTTCCAATGGAGAGAAGAATGAGTAGATAGACTAGAGTAGTCTTTATTTCCTTTTGAACAAAGCTTGTATATCTTTATATTTGCTTTAGTTTGTATAAAAATTTATGTATTACACAATATATTTTGGAGGCTAATGTTGTATATATATAATCTTTTCTTTTTCTTATGGCTCTTATAGCAACTTGTATGGTTATTATAAATCTAGTTTGATGATAATAAGCTAAAAGTGACATGACTAATAGTGTTTGTTCAGATATGTTCTAGATATATTAAAATACTGGTATTAGGGATGTTACATTTTCAATCATTACAATAAGTCAAATTCAATCAGTCGATCAATTTGTTCAAATGTGAAGACATTATTTAAATGCATAGTAAACTTTAGACATTAAAAGAACAAGAGAAAGAATGATGGAATAAAACATGTTGTTGCATGTCATACCATATCAACAACAATTTGGCTTGATAGGAACTCAAATACACCATCACTTGTAACAACAAAGAAAAAATGATTGCCCAAAGAATAAAAAAACCTTATGAATTTGCTTAAACATTTGAATGAAAGATGGGGGGGGGGGTTTATTACCCAAAAAAAGAGATGGGGTTTGAATTTGCTTAAATTAAAACTTTGTGAATTCTAATACCACAAAAAAAAAAAATGAATTCATAGTTATTGTCTTCTGCCTAAACGCCAATGTTTTAGCATCCTATGTTGTAGTTAAGCAATTTTTTTTTACCCATAATATACTCTATCAAATACCTACCAAAACTATTTTTAAAAAAAAAAAAAAACTAGCAAAACAATTGCTCAATAAAACCACCTCCAAATACGTCTCCCCATTTCTGTTATTTTTCCTCTTGTTGTGAGGTTAGGTTTAATAATATGAATTATAGATGTGGCAGAACATAAACCCTGGACGTGCTTTAGTCAAATTGAACGGTTAAGATTGAAACACAAACTCACAAAAATTTAAGGAGATTAGATCCAATAACACAGAAATTCTCTCATATACATGAAGTACATAAGTTATGTGTACTAAACTAATTTACATTAAATATTTACATAAATTTTTATACTATATAAATAAATTGTTTTAAAATAATAATATATCACTTATTAATTAATTTAATGCAGACAATGATCTATTCTGTATACACAAGAATATCTCCCGATAACATGCATATGGTGTGTGATGGATTTATTGGGTGATTTTGGGTTGATTTGGTTGGTCCCTATGACAAGAACTTGGACCAACACATTAGAAAAAAAAACAAAAGATATTGACATGGAGTTAACCAAAAACAGGCCATTGACTTCGACTTTAACAAAAAAAAAAAAAGATACGAACTTGACCAATACAACGTATCAAAAAAGGATTAAGAGAGGTAGAAGGATGGAAATGTAAAAATGACAGTGGAAGTTAAAAGTGAAAAGAAAAGGAAATGTAAGGAAAAAAGTGACGGTTAAATGTGAAAAGTAACCCCCCCAAAGTGAAAGGAAAGAAAAGGAAAGACAATGAAAAAGATAGTTATATAGGCCTTATTCGCAAGAAAGCAAATGAGTGGCCTAAAATTTCTATAATTACCTGAGAAATTATGAATGAAAATGTCACGATCCAATCTTATTGTGATTGGTATACGAGTTAATGATATTTAATACTTAATTAGTCTAACAAATTTAATTATATAACATTAATTAAAAATAATAATTTAAAACTTAGATGAGAGTTACTAAAAATTTGACAGAATTTTTTTATAAAAATTGAATAAATTATACATTTTATTTAAATTTGATCAATAATATATATCCAAATCTAATACAAATATAAATATCTAACATCAGTCATAAATATAAGTTGAGTTAGCTATACATAAATGATATATCAATACTTTATGGTCATATATATATACATCAAAAGAAACAAATAAATTGTATCTATTATAGTTTCAAAATATTAGAGTCAACGTGTAACACTAGTCACCAATAACAATGAAAGCCTACCAAAAGATAAACACTCTTGGGCAGAATAGCAAATCCTAAGAACTCGCTACTCGACAACCTGCAAATCTGAAAGGAAAAGGAATTATGTAAGCCACATAGACTCAGTGAGGACATAATAAATATAGTGAATAAAAAGGGGAAGCAAGTAATAATACAAATATTTAAGCTTTACAAAACAACTCAAAATACAATAATCAAATAAATGAAGTTTATAAATAAAATCACTTATCACGTGCTTTCATTTGTAAAAGTAAACTTATAATCGTAAATGAATTCAACTCTACTTATCAAATCAAATCTCATCTCATACCGTAAATAAAATCTCTATATCTATTATATGCATATTAATCGTTACATCTTTTTATCACGACAGACAGAACACATGATGTTATCTCTCTTGGCCACGGTAGGTGAAATACACGCCGTTATTTCTCTTCACCATGACATGTGAAACATATGCCGTTATTTCTCTTCGCTAACAGTGAACGAAGTTTTAACACACAATCCTTATAACTCAATTTTTATAACAAAAATTCAAAATCATCATAGGTTAGCTTTCACGAGTAACAACTCAATAGGTTACAAGGTCAATAAAATACAACTCCAAAAATATAATTATCATAAAATAAATTCATAAGTTAACTTAAAGATTTTGTTTCCCCAAAATATGAAGCTTGAGGCTATAACTAACCAAAGCTATTTTAAAGAACTTCAAATTTCTAACTCTTAAATTAATAAAGAACACTTGGTTTGAAAGACTATTAGAAGAAATATAAATATGTGACAAGGGGTTTAAATTTCAAAATATGTCACAATGTAAACTATCCACAATGTAAACTATCCACTCACAAATATGAAGAACTAACTCAATCGGTTTCCACGACATTCAGAGAAACAAATTGTGTAGTGCCTACTGAATCTACCCATAAACAAATATTTTAACAAGTCAAGATAAATGAAAAAATAACTTACATTAAGAAGCAACCTCAAAAGAGAGCATTTTTCTTTAAAACTTAGAGTTACACACTAGATATTAAGAATTTAAAACACAAATACCATAAATAAATAAAATAACTACACTATAATTACAATTTACAATTAATAAGACTTTAGAAATTTCATTTAGAGTTGAACTAACAAGTAGATAAAGAGATTAGGTAAAATCTCTAATTATAAGATTTAGAATTTTTAAGAAACTCATGAGAAAAATTAAGATGTGACTTCCTTATTCTCTCTTTCTAAAACTTAATATCTTAAACCCTTATTTTTACTCAAAACCCTCATATGCACATATTCATAATTTTTGAGTTAATAAAAATTGAAAGATTCTATGAATATTATTCAAAGAGAATAATAACCAAATAATAGAAACTTACCTCAATCTTTAAATACTAGTGGATACAAATATTTGATGCCAAAATGAAAGAGAAAAAGAGGGGAAAAAATGGACTACGGCTCCAAATGGAACTTTTTTTCTTTTTTGCTCCACGAAGATAAAAGAGACGAAGACGTCTCTTGCCTCTATATCCCTCCTTTTAAAAATTAATTCAGTTATTTTTTTGTTAACCTTAAAGTAAGAAAATTACTCAACTATCCTCAAAACTAATATTATTCTCCACTTTATTCTTGTACTTGGTCTATGATATTACAAAAAAAAAAATTAACCATTAATTTTAAATTTATGCGACTTTTGCAAAGTAAAAATGTATAACTAACATTATTATAAAGTGACATAGGTGAAGAGATAGAGAAGAGAGAACCATTTAAAGATAGAACTTTAATAACTCATTTTTAACCTCTTTTTTTTTTAGTATTAAACAAAAGTTGTTGCTAATGGAAAGGTCAATTGATGATTTAATTTCAAAGTTTTTTTTTGTTAATTAAATAATTTAAATAATAATGATAGATAATAGAATATAAGTTTAAAATTATATATCCTAAATACTCTTTGACTTCACTCAAAATCAACATAACGACACGAATTGCACTTAGGGGTAGAAATAAATCAGGTTGTAGGGGTCTATGACCTGCTTATTAAACAAGTTAAGTCAATATTTTTTTAAAAGTTTGTTTAATTAAAAAAAGTCAGGTCTCAAGCCATTTAATAGGCTTATTAAGCTTGGTAAGTGACTTGACTTTTTTAATTATATATAATATAATAGATATTATTATAATAATTATAACTTATAATTATAATTATTAATTTATTATAATATATTAATATATTTTTAATTAAATTTTAATAAAAGTCAATAACTAAAATCTAAATTAGTAAGTTAGAATAGAAATAATATATTTATTAATATATTTATGTAATATATTTATTAAAATGAAAATAATAAGTTAACATTCACCTCCTATTTTTATAGATACTCACTACTTTCTTGCTTTGGTCTTTAGTTGATGTAAGACTTGAAGATATAATAAGTTACAAAATTATTGGAGACATATAGTTACAAAACATGAAGATATAACATACGCTATTTCTAGATTTCTTGTTTATATATTTGTTAATAACATATGTAAAGTTATTATTTTAATTTTCTTATGGTTAAATCGTGTAATTATTTTGTTTCTAGTTGCAGAAACTTAACGAAAAGTTACCAAAGTTACTGGATTACGTTTCATGTCTACCTCATTTAGCTATTTGTGAAATTCTTAAGGTAATATGTTAACCTCACCAATTATTAATATTATGATATTATGTTTTTTTGTCAATTCATTATAAAACATGCAGTTATTATCATGATATTAATTCATTATAGTTGTAGTCTTTCTTGCATTCATGTTGTTATTAGATGAGCATAGATTCGATCTTCATATTTTACAACTATATGCCTCTACTAATTTTACAACTTGGTATATCTCCATGTCCCACATCGACTAAAGACTATAATAAGAAAGTGATGAGTATCTATAAAATTAGAAAGTGAGTGTTAAGTTATAATAAAGACTTATTGGCCTTATGTAGGTCCATTGACCTATTTCAAGACTTAGGCCTATTAGTTTATGTAAATGCATATTAACCTATTTAAAAGTAGGTCTATTAGCTTATGTAAAGACATGTTAACTTATTTAAAGGTAGGTTTATTAACTTATATAAAGGTTTGTTAGCCTATTTAAAAGTAGATTTGAAAGTAGACATTTAAATAAGCTTTCCGACCAGGCTAGACACTTAAAAAGACCAAGTCAAATCTTAAAAATCGATCTATTATAAGTTCACAGGTCAGACTTAGGCCTTATAATTGAAATTCAAGTCATACCTGTTTAACGCAAAGCTTGACCTGACCTGACCTGAGCTTTGCCTGACCTGAACTATTTTCACCCCTAAATTTGCACCCTTATATAACTCACTGTAATTGTATTTATGCCTTTCAGCCGTGAGTTGGGTAACTTGTAGTATGCTAAACAGGTATACTAATTATGAAACTTTTCTGGAAGATCTTCTGGTTAATAAAAGGGGAACCAAGAAATTGGAACTTATGATGGTTTCTCAGTTGTCTCATACTTTTATCATCCATTTGCCTTCTATATGGCGTGTCACCCAAATTCAATTATGGCCACGTGCACTTTAAGTTTCATTACACTCAGGAAATGCCACCACCACTATACCAGCCTTTGTTACTAGTTAGACTATATCTACATAATGCATGTGCAGCTGTTCTAACTTCTTCAAATTCCTCATAATACTAAAATGTTCTTATGAAATAGAGAGGTGAAGATCGAAATGGTTTCACAAATGAAGTAGTGCTATGAGAAAAAGATGAAAGAGTGATTTAAAAAAGAAATATTTTCTAAAAATACAGATATCCAATTGCCCATTTTTAATCTTTTTTGTTTGATATTTTATTATACCCTACTGATCGATCTTCTGTACTTATACCGACAAAAGCCATGCAAAAGAAAATGTGATATGACAACTCAAAACTTTATTCCATATAATTCTGGTAATGCTTCATGCACCTATACCCTTTTTGATTGCTGAGCTCTAAGAACATAGTATAGCAGAGCAAAGAGTAATGATAAATATACACCAAGTGAAAAAAATGTAGCAAAAGTGTGATTTTGTTCTTTAATAATCTACAAACAGAGCATAAAAGACAAGAGAGGTAGATAGAAGAGAGAAAAGAGAGTGAAAAAACAAAAGAGAAGCAGAAAAAAGAAAAGAAAAGAAAGTTAAATATTGAATATAGCCTCAAACAAGAGCACTTTTACACCCACTACACATCCTCAAAAATCTTAGGCGTGACAAGCCTAAGTGGGGTGCATTATCATGATCATCCCAGTATCCCAACCTCCCCCACTCTACCATACCTTCTTCTTTTTGAGATCAATCCCTCCTCATCTCATCTATAACCTCATGAACTTAGATCACTGACCACCCACTTCTTCTATCTTTCTAAACATTCATCATCCATCATAAACCAATCACATTTAGCCATGTCACCACCCATCACCCCGCCCTAAAATTTTCAACTAACTCTAACTTCCTACCTATTATCTTTGCCCTCCACCCCCGCGGAGCCCGCCACCTCCACCTCCACCTCCACCTCCACCTCCTTCTTTTTTATATTCTCCAGCTTTAAGTACTTTTCCGGCGAGCTGTAAACGTTTGAAAGACAACAGTACCTGCTGCTGGGAACTGGTCCATTGCACAACTCCTGCATTTCATTCCCAGAGGCTCCACTGCACTTGTCATCTGTGTCCACATCTCATTGCTGTAGTCATTGCATGTGGTTGATATGGACATAGTCCCTGGCCTGAAAATCTGAACCACCTTCGTCAACATATGGACTATGTCATCGTTGATGGAACCAACACATTCAAAGCTTGCATAGCTGAAACCATCCTCTGGAGTGACATGAATGGTGGAGTACCAATCCCCATCTATGCCATTCATTGAGTAGCCACAAGGGTCAAATGCAAAGTCACAAATAAGTGCCTGTGTGTTGATTTCATTGATCCCTGTAAGCTCTGTCATCTCCTTCCCGGCAGAGTCACCGGTTTTTCCATCACCGGATCGCCGGAAGAACTTGCGAGCGAGGATGGGATCAAGCTCCGTCATGCAGATCTCCATGGTGAATAGCTCATTGTCATACTCATAAGGTATGTGAGGGTGAGAGTGATGATTGGCAGTGAAAACGTGCCAAGAGTGAGAAGAAGATTTAGAGGGCATGATGGAGGCTTTTCTGTAGCAGAGATTGGAAGGGATGGTGTCTTCCAAGTAGGTCACTTCATCTTTGAAGCTAGTGTGAGGGAAAGGCTGTGAGTTTGGGAAGATGAAGCTGCCTCTGGTGTAGCGGCAAGAGCATAGGGTGAGGCCTAAGTAGTGAGCATAGTGGATCAAGGGACGAATGGATTTGAGAAGTTGGGTTGTCCCACAAGTCTTGATGATGATCTTGGTTGGGTACACAAACAGGCTGGATTCTGATAACACATAGGCATCAAAGTAAGAGTTGCCAACGGCTGAAACCACTGTGCATTGTACAGCTTCTAGGACTTTTTGTAATGATTCAAAATCAAGCTTCCTAAGACCCAGTTGGTAGACCACTGTATTATCCCCAAAGAAATGGAGCTCCAAGCGTTTCTCGAACCCTTCAAAACCAGACACAGCCATTGGAATGTTATGTTTCTGAGTGTGTTTTAGGTAAGGAGATGGGGGTGTAACAGAGGAAAACAGAGTAGTTTTATTGGGAGATAAAGGGTTAGAGCTAGTTCAAGAAGAAAAGATTTGATTGGAATGTTGAGGTAGAGGTGAGAGAAAGGATTGGGGGGTCAATGGGATTTATAGGTGTGTGTGTGTGAGAGTGAGTGTGAGGAAGTAGTGAGGTAAGGGTGTTTAGAAGAGAGCATGCGGGTGATGGAACCAAGAATCATGATTGTAGGCATAATGAAGTGAATAGGATGATGATATGCAACAATTGTTAAGTTTTTTAAGTGCAATCTTCTCTTCCATCCGGGAAAGCAACAGGAAACGGGATTTATGCCCACGCTCGTCAATTCCTTGCTCCTTTGTCACTTCCTATTCTATTCTCCACTCACCTTCATCACTGTTCCACATTTCTATTTCTACCTCTAGCTAGCTTCCAATAATACATAAGAACAGTGCTTTTTCTGTCTTTTCTTTCTCCCTAATATATTTTGGATTCGAGTAAATAATTTAAAGATTGTTAAGCATCACATCAAATAGTTCTCCAACTTACGTGCTCATGATATAGTAGGCTGGTATTATTATTAATTAACTGGCTTTAGTGGTTTAAGGAGAAAAAAAAAAAAACATAGTTTAATATTTCAAAGATTATTTTCCGGTATGTAAAATTAGTTTTCTTTATTGTTATTAAGAATTAATCTGTGGGAAATTTAATTAAATTTGAAGTTTGAGATAAGGAGCCCCTATTTTGACTAGAATAATTGGTTTAAGATGCAGGGAAATGTCAGACATAATTGTGTTGAAACCATATCATATACTTTTCAAAATCACAAAGCAAATTAAAGATCCAGTAAGTGTTCAAGATCTTGGTCATTCAAAGGAATTTGGTTTCATGAGTCAAAATTCAGCATTCAACATAACTATTTGAATGATAGTTCTAATAAAATAGAAACATAATCATAAACCAGAGCTAGATGTTGTATTGCTGTTCTGCAAGACAACAATTATTAGCTCTGTAGAGGCAATAGACCATTCTAATTGGAGCTGCATTACTAGCAGCACAGGTTAAAAACACAGCATAAGTTAGTTAAATTGCAACCAAAAAGTGAAATTCGAAATAAAAGTACCAATCACTTGGGACTTTGTTTGATATGAGCATACTCTAATACTGATAATGGCTACTGCATAATGGAAAGGTGAAAACACCTCAGATGATGGAGACAACATTGTCTATTCCTAGGACAGCAGGCGTTAATTAACAAAAAAATTGACGTGCCCAAAATGTCATCCATATTTGGGGTTAGAATAATAATTATTATTATGCAGGAGAAGAAAACTATGAAGGGGAAAAAAAGAAAAAGAAGAAAAAACCAAAAGGAATCAGGCGTGGCATGTAAATAATGAGAATATCCTTGAATGAGGGAGGCCCGTACGTGAAATGAAAAGCACTCACATCATTTTTATTCTTCATGCAATTTCATGTAGCTAGGTGGCATTATCATTATTGTATTTATTTTATCAATTTGTTTTTTGTATTTATCAAAGCATGCATGCACACTTGTTAACCATATCGGCATCGAAATTAAAAAGGATTCTCTTTATCCTCCAAGTGAATAGTTTTAAAAAGCTTGGGTTAGAAAACAATTAAATAACATTTATCATTATGTTTAGTTGAATTTTTTTTAATATTTTTGGTGACATGTTATAACACCATCGGATACATCTGATTCTAACTTTTTTTTTTTGTTTTCTGCTAAACACAGCTTATAAATGCTGTTCAGTTTGCAAATTTGTTTCTGACCAAACCTCAATTAAATTATAACATCTCTCTTTCAATTTGGTCGGACATTAAGTTGATTTGGATCATAATGTTTAACTAGTTTGATATGGAAGGAACAGTAATTGTGAAGTAAAAGGGAGTAATTAGTGCTTCATGGTCTTTTAGAGGAAGGTTTAGTAGTCGGTCTCTGCCTACATCTAAAACCACCTTCTTCATCATATAGGTGGTCTCGTTGACTTCCAATTTAAGAGATTTGTCAAGATTATATCAATAATTATCAATATTACATAAGCTTTCCCTAAATTAGCAAGGAAGTGTTGTGTAGGTTCAGTCAACTAAGAATTTGTGAATTTTGACCTAACTTAATTTACAAAATACAAATTTAGTTGGGTTAAAAATCACTCAAATGCACGAGATACGAGTTGAGTAGTGAGTTTGAAAAATATCAAAGCACACAAATGCAATTCACCCAATTTTTTTTTTTTTTTTGCAAAAGTCATTTAGTTATGATGACCACTTTAAGTTACTTTTACTCATATCTTTTCTGTAGAGCTAATTAAGTTTATGTGTAGCCATTGTGGTCACATTGAGAGCATAATCAAGAAAATAAAGATTAGAAACTCATGAAGCATCTAACATATTGTTACGATAAAAATTCAATGAATCGCTTGAATGATAAACAATACCTTGATAAAATTGAGAATGAAGTAAATTATTATGTAAATCCATACGCTATATGTGATGATATTGACTTCAATTAGTTAATGTGGTTTATTGTTTATGACTTTTATGATATGTTAGTTTGCTTTAATTTATTTCAAACTTAGTAAAACTTGTTAAATTTATTTAGTTTGTTTAGACTTATTTGTTTTGCATACAAGTTGTGTGACTTTTCAATTTATTTGAGACATATTTTGTTTTTAATTAAAATATGTTATGTGTAACGAATTTTTTATTCCATATATCGACATTTATTTTAATAATTTTTTTTAATATATGTCAAATTCACGAGTTTGATTCAAACCAACTCACTCTTAAGTGTGTCGAGTTTTGAACAAGTCAGGTTGAGTCAGATTAAAAAAAAATCATCAACTTGACCCAACACAACTCACTAGTTAAATGAACAGACCAGATCTAAAAATATCTCAAAATCCACCCAATCCACTCAATTAACATCCCTACTAAAAAGATAAATAGAAAGAGTCTTTTAAAAAGAAAAAGAAATATACAAAAAGCTAGTACACTATAACCAAATGGTAGAGGGGGACTGAATAAACAAAATTTGGCGGTAAAGAGAAGTAGAGAAAGGTTGGGGGAAGGCAAGGCAATGATGAAATTTTGTGAGTTCAGAATCAAAACTTGCAGTTTTGAGAGGTAGAAATGATGCAGAATGTATGGCCTCATGAATAAATTTTATGGGTGTGGCTGGCAGCCTCCATTATGACCATAATCCACCTCTTAGTGATGCACGCGCACCACCAAACTCAAACACTATCCCAAGCCCACACTTTCACTCTCTCACTCTCACACGCAAGGTAAGCCATCCCCAACATACCAACGCACACTAACACACACACTTTACAATTTTGCATATACAGTCACTCGCTTGCATATATCCATCGCAAAATAAAAGAAAATGGTCAACCACGTTGCTGAATCAAATCTTACTTAAAAAGTCTAAATCAAACTCTCAACGAAACAACCCCACTTTTTTACATAAAAAGTTTCAAGCCAAATCTTAGACCTCTTAGAATTAATTGTTGGCGAGGACTTTGGTAATTTGAAGAGACAAAGAAAAGGATATTTCAAAAAAGAATTAAAAGTTGAGAGTTGAAACTTGAAACCCACCTTAATCCAAAATTTTGACCCCACTAAAAGTAGTCACCTTTCTAAACCTCTACAAGGTGAATGCCACGTCCTCCTCCTCTTCTCTTTCTTCCCCCACATCCCCCTCTTCCCCATCCATCCTCATCCTCATCCTCCTCCTCCTCTTCCTCCTCATTCCTTAGCCCAAATCATCATAATAATGCAAACCCCAAACCCATGATTGGTCCCACTATGTGCCCCCCCGACAAGCACCGTGGATGGCCCCATGGGGCTACACATCATCTAGCATGTGTCCCAACTTCATGGTACATTGGGGTCATGTTTGTTTAAGTGTAAATTAGATTTGGGAGACATGTGGTCCCCACAGTGCCCTTAGCTGCAAGACAATGGCATTAGTTGGTAAGAGCAAGCGGGCTTAAGCCGCCATACTAGCTAGCACGCGCAGATTTTGGCACACATGTGGCGAATTGGCTCACAAGCACAAGCACAAACAAATGGTTTAGTATGGTACGTATGGGAATTTTTTGAGAGAATGCACTACTAATGAGCGTATGCTCACAGAAGTGCTACTGTATCATGCGCATAAAAATTGGCAAAATGCTTGCCAGGGCCAGGGAGCCCACCATGCTGCAACTCAAAATTCGGAAAGGGTTCCCTTATTATGTTTTTAATGAGTTAGTGCTTGCCCTTGAGATTGAAGAAGCCATGAAAGTTGTTGGCTGCTTCATTCATGTTTATCTTTGTATCTAGGCATATTCTTCTCAAGCTCTCGAGGAGTCAAGATCATTGGATAGAGCTTCATTGGGGTGTGGGTCTGATACGTCTTATTCTTTTCCATTGACTTTTCCTTCTCCCATAAACAAACGTGATGTGCAGTGCAAGATAAACAGGACTTTAATCCCGTGCACTTAGTGGTAGAAGCTATTGGAGCAAAATGAACAAATCTGTGATGGCCAAAACATTCCTGATAATGCCATTTTTTATTCTCTTCATTGTACCCCAGGTGTTAAGCGATTCTGAGACTACGATATAGCAATTATGATCAAAGTAGGATCTTGATGATCGTATGAACATGCTTAAGGAAATTTTTGGAAAAATCAACCATGCAAATATAAAATTAAAAAAAAACGGAGGTTTCATCCTAAACTGAGTTGGATTGGATTCATTTTTTATTAAAAAATTATATGAACTTAGAGGAGACCATATAATGGTCCACATTGGATTCAAAAAGAATATTTATAAAAAAAAAGGGTAGCACTGTAGCAGTAGTAATCTAGAACTACAAAGGATGGCTCCCACAAGAATCATTCCTCATAGGTGTGCTTAAGATTTTTTGAAGCAAACAAGACATTTTCTGAACTTTTAAGTGGCCAATCTCATGGGAAGTCCCCACAATAACAAAAACAAATAGAGAGAGAGAGAGAGACCCTGGTCCCTTACCACAAGCCAAGGTGACCAAATTATTGTAGTCCCTTTGTAATGTATAATGTAACACCTCGAGCCCTGCCAATGCCAGGTCTAAATCTATCTCGAAAGATGGAGATACTGGATTGGGACTCCTCTCCTATACAAAGAGAGAGAGAGAGAGAGCGAGAGGGAGAGGGAGAACACATACATGATACATATCATATGATAAATCCCCTCCTCCCATACACGCCACATCATTCCTCTCGTGCTTTAACCAAACCTTCTCTCCCATTCTCTCTCTCTCTCTCTCTCTCTCTCTCTCTCTCTCTCATTTGAATACAAATGCATGTCTTTGTCTATTTTTTCTTCCAAAATTCGAATCTCTCTTGATTGCTCCACCCAAGCATCATTCTGCTGCGTGACCTTGTGACCCTCAACCTGCTCTTTCTCTCTCTTCCCCTGTTGAATCTCTACTTCATTCTTATTGGTTTACTTTCCCGTACAATACAAGTATGCTGTATAGAGGAGCCACACCCAATCATGGCCTCTTTCAGCTCACCGCACAAGCTTTCTATCTTCACTCAAATACTTTTGCAATTTATGGAAGTTTCCTTCCATGACCAAATTTTCTAAAAATATAAGTTTTATTTCATTTTGCACTCTGGTTTCAAAATCTAAATATCTAATTAATCTTCTAGTTTCTAGTGCAGCAATTCCATCTTCAACTTTCATAACAGAAGCAATTACATCCAATAAGTAACAGACTCTGAGGTGGCAACGAGAGGATGCACTCAGTGGCCATGTGAGAGGTTGACGTGGCGCTGACATGGTAGATGGCATCTTATATTCTGCCATGACAGGACCACAAAGGCTAGCAAATGAAAGGCTTTGGATGTGAAGTGGGTAGAGGAGCTTCCACTCAATGTTGTCATACTTGTCTCTTTGTTTTGATCTGTGTAACTGTAGGGGTGTAAGTAAAGCATGAAAAAGGGGCAGAGGAAGCATTTCATACGAGGTTCTAGAGACAAGGAAGCGACGCGGTCACTGTGACCTCATGCTGAAAGGATAATCCTGGATATTGGAGGTCGTGGCTGCAACTATATCAAGTGGTAGGACCTTTCAGTTTGTGATCAAGGAGAGCTGATAAGAGGGCTACTTCACAAGGTTGATGCTTAATGCTTTTTACTGTAGAAGACAGTTTATATTGCAACATTGTTGTTTAGTGGCCACATTGTGGCTGTGCTGGTATTCTTCTGATTAGTGTGTAAACTTGCTGTGGTAGCGTCTATGCATATTTGGGTATTTAGATTTTAGAATACAGTGCTTGATGTAAATTTGGGGTGGTTTTGTTGCAAGACTTGAGAATCTCCAGCTCTGTACTTACTGTGATGTGTTAACTTCATCTAAATGAAATCTAGAGTTGTTTTGCTTAATGAATCCACAAATCCTGAAGCTTTTAAGAGAACAATGTGATGTCAATGTTATTTACCAAGTTATTTGTAATGTTTCATTTGTGATTTTTGTGTGAATAAAACACCACTCAAAATAATAACAAGGTAACATTTTAAGTCAGTATAGCAAAATAATGTCATTACAGATTTCTTCCAAGGTACAATACAAATGAAATAAACAATAGCTTGTCCAAAGTGATAACAATACAGATTATTTTAAATATCCAATATTAGATTTTATTCCTCCAGCTACTATCTGCCAGGTGCCCCAGCTTATTGGGTGCTAGGACCTCAAGTTCAATCCTTGTTCCTGCTTTTCTTGACATAGTCTTCAAGCCTCCTCTTAGTGGCTTGACTAGTTTGTGATGAATCTTTTGTCACATATAATTTGCCTTTACCATTTAAAGAAGTTTATCTCAATTCCTCAGAAATCTGGGTAGCACGAATAAACGTTTTGCCCTTGAGTTGTCTATGTCGTGGCTGCAAAGGAGTGACAACATGTTATACCTGTCAAGTCCCATTTCTTTTAGGATCAGGTACTTTTTGCCAGGTTCACAACAAAGTTGTCAAGTTTAATTATCCACCTTATATAGTTAACAATGAATGTCTCTGCTAGCTCTCTACTCTCTAGTGCTTCCCTGTAGTATTCGCTGAATCTTGGAATTGTTCCAGCCTCTAAGCTCCTTCTGGTCTTGGCCTGGTTCTTTGAGATGAACACAGGTGTATCATGATAAGGATGAGAATGTAACCCCTTTTCACTGTAAAGTCCTTCTTTTATAGGGGACCGTAGAATCTTCTCCTCAATGATTGCCAATTATTTGCTATTATAGCTTATCCAATGGGGACGATACAGGTGTCTTCCTTTTGTCTTTTTCCCCAACTTCCTAGAGATATGTTACATCATTGGGTCTGGATATTGGGTCGGGTTGGGTGTTTGACATAATTGGATTTTAATATGTTCCTCACTGGTTCGTGGGCCTTTTGGATTAGGTAAGGTCCAGGAATATAATGGGCTAGGATATTTTGGAATCCTTAAATTTTATTTCTCTCTATCAGATAGGGTCTAAGATCTTCAACGATTATGATGATAGGTTTGTCCTTATACTCCAATATACTAATTTAACTGTAGATCACATTTGGTGTAGGTTGAGAATGCAAATCTAGGATATATTTTTGGGTAAATACAAATTTAACATGTAAGAATTGTATAAACTCAAAAAAAATTAAAAAGAGATGATTGTTTTAAGTAAAACTCGTTTATTCTTTCTCTTTAATTTTGTGAATATGTATAAATATGATATATTAAATTTGTACTCACCTAAAAATATCTAGTACAAAATGGATAGGATATCTATGAGTTGCTGTCATGCATGCTCATCAAATTTCTTAATCTTCTCCATGAAATCTTGCCAGACTAGAATAGTTGTGGCCCTTGCTACTGCCCACATTTTGTCTATCAAATCTATTCTAGGGTATTTTTTTACTGAAGTTGCTACACAGCTCATCAGTATCTACAGCTATCTCCTCATGCTTTTTTCTTTTCTTATGGTGCTGTAGGGTGCCTGGCGAATTGGCCACTGTGGTGGATAAGGAGATTGATTAAATGTTTCTGTTTATGTTACTCTACATCATTTACATAATTAAATAACTTAAATAAATAATATGTACCAAAAAAAATAATAAAATGAATAAAGACAAGATAAATAATGACAATAGGGAAACAGTTAACTCACATGCTAGAATATTCATTTTCTCCTCTCTTTAAGACAACAGGCGAAGGGAAGAGAATATACAATAGATGCACGCATGCACGAGAAGGCACAAATAAAATACATGCACACAACACAACAAAAGCCTCACTAGGTGACAATAAATCATGAAGTAGTCGTGTACCAAAAAAAAAAAAACATGATGTAGTCCACATCTTAAAGTGACAAAATAAAGCAAATTCACTTCAATACGTACGCGGTTAGAACGTAGAAGGAATATTTGCCCCCTAACTTGCCATTGTGATGCAAATAAACTAGTTTGTCTTTCCTCTTCAACAATTGCACATGATGTGTACGCCATGAGCCCTAGTTGGAGCCAATTCACATCTGGGAGCCTCTCCTCTTTCAGTTTTCATAATTTTGTCATGCGAGCATTAGCTATAAATGTTGAGAATTACAGTCGTGCCACCTTTTACTTTTTTTTTTTTATGACCAAACCTTTGACTCTTATTAGCTATACAAACATCAAAGAAGACTCAAAAGAATCACAAGTACTATTCTGAGAAATGATAAAAATCTAATTTATTTGACTGTTTTGTTTTATTACCTCCGTGTTTTGTAGGAAGTTTCTAAATTAGTCCATCCGAAGTCAAAGATAGACCCGACAATTTCTCTCTTCCTCACAATTTGCACCCACCAAATTTCTCACTCACAGCCTCATCTCCGTACGAGTCAATGATCTCTTTTCATCAGATTTTGTTCTCTCTTTATCCTCCTATATTCTCTGGTATTTCAAAAACCCAGATTCTCTTGAGAGGACAATCAAGACAAAACAAAAAACCTGGTTAAGACAGGATGGTCTTTTGGAGCTCCACCTCCCCTGTACTCCTTGGCCTCCTGTCCCTCCTCCTCCTCCTCCACTACCCCATTACTGCTATCCGCCTTGGCCTTGTCCGCCGTGGCACCTCCAACCCGGACCTCCCTCGATTCCGGGAAGCCCCCGCCTTCCGCAACGGTGAGGAATGTGGGTCCACAGAGGCTGACCTCATCAATGTGGCCATGACCCTTGATGCAAACTACCTTCGTGGGACCATGACTGCGGTGTTGTCCATGTTACAACATTCTACGTGCCCAGAGAACCTCGCCTTCCACTTCCTCTCCGCGCATGATGCTCCTGAACTATTCTCCAGCATCAAATCCACCTTCCCTTATCTAGACATGAAGATTTATCGCTTTGATTCTAACAGGGTTCGCGGCAAGATATCCAAGTCCATTCGACAGGCCTTGGATCAGCCTTTGAATTATGCAAGGATATACCTAGCAGATACTTTACCAGAGGATGTGCAACGCGTGATATATTTAGATTCCGACCTCGTGGTGGTTGATGATATAGCTAAGCTTTGGGGTGTGGACATGGAAGGCAAGGTGGTGGCTGCTCCAGAATATTGCCATGCAAATTTCACGTTATATTTCACCGACAAGTTTTGGTCAGACCCCGTTTTGTCAAAGACGTTTAAGGGAAGGAACCCCTGTTATTTCAACACAGGTGTGATGGTGATGGATGTGGATAAATGGAGAAAAGAAGGGTATACAAAGAAGGTGGAGGAATGGATGGCAGTGCAGAAGCAGCAGAAGAGGATCTATCATTTGGGCTCTCTTCCACCGTTTTTGTTGGTTTTGGCAGGGAATATTAAAGCGGTTGATCATAGATGGAACCAACATGGTTTAGGTGGAGATAACTTTGAAGGTAAATGTAGGAGCCTACACCCTGGGCCCATTAGCCTGTTGCATTGGAGTGGGAAGGGTAAGCCATGGCTGAGGTTGGATTCTAGGAGGCCATGCATCGTGGACCATCTATGGGCTCCATATGATCTATATCGCTCGTCTAGACACTTTTTTGAAGAATAAAGGGATGGATTAAAAAGGGTTGTTTAAAAGAGATAAACAAATTTAGCAATATAAGACGGAGAGAGGGGGAACTGAAATTGTTGAATTAGACAAGAAAAGGGTGAGAGGGGCGCTGCTGCAGTGCTGCTGCTGCTGCCGCTGGATATTATCACTTTTCTAACTTAAATTTGGCTGACGGGAAGGGAACTAATACCTCCAAAAGCATGAAGTTGAAAGAGATTTTTGTATAAACTTATAACACTTAGATGTACCAGGTCAATCAGTATTTAATATTTTTATAGAACTTTGTGTCACACAATTAAAAATAAAAAATTCTATAAAAATATTAAATGTTAATTAACTTGATACATCCAACTTGAGTGCTTTAAGTTTAGATAAAAATTTCTTTAGAGTTGTAAATTCTTTTTTCCTTTTCTTGTCTTAGCATTTTTCCTTTTATTTTTTTTTAATTCATAGTGATTGTAGAAGCATAACAATATATAAATTATGCTGATTAGTTTTAACACACAGCATTGTGTATTTGCTGGGTTAGTGCTAAGAGCTTCAGCTTTTCGCAAAATTTTACCCAATTTTGGTATTATTCACTGTAAATAAATATTATGACATTTCTACAATTTTATCTGGCAGTTAACTTTTCTGACAGAAGGTTAGAATGCACATCTTGTTAGGTTCCAATTCAGATTTTATTTGCACATACATAACAGCTATTTTTTTTCGCTGCTTCTTAGTAGTCAGGTTCAGTTCCACAAGTCGTCTGCTTCAATCAAATATAGAGAAATTCTTAACCAAAATTTCCTACATTAGATATTCAAATGAATATTTGACATGTGTAAAATTATAATTTAAAAAATATATTTTTAATATGCATATTAAGAAATTTTTTAAAAATTAAACTTTAAACATGTCATGTTAATTTAAGTGCCTGAAATAAGAATTTTCAGCCTAAAAATCTCTCGTCAAATATAATATTATAATCAAGCACTGCACACGCTCCAACCTCTTAAGATTCTCTAGGTAATAGGTAATCTAGTGTAAACTGAAATCACCTGCCAGGCTGCCAATATCAGCTCTATAGCACTATATACGGATTTAATTCCCTTGGACCAGTTTTGTAGAACCGAAGAGCAAAACACTTGAAATCAAATTAAAACTCTCTTTAACTATAACTGCATAGACCCAAAGTCCCAAATCCATTTACTCTACTTTTGGGACTGATGAAAAGGTGTAGTCATTCGAGTCTCAGAGGGATGCATGATGGCCCGTGCGACTTGGTCCATTGCTTTCAATCTGAGACCAAGTGCTTCCCAAGCCCAGAACTTGTGTTACAGGATGGGGATTGCCTTGAGGTCAAAGCAGCCTTCTACTGACTCTCCTAGGATGGCCTGAAGGTATGCAAAGACAAGTGGGGAAAAGACTGAGAACTGCAGAGCCAAGACCTGATGCAGGGGTAGACTCTCCAACTCTAAAGGCTGAGGAGGCGGGCCTTATCATATTTTCGGGGGGCTTATGCTTATTATGGCACAAGAATGTTGAGATTGAAATCATTCAGGCCTGTCAAAATTTTATCCATACAGCAATTAGAGAAAAAAGATGAGATTATCTTTTGGGAGTGCACCTTTGTGGAAATCCTACTTTTCAACAGAGGAGATTCCTTTTGTGGGGGGGGGGGGGGGGGGGGGGAGGGGAGATCAGACCTCCGCAAACTAACCATAGTGCCCCTTGGGCTTGCGTTGGAGATTTTAATGAGATTCTACACCAACATGAAAAGGAGTAATAATAACTGACTATTGAATTTAAATTAATTTATAACTAATTTATTAAAATAACTTGTAATATAAAATAATATCGAATTGAGCTCACAAATCACTATGATTATAATCACAAAATCAAAATGTTAGTAAACAAGAGAAAAGGGACTTGTAAGATCAAATGGCAGAAACAGAAAATAGTTAAAGAAGAGAAAACAGAATTAAGAAATAACCAATCTAAGATAATTATTTAATCTTAATTTTAATCTATCCTTGATTATTATAAATCCATTCAATTATTAACCGAATCCTTAGTCTTAGATCATATCAAGACGCCTCAAAATGATCCATGAATCTTCTATTAGATACGCATCCAGAATTCAATTAATTAAGGTCAGGCAATTAAACATCCATCCAAAACCTGAATTAACTTAAAAATCAAGATTCAACCAAGCTAAACATTTCATCAAATACCTTTGATGCCTTGTTTAGTTTCTGAAATCCTTTCTTAGCACATGGTAATTACGCAATTTTCTTATGCAAATCTCAATCAAATTAAACACTCAATCAGAATTAAACAAAGAGAAGAAAGGAAGAACCTAGATTAACAATTGAATGTATAACAATTAAAATAAAATCTTAAGATTAAACATCAAGAATGTCAATCCCTTGGATTGATTAAAGGCTCTACCCCTCCATGAATGAGAGGGAAGAACTCAGAAAAAGAAGAGAACAAAATGAAAACCTAAAAAGAAGAGAGAAAACTCTAGGAAGAAGAATCAAGTAAGAACGGCTAGGGTTTCTATCTATCTCGGGTTCCCTATTTATAACATAATAACTGACTTAAAAATTAAAAATCCTAATTTGCCCCAAGTTTAAAGTTAATCATCTGCCTCTTAGCTTTCATTGGCCACCGAAATCACTTGATTTGGACTTTAGATGAGAGAGTTACGCTCAATTCACTCTTAACAGGTCTCTAATCCCGTCAACCGACTTCACATAGGTGAAATGCCATCAAAACGTTGTAGTTTCAATTTGTGATCTCATAAGAGTTTGAGCTTTGTGTGTAAGCTTTCCAATACCACCGGTTTCAGGTCCATATCACACCTACAGCCCAAGTTATGAACCAATTAGTGCACGCTGCTCGGATTCCAGCGACAACACCGTGTTCTGACTCCGTGGCCCATTCTGACCCACTAGACATCCAATTCAGATCTTGAGCTCTTCATCAAAGTTTTAGAAATTTCTCTTAACTTTCCTACAAGGTAAAATTCATAAATTTTAGATATCAAGAACTTAAGATATGACCGAAATACAAAAATAGTGTAAAATCTTAATAATGCTGAAAAGATCAATTAAACCCAATTTGAACTCAAACTTATAAATTGTAGCCAAAACCAATCAATTAAGCATATAAGAGGTCTAAGAGACTAAATATGAAGGTTAACTAATATATGAAAATCGTATATATCAAGGGGCTGAGACCACACCACCCAGGTAGAATGGAGCTATTCCAAGAATTTTTGGATGAGGCCACTCTCATGAACATGGATGTGAAAGGATGTAAGTTTACCTGGTTCAGAAATCCTAGGGAGGGGCATTACAAGGGAGAAAATTGACAGGATGGTAGTGAATTGGGAATGGAGGCAGCTTTACCCAAATGCGGTGATCACTGCAATTCCCTCTGTTTCTTCAGACCATTGCCCTCTTGTTCTAAACTTAAAGCCAGAAGTGGGAGGGGAAAAAGATTTCAAGTTTAAGGCCTTTTGGGAAGACCACGAGGAATGTCACAGTACCATTGATCGTGGGTGGAGACAAGGAGAGGAGTCTTTTGACAAATGGCAGAATTTCTCCAACAAAGCAAAGGCGTGCAAAAGGTCCTTCACTAGCTGGCACAAGGAAACCTTCTTGAATGCGGAGAAGGAGCTGTTTTAACTAAAAAGGAAACTTGCTGAGTTACTAAATAGTAGCCCCCTGACATCGCATTTGGACGAGATCTCCCAACTGAAAATGAAAATTAATGAACTCTAGAACCGAGAGGAGAACTTTTGGGGACAAAGATCCAGACTGAAATGGCTTAGATGGGGAGATAAAAACTCTCAATTCTTTCATGCCACACCATTCAACGGAGGGATAGGAATAGAATTCAGAGGCTGAAAAATAAACAAGGGGAATAGTTACAGGGGCAGAAAGAAGTTACAAGTGGTGATGGAGCACTTTGAGGAGGTGTACTCGGCGTCTAATATCCAGTACTTGGAAGAATAAGAAGTTACAAGTGGTGATGGAGCACTTTGAGGAGGTGTACTCGGCGTCTAATATCCAGTACTTGGAAGAATGTTTACAAGCTATCCCCAACTGTGTGTCACATAATGTGAATAGAGACCTTTGCCAGCCTGTCTCAGAAATAGAGATAAAGAAAGCAGTTGACTGCATGGGCAGCCTAAAAGCCCCTGGCCCTGATGGTTTGAATGGGTTATTCTATCAGAATCATTAGGAAGCGGTGAAGAAAGAGGTGTGTAAGGCAGTACTGAACTTCTTTGTTGAAGGAGATCTTCGTTCAGAAATAAATGAAACTCAAGTTGTGTTGCTCCCAAAAATAACAAGACCGGAGGAGGTTAGCCAATACCAACCCATAAGCTGTTGTAATTTCACATTAAGGTAATAACAAAAATTCATGGTGTTAGGGTTAAAAAGGTGGATGGATGGGTTGATCTCCCCTTACCAAAGTGCCTTTGTTGGGAGACGACTAATCCAGGACAATATTGTAGTAGCCCATGAGGTTTTACATGCCTTGAAAAGAAGATCGGGGAGGGGGAAAGATAGTTTTGCTGCTAAACTTGATATGAGTAAGGCATATGATAGATTGGAATGGGGCTTTCTTCAAAAGATTCTATTGGCTTATGATTTTGACTCTAGATGGATGGAGTTGGTTATGAAATGTGTATCTGGAGTTTCCTACAGGTATAAAATCAATGGAGAATCCTCCTAAGCTCTGTTCCCACATAGAGGTTTAAGACAGGGGGACCCCCTCTCCCCATACCTATTCATCCTGGCTATGGATGCCCTCTCCCATATGCTCTGCAAAGCTGTCCAAGAAGGAAGAATAGCAGGTATTAAGCTGAATTATGCAGCACCAGCCTTGACCCACCTCCTTTTTGCTGATAATATTATCCTATTCTCTAAAGTGGAACCTGCTAAGGCCTATGAAATCTCAAAGATCTTAAATACCTTCTCAAAAGCATCGGGCCAAAGGGTTAATCTTCAGAAATCAGGATTGATTTTTGGGAAGGTTGTGTCGAACCAGGTAAAGAACCAGATTATCCAGATCTTTAGATTTCAGGCTTGGGATACAGCGGGCAAATATTTAGGTCTACCAGTGCAATGGGGAAGGTCAAAGAGTTCTACTCTAGCTTGGATCAAAGAAACAATCATGGGGAAAATTGAAGGGTGGAGGCAAAAACTTCAAACTCAGCGGGCAAAGAAATTCTGATTAAGGCCATGTTACAGGCTATTCCCTCATATGCTATGACAGTAATCAGGTTCCCAAAAAATTTCTGTGCAAAGACATGTTCTCAAATAGCCCGGTTTTGGTGGACAAGGAAAGGAAAGGATGAGGCATACACTGGTGTAGTTGGAGCAAGCTCACCTTAAGTAAAAAGGAAGGTGGCATGGGTTTCAAAGAGTTTTTCCACATGAATACGGCCTTACTGGCCAAACAAGCTTGGAGGATCATTAAAAATCCTGATTCGCTTTGGGTTAAAGTGTTGAAAGCTATCTATTTCCCACAGGATGAGTTTATCAGGGTGAAAAAGAAATGAAACACCTCTTGGATCTGGGCAAGCATCCTCCAAGGCAGAGACTTACTGAAAAAAGCAGAGCGTTGGGTCATTGGAGATGGAAGAAGCATAAATATCTGGCAAGAACCCTGGCTACCCAACGGGTCTACTCTCCAACACCTTAATTCTGACTCTCCCTCCAAAGTTAGCAGTTTGATGGATGTAGCCAACAAAAAATGGGACCAATCTAAGCTGAGAGGCACCCATCCTCCCCAATATGCTATTCTTGCATTGCAAATCCCTATTAGTTGGACTAATAGTCAAGACAAACTTATTTGGCCTTACAACTAGACAGGGGAATACTAGGTTAAATCCAGAAAACATATAGCAAAAACCTATCTAAACCCACACCTCCTCCTCTTTGGTGTCTAACCCTCCCCACCCAGAGGTTTGGAAACAGATCTGGAGCTTACAGGTGCCTCAAAAAATCAAACTCTTCATCTGGAAAATGTGCCACAATGCAATCGCGGTGAGGGAGAACCTTTTCAGAAGGAGGATTATATACTCCCCTGTATGCCCTATGTGTAACTCTGGACACGAAACAGTGGAACATGCTATGCTCTTATGCCCATGGACCAAGCCTATCTAGTTTGGAGCTCAGGTACAGTGTACCCCAACAGAGGAAAATGTCACCACAATCAACAAATGGTTCCTAGAAAGGGTTAATGCACTGAAGGGTACTGGGGACTTTTTCTCACAAGGTATGTCTCTACTAGCACACCTCCTTTGGGCTATATGGAAGGGTAGAAATGATTTTATTTTCCAACACATCCAACCTAAACCTATGCTAGCAATCAGAAGAGCTACTGCCAAAACCTTAGAGTTCAAACAAGTGGCAATAAAGGAAACTAAACCAAGCAGTCTTAATCCTGATTTTACAAGGAAGAATACCTGTTGGAGGCCTCCTCTCCTGGGATTCCTCAAATGCAATGTGGATGCAACGTTCTATAGGAAGTGTGGCTTTGGAGCATTGGCAGCCATTATCAGAGATGAGCAGGGAATGGTGATTACAGGGTCGGCCAAACGTGTTCCAGCAGGTTCAAGCAAAATAGCGGAGGCGCTGGCAATCAAAGAGGAGATCGTACTGTAAAAGAACTGTTTCTGCAAGAACATCTTCCTCGAATCCGATTGCTTGGAAGCTATTGGAGTGTGTAGAAATGGGGTTGTGGCCTGGGAAATTGACCCCATAGTTGAAGATATAGTGAGGCTTAAGACTTCCTTCTCCCACTGTTGTTTTCTGTAAATTGCAAGAGAGGTAAATATGGCTGCGCATGAGGTGGCCGCCCTAGCTTTGCAAAATTAGTTTCCACTGAACTGGTTAAGAGGACATCTGAGGTCCTTAGATTCAGTTCTGACACGAGATATCTCTTTTAGATCTTGTAATGGAATATGGGCTCTGCTTTTCTTTCTATTTACCCAGCAAGCAGCCTTGTTTTGTCTTAGCGCTCTGCAGTGCCCTGTTGGTTTGTTGGGCTGAGCTTGTATATTTCTTTTATTATATATGAAGTTGAACATTTCTGACAAAAAAAAACAACTTTTACAGAGGAGATAACATGATACTTATTTTGGGATGCTTATGGCTAATTGTATTAATTTATCTTCCTCTTTTAGAGCTTGTACTCCAATGCATGTTAAAAGGAGTCGAAATCTAGTAGCACGTGAGATGGGAAAATGGGCTCTGTCAATTCCAGATGGTATATGGATTGAGGACGCCCCTCTGACTATTTGTAACATGGCCTTTTTATGGACGAGTGATTTTAATATAGACTTGAGTTCACGATGAATCTTATACTTAACAACGTATCAAGTATTAGAATTTATAATATACACATATTTCTAATTTTTTCATTTTGAATGGTCGATATACTGTCATGTATGAACCTAAGTTTATATTAACATAACTTTTTATGGACATAATTGGTCCTTTAGGAAAGCTAGCTTTATTTTAAAAAAAATCCATTTACGTATACCTTGTTTTGAGTGTTGTTTTGATGTACAGCAAAGCAAACACCATAAACCAGATTGTTCCACAGCAGCCCCTTTGACACTTCATTATTGAATTTATAGCCGTATGAAGCATATAGTAAATTAAGCTCAGAACAATTTACAGAAAATCTAGCATCGAGTAGGCAGTAAAGAGAACATGTGAGGCACCTAAAGGAAATGCTTAGATAGGACAACTTCAAAGCCTAGGCTACCTACACAGGGGTCAAGGCTTCTTTGAGGAGAAGTTTCTCAACCTTGAGCTACACTAGCAGGGCGTCCCCAGCAGAATAGTCAGCAGTATATGTAATATTAAGTGGTAATAAAGCATATCCTTAGAATTATGAGAGCTAGAAATTTCAATACCTTTGATCTGCAAAGGTTTATCTGCACTTTAGTCACAAGAGGAAGTGTCCACTTGCCAGAAATAATCTCGAACGATACTGTCCTTTTTCTTTCTGTTTGCTCCATGATCAGAAGATAGTGGTTGACTACTAGCATGTAAAGCACCATGTGATAATTTAACCATTTTCAATAAATGGTATTCCCTTGAACTAGCATGTTTGTTACACACTGTTGAAGGATCCACAATATTGCCAAAATGTAATAATTTCAGGAGAGAATAAACAGTTGGAGTAAATTCTTGAAGTGTCCAAAGAGAAAAAGGAGCAAGAGGCAAAGAAAAATAAGTGTAATTTTGAAGTCTTAGGTTATATTATGAGGGGAGGGAAGGTAAAAGCGGGGAATAATTAGAAAGCTTTCATTCCATTCCCCTCCCTTTCCCCACTTTTCCCTTCACCAAAGCATTGGTCACAACAAAACATATTTCAGAACCTATAGGAGAAAGTCAGTTGACATTGTAATAATGTAGCGAAATGCACATCACTAACATGTTCACAGTGACATTAACCTTTAGAATCAATAAATAGCTTATGAAGTAATGAACAAATGGAGGTGAACTCTCTAATATCATATGGAGAAAATATATTTTACCTGTACAGAGACTAGTGCAGTATCTGTGTCACTACTTCCATAGCATTCCCTTCTGGCGAGGTATGAACATCTGGAATTTTATATGTTGTTGCTTGATTTTCATAGTCGAAGCCAAATGGCTACTGTATCTCCGTTTATCACATATCAATGCATGAATTCCCTCTTCACCGATTTTCCAAGCTTTCTTCATTTAAGTGACATAAAACAAAGACCATCGGGTTAACATGAAAGTTAGTTGAACGATATTCATGAATAAACCCAGTTGGTCTTGACACAAGGAGCACGACCTTCTGGATATAAGGATTTCAGCTTCAAATACACATGACCTAGTACAGACCGTGAAAAAAGGGAACTGATGCATTGATATGATATGTGATGAAGGGAAGCCCAATAGCCATATGGCTTCTGACTATGAAAATCAAGCAACAAACAGGCATAATTCCATATACACATACTTTGCCAGAAGTGAATCTGACAGGACATACATACAGCAACCTCCAATTGGCCCAATCTCTCCATTTCTCAATGCCTATTTTAAAAATGAAAACAGCAATGGGCTGTTTCCATTTGAAAATTGAAACTACTGGAAAAAGGAAGGCAACAAGTTCTTGAATTTGATTTCAGCTGAGGAGGACAACTCCATTCCTTCTTCATCCTTTGATCCTTTCCCTCTCATCTATTTTAAGAGTGTTTCACCTAACCTGACTCTGTTTGGGGCGGTAGCGCCATCACGCTCAGATCTAACATTGGGTTCTTCCATTCTGCAGAAGGAAAGTAACCCTTTTGGTTAGTTTCAGCTTCATCGCTTCAGCCGCCGTAAGTTGTTCAAGACTTCAATCAAGATATTTTTAGCTTCGGCCTCGGGTTTATTCTTTTCAGCTAACGTGTGTGAGAAGTAGGAGTATTCTAACGTAATTTCTTTATTTCTTTTTTTCTTTTCTTTTTTTAACAATTCTAACGTAATTTCTTTGTTTTTTTATTCAACTTTCTAACGTAATTTCTATGTAATGAATGGATGGGTACCGATAGTATTTATTTTTAATATTTCATCAACTGGAAGCCATCTCGTCAAAGCTATTATTTTTATTTTTATTTTTTTCCCACATAACCCGTCAATGTTTTACGTCCTAAATCTAATGGATTAAATTAATAGAAGTTAAAAATACTCAAAATTATATTTAAAAAATTTTCCAACCACAAATATATAAAAAATAATGAGATTAGATTTTAAAGTATAAACATTACCCAAAATATTATTGCATAGTGTCAACTTTAATATTTTAAGTTCTGTTAATTTTATTTCCAAATTCATTTGAATGATTTTTCAAGACGTAAAATTAATTTTAATATGCTGGAAAGAATTATAAATAATATAAATATTAATTACATAATTCATCTAATATATTTCAAATACATTTATAACATTATCGGTTCAACCAATGATTAACCAATTAAACCGGTTGACTTTCGAAGCAGCAATTCTCTGGTTGAATTGTCCAAGTTAAACGTTCTCTTTAGATGCCTCACTTATTCTCTTTAGTGCCTTACCAAAGACTAAATCCCTATTATTTCGTCTCCTTCGTGCACTTGTAAAACCTACTAAAACGTAGGTCTCACAAAATTACATACTACATAGAAGTAAAAAGTAAAAACTACAAAAACTGTTTTAAAGCACAAAACTAATTTTATAATGTAAATTACATTTCTCCATTACAGTTTTATAGTTTACAACCCCCAAATCATGATTAGGTGGGTGCAAACTAAGTTTCAGCTTATTTCAAACATGTTTGGTAAAATCAATTTTGAATTATTTGTAACTAAATTTTGATCTGAAAATCATGGTTTGAGAAGAAACAAGAAATTTTTGCTTTTCCAATCTATCAGACTCAAGTTTGCAAAACTGAAAACCAACATGCTCTAAGCAATACAACTTTCGTTTCAATTGTAATCACAAATGCCTCAAGTGGAATGTAAAAAAGAATACAAGTATCTTATATCAACAAAAACATTTATTACTTTCTTATTTAAGTAATTAGGAGCATTTTAATAACCAGTGTCCTTATTAGCAAGACCCAATTGTCCGTCTCCATTACTCAGCAAAAAATGATAAAACATCATTTACGAGTTTCCATCAGATATCTGATGGTGTCCCCGCCATTCAGATATCCCCCCGTGGCCCTTCATACTTACACCTTTACTGTGGCAACATATGGACACTTACCAAGAGTATTCCACAAAATATAGTCCCCAGAAGTAACCTGGTTTTGACCAAGAAATAATAAAAGATATGAACAAGTATCATTGAAACTGCAAGGAGCAGAAAGTTTTGGGAGATTTATCAAAAGCAGTGGGGTTCACTTAAAATATGAATCACTGATCCTACACACAAAAATATTGTAAGCGAATACCTGAGTTGAAAACTCCACAGGTGCTTTAACAGCTGGATAGATGCTCACCTGCAAAATACACAAATTATCAAATACACAGCTAAAGGAAAAGGAAGAGGTTTTCAAAACGTAAAAATTTTAGCATGGCTGATGACTCTTCTAGATATAGCCTTTGAAGTAAAAATTAAAGATATTCCAGAGTAAAAAGGACAAGTTGTATGATATATACTACAGGAAATGGCTTTGGAACAACAAAAAGACATAGAAACATAAATTATCCATTATGCTAAAATAGCATATATTTGTGATACTGAAACAAAATTTTATGGATCTTAATTCTTTATCTAAAAAAAGAGTTTCAGCCAAAACAGATTCGTAGACTCACAGATTTAGGATCAATGACAATTCCAGATACTGATGCCCCAACAATCTTGAAGGATACCTGTGATAATAAGAAAATACCTATGTTAGAAAATCTAATCTTCATGGAATAAGATACTCTGACATACTTTCAGAGATATTGAGTCTAAACAAATACACACTCATCAATTTTATTATTATTTTTATACATATTCAATCTATTCTTAGACAGTTAAGTAGCATAAACAAGGACTATTTTCCCAAAAGCTTGGTGGAACAAGGGCCAAGTGCACAATTATTGCATGAAAAGCTTAACTGATCAGCCGAAACAAAATTTAACTAGGATGAACACACTGAATTTAGAAGTATATAAAAGTATAACCAGCTAAAAAGAAGCCAATCACACACACCTGAGGACCAAGAACTAATTCAAAATTAGTAAACATGGTAAGATTACCATTGATATTCTAAGCATCAAGGAGTATCAAGACTGGCCATAAACAGCTAACATAGGAAAGAAATATTTTAACAGATGAAATCATAAAAATAATAAAAGAAGAAACACGACTAAATGATTACATAAGATAGCACTGAATTGTACTACTTAAAGTTAAAACTGAATATAACTTTCTGTATATTATTCATCTTCAATATGAGACTACAATATATATATACTTGACTATAAGATAGATCATTAATTATCTATGCTACGTCCTAGAAGTGTTAATACTATGAATACATAGATACAATGAATAGAACTCCACCGTCCACACCGTCCAATCAACAATACATAACATCTATTAATCATATTTTCTCAACACTCCCCCTCAAGCTAGAGCATATATGTCATAAGCATCCAACTTGTTACATATATATGATATCCTTGGACCTCGGAGTGGCTTAGTGAACACATCCGCCAGCTGATCATTAGAATTCACAAATGATGTGATAATTTCTCCAGAGATAACCTTTTCACGAATAAAGTGACAATCAATCTCTATGTATTTAGTCCGCTCATGGAAGACTGAGTTAGAGGTAATGTACAAAGTTGCTTGATTATCACAAATAAGATTCATAGACCCTATTTTATAAAACTTTAACTTAGAAAGAAGTTGCTTTAACCATATGAGTTCACATGTAGTATGAGTCATAGCTCGATACTTTGCTTCTGCACTCGATCTAGCAACAACATTTTGCCTTTTGCTCTTCCATGTAATGAGATTGCCTCCAACAAGAACACAATAACCTGAGGTTGATCGCCTATCACTTGGACAACCAACCCAATCTGCATTTGTGTAGGCAATAATATCAATATGACCTCTATTCTCATAAACCAATCCACGTCTCGGCGAACCTTTAATATATCTCAAGATTCGAATTACAACGTCCCAATGACTGTTACAGGGAGAGTTAATAAATTGGCTCACAACACTAACAACAAAAGAAATGTCTGGCCGGGTCATAGTAAGATAATTCAACTTCCCTACTAGTCTCTGATACCTTCCTGGATCTGAATAGGGCTCCCCCTGATTTGGCATAAGTTTAACCTTAGGATCCATAGGAGTGTCAATCGGTTTACAATTTATCATCCCTGTTTCCTCCAAAATATCAAGAGCATGCTTCCTCTGAGATATAGCAATACTAGTACTGGATTGAGCTACTTCAATTCCAAGGAAGTATCGTAACTGTCCCAAATCTTTGGTTTGGAAATGTTGAAACAAATGCTCCTTGAGGCGTTTGATGCCATCATGATCATCCCCTGTAATGACAATGTCATCTACATACACAACAAGATAAATGCACTGATTAGAGGGAGAATGTTTATAAAACACAGAGTGGTGTGCCCCACTGCGGATCATGTCGAATTGTTTAAGGATTACACTAAATCTACTAAACCAAGCTCGAGGGCTTTGTTTGAGGCCGTGTAAGGCCTTATGTAACCTACAAACATATCCACGTGACTCCCCCTAAGTAACAGACCCAGGAGGTTGCTCCATATAAACCTCCTCTTCTAAATCACCATGAAGGAATGCATTTTTGATGTCCAACTGATGCAGAGGCCAGCGGCGCATGGCAGCCATGGACAAGAATAAGCACACAGAGGCCATTTTTGCAACTGGGGAGAAAGTATCACCATAATCTAGCCCAAATACCTGAGTATAGCCTTTAGCTACTAAACGGGCTTTCAACCAATCAATTTGACCATCTGGACCCACTTTGATAGCGAACACCCAACGACAGCCAACAGTAGATTTCCCTGAAGAAGAGAGAACAAGTGTCTAAGTGTTATTGGATTCTAAAGTTGTCATCTCGTCAATCATAGCCTGTCGCCATCCTGGATGAGAAAGTGTTTCCTGGACATTTTTAGGAATAGAAATAGAGGAAATAGCAGATATAAAGGCACAATGAGAAGGAAATAAACAGTGATAACTTAAGAAATTATAAATTGGATGAGGGTTACGAGTAGACCGTGTACCTTTGCGAAGAGCTATAGGTACATCAACAGGAAATGCAGGTGGATCCGAAGTAGGTTCAGAGATTGGAGCAGAGGATGAATCACCTGTCTCTTCAATAGCAATTTCCTCCAAATATGTTTGGCGAGGACGACGCTGATAAGTTATAAGAGGACGAGGAGTGGGAGACACAAATGGAGACGAAGACCCTGACAAATCTGATACCGAAGAATCAATAACAAGTGGAATGGGAAAATTGATGGGCAATACCTGGGAGACAAAAGCTGGTGTCACCGACGTAGTAAAATAAGGTGTATCCTCAAAGAAGGTAACATCAACAGACATGTAGAAACGATGAATAGAAGGAGAATAGCATTTGTATCCTTCCTGTACACGAGAATAACCAAGAAAGATACACTTGACAACACGAGTAGACAATTTATCAATATCTGGTGTGAGATCATGTACAAAGCAAGTAGAACCAAAGACACGTGGGGGAGCTGTGAAAAGTGAGTCCTGAGGAAACAACAAGGAATGAGGTACTTTGTTATTCAAGGCAGAGGATGGCATCTGATTTATCAAGAAACCAACAGTGAGTACTGCATCACCCCAAAATTTTAAAGGTGCATTGGCATGTAACAAAAAGGTACGAGCAGTTTCAATGATATGGCGATGTTTTATTTCAGTAATACCATTCTATTGTGGTGTATGTGAACAAGAAGATTGATGAATTATGTCATGAGACGCCATAAAATGATTAAGGGGAGCAGAAAAGTATTCTTTTGCATTATCACCACGCAAGATGCGAATAGGATGTCCAAATTGGGTTTGAATTTCATTGCAAAAGTTCTAAAAAATAGTACATAACTCTGAACGTTCCTTCATTAAAAAGATCCAAGTGCATCTTGAAAAGTCATCAATGAAAGTAACAAAGTACCTATAGCCTAAGATAGAATTGACTCGACTAGGACTCCAAATATCTGAATGGACAAGAGCAAGGGGAGAAGTTTCTTTACGATGAACTGAGCTCAGAAAAGAAGATCGAATATGTTTACCAAGCTGACATAACTCACACTCCAGAGATTGCAAGTGGGAAAGATGATGGACCATTTTCTTTAGTTTATTTAGATTTGGATGACACTGACGACAATGAAGAAGACTCGGTGAATCAACAATAGTGCAAGCAATTGAAGATGGAGGCTGGAAATAGTAGAGATCATGTGATTCAAATCCTGCGCCAATCGTCTGTCCCGTATTCCGGTCCTATATAGAGAAAGAATTAGCAATAAAGATTATGGAACAATTAAGATTACGAGTGAGTTGACTAACGGAAACTAGATTAAAGGGGCAACCGGGAATAAAGAGAACAAAATTTAATGGCAAGGAGGGAAGAAGGGCTTGACCAATACCTTTGGCTTTTGCCTTGGAGCCATTGGCAAGAGTGATACAGTGTGAATTTTTGGGTTGTGATATTTTTGAGAAAAGAGAGGGATTACCAGCTATGTGATCGGAAGCACCAGAATCTAAAATCCATGATTCAACAGGCGAGGAATGAGAGAGACAAACCGTAGAATTACCAGTATAAGCTACAGCAAATGAAGATGAATTCTGTTGTGCTGCCTTGAACTGAAGACATTCCTTGTATTTAGCATCTGACAAAATATTCTGATCCATTGAAGAAACAAGCCAAACAGGGACAAACAATGGACACTGGAGGACGAACGGAGGTGGGCTCTTAAGACCCACTAGTCAAACACCACTTGAACACACTCAGGGAGGGCCGGCGAGTAAAACGGGACCGGCGGCAACGAAATCCGGTGACGGGAAGGCGGCGCGTGGCTTGCACACGCCGGTCGTTGAACAAGAAGGTGGCAGCGCGTGGAGCACTCTCCAGTGACGGGACTTGATGGGATGGCCAGAAATGGCCGTCTGAGATGACTGGGGCCCTCACTCTGATAGATGAAGGGACTCTGGACGAGGTTCCAGCCTTGACAGTAGCTGGAACAGTGATGGCGATGAAGAGCAGGAGCGGGATCAACCCGCTCTGATACCAACTTAAAGTTAAAACTGAATATAACTTTCTGTATATTATTCATCTTCAATATGAGACTACAATATATATATATACTTGACTACAAGATAGATCATTAATTATCTATGCTACGTCCTAGAAGTGTTAATACTATGAATACATAGATACAATGAATAGAACTCCACTGTCCACACCGTCTAATCAACAATACATAACATCTATTGATCATATTTTCTCAACAGTACTATATGCCTACAGCTGTCTGCTTTGGGATATTAGAGATGAAACCAAATTCTTAAATGCCTAAAATTCTTATTGTGATCAAATCACATAGGAGAAATTATAAAACTATAGACCAATGAAGTAAGATTGGACAAATCTGGTAACAAATTCAACAGGAAGAATATTTAGGACAAATTCTAAATTTTGTTCAAAAGTGAGTTAGAATAGTAAGAATATAAGATTATTATTGTGTTAGGAGTCTTGTTATGTTAGGGGTCCTATTGGGCTGGGCTTGTACTAGGTGTATTATACTTGTATCTGGCCTAGAATATTAGTAGAAATAGGAGTATTAGATCAGTGTTTTGTATCATCACAACAACACAATTATTCAGAGTCCTATTAGTGAAATATGTTCTCTTTTCTTTTCCATCCAATCCCTAAAATTTCAACACTAAGCATATGATGATATGATAAAATTACCATAAGCATAAACTAATCTAAAACCAAAAGAAGAAAAATGAAGCAAACCTCATTTCAGTTAACAAAGAAATGCATCAACTTCATAAAATATTATGAGATAAAAAAGATCCCCTACTAAAAGATGAAATATAAAAACTGGGAGGCACGTACTTTAGCATAATTGTATGCCTGCCAGCAAAATGGCTCCTCTAGATCAACTGGAGGAAGATCCTTGTTCATTTTCTCCATCAAATGTTCTTCATTAACCATGTTGCTAGCATTTTCGGCCTCATTATCACTATCCTCGTCAGCAGTGATTCCAAAGGATGACCTAGACGAAGATACTCTAAGTTTTTGCCATGGTGCAAACTTGACTGTTCCTGGGAAAGTCACCTCAATACTTTTTCCAGTCAGTCCCCGTCCACTTGTCACAATTTTCCATTCAACAGAGTGGTCTGAAGTTGACACTGTTCCCACAGAAGGAGTCCCATCCAAAGATACAATCCTCCTCCTAGGAAAGGGCATAGTCACAGTACAGAACTCCATTGTCAAGGGACCCTTATAACCTTCCATTAGACGCAACTTGAATAGAAATGCACCTTTATCCTCAGAAACCATTGACAATTGATAGAATCCCGTTACAGGTAGTCCAAGGGCACAAGTTGCCTGATATCGCATCAACACAAAATTACCTAATGGTGGAGAAAACATCACACCCTGCTTATCCAAACTTTGATCTGAAACTTGAGCACAAGGATGATATGATGACACCTCAAGATTTGCTGTGTTCAAACCTGCCAAGGGGAATGACACATCTGGCAACCCTTCCAGATCAGCTCGACAATTTATTTGACCAGAAACTGATATAATATCTGGAATCTCATCTCTATCGTACAGAGCTGCATGAACAGTCTCATGAATTGTAAACAGCATTCTTTGCTTTCCTTTGTATAGATATGGCTTCCAAGCTGGTTGCTTCTGGTCTGCAGGAGGCAAATCTGACGCAGAAAAGCCACTGGTCTTGATAGTAAAAATATTGGAATAATTAAGGTCCAAGGGTGTGCCTGTATACAAAATAAACGTTGATAGAATAAATTTTCAAGCAATAGATAAATGCAAGCTTGTAAAAACACTACAAAAATATGAGATGAGAAATACCATAATAAAAAGTACCAACCAAAGGGCATTGAACTACTGATAAATGTTCTGAGTGCATCTTTATCCAAAGGCCTTGACCCGATTTTTGGAGTATCTGCTGTAACTGATCCTGGTACAGCTGCGCTCGAAGGGGAGGAAGAAGCAACTGGTGGAGCTACAGGTTTCGCCCTGGAAGAGATGCCCATACTACCAGTTAGTGAATCAAACAGCCCTCCAACAGAGGGAGCTGCACTTACGATCACTTCAGGTTCTACTATGTCGCCAGTAATTATGTCGCCAATAGCATGTGCTATCATAAAAGCTCTGCGAAATGAAAGGCAAAAGTAGCATGATATCTCTCATTAAAAGTATATACAATGAAGTAAAACTCCACTACCATCAATACTGCAAAGTGCAAACAAGCTCTGTTTGGGCCTCTGGTAGTGCAATCAATTCAGTATATAAAAAAAGTACGCTGAAGGTGCACTTCAAGTGCAATAAAAGAAGGGCCTAGGATTAGGGGCTTTCTATTTTCACAAATAGTAGAACAAGCACATACACAAATAAATGAAAATTGAAGTCACAACCTCACCCTTTACCCTCACTGTAAAGGGAATGGAGTCAGCATTAGAAACTGATAGATACTGGTGCAAATATCACACACAAGTACTGAATATGCACTGGAATCTCCTCTCCTAAGCTGATATCAGTGTGATATCACATCAGTGGGGTCTGGAAAAGTGTTTACAGAATATACTTGAATCAAAGAAAATAGGAAAAACTGATAATTCTAGGCAAGTTCGAGAGTGCCTAGTCTCTCCCTCCCAATTCCCACTCACTCAGTAATCTCGTACCCCTCCATAACTTTCTCACTCCCTTTTATTCTTCCTTCCTCTAACAGATTCTCTCTTGGCATTTCCCACACCCCTGGCCACATCAGCAAGTGGTTATTCCTCTCCACTTCACTGTTCACATAGTCAGCATGACTCAAATGGGATTGTGATCCCCTACATCCCTCTCTCTTCTTCCTGTGGTACACTTTGGTGATCACAGGTTTCCTAACAATACTCCCCGCCAATAGTTTCACCTTGTCCTCAAGGTGGAAGTGAGGAAACTGGTTCTGAATTGCTGCCAAGGATTCCCAGGAATTTTCAAAATCAGGCAAGTCCTGCCACATGATCAATACTTCAGTAGTGCCTCCAATAGACTGCTTGATATTAAGCACGGCTGCAGGCTGAACCTGAAGCTCCCAATCAGCTGCTAGTTGTGCGGGTAACGGTTGGCTGCAAGCAGTGGCAGTGACTGATTTCTTCAATAAGGAAACGTGGAACACAGGGTGAATGCGGTTGTCAGCTGGGAGTTGGAGCTTGTAAGCCACCTATCCAATTTTTGTAATGATTTGGAAAGGACCATAGAAACGAGGACTCAACTTCTCATTATAAGCCAAGGACTGTAGTCTATAAGGTTGAATCTTGAGATACACAAAATCTCCAATCTGATACACAACCTCCATTCGCTTCTTATCAGCTTGGACTTTCATCCTATTCTGAGCTTGTACCAAATTCTCCTTGAGATCATCAAGCACCTAGTTTCTCTCAAGCAACATTTTGGAGATATCCTCTACTGGAGATTGGTCTTCAGTGCTTCTGAACAGAACAGGGGGGTCACGGCCATAAAGAGCTTTAAATGGGGATAGTTTAGTAGAGGCATTGTAGTTGGTATTATACCAATACTCGGCCTAACTGAGCCACTTGAGCCACTATCGTGGTTTAGTACCAGTGAGACACCTTAAATAGGTTTCCAAACAACGATTTACCACCTCAGACTGTCCATTTGATTGAGGATGATACGCTAAGTTGAACTTGATCAGTGACTATGAAAGTTAGGAATCCATGGAGCTTAACAATGTCTGTAATGAACCTTTCAGCTACATCTTTGGCTGTGTAGGGATGACATACGACAAGGAAATGGGCATATTTAGTCAGCCTGTCCACCACCACTAGGATGGTATCCACCCCTTGAGTCTTGGGAAGTCCCCCAATGAAATCCATAGAAATGTCAGCCCATACCTGAGTTGGAATAGGTAAAGGTTGTAGAAGTCGGTGCTTGTTTCTCTGACAAACCTCACAAGCCGCTACATGAGACTGAATGTCTTCATTCCTTCCCAATAGAGGAACCCAAAAATTCTTTTAAAAGTTCTAAAGAATCCTAAATGTCCTCCCACTGCAGAGTCATGAAATTCCCTTAAAACAGTCGGGATTTTTGCAGATGCCTTAGGCAACACCAGCCTACTTTTATAGAGTAACTTCCCTCCTTGTAGCTGGAATCCAGGATGAGAATCCTGATTTCTGACCAAATCCTGCATAATGGACCACAATCTATCATCAACTTGCATTTCCTCCATGATGTTGTCCCATTCTACTAGCTGGACAGTAGAAATAACTGAGAATATCATCTTCCTTGAGAGGGCATCCGCGACTTTGTTCTTAGGTCCTGGCTTAAAATGTACCTCAAAATCAAACCCCATATGCTTAGAGGTCCTTTTTTGTTGTTCCTCCCCCATCAATCTCTATTCTGTGAGGAACTTCAAACTTCTTTGGTCAGTCTTTACAATAAAATGCTGTCCCATTAGGTAACGGCGCCATTTGTGTACTGCCAAGACAATTGCCATTAGTTCCCTCTCATATACAAATTTAGTTTGTGCTCTATCAGAGAGTGCTTGGCTGATATAAGCAACCGGTTTGTTATCTTGCATTAAGACAGCTCATAAACCCTTGCCTGAAGCATCTGTTTCTACTACAAAAGTTTTTTCAAAATCAAGGACAGCCAATACAGGTAATGAAGTCATGGCTACTTTGAGTGTTTCAAAAGCTTGTTGGGCTTCATCTCCCCATGCAAATTGATCTTTCTTCAATTGCTGAGTAAGGGGTCTTGCAATTTTTCCATAATCCTTCACAAATTTTCTGTAGTACCCCGTAAGGCCTAAGAACCCCCTCAAACTCTTCACATCAATTGGAATAGGCCAGTCTAGCATGGCCTCTACCTTCTTAGGATACCCCCGCAGCTGAAACCAAATGGCCTAGATACTCTAGCTGAACCAGCCCAAAGCTGCATTTCTTTTTGTTCACCACCAATCTATGATCTCTTAGGAGTTGTAGGACTGTCTTTAAGTGTACTAGATGTGCTCTCTCCTCTTCGCTGTAAATCATATCATCAAAGAATACCAAAGCAAACTTCCTTAGAAATGGCCTAAGCACCTCATTCATCAGTGATTGGAAAGTGGACGATGCATTAGACAAACCAAAAGGCATGACAAGTGACTCATAGTGCCCCCTCATGAGTCCTAAAAGTTGTCTTGGCTATGTCACTTTCCTTCATTCGAATCTAGTGGTAACCATATTTCAGGTCCAATCTGGAAAATATGGTGTCTCCCCCTAACTCATCCAATAATTCATCAATTGTAGGAATAGGAAATTTGTCTGGTACTGTGAGCTTATTCAAAGCTCTATAATCCATGCAAAACCTCCACCCTCCATCCTTCTTCTTCACTAAAAGAATTGGACTCGAGTAAGGGCTCACACTCGATCTAATAATGCCTGCAGTAAACATCTCAGCTACAATCCTCTCTATCTCATTTTTATGATAGTGAGGGTACCTGTAGGGTCAAATATTAGGGATGGAAGCTTCTTCCTTCAAAGTGATAGCATAGTCTTGTCTCCTTCTTGGTGGTAACCCATAAGGTTCTTTGAATACATCCTCAAATTCCGCCAGAACCTTCTCTAACTCTTCCCAGGTGGCAGTCTCCTCTGTTGGTAGAGATGTGAGGGCCTTATACTCTATGTAAAAACCTTGTCCTTCATCTTGAAGAGCCTTGATCATAGCCTTCAAAGATGCTGCAGTCTTGGATAGTGAGGGTTCTCCTTTAAATGTCACCGTCTGCCTTCCTCTATCAACTTTGAGAGTTAACTCCTTGAAGTTTGCTCGGATTTCTCCCAGTCCTTCCAACCAATCCAATCCCAACACTACATCTGCTCCTCCCAAATCAAATAAGAAAAAATAATGCTCAATCTGCACTCCTTGCAACTGTAGAGATATTCCTTTGCATACTCCTTTGCTTCTCACCTTGTGCTCATCTCCTACTTCCACAAAACACTCATGTGTGTCACTGATAGGCAGTTTTAACTCTTTCACTATCCCTTTAGCAATGAAATTGTTAGATGCCCCACAATCAATGAGCACCACTACCTTCTTTTGTTTTATTTCTCCCCACAACTTCAGTGACTTCTTAGAGGTCATTCCCATGATGCTGTTAAGTGATAACTATAAGGCCCTTCCTTCCTTTTCATATTCCTCCAAAACCTCCTGTTCCTCCTGTAACTCCCCTTCCTCCTCCTGACTTACCATCACAAAACGAAATTGTTTGAATTTACATACATGTTCAGGGTTGTACTTCTCATCACACCTGAAACATAACCCTTTTCGTGATTTCTCCTGTAATTCAGCTTTTGTTAACCTTTTAAAGCCTCCTCCTCTTCTGGAAGTACTGCTGCTCTCCCCCTGTCTGGTATTTGGGGAAAATTTGCTACTGTTGTTGCTAAAATTCGAACGGGAAGCTCCACTGTAAGCCACTAAATTACTTCTCCCCTGCTCTTGGTGGTGATTGGGCGGAGGTCCAATATCCAGCAAAATGACTTTCAACGGGTGGGTCATTCTGGATTAAGGCCCAATTTTACTACCCATGGATATTCCTCCCGTCCCCCATGCCCAGCCCCTTTCCTCAATTAGCTGAGCTTGATCCATTAATTCAGACAACGTGTCCAACCGGTGAAGTTTGAGTTCTGCTCTTACTTCCTCCTGTAATCCATTCAAGAAGATTCCTTGAAGCCAATGTTCCTCTACATCGTGCAGAGGAGCTGAGACCATCTCGAAGACTTCCCTCTACTCCCCCACTGTTCCCATCTATTTCACACTCAGAATCATCTCATGCGGATTCTGGGCTAACGTTAGCTGAAATCGCCGGATAACTGCCGTCCGGAAAGCAGCCCAAGTTGCGCTCGGTGTTCGCACTTCCCACCACTGAAACCAGTTGAGTGCTCGACCCTCTAGCGCAATCATCACCGCCGGTAATTTCTCGTCATCATGCATCGCATTCACCTGGAAATATCGCTCCACGTGGTTCACCCATCCATAGGCATCCTCACCTGAAAAAAAAGGACCTCCAATTTCCGTCCTCGATCCTCATACACCCCACTATGATTGCCATTGTTTGGTCCTTTGCTATTCCCTTCACCCTCCGATTCTGACCTGCGAGAAATTTCTCTGATCAAACACAGTAATTCTTCCTGAACCACTTCACTCCTCCGCATTCTTGCTTCTTGTGCTTCGTCATTCTTCCTCAACTGAGGTTCTTGTAGCTCGCGTTCTTCATGCACCTCTATCCTCCACCTTTCAAAGCCCTTCTCGAGGGCCTCCATTCTGGCTTCCATGCGCGTATTCACCATTCACAGCTCCCAAGATCGGGAGCTCTGATACCAGTTGATAGATACTGGTTCAAATATCACACACAAGTACTGAATGTGCACTGGAATCTCCTCTCCTGAGCTGATATCAGTGTGATATCAGATCAATGGGGTCTGGAAAAGTGTTTACAGAATATACTTGAATCAAAGAAAATAGGAAAAACTGATAATTCTAGGCAAGTTCGAGAGTGCCTAGTCTCTCCCTCCCAATTCCCACTCACTCAGAAATTTCGTACCCCTCCCTAACTTTCTCACTCCCTTTTATTCTTCCTTCCTCTAATAGATTCTCTCTTGGCATTTCTCACACCCCTAGCCACGTCAGCAAGTGGTTATTCCTCTCTACTTTACTGTTCAAGTAGTCAGCATGACTCAAATGGCATTGTGATCCCCTACATCCCTCTCAATTCTTCCTGTGGTACACTTTGGTGATCACAGGTTTCCTAACAGAAACAAAGGTCATTTGTACAAGCAATTAAAAGCTTACAACCTTATACAATATGAAAACCTAATAAGCCCAAGAGCTCCTATTTAAAAAGTAGTCTACCTGTCAAGAACCAACCACCCTAAAAGCTTAAGTTGTTAGGTGGAGGCCCATAAATGGTCTTATATCTTTAACTTTCTTCCTCATGCAAGAGCCACATGCCCACTTTATCTTGTGGCAAAATTCTATTTAGTTACGAAGAATGGGGGCGGTAATGATCAAATTCTTGACCACTAGGTCATAAAGGCTTCTTACTATGTTAAGGACCAGTCTCCCAAAAAGCTTAAGCTGTTTGGTGGAGACCCATGAATGATTTAATATAGCTAACAATACCCATGGAAATCTAGTTCCAACAAGAAAACATAACCCCCCATTTTCTTTTTGCATCAACCACTTCTGCTAACAAGACAACAATGTTTAAGCATGTCACTGATATTTTCTTAATCCAAATAATGACTTAACAGTTAAGAATAAACAGTTATAAGATGCAAGCTAAGTTGGGGCTCCAATTGCCATAACATCTGGCAGTACAAGCTGAACAAAACCTTACACTGTAGTATTCTGTAGTAAAATGAGGTAATGTTCTCACACATGTTTTCACAATTGCCTTCGTGGTTGGTTACCCAATAAATCAATGAGTAATTCAATTAAAAATTATAATACTAATAACAAATAATGAATTTAAAAGTATATGTAAGAGATAGTCTTGTGGTATGGTACAATTCCTGAATGTTAGTGCCATGTGCAAGTAACATAACTTACCATACCCTGTTATAGATGGAAGATCCAGTAAGAGGGAAGACAAACCATCATCCAGCCCAAGAGCACTTCCACAATCAGGTCTTTTACATAACCTTGCATACGCCTTTAAATGCCTAGGCTCAACTAATGGCAGAACAACTATTTTGTAATGGCCCTTTATGTGCAAGATTAAAGGCCATAAAAGATTCTTATCGTCCTCCTCTTCTTTGTTAATGTAAAGACCTATCACATGACGAGTAATAGGATCATCCACCCAAGAATCTGACCCCGGAGATGATTGACTTTTGCGTATGCCAAATCCTCGTGCAGATCCTTCCCTACACATTTGTTTAATTCGTTAATTTGTATACCATTTCCGCATTTTGATCCAAAGCACCACCAAATAATTCGAGTCTATACAATGAAATGTAAGATAGATAAGATAACAGGAGTAACGTAAGTGAACTAACCTATGCTTTCTGTCGAGAAAAGCATCAGCTAGGTCTGAGTCAGTGGGTAACGAAGAGAACACTTGAACGCTCTCATTCTGGGAGTTGCAAGCAGCTCGCCAACGCTTCTCTACAACCGGAAATCTCCTAATATATATATTAAAAATAAAAAGAATCACAAATTCAAACTTCAATCGTTCAATCTACTTATAAGATATACGAAGCGGAGAGCGTGTGGGGCAGTTAGGAGTTGAGTTGCGGGAGAAAATTGAGAGGCAAAGAGTGAGAGAACCTGGAGAAAACGACGGCGTCGAGGTTGTTCAGAATCCAGATTGCTCTGATGCTGCATCCACCGGCCATGGCCATGGCTGCTACTCCGATCATGCGTTGTGGAGGTGCCAGTACACCATAGAGAGAGAGTCAGAGGAGAAGCTCAAGCAAGTAGCGTACAGCGTCCATAAAACGCACCGTTTGTCTTTTTCCTTTTTTTTTAATCCAACTTCGGATTATAATATTCTTAATCAATTTACTCGATCACATAACTTTCACTTCTTAATTTTAAAATTCCAAGTATATTATTTTAAAAAAATAATATTTTGAGCATTATCATAATTTTTCGTTCTAAATATGATTTTAATCTTTATTGTATTAAATCATTTGAGTTTTGTTGTTTATTATAATTTTTTAAATATTAATTTCTAATCATTTAAAATTTTGTCCCCTATCATTAAAGCATCAGTTGTTATATTTTTTATTCATTTAAATTTTAATTTTTATAATTTTTATTCATTAAAATATTAGGTTATGTTTTTCACGAATAATTAATTCTTATAATTTTATTTATTAATGTATCGGCCTTTAAAGAATAAAACTCAAATAATAAAAAAAATGATCAATATTTAAATTTTAAAAAAACCTATAAAAATCAATACTTAAATAAGTAGAAACTATAAAAAGTAAAATTTTATTTAAATGTATTTTTTTAAATAAATATTTAAGTATTGAAAACAGTTAAAAAAAATGTTAGAAACAAATATTTTATATTTACTTATATAGCATAATCAAAGTGTTACTGTGTAAGTATACAAAAAAATTTATAACCGAATGGTGCACACGTGAGATGATATATAAATATATATACAACATTGTTGCGTAGAGAATACTTGAATGATTATCAAATACTTCAATTGTAAACACTTGAATATGCAGTCATACTACAATACATGCATGTTTAGTTTTGATTAATTTTTAAAAAAAAATTACTTTTTTCTTTCAAAATTTCTCTCAATAAAATTTTATTATAAGTTGTTTTGAATAAAATGAAATTCAAACCTTACCCCCAAAAAAAAAAAAAAAACCTTAATCTTTAAACAAAAAAAAAAATCGCTCTTAGAAAACTCTTCTTATTCGCTCTTCAACAAAATTATTATCAATCTTTCCGTTACACGAAAAAGAAAACCTGCCTTGCTGGAGAAAGATGAGTGAGAAACAGAGGAAAGACGAGAGAACAATAGAAAGGAAGAGATCACAGAAACCATGCGCATATCCCTACTTCATGAAATAGTTCAAGTTCCAAGCAAAGAACAAGATCTCTTGACGGAGAATTGAGGCTTATACTTAGAGCAGTAGGATCAAAACAAACCTTTAATGTGCTTAACAAGATTCTTCTATAATGTGTTACATCAATATCAGAATCATAATATTCTTTTAACTATATCTATCCATAAACCATGCTATTGTAAACAACAACATTTATTTATCGAAGCGCACTGGTTTCTAAACTTCTGATCATTGACAACTTGTACAAGGAAAAACTTTATCCTGTAAGGGAACCGAAGAGCTGCTTGAATTACAAGATATACAGCCATGCACCCTATTGTTGCTTCATCTTTCATAGTGGCAAGATCAGGCTGCAACATGCCAGCAGCTTTATTTACATTCACAAATCAAACTGAAAAAAGCTGAGGCATATAAAGGTATACCAAATGTCTAAAGGTCCACACACAAGTAGGCAATGATAGAGCCTGCTCGTCGCTTGGTCCGTTGGCTAACCTTCCACTTCTCAACCAGGACCTTCTTTATGTTGGGACAGCTAGAAACAACAGTGGCCACTGCAGCTGAAGTTATACCAGAGCAATAAACCATGTGACATGACTCCAGCATAGTGCAACTTTTCACAAGATGTGCTAGACCAACATCAGTAATTTGACAGCAGTGTGAGAGCACTATTTCTTTAAGCAATGGACAGTATTCTCCCAGCTCAGCCATCGCCATATCACCCAAATTCTGCAATTGATATGAGAAATGTAATGAAAAGAAAAAGGAAAGTAGAACAAAGAAGTAATAAAATTTCAGAAGGGTATTCTGTTAGCAGGTTGACCAATTCAAAGATTCTCTGTAACTAATTCTCATATGCATAATGAAATATTGAGCTCCTCCATATAGATATTACATGATTATGCAATGCAGTTCTGGAAACTGTTACAGAGAATATCCATGCTATTATATATGCCTCAAGCAAGGGTTTGGTATCATGTGTCTCCAATATATGCTAATATATACAGTCCCTAACCATGTGAATGTGTTTTCATCAACAGTGTTTTAGTGAAACAACTATGACAGAATCAAGAAACTATTGAAAAAAAAAAATGAATAATATAAAACAAATAATAAAGGGATATAAGAAACTTTAAAAACTACATGTGCTTTTGGTATAGAAAGAGAGATAGAGATGAGCACACACCTGCAGTACACTCACATCTAAATAACAGAGTTGACGGCACCCCCTTGCAATGGCTATCACTCCAGCATCTCCAATTTGGTGACAACCACTAACATTCAGATGATGAAGGGAACAGCCCTCAGCTATTGCAATAAGGGCCCCATCCCCTACCCTAGTAATTTAACAAAAGAGGTTAAGGTAGACATTCTCCACAGTTAACAATACTGAGCATGTTCTGAATAATCTAGAGTTTTCATATCAACAAACAGAAATTACGGAAGAAACAAAAGTACCAAAATTCTCCACACAATAAAACAATTAAAAAATATAGTGCATGTAACCGAAGAGGATTTCAGTGGAGATTGGAAAAGAATATAAAAGCAGTAAATAAGGTTTTACCTATCACAGAATTGAATGCTAAGATCAGTTAGCGACTTACAATGCCCACCAACAGCAATGATTCCTTTGTTCCCAATCTAATCACAGTGGAAACAAAGCAAGTAACAAACATATAAAACTCTATCATAAAAATTTAATTAGTCAACCATAAAATGATAAAAAGTAGGTTACGTTTTATATACATCACAGTGTAAAACAGGGATCTATCATTGACATTCGTTTTCAAGTACTACCCTCTCAAATATTTTTCCCATATTCCTCATTTTAACTTAGGAGGTAAAAAAGAAGAAAACTTGTTGGCATATGAATAATATAACCATATCATAGTCCAGATGAGGGGCCTAGAGTTAATAATGAGTAAATAATGAATTAAACAAGGCAATACTTATTAGGCTAAGAGCCGAAATAGCTAGGGGAAGTAGGTTTTCTTAAAAGGACTAGACACATTGGTTAACATGCGCAGTTGATCATAATCTTGTCTTGGGAACCCAAAAAATGGTGTCATTCATGCCACCTTCTTAAAAGCCACAAAAGTACTAAAACCCGATTACCTTATAACAACGACGAATATGAAGTTTCTTTAAATTCCTGCAGCCACTAGCTATACAACACATGGCTTCATCTCCAATGCTTGAGCAATCTACCAAGTTAAGAGCTTGCAAGAATTTGCACCCATGTCCAACCTCGAGAAGGCCAACATCGCCAATTCTTTGGCAGTAAAGCAATGCTAACTCAGTGAGATGCCTGTACATATTGAAAGCTGGGATTAATATCGTCAATGAAAGATCATGAGCTAACATTCATATACAGGTGACAGGTCCACAGCATGTATACATTTGTCTGACTTTGGTAATTTCTTTCAAATCTTTAATTGGTGACATGGTGTTTGACAAAGAAGAATGGATGATGATATGAATTGAGTGAAGTGCATACAAGATTGAAAGTTAAATACACAAAATCCTCCAGTTCAAGACAAATGTACATATTAATCCATTTTCAAAAGCATGTGGTTCAAAGAATTTAAACTTTGCTCCAAAGTGAACCTGTTAGCAGCACGAACAAGACCCACAGCAATGTTAATGTTATGCAGTTCTCTCCCAATCATATTGAGTTTGGGAGAGGTAAACCTGTGTGAAGAATATATACACTACTGTGAATGTATTGTTTAGCATTTTGTGTGTGTCGTTTACATTAGGAATGCATAATCAGTTTTTGTGAATGCATGAACTGTGATTTTTTTTTTTTACATTACCATTTTGTGCTTTTTGTCTTATATATTAGGAATGCTTAAATTTGTATATCACAGTTCCATTATTTTACGAAAAAGTTACATGCATGTAAACACAGTCATTCTTCCACCAGAACATGCAGACATGAGCCTCAGTGGACCATCAATAAACGCATGCCATAGTCAACAATTACCATGGCATATTCCCCAAATACAGTAAAATTTATACTTCTTGTGATGCTTTATAGAGTGACCATTTTGACAGACATCAAATGCATTAATATGATCTCAGGTAAACTATCCACCAGAATAAATTACTTGGCATCTACTAATTTTAATTTCTTGGCTCCAACCTTGTTAGTTGAGTTTGATGCATACACATAACTTCCAGTCAATGCATCTATAACATTTTTGCGCATCATTTAGCTCAGAGAAAAACATACTGGCAAGATTTCCCAATGGATTCTAGCCCCATAGTTCCAATGTTGTGGCATCCATTGACTTCAAGATTGGTAAGTTCCTTGCAGCCAGTAGCAATTGCTTCCAAACCCTTGTCGCTTAGGAAATAGCAATCAATTAAAGTCAAACTCTTCAACTTCTTACATCCATTCCCAATAGCAAACAAACCCCTAAATGTAAGACATTATGATAAAAAAAATATTAAAAATTAATTCAAAAAATCTCTTGAAATAATTATTAGAAGAATGCATAAGTAATGATCAGACACATGTGAGAAAAGATTATGCCCATATGTACAACAAAAGATTGCAGTTTACACTCTCTTAAAGGTTATATAAAAGGAAAAGTAAAAAAATAAACAGGAAAAAAGAATTGCTAGAACAGAGCTCCCTTCTTCTAACTTATCGACCCTACAAATGGTTGATCAAGTCATCACTCAAGAAAAGAAAATAATTTTCAATTTGGACTAAGCTCAGTGTGTCTCATAATATATAGTACTAATATAAGGAAATACATTCAGCAAAAGCAATTTGTGAGAGAGCAGCTCACTTATCAGTAAATCTCTGAAAATTATATAGTGCCAATAACTCCAGAGACAAACAACAAGCGCCTACAACTTTCAAAGCATCATCTGTAACATTAATACATTGCAGCTTTAAAACTTTCAAGTTTGGACATCTTTGAGCCACAGCAACCACCCCTTGATTGTGGATGAACTCAGAGTCCAATGACAAGGTCTCGAGGGACGTGCAGTGTGATCCTACAGCTTCCATTGAGATGTCAGTTATTTTGGCACAAGCTGCCACGCCAAGAGATTTTAATGATTTTCCCACTCCTAAGGCTAATTCAACCAAACCCGTATCAGTCAAGCCTTCGCAGAATCGCAGATTCAAGTCTTCAAGTTGCTTGCAACACTGTCCAACAGCAGCCAGACCTTGATCTCCAACATAACAACCCTAAAAGAAAATCTCAGTAATTATAACTACAAATATGCATCATTTGTGTCATTTAGCATGTAGATTTGTAGATATTGATAGAGTGGTAAGGCAAAGAATGCATTGATAGGGAAAATGGGCGTGTAAATATCTGATGCTACAGAAGACATGGACCCTGTCCAAGTAGCAGCTCGATAAAAAAAAAATTACTGCTGATTAAGTAAGCATGTGTGCGGGACCACTATCACATCAGAATATGGCAAAGGAGCAAAACAAAGCCATTGCCAACTAGATCAAAATGAGTACAGATACAGTGGCATATGAACCAAACAGCCCCAGCTATAGGGTGAGAAATTGAAGTGGAATTAACTCAAAAAACTTGTAATACCTGCAAGTCCAAGGCTTTCAAAGAAGTGCAATTCAGAGCAAGGGATGCCAACCCCTCACTAGAGACGTTAGAACACCAGATTAAGCTCAACCTGTGAAGCTTGGGAAATCCTTCGCCGAGAGTAGCCAAGCCAGCATCAGATAAACACAGTGAATCAAGATCGCTATCCTGAGACCCATTTATTTCGGTGACACAATGCACCTTATGAGATGAAACCGTAGAATTGTGGCGTGCTCGTCTTCTCCCTCGGTGAAGGGGGAGGGGAATGGAGAGGCGTTCATCAATGTGGAGGTTTGTGACATTGGAGAAGCGGGTGGCGAGAAGGTTGAGGAAGAGGTCCGGGGAACCGATAACTCCGATTCGGAGGGAGGATCGGGTGAGGCGCTCGAGGCGGAGCCAACGGCGGCACACGAGGGAGCAGGCGTCGCGGCTGGATTTGGAGTCAAGGCGGCGGAAGAACTCGACGATTAACTCGTCGGGAAGGGAGGTGTTGATCCAATCATGGCCTCGCATGGCGGGCGAAGTGAGAATTGGGGAATTCAATTCAAACAAACATAATTGGGAATGGAAATGGTGGGAAACAAACACAGTAGAAAAGAGAAAGAGGCGTATTTATGCCTATGTCTGGGGCAAGCGGTTGGTTGAGGTGGGTTTTGGTGTTTGTGGGTTGGGTTACCAGCAATACCCCTGCTTTTGGTGCACCACTGCATGCAATGTAAGTGGCATGCAAATGGAGCGGCTTTTAAAAGTGGGCTGCTCCACTCTAATAACCGTTTGTTTGGTACGCAAAATATGATAAAATTTAATTGTATTAAATTTGATAGTATAAGATTTAAAAGTATAAAAATTGTTTTTCACCAAAATCGAAACGAGAAAGGACGCAGGTGATTGAACAAGCGTCACCAGAAACCAGAATCTGATTTGAAGGACGCAGGTCAGACGCTGAGCTATTGTATAAAGATTTTATATTAAAGTTATGTAGTATCATTCTGAAAATTATTTTCATGTATTAGAGACTATATTATTATCTCCAAGTCCATGTGCGTATGTGATGCAACAAATATTCTTGCAGATGATCTTTTACCGAATAAGATGCCAAGAGATACTACTAATTGTATATTGGTGTCGGGCAATAGCAGTGCTGAAAATGCTGGGTGAACTTTTCAAGTTCAAGGTCATTGAAACTATTATGTTCTGACCCTTACTTAGACTATTATTGGTTATCCATTTGTCAATATGTACATTATTTTTTTCCCTGATTTTGTTTTGTCATATATGGAGTCTGTTCGCTGTCCACATCCCAAGGTTTCATCTCCAACCTCATCTACTTCGTCTAAGGGAGAACCAAAGGTTTCACCTGTCAATGAAGGAACGACAATTCAACAAATATACAGGAAACAACTAATGATAAAAAGGCTTTTTCTGCTTCACAGTAGACAACATCAGAGCAAGTAACAACCACCAGCACTGCTAATGTATCTGAAGCTACTCATGAGTCAATGAGTGTAAAGGAACCAGCCTCACAAGGGAATGCTCAGTTGGTTGAGGAAGAAGTGCAGCAAAAGTTGGTTCCTATCGAGTCAGGTAATGTAGATTGCTGTTATGTCATCCTACTTTTTTTTTTTTTTGGGAGGGGGGGTTGTGGTGGTGGTTATGTGTGTGCTTCTTGAATATGTGATTTGGCGATAAATGGAAGATACTGAGGCACCGAAGCTTGGACCAGAAAAAACCTATTTTATTTTCTGATTTTTTTGTTGAGGACAATTTCATTTGATTTTTTTACTTTTCAGGAAAGAAAAAGAAGAAAGTCCGTTTGCCCGCAAATGGTAAATCTATTGTTCTGCTCCACCCTTTATCTATGCTCGAGTCTATTACATGTATCTGTAATTTTCCTTCGAAATTTATGTATCGGTAATTTTCCTTCGAAATTTGGTTTTGCGCTCAGCTGGAACATTTAGTGGGCAAGGGTATTCATGAGGTGGAACATTTAGTGGGTTTAGGGTTTATGCAATCCTACGACATTTACTTCTATTTCTATTATTTGTTATAATTTTTAATTATTTTTATTTATCTTGCAGATTTGCAGTAAAAAACTCCGCGAGTTTATTGAAGGTAATTCTTTTTGCTTTTTCCCCTTCCATCTTACATCTCATTTCGTGCTTTTTTTTAATCTCAGCTTGCATTTTTTTTATTTATTTTTATTTAAAAATCAATGTATTATCTCTTTTGATCCTTAGATGCTATACAGTGCATGCCGTGAGTTGGGTATATTTTGTAAAATGATTTAGTAAACCTTCTTTAAGTAAATGAACCAGTATGGGATTTGACAACATACTTGTGTGTTGTGGGCTCTCGGATTTGCAAGTTCATAAGTTTTATGCTAGCTACTTTTTCATTAATGGGGTTCACATGCCTTATGACGGCCACTGTATTAAGTGTATCTCATAGCTATCTGTTTTTATATTTTGCTTTGTTTGGGAGGGGAAGCGAGAATTTTGTAATTCCTTTGCTTGATTGGGCTTAGACTGATGATGATGGTGGCAAGGAGAGCATTGTTACTAGGTCAAATCCATGAAAATATAAAATGTATTATAAATGGCTTTAATGAATCTGTATTATTGTATTATGCTCTTTAAAATATTGAATGTTCAATTTTTACCTGAATGATTAATGCTCTATGGGAAATGTCTCAACCTTTATTTCCTTTTTCTCTTGACTTTTCGTGCTATCATTGTAGATAATGCAGTCAATTTTTTTTTTCCTTAGAAAAATACATAGGAGGTTCTAAAGGTCTTGAATTTTATTTTAATTATTTTAAAAAATTTTATTTTAAATAAATATAAAGTTTAATAAAAGATAAAATTACTAAAATACATATATTTATTTATATAATAATATATATATATATATCAATTATGAATGATATTTTAATAATTTAATAAAGACAGAAATCTCGTCTAGTCTCCGTTCACGTTTCCAAATATGTCACAGGAAAACTTTAGTCCCTATCTTCATTCTTGTGAAGAAAAAAATTCAGTATTTAGAGTCTCATTCGAGACATTTTTAAAGAGTGTGTTTGGAATATAATAAAATAGGAAATGATTTGATTTGTAAATCAAATTTAATTAAATTTTGTGTTTGGAATGTTAAAAAATAAGAAATGATTTGATTTCTAAAATCACATGGATTTCATTCCTTTTGTTTTAGAAATTCCATCAATTTTGATAGAATTTGTTAAGATTTGATTTGATTTGAAATGAATAGACTATTTTATCCTAATAATAAAATCAAATCAAATCAATTCTTATTTTAATGAATTCTAAACACAAAATTTGATTTATAAATTAATTTAAATCTTTTTTTTTTAAGTTTCAAACACAAAATTTGATTTCTAAATCAAATCAAATCAATTCAAATCAAATCAAATCATTTCTTATTTTTATTCATTTCAAACACAACCAAAGGGATCTCTAACTCCAAAGATTTTTGTGATCCCCTGGATTTGCTGTGTGCAATTGTGTACCTACGATGACAGGATATTTTTTTCTATATTTTAGACTTCTGTTTATATGTAGGTTATATTTTGTTATTTCTGTGTGAATGTGAAATGTTGTACCCAAGTTCAAGTTGTTAATTATAAGTGGGTGTTCAATGTTAGCTCCTGTTTTTTTTAATGAGATGCTTCGTAAGTGTGCTTCGCGTAGTCAACGCACAGTTAACCAGTGATTGAATGATAGGTTATTGGTTAATTGAATTCAGCTTTTCTAAAACTTATACGGGTTCAATTAAAATGCCTTGATTGTTGGTATATTCATTTTCCGTTAAAATGCCTTGATTGTTGGTATATTCATTTTCGTTTACTTCATCATGTAATTGATTGATCTTTTACAAACAATTGGATTTGTTACGTTTTCTTATCTTACCAATCTGCTTTTTATCATCCAATGATATTGATGAAACTAACTAAACGAGAATAAGTTATCCGTGCGAAGCACTGGTGAATGCACTAGTATACGTTAAATAGGCCATTAAAATCCTAATGTGAGTGATCACCAAATAAAAATGAAAAGAATGTAAAGAAGATTGATGCTATTTGCGTAGCATTTTTTTTATACTATTCCTTATTACTTTCTCTTTTTAAACAATAAAATAAAATAAATATACTTCTTAAAACATATTATTTCTCCTTCTTTTTTCTAATAAAATAGATATAACAAAAAAAGATATAAAAAAAATAATGTGGAAGAATCAGAGAACTACAATACACGACATTCGGCAATTAAAAATTTGTACTCGCACAATGTTTGTCCTAAAATAAAATAATATAATTGGATATATTACATAAAAAAATATAATTGGTTTGTTATTTTTATGAGCGTATTAAAAAAAGAGTGTTAGGAATATATTTTTTATTATATTTTTTAACATATTTTCTTTAATTAAATTACGTTATATATTAAAATATATATTCAAATTTAATTATATATTAATTAAAATTAAATATAAAATTTATTATGTGATATGACATAATAAAAAATATATAAAAAAATTGTGATAAAAAATATTTTATCAACATTATTGTTTACGTAACATTATACTAAAAATTTTTTTTTACATAAATTTAAAGTATTTAATTAAATATATCAAATTAATTAATATTTAATATTTTTATAAATTTTTATATTATAATAATTTCGAAAATAGTAACTATTAAGTAACTTGTTTCTAAGTTTTAGAAAGCAGAAAAAGTTTCAACTCTATAAATACCTGAATTTGGACTTGTAAGGCTCGTCTCGCACGGTCACTTTGAACATCCATTGTGTCCGCCACCGCAAATGGGCGCTCTTAATATTGAAGAACAGCCACTGAAACTTCACTTTATTCCTTACCCAGCACCTGGCCATATGATCCCTCTCTGTGACATAGCCACACTCTTCGCCTCAAGCGGCCACCACCACGTCAGTGTCACCATCATCACCACTCCCTCCAACGCCCAAGCCCTCATCCTTCACAAATCCAACAGCCTCAATGTTCACACCGTCCAGTTCCCCTCCCAAGAAGTGGGCCTCCCCGACGGCATCGAAAACCTATCCGCCGTCACTGATCTCACCAACTCCGCCAGGGTCCACGAAGCCACCATGCTTCTCCGAGGACCCATCCAACATTTCGTGGAGCAGCACCCACCTGACTGCATCGTGGCAGACTTCTTGTTCCCATGGGCGGAAGACTTGGCAAACATGCTTCGTATCCCAAGACTGGCCTTCAACGGATTCTCCCTCTTTGCCGTCTGCGCCATGGACTCCATCAAGGCACACCCCATTGTTGATTCCTTAGTCATTTCGGGTCTTCCTCACCATATCACCATGAACGCAACTCCACCGAAGGTATTGACCCGATTGATGGAACCACTGCTGGAGATAGAGCTCAAAAGCTATGGCCTCATTGTCAATAACTTCGCGGAGCTTGACGGACAAGAGTACATCGATCACTACGAGAAAATCACGGGACACAAGGCTTGGCATCTTGGGCCTGCCTCTCTTATTCACACAACATCTCAAGAGAAAGCAGAGAGAGGCCAAAAGAGCGTGGTGAGCATGCATGAGTGCCTGAGCTGGCTCAACTCAAAGCCACCCAACTCGGTGCTCTATATATGCTTTGGGAGCCTTTGCCATTTCTCTGATAAACAGCTGTACGAGATGGCATGCGGGATAGAAGCATCAGGTCACCAATTCATATGGGTTGTTCCTGAGAAGAAGGGAAAGGAGGATGAGAGCGAAGAAGAGAAGGACAAGTGGCTGCCAAAGGGGTTTGAGGATAGGAATATTTCTAAGATGAAAGGGATGATCATAAGGGGGTGGGCCCCTCAGGTGCTGATCCTGGGCCACCCTGCCGTCGGTTCGTTCCTCACTCACTGCGGGTGGAACTCCACGGTGGAGGCCATCAGCGCCGGTGTTCCGTTGATAACGTGGCCGGTGCACGATGAACAGTTCTACAACGAGAAGCTCATAACTCAAGTGCGGGGGATTGGTGTCGAGGTGGGCGCTGAAGAGTGGAGCCTGATTGGTTTTGTGGAGAGAAAAAAGTTGGTGGGGAGAGATCGCATAGAGAAGGCTGTGAGGAGGCTGATGGACGGTGGTGATGAAGCTACGGAAATCAGAACGCGTGCCAAAGAGTTTGGGAAAAAGGCTAGACAAGCTGTTCAAGAAGGAGGCTCATCCCACAGGAATTTGACGGCCCTCATTGATGATCTTAAACGGTTGAGAGAATGTAAGCCACTTGATTAATAGGAATTTCAAGGTCATGTTGTTTTCAGGACTGCTATTTACCACGAAATAAAAACCTGCCTGAGCCATGGGATTTAGCTGCTGTTGGAATGGGAGACTGCTCCCACCATGGAACTCACGTTTGTTCATGCTGATGTTGTAGGGTTTTTCACATGTGTAATATCGAGAAATTCTTACATAAATTTAGAGTATTTAAATTGATTATATTAAGTTAATTATTAATTAATATTTTTATAAATTTTTATACTTATAAAAGAGATTCTTGCATGAATCTAAAATATTTAATTAAGTATATTAGATTAATCAACACTTAATATTTTTATAAAATTTTATACCACATAATTAAAAATATAAAATTTTATAAAAATATTAAATATTGATTAACATAATGCACCTAACTTAATTATTTTAAATTTAAGTAAGAATTTCTTATATTTTTAATTGTGTAATATAAAAATTTATAAAAATATTAAGTATTAATTAATCTCATCTAACTGAGTACTTTAGATTTAGAAAAAAATCTTTATACCATATGGAAAATGGATTTTTACGTCACTTGCTCCCACAAAATAAAATACATTTTTACATCACTTTTTTTTAATAATAAAAAAAATGATAGCGTTAAATGACACGAATCCTCAACCACAATATTGTATGGTGTTTTTTTTTTAAAAAAAAAAGGTAAAATAGAATAGCAATTGTGCGACGTCATTACTCATATCAGTAAATGAATCATGTTTTTTAAAAGAAAAATATCAAACAATCAGAATTTTTTTTTAGTTAAAATTATTGTTAGAATAGATCTCCATTGTTAAATTTTGCATAAATGAGTGACTGTGATCATGTTAACTTATTCAAGTTCAGAATAATATACTTCCGTAAAAATTCAATATATGTACGTCCTATTGTATAATTGTATTGTTCAATTATTTAGTATGACTAATGTTAATGAGAATTAGTTCAATTTGTGGGTTACATAAAGGTATTAGGTTCAATTTTATTTGCAAAAAATATATATAATGGCCAATAATGTTGGTATTCTAATTATTTTTAAAGAATAATGTATCCTTAATAAGTTATCAAATAATGTTTAAAACCTATTAAATATAATTAACAACTAAGTGTAAAGGATTATAGTGATAGTTGATAACAGTTAAGTTAGTTACATTTGTTATGTTGAGTTGACAGTTAGATATCATTGATTAGTTAGACTTAGACTTACATTACTGTTGTATATATATCAGAACACTATAATCATGATTGGTTAACAAGATCACATTCTATCATTCATAATTTTCTCTCATCTCTCTTCCTCACAATCCCTCTTAGTCTTCATCTTCTAGATTGAGCATGATACCTTTCATGGTATCAGAGCTCAGCCGATCCATGGAGGCTCAAGGGAATCTACCACCACCATCAGCTTCATCACTGTTCATTCAGCACACATTCTCTAATCCAGTCTCACTTAAGCTTGACAAGACCAATTTCTTACCATGGCGATAACAAGCATTAGCTATGATCAAGGGTTTCAGGTTGCAGAATTTCTTGGAGAAAGGTCAGATGCCAAAGAAGTTTGATTCAACAGCAGATCAAGTAATTAGAAATGTAAGTGTAGCCTATGGAAATTGGGAACAACAAGATCAGATGATTGTTTCTTAGTTGCTTGCTTCAATGTTTGAATCGTTTACCACACAAATGGTTGGATGTGACTTCTCCTTTCAGATCTGAAAAAAGATAGAAGCTTTCTTTGTTTCTCAAACGAGAACAAAGGTTATGCAGTTGAAAACATAACTATGAAGCATCAAGAAAACTTCAGAGATCAATTCTTATCTTCTGCAGATCAAGAAGATTATAGATTGCTTAGCAACAATTGGTTCTCCAGTGAGTACAGCTGATCACATTAAAGCTGTGTTAGATGGCTTGCTAGAGGAATATGATCCTTTCATCATTGCAATCACTTCAAGAACAAATCCTTATTCAGTTGAAGAGATTGAAGTTTTGCTTATGGCTCAAGAAGAGCGATTGGAAAAACACAAGAAAGTTGAATCAGGAGGATTGTTACAAGCAAATGTTGCACAAGCTAATATGGTTCAACAACAAGGTCAATGGCCAAGAAAGTTCAGTGGTGATACAGGGAGTAGCTCTGGAGGATTCAGAGGTAGAGGTTTTTCTAATTTTAGGGGCAGAGGTAGGTTCCATCGAGGAGGAAGGTTCAACTCAAGTTTCAATTCTGAAAATAAGCCACATTGCCAACTTTGTGGCAAGTATGGTCATTTGGCATAAGATTGTCGTCAAAGGTTCAATCAAAACCTCCCTAATCCCTTTACATCTTAAGCATCTTCATCATCTCATCCTTCAAGCCTTCTTTGCTTCTCACAATCTTTTGATCAGAATTATCCCACCTACTACCAAAACCTACAGTCTCAACCCTTTTCTCATCAGTCACCTCAAGCCTTTTTAGCCACACCTTCGACCCTATATGATCCATTGTGGTATCCACATTCGAGTGCCTCCAATCACATCACCTTAAATCCCACCAATCTTATGACTAGTTCGTCATATGAGGGTCTAGATATAGAGTTCAAATTGGCAATGGTTCAGGTATGTGTATTCAACACATTGGGCATTCCTTATTACACTCAAATTCTTCTCAATCTTCCTTTATTCTTAACAATCTTCTTCATGTTGCCTCAATTACCAAAAACTTGTAAGTGTGTCATAATTTTGCAAAGAAAAATCATGTTTTCTTTGAATTTCATTATGATGTTTGCTTTGTTAAACCTCATGTTACCAAGGAGATACTTCTCCAAGGAACACTTAGAGATGGTCTCTATGCATTTGACAATCTCACTGTTGGACAATTTTCACCAACATCTGTGAAGTCTGTGAACTCTACTGTATTTTCTGCTTTTAATTCTCAAAAATATGTTGCTCTTGTTTCTAATTTTTTGTTCTGGCATATTAGATTAGGGCATCCATCAAGTAAAACTATTCATAGAGTACTTAAAACTTGTGATATACCCATTCATGTGAATAAAATGCCTAGTATTTATAAGTCTTATTGTTTAGGTAAAGCTCATCAGTTACCATTTTCTTTGTCTGATACTGTCTATGAGCATCCACTTGATTTAGTCTATTCTGATATTTAGGATCCAGCTCCTATGGCTGCCTCTAATGGTGTAAAGTATTATATCATTTTCATTTATGCATACTCCAGGCATAGTTGGTTATATTTACTGAGCCATAAGTCTCAGGCATTTACTATTTTTCTGTAATTTAAGGCCTTAGTTAAGCTACAATTAGGAAGAAAACTCAAAGCCATACAAACCGATAATGCCAAAGAGTATCTTACCTTTACCAAGTACCTAAATGCTCATGATATAGTTCATAGGTTGTCATGCCCCTATATTCATGAGCAAAATGGTTGTTCAAAAAGAAAACATAGACATGTGACTGAAATTGGTTTAGCCTTTTTAGCCAATGCCTCTCTTCCACTCAAGTATTAGGGTGCATGAGGCATTTACCACATCTATACACTTAATTAATCTCCTCCCAACTTCAGTTCTATATAACTTTTCACTATTTGAGACCTTATTTCATAAAAAACCTTATTATAGTTTTTTAAGAACTTTTGGGTGTGCCAGTTATCCACTACTTAGACTTTATCTTCATAATAAGCTCAACTATAGGTCCAAACAATGCATCTTTTCTTGGATACTGTTCTAATCACAGAAGGTATAAGTTCCTAAATCCTAATGGTAAAGTTTATATCTCCAGGCATGAGATGTTTGATGAATTTCTATTTCTATATAAAAAATGTGTACCATCTTCACAATCCTCAGTTTCTAGCTTTGTTACTACTAATGTTCCTTCTATTCTGTTTATTTTTGTTCTATATCCTCAAAATGCCCATATTGTTAATGCACCTACTTTTTCCAATAATGATTTGAATTCTGTTCAAACACATTCTAATCATATCAGTACACTATCTCCTTTAGCCTAATCAATTTCAAGGTCATCCACTAAAACATCTGCTAACATAATACTAGTTTCAGCTACTGAGTTTACTACCCTTACTCAGCAATCACAAGCAGTACTTAATATATATCCCATGACTATTAGGGTTAAGTATATATGGTATATTCAAGCCAAAAGCTTATTCTACTGTACTGGAACCTACCTCAATCAAGCAAGCTCTAGCAATGCCTGAATGGCACCAAGCAATGCAGGATTAATATTTTTCCTTGATGAAGAACAACACCTGGTCACTTGTTTTGTTACCCTCAAACAGATCTGTCATTGGTTGCAAGTGGATTTTCAAGGTCAAATACAACCCTGATGGCTCTATCCTAAAGTACAAAGCAAGGTTGGTGGCCAAGGGCTTCCACCAAGAGGAGGGGTTGGATTTTTAGGAGACTTTTAGTCCTGTAGTGAAGCCTAGCACAATACGACTAATTCTCACAGTTGCACTATTTAGACATTGGCCAATACATCAGTTGAATTTCAACAATGCTTTTCTCAATAGGGATATTCAATAACAAGTTTTCATGACACAACCTGAAGGATTTTCTATTGGAGGTTCTGATTTGGTATGTAAACTGAACAAGGCATTATATGGTCTTAAACAGGCCCCAAGGGCATGGTTTGACAAGCTTAGTATCACCCTTCATCACTTGGGATGTTCTAATGTTAAATGTGATTCTTCATTGTTCATTAGAGTTACTACTACTTGTACTCTTTATATTTTGGTCTATGTAGATGATATACTGATTACAAGCAGTTAAAATGATGTCATTTCTTAGTTAATGTCAAAACTCAATGTTGCTTTTCCACTAAAGGATCTTGGACAGTTACATTATTTTCTTGGTGTTGAGGTAAAGAAGACAACAACTGGGGGTCTGCATCTCTCACAGTCCAAATACATCTCTGATATTTTGCAAAAAACTAATATGCACAAATGCATGCCTCTTCCAACTCCTATGATTGCTAGGTTAAAATTGTCTAGTTAAGGCAGTACTGATTCATTTGATGATCCTGTACTCGATAGGTCTGTTGTTGGAGCCTTGCAATATGCAACCATCACCAAACCTAAGATTGTATGCTCAATCAATAAAGTGTTTCAGTTCATGCATAGGCTACTTCTCAGCTATTGGAAGGTAGTAAAACACATTTTAAGGTATCTACAGGGTACTTTATCTCATGGTCTTCATTTTAGGAGTTCTCAATAGCTCAAGTTAATAGCTTTTTGTGATTCTGATTGGGGGTCAGATCCAGATGATAGAAGATCTACATTTGGTTATTCTGTTTTTCTTGAATCTAACATTGTATATTGGCTCTCTAAGAAGTCAATTGTGGTTTCTAGGTCGAGTACAGAGGTAGAATATCGTAGCCTTGCAACTGTTACAGCAGAATTAACTTGGTTATAGACATTACTCACTGAACTTCACATGCCACTTTCCTCTACCCCTACTATATATTGTGACAACTTCAGTGCAATCATGTTAGCTGCAAATCCTATTCTTCACAATAGGACAAAACACTTTGAGTTTGATCTTCACTTTGTGAGGGGAAAAGTTGTAGCTAAGCAAGTTGAAGTAGGCACATTCCATCAGCAGAGCAAACAACTGATATTTTGACTAAGCCTATTTCTAACTTGCAGTTTAATCATCTAAACAGTAAACTCATAGTTGAATTTCTTTCACCCTCTAAGTTTCAGGGTGGATGTAAGGAATTATAGTGATAGTTGATAACAGTTAAGTTAATTATATTTATTATGCTAAGTTGGCAGTCAATTATCATTGATTAATTAGTCTTAGACTTACATTACTGTTGTATATATATCAGAACACTGTAATCATGATTGGTTAATAAGATCACATTCTATCATTCATAATTTTCTCTCATCTCTCTTCCTCGCAATCCCTCTTAGTCTTCATCTTTTGGATTGAGCTTGATAGCTTTCACTAAGAAATGAATTTTTATGTGTTAATATATTTGTCCCTCCAAACTTTTTACCCAAGTTCCACCATTGAGGTCAACTTTAAGAAAATAAAATAATTAATACATGTAAAGTCTTTAGAAAATTTGGGAAAAGGGGGTGGCCAAAGTGTCTCTACCCTTACGTGACCCGTTCCCGTTTGTGTTAAATCTATATCTCTAACATAAATCAGCCAACTCATTCGTGATGCTTTCGTTTCATGATGATTAGCATTTGTGTTCACGAATTGACCCCGTTGTTTATCATCACATCAAATCTTGCTACGATAGCTGCACAAACACCAATCTATTGAATCTAATCCAATAAACAATATGTGACTCACTTAAATCCAATTCAAATGGACCAAACACACTGGTTATTTTGCATGAAACCAACTTTACCGACTCAATCATAGATAAACGCCAAATTTGTAAATATTTTAATTAAACATTTTTAATTCAAATGCTGATACGGATTGCAGAACATTAAATAACTAGTACTCGTATGCCGCATGGAAAAATCAGATAGATCAATACACGCCACTCACTTAGTAGAAAAGCACAAAGAGAAAAGAGAAAACATGCACACATCATTCCCCGAGAAATGTCACGCCTTACATTTATCAATCAGAGAAAAGAAAGACAAAAGAGTAACACACAAGAATCATATCAGGAATCCCAGCATAGTGCATACAATATCAAGGTGGTACAGGTGTGACGATCTATGTACCATATAACATTAAATTTAAAGATAACTCAACAAAGAAGATCAAGCAACCAGAAAAAAATGAAAGAACAATTCGCATAAGAGACATATCACACTTATATCCAATAGTAAACATACAATTATCCTTGTCACCAGTTTGTAATGGAATAGAGTATCTTTAGAATGCTTCCGACTGTATTATAGAGAAGAGAAGCAACAAGGGAGTTAGTTCCAATGATTTTAGTCAAACCCAATTTACACGGGATGACTAATTTAATTATTTCCGTCTCCGCACCTTCTAAGGAAAGGAACAGGTTCAGCATGTCAAGATAAAGATTGACAGAGGCTCCAATGTACTCATCATAGGTAAACCCTTTTGATCAGGTTGTCAGTGTCGTGTCGTAGACAATATAACCAGAAAAAATCATAGCACTGATTCCACCATAGATAGCATTGGGTGCTGGCCCAAGAGGGAAGAACATCTAAACGAGAGAAAATTTGCAAAGATCCATCGATAAACGCATGCCATAGCCAACAATTATACCATGACATATTCCCCAAACACGATAAAATTATACTTGTGATGCTTTATTGAGTGACCATTTTGATAGAGACAAATGCCTTAATATGATCTTAGGGAAACTATCCACCTGAATAAATTATTTGGCATCCGCTAATTTTAATTTATTGGCTCCAACCTTGTTGGTAGAGTTTGATGCATACACAGCTTCCAGTCAATGCATCCACAACATTTTTCACACATAATTTAACTCGTACAAAAACATACGGGCAAGATTTCCCAATGGATTCTAGCCCTATAGTTCCAATATCGTCACATCCATTGACTTCAAGTGCGCAAGTCCCTTGCAACTAGTAGCAATTGCTTCCAATTCCAAACCCTTGTCGCTTAGGAAACAGCTATCAGTCTATCACTTAAAGTCAAATTCTTTAACTTCTTACATCCATTCCCAGCAGCACGCAAATCCCTCAACGTAAGACATTGTTAACGAATACCGTAACGTACGGTTAAAGGAGTACCATTTATTAAAAGGTTTTAATTACTTTTAAAAAAAAGTAATAAATACTTTTTAAGTTTTCATCATAATAAGTGTTTTACTTTTCTATGTAATACTTTTTTTATTTTTGATTTTTTAATTGGGGCACGTTCTAAAACCATACTACTAAATAAATCACAAAATTTATTGAATTAAAGAATTATTAGCAGAATGTGTAATAAATGATAGACACATGGGAAAAAATATTATGCTCACGTATACAAAAAGTTTTAAGAGAACTAATTAATTGAATTTAATGTCATTACATATATTATATGAATTAACATAATTATTTATTTTATTTTTAATATATTTTTTATCATTTAAACAATTTATTAGATTTTTATTGCATTAGACCGTTAAATGATTGATAAGTTTTTTATCTCTATTTTCTTAGTTGTTCACATTGTGATTATATGACTAAAATATATATGCCTAAATTTAACTGCCATTAGAAAAATCAGATAAAGTAACTTGAAATGCTACAATGACTAAACGATTTTTTTTTATAAAAAAAAATGATTACTTGAGTGGTTTGACACTTTTCAAACACATTATTTGACCCGTACATAATGGGTTGAAGTATTTTTTAACATAACCCAACTTACAGACCCAACCTAACTTGCATCTTGTAAGTTATATTGGGTCAAAACTATAGATTCGTGAGTTGACCAAATTTGTTGGACACCCTTATTAACGGATCATATGAGGACCGAGGCAATTCAATGCTGCATGAAGAAAATAGAAAGGAATGAAGTGGTGGATGAGAAAATTGATGAAATGGGGAATATTGAATATTAAAAATAAAGTATAATATTTAAATATCTTTAAGAAAAGAGTTTCTCAAGCTCCCAAAACCTTGTCAATAACATAGACCATTAAAGTACAATCTATGTTAAGCTCAAGGTATTTAAAATTAACATAAAACTGATTCAATATAGCATACATGAATATTTTAAATCAGCAAGTTTGGTTACCAAGTATGTATATTAGCTAGTTTAGTTTTAAATCAGAAATGGTTGCACACTTGCACATGGAAAGGAAATAACATAGAAAAATATTATAATCAGATAGAAATTTAAAATATCAACTAGAAAAGAAAAACAAAGATTAGAAAAAAGGCTAATAAAAAACTTGAAATCCAAAAAATAAAAAGACAGAGCATAAACTAAAATGCTTAGAAATCATGACATTAAGGCTGCATTTTGTGCACCTGATAGTATAAGACATGATAATATAAGATAATAAGATAAAATCTAATAGTATAAATAAGCTGATAAGATCTTATACTATTAAACATGTGGTTCACATAGTATAAACAATTTGATAATATATATAATTATCTATTCTGACTATTCTACCCTTCACCTTCCTCACCACGGTAGAACCCAATGATCTTCATAGTTTTCACTAGGGCTGCACAACCCGAACCGACGACCTGCGAACCCGAAGACTCGACCCGACCCGATGATAAAATATTCGGATTGGGTTGGGCAGACGGGTCAGTTCGGGTCAGACCCAATAAACCTGTCTAACCATTAGTTCGGATGAGACCCGATGACCCAAGAAACGACGTTGTTTTGAGTAATTCCTATTAGAAAATGTTCATGGGTCGGTCCAACCCGACCAACCAGACAACCCGACCTAACCAACCCGACCAACCCAACCCGAACCAACCTGATTACTATCGGGTTGGTTCGGGTTGGGTTACACAAAAAAAATTAGCACTACCCGACCCGACCCGACTTTAATTAATTAGTTTGGACTTTTTTTTCCCCTAAACCCGATCCAACCCGAGCCGTGTGCACCCCTATTTTTCACTTTTCCATGAGTTGATGCATTTATGTATTCATCATATCAGGACACAATTAGAAATCTTGAGCACCTTCATAGAACTTTCCAAATTGAACTCTCCAAAGTCAAAATATACAGAAACAAATATTCGCACCAAATAAATTGAAATATCAAACATTTGAACACGCAATTATTTCACCTAAACTACTCTTGAAAGATAAAATAAAATTTTCCTCAAAGAAACAAGAAGATTAAGACGGATCTACTCAATATATAATAAATTATACTGGTAGAAAATTCCTATACAGTAAACACATTCAACAAGATCTTCAAAAATACGAAGTGATTCGTAGAATAATACCATTCAGAGAGAAAAGAGGAGGCGATTAGAACTCACTGACATCGAAAAATGCTTTCTGGTAGAGATCTCCGTTGATCGGAAATCGCTACAAAATTGAGCGTGTGTTGTGGGCAAGTGTTAAGATCGCAAGGACTTCAAGACGGACCTCCAGTTCCAGAGCTCCACTATGGCCACACTCCAAGAAGTCGCGAACACTTACCTCGTGGGGCTTTTTGAGGACACTGACCTTTACGCCATTCACGGTGGTGGAGCAGAGGAGCTACGGGGGCGGGGGGATAATAGAGGGGTGAGGGGAGTTTAGAGGGATGACCATGGTTTCTGAATGAGAGATGAAAGGTTTGGAAGAGAGATGAAATGTTGAGGATGAATTTGGAAAATAATTTTTATCAGGTCTAATCAGGGGGTGAGAGGAGGATAAAGTAATTAGGTTAGAATAAGATAAAAATGTTTGACCTGATTTAACTATACTATTAAGTTCAAGCACCAAACACATGATAAAGTCTAATAATATTAACTAATACTATCAGGTCCTCCTTATCTTATCCACTAAACGCAGCCTAACACTAATCAGAATAGGAAATCATGACACAAATGCTTAGAAATCAAAGGGAAGATATATATTTGGATTAGAATATTCTTTTCTAAGACATTCATCAAGTCTTGTAATGTATAGACATATACGAATTTATTTTAATCAATGGGACTGTTACATCTCTCAAGTTACAATACATTAATGTGGAGAAACAAAACACTAAGTAAAGGGTTTTAGTTGCAGCAAAAGATGAAACCGTGCTTGTCCTTTTAAAATGTTCATCGAAAACGTTGGCACTGTGGTGCACTTATTAGAGAAGATTTCATCTAAGTAGATTATAAAAACTTATGATTCCTTCATAAATGGTCAAATATTGGTTAACTGTATGTACCATGAAATTGAAAAGGATGTCATGTCTAGAAGAAACAAAAAGGAAAATGTGTGGTATAGAGTGTGCACAGCATATGTGTACAAGATGACAGTACATATTTAGGCTACTTCATGGTATGGTATGTGTATGAAATTTAAGGATGAAATTTAAGGGATCCTGTAATCATGTTTAATCAAAATTATGATAATCATTAGCATATAGTCAAATACTTCTGAAAATATATGGAACACATTGAATTGATGGATTCAGTCAATGGAATAATTCACATAATGAGAAATGTCACAAAATTGGAAATCATATCATAACTTTCCATATTTGAAATAGATGAAAAACAATTCAATTTTTTTTTAAAATCATTCCCGCAATAGTTTGTTTTGGATTGGAAGGATTTATATCACAAATCCTAAAATGTAGCAATTATTATAACCTTTCCATGTTTAAAATAGATAGAATTCAATTCATTTTTTTTAATCATACTTGCAAGCATAGGTTATGGTTGTGATGACTCAAAATGGAAACCCTAGAGTGAAGACCACTAATGGTGGTGCACTTTCCTGCCATTGACTACTTTCATGCCAAAAGGACGCCTCCCTGCCCTTTTTCATATTGGGGTCGCGACTTTGCAAATTGAGATTGAAGACCTAGGGATCTGCTACTGATAATTCTCTTAACAGAAACCCCCAAACTGAGTCTTCATTGGTTTTGTACAATAGAGGCAGAAGGACCAAGCAACGAGGGCTCTCCAGTCATGACCCACAACAAACACCTTGTCTTGGATGGCTGCTATGACGTCCAACAACCCAATGAGGTATCTTCAAACTTGGGTTGCTAAATGGGGGTTTCAATGGGTTGCGAGCGTTCATATAAGAGTAAATGAGTGTTTCCATGGATTGCGGCATAGGCATTCATATATGAGGGTATTTCTAAAATGTGAGAAGCATATGGAATTTCAACCAATAATAAAGAAGAGCAAACCATCAGGGACCTAGAAATGGCTACTATGGTGTCTAGTGACTTCACTTATCTCCTCCAAGGTAGGTTGCTGAATGGCGTTTCCATAGGTTACGTAATAGGCGTTCAGATTAGAGGGAATTTTTTAAATGTGAAGGTAATATGGAATTTCAACCTATCACAAAGCTTTTCCACCATATGATTAGATCTTGTCTTATTGTTTAATGATAAAGAAATAGATGAATGGAATGGAAGAAGTAGCAACAGAAGGTTGACCCAAATTGGGCACTTCATTTGTTTTCTTAACCACTCTTGCAACCTAGCGCAAATCATCGGAAACTCAGAAATAGATGAATGGAATGGAAGAAGTAATTTTTAATTGATTAAAACCATTTTGATTTATTTTTTTTAACTTATTTGAGTGTTTGGGTATTTCTTTTTTTTATTTTTGTTTTTTATTTAGTTATATGATGATTGATTTTTTTTAAAATATTATTATTATTTGTACATGACAACTGTCACATTAGATCACATATAGCATAAAAATAGTTATTATAGACGACATATATCAAAAAAATTAAATATTAGATTGATGACTGACAAGATATATGACATATTTTCATCTTCCTTTTTTATATTATATTGCTTGATTACTCTAGACAGTTTAACAACCTTTCATATATGATTTAATAATATTATATTTTTAATCCAACGACGTATATATTATTATGCAATGTTACATGCTATATTTTTAGTAAAATGGTGTAATACTCTCAAAATATATAAGAAGTTTTCCATGTGTACAGCAAAAAGATTGCACATTACACACCGTTAAAGGTTATATAAAAGGAATAGTAAAAAAATAAACAGGAAAAAAAGAATTGATAGATCAAAGCTCCCTTCAAGTCATCACCAAAAAAAAGAACTACCCAAGTCATCGCTCCTTGAGCCACAGCAACTAAGCACCCCTGGATTGTGGATGAACTAGACATGTAGTCCAATGAAATGACAAGGTCTCAAGGGATTTGTAGTGTGATCCTACAAACAACATCCACTGAGATGCCAGTTATTTTGGCACAAGCTGCCACACCAAGAGATTTTAATGATTCTCCCACACGTAAGGATAATTCAACCAAACCCATATCAGCCAAGCCTTCACATAAACGCAAATTCAAGTCTTCAAGTTGCTTGCAACACTAACAACCCTAAAGGAAAATCTCATTAATTATAACGACAACTCTAAAGGATAGAATTAACCAAAAAAACTAGTCCAAGGCTTTCAAAGAAGTGGATTTTCGAGCTAGGGATGCCAACCCTTCACTAGAGAGTAGAAGGACGTTAGAACACAAAATTAAGTCAAAAACTTCTAAACCTTCAGAAAGTGGGCAGTTAAAAGTGGGCTGTTCCGTCTCCTAATCTTACCTAACCAGAATTTGTAGGATCTGGATTGTCTCCAGCACTTCCCTCTCCAGCATTCTCCTCCAGCACTAATCTGGACCTCTCATTTCATCCAATGGCTACCATTAAAAGGCATCAATTTAACATTAAAAAATATTTTTAATGTTGAATTGTAAAAAGAAAATACTATACCCATACTATACCGGAATCTGAATCTCTACGGTATAGTCTGAATCTCTACCATATTCCCTTCACACCCTTCACCAGCCATCACTGTCCCTTGTCCACCGCTGGCCACCGAACGCCGCCGCGGCCTCCATCTTCCCTTGCACCGCCGTCACCCTCCTGCTGTCCATCTTCCCTCCCCGCGGCAACAAAGGCGGATCGGTCTCCTCTTCTTCCTTTCTGGGTCGTCACTGCTGCCCAGCCCCGATCGTCCTTCTTCTTCTTCTTCTTCTTCTTCTTCTTCTTCTTCTTCTTAAGAGTAATGACTCAACAGAGCTAGATTAATATGCTCTTGTTATGTATATAATCTGCTTTTAATTTTCTCTCTGCAAGATGAGCAAAGTTATGATAAGCAAATTTAATAATTCTATTCAACACGAAAACTAATTAATAATATCATTTCATCTGATTTCCTTACAGTTTTGTTTTACTCTTAATATACCAAAATAAGAGCAAATCAGACTAGGAAATGCTTTTTAGAATACAGATGGACAAAGATTAAAGAAGCTTTTCATTTTACTTTTATCTTATAAACTACAGATAATTTGTACTTTGACAGGGAACCAGCTTTCTTTTGTTTTAATTGTTATTATTATATTGCAATTCGTTAGTCTTAGTACACATAAGTTATTCTTGTTTTCACTTTACTCTCCTTTGGCAGGAACTATGGCTCAATTGATCGGATCTGGTGAAAGTGAATGCTCTGTTATCATGCTATGGACATATGCTTTGGCGTCAATTGCAGTTACCCTTTGGTCAACCTACTTCATGTGGCTAGTGTCCTGATTTTGTGTTCATTGATATGGTTTTTATTTAATTTTTAATCTTAAGTTTCATCATCTCTACTTTAAGAAAATTAGTTCTAGTCTATGCCTTCAGCCTCTTGACAACATTGGCCAAAATGTTACAGGAAAAGTCAATTGTTAACCCAGATTTTTTCCCCCATCCTTTGAGGCCGAAACAAGCAACATGGCTTCACTTTGTTAGTTGTGCCAACTGCACCTGATGTTTTTAATGTTTCTACGGTTTTACCTTGTATTCTAATTGAATATATCTTTATTTCCAGGTGGCAGCAACTATTAATAAACAGATTTGTTGGATATGACACTATTTTAATTAATAGTTTGTTAAGTTCTGCAGGTCAAGGTAATTGCTTGTTTGCTGGATAAACTAGTGTGTAAAATTGTCTACTAGAACTAGTTGCCACTTTAAATGTTTGTCATCTACATATTTTGAACATTGGGGATTTAATTATGGCTTAATCATTGCACCATGCCATTGACAGCTGATATGGATCTAGCACTAATTGATGAAAAGGTAAAATATGATTTATCATTGCTTCTTGACTACTTTAGTCCTTTCAAGTAACGTGAAGTATTCAACTCTAAAGTATTTTCAACAAAGGTGAACTCAAGAAAATATTTAAAAGGTCTGCACACTTTGTTATAATCATATTTCATAAATTTGAATGTGTTTATAGATTTTATTTTCTATTTTTTTTACTGACTAGATAACCTAAAACACCTTCCCTTGGTGGTTGGCATTTGCTACTTTATCAGGAATTTGATAAACAGCAGAATATTTAGCTTAGATAATTTTCATAGTATAAGATACTGAACAATCTAATCTTATTTCTTTCTAATTTTCATCGTATAACATGTTTGCAAGATTGTGTATGTCAATAGGTTGCAATGCCCAATCTTGAAAGCATGAAGTTGTCTACGATCAATATGCAGAAGTTATGGGATGACAAACTTTCAGCCCATTCTTGCATTCAGAACTTGACGAGTTTGATAATTGACAATTGTGGGAGCTTAAAATATGTATTCTCATCTTTGGTGGCTAGGGAACTTGTAAAAATGCACTATCTTGAGATTACTAATTGCCAAATGTTGGAAGAGATATTTGTCCTAGAAGGAAAATTGGATCCTTCTACTCAAAAACCTCTTTCTAGTGAAGAGGTAAGCATTGTCTTTAGCATTGTAACTATTGTTTGATTTCCCTTTTAGATTTATATCTTGTGTATTTAACTCAAAAATAACTAAATATGTTATTAACTGTAGGTCATATTCCCGAACTTGAAGACATTAGTAACCTCCCAAATGGATAACTTGAAGTCAGTATGGCACAATCAACTAGCTACAAATTCCTTCTGCAAACTGAAGAAGATGGAAACTTCATTCTGCAATAAATTGTAAATTGTATATCCGTCATATGTGCTAAATAAATTACACAATCTGGAGACAATGCTTATAACCAATTATCCTGCATTGGAAGTTATATTTGAAATACAGGATCTGAGCACAGAAGCTGGTAGCAAAGAGGGGTTGGGAATACAATTGAGAACTCTTACATTTATACATTTACTAATGCTGAAGCACATATGGAGTAGGAATACTTATGGATGGCTCAGGTTTCAGAAATTGTGCATATTGAAAGCTATTGAATTTGAAAGCCTAAACCATATTGGACTTATGGAATTGGGCTTATGATCTGCTGTCATGTGCTGCTGTCAAGTGTGAAGAACATTTTGTCAAGTGTGAAGAACTTATGTATCATACTTATGTATCTACTGTCATGTACCATTGAATTTCAATAGTTCTAAAATAATGTAACAAAAGTTTTGATTGCAATAAAATGATATTTGAATCCTGCCTTGTGAATATTTCTTGTATGTAATTTGAAGCAAAATCACATGTGTACCCCAATATATGTGCTAAACCTATACCAAAAAAACATATCCAATAGACTAGTCAAAATGCCAATCCACCACTTTACAACATATACCCCCAAAAAATTGAATGTACAGTTCCAAAAACCTATACCCAAAAAACATGTCCATTGCTACTAAAAGAAGTACTGCGGCTATTAACCCAAAAAAAGAAGTACTGCAGCCCTACAAAACATTTACTTCAAGACTTCATGGGTAATGTTGTCTTATCCTTGTCATGTTCCGCCTATAATTTTAAATACACAAATTAATATTTCAAATATAGATATGAAATGAATTAACATAATATGAAGCTTACCATCAATAAACTAGTAAAACTAGTGACACCAAATTGGCGTAAAGTGTCATTGGTCTCCTACACAAAAGGGAAAACCGTTTAATTACTAAACAAATTTAAATTCATTAACAAACTCAAGATGCTATTAGCTTACCATGGATGGTTGATTCAAAATATCATTGAGCCATGAAAGGTTTGGCTGAAGCACTTGAGCCACCATAGTAGGTTCTTGACTTTGTGAAGTACTTGAGCCATCATTTTTCTTTCTTTTGGTAAATTGGCGCTCTACCCAACCTTTGATACGTTTTGAACCCTTTTTGCCTTCTTTTTTCTTGAAACCCTTTACTTGTGTTGAATCATCATTGATGCTTGCAATCTCTTTAAGCAACTCATTCTCTTGAGCACTACTTACTTGTTTATTTTGAAACTCTAGTATTTGCCTATCTAATTCATCAGTGACTTTGCTAAGGAACGTGAATGTTTCTTGACTTCTACATGCTTCTGTGGCTATCCTTATAAGGCGAGGACAAATCTCCTTATAGCGCTGTGTTGGGGACAAATCAACATCTTCAACTCCATGACTAACACCAACATTAGGTAAAACACCACTTCTTGCTAACTTTGTCCACCTCTTCAAGATATATTGCTCAGGAATTGATTTAACATCTATATGAATAAAGACTCTTATACAATGACAACAAAGTATGCCATAACTCTCAAACTTAAGACAAGAGCAACAAATTGACCTCTTATCCAAATCAAAAGACACCTGCCACTCTCCCAAATCCTTTGCCATGGCAATAACAAAATCAAGTGTTGATGTTTAATTGTTCACGCTCTTCACAGAACATGCTTCAAATAAGTTGTACTCTTGTTGGAATAGATAAAAAATAGTGGGAGTATAAAGCTGTGACACTTGTTACAAGATATCAGAATATGGGTTCTTGAGTCTTGGAATTTTTTGGCGTGCTTCATATTCACACTTCAATTCATTATATCACTTTTCTTCTACCACATCTTCAAAACGCTTAAAAAACTTGACAATATCCAAGTCCACTTTCATAAAAATTTTAATATCTGCATTCACACTTTCACTAAGTTGGGTGCTTCGCATTCCTAATGTGAATGCCTTTTTCATGTAACAAGATGTCCATTTCTCCTTCAGAGTGTATACTCTTTGCAACCAAGTGTTTTCCTTAACATCATACTTTTCAAGGAGAGTTCTCCAACCTTCTTCAAATTGCTCTTCATCCTCATAGCCATACATACACTTCTTAAAGTCACTGAGAAAATGAGAGTCACCTTTCATTAAGTTGCCTAAGTGTTTGATGCCATTTTGCATCAAATGCCACGTACAAAGGCCATGGTAAGTTTCAGGCATAACTTCAACTAGTCCTCTTGCCATCGCCTGGTCTTGATCAGTAAAAACCGTAAGAGGCATTTTTTGCTTATATGCCTCTAGAAATGTTTCAAAAAGCCACTTGTATGACTCTATTGTTTTGTCATACAATAATGCAGCCCCAAAGACCACTGCTTTTCGATGATGGTTAAATCCTGAAAACACTGCTAGTGGCCTATACGAACTATTTGTGCAATATGTTGAATCAAGAGAAACCACATCACCAAAATACCCGTAATCAATGAGCATCCTAGCATCTGGCCAGAATACATTGGTGATTTGATCTTCTGCATCTATTTGATAGGCATGATAGAAAGTTAGATTTTCAACCAACTTTCTCTGAAAGTATTGCATTAGATAACCAGCTTCCCCATTTACCAAACTCTTTTGTCTTCTTTTGCAAAGATAATTCTTTTGATCTTCACGAGTATATCCCAAATTCATTCTACCTCCCACTTCTTTACTCATCAAATCAAATAACTTCGTTTGTTGTAGGCCAGCATCATCGGCTAGATCAATTTGATAACATTGAACTTCTGAAAGTTTTCTTTGAGATGACAATAAATGAGTTGTTTCTGGTAGTTGTAAAATATGGTTATGTTCCTCCACAAATTCATGCACTGTCAATTTTCTATCCTTATCCTTAAGTCCTAACCTTACTTGACAATCAGTTCTCGTCTCCGGTTTTGGATTGATTATTTTAAAATCCCGCTTGTCTGCTTTTCGCAAGCCTTCTTTACAGCAAACAAACCTGCAAGAAGAAGTTGAACCATCTTTTCTCCTGTGCCTATATTCTTTCCTCGCTCCAAACCCAACTCTTCCACTATAATCAAGCCAGAACCTCCAAGCATCATCATAACTATCAAAAGTCATGCCAACTTTTGGCTTCCAATCTTCCTGCATCTTCTTACTTCCAATCCTAATAAAGGCCAACAACAAGCAATTGCATACATACATATAAAAGGTGGATTTTATAAGTTTTATATATATATAAAAACACCTATTCTTATCTTGTCTACTCTACACTAGTCTCTAACTACTAGTTTAGTTTATTCAATGTGTGTTGAAATTAAAAGCACTTATTTATATATATATATATATATATATATATATATATATATATATATATATATATATATATATATATATATATAAGCAACAATTCTCAACTCTACATATATGTTGAGTGATATCTTTTCAGGTTACTATAGTTTATAGTCATTTACAAGCCATAATATGACAAATATATTGATGGTGCTAATGCTGCAGATTGCTTGAACCTATCATCAGATTACGTGAATGACACTAACCAACCACTTTCCCAAGACTTTGCTACTTATTCTAAAAAAAGTTAGCCCAAAGCTATTATTTTGCAAATAAGTAAGCATAGCCAGCAACGAAGTACAAGTTTTGCTATTATTTCGATTACATACAAGTTTACAAGAGGCGGAGTAGACGATGGCCGGAAAGTCAGCAGCGACGGCGGAGCAGGCGGTGGCTGGCTGGGCAGCAGTGACGACCCAGAAAGGAAGAAGAGGAGACCGATCCGCCTTTGCCGTCACGGGGAGGGAAGATGGACGACAGGAGGGTGACGGCGGCGCAAGGGAAGATGGAGGCCGCGGCGGTGTTCGGTGGCCGGCGGTGGACAAGGGGCAGTGATGGCTGGTGAAGGGTGTGAAGGGAATATGGTAGAGATTCAGACTATACCGTAGAAATTCAGATTCTGGTATAGTATGGGTATAGTATTTTCTTTTTACAATTCAACATTAAAAATATTTTTTAATGTTAGATTGATGCCTTTTAATGGTAGCCATTGGATGAAATGAGAGGTCCAGATTAGTGCTGGAGGAGAGTGCTGGAGAGGGAAGTGCTGGAGACAATCCGGATCCGAATTTGTATCATCTCATTTCATTTTTATCTCAAATAATCAAGTGAAAGAAAAAATATAAATACAAAAATATTTATTAGTAGAATTCAATTATAGTTTATGAAATTTTTTTTATAACATTTATATCTATCTATCTATTCTACTTGATTACTTGAAAGAAAAAATAACTTGAAAAGATCCAAATTCATCCTAACCCACATCAGTTGGTGAAATTCTTCTACATTCCTTGAGTATTGCATTGTTCCAATAAAATTATAATACTTATAATTATACAATCAGTTAAATTTAAATTTAAATATTTTAAAATCGAAACTAAACGATTATAAACTTACCAAAAGTATTACTCTAAGAATACTTTAGAATTTTCTCATCACTTTAGGCTTCATTTACACTATGGTCAAAAAGTATACATGTTAAATAGGCTATTTAAAATCCTTATGCAGCGACTTAGCCTGATAGGACTAATTCATAGGCTAGCTCAACAATTTTTTTTTTGAAAAAAGAATATAAAGAAAATTACTATAATCTCTTAATTTGAATATTATAATTATAAGTTCCTTAATTTTACATTTTCCTTCAAAGTGTCGTCAAATTATGAGATTTTTTCCATTATTTTTTATTTTAATTATACACATTATTTTAACTGAGATTAATTAAAAATTATTTTTTAAAAATTTTTATCTACATTTTAAATTTTTTAACATAAACAGTATAACACCTTAAGTTTTTAACTATAATTTGATAAAAAAAAATATTTAAGTGCAACAACTATACTTAAATATTAACAATAATACTTAAATATTAATAGAATTTATTTAAATCTATGACGTCTGATAGTATAAGAGAGTTCTATAATGTAATATTAAATGTGTAAGGATATCATTTGTAATATTCATTTTTTTTAATAATCAATAGACCATCTAAGAAATATCATTACCCGATTTTCAATTCTCATCTATGCATAGTTTTAAATGATTTTGGGTCTAAAAAATATGAACGCTCGAACTGTCACTTGCTATTTGAATTGATAGAATTGTCAATATATATTACTTTCGTTAACGCGTAGGGTTCGATTGGTTTATACTAAAAACATATTGATTTTTTACCTGTGAAATGCACAGGATAATTAGCAATTTTTAAAATATTACAATATAATAAAATGTATGATATATTTGTAATAAGAAATTTCATAAAAATTTTAAAAAAGAATATGAATGTAAAAATAAAAAAAATAAAAAAAGTTATACTTTCCTAAAAAAAATTGTAATAGAAGTATAATTAAATAATTTAGTTTCTTAGATAAATTATACTTACTTAATTTTTTATTATATTTACATGTGGATTTTTAATCCCGAGAAATGCAGATATTAAAATATCAAGATGTTCTAATTTATAATAATAAGAGTTTAACCAAAACTATATAACTAATTAATTAGTTATATAATAAATTATATATCAATTAATTTTGTTATATTTTTGTGTAAGACTTTATTCTCCTAGATATAGATATTAATATCTTTTCACATAAAAATTTTAGTTATATGAAATGTTAAAAAAATAATTTTAATATTGTAGAGCAACGTGTGTGTATAGTGAAAATATAAAAAAAAAATATTTATAATAAATTAGATCATATTTACCAACATGTGTTGGGTTTGAGTGGAAGATATTCAGGTCCCTTCAACATGTACTCTTAGATTTCGATCTCAAAATTATGTGTATAAAAATACTACTGTTGAGAAGGATTTCTGCTTTGGCGTCTGACCATACCTTGAGAGATAAGTCTCGAATATATCAGGTGGGGAGATATTTTGGAAAACAAAAAAAAATATAGATCAAGTAACTTTACTATTTTTTCATGTAAAATTCTATCATGAAATCAGGTGTAGATATTTAAATATTCAAATAATATAAACTACATATACATTCATGGATAAAATGCAAAATATAATTTTTAATTAATTAATTTTTTCCAATTGATTATATTTTCGGAGTAAAATGCTAATAGAATAATTGAGGATGAAGACTCGGTAAAAAAAAAAAAAAATTGACAATTGCTGAGAAGTATCTTGACTACTAAATAAATCACAACATAGGAATCACTTGTACTCACAGGAATGGAGAAGAACATACCAATGCTATAAACAGAGACAGGAAATGTGTTAGTGTTGCCTCAATGGTGGAAGAAAGGATTAACAGCCTACAAAGATCACAGTTACACCCACGCAACAGCAATAGGAGAGGTGGATATAGATGGTACGAACCAGGTTGATATAGGGACACCAAGTGATGAGCTTTCAGGAAGGAGAAAAAATTAAGGTTGCATTTGTCGCACATAATAATATAAAATTTGATAGTATAAAATAGTAAGATAAAAATTGATAATATAAAAAATTTGATAAACTTTTATACTATCAAATATTTGATCATTATTTGTCATGACCGAGATCGCGGCGGGAGCGGCGAAACAAAATAAATTAGAAGTCGCCATCAATTTTATTTAAATTAGAAAAAATTAGAAAACTCTTTTAGAAAATGGTCTTTAGAATCAGATTGGATTCGAGAATCGGTTATGCATAGGGAAGGGTGGAGACTTAACCCCACAACACCCCTAATACATTCGTCCTAAAACGGTTACCTTAAATTAATTATGCAAAATTTAATAATTTTAAAATATATTTGTTTTACCTCTTTTATAAAAACTAAAAAAATAAATAATTTGTGAAAATTTAAACTTTGGCCTGACAAAATAAAAATTCCGCTCCTACGTACCCTCAGGTGCAATGAAGAATTCAAAATCACGTAGTTTTTTATTAAATACTTGCGGGTTGGTTGATTTTATTTAAAGAAAAGATTTATATTTTTTTATTTTATAAAAAATTTGAATTAACAGGTCGTCGTGAATCTATTAATCAAATTAGAGTTTGAATAGGTGAAGCTCGCGTCACGCTAGAGATATCACCCACTGATTATTTATTTAAATGAGATTTTTTTTATAAAAAAAACGAATTTTGAGTATTTATTAAAAGGCGTTTTATTTTTAAAATAATTTGAATTATTAGGTTGTCACAACTCAGATGATCTAAATAGTTACAAGACTAACAAGCTGTCATAACTCGATTAATCTTGTTTATTTCTTAAGAAATAATTATTTTATATTAACCCTTTTTAATTTTTAATTTTTATATTAACCCCTTTTTAATTGTTACCATTATTTTTAGTCTTATTCTCGTTTTTTTTAATTCTTTTCTGGCCCAAGTTGGTTGTTTTAGGCCCATTACCATTTAATCAAAAAAAGAAAAAAAAAGACAGTAACTTACGAAAAACAGAAAAGAGGATGGGGTATTTGCTTTTTTTCTTCTTCGGTGGTGTTTCGTAGATACCAACCAAGGGAAGACAAATGAGGCAAACGACGGCGGACGGTGAGCAGGGATAGAGGCGCAGCGACGCCGATATGAGTTGGGGCGAGCACTGCCGATAAGGACGGGCACGGTTGACCGGTGAGATCCGACTAGGTGGCGAGTAGGCGGGTTGGTGGGGTTTTGTGTTGAGGGTCGTGCGGCGCGGTTGCGAGTCACCGGATCGGGACGAGAGCGGCTTGGTTTGCAGGGGTGGCGGTTTGCTGGATCGGGTCTGGTGGATTTTCGTCGTCGCTGGTGCGGTGGGTGCGAGTCGGCTCGGTCTGGACGGTGCAACTGGAACTGATCGACTCGGTTTGGACGACGATCTGGTGCTGCGGTGCTACCGGCGGCTCTGGTTTAGGCAGGGCAGAATGGGTTCCGGATCTGGGTCGCGTGGCTTGGGATCTGCTGCTTGTCGTGGGTGATTTCGGTTCAGAACAGTGGTGGTGCGGGGTCGTCGGACTGCTGGTGCAACTTCCGGCTGGGTGCGGCGGAACGATTCGGCGTGGGTCTACTTTGATAGCGGCGTGGAGCTCATACGGGATCTGGTTGTGCTTTTCTATTTGGTGTGGTTGGATAATGAAGAATGGAGATTAGTGTTGTGGGTTGGATAAGATGATGAATATTGGTGATATGATGAGGTGGTGAAGGTTGTGAGGAGATGTCGGGAGGCTTGAGGGTGGAAGATGGGTTGTAGAAGAAGATTATGGCAGAGGCTATTGGTTGAAGATGGTAATGGAGGGTGAAGGTTGCTGTCAGGGAGGCACGTGAGTGCAAAAGTATTAAGTTGAAAGTGAAGGTGTGTTTTGTTGAAAAGTGTTAAGCCAGAATCATGTAAATTACGGTCAAAGTATTGAGCTGCAGGTGCTTTTGTGTGTGGGGTTATGGGTTAATATAGGAATGGTTTAGGTTGAAGTATTTGAGTTGAAGTGTGATTAGGAGTTGTTAAGGATAAGTGATGGAGTTTGTTTTAGATGAGTGTTGGGGTTGGTATAGGATTAGTATTGAAATTTGTTTAGGATGAGTTTGACCGATGGGGTTTGTTTTGGATAAGTTATAGAGTTAGTATAAGATGGGTAAACGGGTCAAGTTATGAGTTGATGGGTCATGGGTGGTTAAATGGGTCATGAGTTTGATAATGGGTAATGATTTAATGGGTAGGAAAATGGGTCAAAGATGAGGTTTTTTTTTTAATTTTTTTATTTACAAAATGTCCTGGACAAAATTAGGTGTTCACACTATCGTATATAAAAACACTGATTGTATACAAAATTATTTATCAGACAATATTATCCTTTTATTTTTTTTTTAAAACTAGCCTTTAAAACAGAGGCTTTCTCGCAGGAAAGACCTTCACCTTCCTCTCTCTCTCACTGCACCTTGTCTGCAAGCAGCCATGGAAGATCAACAATGTTCATGTGACAAGGCTGAAACAACCTTCCTCTTTTTCGCGATTTGTTGCACACAGTGCACATCTAGCAGCGCTTATGTTCTTCCTCAAGAACGCAGCCATAGAAGACCCAAATGGGTCCCAACTAGAATGGCATGAAACAGCCACTTCATGCCAAGTTTCAACGCGAATCATGAGGGGAACCAAGTCCAGATCTAAGCTTCCATGGAGGTCTTTGTTGGAGAGAAAAAGATCAAGGAAAGAAAAATTTGGATTTAGAGTGGTAGTATGGCACGGACGGCGGAGACACGACGGTCGACGACAAGGTTTGGTGGTTTGGTGGTTCGAGTTCATGGATGGTGGGACGCGAGTTACGAGTGGTGGCTCTCACAGCAACGTGACGGCTCGTAGAGGTGGCGGAGGAAGGCGGTGGTGATGGGCTGTGATGGTACATCGCAGTGGTAATGGGCTGTGGTGGTGCGTCTTCAGTTTGTGGCAGAGAATGACAGTGAGGTTGGGTTCTATCTATGTTGTTGGAGAAAAAAAGTGGCTTAGAGTGAGAGGGATAAAGTTGAGGGGTAGGGTAGGAAAGAATATCCTATCAGGTCTTATCATGGGGTAGGAGAGAGGATATTGTTATCAGGTCAGAATAGGATAAAAACGATTGACTTGATTTCATTATACTATTAGGTAAGTATACCAAGCACTTAATAAAATATGATAGTATTAGCTTATATTATCTTATTCTTCTTATACGATGCACTAAACATAGCCTAAAAGGGGAGAAGAAACCTAAACTCAGAAGTCTTGACCTTTCAATGTAGAGAGAGACAATCTAAAAAAACAACTAAACATGATACATAGAAAATAGAATAAACTTAAAAGCTAACTAATGAAAAAATAAATGATCAGATTTTTTTTATTAAATGATAAAAAATAACAAAATTACATAAATAGCTCCAAAATGGGCAGAAAAAGTTGCCCCTAGGGCAACACCAAATAACTCCACTTTTATATATAAAAGATTAGGTGAGCGGAAATTAAATATTAAGTGAATGAAAATTATAATAAAAATATAATTATATAAAAAAATTGTATAAGAATTGTAAGGCTTAAAAAAAATCAAAAGTAATTAAGATAGTTGCTTAAAAATTTAAAATATTTAATATTATTGAAAGTTTTAAAGTAATTAATTAAAAGCACCTATATATAAAATAACTTACATACCTTCATTTTAGGAGGGAAAGTAAAATCCTAAGATAAAGATAGGGTAACACTAATATATTCTTCTTTTATATATAAAAGATATTGATGCTAAAAAGAATTAACTCTTAAGAATTAATTTTAGGATTTTGAAATTATTGCTGCAATGTTGGGATCTCACAACAAGCACTACTCACTCATTGCATGGGTTCGTGATTGCTAGGAATGTCAAAATGAGTTGACCTGACATTTTGAGTTAGGCTGGGTCATAAATGTTATGAGTTAGTAAATTATTGGTCCAACCCAGTCCTATGTGGGTTGTGAGTTGTGGGTTGTAAATTATTGGCTCAACTCAATCTTATATAAGCTGGTAAATTGCTAGCCCATTCAGGCCTGCCCACATCAGACTTTTTTTTTAGTTATCAATACTTAAAAAACAAATATTTTTATGTTTAATGCCTTTTTTCTTTTTCATATTTTAAATTTCATCAAACTTCAAATAAATTTTTTTTTATAAAAATATTAATTTACATTAAAAATTAAAAATAAAATTTTTATATATTATATAAATAACATAATAATACCCTAGTTAAAATTAAGCATCAGGCTCGTAAGTTGGCCTGTGTTGAACCAAGTTAAAATTGGGTTGATCTAGTTAGATCAAATTTTATTTTTGCATTTTTTTTTATCCATCTATCCATTTTAGCTATTTAGACACCACTAATGATGATTGGCCTGACTCCTTTTGCATTAAAAAAAGTAGCACCAAAAGGTATAATTACTTTTGAAGTAAGATCATAGGAGTACTTTGGAAAATATTGAATCTCACTTGTTAAAATTAATTTTATAATGTTACTTTGTAGGGGTGTTCACGGGTCGGGTTGGGTCGGGTTTAGGGAAAAAATGTCCGAACCAATTAATCAAGGTCGGGTCGGGTCGAGTTTAGGTGAAAAAATGTGAATGGAATGAGTGGTTCGGGTCGGGTCAGGTCGGGTGGTCGGGTTCACGGGTCGGGTCAGACCCGTGAACATTTCTAATAAGGAATACTCAAAACGACGTCGTTTTATTCGAGTATTCGGGTCATCAGGGCGAGTCATCGGGTCGAATTACTCAACCCGTCACCAGAACCAATTAAGTTTCTGATTAATCGGGTTGGGCCGACCCGACCGATTGGCCGATGACGAAACCAACCCGAGATATATTATATCGGGTCAGTTCGGATTGGTCGGGTTCACGGGTCGGGTCCAACCCATGAACACCCCTATTACTTTGTTGGTGTGTATTTTAAATTCACTTGGTTCCAACCTCAAACTTGATTTTGTTAACGGTAGAAGTTACCCCAAGTCGCTTTCGTTATGATTGATTATAACAGTAAGAATCAATTATAAATTCTAAATTAAATAACTATAATTATTGTTATAATTAATTTGGATTGATAGAATTGATTTAAAATTAGAGACTTCAAAATATAAACCAAAAAAGATGGAGATTAAGGATAACAAAATGACTCGCACTCGTAAGAATTTACGGGAATTACTTGCTATGAGATAGAAGATGGGTATCCGTTTAATAAATAGGAATAAGACGGAAATTATAGTATCCGTCTTACAACTACTCACAAATTAGTTAAGATATTTTTTTATTTAATATATATCATATATTATGATTCTTTTTCATATTTATTTTGATATGAGATGATAATATATATATTGTTATTATTTTAAAATGAATTTTTTATTGAATGAGTTTTAATGATAAAACTTATTAAAAAATATATTATTTATATAATAATTATTTATATAAATTAATTATTATAAAATATAATTAAATTTATTTTTTTATTTATAATATTTTTTTAATTTTATAAAAATCTTAAATTATTGAACAAAAATTTAATATGTGATATTAAAATTTATTTTATAATTTTTATAATTTTATTTTAAATTATTAATTATTCACAAATATTTGTAAATATTCTCACTTACCTATAAAAATCACAAATAAATACTTATGACGGAGGCGAGAGAAATACTAACCCGCCCCTGCACTACTGCCATCCCTAATGGAGATGCTTGGATACTTATACAGAGCTTTCATTCTCAATTTCATCCACGGGTAATGCTGCAGTATTCCAATTACTGGACTGGTAAACGGGTGTGATTCTTTCTTTGGAACAAAGAAGGGCGTGCTCCACTAGTTCCGGAGATTAGAAGGAAATGCTGCTGATTGTCTAGCAAAGCATGGTCATGGGTTGGAAGTTGGTTTCATATAGCTCTTCGTCTTCGGGCTGATCTGTCCGGAGTTTTCTTTGATAGGACGTATGTGGTTTAGTTTCCTTTGTAGTTGTTGCCTTGTTGGACGTTGGCCCCGTTTTAATATCCCAACAAATCCGAAGTCTTTAATTGCACATGTTTAAATAAAAAGTAAATATTTTTTAGAAACCTTTATGAAAAATAAAAATTAATTTATGTTTAGATATATTTAAAAAACCACTTTTTTTATTTAAGTTGTGTTTAGAATGAATAAAAATGAAAAATAATTTGATTTGATTTGATTTAAATTAAATTGATTTGATTTATAAATCAAATTTTGTGTTTGAAATTCATTAAAATAAAAATTGATTTGATTTGATTTTATTATTTTATATTTTAACTTTTATAAGAGGTAGTTAGATATAATTACTAAGGATAAAATAATTTATTATTTCAAATCAAATCCTAATAAATCTTATCAAATTGGATAGAATTTTTAAAATAAAAAAAATAATATCTATGAAATTTTAGAAATCAAATTATTTTTTATTTTTTAACATTCCAAACATATGATTTAAGTAAATTTGATTTACAAATTAAATTATTTTTTATTTTTTTACATTCCAAACACACTCTTATAATTTTGGTCACTTAGAAGCTATAGTCCAAAAAAGAAAAATCCTAATGCTGCTCATTCCTATGTGAGTTAGCCATATAGGTCTAATTCATAGGCTACCTCAACAAATACAAAAAAAAAATAGAATTTAAAGAAGATTACTATAATCTCTTAATTTAAATATTATAGTCAGTTCCTCACTTTTACATTTTCTTCAAAGTGCAGTCAAATTAGGAGAGTTTTTGTTGTATTTTTTATATGATACGTAAAGGGAAAATCTTTACTTTTCCTAATTTAAATTAATATTTGTATCACACAAATTATTTATTTTATATTTGTTAATATTTAAAGTATCCAAAAGAAAAAATATAACGATAAAGCACTAAGATAAAAAAAATTTAAGTGTTAAAAATATAAGAAAAAAAAAAGATAATTCGAACCAACAAATTAGTTTACACAATCTGCAATTCACATAAAACTGAATTAGACTAACAATTTACTATTTGGCAACAATTTTAGCCAAACCTAACCCAGGAAGTAAAGAGCCAACCCTGAATAAGTCAGGCCAATGACACCTCTAGTTATGATTGATTATTACAATAAGAATCAATTATCAATTATAAAATATAAAAATGTAAGTTAGATAACTATAATTAGTTATAATTAATTTTCTACTAACAGAATTGATTTTAAATTAACAATAATAATATCTACACATAATTTCCATTACATTATTTTTTTTATAATAATACAAAAAAACACACGTTTCAACACATTTTTACTCTATCTTTTTTTTTTCCAAACAAAAAACTATAAGAAATGGTGTATCAATATAGTATGCAAATAACATAAGTAGATGCTTATACAGGGGTGTGTCTAACATGCTTTCAGGTCATTAGAGAGCATTCACACTCTTTGAATTTTAGCCATTGATTAGGCTAAGAAATTCATCAACAACAGGAGTTCTTTACTGGGTACTTGGTTAGCCGGTTATCAGAGACTCTTGTGGGGTGGTGGTAGTTGGTTTGACGTTGAACTTGGGTATTATGCCGGTCAACAGAGGCGAAACCAGGGGGGACATTTATGAGTCGTGGCCCCTAGCTAAGCTGAATATTTTTCTTACATATTACATACACATGGTTGTCTGTTTACGTGGGTTTTCATTGTGCCAATATAGCTGGTCGAAGCACCCAAATTCTCCACTGCTGCCTAAGGTAGTATTGGGCCCCTACTCCAATCTCTTGGAACCTATCCATCCCCTCTTTAATGTTGTGTTATAACGATATCGCGAAGCTCATGAATTCTTCTTTGCTAGGTCGTGACTGGCGAAAGGTGATCAGGTTTTAGCTCACTACCGACTAACAGTTGTATCAGTAGAATGTAAAATACTTAATTCATTATAACATTTCATAAAAACAGTATTGGATTGCTCGGGTTACTTATCTTTCGGTTTTGAGAATTGTTGATATGGATATGGAAGTCCATAAATCAAAACTTAATGTAGATTTTGTTTATGTTTATTACATCTATTTCATCAGTTAAGTTATGATGTATGCATATTTTTTTTTTAAAAAAATAAGAGTGATAATATTAATAAACACATGTTATAACTTAATTAATTGAATAAATATAATAAACATAAAAAAATAGACTTAAATTTTATTTTATATTTTTTAATAGTCTCTCTAATTAAAAATAAATGTTGTATATCATTTTAAAAATTATAAAATAAGTCATACACTCTCATTGCAAAAGACAAAAAAAACATAAAGTAAGAATAAAATAATATAAAAAATAAAAAAGTAAAATGTAAATAAATTATGTTATATTCAATTAAAAATATATATTTAAAATTATCTTATATTTAATTATATTTATTATGAATATTTTTAATTTAAAGCATGTTAATTACAAATTAAATTAAATTTATTTTTATATTTATATTATATAATAATTAATTTTTTTTTAGTAAAAAAAATTAATTAATTTTTTTAATTTAAATATTTAAAGACATATATTTAGTTTTTAATTTAAAATTAAATCCTAACTCTACCCCTACCGGTCAACACAGCAGAGCTTCGTGGGGTCCTGCATTCTCTCACTTTTGCGTGGGATTTGGGGTGCCCATTGGTTAGGATGGAGCTAAAGACACAGTTGGATTAACCTTCATTTGTCAAAAGGGTGTCATTAATGTTAATTTCCTGATTCTTGTTTCTTTCTTTTTCTTAGGATATTTCTATTTGGGTTAATATATATCTCTCAATATATAATGCGGCGATTATTGCTAAACTTCGATTTTGATGGGTTTCAGGGACAGGTTGGAGCTGCTAAGGAAAGCTTCAGATGCAGTACTTATGAACTTGCTTGAGGAAGAGGACAAGGAGAATCGCGGCTACAATGACGCCGCGCCATTTTGAATGCCTCCAAATTCTCGTTAACAACTATTACCAGTCACATCGTTGAACACAATAAACATTTTGGAAATGGATAATACCTCACATCAATGCCACTATCTATTATTTAGCATGTTAGTTTAAATTATTTACGAAAGTTAGCTGAGAAACTAATGAAGAATTACTTGTAATTAACTGTCCTTAGTCTGTTAATTATAACAAACTTTTCAGTGGTGGCTGGATTTGGATTCTTGGTTGATGGTGCTCTGGCTTGTGGACGATGGTTGCAAAGCAGGGGCAGAGGCGCGGCTTGGGTTCGCCTTATGATGTCTGTGAAAATGTCACCACGAATGTGTCTAGGGGCCAGGATGGAATGCCCTTAGCCAACCAGGATGCACACCGTGCAACCTTGGCCAACTGCTTGGATGCCTCAGGTGGTGCTGTCACAGCTTTCGACTTCACTACCAAGATGATTTTGGGTGCTGCTGTCGAAAGGTGAAGAAGAATGCTAAAAAATATTCTCTATCATATTTTTTTTAATATATTTTTTTATTAAATCATGTCATATACACAAACTTGATTATACATTAATTAAATTAATTACATATTAATCAGAATTAAATATGTACTTTAATATATAACCTGACTTAATAAAAATATATATATTTAAAAAATGTAATAGAGAGTATATTATTATCATTCCTACATTGGTGAATTATGGAGGTCGAAGGACGCTAATAGGAAGTAACCGGGAATTATTGGAACAAAGCCAACAAATGCTGTGACATTTGTGGGCAACCATGACACTTGGTCTCAGAGAACGTGTCCTTTTTCCAGATGATTAAGTCATGTTGGGTTAACCGGTAAAAAATACCAGAATACCTCTAATAGGAGGTTAAGTATATATGATGCTCCCATACTTCATGACTTGACAGGGTACATTATAGAATCAGCTCTTATACCGAGCCTTCGGCTATGTTTGGAATAATAACAAGAGAGTGAGTTATAAGGAATGAAATAACAAAACATTAAAAGAAGAGTTATTTTTTTTAAAAAAAAAGAGTAGAATAACAAGAGAAAGACGGTCATTCCTTTACCATTCAAAGCCATTTTTATCCTCCCATATTAAGATATCAAGAATGGAATGACATGGACTTTTTGTTAAAGACCCTTTCCTTCGTTAAAAAACCAAAAAAGAAACTAACATGAATCTTTCCATTCTATTCTATTCCATTATTGATGATTCCCTTTCATTCTCTCCCAAGCATACCTTTCATTTTCGATTTCTTCCACGGGTAATGCTGCACCATTCCAATTACTGGACTGGTAAAGCGTTGTGTGTGATTCTGCTCACCCGTGCTCCACTAGTCCGGGAGATTCAGAGAACGCCTAGTTCTTGCGAGTGGGAGGTACAAAGGCAGCACATTTACAGGGAAGGAAACGCCTGTGCTGATTGCCTAGCAAAGGATGGTCTTGGGTTGGAGGTTGATTTCATATAGCTCTTCCTCTTCTGGCTGATCTGTCCGGAAGTCCTTAATTGCATACGTTTACTTATGAGAGACTAAATTGAAAATAATTTTTATTTTTTTTCGTTAATTAACATCTCATATAATAGGCTATGGTTTGAGCCTTTATTCTTCATATTTGACAAAACATTAGAACATTTCATGCCATTTATAAAAGCACCGGCAGCTTCTCGCGAGTCCAGCGGCCAACGTGAGATCTAAATCAGAATTTCTATAATTCAATAAAGAACACAACGGTAGCCAGTATAATAGGAGGGAGGGAGGGAGAAAAGAAAATTCACGGGAAATCCACGAAACTTCAGATTATGCTTATGGCAAGAAGAGTCCCCGTGTTATAAGTTAAGACACTCACAATCTTGATTCTTATTTTAAAATGGGATACTCAAAGTTTGCTATTGTTTAAACCTTAGAAACATTTAACCAGGGCAGTTGTTTTATTATTACTATTATAAAATCCCTGCATAAATACCTAAACAAATAGGGTAATGGTATGCCAAATTACTTTATATTTTATCCTTGCAACAAAATTCAAAGCACATAAAAACAAACCATTTTGGCAAGAGATTATGTTCTCTGACTTTATTTAAAGTAAACTAAAAGGCAGAAGGAAAATCATCAGTTGAAAATGAATATCTAAAGCAACTACATTCATGATTCATCCATCAATCTCAAACTAAACTGATAAGGTTCCACATCTCTGTGTCATACCTTAAAATTAAAAGAAGTGGCAGAAAAGTAACATCTAAACAAGAAAAGCATAACTCACATTGTGTTACTTACTAGACCAAACTCATATACTCAAGGAAGTAGTTCCATGATCAGTGTCCAACATCATAAGTAAATGTTATCTAAGGTTGTTGGGGTGATGGCATTCTCTTTGCCTTCTTCTTCTTGTCCGAAACAGCCTTGGCAAAGGCCTCGACAATTCGCTGTTGGGAGTCGAGAATCATCTCGGTGCGCTTCATCTCCATCTCCATCCGCATAGTCTCAATCTCCCTGGCCATCTCCATCTTCATCTGTTCCATCCTCACAAACCCATCTCCCAATAGCTTAATCGCAGACACCACCTCTCCCACCGGGTCCCTCTCCCTCTTCTTCCCCAACACCCTCGTCCCATAATTGGAGGTGGAGCTAGGGTTCTGATTCAAACTGGGGTTGAATTTCTGATTACCAACCTTCCCATACAGCTTGGACCCAGGTTGCGCCACGCTCAACCCAGCTGGAATTCTAATCCTGAACCCACCACCACCACTGGCACCGCCACCAGAACCATCAAAACCGTTCCTATACAATTTGTTCAAGCTCCTCGTGTTAGATCCATGGCCGTTCTTGATTTCCTCATACAAATCTTGATCTTCATCGTCATCGTCGCGGTCAACGCCATCGCCGTCGTGGCTATCGGAATCGTTCTCGGGTTTGACCGGGGAGGGACCCTTCTCCATGGAATCCATGAGCTTGAAGTGGATCCAGGAGGAGTTGAAGCGGGAGACGGGGAGGGAGCGAGAGCGCTGGATCTCGGTGCGATAGCGCTTGCGGAGCTTCTCCATCTTGTGGCGGCACTGGACGGGGGTTTTGGGTGGGGAGGCGTTGGGGCAGCGCTGGGAGACGGCCTCGGCCACCTCTTGCCAGTGGGTGGCCTTGAGGTTTCCGCGGCCGAGAGAGTACCACTTGTCGCGGTAAGCGTCGATGAGGGCAAGGGTCTCGTCAGGGGACCAGCAGGGTGGAGGAAGGCGGCGAGAAGAGGAGGAGGGGGGTGGTTGGACTGGGAGGGCGAGGGGGACGGCGGAGGGTGGATCTGGAGGAGGAGGAGGAGGGGTGGAGTGAACGGGGGAAGATGGGGAGGCCATTGCAGAGGAAATTAGGGTTAGGATGGATTAGGAGGGGAAAGATAAGATGGGATAGGCGGCGCAGAATAGGAAAAGGATAAGGATTGTAGGAAGAGGAAGAGGAAGAGGAGGAGGAGGTAAAAGGGTTTAGGTTTGGTGGAGGTGGTGTTTGGTGACATTATTGGGTGGTGGGAGGGAGGGAGAGGGGGGTGCGTGTGCGTGTGTGTGTGCGTGTGCGGCTGGCTGATTTGGAGATGTGGATAGGACGAGGAGGGCACCACCGATTTGGTGGGGGGAAGTGGCTAACGTGCGCCAAGGTGACACTTTCCCTTCCCAAGGGAGGTGAGGTCCACCTCGGACTCTGAGTGTGGGCATTACCCATTCCAAGGTCAAGGTGGGTGGAGTGGGTGTTGTTGGCCTTGGCCCTGACCTGGATGGTGGTGATTGGGTCACATTCTCATGTTGGCTTTTGGTGGGTGGGAGCAGGTGGCGCTGCTGGAGGTTAAACCAAGGGGAGACCATACGGGATGCTCTCTTATCTCCTTTCGGCCTTTCTCAGTTTACTATTTGATTTGTCCATTTTGCCCCTGCTTTGCTTTTTAATTATTCATCTTATTTATTTAATCAAAATACGCTTAATTTTATTAAATTTATTTATAAAATTATTACATATACTATAAAATTATTATAATTATATATAACATAATTTAATATTTATTTCACATTAACATGTAATATAAAAATAATTTATATATTTTAATATATATAAAATATATTCCTTAATTCTTATTAGTGTTTTGTATTATGTAATATATGAAATAAATTAAAAATTATTAAAATAAATAAAAAATATATATTTAACTTAAATATGTAACATTTTATATAATTTAAATAAATTTAATTAAATTATAATTAATAAAATTTATTTAATTTTTTTTTATTAATCGACTCTTATGTGTTATGATAGTTATATAATTCTTTTTAACGAATATTTTTTATATGACTTTCTAATAAATAATTAAATTTTATATAATTTAAAATAATTTTATTTTTTGATTATATAATTTTTTTCCTTTAATATTAATTTTATATATTTATTTATTTGAATATTTTATTAATTTATTATTAAGAGTATACACAAAAATTTATTATATTTTCTTAGTTTAAAAAATATTTAATAAATTCTTAGTTTCTTTATAATCAATTATATTTAGTTAATTTTATTATATTTTTATGTAAAAATTTTACTCTTGTATGGTATATATATTAAAGTTTGTTAAATAATATAAAATAATTATATACAAATAAATATAATAATTTAAAAATATAATTAATTAATTTAATATGACAATAAAATTTTGAAATTTAAAATCATTCACTAATAAAAATAATTAATAACGTAATCAAATAAAAATAAGTAAAAAAATTTAAAATTTTTTGAATATGAATTAATATACAAATATATATATATGAAAATAATTAATATATAATTATAAATTTTTATATTTATATATATAAATAATAAATTTAATTTAAACTGACGACAGATCGCTTAACTAAAGAATGCACATTAAATTATTTTAAAAAATATTGTCTACTCAAATTAATTTTGAGAAACATAGAAAACCAACAAGCAAAACAATGATTGCATAGGAATAAATAATAATTTTATAATATATCTTTTTTATCTGAATTTTATAATATATCTTATTATTAAAATAGTATATAATTAACATTTTGTATAAAAACTTTAAGTTAATTAAAAATTGTAGAAAGTGTATTATACAAAATTTACCCCCGATTTGTTCATAAATTAGTATGTAGTTTTTTTCTTTTCTGGGCTTAAGGCCCATATTTCATTACAGTAAGGTGCTTTCCACGTTTGGCGTTGAGAGCGTGAGTGGGTGGTTCACACTTACGAATATTAAATACTTAAAAAACACTCACGCTGCATGCGATCATCGTTCACGATCGCACATAAAAGATAAGGACATGAATTTGAACTTGAAAGGAGGATCCAGCCCACTGTCTGTGGCAATGGACTCTTTTCAGCTTGAGCTTGAAGAACGGCCACTGAAACTTCACTTCATTCCATACCTAGCAGCTGGCCATATGATCCCTCTCTGCGACATAGCCACACTCTTTGCTTCACGCGGCCAGCACGTCACAATCATCACCACTCCCTCCAACGCCCAAATCCTTCACAAATCCAACTCCACCAGTGATTCCTTCCTCCACATTCACACCGTCGACTTCCCCTCCCAACAAGTGGGTCTCCCCGACGGCGTAGAAAACATGTCCAACGTCACCGACCTCGCCAACTCCGCCAAGGTCTACAGAGCAGCCATGCTCCTCCGGGGACCCATCGAGCAGTTCGTGGAGCAGGACCCACCCGACTGCATAGTCGCCGATTTTATGATACCCTGGGTTTCCGATTTAGCCAACAGGCTTCAGATCCCAAGACTCTCCTTCAACGGATTCTCCCTCTTTGCCGTTTGCGCCATGGAGTCCGTCAAAGCACTCCCCATACCTGATTCGGGTTCGTTTGTCATTCCGGATCTTCCTCACCATATCACCATGTCAGCAAGACCACCAAAGCAGTTCACCGGATTCATGGAATCGCTGCTGGGGTTAGAGCTAAAAAGCAACGGGCTCATCGTGAACAACTTCACGGAGCTTGATGGAGAAGAGTACGTCCACCACTACCAGAAAACCACGGGACACAAGGCTTGGCATCTTGGCCCTGCCTCGCTTATTCGCAGATCCGCTCAAGAGAAGGGAGAGAGGGGCCAGAAGAGCGTGGTGAGCCAGCAACAATGCCTGAGTTGGCTCAACTCGAAGCCACCCAACTCGGTGCTGTACATCTGCTTTGGGAGCATGTGTCGTTTACCAGATAACCAACTCTATGAGATTGCATGCGGCGTCGAAGCATCAGATCACGAATTCATATGGGTGGTTCCGGAGAAGAAAGGGAAGGAGGAGGAGAATGACAAGTGGTTACCAAAGGGGTTTGAAGAGAGGAATATTGGAAAGAAGCAGAAGGGGATGATCATAAGGGGGTGGGCCCCTCAGCTGCTGATCCTGAGCCACCCTTCCATTGGTGCGTTCTTGACGCACTGCGGGTCGAACTCCATGGTGGAGGCCGTCAGCACTGGGGTTCCAATGATAACGTGGCCGATTCATGGCGAACAGTTCTACAACGAGAAACTCATAACTCAGGTGCGTGGGATTGGGATAGAGGTGGGTGTAGAGGAGTGGGGCCTGATTGGTTTTGGGGAGAGAGAGAAGCTGGTGGGCAGAGATCGCATAGAGAAGGCTGTGAGGAGGTTGATGGACGGTGGTGACGAAGCTATGGAAATCAGAAAGCGTGCTCAAGAATTTGGGAAGAAGGCTAGAGAAGCTCTTCAAGAAGGTGGCTCATCCTACACCAATTTGACGGCCCTCATTGATGAACTTAAACGATTGAGAGACTGTAAGCCACTTGATTAATTCTGATGCTCCAGAATTTAAATCTTGGAAAATTATGGTTCATTTAATATATAATTAATGTTGTTGAGGTCGATTTTGAAAGCTCCAAATAAATTTGGCAAGTAGAGTTTGAGTTTTGATGAAGTTAAAATACTACTCCAATCAAAATTTAGTAAAGCATAGAGTTACATAATAGAAATAACATAATAGCTGAAATTTGTTCGGCTCTCTACCTTGTTGGGCCTCACGGTAAGTTCTTCTTGTAATCCCCAAAATAGTACTGGAAAGCCTTATTCAGTGTTATACAAATAATATACAAAAAATTATGTGTTTATTATTATTATTATTATTATTATTATTATTGTATGGATGACAACTAAGTACGAAAGAAGTGGGAAAGTGCATTGTATAGGAGCTTTTCGATCAATCTTGTTTGTTTGTTTTTAATTTTGCGATTGGGTATGGATGGGTTCACAAAATCTTCTGGTAGTTGAACTTTATGTGAGATCCCAGTATGGCACAAATGTAATATAGAGGATTTAGACACATCTAACACAACAACTAAATAAATGTAGGTCTTACAAAAGTTGTTGTTATGGGTGTAATTGGATGATTTGGTTCAATTTTTTAAAAAAAAATTAAATTAATCAAAATTAATTGATTTGATTTAGTTCAATTTTTATATTTGTTGATAGTTAAATTTGAACTAAACCTAATCGAATGTTTATGCATTGATTTGGTTCGAGTGATCAAGTTGGTCATTTTTTTATACAAAAATAAATTAAATAATTAAATTTTCATAACAAAAAAAAATATGTTTAGTTCAATTGCAGTCAAAATTTCAAGTATTTTTAGTTCGACTCTTTATATGATATGTAAAAAATTGACTTAAATTATCTATATCCTCTTATATATATTTAATTCTATTAATAAAATATTATTAATTATTAATACAAAAAATTATTAATTAAGAGATATATTTAATTTTTTTTAATTAAGTATATTTTATTAAGAAATCGTAGTTAAAGATAGTGAGAGAATATAGATAAACAATTGTGCTCACAAAATATTTCTAAACTCGACGAGGAACTAAGCAGCATAGTGATCGTGCCGTGATGGTGCGCCGGAGTTGCAAGCAACCATTTCTTTCCAATTAATTACGTACAGTTTACTCAAGCCAACCAAAATAGAAGTGTTCAATTTGAGTTGAGCTATTTTCATATGGTAAAGATGCCATGTTACGGCTGGGTACTCAATGAGAGAGGCGCTTTTACAGCAGAATTATGAGACTGTTTTGGGCTTTTTTGTTGCTGAGTAACACACACCTATTAATCCTTTGGGTATTAGATTGATTTTTATTAATGAGAATTGAAGGATTTAGTGTCTGTTTGGAACCCAAGTTTTGGGCTTTTTTGTTGGTGAGTAACACACACCTATTAATCCTTTGGGTATTAGATTGATTTTTATTAATGAGAGTTGAAGGATTTACCTAATGTTTGGATGGAGGATTTTTGAGAGAAAGGAAAAGAAAGATTTATTTTTTATTTATAAATTAAGATAATTATAAAATATTTATAAACATGAATAAAGGATGATTGAAATGTTATATGGTTATCTTTCATATTATTCATTCATTTTAAAAAAATCTTAAATATAGAAAATGTTTACTCAAAATAAAAAATAATCCCTTCTTTTCCTTTTCCTCCAATATCCTCCATCCAAACATATAGATTTAGTGTGTGTTTAGGAACCTATTTGGGTTCTCAAAAGTGAGTTAGGATGTCTCGAACGTAGTGCAATATTGTTTAGATTGTTTACTTTTTTATTTGTCTCAACATATTTTTCTTTTCAAATGTGAGTTAAGACTAAACTAACATTTTGTTGTTTTTGTGTTCAGTTAAGATTAAAAATAACTTTTTTACTTTATCAACTATTTTGTCAAATTCACTTTTAAAACAAAAGTTTTCAAACATAAATTACGTTACTGCAAATTCAATTTTAACTAAACTTAAGTTTGTAAACACACTTTCAATTAAACTTAAGTTTATCAACTGCAATCCAAACACACACTTAATCTTGAAATAATTCCGTTTGAGGGTTACAAGCATGTTTATATGGGCCATTGGCCATAGATGACATATTGCATGACAAGTTTATATGTGCGCTTCAGAAGAATCATGATACATGTTACCATGAAATCCTTGCCTGATAGAGTTAAATGAAGGAAGTTGTTAAACATGCACAAAATAGTCTGGCATCATTTATCATATCTGGATTTATACCTGAATGACATTCATATCTTTTGATGCTTGTACATTTTTCACAAATTTGCACTGCAAATTTATATTCCCACTCTCTGGTACAAAATGTTAAAGCGCATTTGATAAGAATTTACTATAAGATGCACATTGCAATTACCCTTTCAAGATAAATTAATCATTTAGGTAGTGATTTCTTTAAGAGTGTAAGTTAAATGTTAGCTTAATTTATATTCCTTTACCAACCAAAAGTTACTGTATTTTTTTTTGGTTAAAATTTAAATATTATGAAATGCATAAACTTGTAGCTTCTCTTCAAAAGCTCAAAATGCAGCAATTTCTACTTGGATACATATTTCCATTTACGGTAGAAGATCCTCATTAAACAAATATTTTTGAGTAATATATATATATATATATATATATATATATATATATATATTGGGAAAGAAGTATATAGGTTGTTTTTTCATAACAGTTGCTTCTCTAATTAAATTGTTTACCAGTAATTTAAATTTGCGTCTTCAACTTCCAAATTGCGTTCTCTTCTTAAGGAGTTGAGGTGGACCAGGTGATAAACCTCAATACACCCTGAATGGGTTTTATACCCTATATATATTAAAGTATAAATTAATGAGCAATGTTGAACGCCCCAAGCATAATTCGTGAACGGTGCAGAAATGAAAAAAACCGCGTTAATCAATTGTCGTGTTATCAGGTGATTATATATATATATATATATATCAACTGTCAAAACTCAAAATAGAAGTGCAGCAATTAGTCATTCCTAATGAATTCACAACGAAAGTAAATTTGAGAAGATCATAGCACCGGCTTGATGACTAGTTAATTGCAGAAGCCGCCTTATTTTGTTGTTATCGATAGATTCGATACCCAACAGAGGGAAGGCCCCTCGGTGCAGGCGACACGACCAATTAAAACTCTTTTGGTTTTTTTCTATTCAAACAATTATTGGTACAACATCCTTTGGCTTATTCAAACTAGTTTCAAGTTTCAACTATATAGTAAATTAGTGACAGACCTGAATTTCAAGGCAAGGCAAAGGCACGTTTCTCGCACTGTCTCTGCCACCGCCCGCAATGGACGCTCTTCATCTTGAAGTTGAAGAACGCCCACTGAAACTATACTTTATTCCTTACCTAGCACCTGGTCATATGATTCCTCTCTGCGACATAGCCCGATTCTTCGCCTCACGGGGCCACCACGTCACCATCATCACCACTCCCTTCAACGCCCAAATCCTTTACAAATCCAACCCCTACCACCACTTGCGCATTCACACTTTCCAATTCCCCTCCCAAGAAGTGGGCCTTCCCGACGGTGTCGAAAACCTCTCCTCCGTCACCGACCTCGCCGACTCCTTTAGGGTCCACCAAGCCTCCACGCTGCTCCGGGAACCCATCGAGAATTTCGTGGAGCAGGACCCACCCGACTGCATCGTCGCGGACTTTTGTTACCCATGGGTGGATGGCTTGGCAAACATGCTTGGCATCCCTCGATTGTCCTTCAATGGATTCGGCCTGTTTGCCATGTGCGCCATGGAGTCCCTCAAGGCACACCCCATCGATGCTTGGGATTCCTTTGTTATTCCGGATCTTCCTCACCATATCACCATGAACGCAAAACCTCCAAAAGAATCAAAGGAATTCCTGGAACCGCTGCTGGAGATAATGATGAAAAGCCATGGGCTCATCGTCAACAACTTCGCGGAGCTTGATGGACAAGAGTACGTCCACCACTACCAGAAAATCTCCGGTCACAGGGCTTGGCATCTTGGGCCTGCCTCTCTTATTCACACAACTGCTCAAGAGAAAGCAGAGAGGGGCCAAGAGAGCGTGGTGAGCGTGCACGAGTGCCTGAGCTGGCTCAACTCAAAGCCAGCCAACTCGGTGCTCTACATATGCTTTGGGACCATTTGCTTTTTCCCGGATAAACAGCTGTACGAGATTGCATGTGGAATAGAGGCATCAGGTCACCAATTCATATGGGTGGTTCCTGAGAAAAGGGAAAAGGAGGAGAAGGACAATCACAAGTGGTTGCCAAAGGGGTTCCAGGAGAAGAAAGGGATGATCATAAGAGGGTGGGCCCCCCAGGTGCTGATCCTCGGCCACCCCGCCGTTGGTGCGTTCCTCACTCACTGCGGGTGGAACTCCACGGTGGAGGCCGTCAGCGCCGGCGTTCCATTGATCACGTGGCCGGTGCACAGCGAACAGTTCTACAACGAGAAGCTCATAACTCAGGTGCGGGGGATTGGGGTGGAGTTGGGGGCAGACGAGTGGAACTTAAGTGGTTATGGGGAGAGAGAAAAGTTAGTGGGGAGAGATCGCATAGAGAAGGCTGTCAGGAGGTTGATGGACGGTGGTGATGAAGCTATTGGAATCAGAAGGCGTGCACAAGAGTTTGCGAAAAAGGCTAGACAAGCTGTTCAAGAAGGTGGCTCCTCTCACAAGAATTTGACGGCCCTCATTGATGAACTTAAACGGTTCAGAGACCGTAAGCTACTTGATTAATGGATATTTCAAGTTGATTTTTTATTTCTAAATTTGTTTTTTTTTTTAACATCAGTGCTATCTTGTTTGCTGGTTGGCTCAAAAATTTATAGTCGTTAAAATAAATTAAGTATAACGAGTCAATTTAAATAATTTAATAAAATAAATTAATTAAATTAATAAAATGTTAGTTTTAAATAAAAATAATTTATATTAGTCCGATTCAAATGAGTTGATCAACGATAAGTTAAATTAGTCTAATTTATTTATATTACATAAGAACAAATTAAATTAATAAAATATTAATTTAAAATTCATCCAACCTAAAAATGACATGACAGTTACATTCAAAATGTATCAATAGACAAGAAAATCTCGTCAAATTACATTATCTGTAAGTTCGTTCTCCTTCCCACGAATATAATATACTTCACACACTAATCCTTCACAAATTGAACCCATGGTATATCGTGACATCAAATCTTACGGAGGACATGCTTCAGTGAGATAGCTGCACAAAGCACCAATCAATGACATCGAATTTACTTCGGACTTTTCCGAACTAAGCACCAATCAATGACATCGAATTTACTTCGGATTTTTCCGAACCCGACTTTTTGTCATTTCGAATTTTTGGAACTTTCGCCTGAACTTTTTTAATATTTTTATCATTCTGATTTTTCTAGACATTCACTTAGATTTTTTTAGGATATTTTTTCATTCCGAGTTTTTGGAACCATCGTTTAATTTTTTTTAAGAATTTATTGAGAATTTAATTTAATTTATTTTAATCTTCTCACGCAAATAATTCTGATAATAATATATAATTAAAATAATTATAATTAAATATATATACCTTGATAAAATTGATTGTATTAAGATGTGATGAGATTGTCTTAAAATTATGCTTGATGCTAGTTAACAACTTTATTTAATGAACTGTTATCTCTATGGTTAATTAAATAGATTATAATGAGAGAAATGTTTTATCTTTTTACCAAATTTTTTTATTAATTTTTTTAATTACTAAATTAAGAAAGTATTGAATATTTTTTTATGTTTTTAAGATATTAGATGTATTTATTTTTTTATTTAATATTTTTTTATTTAGTATTAAAAAAATTATTAAGAAAAACTTGTAAGAAGATACAACATTACTTTTATAATAAAAAAAAATACTAATTGAACACAGTTAGAAATGTCAATTAATTGGTAGGCACACAATGTAATTAATACAGTGAAGTATAATTAAATTAAAGTAATTGTAGTGCGTTTGAAGTAATTCACTACATCAGTAGTAATATTTGTAGACATCTCTCCAAGTTGATTGAACATGATAATTTGTAACTTATGTAGTATTATACTAATAAGTTAGCATCAATATATAAACACAATTAAATTAAACTCATGCAAATAAAAACTATACACTTATAGCTTAAAAAGTTTAAATTAAAATAATGAATATATAAAATTGTAGACTTTAATATTATGCAAATAAATAACAATAAGTTAAAATGAATATAAATATTCATTACATAAATTATCACACGAAATGTAAATACTAATAAGCAATTAGCCATGAATGTCATTCTTAATGATGAATATGAAATATCCTCAAATGAAGTCAATATGATATTATGATCAGTTTAATATTATGTAATTATTAATTAATAAATTAATGACAATAAATAGAAATTAAAACAATAAAAAATGACAATTAAAGTAATATGATATTATAATCAATTTAATGTTATGTATTTATTAATTAATAAATTAATGACAATAAATAAGAATTAAAACAATGAGAAATGACACTCAAATCAATTAATAGTGAACACTGCAAATTCTCTCAATTAAAGGAAGTAAATACCTATAATTGTATTATCATATAACGATATTATTGGTGTCGTAAAGGAGGAAATGCAATAAAATCCTAATTAATAACAATAATATAACGAAAACAAATAAGTTGGATATGCACAATATAACACAGTGATAACACATAAGAAAAAATAACAATGCATATTAAACTATTGAAGATAAATTTACCTTGAATCTTATTTTGTCTAGATCCCTATTTTACATGCACACTACACCGGAAATGTCTAGATCCCCATTTTACCCAAATAGAACAAACATAACAATAGAATTTTTTTTTTTTGTATGGATCCCTTTTTTACATGCACACTACACTGAAAATCTCTAGATCCCCATTTTACCCAAATAGAGCAAACATTAAAATATAAACTTTTTTTTGTCTAGATCCCTATTTAACATGCACACTACACTTAGAAATGTCTAAATCCCCATTTTACATGAATTCCTATATACAGGCAACCATTCTTTAGTATTTAAAATTTTTGCATGATAGTTTCAAACGAAGTAATAAATAGACTTCATAATTATAGAAATTTCACAAAATCAGTTACCAATATCAAATCTAAACTAGTGATACATGCTTTCAAGTTGGAGCAAAACATGACATCCTTCCACATGGTACTTCTTGTAGTTTCTTAGCAACACCATTAAGTAATAATCAAGAACAACAATGTTAGGACATATTGTTAGGACATATTTTTATGCAGTTTATTAGGAGAGTTTATTTTTGCATTTTGTTAGTTTGTTATTAGTTAGTTAGTTATAGTTTCAGTTCTCAGAACCTTTATATAAGATGTAATTCCAAATTAATCAATTAAGATCTTTATTTAAAATTTTCAATATGGCATCAGAACGGATTAGACCCGCCTGGCTTCTGCACTCTGAAATCACATAGTTGATTCTTTCCTTCTCAAGAATTCTTTCCTTCTCAAGAATTCTTCCCCTATCTCTTTCTTCTGGTTATTTTCTATCCCCTCTCAAAATTGTTATATTCTTGTTCACCATCAATCTTCGCACAAAATTCCACCTGATCTTTGAATCAACATTCTAGTTATGGCGGAAGAAGAACATGCAACAGTCACCAAATCGACCCCTCAAAAAGACGAATCACAGGATGTAGCAAGCCCTTATTATCTTCATCCTGGAGAAAGTCTGGGTATGGTTCTAGTTTCTACTCCTCTGAATCAAACCAATTACCATACATGGAGTAGAGGTATGTTTAGAGCATTATGGTCAAAGAACAAATTAGAGTTTGTTGATGGCACATTGCCAATGCCAAAGAAAGATTATCTAAATTATAAGGCATGGCAAAGGTGCAATATCACGGTAGTGTCTTGGATCACTGATCCCTTTCGCCTCAACTTGCGCAAAGCACTATCTACATTGATAATGCCAAGAAGTTGTAGGATGAACTGAAAGAAAGGTTTACAAAAAGGAATTATTTTAGGATTTCTGATTTGCTTCAAGAAATGCATTCTATCAAACAAGGAGAAAGAAATGTCACTGAGTATTTCACAGAATTGAAGATCTTGTGGGATGAATTAGATATACTAAACCCTACCCCAGATTGCACATGTGCAGTCAAGTGCTCTTGTGAATTGGTTAAATCGATCCAGAAGAAACAGGAGATTGAACAAGTAGTATGCTTCTTGAAAGGTTTGGGAGAAGTTTATGGAACTGTGAGATCTAATATATTGATGATGGATCCACTCCCATCTATCAACAAAGCTTATGAACTAGTCTTGCAGCAAGAAGGACGATTGCAAGGGAATGGTACTGTTGATTCAAAGGTCTTTTTCACTTCTTCAAATCAACAGAACATTCAAGGGAATTGGAGGCCACAGAATAATCAAGGAAGAGGAAATAGAGGTTTTGGCAGAGGAAGAGGTAATGGAATTTTAGGCAAGGGAGATGGAAATTTTGGAAGAGGAAGAGAAAATAACTATACAAGCAAGCAATGTACTTATTGTAACAAATTTAGTCACACAGTCGACCAATGCTACTCAAAGCATGGATTCCGTCCAGGTTTCAAACCAAGAGACAGTTCAGCTATTCACAACTTGGTGGTACTCGAGGAAGAACATAACCATGCTGAGATAGTCAATTCTTTTCCTCAAAGTGCTTAAAAAAAGGAGCAATTTCTTCTCAAGGTATCCAATTCGGGCTTGAGCAGCTGCAACAACTGATTATAGCCTTGCAGCAGTCAGGAATCCAAGCTCCTCACTCAGTAAGGTAGATAAATTCAAACACTGTAGGTGAGTCTTCTTCTTAACAACAAAATCCTTATTCAGGTAACTCAACCTCTAAATTTGCTACTTGGATTCTTGATAGTGGCGCCACTGATCATGTTACACACGATTCTTCTCTTTTTGTTACTTTTCATTTTATTAAACCTATAATTGTTAATCTTCCAAATGGGATTATTGTTACTGCTAGATATTCTGGTTGTGTGAGGATCTCTGAAAAATTGTGGTTATATAATATTTTGTATATTCCTCAATTTACTTTTAACATAGTCTCCATTCCTCAACTTGTTCGTACTTTTTGAATTGTAAGCTCACCTTTTATCAATCTTATTGTCATATACAAGACATGCCTTCATTGAAGATGATTGGGTATGCTAATTTGTATAAAGGTCTCTATTACCTAAAAAGACCGGATGCTTCTATTGTTGTTTCTTGTTTTAATACTAATGATGATTCTGTATATGTGAATAATCTGAATTCTATAAATGATGTTTGGCACTTAAGTTTAGGTCATCCATCTAGTAAAGTTCTTGATCAAATATGTACAAACTTTTCTTATGTCAAAGTGAATAAAAACATTGTTTGTGATGCATGTCATTTAGCAAAGCAGAATAAACTTCCATTCTCTTCTAGTACTACTGTCACACATAAGCCCTTTGAATTAGTTCACATGGATATTTGGGGTCCGCTTTCTGTTCCTTCTTTGCATGGACATAGATACTTTCTTACTATTGTTGATTATTTCACAAGACACACTTGGCTATTTCTTATGAAACTCAAATCTGAAACTGGGAACCTTATTCAAAACTTTATTATTCTTGTTCAGAATCAATTTAGTACTACTATAAAGACTATTAGATCTGATAATGGAGCTGAATTTGTCTACCCGAAACTCTATAGCAAATATGAAATTTTACATCATACTTCATGTGTTGCCACTCCACAACAAAATTCAGTTGTGGAACGAAAACATCTTCATATTTTAAATGTAACTCGCAGTCTTCTTTTTCAATCACATTTGCCCAAAATTTTTTGGTCCTATGCTGTTACACATGCTGTTCACTTAATAAATAAATTGCCTTCACCTATCCTTAAGCAAACAACTCCTTTTGAAATGTTATATCGGGAGCCACCTACTTTCCTTGATTTAAAGGTTTTTGGGTCTTTATGCTATGCATCAACTTTAGAACATAATAGATCCAAACTTGACCCAAGAGCTAAGAAGTGTGTATTTCTTGGTTTCAAGTTTGGAACCAAGGGATATATAGTGTTTGATTTGCATACTAGAAAGATATCTGTTTCTAGAAATGTTGTCTTTTATGAACATGTCTTTCCTCATTCCATAAGAACTGCAACTTAATCAACCTCAACTGTAGCTCCTCATGTTTCTTCGGATTCCTTAAATTTTCTCTTGGATTCTGCTTCTTCTGATAATTGTGCTTTCCCTAGTCTCCCTAATAATTTTGCTCACCTAACCCCTGCACCTGAGACCAATACTTTATCTAAACAAGATCTTAAGCCCATTTCACCCGAGACTGCTCCTACCACTAGAAAGTTTTCCAGGGCCAGAAACGCTCTTGAGTACTTGAAGGACTTTCACTGTCACCTCAGTCAATCAGAAAATAATGGTAAGTATTCACTACAAGGTAATATTTTGTATCCTTTATCCCTTGTTCTTTCTTATCATTCAATTTCTCCTTCACATCTTAAATACACCATTGTTATTTCTGCTATGATTGAACCAAAAACCTATAATCAAGCTATTAAATCTAAGGAGTGGGTGCAGGCTATGCAAAATGAATTAACTGCACTTGAAGCAAATAAAACTTGGTGTCCCGCAGAATTGCCAAGTGGCAAAATTCCTATTGGTTGCAGGTGGGTCTACAAGATCAAACATCATGCTGATGGTTCTGTTGAAAGGCATAAAGCCCGATTGGTTGCAAAAGGTTATACCCAACAAGAATGAGTAGATTTTCTGGATACTTTCAGCCCTGTGGCTAAATTAACTACAGTCCAGTTATTACTTGCTCTGGCAGCTATTAAAAACTGGGAGTTACAGCAGTTGGAGGTTGACAATGCCTTCTTACATAGAGATCTCCATGAAGAAGTGTATATGGAGTTGCCCCATGGTCTTGTTCCAGCCTTCCTAAATCAAGTGTATCATCTCACTAAGTCACTCTACGGCCTAAAAGAAGCCAGCCGTCAGTGGTTTGCCAAGTTGTCCACTTTCCTTGTCTCAATTGGTTTTTCTCCTTCTACCTATGATCACTCGTTTTTCATCAAGCAATATGGTTCCTCCTTTACGACTCTCTTGGTATATGTAGACGATGTCATTCTCACTAGAAATTCTCTTTCAGAAATAGCCACTGTCAAACAACTCTTACATCAAAAGTTCAGAATTAAAGACCTTGGCAATCTCAAATATTTCTTGGGTCTTGAAGTCTCCCGTACCTCCAAAGGAATTCATATTTGCCAACGCAAGTATGCTCTTGACATTCTTTCAGAATCAGGAATGATTGCCTCTAAACCATGTTATACTCCTATGATCAAAGGGAACAAATTGTTATATGATGATACTGCTCCCCCTTATGACCCAACTGCCTACAAAAGACTTATTGGACATCTATTATATTTGACCACTACAAGACTCGACATCTCGTTTGCTGTTCAATATCTCAACCAGTTCATGCAGTCTCCCACATAACCTCATTTTGATGCAGTTATTCGTGTTCTTCGATATATTAAAAGTTATCCAGCTCAAGGTCTTTTCTTCCTAGCGGATTCAGCCTTGTAGTTAAAGGCCTTTAGTGACTCAGATTGGGTAACTTGCCCTATTACTTGTCGGTCTATTACTGGATATTACGTGTTTCTTGGATCCTCCTTGATCTCTTGGAGATCTAAAAAGCAGACTACGATTTCTTGTTCTTCTTCTGAAGCTGAATATCGTGCCTTGGCTTCCACTACCTGCGAGCTTCAATGGCTGACTTTGTTGCTACATGATCTTCATGTCACTCATATCAACCCTACACTTCTCTATTGTGATAGCCAGTCTGCGAGACATATCGCCTCTAATCTTAGTTTTCATGAGCGCACCAAGCATATCGACATCGACTGCCACTAGGGGTGTCAAAACGGGCCGGCTCGGCCCATTCGGGTTCGGGCCATTTTCGGACCATGCCATTCGGGCCATGTAAATTTCGGGCTGGTATTTTACTAGCCTAGCTCAACTCATTTAGCTTTATGTAGTGTTAAAAGAGCGGGCTGGTCCGGCCCATTCGGGCTCAGCCCATTCGGGCCATGTAAGTTTCGGGCTAGTATTTTGTTAGCCCAACCCTTCTATTTTGTCAGGCTATTCGGGCCGGCCCATCGGGCTCAGCCCATTTTGACACCCCTAACTGCCACATTGTCTGTGAAAAGTTATAAAACAAATTATTTCATCTTTTGCCCCTGTCTTCTTCACATCAACTTGCTGACTTCTTTACTAAGCCTTTGGAGACAACCCCTTTTCAGAACTTGATGTCCAAGCTGGGAGTATTATCTATCCACTCTCCAGCTTGAGGGGGGTGTTAGGACATATTTTTATGCAGTTTATTAGGAGAGTTTACTTTTGCGTTTTGTTAGTTTGTTATTAGTTAGTTAGTTATAGTTTCGGTTCTCAAAACCTTTATATAAGTTGTAATTCCAAATTAATCAATTAAGATCTTTGTTTAGAATTTTCAATAAACAAAACTCTACAATCAATGTGTGATGCTATTACCCAATAACTCCATAGTGAACATGATATATAAACCTTATTTTCCCCATTTAAAGAAAAGAAGAAACAGAAGTTGGCACAAATATGACTCAGGATGTAGTAATACAAGCTAAACAAGGCTACCCCAAGTCAACAAAATTTAAATGTAAATTGCTCAGCCAAATTCAACAAGTGACCAAACTAATTTATACATCATATTTGACTCATGAATTCCATTATCAATTCTTGTGCAATTTCAATTTTCCTTTTATTACCAGTAACTTGGACAGTCCTTTTTTTAGAATCATCTCCTTATAGAAGATGTTGAGGAATCTATTAGAATAGTTAGAATATTTTAAATATAACAGTATATCATGTATATATCAATTAGAATATCAGGATTGTGTTACTATGATTAATTGTAATTAATATTAACATCTATATAGAGATCATATATAGTCTAATTAGACACATAATTCAACAATAATATCTTCTTCTTCAAGTTGGTATTAGAACAAGTTGGGTTTCAACCCGTCTTTGTCTAAATCCTAATCCACTGCGCCCACTACTCAACAACAAATTTCTCTTCCTCGCCACGACTCAATTATGGTGAGCCCTCACTACTGCGCCTCTTTCAGATATATTTTTTTGGCGACGTTATTTAATGGCAACCATCCAACTTCTAGATCTGGGTGTGAAACTCACTGCATCATGATCACACAACCTCGACAGTCTAGATCCCAAAAATCGCGTCGCCATCTGCTTGACCACACGCCTCCATGCGCCTCCGCTCTCCGCTACAGCAAAACCCACAGGTCGGTGCATGAGAGAGCGTGAGAGCTCTTTTCGGGGCCGTTCTTCCATAGACTTGGATGAAATTCACTATAAAAGAGTCCCAAGCCTTTTTGGGTCTCATCTTGGCCGTTTCTGTGGTGTTTCAAATTGTAGATGCCTCGACCACCGTATTTTTGGGCATTTTGTTGTGTTCCGTTGCTGCATTTTGTTGATTCCAGACCTGCTGTTGTTGATTTTTTACAAGCGCACAGATCGTATAAGTAGTAAATAAAGATCGTTCCCATGAGGATCAATTGATTACTAACTCTTACGGCTACTTCAATTATTTAAGTGAATAAAAATCAATAGTGAAAGCTAAATTAAAATCAAATCTATAAAGATAGCAAATAAATCAAGAAAAGTCAAGATTCAACCAAGGTTTAAAGGTCTAAGACTAGGAATCCACTACACTATCCCCTATGCTAAATTGTAATCCTATCTTTGTTAATGTTCAATTATATTCTTGAAGGCGATTTGTCATAAATTATTTAAAGCCCAAATTCTTAGCACTAAAACCGTGCTAAAACTTCACTAACCTCATTATCATGGTAATTAATCCAAGTTTCAATCCATTAAGATTCATGATAATCGTTTAACCCTCGAAGGAAGCCTATGTCTAGGTCTCAATTCCTAAGTTCAATTCTTTGATTATCAAGCAATTAGATTTCATCTTTCGATCCTTCACCTAAAGCCTAATATCATGTAAATATGGCTGACAACATACCACAAGCATGAAGAGCACTAATAATGAATCCAGAATAATAATTTTATTAACAAATAATTAAATTAACAATTCAACATAAAGAAATAGAGAATTTCATCCCAATCCTAGAAAAATGGGTTTACCACTCATGGTAATTGAAGATCAAACAAGAGCAAAAGGTAAAGAAACAACCATGAATCTAAAATAAAAGAGAAAATAGAAAAGATAAAGATAAAGAAGATGTCTTCAATGGTTGATCAATGTTCTTGCTCTTGTCTTCAGAACCCTAGCCTCCAATCCTTGTGCCTCTCAAAGTTTGTTGTAACCTTTAGTCAAAAGTGTCTCCAAGTTTGGTGTTTTTGCCCAATTTATAACGATTTGACGGCAAAATTTTTCTTTTTTCACGTCAGAGGGATTCACATGGCCGTGTCTTCCTTCGACACAGTCGTGTCCTTCAAAAATAATATTTTAGGATTTTAAGTGAGACACGACCATGTGACATTGAGACACGACTGTGTCTCAAAGTCAGTAGCTTTATGAGGTTAAGACAAAGTCGAGTGAGGTGTCAGAATTACGTAACTTTAGCGTTGGGGGGAGACACGACCGTGTGTCCAAGAAACATGGTCGTGTCTCAAAGTCATAAGCTTTATTGGAGTTAGACAAGGCCATGTGAACTTGACAGAAGCGTTTTCCAAGTTAGACACGACTGTGTCTAACTCTTAAATCACTCAAAATGTCATTTTTTGAAAAGATGGTCTTATGAAAGTTGTAGATCTTTTTCTTAGCTTTCCAATGACACCAAAATCACCTCGTTTTGACTTCTGTAACTCAAGTTATGCTCATTTTATTGCACAAAGGTCAAAAATTCTGCGAATCTTGGCCATATAAATTTTAAGCTCAACTTCATTGCAATAAATCCATCCAAAGCTTCATAAAGCCATGTCAAAACATCTCTTTTGGATCTAAAAACATAGATAAAGACCAATCATGAGATACCAAGGATAAATAGATTAAATGTGGCATAAATTCCAACATAAATCAATCAAAGTACACCTAGATCCTCATCAAATCAAGCACAAGATGTATATATTTTATCGACACATCACCTGCACAGTCCTTTTTGGACCTATTCCAGGTGTTTCTTTTATTTTTTAGTCATCTTACTTTGATTTTTCACAATGGGCGACGATGTCTCAGGCGTTTCAAGAGGCTCATCTGCTTCCGCAATCATACGGGAGTCTGCTGCTCTTGTCTCCCAAGTTAATAACTCCGGTAGTGGTCGTGGTGGTAGCAGCAAGTCATATTGCTCTTTTTGTAACAAGTTGGGACATTTGAAGGAGCGTTGTTGGGTGAAACATGGTAAACCAACATCCGCTAACTTTACTTAGATTGAATCATCATCATCCATCTCCAGAGTGACCATTCTTACTGCAGATTATGAGGCCTTCCTCTACATTAAGGCATCTTCACATATTTTGGTTGAATAAATTGGTAATGATACTGCCTGTTTATCTCAATCATCTCTTGGGTCAAGGATAATTGACTCTGGTGCTTCTAATCACCTCTGTGGTAATAAGGATCTTCTCATCTCTCTTACCTACTCCACTAAATTACTCTCTATTACTCTTGCTAATGGAACCAAAATTATTGTCACCGGTATTGGCCAAGCTCAGTCATGTCCTTTTCTACCCTTAACATATGTTCTGTATATACCTGATTGACCTTTCAATTTGATATCTATTAGTCAGTTAATTAGCACCCTTAACTGTTTCATTACCTTCACTAAAAACTCTATTCTTGTATAGGATCAAGGTACGAGGAGGACGATTAGAGTCGGTCGTGAATTACGAGAACTTTACCATCTTGTTGTGCCTAGTTCTCCAGTGACATGTATCATGACAAATTCTCCTAACCTCATTCACAGTCGTTTTGAACATCTAAGTCTTTCTAAGCTCCAAAAAATGATTCCTCACTTGTCTAGTTTACAATCTTTATATATTGTGAGTGTTGTCAAAAAGGAAAATACGTCCGTGCATCCTTTCCTAATCGAGTTAATAAAAGAGTTGATTCAACATTCAACATAACATCGATATTGACTCTTTTACTAAACAACTTTGTCTTACTAAATGATTTGCTTCTTGTTGTGTCATGCATGTGGAAAATGGGAAATAAGTATATATTTTTAAAAAAAATACAACAGTCCAATCAACTTGGTTGATTTTTGCCGGTCAAAAAAAAGAGAAAAACCTTTGGTGGATTTTTAGGAGGACGAAAGAATTAACAAATGTATAGTCTTATTTTCCTTAAACTTATAATGACCAAATAATATATTAAACACAGCCATAGTGACGTTGGTGAATAGTGAGTAATAGTGACTGGACGTTATGCAATGTTCTCCGTAAGCCGATGCATGACCGTCATATTCTAAATCCACCGTCAATTCTTTCAAAATCGATTATTTTAACATCCATTTTTTTAAAATTAAACTAACATCTTAATTAAATAGGTCCTAAATTGATGTTAAATTTTGTTAGATGACTAAATTAATATCACATTTGTTTTTAAGAAACTAAAATAAGTAATTTTTTTGTTTTCGTTAACCAACTCTTCACGTACTATGATAACTGGGTTATATAACTCTTCTTAATAAATATTTCTTTTATATGACTTTTCAATAAATAAATAATTTATATAATTTTAAATAATTTTATTTTTTAATTCTATAGTTTATTTCTTTTAATATTAATTTTTATGTGTTTATTTATTAAGATATTTTATCAACTTATTATTAAGATTATATAAAAAAATTACTATATTTTTTAGTTTAAAAACACACTTAATAAATTTGTAATTTCTTTATAATAAATTACATTTAATTTATTTTACTATATTTTCATTCAAAATGTTCACTCTTGTGTGATGTATATATTGGAGTTTTGTAAATAATATAAAATAATTATATATGAATAAATATAGTAATTTAAAAATATAATTAATTAATTTATGGACAACAGATATATAAAATAGAGATTGTATTAGACAACTACGAAAATTTTAGGATTTTATGATCAATCATCAATAAAAATAATTAATAACGTGGTCTACATGTCAGTCAAGGTATATAAGTCAACGTAATTAATATGTGATTATAAATTTTTATATTTGTAAGCATGAATAATAAATATAATTTAGACCCAACGACACATGTGCACTTTCTTTTTAAATTATAACATGAGATGTCACACATCAGTTATTAGAGTCATATATTTGTCACATGACAGGTTTTTTAAACATGTTCTATGTTAAAATGACACATATTAGAATATAAAGACATACACATTCTATTTATATATTATATGATGATTATATGATGATTGATTTTTTTTTAATATGAATTAATATGTAAAAGTATATATGTCAAGGTAATTAATATATGATTATAAATTTATATATTTGTATACATGAGTAATAAATTTAATTTAAACATGACAATACATGTGAATCTTCTTTTTAAATTACAACATGAGATGTCATATGTCAATTATTAAGATCATGTATTTGTCACTTGACATATTTTTAAATATGTTATTTTATATCAAAATGATATATATCAAAATATAAAAACATGTATATTCTCTTTATATATTATATAAATTCAAAACAATTTAAATGAGAGATAAATTTCTAGTAGTAACTTGAAAATCGCCTTTCTTGGTTGCCAATCTCCAACCTTGCTTGTCTTTCCTATCAAATCTCACTAAGTCTGACAAATATGACAACTCATCTATTCAACCATCAGTTAAAAATGTTGGGGGTGTATGATTTAGTAGTAAAAATTTAATTATTTTAATAATTAATTATTATATAAAAATTTATTATTATAATTGATTATAATAATTAATTTTATATTTGGATATGTTAACTGAAAATCGATTTTAAATTAATCTATTTTATTTGGATGATATAAAAAAGAATTATTTTTATGTATTAAATTATCAAAAAAATATAAAATAATTAAAAAATTATATGATTAATGACAAAATGATATTTACATATTAAAGTGAATGAAATAATTTATAATTATAAGCTTCAATCTTTAACATTATAAAAAAATTTATAATGCATTGAATTTCATGTAAAAGTTAAAAATAATTTTGTCAAACATGTTATAATATTGAAATAATTTTTTTTGCAAAAAAAAAAAAGTTTAAAAACGTAAAAATCGTTGCTAAACACGCCGTAATGTCATTCTTCGATCAACACCATCTTCTTCACAACCCTACCTGCAAATGCAAGGAGATTCTCTCTCCTTTCTCTATTCTCCGCACTTGATAAATACACAGTAATAATTCTTACACTTCTAATCCTTTATTTGCTTTTCCTTTTTCTAAAATTTTATAGTTTTCTTGCAAACTCTCATTTACATTCTCATTTTCCCTTTCACGTTAAGATTGCACTACTAGAAATTTGGATTTTAGAGACCGAAAAATCAGTCTCTAAAATAATTAGAGACCGATTTAAATCGGTCGCTAAAACGCTCATCGCTAAATATTAGAGACTGAAATTGTTGGTCGCTAAATTTAGAGACCGATTTAAAGATTGATTTTTTTAAAATAATTAGTCTCTAATGTTAGTAAAAAAATTAGTCCTTTTTTTTTTCAAAAAATTACATTAGAGACGGATTTAGAAATAAAATTGGTCACTAAAAAGGATGAATATATTTATATATTTTATAAAATCGATCACTAAATCGATCTCTAAAAAGGAAGAATATATTTATATATTTTATATAATTGGTCACTAAATCGGTCTCTAAATTAGAGACCGATAAATCGATCTCTAAATTCATCTCTAAAAAGGCTGAATATATTTATATATTTTATATAATAGGTCACTAAATCGGTCTCTAAATTAGAGACTGATAAATCAGTCTCTAAATCGGTCTCTAAATGTAATTTTTTATATATTTGGTCTCTAATTTGTAATATGAATTTATATTTATTGTTAAATTTATTAAAATCCAAATTTTTAAAACACCTAATAAACAATAGTCAACAATCTCATATAACCAAACACATAAATAAAAAATAACGTAAACTAAACTAATTCAGTGTTTAGAATATCTCATTTAAATATCAAGGCATTCTAGAATAAACTAAAGTAAGCATTGTCTACAACATCTCATTACTACAACATTTCAAATGTAAGAAAGTTGAACACAACAGAAACTAAACTCTAATCATAAAAACTATTCCTCGCCTTCGTCGTCCTCCTCCTCCTCTTCTGCTCCATCAGTCATAGGAAATGTTTGAGAAGGCTGAAAGTTCATCGACTGCATCATCTCTCATATCAGCCAGTTTGTCTCATCAATCTGTCTCTTATTATCTGTCACTTGAGCTTGAACCTCATTTATCTCATTTCTTAATTTTTCAAGTTCATCTCTTCGCACCCAGTTAGATGATGAAGAACTTGAGCCACGATATTGTGGTCTTCCAGCCACTACGGTTGACACAATTCTAAAACTATATATTTTACCTTTTTTTACTCTAGCCACATTGCGCCACACATCCAACTCATCCTGGGGAGGAGTTCCCTACTCTGATGCTCTTTGGGTCATTTCTTGCATTTCGTTTGCAAATTTGGCCTGTCAATACCAATATGATACTAATTAATGCAAAAAGTTAAAGCAGCACATAAATCTAACATAATATAAGCCATGACATAAAGTATAAGAATAAACGTGATTTCAATCACATGTTAAAAGCTGCAAGCTTGTTTAATTTCAATTTGAGATGATAGCACAGTTAAACAATTGCTTACAGCTGTACGCTCTGATCTCCTATCCACCCATGTGTAATCCTTACGTCGATGTGTGTGGTGAAACAATATTGGTGCTGATGGAGCAACACCATTCAACTTAGTCTGCAGCAATTGTCACAAAACCATATTGGTAAATTTAACTATATTAGACAACTTTGACAATAATGCAAGATATTAATGAACTTAACCAGATTAGCTCTATGCTGAGATGAGGTAATAGAGCCACTGGTGTGATATGAAGCTCCATATCCTCCACAATCAGATGCCCGATTGGCTTTTACAATTCTACTTTTCTTCTTGAAAGTCTCACTTTCCCAATGTATACACAATGCGTCTCATATGTCATCTCCAAGCCAACTTGGTCTCTCCATTTTCTTGCGAGCCTTTTCTATAACATTCTTCAACAATGCTGCACCCCATTTCTCAAAGTTTCTTCTAGCCCAACAATTATCTGGTGGAATAACAGTAAACTTCCTTTAGAATAAATATGAGTAAGCAAATTGTTTATGACAAAAAAAAATCTATCAAATTTTAAATTGCATAAATAAAAATTTAAAAATTACAATAAACTTTGCAAACCACAAATCTCTTGTATCACCTATTCTTTTCCATGATGTCTATGGCTCTAAATAATGGCTCTTGAAGATTTCACTGATTCCATTTGCTACCAGGTGCGAAGGCAAGAATCTACAAACAATACAGATGTTTAGTTACAATATATCAAACATAGTAATGTAATTTAAAAAAATATTACTTATACATACCTATCTATTTCTAGATATAAAATTGGTTCGCTACCAGACATTTGTGTATCTGATGCATCCTAACTATGACTTGATCCAAGTGCAGATCCTACATCTGTTGGAGGGATAAATGATCCAACATTGTGATAAGACTCTTCTGTCGGAGGCACCACACAGTGAGATGGTTAAGTAAGAGGTGGTGTTAGTGCACTTGGGATCGAACAAGTAAATGCAGGTAATGTGGGTGATGGAATAGTAGCAAGAGATGGAGAACTAGCAAAGGTTAAAGGTAGGTGAGAAGTAGAATGCCCCACCGGTCGCACCGGCTGTTGCTTTTTTGGGCGACTCTTAGAAACTTTTCCTTTACCTCAAGCTCTCTCAGACATCTGCAATGAACATAAATGAAATGTAAATTAAAATGCTTATCAAATAAATAATAATTCCTTTGTGCAAAATACAAAACACAATTAATTTACCTTTTGTTAATAAATGAAAAAAAAACAAACACTAATCATATTCATGATCAACATCATTATCATCATCATAGTCATCACCTTCATCACCATCATCATCATCACCATCATCATCAAGCAATTCATATTGTTGAAGATTTTCATCTTCATTGTCATTTTCAGAATCATTGTCAAAATCAAATTTATCTTCCTCCCTATCATCTCCTTCATTACTTTCTACCTCATCCTCGCCAACATCAGCTTCTGCCTCATGATGATCACCTTCTTCATCTCTTAAGTTGGCAAGAGGGTCATCATTTGTTATAAATTCCACATAGGTTGTAGCATCTTGATATGCAACCTCTAATGCATATCGAGCATCAACAGTACCTCTTGGTTTGGTTCTAATGACAACCCACCAATTAGCCTTGTCTTTTATTTTTTCGGGGTAAGGTGCATAATACACTTAAATTGCATTTTGAAAAAAAAATATAAGGGGTCATATTTTGGATACCGTCGAGTATGTCAAACCTCCACGATTCCATATTGTTTATGAACCTTCACACCACGATTAAGTTCAGCCTCAAACCATTTACAATGAAATAACACTAACTGTTTCATTGGTTCTCCTGGGTATTCTACATCCACAATTTCTTTAATGATGCCATAATAATAATTCTCTTCTTCTACTTTGTCATCACCCTTAACACAAACCCCACAATTGATGGTTTTTTTACCGATACTCCAATCTTCTGTATGAAACTTATAACTATTGACAAAGTAGATAGGCCGTGTATGAACCTTTCTCTTAGGACCCCATGCTAAGTGGTGCAAAAATTAGTTTTGTACCAAGTTATTTTTATTGTGAACCTACTAATGATAATAGTAAAATCATTATAATTTATAACATAACTATCAAGTATTTATATCATTAAAAAAAGTGTTAAAACACTTACGTAACTTCAGAACCAAGTTAGAAATTCAGATGCAATCATACCATTAACATCAGTGCAGCTGATGTTTGGATTAGTTGCTTTCAAATATTCCTCAAAAAATCTAATCACATGCACACAGTTACTAAATATGAACCAATTACATATATATACTAAAATGAATAATTCAAGAATGATTTAGTTCACTTACCCAATATATGGTTGAACCTCTTCACAATTAAGTAGGATATGTAAATGTGCAGCAACTATTTCCTTATCCATTAAATACCTACTGTTACAAGTTCCAGCTGAGCAGTCAAGATGATTGAAAATTGATAAAGTAGGTTGGATTATCTCATCTAAACCTCCATCATCATTTCAACTAACTCTATTTCTCATTGATTGCACATGAGATTGAAAATAGTAAGAAAAAAAATGAGAAGTCTCTTGGCATAAATATGCCTCACATATGGATCCTTCCACACGTGATTTGTTTTTAACCATTCGTTTCAACATATTCAAGTACCTAAAAGAAACATGATATCATTAATTACTAAACTTTGAAATAAAAAGATTACCACATTTTAAAACGCAATAAAGAAGGTGATTACCTCTCAAATGGATACATCCATCGATATTGAATAGGGTCTCCTACTATTGCCTCATACGATATATGAATAGGTAAATGCTCCATTGAGTTAAAGAATCCAAGTGGAAAGATTCGTTCTAACTTACATGTTGTAATGATGATGTTTTGCTCCATTAGCAACAAATCAGACACACCTAACACTATTGAAAACAAATCTCTGAAGAATTTACTTAAAGCTAAAAGCTTCCACACTAGATCCGGTAATGCACTAAAAGTAATTGGTAGCAACCGCTCCATTAACACATGACAATCATGGCTTTTCATCCCAACTAGCTTCCCCTCTCTCATGTTTACACATCTACAAATATTAGAGGCATATCCATCAGAAATTTTTAATTCATTAACCCATTTACATATAACCCTTTTTTGCTCCATGTTCAACGCAAATTTTGCTTTAGGCTTCAAAATTTTTTCATTAGGCAATTCTTGCAACTGTAGTTCCCTCCGCCTACAATACTCTTTCATATCCATTATAGCTTTAACATTGTCTTTGGTTTTGTCTTTAATATCCCAATATGGTAACTTCCAGGAAATACTTTATTTTATCCAATTATGAGTAATCCCGAACCCAGCACATGTACAGTGACCCACCTCAGTTACTTTTAGAACATCACAAACATCTTCTCATACCTCGACCCTAGACAATCTAGTTGGAGGTGCAGATTTCTCTTGTCTATTCTTATAAAATGCATCCTTATTTCTGCGGTATGCATGATCCATAGGCAGAAATTGGCGATGACAATCAAATCAAGAACATTTGCCAGCATGTTTCAAAGTGAAAGCCTTTGTTCGATTCATACAATATGGACATGTCAATCTCCCTGATGTACTCTAACTCGACAACATGTCATACGTAGGAAAGTCATTTATTGTCCACATTAATGCAGTTTTCATTACGAAATTTTCTTTTTTTGAAATATCATCAGTTAGGACACCTTATTCCCACAACAATTTTAACTCATCTATCAAAGGTTACAAATACACATTTATTTTACTCTTTGGATTGTGTGGCCCAGGAATAATCAAAGTCAAGAACATATATAGAGTTATCATGCATAGTTCTGGAGGAAGATTATACGGAGTGACAATTACAGGCCAACAGGAGTAAGGAATAGCTGGCTAACTATACAGAGTAAAACCATTAGCACTTAAGCCTAATCTAACATTCTTGGTTCAGCTTTAAATTCAGAATATGTTTAATCAAAACGTTTCCAGTCTTCTCCATCTGATGGATGATATAACACTCCCGATTCTCGTCTATTTTCATAATGCCATCTCATGTGCGGAGCAGAACTCATTGAAACATATAATCTCTTCAGCCTACGAATGAGAGGTAAATAAATCAACCTCTTTACAGGGATCTCCTTGGTTTTTCCCTTACCAATCCCTTTTATTTTATATCGAGCCGCGCCACAAAATGTGCATTCTGTAACTCCCTCTTCATTGAACAACAGACAACCATTCATGCAACAATCAATTCTCTTTGCAGTAAAATCTAGTTTGGAAACTATTTTTTTCGCCTTATAAAAATTTTCTAGGATGAGATTTCCAGGAAGATGTGTCCTTTTCATAAGTGCTATTGTTTGATCAAAAGATCGTTAGGAAATGTTTCCCTCCAATTTGATATTCAATAATTCAACAGCAATAGATAATTCAGTTTCATCTTCACATCCCGGCCACAAAGGCTTTTGGGCCGCACGAAGTATATCATAAATTTTTTGAGCATATTTATTTGGAGGCTCCTCTAAGGGTTGATTGTAATGGAACCCAAACTCTGGATCAATTGCATCATGAACCATTGCCTCAAATCTATTTAAATTGTCATTATCACCCATTTGTGTATTGGTAAAGGTGCTTGGATGACTATTAAAAGCTCCAATCAAAGTCGGATCAATTTCTCCATGACTTGTCCAATACCAATAATCATGTTTAAAACCCTTTTTATAAAGATGAACTTTGACGTCCTTAGTAGTCAAGTACTTCAGGTTTTTGCACTTAGAACAAGGGCATCTAATATTTTCATTTGATAAATGTGCTTGTTGACATGCAAAGGAAACAAATTGTTCTACCCCCTTTACTAACATATCAGCAAGTCCTTTCTTACCCGCCAAAAGTCTATTATACATCCAACAACGATATTAACAAATGTCCATATTCTGTAACATAATTAAAATGAAATATTAAAACTACAAGTGAAATTAAATCTAACCACAAGCAACAAATTTCTAAAACTAATCTAAAAATTAGACATTATAATACCAAAAACAAGTTTAACATACAAAATAATACCAAAAACAAGCCTAAAGTAGAAGAACAAAATCAAAGATTGGGATTTACCCTTATCTCAAAAGTCTGAAAGTTCTACCTCAAGCACTTGTACATACGAAAACAAAATTCAAAAAAATAAATTTTCAGCATAGTACATGACCAAAAAATGTGTGAATCATGTATAAGTGGGTTGGTGCTAAAAATAAGGCAAATCCCCTTGTTTTTATTTTCATGATTAAAAAAAACACAAAATTTAAAAGTCAAAACTGACCAAAACTCAAGAGAGGCATGCTTCACAAAACAAAATCACATAGTGAGAAATGAAATAAGAAAATACTGAAAGTGAGGCTCAGACTTGTAGTGTAGAAAAATTACAAAATTTAATGAAAATTACGACATGACTAGTATTCTCAAAGAGAAGCAAACATATGAAAAGTGTATTTCCTAGAATAATTACAACTTAGAAGTTAATTAACATGATACAATATGCATTTGGTTGGGGCTGACAGAAAAGAGTTGAGTAAACAGCAAAATATGCAAAATGAAGTTGTCTCGAATTTTTCATTATATTGACAAGAAAACTAAGTGAAAATCCCATCCTTAAGATACCCAAAGAAAAGTAGTTATGTTGATATGTTAAGTACCTCTTGAAAACTTGGCATTGAAGGGGGGGATGGCAAATGTATGGTCAAAAGACTCAAAACAAGTTAATATGGGTTTAAGAAGTAATTGCAGTTTAAAGAGAGCATGACAACATAGTAAGAGCAAGATTGTCCTACAAGTAAAACATGTAAAGTATAGAAAGCACATAAACTCAACACAATCAGCCAACCTATAAACAAATATGCACTCCCATTTTCAAGCTTGATGTTGCAATTTCTGTCTGCAAGTATTATCTCTAATGCCTAGTTTGACAGTGATGGTGGTGGTGGGTTAGTCACCCACTCCCCTTAATTAGATCCTCATCACAGATTTCAGAAGTATTCATCACCAACACCATCATCGAGCCCTTTAATTTCAATTCCTTCCACCATTAGCCAATATGCTACCATCACTCAAAACTAATAGCTATTGTTATCTCTCTATCTATCTTTTCTTTATAGTCCTTTTTTCCTTCTCTATCTTTCTCCTTGTCTCTCTCAGGTTGCACAAAGTATACTATAAGCAACCATAAAAATGGAAGAAACTTACCAATTAGCTCAATTTGCGACTGCCCTGAACTGGTTCACAATCACAAGCCCAAGGTAGGAGTCTGGGTGCAGAACAACGACGCACAGGTGGAAGACGAATCTGAAACGGCGACCACGGATCCAGAACGATGACCACAGATCTAGAACGGCGAGCCACAAATCCAGAATGGCGAGGCACGGTTTCGGAACGACGAGCACCGATTCGGAAGGGCGAGGCACAGTTGGAAGACTCGACGGGAACGGTGCGGCTGGGTGGAATACGCGACGGGAACAGTGCGGCTGGGTGGAAGACGCGACGGGAACGATACGGCTGGGTGGAAGATGCGACGGGAATGGTGCTCAGGAACGACGAGGCACGGGTGGTGGTGCTGAAATCCAGATGAGGCACGGAACGGCGCGACTGAGGAACGGTGAGGCACGGGTGGCTCGGCGGGTGTGCAAGGACGGTGGCTGCGGCTGTGTTTCGAATTTAGGAGAGGGAGAAGTGATGAAAACTGAAAAAGAAAGAGATACTTAAGCTGAAAACGTGAATTTGTTTTAAAGATCGAATTTTTAGTCTCTACACATTTTATTTTTAACTTTTTTATTTACAGATCGAAAATTCGGTCTCTAATTTTTTTTTTAATTTAGAGACCAAAATGGTCTCTAACACAAAGACGCATTTTTATTTTTTAATTTCTTTTATAATATAATTTTCATTCTCTAAATCGGTTTCTAAATTTTTTAGCGACTGAATTAAAGACTAATTTTAGTTTAATAATAAATTAAATTTTTTTTAATTAATCTCTATAAAAATCAAAATAAATCAATTTTTAAATCAATTTCTAAAACTCATATTTCTAATAATCTCGAGTGTTATGGGAAGTATTTTAGCCCAGATGGCAAAAGACAGCAAAGAGGAGTTGCGTTTGGAATTGCAAGAGGACATGATGAATAAGGGAAAAGTAATTGAAATAACAGCACCAGTGATAAAAACGATAAAAAAATTGTCATGACAGGAAGGATAAAGGGTATGGATGAACAATATTCCACAGACCCACCCCAGAACTATCTATGACTTTTCCTTTAGGCTATGGCGCTTGCTCTTCTTTTGTTTATCTTTCCGGTCTTTCAAACCCGTTTCTTTCTGTAAACCAAAACCTCCACAAGAGGTAAAGTTGTGCTCACCTCTATCAAAGGCCAACAACAATTTCGCCGACGCTAAGAAGATTGTCGAACTCAAGCCTGATTAGTCAAAAAATACACTAATAAGCTTTGAAAGGTGAAGGTGTGGAGGTTGGCTTCTTCTTGCCCACGCCAAGATACTGTAACTTTTATTGCCCAGGCCAAGATAAGCACAAGGTGCAAACTGCAGAGTAGAATCAGTAAAGGCATATGGAGAAACGGCGTTACAGATGGTTGAATAGATAGTTCACAGTCACACAAAAGCACACATACATATTCATGCCCGAAATTTGGTTTTATTTATTTATTTATTTTTTCTTGAAAGCCTCTAGCTGATGCAGAAGAAGCTAAAAGGACTGCAATGATTTAGCTTTTGAAATCATATGGAGGCTTCTTCTATGTAAGTTGGCCCTGAATTACTGTGATATAAATTATGTAGGTCCTAAAAAGCAAGTGACAATTATGCTTGACCCTGTTCGTATCTATGCAATAGCCATAAACCTTGCAAGTATGATAATGCCCAAGTCGAAGTGTATCTGTGTTTGCTTCCTTTTATTTAAAAAAAAAATAAAAAGTAAAAAAAGATCTCTTCTTTCATTTAATAGCTCATTATCTCAGTATTTTGCATTGGTGGTAATAGAATATACGTGATAAGCCTTTGAATTAGTGGCTAAAGCATTTTCCTAATGAAGATATTTTAGGCACTCTCAAAGCAATATGCAAGCATTTTCCTTTTTAATTTTACTGAACATTAATTGAGATATATTGCCATGAAATTCTAGGCGGTGAAGAACCAAGGCTGTGTGGACTCCCCTAGGTGTCATGATCTTGTGCTCTGCCACGGTAAGCTACCTTTCGTCATTCTTCCTTTTTACTTTGTTTTATTTTATTTTATTTTCTTTGTGTCAACCTACTAATCTGACAATTGTTGATAATTGTTCAGATTTCCCTCTAAATTGCTACTTGTTAACAATTGTTCATCACCCTTGACAACTCTACTTACCCGCATCAATAGAAAATTTGGACACTGGTAAGTTTATCTTCATTTTCTTCTCTGGATAGTAGTCATTTCCACTAGGTCTGCTCTGATGACATTGACTGATGTTTTAGAGCAATCTTGCCTTGCCATTGATCCGTGTCTTAGAAAATTACTTGGTTTCTTATTTAAACTTAGTTTCTTCCCCCTTATGTTTGGACACTACCATGCTTTAGAAAGTTACTTAGTTTCTTAGTCATCAGAGAACTTTTTTTGCAGTCATATGTGTTATTCCTGCATTATGCATCTCTGAAATTGCAACTTGTTTTATGATAATTTGGTCTTTTCGAAGACTCAATCGAGATTTTGATTCACTTCTCCGTTTTTGTAGACGATTCTTAAAGAATCAAAGGATTTTGATGTGAAAGGGAGTAGATATTGTATCAAAAATATTGAATTTTTGTAATTTTATAATTTGATTTTATATCCAATATATGCGTTTTGAGTTCTGATTCACGAGCTTTTAATTTAAGGTAATTGTCCTCTGCAATTCTATTCCAATTGTTTCTAAATCTGAATCTTAGTCTGTAACTTGCGTGTGTTTTTTCTGAAATGATGATGATGATTGTGGCATGTTGTGGCGTTGCTCAAAATAGATCCATCATGGATGACAGTGTCAACCAGGTTAAATTAATAGATCTATCATGGAATAGTGACCACTGTCCACTGCAGAATGAGGGGTGTGGGATTATTAGAATGCCAAGATGATCAAAAGAATCCTTCTCAGAGTTACAGTTTGCTGGGCTCAGGGGCATTTGGAATTCAAGAAATTACTCGTATGGATTTCGAAGTATGTATGAGTTGAAGCTTTGAATGATTAATTAAAAAACAAAAACTAGAGAAAGATTGTTTTAGGTCATTCTGATTATTTATTTATTTTGTGCAGATTGATGACTACTATTGGTTTCAATCAGATTCCGGAGTGGACTTTGCCAGAGAATGAACATCATATATATCTTCAAAAACTGTTCCAAAATTTCAATTCAAGGAATCACACATGAAGAATTCAGTTATCACAATATTCTTACATGCAATTCTCATACACAACTTACTTCCTAAAAATATGAATGAAAGACCAATTTACTAAGAAGTTTAAATCTGGATGGGATTATAGAAATGCTAGCATATATCAGACTTGCACCCATAAGATTATTTTTCATTTCTCTGTCCACTAATATAAACAACACAGAATCAGGGATCATTAGGGTCTTTATAAGCTTATAATGACAGGCCATGGATATGGTTTTAAAAAGGAAAATGATAAGAGAAATAAAACAAAGATTGAAATACATGCTATGTATATTCCACAATTCAAATCTCAATTTTAAATAAGTGCACAATGGATCACTGTTCAGAAATTTGACTTGCAAAATTTCCTTTTCTTTTTTCATAACATCCACCCTGAAACTTACTTTTTTGATATACTTTTGGTGGAACTTTTCTTCTTTTTTTTTTTTAATAGAACAAGCTTCTTTATATGACTAGTGCACAAAAGGATTAAGGCTTGAAAAGTGAAATAATACAAAGCAAGCATTCAATAAAAGGGTGAGAAAAAGGATTTTTTTTTTAAGATGGGTATGGTGAAAGAATATGTTGGTAAAATCAAAGAAAAGAAGGTCAAATATATACAAGGCTGCAAAAAGGGACCTAAGGATACACTTGTATTAACAGGTTGGCTTGAAAGACTCAAACGGTCCAAAGAAGGTCCTTATCATTTCCCTAGTCATGCATCATTTTTTATTTCGCCTCAAGAAAGATTCTAACAACTTCTAGCACCAAGTCATTCATAAAATTGCAATCCTATAAGCTTTCTCTAAGTTTGACAAGCAATCATATTTCCAAGGTCTTTGCAATCATAAAGATGGGAAGTACAATCATGCATAATCAAAGCAATAGAGATCAAAATAATTCTTGGATTCTCATGTGATATCCTAAAAAGAAATTAATTCACAGTTTAATCAATCATCAGATACTTAATTCAAGGATACTGGCGAGCCACAAAACAAAAGTCCAAAGAAAAAAATTAAAGAAAATTTGACTCAAAACAAAAAGAAAACAAAAATAACAAAGTTACCCTCTCCCAAACTCAGAAACCAGGACAGTGCCCTCACTGTTCAGTTCAAAAACAAATTAAATAATCAATCAAGATCATAAAGACAAAATAATAAAAGAGACGGTAAAGAAAGCTCATTATTTTGGCAGGAGATCAATCAAGCTCTCCATTATCATCATCATTCTCCTCTTCATCTTCCTTACTGAAGTTAATGTTGGTCATGATCTCCTCATCAGTCATAGGGCCTAGAAGTGCAGTATCTAGGTTCAGTTGATCTGCTATACCGCGCAACAGTTGGATAGTGTAGTTGAATTTCCTTTGGTTCTGATGATGCACACGTTCTAACCTATCCATTCTTTGCACTGGGGTAAGCACCCTACGAGGTGATCTTGCCGCTGGGGCTGGTGGTGTTGGAGCTTGAGGTACTGGGGCTGCTGGAGTTGCTTGATCTTCTTCAAAATACCTCGCAATAATTGTTGCTGTGAGCGGATGTGAAGGTTGAATTACTTGATCACCAGATAGCATAATACCCTTGTCAGAACATAGTCGAGAAATGAGCAATGGGTACGGAAGGCTTTCAGAAGTTTCTTGAACCGTCATCCGCATGTTGAAGGCTATGACTCGCCCTATATTCGCAGGTTCACCAATCACAATGGCATATACAAGCAATGCCCTCTTGACTGATATTTCAGACGTGTTGGAGCAGGGTAGGATATTAGATTGGACAAATGTGCACTAAACTCGTGGAATTGGTTTAAAGTCGGTTTTCTTCAAAAACTTGAGTTGGTTTTTCGTATCCAACTCCCATTGTGCTCCTTCCATCCACAGTGTGCAGAGCACAAGATCTGATATAAGCATGGCCATAAAAGCATTGCCTTTGTTAGGTGAAAAGGCAACAGTTTTTGGTTTACCGTAGCCTTTACCTCATGAGAAACGTTGGATAAGTGTTGAATAGGCCACTCTTGGATAAGTGTGCCTAATGTTCAAAAAGGTTGCCTTTGATCAAACGCCATAGTTTCTTATATTTTAAGCCATTTTTTTCATGTGTTGCCGTAGGCCTAATTTCTTGTAGTTGATCAGTGCATTCTTTAGCATTTTCTTTTTTTGTTTTTTCAGATTGAATACAATAACTATTTTTAAAAATTTTAAATACAAGCATGATATTGTTTACTATATAATGTTGTAATATTAACACAAAATCAAAATTTATACGTAAAAATATAATAATCAAAAAGTACATTTAAGTTTTTTTTTTGGTACATAAAGTATTTTAAGCAATTATTAATATCGAAATGCCTAAAAGTACATGTCAGAATACTTTTTACATGGTCGTATTTTATCAAGTCTGCAATGTTTCTTTTATTATTTTATAAAAGCATTATTACACAGAAGTTTACAAAATACAATATAAGTCATGGTCCTCGTGGATGTGCTAAAAAAAAGGGATAATAAGTCTGTGAGTTTGTAAAAAATATTTTATATATATGTAACAAAATTGTCATGACGTAGCTCCATTTCATTCTTAGTCATATATGTTGATTAAAAAAAAAATTCAAGTTGACACGGTTAATTGTAGGTGAAAAAACATAATATTAAAAGTGATTGTAAACATACAGAATTGTTTGTTGTATTTGTACTACTCTCATGATAAAGATACCTGCACAAATAGGCAAGTGTATAATTTGAAAGACTAATTTAGCCACATTTGTTTTCATTATCATTTCAGTTTCTGATATTCTATTTTTTTTACTTTAATTTTTTTTATATTCATGAATTTAGTTTAATTTAATTTCTCCAGTCTATATGTACTTGTTAACTAATAAATAAAAATGTTTATATGTCATTAGAGATGATGTAACATTATTATATGTCATGAGAGATTTTTAGGTGCTTACATTCTTTTATGAATAATTTTAAATTTTTTAATTATTAAATAAAAAAATATTCAATATTTTTTACGTTTCTAAAACATTAAATAGATTTATTTTTTCATTTAATATTTTTTTATTTAATATTAAAAATATGATTAAGAGGATATAACAAAATTTTTCTTTTATTATATACTATTAAATGCATGATACATCAATTTTTAAGTCGTTATTATCTTTTACTTTAACTAAATTTTTAATGCAATAATTAATATGTCATGTACTTAATAATACATAATAAGAGAAATATTTTATTCTAAAAACTTTAAAAAAAAAATCTAAATTGCCAACATGGCAATTTAATGGAAGACAACTTGATCAACACAAGATCAAAGTGATAAGTAAAAGTGAATTTATAAATCTTAGAAACTAAAGTGACAAAAATAAAAAGTTAAGGACTAAAGTGAAAATAAAAATAAATATCAATATTAAAATAAGATTTGTCAATTATTTAAATATAATAAAATTACTTGCACAAATTGGTACGCGTATAATTTAAATTACTTAAAATATATATTTTTTGAATAAAATAGATTAATTTTATATTCTCATACATTTCAGAAAAAAAATTATAATCTCATAAAAATAATTTTATAATGAGTTATGTTAACGTGTATTTTCAAGACATATTAAGGAATATAATATTTATCACCTATTAAAAAATATTAAATATTTTTGAAATATTAAATATAGGTAATTATCGTCAATTTTTGATATCTTAACAAAACTTTTATATAATTTATTGTTAAAAGTTTTTTTTTTCTTGTTATTGGGTGCATACTTTATTAAAGTTTCAACTATAAAGATATGAATTGCTAGGCGAAGGCAAGTGTCTGCCACCAAAATGGAAGCTCCTCATGTTGAAGAACGGCCTTTGAAACTATACCTCATTCCATACCTAGCACCTGGCCATATGATCCCTCTCTGCGACATAGCCCGATTCTTTGCCTCACGTGGTCATCACGTGACCATCATCACCACTCCCTCCAACGCCCAAATCCTTCACGACTCCATTTCCAACCAATTCCACGTCCACACCATCCAATTCCCCTCCCAACAAGTGGGCCTCCCTGACGGTATCGAAAACTTGTCCGCCGCCACCGACCTCGACAAACTCGTCAAGGTCTCCCAAGCCACCAAGCTGCTCCGGGAACCCATGGAGCATTTCGTGGAGCAGTACCCACCCGACTGCATAGTTGCAGACTTCTTGTTCCCATGGGTAAATGACTTGGCAAACAAGCTTCGCATCCCCAGACTCACTTTCAACGGATTCCCCCTCTTTTCAGTCTGTGCCATGGAGTCCCTCAAGTCACAACCCATCGTTGATTCCGACTCTGACTCCTATGTCATTCCGGGTTTTCCTCACCATATTACCATGAACGCAACACCACCAAAGCTGTTGACCGAAACCCTGGAACCGTTGATGGAGACACAGCTCAAAAGCTTTGGCCTCATCGTTAACAACTTTGTGGAGCTTGATGGACAAGAATACGTCCAACTCTACGAGAAAATCACGGGACACAAGGCTTGGCATCTTGGTCCTGCCTGTCTTATTCACAGATCCGCTCAAGAGAAAGCAGAGAGAGACCAAAAGAGTGTGGTGAGCGTGGGTGAATGCCTGAGCTGGCTCAACTCACAGCCACCCAACTCGGTGCTCTACATATGCTTTGGGAGCCTTTGCCATTTCTCCGATAAACAGCTGTACGAGATGGCATGCGGGATAGAAGCATCAGGTCACCAATTCATATGGGTTGTTCCTGAGAAGAAAGGAAAGGAGGATGAGAGCGATGAAGAGAAGGACAAGTGGCTGCCAAAGGGGTTTGAGGATAGGAATATCTCTAAGATGAAAGGGATGATCATAAAGGGTTGGGCCCCTCAGGTCCTGATCCTGGGCCACCCCGCCGTCGGTGCGTTCCTCACTCACTGCGGGTGGAACTCCACGGTGGAGGCCGTCAGCGCCGGTGTCCCGTTGATCACGTGGCCGGTACACAGTGAACAGTTCTACAACGAGAAGCTGATAACAGAGGTGCGGGGGATTGGGGTGCAGGTGGGTGCAGAAGAGTGGAGCCCGATTGGTTTTGGGGAGAGACAGAAGCTGGTGGGGAGAGATCGCATAGAGAAGGCTGTGAGAAGGTTGATGGACGGTAGTGATGAAGCTGAGCAAATCAGAAGGCGTGCTCAAGAGTATGGGAAAAAAGCTAGACAAGCTGTTGAAGAAGGTGGCTCATCCCACAACAATTTGAGGGCCCTCATTCACGATCTTAAACGGCTGAGAGACAGAGACCGTAAGCTACTTCATTAATAGGAATTTCAATATCAATTATTATGATTATTATCTTGCTTGCTGGTTCGCTAAAAATGTATCAATAGAAAAGAATAAAATTAATTGTGTCATTCAACCATTACACAAATATGAGTGGAACAATGTTGGTGATTGGAAAAGAGACAAGTTGGTGGGGAGAGATCGCATAGAGAAGGCTGTGAGAAGGTTGATGGACGGTAGTAATGAAGCTGAGCAAATCAGAAGGCGTGCTCAAGAGTATGGGAAAAAAGCTAGACAAGCTGTTGAAGAAGGTGGCTCATCCCACAACAATTTGACGGCCCTCATTCACGATCTTAAACGGTTGAGAGACAAAGACCGTAAGCTACTTCATTAATAGGAATTTCAATGTCAATTATTATTATTATCTTGCTTGCTGGTTCGACAAAAATGTATCAATACAAAAGAATAAAATTAATGGAAATATTTTATGTATACCAAAATATGCACATTGTATTTACAGTGTATATTAATATAAAAAATATTAAATTATATTATATATAATTATAATATTTTTATTATATATAAAGTAATTTTGTAAATAATTTAAATAAAATTAAATATATTTTAATTAAACGAATAATAAAACTTTAAGATTAATTGTGTCATTCAACCATTACACAAATCTGAAAATTTGTGATCTCCTGCCCAACATTATATTTCGTGTACTTCTCCTTCACAAATATATACAGTAAGGATGGCAAAATCTATCAACGTTTGTGAATATATGTAAAAATCGTCTCATTTAAAAACTTAAATTTGAGGAATTATTTTTAAATAGAATGAGGAAAGAGATAAAAATTCTCTTAAAGTAGATGCAGGAACAGGATGAAGATTGTATATAAGTTTTTGTCTCTTAGAAATTATTAAATTTTTTTATTGATTATATCATTTATATGTATTAAATTTTATTTCTTTTAATAATTTTTATCTACATTATTTTTATATTTATTTAAAATTAAAAAAATTTAAAAATATTACTAAATAATAACTTATTATTTTAATTTATTAATATTTTAAACTTAAATTAAAATTATTTACAATTTTTATATTTTTTATATTTTTCAATTTTTTTCTAATTTTTTAAATATAATTTCGGGACTTCACCAAAAATAAGGATATGAAATTTTTTTCTATTAAACCGACAAAAATGGAGATGAAGAGTTGAACAAAAAAATATCCTCCTACAAGACCAAAATACTTTTAGGTTGGACCGTTTAAACCGATTAATGGGTCAACTGCGCTTGTCATGACCTTGACTTAATTACCCGACCGATTAATACCCAAAGGAAGGCATATTCGGTATTCTACTAAATGGTCATTAGCCGACCGACGCCATCACAATCAACGGTTGTGAACGGCTTCGTGCATTAAAGGACTGATTATAACAGATCCTAACGTTCGAATATATTTATAGCCCAAACGGTAGGCATCTGAGGAAGAGTTGACATCTATTTAAACTAATGAAAGGATCTAGAGCAGACATGTTCCACTATACTCTAAACACTATTAGCAATCAAGCTTTGCACTCGTCCTACTGATCAACCTAGATACAATAGGTCTTATTGTTGCTTATTTTGTAGGTCTACAGTGAGTCCTTTCTTCCCGATATAGGTCTCGGTCAGTGTTCGAAACATTTGGCGCCTACCGTGGGGCTCGGTAAAACAATCTTGCTCCACCATCCAACAAATTCTCACTTAATTACTCCCATAATTTTTCAATTAATTTTGGCACGAAGGCATGGCGACCAGTGGAAATAATGACGTTGTTAGAGCTACTTCATCCAACCCGATGGAGGTACTCTTGTAGGCTATCAGGGATATGAACAACCGAATTAACCAGATTGCGAATAGGGATCAGCAGCACTCGGGACTCGAAAGGATGAATGAGGAACGAGAAGCCGAAAGGTTTGAAGGAGAAGAGGGCCCAGGTAGAGAAGATCGCAGACAATTCAACAATCAACGAACAACTGACCGTGAACATCGGCGTCAAACGAATTATCCCCTACATATAGCTGATCACCCTTTCTCAGACTTCATAATGTCAATCCCTCTACCAGACGATTTTCGGTTGCCGACAATGGAACTGTACGATGGGACAACTGATCCTCAAGAGCATCTTACAATGTTCAACTTAATGATGCTATTGAATGGAGGAATAGATCGAATTAAATGCCAGGCTTTTTCGACGACCCTCAAGAAATCAACTTTACTATGGTTTTCGAGCCTCGAGGTAGGTTCGATTTATGGTTTTTCTGAACTGTCAATTAAATTCCTTAACTATTTTTCTACAAGCAGGACTCATCAGAAGACGTCAGCAAGCCTCATCAACCTGTGACAAGGACAGAATGAGTCTATTAAAGAATTCATGAGGCAATTTGGCGAGGAGGCAGTTCAGAGACCTTAATCTGACTGTATCACTACATGTTATCATGACAGGTTTGAGACCTGGTCCATTCTCTGACTCTTTGGCCAGAAAGCCACCGTTGGACTTAGACGATTTACGGGCTAGATCTAACAGTTATATAAAAATGGAAGAAATAGTTACTGCGATGAGGCAAATGGAGCAATGATTTTCTGAGCCTGAAACTAGGGAAATGATCAATCCCTATATATCTATCTGCCCGATTACTCGTGACCGACTTTATGAGAACCGAGGATCAAATCGAAAGGGTAGACCTTTTGCGAGGAAAGATAGATCCGACCGATCAAAACAAAATTCAAGGCCAGTTATTGATAAGGTGCAGCCCTGATTCGATGATTATACACAGTTGAATACTCGTCAAGACAAAATATTCTGAGAAGTATACAACACAGGACTCATCCGTCCCCCAAGAGGTGTTGGACAACAAAGGATACCATCTAATGCTGACAGAAGTAATGGTGCGAGTTTCACAAGACATACAGACATAATACCAAAGAATGTGTGACTTTGAAAAACAAAATTGAACAAATAATTCGTGAGGGCCATCTCGGGAAATATGTTTATTGCAGTAGGAGACAAAGCAAGGAAACAAATGAAGGAACTAAATCGGAAAGAAGGAGTCCTAGTCCAGACTCGAAGAAAAAGGCAGCTGAAACATCCAGTTCTCGTGATCAACTGGTCAGGGGATTTATTGATTCAATTTCTTGAGGATTTGAAGGAGGAGGAAGTTCGAATTCATCTCGAAAGCGCCACCTAAGAGCAGTGATGTCAGTCAGTAATCCGCCTCCCTTGCAAGAAAAACAGTTCAAGGATAAACCGGTGATTTTATTTTCAAATAACAATTTTGTCGGCCTCAATGAGAATCTAGATGACCTAATAGTGATATCTATGATAACTATAAATTTTTAGATAAAAAAGGTTCTTGTTAATCAGGGTAGTTCAACTGATGTTCTATATATGTCTACACTTCAAAGACTTCAGATTTCGGAGGAAGATTTGATACTGTTCAATGGAACTTTGATCGGATTCTCTAGTGAGCAGGTATGTATTAAAGGATACATTGAACTCCGAACCACTTTGGAGACAGATACACTGCTTAAAACCATTCTAGTCAAATACTTTGTGATAGATTGTAATACTCCTTATAATACTATTCTTAGGAGATCTTCTTTAAATTTTTTAGGGGCCATAGTTTCAACCTCTCATCTAATAATGAAATTCTCAATCTCAAATATTGAGGTTGGAGTAGTCCATGCATATCAGAAGGAGGTTAGGATATGTTACAATGAAAGTTTAAAGCTAAAGTTGAATAATTCGACCAATGTGTCAGATCGAAAGCGACCGATTCATGATGTTAATATGATTGAGTTGGACCCAAGAAGTGATGGACAAGACAGACCCCAACTGATCGATGAGTTGCAGACTGTTGCGTTGGGTCCTGAGCCCAACCAAGTAACACACATTAGGACCCATTTGTCGACTGGCCTCAAGCAGGAGTTAGAGGAATTACTGAAAAGAAATTCAGATCTTTTCGCTTGGACCGTAGCAGATATGCCCAGGATAGATCCAGAAATCATTTCCCATAAGCTCTCCCTGGATAAGAAGATAAAGTCGGTCGCTCAAAAGAAAAGAAAGCTTGGGACAAAAAGACAGAAGACCGCTATTGAAGAAACAAATAAGTTGTTGGAGGCCAGTTTTATTCGGGAAGTTGAGTATATGACATGGCTATCCAATGTTGTTATGGTAAAGAAATCCTCAGGAAAATGGAGAATGTGCACAGATTTTACAGGCCTCAATAAAGATTGCCCGAAGGACTCCTATTCGCATCCCAATATAGATTGGTTGGTAGACGGAGCTTCTGGTTTCTAGTTTTTGAGTTTTATGGACGCTTATTTGGGATACAACCAAATCCAAATGCATCCAGACGATGAGGAAAAGATGACTTTTATCACCAATTTTGGTAATTTTTGTTACAAGGTAATGACTTTCAGACTAAAAAATGCTGGGGCAACTTATCAGAGGCTAATGAAAAAGATTTTTGAGGAACAGATCAACAAAAATATTGAAGTGTATATTGATGATATAGTAGCCAAAACACTGACTGATGGGAACCATTGCTCGGATCTTATCGAATGCTTTTCTTAGCTAAGAAAGTATAACATGAAATTAAATCTGGAAAAATGCGTATTCGGAGTATAGGCTAACAAATTTCTTGGTTTTCTCCTAACTAACAAGGGAATTGAGGCTAATTTGGATAAATGCAGGGCTATAATGGATATGAGGAGCCCTACAACAGTTAAGGAAGCTTAGAGATTAATAGGACGAATTGCCGCTTTGTCGAGATTTCTCTCAAAGTTTGCGGATTGATCATTACCATTCTTCCAATGCCTTAAAAAACCAGAAAATTTCCAGTGGACTGAAGAATACGAAAATGCTTTCGAGGAGTTAAAGCATTTCCTTACTTCCCCTCTAGTGCTAACCAAACCAGAGCAAGGTGACACGTTATTTCTTTATATTTCAGTTTCTGACCAAGCTTTAAGTTCAGTTTTGGTGAAGGAGGATGGGAAGGATCAATGTCCAATTTATTTTGTGAGCCGAGTTCTACAAGGACCAGAGACTAAGTATCAAAAGATTGAAAAAATGGTACTTGTCCTGGTTGTGACAACTAAAAGACTACGACAATATTTTCAAAGTCATTCGATCGTTGCAAAGACTGATCATCCAATCAAACAAGTACTGAGGAAACCAGAGCTTGCCGGACAAATGATATCATAGTCAATCAAATTGTCCGAATTTGATATCAATTATCAACTGAGAGGTCCGATTAAGTCCTATGTATTATCTGATTTTTTGATTAAGTTACCTTCACCTTCTACTTATAATCTGAACAATAATACGTGAAATCTTTTTGTCGATGGAGCTTCCAATATTAAAGGAAGAGGTGTAGGAATCATCCTGGAGGGACCAAATGAAGTGTGGATAGAACAGTCTCTGAAGTTCAACTTTCGAGCAAGTAATAACCAGGCTGAATATGAAGCCTTAATAGCAAGCCTAACATTGGCCTCAGAAATGGGAACAACTAGGCTTGTCACTGAGTCGGATTCTCAGTTGGTTGTTGGACAGGTTAAGGGCGATTTCCAAACAAAGGATCCCAGTTAACAAAATATTTGCGAAGGTCCATGATGATCACATATTTTATACATTAATAAACCCTTATTTTTAGTCATTTACACTCTCCATGTACTTAATTGATTAAGCCTAGTTATGTTTTGTAAGTTTGGACTCAAATTGGACTTAATTGATTTTTTCAGCACTATTTTGGTCTTACGCTGTTTCTGTATTTCGGCCATATCTTGTGTTCTAAATGTCTGATAATTATGAATTTTATCTTGTAGGAAAGATAAGAGAGAGCTCTACAACTTTGATGAAGAGCTCAAAGTCTCATTCAGACATCTAGTGGAGCTAATTAGGCGAGGAAGATAGAACACGAGTTTTGTGTCTGAAACCTGAATAGTGTACAGTAATCAGAGCATAACTCGGGCTAAAATAATTATTTTGGGCTGAAATTTGGTTATTTGAAAGTTAAGACCCAGATGTAAAACTTTCATGTTGAACACAAAACTTGATTCGGGCTCCTTGATGGTGATATTGGGTCTGAAAGTCAAAACAGAGGTGCTGAAACTGTGCCTGAACAGTCTGCAGTAATTAGGTCATATCTCGGGCTTTAGGAGGTCAAATGAGCTGAAATTTGGACATCTGAAAGTTAAGACCCAGATCTACAACTTTCATGAAGATGACTTTTCCATTTGATGACAGAATCAATGACTTAAGCAATGAATTATTTCAGAGACAAAGAATCTCAATAATTCAACTACTCATCCAATCATCTAACCACTCATCCAATCATCCAACCACTCCACCCACTCATCCACCTACTCTTAATCATTCTCCTTGTCATTTTGTATCCCTACTCCTTTATAAAAGGCATCATGAGCTGGATGTAGGAGGGGAGTTAGGCACTTAGTGTGAGGCTTAGTTTGTACAAGTTAAGGTTATGCTTGTTTATTGTTTTCCTTTGTTGTAATTTTCTCTTGTTCTAAATTGAAGTCATGTTCAACTTTCTCTTCTTCTCTTTTTCTTTCTTCTTATCCATGAGTAACTAAATCATCATCTTGCTTGGGTGAAAGAGTGAAGCTCTTGGTAATGAAATAAGGTTAGATTATTTTATTTCTTGTGCTTAAATGATATATTATTAAATGAACATTATAAGTGTTGTATTTTGTTTCTAATCAATTTAGAAACCTTCTTTGTTAATGGAGATCTTGATTTATTGTAGACAATAAGATTGGCACAGTGAATGCTTGAACTCATTTACAAATGTTAGTAGATAATTAAAGGAATCATAATATGATTGCATATATAATTGAACTTTGAATGTTATATTTTTCGATTGGAACCTCCGTTGTGTGTGGATTTCAATTGAGTTATAAAGAGAAATAATCTTACCTTTAATTTACTACCAAGAGTGGATCTCCTAACCCAAGCAAGTTCTTAAATTTAATTGTGAACAAATTTTGTTATTTTTATTATTGTGACAAATCCTCTTCTTACCTCAATTAATTTTTCTTCATCAAATCCCTGTGGATCGACCTCGGACTCCCGAGAAATTTATTACTTTAGACAACCTGCACTTGGGTTTGCATCCTTTAATCCCGCAGTCAAGTTTTTGGCGCCGTTGCCGGAGACTTGATTTGAAGTTTTGATTTATTGAGGTTCGTTTTCTTTGATAAAATCTATTCTCTCTTCTCCCTCACCGAAGCAAAAGATCGGTTTGCCGATCCTTCGGTTTCTTTACTAACTCTCTAACTTACTAACTATCTAACTTACTAACCTACTAACTTGCTAACATACTAACTTTCTAACTTTTATATTTATGTCATTTATTTTTACTTTTTAATTTTTTTATTTATTTTTGTCATTTTTTTTTCGTTAGTGGGAGTAACTCTCCCTTTTATTTTATGCACTAACTTAGTGGGGGAAACTCTCCTTTTTACTTTTCTATTATTTATTTTTCCGCAATTTAACATAATGAAATAATTTTTCTTCTTCTCTTCTCTTTTCGCCAAGACCTTGGTGGGGCTTTGCCTCTCTCTGGTTTTTATATTTAAATTTACTTTCAAAGACTTTATTTTCTCGTATTCTAATTTTTGCATTTTAATTTCTGTATTTTATTTTCCGCACTTTATTTTTATTTTTATTTTTATTTTTGGGTGGTTGGTTTATTACCCCACCTTTGTTATATATATATTTTTGGTGGTTGGTTTCTACAACACTATTTTTTTTTATTGGGTGGTTGGTTTATACAACATCTTTGTTAATATTTAATGGTGGGTTACACCGCCAGCTTGTACATTATTTTTAATTTATTTTATTTTAGTTTTTTTATGTATGTATGCTTAATTGGTATCGTGATTTAAATTCTGGTCGTTTAGTTAAAATTAATCCTGGTACGTTATATATTGATTTGTTTGAATCATAATCACATACAATTGACACAATGGCTGACAATGAAAGTATACATGATGAACATGAAAATCAACCATTGCGAACCATGCGTGAATATTTGCAACCACCTCGAAGTTCTAGTCCATCATGTTTTATCTTTCCACTCAATGCCAACAATTTTAGATTCAAACCAGGTATGATTTCTTTACTTCCTAATTTTCATGGTTTAGAATCTGAAAGTCCATATTTACATTTGAAAGAATTTGAAGAAGTATGTATTGCCTTCAATGATCAAAATTGCACTGAAGAAATTTTTAAGCTTAAATTGTTTCTTTTTTCTTTAAAAGATAAAGCAAAATCTTGGCTTAACACTTTGAATCCAAGATCAATTGGCACATGGCAAGAAATGCAAGGTGAGTTCTTAAAGAATTTTTTTTCAACACATAAAACCAATGCTATAAAAAGACCAATCCACAATTTTTCCCAAAATTCAAATGAAGCATATTTTCAATGTTGGGAACGGTTTAAAGATTTGTTAAATTTTTGCCCACATCATGGTTTTGAAAAATGGCGCACTATAAGCTTCTTTTATGAAGGTTTAACTCCTGAAACTAAACAATTTGTGGAAACAATGTGCAATGGTGAGTTTCTTGATAAAGAACCTGATGAAGCTTTAGACTATTTGAACCAGTTGGCTGAAAATTCTCAATCTTGGCATAGTACTTCTGAAAATTCAATTAGATCTAATCTTGCAAGTGCTAATAAAGGAAAATATCACCTTAGTCAAGAAGAAGATCTAAATGCTAGATTTGCCAGTTTGGCTAGAAAGGTTGAAGCCATGGAATTAAGAAAAGCAAAAGAAATCAAATCTGTGTAAAAAGAAGAAATTTGTGGCATTTATGATGATTTAGGACACTCAACACATGAATGTCCTAAAATTCCTATTTTTAAAGAAGTTGTACATGAGCAGGTAAATGCAATGAATAATTTTAACAAGCCATTTACTTCTTCTTTTTCAGATACATACAATCCGGGATGGAGAAATCACCCGAATTTCAGTTGGAGGAATAATAATCAGTCACAATTTGTGCAACCAGCACCTCCTCGGGCACAACAGGACTCTCAAAATTCTCAAGGATATGCACCTTATGTCCCACCATATAGGAAAAACCTTGAAGAAACACTGCATGCATTCATGGAAAAGCAAGAGGCCATTAATAAACAAAACAATCAAACCATGAATGACATAAAAGACACTCTTGCTAAACTTTCTTCTGCACTCACCATTCACGAGAAAGGAAAATTTCCTTCTCAATCTCAACCAAATCCCAAAGGTCAATACAGTCTAAATAAGGGGAGTTCAGAAAACCAACAAATAGACTAAGTCCAGTCAGTGATAACTCTTAGGAGTGGAAAGGTTGTTGAAAAACAAATCCCTGAACCTTGTGAGAAAGAAGATGAACCAATTCCCCAAGAAAATGAAAAAGCTGACCAAAAGGCGACCAAACTCTCGCTTTCACCCCCATTTCCTCAAGCAATGAATAACCCAAAGAAATTGGACCACCACACTGAAATTTTTGAAATTTTGAAACAAGTGAAAATCAATATTCCTCTGTTACATGCTATCAAACAAATTCCTTCTTATGCCAAATATTTGAAGGACTTGTGCACTGTTAAAAAAAAATTAAATGTGAAAAAGAAAGCATTTTTGACTGAACAGGTAAGCTCCATTTTTCAGAATAATAATGTGTTAAAATATAAAGACCCTGGTTGTCCTATAGTTTCATGCATTAGTGGAGAACATAAAATTGAAAAAGCTTTACTTGATCTTGGTGCTAGTGTCAATTTGCTTCCATATTCAGTTTATCAGCAACTCAACTTGGGTGAGTTAAAACTAACTTCTGTAACTCTTCTACTTGCCGATAGATCAATTAAAATTCCAAGAGGAATAGTAGAAGATGTGTTGGTTCAAGTTGATAAATTCATTTATCCTGTGGATTTTATTGTCTTCGATACTGAACCTATGGTTGATAGTTGCAAGTCAATTCTTGTTATTTTAGGCCATCCATTTTAGCAACATCTAATGCTTTGATAAATTGCAGAAATAGAGTGGTGAAGCTAACATTTAGAAACATGACACTGGATCTCAATGTTTTTAACATGTGCAAGCAACCACGGGAAGTCCTTAATGAAAAGGAGGAAGTTGAAGGAATTGAAGCCATTATAGATTATTATCTTCAAAAAGGGAGTTCTTCTGACTCATTAGAAGTTTGTTTAATTAATTCATTTGATTTGCTTGATTGTACAGAGGAAATAGAATACAAAGGAAGAAAGCCAAAATTCGAAGAGTTAAAACCCATGAATGATAATGCCCATGAAGAAGTACCCATACCAGAACTAAAGCCATTACCTGCTGGGTTGAAGTACACATTTTTGGGAGAAAAGCAAAGCTTTCCTGTGGTAATTTCCTCGTCTCTTACTGAAGAACAAGAAGGAAAGATGTTGCCTCAATGGACGTACCAAGATAGAAGGAAATTTCTAACAGAGGTGAATATTTTTTATTGGGATGAGTCATACTTGTTCAAACATTGTCCTGACCAAATTTTTCAGAGATGCGTGCCCGACAATGAGGTAAGTAGTGTCATTAAATTTTGTCACTCAGAAGCATGTGGAGGTCACTTTTCTTTAAAGAAAATAGGTGTGGAAATTTTGCAGTGCGGATTTTATTAGCCCACTTTATTTAAGGACTGTTATACTTTTTACAAAAGTTATGAAAATTGTCAAAAGACAAATCCAATAAAATCCACAGTCAAGATAATTTTGAGAAAATTTTTTGAAATTGGTCAAAAAGTTCTTCTTTATGATTCTTGCCTGCACCTATTCCATAGAAAATTGAGATCTAGGTAGAGTAGTCCTTTTGTTGTCAGACACGTGTATCCTCATAGGGCCGTAGATATTGCGAATCCTAAGAATGGTAATGTGTTTAAAGTCAATGGACAAAGACTCAAACCATTTCTGAAAAAACCAAGTTGATGAGTTCTTTGTGTTGCCGGTTAAGTGGCGGATACGGTACTCCGTGACTCTCGAGTCGGTTTATTTTTCAGTTTTCCAAAATAACTTAATCCTTCTTCTCCCTTAAAATGGATGTCATTCTTTCAAATTTGAGAAAATATTTTCCTTCTCTCCCTCTAAATGCTTTGAAAAAAATCTACAAAGTTCGATGTGAAAGATTGAGATTGTTAATGCACAAAGGTATGCCAGAAGATGTACGCTGGATAATTGAAGCAAAGGTCTGACTAACAGGTGAGTCTTCAATTTTATTTGACTCATACATGCCAGGTCTTGGAAGAAGTTCGTATTCTAAAAGGAGAAGAGCAAAAAGGTTACAAGTCTGTTACAAATGTGGACAATGAAATTGTAACAAGCGATGTCGTACTTTGGGGATGGTTTCCGCAAACAGAGAAAATAAAATTTTCTTTATTAAGAATGGACTGAGTAAGGAGTCATTAGATGATATCTTATTGACTCTTGAGACGTATTCTTGTGGATTGGTGCATTGTGAATTCTTAATTTGTGGAATCTCTTCAAGGATGAAGAAAAACGCTACAGTCTTGGGAATCTTACTCTAAAAGACCCTGTTTGCCAATTTATAAGAAAATTGGATGGGAAGCTTATCCTAAACTCATAGAAGGCGTTTAAGCCGTTACTGGACGTTAAACCAGAGGCAGATGTGAGCCATATCCACAACAATCTGTACATATCATCTTCTTCTTCTTCATGTCATCTTTCAAAAAAAAATTCAAAAAAGAAAAAAAATTGTTTGAACAAGGGCGATCCGGAAGGAGTACCATGGCTTTAATTAGCTGTGGAGCCCCAGCCTTTGGCTGACCCGTCATTGAGTCGGGTGGACCTTTGTACGCTGGTCCTTAAAAAAATTCGTGAGTGTCTACTACACTGGTGACACGCAGTATAAAGATATGCCACTATTGCACTCATAACGCGCAGTATAAAAATATGCCATGAAAGCTGTACATACAGGTATGTCATCATTTGCTATTATATTTCTTTTATCTTTGTATGATTTTACTGTATTTTGGTTTTGGATAGACGATCCTTTAAGCAGGGTCCTTCAGGGGTTTCTAGACTTCTTTACCCTGATGGTTTTCTGGAAGTTAAAAAAAAAATTACTTTTGATCTTTGATCCTGATCCAGCCATAGCTCAGATAGATTGGTCAGTAGGAAACAGTGAGGGAAACAGGATGAAAAAGGAGCTAGATTTGACACTTCGTTTATAACTTTCCTTTACTTTGGATTTATCATACTTTGTTTTTGTTTAAATTTGTGTCAGATTTCTCCAACAGGTAATATCTTCTATCCTTTACTCATCTATATTTTAATATTAAGGACAATGCTGTGATCTAGTTGGAGGGGAAGGATAGTTGACCCAAAATTTTTTTTTTTATTTTGTTTGGGAAGTATGATATGATTGTCATGAACTTACTAAACTAATTAGTGATGACAGACTAAGGAGTAATTTTACTTCTGAGACGCATTTAAATTTGGAAGTGCGTTTAGTGATATGACTGTCAGAAACCTATTCGTAGTAAAACTAATTAGTGATGGCAGAGTAAAGAGTAAATTTTGGAAATAAGTTTTACTTTTGAGATGCATCTTAATTGGTGGCAGAGTAAGGAGTTTTTAGGTAGTAATTAATTAGTATTGATTTGTGGAAGTAACAAAGTTTTGGTCTTTTGATTTCCTTTGAAAGATTCAAGTGAATGCACTCTCACATCCTTTGAAGCAATTGAGATTCTTGGATCTTAGCATAAATTATCTTCTTTCTTAAAAATCACAAGCTTAGAAATGAATGTTGATATGATGGATTGAGAATGATAGAAATATGCCTGGTGAGATTTTGAGCCTATTGATGAATGGATTGAATATCTGTACCATTCTCTTCTTTCTTGTGTGATTTTCACTCATAGAATTGTTACTCTAGAACTTGCTTTGATTCTTGTTGAGGCTACATTTTCACATGCATACATTAATATGATTGAGGCATTTTGAAAGAGCTACTTTGACCAAATAGCCATCCTTGTATATTTTTCACTGTATAACTCCTTTGAACTTATTCGACCATTCCTTGTTTTTAGCTCATTTTATCCTTAAAAAAAATAAAAAAAAAATAAAAAAAATAAAAAAAAACATGTTTTTACCCAACCTTAGGAAATAAGAGAGCATTGACCTTGTTCTTGAACAAGTGTAGGGGTGTGTGTGCAAAATAATAAAAAAAAAATTGACCACCGTTGCAATCAAAGGATTATCAGAATAAAGGTGAATGCTTGGAAACAACAAGAAGAAAAGGAGAATGTTCAAGTCTAACAATAAATTCAGTGCACCAATTTGGGATTGATCTACAACAAAACATTAGTCAAATATTAGTGATTGTCTTTTATGATGAATGTTCTCGAACATTATCTCCATTCTAACTGTACCATAATGCTCTTTTATTATCTTTGATATTTATCTTTTCATATCCATATTATCCTCTCCCCTTTACCATGACCCCATTACAATCTTGAATAAAGTCCTCTTGATTTTTGTATGCATGTGTTTTTAGTAACGGAGAAGTAGAAGATAAGCAAGCTTATGGTAGTGCAATTGTTCATGAGTTCAATAGAGTGAAATACTTACCTTTTAAACACTTGAGAGATTGAGAGTGAATTCTGTGAAGATCTATCATTCTTGATTCATTCTTTTCAACTGAAGTTTCCTTACTTGTTGGTTTGAGATGTGAAGAAATGTTACCTCATTAATACTTTGATCCCTTGAATTTCTTGTTGCTCTTCTTGCTTCATCGAGTTTTTTAGAGTTTTTAGCTTTTGAGTCTGTGTCATTTTTCTTTGTCTCCTAACTTTGGTCTTATGTGTTTTGCCCAGGAGTGCAAAAAGCTAAGTGTAGGAGAATTTGATGATCACATATTTTATACATTAATAAACCCTCATTTTTAGTCATTTACACTCTCCATGTACTTAATTGATTAAGCCTGGTTATGTTTTGTAAGTTTGGACTCAAATTGGACTTGATTGATTTTTTTAGCACTATTTTGGTCTTACGTTGTTTCTGTATTTCGGTCATATATTGAGTTCCAAATGTCTGATAATTATGAATTTTATCTTGTAGGAAAGATAAGAGAGAGCTCTACAACTTTGATGAAGAGCTCAAAGTCTCATTCAGACATCTAGTAGAGCTAATTAGGTGTGGCAGACAGAACACGAGTTTTGTGTCTGAAACCTGAACAGTGTACAGTAATCAGATCATAACTCGGGCTGCAATAATTATTTTGGGCTTAAATTTGGACATTTGAAAGACCCAGATCTAAAACTTTTATGTTGAACACAAAACTTGATTCGGGCTCCTTGATGGTGATATTAGGTCTGAAAGTCAAAACAGAGGTGCTGAAACTGAGCCTGAACGGTCTGCAGTAATTGGGTCATATCTCGGGCTTTAGGAGGTCAAATGAGCTGAAATTTGGACATCTGAAAGTTAAGACCCAGATCTACAACTTTCATGAAGATGACTTTTCCATTTGATGACAGAATCAATGACTTATCGGAGACAAAGAATCTCAATAATTCAACTACTTATCCAATCATCTAACCACTCATCCAATCATCCAACCACTCCACCCACTCATCCACCTACTCTTAATCATTCTCCTTGTCATTTTGTATCCCTACTCCTCTATAAAAGGCATCATGAGCTGGATGTAGGAGGGGAGTTAGGCACTTAGTGTGAGGCTTAGTTTGTACAAGTTAAAGTTATGCTTGTTTATTGTTTTCCTTTGTTGTAATTTTCTCTTGTTCTAAATTGAAGTCATGTTCATCTTTCTCTTCTTCTCTCTTTCTTTCTTCTTATCCATGAGTAACTAAATCTTCATCTTGCTTGGGTAAAAGAGTGAAGCTCTTGGTAATGAAATAATGTTAGATTATTTTATTTCTTGTGCTTAAATGATATATTATTAAATGAACATTATATGTGTTGTATTTTGTTTCCAATCAATTTAGAAACCTTCTTTGTTAATGGAGATCTTGATTTATTATAGACAATAAGATTGACACAGTGAATGCTTGAACTCATTTACAAATGTTGGTAGATAATTAAAGGAATCATAATATGATTGCATATATAATTAAACTTTGAATGTTACATTTTCCGATTGGAACCTCCGTTGTGTGTGGATTTCAATTGAGTTATAAAGAGAAATAATCTTACCTTTAATTTATTACCAAGAGTGGATCTCCTAACCCAAGCAAGTTCTTAAATTTAATTGTGAACAAGTTTTGTTATTTTTATTATTGTGACAAATCCTTTTCTTACCTCAATTAATTTTTCTTCATCAATTCCCTGTGGATCGACCTCGGACTCCCGAGAAATTTATTACTTGAGACAACCTGCACTTGGGTTTGCATCCTTTAATCCCACAGTCAGTCCAGAAAGCCATTAGAAAATTTGATTGATTTGAAATTGTGCACATTCCAAGGGAGCATAATACTCGGGCAGACTTATTTTCAAAGCTAGCAAGCACCAAAGGACCAGGGAACAACCGATTAGTAATATAAGAAGTCGTTGATCAATCAAGCATTGTGAATGAAGAATCTTTTGTTATCAACAATAACTCAACCTCTTGGATGACTACGATCGTCAAGTACTTGCATAACGGGGAACTTCCGACCGATGATAAGAAGGCGAGGAAATTACGGAAGTCAATAAGTTATTACACGTTGATCAATGGAGAATTATTTAAAAGAGAATTTTCCCTTCCTCTTTTGAAATGTGTCGGACAGGATCAAACTGAGTTAATCATGCAGGAAGTACATGAAGGGGTATGCGGCAGTCATATTGGTGGTCGGTCCTTGGCCAAAAAAGTCCTTCAGGCTGGAATTTATTGGCCAACTATGAATACTAATTGTTTGAAATATGTTCAGAGATGTGATAAATGCCAGAAGTTTGCAGGTCTTGATAAAGCTCCATCTGAAGAATTGCACAATATCGAGATACCATGACCATTTTGTAGATAGGGAATTAATTTGCAGGGACCTTTTCTTATTGTAGTAAGACAATTAAGGTATGTTGTGGTGGCAATTGATTATTTCACAAAGTGGATTGAAGCCAAACCTTTATCTAGTATAACTTCAGAAAGAATTAAGAAGTTTATTTGGAAGAATATTATTTATCGTTTTGGTTTGCTATATTCCATTGTGTCAGATAATGAACTCAATTCACCGATAAGAAGTTTCGTGAATTTTATTTGGAAAAATAGAATAAAACAGATGTTTACTTCGGTTGAGCACTCTTAAACAAATGGTCTTACCGAAGCAACAAACAAAGTTATTTTGATCGGGCTGAGGAGAAGACTTAATCGGGAAAAATGTAATTGACTAGAAGAGTTACCGAGCATTTTATGAGCATACCACACTACACCACAGTCATCCACTCAAGAAACCCTATTCCGACTTACGTTTGGTGCAGATATTGTGATTCTAGTGGAGATCGGAGAACTGAGCTTCAAAAGATCGGCCTATAATGAAGAATCCAACAATGAAGCTTGAAGGACCGATTTAGATCTGCTAAAGGAGGAAAGGGAAATCGCCCATATTAGGGTAGAAGCCTCAAAAGCCCGAGCATCCAGGAAGTACAATCAAAAAGTGAGAACAAGAAAATTTAAAAGGGATTTAATTTTATGAAAAATTGAAGACTCCAGAAGGCTTCCCGGTGAAGGAAAATTATCGGTGAACTGGGAAGGGCCATTTCGAGTCCTCAAGGTTATTGGCGAAGGAGCTTATAAGATCGGTGATCTTGATGGAAATTCGTTTCCTAGAACTTAGAACTCGGCTTAACTTCGGAAGTACTTTAGTTAAGGTTATTTGATTTCTTCATCTTTATTCCAGTTCTTATAATGTAGGAGTTGAGGTAATATACTCTTTTTCCTTATCAGGATTTTTTCCATTGCGTTTTGCCTGAAAGGTTTTAACGAGGCATACCTCTAACTCTAATATATTAACAATGATTTATATATCCCATTATTTAAGAATTTTTCCATATAAAACTATCCCGATGAATGCCAGTCCACTGAGCCGATGTCGACCCCATGTGTTGATGTCGACCCCATTAAGTTGATGTCAGCCCCATTGAGCTAATGTCAACCCTATTGAGTTGATGTCGGCCCCATTGAGCTGATACCGGCCCCGTTAAGCCGATGTTGGCCCCGTTGAGCTGATGTCGAGCCCGTTGAGCCGATGTCGACCCCATTGAGTTGATGACGGCCCATTGAGTCGATGTATACTTCAACAATCTCGGTCTTTCTGAGTCAATTAACACTTTTGGACTTGGCCTGTTCGCACATAGTCCGACTAGTAAGTATCTTAAGGTGTTACTCTTCTAAAATTAAGCATTCCAATATTGATCTCTTTCCACTAATACCGATTAGTATGTATTACATTCAAGTTTTTCTTCCTAAGTGTTTAAAATGTTCCAATCCATGATTTTATCGGACATTTGTAAAAACGATTCGTTATTTTGACAAGTTATTTACCAGTTAGCTGAGTTGTTTTAGCAGAAGACTAAAATCTAATAATCCGACTAGAACACAGAAAAAGACAAAACATAGAATGCATTCATAATAGTTCGTTACAATAAATTATAAAGAAAAAATTTAAACTTCTTTTCTTGCTTCTTCTTCTTCATCCTCTTCTTCAACAATTCGACCATCCAAGACTTGTTGAAATGACCCCATCTCGCCAAGACGATTATCAAAGATTCCATCAGGATTCAAAAGCTTGACTTGCTTAAGACAGGTATCATAGCTAGAAACCATTTGGTTAGTTATTTCGCCCTTTAAGTCCTCTAGTTCAGTGAACAATTTGTTTTTCCCGTCGAGTGCTTCTTTAAGTGCACGGTTGGTTTCAACCTTTTCGTTTAGGGGTTGATAGGTTCTCTTCAACTTTCTTCTTTTCGTCTTCAAGTAATTCTATGGTGGATTAAAGACCTCAAATCGGCATGCCTTAGTTTTTAGAGCTTCGATTTCCTTCTTCAGTTCAGAAACTTCGGCCTCATGAGATTTTTGAGTTTTTTCCATTTTGGTATGGTGGATAAGGTTGAAAGATGATAGTTTCTTTTTATAACCTTCTACTTCTTGTTTCGCTAATTGAAGGACACTGGCAGTTCGAAGAGATTGAACCTCAGCCCAACGACAAAGTCCGACTGCTCCGACTTTATCTTTGTGTTCCTTGTCGTATGGAAAAGCAATGTGAGAATCTACCAAGGATCCAAATGGGAAGTTGGGCAACCGTAGTGAAGACATGTTCGGACTTGCTGAAAAATCGTTCAGTCCTTCAATTGCAGCTCTAAGTCCAGAACTTTGTGAAGAAGAGCCCTCGACTACCGGTCAGTTTTCTTGATTTTTCGATCGACATCTTTTTCTGACCTCGGATCTAACTTTGTTTGCGACGATTCAGGCTCAAGAATCACACCAACTGGATCTGCCTGATGTGTATTTTCGACGAGAAGAGGATTCGAGGTTCCTTCATTCTTTAACTTCTTCAGTCGCCTCTGTATTTCTAGCACACTTATTTTTGGAGCCATGGTTCCTGCAATACATTGAAAGGGTTAAAAAACATTAGCAATATAACTATTTCAATAAAACAGTCAAAGATAAAGACTTATGTAGAATTTTCGAAAGCTTGATCGGATTATTGCCGAATTTTATCAAAGAACCTGTGTCCAGTATGGAAACCTCTTCCAAAAGGTCAATTAGAACTCGGTCTTCCAATGACAGATTTCGGTATTTCACATTCAGTATCGGGATTAGTTTTGATCTCCAGTATGATGGAAATTTCTTTAATCCAAACTGATCTAGGGAGAATGAAAGGACAGTCGGGAGAGAACTTACTCAAAAAAATTTGGTCTTAAAATTTTGCATGAAGACTCTAAAGGAGAAAATACTCTCTTTCGGGGATGACTGTTGATCGATACCCATCCTCCTTTTCTGATTCCCTTACATTGGAAAAGATAAAAGAACACATCAACGCTCGGTTTCTGACCTAAAAATCGGATCACCGATTCGAAAGCCCTATCAAAAGCCCAACTATTTGGATGAAGTTGGGTCGGGGCTACATTCAGTCTGGTTAAAATCTGGCATTGGAAGTCCGAAAAGGGTAGGCGATGTCCGAGACTAGTTAAAAACGTTTCGTAAAGATATGACACGGTCAACATATGAACTTAGTTTCATCCCCATCACCCACCATCACGATGTATCTTTGAAGTATAGCTATACTATCAGTCGAGTTAAAATCCGAGCAGTATTTTTTAACTCCAGGAGGAACCCATTCGTATGGGTCTCCAGAGTTAGGGGATGGTGACTGGTCTTTAGGACCTGATGTCCCCTCACCCTCGTTCTTCGTACGTTGTTTACCTTTACTAAAGGGTGATTGTATATTATGCCTATGAGGTTCACCCAAAATTTATATCGATTCATTATCGCTACTATCTCCAACAGATACATTGCATTCCATATTCTAAAAATAAAGAAGAAGAAAGAATTTTGTTCCACAAAAAGTACGAATAGATGTGGGAGGGAGGAATGAACAAAAGTAATACTTGTCTTTTTTGGGTTTAAAGTAGATTTTCTATCGGAGGAGGAAGGTGTCAGAGCTTATGAATCTTCGTATGATGAAGGAAAAAAGTAATGGAGGTTTTTTGTAAAAAGGCAAAATGATACGACGCCGGGAGTTTCTGGAAGAACTGGTGTGTAAAGAATATTAGGGAGAAACTGAGTTGAATTGAATGAAGAGAAGTTTGAAGAAGTTTTAAATAAAAATGAAACTGCCACCAATCAATGATTGTGGATTCTAGAAATTGAAAAGGTTAAATTCCAACCTTTGATTAATTCAACGATGGAGATTTGTCAAGTTGAGTGATCAACGGTGATGTCCAACTTTCCAACAGAGTCATTAATGGCGAAATGATGAGATATGACACCTATGCAATGAATGTGTTACAGTGTCGCACATACTTTCACGCCAGAATAGAATACGCACAGAATGAAGTGTCTCGTCTGATAGCCTATATGGGGAGTAATGTACACAAGCTCGGCTCATTCTTCATTCAGACCAATTTGAGCTACTATTGCAAGCTCGACTCATTCTTCATTCGGACCAATTTGAGCTACTATTGCAAGCTTGGCTCATTCTTCATTCAAACCAATTTGAGTTACTACTGCCATTTTCAGTCGGCCATTTTACAACTTGGCTCATCTTCACAGATGACCAAACTGGGGGGTTGTGGACCTTCCAAACCGATTAGTTAGTCCGACTATTCTAGTTGTCATGACCGACCACTTTACAGCTTGATTCATCTTCACAGATGACCAAGTTAAGGATCTGTGGACCGTTCAAACTGATTAATGGGCTAACTAGGCATGTCACGACCCTAACTTAATTACCCGACCGATTAATACCCAAAGGAGGGCATGTTCGGTATTCTACTAAATAGTCATTAGTCGACTGGCGCCATCACAACCAATGGTTGTGAACGACATCATGCTTTAAAGGACCAATTATAACAGATCCTAACGTTCAGATATATTTATAGCCCGAACGGTAAGCATCTGAGGAAGGGTCGACATCTATTTAAACTAATGAAAGGACCTAGAGCAGACATGTTCAACTATGCTCTAAACACTATTAGCAATCAAGCTTTGCACTCGTCCTACTGAACAACCTAGATACAATAGGTCTTATTGTTGCTTATTTTGTGAGTCTACAATGAGTCCTTTCTTCTCGATCTAGGTCTCGATCAGTGTTCAAAGCACATGTATTATAACAAAATGAAAAACAATCTCCTCAAAAGAGTAAAGTGTCGAGATATGCTACCAACATGTCAAATAATAGAAGGAAAAAGAAATTGCATGTATGGAGGAAGAATAAGGTGAGTTCCATATAAGTCGCGAGTGAAGGACCAGTAACAATTAATTTAACATTTTATAGGCGAGCATATGAGAAACATAAAGGATCCCTATCTAACTGAAATCTATATACAACACAGCAGCTAGAAAAGGCCAAGAAACACACAGTATGATTAAATATGATTGCGGAGGTTTTGATTTATATAAGACTGAGAGAATTGAGGGCGTTTTAATTTGAATGGGATTCATTTTACTTTCTTTTTCTGCTTTTGCTTCTAGTAACTAATAGGACAATAGCTTCAGTCAAAGGAAAATCACCATCAGTGTCAGCGGGAAAAGGACTTCCACCCATGTTATTAGTCATTAGTTCCGCAACGGTAATAGTTATTAGTTCCGCAATATTACCGTTGCGGATGAAGCCCCACCGAAGCTGGTTGTCCCCTGAATCGAGGTCGTACTCCACGCCCTTCGCATTAGTTTGAATTAAGGTATATTTTATAGTATATATTTTTTAAATAATAATATTAATAAAAATATATTATTATATTTTGTAAAAATTATTAATTTAATTAAAAAAATTATTATTTATAATTAATTATAAAAAATATATAAATTTTAAAATAATATAAGATATTAGGTTGAGTTAAAAAAACACAAAATATAATTCAAATTTAATTCAAAAATATATTAAGTTAAATTTTCAGAATTCAAATACGTTTTAATTAATTTCGAACCATAACGAATTAGCAAGATCTGTTGAGTCTTGAACACTCTTAGTAGTATCATATATGTTTTACAACTAAACATTAAAATGAGTGTTTACTATATATTAATTATCAGAGTAATGTTTTTATAATTTTTGTTAGGGTTGGTATCATTTTTAATCCCAATAAGAGGGAGCCTCATGCTGCAAGCAACATTGACCAAATACAGAATCTTGACACTTTTTTTTATCATTTTATTTGATTCTTTATACTATAGGTCCTGCTAGGCCTAGGAGAGGCTCCACCACGAAGTGAGACCCAAGATGCCTCACTAAAGTCCTAATGGGAAGGAGAAGGGTGAGGAGAAAGGAAATGTGATGGGAGAGGATACGAGGGGCTCAAATGCCCTCCTCTCAATACTAATTAATGTTGAAAACACTGAATTAGCTAGGCTGATTCGATCAAAAAATTGGTGAACTAGTCATAGATATGATCCTTTTAACTTACAAAATTAGCCTACGAGAAAATCAGTCAAAATTGATTAAGAATCACTCAAAAATTGGTGTCTGAGAAAAATGTTTCATTTTTGGGCTTGGTAGAAATGAAACTTTCACTTATTACTGAGTAGAAGATTTGAAGTCTCTGGGGTAGGATTGATTATGGTTGGTGTTCTGTGGAAACTGTTAATGGTGGAGGGGTTCTTATTTGTGTTTGGGAGGAAGGGGTTTTTAAGCCAATAAATATTTTCAAACGCTAAAGGTGGATATGTATAGAAGGAGTTTTATCTGAGAAGAATTTTCATTACGCCATTCTGTTAGTTTATGGCCCTCACAGTTGTAGTGAAAGGAAAATAATTTGGCAAGAACAACTAAATCTTAAACAGCTGGTTTTGGTTCCTATGCTCATTATGGGGGACTTTAATGAGGTCTTTTTGCTTAAAGAAAGGAAAATGGGTTGTGTTACATCTCCAAGCATGCCAGATTTTGTTGAGTGGGTTCAAGATATGGGGCTTATAGATATACCTCTTATTGGAAGAAAATTCACTTGGTCAAGAGGAAGCTCACAAAGTAAATAGGACAGAATTTTTGTGGAAAACGAATGGTTTGTAATTTTGCAGGGCCTAAAACTAACAGGGCTAAGAAGGTCAGTTTCGGATCACTCACCTCTGTTGCTTGAATAAGAGAATTTGAACTGGGGACCAAAGCCTTTCAGATCACTTGACGTATGGTTTTCTCATAAGGACTTTGCTAAAATGGTGGAGTTGGAATGGAAAAATCTAGGTGTTGTATCAATTGTTGAAAAAATTGAAGGGGCTAAAATCTCCAATAAAAAAATAGAATAAGGAAATTTTTTACCATATTGATAGTAATATTAATTGTCTGGAGAAGGAATTATCCATAATTGACCTTTTTGCTAAGGTTATAGTCCTTAACGAAGTTGAGGAGCCTAGAAGGAAGGCTCTCGTAAGTCATTTGGGTAAATGGTATAGAAGAAAAGAAGACTTTTAAAGGCAGTTATCTCGAGATAGATACTTTAAGGAGTCAATAAAAACACAAATTTTTTTCATGCCATGGTCGTGCCAGAAGAAGGAAAAAATAGATACTTAAGTTAAAGGTGGGAAAAAGAGTCTTTCAGGACCCAAAGAACATTAAAAAAGTGGAGAGAAAGTTCTTTAAAGATTTATACAAATAGGAACCTTTACCAATTATTGAGATTCAAGAAGTTATGTTGCCGTCTATTAAGAGGGACCAATCGTTGGCTCTCGAAGTTATGCCAACTGTTGAAGAGATTAAAAATGTTGTTTGGTGTTGTGATCTTACAAAATCTCCCAGGTATGATAATTTCAATTTAAAATTTATAAAGAATATGTGCAGCATGATTGGTGAAGAATTCTCTAATTTTATTCTTGACTTCTTTTCATCATGCTTTCTTCCTAAAAAAATAAATATGATTTGGGTGGCTTTGATTCCAAAGTTAGAGGGGGCTAGCAGTATGACAAATTATAAACCCATTAGTATGGTTAGGTGTATCTATATGGTAATTGCAAAAATTTTAGTTGCACGAATCAAAAAGGTCATACCAGACTTAGATGGAGAGGCTCGGGTAGCTTTTATTAATGGGAGGCAGATCCTTGATGGGGCTCTTATTGCCAGTGAAATGACTCACAGGTTTAAGAAGCAGAAGATCTCTGTAGTGATTATGAAGCTTGATTTTCAAAAAGCATATGACTAAGTTAGATGGAGCTTTGTAGATCATGTTTTACAACGTATAGGTTTTATGGTGAGATGGAGAAGATGGATGTCTCAATGTATTACAACGGCATCTATGTTAGTTTTGGTGAATGGCTCACCAACATTGCCTTTCAATATGAAGCGTGGACTAAGGCAAGATGACCCTTAATCCTTTTTCTTATTTGTACTAATTGCGAAAATTTTTAATCGCATGGCGTGGCAATTTAAGGAGGTTGGGTTGGTTGAAGGTGTTTGCATTGGGAAGGATAAGGTTGAACTGTCTCATCTCCAATTTGCAGATGACAATATAGTTTTTTGTCCTTCTAAGGAACGAATCATCTGCAACTATAGAAGATGGTCATATGGAGACCAGTGATAGAGAGGATTGAAAAGAAGCTTGCATCTTGTAAGGCAAGGCTTCTATCTAGATCAGGTAGACTTATTTTGATTAAATTTGTTCTAAATAATCTCCCTTTATATTACCTTGGTCTTTTCAAAATTCTGGTGGTTGTGGTAAAAAGAATAATAAGGATTCAAAGTAGATTTTTTTGGACTGATGATTTAAATAATAAAGGGTTTCCCTTGATTAAATGGAGTGTTATCCAAAAACCAAAAGATTTGGGAGTTCTTGGTGTAGGTGATTTGGTTATTAAAAACACTGTTATGCTTTTTAAATGGTGGTGACACTTTTTAGCTGAGGATAAACCCCTATGGAAAATGATAGTGTGTTCTAAGTATAATATGAGTTTGAATAGGCCAATTGGTGATCAAAATATATCTTCTAAAAGAGGTCCATGGGTGGATATTTATAATATTTCAAATTCTGAAAAAGAAATTAGTAAAATTATTCAGCATGGTTTTTGGATGAATGTGGGAAATGGTAGGAAGTCTATGTTTCGGGAGGACAAGTGGATTGGTGATAGGAGTCTTAAAGATAAGTTTCTAAGGCTTTATGTTGTCTCGTTGCAAAAGAATAAGGTAATTGCAGAGTTCGAGGTGTGGGATGGTTATGATTTAAGGTGGAATTTTCTTTGGAGGTGTGCTTTATTTGTATGGGAGTTACAACAACTTAATGACTTGAATATTCTGGTATCTCAGGCTTCTTTTAATAGTGAGACTGAAGACAAACTTTTTTGAAAATTTGATTCTAAAGGTTCCTTTTCAGTTAAATCATTCTTGTTTGCTGAAGCTCTTTGTTAATATCGACATATCTTTCTAACAATAGTACAAAAGGACTATGGTAAGGTTTGACTACTCTAAGGGCCGAATTGCTTGTATGATTTGTGCTGTTAGGAAGATTAAATACTAAAGATCGCCTTAGGAAGCTCAATTTGATTCAGGAAGATGAAGAAGGATGCTCGTTTTGTATTGTTGAAAAGGGAAGTATTGAACACCTTTTTTTCTCTTGTATTTTCTCTTGGAACTTATGGTGTTCCTGTCTAGATTGGTGGGGCTTTTTCTAGTCTTTCCTTTTGACCCATGCACTTTCTTTGATTTGTGGTTGGATATTGGTTTGAATGGATTTCAAAAAAAGATATGGGTGTCTTTATTTTTTATTGTTATTTGGACGATTTGGCAAGCTAGAAACAGGTTGATTTTCGACAAAGTTGGACTAAATTGGGAATAAGATCACACTCAAGTTAAGTTGAGGCTTGGATACTGAACTAAGGGATGGTGTTCTAGTTTTCTCTTTTCTCGGAAGTTTTTGGTGTCTAATCTGCAAAAGGTTAGAAGATGAAAATTTTTTTGTTTGAGAAGGCAACAGGTTATTAGATGGTCTTCTTTGTCTATGAGGGTCTTTTTTTGGTATTTAGATGGTCCCGTTAAAAGCAATGTGGGGAAGTTTGTCATTGGAGGCACCTTTATGGACATGTGTGGGAAAACTTTGTGTTGTTGTGTTAATTTTGTCGATTGTTGTAATGTTAATGAAGCTGACTTTTTTTGCCATTGTTTTTGTTCTAGAAGTCTCTCTTCAAAAAACATGATGTTTACAATATCCGATTTTGATTGCTTCCGGCTCCTTGTTAGCTTTGTCTTGGGTTAGTGATGATAATAATGTCCCATGGTGGATGCGCTTCTCTTGGAACAAACTTCATTCCATTATGAAGTGTTTCAAGGACTTATGTTTTGTGCACCATAAAAGATTAGTAAAGCTTGCAACCGTTTCTCAGTTTAATAATGGAGCCAATATTGAGGAGAGACAAATTACTTGGTTTTGTTCTTGATTTTGACCTTTTTTTTGTTGTTGTTCTTTGGTACTTCCTTTTCCTTTTGCTTCTTGTACACTTGCTCTTGGTTGGTTCTTGCTCTTCTCTGAACCTTTGTTATTTATTAAAAAAAATATCAGTCAAAAACTAGTAAAACTAGTAATAAACTGGTTTGAACCGATTTTATTAAAAGAAGTTTAAAATTCTTCATTTTTTCCAATAAATTTTTAACATATTCAAAAGCAATTTTTGAGCCAAATAGAGGCTAGATGCATGCCAAGCTACAAAGATCTACTTATAAGGCTCAAGAAAGACATAAGAAAGTTTAACATCTCTTAACTTTTATATAGGTTGTATGCTTAGATATTTTACTTACTATTCTATGTGAGACTTGTAAGTGTAGCATCATCTTAGTTTTTATATGTTGTATGCTTGTATATTTCGTTTATTGTATAATGTGAAATTTTAAAATACTAAGTAACATAATATGAAATATTAATTTATTAATTTATTACTTAATATATTATATAATATTAAAAGTATATATTTAATTATTTTAGTTATTATTCATGTGTCGGCAACATATAAATTATTGTCTAAAATCATCAAATGAATTAAAATTATATCTAACTTACAGTATTTTATTTTTTTACTAAATTAAATAAATTTTCAAATAAATAGAACATATTATAAATGCAATACATTGTAAGAGGTTTTCAAATCACGTAAATTAATTGTCATCATTACACTTAAATTTTAAAATAAACATAGTATTTTGTAAAGATTTTATATTGTAAAAAAATATAATATTACTAATAACTTAGAAGTAACCTAATAATACGCCGTGCATCGGATGGGTTAACAATACCTCAAGATTTGTTATGGAAATTCTGAAGTTTGAGAAGGCTCCATAGAAATTGAGAGTCCGATGTGCTGCTGAATTCGAATGCAAATTGTTATCATCAAAGAAGAGGAAGAATTATGCAAAATTTGGGAGTGGATGGAATGACTTTTTTACGAAGAATAAATTGAAGAAGGGTGACTGCTGCATCTTCAAAATTGCACCTGGACAAAATAGAGTAGTTTTAGTAAATATTAGTCATCGTTGATGTTACAACTTTGTTCCTATTAGTTCTTTTAAAATAGTCAATTTTATACGTTGAAGCCTTTATTTGCTTATATAAACAATGTAAGATATCTAGGGCCATTTTGAGTAATGTATTTATACTTCACTTGAATCTATGGAACTATGAATTATCAAATGACTATATGCTTTGGATTAGTATAAAGCAGATAAATTTCAATCATACAGTTGATCTACCTAAGCTCATCAAATTTGCAATTATCTGAATCTCATCAACATGTATTACAATTAATGTTAAGTTTTTCATACTAATTCTACAAGATTATTAAATCCAAAATTTTCCCTATTAATTTAAATAACTATATAAAGAATTATTTATTAATTAATTACTAAATTAAAAATACTATACAACGCACGCATAGTAGATTAATGAATTAAAAACACCGTGCAATGTACGGGTAGATTACTAGTTCATGTTAATATATCATGTATGATGATTGAAACGTCATGTTCACATGGTTAATTGTAGATGAAAAAACATAACATTGGAAGTGATGTTTGTTTCATGGCTGATTGTAGTAGAGTAAAATTCTCTCATATTATTAGTAATTAGTCTGGGCTTTCTGTTACGTTGTTCACCCAAAGAAAAAAATATAATATTAGAAGTGATAGTAAACATACAGAATTGTTTTGTATTTGTATTTGTACTACTCCCACAATATCGATACTTGCACAATCTGGTAAGTATATAATTTGAAGTATTTAAAGATAATAAAATACTTGCACAAATTGGTAAGTATGTAAATTAAATTATTTAAAATAAAAGAATTTATATCCTTATACAGAAGATAATTATATAATGAGTTTTGTAAACATGTAGTTTTATGTTAAGAAATAAAAATAACATTTATTATTCTTTAATGTTAATACTAAATTAAAATTCATTTACATTTAAGTGTAATAATCAAAAAGTGTATTTTAAATTGCAAAAGACAAAAGCAGTTATTAATATTTAAATACCTAACAAATACATGTCAGAATACTTTTCACATGTTCATATTTTATCACGTCTGTAATGTTTCTTCTATAATGACATTATTTCACAGAAGTTTACAAAATACAATGAGTCCGATGTGATGAAAAAAGTGAGACAATAAGGACAAGAGTTTGTAAAAAATATTTTCTATATAAGTAACAAAATTGCCATGACCTAGCTCCACATCATTCTAATTCATGATAATATATCATGAATGTTGATTAAAACGTCATGTTAACATGGTTTTTTCACATGGTTAATTGTAGATGAAAAAACATCATAATATTAGAAGTGATTGCAAACATGCAGAATTGTTTGTTGTATTTGTACTACTCCCTCAATAAAGATAATTGCACAAACTGGTAAGTATATAATTTGAATTATTTAAAGATAATAAAATACTTGCACAAATTGGTAAGTATGTAATTTAAATTATTTAAAATAAAATAATTTATATCCTTATAAAGAAGATAATTATATAATGAGTCTTGTAAAAATGTACTTTTATGTTAAGAAATAAAAAATAATATTTATTATTCTTTTAATTACTTAAAAAATAATTTTTAAAATTATCAATATATTAATTATTTATAATTATTATCTATTTTTGATTTTTTAACGAAATCTTGTGATTTATTTTATAAAGCTTTTCGCTTTTTTGAGTACTTAATTTTCAAAAGTTTTATCTATAAAGATTGATATTCCTAGGCAAGGCGAAACCCACGTCTCTGGCACAGAAATGGACGATCCTCATGTGGAAGAACGGCCATTGAAACTATACTTCATTCCATTCCTAGCAGCTGGGCATATGATTCCTCTATGCGACATAGCCCGATTCTTCGCCTCACGCGGCCACCACGTGACCATCATTACCACTCCCTCCAACGCCCAAAACCAAATCCTTCACAAATCCAACCATTTCAACGTTCACACAGTCCAATTCCCCTCCCAACAAGTGGGCCTTCCTCACGGCATCGAAAATCTGTCCTCCGTCACCGACCTCGCCAACTCCGCCAAGGTCTTCCAAGCCACCAAGCTGCTCCAGGGACCCATAGAGAATTTCGTGGAGCAGAACCCACCCGACTGCATTGTCGCGGACTTTTGTTACCCATGGGTGGATGGCTTGGCAAACAAGCTTCGCATCCCCAGACTGGCCTTTAACGGATTCCCCCTCTTTGCCGTCTGCGCCATGGACTCCGTCAAGGCACACCCCATCGATGCATCCGATTCCTTTGTCATTCCTGCTATTCCTCACCATATCACCATGAATGCAGCACCACCAAAGGAGCTGACCGGAGCCCTAGAAGCTCTGTTGGAGATAGAGCTGAAAAGCTTTGGGCTCATCGTGAACAACTTCTTGGAACTTGACGGAGAAGAGTACGTCCGCCACTACGAGAAAACCACGGGGCACAAGGCTTGGCATCTTGGCCCTGCCTGTCTTGTTCGCACAACAGCTCAAGAGAAAGCAGAGAGAGGGCAACAGAGTGTGGTGAGCGTGCACGAGTGCCTGAGCTGGCTCAACTCCAAGACAGTCAACTCGGTGCTGTACATATGCTTTGGGAGCCTTTGCCATTTCCCACAGAAGCAGCTGTACGAGATCGCTTGCGGGGTCGAAGCTTCAGGTCACCAATTCATATGGGTGGTCCCGGAAAAGAAGGGAAAGGAGGATGAGAGTGAAGAGGAAAAGGACATGTGGTTGCCAAAGGGGTTTGAGGAGAGGAACAGTAAGAAGGGGATGTTTATCAGAGGGTGGGCCCCGCAAGTCCTCATCCTGGACCACCCCGCCGTTGGTGCGTTCTTGACGCACTGCGGGTGGAACTCCACGGTGGAGGCTGTCAGCTCGGGGGTTCCAATGATCACGTGGCCGGTGCACGGCGAACAGTTCTACAACGAGAAGCTGATAACAGAGGTGCGGGGAATTGGGGTGCAAGTGGGTGCAGGAGAGTGGGGCCTGATGGGTTTTGGGGAGAGACAGAAGCTGGTGGGGAGAGATAGCATAGAGAAGGCTGTGATGAGGTTGATGGACGGTGGTGATGAAGCTGAGAAAATCAGAAGGCGTGCTCAAGAGTTTGGGAAAAAGGCTAGACAAGCTGTTCAAGAAGGTGGCTCATCCTACACCAATTTGACGGCCCTCATTGATGAACTTAAACGATTGAGAGACTTTAAGCCTCTCGGTTGATAGCGATTTAAATATCATTTGCTTGCATTAGTATTTTTCACTTTACGCTATTTTTTAATCATTATCACATTTTACATCATTATTTATATTACTTTACATATCATTAATTATATTATTTTTTAATTAATCATAATTATTAAAAAATATAATAATAATAATATAAAATAAAAATTAATATAAAAATATTATTTTTCTTTACATATAAATATTTTTAACTTAATCACAACTATTCACGTATGATATATAAAAAAATCATGAGATAAACATTTTCTTAGTATTTATTATATTGCTTGCTTTTTTGTGGTTGACACTTGAAAGTATCATCTTGAAGAAATGCTTAATAATACATTTTTTTTTAAATTTTTTTATGAAATCCTTTACCAATGATCATTAACCGTCGATTGTTTTTAAAGTTGAAGTGCATGTGATGTGGCATCTCATTCCTTTATAATTGCATTTCAAAAATGCATGTCTTGTAACCATTTGTGGAATTCGTGAAAAACCTCTTTTTGTGAAATAATTTTTAAATAAATATGATTTATTATAAATATTTAAATTATTATTTAATATGTATAAAATAATAAAAATATCATAAAATTATTTTAATTATTAATAATATTTTTTATATATTAAATAATAATTTAAATATTTAAATAATAACATAATAAATTATGTGTACTTACAAATTTTGTTTTCGTGACGAATAGCGGTACTTGCTTGGTGGTTGACTAAAAATGCGTCAATCTATTTTCGACAAAAAAAAAAATGAGAGAACACGAAGATTAATTAATGTGCATAAATATTTGAGAAAAAGACAAACATGCACCTGTAGTTTCAACAGCAATTATGCATTAGATTCCAAACAAAATATGTTCGTTCCCGGCCTATAGCAAAACGCACCTTGTATCATAGGATTATACTATAGAAATAGATTTCCTGGATCTTTCCCTTTAACAAATAGATCAACATGAGTTGGTGGTGGAACTGAATCCATTGATAGATTTATTTCATTCTATAAACTTAGAAAAATTATAAATATAAGATTATAACATATTAAATATATTATATTTAATAAATAGATTAAGAATATATATTTGACATGATTTTAATATTTATTATTTTTTAATAAAGACATCAAAAATAAAATTTCTTATGAAAAAAAATTATCCTCTACCTGATAAATTTTTTTATGTATTAAAAATTACTTAATGAAAAAGTCAATTTTATTTACTTACCAAATAAGAGTAGGAACCTGCTATCAAATGAACAACTTAACCCATCACGGGTCACTTACAACAAAAGTTAAATTACAATATTTATAAATTAACACAACAAGAAATTTATAGATTAGCTACGAAAAAATCCGTAGCTAATCCGTAACTAAACTAATTATTACTTTAATTACGACTTAGCTACTGAATTAATCCGTAGTAAAATTTTGGTAGCTAATTAGCTACAAAAAATTCGTAGCTAATCCGTAGGTAATTAAAAAATTTCCGTAGCTAATCCGAAGCAAATTAGTAGCTAATTTTTGTTTAAAGACTTTCTATATTTCCGTAGGTAATTAGCTACGAAAAATTCCGTAGCAATTCCGTAGCTAATTTTAACAATCCGTAGCAATTTTGCAGCTATACCCTAGCTATTATATGCTAAATCCGCAGCAATTCCGTAGCTAATCCGTAGCAATTATCCCTAGCAATTCCGTAGCTATTTCCTAGCTATTATGTTAGTAAATCCGTAACAATTCCGTAACTAATTCGTAGCAATTTTTCCTAGCAATTCCGTAGCTATTTCTTAGCAAATATGTTGGTAAATCCGTAGCAATTCCGTAGCTAATTCCTAGCAATTATCCTAGCAATTCCGTAGCTAATTGGTAGCAATTCCGTATCTAATCCGTAGCAATTATCCCTAGCATTATCTTAATAAATCCGTAGCTAATCCGTAGCAAATCAGTAGCTAATCCCTAGCAAATCTGTAGCAAACCAAAATTAATTTTATAATAATATTAATTAATTTTAAAATTATACCTGTAAATAAAATTCAATTCCAAACCAGAATTCAATCCAAACAAAATTCAATTCAACAAAATTCAAATTCAAATAAAGAAACCCAACAAATAGTTTGTGCAAAATATCATAATTACATTAGTTCAAAACATGTTTTATGTACAAAGAAATGATAACTAATCAATAAGTACAAAATCAATCTAAGTTAGTCTCATCATCATTAGCTTCATCATCCTCTCCAACTGCATTGCCTTGTGATGGTGTTTGCGGCACATCACTTCTTGCTTGAGAACCAACAATGTCACGGAGGATGGGCCCCAGCTGCATTTGGACAAAGGAAGCAATCGCTTCATTAACAGCTTCCTTTATGACTTGTGTTGGAACAGTGCAGCAGGAACCACCAACATGTGAGGAAGAAGCAGAGCTAGATCCATGAATGTTAATACCTAAACTATGACTCATGCCATAGACTCGTCCCTTCTTGTTGGGACCCGTCACTTGCATCCACACCTCCTGATCTGCCATAGGATGCAGTGAAGAGTCTTATCCATACTTATCTAATATCGTGGTGTCATAAGAGTCTTGAAACAAAAAAATGTTGAAAACTTTATCAAAACAATTAACTTAAATATGATTAGTTTTAATTTTAAAGACACTTACAATGAAATCCTTCGAGCGCTAAGTGACATATTCTCCATTTTTCCTCTTATGCACACTCTCATACAAGTCTCTGAAAGGGACTGGACGATTCAACTCTACCTCCTGTAATCAACATCTATTAGAATATAAAATTCTAAAATCACAAAAAACCTTGTATCTTATTTTTAAAATAAAACCAACCTCATGCAATTTAGATTCATACAACCAAAGTGTCACACAACATACAAGCTGCTAAAACCTTAACTCACTTGTACTATAATTATACAATAATATAAAATAGAATTATTAAGATATTGCAACAAATACATAAGAAATTTTCTATATTACCATCTTTTTCTTATGTTGACCGAAGCTTATTGAGCCTGCAGTGTGCAGGATAACATCAGGCATGGCTGCTCTGTTGCTTCGACCAGCAACAGACTTCTTTTGCCACTCTGGCCCCATCCCACACTTCTGACTTCAAAACTAGGGGGCCATGGCCCTTAAGGTCAGCCATGTTTGATGTCCCCAACTTTTTCATGATTGCCTTCTTATAATTCTTCAAATCATCTGAATAACGGTTCATGCATGTTCTGTCCCAAACAGTTCTTGCCATACAATGATCATAATCTGATGCAAATCGATATTTATTCTAAAACAAATCCATGTTAGTATTTCTCTATATAGATAATTGTATAATACAATGTGGCTAGAAACATAATTATTTACCATAAAATCCTGAAATAGTTCATCCTTCAAGTTAACAGGATAATTTTTTCATTTTTAAGCTGGAATGGGCATCCGTGTGATCACAATGGCCATAATCTCACGAGTCACAGACTGCGGGACAAAATTATCCTGAATGTATCTATTCAATGATGCAAAAAATATAATTTGCTATTCAAATCTGCTTCTCTCTTGTTTACGGTTAGGCAATATAATATATAAATAATGAATACAAGTTAATAAGAGAATGCTTACTTATTAGGATTAGTTTCCCTATTGTTAAAATGGTCAATGCCTGATTTCTGGCAACACATAGCACCAGCCTTGGCATTATCCAAGTTATCAGCGAGCGATTACTTCACCTGTTTTTGACATACAAACAAAATATTTCTATTCCAACTGATAAAAGAGATTGAGAACAAACCAAACTGCCCTCAAACTTAAAGAAGGCATTAGAGTAAGTAGCAATGACTGACTCTTAAAAGAACTAGTGTCTGTCACACGGTAGTCACTGAAACAATTCAGTGATCAAACTGAATTCCTTTTCAGACTAAAAAAAAAAGAAACTGAATTCCTTCAACATGAACATTAACTCGTCAGCTGCTCCAAAATTTATGATTGTCACAAACACCTAACTTAAAAAGAAAGGGATGAAAAAGAGGGGAAAAAAAGAAACTCTTAACATCTTTATTGACTTGTACAATTCTACATTTCTACTTGTGTAAAGTCCATTCTAAATGTTAAATGAAGCAGGTATTGACTAATGAAGAAGTTCAGAGACCCAAGGCTGAAATTATGGGCTGTTATAGTAATATTGAAGAGGTTTTCTTAAAGTGCACCAAACTCAAAGTATTTATGCATTCCTTGTCCATTCTTCAGCATGAAAAAAAGAGAAGGCGAGAGTGTTATGTTACTATGTACGTCTTTGGATATACAAATTCTACCATTGTGATCAGTCATGGTTGAGTTTTTTTTTTTTCTCGAGAAGTAGTAAGTTGTCAATTGTAGCTCCTACATATATAAATTAAATTCACCAAAATTCAATTCAATTAAATTTAATGAGAATATGAGTACCATGATTTATTGCCAAATATAACAGCACCTTAACCTTGGGCTTTGGTTTATTGTGCTTTTTGCAACAACAAAAATATTCCCTTTTCTTATCCAATAAAATAACCCCATATGGCTCTGAATCTAGCCATTTGGAACCTCTACAGCTCCTGACTCCAGAATAAACCAACACAATTCTTGAAATTCAACTACTTTTGCCATTGGACCTATGTCTTCCCATGCATGAACCTACAAATACTAAATCTCTTCAAAACCTTCAAGCAGCGGCTGGGATTAGATCTGTCTAGTATGGGTATGGCCACAGGACAGGAGAGCTAGAGCCCGCCCTAAAAATAGTAGCTATTATAGATCTCTTACAGCTTTCTTATATTAAAAGTAAATCAAGAGGCACTTCCGTGCAATTGTAAATTGTATAACAAGCTTCAGAGGGTTATGTGATTTGGTTTCAAATGAAAAAACCAAAGTTTGTGAGCTTATGTTTTGGGAGAGGGCACAGTGTGACAGAAGAGTAAAGACTAAAGAGCCATAAGATCCAAAGAAATGCAGATCTGAAGGCAATCTCTGAAGAGATTGGCCAAGTGCCTTATTAATTAGGCTAACTAATCAAGAGTTATGGATTTAGTTCAATAATTTTAGTTAGCTAGCTGGAATGAGCAAAACTGAAGTTGCAACAAAGAAAGATCTAGTTCGATTTCAAGAGTGACACTTATTTTGCTAGAATTTAGAGAAAAAAACTTGGTCAATGTAAAGAAATAGAATGTCCTATTTCTATGTGGCTTAAAGAAATGACTATAATATAGTTTGTGATAGTCTTTAGAGAAGCAGAGCAGTGCATCATAAGCGGCAAATTTCTGCATTATTGACTGTCAAACTAGCACCAGAGTGCAACTTTATTTGATTATTAGTAACTGAAGAAGAAGATTATTATAGTCTTTAGCAAACTTACTTAAACTAATTAGATTTTTTGTGATGGAAGGAGGATGTAATAGATCAAATAGATGTAAGGAAACAATAGAGTTAAAAGGAGAATATAAAGAGGAAGAACCAATATCTTGAATTGGCACACCTTGACCATTCCCCATTAAGATCCACTCGGTTACCAGGGAAAGAAGACCTCTCCATCAAATTATGATGATCATGTGTCACATGATTTGTAGCACTTGAATCAGGAAACCATGCAGGGTTGTTTAACAGATCAGGTGTAGCAATCATAGCCTGAGCAGGACCTTGAAATGGAGCAGAAGTTGGCTAAAATGAGGAAGGTACGGATGCAGGATAGGAACTTGAAGAAGGACAAAATTGATGACTGGAGGAGGCATAGGGAATTTGTGGTGAAGAAATAAAAGAAGGATAAGAAGGTAAGTATTTAGTAGAAACTGGTTGCTAAAATTGTGAACTTGCAGCATAATGTGATTGATGTGATCCAGAAAAATCAGAATTTTGTGGTTTTGATGTTGTAGTGGTGTCAGCAACATTTGCAGAAAGATTTGGATTAAAAGAAGACGCAGCAGTAGAAGTAGTTTCCATGGATCAAAGTTATGATCACCATGAAAGAATATCCAAGACAGAGAAGAGAAAACAAACAAGAAAAGAAAAGTTGTAGAGAAAGAAAAGAAAGATTCTGGAACTTTTGTATTTCATCTATGACTGATCTTAACTATCAATCATGTGTACAATGAGCAATTGTTCATAGCTCATAGTTGCTAACTATACAACAGAAAAATTAACTCAGAAAACTAACTCTAACAGAATCTTGACATTGTACTAAGAGAGCATTCCTTCATGATGAAGTTCAGCCACATATTATTCATATAGACATCAAGGCAAGCAATATATTACTTGACAAAGGCCTCCAGCCCAAAATTTCAGATTTTGGCCTTGCAAAGCTTATTCCACCAAACCTGACCCATATTAGTACACTTGCTACTGGTACACTGTAAGTTCATAATGCTATCTTCAATTGTTGGAGAATTTTGAATTTGTTTATACCTGGAAATTCTCGCTTCTGTCACATGTAATTACTTCTCTTCCTTCTATTTAGATTTTTTATATTTCAAATTTTATTAGCAATTTTTGCCATTTTCTTCTTACTATGTCCCTGTTTGGTTTTTATAGTGGCTATCTGCCACCTGAATTTGCAATACGAAATCAAGTGACAAGAAAATCAGATGTCTATAGTTTTGGAGTTCTACTGCTAGAAATTGTTAGTGGGAGGTGTAACACAAACAGACGTTTACCTGTCGAAGAACGGTATCTTCCTACAAGGGTAAGGACCTTTCTTTTTGCAAATATAGAATAAGTTAGAGCAATTAGATGTAGTTGAGAATTTAACCTGTATGTAGTGTCAATAAAATATTCCTCGAGATTGACATGCATTGAAAGAGAATTTTATTCTTGGCGCTTCTTGTTTATCAAAGTTTCTTTTCTAATATATAATGTGCTTCAACACCACTTCACTCTCTTTTTCCCTATATTAGTTAATATTTTAAAATATCCCACTCCAACTACACGCAGTTCCCATCTTGACCATGTAATTTAACTTGTTGAAATTGGATATCAGTCTTTTGAAAGTTTATCATTAATTAAATATAATTTGCAAATGGGAGAGCCATATTTAGACCTTTTATTAAACTCATTCTTCATTTGATTTCCTCTTTTCTTCTGGTTGTCCTCTAAGCTTCATGTTAGCTATCTGTAACATTTCATATACAGTACACCTTCTTGAATAACTATATTCTCAAGCATTCCTAAAAAAATAAAAAAGGAAAAAACACAGACGTTCATAATAATTTTAGGAGGACACCAAAAAATATATAATAAGGTTGCTGGATGACTTTTTTTAATGGTGAGGTAATGACCAAGAGGGTCACATGCTTCAGTCAACAATGCATGTCCAGCAACCTGCTACTAATAATTTGTTAATTTAGCAATTCCTGTTTCCTGTTTTCTGTATTACTGGCTGCTCATTAAATAATTAACACAAATAGACAATAACAAAAGAAGAAACTATAAGCCACTTGCTATAACACAAATGGAAGTGCACCACTTTGTCCCACCACCCCACAAGAGCACAAGAGCACCTTACAGAAGCTCAAGGCCAAGCCCAAGGAAACTTTTTTCCCTGATGATCCTCTGCGCCAATTCAAGGGACAACCACTTAAGAGAAAGCTAACACATATTAGTTAATATGTGTTCCCTATTCTTCAATGAGGTCCTAATTACAGCCTCAAGCTCTTTAAATCTGACCTTGTTTCTGACCTCACTATTGCTAGCTTGGCCATCCCTCAGGTTAGTCATTAAGTTCTCTGACTCTTGGTCATAAAAATTATTAACCATCTGAACTTGCTAAGCCTATTCAATTATGGACTTTGTCATTCAGGGAATCAGTTATGCTAAGCTTGCAAGTCTTCCTCCAATTGTTGGACTTTGTGAGTGTATTGATTCTGGCTTTAGGGTTGCCTTTTTCACTTCACAACTTGTGCTAATTCATTTTAGCTTATGGGTTGGTTTTGCATATTTCAGATTCTAGTTTTGTTCCCCCACTTGTTTATCTTTGTTCTTGGAAGCTCAAGGGACCTAACAGTAGGACCTGTCTCTATTGCTTCTCTTATCTTGGGATCTATGCTCATTGCTCGAGCGAGAAATGTCTCCCATAGCAAATCCAATCACTTCGTTTCTTCACTAGCTTTAACTTCAACATTCTTTGCTGGTCTCTTTCAAGCTTCTCTTGGAATTCTAAGGTAATCTCTCCCATGTTTTGCAATTAGCATTTTATTTTTTATTTGAAAAGTATAAGAATCTTTCTTATACATAAGATAAGGTGTTAATGATTGCAGGCTAGGATTTATCATTGACTTTCTATCTAAGGCCATCCTTATTGGGTTCATGGCTAGAGCTGCTATAATTGTCTCTTTTGCAAACTAGTGATATACTATATAGAATAATTTAAATCGAAGGTAGCAGTTGTTTATTGACTAGTAGAATGTTTGTCCACATATAACTATTGCCATTCTTTCTCGTATTCAATCCAATATAACTGAACTGAAGGAGCTAGTCTCCAATATATATCTACTTATATTCAGTCCCTATCAATCCAGTCCTTTGTCCACACACTAGAAGGTGGCAAATTAATATAAAGCAAATCACTTGAGCCATGTCCAAGTGTCTTAAAATAAGTATTCTACTCTGTGAAATTTATCTCTATGTATCTCATACATTTCAAAACATTTACGAAGATTTAACCAAATGTACAAGTTTTGACAACCACTTGAAAGAGAAACAGGCAAAAAATTATCATAATACCTGAAAAATCAAATCTCCAATTAGTGTCAAAGTTGCAAATGTTAGAGCTTTCACTGGAACATGGTGTTTTCCAAGAAGAGCCAGGTACCTATAGTAAAGCCAAGAAGAGCCAGACGTTAGCATTTCCAGCATCATGATTTACTGTCCCCACAAAGTTATGGTCATTAATATGACAAATGTTGCATTTCTTACCATCCAATTATGTCCTATACAAAGCAGGATATATATAGTTAGCTATATATATATATATATAGTTAGTAATAGGATACAACTGAAATTATAAACCTCGTTTCTTTGCATTTTTTTATGAGTGAATTATTGATATAGATGGTACTGATAGTTAGTCTCTAAGGAGTTGTTATTATATCTTTTTTGCTAGGTGCAAATACTAGATCTTTACAAGCAATTTTAGTAGCCCTTCAACAATTAAACATGAATTTCTTCCTAAAACAAAAGTCAAGAGATGAAAGAAGTTTCATGGACCAATTCCAATATGGGTCATTCCAACAACTGCCAATCACTCTTTTTCGGGTTGAGATATAGACATATGTCCTATATGCATAACAAGACCTACAACTTCTAGGATCCTACCACTTCTCTCCAGAGTAATTGCAGAGACCAAAACTTCTACAAGAACAAGATTACTTAGGAGTACACAAATTAAGAAAGGAGGAACAACATTTTAAAATATGACCAAAGTCTTCAACAAAGGAACAACTCATCAAAAACAGCCAATCAATTGCTTAGTATTGAATGAGAAGCTTTATGTGATATATGCTCTTGAAGTTAATGTTAAAAACAAGTGTCTCAGATATGTTCTCTATAAGACAAACTTATTTCTCAATACTCAAAGATCTCATAAATTTGGCAAATTACAATGAAGTATCACAAAATCTTATTGTTACCACCAGCAACAAAAACAAGTTCACCAAAACTCAAGCAAGAAACATAGATAGGCAACACAAAATTAGCATGAGAAATAGCTTCAAGTCTTCAACCAATAGGTTCAATGCTATATTACAAATATTGAGAGTAAACAGTAATCCAGACAAGCAAATGAAGTGAAATTGTGCCACTTATTCAAGATTAAGATGTATACTTCACAGGAGATGCAGAGCCAACATTTTATGAAGCCTTGAAATCTGTTCCTCTTGATTAACATCCTTAAACTCTTGCTGGAACTCCTCTAAACTTCCAAACTATCAGCAGTCAAAAAGAAAGTCCATAAGATACTCTTGACATTCATGATCAAATTCAATAACTTAAAATCATGCATTATCTTATAATACAGTCCTCACACTAACCTTGCCAAAGATCAAGGAAGTGCATAAGCATAAAAAGTTCATCTAGGTTGTTAAAATGCATCGGACAATGCATACATAAAGTATCTTTCAACTTCCAATAGATAAATTCAATAAATGCAACCAAACTTTAAATCAATAATATGTGTATCAAAAGGTGTGAAGTGTACCTAAACAAGTTGCACAAGTAAATTTCAATAGAGAATTCAGAAAAATCTAACCATTATTTGTGCCTTCCACATTGTAAAGATCAAATTATATCTTTTTTTGCTAGTTGTAATTGTAAAGATCTCTAGTGGGAAAAAATTTATGCCTTCCACATTCACATAACAATAACAAGTAACACTAATGTTATTTCTGTTTTAGAAAATATTTCAAATCTTTCTCACTTCTTAATTCTTACCATTTTCTCTCTCTCACTATTTTTTTCAAAAATGATGAGTGTCTAGAGAGGTGTATGTGTTTGAGGGGTAGAAAATAACAATCTTGTTCTCATAATCTCACTTGTTCAACACAAATTATATAACCACAATTGGAAATTTAGAATACCCTTGAAGAAACAATAATTAAAGAATCACAAGGTCAATACTTGGCAAATGAATGAAAACCAGTTCAACAGAACATCTTAATTCCCCAATTTAAAGCCAATTTTATAAACAAGTCATCCAAGAAAATTAGGAATAGTGACACTCAATACCATTATTAGATTGCAAGAGGTAAACAATAAGAAATGGAAAACAAAATCAAGAAAGAATAAACAATAAGAAATGGAAAACAAAATGAGGAAAAACTAAACTGAGTAACTAACCACAATCGAAGCAGATTGATTGAATGAAAAGCGAAAAACAGAGGCAAAGAAAGAACAAAGATTATAGAATAACCCGATGGAAAATTGATGAAACAGAGAATAGTTTATAACTGATTTAGGAGCCATTAAATTGGATGGAAAGCAAGAAAAAATTGAAAGATAGAAGAAAGAAATAACCAGGAAAATTTCAGCCCTATTCATGGAAAGAAAGGGTAAGATAATAGAACTTAAAGAATCACAAATCACAAATCTAAATGAAAGTAAACATAAAATAAGGAATGGGGTTGGTATGGCAATAATGGAATACTCAAATCTTACCTAGATGGACGAGCAGCTACGATGATGGCTCTATGACGAGAAAGGATCTGCGAGTTTGGGCCCGGATGCGGGTTGGAGTGGTGGGTGAAGGTTTGGGTGGAAGAAGAGAGTGGGTTGAGTTTTGCTACGGGTTTGGGTGGTGGTTGGGAGAGAGAGACGATGGAGGTGGGGTGGGGTTTGGGTTTGCCGCAATGAGAGAGAAATGGGGCGGTGGAGCCGCCGCATGTTGGAGTGGTGGGATGGGCGCGGGTTGAGGTTGGTGTGGTGGCTGGTAGGAAGGAATGAGGGGAAAGCGGAGAGGCACGGTGTGGGTGCCCGAAGGAGAGAAGACGAGGTGGGGGGTTTGGTGGCTGAAGGAAGATTTGGGAAAATGGAGGGCGGGTTGCTGAGCGCGCTAACCTAATGTTTTCTATCAAAATTAGCTACGAAAATATTTGATAGCTAATTCGTAGTTAATTTAGCTACGAATTAGCTATGAATTAACTATAAAATCAATTTTTTTAGTTAAATTTTGTAGCAAAATTGTAGTTATTCTGTAGTTAATTATCAAAAAAATTTACATTTAAGATTTAGCTACGGAAATTTGTGTCATAGCTAATCTGTAGCTAATTAACTACGGATTAGCTACAAAACTTTTACGTAGCTAAATTTCGTAGCTAAATCGTAGCTATTCCATAGCTATTTGCTTCATAATTTTTTTTTCCTATCCATTTGTAAATTAGCTACGGAAATTTATTCCGTAGCTAATCCGTAGCTCGGATTAGCTACGAAAAATTTTCGTAGCTAAATTTGGTAGCTAATTTCTAAAATTCTTGTTGTGTAACCAAGTGTTATATTATAAACCATAATTCCATAATTAATATATATTAATGATTTAAATAATATTTTAATTTTTGATTAATGCTAATCCACGTAACATATATATTTAAATTTAAAAATTCAACAATTCTCTCACTTGGATAACATTAGTCAATCATTAAAATACAAGAATCATTAAGACTAGAATATCAACTATGGTCAAAGCGCATGTTAACCAACAGTCTAAGAAATATAAGCTTTAACGCTGCAGAAATAGTATCCGATAGGAAAATAAATCTTACATGTTAAATGCTCATATTTCACATGAAAAATAATAAATATGGAAAAACATAATTAATTAAAAGAAATATTTAATCCAAGAATAGTCCAAGCATCTGAAAATGTTATAAGAGATATGATAATAAAAATGACGTTATCTCATACATATCTCATAAGAATGACAATAAGTAAATATAAAATTTCAGACTCTTATGAACCCAAAATATCAAAAGACTTAACTAAACCCATATGAGTTACATGATTCTGAAAACCTCCAACAGATAAGCCTTTAGTTAGTAGATCTACTAACATGTTCTCTGTAGCAAGATGCTCAATTCGAGTCTGAAACTCTAGAATTTTCTCTCTAACAAACAGATATTTAATATCAAAATACTTTGAGAGAGAAGAGCTTCTGTTGTTTTGAGAAAAATGCATAGCAGCAGTATTGTTGCAATATATCACAAGTAACCTAGATATGCTTTCAACAATATGAAAGCCAAAGATTAAGTTTTTCAGCCACATGACTTGACAAGTAGCCTCATAGCAAGCGACATACTCTGTCTCCATGGTAGAAGTAGTTGTAAGAGTTTGTTTGTCACTCTTCCAAGAAATAGCTCCTCCTGCCATCATAAAAATAGAGCTAGAAGTAGACTTTTGGTCGTCATGACAACCTGCGAAATCAGAATCAGAATAACCAATGACCTGAAGTTGATCAGACTTCTTATAGGTTAACAAATATTCCTTGGTTCCCTACAAATATCTCATGACCATTTTCATGGCTTTCCAATGACCCAAACCTGAGTTGCTCAAGTATCTCTCTAAAGCATTAACAGCAAAAATAATATCGAGACGAGTACAAACTTGAGCATACATTAAACTATGGGTGTAAATTAGTTCGGATAACCCAACCAACCCGAACCGAACTAATTAAGTTGGTTTGGTTTAGTTTGGGTATTTTGATTGGGTCGGGTAAAATCCGAACCAATAAGAGCTTAATTGGTTCGATGCTCGGATTAAGAATTTTAAATCCGAACAACCACCCCGAACCAAACCACTATTGCGCGTACAGATACATTAGACATAAGTATTTTCATTTTCTTTACCAAGATTTTCTATTAATTATTACCCTGTTAGTATGATACATTTATAGAAATTAGATTACATTAATTTTATTAAGCATTTTGCTTTGGGTGTTATATTAGTTTTAAAAATGTCTATAGATGTCAATAAATAAAAAGTTGTGTGATTATATAAACAAGTGTTTATTAAGGAATATATTTAACTAATAGTTCTATTTTTTTATCGCCTACTAGGAAGTTTTCTTTCTCACTATTTTAGCATTTTGGATTTGATATAAACAGGAAATCTTAAAGACCAATGATCGTGTGACTCAACTTGAAATTGAATGTTCATTGTCTGATGGAAGAGCAAAGATTAGTCTATGTTATAATATTATTTGAAATTTTAGATACATTATGTGCACTTTTTTGTATTGCATGTATAGTTGTTTAGCTAATTTTTATGTTTAAAAAAATAATGGTCAACCCGATCACCCGAACTAAACCAAACCATAGATGTTTGGTTTGGTTCGGTTCGGATTTTACTATCAAAAAATAAGAAAATCGAATCAAACTGAACCAATTGATTTTGATTAGTTCGGATTTATTTTTCCTCAAAACCCGAACCAAATCACCCACTTACACCCCTACATTAAACTGCCAACAGCGGAAACATATGGGATTTTTTTTCATTTCAACTATCTCTATGTCATTTTGAGGACATTGGGATTTAAAGAGTTTATCACCTTTTTGAACAGGTGTAGCACATGAGGAGCAAGAACGAATGTTAAACCGCTTGAGAATCTTTTCAATATATCCTCTGTAACACCCTAATACCGATAACCTAGTATATCAAAATATACCTGGATAAGCAGTATTAGTTATGTTACTTTTAACTTAACATAATACTAATACATATCATTTAAACAAATAATAATGGAGAGCCTTGCGGAAAACTAAAAGTTATACATATAACATTGCCACTAAATGGCTCATTGTATACATAAACTTCCTAAACAAACTAAAAACCTGTAAATAAATACAAGCTTTAAACTAAAAAGAATAAAAACTATCTTTGTCTTCACACTTCTTCTTCTTGCCTTTGGATGAACTTCCACTTGAATTCACATGGCAACAAACCGGGTGAGAAATCACATTTCTCAGTATAAGTATACCAAAACTAGCAGTTTAAACATTCGCAATGAATAAACCCGACTGAACTAATATTTCCTGCATAAGAAACAATTACAACTCTCTCTTTATGTAACGTTCTTAAGCAAACTATAATTTTGTTTTGATAACCATAAACCACGATAATATCAAACAACCGCCCATACAATCATTTGAAATCATCGACCAGACAACCGCTCATACAGCTATCATCGAAGGCACCAAACAAAACATGAACAATAATTACACAAATATATCCAAACTAAACAAAACTTAAACAATGTAGTGATGAGGTGATATATGCTTAAAGAAAAGTGTATGCAGTGTAGGTGTAGTGTTGTGAATACTTAACTATTTTCCCTAGGCGCAGAGGAATTCTGCCATGATAACGTGTGACCTCTTATAGCCTACCTTTTAGGAATGAAGTCTGTTATCATAACACATGACCTCTTACACCCGTAGATCACCAAGTAATCTACCTTAACTAGATGGATATCGCCACCATAACTGAGTGGATGCCTCCACTACCTGTTCTCTAGGGATAGCAAGCATATGTGAAGTGTGATGTGTGTGTAAATGCGGAGTTATGTCCTAACTCTAACATAACCACCACATGACCTCATACTAAGTCCATCTTTGCATTACTAACTCTACCTCTTCTCTGTGAGAGCACTTCATGCACTACGACATTTAACCAATATCAACTAGGCTTAGTACATTACTATCTTTGCATTACTAACTCTCTTTTATTTTTTGAGAGCTCTTCACGCACTATGACATTCACCCTTACCAACTAGGATCTATGGCACTTAACTTTTGCCAACTCGGCACCTTGGCCCTTAACTCTTACCAATAAGGCATTGTGGCACTCTTCTATTGCCAACTAGTTTCTTAACTCTCTTTTATTACCTCTCTTGTGATATATGAGTAACACTTTGTCGCTTATGATCTAAACTTTGATTTATGATAATCCTTACTTAAAGAATTACACAACTTCTTCCTCTATATTACCTTGTATGCAAGTCAATCCTTCTCACTAAGACTTACCCTTTTATGGAGTCTCAACACACTCAAGAAGGCATAAACAAGAAACTAGAATCATTGGAATGACTCAATTCTACATAAAAAAAAAGTTCAACTCTGTTTTGGGCGTCTAAGCGTCCACTCTTCAGTGCCTGAGCGCTCACTGCACTGATGCACGCAACATTCTCTGGCCTTTAAGCGCCTAAGTGCTCATAACCCAGTTCCTGAGCACTCAATGCATAACAGCAATTCTGCAGAATTCTGCAGATTGCTCCTACTATTCCATTGATTCTAACTTAGCTTCCAATCATCTAAACTTGGTTCCTAGGTGATTTTTAACACCAATCTAAGCCCCTAAACTTGTTGTAACTTTCATACAACCTATTGATTCACTTAAGCATAGATTTAGGTCCAAAACCCACCCCAAAACTCCAACCATCACAAAGTTCCTCTTCTATGAACCCTAATGATTGATCTTGAGTCATAAATGGCTATCTAGTACTCACTAAGCTGAATACATACTAACCTAGTCCTTGAAATCAAGAACCAAGGCAAAAACATGGATTTGGCTTTCTAAATCCTTACTTCCATTCATGAACCCTATGTTCATCCATGATGAACAATAGGAAAAGATGAATAGAATCCCCTACCTCTTCGTCTTGAAGATAAAGATGAAGCCAATATCCACTTGATTCCTCTTCCTTGGTGGTTGATCCTTCTCTTTGGTCTTCCTTCTTCCTCTTTCCTCTCTTTCTCCCTTCACGTTTTCCTCTTCTTTCCTTTTTCTTCTCTTTTCTGTTTCTGCTTCTCTAATATCTTAGCCGTGAGATATTTAATAAAGGAAGTCAAATTTGACTTCTCTTGGATAAACACTAAAACCTCGATCTGCTAAGAGCACTCAAATTCCATCAAATCCAGTATTCTAACTTCCAACAGACCCAAAATAAATCCTGAGATTCATTAAAAATCATGTTACACTTTTTTTTCCATACCTGCTGAGGGTCAATCTAGTATTAAAATGCACAATCAGTATGCTTAAAAATACCAAACTAACTCAGATTATCTTAAAACTTTAACCGCACCTTACTTACCTCATTTGTGGCCTAGAAACAAATTATCTAAACTTATTTCCCTTTAAATAATAGTTTATGTTATTCTCTGAGTCATTTTAGATGACTTTTCACACTCGGGGTTGCAATAAAGTACCTAAACTAACTTGGTTTGTCACTAAACTTGACTGACATGCTAAACAAGTAATATATTACATTTGTAATTAATTACAAGCCTAACATGATTTTCGGGATGTTACATCCTTTCTGAGATAATCCAAGAATGTCACATGACCTATTACGGTAAATCTGAATGCCTAAAACAACTGAAGCATCACCAAGGTTCTTCATATCGAAGTGGCTATTTAATATCAGTTTTGTTTTAGTCAAAAGTTTAACACAACTGCTAGCAAGAAGAATATTATCGACATATAGAACAAGAATTATAAAATTGCTCCCACTAGTCTTCAAGTAAATGCACTGATCTTAGGCATTTTCTTTGAAGCCAAAAGAAGTGATAACCTGATCAAATTTCAGAAACTATTGCCTGGATGCCTGTTTCAGTCCATAAATAGACTTTTTAAGTCTGCAAACCAAATGCTTCTTACTTGTTTCAACAAAACCATTAGACTGAACCATATAGACGTCCTCGCCTAGATCTCCATTCAGAAAAGTCGTCTTCATGTCCATCTGATGAAGTTCTATATCAAAGTGAACTACCAAAGGCATAACAACTCGAAATGCATCTTTTGTAGAGACCGGTGAGAAAGTTCCCTTATAATTAATGCCTTCTCTTTGACTATAGCCTTTTCCTACTAGTCTAGTTTTGTACCTCTCAACTCTACGATATGGACTACGCTTGGTTTTGAAAAGTCATTTGTACCCAACGGGTTTGCAACTCCACGAGATCCTAAACAGTATTATGAGACATAGAAGACAATTCATCATGTATAACATTTAGCCAATCAAAAGCATAGCTAAAGATTGCCTCTTTAAAAGTGATAGGATTGTCATCATCATAGAGATCAAACTCATGTTCCTGAAGATACATTACATAGTCATCTGGTATAAAAGGCCTGCATACTCTCTGAGATCGTCTTAATAAGACTATTTCAACAATGTCATCTAGTTCATGTTCATTAACTGGTAGTGCCACTACATCATCTTCTCCTTGAAGAGCCTAATCATCATTATGATTGACTAGAACCATGATATTTGCAGGAAGTGAAACAGTTGGTACAGGAACTACGGTCCGATCTTCTTTAAGAGTGACTGGTCGTGGTGTATGGCTCCCAGTATCCAAATCATCCTCAAAGAAAATCACTCGGTCAGACTCGATGATTCGCATGTAGTGAGAAGGATAATAGAATCTACAACCTCTGGAGCTCACGCAGTAGCCAATGAAGAAGCCGCTAACAGTCTTAAGATCAAGCTTCTTCTACTGAGGATTATAAGGTCTAACTTCTACCTTACAACCCCACACATGAAAGTGTTTCAAACTCGGCTTCCTTCCAGTCATCAGCTTATAAGGAGATTTTGGCATGGACTTGCTAGGTATTTGATTAAGAATATACACAGCAGTCTTCAAAGCATCTCCCCAAAGAGAATCTTGTAATGATGAACGGCTCAACATGCTTCTCACCATATCCATAAGTGTGCGATTACGTCTCTCTGTAACTCCATTCTACTCAAGAGTACCAGGCATAGTATATTGAGCTTTAATTCCACATTCATCGAGAAATCTAGCGAACGGTCTTGGATTTCTTCCAGTTTCATCATATTTGCCGTAATACTCACCTCTTCTGTCAAACCTCACACATTTGATCTTCTTGCCTGTATGGAATTCAACAGCAACCTTGAAGGATCTGAAGGCATCCAAATAATCAGATTTTTCTTGGAGAAGATCTATCCAACCGAATCTGGAGAATTCATCTATGAAGGTAATAAAATACTTATATCCACCCATGGCAGTGGGTGTAATAGGTTCACAAATGTCTATGTGAATCAATTGTAGCACATCATCACAGTTGTTTGCCCTTTTATTCCTAGTTTTGGTAGTGAACTTGCCTTTAACACAATCAACGTAAGTGTCAAAATCAGAGAAGTCAAGGTTATGAAGAATACTTTCCCTAATTAGTCTTTCAATTCGGGGCCTAGAGATGTGCTCCAAGCGTCTATGTCATAACATAGAAGAACTTTCATCAGTCCTACTACGCTTACTTCTAACAATGGAATTAACAGACATATCATTCAAATTCAGTATATATAGTCTATCACACAAAACTCCTGAACCAACGACAACAAAATTAAAACAAATAACAACTTTTCCATTACCAAATTCAAAAGTGTAGCCACATCTTTCCAAAGCTGAAATTGAAATCAAATTCCTTCTCATGGAAGATACATAAACAACATTTTTCAATAATAAAGTATTTCTAGAAGGTAAATACAAGGTAACTACTCCTATTTCTTCCATTGATACTCTAGCTCCATCTCCCACAATGATCTTGGATTCAGCATTACTTGGCTTTCTCAGGCTTGTGAACCCCTATAAAGAATTCACAACGTGAACAATTGCACTTGAGTCAAACCACCAAGTATTGGGAACAACAGCAATCACATTTGATTCAAAACAAGCTAGAGCTGGGAGTGTACCTTGCTTCTCAAGTTTCTTCTTGAGAATGTAACAATCATCCACTTTATAGTCATATTTCTTGCAATACTTGCAGTTTCCCTTGAAGAAATTCTTCTTAGGCTCTAGGTGATGAGATACTTTCTCTCTTTTCTTCTTATTATATTGATTCTTGCCTTTATAACCTTTCTTTTTCTCATTTTTGGTACCAAAAGTAGAAGCAATAAACTGAACACTGTGTGATTTCCATTTCCTTATAGAATCCTCTTCTTAAGAGACAATAACAATCATTTCATCAACTGTCCACTCATTTTCTGAGTGTTATAAAAGGTCTTCAGAACATCAAATTGAGAAGGGAGTGACTCTAGAACCCGTCAGATTAGATAACTCTCACAGAGATCAACCTTGAGAGGCTTTAGTTTATTAAAATAGTGCACTAATTTCATGATGTGCTCACGAACTCCACTAACACCATCATATTTAGTCTTCTTAATCAAAAAATGATATTGGCCCTTCTGAGCTTTATCAAAAGTCATGAATTTCTCACCAACAGATTTCAAAAATTCCTTAGTCTTCTTGCTATGTGAAATGCTCTGTCTAATTGACTTCTCCATAGTGTATTTCATTACCATAAGACACACCATGTTTGAGTGTTCCTATTTTTCTCAAGAAACCTTTTCAGCAACAGTGGACTCAGTAATAAGAGCAGCAGACTCTTCTTCTCTCAAAGCCAAGTCCATATTAGTGATAGTCAAATAGAGATCTAGAGATTCTTTCCAATCCTCAAAGTTGGTCTCATTCAAAGTCTTGACATAAGTCAATTGCATAGGCAAAGAGGCTGGCATGAAAACAACAAAAGGAAAGATTTAATATGCACGATGTTATCTAACAATAAGAGAATTAAATGGTTCGTATCATGCAAATAAAAAACAAGTTTTTAAAAATTTTCTTACTTATCGTGGTTCGCCAAGGGTCTTGAATCATAATAAATAAGAAATATAATAATACATGATGTACAAATCTTATATCACCAAAATTTCTAATACCGATATAGATAAGATTCGAAAGATAATTGACATAAGTATAAATCTAACACCACATTGTCAATAATAAATTACATTAATAATAACACACTAATAGAGTATAATCACTATTAGTGCAATAAAAAAATTATGATTAAAAAATATTTAATCATTCAACTCATAAAATTTGTACAATTATACTCATAATTAATGTATTCACAATTATACAAATTATCAACAATTATACTTAATAGAATATGATAAATTCATATTATGTATAATAAAAATTTAATTCACATCTAGACTAAAATTAATTTCATAACTATAATACATTAATAAAGAAAGTATCATATATCAAAAAATTATTAACAGGATAAGGAATAGTCATAAAAAATTTCAGCAGGAAGAGATAGAAAGATAATGGCAGACACGTTTGCTCTAGCGAAAGCCAATCTTTTTTTTTTTTTTTTTTTCTTGCTTTCTTCTTTGGAACATAATTAATGTATTTTGATCAATAAGAAAGCAACACTGAAATGTCAGTGCACCTGGACCTCCTGCAACGTGCACCCTTGTAATATTTTTTTTTTGGTAGATTTATTATCTCCCATCACTCTCACGTGAAGTTACGGAGATTTCGTTAAAAATAATTCTATCAAATCACACAACGATGTGACATAATATTTAAATATATAAATCAATATTTACTGACAAGAAAATTTTTAAACTAATTTGATTAATTTGATCAAAAATAGATTCAATAGAAATTAAGATCCATAAATTAATTATATCGATCATATATGCTATTTGCTCATCTAATTAAGCAAATGCCTGAAGAACACAATGTCTATGCAAATTTCACAACGCTTGTAGATATATGTATAGGTTAAAGAACTACGCAAGTAACAAAATCAGAAAAACATGTTTTGTAATATTCATAATCTTATCTATTTGGCTTTGGTATTAATTAATAGATTTATTTCATTTTATACACTTAAATTAATTATAGATACAAAATTATAGTATATTAAACATACTGTATTTAAAGAATAAATTAAGAATGTGTACTGACATAATTTTGAAATCTATTGCTATTTAGTGAAGAGAATAAGAATGAAATTTCTTTTGAAAGAAAAATTGTCCTTTACCTAATAAATTTTTTGTACATATTGAAAATTGCCTAATGAAGAAGTCAGTTTTATTTGCTTACTAAATAAGAGTAGGAATCTCTCAATAGACTATCAAATAAACAACTCAACTTATCATAAGTCACTCACAACAAAAATTCAATTATAATATTTATAAATTGACCAAGTCTATATTATAATCTATAATTCTATAATTAATATATATTAATGATTTAAATAATATTTTAATTATTGATTAATGTTAATCCACGTAACATATATATTTAAATTAAAAAATTCAACATCCATGAATCCTTTGAGGGTTCGGCATGAATCAGTGCTGCACTCTGATGATTTTGGTCCAAATGGACTGTTAGGTTCTCATTTTCACCTCAAATGAAGACGGTAAGACTTGCTGACCAAACTGGGTCCACCAGTGCTGCGAATGTTCCTCAAATACTTGACATGGATGCTGGATCCCAGAAGCAGCCTTATCAGCTGCATGGCGCCAACAAATATTAATCCAGCTTCTAAAGCCCAGTTTGTAAACAAGTTAAGTCAATTAGATTCCAGTAATTTATTGGCCCGGGAATCTGGATTTGAGTTGCAAAGTTTATCTCAAGGTCTCGCTAGAAAATCATCTTGGCAGGGATTGGAAGCTCCCACTAAACAGAATTCTTTGTCACTTGCTAATGACTTGAATTGGAAAATTGGAACAAAAATTTACAGTTACTATACTTCTACTATTCTACAGTTAATTTTCAAAATATCATATAATTGTATTTATTTACTAAAATAAGTAATCTAAATAGTGAATTTGAATCAAAGCTGCAACATTTGATTTTGCAATCCATTTTGATCTTTCCTAACGCTGAAGTACACAATCCTGATTTTGCAATGGAAAGAGAAAAACCAAATTTCCATACCAGTTGGGAATGGTGCAAATGATTTAGCACAGCTTGCTTTTATATGCTCCAGGTTTTCAGAAATAACTACTGAACCATCAGCTGCAATACCAAGAATAGTCGTCCATTAGAACATGTTCAAACATAAGCAACATTTGCATATTAGTACCAGAAGGATTAATAACGCCATGTACATTATCAAATCACTCATTTCCCCATTCCCAAAAAACTACATATTCCAGCATTTAGAGATTCAGAGAGGGACTAGCCGATGCAACAAAAATTGTTCCATCCTTGTTGTCAAATTTTCATAATTTATCACAAATCATAAACTGCCTTCAAGTTCTTCAGGAACCTGATCAGCTGGGTATGGACCCAAGTCTCCGGTAGGCTTTGATGATAAACAGGGCTTCATTGGTTTCCTTTGATAACCTATACTGCTTGTTGAGCTTGGTAAAGTTTTGCAGGCTACCCACGAAGGCACAGTATATGTTATCCAAACCATTAAATAACCTGTGACACGTTTTTTGCATGGGCAATAGAACTCAACAAGCTTGTATACATACAATTCATAAATTCAATGTCTAGCCATGAAATTTAGAAAGGTAATGTACTGATTTTCAATGCTGTCAAATCTCATAGGCATTGGGCAATTAACCAAACGGATTTTGTTTTTTCCGTAAAGTTTGTCATTCTCAGACACACCCAAAGCCAAAATACCTATAATGAATGGAGAGGGCTTGTTTGAAGGGGAACAGGCTTGTAAAGCATTATTTCCAAACCTCATGAAGAAAGTATTGAAGGAACTGCAGGACATGAAATCAAGAAGGAAACTCTTCCACAGAGTGAAGCTCATGCCCAACTCTTGCATTCCCAGAATCCTATCCAAACCAACAGTATTTTTCAACTGCAGCAACCATCAATTCAAAAACCATCAGTTATAGAAGCCTCTCTCAGAACCCACAGCAGCAGCGTCTAATGAGATTGTTGGCCAGTGTCAACACAAAAGGAATGTTTTTCATTCACAACTTCAATTTTTTAACACCAATTTTATTTACACTATATTTTACATTACTTTTATTTATTTTGTAAAATTCTTAAAATGTAATAATAAGTAACTTAATATAATATAATAATTATGTCTAAGTTAGGTAATAACCATTAAAATCTTAATAATGAACATTCTCTATAAAATGCTCGTTCAATTATTTTGTAATAACTTTAAAGTTTAGAAATAAGTAACTTAATATAAGATGATAATTACTTTTATGTTAAGTAATAATTCATTCAGAATCTCAAATAAATTTTCTACCAAAATATAAAATATTTCACCTATTTGGTAAATACCTTAACGTCTACTAATATTTAACTTAATATCATATGGTAATTAGTTTTAAGTTAGGTAGTACTTGATTCGAATAGTGAGTTAGAACACGTTCAACCCACATAAACCTGACCTACCTCACTTTTTTAAAAAATCAAAATTCGTTTAGAATAAAGAGTATATGAAAAAAAATAGAAAGTGAAATCAATGATTATGTCAATACATACGATATACGTGATGTCATTGACTTTGATTAGTTAAATTAATTTGTTATTTGAGTTATAACTAGTTTTATTTAGTTTAATCCAGACTTAGTAAGACTTGCTAGTTGATAATTTGTTATGCACTTATTGATTTGTGGTGTTTAGTTTATTTGAGATTGAAATATATTATGTTTGATTAAAGTCGGTTGAGACTTATGGTGTTAATTTATTAGAATGAGACTTATTATGTTTGAGATTGAAACTTATGATATTAATTTGTTAGATTTTGTATTTTGATTTTTTTAATAATTTTTTTAAAAAAAAAACATGTCAGACTCACAAGTTTCACCTAACTCAACCTACTCTTAAACAAGTCGGGTTGAACGAAAAAATATCCTCGATCTAATCCAACCTAACCTATGACTTTGGTTGAATTCAAAAATGCTGCTGAACCACCTAATCTACTAAGCAAACACTCCTAATGCAATATTTATTTAACAAATATGAAATCATTGATAAGGACCGAGAAAGGATGGACAAAAGAAAATATAAACTAACAAAGAAAAAACACAAAATTTAAATACAATATTCACCTACACATGTTGTTTGTATGAGTTTGAATTCATTTTCTATCATATTTCAGTTTTATGCCTTCAAACCTGAAAATGCAGTAAACTTTGAAAATTTTAATCATCAGAAAATCAAAACCTAATTTTAAAAGCAATCTTAATATTCATAATCCATCACAATAAGCTCTTCAAAATTTCTGTGTGAAACATCACATAGCAATAAAATGAGATGAAAATAAATGCGTTTTGCTGATATCTGAGATTTCAAACATACACTTCGAAGAAATTTCTCACATGCTTCCTTAAGCAATCAAAATGAATGAAATGGAAAAATATTTTTTGTACAACCAAATATAGCACCTATATGGGATACTGTACTTGATGTGAGTGTGACTAGATACTGTTATATATTATATATAAAGTAAAAATGAATGTATGTATACAAATATGAGTGAGCTTTCATATGAATATCATATTTTGTGTTAAAATAACATAACTCAATGAAATGAGGAGAGATTCTTAGATGCTTCAAGAGCAAGAAATTTTTTTTATTATGTATCATTCAATGTGTATTACATTAGTTATAATATTAAAAATGTTCTAAAAGTAAGAGACAATAATAATCCACAAAAATATAACACACATTAAATAGTAAGGTTTTGCTAACACACTTTAAGAGCATGTTTGGGAAAGATTTTTTTTTTCTCAACATATGTTATTCGGTAAAAAAAGTTGTTGTAACAGTAATAGTGTATGTTTAGTAAAATTAACGTCAGTTTTTGTACGAAATTTAATGAATTCTAATTTTTTTTTTCATAATGCTGAAATTTTAAATTTAGATTTTAGATTATTTCTTATACTTTAAGATGTAAATATTATTTTGTCTTCAATCAAATAACTTTTTTAATTATTTTATATCTATTTTGATAATTTAATGCAAAAAAAAAAGTATATCATCCAAACGAAATAGATTAATTTAAAATTATTTTTCAACTAACATATCCAAATATAATCGATTATTAAAATAATAAAATTTTTACAACTTAATTATTAAAATGATCAAAATTTCACAAATTTATTTCAAACCTACAATAAGAATAATTGTTAAGAAAGTCAAAATAAAAAAATTTAATATAATAAAATTCTTTCAATTTTATAATATATTAAATAACTTATTTTCATAAAAAATTTAATTTTATTAATAAGTACCTTAAAAAAATTATTAACATAATCCTAAATGATAGAGAAAATGAAATTTCTTAAGTTAAAGATTTCTCTTAAATGAATGTGCAATAGATGATAAAGAGAATGATGTTTAACAATAAATGAAAAAGACAAAACTAGGTATTGACTTGTAGAGATAAAAAATATAAAATACTCAGCGTTTGAAACATGAGGGTCATGGCAAGTAAAACTATCCACCCGTATCCGTACAACTTAAATATTTCAACTTTTCTTTAATTCTTTCATAAATTTATATTGTATCATGTAGAAATATTATAATCGTATATAATTTGATTTAATATATTTCTCATATAAAAATATAATAAATAAAAATTATATGTATTTAGTTGTATTCCAAATATTTTTTAAAAATTATTGACAATCCTTTGATTGACATCATTTTAACATCACGCAACTATTGTAAAGTTTTTAAGCACATGAAGGAAGCAATTTTTAAATAATAATGTTATTTAAACACACTATTTTTACATTGTTTTTTTTAAATAATAAAATAAATAAATATATTTTTTAAAATATGTTTCCTCTCTTTTTTTTTTTTTAATAAAATAAATATGTACAAAAAATATAAAAAGATAGTATATAAGAATAATTTTTCATTTTTAAATTCTAACAACTCCGACAGCTAAAAAACAATAGGTTTTTTTTTATTGAAAAAAACAATAATTTTTTATATCATTACAGTCTTTGTCTGCAAATTTTTAACTTCGCTTACCTTGCCAGTCACCTACGCAAGCTCTTGGCTTCTATGACTCGTCTTTCTCGCTCCTCTGGGAGTCAGCAGATATGTATTTCACCATGAAGCCATAATTAATAAGTTCCAAGCTCTTCCATCCATAGTTATTGCTACTCCTACTCTGTGGGCATTAGGATTTAGTTGGGCAAATTTTCAATCATAACATAACAACGTTATGGAATATCTTAATAACTCTTCAAACACAATTGTCCCTTATTTCCATAATTTCCTTCAGTGGCAGCACAGAAGCGAGATACGCATCACGGCGTGCTTCTTCGATGGCATCTGGCAAATAATGCTTTTTGTTTTTTTATAATTTATTTTTATCTTACAAAATAAAAAATATTAAAATAAAATAAATAATCTCTTTCCTTTTTTTGAAATCACAAAATATATTTACAAATTTAACTATTTAAATCATTTATAAAATTAATCATTATTCAACTATAAAAATATTAAATTTATGCAATTTTTTTAAAAAAATTAATTTTTTATTTAAATTTGTATTCTCGTCTTAGAGGTCCACGAGGACCACAACTCACCCTTGTGGTAATAGGCTAAGGGTTAAAATAATAACTAAATCCGATTTGTTTGATAATCAACGTTCAAAATAGATGAGTTGGAATAAAAAATATCAATCTAAAACTTTTTCGAATGAAATTTCAAATGAATTTCCCGAATGGATTGAGTTATCTCACTCTTTAATAACATTATATAAAATTAAATGAGATAAAAAAAATAAACTAATAAAATATAAATTCAAAACTTACATGATCATATATATTAACTAGCCCACTCTTTTAACAATTAAAAATTGTACTTTTAAAATTGCAAAAGCCATAAGTAATTATTAATACTGAAATTTACTAAAAAAAATAATTGTCAAAATACTTTTCACACGTTCATATTTTATCATGTAGAAGCTCCATATAATAGTCATGTTAATAGAGGTGGTAAAACGGGTTCAACCGTTTGGGTTGGTCCGTCAATTCGTTATTTTTTTGTAAGTTGAGTTCAAAATTTTAACATATTTTTAATTTCTAACCCGCATAACTTGTCTTATTAACCTATTTAACTAGTTGGTCCGTCGGGTTGAATTTTTAAAAAAAGTGTTACAAATTAGTTTTATCAATTGTATTTTTTTTGGACCATGATATTTTTATATGACATTATTATACTAAATTTTTATTTTTTATTTTTAAAACTCTATAAATTATAATTTTGCTAAATTTTTATGATTTTTTTATTTTTACCTTATATTTTATTTTATTTTTTAAGATTAACTCACTTTTTTTTTTTTTTTTTTCTTTATGCGGCAACTGAATTAATACTAAATTTACTAAAAAAAATAATTGTCAAAATACTTTTCACACGTTCATATTTTATCACGTAGAAGCTCCATATAGTAGTCATGTTAATATATCTTGTGCGTCAATTAAAACGACAAATTGACACAACTAATTGTAGGTGAAGAAACAGAATATTACGTGTAATTTTGCTAACGGTACATTTAAAATTTGATATTTAATTTATACTTTTTTATATTGATATATAATATATTTATTTTATTTCAAAATATAATTATTTTGATATTCACTTATACTTACATTAATATATGATATTTATATAAAATATTAAATTTAATAATACAAAAAATATTTTTTTACATCATTGCAAAAAGAGATAAGTGTTTGTTGTATTTGAACAGCTCTCAAAATATTTTTCTTAAGAAAAAAAAAATACTTGGACAAAAGTTTAGAAAAAGTTATAATGAAAAGAAATTTTTATTTAAATTTAAAATATTTAACAAATACATTAAATTAATTAATATTTAATATTTTTATAAAATTTTATACTTTTAATTATATAATATAAAATTTTATAAAAATATTAAATATGGTTAATTTTGAACATCTAAACGAGTGTTGTAAGTTTATGAAATAATAAAAGACTTCTTTCAAGTATATAAAGATCTGAAATTTGAAGGCAAGGCAAAGAATTGTCTCGCACAGTCCCACTGCAATGGATGGTCTTGAACTTGAAGAACGGCCACTGAAACTATACTTCATTCCATACCTAGCTGCTGGCCATATGATCCCTCTTTGCGACATAGCCCGATTCTTCGCCTCACGCGGCCACCACGTGACCATCATCACCACTCCTGCCAACGCCCAAATCCTTCACGATACCATTTCCAACCACTTCCACCTTCACACCATCCAATTCCCCTCCCAACAAGTGGGCCTTCCCGACGGCGTCGAAAGTATGTCAACCGTCACCGACCCAGCCGACTCCGCCAAAGTGTATGAAGGCACCACGCTGCTCAGGGGACCCATGGAGCATTTCGTGGAGCAGTACCCACCCGACTGCATCGTGGCGGACTTTTTGTATCCATGGGTGGATGACTTGGCAAGCAAGCTTCGCATCCCTAGACTCGCCTTCAACGGACTCTCCCTCTTTGCCGTCTGTGCCTTTGAGTCCCTCTATGCACACCCCATCGTTCCTTCCCATTCCTATGTCATTCAGGGTTTTCCTCACCATATCACCATCAACGCAACACCACCAAAAAAGTTAACTGGAATCCTGGAACCGTTGCTGGAGACAGAGCTTAAAAGCTATGGGCTCATCGTTAACAACTTCACGGAGCTTGACGGACAAGAGTACGTTCACCACTACGAGAAAACCACGGGGCACAAGGCTTGGCATCTAGGTCCTGCCTCTCTTATTCGCAAAACAGCTCAAGAGAGGGCAGAGAGGGGCCAAAAGAGCGTGATGAGCGTGCACGAGTGCCTGAGCTGGCTCAACTCCAAGCGACTCAACTCAGTGCTCTACATATGCTTTGGGAGCGTTTGCCATTTCCCCGATAACCAGTTGCACGAGATTGCTTGCGGGATAGAAGCATCAGGTCACCAATTCATATGGGTGGTTCCTGAGAAGAAGGGAAAGGAGGATGAGAGCGAAGAAGAGAAGGACAAGTGGCTGCCAAAGAGGTTCGAGAAGAAGGAGAAGGGGATGATCATCAGGGGGTGGGCCCCGCAGGTCCTGATCTTGGGCCACTCCGCCGTGGGGGCGTTCCTGACGCACTGTGGGTGGAACTCCACAGTGGAAGCCGTCAGTGCCGGGGTTCCGTTGATCACATGGCCTGTGCATAGCGAACAGTTCTACAACGAGAAGCTGATAACTCAGGTGCGGGGGATTGGGGTGGAGGTGGGTGCTGATGAGTGGAACAATTTTGGTGATTGGAAAAGAGACAAGTTGGTGGGGAGAGATCGCATAGAGAAGGCTGTGAGGAGGTTGATGGACGGTAGTGATGAAGCTGAGCAAATCAGAAGGCCTGCTCAAGAGTATGGGAAAAAAGCTAGACAAGCTGTTGAAGAAGGTGGCTCATCCCACAACAATTTGACGGCCCTCATTCACGATCTTAAACGGTTGAGAGACAGAGACCGTAAGCTACTTCATTAATAGGAATTTCAATATCAATTATTATTATTATCTTGCTTGCTCGTTCGCTAAAAATGTATCAATACAAAAGAATAAAATTGATTGTGTCATTCAACCATTACACAAATCTTAAAGTTTGTCATCTCCTGCCCAACATTATACTTCGCGTACTTCTCCTTCACAAATATATATCGCACGGATGGCAAAATTTATGAGCATTTTGGGAATATTTGCGTCTCATTTAGGAATTCAAATTTGAAGAATTTTTTTAGCTAGAATGGTAAAAAGGATAAAATTCTCTTAAAAGTAGATGCAGGGAGAGGAACAGAAATTATATTTCTTGTCCCAACAAAATTATCAAATTATCTTTAACAATTATATAGTACTAAAATTTTGTTATTTTTAATAATTTTTATCTATATCATTTTTAATTTATTTAAAACAAACAGTAATGATAAATCCTACGAAAATAGTTCATAGAACGACACACGAATACTACTACAAGCTAAAGTATATTGCGTTTTGGCAAGTAAATCTTTTTGTCTTTATTATTTTATAACCGTTGAAACAAATAAATAATTATATTAGGCTATTCGTGAACAATTTGGTAGGAGATCATTTGTGAAGAATAGCATAGCTCAAAAACAAAACACCAATTCATTCAACCCAATCCAGTAAACACAAAAAGACACACTTAAATCTAATTCAAATGCACTCAACACGTTTGTTGTTATTGTATAAACCAATTTCACCGAGTAAACCATTCATGCGATACCTCACATATATCAAAATATAAAGCATTTTTGCAGTACATCAAATAATAGTACTCGTACGCCGCCGACCAAATTCATATAGATCAATACATAGCACCCACTTTGTAGCAAAGCACAAACAAAAATTCCACGCCCAATAAAAGAGCATGTCAAAAGAATCATATTAGGATTCCCTCATATGAAGGGGGAAAAATTGAAAGGAGAGATCTGTTTCCCAGGAGATTGTTGATGAAATTGCTTTAGAAATGCTAAAAAAGAAGTAGAATAGATAATAACAGGACCTCAATGAGCATAATAGATAAAATGTAAAATGAAGGGAATAAAAGTTAACCTTATATTATTATAATTGATCAACACTAACAAGTGTCAAGCGTACAATTAAAACCTATCTACGTGTAAGTATTGTTTATAAACTTTGACAATCTAATATTTTTTGGGATGTATTACGATTGCACACCACTTCTACAGGATTAATCATGCTCTCTGGCAACTACCAATCCACCTAATTCAACAAACACAATGCCCACAAAAGAGCATGCAACCTTATACCACAACAGATCATGTCCAAATCATGATAAAAAGTTCAATCATTTCTTATAAGGAAATATTACTTTTTTAATGGATTACATTTTCCTTGTAAATTGGCTTAGAACTCCTCAGCATTGTAATATCATGCCCATTCTCAGTTTCAATCCACTTTCAAGACAGTCACCACATACCAAGTGACGCTAATAGACTCAACTGCTCTGCCATGTCCCTGCATGCAATAGCAAAAAATTCACCATCTCGTTGTTGATTACCATAAGCAAGTTAAATAGACATTGCTTATCAACAAACTACTTGGAACATCCTTTATTAACAAATCAGCTTCAAAGGCAATTCCTTTCAAAAGCTGAAGCACATATATTAAGTTAAACACCCCAATAAGGCTTAAGTAGAAACAATTTTACAGGTTAATACAACACTTTCATCCACCAAAGCAAGATGAATGCTGGGATACTTCATATTTCAATTCTTCATGAAGTTAAATGCCACGACCATACATGCTTTCCAACTTACCAGCCTTTACTCTAACATCTTCACTACCCTTCACAAGCATACCAAAACGAATTTATTATACATGAAAATTAAATTTAAACTAACAACAATTATTGCCTCCTTGGACAACCAGCTCTGCCTTTGTTCATAAGAAATACTGCACATGTTCCTCTATGTCCTTCACTTGCTGTTCTTCATGCATTACATATATATGCTGAAAAACTATGTTTCAACCTACCCAAAGAAATATTGTTTTAAAGGGAATGCACCAACTGCAACCATTACAATTCACTAACCAGATTTCATGAGATTTGATATCAGGATCAAACATTGATTCCTCAGTTTCTTGAACACTTTTGTGATAATACATATGCCACAAGTATTTTAAATTCTTGAACAGATCACAAGTTTACATTAAAAAAATGAAGCAGTTTTGCATGCAAATTTTAGCTCTGATTCCAGCTCTTACAGTACCAACTCTAACTATATTGAGGAACAATAATTCTAAACATTCAATACTTACCATATTATTAAAAAAACCAATGGTAACACCTGCCATAGTCCTACAAATTTGGTTCTGTAATAGCTCGATATTTAAACATCATTTGTTACACTTCCCTAATTTTTCACAGTTCATTCAACTGCCACACAATTCTGTCAAATTATTAAAAATTTTAAGTATGATCATCACAGTTCTTTGACCCTATAATTACCATCAATCACTATAGCAACTTACTTTGACCGAGACTGCACCTCCTCACATCTCTGTAACTGGGTCTGGTATCTCCACCAAATAGGGTTAATAACTGTAACCACGACTGATCATTCTCTGCATAATAAGTGGTTTTGGTGGCAGCTTTCGTCCATCGGCAGTCACATATATCCGGTTAGTCGTCGTCGCAGTTGAAACAGACAAAACAGCCTTGTTGATCTCGCCTGAGTATGATGGGGTGCATTGATTTGCAACTTCCATATGCTAAAAATCTTACCTACTCTGGAGGTAGCCCGTAGTAAATATCAGTCGTTATCGCGTTAAACCTCGTATCCAATGATTTAAATTTAATGAAGCACCGGTGCACCCCATTCTAGCCTTCAAGAAGAGGAGATAATGAAGAAAGTGAAGTTGTTCTTCCGTAAGCGAAGCTATTCTTGTGTTTGCTATAGAATAAGCTAAGGGAGCAATGGTAGAGAGAATCATATGATTCTTCTACGATTTTTTTCTTTTGGTTAAAGGGATGGCAAAAAACCAACAAAACTAGAATAACTTAACTACGACGTGGCATACAAGACTCGACATAGAAATTCCCTTTAAGGATGAGATGTTTCACCAAACTGGGCTGGTTGGAAGTTGGAACTGTTAGTACTTGGTTTTCTCAAAAGAGAGATCACAGCTTGAGAGTCACTTTCTAGAATGACTTTTTTACAGCCTTGATGGCGAGCCACTTGGAGACCAGTAAAAATGCCCCAAAGGTCTGGGGGGAAGGTGTTAGTGGCGGAGTTAAACCAATAAAAATCATAGTTGAGGGGGGCATTTAAAGAATAAAATAGTAAAAAAAAATAAAGAAATATTTTATCTTTTGACTCAATCTTTTTATTAATTTTTTTAATTATTAAATAAAAAAATATTAAATATTTTTATATTCTTAAAATATTAAATATATTTATTTTTTTATTTAATATTAAAAAAATTATTAAAAAAATTTATAAGAGAACATAATATTATTAAAATAATATATATATCCTTGGAAAAACTTAGGAGGAGGGAGGGTGGCAGCCTGCCAAGAGTATATGTGGCGTCGTCCCTTGAAGGCATTGCAATTACCAAAGAAACTTCTTCACTCGTGGCTCTAAAGCAACTCCACTCCTCAACCAAGAGGCTTCTACAAACACATAATATATGGATGGGAGACTTCTATTATAGATCTATAAAAAATTTATTAGTTAAAATTTTTAAATTTTTTATATGTATAATTATTTATAAAAAATAATTTAATTAAATTTTGATATAAATTTAAGTATTATTAATTAAAATTTATAAAAATTTAATTTTTAATTTTAATTATTAATTTATTAAATTAATAATAAATTAATAATTAAAAAAATCATAAATCATTCATAAACTACCTTTTTAAATGACCCATATTAAACTTTTTCAGTGATGGGGTGTAACACACCACTCTAGAGAGGCAAGTTTGGGAGTAAATCCACTGGGGTCTGAGCATGGATTTGACCTTTTATCATCTCTAACTTTTCAATTTTTTTATTTTTTAAAATAACACATTTTTTAATCTATTTATTTATCTATAATATAAAAATTCTTCTATTATAATTGTCATATGATATTTTTCTTAAATTTTTATTTTTTTAATTGTTTAATTTTTTTACTACAATTGCCACATGATATTTTTATTTTTATTTTTTACTTTCCATTTCTCCCTTCCTGACTTTTCATCTTCATTGATTATATATATATTTTTAAAAAAAATAAGTTAATTTAAACATAAACTAGATATTTGTTTATTAAATAAAAAATTTACAATTATATATTTTGAATATAGCTCATGTAACGCATAGAATAAGATAATTAGCAGTAGAGGAGAGTACATAACTTATAGTTGTTGTTCATAAAAGATATTATGTATCTGCACACTCTGAAAATTACATGTAGCATAGTACCACTCAAGTTTGGCATAAATGAATCTTGTTCGGAGGGACTGAAACCAAATCATTGAAGAATCCAAAAAAAAAGAAAAACGAATGATATGGTTTGTTTATTATTTATTTGTTTGTTGCTAAGTTCATGGTTGTTTATTAAAGGAACCGAGAATAGACAATTTTTTATTTGTTTGTTGTTTAGCGTAGGATTTCGATTCTATCATATTATTTTTTTATATGATTAAATAAAAAAGAAAGATAAATATAAAAGTACTTATTAGTAAAATTTAATCATAATTTATGAAAAAATTATATTTTTTTATATTTATATCTCTTTTTTACTTAATTATATATAAAAAAATAATATGAAAAAATGAAAATTCTTAAATCTAAGTTTTTGGTTGTTTGTTAGAGGATCGGTGAATAGCCAAATCATCATGGATGATGAATCTTAGTTTAAACCTATCTTTATCATAATTGACTCGTAAAACAAGGTTAAAAATACTAATGTATAATTTTCTTCATTTTCGTTTATTTAGTAAAAAATCTCCTTATAATTTTAGCTTTAACTGTTAGTATAATTAATTATAATTAATTATGATTATTTTTAGAAATATTTGTAATTAATTTAATACATAATTAATTTAATTTAATATATAATTATAATTTATTATTATTTTTATATATTAATAAAAATTAATATTATTATATTTATTTATTCAAAAATACATTTAAATTATTAATATTTTTTTATTTTTAATTTAGCGTTAGAGAGTCTAAACTCTCAATTCAATAAAAATTCTAGTTTTTCAAACACCGTTTTCAAATACTAGTTCCATATTTCTTTTGGCTGACCGAGTCTCCATCCATTTTTGTGGTTTACGTTCTCACTACTGCACATTACATCTTCAACTTCGGTGTTGAATCGTCTCGGCAATCGTGCACTATTGCACATCCATATTTCTTCTTTTCTTTGGCGGGGCCCGCGTGTTGACTGTGCGTGCACTTCTTGTGCACCGTTTTCTCCATTGTTTTTATACACTGCTTTGAAAGACGTGCGTTTATATTTTGTTGGGGACGTAACACCATATTCTTCTTTAAAAAAAAATTTGTGAGATTTTTTTATTTTTTGAAATTCTTTTTTATCAATTCAGCTCAAAAATGTATTTTTTTACTATTATTATTTTTTGCTACTATAAAAAAAATTGATATTACTTAGTTCATTATAATTTTACTCAATAGTTCAAACTATACTAACTGAGTTGAGGTCATGCGTGACTTTTTCAAAGACTAAAAACTTTGATGATATGTCAAAGATGATATTACTTGTTCTATCAAAGCTAATGATGACACTAATGAGAAATATGTTAAAAAATTAGAAGATTGTGATAGCAAAAATTATCATATAATCACTTGGTTCTGAAACACCTCTACTTCTAGCATTCATTTGCAATTTGGACGCTTTGACACTGTCAAAGAAGTATGGGATCATCTCAAAAATAGATTTATAATTTCTGATTTATCTCATCAATATCAAAATAGATTTACAATTTCTGATTTATCTCATCAATATCAGTTACTCAAGGAACTCAAAAGTCTGAAACAAGAACTCGACCAAGTTGTATATGAGTTTCTAGCTCGAATGGAAGTTATTTGGGATCAACTGATTCTGTGTGAGCCAACCTTTAAAAACAAAAGTGATGTCAGACTACATGAGGAGTACCGTGATCGCATCAGGCTCATCCAGTTTCTGATGGCTCTCACTAATGACTATGAGTCTGTTTGAGCTTCCCTACTACATCAGGATCCCTTGCCAACACTTGAGGACTTCCTCGTCTAAAATCAGAAGAAACTAGACTGGATCTTCTTCAATATAAAACAGATTTAACTTTGGCAGTTACTCATCAGAAAAGCACATTTTGTGGTAACTGCCACAAACCTAGTCATATTTTTGTTGAATGTCCTATCACAGAGTGCCACATTTGTAATAAGAAAGGTCATATTGCTCTTAACTGCCCTAATCGTTCACAAAACTCTACTCGTCCACAAAGGTCTAATCAAAGAAAGTTTCAACTTCGTACTAGTTCCTCCTCTAAGCCTGTAATTGCAGCTTTAGTTGTTGATAGTGCCCCAGATTCCCAAATTTCTCTTTCCAATACTGATCTTGAGTCTCTTCTTAAGTAAATCATTTCTTATTCTGGTAATACTCTTACTGCTTTAGCCATTATCCTAGGTAATAATCGTTGGTATTTTGATTCTACATGTTGTAATCACATGACTTCGTCATCATATGCATTCTCTTCCCTTTTTCTAGAGATACCATTCATTCCATTCATATTACTGATGGGTCTCTTATAGAAGTAAGTCATAAGGGTCCTATTACCCTACCTATCCTTACCCTATCAGACACTTACCTTATTCCCAAATTAAATTTTAATCGTATCTCTGTTGGCCAATTGTGTGACCTTGGTTATATACTTACTTTTTCTTCTGTCGGTTGCTTTGTGCAGGATCCACAGACAGGGCAAATCATTGGGAATGCTCGTAAAGTTGGACGACTGTTTGAGCTCACTGACCTCTATGTTCCTCCACCTCTTGTGTCAACTATTTGTGCTGCTTCTACTATTTCTTCTCTTCAGCTATGGCACAAACGTCTCTGTCATAGTTCTCTTAGTAAATTACGTTATCTCATTTCTCAAGATGTTTTAGGATCTGTTAAAGAAGATTCTTTGCAATGTATATATTCTCAAACAATCAAACAATATGCTTTATCTTTTAATAAAAGTACTTCTATTTCTATTTTCCCTTTTGATCTTATTCATTCTGATATTTGGAGTTCAGCTTCTACACTCATTGTAGGGGATTGTCGATATTTTGTTATTTTTATTGATGATTATTCACACTTCACCTGGATATATTTGATGAAAAATCATTTTGAACTTCTTCAAATATACATTACCTTTGCCACTATGATTAAAACTCAGTTTTCAAAGACAATTAAGGTTTTTTGTCGTGATAATGCCTCAGAATATCATGATTCAAAACTACTCACTTTTCTTACTGAACAAGGAACCCTTTTTGAGTTTTCATGTCCTAGTACATCTCAACAAAATGGTCATGCTGAAAGAAAACATCGACACATTCTTGACTTTATTCGAGCTATGCTTATTTCATCTTCTTGTCTTGAACGTATGTGGGACGAAGTTGCTCTTACTGCTGTCTATGTTATCAATCGTCTCCCTTCCTCTGTTATTAGTAACGTATCTCCTTATGAACATCTTCACATGAGATCTTCAAACTACAATTCTCTCAAAGTTTTTAGTTATGTCTATTTTGTTCTTCTTCAACTCCATGAACATACTAAGCTTGAACCTCGTGCCCATCTCTGTTGCTTCCTTGGTTATGCTACCGATAAGCCTATATTTTATAGCCCTACATTGGATAAAGTGTGATGTTTTGATTGATTTATATTAGAATTTATGTCACATTTAATCTATTTATCCTTGATATCTCATGATTGGTCTTCCTCTATGTTTTTAAGTCCAAAATAGATGTTTTGACATGATTCTATGAAGTTTTGGATGGATCCTTTGCAATGGAATTGAGTTCGGAATTTATATAGCTAAGATTTGTAGAGTTTTTGACCTTTGTGCGATAAAATGAGCATATCTTGAGCTATAGAGGTCGAAACGAGGTGAATTAGGTATCCCTGGAAGGGAAAGAAAAAGATCTACAACTTTCATGAAAGACACTTATCCAAAAAATGACGTTTTGAGCTATTAAAGAGTTAGACACGACTATGTATAACTCATGTAAAGCTTCTGTCAACTCACACAGCCACGTCTAACCGATCTAAAGCTTCTGTCTTGGAGACACGGTCGTGCCTAAATACTATTTTTACGCGTTTTCGGATGACTTTTGATGCGATTTCTCAGAGACATGGCTATGCCTCCCATAGACACGGTCGTGTCTCCCTCCAAACTTGCAAAAGAAGCTAAAATTGTTTATAAAAAGAGGGGAAGATGCAGAAACAAAGAGGGGGCGTAGGGACGTAGGAAGAGAGCTCCCAAACCAGTTTTTCATCTATTTTCACTTTTCTTTGTAATTTTCATTTAATTTGTTCATAAAGAGAGGTTTGCACTACTAGAATTTTTGGATTTAGAGACAGAACGGATTCCATCTCTAAAAGGGTAAAATTCCATCTCTAAAGATTTAAAGACGGAATTAGAGACGAAAATCGTTCCATCTCTAAAATTGGCGTCTCTAAACATTTAGAGACAGAAAATGAGTTCTGTCTCTACATTAGAGATGGATAAGGTCCATTTCTAACTAAAAAAATTTTGTCTCTAATTAAAGACGGTATTGTTTCGTCTCTAAAATTAGAGACGGATTTTTCCGTCTCTAAATCTGTCTCTAATATCTTAAAAAATATTTTAAATGCCTTTATTTTTTAAAAAAAATTCTAGTTTCTTATGCATATAACTAGTGCGATGACCCGTGCAATGCACGGGTGAACATAATCAATTCATATTCCAAGTATCTATTTATCCAGATTATCATAATTGTCTTTAATAACTACCATCCATAATATAACTTGTTGATTTCAAGGTCAAATAACACAAAGCAATACACCTAACAACATAGACAAATACACAGATTGTCCCAACCAAATACGTGATTAGCTAAAGACCTGTGTTCATCATAACACACCTCTTAGTCACTACATGCAACTCGATCAAATCTCTGCAAGGAAAAAGACTTAAAACGAACTTATCAAATAACAGATTTTTAATTTACATTTAAATGTATAATTATAAACAATAAATATATCCATTAAACTGAATGGGATATCATCACAGATTTTTCAAATTTAGTGGTTTGATGGGAAGGAAAAATCTCACAACTTGCCATGGTTAAATCAATCACGTCTAATGGTCACAACCATAACATTTTCCTCATACAAAATTCATACCAACCAATGTCAGGCATTGGTTTGGCCTTCCATCAGCCTAGAGCAACCTCCAAAAGTATCTATTATAATTCTCTTCTTCCACCAAAATATTAGGCTGCTTTCGTGTCAATGTCTTGAATACAAATTCAGTTGGTATATACTATGATGTGACTAGATACAAATAATCAAAATACTTATTAAACAACTCATAAATCCAAAAGCAAATGTCTAATGTATAAAATTTTAATAGCTCCTAACTAATGGTTGTCTTCCTAACAGTTGGGATTTGGACAATGTTACAACCCATCCATGTTGAAATTCGTCAGAATCCGAGTTAAAGTCCACAACAATCACTTCATTGTCATGGTTATTTGATGGATCCATCCTATTGAATGAACAACACAAACTAATCTTACCACTCAGTCCATAAAACATTACACATGCATTACCAATGAGATATTCCCCCATTTAATCCAAGCTTGAAGAACAACTAATCCATGCGCAAGAAAAATAACATCCAAGCTAGATGGCCAACATAAACCGAATAAAGCATGTGAATACATCACCAAGAGGAAGAAGAAGAAACCAAAATGTACTCCCAATATTACTCTAACAAAAGATAAGCTCACAAACCTGATCTCAAATAAGTAGTTTTGTTCACCTAACCAAATTGACAGGGCATCATACACATAGTTTGCTCTCCCATAAATCTGTCCATCACTAATAGCTATACATAAATACCAAATCAAAGAGAAAATCATATAAAAACATTAAAACTATTATGCACAGAAAAAATAAAATAATGAAATTATTGAAGAAGAGAAACAGACCTCTTGTTTCTTCACTTCAGTATTGTCATCAGTTATCCCATGTTTCTGCTTTATCCAATGAGCTTTCTTCCAAAACATGACATTTCCAATGGGCCAGGGAAGATAAGAATAATAGATGGTATAAGCAGAGGAACCTTCCTCACATCCCACCCAGAGTTCATAGGCAAGTGCATCAGCAAGCCAAGTGGTGAGCATGGCTTTGGTTGATACCCAATTAGGGAGCGAAGAAAACCGACAGTCTAAATCAACAATGCCAACAGTAACGTAGAGTTATCATGTATCAAGCAGGAACACCAGCACTGCTAAAAACAAGGCTTATCATTCAATATCCAACTAAAACTAGATAAAAGTATAAACCCATACTTAGAGCTCAGCGCATTGTATATGTGAAGCCAAGTATCAGATTTTTACATAAGGGAAGCTTGAATAATGAGAAAACAAGAAGATTTCTTATATAATTTTATCATGCAGAAGCCATATGGCTTGGATTAAAATTGATACATAGAAGTATTAATGCCAAAAGGAATAGGCCTTGTTGCATGGAGGCAAGAGCAATATTTAAAGTTGTAATCAGAATTCAGAAATGAGTAAAAGAATATAGTTGGCACCAAACAAAAAAAAAAGATTAAGAATTCACAATATCACAACATGGGAGGAAGATTTTGCAGTAGCATATTTCTCTTAAAGTGCATGGCATATGACCAATGGCAATCATATTGATTTTATTTATTTTATTTTTTGCTGCAAACATAGGCACACAAAGAGCCATGGCCCATGGGTTAGTAGGGTTAAAATAGAATGAGTTGATTAGCAACCAGAAAAGATCGAACACTTCAAACATAATACATTTGGCTCCTAATCCAACTCAGTCGTGAACATTAGGGCCTCAATCATCAACAAATCTCACAATTTTTATATCCAACATCCAAGACACATTTAGAGCAATCAATCAAATAGGGGATTTAACCCATTTTCTAAGCTCAATATTCATTAGGAATTAAATCAAGGAACTAATTTCTTAAACCACAATCAACATATGAACAACCATTTCCATTTCAAAATCTTTATCAAAACAGAAATTTTCAAAACAAAGAGAAAATGAAAATAGCAATAAAACCCCCTACCTCATCTTCCATGGCTAGGTTCCTGCTTCTTTGTTGGTTCCTTTCTTTCCCCCTTTCACGTCCTCCCTCTCCCTCTTTTCTCTCTTATTTATGTTCCTCGAATTTCTTCGTTTCTGCCCCTATTCTCTCTATTCCAGCACACATAGAGACGAGAGAGAAAAAATAAGAAGGAAGGGTGGTTAGAGAGAGAGCTTACGGTGGTTGTAGGTACAGGAGTTGTGAAGAAAGGGTGGGTTACGGTGAGGAAAAAGGAAAGGGGGTTGGGTAGGCACGGTAGTGGTGGGGATGTGGGTGGAGGGGTTACAGTGGATGGGTTGAGGAAAGGGGTTACGTAGGGGGTTACGAGGAGAAGGGATTGATTGAGGGAGTGAGTTACGGTGGATGGGATTGAGGAAGGGATTACGGGTTACTTGTAGGGAAGAGGGGAAACGGTGAAGATGAGGTGGTACGGTGGAGATGAGGGAGGTACGGTGAAGGAGATGAGGGAAGGATTGAGGTGAAGGAAATGAAGGATTGAGAGATGAAGGAGGTCAGAGAGATGAAGGATCGGGGATTGGGATTCTGAGTTAGAATTAGGAACCTAGGGATTTTAGGTAGAAATATTAGAGACGGAAACAACATTCATTCTCTAATTTTTAAAAAAATTATTAATTAAATAATATATATAATTTAGAGACGGAACACATCCGTCTCTAATATATTTTGACTTTTTTGATAATTTATTTGATCAAATAGAGACGAAATTAGAGACGAAATATTTAGAGACGGATAATTTTTGTCTCTAAAATCCATCTCTAAGTATATTGGACTTTAAATTGATCAAATAGAGACAGAATTAAAGATGAAAAATTCTGAGATAGATAATTTCCGTCTCTAAAATCCGTTTCTAAGTATATTTGACTTTAAATTGACCAAATAAAGACAGAATTAGAGACAAAAATTAGACGAATAATTTTCGTCTCTAAATTCCATCTCTAAATTTCAAATTTTATTTTTCTTCTGTAATTCATAAAATTTGTCTTTGTTTCTGTCTCTAATAGAGACGAAATTTTTTTCGCCTCTAAATTCTGTTTCTAAATCGAAAATTTCTAGTAGTGTTGGAGAGGCAGATCTGAAGGGAGGAATGCTTCAGATGGAGGATTTCTTGAAGGTTTGAAGATCTAGATCTCTGCAAAGGGGTTTTGATCTCTCTTTCTCTCTAGTTTTTCTCCTTTCTTTGGTTTTCTTTCCATGGATCTGTATCTTATTATGAGTTTGTTTGTATTGAATATGAGTAGCTAAACTCATAGCTAGGGCTATGGGGGATCTTGTGTTCCTAATTATTTGGATCTGATTTCTAAATTAATTATGGTAATTTCTTTGTGGGTTTATCATATTGTTTGCATTCTTGTCATAACTTGATCACTTGTGGCATTTGTTAATTCATTGTTTGACCGATGACCATCCGCACTCAATGAGTGGATCTATATGGTAAGTCTAGGATTATATTGGTGAATGACCAAACATAAATTTCTCCTACCAATGGAATTGATGGGTTGTTAGTTCATATCTTGAAATTGGGATTTAATGCATTCTTGATTAATTCAACTAAATGACCAAATAGGTGGATTAAATTAAGAATAGAATATTGTTTCATCCATGACCATTGGGATTCAATAGCAAATAAGATAATATTGGCAAAAGAATTACCTATATCATAATTGAAAGAAGATCGGAATAATGAGACTCAAGTGAACCCTGCGCCCTAGTGTCTCTCTATCTTTGTTTATCTTTTCTTTATTTAATTGTTCTTTATTTTCTTCATTAGTTTTCTATTTTTAATTTGGATCTTGCATACACTTTCGACTATCTAAATAACATAAGAGTTTTACAATTTTAGTAATTATCACTTATTCCTCGTGGGATCGATAACTTGGACTCAAAAGTCTTATATTACTTGGCGATAGAGTGCACTTGCTCTTAGTGTACCTTTTGTACGCACTAAGTTTTTGGTGTCGTTGCCGGGGAATAATTTTGGTAATATTAGAGGCGTAAAATTTTAGTTAATTTAGACGAACTTTTATTTTAATTTATTTTATCTATTTTTATTTTTGTGTTCTGTTTTTATTTATCTTTATTTAATTCATTTTTAGTTTTATTTATTTTTATATGTCTTTATTCTCTTATTTTTGTATATTTCTGTTTATTTTTACTTTTATTTTTTATTTTATTTTTTTTTTTTACTTTTTTACTTTCATTTTTGTTTAATTATTTTATTTTATTTTTATTTTTGTTTTTATTTTTTTTTATTATATTTTTGTTTATATTGTCAAGTTCTCTTTTTATTTTTATTTTTATCCATCTTTATTTTCTTATTTTTCTATTTTTCTGTTTATTTTTACTTTTTTTTCGTTTTTATCTTTATTTTTATTTTTTTAATTTGTCATTTTTATTTTATTTTGTTTTCGTTTTTATTTTTATTTTTGTTTATATTTTTCTTTCTTTCTTTTGTTTATGTTTATGTCTTTTTAATCTATTTTTCACTACATTTGTCACTTATTCATTTTTCTTATTTATGCTCACTCGCTCTCAATTTCCTGATCTAACCTTTGATCCAAAAATTGAGAAAACAACTCGCAGGTTAAGGAAGCAAACTCATATTACACCTGTGACCGAAGACATAAACAGGATGGAAGGGCCAGTAATTGAAAAGAATCATGACGAACTAACTAACCCAGCAGAGCAGACCATGCTTTAGTACTCTATGCCCACTGCTGAAGGGTATGGAGGAAGTATTATAAGACCAGCTGTGGCGGCTAACAATTTTGAGATTAAACCAGCATTGATCTCCATGATTTAGAATTCTGTACAGTTTGGTAGATTACCTTCAGATGATCCAAATCAGCACTTGGCCAGGTTCTTGCAGTTGTGTGATACAATCAAATACAATGGAGTGACAGATGATGCAATCAGATTGCGACTCTTTCTTTTCTCTCTTAGAGACAGGGTGAGTCAATGGCTAACGTTATTACCTAGGGGTTCCATCACTACATGGGATCAATTGACACAACAGTTTATGGGTAAGTATTTTCCTCCCTCTAAATCTGCTAAGTTGAGGGATGATATATCTTCTATTGTGCAGTTTGACATAGACACTCTCTATGAAGCATGGGAGCATTTCCAAGAGCTATTGAGGAGATGTCCACATCATGGATTTCCTGTATAGCAGCAGGTTCAGAATTTTTACAATGGTTTGTCATCTACAAACCGTTCACTGATTGATGCTGCTGCGGGATGTACTATATGGAGGAAAACCCCTACTGAGAGTCAAGCATTGATTGAAGAAATGACGCTGAACAGTTATCATTGGCAAAATGAGCGCCAGATTCTTAAGAAACCAATAGGAGTGCATGTTGTTGACGCTTCTACTACTATTCTGAGCCAATTGGAAGCTTTGATAAAAAAGGTGGAGACTTTGATGGTAATAAACAGTGTAGCCCCACCAATTATTTGCGACATATATGGAGGACATGGTCATACAAGTTCAAACTGTCAAGCTACAAACTATCAAATTGGTAGTCCCTTTGCTCCTGAGCCTAAAGCAGCAAATTTTGTTAGTAACTCCAACCGACAACAGTACAACCTGTATGTCAATACGTACAATCTTGGTTGGAGGGACCACCCTAATTTCAAATGGGGAAATTAACAAGGCTACCAGCAAAATCAGTAGAGAGCTCCACAACCACCTCTAGGTTTCCAAGCACCTGCAGAGAAGCTAAGCTTTAAAGATTTGGTAATGAAGTACATGCAAAATTATGATATCATAATGAAGAACATGGAAACTTAAATCAGTCAGTTGACCACTCTGATGACAGCAAGAGCAGCAGAGACATTGTTTAGTACTACTGAGACTAATCCAAGGGAACATGTCAATGCAATTATCCTGAGAAGTGGCAAAACTTTAGATAAGAAAGCAAATAAAGCACCTAGCTGATCAAGAATCGAGGAAAAGAAAAATGATGTTTTAACTGAAGATGTCTCGATTCAAGTTGACAACTAAGAAAGATAGGTTGAGAAGAAAGAACCAAAATGGCAGAGGGTGAAGAAGGATCGTGAGCAAAGCTTAATATGTGAACCATTACCATATGCCAAGATCCCATTTCCTTAGAGGCTCAAGAACAAACAACCAGATAAAGAATTTGCAAAATTCTTAGAGATTTTCAAGAAGTTACAATTCAACATTCCATTTGTTGAAGTCATATCTCAAATGCCCAAATATGCAAAGTTCCTAAAGGAAATTCTTACAAAAAAACGCAGGCTTGAGGAATTTGAAAAGATTTGTCTGAATGAGGAGTGCTCTGCCATTCTCTTAAAGAAGTTACCCCCGAAATTAAAAGATCTACGGAGTTTTACTATTCCTTGCTCTATTGGTACTTTTTATTTTGATAAGGCATTATGTGATTTAGGTGCTAGTATTAATTTGATGACTTTCTCTGTGTTTAAGAAATTGGGAATGCAGGAACCAAAGCCCACTAACATTTCAGTACAGTTGGCTGATAGATCCTTCACTTACCCTCGCAGTGTGGTAGAAGATGTTTTGGTGAAGGTGGATAAATTCATTTTTCCAGTTGATTTCGTGGTGCTATATATGGAAGAGGATTTTGATATTCCTCTCATTCTTGGAAGACCGTTTCTGGAAACTTTAGGAGCAGTAATTGATGTACTACGGGATGAGCTTATCTTGAGAGTGGATGGAGATTATGTGACCATAAATGTCTTCAGGGAGGTTAAATCTTCCCCAATGTCAAATCTCCACGCCCCTATCAATTTTGTTCAAGCTAAGAAACAAGAAGTCTTAGCTATCAAAGACCCCCACTATCATATAATGTTGATGTCGGTCTTCCGGAAACTCCAGTTACTGAAACAGATAAAGGCCCTCCGATGATCCATATGCCTTCACAAATTGGTCCTTCATCTGTTGGTCAAATGAAATAACCATGGCCCAGCTGAGCCAAAGTACTTCCAGAGCAACCAAGTCCTTATCAAGTTCAAAATGTTTATGAAGGCACCTCCAAGGTCATGGACAAGGGATAGAGTCACTGCTTTGAAAAAAAGAAGGTGTCATCCTATTTCTCTTGCTTTAAGCCACCTTGATTTATCTGAAAAAGGCAATGCCAAGCTAATGACATTAAACAAGCGCTTAACAGAAGACAACCTATGTTTCTTCCTTATTGTTTCTTCTTTTAGTTATTTTTATTATTTTTGTTTTAAAGTTACAATTTGAAGAAGGTTTTTGTAAATAGAGAAGATAAAAAAAAATTATTTCATTTCGAATGACTGAGTAAGGAGTCAGATAATATCTTATTGACTTTTGAGACGCATTCTTATGGACTTGTGCATCATGAACTTCTTATTTGTGAAACCTCTTCAGAGACGAATATAAGTGTTACAGTCTTGAGAATCTGACTCTAAAAGACCCTAGGTCGTGTTTCGACTCATGTGTTTTGTGATTTTTAGGTCTGTGCAGTGCTGACTTTCGCGCTTCTCATTTGCCTAACTCTGTCTCACTCTTCATCAGGTTATGTTGCTCTTTTCTTTACCCCATTTATTTCTTTCTTTTCTACATTGAGGACAATGTTTATCTTAAGTATGGGGGGGTATTGTATTTTGTGAAAAAAAATTGCATAACTGATGAACACTTGAGTAATGCTGATAATTAAGCTGAAATTATGTGTCAAATGCTTGATTTATTCTGATGTTGATAGAGATTTGTTGAAAGGGGAATTCAATGATCATCAGATGATTTTGTGTGAAGCAATCTTGTTCAATTAAGAAAAGTGAAATTTAGCATTTTTTTAGAAATTAGTCATTTATGCTTGATTCTGATTTCTGTACCAACTTAGCCAGAAAGTGAGTTTTGAGCTTTAATGATTGAATTTTTCTTCTAGAATGAGTTTTCTCGTGATTGATGTGTGCTAGAACTTGCTTTGATATCTTGTTGAGGCTTTAATAATTCATATACATATTTGAATATGATTAAAGCAATTAGGCTTTATTTTTTCTTAACTTTCAGAGTTGAATTGATAAAATACCCTTTAGTTGTCCCATTTGAGCCTGAAAATTGATTTCTTTGAAAATCCAACTGAATAATCAGGTTGAATTCTTTGGAGCATCTAATGTGTTGAATGAAAAATCTTGAAAAGTTGTTTCATTTTCAAGGGTGTATAAAAAAAAGAAAAAAAATTAAAAAGAATTATTGGTGAAGAATAATGAAAATACTGGGTTGAATTTGAGAATTGGTTAAATCTTTGTGCATCATGCTCTATTCATCTTTTCAGCCTGATTTTGCTTGTATTGATTTATCCATTAGCATTCTTTACCCTTACTTATTTTTTTCCTACCTTACATTATTACCCTTGGCCCTGTTACAACTAGATGAAGTCTTTTTGATTCTTGCTATGTATGTGAATTTGGAAGTGGAGATGAGATTGATAGACAAGCTTATGGTTTTGCATTTTTCTCGAGAAATTTGAGTGATCTCTTTATCCTTAAACATTTGAGCGATGGAAAGATGAATGATCTCATATGTTTGGTGAAGAGAAAAGTTACAAGCTGGACTAAAGAATCTTATTGTTTTTAGTGTTGAATGATCTTGATTGATTGAATTTGATTACTAAACTTGAACTTTTTAATTGTAGAATTTCTCTTGATTCATGTTTCTGGATGCTAAGTTTGATCTTGCTTTTGATTCCTATTCTTTGCTTAAGGACAAGCAAAGCTCAAGTGTGGGAGAGTTGATAAACCTATATTTTATAGCCCTAAATTGGATAAATTGTGATGCTTTGATTGATTTATATTGAAATTTATGTCATATTTAATCTATTTATCCTTGATATCTCATGATTGGTCTTCCTCCATGTTTTTAGGTCCAAAATAGATGTTTTGACATGATTCTATGAAGTTTTGGATGGATCATTTGCAATGAAATTGAGCTCGGAATTTATATGGCTAAGATTTGCAGAGTTTTTCACCGTTGTGCTATAAAATGAGCTTATCTTGAGTTATAAAGGTCGAAATGAGGTGAATTACGTGTCTCTGGAAAGGTAAGAAAAATATCTACAACTTTCATTAAGGACACTTATCCAAAAAATGACGTTTTGAGCTATTAAAGAGTTAGACACAGCCGTGTCTAACTCATGTAAAGCTTTTATCAACTCACACGGCCATGTCTAACCAATCTAAAACTCCTGACTTGGAGACACGACCGTTCCTAATTTAGGCACGGCCGTGTGAGTACTGTTCACTCACGGGTTTACTATTTTTACGCATTTTCGGATGACTTTTGACGCGGTTTCTCAGATACACGGCCATGCCTCCCATAGACAAGGCCGTGTCTCCCTCTAAACTTGCAAAAGAAGCTAAAATTGTTTATAAAAAGAGGGGAAGATGCAGAAACAAAGACGGGGAGTAGGGACGTAAGAAGAGAGCTCCCAAACCAATTTTTTTTTTTATCTATTTTCACTTTTCTTTGTAATTTTCATTTAATTTGTTCATAAGGAGAGGTTTGGAAAGATAGATCTGAAGGGATGAAGGCTTCAGATGGAGGATTTCTTGAAGGTTTGAAGATCTAGATCTTTGCAAAGAGGTTTTGATCTCTCATTCTCTCTAGTTTTTCTCTTTTCTTTGGTTTTCTTTCCATGGATCTGTATCTTATTATGAGTTTGTTTGTATTGAATATGAGTAGCTAAACTCATAGTTAGGGCTATGAAGGATCTTGTATTCCTAATTATTTGGATCTGATTTCTAAATTGATTATGGTAATTTCTTTGTGGGTTTATCATATTGTTTGCATTCTTGTTATAACTTGATCACTTGTGGCATTTGTTAATTCATTATTTGACTGGTGACCATCCACACTCAATGAGTGGATCTATATGGTAAGCCTAGGATTATATTGGTGAATGACCAAACATCAATTTCTCCTACCAATGGAATTGACGGGTTGTTAGTTCATATCTTGAAATTGGGATTTAATGCATTCTTGATTAATTCAACTAAATAACCAAATAGGTGGATTAAATTAAGAATAGAATATTATTTCATTCATGACCATTGGGATTCAATAGCAATAAGATAATATTGGCAAAAGAATTACCTATATCATAATTGAAAGAAAATCCGAATAATAAGACTCAAGTGAACCCTGCGCCCTAGTGCCTCTCTATCTTTGTTTATCTTTTCTTTATTTAATTGTTATTTATTTTCTTTATTAGTTTTCTATTTTTAATTTGGATCTTGCATACACTTTCGACTGTCTAAATAACATAAGAGTTTTATAATTTTAATAATTATCACTTATTCCTCGTGGGATCGATAACTTGGACTTAAAAGTCCTATATTACTTAGCGATAGAGTGCACTTGCTCTTAGTGTATCTTTTGCACGCACCAGCTACTGAACATAAAAGCTATCCCTGTTGGGATTAAATAACCTGTGACACGTTTTTCGCATGGGCAATGGAACTCAACAAGCTTGTATACATACAATTCATAAATTCAATGTCTAGCCATGAAATTTAGAAAGGTAATGTATTGATTTTCAATGCTGTCAAATCTCATAGGCATTAGGCAATTAACCAAACGGATTAGCCAAAATACCTATAATGAATGGGGAGGGCTTATTTGAAGGGGAACAGGCTTGTAAAGTATTATTTCCAAACCTCATGAAGAAAGTGTTGAAGGAACTGCAGGACATGAAATCAAGAAGGAAACTCTTCCCCAGAGTGAAGCTCATGTCCAACTCATGCATTCCCAGAATCTTATCTAAACCAACAGTATTTTTCAATTGCAGCAACCATCAATTCAAAACCATCGGTTATAAAAGCCTCTCTCAAAACCCACAACAGCAGCGTCTAATGAGATTGTTGGCCAGTGTCAACACAAAAGGCATGTTTTTCATTCACAACTCCAATTTTTTAACACTATTTTTATTTACACTATACTTTACATTACTTTTATTTATTTTGTAAAATTCTTAAAATGTAATAATAAGTAACTTAATATAATATAATAATTATGTCTAAGTTAGGTAATAACCATTAAAATCTTCATAATGAACGTTCTCTAAAAAATGCTCGTTCAATTATTTTGTAATAATTTTAAAGTTTAGAAATAAGTAACTTAATATAAGATGATAATTACTTTTATGTTAAGTAATAACTCATTCAGAATCTCAAATAAACTTTCTACCAAAATATAAAATATTTCATTTATTTTTTAAATACCTTAGCGTCTACTAGTATTTAACTTAATATCATATGGTAATTAGTTTTAAGTTAGGTAGTACCTGATTCAGATAGTGGGTTAGAACACGTCCGTTTCACACAAACTCGACCCACCCCACTTTTTTTTAAAATAAAAATTCATTTAGAATAAAGAGTATGTGGAAAAAATAGAGAGTGAAGTCAATGATTATGTCAATACATATGACATGCATGATGACACTGACTTCGATTCGTTAGATTAATTTGTTGTTTGAGTTATGACTAGTTTTGTATAATTTAATCCAGACTTAACAAGACTTGTTAGTTGATAATTTGTTATGCACTAATTGATTTATGGTGTTTAGTTTATTTGAGATTGAGACTTATTATGTTTGATTAAGGTCAGTTGAGACTTATGGTGTTAATTTGTTAGATTGAGACCTATTATGTTTGAAATTGAAACTTATGATGTTAATTTGTTAGATTTTGTATTTTAATTTTTTTGCGATATTTTTTTTTAAAAGAAACATGTCAGACCCACAAGTTTCACTTAACTCAACCCACTCTTGAGCGAATCGGGTTGAGCAAAAAAATCTCATCGATCTAACCTAACCCAACCTACTGCTTTGGTCGAATCCAAATACGCTGCTGAACCCACCTAATCCACCCAGCAAACACTCCTAATGCAATATTTGTTTAACAAATATGAAATCATTGATAAGGACCGAGAAAGGATGGACAAAAGAAAATATAAGCTAACAAAGGAAACACACAAAATTTAAATACAATATTCAACTACACATGTTGTTTGTATGAGTTTGAATTCATTTTCTATCACACTTCAGTTTTATGCCTTCAAATATGAAAATGCAGTAAACTTTGAAAATTTTAATCATCAGAAAATTAAAACCTAATTTTAAAAGCAATCTTAATATTCATATTCCATCACAGTAAGCTCTTGAAAATTTCTGTGTGAAACATCACATAGCAATAAAATGAGATGAAAACAAATTCGTTTTGCTGATATCTGAAAACTCAAACATACACTTTGAAGAAATTTCTCACCTACTTCCTTAAGCAACCAGAATGAATGAAATGGGAAAATATTTTTTGTACATCCAAATACAACACTTATATGGGATATTGTACTTGATATGAGTGTGACTGAATACTGTTATATATTATATATAAAGTTAAAATGAATGTATGTACACAAATATGAGTGAGGTGTGGTATGAATATCATATTTTATGTGTTAAAATAACATAACTCAATGAAATGAGGAGAGATTCTTAGAAGCTTCAAGAGCAAGAGAAATTTTTTACTATGTACCATTCAATATGTGTTACATTAGTTATAATATTAAAAATGTTCTTAAAGTAAGAGACAATAACAATCGACAAAAATGATATAACACACATTAAATAGTAAGGTTTTGCTAACACGCTTCAAGAGCATGTTTGGGAAAGATTTTTTTTCCCAACATATGTTATTCAGTAAAAAAAGTTGTTGTAACCGTAATAGTGTATTTTTGGTAAAATTAACTTCTACTTTTGCACAAAATTTAATGAATTCTAATTTTTTTTTCATAATGCTAAAATTTTAACTGTTGATTTTAGATTATTCCTTACACTTTAAGATGTAAATATCATTTTGTCCTTAATCAAATTACTTTTTTAATTATTCTATATATATTTTGATAATTTAATGCATAAAAATAAATTTTGTTATATCATCCAAACGAAATATATTAAATTAAAATTATTTTTCAACTAATATATCTAAACATAATCAATTATTAAAATAATAAAACTTTCACAACTTGATTATTGAAATAATCAAAATTTTACAGTTATTACAAACATATAATAAGAATAATTGTTAAGAAAGTTAAAATAAAAGTTTTTAAAATAATAAAATTCTTTCAATTCCTAATATATTAAATAACTTATTTTCATAAAAAAATTATTTTAATTTTATTAATAAGTACCTTAAAAAAATTTATTAACATAATCCTAAATGATAGAGTAAATGAAATTTCTTAAGAAGTTAAAGATTTCTCTTAAATGAGTGTGCAATAGATGATAAAGAGAATGATGTTTAACAATAAATGAAAAAGACAAAATTAGAAAAAGATGATTTTATATTTGTTTTAGAAGGTGTGAGTATTGTATATATATTTTTTAAAAATGTGTGATTAAAAAAAAAAAAAAAAAAAAATAAATATAATAAATAATATTAAATGAAATATAAAAATAAATGTATGTATTATTTGTAATAAAAATTTAAAAAAACTAAGTATTGACTTGTAAAGAAAAAAAAAATAAAATACTCAGCGTTTAAAACATGAGGGTCATGACAAGTAAAACTAGCCACCTGTTATTCGTACAATCTAAATATTTTAACTTTATTTAAATTTTTTTATAAATTTATATTGTATCATATAAAAGTATTATAATCGTATATAATTTAATTTGATATATTTTTTACATAAAAATATAATAAATAAAAATTATATGTTTTTAATTGTACACCACATATTTTTCTAAAACCACTGACAATCCTTTGATTGACAATTTGACATCATTTTAACATCACGTAACTATTGTAAAGTTTTTAAGCACATGAAGGCAGCAATTTTAAAATAATAATGTTATTTAAACACACTATTTTTACATTGTTTTTTTAAATAATAAAATAAAATAAATATATTTTTTAAAATATGTTTCCTCTCTTTTTTTTAATAAAATAAGTATGTACAAAAAATATAAAAAGATAGTATATAAGAATCATTTTTCATTTTTAAATTCTAACAACTCCAACAGCTAAAAAACAATAGGTTTTTTTATTGAAAAAAACAATAATTTTTTATATCATTACAGTCTTTATCTGCAAAATTTTAACTTCGCTTACCTCGCCAGTCACCTACGCAAGCTCTTGGCTTCTATGACTAGTCTGCAGATATGTATTTCAACATGAAGCCACACGCACTACGCATCTAGAAATTTTAGTACGGGAGGTAAAAATAATATTATTAATATTATTTTAAGTATTAAGAATAAAAATTATATATATATAAATAAAAAATATAAATATATATATATAAAATAAAAAAAATTATAAGTATTTTAAAATAAATTCAAATGAGTGCATTTCGAGATAAGACAAATACGATAGTTTTTTCCTCAACTGCATTGAAATTTGAGCATATGAAATGAAATTCATATTAAAAGGGTTTCAAAGAGAATAATCCTGATATATGTTTCATTTACAGAGTGCAGAAATATATACACACGTTCTCCTAGTGTCTCTCATTGATAATAGGAGATTTTAAAAATAAAAAATAGAATGAAAGCTATACAAATCTTTTAATACAAAAAAATATCTCTATTTATAGTTAACAACATTTGACTTATTTCAACACTCTCCTTCAAGTTAGTGTATGGATATCACACATTCCTAACTTGAATAGAGATTCATTAAACGCCTTGCTTGCTACTCCTTTAGTGAGAATATCAGCTAGCTGTTGTTCAGATCTTACAAAAAGAAAGGCAATTGTTCCAGCTTCAAGCTTCTCCTTGATGAAATGTCTATCAATTTCAACATGCTTAGTTCGGTCATGTTGGACAAGATTATGAGCAATCTCTATAGCTGATGTATTGTCACAATACAATCTCATAGTCTCTTTTGGTTCAAAACCCAAGTCTGATAATACATTTTTCACCCATAACAGTTCACACACTCCAAGTGCCATACCTCTAAACTCTGCTTCAGCACTTGATCTAGCTACTACTGGTTGTTTTTTACTCCTCCAAGTAACAAGATTCCCTCCTACAAAAGTGAAGTATCCAGAAGTAGATCTTCTATCATTTGCTGAACCTGCCTAATCGGCGTCGGTGTATCCTTCTACCCTCAAATGGCCATGGTTTGAGAACAATATTCCTTTACCTGGAGTGGATTTCAAATATCTCAGTATTCGCTCTACAGCATCCATATGAGGCTTACGTGGGTCATGCATAAATTGACTCACAACATTCACTGCATAAGTGATGTCTGGTCGTGTATGGGAGAGATAAATCAACTTCCCCACCAACCTTTGGTACCTTCCTTTGTCTGTGCCAGTTGAGTTTAGGCACTGAAAGAGCTTATGATTCTGTTCAATGGGAGTGTCTGATGGTTTACACCCAAGCATCCCGATTTCAGATAGTAAATCAAGAATATATTTCCGTTGGGATAAGAAAATACCATGTTTTGATCTGGCCACTTCAATACCGAGAAAATATTTAAGATTTCCAAGTTGTTTCATCTCGAATTCAGAGGTAAGATGTTGCTGCAGATTCAAAATCTCATCATGATCATTTCCTGTTACTACCATATCATCAACATAAATAATCAAGGCTGTTATTTTTCCTTGTTTTTTCTTCAAAAATAAGGTGTGATCAGAGTTACTTTGATTATAACCAAAGGCCTTCATAGACTTAGTGAACCTGCCAAACCATGCTCTTGGGGATTGTTTTAATCCATACAGAGCTTTGTTTAATCTGCATACCTTCATTGTATCTGAATCTGACATGCCCGGTGGAAGATCCATATATACCTCTTCTAGTAAGTCTCCATGCAAGAAAGCATTTTTGACATCAAACTGAAGAAGAGGCCAATTTTGGTTTGCTGCTAATGACAAAAGTATTCTCACAGTATTGAGTTTGGCCACCGGTGCAAATGTCTCTTGATAATCTACACCATAAGACTGAGTGTAACCTTTGGCTACTAGCCGTGCTTTATACCTCTCAATCCCTTCATCTGCTTTGTGCTTGATTGTAAAAACCCATTTGCATCCCACAGTTTTCTTCCCTATTGGTAAGGGCACAAGATCCCAGGTGTTGTTTTTTTTAAGAGCTGCCATCTCCTCATCCATGGCTTCGGTCCATCTAGGATCTGCCAAAGCTTCCTGTACATTACTAGGAATAGAGATTGAGGATAATTGAGATATAAATGATGCATATGATTGGGATAACTTGTGAGATGACACATAATTACTAATAGGATATTTCACTTTGGATTGGAGGTCTGGTTCATATCTGATTGGAGGTTGACCACGGTTAGAACGGGGTGGAAGATGATATTGGACAGTAGTTGACTCAGTGTTAGGTGTGCTGGTGGTTTCATGCAAACAAGGATCAATTTCAGGATCAAAAGTAGGATCAACTTCATTTATATTTGAATCAACAAAAGTAGAATCAAGAGGTACCTCTGAAGAGTCATGTTGAACCTGTGGAGAAGATTGGGCCAGTGGGTTATGATCAAAAGACACTGTATTATCTAGAGGTGAAGTATCCATATTGAAGACTGGCTCACTTCCTGTAGAGTGATCATCAAAAGATAATTTTATACTAGAGATATCAAACATACTAACATCATGATGCTGCACTTCACTTTCATTCCCCCCCTGAAGTGTAGAATTAGTATAAAAAAATTCATGTTCATGAAATGTGACATCCATAGAGATGTAAAATTTTTTTGATGATGGGTGGTAAGCACGATAACCTTTTTGAGTTGAACCATACCCTACAAAGACACATTTAACAGCCCGTTCTTCAAACTTTGTACGTTGATGTGGGTGTAGGTGAACATATATAACACATCCAAAAACATGAGGAGGTAAATGAACAATGGAAGGAAGAATGCAATGATCAGAGAGCACATCTAGAGGTCTTCTAAAGTTAAGCACACTAGAAGGGGTTCGGTTAATCAAATAAACTGCAGAGCTCACAGCCTCACCCCATAAATGAGATGGAACATCTCCATTTATCAAAAGTGATCTGGTCACCTCTAATATGTGTCTATTTTTCCTTTCAGCCATGCCATTTTGTTGGGGTGAATAAGGGCATGTAGTTTGATGCAAAATGCCATTAGAGTTCATGAACTCTCTTAATTCTGTCTTAAGATATTCCCCTCCATTATCTGATCTAATGACCTTTATAGATGTGTTAAATTGTGTGACTATCATATGATGAAAAGAACGAAACACATCACACACATCACTTTTACATTTAAGCAAATGCACCCAGGTTACCCGAGTACAATCATCAACAAAACTAATAATCCATTTCATTCCATTATGCGTAGATTGCGGGGCAGGGCCCCAAACATCTGTGTGAATTAATGAAAAAGGAAAATCAGTTTTTGTATTGCTCAAGGGAAAAACAACACGATGGCTCTTTGCCATTACACAGGTTTCACAAACAAAATCTGAAACATTGCATTTATGAAATAACGATGGAAATAATCTTTTCAGATAACGAAAAGAGGGATGTCCCAATCGTCTATGCCATAGCCATATTTCTTTTTTATTTTTATCATGTATGTGTTCACTCACAAGATGAGCCAATGCTTCTTTATGGTTTGCTTGAGAAACATTTTCCAGATAATACAGCCCTCCACTTTGTTTACCACTGCCAATCTTCTCCTTGGTATGGATGTTCTGGAAAGGACAATGGGTAGGGAAAAACAAGGCAACACAAGTATGAGATTTAGTTAATTTACTGACCGAGAGAAGATTACAATTCAAAGTAGGAACAAATAAAACATCAAGTATTGATAAGGAGGGTGAAAGGAATACAGTACCAACACCTTCAACAGGAGATGAGACTCCATTGGCATTAATAATGACAGTTTTAGAACCACCAGGAGAGAAGTGAGTAAATTTATGAGGATCACAAGTCATATGGTCAGTAGCACCTATATCTATTATCCAATCGCTACTCTGAGTAACAACAGAAAGATTAAGGGCAGAGTTAGATATACTTGACTTGGTCACAAATCCAAATCCATAGCAGTGCAGATGACTCTTCAAATTTTCTCGCCTTGTTATTGGAGGTAATTCTGCCTTTTGGATGCCAATCTGGATAGCCATGAAGTTTAAAGCATGTCTCAATCACATGATTATCCCCATTACAATGGGTACACTTGCGGACTCCTTTCTTGGAAGGCTTCTTAACAGAAAAGGCAGTCCCCTCAATAGACACACCACCAAGCATAGCCTCTTGGTGATTTGCCTCAGCACAGACAGTTGTATAAACTGCTTGAACATTTGGAAGAGGAGTGGTAGCAAGGATACGGCCACGGACTCCATCCAAATGTGAATCCAGGCTAACCAAAAAGACATAAACTCGTTGAGAATTAACCATATTGTTATACTTCTCAACATCTTTCGTGCATTCCATGGTACAATCTGCAATAGCATCATACTCCTGCCATAGCCTCTGTAATTTGCCAAAGTATGTAATCACAGAGCCTCCATTTTGATGAGTAGAAATTACTTCACGATATAATTGATATGCTCTTGATGCATCTTGGTTGACTGAGTACGTCTCCTTGACTGTGTCCCAAATTTCCTTTGCAGTAGGCAAGTGAATGAAGAGGGATCTGATGTCTTTGGTCATAGAGTCTTTGATGATCACATATTTTATACATTAATAAACCCTCATTTTTAGTCATTTACACTCTCCATGTACTTAACTGATTAAGCCTAGTTATGTTTTGTAAGTTTGGACTCAAATTGGACTTAATTGATTTTTTTAGCACTATTTTGGTCTTACGCTGTTTCTGTATTTCAGCCATATCTTGAGTTCTAAATGTCTGATAATTATGAATTTTACCTTGTAGGAAAGATAAGAGAGAGCTCTACAACTTTGATGAAGAGCTCAAAGTCTCAATCAGACATCTAGTAGAGCTAATTGGGCTTGGAAGATAGAACACGAGTTTTGTGTCTGAAACCTGAACAGTGTACAGTAATCAGAGCATAATTCGAGTTTGGGCTTATAAAATGGGCTGAAACTTTGGAATCTGACAGTTAATATCCATATCTACAACTTTCATGTTGAACACAAAACTTGATTCGGGCTCCTTGATGGTGATATTGGGTCTGAAAGTCAAAATAGAGGTGCTGAAACTGAGCCTGAATAGTCTGTAGTAATTGGGTCATATCTTGGGCTGTGGGACGAATTTTTAGGTGATTCCAGAGCCATTGGAAAGCTTAGACAATTTCCTAGAACTTTCATGAAGACCACTTGACTCAAAAACGACAGAATCAATGAGTTAAGCAATGAATGAGTTCGGAGACAAAGAATCTCAATAATTCAACTACCTAACCAATCATCCAACCACTCCACCCACTAATCCACCTACTCTTAATCATTCTCCTTGTCATTTTGTATCCCTACTCTTCTATAAAAGGCACTCAAGTGTTAAGCACTTGGGGGTGAGGCTTAGTTTTTTACAAGTTGTGGTTATGCTTATTTATTGTTTTCCTTTGTTGTAATTTTCTCTTGTTCTAAATTGAAGCTATGTTCATCTTTCTCTTCTTCTCTCTTTCTTTCTTCTTATCCATGAGTAACTAAATCTTCATCTTGCTTGGGTGAAAGAGTGAAGCTCTTGGTAATAAAATAAGGTTAGATTATTTTATTTCTTGTGCTTAAATGATATATTATTAAATGAACATTATATGTGTTGTATTTTGTTTCCAATCAATTTAGAAACCTTCTTTGTTAATAGAGATCTTGATTTATTGTAGACAATAAGATTGGCACAGTGAATGCTTGAACTCATTTACAAATGTTAGTAGATAATTAAAGGAATCATAATATGATTATGTGTTTACTACGCAACAATGAAGATGTATTTTGATGATAACAAACATGAAGATGATAAGAAGATCAAGTCCATGTGTTTCAAGATTAGTCTTAGGACTTAGGATCTATCATGTATGGAGCTGTCAATTAAATATTTCAAATGATTAAAGGATAACCTGAACTAAAATTTTTAAAGTTGTTTTTAAAAGATCAAATGTTTTAGAGGATTAAAAACAAGCATTTCGAAGCTTTTTAGAAAGGTTTTACAACTGTTTTTAACCAAGGTATTCGAATACCTCAATATGGTATTTGAATAACCTGTTTCGTAACTGATATTTTCTGCTATTCCAAAACAGAGGCATTCGAATACCCCATATGGTATTCGAATACCCTAGTTTCAGAATGAACCTTTTTAAATGAGGCATTCGAATACCCCATATGGTATTCGAATACCCTGTTTTCGAAACATGCCTTCTTTTAGTAAGGTATTCGAATACCCTTGACTGGTATTCGAATAACCCCAACTTAATCAGTTTTCTAAAAGAGTTTTTGACAGAGGTATTCGAATACTTCCTTCAGGCATTCGAATACCTCACGAGAATCAGAGTTAAGTTTTCAAATTTCATACGAGAATCAGAATGTTTTAAACGTAATTAATTGCTCCCAACGGCCATTTTCTTCTACGAGCTCTATAAATAGAGGCCTGGGACTTCTCTGAAAACCCCCTGAACATTGAGATCAATTTTTGCTTGCTTGAAAACGTGCTCGCTTTATTCTCTCTTTTCTCGAACTTATAATTGTTTAACTCTTGAGATATTTGAGAAACAACTCTTTAGTACTTCAATTTGTATTTATCTACTCTTAGTTAGAGTTTCATTTCATCTCTTTATCTGTTTCTGTATATTGAGGGTGAGGTATCCCCAAGGATTGTATAAGGGTGAGGTATCCCTTTTGTTTGATTGAGGCTTGAGCACAATGGTAGAGTTTCCCTGTGTGTGAAAAGTGCTCCGTATTGTAAAGGTTGCAAGCACCTGTTGTTTAAGCTTATCTTGAATAGTGAAAAATCTCGAACTGTGTTTCGGGGACTGGACGTAGGCCACAAGTGGTTGGTGGTCGAACCAGGATAAATACTGTGCCTGTTTTTCCTTCCCTTATTCTCTTTATTTTATGCACTTTATTTATTGATTCCTGCAAATTAATTATTAATTGTTCTTTCTCTTCTCATCTCTTCCACGTTCTTTAATATTTATATTCAGCAAAGTTTATCTGTTTAAGGTTTTTGCAAAAGTTTTTGTTACTCAATTCACCCTGCCCTCTTGAGTACTGGAAGCCACTTGGTAACAAGTGGTATCAGAGCTAGACTCTTGTATAAAGAGCTTAGCCGCTTCAAGAGAACATGACTTCCTTAAATGGTTTTTCGGAGGATCTTCCATAAACCGACCACCCTTTTCAATGGGGATGGTTACGCATATTGGAAGGAAAGAATGAAAATCTTCATCGAAGCTATTGATCTAGATGTGTGGGATGTTTGTCGAAAACGGCGCATTTATACCTACATGCGTTGTCGATGGTGTAAAAACCGAGACACCTAGAAGTGATTGGTCGATGAGGATAAAAGAAAAGTTCAATATAATTTAAAAGCCAAAAACATCATTACCACTTTGCTTTGGGGTATGATGAGTTTTTAGAATTTCTAATTGCAAAACCGCTAAAGAAATGTGGGACACTTTACAAGTTACCCATGAGGATACTAGTGAAGTTAAGAGGTCGAGAATCAATTCTCTAACTCGCGAATATGAACTGTTTAGAATGAACCAAGGAGAAAGCATTCAAGAAATGCAAAAGAGGTTCACCCACATTGTTAATCATCTTGCATCTTTAGGAAAAAGTTTTACTAACGAAGATTTGATTAATAAAGTGTTAAGGTGTTTAAGCGGATTTGGAAGCCCAAGGTGACAAGCAATTTCGAATCAAGGGACTTGACAACCATGTCATTAGCTACCCTTTTTGGAAAACTTCATGAACATGAACTAGAATTGAGCAGATTAAGTCAAAGCGAAGAAAACGATAAAAAGAAAAAGGGGATAGCGCTCAAAGCCACTTCCTCAACAATTAACAATGATGATGAAGAAGATGAAGAAAGCTCAGAAAACATTGAGGTAAACGAAGAAAATCTTAGTCTGTTAGTTAAAAAATTTGGTAAATTTCTCAGGAAAAAGGGAATGCAAAGAAGACCTCCCTTCTCTTCGAAGAAGACTCATTACAAAGGCGAAGGAGCTTCGTCAACTCCTACTTGCTATGAATGTGGCAAGCCTGGCCACATGAAAATGGAATGCCCAGTTTACCAAAAGAAGAAAGAGAGACTTGAAAAGAAGCCCTTCAAAGAAAGAAAAGAAAGAAAAGCCTATATAGCATGGGATGAAAACGACATGGATTCAACTGACAGCTCAGATAGCGAAGAAGCTCAACTTTGTCTCATGGCCAAAGGAGAAGAAGAAGAAAGCGAAAATGAGGTAAGTTCTAACTCTACTTTATCGCTTCTTATGATGAGTTACAAGATGCCTTTGAAGAACTGCATGACGAATCTTTAAAACTCACAAAACAAATTTCTTCTTCTAAGAAAAAAATCTCTTCTTTAGAAAATAAAATTCTTATTTTAAATAAACAGATTGAAGAATTAAAAATTGAAAATGAAACTTTGGGAATTATTGATGCATGCTCATCTCATCCCTCACATGCTTCTACTTCGTATTCTTGTTCTTCATGTCATACACTTGAAAAAGAAATTGAAGATTTAAAGAACATTCTTGCCAAATTCACTTCTGGGAGAGATAATCTAAACATTATATTAGGGAAACAAAGGGTTGTTTTTGAAAAAGCTGGAATTGGTTATAACCCGAAAAATCAACATAAATCTTATAAAAATTTCTTCGTTTATTCAAGTACTTCCAAAGAGTCCATTTATTAAATGTTTTTACTTGTGGAAAGAAGGGTCATAGTGCTTCAACATGCAATGCTAGAAAGAATGTTAACACAAAAATTGGGATAAAAATGATTTGGGTTCCAAAGGGTACATTGCCCAAAACTGACACTCAAGGACCCAAGAAAATTTGGGTACCAAAGGTTAAAAATTAAAATTGTGTTGTAGGTGTGCTTGAAGGCCAGGAGCTCAAATTGGTATCTCGACAATGCAACATTGCTCCAAGCACATGACTGGAGACGACTCAAAATTCACCATGTTTATTCCCAAGAATCATGGACACGTTACTTATGGAGATAACAACAAGGGAAAAATTCTTGGAATCGGCAAAGTTGGTAAGAACCTCAATTCCTCTATTGAAAATGTGTTGCTTGTTGAAGGCTTAAAACATAACCTTCTTAGTATTAGCCAATTATGTGACAAAGGAAATAAGGTAATTTTTTATTCAAACGGTTGCATAATTGAAGATAAAAATGATAAGCATGTTAAATTCATTGGTCATAGAATAAATAACATTTATATGATTAGTCTTGATGATATATCTTCAAATGATGCGAAATGCCTTTTAAGTAAGAATGATGATTCATGGTTATGGCATAGGAGAATTGCACACATTCACATGGATCACCTAAGGAAGTTGGTCTCTAAAGAGCTAGTAATTGGACTACCAAAGCTTAATTTTGTTAAAGATAAATTATGTGATGCATGTCAAAAGGGTAAACAAATAAAGGTCTCTTTTAAATCAAAAAATATAGTTTCAACTACTAGACCTTTACAACTTTTGCACATGGATTTATTTGGACCCTCTAGAACTATGAGCTTTGGTGGGAATTACTATGCTTTAGTGATTGTGGATGATTTTTCTAGGTTTACATGGACTTTATTTCTTGCAAATAAAAATGATGCATTTCTAGCATTTAAAAGACTTGCCAAAGTTATTCAAAACGAAAAAGGTTTTCAAATTTCTTCTATAAGAAATGATCATGGTGGCGAATTTGAAAACAATGTTTTTGAAAATTATTGTGATGAACATGGCATTAATCATAATTTCTCTGCCCCTAGAACTCCACAACAAAATGGAGTTGTAGAAAGGAAAAATCGTTCTTTAGAAGAAATGGCGAGAACTATGCTTAATGAGGCTGCTTCTTCCTAAGTATTTTTGGGCGGATCTTTGTAAATACAGACTTGTTATGTTATGAACAGGGGCCCTTATAAGGCCTATTTTAAAGAAAATCCCATATGAATTATACAAGGGAAGAAAGCCAAATGTCGCACATTTTCATGTTTTTGGATGCAAATGTTTTGTTTTAAATAATGGAAAAGATAACTTAGGCAAGTTTGATGCTAAGTCTGATGAAGGTATATTTCTTGGTTATTCAAATCATAGTAAGGCTTTTCGTATATATAATAAAAGAACTATGACTATTGAAGAATCTATATATGTTGCATTTGATGAAACTGACCCAAATGGATCGAGAAAGGATCTTGTTATTGATGATGTTGCGAAGCCTTAGCGAAACACATTTGGATAGCAAGGAAAAAGAAATCAAGGAGCAAGAAGATAAACAAAGACAAGAGGATTCACAAGCTTTGGAACTTCCCAAAGAATGGCGTACCTCAAAATATCATCCGCTTGATCAAGTAATAGGTGATGTATCCAAAGGTGTAAGTACTCGAAACTCCATTAGAAATGCATGTAACCACTTAGCCTTTGTTTCTCAAATCGAACCTAAAGACATCAATGAAGCCTTTAATGATGAACATTGGTTTCTAGCTATGCAAGAAGAATTAAATCAATTTGAACGAAACCAAGTTTGGGAACTAGTTCCTAGACCTAATAATCATCCTATTATCGGTACTAAATGGGTGTTTAGAAACAAACTTGATGAAGCTGGCATAATAACAAGAAATAAAGCTAGACTTGTAGCAAAAGGTTATAATCAAGAAGAAGGTATAGACTATGAAGAAACCTATGCACCTGTAGCTAGATTAGAAGCTATTAGGATGTTACTTGCTTTTGCTTGCATCATGGATTTTAAATTATATCAAATGGATGTTAAAAGTGCTTTTTTTAAATGGCTTTATTCAAGAGGAAGTATATGTTGATCAACCTCCAGGTTTTGAAAATTATGATCTACCTAACCATGTTTTCAAATTGAAAAAGGCTTTGTATGGCTTAAAACAAGCTCCACGAGCTTGGTATGAAAGGTTAAGTAAGTTTCTTTTAGAACACGATTTTACAAGAGGTAAGGTTGACACGACTCTTTTTATTAAAAATAAAAACCATGATATACTTCTTGTACAAGTTTATGTAGACGATATCATATTTGGTGCTACTAACGAAAATCTGTGCAAGGAATTTGCCAAAATTATGCAAAGCGAATTCGAAATGTCCATGATAGGAGAACTCAATTTCTTCCTTGGACTTCAAATCAAACAAACAAGGAATGGAACGTTCATTAGCCAAACAAAGTATTGCAAAGAACTTCTCAAGAGGTTTGGAATGGACAACTCAAAGCATATGGCTACACCAATGAGTACTTCGTGTTACTTGGATAAAGACGAAGCAGGTAATTCTGTAGAAATTACTAAATATCGAGGTATGATTGGATCTCTTCTCTATCTCACTGCTAGTAGGCCTGATATAATGTTTAGCGTATGCATGTGTGCTCGATATCAAGCTAATCCTAAAGAGTCGCATTTAAGTGCTGTAAAACGTATTATGAAATATCTAGGTGGCACTACACAAGTGGGCTTGTGGTACCCCAAAGGTGCCACTTGTAGTCTTATTGGTTATTCTGACTCCGATTTTGCTGGATGCAAATTGGATCGGAAAAGCACTAGTGGAACATGTCACCTGCTTGGCAATTCCTTAGTTTCTTGGCATAGTAAGAAACAAAATAGCGTGGCTTTATCCACCGCTGAGGCCGAATATGTGGCAAATTGAAGTTGTTGTGCTCAAATTCTATAGATGAAGCAACAACTTCTAGACTTTGGTCTTCAGCTTAATCACATCCCTATAAGATGTGATAATACTAGTGCAATCAATCTGACAAAGAATCCCATTATGCACTCTAGGACTAAGCACATTGAGATAAGGCACCATTTTATACGAGATCATGTTCAAAAAGGTGATTGTGTGTTAGAATTTGTTGAAACCAATAATCAACTTGCTGATATTTTCACAAAACCTTTACCTAAAGATTCGTTCTTTCATTTAAGAAGAGAACTTGGCATTTTGGATCAATCGTGTATTTAATCTGTTAAATTTAATACTCATTTATTGTTTTATTGATATTTAATAATTACTGACTTGAGCGTCGGAGATATCCTCCATTCTGTTTTGCAGGTACTCATTTAATTGGGTAAGTCCTTCTTCTTCAAAATTGCATTCTGGACGTAATTTTTATGTTTTTCTATCTAAGTTATTCGAATACCTTCATCTGGTATTCGAATACCATCCTTTCCTCGCATGTTTTCATGGTTTATTAACCAGGTGTATTCGAATACCTTAATGGTTATTTGAATAACCTGAAGCCTCTTACTATCAGGCTTTTGTTTCTGTCTCTGAAGTATTCGAATACCCTAAGCAGTATTCGAATACCTGCTATCCGGGCCAATCCATTTTGGACAATCTATTCGAATACCTCAGCAGTATTCGAATACCCTCTTTCAAGATAGCCCTGACCTTTGCGTTTCCAAACAGCAGTATTCGAATACCAATTGAGGCATTCGAATACCTTGGGTCTCAGTTTTATATAAACCCCTTCGTACACCCGTTCACTCATCTCATCTCCCTCATTTCTTCTCTCCCATTTTTCATCTCCCTCCTATTCGAATACCTCTCCTTCGTCTGACCCAACCGTTACTCCCTCTCTTTTCAAACCCATTCCTCTCATCTTCAACCTTCATCCATGGCTTCCTCCTCCAAGCGTGCTCGCACAAAAACCGCACCTTGCAACAACCCATTGGATCTGCGAAGGCTCTCCTCTCACCCAGAAACCCTTGGACGCTTCATTTCTCATTTCAGAGAACGAAACCTTGTGCAGCCCAAGTATCTGGACTTGGCATTCTTTGAAAAAGAAGGTGGCTTTGATTTCCTACACCAGCTGGACATCCAGGGCGTGCTTCGTTTTTGCTCCTATAAGGCGGTCCTCTATCCCGATCTGGTCAAAATGTTCTACTGCAACTTGAGGATTGAAGGTCTGGAGCTCCACTCTGACGTCAGTGATCAGCACATTGTGATCACTCCTCAGGACTGGGTTCGCTTCTTCGGATTAGAATCTGCTGGCCGTAACAATGAAGACTGTGAAGAGTTTGTCCAGCGGTTCGACAAGATTCGAGCCATTGAAGATGTTCTTAGACCTGGGTTGGCATTACCTCCAACTCAAAAGGGAGTCAAAGGGGGCATGAAGAAGAGCCAGGACAGGCTCTTACATTATGCTTATGCCCACATCTTAGCTCCTAGAGGTGGGAACTATGCCTACCTGAGTGAAGATGATGTGTTTATGCTGTGGATCCTGAAGAAAGGATACCAGATAAACTGGCCCGTCTTCATTATGAAGCATATGATGAGAGCTAAGGGAAAAGAACGCTCTGAGCTACCTTATGGGGTGATCATCACTGCCTTTCTAGGCAAGTATCCGCAGATTGTAGAGACCGAGCGAAAAACTAAGCTGACCCATCACAATGTGTTTGGCTCTTATACGCTGAACCGAATGAAGATGATAAAGACTGATGAAGGTTGGGTATTCCCAGTTGAAGTTGACGATGATGAGGACGACCCACCGATCCCGCTGCCCCCCGCTGCCGCCGCTGCTTCTGCTCCGCAGCCCCCGCCGCCTCGACACCGCCGGCCCCGCCGCCCCCGCTCCTGCCGCTGGTTCGCCACTCGGATCAAGTCATGGCCACCTTACAGGCCAACCGTGCTTACATGGAGGATAACCGAGCTTATTTGGAACACACATTCTCTGTTCTGTTTGACAGACTTGATGGTGTTGAGCGTGAGCAAGCTGCTTTGCGTGCTTTGCTATCTTCACGGGGTTCTGATTCCCCTCCTCCTCCGCCAGATGCCTATTTCTAGGCTTTGTTCTTGTTTGGATGCCTTTTTGTATTAGCTGTTTACTCTTTCATTATATTATGTATATTGGCTAAATTATTAATACAATCAGTATTCTCTTTATGCTTATTGCCTCCTTTATGCATTATATTGTTGTATCTTTTTGATTATGCCAAAGGGGGAGAAAAATATAACTATGAGAAAAGACAAGTTTAAAATAACTATTATTGGATTCCAACATTAAGGGGGAGCTACGCCATGCACATATTAGATATGAATGTAAGCCTCTTACTTTGTGAATTCCAATTATTTCTGTACTAATGCTTTTCTCGATGATAGTTTGTCATCATCAAAAAGGGGGAGAATGTGTTTACTACGCAACAATGAAGATGTATTTTGATGATAACAAACATGAAGATGATAAGAAGATCAAGTCCATGTGTTTCAAGATTAGTCTTAGGACTTAGGATCTATCATGTATGGAGCTGTCAATTAAATATCTCAAATGATTAAAGGATAACCTGAACTAAAATTTTAAAGTTGTTTTTAAAAGATCAAATGTTTTAGAGGATTAAAAACAAGCATTTCGAAGCTTTTTAGAAAGGTTTTACAACTGTTTTTAACTGAGGTATTCGAATACCTCAATATGGTATTCGAATAACCTGTTTCGTAACTGATATTTTCTGCTATTCCAAAACAGAGGCATTCGAATACCCCATATGGTATTCGAATACCATAGTTTCAGAATGAACCTTTTTAAATGAGGCATTCGAATACCCCATATGGTATTCGAATACCCTGTTTTCGAAACATGCCTTCTTTTAGTGAGGTATTCGAATACCCTTGACTGGTATTCGAATAACCCCAACTTAATCAGTTTTCTAAAAGAGTTTTTAACAGAGGTATTCGAATACTTCCTTCAGGCATTCGAATACCCCACGAGAATCAGAGTTAAGTTTTCAAATTCCATACGAGAATCAGAATGTTTTAAACGTAATTAATTGCTCCCAACGACCATTTTCTTCTACGAGCTCTATAAATAGAGGCCTTGGACTTCTCTGAAAACCCCCTGAACATTGAGATCAATTTTTGCTTGCTTGAAAACGTGCTCGCTTTATTCTCTTTTTCTCGAACTTATAATTGTTTAACTCTTGAGATATTTGAGAAACAAATTTCTTTAGTACTTCAATTTGTATTTATCTACTCTTAGTGAGAGTTTCATTTCATCTCTTTATCTGTTTCGTATATTGAGGGTGAGGTATCCCCAGGATTGTATAAGGGTGAGGTATCCCTTTTGTTTGATTGAGGCTTGAGCACAAGGGTAGAGTTTCCCCGTGTGTGAAAAGTGCTCCGTATTGTAAAGGTTGCAAGCACCTGTTGTTTAAGCTTGTCTTGAATAGTGAAAAATCTCGAACCGTGTTTCGGGGACTGGACGTAGGCCACAAGTGGTTGGTGGTCGAACCAGGATAAATACTGTGCCTGTTTTTCCTTCCCTTATTCTTTTTATTTTATGCACTTTATTTATTGATTCCTGCAAATTAATTATTAATTGTTCTTTCTCTTCTCATCTCTTCCACTTTCTTTAATATTTATATTCAGCAAAGTTTATTTGTTTAAGGTTTTTGCAAAAATTTTTGTTACTCATTTCACCCCCCTCTTGAGTACTGGAAGCCACTTGGTAACAGATTACATATATAATTAAACTTTGAATGTTATATTTTCCGATTGGAACCTCTGTTGTGAGTGGATTTCAATTGAGTTAAAAAGAGAAATAATCTTACCTTTAATTTATTACCAAGAGTGGATCTCCTAACCCAAGCAAGCCCTTAAATTCATTTGTGAACTTGTTTTATTACTTTGATGTTGTGACAAATCCTCTTCTTACCTCAATTAATTTTTCTTCATCAATTCTCTGTGGATCGACCTCGGACTCCCGAGAAATTTACTACTTGAGACAACCTGCACTTAGGTTTGCATCCTTAAATCCCGCAGTCAAATTTTTGGCGCCATTGCTGGGGATTTGATTTGAAGTTTTGATTTATTGAGTTTCATTTTCTTTAATAAAATCTATTCTTTCTTCTCCCTCTCTAGAGCAAAAGATCGGCTTGCCGATCCTTCGGTTTCTTTACTAACTCTCTAACTTTCTAGCTATCTAACTCTAACTTATTAACTTGCTAACATACTAACTTTCTAACTTTTATATTTATGTCATTTATTTTTGTTTTTTAATTTTATTTATTTATTTTCGCCATTTTTTTTCGTCATGGGGGGTAACTCTCTTTTTATTTTACGCACTAACTTAGTGGAGGAAACTCTCCCTTTTACTTTTCTGTTATTTATTTTTCCGTAATCTAACTTAATGAAATAATATTTCTTCTTCTCTTCTCTTTCTCCGGCTCTGTGGGGCTCTGTCACTCTCCGGTTTTCATATTTAAATTTACTTTCTATACTTTATTTTTTGTATTTTAATTTTTTGCACTTTATTTTTATTTTTATTTTTGGGTGGTTGGTTTATTACCTCATCCCTGTTAATATTTAATGGTAGGTGACACCGCCAACTTGTACATTATTTTTCTTTATTTATTTATGTGTTTATACTTAATTGGTATCGTGATTTAAATTCTGGTCGTTTAGTTAAAATTAATCCTGGTACTTTATATATTAATTTGTTTTAATCACAATCACACACAGTTGACACAATGGCTAATAATGAAAGTGTACATGATGAACCTGAAAATCAACCGTTGTGAATCATGCGTGAATATTTGCAACCACCTCGAAGTTCTAGTTCATCATGTTTTATCTTTCCACTCAATGCCAACAATTTTATATTTAAGTCAGGTATGATTTCTTTACTTCCTAATTTTCATGGTTTAGAATCTGAAAGTCCATATTTACATCTGAAAGAATTTGAGGAAGTATGTATTGCCTTCAATGATCAAAATTACACTGAAGAGATTGTTAAGCTTAAATTGTTTCCTTTTTCTTTAAAAGATAAAGCAAAATCTTGGCTTAACACTTTGAATCCAAGATCAATTGGCACATGGCAAGAAATGCAAGGTGAGTTCTTAAAGAAATTTTTTCCAACACATAAAACCAATGCTATGAAAAGACAAATCCAAAATTTTTCCCAAAATTCAAATGAAGCACATTTTCAATGTTGGGAATGATTTAAAGATTTGTTAAATTCTTGCCCACATCATGGTTTTAAAAAATGGCGCACTATGAGCTTCTTTTATGAAGGTTTAACTCCCAAAACTAAACAATTTGTGGAAACAATGTGCAATGGTGAGTTTCTTGATAAAGAACCTGATGAAGCTTTAGACTATTTGAACCAGTTGGCTGAAAATTCTCAATCTTGGCATAGTACTAATATTTCTGAAAATTTAATTAGATCTAATCTTGCAAGTGTTAATAAAGGAAAATATCACCTTAGTCAAGAGGAAGATCTAAATGCTAGATTTGCCAGTTTGGCTAGAAAGGTTGAAGCCATAGAATTAAGAAAAGCAAAAGAAATCAAATCTGTGTAAAATGAAGAAATTTGTGGTATTTGTGATGACTTAGGACACTCAACACACAAATGTCCTAACATTCCTTATTTTAAAGAAGTTGTACGTAAGCAGGTAACTGCAATGAATAATTTTAACAAGCTATTTACTTCTTCTTTTTTAGATACATATAATCCGAGATGGAGAAATCACCCGAATTTCAGCTGGAGGAATAATAATCAGTCACAATTTGTGCAACCACCACCTCCTCAGGCACAACAGACTATCAAAATTCTCAAGGATATGCACCTTATGTCCCACCATATAGGAAAAACCTTGAAGAAACGCTGCATGCATTCATAGAAAAGCAAGAGGTCATTAATAAACAAACTAATCAAACCATAAAGGATATAAAAGACACTCTTGCCAAACTTACTTCTGCTCTCACCATTCATGAGAAAGGAAAATTTCCTTCTCAACCTCAACTAAATCCCAAAGGTCAGTACAGTCTAAATGAGGGGAGTTCAGAAAACCAACAAATGGACCAAGTCCAGTCAGTGATAACTCTTAGGAGTGGAAAGGTTGTTGAAAAACAAATCCCCGAATCTTGTGAGAGAGAAGATGAACCAATTCCCCAAGAAAATGAAGAAGTTGACCAAAAGGCGACCAAACTCTCACCTTCACCCTCATTTCCTCAAGCATTGAATAATCCAAAGAAATTGGACCATAACACTAGAATTTTTGAAATTTTGAAACAAGTGAAGATCAATATTCCTCTGTTAGATGCTATTAAACAGATTCCTTCTTATGCCAAATATTTGAAGGACTTGTGCACTGTTAAAAGGAAATTAAATGTGAAAAAGAAAATATTTTTGGCAGAACAGGTAAGCTCCATTCTTCAAAATAATAATGCATTGAAATATAAAGACCCTGGTTGTCCTACAGTTTCATGCATTATTGGAGAACATAAAATTGAAAAAGCTTTACTTGATCTTGGTGCTAGTGTCAATTTGCTTCCATATTCAGTTTATCAGCAACTTAACATAGGTGAGTTAAAACCAACTTCTGTAACTCTTCTACTTGCAGATAGATCAATTAAAATTCCAAGAGGAATAGTGGAAGATGTGTTGGTTCAAGTTGATAAATTCATATATCCTGTGGATTTCATTGTCTTGGATACTGAACCTCTAGTTGATAGTTGCAAGTCAATTCCTCGTTATTTTAGGTCATTCCATTTTTAACAACATCTAATGCTTTGATAAATTGCGAAATGGAGTGGTGAAGCTAACATTTGGAAACATGACACTAGATCTCAATGTTTTTAACATGTGCAAGCAACCACAGGAAGTCCTTGATGAAAATGAGGAAGTTGAAGGAATTGAAGCCATTATAGATGATCATCTTCAAAAAGAGAGTTCTTCTGACCCATTAGAAGTTTGTTTAATTAATTCATTTGATTTGCTTGATTGTACAGAGGAAATAGAATACAAAGGAAGAAAGTCAAAATTCGAAGAGCTAAAACCCATGAATGATAATGCTTATGAAGAAGTACCCACACCGAAATTAAAGTCATTACCTGCTGGGTTGAAGTACACATTTTTGGGAGAAAAGCAAAGCTTTCCTGTGGTAATTTCCTCGTCTCTTACTGAAGAACAAGAAGGAAAGATGTCGCCTCAATGGACGCATCAAGATAGAAGGAAATTTCTGACAGAGGTGAAAATTTTTTATTGAGATGACCCATACTTGTTCAAACATTGTCCTGACCAAATTTTTCAGAGATACGTGCCCGACAGTGAGGTAGGTAGTGTCATTAAATTTTGTTACTCAGAAGCATGTGGAGGTCACTTTTCTTCAAAGAAAATAGCTGCAAAATCTTACAGTGCGGATTTTATTGGTCCACTTTATTTAAGGACTGCTATACTTTTTGCAAAAGTTGTGAAAATTGTCAAAAGACAAATCCAATAAAATTCACAATCAAGACAATTTAGAGAAAATCTTTTGAAATTGGTCAAAAAGTTCTGCTTTATGATTCTCGCCTGCACTTATTCCCTAGAAAATTGAGATCTAGCTGGAGTGGTCCTTTTGTTGTCAAACACGTGTATCCTCATGGGGCCGTAGATATTGTGAATCCTAGGAATGGTAATGTGTTTAAAGTCAATGGACAAAGGTTCAAACCATTTCTGAAAAAACCAAGTTGATGAGTTCTTTGTATTACCGGTTAAGTGGCGGATACGGTACTCCGTGACTCTCAAGTCGGTTTGTTTTTCAGTTTCCCAAAATAACTGAATCCTTCTTCTCCTTTAAAATGGATGTCATTCTTTCAAACCTGAGAAAATATTTTCCTTCTCTTCCTCAATATGCTCTGAAAAAAATCTACAAAGTTCGATGTGAAAGATTGAGACTGTTAATACACAAAGGTATGCCAGAAGATGTACGCTGGATAATTGAAGCAAAGGTCCGACTAGCAGGTGAGTCTTCAATTTTATTTGACTCATACATGTCAGGTCTTGGAAGAAGTTCGTATTCTAAAAGGAGAAGAGCGAAAAGGTTACAAGTCTGTTACAAATGTGGACGATGGAATTGTAACAAGCGATGTCATACTTTGGGGATGGTTTCCGCAAACAGAGAAGATAAAATTTTCTTCATTAAGAATGGACAGAGTAAGGAGTCATTAGATGATATCTTATTGACTCTTGAGACGTATTCTTGTGGATTGGTGCATCGTGAAATTCTTAATTTGTGGAATCTCTTCAAGGATGAAGAAAAATACTACAGTCTTGGGAATCTGACTCTAAAAGACCCTGTTTGCCAATTTATAAGAAAATTGGATGAGAAGCTTATCCTCGACTCATAGAAGACGTTTACGTCGTTACTAGATGTTAAACCAGAGGCAGATATGAGCCACATCCACAACAATTTGTACATATCATCATCTTCTTCTTCTTCTTCATGTCATCCTTGCAAAAAAAATTTAAAAAAAAATTCAAAAAAAAGGAGAAAAAAAATAAAAAAAGGAAAAAAAATGTTTGAACAAGGGCGATCCGGAAGGAGTACCATGGCTTTAATTAGTTGTGGAGCCCCAGCCTTTGGCTGACCCGTCATTGACTCGAGTGGACCTTTGCATGCTAGTCCTGAAAAAAATTCGTGAGTGTCTACTGCACTGGTGACACGCAGTATAAAGATATGCCACTACTGCACTCATGACGCGCAGTATAAAGATACGCCATGAAAGCTGTACATACAGGTATGTCATCATTTGCTATTATATTTCTTTTATCTTTGTATGATTTTGCTATATTTTGGTTTTGGACAGACGATCCTTTGAGCAGGGTCCTTCAGGGGTTTCTAGACTTCTTTACCCTGATGGTTTTCTTGAAGTAAAAAAAAAAACCAAAACAAAAAAAAAAAAAAAAAAAAAAAAAAGATTCTGTGTTCCTTAATTTCAAACTCTTCTGACAATAGCCAACCTGCCCTTATAGGTGCAATTATTACCATTTCCCTTCTTTTTCCTATTTAAACACTCCACTTTCTCCACTTTCCTCTATCTCAGAATCAATCAAAGGAAAGGTGAGAATAGAAATGTAAGGTGTTTCTGTTTGTCAACTTAAAAATGTCTGTGTTTTTTGTGGGTCAAGTTATAGGAAGGGTTTAGAGTTTGTAAACGCAGCTAGTACTCTTGGTTGATCACTTGCTGCGAGGAATATTCATCTTGTATATGGGGGAGGTTGCCGTGGATTAATGGGGGTTGTATCACTTGCTGTATATATAGGAGGCAGTCAGGTTTCAGGTGTCATTCCTAAACCTTTAGCTCAACAGAACATCACTGGAAGGATAGTTGGAGAAAAAATTCAGGTAACATCTATGCATGGGCGAATGAAAAAAATGCTTGACAACTCTGATGCATTCATTGCCTTACCAGGTGATTTTGGTACTTTGGAAGAAATTTTTCAAATTGTCTCTTGGTTTAACCGAACATCCACCATAAACCCATTGGTTTGTTGAATGTTAATAATTTCTTTGATCTTTTGTTATTTTTTCTTGACAAAGCTGTGGAACAGAAATTTATCACTCCTTCTGCAAGAAAACTTCTTATCTCTGCTTCCACTATTGATGAGCTCATCGATAAATTAGAAGCTTTTGAGTATGTACCTGATAAGGTATTAGCTCAGATAGATTGGTCAACAGGAAGCAGCAAGAAAAGAAAGCCAGATCTGACACTTCATCTTTAATACCTTTGATTTTATTTATCGTACTTTATTTTTGTTTAAATTGTGTCAAATTTTTTTAACAGGTAATATCTTTTATCCTTTACTCATCTATATTTTAACATTGAGGACAATGTTGTGGTCTAGTTGAGAGGAAGGATAGTTGACTACCATTTTTTTTTCTTTTTTGGGAAGTATGATATGATTGTCATGGACTTATTAAACCAATGAATGATGGCAGAGTAAGGAGTAATTTTACTTCTGAGACGTATCTAAATTGGGAAGTATGTTTACTGATATGACTGTCAGAAATCTATTCATAGTAAAACCAATTAGTGATGGCAAAGTAAGGAGTAAATTTTGGAAACAATTTATTACTCTTGAGACGCATCTTAGTTGGGACAATAATTAATTAGTATTGATTTGTGAAAGTAACAAAGTTTTTGTCATTTGATTTCATTTGAAAGATTCAAGTGAATGCACTCTCACATCCTTTGAAGCAATTGAGATTTTTGGATCTTAGCATAAATTGTCGTCTTTCTTAAAAATGACAAGCTTGGTTATGGATGTTGAATTGATGGATTGAGAATGACAGAAATATGTCTTGTGAGATTTTGAGCCTATTGATGAATAGATTGAATATCTGTACCATTCTCTTCTTTCTTGTGTGATTTTCACTCATGGAATTGTTACTCTAGAACTTGCTTTGATTCTTTTTTAGGCTACATTTTCACATGCATACATTAATTTGATTGAGGCATTTTAAAATAGCTACTTTGACCAAATAGCCATCCTTGTATATTTTCCATTGTGTAACCCCTTTGAACTTGTTTGACTATTCCTTGTTTTAAGCTCATTTCATCCTTCAAAAAAAAAAAGAGAGAGAAAACAAATGTTTTTACCCAATCTTAGGGAATAAGTGAGCATTGACCTTATTCTTGAAACAAGTGTAGGGGTGTGTGTGTAAAATAATCAAAAAAAAATTTGACCACCGTTGCAATCAAAGGATTATCAGAATAAAGGTAGATGCTTGGAAACAATAAGAAGAAAAGGAGAATGTTCAAGTCTAACAATGAATTCAATTCACCAATTTGGGATTGATCTTCAACAAAACATTAGTCAAATATTAGTGATTGTCCTTTATGATGAATGTTCTCAAACATTTTCTCCACTATAACTGTACCATAATGCTCTTTTATTCTCTTTGGTATTTATCTTTTCATATCCATATTATCTCCTCTCCTTTACCATGACCTCATTACAAGCTTGAATAAAGTCCTCTTGATTTTTGTATGCATGTGTTTTGAGTAGCGAAGAAGTAGAAGATAAGCAAGCTTATGGTAATGCAATTGTTCATGGGTTGAATAGAGTGAAATACTTACCTTTTAAACACTTGAGAGATTGAGAGTGAATTCTGTGAGGATCTATCATTCTTGATTCATTCTTTTCAACTGAAGGTTCCTTGCTTGTTGGTTTGAGATGTGAAGAAATGTTACCTCATTAATGCTTTGATCCCTTGAATTTCTTATTGTTCTTCTTGCTTCATCGAGTCTTTTAGAGTTTTTAACTTTTGAATTTGTGTCATTTTTCTTTGTCTCCTAACTTTGGTCTTATGTGTTTTGCCAAGGAGTGCAAAAAGCTAAGTGTGGGGGAATTTGATGATCACATATTTGATACATTAATAAACCCTCATTTTTAGTCATTTACACTCTCCATGTACTTAATTGATTAAGCCTAGTTATGTTTTGTAAGTTTGAACTCAAATTGGACTTAATTGATTTTTTCAGCACTATTTTGGTCTTGCGCTATTTCTGTATTTTGGCCATATATTGAGTTCTAAATATCTGATAATTATGAATTTTACCTTGTAGGAAAGATAAGAGAGAGCTCTACAACTTTGATGAGAGCTCAAAGTCTCAATCAAACATCTAGTAGAGCTAATTGGGATTGGAAGACAGAATACGAGTTTTGTGTCTGAAACCTGAATAGTGTACAGTAATCAAAGCATAATTTGAGTTTGGGCTAATAAAATGGGCTGAAAATTTGGAATCTGAAAGTTAAGACCCATATCTACAACTTTCATGTTGAACACAAAACTTGATTCGGGCTCCTTGATGGTGATATTGGGTCTAAAAGTCAAAATAGAGGTACTGAAGCTGGGCCTGAACAGTCTGTAGTAATTGGGTCATATCTTGGGTTGTAGGACGAATTTTTGGGTGATCAGAGCCATTGGAAAGCTTAGACAATTTCCTAGAACTTTCATGAAGACCACTTGGCTCAAAAACGACGGAATCAATGAGTTAAGCAATGAATGATTTCGGAGACAAAGAATCTCAATAATCCAACCACTAATTCAATAACTCAAAAAAAAATTATTTTGTTTTGTTTGGGAAGTATGATATGATTGTCATGGACTTACTAAACCAATTAGTGATGGCAGAGTAAGGAGTAATTTTACTTCTGAGACGCATCTTAATTGGTGGCAGAGTAAGGAGTTTTTAGGTAGTAATTAATTAGTATTGATTTGTGGAAGTAACAAAGTTTTTGTCTTTTGATTTCCTTGGAAAGATTCAAGCGAATGCACTCTCACAGCCTTGGAAGCAATTGAAATTCAGGAATCATAGCATGATTGAATAAATTATCTTCTTTCTTAAATTTCACATGCTTGGTTATGGATGTTGAATTGGTGGGTTGAGAATGATAGAAATATGCCTTGTAAGATTTTGAGCCTATGATGAATGGATTGAATATCTATGTCATTCTCTTCTTTCTTGTGTGATTTTCACTCATGGAATTGTTACTCTAGAACTTGCTTTGATTCTTTTTGAGGCTACATTTTCACATGCATACATTAATATGATTGAGGCATTTTGAAATAGCTACTTTGACCAAATAGCCATCCTTGTATATTTTCCATTGTGTAACCCCTTTAAACTTGTTTGACCATTCCTTGTTTTAAGCTCATTTCATCCTTCAAAAAAAAAAGAAAAAAAAACATGTTTTTACCCAACCTTAGGGAATAAGAGAGCATTGACCTTGTTCTTGAATAAGTGTGGGGGTGTGTGTGCAAAATGAAAAAAAAAATTATTGACCACCATTGTAATTAAAGAATTATCAGAATAAAGGTGGATGCTTGGAAAGAACAGGAAGAAAAGGAGAATGTTTAAGTCTAACAATGAATTCAATTCACCAATTTGGGATTGATCTTCAACAAAACATTAGTCAAATATTGGTGATTATCCTTTATGATGAATGTTCTCAAACATTTTCTCCACTCTAACTGTACCGTAATGCTCTTTTATTCTCTTTGGTATTTATCTTTTCATATCCATATTATCTTCTCTCCTTTACTATGACCCCATTACAACCTTGAATAAAGTCCTCTTGATTTTTGTATGCATGTGTTTTGAGTAGCGGAGAAGTAGAAGATAAGCAAGCTTATGGTAGTGTAATTGTTCATAGGTTGAATAGAGTGAAATACTTACCTTTTAAATACTTGAGAGATTGAGAGTGAATTCTGTGAGGATCTATCATTCTTGATTCATTCTTTTCAACGGAAGCTTCCTTGCTTGTTGGTTTGAGATGTGAAGAAATGTTACCTCATTTATGCTTTGATCCCTTGAATTTCTTGTTGCTCTTCTTGATTCATCGAGTCTTTTAGAGTTTTTAGCTTTTGAGTCTGTGTCATTTTTCTTTGTCTCTTAACTTTGGTCTTATGTGTTTTGCCCAGAGTGCAAAAAGCTAAGTGTGGGGAAATTTGATGATCACATATTTGATACATTAATAAACCCTCATTTTTAGTCATTTACACTCTCCATGTACTTAATTGATTAAGCCTAGTTATGTTTTGTAAGTTTGGACTCAAATTGGACTTAATTGATTTTTTTTAGCACTATTTTGGTCTTACGTTGTTTTTGTATTTCGGCCATGTCTTGAGTTCTAAATGTCTGATAATTATGAATTTTACCTTGTAGGAAAGATAAGAGAGAGCTCTACAACTTTGATGAAGAGCTCAAAGTCTCAATCAGACATCTAGTAGAGCTAATTGGGATTGGAAGACAAAATACAAGTTTTGTGTCTGAAGCCTGAACAGTGTACAGTAATCAAGCATAATTCGAGTTTGGGCTTATAAAATGGGTTGAAAATTTGGAATCTGAAAGTTAAGACCCATATCTACAACTTTCATATTGATCACAAAACTTGATTCGGGCTCTTTGAGGGTGATATTGGGTCTGAAAGTCAAAATAGAGGTGCTGAAACTGGGCCTGAATAGTCTGTAGTAATTGAGTCATATCTTGGGCTGTAGGACGAATTTTTGGGTGATTGCAGAGCCATTGGAAGGCTTAGACAATTTACTAGAACTTTCATGAAGACCACTTGGCTCAAAAACGACAGAATCAATGAGTTAAGCAATGAATGATTTCGGAGACAAAGAATCTCAATAATCCAACCACCTAACCAATCATCCAACCACTCCACCCACTAATCCACCTACTCTTAATCATTCTCCTTGTCATTTTGTATCCCTACTCTTCTATACAAGGCACTCAAGTGTCAAGCACTTGGTGAGGCTTAGTTTTTTACAAGTTGTGGTTATGCTTGTTTATTGTTTTCCTTTGTTGTAATTTTCTCTTGTTCTAAATTGAAGCTATGTTCATCTTTCTCTTCTTCTCTCTTTCTTTCTTCTTATCCATGAGTAACTAAATCTTCATCTTGCTTGGGTGAAAGAGTGAAGCTCTTGGTAATGAAATAAGGTTAGGTTATTTTATTTCTTGTGCTTAAATGATATATTATTAAATGAATATTATTTGTGTTGTATTTTGTTTCCAATCAATTTAGAAACCTTCTTTGTTAATGGAGATATTGATTTATTGTAGACAATAGGATTGACACAGTGAATGCTTGAACTCATTTACAAATGTTGGTAGATAATTAAAGGAATCATAATATGATTACATATATAATTGAACTTTGAATGTTATATTTTCCGATTGGAACCTCCGTTGTGTGTGGATTTCAATTGAGTTAAAAAGAAAAATAATCTTACCTTTAATTTATTACCAAGAGTGGACCTCCTAACCCAAGCAAGCCCTTAAATTCATTTGTGAACATCTTTTATTACTTTTAGTGTTATGACAAATCCTTTTCTTACCTCAATTAATTTTTTCTTCATCAATTCCCTGTGGATCGACCTCGGACTCCTGAGAAATTTATTACTTGAGACAACCTGCACTTGGGTTTGCATCCTAAAATCCCGCACATCAAGTTTTTGGCGCCATTGTCGGGGACATAAAACCAACATTAAAGGACATAAAAGGCCAAAAAACTTGACTGCGGGATTTAAGGATGCAAACCCAAGTGCAGGTTGTCTCAAGTAGTAAATTTCTCGGGAGTCCGAGGTCGATCCACAGGGAATTGATGAATAAAAATTAATTGAGGTAAGAAAAGGATTTGTGACAACACCAAAAGTAATAAAAGATGTTCACAAATGAATTTAAGGGCTTGCTTGGGTTAGGAGATCCACTCTTGGTAATAAATTAAAGGTAAGATTATTTCTCTTTTTAACTCAATTGAAATCCACACACAACGGAGATTCTAATCAGAAAATATAACACAAAGTTCAATTATATATGTAATCATATTATGATTCCTTTAATTATCTACCAACATTTGTAAATGAGTTCAAGCATTCACTGTGTCAATCCTATTGTCTACAATAAATCAAGATCTCCATTAACAAAGAAGGTTTCTAAATTGATTGGAAACAAAATACAACACATATAATGTTCATGTAATAATTTATCATTTAAGCACAAGAAATAAAATAATATAACCTTATTTCATTACCAAGAGCTTCACTCTTTCACCCAAGCAAGATGAAGATTTAGTTACTCATGGATAAGAAGAAAGAAAAAGAGAAGAAGAGAAAGATGGACATAGCTTCAATTTAGAACAAGAGAAAATTACAACAAACGAAAAGAATAAACAAGCATAACCACAACTTGTGAAAAAATAAGCCTCATCAAGTGGTTAACACTTGAGTGCCTTTTATAGAATAGTAGGGATACAAAATGACAAGAAGAATGATTAAGAGTAGGTGGATTAATGGTGGAGTGGTTAGATGATTGGTTAGGTGGTTGGATTATTGCATTAGTGGTTGGATTATTGAGATTCTTTGTCTCCGAAATTATTCATTGCTTAACTCATTGATTCCGTCGTTTTTGACCCAAGTGGTCTGCATGAAAGTTCTAGGAAATTGTCTAAGCTTTCCAAAGGCTCTAGAATCACCCAAAAATTCATCCTACACCCCAAGATATGACCCAATTACTACAAACTATTCAGGCCCAGTTTCAGCACATCTATTTTGACTTTCAGACCCAATATCACCATCAAGGAGCCCGAATCAAGTTTTGTGTTCAACATGAAAGTTGTAGATACGGGTCTTAACTTTCAGATTCCTAATTTTCAGTCCATTTTATAAGCCTAAACTCGAATTATGCTCTGATTACTGTTCACTATTCAGGTTTCAGACACAAAACTCATGTTCTGTCTTCCAAGCCCAATTAGCTCTACTAGATGTCTGATTGATACTTTGAGCTCTTCATCAAAGTTGTAGAGCTCTCTCTTATCTTTCCTACAGGATAAAATTCATAATTATCAGACAATTAGAACTCAAGATATGCCCAAAATACAGAAATAGTATAAGACCAAAATAGTGCTGAAAAAAATTAATTAAGTCCAATTTGAGTCCAAACTTACAAAACGTAACTAGGCTTAATCAATTAAGTACATGGAGAGTGTAAATGAATAAAAATGAGGGTTTATTAATATATAAAATATGTGATCATCAAATTCCTCCACACTTAGCTTTTTGCACTCCTGGGCAAAACACATAAGACCAAAGTTAGGAGACAAAGAAAAATGACACAGACTCAAAAGCTAAAAACTCTAAAAGACTCGATGAAGCAAGAAGAGCAATAAGAAATTCAAGGGAACAAAGTATAAATGAGGTAACATTTCTTCACATCTCAAACCAACAAACAAGGAAGCTTCTGTTGAAAAGAATGAATCAAGAATGATAGATCCTCACAGAATTCACTCTCAATCTCTCAAGTGTTTAAAAGGTAAGTATTTCACTCTATTCAACCCATGAACAATTGTACTACCATAAGCTTGTTTATCTTATACTTCTCCGCTACTCAAAACACATGCATACAAAAATCAAGAGGACTTTATTCAAGGTTGTAATGGGGTCATGGTAAAGGAGAGGAGATAACATGGATATGAAAAGATAAATATCAAAGAGAATAAAAGAGCATTATGGTACAGTTAGAGTGGAGAAAATTTTTGAGAACATTCATCATAAAGGACAATCACCAATATTTGACTAATGTTTTGTTGAAGATCAATCCCAAATTGGTGAATTGAATTCATTGTTAGACTTGAACATTCTCCTTTTCTTCCTGTTGTTTCCAAGCATCCACCTTTATTCTGATAATCCTTTGATTGCAATGGTGGTCAATAATTTTTTTTTCATTTTGCACACACACCCCCACACTTATTCAAGAACAAGGTCAATGCTCTCTTATTCCCTAAGATTGGGTAAAAACATGTTTTTTTTCCTTATTTTTTTGAAGGATGAAATGAGCTTAAAATAAGGAATGGTCAAACAAGTTTAAAGGGGTTACACAATGGAAAATATACAAGGATGGTTATTTGGTCAAAGTAGCTATTTCAAAATGCCTCAATCATATTAATGTATGCATGTGAAAATGTAGCCTAAAAAAAATCAAAGCAAGTTCTAAAGTAACAATTCCATGAGTGAAAATCACACAAGAAAGAAGAGAATGACATAGATATTCAATCCATTCATCATAGGCTCAAAATCTCACAAGACACATTTCTATCATTCTCAATCCACCAATTCAACATCTATAACCAAGCATGTGAAATTTAAGAAAGAAGATAATTTATTCAATCATGCTATGATTCCTGAATTTCAATTGCTTCCAAGGCTGTGAGAGTGCATTCGCTGGAATCTTTCCAAGGAAATCAAAAGACAAAAACTTTGTTACTTCTACAAATCAATACTAATTAATTACTACCTAAAAACTCCTTACTCTGCCACCAATTAAGATGCATCTCAGAAGTAAAATTACTCCTTACTCTACCATTACTAATTGGTTTAGTAAGTCCATGATAATCATATCATACTTCCCAAACAAAACAAAACAAATTTTTTTTTGTGTCAACGATCCTTCCCCCCCAACTAGATTATAACATTGTCCTCAATGTTAAAATATAGATTAGTAAAGGATAGAAGATATTACCTGTTGGAGAAAACTGACATAAGTTTAAACAAAAACAAAGTATGATAAATCCAAAGTAAAGGAAAGCTTTAAATGAAGTGTCAAATCTGGCTCCTTTTTCATCCTGTTTCCCTCACTGTCTCCTGCTGACCAATCTATCTGAGTTATTGCTAGATCAGGATCAAAGATCAAAGGTAAAGGAATTTTATTTTTGTGTGACTTCAAGAAAACTATCAGGATAAAGAAGTCTAGAAACCCCTGAAGGACCCTGCTCAAAGGATCGTCTGTCCAAAACCAAAAGACAGCAAAATCATACAAAGATAAAAAGAGATATAATAGCAAATGATGACATACCTGTATGTACAAATTTTCATGGTGTATCTTTATATCATGGCGTCATGAGTGCAAGATTGCATATCTTTATATCGTGTCACCAAAGTCACAAGAGACACTCACAAATTTTTTTTTTTAAAAAAAACGTGCAAAGGTCCACCTGAGTCAATGACGAGTCAGCCAAAGGCTGGGGCTCCACAACTAATTAAAGCCATAGTACTCCTTCCTGATCGCCCTTGTTCAAACATTTTTTTTTTTTTTTTTTTTGAATTTTTTTTCTCTTTTTTTAAAGATTACATGAAGAAGAAGAAGATGATATGTACAGATTGTTGTGGATATGGCTCACATCTGCCTCTAGTTTAACGTCCAGTCACGGCTTAAACGCCTTCTATGAGTCGAGGATAAGCTTCCCATCCAATTTTCTTATAAATTGGCAAACAGGGTCTTTTAGAGTCGATTCCCAAGATCAGTAGCGTTTTTCTTCATCCTTGAAGAGATTCCACAAATTAAGAATTTCACCCTGCATCAATCTATAAAAACGCGTCTCAAGAGTCAATAAGATATCATCTAATGAATCCTTACTCAGTCCATTCTTAATGAAGGATCTATTTGCGGAAACCATCCCCAAAGAATGATATTGCATGTTACAATTGCATCGTCCACATTTGTAACAGACTTGTAACCTTTTTGCTCTTCTCCTTTTAGAATACGAACTTCTTCTAAGACCTGGCATGTATGAGTCAAATGAAATTGAAGACTCACCTGCTAGTCGGACCTTTGCTTCAATTATCCAGCGTACATCTTCTGGCATACCTTTGTGCATTAACAGCCTCAATCTTTCACATCGAACTTTGTAGATTTTTTTCAGAGCATTTTGAGGGAGAGAAGGAAAATGTTTTCTCAGGTTTGAAAGAATGACATCCATTTTAAAGGAGAAGAAGGATTCAGTTATTTTGAGAAACTGAAAAATAAACTGACTTGAGAGTCACGGAGTACCGTATCCGCCACTTAATCGGCAACACAAAGAACTCATCAACTTGGTTTTTTCAGAAATTGTTTGAGCCTTTGTCCATTAACTTTACACATATTACTATTCCTAGGATTCACAATATCTACGGCCCCATGAGGATACACGTGTTTGACAACAAAAGGACCACTCCGGCTAGATCTCAATTTTCTAGGGAATAGGTGCAGGCGAGAATCATAAAGCAGAACTTTTTGACCAATTTCAAAAGATTTTCTCAAAATTGTCTTGATTGTGGATTTTATTGGATTTGTCTTTTGACAATTTTCACAACTTTTGCAAAAAGTATAGCAGTCTTTAAATAAAGTGGGCCAATAAAATCTGCACTGCAAGATTTTCGCAGCTATTTTCTTTGAAGAAAAATGACCTCCACATGCTTCTGAGTGACAAAATTTAATGACACTACCTACCTCACTGTCGTCACCACGCATCTCTCGAAAAATTTGGTCGACAATGTTTGAACAAGTATGGGTCATCCCAATAAAAATTTTCACCTCTCATGTAAATTTCCTTCTATCTTGGTGCGTCCATTGAGGCGACATCTTTCCTTCTTGTTCTTTAGTAAGAGACGAGGAAATTACCACAGGAAAGCTTTGTTTTTCTCCCAAAAATGTGTACTTCAAACCAGCAGGTAATGGCTTTAGTTCCGGTGTGGGTACTTCTTCATGAGCATTATCATTCATGGGTTTTAGCTCTTCAAATTTTGGCTTTCTTCCTTTGTATTCTATTTCTTTTGTACAATCAAGCAAATCAAATGAATTAATTAAACAAACTTCTAATGGGTCAGAAGAACTCCCTTTTTGAAGATGATTATCTATAATGGCTTCAATTCCTTCAACTTCCTCATTTTCATCAAGGACTTCCTGTGGTTGCTTGCACATGTTAAAAACATTGAGATCTAGTGTCATGTTTCCAAATATTAGCTTCACCACTTCATTTCTGCAATTTATCAAAGTATTAGATGTTGCTAAAAATAGACGGCCTAAAATAACAGGAATTGACTTGCAACTATCAACTAGAGGTTCAGTATCCAAGACAATGAAATCCACAGGATATATGAATTTATCAACTTGAACCAACACATCTTCCACTATTCCTCTTGGAATTTTAATTGATCTATCTGCAAGTAGAAGAGTTACAGAAGTTAGTTTTAACTTACCTAAGTTGAGTTGCTGATAAACTGAATATGGAAGCAAATTGACACTAGCACCAAGATCAAGTAAAGCTTTTTCAATTTTATGTTCTCCAATAATGCATGAAACTGTAGGACAACCAGGGTCTTTATATTTCAACACATTATTATTTTGAAGAATGGAGCTTACCTGTTCTGCCAAAAATGCTTTCTTTTTCACATTTAATTTCCTTTTAACAGTGCACAAGTGCTTCAAATATTTGGCATAAGAAGGAATCTGTTTGATAGCATCTAACACAGGAATATTAATTTTCACTTGTTTCAAAACTTCAAAAATTCCAGTGTTATGGTCCAATTTCTTTGGATTTTTCAATGCTTGAGGAAATGGGGAGGAAGGCAAGAGTTTAGTCTCGTTTTGGTCAACTTCTTCATTTTCTTGGGGAATTAGCTCATCTTCTTTCTCACAAGATTCGAGGATTTGTTTTTCAACAACCTTTCCACTCCTAAGAGTTATCACTAACTGGACTTGGTCCATTTGTTAGTTTTCTGAACTCCCCTCATTCAAACTGTACTGACCCTTGGGATTTGGTTGAGGTTGAGAGGGAAATTTTCCTTTCTCATGAATGATGAGAGCAGAAGTAAGTTTGGCAAGAGTTTCTTTTATGTCAATCATGGTTTGATTATTTTGTTTATTAATGGTCTCTTGCTTTTCTATGAATGCATGTAGTGTTTCTTCAAGGTTTTTCCTATATGGTGGGACATAAGGTGCATATCCTTGAGAATTTTGAGAGTCTTGTTGTGCCTGAGGAGGTGGTGGTTGACGAGCGCCGAACTCAGTCAAAATTATAACCGAAGTTATTAACTAAGTTTGCAGTATAGTGAACAACACCGGATCATCTCCTCAAGGATCGTAAATGTAATTTTATCAAATTAAGTTAAGTTAGAAAGGGGGGTTTTGATTGTTCAAGGATTACAATGACAAGATCTGAAGAAAAATAACAATTAAAAGAACAAATAATTCATAAATCTATCCGAGATTGGGTGGATTCAATCATAGACCTTTCAACAAACACCTGAAATACATTTGAATGGTTAACTTGGATCTAACCGAGATCTCTCGCATCAGATCCGTAATTCATACTAGACAATCGTCCGTAATTCAATTGACAAGTGATAAACACAACTGCAATCGCATCATTCATGTAAATATATGTCAATTTAAGCACCGAATTCAATCAACCTAGTGCACAAATCAAGAACCTAACCTCTTCAATTACGTGATTAGTTTAGATCAATCAGTTCTAAGTTTCATCACAAATCTCAATCTTCAGTTATGTGATTAATTCAGATCAATCAATTCTAAATTTCATCACAATACTTAATCTTAAACCAAGATCAAATCAGATCAAACTTAGAACAGAATCACCATTCATGCATTCAAGATCAAGAGAACAGAAGAAGAAGAGAAGAGGAATTCAAATATAAATCAAATACATTACATAACCAAGGTCTCAAGAATCCAAGCCACAATCTCTTCAAGAGTCCCGAATTGACTAGAAGTGACTTAGCTCTCCATTATAATGAAGGAAAAATATGCAAGAACTATGAAAAACTATCTCTAAGTGGTCTCCATTCTTTATTGCTGAACTCATTGATTTCATCATTTCTGAGCCAAGTGGTCTTCATGAAAGTTCTAGGAAATTGTCTAAGCTTTCCAATGGCTCTGGAAACACCCAAAAATTCGTCCTACAGCCCAAGATATGACTCAATTACTACAAACTGTTCAGGACTAGTTTCAGCACCTCTGTTTTGACTTTCAGACCCAATATCTCCATCAAGGAGCCCGAATCAAGCTTTGTGCTTGACATGAAAGTTGTACATATGGGTCTTAACTTTCAGATTACAAATTTTCAGCCCATTTTATATGCCCAAACTCGAATTATGTTCTGGTTACTACACACTGTTCGGGTTCCAGTCACAAATCCCGTATTCTGATTTCCATGCCCAATTAGCTCCACTAGATGTCTGAAATTGACTTTGAGCTCTCATCAAAGTTGTAGAGCTCTCTCTTATCTTTCCTACAAGGTAAAATTCATAATTATCAGACATTTAGAACTCAAGATATGGCTAAAATACAGAAATGGTGTAAAACCCGAATAATGCTGAAAAAATCAATTAAATCCGATTCGAGTTCAAACTTACAAAACATAATCAAATTTAGTCAATTAAGTACATGAAGAGTGTAAATAACTAAACATAAGGGTTTCTTAATGAATAAAATATGTGATTATCAAATTCCCCCACACTTAGCTTTTTGCACTCCTGGGCAAAACATATAAAACTAAAGTTAGAAGACAAAGACAAACGACACAAACTTAAAAGCTAAAAACTCTAAAGGACTCAATGAAGCAAGAAGAGTAACAAGAAATTCAAGGGATCAAAGCATAAATGAGGTAACATTTCTTCACATCTCAAACCAACAAGCAAGGAAACTTCCGTTGAAAAGAATGAATTAAGAATGATAGATCCTCACAAGATTCCCTCTTAATCTCTCAAGTGTTTAAAAAGTAGGTATTTCACACAATTCAACCCATGAAAATTGCACTACCATAAGCTTGCTTATCTTCTACTTCCCCACTACTCAAAACATATGCACACACAAATCATGAGGACTTTATTTAAGGTTGTAGTGAGGTCAAGGAAACAGAAGAAGATAAAATGGATATGAGAGGATAAATACCAAAGAGAATAAAAGCAAATGAGAGCTGAGTTCAAATAACAAGCATAAAAGTTCATCCCAACTCTAATGTATATCCCTTTACATATTCATTTCCCAATCTTTTTCTTTTTTTTTTTCTATTTTTTTTATTTTTTTTATTTTTTATTTTTTTTTATTTTTTTGGCACTCTTTCTTTTTTCAACAACCATTTTGTACACACACCCTCACACTTGTTCAAAAACTCATCCATTAACCAAGCTAATGTTCTTTTATTCCCTAAGGTAAAGTAGGAACACGATTTTTCATTTAAGGCACATAATGAGATAGAAACAAGGAATGGTCAAATAAGCTCAAAAGGGGTTAAGCAAAGGAAAATATACAAGGTTGGCAGGAATCAGAGAATTTTCAAGAAGTCAAAAGAGTGCTTGATATCATATTGAAAACAAGGTTGGCTATTTGGTTAAACTAGTTAATTAAGAAAGAGGGCCTCAATCATGTTCATGTATGCAAGTGAAATGTAGCCTCAAAAAGAATCAAAGCAAGTTCTAGAGTGGTCATTAACATGAGTGAAAATCACACAAGAAAGAAGAGAATGGCATAAATGTTGAATCCATCCATTAGGCTCAAAATCTCACAAGGTATGCATCCATCAAACTCAATTCATCAATTCAATTATCCATCACCAAGCATATCAGTTCAAGAAGGGAGAAAAGTTATTCAATCATGCGATGAACCCCTTTTTTATTTTTTTATTTTTTTGATTTTTTTTTACAAAAAGAACATGCTGAAATCTCTCCCCCACGCTTAATATAACATTGCCTCAATGTGAAAGTGATAAATAAAACGGAAAGAAAAGAGCAACACAACCTGATGAGGGCCGAGATAATGGCAAGCAGAAAAGATGCGTAAGAATCAAAGTCAAGCAATGTAACCCGAAAACTCACAAAACAAATGACTAAAATGTAAAACCAAAATAACATGACTGGAATAATATAAAATTAAAGAGGAAATGCGGGTCTTTTAGAGTCGATTCCCAAGATCAACACTTCATTCATCTCTCAAGAGATTCCACAATTAAGAAGTTCATGATGTACTGTGCCACAAGAATGCATCTCAAGAGTCAATAAGGTATAACTTACGACTCCTTACTCGCCATTCAAAGTGAAGTATGTTTTTATCTTCTCAGATTGCGAAAAGCATCCCCAAAGATCTTGAAAACAAATCTAGTTGGGTTGCCTCCCAATAAGCGCTTGTTTAATGTCATTAGCTCGACGTTGGGACACTTCTTAGTGATCTTTATAATGTGGATGGTAAAAGCCCATCACTTTCACTTCCACATTTTTCAGCTTGAGATGGTGTCCATTGGTCTTATTAAGTGAGGTTGGTGAAAAGACTCCACCAGGATCCCATTGGTTGAAACGTGATGACCAGGTTATGGTTGACACAACATGATAGCTTCCACTACGGTCCCATTGGTTGAAGTGTAACGACCAAGTGAAGCTTGAAGCATGAGGGTTCACATTGGGGTCCCATTGGTCTTCCTTGACTTCACCAATGGCATGCAATACGTGTAATTTTACAATCTTGCTTTCATTGATAATGTTGGACCATGGCCTAAAAACAAAATCCACTTCAGTAGTTACTAGCATCTGCTGACTTTCCTTTTTCTTTGAAAATTCCTCAATGGCCTTCAACTCCACCTCCCTATATGTTTCAGATTCTGCAACTACATTGTTGATAGATCCTTCTATATCATTAGATCCTGCGTAAACAGAATCATTAGTTTTCAAATATGCGAGAATTTCAGCACACACACACATTTTATATCACCATCATGATCAAGACATGAGTTGCGATTGATAGAATCATCAAAACCAATTAAATCAGAAATTCAAAGACACAACTCATCATGAGTTTCCTCAACTAAGTTTGCATGTAAATTAATATGACAATTAGAATGCAGGGAGTTGGGAATTGTTTGGGGAAAGAGTTGGCCTGACTCTTGACATCTCGCTTCATTAACAAGTGGTTGTCAACTGTCAATCAATTTGGATTGTTAAATCTCGAATAAGTGGCGATGAAATTCTGCTGGAACTCAATTTGGGTTTTCATCAAGTCCTCTAATGAAGGCTCAAGTTTTGTGGTTGTTGGAGTTGTTATCTGTTGAAATAGCTGCTCATATTGCAATGATTGCTTCACATTGTTGTGATGCCGCCATTGCTATATCCCAAATCCGAATAGTCTCTCCAAATGTGTGGTTGTATGTGTTGAAGAAGGGGTCATAACTCTGTTGCTGCTGCTGGAACTGTGGTTCATAAGGAAAATAACCAACTGTTGCAACAAATTGATCTGGAAACACAGAACTAGCATACTGAAGTGTAGGGCATGCATATGTGGGGTGATATGAACAAAAACAAATGTTACACACAAGTGTAGCTTCCTGCATGGGTAATTGTTGTCTCACTACTATATGTCTTACCAAAGAAGTCAATTCCTTAAGTTTTGACTCCATTATGCATGGTCCATTATATCCTTAAAATGCAACGAGAATGCAACAAAATGATAATGAAAGAAAAGAAAAAGAAAGAGTTAGATGATAACTTAAAAAGTTCATATCACACTTACGGATCCCCTCAAGACATCTACAAGGCCAAAATTTTGACGAGCGCCGAACTCGATCAAAATTATAACCGAAGTTATTAACTAAGTTTGCATAAAGATATAGTGAACAACACCTGATCGTCTCCTCAAGGATCGTAAATGCAATTTTATCAAATTAAGTTAAGTTAGAAATGGGGTTTTGATTGTTCAAGGATTACAATGACAAGATCTCAAGAAAAATAATAATTAAAAGAACAAATCAATTCGTAAATCTATCCGAGATTGGGTGGATTCAATCATAGACCTTTCAACAAACACCGAAATACATTTGAATGGTTAACTTGGATCTAACCGAGATCTCTCGCATCGATCCGTAATTCATACTAGACAATCGTCCGTAATTCAATTGACAAGTGATAAACACAACTGTTAATCGCATCATTCATGTAAATATATGTCAATTTAAGCACCGAATTCAATCAACCTAGGCACAAATCAAGTAACCTAACCTCTTCAATTACGTGATTAGTTTAGATCAATCAGTTCTAAGTTTCATCACAAATCTCAATCTTCGCTTATGTGATTAATTCAGATCAATCAGGCTTCTAAATTTCATCACAATACTTAATCTTAAACCAAGATCAAATCATATCAAACTTAGAAACGTAATCACCATTCATGCATTCAAGATCAAGAGAACAGAAGAAGAAGAGAAGAGGAATTCAAATATAAATCAAATACATTACATAACCAAGGTCTCAAGAATCCAAGCCACAATCTCTTCAAGAGTCCCGAATTGACTAGAAGTGACTTAGCTCTCCATTACAATGAAGGAAAAATATGCAAGAACTATGAAAAACTATCTCTAACACCAAGTGTGTGTTGTTCCTAGAGCTCTCCACATGCTTCCTTTTATAGAGGATTCAGAGTAGTAGTAGATGGGTAGATGGGTAGATGGGATGAGTAGGTGGATGAGTAGGTGGATGAGTAGGTGGGTGAGTAGGTGGATGAGTAGGTGGGTGAGTAGGTGAGCTACCTTGTCTCCGAAATTCTTTATTGCTGAACTCATTGATTTCGTCATTTTTGAGCCAAGTGTCTTCATGAAAGTTCTAGGAAATTGTCTAAGCTTTTCAATGGCTCTGGAAACACCCGAAAATTCGTCCTACAGCCCAAGATATGACTCAATTACTACAGACTGTTCAGGACTAGTTTCAGCACCTCTGTTTTGACTTTCAGACCCAATATCTCCATCAAGGAGCCCGAATCAAGTTTTGTGCTTGACATGAAAGTTGTACATATGGGTCTTAACTTTCAGATTACAAATTTTCAGCCCATTTTATATGCCCAAACTCGAATTATGTTCTGGTTACTACACACTGTCGGGTTCCAAATACAAATCTCGTATTCTGATTTTCATGCCCAATTAGCTCCACTAGATGTCTGAAATTGACTTTGAGCTCTCATCAAAGTTGTAGAGCTCTCTCTTATCTTTCCTACAAGGTAAAATTCATAATTATCGACATTTAGAACTCAAGATATGGCTAAAATACAGAAATAGTGTAAGACCCGAATAATGCTGAAAAAATCAATTAAGTCCGATTCGAGTTCAAACTTACAAAACATAATCAAATTTAGTCAATTAAGTACATAAAGAGTGTAAATAACTAAACATAAGGGTTTTTTAATGAATAAAATATGTGATTATCAGTGGTTGCACGAATTGTGACTGATTATTATTCTTCTAGCTGAAATTCGGGTGATTTCTCCATCCCGGATTGTATGTATCTGAAAAAGAAGAAGTAAATGGCTTGTTAAAATTATTCATTGCATTTACTTGCTCATGTACAACTTCTTTAAAAACAGGAATTTTAGGACATTCGTGTGTTGAGTGTCCTAAGTCATCACAAATGCCACAAATTTCTTCATTTTGCACAGATTTGATTTCTTTTGCTTTTCTTAATTCCATGGCTTCAACCTTGCTAGCCAAACTGGCAAATCTAGCATTTAGATCTTCCTCTTGACTAAGGTGATATTTTTCTTTATTAGCACTTGCAAGATTAGATCTAATTGAATTTTCAAAAAGGTTAGTACTATGCCAAGATTGAGAATTTTCAGCCAACTGGTTCAAATAGTCTAAAGCGTCATCAGGTTCTTTATCCAGAAAGTCACCATTGCACATTATTTTCATAAATTGTTTAGTTTCAAGTGTTAAACCTTCATAAAAGAAGCTTATAGTCCGCCATTTTTCAAAACCATGATGTGGGCAAGAATTTAACAAATCTTTAAATCGTTCCCAACATTGAAAATATGCTTCATTTGAATTTTGGAAAAAATTTTGGATTTGTCTTTTCATAGCATTGGTTTTATGTGTTGGAAAAAATTTCTTTAAGAACTCACCTTGCATTTCTTGCCATGTGCCAATTGATCTTGGATTCGAAGTGTTAAGCCAAGATTTTGCTTTATCTTTTAAAGAAAAAGGAAACAATTTAAGCTTAACAATCTCTTCAGTGCAATTTTGATCATTGAAGGCAATACATACTTCCTCAAATTCTTTCAGATGTAAATATGGACTTTCAGATTCTAAACCATGAAAATTAGGAAGTAAAGAAATCATACCTGGCTTGAATCTAAAATTATTGGCATTGAGTGGAAAGATGAAACATGATGGACTAGAATTTCGAGGTGGTTGCAAATATTCACGCATGGTTCGCAACGGTTGATTTTCTGACACTTTTATTGTCAGTCATTGTGTCAATTGTGTGTGATTGTGATTCAAACAAATCAATATATAAAGTATCAGGATTAATTTTAACTAAACGACCAGAATTTAAATCACGATACCAATTAAGCATAAATACATAAATAAATTAAAATAAATAAACAAAAATAATGTACAAGCTGGCGGTGTAACCCACCATTAAATATTAACAAGGATGTGGTATAAACCAACCACCTAATAAAAATTTTAAAAAAAATGGTGTGGTAGAAACTAACCACCAAATATATATATATATATATATATATATATATATATATATATATATATATATATATATATATATATATATAAAGGTAGGGTAATAAACCAACCACCCAAAAAATAAAAATAAAATTAAAATGAAAAATGAAAAATAAAGTGCAAAAAATAAAATACGGAAAATAAAATGCGGAAATTAAAATACAAAAAATAAAGTCTTGAAAGTAATTTAAATATGAAAATCTGAGAGTGACAAAGCCCCACAGAGTAGTTCATGAAAGAGAAGAAGAAGAAAAATATTATTTCATTAAGTTAGATTACAGAAAATAAATAACAAAAAAGTAAAAGGAGAGTTTCCTCCACTAAGTTAGTGTGTAAAATAAAAGGGAGATAGCTACCCCATCGACAAAAAAAATGACGAAAATAAATAAATAAAATTAAAAAAAAATAAACGACATAAATATAAAAGTTAGAAAGTTAGATGTTAGCAAGTTAGTAAGTTAGAGTTAGATAGTTAGAAAGTTAAAGAGTTAGAAAGAAATCAAGGATCAATTCCGATCTTTTCTCCGATGAGAGAAGAGAATAGATTTATTAAAGAAAACAAACCTCAATAAATCAAAACTTCAAATCAAGTCTCGGCAACGACGCCCTCTATATAATACTCTACGAGACTTGTGCTTCTCCAGATCGTAAATGGATGCCAGTGATATTACAATACCAGCTCGCACATCAAATCCTACATGGAACTTCCAGTTGGCCCAGCTGAACAAGACATACATTATTATATATATATGTCAATCTCAAACTATATATACATGAACAATGCAATAATAAATAGAACAAATCCTAAAGCTTATCTTTCTATTTAATTAATTTAATTACCATAGAAAGTTCAATTCCCGTCCCGAATGTACCAAGAAAAAATAAATAAAAATAAAAAGGCAAAAAAGTGAACATTATTATATACCTAACACTATGACCGTTGATCTGGAATCCCGGGCGTTGTGGTTGATGGGTAGCTAGACTATGCTGTTTTGGACCGAATGGCGGGTTCTGATGTGAAGCCCGGTATTCGGTATTCTGGTCCGTTGGCACTGGTTCAATAGCTGTGTCATGGTACTCAACAATCTTCATCTGCTCAAGATCAACCAGTATGATGATGCCATTGATAGGCCTCACATAGATATTGGCTGTGTTTTCTTTCATGAAGCACTCAACCCTTAAAGCCTTTTTGCTCTTGGCTTCTCCATACCACCCAATGGTGAAAGTAGAACACACCAACTCAGACAGGTTCAAGCCTCTCTTGTTCACTGACGCAATGAATGGACCATATTTCAGTGGCAGCTCTATGGCCGCGCTTTGTTCCTTTTCAGTTAGGGTTGGGAAACCATGCCCATTGTGAACGTTGTCAGAGACAAGGCGCCTGGCCTTTAGATCAATTACGATCTCGTGGGTTTGGCTATTGATGATAGCGATAACGAAAGCTTTGCGAGGGATTTTGACAACATTTGGTTTGAAGGATTCCCATTTGAGGATAATAGTTTAGGGATAAAGATACTTATTGAGAGAGTAATGCTTCTTTAGAATGTTCTTCATCTATTGGTCCTTTGAGTTTGAGCTTTCTTCCATTGTGTATTCCATTCCATTGCACTTGAAGAAAGTCTCCTCATGTCCCTTTTTCATTCAACTCTTCTCTTTATCCATTTATGCTTGACATTTCAATATTTGATGACTATATTTCAAAAAGTTCTTTAAAACATGGGTTAGCATCAAATATCATTTAAACTTATTTACAAGCATAATTTAGGTTGATATACAATGTAAAACATGTACCACATTATCAACCATGCAATGTTAGCTCTTACAAGAATAAAGGAAGAACATATGTACTTGAATCCAAAAGCATAGTTTAAGCATTTTCAAAGCAAGATTCAAGTTTGTCAAGAAAGACATGATCATCATCAAAACATATATAAGCGGTTTGGGGCAAACAATGATCATGTAAGGCATGTAAAAACAACTCTTTACTTCTCCAAATATCATATGATATTCAATTTAAAACATAGATGAGGATAAGAGATTGATGTCACAAAAAATGTACTCTTTGAGTTTTTGTAGGTGATTCCAACTTCCATGCCTCAAGTGATGTGCGGGATTTTAGGATGCAAACTCAAGTGCAGGTTGTCTCAAGTAATAAATTTCTCGGGAGTCCGAGGTCGATCCACAGGGAATTGATGAAGAAAAAATTAATTGAGGTAAGAAAAGGATTTGTCACAACACCAAAAGTAATAAAAGATGTTCACAAATGAATTTAAGGGCTTGCTTGGGTTAGGAGATCCACTTTTGGTAATAAATTAAAGGTAAGATTATTTCTCTTTTTAACTCAATTGAAATCCACACACAACGGAGGTTCCAATCGAAAAATATAACATTCAAAGTTCAATTATATATGTAATCATATTATGATTCCTTTAATTATCTACCAACATTTATAAATGAGTTCAAGCATTCATCATGTGTAATCCTATTGTCTACAATAAATCAAGACCTCCATTAACAAAGAAGGTTTCTAAATTGATTGGAAACAAAATACAACACATATAATGTTTATTTAATAATATATCATTTAAGCACAAGAAATAAAATAATCTAACCTTATTTCATTACCAAGAGCTTCACTCTTTCACCCAAGCAAGATGAAGATTTAGTTACTCATGGATAAGAAGAAAGAAAGAGAGAATAAGAGAAAAATGAAGATAGCTTCAATTTAGAACAAGAGAAAATTACAACAAAGGAAAACAATAAACAAGCATAACTACAACTTGTAAAAAACTAAGCCTCAACAATTGCTTAACACTTGAGTACCTTTTATAGAAGAGTAGGGATACAAAATGAAAAGGAGAATGATTAAGAGTAGGTGGATTAGTGGGTAGAGTGGTTGGATGATTGGTTAGGTGGTTGGATTATTGAATTAGTGGTTGGATTATTGAGATTCTTTGTCTCCGAAATCATTCATTGCTTAACTCATTGATTCCGTCGTTTTTGAGCCAAGTGGTCTTCATGAAAGTTCTAGGAAATTGTCTAAGTTTTCCAATGGCTCTAGAATCACCCAAAAATTCATCCTACAGCCCAAGATATGACCCAATTACTACAGACTGTTTCAGGCCAGGCCAAAGACTCTATTTTGAATTTCGGACCTAATATCACCATTAAGGAGCCGAATCAAGTTTTGTGTTCAATATGAAAGTTGTAGATATGGGTCTTAACTTTCAGATTCCAAATTTTCAGCCCATTTTATAAGCCCAAACTCGAATTATGCTCTGATTACTCTTCATTGTTCAGGTTTCAGACACAAAACTCGTGTTATGTCTTCCAAGCCCAATTAGCTCTACTAGATGTCTGATTGAGACTTTGAGCTCTTCATCAAAGTTGTAGAGCTCTCTCTTATCTTTCCTACAGGATAAAATTCATAATTATCAGACATTTAGAACTCAAGATATGGTCGAAAAATACGAAACAGTAAGACCAAAATAGTCTTTGAAAAAAATTAATTAAGTCCAATTTGAGTCCAAACTTACAAAACATAACTAGACTTAATCAATTAAGTACATGGAGAGTGTAAATGACTAAAAATGAGGGTTTATTAATGTATAAAATATGTGATCATCAAGTCTAGAAGCCATGACTTGACCAAACAGTTTTCATCTTCCCATGCCTCATATTCATCAGATTTCTTATCTTTCGGTGCAGCCTTTGTTCCAGAGATATACCCCCAACGTTTTCTGCCTCTGATCTTGTTCTGCGCATTTAACGACCACTCAACATAGTTGGTGTCGTCAAGCCGTTTGGGGGTAAGTGCTTTGAGGAGAGTTCCTGTATATGGACAGCAGGCGTAGCCCCGAATCAAGCTTATCGGAAGAAGCCATCAGGAATCACTCAAAGAAACCAAAGCAACTGATTCCTATACTATAGAGGAATTCGAGGTTAGCTTTGATACCATATTAAAAGGGTTTCAAAGAGAATAATCCTAATATATGTTTCATTTACAGAGTGCAGAAATATATACACACGTTTTCCTAGTGTCTCTCCTTGATTATAGGAGATTTTAAAAATAAAAAACAGAATGACAGCTATACAAATCTTTTAATACCAAAAATATCTCTATTGACAGTTAACAACATTTGACTTATTTCAACAGTTCAGGGGGGTGGGTACCTGCAATGGGACTCCAACGCTCAAGTCAGGCAATGCACCAGAAGTGTTTAGTAATGAATAGCATATAATCGCAGACCTGTTATTAGATTAACTTAACCTAGTATATATGGAGAGCATGACTGGAATCCTCATGCAATCCACGTAGGACGAAGGTACATCAAGATCGTGCCTTGGCAGAGGTTTCAGCCCATGATCGTTGAGGTCTGTCTCTGAACTTGTTGGGACTGTCCTACGATCGTTGAGGTCTGTTTCTGACTTTGTCAGGACTGTCCCATGATCGTGGAGGTCCGTTTTTGATCTGGCAGGGCCGTTTCCTTGGTGGCCAATCCTTGTTTTAGGGGGATCCTCATAGATCTGGCTATCGTGAGTCCGATGCCATGGACCGAGGTCATAAGGCTTTGGCCGGGGTGAGCCATCAAGAATCACTCAAAGAAACCAAAGCAACCGATTCCTATACTGTAGAGGAATTTGGGGTTAGCTTTGATACCATATTAAAAGGGTTTCAAAGAGAATAATCCTGATATATGTTTCATTTACAGAGTGCAGAAATATATACACACGTTCTCCTAGTGTCTCTCCTTGATAATAGGAGATTTTAAAAATAAAAAATAGAATGACAGCTATACAAATCTTTTAATACCAAAAATATCTCTATTTACAGTTAACAACATTTGACTTATTTCAACAGTTCAGGGGGGTGGATACCTGCAATGGGACTCCAACGCTCAAGTCAGGCAATGCACCAGAAGTATTTAACAATGAATAGCATATAATCGTAGACCTGTTATTAGATTAACTTAGCCTAGTATATATGGAGAGCGTGACTGGAATCCTCATGCAATCCACGTAGGACGAAGGTACATCAGGATCGTGTCTTGGCAGAGGTTTTAGCCCATGATCATTGAGGTCCGTCTCTGACCTTGTCGGGACTATCCTACGATCGTTGAGGTCTGTTTCTGACTTTGTCGAGACTGTCCCACGATTGTGGAGGTCCATTTCTGATCTGGCAGGGCCGTTTCCTTGGTGGTCAATCCTTGTTTTAAGGGGATCCTTATAGATCTAGCTATCATGAGTCTGATGCCATGGACCGAGGTCATAAGGCCTTGGCCGGGGTGCTGATGGTGGAATCCGGTGGTTTATGCATTGGGTCGATCTTTTCGAATGAAACCCTGGACCACGGTCCAGAACAAAAAGTTAAGTGGAAACATGAGTCTCCACTCTTTTCTATTTGGTCCGTCCCTGGCCACACGTGACCATCATCGCCACTCCCGCCAACGTCCAAATCCTTCACGATACCATTTCCAACCACTTCTCACCTTCACACCATCCAATTCCCCTCCCAACAAGTAGGCCTCCCCGATGGCGTCGAAAATATGTCCACCGTCACCGACCTCGCCGACTCCGCCAAAGTGTATGAAGCCACCACGCTACTCAGGGGACCCATGGAGCATTTCGTGGAGCAGTACCCACCTGACTGCATCGTGGCAGACTTTTTGTATCCATGGGCGGATGACTTGGCAAGCAAGCTTCGCATCCCTAGACTCGCCTTCAACGGATCCTCCCTCTTTGTCGTCTGTGCCTTTGAGTCCCTCTATGCACACCCTATCGTTCCTTCCCATTCCTCTGTCATTCAGGGTTTTCCTCACCATATCACCATCAACGCAACACCACCAAAAGATTTGACTGGGTTCCTGGAACCGTTGCTGGAGACAGAGCTTAAAAGCTATGGGCTCATCGTTAACAACTTCGCGGAGCTTGACAGACAAGAGTACGTTCACCACTACGAGAAAACCACGGGGCACAAGGCTTGGCATCTAGGTCCTGCCTCTCTTATTCGCAAAACAGCTCAAGAGAGGGCAGAGAGGGGCCAAAAGAGCATGATGAGCGTGCACGAGTGCCTGAGCTGGCTCAACTCCAAGCGACTCAACTAGGTGCTCTACGTATGCTTTGGGAGCTTTTGCCATTTCCCCGATAACCAGTTGCACGAGATTGCTTGCGGGATAGAAGCATCAGGTCACCAATTCATATGGGTGGTTCTTGAGAAGAAGGGAAAGGAGGATAAGAGCGAAGAAGAGAAGGACAAGTGGCTGCCAAAAGGGCTCGAGAAGAAGAAGAAGGGGGTGATCATCAGGGGTGGGCCCCGCAAGTCCTGATCTTGGGCCACTCCACCGTGGGGGCGTTCCTAACGCACTGTGGGTGGAACTCCACAGTGGAAGTCGTCAATGCCGGGGTTCCGTTGATCACATGGCCTGTGCATAGCGAACAGTTCTACAACGAGAAGCTGATAACTCAGGTGCGGGGGATTGGGGTGGAGGTGGGTGCTGATGAGTGGAACAATTTTGGTGATTGGAAAAGAGACAAGTTGGTGGGCAGAGATCCCATAGAGAAGGCTGTGAGGAGGTTGATGGACGGTAGTGATGAAGCTATTGAAATCAGAAGGCGTGCACAAGAGTTTGGGAAAAAGGCTAGACAAGCTGTTGAAGAAGGTGGCTCATCCCACAACAATTTGACGGCCCTCATTCACGATCTTAAACGGTTGAGAGACAGAGACCGTAAGCTACTTCATTAATAGGAATTTCAATATCAATTATTATGATTATTATCTTGCTTGCTGGTTCGCTAAAAATGTATCAATAGAAAATAATAAAATTAATTGTGTCATTCAACCATTACACAAATATGAAAGTTTGTAATCTCCTGCTGCCCAACATTATATTTCGCGTACTTCTCCTTCACAAATATATACCGTAAGGATGACAAAATCTATCAACATTTGTGAATATATGGGAAGAATTTAACATTAGTTTTCCCTTTAAAATACAAACTTTCATGGTTTTTGACGTTAACAATAAAATGTACATGCAAAAAACGGTCATGCGTTTTATAGCATTTCCCTTTATGAAAAATTAAAATCACCTAATATAATGACCATTTAATACACACACACACACACACACACATATATATATATATATATATAGAGGATCGTTTAACACTAATTTTGAAATATATTATTACATAATTTGACATTAATTTAATAAGTATTTATCTCTATTTTCAATTTTCATATATTACATTTAATTTGAATTGTCATATAGCATTAATTTTGCTAATTTAAGTTAAAAATTGTATACCAACATATGTTGGTCGAGTAAAAAAAACTTAAGTTCTTCAAACATGTGATCCTAGATTACTGTTAGGAGGATCCTCGCTTAAACACATGATCATATGATATTTTGATAAACCAAAATTAAAAATTGTATGTCAATTTGTGAAAGGTAATACAAGATAAATTTAACATTAAATTTAAATTTTTTTAACATTAATAAATTAATGAACCATAAATATGAATTTATTATAATTTCAAAATTTGATATTATTACTTTAAATAATAAAGTAGGACACTCCAAACAAATATTAATAATAAAGTAGGACATATGTTACCAAATTAATATGTCACTTGCGATGATTTTATTGAGTCATAGATGTTACAAAATAATTGGCAAGATTTTATAAATCATGCGCTTTTTAAATTGATTATGATTATGATTATATTTTATATATTGATTGATTGATTTTATAAACTGAAGCTGTAAATGCAGCAGTGGCAACAACAATGGCAACAACGATGTCTTCCTTTGTCGAGACTCAACTAGTCCATATGTTGACGCATATCCTATCTATGATCCAATTAGCAAATCTTGCTCCACAAGCACCATCACAAGGTGAAACAACTGGGGAGGGTCAAGAGGATGATGATGAAGATGAATCAAACTTAAACTGATTACATGTTCTTTTTATTCTTCTTTTAAAACATCTTATGAATTATTTGCATAACTTTAAATTATTTGTATAACTTTGAACTATTTATATATCTTTGAATCATGAGTAGATTTATTTTGGATTATTTGTATAACAAGAGATTTATACAGGTGCATTTTGGATATTAAAAATTATTTTTTTTATATTTTAATTAAATTGACAAAAAAAAATCAAATTGATTTGCGAGATATTAACGAGGAATGACTAGAAAATCATAATAAAGATATTAGCGAGAGATTTACAAGAGAATGACGATAGAAATTAGCAAGGAAATATCGAAGGAAATTAGCGAGAGAAATTGGTTACACTATATTTAAAATTGGTATGAATTTTCAAACTATAGCGACGGAATAACAACGGAATTTCTCTTATTGATTTGCGAAGAAATACATGCGCCATTGTTTTTAAATTTGCGAGGGCTTAACAATGGATTAACGAAAGAAATTCTAACGACGGAATACATTCTGTCACTACTTAACAATGAAAAAAAATCGACAGACGTGTCCCTTGCTAATCTGTCAATTTCTTGTTGTGAAGTACATAATCATGATTTTGTAATGGAAAGAGAAACCAAATTTCCATATTCAAAAATAACTACTGAACCATCAGCTGCAATACCCAAGAATAGTCGTCCATCAGAACATGCTCAAACATAAGCAACATTTGCATATTAGTACCAGAAGGATTAATAACGCCATGTACATGATCAAATCACACATTTCCCCATTCCCAAAAAACTACATGTTCCAGTATTTAGAGATTCAGAAAGGCACTAGCCGATGCAACGAAAATTGTTCCACATCCTTCTTGTCAATTTGTCCTAATATATCACAAATCATAAACTGCCTTCAATTAGTTCTTCAGGAACCTGATCAGCTGGGTATGGATCCAAGTCTCCGGTAGGCTTTGATGATAAACAGGGCCTCATTGGTTTCCTTTGATTACCTATACTGCTTGTTGAGCTTGGTAAAGTTGCGCAGGCTACCCACGAAGGCACAGTAGATGTTATCCAAGCCATTAAATAACCTGTGACACGTTTTTTGCATGGGCAATAGAACTCAACAAGCTTGTATACATACAATTCATAAATTCAATGTCTAGCCATGAAATTTGGAAAGGTAATGTACTGATTTTCAAATAATTGATCCCTCAATATAGTGAGATCTAAGCAAAACTTCAATGCTGTCAAATAATTGATCCCTCAATCATAGGCATTATTAGGCAATTAACTAAACGGATTTTCATTTTTTTTTTCTTAAAGTTTGTCATTCGCAGACACACCCAAAACCAAAATACCTATAATGAATGGGGAGGGCTTGTTTGAAGGGGAATAGGCTTGCAAAGCATTATTTCCAAACCTCATGAAGAAAGTATTGAAGGAACTGCAGGACATGAAATTAAGAAGGAAACTCTTCCACAGAGTGAAGCTCATGCCCAACTCTTGCATTCCCAGAATCCTATCTAAACCAACAATATTTTTCAACTGCAGCAACCATCAATTCAAAACCATCAGTTATAGAAGCCTCTCTCAGAACCCATCTTAGCAGCAGCAGCGTCTAAAGAGATTATTGGTCAGTGTCAACACAAAAGGCATGTTTTTCATTTACAACTCCAATTTTTTAACACCACTTTTATTTACACCATTTTTTCAATTACTTTTATTTATTTTGTAAAATTCTTAAAATATAATAGTAAGTAATTTAATATAATATAATAATTACTTTTAAGTTAGATAATAATAATTAAAACTTTTATAATGAACTTTTTTAAAAATACTCATTCATTTATTTTGTAATAACTTCAAAGTTTAATAGTAAATAACTTGATATAAGATAATAATTATTTTTATGTTAAGTAGTAACTCATTTAGAATCTCAAATGAACTTTCTACTAAAATATAAATTTTTTCACTTATTTTGTAAATATCTTAACATCTATAAATAATTAACATAATATCATATAGTAATTAATTTTAATTAAGTCACGTAGTACTCGATTCAGACTCATCATTCTCTTTATCATCTCTGGCACACTCATTTAAGAGAAATCCTTAACTTGTTGTAAAGTAAGAAATTTCTTTTACTCTATATAATTTAGAATTTTATTAATAAATATTTTTAGAATACTTGTTAATCAAGTTAAAATATTTTTTTTATGAAAACAAGTTATTTTATATATTAAAAATTCAAAGAACTTTATTATTTGTCTTGTTTTTATAAAAAAATATTATTTTGACCTTCTTAACAAGTGTTCTTAATGTGTGTTAGCAAAACCTTACTATTTAATGTGTTATATCATTTTTGTAGACTATTATTATCTCTTACTTTAAGAATATTTTTAATGTAATAAACACACATTGAATAATATAGAGTAAAAAAAATTTCTTGCTCTTGAAACATCTAAGAATCTCTCCTTATTTCATTGTGTTATGTTATTTTAACACAAAATATGATATTCATACGACATCTCAATTATATTTGTATACATACATTCATTTTAATAGTATGTAGTCAAATTCACATCAAGTAAAGTGTCCCATATAGGTGTTGTATTTGGATGTACGAAAAATATTTTCCCATTTCGTTCCTTTGTTGCTTAAGGAAGCACATGAGAAATTTCTTCAAAGTGTATGTTTGAGTTTTCAGATATCAGCGAAACGGATTTGTTTTCATTTCATTTGATTGCTATGTGATGTTTCACTGATAAATTTTCAAGAAAAGCTTATTGTGATGGATTTTGAATATTAAGATTGCTTTTAAAATTAGGTTTTAATTTTCTGGTGTGTAAAATTTTCAAAGTTCACTGCATTTTCAGGTTTGAAGGCATAAAACTGAAATATGATAGAAAATGAATTCAAACTCATACAAACATGTAACTTTGATTTTCTTATTCATTTTTTTCACATTACTTTTTATACTCCTCTCAATACTATTTATCATATATATTTTTTTCTATCATTTTTTTTTATTAAATCATACACCTTTAAAAAAAATGTGTATAATATATATACTCCTAAAAAGAATATATGATGATCTTTATTCAACAACATGTGTAGGTGAATATTGTATTCAAATTTTGTGTTTTTTTCTTTGTTAGTTTATATTTTCTTTTGTCCATCCTTTCTCGGTACTTTTCAATGATTTCATATTTGTTAAATAAATATTGCACTATCATTTTCAGCAATGTTAAAGTGAAGTTGTTCCTTAGCGAGGGAGTATCCTGGGTAAATGAAAGGAAAATATTTATCACATATTAATTTTGTTTACAATAGTTTTTATATTATTTAATGTTATCATCTGATCTAAGAGCAATTATTACTTGATATTAAATTAATTACTATTTAATATTAATGTATTTACAAAATAAGTTAAAAATTTTATTTTTTAAGATAAAGTTTATTTGAAGATTTTGATGAATTACTATTTAACTTGAAAAAAATTATCATCTTATATTAATGTACTTACTACTAAGATTTAAAATTTATACCAAGTCAATAAAAATAATTTTTAAATATTTATTTAATGGAAAAGACAAAATTAAGTATTGACTTGGAGAGAGAAAAAAATACACTCAGCTTTTAAAACATGAGGGTCATAGCAAGTAAAACTATTGTTTTTTATATCAACCATTTTATTCTTACATTAAATAGTGTATACACTTCTTTTCACACTTCATTTAATATCATTCATTATACATATTTTTTCTTATCACTTTTTCTCATTCAATCACTTTCCTTAAAAAGGGTATGAATAGTGCCTACTTTATTCTTTTTATATTCTTTCTTTTTTTAATAAAATAACAAAAATGATCATTCTACATCATTTTTGAACTAACATCATTTCCCATACCATTTTGAATAATTGTGATTGAGCGAGAAAAAATGATAAAAAAAGTAAGTATGATGAATGATATTAGATGAGGTGTAAAAAAATGTGTATGCACTATTTGTAGTAAGAATATCAGAGTTGATAAAATAAGTATGTGCAAAAAATATAAAAAGATGAGGAAAGATCAACTTACACCAGTGTAAGTCTTTTTTTTTTTTTACACTTATTTTCAGTTATTAGATCCACTTTCATCTAATGGTTACTTTTAATGAAATAATCTCAACAATTAGATGAAAGTAAAACTAACGGTTGAAAATAGGTGTAAGAGAAAAAAGACTTACACTGGTGTAAGTTGACCCCTTCTCTAAAAAGATAATATATAAGAATCATTTTTCATTTTTAAATTCTAACAACTCCAACAGCTAAAAAACAATAGGTTTTTTTTATTGAAAAAAACAAATTGAAGGAATCAAGACTTACTAATAGACTTATTCTGTTACTAACAGAATAACAGAATTAACCGCCAATATCAATTATAAGTAAATATAGTAAGTTAACTAACCAAACCACTACTGTCCTATATAAAGACATGTAAACTACTAGTTGTACTCTCTGATTTTGTAAAACAATTCAATTTATATCCATACATAGAGATGTATATTTAGTAATGTGCAGAACAAGATTTTACATGGTATCAAAGAGCCAAAAGCTTGGAAGTTCTTTTTTCGTCTCAAATTCTTGATTCAACATGACTTCGGTTGATGGAGAAAATAAGACTCCACCAAAAGATGATGATTCAACATCTTCACCAAGCAAGAAGAAGAACAACGATGGGAAACTCACAGGTATCGAAAACAACATTGATATTATGTCACCATATTACATTCATGCTTCTGATCACCCTGGACAAGTCTTTGTTAGTGAACCTCTCCATGATGGAAATTATGGGGAATGGGTCACTGACATGAGTAATGCATTATATGCCAAGAATAAGATAGGATTTGTGGATGGTTCAATTCCCATGCCACAAGTTGATTCTACCTATCTTGCTCATTGGATGCGATGCAATGCCATGGTCAAAGGGTGGCTTAAAAGCGGCATGGATAAAGAAGTTAGAAGCAGTGTAAGGTACGCCAATACTGCTCGAGAAATTTGGGTCGATCTTGAAGAAAGATTTGCCAAAGAAAGTGCACCAAGAATGTATGAGCTACGTCAAGCCATCACCCTTCTCAGATAAGAGAAGTTATCTGTTCCTTCGTACTATACAAAACTAAAGGGGTTGTGGGATAAGGCATATTCCATTGCTCCTTAGCCCAAGTGCACCTGTGGAGAATGCAAATACGATGTGCAGAAGCGCCTTGCGAAGATGAGAGAAAGAGAACAACTGTATGATTTCCTACTGGGCTTAGATAATGTGTTTGGGACTGTTAAATCACAGATTCTTAGCATGACACCCATTCTCACCCTCGGACATGCATATCATCTTGTGGCAGAAGATGAGCAACAAAGACTCATTTCAACCATGAGCAAACCGATGATCAAGACCACTACCTTCCAAACAACAAATGCGTGTTACCGTGATGCTAAAAAGGAGAGACCCAAGTGTGATCACTGTAAGAAAATAGGACACACACAAGAGGAATGTTGGGAAATTGTTAGTTATCCACAAGATTGGAGAAAATCCAGCCGTGATAAAAGGGAGAAAACATCACCTTGGAACAACAAGAAAGGTGGTTTCAAGGCAGCCCAGGTAACCAAAGATGTAAGCCCAATTCCAAGTCTATCCTTGCAATAGTATGAAAGACTGCTACAGCAACTAAAAGAGGAACTTGAACCCTTGGTTGGCACACAACAAAGGAAGCCAATTGTAAACATGACAGGTAATTCTAATCTTAGTAAGCCCTGGGTTATTGATTCAAGAGCCACAGAACACATCACATGTGATGGAAATTTGTGGAAAGAGAAAACTATCTCAAATCACACAAGAGGAATGTTGGGAAATCCTTTCTAATGGAATGAATATTAACAATATCTTGTATATACCTAATTTTAAATACAATCTTTTGTCTGTTAGTGAGCTAACTCGAGAATGCAATTGTGCTATTACCTTTACTGCTGACTTATGCATATTTCAGGACTTACCTTCGAGGACCCTGATTGGCGTGGGTAGGTATCAGGATGGCTTATACCTTCTTGATACAAAACTGGATAAGGGAGTAGCAATGAAGGTTAACAAATCAAATGCACAATTGTGGCACTCACGTTTAGGATATGCTTCAGCAGACAAGATAAATCAAATAGGTCTTGATATAGTTAGAAGTCATAATAAAATGTCCTGTTATTCTTGTGTTAGAGCAAAACAGACAAGGTTGTCTTTTCCTCAAAGCTCAATAAAATCTGATTTTTACTTTGATTTAATTCACTGTGATATGAGGTAGCTATTGTACTGCATCTAATACAGGGGCTTACTTCTTTCTTTCAATTGTTGATGATTTCAGTAGAGGAGTTTGAGTTTATCTCATGAAATACAAATCTGAAGTAGAATATTATCTGCCAATGTTTATATGCATGATAGAAACCCAATTTGGAAAGAAAATTAAAAAGGTAAAGATCAGATAATGGGCTAGAATTCATGTCTAAATATATGAAAAATTTCTATAAGGAAAGGGGGATAATGATGGAATTAACATGTACATATACACCACAACAGAATGGAATGGTAGAAAGAAAGCATAGGCACATCTTAGAGATGGCTCATGCTTTAAGATTTTATTCTGGTTTAACAACTGAATTCTGGGGTGAATGTGTACTTACAACAGTTCACATCATTAATAGGCTTCCATCAAAAGTAATAGGTAATAAAACACCCTATGAGATTTTGTATGGAAGAAAATCGAGTTATGAACATCTAAAGGTGATTGGTTGCCGTGTGTATGCTCTAAAAACAAAGAGGGAAGGAAAGTTTGATGAAATGGGGAGAGCTTGTGTGTTTGTAGGATATCCTTCTAGTCAGAAGGGTTATAAAGTTTATGACACAACAAGCAATGAAATCTATGTGTCAAGAGATGTTATTTTTTTTAAATGAATTTCCATTCAAGGCAAATGAATCCAGGACAGAAAATAGTCAAGATGTTAAGCTCACATCTTGGGAAGATGATGTAGAAAAGGTTCAACAGAATTCACATGCTGACATTCCAGAAATCATTGATGGAACAAATGAAGTTCAACTTCCTGCTGAGAATGAAGATGCAAGGCATCAAGAAGAGAAAATTGACACTGTTCCTGAGATTCAACCTAATGAAAGGCATAATGGAAGAACAAGACAACTTCCAAGACACCTCATAGACCATGAGATTGATTTACCACCTTCCATCACTTCTTCCTTGACCAATCCACCCGCACACTACTAGAAATTTGAGTTTTATAGACCAATTTAGAGATCAATTTTTTTTTTGTCTCTATAGAAATCGGAATAGAGACCAATTAAGAAAAAAAAATTTAATTTGCTATCGAAAAAAATTGGTCTCTAATTCAGTCTCTAAATTTTTTAAAGATCGATATTTCGGTTTCTAAATAAAAAAATATTACAAAAAAAAATAAATAACGATCGAAAATTCACCGCTAAAAAATAAAAAATTATCTTATTATTAAAGACTCATATTTCAATCTTTAAATTTAAAAAAATTAAAAAATAAATAATTCATAACTAAAATTTCAATCGCTAAAAAATAAAAAAAATATTAGAGACCAAAATTTTAGTTTCTACATAAACAAAATTTAAAAAAATAAATAAATATTTAGCGATGGAAAGGCGGTCGCCAAGTCATTTCGCGTTTTTAAGTTTTCTTGTGTACCGTCTCCCTCTGCCTCTTTTCAATTCATTTCAATTTCCCCCATTTTTAGCCCTGGCAGAGCATTTCCGCAGCTCGTCGCCCCTAGCCGCTGAAAGCGAAAACCCTATAGTCCCCGTCGCGCCACCATTGCTCTCGTGCGCTTCGTTCACCTCCGGCATCTCTACAATCGATACCACAAATGGTGCTTGCATTTGAATCCAGATATGCTTCACAACCTAATCAGTAACAATTCTCTTTTGGCTGTTTTCTTGTGGCAGGTGGAGTTCGTTCAGGATGGCGGGGAATGGAGCAAAAAGTGCTGGTGCAAAGCAATCTGGTAATTCGTGTTACTACTGTTCCGCTTTTTTTTAATTTTTTTTTCACGTTTTAGCTTCCCTTCTAATGGCGAAGCTTTTGCAGGTGCTAAGAAGAAGGAGGTGAAGAAAGAGACTGGCTTAGGACTTACGAATTGGAAGGCTGACAACTTCGGGGAGTGGTATTCCGAGGTATTTGTTTTTGATTATCATCTATTAGATAGTTTCTACTGCATAAAAACAATAATTACACAAGGTATATAACTGCATAAAAACTTTGCTGCATTGGTGATTAATGGGAGAAGAAAGCAAAACGAAAGAGTTCTGCATGGAGAGATCAGTTTATAGGAAGCAGCACAGGGAGATAATGATTCTATTATACTGTATCACAGTAGCATATACTCAGAATGACAAGCGGGGGATCGACTCCTGTGTATTCAGTTATTTTTGATAGGTTGAACAGTTATTGTATTAGGAAATATGAACAATTCATGCACATCTATCTAACATGTTAGATAAAGTTTTTAAGTCCAATGAGTTTTTAACATGTTAATTAAAACATCTATAAATGAATGTGATATTGTGCTATGCATTTTTAACATGTTATTAAAACGTATGTCTAGAATTTATAAATGTTATTCTTACAAAATGAAAAAAAAAAGTTGACTCTGTGTTTGGTCAAAATAGCTCATCCAGATTTGGTCTTGTTTCACTGTGTGATTTAATAATTGTCATGCCATGTGGGAGCTGTTGAAGATTTAATAGTTGAAGATTTATAATTGAGTATTGTTGGAAATGACAGAACTGGTGGAGCTGTTGAAGATTTAATAGTTGAAGCAACTAATGCAATTGTGGTGCCTGTGGGAGCTGCATTGGCAATTGCTGTTGCTAGCTGTGCTTTTGGAGCACTTGCCTGCTACTGGCGTTCACAGCAAAAGAGTCGGAAGTATTTTCACCACCTACACTCTTTAAAGAACATATGATAATTAGGAGGGTAATGAACTCTTTCAAAATTAACTAATAACTGGGCCCTGAAGAATTAAAAGGGGGTATTAGGAGAGAGAGATTCTGTGCTTTGAGGTGTTGAGATTCTTATCTATTTTTTATTTTTGTTTTCATAATGTTTCAGGCCAAGGAGAACGTGGAAGTAGGAATAGCAGACAAGTACACAGAAAGGCATATGAGGTGCATAGCAGCTTTCGTAGGCATCCAATTTATGGTCTCGCTCCAAAGAGCCTTGCCAAGGTCCTTTTTTGAATTTATCCTTCCTTAGTAGAATGTACAGAATACAATTCTTGCTCTTGGAGATCATTATTGATCTGTGCTACTTTCTTTCACTTTCTTTTTTGGGTTGAGCTAGCCTAGGAATTTGGGGGAAAGGAGCACATGACATGTAACATTTTTGCTCTGTAAATTTAGGTTAGTTTTTATTGTCAAAGTAACTATATAAGCTATAAGCACGAATTAGTATTTATTCTTATAAATGTTTCAAAATGTTAATTGTCATTCCACTTACACATAGTATTTGATTAGTATCATTTAATAATTTAAAGTCAATTTATTTGTTAATATTTCTCCCTTTGAGTATAAACCTTAACCACATTATTAGACGAACAAGGATATCATTGCTCAAATAATATCTGCTAGCATTACTGGTGATATTGTCCTCTATACCCTTTTGCATTGTATGCCTTGGTTGTATTTGTGTGACTGTAAATTTATTGGATGTTACACTAGTTTGGCCTTTGCTTTCCAGGAAAGAGACCTTTGGCTGATGTATGGACCTTGGACACAGCTGCCAAGCCTTATGAATGGTGCAAGTTGGAGCCAGAAGGAGAGGGTCCACCTCCATGCATGTATACTTTTGTCTCCCATGAATGCTACCCTTCTAGACTGATATTTTGACATCATTATGTGCATATCAGTTTTAAATTCTTATAAACACAAGATAGTGTTTGTTTATTTTGTAGCCTTTGATGTCTTGAGTTAGGTTCTGAAGATTGTCACTCAAGTTATTGAATTAACCAAACTATTGAGTGGTTAGGATAAACACTTCATTTCCAGTTTGACTTCATGTAGAAATGTTAATTGGTTAAATTGATACGTTTTTATAAATTTAATTTATAGAAGTAGTTCCATAGAACATCTATAGTATTAGTGAATATAGGTCGGTTATGTGGTGACCCTCTGTCTTGTCTTACCAATATCCAGTTATATCTGACCAATGAATATTTAAGATGGTGTGCTAGTAATTAGAAGTTAGCAAGCAAAACATAGTTAGAGATTAAAATTGGGGCACTAGACAATTATGTCAACATCAGATGATTGAGCAACTTTGATCTGTGTGAGAAAGCTTAACTTGATAAGGCCACAAAGGTTTATGAGTAGTTAGTAAATCTGCAGCCTACAAGCTGTTAAGATTCTCCTCTATACTCTTTTTAACCATGATTAACTAACAAAGAGCTTCATGAAGTAGAATTCTGTATAATATTAATGGCATTATGGGAGTATCTAATGTTGGAAAAAGTGAATGCAATAAAGAATGTGATGAAATAAACTTTATTTAACAACATATGATTTATCTTTTCACCGAAAAAGAAAAAACAATACATTATTATCGGCTTATATATATATTGTTCAGAATTTCATGTCAGGCTTGTATGAAGCTAATTCCTACTTAATGTCTGATATTCCTCTGAATATTTCCTGTTTGATGATAGAAAATTGTTGTACTCATTGTGTTAAAATAGTAAGTTAAGGCCAACTTGGCCATAGATTACTAATCTTTATATATTTTTTTATAAAAAAAACAGCACTAAAGTGACTATCTAGTTCTTTTTTCAGATTTCCAATTATTGGATTTTGAATAGAAATTAAAGTCCAGTTAATCAGTCAAAACCTTAGTTTACTAAACTTTTGTATTTGTGCATGTTATACAATCATTTACTGATGTAGTATTGGACACTTTTTGATCTAGTCTTACAGTATTTATGTTTGGACTTCAATTCGTATATTACTTAGTTGTTTTCATCAACTGTGAACTTTTGGTTACACAACTGCTTATTCTGTTATTCTTAACAGGAGCAGAAACGGCTGCAGGAACAGCTTGCTGTAGAGCAAGAGGCACTTGTTGGTTCAAGGTCTGCAACAAAGAAGCCTCTGGGTCAGAGCACTAATGCTAACACCATAATTGGGACACCAATTGCCCAATTGGGCAGTGAATGCTTACTCCTTCAAGCCGTTATGGAACCTCCGGCAGGAAGGAATGTAGAGAAAGTGGCAAAGTGAATAACGTAATTCCAGTGAACTATGTTGCTCTTACGAAAGATGATTATGTTTCTAGGGGCAGTTAAGGTTGCCCTCAAATTTGACTTGTAAATAAGTTATCCATGTAAATTCGCTTATTCTACAAGCTCTATGTTTCCTTCTGAAACTGAAGTTTAGCTCTCAACAAATAGATGTTGATCTTAACTTTGGTGATTGATTGTAAATTGTTAAATTATAGGCTTGATATAAAAAGATTGCATAAGTCGTCGCCTAATAAAATCTATATGTAATTTATAAAAGTTGAAGCAAGCACGGGCTATAGAGTTGCCATTTAGCAATTGAATTAGGGATCGAATATATAAAAAAAGACATTTATAGATTGATTTAGGGATTGATAAATTAGTCAGTCACGTGATATGTTGAGCTTTTTAAAGATCAATTTAGAGATCGATAAATCAGTCTCTAGTTTAGAGATTGTTTTAGTGATTGATTTTATAAGATATATAATATATTCATGATTTTAGAGACTGATTTAAAGATTGAAAAATCAATCTCTAAAAAAATGGTCTCTAATGTATTTTTTTAAAATATTTGATCGAAAATTAGCGACTGATTTAGAGATCGAAAAAATCGGTCTCTTTAAAATTGATCTCTAAATTGGTCCATAATATTTAGCGACGAGACTTTTAGAGATTGATTTAAATCGGTCTTTAACTATTTTAGAGACCGATTTTCTTGATTTAGAGATCGAAATCTAAAATCTAAATTTCTAGTAGTGGCAGGAAATTCAGTGGTACATCCTTTATCAAATTATATATGTTATGATGCTTTTTCAAACTCACATTCTGCATTCTTAGTGGCCATCTCATCTCAAGATGAGCCAAAGAATTATTCCCAAACAGTTAAACATCAACATTGGAGAGATGCAATGAAAAGGGAGATTGAAGCATTGGAAAACAATGGAACCTGGAATCTGACATTTCTACCACCAGGAAAGCATGTAGTAGATTCTAAATGGGTTTACAAAGTTAAATTCAAGCCCAATAGAGAAGTAGAATGTTACAAGGCAAGACTTGTGGCAAGAGGCTTCACTCAAATTGAAGGAGAAGACTTTCATGAAACCTACCAGTAGCAAAACTGGTGACCATGAGAAGCTTGTTAGCCATAGCAGCAGCAAAAGGATGACTTGTTCACCAACTAAAGTGAACAATGCCTTCCTATATGGGGATTTAACAGAAGAGATCTACATGAAGATTCCACAAGGTTTTACCAAACAAGGAGAGACAAGAGTTTGCAAACTCAAGAAGTCACTCGATGGTCTTCGACAAGCTTCCAGAAATTGGTATCACAAATTCACCATTGCGCTTGAACAAATTGAATTCAAGCAATCCAGAGCAGACCACTCACTATTCATATATAGATCAAAGGAAACATTTCTCACAACATTGATCTATGTTGATGATGTGATATTAGCTGGAAATAATTCAACTTTGATGCAAAGGGTAAAACACTATCTTAATACACAGTTTGGTATCAAGGACTTAGGCCCTTTGAAGTATTTTCTGGGCATTGAGGTAGCCCGATCACCACAAGCGATTGTACTTAGTCAGAGAAAGTACACCATAGACATTCTAAAAGAAACTCGGATGCAAGATTGCAGACCTAGCAAATTTCTCATAGAGCAAAATTGTAACTTGAGGATTAATGAGAATGATCTAGATGTTGATGTGACAAGGTATAGAAGACTTCTAGATAGGTTACTATAATTGACAGTAACTAGACTGGACATAACATATGTAGTAAACACATTATGTCAATACATGACATCCCCTAAGCAGATATATATGGATGCTGTTGATAGAGTCCTCAGATATTTGAAGTCAACTCCAGGGCAAGGCATTCTCCTTTCAAGCAGTAATGATCTGAAACTCCAAGCCTTTTGTGATGCTGATTGGGGTGGATGTCCACTCACCAGAAGGTCCTGCACAGGCTACTTGATCACTCTTGGAGGAGCACCTATCTCATGGAGAACTAAAAGACAAACTGTAGTAGTCAAATCATCAGCAGAAGCCAAGTACAGATCCATGGCTGCCATAGTTAGTGAAGTCATTTGGCTTAGATGGTTAATGGAGGAACTTGCAACATCACAACAAGAAGCTACCCCATTGTTTTGCGATAATCAAGCAACCCTCCATATTGCAGTCAATCCAGTTTTTCATGAAAGAACAAAACATGTAGAAATGGATTACTACTTTGTCCGCGAGAGAGTCCAGTTTGGAGACATTCACCCCATAAAGATTGGGACAAAAGATCAAGTTGCAAACATATTTACAAAACCTTTAGAAAAAGATTGATTTGAATTTTTGCTAGGCAAGTTGGCCATTAAGAACTTACATGCACCAACTTAAGAGGGAGTGAAGGAATCAATACTTACTAATAGACTTATTCTATTACTAATAGAATAACAGAATTAACCGCTAATACCAGTTATAAGTAAATATAGTTAGTTAACTAACCAAACCACTACTGTCCTATATAAAGACATGTAAACTATTAGTTGTACTCTCTGATTTTGTAAAACAATTCAATTTGTATCAATACATAGAGATGTATATTCAGAAATTTATATCAATACATAGAGATGTATATTCAGTAATATGCAGAACCAGATTTTACAAATATTTTTTTATATCATTACAGTCTTTGTCAGCATATTTTTAACTTCGCTTACCTTACCAGTCACCTACGCAAGCTCTTGGCTTTTATGACTCGTCTTTCTCGCTCCTCTGGGAGTCTGCAGATATGCATTTCACCATGAAGCCATAATTAATAAGTTCCAAGGTCTTCCATCCATAGTTATTGCTCCTCCTACTCTGTAGGCATTAGGATTTAGTTGGGCAAATTTTCAATCATAACATAACAACGCTATTGAACATCTTAATAACTCTTCAAACACAATTGTCCCTTATTTCCATAATTTCCTTCAATGGCAGCAGAGAAGGGACATACGCATCACGGCGTGCTTCTTCGATGGCAACTGGCAAATAATGCTTTTTGTTTTTTTATAATTTATTTTTATCTTACAAAATAAAATAAATATTAAAATAAAATAAATAACCTCTTTTTTTTTAAAAAAATCACAGAATATCTTTACAAATTTAACTCATTTAAATCATTTATAAATTAATCACTATTCAACTATAGAGATATCAAATTTATGTAATTTTTTTACAAAAAATAATTTTTTAAATTTAAATTTGTATTAGGTCCACGACTCACCCTTGTGGGTAACAGCCGCCCAAACAGACTGAACATCGGGGCCATCGCTGCAGGCGACATGGTCACATGGCCAATTAAAAGGACTAGGCGCGGTTTTGTTTTTTTATTCAGCGTTCAAACTAGTCATTTTCATCTGGAACGTTGATCACAACATTTTGGCTTTTTCTTTTGTTGTTTTTTCTAAGATTTTTTTTGGTTTAATTATTTTGTAGAGTTTTAATTTTTTTGAGAGATTTTTAAATTAAAAGAATTTGTAATCGAGTCTTTAATGTTTTAAAAATTTATAATTAAATTCTTAGATCTAATAACAAATATATAAATTTAAAGATTTAATTATAAATTTTTAGAATATTATGGATTTAATTATAATTTTTTTAATTTAAAATTTATTTAAATTATTTTAAAAATTTAAAGACGTACAAAGTAATTATTTTTATTTTTTGTCTTATTAGATTTTTTCATAGATGTGAAAATAAATGTAGATACAAGTATAATTTTATTTTATATGTATGACATTTTTTTGGATTATGGAAATATGACATTTAATTTATAATTTTTTATATTGATATATAATATATTTATTTTCTTTTAAAATATAATTATTTTGATATTCATTTATATTTACATTAATATATGATATTTATATAAAATATTAAATTTAGTGATACAAAAATATTTTTTTACATCATTGCAAAGAGACATAAGTGTTTATCGTATTTGAACAGTTCTCAAAATATTTTTTTAAGGGAAAAAATCCTTAGACAAAAGTTTAGAAAAAGTTATAATGAAAAGACATTTTTATTTAAATTTAACATATTTAAATTAAATATATTAAATTAATTAATATTTAATATTTTTATAAATTTAATATTTTTAATTATATAATATATAATTTTATAAAGATATTAAATACTGAATAATTGTGTCCATCCAAACGAGTGTTGCAAGTTTATGAAATAATAAAAGACTTCTTTCAAGTATATAAAGATCTGAAATTTGATTTTGAAGGCAAGGCAAAGGAAAGTCTCGCACAGTCCCACTGCAATGGATGGTCTTGAACTTGAAGAACGGCCACTGAAACTATACTTCATTCCATACCTAGCTGCTGGCCATATGATCCCTCTATGCGACATAGCCCGATTCTTCGCCTCACGCGGCCACCACGTGACCATCATCACCACTCCTGCCAACGCCCAAATCCTTCACGATACCATTTCCAACCACTTCCACCTTCACACCATCCAATTCCCCTCCCAACAAGTGGGCCTCCCCAACGGCGTCGAAAGTATGTCAACCGTCACCGACCCCGCCGACTCCGCCAAAGTGTATGAAGCCACCACGCTGATCAGGGGACCCATGGAGCATTTCGTGGAGCAGTACCCACCCGACTGCATCGTGGCGGACTTTTTGTATCCATGGGTGGATGACTTGGCAAGAAAGCTTCGCATTCCTAGACTCGCCTTCAACGGATTCTCCCTCTTTGCCGTCTGTGCCTTTGAGTCCCTCTATGCACACCCCATCGTTCCTTCCCATTCCTACGTCATTCAGGGTTTTCCTCACCATATCACCATCAACGCAACACCACCAAAAGATTTTACTGGGTTCCTGGAACCGTTGCTGGAGACAGAGCGTAAAAGCTATGGGCTCATCGTTAACAACTTCGCGGAGCTTGACGGACAAGAGTACGTTCACCACTACGAGAAAACCACGGGGCACAAGGCTTGGCATCTAGGTCCTGCCTCTCTTATTCGCAAAACAGCTCAAGAGAGGGCAGAGAGGGGCCAAAAGAGCGTGATGAGCGTGCACGAGTGCCTGAGCTGGCTCAACTCCAAGCGACTCAACTCGGTGCTTTACATATGCTTTGGGAGCCTTTCCCATTTCCCCGATAACCAGTTGCACGAGATTGCTTGCGGGATAGAAGCATCAGGTCACCAATTCATATGGGTGGTTCCTGAGAAGAAGGGAAAGGAGGATGAGAGCGAAGAAGAGAAGGACAAGTGGCTGCCAAAGGGGTTCGAGAAGAAGAAGAAGGGGATGATCATCAGGGGGTGGGCCCCGCAGGTCCTGATCTTGGGCCACTCCGCCGTGGGGGCGTTCCTGACGCACTGTGGGTGGAACTCCACAGTGGAAGCCGTCAGTGCCGGGGTTCCGTTGATCACGTGGCCTGTGCATAGCGAACAGTTCTACAACGAGAAGCTGATAACTCAGGTGCGGGGGATCGGGGTGGAGGTGGGTGCTGATGAGTGGAACTATTTTGGTGATTGGAAAAGAGACAAGCTGGTGGGGAGAGATCGCATAGAGAAGGCTGTGAGGAGGTTGATGGACGGTAGTGATGAAGCTGAGCAAATCAGAAGGCGTGCTCAAGAGTATGGGAAAAAAGCTAGACAAGCTGTTGAAGAAGGTGGCTCATCCCACAACAATTTGACGGCCCTCGTTCACGATCTTAAACGGTTGAGAGACAGAGACCGTAAGCTACTTCATTAATAGGAATTTCAATATCAATTATTATTATTTATTATCTTGCTTGCTGGTTCGCTAAAAATGTATCAATACAAAAGAATAAAATTAATTGTGTCATTCATTCAACCATTACACAAATATGAAAGTTTGTAATCTCCTGGCCAACATTATACTTCGCGACGCCTACTTCTCCTTCCCAAATATATGTCGGATGGATGGCAAAATTTATGAGCATTTTGGGAATATTCGCGTCTCATTTAGGAATTCAAATTTCAAGAATTTTTCTTAGCTAGAATGGGAAAAAGGATAAAATTCTCTTAAAAGTAGATGCAGGGAGAGGAACAAAAATTATATGTCTTGTCCCAAAAAAATTATCAAATTATCTTTAACAATTATATCATGTATACGTACTAAAATTTTGTTATTTGTAATAATTTTATCTATATCATTTTTAATTTATTTAAAATTAAATAAATTAAAAATATTACTAGGTTGTAACTTGTTTAAATTATTTCATATTTCAAATTTAAATTAAATTTACTTACAACTTTCTATATTTTATTTATTTTTTTCTAATTTTTTAAATATAATTTCAGGACTCCGCAAGAAATGGGAACATAAGGAATTTTTCTCCCAAAATGAGATCAAGAATTAAGATGGAGAAAAACTGGAGCGGTGAGACGAAAATGAAGAGAGAGGAGATACCCGCTTGTGCCCCACGCGAGTGCCACCTCTCATATACCGTGACATTAATAAAATCTTACCAAGATTACTGTACAAAACACCAATTCATTCAACCCAATCCAGTAAACACAAAAAGACACACTTAAATCTAATTCAAATGGACTCAACACGTTTGTTATTATTGTATAAACCAATTTCACCAACTAAACCATTCTTGCGATACCTCGCATATATCAAAATATAAAGCATTTTTGCAGTACATCAAATAATAGTACTCGTACGCCGCCGACCAAATTCATATAGATCAATACATAGCACCCACTTTGTAGCAAAGCACAAATAGAAATTCCACGCCCAATAAAAGAGCATGTCAAAAGAATCATATCAGGATTCCCTCACATGAAGGGGGAAAATTTGAAAGGAGAGATCTGTTTCCCATTGTCAGGAGATTGTTGATGAAATTGCTTTAGAAATGGAAAAAAAGCAGTAGAATAGATAATAACAGGACCTCAATGAGCATAATAGATAAAATGAAAAATGAAGGGAATAAAAGTTAACCTTATATTATTATAATTGATTAACACTAACAAGTGTCAAGCGTACAATTAAAACCTATCTACGTGTAAGTATTGTTTATAAACTTTGACAATCTAATATTTTTTGGGATGTATTACGATTGCACACCACTTCTACAGGATTAATCATGCTCTGGCGCAACTACCAATCCACCTAATTCAACAAACACAATGCCCACAAAAGAGCATGCAACCTTATACCACAACAGATCATCCAAATCATGATAAAAAGTTCAATCATTTCTTATAAGGAAATATTACTTTTTTAATGGATTACATTTTCCTTGTAAATTGGCTTAGAACTCCTCAGCATTGTGATATCATGCCCATTCTCAGTTTCAATCCACTTTCAAGACAGTCACCACATACCAAGTGATGCTAATAGACTCAACTGCTCTGCCATGTCCCTGCATGTAATAGCAAAAAATTCACCATCTCGTTGTTGATTACCATAAGCAAGTTAAATAGGCATTGCTTATCAACAAACTACTTGGAACATCCTTTATTAACAAATCAGCTTCAAAGGCAATTCCTTTCAAAAGCTGAAGCATATATATTAAGTTAAACACCCCAATAAGGCTTAAGTAGAAACAACTTTACAGGTTAATACAGCACTTACATCCACCAAAGCAAGATGAATGCTTGGATACTTCACATTTCAATTCTTCATAAAGTTAAATGCCACGACCATACATGCTTTTCAACTTACCAGCCTTACTCTAACATCTTCACTACCCTTCACAAGCATACCAAAACAAATTTATTATACATGAAAATTTAATTTAAACTAACAACAATTATTGCCTCCTTGGACAACCAGCTCTACCTTTGTTCATAAGAAATACTGCACATGTTCCTCCATGTCCTTCATTTGCTGTTCTTCATGCATTACATATATATGCTGAAAACAATGTTTCAACCTACCCAAAAAAAATATTGTTTTAAAGGGAATGCACTGATGATCTTGTTGGTTGATGAGCGCCGAACTCAGTCAAAATTATAACCGAAGTTATTACCTAAGCTTGTAGCACAGTGACAACACCGGATCGTCTCCTCAAGGATCGTAAATGCAATTTGATCAAATCAAGTGAAAGTTAGCAAAAAGGGGGGTTTGATAGTTTAAGATCGCACTTAACAAAATTAAAGGAAGAAATGACAATTAAAGAGCAGTCAATTTAGAAACCTATCCAAGATTGGGTGGATTCAATCATAGACCCTTCATAGAACACTTGAAGCGCAATTGAATTGTTAATTTGGATCTAACCGAGATCTCTACATCAAATCCAGAATTCATACTAGACGATCGCCTAGAATTCAATTAACAAGTGATAAACACAAATCGCAATCGCACCATTCATGAAAATCTATGTTAATTTCAAGTACCGAATTCAATTAACTTAGGCACAAATCAAGAACTCTAACCTCTTCAATTCTGTGATTAATTTAGATCAATCAATTCTAAGTTTCATCACAAATCTCAATCTTCATTTATGTGATTAGTTTAGATCAATTAGTTCTAAGTTTCATCACAAATCTCAATCTTAAACTAAGATCAAATTAGATCAACATAAATAGAATCACCATTCATGCATTCAAGATCAAGAAGAAGAAGAAAGAAGAAGAAAGAAGAAGAAAAGAGGAATTCAATTACAAATCAAATACAATGCATAACCAAGGTCTCAAGAATCCAAACCACAATCTCTTCAAGAGTTCTAAATTGACCCAAAGTAGCTTAGCCTCCATTACCATGAAAGGGAGCATCAAAATATACAAAACTATGAGAAACTATGAAGAAGCAAGAAGAAACTTAGAGAGAAATGAAGGAGAATTACATCTTGTTCATGATAAATGGTGCCTTTTATAGAAGTCTAAGGTAACAAAATGACAAAGGGAAGTGGGTGGATGAGTGGGTGAGTGAGTGGAGTGTTTGAGTGGATGGATTAGTGGGTTGGTTTAGTGGATTGGTTTAGTGGATGAGTGAATGGAATGGTTGAGTGGTTGAATTAGTGAAAAATGCCAAAGGACTTTTGGTGAGTGGGAAATTATGGACATGAATGGGTGAGTGGATGGATGAGTGGATGGATTAGTGGATGAGTGGGTGGAGTGGTTAAGTGGTTGGATTAGTGTATGAGTGGATGAGTGGGTGAGTAAGTGGATGAGTGGATGAGTGGATTAGTGGATTAGTGGATGGATGAGTGGATGGTTGAGGACAAAAATTTCGTGTCTGACTTGGAAGCCAAAAACGACCCACTATACTTCAGAATCACGAAAAGTGTTCTTCATGAAAGTTGTAGATCCTTGTCTTGGCTATAAAATGGATAGCTGGTTCGTCCAATTTGGCTTCCTTAAGCCCAAGATATGTCCCAAATACCGTAGGTTGCTCAAACCCAACTTCAGCACCTCTGTTCCGACTTGCAAGCTCAAAATGACCTACTAGACTTCTTTTTCTCAAAATGTGTTCTTCATGAAAGTTGTTTATTTGGATCTTGACTATCCACTATCCAAATTTCAGCCCATCTCCATTATTACATCTTGAGATATGATTTTTTTGAGTGCACACTGTTCGGATTCTATTGACAGAACCTGTATTCTGACTTCCATGTCAACTTAGGTCCCTTAGACATCTGAATCAGACTTCGAGCTCTTCATCAAAGTTGTAGAGCTTCCTCTTAGCTTTCCTACAAGATAAAATTCATGTTCATCAGATATTAGGAACTCAAGTTATGGCCAAAATACAGAAACAGTGTCAAATCTCAATAATGCTGGAAATATTCAATTAGGACCAATTTGAGCTCAAACTCACAAAATCATACCAAACACAATCAATTAAGAATATGGAGAGTGTAAATGACTAAACATAAGGGTTTCTTAATGAATAAAATATGTGATTATCAAATTCCCCCACACTTAACTTTTTGCACTCCCGGGCAAAACTCAAGACCAAAATTTTACAATCAAGAAGAACAACCAAAGGTTCAGGATCAAAACATTCATGAGTTAACAATTCTCCACATCTCAAACCAACAAGTAAGGTATCTTCAACATGAATCGAGAATGATAGATCTTCACAAGATTCCCTCTCAATCTCTCAAGTGTTTAAAGGGTAGGTATTTCACTCAATTCAACCCATGAAAATTGCACTACCATAAGCTTGCTTATCTTCTACTTCTCCACTACTCAAAACACATGCACACACAAATCATGAGGACTTTATTCAAGGTTGTAGTGAGGTCAAGGTAACAGAGAGGATAAAATGGATATGAGAAGATAAATACGAAAGAGAATAAAAGCAAATGAGAGTGAGTTCAAATAACAAGATAAAAGTTCATCCCAACTCTAACAGTGTATATCCCTTTACATATTCATTTCCCAATCCTTTTTTTTTTTAACACTTGGTTTTTTTTTCTTTTTTTTCTTTTTTTTTTTTTTTTTTTTTTTTTTCTTTTATATATATGAACATAACTATATACATACATTTTTTTTATTTTTGGGCACTCTTTTCTTTTTCAACAACCATTTTGTACACACACCCCCACACTTGTTCAAAAACTCATCCATTAACCAAGCTAATGTTCTTTTATTCCCTAAGGTAAAGTAAGAACACGATTTCTCATTTAAGGCACATAATGAGCTAGAAACACAGAATGGTCAAATAAGCTCAAAGGGGTTAAGCAAAGGAAAATATACAAGGTTGGCAAGAATCAGAGAATTTTCAAGAAGTCAAAAGAGTGCTTGATATCATATTGAAAACAAGGTTGGCTATTTGGTTAAACTAGCTAATTAAGAAAGAGGGCCTCAATCATGTTCATGCATGCAAGTGAAATGTAGCCTCAAAAAGAATCAAAGCAAGTTCTAGAGTGGTCATTAACATGAGTGAAAATCACACAAGAAAGAAGAGAATGGCATAAATGTTAAATCCATCCATTAGGCTCAAAATCTCACAAGGTATGCATCCATCAAACTCAATTCATCAATTCAATCATCCATCTCCAAGCATATCAGTTCAAGAAGGGAGAAACGTTATTCAATCATGCAATGAACCCTTTCTTTTTTTTTTTTTTTAACAAAAAAGAAACTTGCTAAAATCTCTCCCCCACACTTAATATAGACATTGTCCTCAATGTGAAAGTGATAAATAAAACAGAAAGAAAAGAGCAACACAACCTGATGAGGAGTGAATCAACGCTAAGCGTAAAAAGAAGCACACCGTCATTCTGCGCATCGCATCGACCGAAAAGAAATCAAACAAGAAAACGTTAGTACTTCCACAATTTAATACTAATTAATTACTACCTAAAAAACTCCTTACTCGCCACCAATTAAGATGCGTCTCAAGAGTAAAATTACTCCTTACTCTGCCATCACTAATTGGTTTAATAAGTCTATGACAATCATATCATACTTTCCAAACAAAACAACAAATTTTTTTTTTTTTAATAAAATCAAACCCATTAAAGAGAAAGTGTCGATCGACGGCTTTTGTTTCTTGTTACTTCCTTCGCACGCTTCCTGTTGACCAATCTATTCGAGCTAATACCTTATCGTACATACTCAAAAGTTTCTAATTTATCAATGAGCTCATCAATAGTGGAAGCAGAGATAAGAAGTTGTCTTGTCAAGAAGGAGTGATAAATTTCTATTCCACAGCTTTGTCAAGAAAAAATAACAAAAGATCAAAGAAATTATTAACATTCAACAAACCAATGGGTTTATGGTGGATGTTCGGTTCACCAAGAGACAATTTGAAAAATCTCTTCCAAAGTACCAAAACCACCAGTAAGACAAAAATGCATCGAATTGTCAACCATTGTTTTCATTCGTCCATGCATAGATGTTACTTGAATTTCTTCTCCAATTGTCCTTCCAAAGTGATGTTATTTTCAGCTAAAGGTTTAGGAATAACACCTAAAACACTCGATGCCTCCTAAAAAGGCAAAGAAGTGATACAAATCCCCCCATTAACCCATGACAACCTCCCCCATATACAAGATGAATATTCCTCGCAGCAAGTGATCGACCAAGAGTGCTAGCTGCGTTTACAAATTCTAATCCCTTCCCATAACTCGACCCACAAAAAACACAGACATTTTTGAGGTTACGAATAGGAGGTCCCATTCTATATTCTTCCTCCCTTTGAGTGTCTCTGAGTTGAAGGAAAATGGAGTGTTTAAATAAGAAAAAGAATGGAAAGGAGAATAATTGCACCTATAAGGGTAGGTTGGATGTTGTCAGAAAAGGTTGAAATTAAGAAACACAGAATCTTTTTTTTTTCTTTTTCTTTTTCTTTTTCTTTTTTTTTTGACTTCAAGAAAACCATCAAGGTAAAGAAGTCTAGAAACCCCTGAAGGACCCTCGCTCAAAGGATCATCTCGTACAAAAATCAAAATACAACAAAATGATACAAAGATAAAAGAAATAGAAAATGATGACATACTTGTATGTACAGCTTTCCATGGCGTATCTTTATACTTTGCATCATGAGTGCAGGAGACATCACGTCCTTTTTTTTTTTTTTTTTGAAATTGTTAGAAAAACTTGATGAAAGATGAGTGTATACTTACTTAAGATTAGGATGGAGGTAGTCTGCTTCTTTCGGCTTTGTGCCAAAGCATTGTTGACCAATATTCGATCCATTCAAGACCAAAGAAACATAGGGCTCCAAAAGGGACAAGTGGCCATAATACGACCGGCTGCCTCACATGTGGAATACAATCTACCTTCTTTGTTTTTCAATTAAGAAAGGCTGGATCAGATGCATGCATTTCCCCATTCACGGTGTGTGTTACCAAAGCCAACCCTAAGAAGTATACATTTTTTGTTTTTGTTTTTTTTTTTGTTTTTTTTTTTTGTTTTGTTTTGGTTTTTTTTTTTTGAGAGATGACATGAAGAAGAAGAAGAAGAAGATATGTACAGATTGTTTGTGGATATGGCTCACATCTGCCTCTGGTTAAACGTCCAGTAACGCTTAAACATCTTCTATGAGTCGAGGATAAGCTTCCCATCCAATTTTCTTATAAATTGGCAAACAGGGTCTTTTAGAGTCGATTCCCAAGATCAGTAGCGTTGTTCTTCATCCTTGAAGAGATTCCATAATTTAAGAATTTCACGATGCACCAATCCACAAGAATGCGTCTCAAGAGTCAATAAGATATCATCTAATGACTCCTTACTCACCCATTCTTAATGAAGAAAATTTTATCTTCTCTATTTGCGAAACCATCCCCTTAGTACGACATCGCTTGTTACGCCTCCATCGTCCACATTTGTGACAGACTTGTAACCTTTTTGCTCTTCTCCTTTTAGAATATGAACTTCTTCCAAGACCGGGCATATATGAGTCAAATGAAATTGAGGACTCACCGCTAATCGGACCTTCGCTTCAATTATCCATCGTACATCTTCTCGCATACCTTTGTGCATTAACAAATCTCAATCTTTCACATCGAACTTTGTAGATTTTTCTCGAGCATTTTGAGGAAGAGAAGGAAAATGTTTTCTCGTGGTTTGAAAGAATGACATCCATTTTGAAGGAGAAGAAGGATTCATTATTTTGGGAAACCGAAAAATAAACCGACTTGAGAGTCACGCAGTACCGTATCCGCCACTTAACCTAGCAGACACAAAGAACTCAAGAACTTGGTTTTCCAGGAATGGTTGAGTCTTTGTCCATTAACTTTAAGCGCATTACCATTCCTAGGATCCTCAATATCTACGGCCCCAGAGGATACACGTGTTTGACAGCAAAAGAACCGTGCCACCTGGATCTCAATTTTTTAAGGAGTAGTTGCAGATTATAATCTCAAAGCAGAACCTTTTTGACCAATTTCCGCAACTTTTGCAAAAGGTGTAGCAGACCTTGAATAAAGTGGGCCAATAAAATCCATACTGCAAGATTTTCACAGTTGTTGTCGTTGAAGAAAAAAAATGACCTCCACTTGCTTCCGAGTGACAAAATTTAATGGCACTACCTACTTCATTGTCGGGCACACAACTGTTTTTTTTTTCTTTTTTTTTCTTTTTTTTTCATTCATAATGCGAATGGAGAAGGTTCATCACCTCCACTTCGCATTCTCTCGGAAGTTCATGATACTTGTTTGAGGCGGTGTCCATTGGTCTTATTAAGTGAGGTTGGTGAAAAGACTCCACCAGATCCCATTGGTTGAAACGTGATGACCAGGTTATGGTTGACACAACATGATAGCTTCCACTACGGTCCCATTGGTTGAAGTGTAACGACCAAGTGAAGCTTGAAGCATGAGGGTTCACATTGGGGTCCCATTGGTCTTTCTTAACTTCACCAATGGCATGCAATACGTGTAATTTTGCAATCCTGCTTTCATTGATAATGCTGGACCATGGCCTAAAAACAAAATCCACTTCAGTAGTTACTAGCATCTGCTGACTTTCCTCCTTCTTTGAAAATTCCTCAATGGCCTTCAACTCCACCTCCCTATGTGTTTCAGATTCTCGCAATCGCATTGTTGATAGACCCTTCAATATCATTAGATGCTTTGCATAAACAAATCATCACTTTCAAATATGCAGAAATCTCAAGACACATAACACATTTTATATCACCGTCACAATCGCATACATGAGTTGCAATTGATAGAATCATCAAAACCAATTAAATCAGAAATTCAAAGACACAACTCATCATGAGTTTCCTCAACTAAATCAAGGTAAATCAATATGACAATTAGAATGCAGGGAGTTGGGAATTGTTTGGGAAGAGAGTTGATCCGACTCTTGACTTCTCGCCATTAATAGTGGTTGTCATCTCCGCTCAATTTGGGTTGTTAAATCCTCGAATAGTGGCAGTGAAATTACATCTGGAACTCAATTTGGGTTTTCATCAAGTCCTCCCATGAAGGCTCAAGTTTTGTGGTTGATGGACTTGTTATCTCGGAATGGTCGCTTATATTGAAATGATTGTTGCTTTGTAGTGATGTCGTATTGCCATATCCCAGATCCGGATAGTATTCCCGCTAGGGTTGTATGTGTTGAAGAAGGGGTCATAACTCTTTCTTCTTCGCTTAACTGAACCGTGGTTCATCGGAAAATAACCACCGCTGCAACAAATTGATCTGGAAAAATAGAACTACCATACAAGTGTAGGACATGCATATGTGGGGTGAGACGAACAAAAACAAATGTTACACACAAGTGTAGCTTCCTGCACAGTAATTGTTGTCTCACTACTATATGTCTTACCAAAGAAGTCAACTCCTCAAGTTTTGACTCCATTATGCATGGTCCATTGTTAGAAAAGTTAATAAAAAGCAAAGGTTAGTAAAAACACTTAAAATAAAAAGATTACACTTACTAATCCCCTAAGAATCTACCAAAATTTTGATGGCGCCGAACTCAATCAAAATTATAACCGGTTATTACCTAAGCTTGTAGCACAGTTGACAACACCGGATCGTCTCCTCAAGGATCGTAAATGCAATTTGATCAAATCAAGTGAAAGTTAGCAAAAAGGGGGTTTGATAGTTTAAGATCGCACTTAACAAAATTAAAGGAAGAAATGACAATTAAAGAGCAATCAATTTAGAAACCTATCCAAGATTGGGTGGATTCAATCATAGACCCTTCATAGAACACTTGAAGCGCAATTGAATTGTTAATTTGGATCTAACCGAGATCTCTCGTATCAAATCCAGAATTCATACTAGACGATCGCCTAGAATTCAATTAACAAGTGATAAACACAAATCCGTAATCGCACCATTCATGAAAATCTATGTTAATTTCAAGTACCGAATTCAATTAACTTAGGCACAAATCAAGAATCCTAACCTCTTCAATTCTCGTGATTAATTTAGATCAATCAGTTCTAAGTTTCATCACAAATCTCAATCTTCATTTATGTGATTAGTTTAGATCAATTAGTTCTAAGTTTCATCACAAATCTCAATCTTAAACTAAGATCAAATTAGATCAACATAAATAGAATCACCATTCATGCATTCAAGATCAAGAAGAAGAAGAAAAAAAAAAGAAGAAGAAAAGAGGAATTCAATTACAAATCAAATACAATGCATAACCAAGGTCTCAAGAATCCAAACCACAATCTCTTCAAGAGTTCTAAATTGACCCAAAGTAGCTTAGCCCTCCATTACCATGAAAGGGAGCATCAAAATATACAAAACTATGAGAAACTATGAAGAAGCAAGAAGAAACTTAGAGAGAAATGAAGGAGAATTACATCTTGTTCATGATAAATGGTGCCTTTTATAGAAGTCTAAGGTAACAAAATGACAAAGGGAAGTGGGTGGATGAGTGGGTGAGTGAGTGGAGTGTTTGAGTGGATGGATTAGTGGGTTGGTTTAGTGGATGAGTGAGTGGAATGGTTGAAAGTGGTTGAATTAGTGAAAAATGCCAAAGGACTTTTGGTGAGTGGGAAATTATGGACATGAATGGGTGAGTGGATGGATTAGTGGATGAGTGGGTGGAGTGGTTAAGTGGTTGGATTAGTGTATGAGTGGATGAGTGGGTGAGTTAGTGGATGAGTGGATGAGTGAATGAGTGGATTAGTGGATGGATGAGTGGATGGTTGAGGACGAAAATTTCGTGTCTGACTTGGAAGCCAAAAACGACCCACTATACTTCAGAATCACGAAAAGTGTTCTTCATGAAAGTTGTAGATCCTTGTCTTGGCTATAAAATGGATAGCTGGTTCGTCCAATTTGGCTTCCTTAAGCCCAAGATATGTCCCAAATACCGTAGGTTGCTCAAACCCAACTTCAGCACCTCTGTTCCGACTTGCAAGCTCAAAATGACCTACTAGACTTCTTTTTCTCAAAATGTGTTTCTCATGAAAGTTGTTTATTTGGATCTTGACTATCCACTGTCCAAATTTCAGCCCATCTCCATTATTACATCTTGAGATATGATTTTTTTGAGTGCACACTGTTCGGATTCTATTGACAGAACCCGTATTCTAACTTCCATGTCAACTTAGGTCCCTTAGACATCTGAATCAGACTTCGAGCTCTTCATCAAAGTTGTAGAGCTTCCTCTTAGCTTTCCTACAAGGTAAAATTCATGTTCATCAGATATTAGGAACTCAAGTTATGGCCAAAATACAGAAACAGTGTCAAATCTCAATAATGCTGGAAATATTCAATTAGGACCAATTTGAGCTCAAACTCACAAAATCATAACAAACGCAATCAATTAAGAATATGGAGAGTGTAAATGACTAAACATAAGGGTTTCTTAATGAATAAAATATGTGATTATCATTGGTCTCGCCTGAGTATGATGGGGTGCACTGATTTGCAACTTCCATATGCTAAAAATCTTACCTACTCTGGAGGTTGCCCGTAGTAAATCTCAGTCGTTAACGCATTAAACCTCATATCCAATGATCTAAATTTAATGAAGCACCGGTGCACCCCATTCTAGCCTTCAAGAAGAGGAGATAATGAAGAGAGTGAAGTTGTTCTTCCGTAAGCGAAGCTATTCTTGTGTTTGCTATAGAATGAGCTAAGGGAGTAATGGTAAAGAGAGAATCATATGATTCTTCTACGATTTTTTTCTTTTGGTTAAAGGGAGGGCAACAAACCAACAAAACTAGAATAACTTAACTACGACGGGGCATACAAGACCCAACATAGAAATTCCCTTTGAGGATGAAATGTTTCACCAAACTGGTGTGGTTGGAAGTTGGAACTATTTGTTAAGATTAGCAATGCATATGAGGAAGAAGAGAAGAATAAGAGATAAAAGAAAAGTGGCTAGGGTTCTCTATTGCAAAGTAAATCAGCCAACATTACAAGAATAGAAAAAAAAGATAAAAATATATATGCAACAAATAAAAGACTAAACTACCCTTAAGATAAATAAAATAAATAAAACATAAACACACCATATTATCTAACATCCCCCCTTAAGCGTGGAGTGGAATGCGACTTTGTAAACAAGTCAACAATTTGCATAGAGGAAGATACGAAGGGTAAAGTGATGGTCCCATGCTGAAAATGGTGTCGAATGAAATGACAGTCAATCTCAATATGCTTGGTGCATTCATGGAAGACTGAGTTGCGAGTGATTTGTATAACACTCATATTATCACAATACATAGGAGTGAGTCCAAGGGAAGTGACACCTATAGACTCAAGTAACCAATGCAACCAAACTATTTTGGCAGTAGTGGATGCCATGGCACGGTACTCAGCTTCGGTAGAAGAGCGAGAGACAACAACTTGCTTCTTACTCTTCCAAAAAATGAGAGAATCCCCCAGAAAGATGCAAAACCCTATGGTAGGCTTACGATTGGTGGAGTCACCACCTCAATCAACATCTGAGTAAGTACGTAATTCCAAGGAAGATGATGAAGGAAAGAGAAGACTCTGAAATTGAGTACTCCAAAGATAATGAAGAATGCGAAGAACAGTTGCCCAATGAACTATAGTAGGAGAAACAACAAACTGACTAACAACATGCACTGCATAAGCAATATCATGTCTAGTGATGGTAAGATATACCAAACTGCCAACAAGAGTATGATACAAAGTGGGATCTGACAAAGGAACACCATCAGAAGAGGTATATTGAACATTATGCTCAAGAGGAGTATCCTTTGTTCTAGTGTCAGAGAGATGAGTTTGTTCAAGAATGGTGCTAATGTACTTAGATTGAGAAAGGAGGTAGCCTCTAGGAGAGTAAGCAACTTCAATCCCCAAAAAGTAACGAAGAGTACCTAAGTCTTTCATCTCAAACTGATGGGCCAATTGGAGTTTCAACTCCACAATTCCGTCAATATCATCCCCAGTAATGATCATGTCATCAACGTATAAGGAGAGCAAGATACGACCATGAGAAGTGCACCTGAGAAACAAAGCAGAATCATGCGGGCTAGAGTGGAAGCCAAAAGATGTAATCACAATGGAGAACTTCTCAAACCAAGTGCGGGGAGCTTGTTTGAGCCTGTAGAGAGCCTTCTTCAATTTACAAACTTCACATGGATTATGAGAAACACCTTGTGGAGGAACCATATAAACCCCTTCTTGAAGATCACCATTTAAGAAGGCATTTTTAATATCCATTTGAGAAATATGCCACTGGCGGATAGATGCGACTGTAATAAGAGCACGAATAGTAGTCATTTTGGCAATAGGAGCAAAAGTTTCTTCATAATTCATACCATATTATTGAGAAAAGCCTTTAGCAACTAAGCGAGCTTTGTATTTCTCAACAGACCCATCAGACTTGGTTTTGATCTTATATACCCAACGAGAACCAATTGCAGTTTTTCCTGGCGGAAGAGAGACAAGGTCCCAAGTATCTGTCTTGTGCAAAGCAGAAAGTTCCTTTGCCATAACCTGCTGCCAAAGGGGATCAAGAACAACCTCTTTATAGGAAGAGGGCTCAAACAAACTGTGAATAGAGGTTAAGAAGGAAGCAAAAGAAGTGGAATAGCTAGAATAAACAAAATTTGGTAATTTAGTGGACTTACGATCACGATGAGGATAACGAGGAGGAAGATCCACGATCGCAGAAGGTTCTTGGAGAGACGCGGGGACAAAGGAGGCATCTGGATCTGCAAAACTACTAGTGTCAACCCTACAAAGGTCAACATCAGAATTATTTTGGTTATGGGTCACAAGAAGAGGAACGGTGTCAGAATCTGTGTGAAAAGGAACAATGTGGATGAGCTCAGATTTGGTAAGGACATGCTGACGAGAAGGAATGGAATAAAATAGAATATGCTCAAGAAACACTACATGACGTGAGATATAAAGTTTTTGATTTGCAGGATCATAATAACGATAACCTTTCTGACCATCACCATAACCAAGAAAAACACAAATCGCTGAACAAGAAGACAACTTACTATGTTCTATATGAGGACGAAGAATAAATCAAGTAGAACCAAAGACTCTTAAGGCTAAATAATCAGGAACACAACCATATAATTTCTCAAAGGGAGACAAACCTGAAGTAACAGAAGAAGGAATTCTGTTAATGACATGTACTGCAGTGAGGACAGCTTCCCCCCAAAACTCACTTGGAACAAAGGCAGATAGAAGAAGGGAATGAACAGTTTCAACAATGTGGCGATATTTCCTTTCAGCAACTCCATTTTGTTCAGGAGTGTCAGTACATGAAGTTTGGTGAAAAGTCCCATCAGAAACAAGTAATTCAGAGAATTTATTAGAAGTATATTCACCACCTAGATCACATCGAAAGCACTTGATAACAACATTATGTTGATTTTTAACAAAAGCACGAAACATATGATAAATGCCAAGAAAATTAGAACGATGTTTCATAAGATAAACCCAACAATAACGAGTGCAATCATCAATGAACGATACATAATATCTGGAACCACCTTTGGTAACAACTGGTGATGGTCCACATACGTCAGAATGAACTAAGTCAAAAGGTGCAACAGAAACTGAAATACTTTTAGAAAAAGGCAAAGCAGTAAACTTAGCAAGTTTGCAACCACAACAGTCAGAAATATCATTAGATTGCTACTTTCCTAAAGCTCCTATAGAAGCTAAGTATTTCAGATGGGAAGAAGAAACATGTCCAAGACGAGAATACCATAAATAAAAACTAGAAGACGAGGAATTCAAACGAAAAGACGACATGTCAACACTAGAAGCTGCAACATCTGGAACTCTCAGTTCATCCAGAATATAAAGTCCCCCCTGCCTACAGCCTATCCCAATCAGCCTCCTGGATTGTAGATCCTGCACAAAACAAGAGGTGGAAGAAAATAAAACTGAATAACCAGAAGAACATAATTGACTGACAGAAACAAGACTCAAAGTGAGATTAGGAATGTAGTAAACATCTGATATAGACAAATAAGATGTGAAAACAAACCCAGTGCCTGCTAATGGCATAGGAGTGCCATCAACAGTCATGACTGACACAGATGAGGCAGGATGTAAAGACACAAATGATTTAAAATCAGATGACATATGATGAGGGGCTCCAGAGTCAAGGATCTATATGGGTGAAGATATACTTGATGAGCTTGAGGAGGGCAAACCTATATTGGATTGGGCAGACATGGCATGTGGTTGTGTGGCAAGAAACCTCTGGAATTGCTCAGCAAGATCAGATACTGTAGGACTAGAAAATGATGTACTCTTAATTGACGGAGGAACAACTGCAGCAACATTTGATGTTGGAAGCTTGAAGTTTCGTTGTCCAAACTGACTGGGAGGTCTCCATTGAGATGGTTGTTGTGCTTGTTGCGACTTATTCAACAATTTTGGACATTGAACTTTCCAATGACCCTTCTGCTTGCAAAAACTACATTCATCGTAACCAACCTTTTCATGAGATTTACCTCTGTTAGAAGGAACAACAAAAATAGATGGGTTGGGGAGGATTCCTTTGTCTACATTCCCTTTTTCTGATTGAGCCTTCAGTCGGATCTCTTTAGCTAACAATTCATTAACAACCGAATCAACAGTTGGAAGAGGATTACGGTGCAAAATTGTTCCACGAAGCCCTTCAAAATCATCTCGAAGAGCCATCAAAAACTGAACTAGACGTTGTTCTTCTCTATGGTCAATGTACGACTTAAAAGCTTGTAACTCAGCAGATTCAGTAAGAGCCAACTAGTCCCAAAGATTGTTCATGGCAGAGTAAAATTTATGTATGCTCATGTTGTTTTGTTGAAGAGCTTGAATATCTATCTCTAACTGATATTGCTTTGCAAAATTAGACTGCACATACAACTTTTTCAAATGATCCCAAACCTCCTTGGCCGTTTCATATTTTGCTAGTTGAACCCCTATAGACTGCGAAACAAAATTGTTGATCCAAGTAATAATCTTCGAATTATTTACCTCCCAAGTTTCTAGCTCTGTTACATATTTCCCATCTTTTTCATCTTTTGGCTTAACAAAAATTCCAGAAACATAACCCCACATTCTCTTGCCTTTCAAAAAAATCTTTAACACATAACTCCAATATGAATAATTCTGCCCATTCAATTGCACATTAATGGATTGAAGAGAATCATCCTTTTCTCCAACCATTGCAAATAATCACAAAACAGAGAAACGAAAACCTTAATTTCTGCAAATGAGTCTCTACAAAACCCTAACAGAGAGAACCCCAAAAAGAAGAATGAATTGCTAACAAAAAATCACCTAGGTTGCTGTCGAAATCTGTAACACCCTCCCTAGGGTATCACATGTCTGACTCCCGACACATAATCTGAAAATCAATTCGTAAAAGGTTTGAGTTATGAAAATATGGGTTTCAAAATTTCTTTCTTACTGAAACATAAACTTACTGGTATTTGTAAGTAATACTAAAAAAATAGATTTAACTGATTTAAAATCATATAACAAACATCACTTAATATTTAACAATTATTCAAGAAATACAAAAGTAACAAACTCTCTTTTTTTTAACAGTAGCAAACCCCATGATGGGTCCTACTTAATAGCACGGTACAACACTAACGTTAAAACTTAACATACTTATTCTGTTGTGTATCCATCTTGTTACATCGACATCCGTTCTATATCCTGTTCTTTGTCAACACTGCACACCTTCGAGTCCCGAATGTCCACTCCTTATTGTTGTCACCCATCTCGTAGTATTCATTGCCTGCTTATGTAAAGACAACTCGATCCTTCTATTATTTGATTTTAACAGTATAGACATAGCAAAACAATATAACAAAGAGGTGAGATCACCTACACCAATACCAATATGGTAGCACAGAGATAACATAAATAGTGTATGATATCATACCAGACTTCTAATAATATATTTAATATTAATCAACTATCATCATTCAATCATATATCAATCCAAGTATTCAAAACAGTTGTCATAACCAATATTCTTCAATTAATATATCATACATATATAAATGTAATAATATAATGCATGTGTATTTAGACTCAATGTTCCTACTCCATGGAGCTAAACTCGGTCGAGAAATGATCGAAAAGATCTTTTACCACGTGCCTCGAACGACGTCTTTGTAATCCTCATTTGATTTTGCACATCTAAGCATATACACGATAGTCTTTATCGATCTTGAATAAGAATAGTGTCTCGGTCAGGATCATCGGTGTGTTGCATCGGTCTAACCTACGGGAAGAAGCGCGACCAACTACCCATGTAAGCAACCCGCACCCCGATGCCCCCAAGGTCAACAAGTGACTTACACTACGCATATCGCACCCATTCAAGAGGTGTGTTTCTCCTAAAGCAATCAGTATATCCAATTCTCATCGGACCATTCCAATGCATGTATAATGCACTAAATACCAATCACAGGTATAATACCAATCACAGGTATATCTCATAATTTCTCAGATATAGTTTATACCATAACACTTCTTTTACATTTTCACAATACCATAACACTTTTGTTACGTTTTTAAAATTCCAAAATGTTTTTATTACGTTTTCACAATATCGTAACACTACTGTTACGTTTACAAAATTTCATAACATTTCTGTTACGTTTTCAAAATACCGCAACTCTTCTGTTGCACTTTTAAACCACGTACAAAATTTTCAACATTTTTCTCAATTGCGTAAAATCATACGTTTCTCAAATCGCATAATATTTTTTCCACTGTTTCAAAATCGCGTAACTTAAAAATCATTCTTTTAAGTTGCATAAATCATTTTCCATCATTCTCAAAATATTTAAAACACTTTCTAAATCACATAACGATTTTTCGCCAGTTTTCACAATCACATAAAAATAATTCATCACTTTTCAATCACGTAGTGATTTTTCAATAGTAGTTCAAATTACGTAAAATATTTAAACGTAATTCAAATCGCGTAGAAATATTTTAACGTATTTAAAATCACGTAGAAATATATTTTTTTTTCGTATTTCAAATCGCGTAGCTTAAAAATCACGTTTTTAAGATACGTAAATAATTTTTTACCATAATTTCATTATAGAAAATATTTCTTAACCTTCAAAAATTCCTTTTCAACTTTTCTCAAAATAATATAACTTTATACTTTATTTAATATATTTTCTTACTTAAGAAAATCTTTTTCCACGATTCTTTACTTCAAAGAAATTCTTTTTCAAATATAACTCACAAAATCACTTTTCAATTAATTTAAATCAATGTTTCAAACTTTAAGAATTTCCTAACGTCTTCAAAACTCGAAAATCAGTTATACGTTAGTAAATTTTCAAAATACCATTATATTCTCCATTTTTCCCAAATTATTTCCAAAATCAACCTTCCTCAAAATAAATTGAAACTCAAACGTTTTCAACCTCTCTTTGTCTTTCGTTTACAAAATTTTTCTCAAGTGATAAAACACTTTGATTCCCTTTCCAAAATTCTTGTATTAAATTCAATTACGTTTCCACTTTGAAATTCACATTGTTCATAAAAATCAAGGCATTACAAGCCTTAAAAAACGTGGACATGACTATCAAAACATTTTTTTTAAATCAATATGGTTTTACACAAACAAAACCATTAAAGCCATCAAATGCTTTTCCTTTTAAATTGATATGATTTTACACAAACAAAACCATTAAAATTTTGTTTTCAAAACCGAAATACCAATGGTTATAAAACCAAACCCATTTGTTCAAATTCATTTTTACTTTCTTTACAATTTTTTTTTTCACTTTCTTTGCAAATCCTTAAAATCAACGTTTGCCCGTTTCATTCAAAACTCATGTTTAGAAAAACAATTAGGATCTTTTTACACAAAATAAATGAAGAAAAATCATTCAAAACCATGTTCTTGTTCTCTTGAAAAACGTATCCTTTGTTTAATTTCCATACTCTTCAAATCAATCCAATTTTATTCTTCCATGAAAATATTAATTTGTAAACACCTATGTTGAGGTGTCTTGACCGAAATTCACTAAGTTCTAGGGACCCAAAAATCAATTCCCTTGTTCTTGAAAATTTTCAACATGAACCCTAATCAAGGGCACCAAAACCGTAGCTCTTCCTTGGCCATTGGGACCAAAATTAATTTTCTTTCCATCATCAAATCATGGCATACACATACATACACAATATATATATATATATATATATATATATATATATATATATATATATATATATATAAAAACATGCCATATTATCATCATGCATATTATAAGATACCATCAAAATCATAAACTCATGCAAAGCATATTAAGCATAAAAGCAATTAATCAAAGCTCATAAACACATATAAATTATTATATGACCACGGATATGAATCCTCACATGGATTCAACACCCATCAAATATAAGACCATCTCTCACTACCACGCTTGGTTGGTGAGATGGATCTCCTCTTACCTCTTAAAGATCCTCAAAAACTCCTTGTTTTGCTTCTTTTTCCAAGTCCTTCATCACCAAGGGCTTCTCAAATACAAAACAAAATACATAAAAATTAGTATACTAAGCTTGATTAAGAGGAACCATGGATCAAACATGGTTTAGATCATGAAAAGAAGAGAGGAAATGAAGTTTCCTTTACACTTCACCTCAAAAACCCAATAACTTTGATCTTGAAGAAACTCCTCAAGATGAATGATTTAGAGAAAGTTTCCAACATGAAAGTTGCTTAGAACATCATGTAGATTCAAGATCTATGGTTGGATGAAATTAAAAGAGATTGGATGGTGGTTTTAGGGGTCTTGACAGAATGGTTTCTCTTGAAACACAAAGATAGAATTTTTGATTTTTGATAGAAACTTGAAGCTTAGATTTGAAGTACTAGATGTTGGATTTTGAAGAAACCTTCAGCATGAAAGTTGTTTAGAATAAGGTAAGGATTCAAGAAATAAGGTTGGTTGAAATTAAAGAGTGATGGAAGGCAAATCGGTGCTTGGCCGAATGGTGTGCTAAGGGAGAAAAAATGGAGTTTTCTTTGGTTTGTTTCTTGAAACTTGAAGGAAAAGATGAAGATGTAATAATAGGAAGTATGAAAATGAATTCTTTGGTCTTCTTTAGGGTGCATGGCCGTAGCCTCACTTGGAGAGAAAGAAGAGGATATTTTTGCTATGTTATTTTGTATACAACTTGTAATAATGGGAAAACGTGATAGATTATTATCTTCATTTTTTTCTTTGGCCTAAAAAGCCTACTCAAAATTGTCTCCTCCTTCCTTTTCATCTCCTAAAATCGTCCCCCCTCCTAGTAGTCTTCTAAGGGTGCAAACAACACAATAATAATGCATGTTGACTAAGACAAATTGATAGAAAATGATAGGAATTGATTTGTAATAATTTGCTTCACAATGGATGCATTGCCGTAGAGTGAAGAGAGAAAAGAGTGATAAAGTGTGATAGGAAATGAAATAATTTTGGCCCCCCTCCAAGAAATTTCCTAAGGAAGAAAACAAAGTAATCATGTAACATAATTGACTAAAGCAAAGCATGATTGACATAAAGCAATTAATAAAGGTCATCAAAGTCTCTTCTAGCTCCAAATTCATTACAAAAATCGTCCCCCTTCCATCCTTGCATGCAATAATATTGTCATATTTTTCAAGCCATTATTTGAAGTATTTCTAGCTATTGATTAATTCAATGGTTAGGATTTAGGTAGACTTTTGATTTAGAAGACTTAATCTAGGTCATTGGATCTTTCTCCTTTAAATTTAATCATTGGATGTTGTTCCAAAATTAAGGGTCAAGATTACTCCTTCTTACTTTTAATCCAAGAAATCATAATTACTTTCACACTTTTTAAGATTAAATCTCTACCATTAATTAAATTTACATCCAATGGTCATAAATGGTCCTTTTACTTTTTACAAGACCAAATCTCCACCCTTGATTGATTCTTCATCCAATTGGCCATAAATGGTCTTTGTCCATACTTTTTGAGACCAAATCTTCACCTTTAATCAATTCTAAATCCAATGGTTATAAATGGTCATAGTCATTTTATTAAACTTATCCTACACCGTTGATTAAATCAAGATCAAGTCTTTACCGTCGATTAAATCAACCGTTGATATCAAAGTTTCCAATCTTAGACTTGTTTCCTCTTGGTCCATCAAAATTTGTCACAATCACTAATATTGACTTAGTAGTATAATTTCTATTTTTATTTGCTAAAATCCCACGAAAGATTATATTTACTGTATTTTTATCGTCTGATAAATTAAATACAGTACAAAACACAGTACAATAAAATTTTCTAAAACTGCTTTTAGGATTCGGCTAGTAAGATCTCCTGTTTCCGTCTAAATAGTACAAATTTTTCTATGTGTAAAAAATTTTTATTTTCATGACCCACTTGGCCCATCGTATGGCCATCCTGGGCCCACATACACCCCCTGAGCCCACAAACAGTAAAAAATTTCATAATCATCCACAAAAATCACAAATATTAGAAAACACACAAATATCAAATCAAATTACGTAAAATAATTATCTAACGGTAAAAATTAAATTACGTAAAGTTTTCCCCGACCCGAAAATTATTATTTTCCTGACACGGAGTAAATCACTCAAAACGATCAAATACGCTGACAGAAAAGTCAAAATAATTTTACAGTATCCAAAAATTACTAAACAGTAAAATTCTGTTAACTGTCAAAATTATTGTTTAAAATATTCGAAAATTCAGGGTGTTACAAAATTTGTGGCCAGAATCATCCTTGCTCTGATACCATGTTAAGATTAGCAATGCATATGAGGAAGAGGAGAAGAATAAGAGAGAAAAGAAAAGTGGCTAGAGTTATCTAAAGAAATCACCAACATTACAAGAATAAAAAAAAGGACAAAAATATATATGCAACAAATAAAAGACTAAATTACTCTTAAAATAAATAAAATATAAATACACCATATTATCTAATACTGTTAATACTTAATTTTCTCAAAAAGGAGATCACAGCTTGAGAGTCACTTTTTAGAATGACTTTCTTACAACCTTGATGGCAAGCCACTTGGAGACCTGTAAAAATGCCCCAAAGGTCTGGGGTGAAAGCATCAGTGGCGGAGCTAGACCAATAAAAATCATAGTTGAGGGGGGCATTTAAAGAATAAAATAGTAAAAAAAATAAAGAAATATTTTATTTTTCAACTCAATTTTTTTTTATTAAATTTTTTAATTATTAAATAAAAAATATTAAATATTTTTATATTATCAAAATATTAAATATATTTATTTTTTTATTTAATATTAAAAAAATTTATAAGAGAACATAATATATATATCCTTGGAAAAACTTAGGAGGAGGAAGGGTGGCAGCCTCCCAAGAGTATATGAGGCGCCGCCCCTTGAAGGCATTGCAATTACCAAAGAAACTTCTTCACTCGTGGCTCTAAAGCAACTTCACTCCTCAACCAGGAGGCTTCTACAAACACGTAATATATGGATGGGAGACTTCTATTATAGATCTATAAAAAATTTATTAGTTAAAATTTTTAAATTTTTTATATATATAATTATTCATAAAAAATAATTTAATTAATTTTTTATATAAATTTAAATATTATTAATTAAAATTTATAAAAATTTAATTTTTAATCTTAATTATTAATTTATTAAATTAATAATAAATTAATAATTAAAAAAATCATGAATTATTCATAAACCACCTTTTAAATGACCCATATTAAACTTTTTCAGTGATGGGGTGTAACACACCACTCTAAAGAGGCAAGTTTGGGAGTAAGTCCATTGGGGTCTGAGCGATTGATTTGACCTATTATCTTCTAACTTTTCAATTTTTTATTTTTTAAAATAACAAAATTTTTTACTATTTATTTATCTATAATATAAAAATTCTTCTATTATAATTGTCATATGATATTTTTCTTAAATTTTTATTTTTTTAATTGTTTAATTTTTTTACTACAATTGCCACATGATATTTTTTATTTTTATTTTTTACTTTCCATTTCTCCCTTCCTGACTTTTCATCTTCATTGATTATATATATATTTTAAATAAAATAAGTTAATTTAAACATAAACTAGATATTTGTTTATTAAATAAAAAATTTACAATTATATATTTTGAATATAGCTCATGTAACGCATAGAATAAGAAAATTAGCAGTAGAGGAGAGTACATAACTTATAGTTGTTGTTCATAAAAGATATTATGTATCTACACACTCTAAAAATTACGTATAGCATAGTACCACTTAAGTTTGGCATAAATGAATCTTGTTCGGAGGGACTGAAACCAAATCATTGAAGAATCCAAAAAAAACAGAAAAACGAATGATATGGTTTGTTTATTATTTATTTGAATTTGTTTGTTGCTGAGTTCATGGTTGTTTATTATAGGATCCGAGAATAGACAAATTTTTATTTGTTTGTTGTTTAGTGTAGGATTTTGATTTTCTTATATTATTTTTTTATATAATTAAATAAAAAAGAGAGATAAATATAAAAGTATTTATTAGTCAAATTTTTTCATAATTTATAAAAAATTATAATTTTTATATTTATATCTCTTTTTTACTTAATTATATATAAAAAAATAATATGAGAAGATGAAAATTCTTAAATCTAAGTTCTTGGTTGTTTGTTAGAGGATCGGTGAATAGCGAAATCATCATGGATGATGAAACTTAGTTTAAACCTATCTTTATCATAATTGACTCGTAAAACCAGGTTAAAAATACCAATGTATAATTTTCTTCATTTTCGTTTATTTAGTAAAAAATCTCCTTATAATTTTAGCTTTAACTATTAGTATGATTAATTGTAATTGATCATGATTATTATTAAAAATATTTATAATTAATTTAATACATAATTAATTTATTTTAATATATAATTATAATTTATTATTATTTTTATATAATAATATTTTTATATAAATAAAAATTAATATTATTATATTTATTTATTCAAAAATATATTTAAATCATTAATATTTATTTTATTTTTAATTTAGTGTCAGAGAGTCTAAATTCTCAATTCCATCATAAATTCTAGTTTTTCAAACACCGTTTCAAATAGAATAAAGGTCATTCTACATCTTTAAAAGAAGTGTAAGTATTATTCACATATTTTTAAGGGATGTGATTAAATTAAAAAATAAAAAAATATAATAAATAATATTAAATGATATGTGAAAAAAAATATATGTAATATTTAATGTAAGAATAAAAAAGTTGTTTCAAATACTGTTCCATATTTCTTTTTGCTGACCGAGTCTCCATCATTTTTGTGGTTTACGTTTTCACTACTGCACATTACGTGTGTGTTTGGTTTATAGTTGAGCATTTTAAACACACGTTTAGCCTTCCTCGAACGGCTGAATTTTTGTTTGGCTTTTTTCTTCTTTGTTTGCTTCAACTGAATTTCTTCCTTCAACTTACGTTCAGCAAAAAGCAATAATATTTTGCTTCTGCATTGAAGTTTTGTCCTTTGAGAGTAATAACTAAAAAATTGAATGATTCCAACCACATTTTCACTCTTTTAACCTTCTCTCTTCTCTTCATATTGTTCTCTTCACAATCACTCATTTCTTCACTTGCTTCTACCGATCCGTTAGCTCCAGGTATTATTATTATTATTATTATTATTATTATTATTATTATTATTATTATTATTATTATTATTATTATTATTATTATTATTATTATTATTATTATTATTATTATTATTATTATTATTATTATTATTATTATTATTATTATTATTATTATTATTATTATTATTATTATTATTATTATTATTATTATTATTATTATTATTATTATTATTATTATTATTATTATTATTATTATTATTATTATTATTATTATTATTATTATTATTATTATTATTATTATATTATTATTATTATTATTATTATTATTATTATTATTATTATTATTATTATTATTATTATTATTATTATTATTATTATTATTATTATTATTATTATTATTATTATTATTATTATTATTATTATTATTATTATTATTATTATTATTATTATTATTATTATTATTATTATTATTATTATTATTATTATTATTATTATTATTATTATTATTATTATTATTATTATTATTATTATTATATATATTATTATTATATTATTATATTATTATTATATATTATTATATATATTATTATATTATATTATTATTATTATTATTATTATTATTATTATTATTATATATATTATTATTATTATATTATTATATATTATTATATATTATATTATTATTATTATTATATTATTATTATTATATATTATTATTATTATTATTATTATTATTATTATTATTATTATTATTATTATTATTATTATTATTATTATTATTATTATTATATTATTATTATTATATTATTATTATTAGTTATTATTATTATTATTATTATTATTATTATTATTATTATTATTATTATTATTATTATTATTATTATTATTATTATTATTATTATTATTATTATTATTATTATTATTATTATTATTATTATTATTATTATTATTATTATTATTATTATTATTATTATTATTATTATTATTATTATTATTATTATTATTATTATTTCTTACTTCTTCTTCTTCTTCTTCTTCTTCTTCTTCTTCTTCTTCTTCTTCTTCTTCTTCTTCTTCTTTTCCCCACTCGTGCTTCTATCCCAATCTCCTCTTCTCCCTTCGTCCCTCCAATCTACCACTTCCTCCTCCGAATCCCCCAAATTTCAACCTCAATCTGTCCCTCCTCGTCCTCTTCCCTTCCCCTCCCGACCCGACATCATTTCCTTCCTCGGGTTCGGACCTGCACCCCCAACACCCTCACGGAGCCCGTCTGGGACTGTGAAAGCAGCGTTACTCGAACCCTCACCTAACACCCTCACAACTCTGTTGCTCGTTTTCGTCCTATGACTGAGTTTTATTATTTTAGGTGATTTATCGTTTTCATTTTCCATGATTGTTAGGCATCTTTTATTATGTTAGGTGCTTTATTGTTCTCTGTTTTACTTGTATTAAGCATTAGTAACCTTGTCATATATTGTTCTCTGTTTTACTTGTATTAGGCATTAGTAGCCATCTTTAGTATGTCTGAGCACCTACTGACAACTAACTCAGCTTTGGTCTCTTCTTCTTTGGTTCAGTCGTTTTGCAACTTGATTAAAACTGCATGTTATCATGGAAAGTTGAATGAAAAACTAGGATAAACTTAATTTGTGTAGTTTATAGATAATGTTGTTGGTTTTGGTTGCTAATGAGCCTGATGTGAATGATGAGGTAATGTGAGAATAGTGTATCAGTAACTTTGGAAGAGGACATATTGGACAAGTTGCTAGCAGCTACAGGGCACATCATTAAAAAGATTTTCATATTTTCTTCATTACTTAAGGGCATTATTACTTTCAATTTTCAAATCTGAGATGGTTACATTGGGAATTCACTGGAAATCTCTAATTGATTAGTGCTTGGTTTGAACACCAAATACTTTTATTTGAGTTAACGAGAATTGCAAGGAAATCTCTAGTCAAAATATGAAGAGGTGTTTTTGATGAATTGTGTGGCACTTGTTGAAAGTGATGCTATAATGTACAATGTAGCTTCAATATGAAGTGGCTATATGGCACATAATTAAAAGGGCTTACATTTTTTTTTGGTTGAATTACTAAAGCATTTAGATAAATACAACATTATGGTTGACTTTACTGTTTTAATTACTCTCATGCTCTTTTATACACTATGCAGATATGATAAATTTTTGCTCCAGGTATAGTTTACTCTTAGATACAAATGTGGTTACTTGGTCCTAAGTGTTGTAAAATATTAACTTCTAAAAAATCTTCAATTATTAGCAGCAACTAAGGTTAAAGATTGCAATTTTTTTTTCTATATCATCTCTGTCAATTAGAGAAGTTAAATTCCACTTGATTCTTACTTAGTCATACCTTCTATTTTGTATATAGTCTGATACTTGACTAATCAATTTGTAGGAGTTGCTATAGACTGGAGTTGCTATAGATTGGAGTTGCTATAGACTAGAGTCCTCTTGTTCCGGGAAGGCTTGTATCTAGTTAGCTTTTGTTATACTTTTTTCAGTTTAGCTATATTTTTGTCTAGTATGGCTTCATGTACTTATCCTGTTCCTATATACTCTTGTGTTTAATTTACTTGTGTCAGTTGTGTTGACCAAGATTGAGTTGAGCTAAAAACTTCTTATTTAATGAAATGTGGTAAATAGAATGCTATTTCGGCAATAATCTATAGATTTTCTGATCATTAGGAGAATGACATTTCCAAATAGAATGCAATTTGTTCTTTTTCTCTTTATTGTCTCTCTTTATTGAATTTACTACAAACTCACTTTTAACCAAACTTAAGTTTGCAAACTCAAGTTGACTCAAACTTAAGTTTGTAAACTCCAATCCAAACACACACTACATCTTCAACTTTTGTGTTGAATGGTCTCAGCAATCGTGCATTATTGCACGTCCATATTTCTTCTTTTCTTTGGCGTGGCCCGCGTGTTGACTGTGCGTGCACTTCTTGTGCACCGTTTTCTCCATTGTTTCTGTACGCGTCTTATGCAATGTTTCATTTTATACATTGCTTTGAAAGACGTGCATTTTTATTTTGTTAGGGACATAATCCCATATTCTTCTTTAAAAAAATGTGAGATTTTTTTATTTTTTGAAATTATTTTTTATCAATTCAGCTCAAAAATGTATTTTTTTACTATTATTATTTTTTGCTACTATAAAAAAAATTGATATTACTTAGTTCATTATAGTTTTACTCAATGGTTCAAATTATATTCACTGAGTTGAGGTTATACGTGACTTTTTCACAGACCAAAAACTTTGACGATATGTTAAAGATGATATTACTTATCTTATCAAAGTTAATGATGATACTGATGAGAAATATTTTAAAAAATTAGAAGATTGTGATAACAAAAATTATCATATTATCACTTGATTTTGAAACACCTCTACTTCCAGCATTCATCTGCAATTTGGATGCTTTGACACTGCCAAATAGGTATGAGATCATCTCAAAAATAGATTTACAATTTCTGATTTATCTCATCAATATCAGTTGCTGAATGAACTCAATAGTTTGAAACAAGAACTCAACCAAGTTATATATGAGTTCTTAGCTCGAATGGAAGTTATTTGGGATCAACTGATTCTGTGTGAGCCAACCTTGAAAAACAAAGTGATGTCAGACTATATGAGGAGTATCGTGATCGCACCATGATCGTCCAGTTTTTGATGGCTCTCACTAATGACTATAAGCCTGTTTGAACTTCCCTACTACATCAGGATCCCCTGCCAACACTTGAGGATGCACTTCCTCGTCTAAAATAAAAAAAAAAAACTAGACTGAATCTTCTTCGATATAAAACAGATTTAGCTTTTGCAGTTACTCATCAAAAAAGCACATTTTGTGGTCATATTTTTGTTGAATGTCCTATTATAGAGTGTCACATTTGTAATAAGAAGGATCATATTACTCCTAACTGCCCTAATCGTTCACAGAACTCTACTCGTCCATAAAGGTCTAATCAAAGAAAGTTTCAACTTCGTACTAGTTCCTCCTCCAAGCCTGTAATTGCAGCTTTAGTTGTTGATAGTGCCTCAGATTCTCAAATTTCTCTTTCCATTACTGATCTTGAGTCTCTTCTTAAGCAAATCATTTCTCATTCTGGTAATACTCTTACTGTTTTAGCCACTATCCTAGGTAATAATCATTGGTATTTTGATTCTACATGTTGTAATTACATGACTTCGTCATCATATACATTCTCTTCCCTTTCTTCTAGAGATACCATTCATTCCATTCATATTGCTGATGGGTCTCTTATAGAAGTAAGTCATAAGGGTCCTATTATCCTACCTATCCTTACCTTATCAAACACTTACCTTATTCCCAAATTAAATTTTAATCTTATCTTTGTTGGCCAATTGTGTGACCTTGGTTATATACTTACTATTTCTTCTGTTGGTTGCTTTGTGCAGGATCCACAGACAGGGCAGATCATTGGGAATGCTTGTAAAGTTGGATGACTGTTTGAGCTCACTGACCACCATGTTCTTCTGCCTCCTGTGTCAACTATTTGTGCTGCTTCTACTACTTCTTCTCTTCAGCCATGACACAAACGTCTCTGCCATAGTTCTCTTAGTAAATTACGTTATCTCATTTCTCAAGATGTTTTAGGATCTGTTAAAGAAGATTCTTTGCAATGTATATATTCTCAAACAATCAAACAAGCTGCTTTATCTTTTAATAAAAGTACTTCTATTTCTGTTTTCCCTTTTGATCTTGTTCATTCTGATATTTGGAGTTCAACTTCTACACTCACTGTGGGGGATTATCGATATTTTGTAATTTTTATTGATGACTATTCACACTTCACCTGGATATATTTGATGAAAAATCATTCTGAACTTCTTCAAATATACATTACCTTTGCCACTATGATTAAAACTCGATTTTCAAAGACAATTAAGGTTTTTTGTCGTGATAATGCCTCAGAATATCATGATTCAAAACTACTCACTTTTCTTACTGAACAAGGAACTTTTTTTGAGTTTTCATGTCCTAGTACATCTCAACAAAATGGTCGTGCTGAAAGAAAACATCAACACATATTTGACTCTATTTGAGCTATGCTTATTTCATCTTCTTGTCCTGAACGTATGTGGGGCGAAGTTGCTCTTACTGTTGTCTATGTTATCAATCGTCTCCCTTCCTCTGTTCTTGGTAATGTATCTCCTTATGAACGTCTTCACATGAGATCTTCAAACTATAGTTCTCTCAAAGTTTTTGGTTATGTCTGTTTTGTTCTTATTCAAACCCATGAACATACTAAACTTGAACCTCGTGCCCATCTCTGTTACTTCCTTGGTTATGTTACTGAACATAAAAGCTATCACTGTTGGGATTCTGTCTCTCAGCGCATTTGTATTTCTCATCATCATCTAAAATTTTGACTCATTCTACTGACATTATCCTAACCGTTGATTCTGCATTTAACACTGTCATTCGTCCTTCTCGGGTAAGAAACATTCTCACCTACCTTTGTGATTATCATTATTTTTCTACTATGCTTCACCTTCATGAACTGTAAATATATTTAGAGGCATCCACTGATCCTCGTTGGCAACAAGCTATGAATGAAGAATTACAGACTTTGGAGAATAATGATACTTGGGAAATGGTTGATCTTCCATCTGATAAGGTTCTTGTTGGGTGTAAATGAGTTTACAAGATTAAAACTAGATCTGATAGGTCTGTTGATCGTTACAAGGCCCGCGTGATGGCCAAATTTTTACTCAGGAATATGGGATTGATTATGAAAAAAAATTTGCTCTAATTGCTCGTCTTACTTCAGTTTGTACTCTTCTTACTATTGTTGCCACTCAGAAATAGACTCTTAATCAGATGGATGTGAAGAATGTTTTTCTTAATGGTGACTTAGAAGAAGTCTATATACGACCACCATCAGGTTACACTTGTTCATCTAACAAGGTCTGTCTTCTTCACAAAGCCTTATATGGTCTTAAACAAGCTCTTCAAGCCTGATTTGGTAAGTTCAATTCTACCATCAGTCAACTTGGATATTCCTCTAGTTCTCATGATTCAAGACTTTTTTATTCGTATTAACCGATAAGCGACTGTTTACTTCTTTTTATGTTGATGACATGATTATTACAGGTGATGATACTTTTGGTATTGCTGATCTTAAAGCATCTTTGAGCCGCAATTTTGAGATGAAGGATCTTGGTCCTCTCAGTTATTTTCTGGGTCTTGAGGTTCTTTCCTTTGTTGATGATATTTATTTGTCCCAAGCTAAATATGCTTCGGATCTCATGTCTTGAGTCAGTCTCTCAAACAGTCGCACTGACTCTACTCCTTTAGAACCTAATGTCAAGTTTACACCTCTGGATGGTACTACACTTGATGATCCTACTCTCTATCAGCAGTTTGTTAGCAGTTTGATTTATCTTACTGATACTCGTACAGACATTTCATATGTTGTTCATCTAGTCAGTCAGTTTATGTCAGCTCCGTGTACTACTCATTGTGTTGTTGTTTTACATATTATTCGGTATATAAAATGAACTCTGTTTCATGGGCTTAATTTCTCAGTCAACTCCTCATTGGTTCTCCAGGCTTATTGTGATGCTAATTGGGATGAAGATCCCATTAATTGCCGATCCACCACTGACTATTATATTTATCTTGGTGATGCACTTATTTCATGGTGAAGCAAGAAACAAACTTTGACTGTATGATTCGTCTCCAAAATCGTTCTAATATCAAGACTACCGACACCACATCTGAGATACTTTGGTTACGTTGACTTCTTGACGACTTGAGTATTTCTTAGTCATCTCCTACTGCTCTTTACTGTGATAATAAGAGTGTTATTCAGATTATTCACAATGATATTTTTCATGAATGCATTAAGCATATTGAGTTCGACTGTCACTTCATTCGTCAACACATTCTTCGTGGAACTTTTCGTCTCTTTTCCATTGGCACCCTTGATCAGCCAGCCGATCTATTCATCAAAGTTCATCATCTTAGTAGATTTTGCACTCTGGTTTTCAAACTCAAGTTAGTTTCTTCTATACCTACTTGAGTTTGAGGAGAAATGTTAACGTGATTAATTGTAATTGATCACGATTGTTTTTAAGAATATTTATAATTGATTTAATACATAATTATAATTTATTATTTTTTTTGTACAACAATCTTCTTGTATTAATTTATTCAAAAATATATTCAAATTATTAATATTTATTTTTATGTTTGTGGTTCTAACTTTAACAATTAATTTGAAAATTTTTTAACACTTGACAAATAGTCCTTGATTCCTCTGCATGTGCAAAAGAATTAGTTAGGCAAGAGAATGAACCGAGATTCTTGCGTCAACCAACATAAGAAGTGAATAGAGAATCTGTCAATAGAACTTGGTTTGTTGGGAGCATCATAGGTTCCTGTACGCTACACGGCAAAGCTTTGAGTCCACAGCCGCTGTCGTATCCTTATCATTACCAATTTAATCATGTATGGACCATAAATTGTTAGAGAAGATGGCAAGTGTTTTCCAATGTTTGAGAACGACATTGATGTAAGCTTGGTAAAGTGGCGATATAAAATCCCCACTCCGCACCACTGATTATCTTTCTTAGTGTTGTCTTCGTGCGGCCCTCTGTTTTCTTTCTGTAGACGGTGCCAATGGAATGGATGATATTGATAGCTAGCCAACGAGAAGCAACAAACTCTCGTGAAGCTGCAATGGAAATGGTTAGATTCGTTCACAGCTGTTGGGTCCACATAAATTTTATCCAAGTCCCACGTACGTACATAAAAGATTTGATCTGATAAATAACGGAGCAATTCTCAGCTAGCACTACTAATCTCATCCATATTCATCATGAGCCGCTTCGGCGTTCTACTCTTCTAAGCTCTAAGGGGACAAATCACAAATGTCTCATTTAGTCATTTTGTTTTATTTTGGCTATGGACAAATGCCTCATGGAGAGTGGAAATTTGGGACTAAAATTTGAGTGGTTGAGTACTGCAGGCAAGAAATCCTAAACCCAATAATTTATTTCTAAAAAGTTGGAGAGCAAAGTCCGTAGCTTTTTGTTTCACTTTATGGGCAATGGAATGGGTTAGGTTAGGAATTGGTAAAGTTGTCTTTTAATTAATTAGTTGATACATTTTTATATTTTTTATTATAAAAATTTTATTTTATTTTTTAACTTTAGAAAAGTCCTCAATCTTCATTCTTCTTTGAAAACGTCCCAATCTCAATTCAAGACGTAGATTCTATCCATCTTTATATAGTATTTTGAACTCAGGTTTGTATTGTAAACCGAAAGTTTAATAACTATTTTTATATTCACATGCAGTTATCAACTTTTATACTCTGCTATGCGATGATTTTAAATTTTATTTTCAATGAAATTATCTATTCGTATCATACGTATTATGAGTTTAGTAAGACTTCACGTTTGACTCTTGATTCTTGTAAGGCTGTAAGCAGTATTTTATAACAGATACATCGGGTGGAGTTTTTATCTAAACTATTAAACTAAAAAGGATTTTAGAATCATCCAGATATATGACTGAGAAAATTTGTTCTTTTTTTTAAGTTTAAATTAAACAATTAGTCTCTACTGTTTTATTTGATTTAGATTTTGTTCACTGTATTTTTTTTTTTTTTTTAGATTTTGATCTTTATAGTTTCATTAATTTAAATCTTGGTTCCTTAATATCAATAATTTAAAATGGTAAGAACCAATTTTTAGTAGAAAATAGAGGTCAACACCTTGATAAATATAAATTATAGGAATTAAAACTTAAATGAATAAAAAGTATAAGAACTAATATCATAACAATAGATACCAAAATTAAAAAATGTGAAAATATTAGACTAACATGCAAAATAATAAATTATAAGAACTAAAATCCAAATCATGTAAAACTTTAAGCGTTAATTGTTTAGTTTAACCTTTCTTCAAAGGCTAGCCTATATAGCTCTTCTCTTCCTTTGTACTCACACACCCAAAAAAAAAAACAAAAGATTGTATTAATTTGCATTAAGCAAACACATCTCTCCTCCTTCTTAACCTTTTTATAGCTTTTAAATGTGTGATAACTTGTCTAGTTAAGATAGGAATAGCTTTATATGCTCCTAATAAATCTTCATAAATACTTAAAAAAGAAATTATTAAATATTTTTTTAGTTTTCAATATATTAAATATTTTTCATTTAATAATTGTTTCTTTTTTAAGCAATTAGGAGACTGAAGGATTTGTGAGGAGGATAGAACATTACTTACCAATCAATTCGAATATATTTTGTAAAATGACTCTAGTTAAATTTTATGAAAGATTGGTCGTACAAAATATATATAAGCTCAGGATTGTTGAGTCCACTTAACCAGATAATCTACTTAAGAATATTTCGGTTACTAGACAAAGATTGTTTAACTTCTGTGAGTTTGGGCAGAAAATTGGTATTTATTTATATAAAGTTTTGGAGTTCATGGAACTGCTTCGAGAATAAGAGAATTTGAGCTGGCACCTCCTTCATGTGGCAAGATCCTATAAAACCGAAGTGTCTTACTTATTTATTTAATTAATCTTACAACAAATGATTTTTCCTTGTGTGGCGGTTCCTACCTTAGGCACTGTCATTGCTATTTGAATTTGACTTCCAGTGTTGTGTTAGAGAACCTGGTTCCTAAGCTGTTAACTTCATACCATTATCGGCTTTTGTCTAAGGTCAAGCATATCATTTTGCTTATGTTCTATGCACAATGGAATGTGGTTTGGAATATAACCCAATAGAGATGTGAAATTGTTCCTTTTTTCCCTTCACTAACAGAATGTGTCTTTTTCTTCAAAATTAGTTCATTACTTATCTTTTAACTTGAGAAAAGTCCTGATTCTTCTTTAAGAAATGCAAAGGAATAGAAGATGAGTTACTAACCATATGCTTCATACTATAATACAAGAAAGCATATACTTTTTTTCACGGTGAAAAATCTCATTCTTCGCAAAATAATGCTAACAAATAGTAATACAGAACAAAAAGAGTTGAATTAGTAAATTTTGTCCATCACTGAGAGATACATAACCCAACAACCACACGCAATTGAGTTTCATCAAACATTAACATCTATAAACTGCTTTGCCTCTCAGTTATGCATATAATATTACACTAAGTTTTATCAAATATTAACATATATACAATGCTATGGCTCTCAGTTAGCATATATCAACACATCTACTGTCAAAACTACATGAATGTAGATAGAATCAGTAAGAATTTAACTCACTTTAAACCTTTTATTCTCACATACACTTGCCTTGACGTAGCCCCCCAATCTTAAAGCTTCATCGGTGAAACCAGGGTTTCAACGTAGACCTCTGCATCAAACCAACCCTTCCCACTTTCAATTCTAGGATACTTGAATGAGTGGTCTTTTGGGTCATACAGAATTAAGTCAAACTCAAACATTAACAGGACTTCACCATTCTGTGAGATGCAATATGGCCCTGAATATGAAAAATCTTCAGGATTAGGCAAATAAGGAATGGTCACCAACTTTACCCAAGACTCTCTTACTCCATAGTCCTTCATTAGCCACACAACAAAATCGGTTCTTTTGTGATCATAATTCAAGCACAGACATCCTCTTAAAACACCTAACGTAGGGGTGGAACACTCTTCCTTCTCATAATCAGGTGGCAGAACTTGCTTGTATGTTTCCATGTGTAGATCCAAAGAAACAATAATCCATGAAGAACTTGAACCAACAGAATAATTTGCCGCCCAATTGAGAGTGCCATTCACGAATTTCCCAGAATTTTGGTAAGTTGTGACACCATGAGGGAAATCCTGAATCTTTCTCCAAGAATTGGTGGCCATACTATAGACCTTTACTTTTGTTTCACTAAAAAACACATTAGGGTCACAAAACACAGCCACCACCTTGTAATCATCATTCTTTTGATCATAACCAAGCCCAAAATCAGTAAAACACCCGGGCCTCCAATTATTCCCCAAAGGTGGAGATTTGTTGGAGACTCTAGTAGATGGGTTCCAGAGAAGCACAGAGTCTCCTTTAATCGCAAAGCAGAGCAACCCATTGCAAGAACCAACAATTCCATCATGGCGGTACTTGTTCTTCACTGGGTAGTTAAGGTCCTCACAAATGGTTGATGGGTTGTTGAACAAAGAGCTCACAAAGCAAGACTTGAGGTGGAACTCAGCGGTTGTGGCACTTAGTATGATCCTATGGTGTGTCAAGTTGGTGCTCAGAGTTGACAAGTGAAGGTGCTTTTTCACCAAGTATGGATCAGAAATCAGATACATCCAGGACTTGCATACGCACCTGAATTGCAGCAGAGACCTCACAGGGAGCCTTGACAAAATCTCTACCACGAGTTGATCAGGGAGGAAGGGTAGTGGAAATGAACCAACAGGTACTGCGTTGTTTTTAAGCGGTGGTGCTGCCACTCCAGACTCAGACATAGCTTGATTCTTGTGATTTTGCTGTTGAATTGAAGAAGGTGGTGGTTGTGGTGTCATTTTCTTTCTCTCCTCTCCTCTCACTTTGAGAGCTTCATCTGGTGGCTGATCAACATTAATAATAGATTACTATGATATATGATTGCAAGCCATAGTCATACCACGACACCATTCACCCTTATATTTAATGTGTATATATATATTGTTACAGTAAGAGATTTCTTTACTTGGCTCAATAATTTCCTGCTAAAACCGGTTTTAAGTGAACTCATTATATTGCTTATTATAGATTACTCAACTCGTGAGTTGCTGAAAAGATGTGTTTGGGATAAGTCAAAATGTGGTATTTGGGATAATTCTACGGCAAGTTGTAGTTGTAATGTTGTATAAAGAAGCTACAATTTTTTTTTTTTTTAAAAAAGAGACACTACAATTTGTCCAGCAAAAATAGAGAGGAACAAAAAAGACACTATAAAGTTTCGAGGAGCAAAAATAAATTGTCTTAAAAGATTAATTTAGCATGCTGTATATTTTTATGTAAAGTATGTGTATAATCTGAAACATTTAAAAATGTAACATAAAAATTAACTTGGTTTAGTGTAAGTTTGGGCAATAATTATTATTGAACTTTTAACTTGGTGTACATTATATGTGTAGACATGTTAAGCAGCTGCTTGATGATGTAAGGACAGAGAACAAAGGATTTCCCATGACTTACAAGCTAGTAGCTACAATTGCATACGCAGCTGATCAACAGCAGCACCTATTTTGTGAGGATTTCTACGATGATGAGTTCATCTTATCACCTGAATTTGCTGCGATTTTCAATGGCGGTGAGGGAGTCTGTCTTTTCTTCTACCACTACCACTCACACTCAGCTTCAGCTTCATCGACTAGATGATGAAGATTGATATTATATATATTATCAATATCATTGAGCTCTACACAGTTGTGCAACTGCTGCCCCGAGAGCATTCTTTCAGATTTCATTTATTTTTTTATTCATTTGTTTAACCTTTTTCTTCTCTTCTTCTCTGGATGTGGATAAGACGACAGCAAGTTGGGAATCCCTCAAAAGTCCTATGAGCAAACGACAAAGCAAGAATGATAAAAATTCAATCTAGAATTTGCTTTCACAAAATTTCCATACAGCATCATTTTCAATCTCTTTGGTCCTCATGTAATTCTGCAGCTTGTTTACTTGTTTTAAACTATTGGTTGATCCATTACATGATTATCATGCATTTATTGCTATTTTTTTACCCTTTTATTTAATGATATGACATAAAATGGTTCGTTGAAGTGATGATTGCTTGTTAGAAATCATAGTCTGATGATGTTTGTTAGTCAAACATACTCAGCACCACCTCAAAAAAAAAATTTTATGGGTTACAAAACTATGACTTCATTTTAGATGCTCAGTGAGAGGAGCTAATGGGAATATTTCACTATGAATAAAAATTGTTTTTAATACCAAAAAAAGTTGTTTAAAAAATGTAATTATCAAATAATAGAGTAATTCATTATTACTTCTTTTTTTTCCTGTACAATCTGTGATAACACACCACATAGGAGGATAATCCCAAGCAATGTTTTCGTTCGTGTCGTTATTTAAGCTTGTTCAGTTGAAGCAATCAAGGATAAAAACAACACGATGCTACTTCTGTTCAAACCAAAGGAAAGAACAACTGCAACATCAAGCTGGAAAGCCATACAATACATACACCACATTCAACAGGGACCTGGTTCTGAGTACATCCATGAAATTTATATAAGGGAAAGCAGTTTCCTCAATTTTTTTTCCTACATGAGATAGTTCTCGTAAGAGCCTTCCACAATACTGCTCTTGAATCATAGGCCTTCTTCACGTCAATGAAAATCATGTACCTCTCCATCAAACTACGCAAAAGTTATATTGTTTCCATGGTATAGAAGGGAAAAAAGAAAAACTAAACTAATGATGACTAATTGATTACTGAATGGTCAAAATATTCCAAACAAAATTGTGCGTGTGTTTTTTTTCCTTCCTTTTCTGACCAACCAAACAGGGCTTTATAATCGAAAGAATGCCAAAGAAAGCAGACATGATTATGAGAAATTCAGGCTCCGCAAGTGCTCGCAGGTGCATCAAGGGCAGCCAAGCTGAATCAGATGAAGAGCACATTATGAATCATAGTCAACAACGAGACGAGGAAGGGAATGATCTCTGGCCATATACCCCGCAACTGTACCAGTGTAATGGAATAGAAGCTCGAAAAGAATATTAGAGTATCACATCGCCTGTTTCAATCTTGAGTGTAATTTATATACCTGTTGGATCACTTTATTTTTTCCCACATGCAATAAACAGACAATATTTTAAACTTTTCTCAAAAACAATGAGGTTGCACTTGTAGCATGCTAATGCAGATCAACTGCATGGGCTAGTTTTACACTTTTACTTGAGGCAGCCTGGCCATTTAACATCCTTTGGAGAAAGGATTTTAAGGACAAGATTGCTCTCAAAGAAATTGGTTGGCCCCAGCAAATGCAGTGCTCAACAATGGCATTATCCGGAAGTATTATGGCATGGAATATGATGAATTCCCAGTACGTACCACATCACAATGTCCTTGTTCTTATCTCTATTCCTGCAGTTATCTTCAATTCAAAACAATAGTAATGTAAGTTCCTGAGATCAATCATATTCAATGTAGTTCAATGTAGCTATCCTTATTGTCAGTTGCATGAATCAGCAACTTCATTTGACAGGAACTAAGATTGTAAATTAGCCAAGCAGGGAGACATCAGACTGAGAATCACCATTATTACAATAGACAAATAGTCAACAATTATTTTGTGCTGCACATCCTCAACCTTGCAAAGACATAAACCCCATCACCAAGATGTTTGAAAGAATCAACCCTTTATCAGATACATTAATAACTCCATTTTAGTCTCTAAAGGAGAAAAATGAACCATGATTAGAACTCATATAATAACCTTTCCCTAAAGACATATAGTCAGACCACAAATTTTCTTATTCTTTAATAAATTAATCATTAGAAAGAGCAGAAGATTAACTACATTACTTTAAATTTATTGATTACTACCCTTGTTCAACCTAACATTTCAGCTTACTGTTCTAAGTTCAGTAATTCTGACCTTTCTGGTGCACTACTTGGCTACTTCATATTCATGTCAATTCATGGTTGAGATGGAGTAAGAGTGATTTTATATTGATAAAGTATATTTTCATCAAGGAAACGATAATTTGTGCGTTAATCAAGATACCCATATAAACATAAATATATTCAGGAAGCCAAGATTGATAATATTGACTTCATAACATGTAGCGATAAAGTAAATTGGATATCACCATTAATATTAACATTGCATCCATTTCATGTCAATAGTGTCAACTGTCAATTGATTATACCAATTTAAAATTTGAATCCATATCATGCTAGCAATGCAATAAATTCAGTATTAGCACTTCAAGCTGAAAACTTTGTAAAAGAGTGCAGGTAAACAAAATGTTAACATTAACACAGTAATAACATCAAGATGAAACAAGATAGAGATGCTAAAATGCATGTACGTTACTCCCACTAGCATTTCTTAACCTCTGCTCTGACACCTAATTAAATTCTAAAAATTGTTGTACACTCCAACCTGGGTGAAATTGTCACCAAAACAGACACTAGATCTTTAGCGGAACAAGATTTTATTATTTAGGAGAAAATATGACATTGTATTCTAGCAGTTTCATCATTCTGCCTATTACTTTTCATGCTTGTATTAAAATGGTAATGGAGAATATTTCACAACCTAATCCTTCTTCTTGTTTGTTATTAGTTATTGTCAATCATCTTCTCCAGCTTGCCCACTGTCACCAGGGAGTGAAAGTAGAGACTCTATATACATAGCCGCTTCACACCGATGTGGATAATCACAATATGAGCGATGCTCTAACAGCTGTCCTTTAGCATTGCATTTCACTAATCCTGTGCTGCCATTTATTCCAACAATATCACCACTTTTGGTGGAACATATTGGGAAAAAAAAGTATTGGGTAGGAATGTCATCAATGGGCACAACAACAGACTTAGTCCAAGATGACTGCACTTTGTATTCTTTCATCACCCATATATCAGCTGTATCGACCCCTGTAACACATAGACTGAGAAATCCGCCAAGTACTGACAAATCACAAAATGTGAAGTCATAGTCGAAATCATCTGGCAGAGGTACCTCTGAAAAACTCCTTTCCGTTAAATCAAAGGCAACAATAACATTCAACGAAACATCATAACGATAAGCCAACCAATGAATAACCCCATTCAAGAGCGACCCGGCTCTGGGATCATCGGAGGAGTTCATATAAGGCAAATGGGTACCCTCAATTTTTTTCCACGCATTAGCTCTCAAGGAGAAAAGCTCAAAGTAGGTTTTCAAATCCGCTGCGGGGTCGTAGGACGCTAGAACCACCAAGTAGTCATCTGTTGATGGGTCGTACCCAAAACCATAGAGAAATGTGAAAAATAAGACATTCACATTGGACGCAATAGGAGACAATGATAGTGGTTTGTGGACACTGGTTGATGGATTCCACAAGTAGAGATTTGAACAACAATACAAGAGTAGAAACCCTCTGCAGGAACCCATAATTTGATTACGATAATAAGACGTAGGGGGCAGAAAATTAAGGTTTAGTGCAGAAGAAGCAGAATCATCATAAAGGGATGCATCAAAGTCAATGGATCGAGTTTGAGAAGCATATGCAGAAGCTGGTAAGTACACAAGTCTATGAGTGCGTGCAGCAGCTAGTTCAAAATGCGATCTTGCAAAATGAGGATCAGATATGAGAGAAAGCCATGACTTAGACACACACCTGAAACGTAAAAGAGACTTGACCGGTAACCTCATAAGAATTGGAAATATCAATTCGTCAGGTAGATGCACCATCTTCTTCTTGTCCATCCTCCTAAGTCCTCCACTCGTCTGTCTCTGTTGGCTCACTGCTTCAGGTATTTATGTATGTATAGAGATAATTGTTCCTTCTTTAGTACTCTTCCTCCCTACTGTAATGGCTGTTGATTGTTTAGTACGCTTCCTGCGTACTGTAACGGTCAATCCTATCAGTCAACGAGTATTATGGACCAGAAAAAAAATTATTGAAAAGTCTATTGAAAAAAAAAAAAAACAACTAAACTATGCATATATATGCTCTAAAATAATTTTTCTTAGAAAAAAATAAAGTCTTGCATCGGGTACATTGCAATATTCCAATTATTTAGTAACTATAAATATTTTTTTAGATGACAAAAATACTCGTATATGTAGAATTTCACGCACATTATATGTAAGGCTAGGACGAGATAGGGAAAGAGTATTCGGCTAATTATTTTTTTTTTGTAATTGACTTTGAAATTAGATAAAAATATATATTATCTTATTATTTTTGCTCTAGACTAAGATTTAAGTTAACGATTTAAGAATAATTTGACTTGTTAAAATTAAATCTTAAATATTTATGAGTGTTATTAGATAAATAAATATATTTATTTATAAAAAATAAATCTCTCATAAAATTTATTTTAAATAGAAGAATTAATTATAGCGATAATAATTTTATTAGATTCTTATCTTAATTAATAATATTTAATATTTATTAATGCATATTTAAACATAATTTTTATTTATCAATACGTTCTTATAAATACCACACAAGGAAGAAAGATATGATCTAATTAAAATACTACTCATATTATGCATGATTTAACTTGAGTGTCGGATTATCTTTTACAAGTTTTCACCTCTTGTACCACCGTCGCAACCACCATATGTCAGAAGGAACTATAATCATCAACTTTATTCAGGTGATTCTCTAAAACCTATTCAGAAAATTATCGTCATCTGTGGGAAGCGATAAACTGTGATTCTCATCACCACCATCATGATCACTACCAAACAAAACCACGCTTCTGCCACTCAAAATCAACCCTCCTCTAGTTGCAGTCTGGCCTCTGCTTTAATCCAAGATCCAATTGTTGTCCAACTAAAACCCAAGCAAGATGAAGAAGAGACTTCACAAACTAGTGAAGACTTCTCCCTTCGGCCACAACGCATTTCGGCGACACAATGACTTGGTCCAGGTGGAGCTCCTTCAGGAAAGGCTAGACAACGGGTATCGGTGTTGCAGCGTGTAGGAGCGCTAGAGAACAACGATGGAGATCACTCCCAGTAGGGTGGATCACGTCTTTTAGAGCTATCTTGAAAGAACTGATCTCCCTAGTTAGACTTCAGGACGAAAGCATTCATGACTTGGAAAGAGCTGCTAATCAGGAAAGGGAGGACGAAAATTGGGTTCCCCACAGGAATCGCGACAACAAGAGAGAGCCAACCCATGACGGAAGTCGTAATTCAGAAAATTCAATGATTATGGAACTCAGACAGAGAGCCGAGAACCCGATACGTGAAAATAAAAAGCAGAATTAAGGACGGAGAAAGTTGGTTAAGCGGAATCAACATTTCTCTGACAAATTGATGGCTTATGAGATCCTTAGGCGCTTCAAATATCCAACTAATATTGAAGCTTATGATGGGACCACGGACCCTCAAGAGCACCTAGATGCTTATGTTTCTGCATTACTATTCGTTAGAAGGGATGATCCACTCATGTGACGTGCTTTTCTTCTTTCCTTGAAGAAAGCCGCCCTGAGATGTTTCACCACCCTGGCTCCTAAATCCATTGTTGATTGGAAAAACTCGTCCTCGAGATATTTGTTACGCTTCACCACCAGTAAAGTTGATGGAGACCAAGGAAGCTCAAGTGGAAGCTTAACGAGCCCAATGCCCAAAGATGCACTGCGAGGACTTTGAGGTTCAATGACAAGGTCAAGAGCTAAGAAGGCTAAGGGGGATTTTGGCAAAGAAGTCAATCACTTTCTCTCACTCAAGCCCATTCCAAGAAGAAGAAACACTCAAGATGGTCCAAATGATCCAAGTTGATGAAGGGCCCAATGTCGGGCATGATTTCTTCTTAGTCAATTTTATTTAATTATGTATTTGAACCTTTCAATTTTCTTAGTTTTGGTTCTTATTTTCTTTTTGCGATAATTTTGTAATAAGAGCCTATTGTTTGGGTTTAACTTACGCATAGCAGAGGTAGGGATAGGTGCTTTGCCTTCTAATTAGGCCTATGCCATATATAAGCTAGGATTATGATTAAAAATGTGCTAGCTTGCTGGCTCATTTAGCTAGACCTAGTCGCATACCTAATGCCTATAAATAGGCTTATGTTTACTGCATTTGTCACTTTTTGAATTTGAGAATATTATTGCACTCCTTTGTGAGTTTTGAGAGCTTAGTTCTCTTGGGGTTCTCGGAAGAACCATCTTGGTTCTTAATCAAAGGTTTCCTTACCTTTGTGGTGAATCTTCGCTTGACTTATCACTTTCTAAGAGTGTGGCGTCTTCTTCCTTCCAATCTTTGTCTTTTTTCATCTTTTTCTATTTTTTTACTATACACGTATTGTTCACATTACTGTTCACACACTGATCACGTTACTGTTCACCTTTCATCGTTAATTTCTTTAAAACACGGAATCAACTCAAGGACGATCTGTAAAAATAATATATATCTAACTTGGATCATATCATGTGGTATCTAGAGCTCGGATCTTAGAGTTGATAGAGTTCTTGTATTTTTTGTACTTGTTTTTATTGCTTTCTAAACATCAAGCGCCAATGCTTGAATGTCATAATTGTACACAACCTTGATCATCATTGATCTCTGTCATTCCTAAGAATTGGCAACATTCTTTACTTTCGTTCTTTACCTTTTGCCATTTAAATTTCAGTCTTTTTATTTTCTGTCTTTAGTTTCTATTCTTTAATTTATGCGCAATATTTACATCTTTGATCTTATCAACTCTATATCCATTGATGTTATATGTTTTATAGCACCTTAATATTTACACCTTACATCTTTGATATGTTTTATATCAACTCTATTTAGTCTGATGATGTTTGTTAGTCAAACATGCTCAGCACCACCTCAAAAAAAAATTTAATGGGTTACAAAACTATGACTTCATTTTAGATGTTCAGTGAGAGGAGCTAATGGGAATATTTCACTATGAATAAAAATTGTTTTTAATACCAAAAAAAGTTGTTTAAAAAATGTAATTATCAAATAATAGAGTAATTCATTATTGGTTTTTTTTTTTATCTGCACAATCTGTGATAACACACCACATAGGAGGATAATCCCAAGCAATGTTTTCGTTCGTGTCGTTATTTAAGCTTGTTCAGTTGAAGCAATCAAGGATAAAAACAACACGATGCTACTTCTGTTCAAATCAAAGGAAAGAACAACTGCAACATCAAGCTGGAAAGCCATACAATACATAAACCACATTCAACAGGGACCTGGTTCTGAGTACATCCATGAAATTTATATAAGGGAAAGCAGTTCCCTAAATATTTTTTCCTACATGAGATAGTTCTCATAAGTGCCTTCCACAATACTGCTCTTGAATCATAGGCCTTCTTCACGTCAATGAAAATCATGTATCTCTCCATCAAACTACGCAAAAGTTATATTGTTTCCATGGTCTAGAAGGGAAAAAAGAAAAACTAAACTAATGATGACTAATTGATTACTGAATGGTTAAAATATTCCAAACAAAATTGTGTGTGTGTTTTTTTTCCTTCCTTTCCTCACCAACCAAACAGGGCTTTATAATCGAAAGAATGCCAAAGAAAGCAGACATGATCATGAGAAATTCAGGCTCCGCAAGTGCTTGCAGGTGCATCAAGGGCAGCCAAGCTGAATCAGATGAAGAGCACATTATGAATCATAGTCAACAACAACACGAGGAAGGGAATGATCTCTGGCCATATACCCCGCAACTGTACTAGTGTAATGGAATAGAAGCTTGAAAAGAATATTAGAGTCCCACATCGCTTGCTTCAATCTTTTGAGTGCAGTTTATATACCTGTTGGATCACTTTATTTTTTCCCACATGCAATAAACAGACAATATTTTAAACCTTTCTCAAAAACAATGAGGTTGCACTTGTAGCATGCTAATGCAGATCAACTGCATGGGCTAGTTTTACACTTTTAATTGAGGCAGCCTGGCCATTTAACATCCTTTGGAGAAAGGATTTTAAGGACAAGATTCCTCTCAAAGAAATTGGTTGGCCCCAGCTCAAATGCACTGCTCAACAAAGGCATTATCCGGAAGTATTATGGCATGGAATATGATGAATTCCCAGTACGTACCACATCACAATGTCCTTGTTCTTATCTCTATTCCTGCAGTTATCTTCAATTCAAAACAATAGTAATGTAAGTTCCTGAGATCAATCATATTCAATGTAGCTATCCTTATTGTCAGTTGCATGAATCAGCAACTTCATTTGACAGGAACTAAGATTGTAAATTAGCCAAGCAGGGAGACATCAGACTGAGAATCACCATTATTACAATAGACAAATAGTCAACAATTATTTTGTGCTGCACATCCTCAACCTTGCAAAGACATAAACCCCATCACCAAGATGTTTGAAAGAATCAACCCTTTATCAGATACATAAATAACTCCATTTTAGTCTCTAAAGGAGAAAAATGAAACATGATTAGAACTCATATAATAACCTGTCCCTAAAGACATATAGTCAGACCACAAATTTTCTTATTCTTTAATAAATTAATCATTAGAAAAGGCACAAGATTAACTACATTACTTTAAATTTATTGATTAGTACTCTTGTTCAACTTAACATTTCAGCTTACTGTTCTAAGTTCAGTAATTCTGGCCTTTCTGGTGCACTACTTGGCTACTTCATATTCATGTCAATTCATGGTTGAGATGGAGTAAGAGTGATTTTATATTGATAAAGTATATTTTCATCAAGGAAACGGTAATTTGTGCGTTAATCAAGATACCCATATAAACATAAAAATATTCAGGACGCCAAGATTGATAATATTGACTTCATAACATGTAGCGATAAAGTAAATTGGATATCACCATTAATATTAACATTGCATCCATTTCATGTCAATAGTGTCAACTGTCAATTGATTATACCAATTTAAAATTTGAATCCATATCATGCTAGCAATGCAATAAATTCAGTATTAGCACTTCAAGCTGAAAACTTTGTAAAAGAGTGCAGGTAAACAAAATGTTAACATTAACACAGTAATAACATCAAGATGAAACAAGATAGAGATGCTAAAATGCATGTACGTTACTCCCACTAGCATTTCTTAACTTCTGCTCTGACACCTAATTAAATTCTAAAAATTGTTGTACACTCCAACCTGGGTGAAATTGTCACCAAAACAGACACTAGATCTTTAGCGGAACAAGATTTTATTATTTAGGAGAAAATATGACATTGTATTCTAGCAGTTTCATCATTCTGCCTATTACTTTTCATGCTTGTATTAAAATGGTAATGGAGAATATTTCACAACCTAATCCTTCTTCTTGTTTGTTATTAGTTATTGTCAATCATCTTCTCCAGCTTGCCCACTGTCACCAGGGAGTGAAAGTAGAGACTCTATATACATAGCCGCTTCACACCGATGTGGATAATCACAATATGAGCGATGCTCTAACAGCTGTCCTTTAGCATTGCATTTCACTAATCCTGTGCTGCCATTTATTCCAACAATATCACCACTTTTGGTGGAACATATTGGGAAAAAAAAGTATTAGGTAGGAATGTCATCAATGGGCACAACAACAGACTTAGTCCAAGATGACTGCACTTTGTATTCTTTCATCACCCATATATCAGCTGTATCGACCCCTGTAACACATAGACTGAGAAATCCGCCAAGTACTGACAAATCACAAAATGTGAAGTCATAGTCGAAATCATCTGGCAGAGGTACCTCTGAAAAACTCCTTTCCGTTAAATCAAAGGCAACAATAACATTCAACGAAACATCATAACGATAAGCCAACCAATGAATAACCCCATTCAAGAGCGACCCGGCTCTGGGATCATCGGAGGAGTTCATATAAGGCAAATGGGTACCCTCAATTTTTTTCCACGCATTAGCTCTCAAGGAGAAAAGCTCAAAGTAGGTTTTCAAATCCGCTGCGGGGTCGTAGGACGCTAGAACCACCAAGTAGTCATCTGTTGATGGGTCGTACCCAAAACCATAGAGAAATGTGAAAAATAAGACATTCACATTGGACGCAATAGGAGACAATGATAGTGGTTTGTGGACACTGGTTGATGGATTCCACAAGTAGAGATTTGAACAACAATACAAGAGTAGAAACCCTCTGCAGGAACCCATAATTTGATTACGATAATAAGACGTAGGGGGCAGAAAATTAAGGTTTAGTGCAGAAGAAGCAGAATCATCATAAAGGGATGCATCAAAGTCAATGGATCGAGTTTGAGAAGCATATGCAGAAGCTGGTAAGTACACAAGTCTATGAGTGCGTGCAGCAGCTAGTTCAAAATGCGATCTTGCAAAATGAGGATCAGATATGAGAGAAAGCCATGACTTAGACACACACCTGAAACGTAAAAGAGACTTGACCGGTAACCTCATAAGAATTGGAAATATCAATTCGTCAGGTAGATGCACCATCTTCTTCTTGTCCATCCTCCTAAGTCCTCCACTCGTCTGTCTCTGTTGGCTCACTGCTTCAGGTATTTATGTATGTATAGAGATAATTGTTCCTTCTTTAGTACTCTTCCTCCCTACTGTAATGGCTGTTGATTGTTTAGTACGCTTCCTGCGTACTGTAACGGTCAATCCTATCAGTCAACGAGTATTATGGACCAGAAAAAAAATTATTGAAAAGTCTATTGAAAAAAAAAAAAAACAACTAAACTATGCATATATATGCTCTAAAATAATTTTTCTTAGAAAAAATAAAGTCTTGCATCGGGTACATTGCAATATTCCAATTATTTAGTAACTATAAATATTTTTTGAGATGACAAAAATACTCGTATATGTAGAATTTCACGCACATTATATGTAAGGCTAGGACGAGATAGGGAAAGAGTATTCGGCTAATTATTTTTTTTTTGTAATTGACTTTGAAATTAGATAAAAATATATATTATCTTATTATTTTTGCTCTAGACTAAGATTTAAGTTAACGATTTAAGAATAATTTGACTTGTTAAAATTAAATCTTAAATATTTATGAGTGTTATTAGATAAATAAATATGTTTATTTATAAAAAATAAATCTCTATTTCATAAAATTTATTTTAAATAGAAGAATTAATTATAGCGATAATAATTTTATTAGATTCTTATCTTAATTAATAGTATTTAATATTTATTAATGCATATTTAAACATAATTTTTATTTATCAATACGTTATGATAAATACCACACAAATTAAGAAAGATATGCATCCCATCTAATTCTAAATACTACTCATATTATGCATGATTTAACTTGAGTGTCGGATTATCTTTTACAAGTTTTCACCTCTTGTACCACCGTCGCAACCACCATATGTCAGAAGGAACTATAATCATCAACTTTATTCAGGTGATTCTCTAAAACCTATTCAGAAAATTATCGTCATCTGTGGGAAGCGATAAACTGTGATTCTCATCACCACCATCATGATCACTACCAGACAAAACCACGCTTCTGCCACTCAAAATCAACCCTCCTCTAGTTGCAGTCTGGCCTCTGCTTTAATCCAAGATCCAATTGTTGTCCAACTAAAACCCAAGCAAGATGAAGAAGAGACTTCACAAACTAGTGAAGACTTCTCCCTTCGGCCACAACGCATTTCGGCGACACAATGACTTGGTCCAGGTGGAGCTCCTTCAGGAAAGGTTAGACAACGGGTATCGGTGTTGCAGCGTGTAGGAGCGCTAGAGAACAACGATGGAGATCACTCCCAGTAGGGTGGATCACGTCTTTTAGAGCTATCTTGAAAGAACTGATCTCCCTAGTTAGACTTCAGGACGAAAGCATTCATGACTTGGAAAGAGCTGCTAATCAGGAAAGGGAGGACGAAAATTGGGTTCCCCACAGGAATCGCGACAACAAGAGAGAGCCAACCCATGACGGAAGTCGTAATTCAGAAAATTCAATGATTATGGAACTCAGACAGAGAGCCGAGAACCCGATACGTGAAAATAAAAAGCAGAATTAAGGACGGAGAAAGTTGGTTAAGCGGAATCAACATTTCTCTGACAAATTGATGGCTTATGAGATCCTTAGGCGCTTCAAATATCCAACTAATATTGAAGCTTATGATGGGACCACGGACCCTCAAGAGCACCTAGATGCTTATGTTTCTGCATTACTATTCGTTAGAAGGGATGATCCACTCATGTGACGTGCTTTTCTTCTTTCCTTGAAGAAAGCCGCCCTGAGATGTTTCACCACCCTGGCTCCTAAATCCATTGTTGATTGGAAAAACTCGTCCTCGAGATATTTGTTACGCTTCACCACCAGTAAAGTTGATGGAGACCAAGGAAGCTCAAGTGGAAGCTTAACGAGCCCAATGCCCAAAGATGCACTGCGAGGACTTTGAGGTTCAATGACAAGGTCAAGAACTAAGAAGGCTAAGGGGATTTTGGCAAAGAAGTCAATCACTTTCTCTCACTCAAGCCCATTCCAGAAGAAGAAACACTCAAGATGGTCCAAATGATCCAAGTTGATGAAGGGCCCAATGTCGGGGCATGATTTCTTCTTAGTCAATTTTATTTAATTATGTATTTGAACCTTTCAATTTTCTTAGTTTTGGTTCTTATTTTCTTTTTTTTTGGATAATTTTGTAATAAGAGCCTATTGTTTGGGTTTAACTTACGCATAGCAGAGGTAGGGATAGGTCTTTGCCTTCTAATTAGGCCTATGCCATATATAAGCTAGGATTATGATTAAAAATGTGCTAGCTTGCTGGCTCATTTAGCTAGACCTAGTCGCATACCTAATGCCTATAAATAGGCTTATGTTTACTGCATTTGTCACTTTTTGAATTTGAGAATATTATTGCACTCCTTTGTGAGTTTTGAGAGCTTAGTTCTCTTGGGGTTCTCGGAAGAACCATCTTGGTTCTTAATCAAAGGTTTCCTTACCTTTGTGGTGAATCTTCGCTTGACTTATCACTTTCTAAGAGTGTGGCGTCTTCTTCCTTCCAATCTTTGTCTTTTTATCATCTTTTTCTATTTTTTTACTATACACGTATTGTTCACATTACTTTTGATCACACAGCGATCAAAGTTAATTTCACCTTTCATCGTTAATTTCTTTAAAACACGGAATCAACTCAAGGACGATCCGAAAATAATATATATCTAACTTGGATCATATCATGTGGTATCTAGAGCTCGGATCTTAGAGTTGATAGAGTTCTTGTATTTTTTGTACTTGTTTTTATTGCTTTCTAAACATCAAGCGCCAATGCTTGAATGTCATAATTGTACACAACCTTGATCATCATTGATCTCTGTCATTCCTAAGAATTGGCAACATTCTTTACTTTCGTTCTTTACCTTTTGCCATTTAAATTTCAGTCTTTTTATTTTCTGTCTTTAGTTTCTATTCTTTAATTTATGCGCAATATTTACATCTTTGATCTTATCAACTCTATATCCATTGATGTTATATGTTTTATAGCACCTTAATATTTACACCTTACATCTTTGATATGTTTTATATCAACTCTATTTAGTCTGATGATGTTTGTTAGTCAAACATGCTCAGCACCACCTCAAAAAAAAATTTAATGGGTTACAAAACTATGACTTCATTTTAGATGTTCAGTGAGAGGAGCTAATGGGAATATTTCACTATGAATAAAAATTGTTTCTCAAATTGTTTTAATACCAAAAAAGTTGTTTAAAAATGTAATTATCAAATAATAGAGTAATTCATTATTGGTTTTTTTTTTTTTTATCTCGCACAACTGTGATAACACACCACATAGGAGGATAATCCCAAGCAATGTTTTCGTTCGTGTCGTTATTTAAGCTTGTTCTTGAAGCAATCAAGGATAAAAACAACACGATGCTACTGTTCAAATCAAAGGAAAGAACAACTTAAGTACATCAAGTTTAAAGCCATACAATACATAAACCACATTCAACAGGGACCTGGTTCTGAGTACATCCATGAAATTTATATAAGGGAAAGCAGTTCCCTAAATATTTTTTCCTACATGAGATAGTTCTCATAAGTGCCTTCCACAATACTGCTCTTGAATCATAGGCCTTCTTCACGTCAATGAAAATCATGTATCTCTCCATCAAACTACGCAAAAGTTATATTGTTTCCATGGTCTAGAAGGGAAAAAAGAAAAACTAAACTAATGATGACTAATTGATTACTGAATGGTTAAAATATTCCAAACAAAATTGTGTGTGTGTTTTTTTTCCTTCCTTTCCTCACCAACCAAACAGGGCTTTATAATCGAAAGAATGCCAAAGAAAGCAGACATGATCATGAGAAATTCAGGCTCCGCAAGTGCTTGCAGTGTGCATCAAGGCAGCCAAGCTGAATCAGATGAAGAGCACATTATGAATCATAGTCAACAACAACACGAGGAAGGGAATGATCTCTGGCCATATACCCCGCAACTGTACTAGTGTAATGGAATAGAAGCTTGAAAAGAATATTAGAGTCCCACATCGCTTGCTTCAATCTTTTGAGTGCAGTTTATATACCTGTTGGATCACTTTATTTTTTCCCACATGCAATAAACAGACAATATTTTAAACCTTTCTCAAAAACAATGAGGTTGCACTTGTAGCATGCTAATGCAGATCAACTGCATGGGCTAGTTTTACACTTTTAATTGAGGCAGCCTGGCCATTTAACATCCTTTGGAGAAAGGATTTTAAGGACAAGATTCCTCTCAAAGAAATTGGTTGGCCCCAGCTCAAATGCACTGCTCAACAAAGGCATTATCCGGAAGTATTATGGCATGGAATATGATGAATTCCCAGTACGTACCACATCACAATGTCCTTGTTCTTATCTCTATTCCTGCAGTTATCTTCAATTCAAAACAATAGTAATGTAAGTTCCTGAGATCAATCATATTCAATGTAGCTATCCTTATTGTCAGTTGCATGAATCAGCAACTTCATTTGACAGGAACTAAGATTGTAAATTAGCCAAGCAGGGAGACATCAGACTGAGAATCACCATTATTACAATAGACAAATAATCAACAATTATTTTGTGCTGCACATCCTCAACCTTGCAAAGACATAAACCCCATCACCAAGATGTTTGAAAGAATCAACCCTTTATCAGATACATAAATAACTCCATTTTAGTCTCTAAAGGAGAAAAATGAAACATGATTAGAACTCATATAATAACCTTGTCCCTAAAGACATATAGTCAGACCACAAATTTTCTTATTCTTTAATAAATTAATCATTAGAAAAGGCACAAGATTAACTACATTACTTTAAATTTATTGATTAGTACTCTTGTTCAACTTAACATTTCAGCTTACTGTTCTAAGTTCAGTAATTCTGGCCTTTCTGGTGCACTACTTGGCTACTTCATATTCATGTCAATTCATGGTTGAGATGGAGTAAGAGTGATTTTATATTGATAAAGTATATTTTCATCAAGGAAACGGTAATTTGTGCGTTAATCAAGATACCCATATAAACATAAAAATATTCAGGACGCCAAGATTGATAATATTGACTTCATAACATGTAGCGATAAAGTAAATTGGATATCACCATTAATATTAACATTGCATCCATTTCATGTCAATAGTGTCAACTGTCAATTGATTATACCAATTTAAAATTTGAATCCATATCATGCTAGCAATGCAATAAATTCAGTATTAGCACTTCAAGCTGAAAACTTTGTAAAAGAGTGCAGGTAAACAAAATGTTAACATTAACACAGTAATAACATCAAGATGAAACAAGATAGAGATGCTAAAATGCATGTACGTTACTCCCACTAGCATTTCTTAACTTCTGCTCTGACACCTAATTAAATTCTAAAAATTGTTGTACACTCCAACCTGGGTGAAATTGTCACCAAAACAGACACTAGATCTTTAGCGGAACAAGATTTTATTATTTAGGAGAAAATATGACATTGTATTCTAGCAGTTTCATCATTCTGCCTATTACTTTTCATGCTTGTATTAAAATGGTAATGGAGAATATTTCACAACCTAATCCTTCTTCTTGTTTGTTATTAGTTATTGTCAATCATCTTCTCCAGCTTGCCCACTGTCACCAGGGAGTGAAAGTAGAGACTCTATATACATAGCCGCTTCACACCGATGTGGATAATCACAATATGAGCGATGCTCTAACAGCTGTCCTTTAGCATTGCATTTCACTAATCCTGTGCTGCCATTTATTCCAACAATATCACCACTTTTGGTGGAACATATTGGGAAAAAAAAAGTATTAGGTAGGAATGTCATCAATGGGCACAACAACAGACTTAGTCCAAGATGACTGCACTTTGTATTCTTTCATCACCCATATATCATACAGTATCGACCCACAGTAACACATAGATCGAGAAATCCGCCAAGTACTGACAAATCACAAAATGTGAAGTCATAGTCGAAATCATCTGGCAGAGGTACCTCTGAAAAACTCCTTTCCGTTAAATCAAAGGCAACAATAACATTCAACGAAACATCATAACGATAAGCCAACCAATGAATAACCCCATTCAAGAGCGACCCGGCTCTGGGATCATCGGAGGAGTTCATATAAGGCAAATGGGTACCCTCAATTTTTTTCCACGCATTAGCTCTCAAGGAGAAAAGCTCAAAGTAGGTTTTCAAATCCGGCTGCGGGGTCGTAGGACGCTAGAACCACCAAGTAGTCATCTGTTGATGGGTCGTACCCAAAACCATAGAGAAATGTGAAAAATAAGACATTCACATTGGACACAATAGGAGACAATGATAGTGGTTTGTGGACACTGGTTGATGGATTCCACAAGTAGAGATTTGAACAACAATACAAGAGTAGAAACCCTCTGCAGAACCCATAATTTGATTACGATAATAAGACGTAGGGGCGGAAAATTAAGGTTTAGTGCGTAAGAAAGCTTTCATCATAAAGGGATGCATCAAAGTCAATGGATCGAGTTTGAGAAGCATATGCAGAAGCTGGTAAGTACACAAGTCTATGAGTGCGTGCAGCAGCTAGTTCAAAATGCGATCTTGCAAAATGAGGATCAGATATGAGAGAAAGCCATGACTTAGACACACACCTGAAACGTAAAAGAGACTTGACCGGTAACCTCATAAGAATTGGAAATATCAATTCGTCAGGTAGATGCACCATCTTCTTCTTGTCCATCCTCCTAAGTCCTCCACTCGTCTGTCTCTGTGTGGCTCACTGCTTCAGGTATTCATGTATGTATAGAGATAATTGTTCCTTCTTTAGTACTCTTCCTCCCTACTTGTAATGGTAAAATGTGTTGATTGTTTAGTACTCTTCCTAATTAATGGATGAGTTTTAACGGTCAATCCTATCACCAACGAGTATTATGGACCGAAAAAAAAAAAATTGAAAAGTCTATTGAAAAAAAAAAAAACTAAACTATGCATATATATGCTCTAAAATAATTTTTCTTAGAAAAAATAAAGTCTTGCATCGGGTACATTGCAATATTCCAATTATTTAGTAACTATAAATATTTCTTGAGATGACAAAAATACTCGTATATGTAGAATTTCACGCACATTATATGTAAGGCTAGGACGAGATAGGGAAAGAGTATTCGGCTAATTATTTTTTTTTTTGTAATTGACTTTGAAATTAGATAAAAATATATATTATCTTATTATTTTTGCTCTAGACTAAGATTTAAGTTAGCGATTTAAGAATAATTTGACTTGTTAAAATTAAATCTTAAATATTTATGAGTGTTATTAGATAAATAAATATGTTTATTTATAAAAAATAAATCTCTCATAAAATTTATTTTAAATAGAAGAATTAATTATATGCGATAATAATTTTATTAGATTCTTATCTTAATTAATAGTATTTAATATTTATTAATGCATATTTAAACATAATTTTTATTTATCAATACGTTCTTATAAATACCACACAAGGTAGCAAAGATATGCATCTAATTCTAAATACTACTCATATTATGCATGATTTAACTTGAGTGTCGGATTATCTTTTACAAGTTTTCACCTCTTGTACCACCGTCGCAACCACCATATGTCAGAAGGAACTATAATCATCAACTTTATTCAGGTGATTCTCTAAAACCTATTCAGAAAATTATCGTCATCTGTGGGAAGCGATAAACTGTGATTCTCATCACCACCATCATGATCACTACCAGACAAAACCACGCTTCTGCCACTCAAAATCAACCCTCCTCTAGTTGCAGTCTGGCCTATGCTTTAATCCAAGATCCAATTGTTGTCCAACTAAAACCCAAGCAAGATGAAGAAGAGACTTCACAAACTAGTGAAGACTTCTCCCTTCGGCCACAACGCATTTCGGCGACACAATGACTTGGTCCAGGTGGAGCTCCTTCAGGAAAGGTTAGACAACGGGTATCGGTGTTGCAGACGTGTAGGAGCGCTGAGAACAACGATGGAGATCACTCCCGGTAGGGTGGATCACGTCTTTTAGAGCTATCTTGAAAGAACTGATCTCCTAGTTAGACTTTCCTAAAGCATTCATGACTTGGAAAGAGACGCGCTAATCGGGGAAAGGGAGGACGAAAATTGGGTTCCCCACAGGGAATCGCGACAACAAGAGAGAGCCAACCCATGACGGAAGTCGTAATTCAGAAAATTCAATGATTATGGAACTCGAGACTACTAGAGCCGAGAACCCGACTGTTTTCATTCTAAAGGAAGCACGTGAAAATAAAAAGCGACTTAAGGACGGAGAAAGTCAGTTAAGCAGAATCAACCTTTCTCTGATGAATTGATGGCCTATGAGATCCGTAGGTGCTTAAAATATCTAACTAATATTGAAGCTTATGATGGGACCATGGACCTTCAAGAGAACCTAGATACTTATTTTTCTACTTTACTATTTGCTGGAGGGGATGATCCATTCATATGACGTGTTTTTCTTCTTTCCTTGAAGAAAGCCGCCCTGAGATGTTTCACCACCCTGGCTCCTAAATCCATTGTTGATTGGAAAAACTCGTCCTCGAGATATTTGTTACGCTTCACCACCAGTAAAGTTGATGGAGACCAAGGAAGCTCAAGTGGAAGCTTAACGAGCCCAATGCCCAAAGATGCACTGCGAGGACTTTGAGGTTCAATGACAAGGTCAAGAGCTAAGAAGGCTAAGGGGGATTTTGGCAAAGAAGTCAATCACTTTCTCTCACTCAAGCCCATTCCAGAAGAAGAAACACTCAAGATGGTCCAAATGATCCAAGTTGATGAAGGGCCCAATGTCGGGGCATGATTTCTTCTTAGTCAATTTTATTTAATTATGTATTTGAACCTTTCAATTTTCTTAGTTTTGGTTCTTATTTTCTTTTTGCGATAATTTTGTAATAAGAGCCTATTGTTTGGGTTTAACTTACGCATAGCAGAGGTAGGGATAGGTGCTGCCTTCTAATTAGGCCTATGCCATATATAAGCTAGGATTATGATTAAAAATGTGCTAGCTTGCTGGCTCATTTAGCTAGACCTAGTCGCATACCTAATGCCTATAAATAGGCTTATGTTTACTGCATTTGTCACTTTTTGAATTTGAGAATATTATTGCACTCCTTTGTGAGTTTTGAGAGCTTAGTTCTCTTGGGGTTCTCGGAAGAACCATCTTGGTTCTTAATCAAAGGTTTCCTTACCTTTGTGGTGAATCTTCGCTTGACTTATCACTTTCTAAGAGTGTGGCGTCTTCTTCCTTCCAATCTTTGTCTTTTTTCATCTTTTTCTATTTTTTTACTATACACGTATTGTTCACATTACTGTTCACACACTGATCACGTTACTGTTCACCTTTCATCGTTAATTTCTTTAAAACACGGAATCAACTCAAGGACGATCTGTAAAAATAATATATATCTAACTTGGATCATATCATGTGGTATCTAGAGCTCGGATCTTAGAGTTGATAGAGTTCTTGTATTTTTTGTACTTGTTTTTATTGCTTTCTAAACATCAAGCGCCAATGCTTGAATGTCATAATTGTACACAACCTTGATCATCATTGATCTCTGTCATTCCTAAGAATTGGCAACATTCTTTACTTTCGTTCTTTACCTTTTGCCATTTAAATTTCAGTCTTTTTATTTTCTGTCTTTAGTTTCTATTCTTTAATTTATGCGCAATATTTACATCTTTGATCTTATCAACTCTATATCCATTGATGTTATATGTTTTATAGGACCTTAATTTGAAAGGAAGCTCCTAAATACACAATTGGGCATAACATTTGGAACTAAAATTGCAAGAACCAATTTTTTTTTAGTGCAAAAAGAGAACAAGGGCGTGAAAAATAGTATAAAAAAAAGAAAAAAAGTCTATTAAAAAAAAGGAGACTGCCCTTGTACTTAAGCAAGATTAAGTTTGAATGCCTTGTGAATTTCATTAAGCGGTGCTATTCTACATACCTTGTGCATTTCTTTTTCTTCTTATTTCTTTTGAGTTTTACCTTTCTTTTTAATTAGCTTTTCTTACTTGTCTTTTAAATTCTTTTGAGTTTTGTCTAGAATTTCATCCTTTTTTTAACTTCTGAGTGCTTATTCTTGTGAACACTGGTACTTTTGTAAGAGCTTTTGGTAATTGAAACGCGAGAGGGTTCATTTCAGAACTTGCAAAGAGAAATTGAGTGGTAAAAGGTAAGAGCATTTTCATTAAACAAAAGTCTAATTGTGTGAAACACGAGTGAAATCAATCTAAGAGTGTATACACGTGAAAAAAGTGGTAAGAGCCTTTTAATCTTGAATTATTCTTATTACTTGTGCAAAGATGAGTGGAGGAAGTACACCCTCATCCCCTAGGACTGCAAACCTTATGCAAGTCTTAGTTAAAGAACTTGAGAAGTTTAGGGTAGAAATAAACACAATGCTCGATAATGAAAGGATGAGAGACTCTCAACATGAATTCTCGCATGAGGATGAAGATACCTATGATTCGGGTAGGGAAATGAGGACTAGGAGGAACCATGATAGGAGAATGAGGCATGAGAGGAGTGAAAGGAGGAATAGGAAGCATAGGAGTGATGAAAGAGGAGGAGACCTAGGAGGAGTAAAGACCCAAGTATCTTCTTTCCAAGGAAAGAATTACCCCGAAACCTACTTAGAATGGGAAACCAAGGTAGAACAAATCTTTTTCTATCACCTTTACAATGAAGAAAGGAAGGTGAAGGTGGCTGCTCTAGAATTTTTCGACTATGCCCTAATTTAGTGGGACTAAGTACAAAAAGAGAGTGAAATAAATAGGGAGTACCCTTTAGATACTTGGGAAGAGATGAAAAATTTGATGAGGAAGAGGTTTGTCCCTTCATGGTACCATAAGGAATTACACAATAAACTCCAAAGACTTACCCAAGGAAGTATGAGTGTGGATGAGTACTACAAGGAGATGGAGGTGGCCATGATAAGGACCAATGTCATTGAAGATAGAGAGGCTACCATGTCACGTTTTCTTTATGGTTTAAACCGTGAGATAGGAGACATTGTGGTGTTGCACAACTATGAAGAGCTTGATGAGTTAGTCCACTAAGCCATAAAGGTATAACAACAACTCAAAAGAAAGGGTGCATGAAAGAAGCATTCTTCTAACCTCAAACCTCCTACTTGAAAGGACAAGGAACCAAATGAAGACTCCTCTACACAAACCAAGGGAGGTATGACTTCTAAAAACTCTAATGCTTTTCTTTCCACTAATGTTTCTTCCTCTTCTTCTTCTAAAAATAGGAACATCAAGTGCTTCAAATGCTTAGGGAGCGGACATATAGCCTCTCAATGCACAAACATAAAGGCAATGGTGATAAGAGAGGGACACCTCTCTAGTGATTCATGTCCAAATTCCCCTCCCTCAATTGAAGGAGAAGAAGAATGTGAGACCTATGTTCATGATGACGACTTGCTAATGATAAGGAGACTTTTGGGTAGCCAAGTTGTGGCAAGGGACCAAGACTAAAAGAAAAATATCTTCCACACAAGATATGTCATCCAAGGCAAAGTGTGCTCATTAATCATTAATAGGAGAAGTTGTACTAATGTGGCAAGCACTCGCTTGGTAAGAAAACTTGACCTTAAAATTACTCTTCACCCCCGACCATACAAGCTTCAATGGCTAAGTGAGAATGGTGAGTTGATAGTGAATTAACAAGTGTTGGTAAGTTTATCAATTGATAAGTATAAGGATGATGTTTTGTGTGATGTTGTTTCCATGGAAGCCGACCATATTTTGCTTGGAAGGCCTTGGCAATTTGATAAGTATGCTATTCATGATGGTTTCACTAACAAGTACTCCTTTGTTCATAATTCCTTAAAGGTAATCCTTGTATCCCTTACTCCCAAATAGGTTTGTGAAGACCGAGTGACCTTGAAGCTAAGTAGGGAGCAAGAGAAGAAAGACGTAAAAGTAAAATCAAAAGGGGTAACAAAGAATAGGGACCAAGAACTCGTAAATGAAAAAAAAAAAGAATGTTTAATTGCTAGGGAGAGTGAGATTAAGAGGGCTTGCTTTGCAAAGCAAGAGATGTACATTTGCGTATACAAGGACTTGTACTTAAATTGTAACTCTAACCCTCTACCTAGTGAAGTTAATTCTCTTTTATAGGATTTTGAAGATGTCTTTCCAAAAAGTGTCCCTCCTGGACTACCACCCTTGAGGGGGATTGAACATCAAATGGACTTCATCCCGAGAGTCTCTTCGCCCAATAGGTCTGCATATAGGACAAATCCTGAGGAAATTAAGGAAATTCATAAACAAATGGATGATTTGATGCAAAAAGGATGGGTAAAGGAAAGTTTAAGTCCTTGTGCCGTGCTTGTCATACTTGTCCCCAAAAAGGATGACACTTGGAGAATGTGTACTAATTATAAGGCTGTAAATAATATAACTGTAAAATATAGGCATCTCATCCATAGGCTAGATGATTTGCTAGATGAATTACATGGTGCATGTTACTTTTCTAAAGTGGATTTAAAAAGTGGGTACCATCAAATTAGGATAAGGGAAGGGGTGAGTGGAAGACAACCTTAAGACTAAGCATGGATTGTATGAGTGGTTAGTGATGCCATTTGGGCTTACAAATACGCCTAGCACCTTTATGAGATTGATGAACCATGTGTTGAGAGAGTTTCTAAGCAAGTTTGTAGTAGTGTATTTTGATGACATCCTAATCTATAGCATAACCTTAGAATAGCACCTAGAACACCTTAGGGTTGTGATTAGTGTGCTTAGAAAAGAAAAGTTGTATGCTAATTTAGAGAAGTGTGTCTTTTGCACCGACCATGTAGTGTTTCTAGGCTTTGTTGTGAGTGTTAAGAGAGTGCAAGTAGATGAAGAAAATATAAAAGTCATTAGGGAGTGACCTACTTCTAAGTCTATGAGTGAGGTAAGAAGCTTTCATAGGTTAGCTAGCTTTTATAGAAGATTTGTAAAAGATTTCAGCACCATAGCTGCCCTTTTAAATGAAGTTGTTAAGAAAAATGTGAGTTTTAGGTGGGGGAGGATCAAGAGACAAGTTTCAATACACTCAAAGATAGGTTCACCCATGCACTTATACTTGAATTGCCTAATTTTTTTAAGTCTTTTGAACTTGAGTGTGATGCATCAAATGTTGGGATTAAGGCTGTTTTATTATAAGAAGGTCACCACATTACATATTTTAGTGAGAAATTGCATAGAGCTATTGTAAATTACTCCATCTATGATAAAGAATTGTATGCACTCATAAGAGCTTTGCACACTTGGCAGTACTACCTTTTTCTAAAAGAGTTTATAATTCACAGTGATCATGAGTCACTAAAATATTTAAAAGGGCAAGGTAAGCTTAATAAAAAGCATGCCAAGTGGGTGGAATACCTTGAACAATTTTCCTATGTGATCAAACACAAGCAAAGAAAGGTAAACATAATGACTGATGCACTTTCCAGGAGGTATACCTTATTAGCTACTCTTGAAACAAAAATGCTTAGTTTTGAAGATATAAATGAGTTGTATGTGCATGATGATGATTTCTCCAAGATGTATGCTGTATGTGAAAAAGGGGCGCATAGGGGGTTCTTTAGGCAAGATGGATATTTATTCAAAGAAAAATATTTGTGTGTGTCTAATAGCTCTTTGCATGAATTATTGCTCAGGGAAGCTCATGAGGGGGGATTAATGGGTCACTTTGGGATCTAAAAGACTTTAAATGTGTTGCATGAACATTTTTATTGGCCTAATATGAAGCATGATGTGCATAAACTATGTGATAGGTGCATTGTTTGTAAAAAAGTCAAATCAAAAGTAATGTCTCATGGACTCTATACCCTTTACCTATTCCTGATTCCCTTTGGAGTGACTTGTCTATGGACTTTATGTTAGGTTTGTCCCGCTCAAAAAAAAGAAGAGACTCCATTTTTGTGGTGGTGGACAGATTCTCCAAGATGGCCCACTTTATTCTTTGCCATAAGGTGGATGACGTCATTCATGTGGTGGACTTGTTCTTCAAAGAAGTGGTGAGGTTTTATGGAATACCCAAAAGCATAGTCTCAGATAGGGACTCAAAATTCCTAACTCATTTTTGGAGGACCCTTTGGAACAAGGTTGAGACTAAGCTACTCTTCTCTACCACTTGCCACCCACAAACTGATGGGCAAACTGAGGTGGTGAACAGGACCCTATCGACCTTGTTGCGATTAATCATCAAGAGGAACATCAAAACCTGAGAAGAATACTTACCTCTTGTTGAATTTGCTTATAATAGGGTTGTGCATGTTACTACTAGCGTTTCTCTTTTTGAGACTGTATATGATTTTAATCCCCTCACCCCCCTTGATTTACTGCTTCTACATAATGTCTCTTCTTTAATTCATAGGGATGGACAGACAAAAGCTGAATATGTGAGGAAGCTCCATGAACAAGTCAAGACTCAAATTGAAAGGAAGATGGAACAATATGCTAGGCAAACAAACAAGGGAAGAAGGCAGGTTGTTTTTGAATCAGGAGATTGGGTGTGGGTGCACATATGAAAAGAAAGTTTTCCTTTACAAAGGAAATCTAAGCTTTTACCTAGAGGAGATGAACCCTTTCAAATCTTAGAAAGAATTAATGACAATGCCTACAAAGTTGACCTACTAGGTGAGTATGAGGTTAGTGCAACATTTAATATGGCTAACTTAAGTCCTTTTGATGTAGGTGATGAAGGATCAAATTCGATGACGAATTCTTTTGAAGGGTGATGCGTGCGGATGTAGTGATTAAAATTAAGATAAAAATCAGTTGTCAGGCCCACCAGAAAATAAAAACCTTACAACTAGTTGTAGTTAGTAAGGGTCGATCCACAGAGAACCAATTCAATTAACACTATTAAACAATTCCCAATTTAGACTCTGATTAACAATAAACAGTAAAAGGGGGTTTTGGAGTTTTGATGAACAATGAACGACTTTCAAAGATAACAATAAACAAACTGAAATCAACAATATAAGAAAATTGGTTAAGAGATTGAATCCACCACTAGATTTATATGATAATGTAAATCCACATATCCTTTTATTCCAACATGCTCAATTATGTTTTTATGCAATTGTGATATTAAATCTCTGTTTTCCTTACGTGTTGGCCAATTTAGCAACCGCTCAAATCAACTCCTAATCACCGATTAGTCATAAAGCAACCGCTCTTACAACTATCCAACAATTGCATTAAGATTTAGAAAACCAATTACACTAAGGTCTAATCACACACCGGGATTAAATTACTTAGAACATATATTTCTCTAGATCTAATACCGCAACCGCAAGCATAATAAACCCAGATCTACCACTTTTATAACGGCAAATAGCACAAAGATAATTATACCCACATGAACATCATACATCCCACTAGATCTACTACCGCAACCGCGCATAATAAACCTAGATCTACTACTTTGAAAGTAGGAACAAGTACAAAAACCTTCATACCAATAATAGATTCAGAAATATATGAATAAAAACATAACTCGTGTTGAAATAATCAAATATGCAAAGTTTACAACATTAATACTAGCGGTTTCATCACCCCTTAACCAAGGGAGGTTTAGTTACACATAGCTAGAAAGAAATCACAAGAAAAACTATGAAGAAACAAGAAGAAACTATGAAGAAACAAGAAACTAAGAGAGAAAATAAAGGAGAGTTACATCTTGTTCATGATAAATGGTACCTTTTATAGAAGTCTAAGGTAACAAAATGACAAAGGGAAGTGGGTGGATGAGTGGGTGAGTGAGTGGAGTGTTTGAGTGGATGGATTAGTGGGTTGGTTTAGTGGATTGGTTTAGTGGATGAGTGAGTGGAATGGTTGAGTGGTTGAATTAGTGAAAAATGCCAAAGGACTTTTGGTGAGTGGGAAATTATGGACATGAATGGGTGAGTGGATGGATGAGTGGATGGATTAGTGGATGGATGAGTGGGTGGTTGAGGACGAAAATTTCGTGTCTGCCTTGGAAGCCAAAAACGACCCACTATACTTCAGAACCACGAAAAGTGTTCTTCATGAAAGTTGTAGATCCTTGTCTTGGCTGTAAAATGGATAGCTGGTTCGTCCAATTTGGCTTCCTTAAGCCCAAGATATGTCCCAAATACCGTAGGTTGCTCAAACCCAACTTCAGCACCTCTGTTCCGACTTGCAAGCTCAAAATGACCTACTAGACTTCTTTTTCTGAAAATGTATTCTTCATGAAAGTTGTTTATTTGGATCTTGACTATCCACTGTCCAAATTTCAGCCCATATCCATTATTACATCTTGAGATATAATTTTATGAGTGCACACTGTTCGGATTCTACTGACAGAACCCGTATTCTGACTTCCATGTAAACTTAAGTCCCTTAGACATCTGAATCGGACTTTAAACTCTTCATCAAAGTTGTAGAGCTTCCTCTTAGCTTTCCTACAAGATAAAATTCATGATTTTCAGATATCAAGAACTCAAGTTATGACCAAAATACAGAAACAGTGTAAAATCTCAATAATGCTGAAAATATTCAATTAGGACCAATTTGAGCTCAAACTCACAAAATCATGTCAAACTCAATCAATTAAGAATATGGAGAGTGTAAATGACTAAATATAAGGGTTTCTTAATGAATAAAATATGTGTTTATCAAATTCCCCCACACTTAGCTTTTTGCACTCCTGGGCAAAACTCAAGACCAAAATTTTACAATCAAGAACAACCAACCAAAGGTTCAGGATCAAAACATTCATGAGTTAACAATTCTCCACATCTCAAACCATCAAGCAAGGTATCTTCAACATGAATCGAGAATGATAGATCTTCACAAGATTCCCTCTCAATCTCTCAAGTGTTTAAAGGGTAGGTATTTCACTCAATTCAACCCATGAAAATTGCACTACCATAAGCTTGCTTATCTTCTACTTCTCCACTACTCAAAACACATGCACACACAAATCATGAGGACTTTATTCAAGGTTGTAGTGAGGTCAAGGTAACAGGAGAGGATAAAATGGATATGAGAAGATAAATACCAAAGAGAATAAAAGCAAATGAGAGCTAAGTTCAAATAACAAGCATAAAAGTTCATCCCAACTCTAGTGTATATCCCTTTACATATTCATTTCCCAATCCTTTTCTTTTTTTTAAACACTTGGTTTTTTTTTCTTTTTTTTTTTTTTTTTTTTTTTATATATATGAACATAACTATATACATACATTTTTTTTTCTTTTTGGGCACTTTCTTTTCTTTTTCAACAACCATTTTGTACACGCACCCCCACACTTGTTCAAAAACTCATCCATTAACCAAGCTAATGTTCTTTTATTCCCTAAGGTAAAGTAAGAACACGATTTCTCATTTAAGGCACATGATGAGCTAGAAACAAGGAATGGTCAAATAAGCTCAAAGGGGTTAAGCAAAGGAAAATATACAAGGTTGGCAGGAATCAGAGAATTTTCAAGAAATCAAAAGAGTGCTTGATATCATATTGAAAACAAGGTTGGCTATTTGGTTAAACTAGCTAATTAAGAAAGAGGGCCTCAATCATGTTCATGCATGCAAGTGAAATGTAGCCTTAAAAAGAATCAAAGCAAGTTCTAGAGTAGTCATTAACATGAGTGAAAATCACACAAGAAAGAAGAGAATGACATAAATGTTGAATCCATCCATTAGGCTCAAAATCTCACAAGGTATGCATCCATCAAACTCAATTCATCAATTTAATCATCCATCTCCAAGCATATCAGTTCAAGAAGGGAGAAAAGTTATTCAATCATGCAATGATCTCTTTTTTGTGTTTTTTTTTCTTTTTTTTTTAACAACCAAAAGAAATATGCTAAAATCTCTCCCCCACACTTAATATAAACATTGTCCTCAATGTGAAAGAGAGATATAGAAAAGAGCAACACAACCTGATAAGAAGTGAATCAACGCCAAGCAGAAAAGAAGCACACTGTCAGTTACGTATCAGACCTCTGCCACCAATTAAGATGCGTCTCAAGAGTAAAATTCTCCTTACTCTGCCATCACTAATTAGTTTAATAAGTCCATAACAATCATATCATACTTTCCAAACAACAAATTTTTTTTTTTTTTGACTTCAAGAAAACCATCAAGGTAAAGAAGTCTAGAAACCCCTGAAGGACCCTGCTCAAAGGATCGTCTGTACAAAAATCAAAATACAACAAAATGATACAAAGATAAAAGAAATAGAAAATGATGACATACCTGTATGTACAGTGTCGATGGCGTATCTTTATACTGTGCGTCATGAGTGCAGTAGACATCACGTCCTTTTTTTTTTTTGAAATTGTTAGAAAAACTTGATGAAAGATGAGTGTATACTTACTTAAGATTGGGATGGAGGTAGTCTGCTCTTTCGGCTTTGTGCCAAAGCATTGTTGACCAAGATTCGACCCATTCAAGACCAAATAAGAACATAGGGCTCCCAAAAGGGACAAGTGGCCATAATACGACTGGCTGCCTCACATGTAGGATACAATCTACCTTCTTTGTTTTTCAATTAAGAAGGCTGGATCAGGATGCATGCATTTTTCCATTCACGGTGTGTGTTACCAAAGCCAACCCTAAGACGTATACATAATTTTTTTTTTTTTTTTGTTTTGTTTTTGTTTTTTGTTTTTTTTTTTTTTTTTTTTTTTTTTTAGAGATGACATGAAGAAGAAGAAGAAGATGATATGTATGTACATTGTTTGTGGATGTGGCTCACATCCGCCTCTCTGTTTAACGTCCAAGAACGGCTTAAACGTCTTCTATGAGTCGAGGATAAGCTTCCCATCCAATTTTCTTAAAAATTGGCAAACAGGGTCTTTTAGAGTCAGATTCCCAAGACTGTAGCGTTTTTCTTCATCCTTGAAGAGATTCCACAAATTAAGAATTTCACCCCGCATCAATCCATAAGAACGCGTCTCAAGAGTCAATAAGATATCATCTAATGACTCCTTACTCAGTCCATTCTTAATGAAGGATTTATTTGCGAAAATCATCCCCAAAGAACGACATTGTCTGTTACAATTCCATCGTCCACATTTGTAACAGACTTGTAACCTTTTTGCTCTTCTCCTTTTAGAATATGAACTTCTTCCAAGACCGGGCATATATGAGTCAAATGAAATTGAGGACTCACCTGCTAATCGAACCTTTGCTTCAATTATCCAAATAGTACATCTTCTCGGCATACCTTTGTGCATTAACGGTCTCAATCTTTCACATCGAACTTTGTAGATTTTTCTCGAGAGCATTTTGAGGAAGAGAAGGAAAATGTTTTCTCGGTTTGAAAAAATGACATCCATTTTGAAGGAGAAGAAGGATTCAGTTATTTTGGGAAACGAAAAATAAACCGACTTGAGAGTCACGAGAAGACCGTATCCGCCACTTAACCTAAGAACACAAAGAACTCAAGAACTTGATTTTCCAGGAATGGTTGAGTCTTTGTCCATTAACTTTACGCGCATTACCATTCCTAGGATCCTCAATATTTACGGCCCCGGAGGATACACGTGTTTGACAAAGAAAAGAACCGCGCCACCTAGATCTCAATTTTTCAAGGAGTAGGTGCAGATGATAATCTCAAAGCGAACCTTTTTGACCAATTTCCGCAACTTTTGCAAAAGGTGTAACAAACCTTGAATAAAGTAGGCCAATAAAATCCATACTGCAAGATTTTCGCAGTTGTTGTCGCTGAAGAAAAGTGACCTTCACATGCTTCCGAGTGACAAAATTTAATGGCACTACCTACCTTATTGTTGGGCACACACAATGCTTTTTTTTTTTTTTTTTTTTTTTTTTTAGAGATTCAAATGCTTACAACCAACAAACAGATAAAAACATAATCTAAGGAACTAATGAAAACACAAAATAAAAAGGGATAAAGAGAGCAAATCTGGTTGGGTTGCCTCCCAATGAGCACTTAGTTTATTGTCCTCAGCCCGACATGATGATACTTTCACTGCTCCTCATATTGTGGAAGGATGAGGGTCATCACTTCCATCTCTGCACTGTCAGGAAGGTCATGATATGGTTTGAGACGATGACCATTGACCTTAAATGCTTTGCCAGAATTTTCACTCCTGATCTCAACTGCACCAAAAGGAAAAACATTAGTTACCACAAACGGCCCAATCCACTTAGAACGCAGTTTACCTGGAAATAATTTGAGTCTTGATTGGAATAGCAGGACTTTTTGTCCTCTGTGAAATTTCTTTCTGGAAATCAATTGGTCGTGGAATGCCTTAACTTTAGTCTTATAAATCAGGGCATTCTCAAAGGCCTCATTTCTTAGTTCTTCTAATTCCCGTAATCTGGAACTTCCTTTGCTTTCCAAAGACCTTCCAATTCCATATTAACTTGTTTAATGGCCCAGTAAGATCGATGTTGCAACTCAATGGGCAAATGACAGGGCTTTCCATACACCAACCGAAATGGTGACATGCCGATGGGAGTCTTATAGGCAGTCCTATAAGCCCTTAAAGCATCTTCAAGTCGAGTGCTCCAATCCTTTCTTGAGGGATTCACTGTCTTTTCAAGGATTGACTTAATCTCCCGGTTGGACACTTCAGTTTGCCCATTTGTCTGTGGATGGTAAGGAGTGGAAATTTTGTGCATTACTCCATATCTCTTCAATAGAGCATCAAAGGTTTTGTTGCGAAAATGGGTCCCTTGGTCACTGATGATAGCCCTTGGGGTCCCGAACCTGGAGAAAATATGTGACTTAACAAAATCAGCAACAGCTTTTAGAATCATCGATCGAGTGGCTTTTGCTTCCACCCATTTAGACACATAATCAACGGATAAAAGAATGTATGTGAAACCAAATGAAGGAGGGAATGGTCCCATGAAATCAATACCCCACACATCAAAGAGTTCCACAAAAATGATCGGAGTCCGAGGCATTTGATTACGAGGACCAATATTACTGTTCTCGACAATGGTCCACAAGACTTACGAAGTTGTAAGCGTCTTTGAAAATTGAAGGCCAATAGAAACCACTTGTCAAGCACTTTATTGGCTGTCCTTTTCTTGCCAAAGTGTCCTCCACATGCATAGGTGTGGCAAAAGGAGAGGATGGAGTGTGTCTCGAGAATCGGGAATGCACCTCCTAATGACTTGATCTCGCACAATGCTTCCATAAGTACGGTCATCCCGGATATAGTATTTACATACTCCTTAATTTATCTCTTTGGGCCTTGTTCAAATCCTCCTGAAAGTCCTTAGTAACCAGGTAGTTAACAATGTCGGATACCAAGGGATTATGGTGTTGACAACCATCAAATATTCATTCGGAAAAGTCTCCATGATAGGCATTTCTTCCTCTTCGATTACCAATCTACTCAAGTGATCGGCCACCAAGTTTTCGCTCCCTTTCTTGTCTTTAATCTCCAAGTCAAATTCCCGGAGCAATAAAATCCATCGGAGCAATCTAGGCTTTGCTTCTTTCTTTGTTAGAAGATACTTCAAGGTCTGCATGATCTGAAAACACAATCACTTTAGAACCAATTAGATATGATCTAAATTTTTCTAAAGCAAATACAACAACTAGAAGTTCCTTTTCGTGGTTGAGTAATTAAGTTGAGCATCATTTAGAGTCCTTGATGCATAGTAAATGGCATAAGGAACTCTATCAACTCGTTGTCCCAAGACAACTCCTACCGCAAAGTCACTGGCATCACACATTAGTTCAAAAGGTAACTCCCGGTTGGGTGGCACGATGATAGGCGCAACAGATTAACAACTTCTTGAGTTTATTGAAAGCTTCCATACATTTCTCATCAAAGTTAAAATTAACATCTTTTGAAGAAGTCTCGCAAATGGGCAATGAGACTTTAGAAAAGTCTTTAATGAATCTCCCAGGTAGAAACCTCGCATGACCAATAAAAGAACGAATCTCCCGCACACTAGTGGGTGGTGGCAAAGAATGCATGAGTTCTACCTTAGCTTTATCTACTTCAATTCCCCTAGCAGAAATTACATGACCTAACACAATACCTTCATTCACCATGAAATGACATTTTTCCCAATTCAAGTACCAGTGTTAGTGTCAATGCATCTTTTAAGCACCAAAGTTAAATGTTCCAAACAATTTTCAAAATCATTTCCAAAGACACTAAAGTCATCCATAAAAACCTCAATGATGTTTTCAATGTAATCGAAAAATATACTCATCATGCATCTTTGGAAAGTTCCCGGTGCATTGCAGAGTCCAAAAGGCATTCGCCTATATGCAAAGGTACCAAATGGACAAGTGAATGTAGTCTTGTCTTGGTCTTCTCGGAGCTATGGCAATCTGATTGTAACCGAAAAACCATCCGTAAAACAATAATAAGAATGACCACTAATCTTTCTAACATTTGATCAATGAAAGGTAAAGGAAAGTGGTCTTTTCTCGTGGCGGCATTCAACTTCCCGTAATCAATACAAACACGCCACCACAATACGTAACCTAGTGGGAATAAGCTCATTTTCAGCATTTCTTACCACAAGGTAATTCTAGATTTCTTTGGTACTACCCGGACCGGGCTTACCCACTTGCTCGTCGAAAATGGGGTAGATCACCCCCACACTTAGGAGCTTCAAGATCTCCTTTTTCATAACCTCCATCATGGGAGGATTCAATCTCCGTGAGGGTCTCTCACAGTTTTAGTATCCTCCTCCATTAATATCCCGTGCATACAAATGGAGGGACTAATACCCTTGATATCGGTATTGACCAACCAATGGCTGTCTTATGTTCTGCAAAACGGCTACCGCTTTCTCTTCTTGCTCTTGGGTGAGTGACTTTGCAATTATTACTTTGGAAGGGTGTCCTTCTCCCCCAAGAAGATGTATTTAAGATGATCGTAGTAGTGCTTTCGGTTCCCAATTCAGTGCCTGCATAACGTAAGGTTGAGGTATATCGGTAGTAACGGGTAAATCAACAAAAGTTACCTCATGCTCTTCTAGAGTGGAAGAGAGCTCTTGTAAAGCAAAGAACAATTTCATCAATGTCTTCACTCCATGGCTCTTCTTCACTCTTCTTCTTTTCCTCCCGTACATCTAAGCTATGAGTTAGAATTGTATCAAGAGCATCAAAATGGTCGGTATCAAAAGTCAGAAATTAAAGAATCAAAAGGATCAAAAGAATCAATTAAACAAGTAGAGTGCACATCACTTGGGTATCTCATAGCTTCAAAAATATTGAATCTAATTAATTTCCCATCAAATTCCATTGTTAGAATTCCTGAGTGCACATCAATTTTTGTCCGTGCGCCTCTTCAAAAATGGTCTTCCTAGCAAGATAGGAGCAGATTTGGGAGACTCATCCTCTTCCATGTCCAAAACATAGAAGTCTGTAGGAAACACTAATTCATTCACCTGTACTCAAAACATCTTCAACCACACCCTTAGGGTATGCATTAGATCTATCACCAATTGAATAACAACACCAAGTAGGTTCCAAAGGACCCAAGTATAAAGATGCATAAATAGAATATGGCATGACATTTATAGATGCACCTAAATCAAGCATTGCCCTTTCAAACCTTGTGTTACCTATAGTGCATGGAATGGTGAATGTGCTGGGGTCCTTACATTTGGTTGGGAGTTTCTTTTTAATTACAAATGAAACATTTTCTCCCACTTGGACCTTTTCATTTCCTTTTAACTTCCTCTTGTTAGTGCATAATTCTTTCAAAATTTTGCATATCTAGGTACACGCTTAATGGCATCTAACAAAGGGATATTAACCTCTACCTTCCTAAAAGTCTCAAGTATTTCTTTTTCTCGCTTCTTCTTTCTTGGTTTTAACCAACCTACTAGGAAAAGGAGCTTTAGTGACATATTTAGGAAGGGGTTCGTAAATACTTACCTTAGGGGTTTTGGAAGTTTGCCCTTATCATTTGCTTCTTTGGGTGGTTCATCCTTCTCTTGAATGATTGGTGGAAGAGAGGTAGGCTCATCCATCGTCTTTCCGCTTCTCAATGTGACAAAGACTAGCATTTTCCCTTGGATTCACTGGCCGTGAGGGTAGTTTCCACGAAGCTTGGCTTTGAAACTTGTTGAATTCTCGTGGACAACTGTCCTATCTCGATTCTGCAAATTATTGATTGCAGTCCTTGTTTCTTGTTTGAAACTTTGTATAGTTACATTTGTTTCTTGTTGGAACTGCAAATTATTAGTGGCCATTTGTTTTACTAGCTCCTCTAATGAAGGCTCGATTGCTTAGGAGCTTGAACTTCTTCTTGTCTCGAGGGACGAGGGAAAGGTACTTGCCTTTGTTGGAATCCTGGAGGTCCATAAGTTTGGAGGTTGATTTTGAGGTTGCTTTGCATAGCTGAAATTTGGATGATCCCTCCAACCCGGATTATATGTGTTTGAGTAGGGGTTGTAATTTTTGAAAGTCCAAAGATATCCCCTCTACTCGCTCTTACCTCCTCATTTGTGTCTTCTTGGAGAGTGGGACACATATCGTTGGGATGTCCAGGATGAACAACAGATCCCACAAGCATGAACCGGTGCTTTACCCGAATCCATTAACCGCCGAACCATAGCACCAATTGAGTCATTTGTCTTCAGTATATCTTGTTGTCTCTACTTCTTTCACTCGCTCTTACTCCGGTGTCATTTCTAGAGTAGAATTGTTGAGTATTGGCACCATTCTTGAGATCAAGTTTCTAGCTTCTTGACGAGTTTTATCAATCAATGCTCCTCCGCTAGCAAATCAATCATGTTGCGATCCATCACTTGTAAGCCTTCATAGAAATACTTGAATTAAAAGTCAGCTCACTTATTTGATGATGAGGGCAACTGAAACATAGCTTCTTAAATCTCTCCCGGTAGTCATGGAGTGATTCCCCATGCCTTTGTTGAATACCACATTTCTTTTCGATTGTTGCAGCTTTTGAGGCGGGAAGTATCTGTCTAGGAAAGTTCGGGCCATGTCCCGCCATGATTGGATGGATCCGGGTGGCAAGTAGTAAAGCCACTCCTTAGCCGAGTCTTTCAATGAGAATGGAAAAGCTCTCAACTTGACTTGCTCTACATGAATTCTGCAGGTTTCATGCTAGAATATACCACATGGATTTCCTTCAAGTGCTTGTTGGGGTCCTCTCCTGGGTAATCCATTGAAAGATGGCAAGAGATGGATTAAACCGGATTTCAATTCAAATGCCTTTTCATTTTCAAGAATGTCTATGCAAAGAGGTCATTGATCTAGATCTGGAGCACCCAATGCCCTTAAAGTGTTTTCTCGCCATTGTCACTTCTTCGGATATTTCGGATGGCTCAAATGTCTCTCGAACTTGATAGATCAATGTAACGGCAGCTTCAATGTCAGCAGTGTGAGTTGGAAGTTAGCGGATGGAAGGGAAATTGAGGATGTGAAGTGAGTTGATCAATATAGTTCCTCAAATTTAGCAATCCTTCGTCTACTCCTTCAAAGGACATCAACACCTACAAAACACTCGAGAAAGAAAGATTAAAAATAAAATAAAATAAAATAAAATAAAAACAGAATAAAAATAGGAAATAAATTAATAGTGTAATTGAAAAAATTGGTTCCCAAGAATCAACGGCGCCAAAATTCGATGCGTGCGGATGTAGTGATTAAAATTAAGATAAAAATCAGTTGTCGGGCCCACCAGAAAATAAAAACCTTACAACTAGTTGTAGTTAGTAAGTCGATCCACAGAGAACCAATTCAATTAACACTATTAAACAATTCCCAATTTAGACTCGATTAACAATAAACAAGAAAGGGGTTTTGGAGTTTTGATGAACAATGAACACTTTCAAAGATAACAATAAACAAACCGAAATCAACAATATAAGAAAATTGGTTAAGAGATTAAATCCACCACTAGATTTATATGATAATGTAAATCCACATATCCTTTTATTCCAACATGCTCAATTATGTTTTTATGCAATTGTGATATTAAATCTCTGTTTTCCTTACGTGTTGGCCAATTTAGCAACCGCTCAAATCAACTCCTAATCACCGATTAGTCATAAAGCAACCGCTCTTACAACTATCCAACAATTGCATTAAGATTTAGAAAACCAATTACACTAAGGTCTAATCACACACCGGGATTAAATTACTTAGAACATATATTTCTCTAGATCTAATACCGCAACCACAAATAAAAACCCAGATCTACCACTTTTATAACTCGGCAAATAGCACAAAGATAATTATACCCACATGAACATCATACATCCCACTAGATCTACTACCGCAACCGCATAATAAACCTAGATCTACTACTTTGAAAGTAGGAACAAGTACAAAAACCTTCATACCAACAATAGATTCAGAAATATATGAATAAAAACATAACTCGTGCTGAAATAATCAAATATGCAAAGTTTACAACATTAATACTAGCGGTTTCATCACCCCTTAACCAAGGGAGGTTTAGTTACACATAGCTAGAAAGAAATCACAAGAAAAACTATGAAGAAACAAGAAGAAACTATGAAGAAACAAGAAACTAAGAGAGAAAATGAAGGAGAGTTACATCTTGTTCATGATAAATGGTGCCTTTTATAGAAGTCTAAGGTAACAAAATAACAAAGGGAAGTGGGTGGATGAGTGGGTGAGTGAGTGGAGTGTTTGAGTGGATGGATTAGTGGGTTGGTTTAGTGGATTGGTTTAGTGGATGAGTGAGTGGAATGGTTGAGTGGTTGAATTAGTGAAAAATGCCAAAGGACTTTTGGTGAGTGGGAAATTATGGACATGAATGGGTGAGTGGATGGATGAGTGGATGGATTAGTGGATGGATGAGTGGGTGGTTGAGGACGAAAATTTCGTGTTTGCCTTGGAAGCCAAAAACGACCCACTATACTTCAGAACCACGAAAAGTGTTCTTCATGAAAGTTGTAGATCCTTGTCTTGGCTGTAAAATGGATAGCTGGTTCGTCCAATTTGGCTTCCTTAAGCCCAAGATATGTCCCAAATACCGTAGGTTGCTCAAACTCAACTTCAGCACCTCTGTTCCGACTTGCAAGCTCAAAATGACCTACTAGACTTCTTTTTCTGAAAATGTGTTCTTCATGAAAGTTGTTTATTTGGATCTTTACTATCCACTGTCCAAATTTCAGCCCATATCCATTATTACATCTTGAGATATGATTTTATGAGTGCACACTATTCGGATTCTACTGACAGAACCCGTATTCTGACTTCCATGTAAACTTAGGTCCCTTAGACATCTGAATCGGACTTTGAGCTCTTCATCAAAGTTGTAGAGCTTCCTCTTAGCTTTCCTACAAGATAAAATTCATGATTTTCAGATATCAGGAACTCAAGTTATGACCAAAATACAGAAACAGTGTAAAATCTCAATAATGCTGAAAATATTCAATTAGGACCAATTTGAGCTCAAACTCACAAAATCATGTCAAACTCAATCAATTAAGAAAATGGAGAGTGTAAATGACTAAATATAAGGGTTTCTTAATGAATAAAATATGTGTTTATCAAAAGGGGAGGGCATGATGGAGACCAAGGAAGCTCAAGTGGAAGCCCAACAGGCCCAATGCTCAAAGATGCATGTGAATGCATGTGTCTCGAAGCATGTCAAATGGTTTTTGATGATAACAAAGTCAAAGATGAAGACCAAAGAGAAAATGAGAAAGCCAAGTATCAAAGGAAGAAATCAAGAGGCTTAGATATAGGCATAAGTACATCAATGTTAAATGCTCCAAAGATACCTCAAATGGTTTTTCAAAAATGATTTTGATCAATATTGATTTCAAAGACAAATTCCTAAAAAGAGAACTTATTTTATCTTGGATCATGCCAAACAATGCTACATTTTGTTTAATTCATGTTTTCTAAAGCTTAGGAATGATATAAAACAGTTTTAAGGCTTGAAAAATGAGTTTAAGGTATAGTGTAATCGATTACACGAGTTTAGTAATCGATTACAAGCTAAACAAGCCTTGTAATCGATTACACTATTTCATGTAATCGACACGTAAAATCGAGAGAACGTGTAATCGATTACACCAAGTCATGTAATCGATTACCATGTTCCCGAAAGCCAAGAACATGACCAAGAGGGCCATGTAATCGATTACACCATTTCTGTAATCGATTACCAGAAAGTCAAAGAACGTGTAATCGATTACACCAAGTCATGTAATCGATTACCATGTTCTCGAAAGCCAAGAACATGACCAAGGGTCAATATGTAATCGATTACATCAATATTGTAATCGATTACCATGAAGTCGAGGGCGTATAATCGATTACACAGTCATGTAATCGATTACCACAAGCCCGTAAAGCCAAGAACACGTTGTATTTTCCATGTAATCGATTACCAAAGGCTTGTAATCGATTACCAAGGTTCTCGACATGCCCAACGGCTATATTGAATGCATTTAATGCTTGGCCTTAACCACCCCCAACGGCTCTTTTAATGAATGGGCTTTAAATACAATGGCTGGGGCATCATTAAGGGTTGTTCTTGAACCTAAAAACATCATAGCAACACATCATACGAGAATCAAACTCGAAATCCCTCTTGCTCTGTTTTTGTCCAATCTTTGAGATATCTTTGTGAGCATTATTAGAACTTCAATTTGTATCATCTACTCTAGTGAGAGCTTCTCAAATTCAATCTAAATTGCTTGTATAAGATAGAGGGTGAGGCATCCTCAATTTGTAAAGGGTGAGGCATCCCTTTGTTTGAAGAGACTCAAGCTCAAGGGTGAGGCATCCCAAGGAGTTGAGGGCTCAAGTTTGTAAAGGTATTCAAGCACTTATTGAAGCTTGAGGATATAGTGGAAAATCTCAAGTTGTTGCTTGGGGACTAGACGTAGATCACAAGTGGATTGGTGATCGAACCAGGATAAACGATTGAGTTTGTTTTCTCTAAACCCTTCTCTTTATACTTGTGCATTACTTATACTCTTACTTGATTACTTCTCTCTTGGTTGGTTATTAAGCAATATACATTGTTCTTATCAATTCATTCATTTCAATTAGTCAATAGCTTCAACGAAAATCAATAATCAAGTGTTTTGCGAAAGAATTGCGAACTTGTTTTACAAACTCAATTCACCCCCCCTCTTGAGTATTGAAGCCACTTGGTAACAAGTGGTATCAGAGCTAGACTCTTGTATAAAGAGCTTAGCCGCTTCAAGAGTAAAGATGGCTTCAAATGGTTTTTCTAATGAAAGTTCTTCTATAAATAGGCCTCCCTTTTTCAATGGGGATGGTTATGCATATTGGAAAGAAAGAATGAAGATTTTTATTGAAACTATTGATATTGATGTGTGGGATGCTGTTGAAAATGGTCCTTTTATCCCCACACGTCTAGTTGATGGTGTTAGAACAAATACACCAAGAAATGAATGGACCGATGATGACAAGAAAAAGGTTCAATACAACTTGAGAGCCAAGAATATCATTACTACCTCTTTAGGATATGATGAGTTCTTTAGGGTGTCAAATTGTAAGACCGCTCAAGAAATGTGGGATACATTGCAAGTAACTCATGAAGGTACAAGTGAGGTAAAAAGATCTAGAATTAACACACTCACTCACGAATATGAATTGTTTAGAATGAACCAAGGGGAAAGCATTCAAGAAATGAAAAAACATTTTACTCATATAATTAATCATCTTGCTTCATTGGGAAAAACTTTTGCCAATGAAGATCTTATTAACAAAGTTTTGAGATGTTTGAGCAGAAATTGGCAACCCAAGGTGACGACAATATCGGAATCAAGAAATCTTACCGCAATGACTTTGGCCACTCTCTTTGGAAAGCTTCAAGAGCATGAGTTGGAACTAAACCGATTAAGTCAAAATGAAGAGCAAGATAAGAAGAAGAAGGGAATTGCACTCAAAGCCACCTCCTCCATACTTGAAAATGATGATGAAGATGGTGAAGAGGATGCTGAAAATATTGAACTAAGTGAGGAGAATCTTAGTCTTCTTGTGAGAAAATTTGGAAGGTTTCTAAAGAAAAAGGGACTTCAAAGAAGACCACCCTTTCCTCAAAAGAAAGCATATCACAAAGGAGAAGGATCCTCTACTCCTCCAAAATGCTACGAATGCGGAAAATCGGGACATATGAAAATGGAGTGTCCTACATATCTCAAGAAGACGGAGAAGTTTGAGAAAAGACCCTCCAAGGAAAAGAAAGGAAGAAGAGCATACATAGCTTGGGAGGACAATGACTTAAGTTCTTCCGACGATTCCGAAGATGAAGAAGCCCATCTTTGCCTCATGGCTCAAGGAGAAGAAGGTGGAGAAAGCGACACCGAGGTAACCTCTTCTAACCTAGAACCTCCACCTACTTATGATGAATTGCAAGATGCCTTTCAAGAATTGCATGATGAATCCTTGAGACTCACTAAAATGATTTTATCTTCAAATAAAACAATCTCCCTATTGACAAACAAAGTTTCTACTTTAACTAAGGAGATAAATGAACTTAAAATTGAAAATGAGACCTTAGGACTCATAGATGCTAATTCATCATGCATGACTTGTTCCTCACATGATAATGCATCCATATCATTACCTTGTTTATCATGTAAAGCTTTTGAAAAAGAAATTGAGGACTTGAAAAACACTCTTGCAAAATTTACTATGGGAAGAGATAATTTGAACATGCTACTAAGCAAACAAAGGTGTGTTTTTCAAAAAGCCGGATTGGGATACAATCCAAATAATCATCAAAAATCTTACAATAATTTCTTTGTTCCATCTAAAACTTCAAGTACCCCCTTTATCAAATGTTTTCATTGTGGTAGGAAAGGGCATAGTGCATCCACTTGCAATGTTAGAAAGAATATAAATACTAAAGTTGGAATAAAAAGGGTTTGGGTTCCTAAAGGCACCATGCCTAACTCTAACACACAAGGACCCAAGACAATTTGGGTACCAAAAGTTAAAACTTGAATGTGTGTTGTAGGTGTGCTTGAAGACCAAGAGCTCAAATTGGTATCTTGATAGTGGTTGCTCCAAGCACATGACCGGTGATGGGTCAAAGTTCTCCTCCCTTACTCTCAAGAAACATGGTCATGTCACATATGGTGACAACAACAAAAGGAAGATTCTTGGAATTGGTAAAGTTGGTAAGACTCCTTCATCATCTATTGATAATGTTTTACTTGTTGAAGGACTTAAACATAATTTGCTTAGTATTAGTCAATTATGTGATAGAGGCAATAGAGTTATATTTGATTCAAATTGTTGCATAATTGAGAGTAAGGATGATAAACATGTTAGGTTTGTTGGTCATAGGGTCAATAACATATATATGATTAGCCTTGATGACATTTCCTCAAATGATGCTAATTGCTTTATGACTAGAGAAAATGATTCATGGTTATGGCATAGAAGAATTGCTCACATTCACATGGATCACTTAAACAAATTAGTTTCTAAAGAACTAGTAATTGGTCTTCCAAAGCTCAAATTTGAAAAAGATAAACTTTGTGATGCATGTCAAAAGGGAAAACAAGTAAAGGTCTCTTTTAAAGCTAAAAATGTGGTTTCAACTTCAAGACCTCTACAACTTTTGCACATGGATCTTTTTGGTCCCTCTAGAACTATGAGCTTTGGGGGGGAATTACTATGCCTTAGTGATTGTGGACGATTTTTCTAGGTTTACATGGACATTATTTTTATCTCACAAAAATGATGCTTTTCAATCATTCAAAAAGCTTGCAAAGTTATCCAAAACGAAAAAGGTTTTTGTATTGCATCCATAAGAAGTGATCATGGTGGTGAATTTGAAAACCATGAATTTGAAACGTTTTGTGATGAACATGGCATTGAGCATAATTTTTCAGCCCCTAGAACACCACAACAAAATGGTGTTGTAGAAAGAAAAAATCGATCTTTAGAAGAAATGGCAAGAACTATGCTCAATGAGGCCAACCTTCCTAAGTATTTTTGGGCGGATGCGGTTAACACCGCTTGTTATGTTATGAATAGGGCTCTAATAAGGCCAATTTTAAAGAAAACCCCCTATGAATTATACAAAGGAAGGAAACCAAATGTCTCACATTTTCATGTTTTTGGATGTAAATGTTTTGTTCTAAATAATGGAAAGGATAACTTAGGGAAGTTTGATGCAAAATCTGATGAGGGAATCTTTCTTGGTTATTCTATACATAGTAAGGCCTTTAGGGTTTATAACAAATGAACAATGACCATAGAAGAGTCCATACATGTTGCATTTGATGAGACTAACCCAAACGAGCCAAGAAAGGAGCTTGTTGATGATGTTGCAGAAAACCTTGCAAGAATTCACCTTGGAAATCAAGAAGAAGAAGTCAAGAAGCAAGAAGAAAGCCCATATGATTCCCCAAGACAAGAGGACTCTCAAATCATGGATCTTCCCAAGGAATGGAAAACATCAAGATATCATCCTCTTGACAAAGTGATAGGTGATGTATCAAAAGGGGTAATCACTCGTAACTCTCTTAGAGATGCATGTAATCATATGACTTTTGTTTCTCAAGTTGAAACTAAAAACATAAATGAGGCCATTAATGATGAACATTGGATCTTGGCCATGCAAGATGAATTAAATCAATTTGAAAGGAATCAAGTTTGGGAATTAGTCCCAAGGCCCAATGATCATCCAATAATTGGCACCAAATGAGTTTTTAGGAACAAACTTGATGAAACGGGCTTAATAATAAGAAACAAGGCTAGGCTTGTAGCTAAGGGTTATAATCAAGAAGAAGGTATAGATTATGAAGAAACGTATGCTCCCGTAGCTAGACTAGAAGCCATTAGAATGTTACTTGCATATGCTTGCATCATGGATTTCAAACTCTTTCAAATGGATGTCAAAAGTGCTTTTTTAAATGGTTTCATACAAGAAGAAGTATATGTTGATCAACCTCCCGGTTTTGAAAACTTTGAGTTGCCCAACCATGTTTTTAAACTTAAAAAGGCTTTGTATGGCTTAAAACAAGCTCCTAGAGCTTGGTATGAAAGGTTGAGCAAGTTTCTTTTGGAAAATGGTTTCTCTAGGGGAAAGGTTGACACAACTCTTTTCATCAAACATAAAAAGCATGATATTTTACTTGTTCAAATATATGTTGATGATATTATATTTGGTGCTACTAATGACTCTCTTTGTAAAGAATTTGCCAATATCATGCAAAGTGAGTTTGAGATGTCCATGATGGGTGAGCTCAACTTCTTCCTTGGACTTCAAATCAAGCAAACAAGAAATGGGACTTTCATAAGTCAATCAAAATATTGCAAGGAGTTGCTCAAGAAGTTTGGAATGGAAGGAGCAAAGCAAATGGCTACACCAATGGGAACTTCCATTACTTGGACAAGGATGAAGGAGGTAAATCGGTAGAAATCACTAAGTATAGAGGTATAATTGGCTCACTCCTTTATCTTACCGCAAGTAGACCGGATATCATGTTTAGTGTATGCATGTGTGCTAGATTTCAAGCAAATCCTAAAGAATCACACCTAAGTGTCAGTAAACGTATTATGAAATATCTAATAGGCACTTCACAAATGGGATTATGGTACCCTAAGGGTGCTTCATGTTGTTTGGTTGGTTATTCCGATTCTGATTTTGCTTTGGTGCAAAATGGATAGGAAGAGCACTAGTGGGACATGCCACTTGCTTGGAAGCTCACTAGTTTCTTGGCATAGCAAGAAGTAAAATAGTGTGGCATTGTCAACAATTGAAGCTGAATATGTTGCAGCTGGGAGTTGTTGTGCTCAAATCCTTTGGATGAAGCAACAACTTCTAGACTATGGTCTTGAGCTGGATCACATCTTATGGGGATGTGATAACACTAGTGCAATCAATCTATCTAAGAATCCCATTTTACACTCAAGAACAAAGCACATTGAAATAAGGCATCATTTCATAAGAGATCATGTTCAAAAGGGTGATTGCATGCTTGAATTTGTGGAAACCACTAAGCAACTAGCGACATTTTCACTAAACCTTTAGCAAAAGAAGCCTTCTATTATATAAGAAATGAACTTGGCATATTAGATCAATCATGTACAAGCTAAAATCCATCATTTTGCTGCATAAAGAAACTTTCTCTGCATAATCAAGCCCTTTTCTGCATAATCATGGTTATTTGTTGCATAAATATTGTTTTTCAATTCCATACTTGACTTGAGCGTTGGAGATTTCCCCAAAGTTGTCTTGCAGGTGCTCCTTCATGTCAATCATTCCCAAGAAACTCAAAAGCATCACAAATCCATCCAAATGGGGTAATTCTTGGTAAAAGTAGCTATCTTGTATGATTAAGTGTTTTGGATCAAAATCTATGTGAATTACTTGCCTAAATGATGTTTGAAATTGATTTAAGATGCTTTGCAATCAACTTGAATGGTTTAAAATTGATCCCTAACTGTTTAATTTGCAAAAACTGAGTTTTAGTAGTCCGGTAATCGATTACAAGACCTTTGTAATCGATCGATTAAAAGTTCTGTCAAGCCGATAATCGATTACACATAACTGGTAATCGATTACATTGAATCCAGAACTCAGGTAATCGATTACACATATACTGTAATCGATTACAAGGTTTCCAGAAAGCTCGTAATCGATTACATTGAAATTGTAATCGATTACAAGGGAAAATTGAAGGCAGGTAATCGATTACACAACCCATGTAATCGATTACAGAGGGGTTTAAAGGGCTTCTGACGCGCGAAAGGTCACTCATTCCTGACATTTCATCTTTTCTCTCCTCTGTTCTCACGAAGGTCTCCTCTCACCTTTCCTCTCTCAAATCTCTCCTTCTCATTCATTTCTCCACCAAATCTCCCAAAATCTCCTCCTCTCACTCAAAATCACTCCCCCACCATAACCCAACCATCAAATCACCTCCAAATCAACCACATTTCCTCCCACACCTTCACCCACACTCTTACGTTCTTCTCCCCTTCGTTCCCCACGAGCCACAACCCTCCAAACACCACTCTCACACCCTTCTATTCATCCATGGCTGAACCAAGCCAACGCACTAAACGTGCAAGGACAGGGACCACTTGTTGGTGAGTCCTCCAGTGCTCCCCCACGCAACATTTCGGGGTTGGACCTCACCAGACATTTCTCCACCACGAAGAAGGCAGAGCTCTTCAGGAAGAACTTCCAGCTAAGGAAGCTCATCTCTCCGCGCTATCTTCCTCACTCCTTCTGCACGAGTGAGCCTCTACAGTGCTTCCAGCTGCTTGAGAGGCTAGGATTGCTTGGATTCTTAAGCATTCAGAAAGCCACCTATCCCAACCTGGTAAGAGTGTTCTACGCCAACCTGAGGTATGAAGACCATTGCTTGATCTCTGAAGTGAAGAAAACTCAGATTAAGATCACTCGGGAAGAATGGTGTAGGTTGACCAAGCTCACCTATGCTGGGACCAGCTTCTATGGTAACGAAAATGCCTGGGGTGACGAGTTTGAGTACAAGAGCGCCTTGACATCCCTGATTCGCTCAGGCTACGTGCTTCCCAGGAACAACAAGAGGGTGATGGCAACTGGTCTGACCATGGAGAACAGGGTACTCCATTACTTGGTTGTTCGAGGCCTGATTCCCAGAGGAGGGAATTATTCCCAGATACTACGTGATGATGTGGTGGTCTTGTGGGCCATGACCACTGATAGGCCAATCAACTGGGCCAATTACATCATTCAGCACATGCTGGATGTAAAGAAAAAGAAAAACTCGCCTCCCCTACGCACGCAATGCCGGTCACCGCCATCCCGGAGCACTTGTCGCATCTCCCCGGTGAGGAGTCCAAGGATACCGGCTCCAAGGGACCTCAATCTATTGGATTGCACACTCGAAAAAGCTTCACCGTACAAGGTTGATGGGAGATGGCATTATCCGACTCATGGGAGCTACGGGCACATCCTCATGGTCCTGGATGATGATGATGATGAGGACCGGCACTTGCACCGCCTCCACTGCCTCAGTCACATTGGAGCTTCTACCGCAAGAGATGCGAAGTTTGGCCACCACGGGGATACCAGGATGGACCGCATTGAGCGTAAGGTGGACCACCTCGAGCTTAGGATGGACTACTCCGATCGGGAGCTTGCGCCATCCGGCCGCATTTGGAGGGCACCGGACATGCTACACCATCCACCTCCTCTCGCTCCTCCTGTTTGCTCCACTATCATTTGCCGATCCCTCTGCCGCTCCACCGCTGTTCTCGCCGAAAATGAGGAACTTCTCGGCTCCAGGACGACCTTGACACCGGTGACGATGATGTTGACCTTGGAGATGTTGCTTTGCCGATGTAGAGAGCGATAGCGAGGCCATCGATAGTGATCATGGACCTCTGCCATGATAGTGTTTTTAGTTGTTCGTTATTCTGATGTACATGATTGAAACATTGTTTATAAAATCAGTTGGTTTATTGCTTAATATGCTTGATTATAATATACATTTGGATATTGATTTACTTGGTTCCATTTGGTATGTTTGTTTACTCTATTGGTTTGATTGTCTCTGGACTGATTTAGACTGATTACATTTCTACTATCTAAATTTTTTTTTGGGAAATCATGACAAACAGAGGTAATGCTGTCCAAATTTCCGCTTAAAAGTGTTTTTGATAATGCCAACGGGGGAGAGATTAGTGAATTGCATAAGTACGGGGGAGTTTAATTTAAAGCTTTCACATGATTACATCACTAACCCTATATCATGCATGCATTACGGGGGAGGATTGCGCTTAAATCTCTGATATACATATATATATGCAATTGTTTCTCCTTATTCCATTGATTCAGATTGTCATCATCAAAAAGGGGGAGAATGTGAATGCATGTGTCTCAAGCATGTCAAATGGTTTTTGATGATAACAAAGTCAAAGATGAACACCAAAGAGAAAATGAGAAAGCCAAGTATCAAAGGAAGAAATCAAGAGGCTTAGATATAGGCATAAGTACATCAATGTTAAATGCTCCAAAGATACCTCAAATGGTTTTTCAAAAATGATTTTAATCAATATTGATTTCAAAGACAAATTCCTAAAAGAGAACTTATTTTATCCTGGATCATGCCAAACAATGCTACATTTTGTTTAATCCATGTTTTCTAAAGCTTAGGAATGATATAAAACAGTTTTAAGGCTTGAAAAATGAGTTTAAGGTATAGTGTAATCGATTACCAGAGTTTAGTAATCGATTACAAGCTAAACAGAAGCCTTGTAATCGAGTACACCATTTCGTAATCGACACGTAAAGTCGAGAACGTGTAATCGATTACACCAAGTCATGTAATCGATTACCATGTTCCCGTAAAGCCAAGAACATGACCAAGAGGGCCATATGTAATCGATTACACCATTTCTGTAATCGATTACCATAAAGTCGAGAACGTGTAATCGATTACACCAAGTCATGTAATCGATTACCATGTTCCCGTAAAGCCAAGAACATGACCAAGAGGGCCATGTAATCGATTACATCAATATTGTAATCGATTACCATGAAGTCGAGGGGCGTATAATCGATTACACAGTCATGTATGTAATCGATTACCACAAGCCCGTAGAAAGCCAAGAACACGTTGTATTTTCCATGTAATCGATTACCAAAGGCTTGTAATCGATTACCAAGGTTCCGACATGCCCAACGGCTATATTGAATGCATTTAATGCTTGGCTTAACCACCCCCAACGGCTCTTTTAATGAATGAGCTTTAAATACAATGGTTGGGGCATCATTAAGGGTTGTTCTTGAACCTAAAAACATCATAGCAACACATCATACGAGAATCAAACTCAAATCCCTCTTGCTCTGTTTTTGTCCAATCTTTGAGATATCTTTGTGAGCATTATTAGAACTTCAATTTGTATCATCTACTCTAGTGAGAGCTTCTCAAATTCAATCTAAATTGCTGTATAAGATAGAGGGTGAGGCATCCTCAATTTGTAAAGGGTGAGGCATCCCTTTGTTTGAAGAGACTCAAGCTCAAGGCGAGGCATCCCAAGGAGTTGAGGGCTCAAGTTTGTAAAGGTATTCAAGCACCTATTGAAGCTTGAGGATATAGTGGAAAATCTCAAGTTGTTGCTTGGGAATTTGGACGTAGATCACAAGTGGATTGGTGATCGAACCAGGATAAACGATTGAGTTTGTTTTCTCTAAACCCTTCTCTTTATACTTGTGCATTGCTTATACTCTTACTTGATTACTTCTCTCTTGGTTGGTTATTAAGCAATATACATTGTTCTTATCAATTCATTCATTTCAATTAGTCAATAGCTTCAACGAAAATCAATAATCAAGTGTTTTGCGAAAGAATTGCGAACTTGTTTTACAAACTCAATTCACCCCCCCCCCTCTTGAGTATTGAAGCCATTTGGTAACAATGCACTGCGAGGACTTGGAGACCCAATGACAAGGTCAAGAGCTAAGAAGGCTAAGGAGGATTTGGACAAAGAAGTCAACCACTTTCTCTCACTCAAGCCCATTCCAGAAAAAGGAGCACTCAAGATGGTCTAAATGATCCAAGTTAATGAAGGACCCAATGTCGGGACATGATTTCTTCTTAGTTAATTTTATTTAATTATATATTTGAACCTTTTAATTTTCTCAATTTTGGTTCTTATTTTCTTTTTAGGATAATTTTATAATAAGAGCCTATTGTTTGGGCTTAACTTACGCATAGCAGAGTTAGGGATAGGTGTTGCCTTCTAAGTGGGCCTGAGCCACATTTGCGCTAGGATTAAGATTAAAAATGCGCTAGCTTACTGCTTCCTTTAGCTAGACCTAGCCGCATACCTAATGCCTATAAATAGGCTTGTGTTTACTACATTTGTCACTTTTTGAATTTGAGAATATTATTGCACTCCTTTGTGAGTTTTGAGAGCTTAGTTCTTTTTGGGTTCTTGGAAGAACCATCTTGGTTCTTATCAAAGGTTTCTTTGTGGCGAATCTTCACTTGACTTATCACTCTCCAATAGTGTGGCGTCTTCTTCCTTCCATTCCTTGTCTTTTTCTAACTTTTTCTATTTTTTACTGTTCACTTATCACGTTACTGTTCACCCTTCATCGTTTATTTCTTTAAATCACGAAATCAACTAAATGACGATTTGTAAAAACAATATGCATCCAACTTGGATCATATCAAAAGTACAACTAAAACTCATTTAATGTCTCTCCCATATTAAGTAGGGAAAAGATGAGTCCCTTTGATATTACATATCTCAATTCAACAAAGAAGTAGTAAATATTCTATCGCGACCGTGATCGCGGCGGGAGCGGCGAAAGAAAATAAATAAGTTAGGAGTTGCCACCAATTTTATTTAAATTAGGAAAAATTAGAAAACCCTTTTAGAAAATAGTCTTTGGAACCAAATTGGATTCGGGAGTCGGTTATGCATAGGGAATGATGGAGACTTAACCCCACAGTACTCCTAATACATCCGTCTTAAAACAGTTACCCAAAATTAGTTATGCAATACTTAATAATCTCATAATATATTTGTTTTACCCCTTATATAAAAAAAACTAAAAATAAATAAATAATTTGTAAAAATTAAGCTTTGGCTTGACGAAATAAAAATTCCGCTCCTATGTACCCTCGGGTGCAATGAGGAACTCAAAGTCACGTAGTTTTATAGAAAATAAGTGTGGGTTAGTTGATTTTCTTTAAAGAAAAGATTTAATTTTTTTATTTTATAAAAATTTGATTTGTTAATCAAATTAAGATTTGAATAAGTGAAGCTCGCGTCATGCTAGAAATGTCACCTATCGATTATTGAATTTATTACTCTTAAATGAGATTTTTTTGTCTAAAATTACCTAGAAAAAAAAGAAGAAAATAATAATAATAATAATGAATTTTGAATCTTTATTAAATAGTAATTTATTTTTTTAAAATAATTCGAATCATTAGGTTGTCACAACTCAGATGATCCAAAAATAGTTACAAGATTAACAAACTGTCACAACTCGGTTAATCTTATTTCGCTCTTTTTAAAAAAATTAATTATTTTTATATTTTTACTTTATAGTCTTACCATTGTTTTATTTTTTATATATATATTTTTAACTTAGCCCATTTAATTACAAGCCTATTTCACTTAAAACAAAAAAAAACTATCAGAAATCAAAAGAACAAACTTACAAAAAACAAGACAAAGGAGTTTTGCTTCTTTCTTTTTGGGTATTTGTAGGAAAAAAAATAGAGGAGCAAGGAAGATGAAGGCCAACGACGATGGTGGCTAGGCTGGTTCGGGTTCGTGAAGCGCCGGCAATCAGGTCTGGTTGCAGATTGTGCGGTGTGACGATGTGACGTTGTTTCTGCGGCGGCTTCTGCGCTGTGGGTAGCGCGGTGTGACAGATGGCTTGCGACACGATGATGAGCAGTTTGTGGGTGTCGATTTTGTATAGGAGATGTAATGGAAAGGTATTTTGACGGAGGTCAAATCAGTAGGTCAAGGTTAAAAGTGTGTCTTTGAAGGTCAAAGTGATAGTCCCTAGTAAGGTGTGGGTTATGGGTTTTTATAGGAGAGGATTATGTTAAGGTGTTTGAGTTAAAGTGTGATTAGGATTGATTTAGGATGAGTGTTGAGATTTGTTTAGGATGAATGTTGGGTTAATCGATGGGGTTTAGTTAGGATAGGTTTGTTTAGGCTAGTGATATAGTTTGTTTAAGATAAGTGTTTGAGTTAGTTTATGATAAGTTTGAGTTATAGTTTGTTTATGAGGAGTGATGGAGTTTGTTTTGGATGAGTGATGAAATTGTTATAGGATGGGTTAGGGGTTAATGGGTCAAGTTATGGGTTAATGGACCAATTGGATTGGATAATGGGCAGGATAATGGATTATGGGCACATGAGCTAATGGACCAATAGGTTAAACTTTTTTTCCTTTTATATTTTTTTTATTTTACAAAAATACTCGGACAAAATTGGGTGTTCACAGTTGCCCCTCTTTACTTGTTTCTTACTAAATAAAAAGAATAATCAAAGCTTTTCATTTTATCATGGTAAGAAACGAGTAAAGACATAAACTCAAATTTTGTCCAGGAAAAATAAAAAAAACAAAACAATGCGATAGCAAAAGGTGAAGAGTGATGCGCTCGAAGATATACGGCAGAGAGACAATGGGCTACTGCGTCCCTGGGCATCTACGTCCCAAAAATTAAAAAACAATGGGCATCTGGGCCCCAAAAATTAAAAACAATGGGCATTTGCGTTCCAAAAAAAGACGATGAGCATCTATGTCCCGAAAATTAAAGACAATGGGCATCTACGTCCCGAAAATTAATAATGAGCATCTACGTCCCAAAAATTAAAGACAATGGGCATCTACGTTCCTAAAATAAAAGACAATTGGCATCTACGTCCCGAAAATTAAAGACAATGGACATCTACATCCCAAAAATTAAAGACAATAGGCATCTACGTCCCAAAAAAACATTAATGACAATGGGCATCTACGTCCCAAAAATTAAAGACAATGGGCATCTACGTCTCAAAAATTAAAGACAATAGGCATCTACATCCTGAAAATTAACAATGGGTATTTACGTCCTAAAAATTGAAGATAATGGGCCTCTACGTCCCTAAAATGAAAGAAAATGGGCATCTGTGTCCCAACAATGGGCATCTACGTCCCAAGAAAAAAGACAATGGGCATTTACGTCCCAAAAATTAAAGACATTGGGTATCTACGTCCCAAAAATTAAAGACAATGGACATCTACGTCTCGAAAATTAACAATGGGTATTACGTCTCAAAAATTGAAAACAATGGGCCTCTACGTTCCTAAAATGAAAGACCATGGGCATCTATGTCCTGAAAAAAAAAAGACAATGGGCATCTACGTCCCAAATATTAAAGACAATGGACATCTACATCCCAAAAATTAAAGACAATAGGCATCTACATCCCGAAATTTAAAGACAATGGGCATCTACGTCCCTAAAATGAAAGACAATGGGCATCTATGTCCCGAAAATGAAAAACAATGGGTATCTACGTCCCGAAAGATAATGGGCATGTCCATCTCGAAAAAAAAAATATTTTTTTCTTCCTCTCTTTTCTTTCTCTCCTTTTTATTTTTCTTTCTTTTTTTTAATTTTATTTTAATGCCTTGAAAATGCAAGATGATGTATTTTAAAAACATTTGACACAATGCTAACCTTGGAAAACTTTGACTAATCAAACCCTTGTTCGCATGTTTCTCTTCATCAGATCCTTCAGTTTGGCTTGATAGTCTCGATCCTACTTACCCATCCTTTATCTCCTTCTCCTTTTTTTCATCTTATTTTCCTGTTTTCTGCTTTTAACTACCCCCTTTTAGGAACTGAGATGATAATCTTTTGTTGTGAACCCTTCCTTGGAACTAATAAGTCTTTGCGAGAAAATTTTTGCCCCGGTATTTGTTCTTTGATCATTGATTTCTTGCAACGGCCGGATGACTCAATCACTATCTTTGTTGCCACTTCCTTCAATATATTTTCAGAAGTTTTCCCCCAGTATGGCTAATTAAATGCAAACCAAGTTGTCCCTGTATAGCCAATTGAACGCAAATAAAATTGCCTCAGTTTAAGCAATTCTAATTTATTTGCCTTAACTCTTGCTTAAACTGCCCTTTAGGGTTTTCAACCTAACGAGCCTTTTTTTCCTTTTTCTTTTTTTGCTCGAGTACCTCTTACTTCTGGATTATCCCTTGGGATATCATTTTTCCCTTTAATTGAAACTTCTAAGTTCTTTTCGATTTGAATTGTTCATCAGGGAATTGCCATAAGATGGTCAAATCATAATGTTATACTTTTGTTCATCTTTCTTGAAACATTACGTAACAGACAGGCATGAGTACGACATAAAAGGAACTTACTGGGTAAACAACTTCTAGATTGGTCTTGGAAGTTTGACTACACAAAAAGATACAAATGATGATATGAGATCCAAAGAGGTATTGACTCGACACGAATAGGTTTGACCTTCATGAGACTAATCTTTAGTTGTCTACTAGACATTATGGTCAAGGATTTTTTTCTGCTGAACATCTACATCAAGCCAAATTAAATCGAAGAGAAATTTGTCCTTGTCTAAGACTGAATTGAGTAGGACCAAGACCTATCCTAGCGACTAAAAGATTTGCCTAAGACAAATTGAACCAAGGAAAAATTGCCCCAGTTTAGAGCTGAGTCGAATGGGGTACAAACTTGTCCTAGTGTAGGGCCACATTGAACCAAAGAAATTTTTTTTTCCAGTCTAGGACAGAAAGGAAAAATTGCCTCAGTTTAGAACCGAGTCGAACGGGGTACAAATTTGTCCTAGTGTAAGTCTCTTTTTTTTTATTTTCATTTTTTTAGGAGCAATGAACTAAATACTTGGATGAGTATAACCTTTGTCTCAAAATTAAAGTTAACGAAAATGACAACTCTTCATTGATCAGAATGGATTTTTTGAGGCTTGTAATATGGCCAAGGCTAGGGGTTATGAAAGAAAATATATAAGGCTCAAACAAGTGTTTAAGGGTGGAATGAGACTAAGGATCATTAAACTTCATCAACTGTTTTTCTACTTTCAAACACTTTTATCTTATTATTCTCTTTTTCTTTCCTATTTTCTTTCATCCTCCTTTCCCTTCTCTTTTTTTTCTGCTTTTTTTTCCATCATTTTTTTTATTTTTACTTCTTGTCCTTTTCACCTTTTCTTCATTTTCCATTATGCTTTAGAACATTCATCATGGCAATCAACCTTTGCTTTCTGCTATTTCCTAGTGTAGGGGTGATCCTTGTCTATGGTTTATTGAAGAAAATTTCAAGCTCAAAAGGGGTAACAAGGGATAAAAATGATGAAATTTTGTAAAAGATAGAGAAAAATGGCCAGTCTTCATTTTCAAATCATAATTGTTTATTTTCAAAACTTTAACTTTGAGACAAAAAGATAGTGCACACCAAGTGATTACTTATAAGCTCATTTTTTCTTTTTTGATTTTTTTTTTTTTGCTAAAACACTTACACATTGGACCCAACTGAGAATTACCAAGGAAGACACTTTAAAGAAATGAAATAAAATAATTATCAAGAAAGACAAAGTGATGAAAGGAAACAATGTACCCATACAAATTCATTACATTAATGTTTCAAGAAATTATCATGAGTCCAACATCATTAATTATCACTACTTGTTAACCACACTGGGTCCAACTATTTCTTCAATGTCATGCTTCCCATAAGAAAGTAACTTCCTTACTGCAATCTTGAAGGATTCACAATCTTCAATTGAGTACCCTGCGACATCCATGTGGTATTTGCAAGTTAAACTTGGATTATACCCCGCTGGGAATGGTGGTTCTAAGGGACATACAGGATTTTCTGAGATGAGATGAGCATCAAATAGCCTTTGGAATAAATCTGCATTTGAAATGGATAGTTTTGGGAAAAGGGATAGGTTTCGGGGGCGAGAGCGGCGTTGATTTTGAAAGTTTGGCTGAGGTTGTGGGTGATTTGGGAAGTTTTGTGAAGGTAGAAGTGAGTATTGGTATAGATTGAGTGATATGATTGAGGTATCGGAATGTTGTTAGTTTGGAATTGTGGAGTTGGGGTGATATTTGTGATTGTTATAATTTGGTGTGGAGGGTAATAAAGAGGTGTAGGTGTATGGTATGACAAATGAAGATTAGGGTTATATTGTGGTTGATGAGTTAGGTATTGTGTGGAATATCGAGGTCTGAAGGTTTGTTGATGCTGGATATAATTAACTTCAGGCTCGTTCTTTTTCTGCTGGAATCCTTTCTTAGCAGTAATATCCTCTGACGAATGATACCCTTCTCTGATAAGAATCACTAGTGATGTAGTATTTGATATTCCTCCCACAAAAGGCATCTCAGTGGTGGCCACAGGGTTTGCTCTCATGGAAGTAACATTTGGTGGGTGCAAGTATGCCTCAGTTACTCCTACACCTCCGGCTGTCCCTATCAAAGTGAGGGTCTCTCTCATGGCCGACAACATTTCCTCCATTCTTCTCTAAGACTCTGTCATTTCATTCATCTTTTCTTTCATCTCATCTACTTCCATACTCAGATTCCTTCCTTCGTTCTCAGCTGTCATCACTGCAAGCTTTGTTCGAGCCCTTGTGTTATGAACTCGGGTTTGATTGGTGTCTTCTTTTCTTGGTCGCGCAATGGTGCTAAGCACGGTAACACCAAACAAAAATAATGAGATAAAATAAATGAATGAGATGCATAAAATAAAACAAAAATGCAATGAATGCCATGAAAATGCATGATTTTTTTTACTTTTTATTTTATTTTTAGAATGTTAGGAATGTCATGAAAATGCATGATTTTTTTATTTTTTTAAAATGCTATGAATGCCATGAAAATGCATATTTTTTATTTTTTTTCATGAAAATGCAAGGTGCTAAAAAAAATGAGGGATAACTAGATAAAGAAGAAGTACGCTCCATTTGTGTCCTAAGGTATTGCCTTAAACAGAGGAATTCTATCATAAGGATCTATGAGTCTTTTTGATTTGTGATAACTCTCATTTGGTGACCCTTCTATTCTAAAGGTCTCTAGAGTCAAGTCCTATATTTCAGAATATTGACCACGAAATAATGGGTAAACCACTAGGTGTGGGACATTCATGAAAAATACACACTCTAGATGAGATTTTCGCAATAACCAAATAGGATGTACATCCAAAATGGCTATCACTACACAACCTCTACCTAACTTAGGATTCACTTAGACCCGGGTATAGGACCCCATTCGGATGTGTGTGATAAACATGTAGGTGCGGTGGGTGTAGGAAGCGTACAAATAAAAACAAATACAAAACAAAAATTCTCAATAACAAAATAATTAACAAAAATGGTTAAAAAAAATAATTAAAGAAAATTAGAAACAAAAAAGAAAAGGTAAAACAAGTATACAAAGATTACAAAATTTTGCATAACCAACTTATATGGGCTTGCCTCTCAAGTATTCCCCAGCGGAGTCACCATCTGTCGCAACCGTGATCGCAGCAGGAGCGGCGAAACAAAATAAATAAGTTAGGAGTCGCCACCAATTTTATTTAAATTAGAAAAAATTAGAAAATCCTTTTAGAAAATGGCCTTTGGAACCAAATTGGATTTAGGAGTCGGTTATACATAGGGAAAGGTGGAGACTTAACCTCACAGCACCCCTAATACATCCGTCTTAAAACAGTTACCCAAAATTAGTTATGCAAAACTTAATAATCTCATAATATATTTGTTTTACCCCTTATATAAAAAAACTAAAAAAATAAATAATTTGTGAAAAATTAAGCTTTGGCTTGACGAAATAAAAATTCCGCTCCTATGTACCCTCAGGTGCAATGAGGAACTCAAAGTCACGTAATTCTATAGAAAATAAGTATGGGTTAGTTGATTTTATTTAAAGAAAAGATTTAATTTTTTTATTTTATAAAAATTTGAATTAACAGGTCGTCACGAATCTGTTAATCAAATTAAGATTTGAATAAGTGAAGCTCGCGTCACGCTAGAAATGTCACCTACCGATTATTGAATTTATTACTATTAAATGAGATCTTTTTAATCTAAAATTACCTAACAAAAAAGAAGAAAATAATAATAATAATAATAATAAAATGAATTTTGAATCTTTATTAAATAGTAATTTATTTTTTTAAATAATTCAATCATTAGGTTGTCACAACTCAGATGATCCAAAAATAGTTACAAGATTAACAAGCTGTCACAACACTACGGTTAATTCTATTTCGCTTCTTTTTTTAAAAAAAATTAATTATTTTTATATTTTTACATTGTAGTCTTACCATTATATATATATATATATATATATATATAGCTTAGCACATTTAATTACAAGCCTATTTCACTTAAAACAAAAAAAACTATCATAAATCAAAAGAACAAACTTACGAAAAACAAGACAAAGGAGTTTTGCTTCTTTCTTTTTGGGTATTTGCGGAAAAAAAAACGAAGAGCAAGGAAGATGAAGGCCAGCGGCGACAGTGGCTAGGCTGGTTCGGGTTGGTGAAGCGCTGACAATCGGGTCTGGTTTCAGATTGTGCAGTGCGGCGATGTGACGTTGTTTCGGCGACGACTTCTGCGCGGTGGGTAGCACGGTGTGACGGATGGCTTGCGACACGATGAGGAGCAGTTTATGGGTGTCGGTTTTGTATAGGAGAAGTGATGAAGATGTATTTTGGCGGAGACTGAAATCTGTAGGTTAAGGTTAAAAGTATGTGCTGAAGGTCAAAGTGAAAGTCCCTAGTAAGGTGTGGGTTATGGGTTTTTATAGGAGAGGATTAGGTTAAGGTGTTTGAGTTAAAGTGTGATTAGGATTAGTTTAAGATGAGTGTTGAGATTTGTTTAGGATGAGTGTTGGGTTGACTAATGGGATTTAGTTAGGATGAGTTTGTTTAGGCTAGTGATAAAGTTTGTTTAAGATGAGTGTTTGAGTTGGTTTAGAATAAGTTTGAGTTATAGTTTATTTAGGAGGAGTGATGAAGTTTGTTTTGGATAAATGCTGAAATTGTTATAAGATGGGTTGTGGGTTAATGGGTCAAGTTATGAGTTAATGGACTAATTGGATTGGATAATGGGTTAATGGGTAGGATAATGGATTATGGGCATATGAGCTAATGGACCAATGAGTTTAACTTTTTTTCCTTTTTTATTTTTTTATTTTACAAAAATACCGGGACAAAATTGAGTGTTCACATATTCGTGACTAGGATGAAAGACTTGATCTACATTACATGAGGGAAGGCATCCGCCCTGTGGCATTTTCCTTTTCACTAGCTAAAAAAAAGCCAAAAATGATGGACGAGTTCCGAACTAGAGCTAACAAATATATCAACGCAGAGGACATTATCTGGGATAAGAAGCATCTGGAGAAAGGAGAAGATGTTAAATCTAAACTTGGATAAGTTCCCCAACAAACCCAGAATTCGAGGTCAGCATTAAAGGGAATGTATAAAAGTTACACTCACATCAACACATATTGGACTCAAATCTACCGAGAAGTGATGAATATAAAGTTTTAGAGATGTGTAGAAACCTCATTCATTGAGAAAACATGCACAAAAAGATAAGTCTAAGCATTGTGTGTTTCATAAAGGTTTCAGACATAATACCGAGGACTGCATCAACCTCCAAGATGTCATCGAGTCCCTAATCCAGAATGGCCGTCTGGGCTGATATGTTCATCAATCTCGGAATGACAATCAGATGGGAGGAATGAATTATAGAAAGAGGAGGTACAGTCCGCAAAGAAGCTCATCTCCATCGTATCAGAAAAGACACTCACCCACGAGGAACGAAAATCCTGGAATAGATCCTTCCCGGGATAACATCCAAAATCAGGAAATGGCACAACCCCAGAATAATCCTAATAAGGACAATGAACGTCATCACATAGAAGTAACCTAAATAATTAACACTATTTAGGGGGGTTTTGCGGGTGGCGGTGAATGAAGGAATACAAGAAAGAAAGCACTCTGGGCTATGTTGAGCATAGCTTCCTATTCGGGATCAAAGACAGATGACGAACCCAAGAAGACCCCATCGATTTCTTTTTCAGACAAAGATTATGGCAACATTATCCCGAATCATGATGATCTCATGGTGATCTTTGGGATAATAACCAATGCTGAAGTCTAGTGTATATTTGTTGACCAAGAAAGGTTGACAGATATTATGTTTGTAGATCTTTTCGAGAAGCTAAGACTCTCAAGGAAGGACTTGATCCCTTACACCGGTGAGTTGATTAGATTCACAAGAGACAAGATCACCCCGGTAGGATACAATGAAACACATTTGACTTTAGGGCAGGATCCTTTGTTTAAAATACTTAGGGTCAAATTTTTTGTTGTGGATCGTCCTCCTGCCTATAACATTATCATCGGTCGCCCCTCACTAAATGTCTTTAATGTTGTGATCTCCATACTCCATTTGACTATGAAGTTCCATGATCAGTACGACAAGATTGTCACAGTTAAAGGAGACCAGACAACAACTCAAAAATGCTACAATGAGAGCTTAAAGATTACAAAGAGACCTCTGACAACTGACCAATGAAACAATTCAGCCTCAATCACTATGGACCACGTCAATGTCCTCTTGACTAAACTGAAAGTTTGTGAAGAGATCAATGATACGTGTCCCCAACTTGAAGGAGAACTTCAACCCTTTCAACTTGGCACTAAGTCAGATCAGGTAACTAAGATTTGAGGACAATTAGATCAAGTTGAAAGATCCCAACTAATCGAATTTCTTGAGAAAACAAGGATCTCTTTGCATGGACGTCTACTAATATGCTAGGGTTAGACCCCGAGTATATTTTCCACTGACTTTTTATCAAAAAAGATGCGAAGCAGGTGATAGAAAGAAAAAGAAAAGTCATACTAGAGAGACTAGAGGTAATACAGAAGCAGGTCAAAGAGCTTCTGGACATCGGGTTCATCAGAGAAGTTTCTTATACCACTTGGTTGTCTAACGTTGTTCTAGTAAATAGGGCAAATAGGAAGTGACGTATGTGCGTTGACTATGCTGACCTAAATAAGACATGTCTAAAAGACCCTTACTCACTCCCTAATATTAATAAGCTGGTGGATAATTCATCCAGGCTTCTCTCTTTTATGAACGCCTATTCCGGATACAATCAACTTCCTTTGAACCCGGATGATAGAGATATGACTGCATTTGTAACTGAGATGGGATGTTATTCCTACCGTGTAATGTCATTCGGGTTACTAAACGTAGGCGCAACTTACCAGCGAATGATAAATAAAGTTTTCAAAGAATTTATCAACAAGATACTAGAAGTTTATATCGATGACATGATTGTCAAGACAACGAAGACCAAGAACAATATGAAAGACTTGGAAGACGTGTTCGCCCAAATATGAAAGCACAATATAAGATTGAATCTTGAAAAATACATTTTGAGATACAGGTCGGTAAATTTATAGGTTTTTTATTGACCAATCGAGGCATTGAAGCCATCCCGAAGAAATGTTAAGTCGTTCTTGATATATGTAGTCCACAATCCGTTACAAAAGTACAACAACTAATAGGACATATAACGACCCTCACTCGTTTCCTAGCTAAGGCTGCTCAAAAGTTCATTCCCTTCTTCAAAACTCTAAAAAAGGAAAAAGACATTGAGTGGACCCTAGAATGTGAGGCCACATTTCAGGAATCGAAGATAATGGTAGCAGATCTCGGAGAGACTTTATATGCATACCTCTTAGTTAGCAATGAAGTGATTAGTTCAGTCTTGATAAGGAAAATCGATGAAGCTAAAAGGTCAGTTTATTTTATGAGTAAGGTCCTACAAGGCCTCAAACTCCGATACTGGAAGATCAAGAAATTGGCTCTAACGCTGTTAATCACTGCTAAGCAATTACGACAATACTTTCAGTATCATCCTGTGATTGTTAAGACGGATAAGCTAATCCGATAAGTGCTGCATAAGTTGGACCTCACCGAGAGGATGATTGCTTAATCAGTGGAGCTATCCAAATTCAATATCACTTATGAGCCAAGACAAGCCATAAAGGCTCAAGTTTTATCCGACTTTTTGGTGGAGCTTGTTAAGAAATATTATGTTTAATCTTTAAGGGTAGAATAATCTTTTATTACTTATTTTGTTTGGCTATATATAGCCTTGTTATGTTTGGCCTCAAACCATAAGTTTTGTATCTTTAGCTTTGTGCTCTATCAATGAAAACCTTTTTCGTCTTCCCATATTCAATTTGTTAACATGGTAACAGAGCAGGTTCACTGTCGTTCGCATTTCGTTTGGCAAATCACCATCTGTGGTTGGTATTCCTCTGTTTTTCCGTTGCGCGTTGGTATTTCTCTATTTTGGGTGACCGTATGAATGGTTTTTTACTGGTTTTCTGTTGTATTCTCTCCATAATTTGGGCATTTTGCTGCACATCTGGTATTCTGAACTTTTGATTGGCATTCTGGTTGGCCTTCTGTTGGCATTTCGCTGCTTGTGTATCTGGTATTTTGTTGTTCCTTTTCTATTATTCTTCCTCTGTTGTTTAATCATGGCTGGTGATGATTCACTTCAATTTGTGAGTGTGAGATTGGATGGAAAAAATTACTCATATTGAAGTTATGTAATGCAAAATTTTCTTAAAGGTAAAAAGATGTGGGGATATATTAGTGGTACTTATGTAAAACCTGTGCAAACAGCTCAGGATTATCAAAATTTATTAGATGTTTGGGAAGCAAATAATGCAAAGATTATCACATGGGTTAACAATTCTGTTGAGCATTCCATAGGTACACAATTGGCAAAATATGAAACAACAAAAGAGGTTTGGGATCATTTGCAAAGGCTCTTCACACAGTTAAATTTTGCCAAACAGTTTCAATTGGAGAATGACATACGAGCTCTCCAATAAGGAGATATGAGTGTTCAAGCCTTTTATTCCGCCATGTCAGATCTTTGGGATCAGTTGGCTCTTACAGAATCAGCAAAGTTGAAGGCTTTTGCTCCGTATATCGCTCGTAGAGAACAACAACGATTAGTACAGTTCTTAATAGCACTTTGTAGTGACTTTGAAGGACTCAGAGGTTCTATTTTGCATCGTTCTCCACTTTCATCTGTTGACTTTGTTGTCAGTGAGCTCTTGGCTGAAGAGATACGTCTTAAGTATTACTTTGAGAAGGGAATTATTAGTCTCACTCCGTCTGTTTTAGCAGTACATTCTAAGCCACACTTTGATAATCAGAATAAGCCCCTCATAAGGGTTGGTTTCGACGAGTGTAGTTTCTACAAGCAGAAAGGTCATTGGAAGGCTCAGTGTCCTAAGTTGAGACAGAGAAATGGCAACCAACCGCAATTTAATGCTCAAAGACCACCACAGGGTTCCAGACCACCACACGGATTCAGACCACCACAGTCTAACACTGCAACTATCGTTTCCCCAGGTCCTTTTACTGATCCAAGTACTCTGGCTGAGCAATTCCAGAAGTTTCTCTCTTTACAACCCAAGCTATGTCTGCCTCCTCTTCTGTAGATCAGTTGTCTCATAATTCCTCAGTATGTCACCTTCTGTTTAGGTTTTAGAATCTGGAGCTTCACAACATATGTCTCCAGATTCTTCGACATTTGCTTCCGTATGTCCTTCGTCTTCTGTTTCTGTCTTGACTGTTGATGGCACTCCTATGCCTCTAGTAGGTGTTGGTTTTGTTGTAACACCTAATTTGTCTTTATCTAATATTTATCATATTCCGAAACTTACCTTAACTCTTGCTTTTGTTGGTCAGCTATGTGATTCTGAAAACTTAGTCACTTTTTCCTCCTCTTCTTGTTATGTGTAGGATCTACAATCTCAGAAGCTGATTGGGACAGGCCATAGGAAAGGGGGGATTATATATTTTGGATGAGCTAAAGGTGCCAGTTGCTGAACTACCAGTGTTGATTTATCTTCTTTTCGTTTGAGTCCATCTTCTTCTAGTTTTTATTTACGGCATTCTCGTTTGAGACATGTGTCAGCCTCTTGTTTGTGGTTTTTGGCTTCCACAGGGGCTTTGGGAAATTTGCAAACTCATGATATTTCTGATTATAGTGGATGTAAACTGGTAAAATTTTCTGCTTTACCCTTTAATCGAAGTAATTCTATTTTTTATTCTCCTTTTGATTTGATTCATTCTAATGTATAGGGACCTTCCCCTATTGTTACAAAAAGAGGGTCTTGATATTATGTTTCTTTTGTGGATGATTATACTCGTTATTGTTGGGTTTACTTAATGAAACATCGTTCTGAATTCTTTGAGATTTATAAGGCCTTTCGAGCACTTGTTAAAACTCAATATTCTGCCGTTATTAAGTGCTTTATGTGTGATTTGGGTGGGGAATATGCTTCTCATAAATTTTGTGAGTTGCTTACCTCAGATGAAATTGTTCATCAAACTTCTTGTACTGACACTTCTGAGCAAAATGGTGTTGCAGAGAGAAAACATAGACATATTGTTGAAAATGCTCGTTCTCTCCTGTTGTTTGGTACAGTTCCTAGTGAGTTCTAGGATGAAGTTGTTCTCACTGCTGTGAATTTGATAAATACTATTCTTTCTTCCCATATCTTAGGTTTGTCACCTTTTGAAAAGTTGTATAGTTTTGCTCTTGATTATTCTTTCTTTCGGGTCTTTGGTTGTACTTGTTTTGTTCTTCGTCCTCATATAGAACGTAACAAGTTATCTTCTCGTTCTGCTATGTGTGTTTTTCTTGGTTATCGGGAAGGTAAGAAATTTTATCGTTGTTTTGATCCTGTTACACAAAAACTTTATGTGTCTCGTCATGTTGTGTTTTTTGAGCATATAGCTTTCTTTTCTATTCCCTCCATTACCTATGCCCTCACTAAAACTGATCTTTTTCGTGTGGATCCTTTCTGTGAAGACTCTGATAATTTGTCATCTCATGATACTCGACATATTTGCACTGATAATTCTGCAGCTATTGACACTTTGTTCTCTCACACACATGAAGCTCTTTCTCCTCCTGTGGTTTCCTAAGCACCCTCTGAGATTCTGGATCCTCCTCCTTGTCAATCCCTTCACACACGTAAGTCCACAAAGTTACCAGATTTTGTTTATTCTTGCTATTCTCACTCTTTTACATCCTTTTTAGCTTCTATTCATTATCTCTCTGAGCCCTCTTCATATCAAGATGCAATTCTTAACCTCCTTTGGCAGCAAGCTATAGATAAGGAACTATCTGCTTTGTATAAGACAGGTACTTGGGATTTGGTTCCTCGACCTCCTGGTAAGAGTGTGATTGGTTGTCGCTGGGTGTATAAAATCAAAACAAAGTCTGATAGATTTGTTGAGCGATACAAAGCTAGGTTGGTTGCACAAGGTTTTTCTCAACAATATGGTATGGATTATGAGAAGACTTTTACTCCTGTAGTAAAAATGACTACTATTTGTACCCTTATTGCAGTAGCTTCAATTCGTCAGTGGCATATGTCTCAATTGGATGTTAAAAATGCTTTCTTGAACGGGGACCTTCAAGAAGATGTTTATATGAAACCTCCTCCTGGTGTTTCTCACGGTTCTGGGTATGTTTGCAAGGTCAAGAAAGCCTTATATGGTTTCAAACAAGCATCTCGTGTTTGGTTTGAGAAGTTTTCTTATGTAATTTGTTCCCTTGGATTTACTTCTAGTAGTCATGATTCTGCTCTCTTTGTTAAGTGTACTGCTGTAGGTAGTATCATTCTTTTTTTATATGTTGATGATATGACTATTATTGGTGATGATATTGATGACATTACCACTTTGAAAATAGAATTAGCCAGACAGTTTGAAATGAAGGACTTGGGTTCCTTACATTATTTCTTGGGTATTGAGGTGGCTCACTCACCTAGAGGTTATCTTCCCTCTTAGTCAAAATATGTAGAAGATATTCTTGAGCGAGTGAGACTTACTGATAATAAGATCGTTGATACTGCAATTGAAATTAATGCAAAGTACTCTTCTTTTGATGGTATTCCATTATCCGATCCTACCTTGTATCGCAACATTGTTGGCAGCTTGGTTTATCTCACTATCACTCGACCGGATATTGCATATGTTGTTCATATGGTTAGTTAGTTTGTTGCCTCTCCCACTACAGTTTATTGGGCAGTCGTTCTTTGTATCTTGAGGTATCTTCGAGGCCCAATCTTTCAAAGTCTCTTATTTTCGCCCACTTCATCCTTAGAATTACGTGCCTACTCTAATGTTGATCATGATAGTGACCTCACCGATCGTAAGTCTATTATTGGTTTTTGTATCTTTTTGAGTGATTCTCTCATTTCTTGGAAGAGCAAGAAACAATTTGTTGTTTCTCAATCTTCCATGAAAGTATAGTATCATGCTATGACATCTACTACCAAAGAGATTGTTTGGCTTCGTTGGTTACTTGCAGATATGGAAGTTTCTTTATCCCATCCTACTCCTATGTATTGTGACAATAAGAGTTCTATTCAGATTGCTCACAACTCTGTGTTTCATGAGCGAACAAAACACATTGAGATTGATTGTCATCTTACTCGTCATCACCTCAAGCACGACACCATTACATTGCCATTTGTTCCTTCTACTTTACAGATTGCAGATTTCTTTACTAAGTCGCATTCTATTTTTCGTTTTTGCTTTATAGTTGGCAAACTCTCGATGCTTGTTGCGGCAGCATCATGAGTTTGAGGAGAAATATTAAGAAATATTATATTTATTCTTTAAGGATAGAATAGTCTTTTATTACTTATTTTATTTAACTATATATAGCCTTGTTATGTTTAGCCTCAAACCCTAAGTTTTGTATCTTTAACTTTGTGTTATATCAATGAAATCTTTCTTCTTCTTTTCATATTCAATTTGTTAAGAGAGTTTACACCGGATTTCGATCATCCTAAAGTGAATTCTTGAATCATTTACATTAATGGATCCTTGAATTCCAAAAAGAGTAATGTTGTGGTCATATTGAAATATAGAGTCGGGCTTACTTTAGAACATTCTTATGTATATTGATATTGATAAATTCTATTCTGGATCAATTAATTATCATGATGCCAAAGCTAGGAAAATAAACGCCAAATTCTGCCGTCGTTGGAAAGATCAATTACTCCTTTTATTTCTTTTTATTTGTCTTTTAAAATTTTTATATAAGAATTAATGATATTATTAAATAATTTTAAATTAAGTTAAATATAGATTAATATGATTAAATTACTATTTTTTACTCTTTCAAAGAATTATAAAAATTAATTAGTATATGTAGTTATTATATTTAATAGAGATAATAAATTATGAAGTAAAATTTAAAAAATTAATTAATATATTCTTAAAATTTTTAAATATTATAAATTAAAAAATAAATTTTTTAAAACAGACAAATAAAAAGAAAAGGATGGAGTAATTATTTGTAAAATATAATCAACAAGTGGACGTGATAATTTCGCTAAATATAATGATCTACCCCTTCATGTGTTTTGTCTATTATATACATTGACCTTGCTGGAGTTTGCTTCCAGCGTGATAGAATGTAGCTTTTTCTTTTCTGTGTTTGGGTGACTGGTGTTAACATGAATTCAATAAGTTTAAATTTTTTAATAATTTTTTTTAATTTATAGTATTTATATATAAATTTTTATGTATATAAAAAAATTATTAATTAAAATTATAAAGTATTTATGTATATAATTATTTATAAAAAATATTTAAATTAATTAAATTTTTATATGAATTTAAATGTTATTAATTAAAATTTATTTTTTTTTAATACCAGCTATTAATTTATTTTAATAATAAATTAATAACTCAAAAATCATAATTTATTTATAAATTATTTTATAAACGATCCATATTAGACATTCTCATCGTTAATTATACATTTAATAATATCGCTTGAAGACAATTTTACATATTTATATTGATATTGATAAATTCTATTCTGGGTCAATTAATTATCATGATGCCAAAGCGAAGAAAATAAACGCCAAATTCTGCCGTCGTTGGAAATACCAATTACTCATTCTATTTTTTTTATCTATTTTTTAAAAATTTTCATAAGAATTAAGAATGTTATTAAATAATTTTGAATTAAATTAAATATAAATTGATATTATTAAATTATTTTTAAAAAAAATTACAAAAATTAATTAATATGTGTAATTATTATATTTAGTGATGATAATAAATAATAAAATAAATTTGAAAAAAATTAATCAATATATTATTAAAATTTTTAAATAACAAATGAATTAAAACAAAATAACTTTTTTAAAAATATAAATAAAAAAGAAGGATGGAGTAATTATTTGTGTAATATAATCAACAAGAGGACGTGATCATTTCGCTAAATATAATAATCTACCCCTTCATGTGTTTTGTCTATTATATATATATATATATATATATCAACTATATCGGTGTAAGTCTTTTTGACATACTTATTTTTAAATTATTAGATTCACTTTCATCTAATGATTAACTTTTAACGAAATAATCTCAACCATTAGATGAAAGTAGATCTAACGATTAAAAATAAATATAAATAAAAAAAACTTATACTAATATAAACTTAATATATGATTTCCGTTCATATATATATATATATATATATATATATATATATATATATATATACACACACACACACGAGGATGAAATTGTTGGAGTTTGCTTCCAGCGTGGTAGAATGTAGCTTTTTCTTTTCTTTGTTTTTGGGTCGCTGGTGCTGCCCTGTATTCTAAAAAATATATTTTTTTGCTAAATATAATAATCCATTTTATATATTAAATTAGAGTATAAGTTTTTAAAAAATAGGCTAATTTCTTATTTTGCTTTCCTTTATAGAATAATATATGTAATTTTTATTTTTTAAAATTTTAAATTTAAATTATCTTTCAACTAATTATGTTTTTTAATATTTTTTTATTTAAGAATTTTGGCTAAATTTAAATGAATATGTGCTATACACGAAATATTTAGTAATATTTTATAATAATTTCTTACACAAAGCAAAGATTGAGAACAGAAACCAAGAATTTGAATAGTTTTATAATCGTTCTAATTTAATAATATTCTATATTTAATTTATGATATGTATGATAATGCAGTGTCATATATTACATTTTTACTATAATAATATAATACTCTTATAATATATAAGATCTCATGTACCAAAAAGAGTATATAAGGACTTATATGGAATTAAAGGTTTCATAAAAAAATAAAAGAACTTGTATGGAAAGAGACTTCGATTTTCAGTACAATCATGTGACTACAGTCTAAATTATGTTATCATGAAAATAAAAAAAAATTTATCCGATGAATAAATTACGAGATATGGACTGTGCCGAATCGGAAATTGAAAACGATGCTTTATTTATCAATAAAATTTCCACCTCGTGGATCGTACATTCATTTAATAGATAAAAATGATTAATAACGGGCGGTTGTATTAATTTTTAAATTTCTGAAATGTAATGTTGGTCAAATTACAATCTGTTTTGAATTTTTTTAGGAGTCATCTATACTTTCAAATTTAGTTTCAATAAAGGGGATTTCGCTGTTTTGGTCTTAAATTTTAGTTTTCTTATAATGCATTAATATTTATTTATTTTAAATCTTAAACATAAATTAAACAGAATAAAAATATAACTTAATCATATTTTCTTCTTCTATTTAATTACAATTGCAATAAAATCGTACAATTTTCACCACCATTTAACTAACTGTTTATGTAAGTGTATTTTTCTTTGTCTAGGCACGTTACTGCCTTCAATTAAATATGCTCGTGCTACATAACTGGAAAATATGAAGTAGAATTCTAACATAATTTAAAAGTGATTATTAAATAAAAATAAAGTGATAAAAACTAATCATTTATCTAAAAGACAAAACATAGGCCAACTTATTCTGCCGATAATTCTAATTAAAAAATTCTGATTATTTAATATTTTTCTTTTAAAATGTTCAATATTAGATTTATAATGAGAACTAATTTTTAAGTTTGGAATCAATTAGCAGCTGCATTTTAAAATTTATTTGTTTTTTTTTTCACACTCCCAGTCAAAATAGGCTACCTAATGCTTTTAATTAAAAAAAATTATATTGTTAAATATTACTTATAAATATACCTCGTGTTGACAAACTAATTTGACTCAGAAAACAAAACGTGAAGGAATATGCGAATCACAATAATTTTTTTTAAGTTTGCAATCAATTAGAAGCTGCATTTTAAAATTTATTTCTGTTTGTTTTTTTTTTTCACACTCCCAGTCAAAATAGGTTACCTAATGCTTTTAATTAAAAAATTTACTGTTAAATATTCCTTATAAATAATAAATATACCTCGTATTGACAAACTAATTTGACTCAGAAAACAAAACGTGAAGGAATATACGAATCACAATAAATTTTTAGATGCGCATGACAAAAATTCTTAGGTGCTGGGGATTTTTATTTGGATAAAATTTAGGTTTATTTTTTTATATTTATAATATTTATTTTATTAATTAAGTTATTATAAGTGTTTATTAATATTATTTTTTTATTTTTTAAAAAAATTTTATATATATATCATAATTTAATTGATAAAATAAATGTAATAGACATAAAGAATTAAATTTAACTTTTATCTTTTTTATTTTTGTATATCATTTAATGATTTCTGCATCAAATGTATACATTATAAATATCTTTCCTTTTAATTATATTTTTAATAATACAACTGATCTATTATACATTTAATTATGAAAAAGAAAAATATCTTTCTCTTAAAGTAGTTAAAAATCACTTGCACTTAACCTATTGTGTATAATGAAAGAGTATCATTTTATATATATATCATTAAAAACGTAATCGAAAAGAAAAATAAAAAATTAAATAATTAAGGTCATAATTTAAATAATTTAAAGTAAGTGAAACTTTTACTCCAAAAATTCCTAAATTTTTTTTTTCGTGTATCACAACTTTCGACAACATAAATTCATCTTCAATTTTAAATAATCCTAACTGCATATATTATCACTCACATTACTTTATATTTTTACATTTTTTATCATTTAATTATATTTAATCTCACTCATTTTTTATATATTTCTATTTTAATTTTACTATATAAATAAATATGAAAAGATATACACCACTTAAAGTGATATATTAAATAATGTGTTCTTCAATTTTTTTGTGGAAGGAGAAATCTTGGGCCACGAGTAAAAATACTTTCCGTAATTTTCATGTCATGATACTTTTTAGGCTAATGTATAATAGGTGTTTCTGTTTTGAAAAAGTGTAGTATGATAATACTTTGGCCAGCCACAAGAGTAGGGCATAGCTGTATACAAACTGGTCTTTCAAGAAGAAAACAGAAGTTTGGGTCTTAAAATCTCCTTTTGTGAAGATGACTTAATTGTATAACTCAAGTGTTCGAGTAGATTAGTTTTTTATCTAAAAAGTGTAGGAATATCTTAACAAATCTAAAAAAATATTGCTTTAGTTTTTACTCATTACATTGTTCAAAATGTTATGCATCGTGTATTATTTAAAAATAGTTTAGGAAAAATTATAATTCTATCAAATAAAATTATAAGAATGTTAAAAAATAATATTTTAAAGTTTAAAAAGTGCAAATACTTTAAAGTTACTTGACTTTGGTTTAAATAATTTCATTTAAAAGAGTTGTAATTTTCTTAAAATTGTTATAAAATAATGCACAATGCAGTACTTTTACCCAACGTATGGATGTTTTTTTAATTAATGAAACTAAATCGAATAGGTAGGGATGGATTGAAAAGGAAAGGAATGGAATGGAGCATGGTTTATCCTAACTTTGTTTGGAAGATTCATTAATTAATGGAACTTGGCGTTCCATCTCAATTTTGGAGGGAACAAAAATTAGACATTTGAGAGGAAGAGGGGGGAAATGATTCCCCATGTGTTCCATTCCGTTCCTATGTATTTTAAAACTTTCAAACACAAAATTATTTACGTTCCTCCTATTTCCTTTTCGTTTCCCCCATTACCTATCATCCAAACATAGTTTTAAGTTTTAGGACAACGTACGCAAATGAAGGCCTAATACTTCTGTTTTTGACGATGACTCATTTACATCCACCTTTAAAAATTTTTAATGTCTTATTATTAAGCGGAGTTTGAACAATAAAACCACCTACTTCTCACATTTTTACTAAAGGAATAATCACATTATGAGTTTAATTTTTGTAGGATGAACAATATCGACCTAAAGATGTTTGTATCGATTCAGTAGATAAAGATTAAATCATCATTTAAGTATTAAATTATATTAAAAGATGTATGCATGACTATCTTTTTTTTACCATATGTTTGAATGGCTAATTATTTCTTTTGAAAGATGATAAAAATAATAAAATTTATCTATATTGTATGTACAAAAAAGATCATATATAAATAGATATACAGAAGATGTATCTAATAAGATAATTGTTTAGGTGAGATAAGTGAATTTTGATAATTGAATTTTACATAAATAGTCAGGATTAGAACATAAATGCATGTGATTTTTTAAGTAGTCACATAACCTTTAAGTAACTTTTAATATTGATCATCTATGTATAGTTATATGGTCAAGATTTATTCTTCTCACCTTCTCACAATAATAAAAATTTTTTTTTACTAGATATGTCCCTTATATATATATATATATAAGATATCAAGTAAAAATAATATTTATTATAAGAGATGAGATAAAAATAAAATATTAATTATTAAATTTTATATAAATAATCAAAATTAAAATATAAATATATATATTTTTTTAAGTTGTAAAATTCTGAAAGTTGTTATTTCTCACCCTAATACACACGGTCCATTTACTCTCGCTTTCCAAGCCCTAACACCCTGTGCGACTTCTTCGTCCCAGATTAGGGGAATGTGTGTCTTCTTCATCCCACCAAGATCGACGAACCAAATCGATAACCAAGATCGGCAACATATCGCACCATAACAGAGGACGTCTTACACGCTCACTGCATCAAAATCGAATCAACCGCCATAGATTGATACAGATAGCAAATTCAAGAACTAGAAAATGGATCAAGCAGCAGAGATCTGAAAGTAACGCCAACGACAAATCTGAAGAAGAGATCCGAAACAAGAAAGCTGTGCAAGAAACTGTTAAAAAAGAAAAGAAAAAGAAAAGAAAGGCTTAATGATATTCACACAAAGAAGGCTAATGAGCGAACTTGGATTTGTTTATTCGTCCCAGTGAAAGAAGCTAGTGATCTTTCTACACTTATCCCATTTAATTGTTTCCTTTTTTTTTTTTCCTGGACAGGGGTTTGAGGTGAAGGGAAAATGTTTTGTATCATTTTTTATTTTCTTAATTATTCTTTTTCCATGTTAAGTTACATCATCGTGCATAGTGGAGGTTTATTACGAGCAAAAGGCCAAAATGTTGAATGTACTTGAACGGTGGAATCGCCGAAAACGAGGTGGCAATGAGAAAACGATTCAAATGTGAAGATGCAAAGACAATTGATTAATAAAGTGAGCTTTCTAATGGATAGAAGCTGATGGAATCGGAGAAAGAAAAAAATGAATCTAAGAAGTTTGATGGTTGGATTCAAGGAAAAAAAAAACAAAAAGAAGGTGCAATTGCATTAATTTTCTCGAGAAAATGAGAGAGGCAGAAAGAGAAAATTAAAGAAATTGAAAGAAAATAAAAGAAAACAAGAGAAAAAGGCTTAAGGTGGATGCCAATGCTCTCATACCATGGTACAGAGTAGAGAAATAATTAACACAAATTTTAAGTAATAGCTACTCCATATAAATAATCAATAATTCCAGAGAAATTAGACAAATTAATTTATACCATTGTATTCTAATTGAATTTGGTTGTTATCAGTTGTATTTAACAAATAGTACTGGTTAATTACTTATTTGGATCAACTAATTGTTTTGTGAATGAACTATACAAGAAATTTAATATTATTATTGTGCCAACAAAATTTAATATTATTAAAGATTTATACAATTATATATATATGAGTTTATAATTATGTTTTTATTAAAAAAACACAATTAAATATATTATTATTAAAGTTTACTGAAAATGGTTAAAACAAAATGCATTTTCATTGTTTTCATTTTTTGAAAACAGAAACAGCAAAATGAAATCAAACATGTTATTCCATTGGTGACTAGGGTGGGGCCTAGTGCACCATCCTAATTCCCTGCGGGTTCGTGTTTTGAGAATTAAATATCGGTGAACTCTGTTATTCCGTTGGTCAAAAACTGACGAAATGCATCTCATAGGTTTCACGTGAAAAATGACTTTCTACATTATTTTTTAGTAAATATTATTTTTCACACTATTTTAGATGATTATGATTAAATAAAAAAAATGATAGATAAAAAATAATATAATTAGTGATATAAAAAATAATATAAAAATTATGATAAAAAAATCATAATTAATATCACAAAGTTCGGAATCTTAAAATAATCACAAGTGGCAGGTGGACCATGAAAAATGATTATCATACATTATTTTTTTTATATATTATTTTTTACACTATTTTTTAATAATTATAATTAAATAAGATAAAATAAAAATAATAATATAATTAGTAGTATAAAAACTAGAAAGTAATATAAAATATGATGTAAAAATAAATAATGTAAAAAAATCAAAGTTGGTGTTACATTGGTGCATTGGATTCGTGAGCTCAAGAGCCATGGTTGGATTGTCCAGGTTAGGGATGGCAATGGGGCGGAGCGGAAGCGGGTAGTGCTTCTCTCGCCTCCATTCTCGCCTCTGTCATGAGTATCCATTTATTATCTTTACAGATAGATGAGATATTTACGGATATCCACAAGTAGTTAATAATTTAAAATAAAATCTTAAAAATTATAAAAAAACATAAATTAAATAAACTTTAACACCATATACTACAATTTTGTTCAATAATCTAAAATTCTTACAAAATTAAAAGAATATTGTAAATAATAAATTAAATTCAATTATATTTTGTAATAATCAGTTTACATAAATAACTATTATATAAATAATATATATTTTTTCAGCAAATTTTATCATTATAAGCTCATTCAATAAAAAAAAACCATTTTAAAATAATAAAAATATATGTATTTTCATTTCATCTTGAAATTAAAAAAAAAATAAATCATAATATATGATATATATTAAATAAAAAAATATCTTAATTGATTAAGGAAGATTGCAGGGACGGGTATTATGATTCTCACCCCCATTTATCAAACGAATACCCATCTCTTCCTATCGTGAATAATCCCTGTAGATTCATATGAATGCGGATAATTTTGTCATCCCTAATTCAGGTGAAGCATGTCTTCAGAGAATGCAATCAGGTAGCAGATTAGCTAGCGAGTTACACTCATGACATTCCTCTTGGGTTACATTTATTTGATCAACCTCGGCAGCCTTTTATCTCATGATGTTTCTGGGATTTCCTTTCCCCGTTTTGTGATTTCGTAAGGTGTCTCTCTCTGTTCACCGAAAAAAAAAAGTTCAAACATGTTTTTTAAAATTTAAAAGTAAAAAAATAAAAATTATTTTCAAAAAATGAAACCAGAAAACAAAAACAGAAAACATTTTCTTAAATCAACGCAACCTAACATTTATGGATAAAAAACACTGGTATAACATAAATGATATTTAAATAAGAAAAACGATCCTTTAATCAAGTAGTTAGTCTCTTATCTTGTGTTTTGATATTTTTTCATTAGTAAAACAGAATAAAATAAGTAGAGATGGACCGAAAAGAAAATGAGAAGAATTGAACATAATTATTATTCTCTTTATTTAACAGTTTCATTAACGAAACGAAACGGAACTTTATTACTCATGTATTTTTCTCATTCTACCTTAATTTTGATAAAATAAAAGTTGAACATTTAAAGAGAAGAGAAGAGAAATAATTTTCTATGTATTCTATTATTGAACATGCCAACATGGGATATTCTATTGGATATAATTGGTTTAAATCATTAGCAAAAAACAAGAAGCGGGTCAATTGAAACAGTTAACCAATTAAGCAGACTATACTATTCTTAGTAATGTTATATTTTTCTACTTAATCATCTTAATAATTATCTTAATACTAAATAAAAAAAATATTAAATAAAAAAATAAATACATCTTAATGTTTAGAGAACATAAAAAACATTCAATATTTTTTTATTTAATAATTAAGAAGATTATTAAGAAGATTGTGTAGGAAGATAAATCATTTCTCTTAAAAAAATACAAAATTTATTATATAAGCACCAATCATTATGAATTATAGAATTCATTAATTTTAGTTTAAACAAATTGTGTATATATCTAGATAATATGCCATCTCCCCTATTATACTACCAATTAACAACTGATTTTTTTATTATATATTTTTTATATTTTTTTATATCATTGATTATATTTTTTTTTATAATTTTTTTTCTATTTAATTACAATTATTAAAAAATAAAATAAAAAATAATATGAGATAAAAAGTAACATCATTATTTTCCATACTACCAACATGTGACCGTCCTGTTTTTGAGAGCGTACGTCTATATAACGGCACTAGCGGGAGCTTCCATTGCACACAGCACACAGCAAGCTAGGGCTTGAGCTAGCTAACCAATAGCCATGGCTTCCACCATGAAACTTGTGCTCCTCTTTGTGCTCACCCTCCTCTCCTTCCAAGCAGTAGTCTCAGTTACCCCACTGCAATTTCAACATCCACTAGACCCATTAACCAAAGAAGAGATAACTCTTGTCCAAACCATAGTCCTAAACAATTACCCCACCTCAAGGAACAGGCTGACCTTCCACTATGTTGGCCTAGATGACCCAGACAAAGCTGCCATCCTCAAATGGGAATCCTTCAAACCAAATGTTGTCAAAATCCCTCGGAAAGCCTTCGTTATCGCTATCATCAATAGCCAAACCCACGAGATCGTAATTGATCTAAAGGCCAGGCGCCTTGTCTCTGACAACGTTCACAATGGGCATGGTTTCCCAACCCTAACTGAAAAGGAACAAAGCGCGGCCATAGAGCTGCCACTGAAATATGGTCCATTCATTGCGTCAGTGAACAAGAGAGGCTTGAACCTGTCTGAGGTGGTGTGTTCTACTTTCACCATTGGGTGGTCTGGAGAAGCCAAGAGCAAAAGGGCTTTAAGGGTTGAGTGCTTCATGAAAGAAAACACAGCCAATATCTATGTGAGGCCTATCAATGGAATCATCATACTGGTTGATCTTGAGCAGATGAAGATTGTTGAGTACCATGACACAGCTATTGAACCAGTGCCAACGAACCAGAATACCGAATACCGGGCTTCACATCAGAACCCGCCATTCGGTCCAAAACAGCATAGTCTAGCTACCCATCAACCACAAGGTCCGGGATTCCAGATCAACGGTCATAGTGTTAGGTATATAATAACGTTCACTTTTTTACCTTTTTATTTTTATTTATTTTTTCTTGGTACATTCGGGACGGGAATTGAACTTTCTATGGTAATTAAATTAATTAAATAGAAAGATAAGCTTTAGGATTTGTTCTATTTATTATTGCATCGTTCATGTATATATAGTTTGAGATTGACATATATATATAATAATGTATGTCTTGTTCAGCTGGGCCAACTGGAAGTTCCATGTAGGATTTGATGTGCGAGCTGGTATTGTAATATTACTGGCATCCATTTACGATCTGGAGAAGCACAAGTCTCGTAGAGTATTATATAGAGGGTACATTTCTGAGCTGTTCGTGCCATACCAAGACCCATCAGAGGATTGGTACTATAAGACTTTCTTTGATGCTGGAGAGTTTGGTTTTGGTCAGTCTATGGTCTCTTTGGAGCCCAACCACGATTGCCCACCTAATGCTCAGTTCCTAGATGCATACTTTGCCACAGCTGATGGTAGCCCAACGCACTTGAAGAACGCTTTCTGTGTCTTTGAACAATATGGCAATATCATGTGGCGTCACACTGAGACAGGCATTCCTAATGAAGAGGTAAATTAAAAGCCTTACTACAACTTGAATTCATCTAGCTATCTCTGCTCCTATTATCACGACACGTGTTTTTTTTATTAGTATTTTCATTAAGCAATTTTTTTTTACAAAAATAAACGTTATATATATTCACTTTTGACAGATAACGGAATCTAGGACTGAAGTGAACTTAGTGATAAGATCGATAGTCACTGTGGGCAACTACGACAATATTTTAGATTGGGAGTTCAAAACAAGTGGCTCGATCAAGCTTGGGGTATGTATCATTTTACGACAATATCATTTCACGTGTTTGCAACTAGGTTTATTATTTGTTTTATCTAAATACGATTCAACTACAGACCCTTTTTTTTTACTATTCCTTTCACTATTCATTTGAACAGTATGCAGTTCTATTCTGCTTTCACATTTCGTTTTCTTTTTTTACCCTTTACATTGACTTAGTGATGATATTTTGACCGTTGAATTAGGGGTGTATTTGTCTAAAAAAAAATTTGCCAGATGTGCTTCAATATTTTCACCTTTGCGTGACCTTCAGATTAGGATTCGTTTTTTTGTTGGCCTTTTCTCTTCTTACTCATTTCCTCTCTATTCTGTCCAAGAAGTCGAGCTCTCTCCATTTCTCATCTCCTCCACCAATTGATGTAGCAGTAGGACGAGCAGATTTTAAAAACCATCTCGGAATGCTACCACTTCAACGATCTCACCCCGTAAGTCGTTATTGACTCTATCTTCTTTGCTATCCCTAAAACCCTAATCTCAATTTTTAGGGTTAGAGATGGGATAGATCCATCTTCACTTTTTTTTTTCAAATTTAAAATGCTTCTTTTCTTCCCCAATCCCGATTTGCTTGTCGATGGGTTTCTCTGGACTCTGGTGACAAGTTGCTTTTGTTTGGAGGTTGAGGTGAATGTTGATCTGAGGCAAGGTTCACGGTGGAGGATGGTTGGGGTATCTCTGGTCTTGGTGGAAACATATGTTGGTGGTGACCCTACTCTCTCTCAAACTGTTTCACGGTTAAGAGTGAGTGTTTGGGGTCACTCTGAATCAGGATCACCAAATTTTTCCTCGCATAAGATGCGTTCGTTGTGGATCTGGGTCGTTTGGTAGCACTGCATTCGAAGGTATACTCCCTTCTAGCAACTAGCACTCCCTATTGCATAATTTTTTCTTCCACTTTTTTAAAACTATTTTATTTGTTGATCAGGTTAACTTTGTTATTTGCACATTATTTTTAACTCTTTTGCAACTCACCAATATAAAGTAAAATTTAAAACCCTTTTATTATTAGTGACTGAAATTTGTCTCTAAGAATTTTGTATTATAAGTTGTTACATTTTCATTCTAATGTGGGCTCTAAAATGTCAAATATTGGAGATGAACGTATTTTTTGTCACTGTGATCATAGACCTTAATGCCTGCCATCGTACTTGGTAAGTTCTCTGTATTTTGATTTTCTTTCATTCAAGTAATGTTCGTTAATTAATATTTATGTGCTCTAATCTTTACGCTGTTTCCATGTATTCATCCTTGAGTCAATAGATGTAATTGCCTTTTTAAGGAGGTGGCTGAGAGTCCATACAAGAAGAGGATCTCAAACCCACATTTATGGCTTGCTCTTCAATGGAAGGTTTTACTGTAGATTTGCTTTCATTGATGGAACTTTTAAGCTGCTTTTTATCCGTTTTGTATTTGTTATACGATCAAGAGTAAAACTTACGATGGACCACAATTTTTTGCAGTTTTGCTGATAGGGGTAGCAAAGGAATGCAAAATTCTACTATGTTTTTCCTGTTCATTTACACGTGTTACTTCCTCATTTATTTTGTCCTATTTATATTTTTTAAATCCCATTTGTGTTGCAGAAAAAAATAGATGTTGGCTGTAGGTTTGAGGGTGGGTGAGTTTTGCATGTTGCGTGAAGCTACCGTGACTTGCTTCTTACTTCACCGAGCAAGACACCATTTCCTCTACTTTTTTTCTTCTTGCAGTCATGTCTCTCTCTCTCTCTCTCTCTCTTCCTTGGCAACACGGCATCAACCTCATCCAAATTAATCGCACCACCCCCTTAGCCCAACCAGGCCCTTTCCATTGCATCGCCCTCAAGATTGGAGCAAACTACACTTAAATAAGTGAAGTTGCGAATGTCTCGATCCCTGCAGAGTTAGTGGAGTGGCTCCTCAATCGCATTTCCATGCTCGACGCAATGACCAAGTTGCGAATAGATCTAGAAAAAGACATCGTTAGGGTTCCAAGCCAAGTAGTTGTCAATTACAACGCAATCGAAGAATGGGTTTGACTCTACGATTCCCCGTCATTGCAAAACCTTTGTTAGCTAATGGCACTGCGAGTTCTGTGTTTGATTTTCAAGCCTAAAGGCCTCATAGAGCAAAACCCTTGGGACTATTTCAACCCTTTGTAAGTCGTGCCTGCTGATTTTCTTTCTTAGTTTAAATCTTAGAGACTATGAGGCTTAGGAAAGATGTGTGATTGTTCTCTCTTTGTTATTGTTTCTTTATTGTCATCTTTGATTTCTCTCTGTGATTTATTTCCCTTTTTTTATGAAATTCTCTCTCTGATTTGTTGATTTCTTATATGCTGAGTGATGCTTACCAAAAGGCTTCCATCAAACCAGTTGTTCAACGAAATGATGATTGATGCTTAGCAAGATGCTGGAAGTTATGACAGATGAAAGCTTTTAGACTAATTGTGATTGCTTATTTGTTAAATTGGTTCCTATCTCTCTGATTTTATCATGTATTCATATTATCTTATCTTATTTTATCTTAATTAGTTGTGTGCTTGCCTTACTCTCCTTATCCCTTTGAAACTTTCTGTTGCCTTATTATTAGTTGTTTGCTGATTTCTCCTTTCTTTATTTTTTTTGGTTTTGAGATTTAGTTTTTGTTTTTTTGGCCTCTTGGTTATAGAAACTTTACTTACAATGACTGTGAAAGAGCATGCTGGGAACGAGAAAGGCGGTGCCAATCCTCATTCTAGCTAATGTGCAAATCCTCACTCCACTCCGATGACTCTGATTTCATGTCATATACGATGTCCCTCTCTAAATCATCCTCTACTGTAGTTTTTGCTTTTGTAAAATGTGCTGCTTTTATATTTATTTTAATTTTTTGGTTGATTTTGAAGAATAAGAGGGTGTCTGTGAGGAACTAGCAAGGCAGGATTATGGTCGATATTCTGGGATTGTATGTTAATGGTGAAAAGGAAATGCCTGGCAAAAAAGGTTCTCCAAATTGTTCTCTGAATTTTTATAAATCACTTAATGAATCAATGATTTCATTTTGTGCTCCTTCGTGTTTTTTATTGTTAGCCTCTATTTACTTTTTTCCTGTTGCTTTCACTGAATCCTTTTTTTTTTTTTGCTTAGAGCTATGATGGTTTGGACTTCGGTGAACCAAGGAGGGACTGATTTTGGGGGTTTTTCTTTTGAAGTGTAGTGTTGATTTATATGCATGTGTTGTTTTATATAAGCTTAAGGCATTCTTAACATAATTTGTCATTTGATGCTCTGTTTCCTGTAAGTGAATGAATGTGGACTTATCTTTATCTTTCCTGCATTTTTTATTTTTATAAAACTTGTTTTATTGAACTTTATAGCATATTAATGCAATCTTATTATTTCTAACCCTACTACATAACTCTTACTTCCTTCAGTTCTTTGTTTTAATAATCAACTCCCTTTGTTGAATTCATATAAGGCATTATAGCTTTTATCATACTAATTCCATTCCGTGAGTTTGAAATGCTTATTTAATATATTTATAGACCTGTGTTAGAATTATTGTTTCATATTATTGTTCTTGGGTTGGCTGCGGGAAATTCATAGACTTGGATTCCTAGGATTAGTAGCTACTCAGTTTGTATCTAGATAATGTGGGTTTGTCATTTCATGTCTATGTTTCCGCTCCGCTCCTCCCCTTTTGGTGTCTAAATTTGTTTCTTTTCAAAATTGCCATCAATTTCGATTTTTCCACTTAATTGAAATGTTAGTTCATATTTTACTACAATTCTGATTTTTTTCTCTTATTCTCCCTAAAACTTTTATGTAAACTTGGTCAAATGACAAGATGAGTGCAAACTTCTATCTGGTATTCTTAGTCAAAGCTTTTTCATTTGATCTTCCATCACATAGCCTCCTTTAGATGATTCAGAAGGTGTGATGCCTTTACTTTCCTATTGGTGTTTTTGGCTTTGGTTCATGACCTGATTGAGCTTTTTGCAAGCTAAGCACAAGCTTCTAACATTGAGGCTTCAAGCTTAATCCAAGTTCTAGAGCTAAGAAAGCTCAATTTGACATCACATTTATGCAGAAATATACACCTTTTCATAAGTTTTCATCTATTTCTATTTGCTGGACTTGAGTTGTATGGATTGAGTAGTGTGGTGGGTTTCAAAGTTTTTTGTCAGGAGAGACATAGATCGTAGCTGATTGAAAATTTCTTTTTCACATGGTTATGTAGTTTATTATACCGGTAACAAGAAGCTTTCAAACTGATAACAAGAATAATGCTCTTGCATTGATTTTTCTGCTCCAATATGTTCCAAGATTATATTTGATTTTTCCATTAAATTCTCAAATAATCAAAGCAACAAGTGATTACAAAAACTGCCTGGGCAGGAGCTGCATATAATCTGTTGTTGTATATGTTGGCTAGCCATCTATGTAGTTTTGAGGGCTTATATGTTCCCATTTGTAACTTTGTCACATGGGCTTAGTTATCTAAACTCTTTGAGACGTACTAACTGGGTATGCCTGATTTTCTACTATAATAATGCATCTATTTATTTTGTTACTGCAGGTTTTAGTGCTCGTATTGTATCTTCTGTCTGGACCAATATACCACATGTTGGAAATCCTTCTGCAACATGATTGTACACATCAGAGTGTTAAAAAATATTGTACACATAATGTCTGACTCCATGACAGATATAATGAAAAAAGATACAAATTGCCTATTTTCACACACGGGTAAAAGGATTTCTTTTTTAGTTTCTTCAAAGTAAATTATGACTCCACGACCTTATATGCCAATTTTTGTTTTTCTATGCCTTTTATAGGAACTCTCTCTCCCAACTGAATGAAGGTTTTAAAAAATGATATGGAAAAAACAATTATGTATTGTAACTTCATTCTATCCTTATGTATAATTTTCTTGCTGCATATGCAAGTATGTGTATCATTAGTCCCCTCCTTCTTTCCTCTTTATCCTTGACTTTAGCGTTCACAACCTGAGTAGTCATAGGGGTGTCTTGAGACTATGTACTTCATCTGTTGAATTTGTTAGACATGCTTATGCTATCTGTCTACATTTATATTATGTTTAGTATTTGAAAGGATCCAGTAATGTCAATTTTCATATTTACATTATATATCTTACAAAATATGATATGTTGAATCATGTTAATAGTTTTGACTCTTTTCTCTTTACTCTATCTTATTCAGTTCATAAAAAAATGTTGGATACCTATGAGGAACTTTGTGCATGTGTATGTGAGTATGTGTCAAGATTCTCAATTTGTGAGAAGATTAAGGACTGATTGTGATAACAGTGAGTGAGGATAGTTATATTGTACAGCTTGCATTGTGTTGGGAATTCTAAGGGTTTGGCATATTTAAAGTTTTGCTGTTAAGTTCATCATACAGTACTTTCATTTTCCCTCAATTTGTCAACCTCCTTCTCCTCTCTTTTCAATATATATTTTGCTGTTGAGAGGGGTTGCATGCTGGTTGTTGAGTGGTTTGTGCAGATGAGTTGCTGAGACATCGAGGATGCCTTGCCCTTACAGCAGTCATTTCTAGCTGCCAAGGTGATATTGCCTCTTATCTTATTCGACATGTACCTCAGCAGGTCCTTGCGGCACTTAGTGTTGAAGATTTTTTGTTCTTAGATCTATTCTTATATATTACTATTTCTGTGATATGCAGTTTTAAATTTTGTTGTCCTAATTGTTGATTTGTTCCTTTGTTGGGTTTCTTTCTCTTCCTCCTCTACACCAGCGGATGAAGCATGGTGGTTCATTGTTGGCGATGGGAATGGGATCGGATAAACGGTGGTGGTGGAGAACCCCCAATTAGGGGGTTACTTTCAAGTTTCAAGGGGTTATCTTATACCCTTTGGTGCCACCACTTGAGATGGTGGAGTCTATTTCTCCATTTACTCTCTCAATGCACTATCCACTACTATGTGTATGATCACCCTTTCTAATTTTCAGAATGTCAGTTCTTCATTTTTCTTTCTGAGTTCGTCACTCTTTCTAATGATAAATATTATTGTTATTATTTTTCTTCATTTTTATTTCTCATTATTATTATAAGATAATAGTACGAACTTAAAATGAGTGCAGTTTGAGGGCACTGATGAATATGTTTTCTGAGTGTAGTTTTTACAAATGGGGCATTATGATATTCTGAGGAATGATATTGCTTTTATAATGTTTTGCAGGAAACATAAGGGAAAAATCTCAGGCACTCCTTACTTAGAATTTTGTCAAGCTCTTTGTTTGCTCTAATGTGTGTGCTACCATCAGTTTCTTGGAAATTCCTAATTGCTCTGTAGCATTGGGTCATGGTGAACAATAGATAACCCTTCCCAAAATGTAGGTATTGTGCTACCTCTTTCTGACCCTTAATCATATCGAACACTTTAATAAGTTTTTCTCTTCTGTAATATATTAAGCTTCTATGTGTATAGTTCTTAATAGTGGTATAACACTGATCTTTCTATTCTCATTAATGAATACTCTACATTACTATGCTGGGGTTTTTTTGATTACTGTACTAATTTGAATTTGTAGGTTTTATGCTATTTCGATACAGATGTTGCTGAATATTTGTATAACTCAAGCCTGATATTAATTCATTGCTCAATTATCTCTATAAAGACCTTACTAAAGCATGCAGTACCAAGCCACCCCTTATCCCTATTGCATAATTTTTTCTTCCACTTTTTTAAAACCCTTTTATTTGTTGATCAGGTTAACTTTGTTATTTACGCATTATTTTTAACTCTTTTGCAACTCACCTATTGCAACTTTATTATTAGTGACTGAATTTTGTCTCTATGAATTTTGTATTATAAGTTGTTACATTTTTATTCTAATGTGGGCTCTAAAATGTCAAATGTTGGAGATGAACGTGTTTTTTGTCACTGTGATCATAGACCTTAATGCCTGCCATCGTACTTGGTAAGTTCTCTGTATTTTGATTTTCTTTCATTCAAGTAATGTTCGTTAATTAATATTTATGTGCTCTAATCTTTACGCTGTTTCCATGTATTCATCCTTGGGTCAATAGATGTAATTGCCTTTTTAAGGAGGTGACTGAGAGTCCATACAAGAAGAGGATCTCAAACCCACATTTATGGCTTGCTCTTCAATATCTTCTTTTGTTTGTGCATTTTTATGGAAGGTTTGACTGTAGATTTGCTTTCATTGATGGAACTTTTAAGCTGATTTTTATCCGTTTTGTATTTGTTATACGATCAAGAGTAAAACTTACGATGAAGTACAATTTTTTGCAGTTTTGCTGATAAGGGTGGCAAAGGAATGGGTTTTGTTAAGAAAATTGTAAAGGTGAGTGATCGAACTGTTCTATATGCTTTTTGCCCCCATATAGCAATTTGTGAAATGGTTTTTGCACAATAGAATTGCGTATCACTATGTTGAGTAAGTGGGTTAGAGAAACGTAAGAGGGAGTGGTATGGGTGTCGTGTACGATTTTGTGAAAATGGTGGTTGATTTGGGGCTACCTCATACTCATTTTCAGTGTCTCTGTATATATTTTTAATTTCTCTCTTCGTCTGATTTACTATCTTTTTCTGCTTCAGGTCTCTTTTTTTCCCCATTTTGTGCCCTCTGCCCCTGGTGGAACTAGATTAGAAGACGAAGCTGGGCGAGGTCAAGGTCGTTGCAGAGGTGGTTGAATGATGGCATTGAACCCCATCATCCAAGTAGGTCTTTTTTTTTTCCTTTTTCTTCAATTTTCTTGCTTTTATTTGTTGTGTTAAATCGTGAGCACTTTATGTAATTTTTTTTTTGCAACCAATGTGTTTGTGGAAATGACTGAAACAGATAACTTTTTTTCCCTTTTATTATTCATTTTCACGATAGAAAAGGCACATGAACAATTATGTGTAAATTAGACTGATAAGATCATCATAGAATTAAATACCAAATAATATCGCAGACAAGGAAAAAAAATTATTGTTACAGTATGATAGATAGTGAGTTACCTATGATGTGTTCATGGAAGATTAGTTGATGTCCCCCAAACTTTATTTGTTAGGCTCAATTTTGTCAAATATGTTGGTGGTGCTTGGATGTGCATTCTTATGTGGTGGGATTGTTTCTCATCAGAAATAACAAATGTTTAACAGGGTAGACATTTTAGTTTCTTTCTCTTTGATTAAGTTCCTGATTTTTGTTTTGTATAACCTGTAGCTTATTGAAATTAGCATGCAGGCAACTGCTGCTGTGAGGTTAGAGTTGGTGCTTCCAAGATTCAGCAGCTTCATCATGCTTGTGGTCTATGCTGCATACCTATTTTTCCAATTAAAAAGTCAAAAAAACCTTTATGTCTCTGTGAATGAGGTTGGCAGTCTTATATCAAGTTTGTTTTTTGCTTCCTCGGTTTTGTTTATGCATATGTGGTTTGTGGTATGACATGTGATATTATTGATTTGCTTGCTCTTTACTATATGTAAACATAATTTTGTTCTGACTAGGAACTGAGACACATTAACTGCTTAGGCTAATAGATTTTGAACAGAATACCATCCTCTTTACTCTTGAACTAGGGCCGAATAGCAAAATCATCTCACATTTATAATTTTTTTCAGGACTTCATTGTTATATCCTTTAAGAGAACTTTCTAGACTGAGATAATGCAAGTCTAATATATAATGACAGAGATTACAGACGAGTAGAATTCAACATATCAAACTACGTATGATTTTCTTTCTGATTCTCACTTATTTAATGTGTCATTGTCTTCCGTTTGGTTTTTCTCCCTTCATAATTTTTTTTCTCTTCTTAACAAATTGTGTTTACCCCAGCCAAGATTGGAGAATCTAACCTATTTACTTTTTTTGAAAATTTTGATAGATATTGTCAGGGGCTATTCCGACAATGGCATGGTTGAGGTTGTTATTTTAGGGTCGGATTGAGACGTGGAGTAGGAAGATGGTGAGGGACCTGCATTCTTTATGTTCCTGGCAAAGGCTCAAGCTTCCAGTCGTTAGCCATTGGTATGTGAACTGAACCATTTGACACATGTTTTCGTCACTATATGTTTACTTATCTTGCTCATTATGGTATTTTAGTATTTTCAAGTTCATCCCCTCGCTTGGTTCCCTGATAAGTGGTTCTGCCTATATTCGTTACCTGTGTACTGTTCCAATAATAATAAGGTTCACTTACTTATTATAATTCCTATGACTATGCTCATTTATGCATCTTATTGTTACTTTCTGGTGTGTGTTGAATGAGTTGCAGTCGGTGCAATATTTCATATTTGGAAGATGTTTCCATTTATGCCACTGACCCGTTTTTCTTCACCCACTTAGATTTGACCCATTTTCAGTTGGTTTCTGGGTCCTGTAATGTGAGATTGTTTGGTAGCAACCATGAAAACTAGCTAGCAGAACACTTACCAGCCAAGTAGTCTACATTGATGGTATCTGAATCATAAAGCTAGCTATCTTTTATTTCTTTCATTTCTATTTTGATCTGTCTAATCCTTGAACTGTTGATGTTTGTTTTTGCATGGCTCTTAATTGTTTAATGTGTTATTTGCTTTTTAAGAAATTTTTGTCACAATTAATTGTGACTCCTGTCACCTTGGATCTGCAAAGTTTTCTATGGATACAAGTTCTAATCCATTGAAGAGGAAGTTAGATGTTCATTCTGAAGATTCAGTTGATGTTGGTAGTAAAAGAAATTGAAGATAGAGAATGGATTAACTTTGAGTTTGGGGTTTGTATTTTTTTTTCTATTTGCCTTGGTTGTTATTTTAAATTCGACTTCAAGTTATTTCATCATATATTCCAATTTTGAGTCCTGCTAAATATTTACCTTTCAAATTTTGGTTTTTAGTATCTACTTCTAATATCATCAGGTTTTATCATATATTCGAATGTTGCTTTACAGCCTTAAAGTCATGAAAAATTAATGTGTTAACAACGAATCATTTATCATATCTTGATAGAGCCAGTGGCCCAATCATGTTAGATATGGTTTTGTTTTAGCAAAATAATATTTAGATATTATTTTGTTTACCAACAGGTTATTTTTTTTATATAGAATACAATCATGATATGATTGCCATTTGCTACCAGGAGTCAATATTTTGTCAATTCTTTAAATATTGTTCTGTCTTTGATCATGGAGATTTAGTTGTTGAAATTATTGCTTTCATCCCTTTGCAGCATTTTTGGATTTGGAAATAAATTTTATATTTTTAGGTGTAACCAAAGAAGACAGACGCTTTTTTTACCAGAGTAAATTGGCCAAGGGCTCAAGATTATTTTGTTTATTTTTTATACATGAGTTGTTCTTTCTTATTTTTGTTTCCTGCCATTGATCGTGAGGCATATGAATTGAATTGTCAACTTCTGTTTGTGCAGTGTCTGAGAAGTTTCAAAACTAATGCTTAAGGTTTAGGGTTTTGCGTTTCCCAATTAGTCTTTAAAAATGACTATCTTTTTTGTTTGGGTCTTCACTTTCAAACTTTTTTATGACTGTTGATTTTACTATTGATTTACACAATTCCAAAGCATATTAATAGTTTTAATCCATTTTACTTAATAGTTTCGAATAATGTCATTTTTATTTTTTATTTTTTTTAATTTTTTGCAGTTTATTTTTTATCCTTTATGAGCTGCATCTCTCCAATTTAATTTTTTTATCTTATTTTTTCATTCTTCCCTCCTTTATATGTGACTGCCTATCAACATTTATGTGTAAAAAATGTGTAAAATCAGACTTTGAAATTGGACTCAAAGTGTGATTCAGTCTTCGTATGTGACAGTGGGGTGTACAGGATTGCTGACACTGTTGTACTTGATTGCTATGACCATATGTGTTACTTTTCAGCCTTATGTCAGTGTGATATTTCAATGACAAATAGTAATAAATGTTTTTGGCTTGCTGTGCAGAGTCTCTTGGATGTTGGGCAGAGTAACTTTTTTTGTTTTCCCTTCTTTACCCTTACCTTTAATTTGATGATGACTTTATAACCATAAGATTAGGGGTGGTGTTGGCTACACAAATAAGTACCAGCTTTTAATGGTTTTTAATAAATTCATTTTTATTTAAATTTTTTTAATTTTTACTTTTATGCCCTTCTTTTTAATTTGATGATTTTGACTTTGAAAACCATCTGCCTTTCCCTGCTATACCTTTTCTCCATCCTCTTATTTCATTTCATGAATGACGAGTTACATCTCCCTATTTTTTTCTCTTTGCTTCTATTCCCCTCCCCAAGCTTCATCTTCCTATTTTTTTTTCTTTCCAAATTTAAATGTTTCATCCTACCTTTGTACATGATTTCTAGATCCATATTTTATCAAATACGTTTAAGGCTTCCTCCTCTACATAAGTCACCGCAACTGAGATGTGTGGTCATTTGTGTGCACATTTTTTTTTCCGGTGGAGTACTCGAAGATGGTGGTGGGTAGATTTTTTAGAAACTTTGTGACTGTTTGCTCCAGTAAAATGAATGTGCCTAACTATACTCTATTTGTAGTTGTTGGTGGAACTGTCCATCGGCAGTATGGCTTCCAATGTACTTGGCCCTTTCAACCAACCTTATATATGCATTTTTAAAGTTTCTTCTCCACTGCTTTGAACTGAAGCAGGTAAGCTTAACCATTCCTGGTGATGTCACTGAACTTTGGAGTGTTTTCCCTCTCAGCCTTTGCGATTTCAAATTCAAATTTCTGTCTATATATAGATGTAATTCGTTTCTTTGTTGGTGCTACATCTTATTCTCACTACTTTTTTCACTAACATATTTACTGGTATTCTACCTTCCGTTGGCCTATAATCATCCGAGAATGGCTCCAACATTTGATCCACTGAGTAAGGTATACCCTCAAAGAGAGGCATGGAGGTTCAAGGTGCAGGTCATCCGTTTATGGACTGTGCCAGGATTCAACAATCCAAACCATCCAACGTCTGTGGAAATGGTGCTGACGGATGAATTTGTATGTGAACCTTTTTTATGTTTGATGCTTTTATGTGAATTGGCACACATATTTTTTATATTTATCTTACATATTCTTGCTAACTGGCTTGCTTTGTGTCCAACGTAGGGTGGCAAGATCCAGGCATCTGTTAGGAAGACCTTAGTATATAAGTTTCTGCCTCTTTTAGTTGAGGGAAGGGTATATAAGATGTGTTACTTCAGTGTTACCCCAAATCTTGGTTCATATCGAGTAACTACTCATGATCATCGGTTGGTTTTCACCTATAAAACCAATGTGGATCCCTGTGAATCCGAAGTTATTCCAATGTATGGCCTATCTCTGGTGCCTTTTAATGATATATTCAAGCATCAGGATGATTCAAACTTTTTAGTAGGTGAGTAAAATATATGTTGTCTATGGTTTTACTACATTTTGATATATTGGAGTTTGCATACAATGAAATAATGTTGTGGTTTCTTTGAGTTTGTCATTTCATTTTTACATACATTATTTATTTGTTGGTGGTGCCCAGATGTGATCGGATTACTTACTGGGGTATCTAATGAGAGAGAATATGTAAGAGATGGGAAACTGACCAAAATGGTAGTGATTGAGCTGACTGATTATGAGTATTTCTCTATACTTTCTGCATTCGAAGTTTTATTATGTATTGTGTTTGATTATGTTTAATTTGGTTAATTTGATATCCATCATTTTTCAATTGTTCTATTTGTAATATTTGTTTTGCAATAGGGGAAAGCTGGAATGTGCATTGTTTGGAGACTATGTGGATGAGCTTAATGCTTTTATGTCAAGTGGGCATTTGGATCAACCTATTGTTGTGTTACAATTTGCCAAAATCAAAATGTTTAGGGGTAAGATACAATTTATCTGTTGCTGTTGTTAGTTACTATATTATTAATCTACATGGCCAACTGGATATGGTTTATATGTTCATTGAAAAACTGAGTTGGTATTTTTTGTTAGGTAATATTGTTATTCAGAATGTGTTACATGCATCCAGGATCCTATTCAACCCTAATATCTCTGAAGCCTTGGAGTTCAAAAATGGGTGGTTATTTCTTATTATTTACGACTTATGCTTTAATTATTTGCATTCATTTTTTTAAATATGATTTTCTTTTGTTCAATGTGTAGTCTGGCAGTCCATGGTGTGGATGGAACTCAATTCATGGGGCTGCTTACTGATGATCCAAGAATTTCAATTGAGGATGATTTTATGAAACTATTTCCTAAGAAGAGCATCAATCAGCTGAGTGTGGTCAATGAGGTTGGGTTATTTGTTTTTCTTTTTTAATTTATTGATTACAATTTATATCTCTTATAGTTGCATGCAGTTGTGGTGATTGACATTATTCCTTTGTCAATTGTATTGCTAAGTAAAATCTAGCAGACTTTGTGTTGTTGAGTGTTGTTTTCTTTTGTTTTTTTAGGATGGAATTTTTGTTGTCATGGCCACTGTTAATGGTATTCTGGATGAAGGGGGGTGGCGGTATGCATCTTGCAAATGCCACAAGGCTATTACACCTGATTCGGGCATGTATTATTGTGATCATTGCTACTGTCATGTTCTAAATGCCATGCCAAGGTTTTTTATAAGTTTCTTTAAAATTATTTGTTGTTAATAGTTACAAGTTATTTATGCCTTTTTCAGTATTTCAATGTTCACTGTTATTTTTTTTAAGCAATTGGATAGGCATACTACTTCATTTTAGTATCCATGTTAGGTACCGAATCAAGCTGGATGTGTTTGATGATAGTGGGTCTACAGTGTTTGTTCTTTTTGACCGAGATGGCCAGCATTTGATTAAAAAACCCTGCATTGAGTTGGTGTCTGAGGTCCAAAAGGTATATTTATTGTATGTTATTTAATTACTGTGATCCATAAGCACAACGAATTTATTACTGCTGGCCTGCTTACTTCTTAATTGTTTAATGTATTCTCTGTGAATATGTTAGGCTGGAGATATCCTTACTTTTCCTAATGAGGTCTTATAGTTGGTTGGTAAGACATTGTTATTCAAAGTGGAAAAGAAGTCTGATTCCAGTTCTAACTTTGATGGTTCGTATAAAGTAAAAAGGACATGTGATGATGAGACTATTATATCTATGTTAGATTGGAAGATGCTAATGTGAGCCCACCCAAGGTTTTGGCACCACTTATTCTTTTAATTTCCTGTTTCTATAACCATTTCAAAATATAACTTTTTAATCTTAAGTTACAAGTTTCTGTTTTCTAATTTTTGTCATTTATTGTTATAATACAATTGAAGGCTTTTCTCAAACTTGCTTTTAATGAGGTTTGTAATCTTGATTCTGATGTGGAAGAATTGGGGTCTGTTAAGACTAAGGTACTTCCTCATGTTATGTTTTTGTCTTATTTATTGTTTGTTGATTGTTTGGTTGATGACCATTTTATGTTTGCTTTTAAAGGCATTTCTGTCACAAGTAATTGTGAGTCCTGTGTCCCTTGAATCTGCCAAGCTTTCTGTGGACACAAGTTCCCCTCCATTGAAGAGGAAGTTAGATGTTGATTTTGAAGCTTCAGTTGAAGTTGGCAGTAGCGTTGTCCTGAAGAAAGTGAAGCTAGAGAAGGAGTGAACTCTGAGTCTGTTTGTTTTTTTTTTTGTGGGAGTAAATAGATGGGCTTGGGCTTAGTGTTTGGGATTTTTTTTGGAACCATCAAATTGTCCAGTCCATATGTGCAGTGTGTTAACTAAAATAATACTTGGTGTCTCATTTCTGTTGTTGGACTAGCACGTTTTGGATATTGTGGGTAGTAATCTTTTGGGATCTGAAGTTGAATTGGAATAGGCTGCATTGTTGTAATCCATTGTAATCAAGGACTACCATAATGCAACCTTTATAAGATATGAATGATTGGTATTTGCTGAAGATATATGTGATTTCTTTAGTTTTTTCCTATTTGCCATGGTTGTTATTTTTTATTCAACTTTGAGTTATTTCATCAAATATACCAAATTTGTATCATATTTATGTTTTGAACTTTGGTACTTATTGTGTAGTCTTAACATCACCAAGTTTTATAATGATATGTTAACTAAGACACTATTTTTGAAGGTGAATAAGTTGAAAAATGTGAAGAGCTGCACGTCTACAATATTTTCAAACCTCCAAACTATGTCTACCTTGGTTCCAATTTCCTCAAATTCAGCACAGAAACGTTATAGTAGAGTTAAAGGCAAAAGAAAATTGCTCCAACTGGATGGCAAGTGGAATCTTTTTATAATCTTTTATAACATTATTGTTACTCAAAATATCAATTATTATGTTTAGATGCATAATCAACATTGTTAACATCCATTTTTTTCCCTAAACTCCTAAAGAAAAAAGAGTAATTTCCTATACACAAATATTTTCACACAAAAAAAAAACATCAATGTGAAAAAAAAAAACACAACACCACACCAATTGATGTTAAAATCACACTTATTTTCGCTTACAATAGTACTATTCTCAAACTTAAAATCAATTATAATAATATGTATGAATTGATACATGAAATATAAATTAGTAATGTTTACCCGTGCGTTGCACGGGTCAATACACTAGTTAAAATACATTTTGTTAAAGTAGTAGTGGAAATTTTGTAATTAAATGGTTTTAGATGTTGCTGCGATATCATGTTTACTATTTAACCTATTTTAAGCGATTGTACAAGTAATCAAAATTAAAGGTTTTATTCAGAGATGATCTCCATTCTTGAGCTATGCTCAACAAAAATAAAAGAGATCTTTAAATATTTCCGAAGTAAGAGATTTATCTTATTTAACATTGTTGAATGTATAATAAATCAATTATGTCTTCGGAAATATAATTAAAATGAGAGATAATGATGGTTTATAAAATTGGAAATATAATTAAAATGAGAGATAATGATGGTTTATAAAATTGAAATATCTTGTTCTAAGACTATGTAAGATTTTTTCTTAATTAAAAATAATTAGTTTTTTTAGTTGATACACTATATAATTTTGCATAAACAATTGTTATTTATTTTTTGGACCGGCCTTGGACATAGACATCACGTGGTTCACTCCCAAACCCCAAGATATCACTTTGCTACGCATGCCATTTAATTATACATACTTTTGTCTGAAGAAAAAAAAAATAAACTATACATATTTGAATGCTTTATTGGAACTGAAGTATAAAAATCAATTCTGTATGATTAGAGATTGTTAACACATTTGCTTTATGTTTTTAACAATAGACCAAGACAACCCTATTTGCTATTGAATGCGTTTCTCAGCCTTTTGACTTATTATAAGATCAAGTCAAAACTAACGTACCCTAGTTGACATATGCTTAATTCGTGGTCTAAACTCTAATTGCAACTCTTCTTTGTATGCTTCAATATATAGCTAGCACTATCGGGGATACTGGAAATTAAGGCAGTGGATATTAAGCACAAGAATGAGATTAAGGAAGATCAACATGGCACCTTGGTGTCAGCAAACAGCATTGGCGTTTACCATGACCACTTCTACATATACCATCTTGACCTTGATATTGACGGTGAAGACAACTCCTTTGAGAAGACCAATTTGAAGACTGTGAGAGTCAAGGATGGAAGTTCAAAGAGAAAGAGCTATTGGACAGTTGAGACTGAAACTGCTAAGACTGAATCTGATGCACAGATCAAGATTGGGTTGAGCCCATCTGAGCTTGCAGTGGTGAATCCTAACAAGAAGATCTCCACCGGAAATGATTTCGGATACCGTCTGATTCCAGCACCCGCAGTTCATCCCCTTCTAACGGAGGATGACTACCCACAAATCCGTGGTGCTTTTTGTAAGAATAACAATCCATGAAAGGCACACTTTATATGAAATTAGAACACCGATTTAATAACTTACTTGTTGAAGACATGATTAGATGAACAGGGAATTGCCCTTGTGTTGCACGTATCCTCGGAACAAGAAGCCAAGCCTTCCTTTACCTGATCACACGCTCCAAATTCTAGGTTTTCAATGGGGCAAACCTAAAGAGCAATCTAAAGACGTGACGGCAAAGGGGACCTAGCCACGCTATTTATTAACCCTAGGCACCTCCCATTATGGGCCTAGTGGTTAGGCCCACACTGTCTCCCACACACATCAATATTAAGTGTCCAAAGCCCATTAGTAATTAATCACGTTATTAGTGGGCTTAAGTATCATAGAATGGATCATAATATTAGCTCGTTTTTAGCAAAACAAAATGTCACAATTGATTGCAGCCCACTAGAATTTATAGGAAAATTCTAACATTCTCCCACTTGGGCAAAATCAATTGTGTATTTTCAATTTTGAAAAAATATTTTGAAAACGATTCTCGAGCTAATAGCATATTGTGGCCACAACACGTATGATCCCAAGATACAACACCTAATTAAAACTCCATCCAACAAAAGTCATGTAACACCGAATCATGGCGGTAATTGCATCCGTTATTGATGCAACACCTTCCATGGTTACAAATATCACCGACACCATCGACTAGTCATGAATGTGGAGTGCGGCAAGAAAATGACGTGCCAACGTGATTAAATAGCCATACCATCATTTTCTTTGTCAGTCCTTAATTTCTCTCAAATGCATAGAAGCCAGAGAAATTACATGGTTTATCACTAAACCATCATGCCTCAGCTCCAAATCGGTATCAACTATGGGCACAATAGTCCTAACGACACCGAGCTTTAACAATTTCACATTTGATATACACATTAAAAAAATGTTATAATAAAATTCATCTCATCATTTATTTCATCAAATCAAATGTAAAATGTCATCAATACATTATTTCCTAAAATTCAAAATAAGAATCCAATAACATAAAAGAGGAAATAACATAAAACTAAAGCTCCCACTAACCAAACACATGAAAAGAACTCACAATGCCCATGTTCTCAACATGTCTTTTGAAAACAATGGGCCTGAGTCCCTTGGTTAAGGGATCAGCCAACATGGAATCTGTGTCAATATGCTCTACCACTATAGAACCATCTTTCACAAGATCTCTAACAGTCAGGTACTTCAGCTCCAAGTGCTTAGAACCACTAGAATTCTTATTGTTCTTTGTATAGAACACTGCAGCACTGTTGTCACAGAAAATTCTAAGTGGCCTAGCAATGGAGTCCACAATGCGAAGTCCGGTCATAAGATTCCTCAACCAAATGGCATGAGTAGCAGCAGCAAAACAAGCAATGAACTCTGCTTGCATAGTAGAAGAGGCAACAAGAGTTTGTTTCTTACTCTTCCAGGATATCGCACCTCCAGCCATCATAAAGATATATCCAGAAGTCGATTTCCTATCATCAGGGCACCCACCAAGATCTGAATCTGTGTATCCCACGATCTCCAAGTTGTCGACTCTCCTATATACAAGCATATACTCTTTGGTCCTCTGCAAATACCTCATCACCTTCTTAGCAGCTATCCAGTGATCATTCCCAGGGTTTGACTGGTATCTACCAAGAACGCCAACTATGAAAGCGATGTCAGGTCTAGTGCATACCTGAGCATACATGAGGCTACCCAAAGCACTCCCAAAAGGCCTATCATTCATTTCTGCTTGCTCAATCTCGTTCTTAGGACATTGATCCTTGTTAAATCTGTCACCTTTGACGACCGGAACATCTCCAGGTTTACAGTTCTGCATATTGAATCTCTCTAAGACTCTATCGATGTAGGCCTTTTGAGATAACCCGAGTGTATGATGTGATCTATCTCTGTGAATCTCAATCCCCAACACAAAAGAAGCCTCATCAAGGTCTTTCATGTCAAAAGATCTAGTCAACATCTGTTTTGTCTCACGCAGCATGCCAAGGTCATTAGAAGCCAATAATATATCATCTACGTATAGCACAAGAAAGATAAATTTGCTCCCACTGACCTTAAGATATATACACTGATCAACCTTATTCTCCTCAAACCCCATAGAAGTCACCACCTTATCAAATTTCAAGTACCACTGCCTGGAAGCTTGTTTCAAGCCATAAATTGACCTCTTCAATTTACAGACCAGGTCCTTGTTACCACCAATATGGAAACCCTCAGGTTGCTGCATGTATACTGTCTCACTCAAATCACCATTCAGAAAAGCAGTCTTCACATCCATTTGGTGCAACTCCAAATCAAAGTGAGCTACGAGAGCCATTATGATCCTAAAGGAATCTTTTGTTGATACAGGTGAAAATGTCTCAGTAAAGTCAATGCCCTCCTTCTGCGTGAAACCCTTTGCCACTAGTCTGGCCTTAAATCTCTCAACGTTACCCTTTGAATCTTTCTTTGTTTTGAAAATCCATTTACAACTAATTGCCTTACAATTCTCAGGCAACTCAACAAGCTCCCATACATCATTAACTGACATAGACTGCATCTCTTCATTCATCGCACGTTTCCACATTTCCGATTGTGAACAAGATACAACTTCCTGATAGCTCTTCGGATCAACAATATCTCCAATGTCATATGCATCCTCACTGAGATAGACCATAAACTCATCACCTATAGCTGGTCGCCTCTGTCTAGTCGACCTCCTCAAGGGAATCTGTGCAACTGGCTCAATGGGTTGTGGAAGCTCAACCACAGCAGGAGGATCAAGCATATCATCATTCTGAGAGCCAACTATATCCTCAGTCTGAACCTCGGTCTCAACTGGAACAACCGGGACCCTAGTCTCAATAGACGAAACAGTGTTAACAGGAATAGGTAGTGGCAAGGAAATAGTCTTAGGCAAAAGAACATCAGTCTCATCGGGTCGAACAATAGGATCTGCTACATCAAGCTCCAGAAATTTAGCATTCATAGACTCTACAATTCTACTCCCCTTACCAGGATAGAAGAACCTGTATCCTTTAGCGCGATCCGGATATCCAATGAAAAAGCAACGACTTGTCTTGGGTTCCGTCTTTTTCTGCAAGGGATCATAAATTTTGACCTCAGCTGGGCAACCCCAGACTCGAAGATGGTTCAGGCTAGGTTTTCTTCCTGTCCAGAGTTCAAAAGGAGTTTTGGGAACAGATTTACTGGGAACTCTGTTAAGAATATAAAGGGCTGTTTTCAAGGCTTCTCCCCACAAATATTCTGGCAAGTTACATCTACTCATCATGCTTCTCATCATATCTTTAAGTGTCCTGTTACGCCTTTCGGCTACACCATTTTGTTCAGGACTCCCAGGCATGGTGTATTGTGGAACTATTCCACAATCCTGCAAGTATAAAGCAAATGGTCCCATATGTTGCCCTGCGACACCATATTTACCATAATACTCTCTACCACGATCAGATCTTACAATCTTGATCATTTTTCCCAATTGCTTTTCCACTTCAGTTTTAAAAATTTTAAATTTCTCAAGTGCTTCAGATTTTTCTTTAATCAAATAAAGATAGCCATATCGAAAAAAATCATCAATAAATGTAATAAAAAATCTGTTACCACAAATTGTAGAAGTCAAGGGCCCACTAATGTCTGTATGAATGATCTCTAAGAGATCTGAGCTTCTAGTTGCACCTACCTTTTTAGTCTTAGTAAACTTTTCCCTAATGCAATCCACACAAGTACCCAAATCATCAAAATTCAAGGAAGGTAGAATATTTGCCTTTGTCAACCTTTCAACCCTTTCTCTAGAAATATGACCTAAGCGCTTGTGCCACAACATAAAGGATTTTTCCTCAACTTTAGACCTTTTAGCAACAGAATTTTCAACAACTAAAGATGAAGAAATATTATCAGAAGCCAGAGATAAGTTATATAAACCATCCACTAAAGATCCATAACCAACAATTTGGGAGTTCAACATCAGATTTATTTTCCTATCACCAAAAGTAAAACTGAAACCAAGTCTGTCTAAACAAGAAACAAATCAAATTTCTCCTAAAAGAAGGTACATAAAAAGTATCCTTCAAAATTAATTCAAATCCGAACCTAAAACTAGGTTTGAGATCTCCCATTTTCTCTACAAAGACTTCAAGATCATTTCCTACCCTTAGCTTGCTTTCCCTCGAACCGGCTCCCTCGGATTTCTGAATCCCCGTAAAGACACGGAATATGGGTTGTAGAACCACTATCAAGCCACCAAGAATCTATAGGAACATCAACTAGATTAGACTCAAGACAGGACAAAAGCTAAGATATTACCTCCCGATTTCTCGCTTGTTCTCTAACCAAGCCTTGAACTTACCACAATCCGTTTTCTTATGCCCTTCTCTTTACACCGAAGCACCAAATATTCTTCTTAAAGATAGTCAAGTGAGGACCTCCCACATTGTGGTGTTGACTCTTACCCTGGTTTCCCGAACCTCGATATTTATGAGAAGCATTAGATGTACTCTTTGTATATTTCCAATTTCCCTTGCCAGAAGTGGGTTTGCCATGGACAGATAATAAGGCTATGTCACTCTTTTCTTTCTTGAGTTTATCTTCTTCAGCAACACATTTGGTAATAAGGTCATTCACAGTCCATTTCTCACCAATGGTATTGTGGGCAGTTTTAATTTGTGTGAAATCAGCAGTGTAGCGCTTTAGGGCATGTTCAACAATGAATTTTTCATTAAGGTCAATTTGGTGGGCTTTCAGTTTGGTTTGGATGTGAACCATCTTCATAATGAATTCCCTTACACCCCCAATGTTGTCATATCTCATGTCCGTTAACTGTTTCATCAGACATCCGGACTCAGTGTTATCAGATATTTGGTACCTCTCTCCTAGAGCGGTGAGGAACTCTTTAGCTGTCCCTTTCTCCGGAAGACCACTCAGAAGATGTTCAGAGACAGTCCTCTTGATAGCAATCAGACTCAACCTATCAGACCTCTCCCACTTAGCCAAAAGTTCCTTCTGTTCAGGCGTGCTATCCGCATTGATCACAGGCTTATTCTCGCGCAAAGCTAAATCAAGATCAGCAATTCCCAAGGAGAATTCCAGATCTTGCTTCCATTTGCCATAGTTTGATCCAGTAAGGATTTCAATGGAAGCAGAACAGTTGTTCACAGAAAAGTTCACTGTTAAGTCAAAACAGGAATGCATTAGAACATATTACAAGGCAAGATATAGCTCAAAATGCAAACAAGCTATCACAGTGAGGCCAATATCATAGCACATTCTCCTTTGGGCAGAATGCACAAACCAAGGTCACAACCTAGGCCAAAACCTCAAATGGGTTAATCTATGAGTATATACTGGGTTTAGAAAGTTGTCTCCTTTGGTCAGACAAGTCCCTGTAGCCCAATATATTCTCCAATAACTCCATCGCAAATCAACTTTCAATCACTACACACAATAACCTCCTTTGGGTAAGTAATTGCATGCAATGGTCAAAAGCATTCCTCAAATTACAAAGATACTTTCATGAAATGATACAAGTGGTTTCACTTTGGCGGTAACGACTCATAGCAATCCATAAAAACTCTTGCACAGGAATCATCATTTTCTCTTGCTTTGAATCATGTATCAGCATTCCTAACATGTTTTGTACTCAAACAGTTTATTGAAAAATTATTAAAGCATGTTAATTTCACGATCCAACTTAAAATATATATATCAACAATAAACTTACAGCAGCGAAAAAGAAGGAAAAATAAAATAAAATAAATAATAACAATGCACATTCAAAACATTAACATGCCTTTATATATATATTTAGCGCAACAAAAACATAAGAGTGCTATCTGGTCTAGTGGTTATGCGTTTGCCAATTCCATTCATGTGTACGTGTGTTCAAGTCCCATCAAGGCCAATTTAACATTTGGTTGTTTCATTTTTTTTTATTGTTTGAATGTAATGCACCTGTTATACGGTAGCAGCGTGTATCCGCAAAGCAATTAGTAATTGAAATATAACTCACAGTAGCAGCGTGTATACCAACAATTGAAATATAAATCCCGCATAACAATTAGTAATTGAAATATAAATCACAGTAGCAGCGTGGCATTCAATAGCAATTAACAAAAATAAAACAATATTTCAAAAAACGTGAACACCCAGTATCATGATAAATTCGAAGTTTATCAATTATAGCAATTGCAGAACATCTCGATTTAATTCTCGAATTTTGATTACATTTGTATCCATTCAATAGAAATCAAAGAAACATATAATAATTAACAATCAGGTCCTAAATCATATAAAATTGGCTCTGATACCAAATGTAAGAATAACAATCCATGAAAGGCACACTTTATATGAAATTAGAACACCGATTTAATAACTTACTTGTTGAAGACATGATTGGATGAACAGGGAATTGCCCTTGTGTTGCACGTATCCTGATAAACACATATTTTATTCATTAAGAAACCCTTATATTTAGTCATTTACACTCTCCATATTCTTCATTGATTGAGTTTGACATGATTTTGTGAGTTTGAGCTCAAATTGGTCCTAATTGAATATTTTCAGCATTATTGAGATTTTACACTGTTTCTGTATTTTGGTCATAACTTCAGTTCCTGATATCTGAAAATCATGAATTTTATCTTGTAGGAAAGCTAAGAGGAAGCTCTACAACTTTGATGAAGAGCTCGAAGTCCTATTCAGATGTCTAAGGGACCTAAGTTTACATGGAAGTCAGAATACGAGTTCTGTCAGTAGAATCCGAACAATGTGCACTCATAAAATCATATCTCAAGATGTAATAATGGAGATGGGCTGAAATTTGGACAGTGGATAGTCAAGATCCAAATAAACAACTTTCATGAAGAACACATTTTCATAAAAAGAAGTCTAGTAGGTCATTTTGAGCTTGCAAGTCGGAACAGAGGTGCTGAAGTTGGGTTTGAGCAACCTACGGTATTTGGGACATATCTTGGGCTTAAGGAAGCCAAATTGGACGAACCAGCTATCCATTTTATAGCCAAGACAAGGATCTACAACTTTCATGAAGAACACTTTTCGTGGTTCTGAAGTATAGTGGGTCGTTTTTGGCTTCCAAGTCAGACACGAAATTTTCGTCCTCAACCACCCACTCATCCATCCACTAATCCACTCATCCATCCACTAATCCACTCATCCACTCATCCACTCATCCACTAACTCACCCATTCATCCACTCATACACTAATCCAACCACTTAACCACTCCACCCACTCATCCACTAATTCATCCACTCATCCATCCACTCACCCATTCATGTCCATAATTTCCCACTCACCAAAAGTCCTTTGGCATTTTTCACTAATTCAACCACTCAACCATTCCACTCACTCATCCACTAAACCAATCCACTAAACCAACCCACTAATCCATCCACTCAAACACTCCACTCACTCACCCACTCATCCACCCACTTCCCTTTGTCATTTTGTTACCTTAGACTTCTATAAAAGGCACCATTTATCATGAACAAGATGTAACTCTCCTTCATTTTCTCTCTTAGTTTCTTGTTTCTTCATAGTTTCTTCTTGTTTCTTCATAGTTTTTCTTGTGATTTCTTTCTAGCTATGTGTAACTAAACCTCCCTTGGTTAAGAGGGTGATGAAACCGCTAGTATTAATGTTGTAAACTTTGCATATTTGATTATTTCAACACGTTATGTTTTTATTCATATATTTCTCGAATCTATTGTTGGTATGAAGGTTTTTGTACTTGTTCCTACTTTCAAAGTAGTAGATCTAGGTTTATTATGCGCGGTTGCGGTAGTAGATCTAGTGGGATGTATGATGTTCATGTGGGTATAATTATCTTTGTGCTATTTGCCGCTTATAAAAGTGGTAGATCTGGGTTTATTATGCTTGCGATTGCGGTATTAGATCTAGAGAAATATATGTTCTAAGTAATTTAATCCCTGTGTGATTAGACCTTAGTGTAATTGGTTTTCTAAATCTTAATGCAATTGTTGGATAGTTGTAAGAGCGGTTGCTTTATGACTAATCGGTGATTAGGAGTTGATTTGAGCGGTTGATTTGAAATTGGTTGCAAAAAATCACCATCCAATCTCTTTTAATTTCATCCAACCATAGATCTTGAAAAATGGCCAACACGTAAGGAAAACAGAGATTTAATATCACAATTGCATAAAAACATAATTGAGCATGTTGGAATAAAAAGGATATGTGGATTTACATTATCATATAAATCTAGTGGTGGATTCAATCTCTTAACCAATTTTCTTATATTGTTGATTTCAGTTTGTTTATTGTTATCTTTGAAGTTTGTTCATTGTTCATCAAAACTCCAAAACCCCTTTTACTTGTTTATTGTTAATCGAGTTTAAATTGGGAATTGTTTAATAGTGTTAATTGAATTGGTTCTCAGGATCGACTTCTTACTAACTACAACTAGTTGTAAGGTTTTTATTTTCTCGTGGGCCCGACAACCGATTTTTATCTTAATTTTAATCACTACATCCGCACGCATCGAATTTTGGCGCCGATTCTTGGGAACCAATTTTTTCAATTACATTATTAATTTATTTCCTATTTTTATTCTGTTTTTATTTTATTTTATTTTTTATTTTATTTTTAATCTTTCTTTCTTTCGAGTGTTTTGTAGGTGTTGATGTCCCTTGAAGGAGTAGACGAAGGATTGCTAAATTTGAGGAACTATATTGATCAACTCACTTCACATCCTCAATTTCCTTCCATCCCGCTAACTTCCAACTCACACCTTGACATTGAAGTCGCCTGTTATATTGATCTATCAAGTTCGAGACATTTGAGCCATCCGAAATATCTGAAGAAGTGACAATGACGAAAAAACACTTTAAGGGCATTGGGTGCTCCAGATCTAGATCAACAAACCTCTTTGCATAGACATTCTTGAAAATGAAGAGGCATTTGAATTGAAATCTGGTTTAATCCATCTCTTGCCATCTTTCAATGGATTACCCTAGGAGAGGACCCCAACAAGCACTTGAAGGAAATCCATGTGGTATGTTCTAGCATGAAACCCGCAGAGAATTCATGTAGAGCAAGTCAAGTTGAGAGCTTTTCCATTCTCATTGAAAGACTCACTAAGGAGTGGCTTTACTACTTGCCACCCGGATCCATCCAATCATGGCGGGACATGGCCCGAACTTTCCTAGACAGATACTTCCCCGCCTCAAAAGCTGCAACAATCGAAAAGAAATCTATGGTATTCAACAAAGGCATGGGGAATCACTCCATGACTACTTGGGAGAGATTTAAGAAGCTATGTTTCAGCTTGCCCTCATCATCAAATAAGTGAGCAACTTTTAATTCGATTTCTATGAAGGCTTACAAGTGATGGATCGCAACATGATTGATCTTTGCTAGCGGAGGAGCATTGATTGATAAAACTCCTCAAGAAGCTAGAAACTTCATCTCAAGAATGGCTGCCAATACTCAACAATTCTACTCTAGAAATGACACTTTGAGTAAGAGCGGTGAAAGAAGTAGAGACAACCAAGATATCAACGAAAATAACTCAATTGTCTGCTATGGTTCAGCGGTTAATGGATTCTAGGCGAGTCTGAAGGATGATCGCAGTACGGTATTGCATCCTGAAGGAATCTCATTCTTGAAGATTCGGGTAAAGCACCGAGTTCATGCTTGTGGGATCTGTTGTTCATCTGGACATCCCAACGATATGTGTCCCACTCTCCAAGAAGACACAAATGAGGAGGTAAGAGCGATGGGGATATCTTTGGACTTTCAAAAAATTACAACCCTACTCAAACACATATAATCCGGGTTGGAGGGATCATCCAAATTTCAGCTATGCAAAGCAACCTCAAAATCAACCTCCAAACTTATGGACCTCCGGATTCCAACAAAGGCAAGTACCTTTCCCTCGGAGACAAGACAGCAAGTTCAAGCTCCTAAGCAATCCGAGCCTTCATTAGAGGAGCTAGTAAAACAAATGGCCACTAATAATTTGCGGTTCCAACAAGAAACAAATGCAACTATACAAAGTTTCAAACAAGAAACAAGGATCGCAATCAATAACTTGCAGAATCGGATAGGACAGTTGTCCACGAATTCAACAAGTTTCAAAGCCAAGCTTCGGGAAACTACCCTCAAGCACTTCAAATGTAAGTGAATCCGAGGGAAAATGCTAGTCTTTGTCACATTGAGAAGCGGAAAGACGATGGATGAGCCTACCTCTCTTCCACCAATCATTCAAGAGAAGGATGAACCACCCAAAGAAGCAAATGATAAGGGGCAAACTTCCAAAACCCCTAAGGTAAGTATTTCGAACCCCTTCCTAAATATGTCACTAAAGCTCCTTTTCCTAGTAGGTTAGTTAAAACCAAGAAAGAAGAAGCGAGAAAAAGAAATACTTGAGACTTTTAGGAAGGTAGAGGTTAATATCCCTTTGTTAGATGCCATTAAGCGGTACCTAGATATGCAAAATTTCTGAAAGAATTATGCACTAACAAGAGGAAGTTAAAAGGAAATGAAAAGGTCCAAGTGGGAGAAAATGTTTCAAATTTGTAATTAAAAAGAAACTCCCAACCAAATGTAAGGACCACTGCACATTCACCATTCCATGCACTATAGGTAACACAAGGTTTGAAAGGGCAATGCTTGATTTAGGTGCATCTATAAATGTCATACCATATTCTATTTATGCATCTTTATACTTGGGTCCTTTGGAACCTCTTGGTGTTGTTATTCAATTGGTGATAGATCTAATGCATACCCTAAGGGTGTGGTTGAAGATGTTTTGGTACAATTGAATGAATTAGTGTTTCCTGAGACTTCTATGTTTTGGACATGGAAGAGGATGAGTCTCCCAAATCTGCTCCTATCTTGCTAGGAAGACCATTTTTGAAGACGCACGGACAAAAATTGATGTGCACTCGGGAATTCTAACAATGGAATTTGATGGGGAATTAATTAGATTCAATATTTTTGAAGCTATGAGATACCCAAGTGATGTGCACTCTGCTTGTTTAATTGATTCTTTTGATCCTTTTGATTCTTTAATTTTTGCAGTTTTTGATACTGACCATTTTGATGCTCTTGATACAATTCTAACTCATAGCTTAGATGTACGGGAGGAAAAGAAGAAGAGTGAAGAAGAGCCATGGAGTGAAGACATTGATGAAATTGTTGTCTTTGCCTTACAAGAGCTCTCTTCCACTCCCGGAAAGCATGAGGTAACTTTTGTTGATTTACCACATTACTACCGATATACCTCAACCTTCACATTTGTGCAGGCACTGAATTGGAACCGAAAGCACTACACGATCATCTTAAATACATCTTCTTGGGGAGAAGGACACCCTTCCAAAGTAATAATTGCAAAGTCACTCACCCAAGAGCAAGAAGAGAAACTGGTAGTTGTTTTGCAGAACATAAGACACCATTGGTTGGTCAATAGGCGATATCAAGGGTATTAGTCCCTCCGTTTGTATGCACAGGATATTAATGGAGGAGGATACTAAACTCCGTGAGAGACCCTCAACGGAGATTGAATCCTCCCATGATGGAGGTTGTGAAAAAGGAGATCTTGAAGCTCCTAAGTGTGGGGTGATCTACCCCATTTCGACGACAAGTGGGTAAGCCCGGTCCGGGTAGTACCAAAGAAATGCGGAATTACTTGTGGTAAGAAATGCTGAAAATGAGCTTATTCCCACTAGGTTACTGACGAGGGTGGCGTGTTTGTATTGATTACGGGAAGTTGAATGCCGCCACGAGAAAAGACCACTTTCCTTTACCTTTCATTGATCAAATGTTAGAAAGATTAGTGGTCATTCTTATTATTGTTTTCTGGATGGTTTTTCAGGTTACAATCAGATTGCCATAGCTCCAGAAGACCAAGACAAGACTACATTCACTTGTCCATTTGGTACCTTTGCATATAGGCGAATGCCTTTTGGACTCGCAATGCACCAGGAACTTTCCAAAGATGCATGATGAGTATATTTTCTGATTACATTGAAAACATCATTGAGGTTTTTATGGATGACTTTAGTGTCTTTGGAAATGATTTTGAAAATTGTTTGGAACATTTAACTTTGGTGCTTAAAAGATGCATTGACACTAACCTGGTACTGAATTGGGAAAAATGTCATTTCATGGTGAATGAAGGTATTGTGTTAGGTCATGTAATTTCTGCTAGGGGAATTGAAGTAGATAAAGCTAAAGTAGAACTCATGCATTCTTTGCTACCACCCACTAGTGTGCGGGAGATTCGTTCTTTTATTGGTCATGCAGGTTTCTACTAGGAGATTCATTAAAGACTTTTCTAAAGTCTCATTGCCCCTTTGCGACTTCTTCAAAAAGATGTTAATTTTAACTTTGATGAGAAATGTATGGAAGCTTTCAATAAACTCAAGAAGTTGTTAAGCTGTTGCACCTATCATCGTGCCACCCAACCGGGAGTTACCTTTTGAACTAATGTGTGATGCCGGTGACTTTGCGGTAGGAGCTGTCTTGGGACAACGAGTTGATAGAGTTCCTTATGCCATTTACTATGCATCAAGGACTCTAAATGATGCTCAACTTAATTACTCAACCACGAAAAAGGAACTTCTAGTCGTTGTATTTGCTTTAGAAAAATTTAGATCATATCTAATTGGTTCTAAAGTGATTGTGTTTTCAGATCATGCAGCCTTGAAGTATCTTCTAACAAAGAAAGAAGCAAAGCCTAGATTGCTCCGATGGATTTTATTGCTCCAGGAATTTGACTTGGAGATTAAAGACAAGAAAGGGAGCGAAAACTTGGTGGCCGATCACTTGAGTAGATTGGTAACTGAAGAGGAAGAAATGCCTATCATGGAGACTTTTCCGGATGAATATTTGATGGTTGTCAACACCATAATCCCTTGGTATGCTGACATTGTTAACTACCTGGTTACTAAGGACTTTCCGGAGGATTTGAACAAGGCCCAAAGAGATAAATTAAGGAGTGACTGTAAATACTATATCTGGGATGACCCGTACTTATGGAAGCATTGTGCAAGATCAAGTCATTAGGAGGTGCATTCCTGATTCTGAGACACACTCCATCCTCTCCTTTTGCCACACCTATGCATGTGGAGGACACTTTGGCAAGATAAAGGACAGCCAATAAAGTGCTTGACAAAGGGTTTCTATTGGCCTTCAATTTTCAAAGACGCTTACAACTTCTGTAAGTCTTGTGACCGCTGTCAGAGAACAGGTAATATTGGTCCTCGTAATCAAATGCCTCAGACTCCGATCATTTTTGTGGAACTCTTTGATGTGTGGGGTATTGATTTCATGGGACCATTCCCTCCTTCATTTGGTTTCACATGCATTCTTTTATCTGTTGATTATGTGTCTAAATGGGTGGAGGCAAAAGTCACTCGATCTGATGATTCTAAAACTGTTGCAGATTTTGTTAAGTCACATATTTTCTCTAGGTTCGGGACCCCAAGGGCTATCATCAGTGACCAAGGGACCCATTTCTGCAACAAAACCTTTGATGCTCTATTGAAGAGATATGGAGTAATGCACAGAATTTCCACTCCTTACCATCCACAGACAAATGGGCAAACCGAAGTGTCCAACCGGAGATTAAGTCAATCCTTGAAAAGACAAGTGAACCCCTCAAGAGAAAGGATTGGAGCACTCGACTTGAAGATGCTTTATGGGCTTATAGGACTGCCTATAAGACTCCCATCGGCATGTCACCATTTCGGTTGGTGTATGGAAAGCCCTGTCATTTGCCCGTTGAGTTGCAACATCGATCTTACTGGGCCATTAAACAAGTTAATATGGAATTGGAAGGTGCTAGAAAGCAAAGGAAGTTCCAGTTACAGGAATTAGAAGAACTAAGAAATGAGGCCTTTGAGAATGCCCTGATTTATAAGACTAAAGCTAAGGCATTCCACGACCAATTGATTTCCAGAAAGAAATTTCACAGAGGACAAAAAGTCCTGCTATTCCAATCAAGACTCAAATTATTTCCGGTAAACTGCGTTCTAAGTGGATTGGGCCGTTTGTGGTAACTAATGTTTTTCCTTTTGGTGCAGTTGAGATCAGGAGTGAAAATTCTGGCAAAGCATTTAAGGTCAATGGTCATCGTCTCAAACCATATCATGAACTTCCCGACAAGGTGGAGATGGAAGTGATGACCCTCATCCTTCCACAATATGAGGAGCAGTGAAAGTATCATCATGTCGGGCTGAGGACAATAAACTAAGCGCTCATTGGGAGGCAACCCAACCAGATTTGCTCTCTTTATCCCTTTTTATTTTGTGTTTTCATTAGTTCCTTAGATTATGTTTTTATCTGTTTGTTGGTTGTAAGCATTTGAATCTCTAAAAAAAAAAAAAAAAAACAGCTGTGTGCCCGACAATAAGGTAGGTAGTGCCATTAAATTTTGTCACTCGGAAGCATGTGAAGGTCACTTTTCTTCAGCGACAACAACTGCGAAAATCTTGCAGTATGGATTTTATTGGCCTACTTTATTCAAGGTCTGTTACACCTTTTGCAAAAGTTGCGGAAATTGGTCAAAAAGGTTCTCGCTTTGAGATTATCATCTGCACCTACTCCTTGAAAAATTGAGATCTAGGTGACGCGGTTCTTTTCTTTGTCAAACACGTGTATCCTCTGGGGCCGTAAATATTGAGGATCCTAGGAATGGTAATGCGCGTAAAGTTAATGGACAAAGACTCAACCATTCCCGGAAAATCAAGTTCTTGAGTTCTTTGTGTTCTGGTTAAGTGGCGGATACGGTGACTCGTGACTCTCAAGTCGGTTTATTTTTCGGTTTCCCAAAATAACTGAATCCTTCTTCTCCTTCAAAATGGATGTCATTCTTTCAAACCTAGAAAACATTTTCCTTCTTTTCCTCAAAATGCTCGAGAAAAATCTACAAAGTTCGATGAGAAAGATTGAGACCGTTAATGCACAAAGGTATGCCGAGAAGATGTACTGTTGGATAATTGAAGCAAAGGTTCGATTAGCGGTGAGTCCTCAATTTCATTTGACTCATATATGCCCTAGGTCTTGGAAGAAGTTCATATTCTAAAAGGAGAAGAGCAAAAAGGTTACAAGTCTGTTATAAATGTGGACGATGGAACTGTAACAAGCGATGTCATACTTTGGGGATGGTTTCCGCAAATAGAGAAGATAAAATTTTCTTCATTAAGAATGGATGAGTAAGGAGTCATTAGATGATATCTTATCGACTCTTGAGACGCATTCTTGTGGATTGGTGCATCGTGAAATTCTTAAATTGTGGAATCTCTTCAAGGATGAAGAAAAACGCTACGATCTTGGGAATCGACTCTAAAAGACCCTTTTGCCGCTTTATAAGAAAATTGGATGGGAAGCCTATCCCGACTCATAGAAGGCGTTTAAGCGTTTCGGACGTAAAACCGAGGAGGAAGATGTGAGCCACAATCACAACAATCTGTACATATCATCATCTTCTTCTTCTTCTTCTTCTTCTTCTTCTTCATGTCATCTTCAAAAACAAAAAAAAAAAAACAAAAAACAAAAAACAAAAAACAAAAAAAAAAAAAAAAAAAAAAAATTATGTATACGTCTTAGGGTTGGCTTTGGTAACACACACCGTGAATGGGGAAATGCATGCATCCCGATCCAGCCTTCTTAATTGAAAAACAAAGAAGGTAGATTGTATCCACATGTGAGGCGACCAGCGTATTATTGCCACTTGTCCCTTTTGGGAGCCCTATGTTCTTATTTGGTCTTGAATGGGTCGAATCTTGGTCAACAATGCTTTGGCACAAAGCCGAAAGAAAGCGTACTACCTCCATCCCAATCTTAAGTAAGTATACACTCATCTTTCATCAAGTTTTTCTAACAAATTCAAAAAAAAAAAAAAAGAGAGGACGTGATGTCTCTTACGCACTCATGACGCGCATATAAAGATACGCCATGGACACTGTACATACAGTATGTCATCATTTTCTATTTCTTTTATCTTTGTATCATTTTGTTGTATTTTAATTTTTGTACGAGACGATCCTTTGAGCGGGGTCCTTCGAGGGTTTCTAGACTTCTTTACCTTGATGGTTTTCTTGAAGTAAAAAAAAAAAAAAAAACAAAAAAAAACAAAAAAAAAAAAAAAAAAAAAAAAAAAAAAAGTAAAAAAAAAAAAGGAGAAAAGATTCTGTGTTTCTTAATTTCAACCTTTTCTCGACAATGTACCAACCTACCCTCATAGGTGCAATTATTCCCTTTCCATTCTTTTTCCTACTTAAACACTCCATTTTCTCCATTTTCCTTCAACTCAGAAACACTCAAAGGGAGGAAGAGTATAGAATGGGGCCTTCTATTCGTAACCTCAAAAATGTCTGTGTTTTTTGTGGGTCGAGTTATGGGAAGGGATTAGAGTTTGTAAACGCAGCTAGCACTCTTGGTCGATCACTTGTTGCGAGGAATATTCATCTTGTATATGGGGGAGGTTGTCGTGGGTTAATGGGGGCTGTATCACTTGCTGCTTCTATAGGAGGCAGTCAGGTTTTAGGTGTTATTCCTAAACCTTTGGCTGAAAATAACATCACTGGAAAGACAGTTGGAGAAGAAATTCAGGTAACATCTATGCATGGACGATGAAAACAATGGTTGACAATTCTGATGCATTTATTGTCTTACCAGTGGATTTGGTACTTTAGAAGAAATTTTTCAAATTGTCTCTTGGGCGAACTAAACATCCACCATAGACCCATTTGTTTGTTGAATGTTAATAATTTCTTTGATCTTTTGTTATCTTTTCTTGACAAAGTTGTGGAACAAATTTATCACTCCTTCAACAAGACAACTTCTTATCTCTGCCTCCACTATTGATGAGCTCATTGATAAATTAGAAGCTTTTGAGTATGTACCGATCCGGTATTAGCTCGAGATAGATTGGTCAACAGAAGCAAATGAAGAAGTAACAAGAAACAAAAGCCGATCTGCGACTTCATCTTTAATGGGTTTGATTTTATTGTACCTTGTTTCTGTTTAAATTTGTGTCGACTTTCTCCAACAGGTAATATCTTCTCGTCCTTTACTCATCTATATTTTAACATTGAGGACAATGTTGTGATTTAGTTGGGGGGGGGAAGGATAGTTGACCCAAAAAAAAAAAAAAAAAAAAAAAAAAATAAAAAATAAAAAAAAAAAAAAAAAATTTGTTGTCTTTGTTTGGAAAGTATGATATGATTGTCATGTACTCATTAAATCAATTAGTGATGGCAGAGTAAGGAGTAATTTTACTCTTGAGACGCATCTTAATTGGTGGCGAGTAGTAAGGAGTTTTTTAGGTAGTAACTAATTAGTACTAAAGTTTTATTGTTTGATTTCTTTTCGTGGTCTATCTGATCGACAAAGTGTGTTTCTTTTACGCTTGGCGTTGATTCACTTCTTATCGGGTTGTGTTGCTCTTTTCTATATCTCTCTTTCACATTGAAGGCAATGTTATATTAAGCGTGGGGAGAGATTTCAGCATGTTCTTTTTGTAAAAAAAAAATTCAAAAAAAAAAAAAAAAGAAAAAAAAAAAAAGGGGTTCATTGCATGATTGAATAACTTTTCTCTCTTCTTGAACTGATATGCTTGGTGATGGATGATTAAATTGATGAATTGAGTTTGATGGATGCATACCTTGTGAGATTTTGAGCCTAATGGATGGATTCAACATTTATGCCATTCTCTTCTTTCTTGTGTGATTTTCACTCATGTTAATGACCACTCTAGAACTTGCTTTGATTCTTTTTTAGGCTACATTTCACTTGCATGCATGAACATGATGGAGGCCCTCTTTCTTAATTAGCTAGTTTAACCAAATAGCCAACCTTGTTTTCAATATGATATCAAGCACTCTTTTGATTTCTTGAAAATTCTCTGATTCCTGCCAACCTTGTATATTATCCTTTGCTTAACCCCTTTGAGCTTATTTGACCATTCCTTGTTTCTAGCTCATCATGTGCCTTAAATGAGAAATCGTGTTCTTACTTTACCTTAGGGAATAAAAGAACATTAGCTTGGTTAATGGATGAGTTTTTGAACAAGTGTGGGGGTGTGTGTACAAAATGGTTGTTGAAAAAGAAAAGAGTGCCCAAAAAGAAAAAAAAAATGTATGTATATAGTTATGTTCATATATATAAAAAAAAGAAGAAAAAAAAAAAAAAACCAAGTGTTTAAAAAAAAGAAAAGGATTAGGAAATGAATATGTAAAGGGATATACACTAGAGTTGGGATGAACTTTTATGCTTGTTATTTGAACTCAAATCTCATTTGCTTTTATTCTCTTTGGTATTTATCTTCTCATATCCATTTTATCCTCTCCTGTCACCTTGACCTCACTACAACCTTGAATAAAGTCCTCATGATTTGTGTGTGCATGTGTTTTGAGTAGTGGAGAAGTAGAAGATAAGCAAGCTTATGGTAGTGCAATTTTCATGGGTTGAATTGAGTGAAATACCTACCCTTTAAACACTTGAGAGATTGAGAGGGAATCTTGTGAAGATCTATCATTCTCGATTCATGTTGAAGATACCTTGCTTGATGGTTTGAGATGTGGAGAATTGTTAACTCATGAATGTTTTGATCCTCGAACCTTTGGTTGTTCTTCTTGATTGTAAAATTTTGGTCTTGAGTTTTGCCCAAGAGTGCAAAAAGCTAAGTGTGGGGGAATTTGATAAACACATATTTTATTCATTAAGAAACCCTTATATTTAGTCATTTACACTCTCCATATTCTTAATTGATTGAGTTTGACATGATTTTGTGAGTTTGAGCTCAAATTGGTCCTAATTGAATATTTTCAGCATTATTGAGATTTTACACTGTTTCTGTATTTTGGTCATAACTTCAGTTCCTGATATCTGAAAATCATGAATTTTATCTTGTAGGAAAGCTAAGAGGAAGCTCTACAACTTTGATGAAGAGCTCGAAGTCCGATTCAGATGTCTAAGGGACCTAAGTTTACATGGAAGTCAGAATACGAGTTCTGTCAGTAGAATCCGAACAGTGTGCACTCATAAAATCATATCTCAAGATGTAATAATGGAGATGGGCTGAAATTTGGACAGTGGATAGTCAAGATCCAAATAAACAACTTTCATGAAGAACACATTTTCATAAAAAGAAGTCTAGTAGGTCATTTTGAGCTTGCAAGTCGGAACAGAGGTGCTGAAGTTGGGTTTGAGCAACCTACGGTATTTGGGACATATCTTGGGCTTAAGGAAGCCAAATTGGACGAACCAGCTATCCATTTTATAGCCAAGACAAGGATCTACAACTTTCATGAAGAACACTTTTCGTGGTTCTGAAGTATAGTGGGTCGTTTTTGGCTTCCAAGTCAGACACGAAATTTTCGTCCTCAACCACCCACTCATCCATCCACTAATCCACTCATCCATCCACTAATCCACTCATCCACTCATCCACTAACTCTCACCCATTCATCCACTCATACACTAATCCAACCACTTAACCACTCCACCCACTCATCCACTAATCCATCCACTCATCCATCCACTCACCCATTCATGTCCATAATTTCCCACTCACCAAAAGTCCTTTGGCATTTTTCACTAATTCAACCACTCAACCATTCCACTCACTCATCCACTAAACCAATCCACTAAACCAACCCACTAATCCATCCACTCAAACACTCCACTCACTCACCCACTCATCCACCCACTTCCCTTTGTCATTTTGTTACCTTAGACTTCTATAAAAGGCACCATTTATCATGAACAAGATGTAACTCTCCTTCATTTTCTCTTTAGTTTCTTGTTTCTTCATAGTTTCTTCTTGTTTCTTCATAGTTTTTCTTGTGATTTCTTTCTAGCTATGTGTAACTAAACCTCCCTTGGTTAAGAGGGTGATGAAACCGCTAGTATTAATGTTGTAAACTTTGCATATTTGATTATTTCAACACAAGCTTATGTTTTTATTCATATATTTCTCGAATCTATTGTTGGTATGAAGGTTTTTGTACTTGTTCCTACTTTCAAAGTAGTAGATCTAGGTTTATTATGCGCGGTTGCGGTAGTAGATCTAGTGGGATGTATGATGTTCATGTGGGTATAATTATCTTTGTGCTATTTGCCGCTTATAAAAGTGGTAGATCTGGGTTTATTATGCGCGGATTGCGGTATTAGATCTAGAGAAATATATGTTCTAAGTAATTTAATCCCTGTGTGATTAGACCTTAGTGTAATTGGTTTTCTAAATCTTAATGCAATTGTTGGATAGTTGTAAAAGCGGTTGCTTTATGACTAATCGGTGATTAGGAGTTGATTTGAGCGGTTGCTAAATTGGCCAACACGTAAGGAAAACAGAGATTTAATATCACAATTGCATAAAAACATAATTGAGCATGTTGGAATAAAAGGATATGTGGATTTACATTATCATATAAATCTAGTGGTGGATTCAATCTCTTAACCAATTTTCTTATATTGTTGATTTCAGTTTGTTTATTGTTATCTTTGAAGTTTGTTCATTGTTCATCAAAACTCCAAAACCCCCTTTTACTTGTTTATTGTTAATCGAGTCTAAATTGGGAATTGTTTAATAGTGTTAATTGAATTGGTTCTACATGGATCGACTTACTAACTACAACTAGTTGTAAGGTTTTTATTTTCTGGTGGCACGACAACCGATTTTTATCTTAATTTTAATCACTACATCCGCACGCATCATATCCTCTAACAAGAAGCCCATTAGTCTTATTCAAACTTTTGCAAACGATCACATACGCTCCAAATTCTAGGGTTTTAATTTTTATCAAAACCTAAAGAAGAATCTAAAGACGCGACCAAACCAAATCATGTATATAAACTGAAAGGGGACTACAAAATCACTATTTATTAACCCTGAAATCCATAAACATTATGCCTAACTAGTGAAGCGAAAATATAACATCATGTTCTCCCACACACATCAATATTAAGTGTCCAAAGCCCATTAGTAATTAATCACGTTATTAGTGGGCTTAAGTATCATAGAATGGATCATAATATTAGCTCATTTTTAGCAAAACAAAATGTCATAATTAATTGCAGCCCACTAGAATTTATAGGAAAATTCTAACACTTTTACCAACTATAATGTGCGGGTCACCCCATATAACAGGACTGAGAAGTGGGCTGGTGGACTCTATGTTGATCAGAGCCGTGGAGAAGATACTTTAGCTGTTTGGACCAAAAAGTATGATAAATTAATTTTTTGTAGTTTGCAGTTGATTTTTCACTTTGAAATTAAAATTTTGTAGGTCTTGATATATATGATTGATCTCAGCAACTTACACTATTTTTTTTTTGAATTGAAAATATTTGCAGGAATAGAGACATTAAGAACAAGGACGTTGTGTTGTGGCACGTTGTGGGAATTCATCACGTTCCATGCCAGGAAGATTTCCCGATAATGCCATTGTTAAGCACTGGATTTGAGCTGAGGCCAACCAATTTCTTTGAGAGGAATCCTGTCCTTAAAGCCCTTCTCCAAAGGATGTTCAATGGCCGGGCTGCCCCAAGTAGAACTAGCCCATCCCATGCAGTTGATTTGCATCAGCGTGCTACAAGTGTAACCACATGGTTATTGAGGTAAGTGTAAAATGTTGTTTGTTTATTACGTGTGGGAGAATAAGAATAACAATAAAGTATCGCCAGAGCAGCTACTTTTATATGAATGAGAACTTTACTTGCGAGCTACTTTTACATGAATAACAATATTATTATAAAAGACGATATAATTATATATGTTGCCATTTACTAACTCGCGCGGCCATAATGAGAACTACATATATACTAAATTACTAATATATTTAATTATTTTTTATTAAAAAAGCACTTTTGTTGTTTAGAAACATGTTTTGATTCACTAATTGAAAATAAATAATTCTGTGTGATTCACTAGTCAAACACGTTTTATTTTTTAATTATAGTTACTCAAAAAAACTTTTAGACATTTGAAGATCCGATTAAGGCATTAATCAAATTTAAACTTTTTTTTTTCTTGACAGACTGTCATGTTTGTGAATATTGAATAGGAAACTCTGTTACAGGGAGAATATCCAACTCGCAGTCATGGAAAATAAATTAATCAAATAAAAAGGCATTATACTTTATGATACTTTAACAAATAAATATATTGATCAAATTAAAAGGCATTTGGTCTAGTGGTATGATTCTCGCTTTGAGTGCGAGAGGTCCCGAGTTTGATTCTCGGAATGCCCCAATTGTTTTAAAGAAGACATCTTTGTAAGCACCCACAAATGAAATAAACAAAACGTTGATGAAAAAAATGATTAAAATTAATTATTTTCACTCACAATGAAATAAACGAAACAACTTTAAAAATAATTAAAAAGTTACAATTATGTAGTCATTGAAGAATATTTTCCTGAAAGAGAGTATTCATATATGCCACCAGCTGAAACCGAAACTCATACTCTTCCAATTGTTTTTAAAAAAACATCTCTGCAAGCAATCAAATCCTTTATTATTTTCACCCACAAATGAAATAAACAAAAGGTTGATGAAAAAAAATGATTAAAATTAATTATTTTCACTCACAAATGAAATAAACAAAACAACTTTAAAAATAATTAAAAAGTTACAATTATGTAGTCATTGAAGAATATTTTCCTGAAAGAGAGTATTCATATATGCCACCAGCCGAAACTGAAACTCATACTCTTCCACTTCTCTGCGGAATAGCTTCTGAAGCCTCCCCAACATGGATAACACTCGTGCATAACATTTGTGTTGCGCTTACAATTATCGTGATCGTTTCTAAGGTACGCTGGAAAAAAAAGGGGGAAAAATAATGGATATTTATTTAATTCTTTTATGCTCCAATATGCAGCTAGCCTGGCTTTTTTTTATTATTTATTTTTTGGAATTAATAAGAACATGCTTGCTAGAAACCACAATATAGTACTTAATAAAAGAAAACTGAATTTGTGACACACCAATTTTTTTTTTTTGTGTGTCAACTGTCTAATAACAGTTGTGTAATTAGTAATTGTAGATGTTGGTCATTTTATTAAATTGAAATTGTAGCATAAGCTTACCAGGTTTGAGTCCGTCCAGCCAAGTTGAATCGCTTTGCATGCAAACCTGCAAGAAAAGAAACAGTTGCCAATATAGCATTTATTCAGCCATGTTTCAATCCTGGGAATGGTAGAAATTTGGCACAACACAAATATGAAAGCAAAATGGGGGATAAGGCTCACCCCATGGCTAGTAAAGTGAGTGCCCATGTTGTCAATGAAGACATGGCTGCTGCATGTAAGTTGGGGGCATTCCACTGGAAAATGTTATGCAATCCAGTGAGTGAGGTGGTGAACCCCACAACACCAGCAATGAGAGAGAAAATTATGAAGAAACCAGTTGCTCCCATTGGGAAGTATATTAGAAATAGGCGAGCCGGAGTGGACAAAACAGATGCTGCAAATTGCAGAGGTCAACAAACCATATGATTAAAGTTGAAACTAACACAATTTTTTCAGCTGATAGAGCACTCCAATGGTAAAATGGAAAAGAAGCATCACTTATACCTGTTTCGCGAGACCTTTGAATCCCATGATTCACTGCCCATGAAGCAATTACAAACACAATGAAGTACAACACAAGATTCAGTGCCAAGAGGATGAAGGCCACTGATTTGGGTCCTCCAGCAGCCATGGCCCTTCACCCTTGAAGCTCAAACACCAAAAAAAGCAAAACCTGATCAACTTGGTTGTCCTTCTCGAGCTCAGGAGGTCGACATATATATAAGCCAAGACAGCAAGACTTATATTTCCCATTATATTATACCAGAAAATTACTAGGAAAGGTAGTCCAGCGATATGGTTCTTCTTTGCTGTCACCATAAAAAAGATCTTTCTTCTTTGCAAAGAAATGGCTTTTATTCTTTGATCATTATCTGGTTTGCCTCGTGAAGCGGGGAAGGAATTTTTTTCATATATTTTAATATCCATATGAGCAGAATAACTTTTGCAGCATAGAAGCGAAAAAAGTTAGAATAGTAAAAAGAATTAGTTTTGCAGCATAAAAAGGAAAAATGTAATGCATGTTCTTCATATAGTCCGAAGATTCTAAGTTTTGTTAAATTGAGCTTAGTCTCAGCCTTAAGCAAAAAGTAGTAATTGAAATTTTGTTCAATGCCTGCTACTCCTGAGGTACATATAAAACAGTGACATGGACGAATAAGAAATTGGTGAGGTCTTGAACTTCAATCCAAGCATGAATGTAAATTTGTCCAGATACAAATATGACCGACAAGATTTCTGATATACAGTGTGCATTTCATCCGAGTACCAATAATTGGGCGTGGCAACTACCACTCAATACTTGACTTTTGTCCAGACAAGATCTTTAGAATCTAAATGATAAAGAAAAGTGAAAGCTTTCCAGCGCCGCACAAACTATACTTGTGACTCCATCCAGAATATCATCAATCAATAGATTTAGACCTTTAATGCTATCTTCTGAGCTGCAAAAGCTTCAGCCACTAGAGTAGGTTCCCCCATAATATGGAAGTTTCCGCCAGTAATGCTGTCACGACATATGGATCCATGTTTAAAGCTGGGCGCCGGTCTTCCAGGTAACCTATGATCAAGAGGATGGACAAGGTAAACAGATAACATTGCTATTACATTGCTCATTAAAAAAATAAATAAATAATGTTTGGAACAGAAAGAAATGAATGACAAAATAAGAATGAGAATTGCTAAAAGCCAATTAACTAGTAAAGAAAGGCATGTGATTTTGCAACTCATGGAGGAGAATACCAAAAATTGGCTGGACCAAAGTGCCATGGCAAGACATTGCCAATCCATAAGCCTAATAGTAAGCTAAAGTTGATGGATTAGCAATTAGCAATCGTCCAAAAAGTTAAAGTTACTAAAAATTTGAACTAGCAACTTCTATCAAGCGCAACTTATAAAGAAGTTAGATGATGCTTATCAGTCCCCCATTATGGAGACAGAATAAGAACTCTAAACGTTTCCACTGTTCCATCATTCAACTAGACCTATTAAACAACTGTCACAAAATTATTGATGGTAATCTTACCTTTGCCATGCTTCTGTGTGTCTCTTCCCACACGGATTGAGCAACCACGGTTAGCCACACCCTGCAAGTTCAATTTTATTAGAATGCTTCACACAAGATAAACTTCTTCCTTCATTACACTGTTAATCTTCAATCAGAATAGGCATTGACAATTTTGAAGCATACCCAAGAAAATGTGTTAATGTTGGTTGTCTGTCGCGACCGTAATCGCGGCGGGAGCGGCGAAACAAAATAAATAAGTTAGGAGTCGCCACCAATTTTATTTAATTTAGGAAAAATTGAAAAACCTTTTTAGAAAATGGTCTTTGGAACCAGATTGGATTAGGAGTAATTGTTATGCATAGGGAAGGGTGGAGACTTAACCCCACAAAGACTTCTACCTAAAACATCCGTTCTAAAACGATTCTCTTCAAGTGTAAATTAGTTATGCAAAACTTTAATAATCTCATAATATGTTTGTTTACCCTTTTTATAAAAAAAAACTAAAAAATAATTAATTTGTGAAAGTTTAAAATTTGGCTTGACAAAATAAAAATTATCTTTCCTACGCACTGACCCTCGGTGCATGAGAACTCAAAGTCACGTAGTTTTTTTTAAAATAAGTGTGAGTTGATTGATTTTATTTAAAGAAAAGATTTAATTTTTATTATTTTTTTATAAAAAGATTTGAATTAACAAAAGATTATCGGTCGTCGCGACTTAAATTAATCACATTAAAGTTTGAATGAGTGAAGACTAAGCACTGTCATTGTTAGTGATTCTAAATTTACTTGTGCTATAATTATATTTTGTACGTCATATGAAATACCAAACTGATTTGACAATTGTTAAATTTATTATTTAAAAAAAGTTTATAAATTTTGAGCCTTTATTAAATAATAATTTATTTAAAATAATTTGAATCATCAAGTTATCCAACTCGTTCTTTGGATGATCCAAATAGTTATAAGATTAACAATTTTCGTCACAACTCGGTTAATCCTATTTATTTTATTTTTATATAAAAAATTAATTTATATTTTTACCCTTTTCAATTTCTTTTATCATTATTACCTCCTTTTTTTTTTACCCTTTTTCCTTTTAATTTTGTTTTGGCCCATTGGCTTAATGCAAAAAAAAAAAAATCAGATAACAGAACTTACGAAAAATCTAAAAGGGGGGGATTATTTTGGCTTCTTCCTTTTCGTTTCTCTTGCAGAAAACCAAGCCAGAGACAAGAAACCAACGATGGCGGCACACCGGCGAAAACAGGGGCAGAAGTGTGGTGGCGTGACCGGCGGCGTGGGGAAAGGACTGCGAGGACGATTCGCTGAATCAGGTTACGGGTCCGATCTGGACCGTCTTAGGCGGCGCGCGATCTGGTTGACGGAGCGAGTCCCATCGGTCGACGGTGGTGTAGCGCAGCGACGGCGGTGTGATGTGCAGGGTGATGCGGCGCGACGACGACGACACGAAAGGCGGGTAGCGGTTGACTGGTTCCGGACTTGGCGGGATCGGGCTAGGGCGCACACGGTAAGCCGCGCGGTTCGCGGCGGCGGCGAGCGGGCGCCGGCTACTCTTGCGGTTCGCGGCACGGCGGTGACGAGGTCGCGATGGTTTTGGGTTGCCGACACGCGTTCGGTTCGACAGTGTAGAATGGTGGTCCGCATTCGTATGGCGTTCTACGATGTAGAGGAAGGTTGTTGGTGAGTTGAAGGGTGGTTTTTGGTTTAGGATGATGACTCTGTTTTTTAGTTATTGAAAGGTGAGAATGGTTTGAAACAATGGTGAAACTGTAAGCTTGATGATGATGATGGAATGGTGTGGCGTTATTGGTTGGCAGAAGAAGGTGATTATGGAAGATGATGGGGTTTAGAGGTTGAATAAGGTGTATGAAGGTAAAGGCAGAGAGGAGGTAAAAAAAACTTTGAGGCTATGTGATAATTAGGAAAATGTCAGGAAATGTTATTGTAAAAGGTGTCTTGTGTTTTAGCTGAAGGCCCGAGGTCCCTTGTGTGTGTGGGGTTATGGGTTAATATAGGAAGGGATTAGGGTGAGGAGTTTTAGTTTGAGTGTGATTAGGATTGGTTTAAGGTGATAAGTCGGGATCTGTTTAGGATGAGTGTTGGTGTTGGTCTAGGATAGGTACCGATTTGATTAGGATAAGTTTGTTTATGGTGAGTTTGGGTTGGTTTAGGATATGGGTTAGATTTTTTTTTATTTTTTTTTATTTTATTATATTTTTATTTTACAAAATGTCCCGATCAAAATTCGGTGTTTACAGTTGCCCCTCTTTACTTGTTTCTTACTAGATAAAAAGAATAACCGTAACTTTTCATTTTATCATAGTGAGGAACGAGTAAAGAAATAAACTCAAATTTTGTTCGGGAGAAATAGAAAGCAATGTGAGAACACAATGCAAGGAGCCGATGCGCTCAAAATTTAAACATGCAATGAAACGAGCCGATGTGCTCAAACTAAAATGCAAATGCAACGATGCGCTCAAAACTTAAAATGCAATACAATGAGCCGATGCGCTCAAATTAAAAATGCAATGCAATGAGCCGATGAGCTCAAACTTAAAAATGGCCAAACTTAAAAATGAGCGATGCGCTCAAAACTTAAACATGCAATGCAACGAGCCGACGTGCGCTCAAAAAACTTAAAATGGAAATTTAAACATGCAACGAGCCGATGCGCTCAAACTTAAAATGTAATGCAATGAGCCGATGCGCTCAAAACTTAAACAAACCGCAATGAGCCATGCGCTCAAAACTTAAAATGCAAAGTGCAATGAGCCGATATGCTCAAAACTTAAAATGCAAGTGCAATGAGCCGATGCACTCAAAACTTAAACAATGAGCCAATGCAAACTGCAATGAGCCGATGCGCTCAAAACTTAAACAATGCAAATGCGCTCAAAATGATGCTTTAAAAAATGAGTCTTAAAAATTAAAATGGAAATGCAATGAGTGATGCTCAAATCAAAATGCAAAGAAGAACATCTGTGACATTTAGACAATCTTTATATATATATATATATATATTTTTTCTTTTCTTTTAATCATTCGAACCAAAGAACAACTTTGGAAAGCTTTGACCAATCAAACCCTTGTTCACGCGTAGTTCTTCCTCAGGCTCTTCGGTTATTTTGGAATCCTCTCAGTTTATTCTATTTGTTTCTTTGCTTCTTCCTTTTTCTTTTTATAACTTTGACTTTTCTCATCACGGAGGCTTACGACAATGATTTCCCACAAATGTCACATTGCAAATCACACTTTGAAATACCAAGATCTTTTAATCTGACTCAACCATTGAAGCATTGCTGTAGCATTGTCAAAATCAAACTGTTGACCTTAAATTTATGTTATTTGAGACATAGCCTAATGAGTTAAACATGCATTCATGAATGGATAGAAATTCGTTGAATGAACAAATTTCTTTTTATTTATCTGGTAATCAAGTGAGACACACATGCTTGAAGGATGAAAGAAAAGAAAATTGCAAGGGAAAGAAAATTTGCCCCAGTATTGGTTCCTTGTTCCTCGTTCAATTGATTTCCTGTAATCATTTGATAATTCAACCACTGTCTCTGTTGCTACTTCCTTCAGCGCATCTTTCCCTTAATCTTTTAGCAATTTTGCCCCTGTTTAGCCGATTGAATGCAGATAAAAAAATTGCCCCAGTTTGGAGTATCAGACCTTTCTGTCTTTGAGATTTTACCCATTTGTTTGCCCTAACTTTTGCTTAGGCCGCCTTTTCGGGTTTTCGACCTAACAGACTTCTTCTTCTTCTTCTTCTTCTTCTTTTTTTTGCTCTAACTTTTGCTTAGGTCGCCCTTTCGGGTTTTCAACCTAATGAGTCTCTTTTTTTTTTTTTAGGCGTAAAATCTCTTAACTAAGATCGGTGTTTATGGGTCTTGGCAATTCTTCTCCGTCCATGTTCTGTAAAATTAATGCCCCTCCTGAAAATGCATGCTTGACTATGTAAGGGCCTTCATAACTCGGAGCCCACTTTCCTCTGGCATCCTCTTGATTAGGGAGAATTTTCTTCAAAACCAAATCTCCTGAACAGAACTCTCTAGGACGAACCTTTTTGTTAAAAGCTCTGGCCATTCTACTTTGATACAATTGTCCGTGACAAATGGCTGCTAGTCTTTTTTCTTCTATCATATTCAACTGCTCATAGCGAGTCTTTACCCATTCAGATTCCTCTAACTCTGCCTCTATTAGAACCCTTAAAGCAGGAATCTCAATTTCTATGGGAGAGACAGCTTCCATTCCATACACCAAAGAGAATGGTGTCGCCCCAGTACTTGATCGTATATTGGTACGATATGCATGCAAAGCATAGGGTAACATCTCATGCCAGTCCTTATAGTTTACAACCATCTTGGCTACAATTTTCTTGACATTCTTATTTGCTGCCTCGACTGCACCATTCATCTGAGGCCTATAAGGAGCCGAATTATGATGCTTGATTTTGAACTTTTCACAGAATTTCTGTATCTCACCACCATTGAGATTAGTAGCATTATCTGTAATTATCCTCTCTGGAATTCCATATCTGCAGACAATGTCCCTCTTGAGGAAATTTGAAAATACCTTTTGAGTGATTGTGGCATATGAGGACGCTTCTGCCCATTTGGTGAAATAGTCAATTGCTACCAAAATGAAGCGATGACCATTGGAAGCTTTGGGGTTAATTGGTCCGATGACATCCATTCCCCACATCGAGAAAGGCCATGAAGACACCATGTTGTGTAAGGGAAATGGCGGTGCGTTGGCCCGATCTGCATATATCTGGCATTTATGACACTTTCGAACATATTCTATGCAGTCTGTTTCCATGGTAGACCAATAATAACCACTTCTTAGGATTTTTCGTGCCATCATATGACCATTAGCATGAGTCCCACAGATTCCTTCATGGACTTCAGTCATGATTAAACGAACTTCACAAGCATCCACACATCTAAGCAAGGTACCATCATGACTTCTCTTGTATAAAACCTCCCCGTTCAAGAAAAAGGCCATTGCTAATCGGCGGATAGTCTTCTTATTCACCTCATTTGCCCTAGTTGGGTATTCTCTATGCTGGATGTACTGTTTGATATCATGATACCAAGGTTTATCATCTGGCTCGCTTTCCACATTGGCATAATATGCGGGCTCACTATGTATCTTTACTTGGATGGGTTGGACCTTATTGTGGATATCCAACTTGGTCATCACGGCCAGAGTGGCCAAGGCATCCGCAAACTGATTCATGTCTCGAGTTAGATGGGAGAAGGTCACCTTTTCAAATTTCTTGGTCAACTTGGTCAAATACTTTTGATAGGGCACTAACTTCGGGTCTTTAGTTTGCCATTCACTGTTCACTTGATAAATGATAAGTGCCGAATCTCCGAATACTTTCAACTGCTTGATCCCCAAATCAATTGCTACTTGTAAGCCACTAGCACAGCCTCGTATTCTCGCAACATTATTTGTGCATTCGAAATCCAACTTGATAGCGACCGGGTATTGTTTTCCGACCGGCGAAACAACAACGGCTCCTATGCCACTACCATACATATTGATTGCCCCATCAAAATATATCTTCCACACAGACTCTTCTCCTTCTTCTTCTCCTTCTGCCATCAATATTTCTCCATCCGGGAACTCAGACGTTATTAGTTGTCCATCCTCAAGAGGGTTTTCAGCTAAATGGTCCGCGATTACACTCCCTTTGATGGATTTTCGAGTCATGTACTTGATATCAAACTCCGATAATATCACTTGCCATTTTGAGACTCTTAATGAGACATGAGGGCTTTCAAATATGTACTTCAGAGGGTCCATTCGGGAGATCAGCCAAGTAGTATAATAGAGCATATACTGTCTTAGCCGTTTTGAGGTCCATACTAGGACACAACATGTTTTCTCCATTGCCATGTATCGGGTTTCACAGTCGTTAAACTTCTTGCTCAGATAATAAATTGCTTGCTCCTTCTTTCCGGATTCATCATGCTGCCCCAGCATTGCCCCCATTACAGTTGGCAATAAGGTTAGGTACAATATCAGAGGACGACCCACCGTAGGGGGTACCAACACTGGAGGATTCATTAAATAAGCCTTTATCTTATCAAAAGCTTCTTGACATTCTTCATTCCATTCTCCAGGCTAATGCTTCTTTAAAAGCTTAAATATGGGCTCGCACGTGCTGGTGAGGTTGGCAATGAATCTAGCAATGTAATTGAGTCTCCCGAGAAAACTTCTCACCTCACGCTCAGTCTTAGGAGGAGGCATCTCTTGTATTGCTCTCGCCTTATCCGGGTCCACTTTTATTTCCTCTCTACTAACGATGAACCCGAGTAATTTTTCAGTAGATGCTCCAAAGACGCATTTAGAAGGATTGAGTCTCAACTTATACCTTATGAGTCTTTCAAACAATCTCCGCAAGACCTCTACATGACTTTCTCCTTCTTTAGACTTGGCCACCATATCATCCACATAAACTTCAATTTCTCTGTGCATCATATCATGAAATAATGCAACCATAGCACGTTGATATGTAGCCCCAGCATTCTTCAATCCAAAGGACATTACCGTGTAACAAAAAGTTCCCCATGGGGTAATAAAGGTCGTTTTTTCCTTGTCATCGACATTCATGGGAATCTGATTGTACCCAGAATAACCATCCATGAACGAGAACCTATGATTTCCTGTTGTATTGTCAATAAGAACATCAATATGAGGGAGCGGGAAATCATCTTTCGGGCTTGCCTTATTTAGATCCCTATAATCCACGCACATCCTGACCTTTCCATCTTTCTTGGGTACCGGCACAATATTTGCTACCCATTCTGGGTGTCTCGACACCTCTATGAATCCGGCTTCTAATTGCTTAGTCACTTCCTCTTTGATCTTTAGTGACATGTCAGGATGCATCCTTCTCAACTTTTGCCTTTTTGCTTCCGCATCTGGATACAATGGAATTTTATGTGACGCTATCTCAGGGTCTAAACCAGGCATATCTCTGTAGGACCATGCAAACACGTCCATGTATTCCTTAAGTAGCGCCATCATTTCCACACGCTCGGGATTGTTTACTATTTTCAATTCCTTCTTGTCTTCTTCGGTTCCCATGTTAATCACTTCAACTACTTCATTATCCACATCAAATTTTCTTTCTGAGTACTCCAATATTTTTTCAAATTTTTCAACAATCTCATCATCTTCATCAGATCCAGGGTTTTCTTCATCAAACGTCGCAGGAGAATCAATCGACGAGTTTTCAAGGTACCTTTCATGAGGCAAACCTTCTATAAGACTTAGATCCCTGTAAAGCAATTTGTTGGAGTTGGAAAGGCAAGAAGAATAGGAATAATGACACGAAAGCGAGAGATATATTTTTTTTTTCTTAACAGAACGTAAAAAGAAAGATAAGCCAAAAGTATGAGAAAGAGGAATGCTGAATAAACATGCAACTTTATTTAGTTAATGTCTCAAATAACATAAATATAAGATCAAAACATAGCTAGACTCAAATATCTGCCTGTTACAGTATGACTAGACAATTACTTGGCAACAATAACATCAATCATTGGTTCAGATTGCCAGTTCTTCAGTGGTTCCTCATCAGCAAAAGGATGGATTGCTTTGCGTTCTTCTGGGCCTTCTTCATGCAGTGCGTTAATAGTGAGATGGTGTTGGGGACGAAGTACTTCTTCAGGCATGATTACCTCGGCTGGTGCCGGAAATGTTTCCCTCAAATGAGGAATGTGCTTCATTTGGCCCCTATCACTCCTTTTTCCCAGAGTCATATTCTCCATTTTCTCTTCTAGAGATGCTTCGTACCCCAACCCGAACTTGTCTAGCTTTTCTGGAAATGAGACTGGTGTCCTTGCACCTTGCAGCTGTAAGCCCAAGCCTTTTCCTTTTTGGTACCCGTTGTTAGCCATGATTCGAGCCACCACATGATTCACACTTTGTGCCCGGGATTCATTCCTACTGAGTCCAGTCTCAACTACTTCAAAACTGTGCCATAAATTCTCCTCGTCTTTCTCTGCACTTTCCACATACGGCACCGAAACTGGTTTTGTCAACATGATTTCTTCTTCTCCGTGTATGGTGATGACCGACCCTTTTTCATTGTATTTGACACTCTGGTGGAGTGTAGAGGGAACAGCACCAGCAGCGTGGATCCATGGTCTCCCCAGGAGCATAGTATAACCAGACTCAATGTCCATAACTTGGAACAATACCCGAAAATTACTCGGACCGATCTCTAGTGGCAATGTTATCTCTCCCAAAATGCCCCTCCTATTTCCATCAAAGGCTCGCACCACCATTTCTCGAGGAGACAGTTCATCCTCACTTATTGACAATGAGGTTAGAGTAGACCTTGGTAGGATATTCAGTGCAGACCCCCCATCGATTAAGACCTTTGCGACTATGTACCCTTTACATTTAAGGGTTATGTGTAAAGCCCGTGGGTTTTTCTCAGCCTGAGAGGTGATCTCTTCATCCATAAATACAATCATGTTGACGCGCTTCACCGGATCTACCATGCTGACAACATTCTCAGGGGTGACATCAGGTTTGACATAGGCCTCACTTAGTACTCTTAGCAACGCTTTCCGATGCAATTCAGATGTCAAGACGAGTGACAGAAGAGATATCCTTGCTGGAGTTTTCTTCAACTGTTCCATTACATCGTATTCACTTTGTTTCATGATTTTCAGAAATTCTTCTTCTTCTTCTTTCCCTCTTTCCTCTTCTTTTGAACTTCCCTCTTTCCTCTTCTCTGTTTCTCTACCGGCCATAGCATCGCCCACTCCTTGTGATTATATTTGTCACAGACTCTTCATCCTGGTGGATTTCAGTCACTCGAGCCTTTGACGCCACTTCCTCGACTCCTTTCATCTCTACTTTTGTTTCATAATTCCACGGCACTGAGTGAGTATTATCATAAGTAAATGGTGTTGGCTTCTTGACTATCACCACTACTTTACCTGATGTCAGGGTTTGGTTGAGAGGTGGCACCTTGAGTACAAAACGTTCAACCACATTAACCTTTTCAAAGGAAGCTACCCCTTGCCTGGCTTGTATTACTCCCAAAGTGAGTAGACCTTGGACTCGAACTTTAAAGTCCCAGTAATTTTCAATATCGTGTCCTATTCCCTCACAATGGTAAGCACAACTTGACTCTTCATCATACCTCTCTTCTTCTTTTATTGACGAAGCTGGTGCGGTAATAATATAACCTATTTTCTTCAATCCCTCAAATATTTGAGTCATCGGCGTACGCAGACTCATGACCCTTCTTATCGGTGGTCCTTCAATCCCCACAGCATTTGCCTCATTCCTCCCACCATGGTTAGGGATTGGGTTGCTAACAATGCTAGGTCCAGCCTCCTCTTGAATATCCAGCTTTCCACAAGCGATAAGTTTCCTTACCGCAGTCTTAAAAGACTCACAGTCTTCGATTGAGTGCCCTGCGACATCCGTATGGTACTTGCAAGTTAAATTTGGGTTGTACCATACTGGAAACGGTGGTTGTAGGGGACGTACAGGACTCCCTGAAATGAGGTGAGCATCAAACAACCTTTGGAATAAATCTGCATTTGGAATGGATAGTTTTGGGAAAGGGGTAAGTTTTGGGGACGGAAACGGCCTTGATTTTGAAAGTTTGGTCGAGACTGTGGGTAGTTTGGGAAATTTTGCGAAGGTGGAGGTGGGTATTGAGTGTAGGTTGGGCGAGTCGATGTGTATGGTTGAGGTACAGGAACATTGTTGACTTGGAATGGCTGGGCTTGAGGTGCGTTCATAGGAGGGGCGGTTAGGCCAGGTAGATGAGACGGTGTAGATATCTGATAGGAAGGGTAAGTGTTTGGGTTATATGGGGGTGCTCGGTATATGGGGTAGGACGGTGAATATCGAGGTTGTGAAGGTTGCCGATTTTGCACGTAACTCACTTCTGACTCCTTTTTCTTAGGGGAAAACCCTTTCTTGAAACCACTCTCATTACTGCCAGTGGGCAGTTTTCCAGCCTTTACTAGGATTTCAATTCTTTCTCCAGCTGCAATTAAATCAGCGAAGTCTCGGTAAGCAGCGTCTGCCATTGTTCCAACATAAGGAGTCCCTAAAGTCCCCAAAAAGTACGAGCACATTTCCATCAGAGTCAATGGCGGTTGCACTTGTGCGGCTAGAGCTCTCCACCTCTGAGCATACTGTTTGAATGTCTCTTCATTTTTCTTTTCCAGTGTTCCCAACTGCTCTCGGGTTGGGGCCGTATCCAGATTAAAGCGATATTGTCCCATGAACAAATTTGCCCAGTCGTCCTATGAGGAGATCTTGGAAAGGTCTTGTTGGATGCACCATTCTAAAGCTGGTCCAGTTAAACTCTCATGGAAGAAGCTGATAAGAAACTTCCAATCCTTTGACCAGATTGACATCTTAGTAATGTATGTTTTTAGATGGAAGAAAGGATTGGTGCTTCTATCATATTTGACAAATTCTTGGATTTTGAAATCCTTGGGAATGATGATATTAGCAGTAGGGCATAATTCTTCTATCCCAAGGGGTCCATAAGTACTTGGACTCTTGATCGCTTTAATCTGTTCTTCCATCTTTTCCATCCACTCTTCTCTTATCTTGTCATTTTGGATGGCTGCATGACCCGTCCCAGCAGGAAATCCGGTTGGCATAGACATATGTGGGGGCTCCCATGCACACTCAGTATTGCCATGAACTTCATTTCGAGCTCCTTCCAGGGAATGGTATCCTTCTCCGATAGGAAGTACTAGCGATGCAGCATTTGATGTTCCTCCCACAACAGGTATTGCAGTAGTAACCACAGGGTTTGTCCTCATGGAAGTGCTATGTAACTGTGTCCCAGTTATTCCTGAAATTCCAGCTGCCCCCATCAGAGTGAGGCTTTCCCTCATGGCTAACAACATCTCTTCCATTCTTCTTTGAGACTCCGTAATCTCATTCACCCTTCCTTTCACTTCTTCTACTTCCATACTTAGATTCCTTCCTTCATTCTCGGCTGCCATTGCTAAAAGCTTTGTTCGAGCCCTTGTGTTGTGAACTCGAGTTTGATTGGTGTCTTCTTTCCTTGGTCGCGCAATGGTTCTAAATTTCCTGTGAACAATTGAGGAGCAGTTTATTAGAAACCACTGTGATTATTATTTGTTTGTTAGAAGACCATTATTAATTTGTGCTGAATGGACTTGAGTGAGTATCTTTGATCTCTTTTTTTTTTTGTGTCATGACTACTTCTTAGAACGTCTCGTTCAAAAGCTGTTTGTCATGAACATTTCTTAGAACGTCTCGTTCAAAAGAAATGGGTTTCCACGGGATCAGAACAATAATAATGCATACTTTATTCATTTGAAAAAAAACCATCAACATCATATGAGAGGAGTTCATCATTTTCAATACATCATTGTCTAGTCTAATCCACCATTCTCGACCGAGCGGGCCTTGATCATCTGCTTCATTTGTCCAACGAGACCTTTGCAATACTCAATGAAGTCATTAATTTCTGCCGGAGTCTTAAGAGGATCGACCATCTTATCTGCCACCTTTAAATAATATGGAATGTCTGCGATTGCCGTGTTGGCTAGGCCTGCTAGTTTCACAAAGCGATCTCTCAAAAGATGGGCTTCTTCTTTCCATTCATTGATGTCCTTGTCTTGTTGCCTTACAAGATCTATCGTTTTCCGTAGTCCTCCTGTCCCTGTCGCAATGCCGCTTCATACTCTGCAATTTCCTTGGCGGTGTGCATCCTCTCAATTTTGATCATGTCTTCGTATCTTGAAGACATCATTTTCATTTGCTGCCTCATACTATCCACTTGCTGAAGAGCATCACTCTGTATGGCCTTGGCATTCATGAGCTGTTCTTTAAGTTGTTGGTTTTCAGCCAAAGCCTTATCTCTTTCTTGCCCTCTGAGTCCCAACTCTTTGTTTGCAGCTTCCAGGCATCTTCTAGTCCTCGATATCTGTTCTTGCCCTGTCTTTAACCTCTTGTTAGCTCCTTCAAGGGTGTAAGTTTTCTCAGAATTTTCACGCTTTAAGACTGCATATGCTTGGCGAACCTTTTCTAGTTCTGCTTCTAATTTCCTCTTTTATTCATTGGCCTCTATTAGCTTTTCCTTTACTTCTTCGTCTTCTATCGAAGCCAGAGGCAAAGCTATACTGGCTGACATTTTGAAGGGTAACTTGACTTCTTGAGCCCGGTCCTTGACCCACTGCCTGTAGCTCTCCTTAATCCCACAGCTTCTGACTCCCAGTTCTCTGCCCTTTCTGATGATATTCTTCCAAGCATCTCGCACTCTCGCAAGTGTCTTGGTACATCCTGTCTGCATGTCATAAATAAAAGGAGTAATCTCTAACTCCGAGGGTGGTCCCATCATAGGATAGCCAAGTTGTCGTAATGCTAACGCGGGGTTATAGTTAATGCACCCCTGAGTACCCATTAAGGGAACATTAGGAAACCCCTCACACTGAAATCACGCTTGCCCTTCCTTACGCCATGGGTACCATACGATCTTTCCATCTTCAAGCTTGGTCAATTCCTCGGCCCATTCACGACCGTTCTTGGTCTTCAATTGGAGCATCTTGAGACTTGTAATGGGACATGGATCCTCGTACCCCCTCTTGAACATGTGAGAGGTTAGCCACACAAACAACATCGGTAAATAACATAAGATTCGTTTACCCTTCTTTTCATGGCATAAGTTCAAGGTGTAATACACATCGGCAAGAATGGCCGGGACAGGATTAGCGGCATCATTTCGTCGAGCGAGGAATACGTCGATTGCTGCGAAACTTACCAAGTCTTCACTATTTGGGAATATGATGCTAGTACGTCCATAAAAGTATTCCAGTCTTCAACCTCGGCTAAGTGACGCATGTGTCCTTCCAAGTATTTACTCTGGAAACCCTCTATCCCTTTCCTGTTTAGCTTTGCCTCTTGTAAGTCCCTTACAGGCACCTTCAAGACCTTTGCTATGGTTGGCAATGATGCATAGTGACCCTTATATTGGTATGGTTTTTCCTTTTCCAACGATAAACCCAAGATCTGTTCGAACTCCTCTAATGTGGGGGCTAGCTGAAAATCTTGAAATGTGAAGCAACGTAATGGTGGATCATAATACTGGGCTAGTGCAGTGATGGCTTCTGTTTGTACGTCCACTTCTAACAGATTCAAAATTTTTCCATATCTTGCAGTAAAGGTCAAACGTTGCGTCTTTTTCAACAATCGGCCCAAACCCCCTAGACTCTCAGTATCCACTATCCTGGCCTTAAGTTGCAGGGTCTTTTTCAAAATTGTCTCTTTATGATCTGATCCCATGACACTTTTCATTTTTTAATCAAAGATACTCATTGCTAGTCCTTAGGCACCGAATTTTAAATGGTGTTCCAACAAACCTGAGGATGGAAAAAAAAATTATTAATACATAGTTTTTACAATTTAATAATGAGTGAGTTGTTGGTCCTTTAAGATGATTCACCTCCCTTTTTTTTAGAAAAAGTTTGTTTTTTTTTTTTGAAGAGGGATACCAGTATGGTTCATCACATTAAGGGACTAAACAACTCACAAGACTTACGGATAAGTCAAAAGATAACGAAAGATACGCTCCCTTTGTGTCCTAATAGGATTTTCTTAACTTGGGGGATTTCTATCTTGAGGATCTACGGGTCTTTACTATATCGTGAAAACTTTCATTTGGTGACTTTTCTATTCTAAAGGTCTCTAGAGCCAAGTCCCATTTCAAAATGTTGACCACGAAATAGTGGGTAAACCACCAGGTGTGGGACATTTGTGAAAAAGACGCACTCTAGATGAGGTTTTCGCAATAGCCAAACAGGATGTACATCCAAAATAGTTACTACTACACAACCTCCACTTAACTTAAGCTTCACTCAGACCCGGGTATAGGGCCCCACTCGAATGTGTGATAGATGTGTAGGTGTGGTGGGTGTAGGGAGCATACAAACCTTCATTATCCTAAAGACTACCCGCATCCTGCAAAACAAAAAAAAGCAAAAGCAAACAAAAATTTCAAGATAAATTCTCTATCCTAAGGTTTTAATAACAATAATAATTAAAATAAATAAAGAAAAGAAAGGTAAAACAAAATATACAAAGATTACAAAATTTTACACAACAAAATTATATGGGCTTGACTCTCAAGTATCCCCAGTGGAGTCGCCATCTGTCGCGACCGTAATCGCGGCGGGAGCGGCGAAACAAAATAAATAAGTTAGGAGTCGCCACCAATTTTATTTAATTTAGAAAAAATTAGAAAACCTTTTTAGAAAATGGTCTTTGGAACCAAATTGGATTCGGGAGTCGGTTATGCATAGGGAAGGGTGGAGACTTAACCCCACAGCACCCCTAAAACATCCGTCCTAAAACGGTTACCCTAAATTAGTTATGCAAAACTTAATAATCTCATAATATGTTTGTTTTACCCTTTTTATAAAAAAAACTAAAAAATAATTAATTTGTGAAAGTTTAAAATTTGGCTTGACAGAATAAAAATTCTGCTCCTACGTACCCTCAGGTGCAATGAGGAACTCAAAGTCACGTAGTTCTTTAGAAAATAAGTGTGAGTTGATTGATTTTATTTAAAGAAAAGATTTAATTTTTATTATTTTTTTATAAAAGATTTGAATTAACAGTCGTCGCGACTGTTAATCACATTAAAGTTTGAATGAGTGAAGCTTGCGTCGCTTGCTAGACGTCACTTGTACGGATTGTTAAATTTATTATTTAAAAAATAAATTTTGAGCCTTTATTAAATAATAATTTATTTAAAATAATTTGAATCATCAGTTGTCACAACTCGGATGATCCAAATAGTTATAAGATTAACAAGTCATGTCACAACTTAAGGTTAATCCTATTTATTTTATTTTTATATAAAAAATTAATTTATATTTTTACCCTTTTCAATTTCTTTTATCATTATTACCTCCTTTTTTTTTTACCCTTTTTCCTTTTAATTTTGTTTTGGCCCATTGGCTTAATACAAAAAAAAAAAAATCAGATAATAGAACTTACGAAAAATCTAAAAGGGGGGGATTATTTTGGCTTCTTCCTTTTCGTTTCTCTTGCAGAAAACCAAGCCGAGACAAGAAACCAACGACGGCGGCACACCGGCGAAAACAGGGGCAGAAGTGTGGTGGCGTGACCGGCGGCGTGGGGAAAGGACTGCGAGGACGATTCGCTGAATCAGGTTACGGGTCCGATCTGGACCGTCTTAGGCGGCGCGCGATCTGGTTGACGGAGCGAGTCCCTGGTCGACGGTGGTGTAGCGCAGCGACGGCGGTGTGATGTGCGGGGTGATGCGGTGCGGCGACGACGACGCGAAAGGTGGGTAGCGGTTGACTGGTTCCGGACTTGGCGGGATCGGGCTCGGCTGCACCTGCAGTAAGCGCGGCACGGCGGCGAAGCAGGCTACTCTTGCGGTTCGCGGCACGGCGGCGAGGTCACGATGGTTTTGGGTTGCCGACACGCGTTACGGTTCGACGGTGCGGAATGGTGGTCCGCAGTGCGGCTGTTTACTGTGTAGAGGAAGGTTGTTGGTGAGTTGAAGGGTGGTTTTTGGTTTAGGATGATGACTCTGTTTTTTAGTTATTGAAAGGTGAGAATGGTTTGAAACAATGGTGAAGCTGTAAGCTTGGTGATGATGATGGAATGGTGTGGCGTTATTGGTTGGCAGAAGAAGGTGATTATGGAAGATGATGGGGTTTAGAGGTTGAATAAGGTGTATGAAGGTAAAGGCAGAGGGAGGCTACGTGATAATTAGGAAAATGTCAGGAAATGTTATTGTAAAAGGTGTGCTGATGTGTTTTAGCTGAAGGCCCGAGGTCCCTTATGTGTGGGGGGTTATAGGTTAATATAGGAAGGGATTAGGGTGAGGAGTTTTAGTTTGAGTGTGATTAGGATTGGTTTAAGGTGATAAGTCGGGATCTGTTTAGGATGAGTGTTGGTGTTGGTCTAGGATAGGTGATGATTTGATTAGATAAGTTTGTTTATGGTGAGTTTGGGTTGGTTTAGGATATGGGTTGGATTTTTTATTTTTTTTTATTTTATTATATTTTTATTTTTTTATTTTACAAAATGTCCCGATCAAAATTCGGTGTTTACACTATCTCATGCTTTCCTGTCAACCTTCTCTCATTTCCTTCTCCATATGCACTAATGTGTTCCTGGTGACGAAGTGATAGATTGAAAATTGCCTTCTTTATTGCCTCGTAACCTCCATCTTCCCTCATGGTCTTTGTACTAAAAAGTAAATGATAGTTCTTCAATTTAGTAAAGTAATTCAGAAAGTTACTAAGACATATGCTATCATGAATCATGATAAAGGCAAGTCCAAAAACCTGAAATTGGTTTGGCATCCTGCACCATTCCAGTCACCCTATCAGGGCAAAATGCAAAAACTTCAGTATAATTATCATCGAAAAGAAAAAGTCAATTATAGCATTATAATAGTACCTCTATTGGTTTTGGATCAAGTGAGAGAACAACGCCAGCTTGTTCAGGGATTCTCTGTCAGAATACAGGAAAATGTTACTTACTTAATCAGAACATACAAAATTGGATAAGTAACAAGAACATCGAACACAAAATTTTGTTTACACAAGATCATCAACAATTTCTCAGTTACAAGCAAAGGCACCGCCTGCCGACGTACTTGTTTTAAAGAATGTCGAATTAACTTTCATGATCTTAAAATTTTATAGAAACTTAAGAATTGTAAAAAAAATACAAAAAAAAAAGGTTCTTTTTTTTTAATACAAAAAAGTTCTAATTTAGGTTGTATTATATTCCACCTTTAACTAATGCAAATGTGGAAGAAGAGGAAAGAGTAAAAAAGAAGAGATATAGACAATAACTGTACGTTGACAATTACACTACTACCTCAAGCAAATGGTGAGCATTGGATAAAATTCTCAGGTTAACACACACAATTAACAACATATCAAGCTTAGTACAAACCAGCACTTAAAATGCACATGCACATGAACAAGAACCACACAAAAACCGAAGCCCTAAATAAGACATGATAATGAACCAGAAACCTCTAAAGAATTAAGCTGCCATAACATGATAATAACTGATTTCTTTTAAAAGCTGAACCTTTCTGTATCAAATGCTCCAAAGCCATATGAATAAACCAAAAGTAGGTTCAAAGAATTACCTCAAGGATGTACCTTGAACACCAGATATGATCACCAGCTTCAATACCTACACTAGGACCAACTTGATACTCCCACTGCAATATTCATGGAAGAAATAGTGTGTGAAAAACTGAGTTCATATATTCATAAGCTTTAAAAAGAAAAGAAATGGTGAGAGAAGAACCTGCCCAGGCATAACCTCCCCATTGGTGCCACTGATGTTAATTCCTGCATATAAGCAAGCCTCGTAGTGAGCATCTAATATGTTGATACGAACCTTAGGAGAACCACACGACAAAAGCTAGCCATTGTGGTTAGAGAGCTCAAGGCCATATAAACCCCACACTAGAATCCTGCCCCGGCGCCCACGCGGGCTGGCTATGCACTAGCCCTCTGACTAGTCTCGGACCCAAGGCCATATAAACCACAGAAGCTAGCCTTTGTGGTTGGAGAGTCCAAGGCCATATAAATCCCGCGCTCACGCAGGCTAGCTGTGCACTAGCCCGCGCTCACGCAGGCTAGGCGCCGCTCGTTTGCTGAGAGACATGGTGGAAGACTTTGATACCAATTGATACGAACCTTAGAAGAATCATACTACAAAAGCTAGTCATTGTGACGCCGACATTACAGTGTTTACCCCGAGCTAGTCAGAGGGCTAGTGCACAGCCAGCCCGCGTGAGCGCAGTGTTTGCAGTGTTTGATACCAATTGATACGAACCTTAGAAGAACCATACTACAAAAGCTAGGCATTGTGATTGGAAAGCCCAATGCCATATAAACCCCACACCAGAATCTCATACTTCCAATGTGGGACTCAAGTCCCATACCTTGCAATTGGATTCTAACATATGTCACAGCCAAATGACTTATCTGCCCCAGCACCACACTAATACGGACCCTAGTATATGAAGGCATACTTAATCAAGTCCACATTATGAAATTCACAAATTCCTGTGAAATGTGAATGATACGCGAAAGGAAAATTGTTGGGAAATGTCAGCATAATTTCCCTCCTCTGTGAACTCAAAAATAGGCACTATGCGGAAGCGTAAAATAAGTGTAACAACAACACTAGAAATTTTTAGCGTAGAAAACTTTCCCAATGTGAGTAAGGAAAAACCACGGGACCCGTAGGCCACTTAAACCTCCACTATAAAAATAATGGGAATACAAAAATATAAGAATATTGTATCCTCAATTTGTGGATAACACTCTCACAAATTGGCTCACTATTTTTCTCTCTTAGAAAACTCTCTCTAAGACTCTCTCTAATTTTCCTCTCACTCTCTTTCTCTTGTGAGGCTCTCCTTGGTGTGTCACGGATGGAAGGATTCAATCTCTATTTATAGAGATTTCCAACATCCTTCAATTAATGCATTTGTCTTCCAACTTCCACCCTCCACCGAAATTGTTCTGCAATTGTTTGACAATCAATTGCCTTCATTATTGACTTTAGCCACCGAATGGAATATGGCTGGACCTCACAATTCTCCCCCTCCAGCCATTGGGAAAATATCCTTGGATTAGTTTGAGGTTGATGCTAAGCCTGCAACTTCTTTACAGACTTCTATCTTCTCTTTTGGTAGAGCTTTTGTCATCATATCTGCTCCATTGTCTTTTGTGTGTATTTTCTCAATTTGCAGCAGTTTACTTTCCAACACATCACGAATCCAATGATATCTTACGTCGATGTGTTTCGACCTTGAATGAAAGGTTGAGTTCTTGCTGAGATGGATTATGCTCTGACTATCGCAATAGAGAACATAGCTTTCTTGATCCTGACCTAACTCTTGTAGGAACTTCTTCATCCACAAGATCTCCTTGCAACCTTCGGTGATTGCGATGAATTATGCTTCTGTGGTGCTTAAAGCAATGCACTTTTGTAGTCTTGACTGCCATGAGATAGCTCCCCCTGCAAAAGTAATCAGATATCCTGATGTAGACTTTCTTGAATCCACATCTCCTGCCATGTCTGCATCTGAATACCCAGTGAGCATTAGATTTCCATTGCCAAAGCACAAGCACCTTTTGACAGTTCCTTTCAGATACCTTAGCATCCATTTCACAACATTCCAATGCTCCTTTCCTGGATTCGATAGGAATCTGCTCACAACTCCTACAGCATAAGCAATATCTGGTCTTGTACAGACCATTGCATACATAAGACTACCAACAGCAGAAGAATTGGGCACCTTGCTCATTTCTTCTTTTTCTTCATCATTTCTTAGACATTGCGTCTTACTCAGTTTGATATGACCAGGTAATGGAACATGTACAGGTTTGGCATTATGCATGCTGAATCTTTCAAGAACTTTCTTGATATAGTCTTCTTGTGACATCCACAACATCTTTCTAGATCGATCTCTGATGATCTTCATTCCAAGAATCTTCTTTACTGCACCCAAATCTTTCATGGCAAATGATTTGCTCAATGCCTTCTTGAGAGCAGTTATCTTTGACTTATCTTTCCCAACAATCAACATATCATCAACATACAACAATAGTATGATGGATTCGCCATTTCCATAGTTCTTCACAAACACACAATGATCTGCGGAGGTCTTCTTGAAATTGTGTTGGGTCATGAAGAGATCAAACTTCTTGTACCATTGCCTTGGAGCTTGCTTCAGACTGTAGAGGCTTTTCTTCAAACGACACACTAGATGTTCCTTGCCTGGTTCTTCGAAACCTTCTAGTTGTTCCATATAAATTTCTTCCTCTAAGTCTCCATGTAAGAATACTGTTTTAACATCAAGCTGTTCTATTTCCAAGTCTAGTTTTGCAGCTAGACCAAGGATCGCTCTAATGGATGTCATCTTCACCACTAGTGAGAAGATTTCTTCAAAATCTATGCCTTTCTTCTGGTTGCACCCCTTCACAACAATCCTTGCTTTGTACCTGGGGTTTGGGTTATTCTCTTCAGTCTTGAGTTTGAATACCCACTTATTTTTCAATGTCTTTCTTCCATCTGGTAATCTTACCAGGTCATATGTCTGATTCTCTTTCAGGGATTGTATTTTTTCTTGCATGGCTTGCATCCATTTTTCTTTATCATTCGTCTCAATGGCTTCCATGAAACTTTGAAGTTCTCCTTCATTAGTGAGAGTGACATAATCATCTGAGAGATACCTTCTTGATGGTTGTTTGACTCTCGTTGATCTTCTCACTTAAGGTTCTTGTTCTACCTGATCGGTCTCCATCTGTTCTCCCTGCATTGCTTGACTTTGTTCTGTCTGGTCAGGTTGTTCCGTCTGATCAGGTTATTCCATCTGATGGGGTTGTATTGTATGATCAGGTTGCTCATTCCTTTTAGGAATCTCTCCCCCTGAATTGTATGCTACAATGGACTTTGGCTTCTTAGATTGTTGAATATCTTGGATTGTTTGATCTTCATAGAATACCACGTCTCTGCTCCGAACAATCTTCTTGTTTACAGGGTCCCATAATCTGAAGTCGAGTTCATCTCTTAGTGAACCAAGGTATATGCATTCCTTCGTCTTTGCATCAAGCTTTGCTCTTTCATCTTTAGGAATGTCGACAAATGTCCTGCACCCAAAGACTCTCAAATGACCATAAGAAGCTTTATTTCTAGACCATACTTCTTCTGGAATCTTTCCATTTAAAGGTCTTGAAGGAGACAAATTGATCAAATCAACTGCAGTTTTTACTGTTTCACCCCAGAATGCCTTGGGGAGTTTTGCATGAGAAAGCATGCTCCTGACTTTCTCTGCAATCGTTCTGTTCATTCTCTCAGCTAGTCCATTCATCTGAGGTGTCTTGGGGGGTACTTTCTCATGTCTTATCCCATGAGTCTTGCAATAATCCTCAAATGGACCTCTATACTCTCCACCATTGTCAGTTCTTAAGCATTTCAACTTTCTTCCAGATGCTCGTTCTACAGAAGCATGAAACTCCTTGAAAGCTTGAAGAACTTGATCTTTCGTCTTCAATGAATACACCCACACTTTCCTGGAGTGATCATCAATGAAGGTAACAAAGTATTGGGCACCGCCAAGGGACCTTTCAGATGTTGAGCAAACATCTGAGTGAACAAGATCCAGAATCTGCTTTCTTCTTCTTGCATCATCTGATCTTTTGAAAGATACTCTGTGTTGTTTGCCTGCTAGACAGTCTTTACAGGATTCAAGTAGCTGCCCTTTTATGTTTGGAAGATAGTGTTTTGCTAAGATTTCCAGACCATTCTCACTCATGTGGCCCAATCGTTTATGCCACAATTCCTTGCTTGTGTCTAGAGCAACATTCATCTCCCCCTTACATATCTTTCCCTGCATAATGTACAGAGGGCCTTCCTTTCTACCGCGAGCAATAATCATGCTTCCTTGGCTGAGTTTCCATCTGCCGGCACCAAACTGGTTTATCATCCCAGCTTCGTCTAGTTTGCCTGCTGAGATAAGGTTTAGACGCATCTCAGGTATATGTCTTACCTCCTTCAGCACAAGCTTGGTTCCATTCTCATTTATCAAAGTTACTTCACCAATACCGATGATTTTACTCGTGACGTGGTTGTCCATCTTCACCGTACCAAAATCTCCTTTTTGGTATGATGAGAAAAAACCTCCATGAGGTGTGACGTGAAAGGATGCTCCGGAATCAATTATCCATATGCAATCATCAGATGCAATGTTTAGATAATTTTCTTCTCCGACAAGAAATATATTCTCATCATTCGAGGCCACCGCAGTAGTTGTTCCTTCTTCCTTCTTCTTCTTTGGGTCTATCTAGTCAGGATGGACTGTTCCAGCCTGTTGATCTCTCTTCAAGAATCTACACTCAGACTTTCTGTGGCCCGGTTTACCACAGTAATAACAACTTAGTCTAGTGCGAGATTTGGATCTACCTTGTGATTTTCTACGGCCTCCTTTTTCACGATTCTTATTCCTTCCTCTATTGTCAACAACGTTGGCTTCAAACTGGTTGTTCAAGCCCTTTTCTCTCCATCTTGACTCCTCATTCAGCAAACTATCTGTAACAGAATTCATGCTAAACTTTCCGTCTGGAGCAGAATTGCTGAGAGTGATAACTAGAGTGTCCCAACTCTCAGGCAGAGAACTGAGGAGTAGAAGAGTTTGCAACTCATCATCTATCTTCATTTCTGTCTTCGTTAGTTGATTCACAATACCTTTGAAGGTATTCAAATGTTCGATCATGTTCTGACTGTCCGAGTACTCCAACTTCACCAGTCGTCTGACAAGGTGGGCTTTGTTTCTAGGCGTTTTCTTTTGAATCAAGGATTCAAGTTTGGTGCACAACTCATACGCATTTGTATAAGTTGATACATGCTCGAACAAACTGCGATCAATGTATTTGCGGATCATAGCTACTGCCTTCCGATTCAGGAACTCCCAATCTTTGTCGTTCTTCCCTTCCGGTTTATCCTTCTGGGTAATTGGCTCATACAAATCCTTGCAGTATAAGTGGTCTTCCATCATCGGCTTCCAATAGGAGTAATTTTCAGCAGTTAGCTTGAACATATCTCCATCATGAGTACCAGCTCCCTCCATCTTGAATTACACAGGTCAATACTGTATATATAAATAGTACCGTATACTGAAGTAATAACTGTAGTATGCAAACAGTGCACCAGGTAAGTTCCCAGGAAAGAGAGGTGGTTCACTAATGGACACACTTAAATACCAAGTCTTTCCTAGTCAGAACTTTCCTAGACAACACTTTCACACTGCCACACGTTATTTCCAGCAACGAGAATAATTCTTTTCTGATGTGGAAGATCAGACAATACTGCAACCACAGAGCATACTAAGAATTTTTTTACGAATCCGACATCTAGCATCCGAGAGCTCTGAGAGCTCTGATACCACTGTCGGGAAATGTCAACATAATTTCCTTCCTCTGTGAACTCAAAAATAGGCACTATGCGGAAGCGTAAAATAAGTGTAACAACAACACTAGAAATTTTTAGCGTGGAAAACCTTCCCAATGTGAGTAAAGAAAAACCACGGGACCCGTAGGCCACTTAAACCTCCACTATAAAAATAATGGGAATACAAAAATATAAGAATATTGTATCCTCAATTTGTGGACAACACTCTCACAAATTGACTCACTATTTTTCTCTCTTAGAAAACTCTCTCTAAGACTCTCTCTAATTTTCCTCTCACTCTCTTTCTCTTGTGAGGCTCTCCTTGGTGTGTCACGGATGGAAGGATTCAATCTCTATTTATAGAGATTTCCAACATCCTTCAATTAATGCATTTGTCTTCCAACTTCCACCCTCCACCGAAATTGTTCTACAATTGTTTGACAATCAATTGCCTTCATTATTGACTTTAGCCACCGAATGGAATATGGCTGGACCTCACAAAAATACAAGAAATGACATTACCTGTGGACCAGGATAGCCTCCAACGGGCCAACCTAAAGGCCATTTCACATTTGATTGAAGTAAGGTGTACTCTTGTTCTATTCCGTACCTTTGAACAATCAACATACAATGTCAGCATGTTTTCTGTAATTAGATTATGATTCAACACCAAAAGATCAGTTATCCAAGAGTCAAACATGTGATCAAATGAAGAAGGAATATCTCGTGTCTACGTATGGCAAAGTGTCACTAGATAAGAGATATTATATATGTCATTATATTAGTTGGAAAGATCAATCATCATGTATCAAAGAGATCATACTCAAATGGTAATTTTCCTTTTAGTTTGCCTGTAGGTTTGTGCATATTAGATTTAGATACTAAGTAGTTTTCTAGCATCAAACAATAGTTTGTAACATTAATATATCATTTTTCCTGCCTGGAATCATACAATTATCATCATAAAAGTATTCTTATCTTTGTTTCTACGCATTTAAAACAACAAAGACAAGGAGATAGTACATACCATGTGTTGAACTAGAAGTCCCACATCTAGTGGGAGTTGGCATTTGTGGAGGAAGTCCTTCTATAAATAGGGACTTCCTCTATTGGTTTTCATCATCCCAAAATTTCCTCTTCTTTCTCTTATATAGTTCTCTCCTTGTATCAAGAGAGAGGTCTTGTAATTTCTTCCTCATAGTAAAAACTTTTTTACTCTTGTCCGTGGTTTTTCCCTCATCATCATTAGAGGGTTTTCCACGTTAAATATTTTGTGTCAGTTCCTCTTTTCTCAACTCTATTTTAGTTGCGTGATATTGTTTTCTATAACTCTGGTACCCAACATGGTATCAGAGATCTCGTTACTACGGTGCAGGGTCAGAAGAAAATTCTTAGTATCTTCTGTGGTTGCAAATTGGATCGATCTTCCACATCGAAAAGAATTATTCTTGTTCTTGCTGAATTAAAGTGTGGTAGTGTGGGAGTGTATGTCTAGAAAAGTTCGTGCTAGGAAAGACTTGGTATTTAAGCGTGTCCATTAGTGACTCACCTCTCTTTTACTGGGAACTTGCACAGTACACTATTCACGGTCTACATCACTATTTCTGAAATACGGCACTATTCACGTGTATGTGATTTATTCACGGTGACTATTCATACGTGTAGTTGTATACTTTTACGGTGATTGTTAACGCATACTTTGGATTTATTCTAGTATACGGTTGCCACGTGAAATCTTAGCACACGTATACGGTACTTTCTTATTCACGGTGAAATAGTGCAAACCACATTTAGTTGAAAATTATTTGGTGTAAAACCATGGCGACAAAATATGAGATTGAGAGGTTCAATGGGAGTAATTTCTCCTTATGGAAACTGAAGATAAAGGCAATCTTGAGGAAGGACAATTGCTTAGCATTTAAATTGAAGGCGTTGACTCCACCGGGATACCTCGATGACAAGTGGAAGGAGATGGATGACAATGTTGTTGGCAACCCGCATCTAGCTTTGGCGATTCCCTTTGTCAAGTGTTGCGTAAAAAAGGACTAAGGAGATTTGGGATGCTCTCACCAAATTGTGCGAGTCAAGTCACTTCATAACCGAATATTCTTAAAAGGAGGCTTTATACACTTCGAATGAGTGAATTCATGACGAGACAATTATCACATCAACAATCTGAACACGTTATTTTCTCAGCTTACAGCATCAGAATACAACATGGTGGAAAATGAACGTGCAGAGCTTCTACTTCAAAGTCTACCTGACTCTTATGATCAACTCATCATCAACATAACAAATAATAATGTTGCTGATAATCTTCGATTTGATGACGTTGCTCGCACCTATTCTTGAAGAAGAATCCAGGGCGGAAGAACAAGGAAGATCAGATTGGAAAGCTCACGGCATAGCGGAGGCTTTGTCGATGATGAGAGGAAGATCAACGGAACGTGGCTCTAGTGGGAGCCGAAATCGAGTAGATCAAAATCACGAAGGAAGAACTTCAAATGCTACCTTTGTGGCATGAGAGGACACTTGAAGAAAGATTGTTGGCACAACAAAAAAATGCGATAAAGCTCTCCAAAGCAACAACATCTCAAGGATGTGTTGCGAGTACCTCGATGATGGAGAAATCCTTTACAAATAAGTAGCAATTGGTTCCAAAGGCGGAAAACAACTCAATGATGTTTGGATTATGGATTCGGGAGCAACATGGCACATGACTTCACAACGAGATTGGTTTAGTACTTATGAACCTATCTCGGAAGGATCTGTATTCATGGGAAATGATCATGCCTTGGAGATTCTTTGAGTTAGTACTTGTCAAAATAAAATTTCACGATGGTACTGTTCGCACAAATTCAAGTGGTACGACATGTGAAAGGTTTAAAGAAGAATTTATTGTCTATTGGGCAATTGGATGACCTCGGGTGCAAGACTCATATTGAAGGTGGGATTTTGAAGGTTGTTAAAGGTGCTCTAGTGGTGATGAAAGAGAAAAAATTGCGGCAAATCTATACATGCTTGTGGGAGATACACTACAAAAGGCGGATGCATCAATTGCATTAGCGAGGCCAAGAAGAATCAACGATAATGTGGCATCGCAAATTAGGCCATATGTCGGAACGTGGTTTGAAGATTCTCACGGGCGTGATCTCCTTCCGGCTCAAATCGAAACTTACCTCTTTGTGAGCACTGTGTTACAAGCAATATAGATTAAAGTTTGATAGATCAACTGCGCAAGAAAGCAACGCATACTAGACTTGATTCATTCTAATGTGTGGGAGTCACCAGAAATGTCCGTAGGAGGAGCAAAATACTTTGTATCATTCATTGATGATTTCTCTAGGAGATTATGGGTGTACCCAATCAAGAAGAAGTCGATGTGCTTCCAATCTTCAAAGACTTTAAAGCAAGAGTAGAACTTGAATCCTGAAAGAGGATCAAGTGCTTGAGACGTATAAAAATGGAGGAGAATATACAGATGAATTTTCTCACATTTTGCAAGCAAGAGGGTATTAAAAGGCGGAGTTCATGTTGCATACACACCTCAAAGACAAAATGGTGTAGCGAAGCGGATGAATAGAACTCTCCTAGAAAGAACAAGAGCTATGTTGCGAACTGCAGTCTAGCCAAGTCTTTTCGGGCAGTTGTCGACATCAAAATTACTTTGTTATGTGATAAATCGGTCGCCATCAACTGCAATTGGTTTAAAGACACCAATGGAGATGTGGAATGGAAAACCATATGATTATTCTTATCTTCATGTGTTCGGATGTCCCGCATATGTGATGTACAATTCCCAAGAAAGAACGAAGTTGGATCCAAAATCCGGAAAATGCATATTCTTGGGTTATCTTGATGTTAAGGGTATCGCTGTGGGATCCCACGCCCACAAGGTTATTATCGAAAAAGAGATGTGATATTTGCGAAAAATGAACTGCAAAGAAAACAAGAAGATGACAAGATACCTTGAAAGAGACTACTACGGTACGGATAGATAGAAAAAGCCGGAGAAGAAGATTCCTTTGAAGCGAGAACAAGAACCAGAGCACGAAGAACAAGAACCATATGAGGCCAATGATACGTGGTTCGGCGATCAACTCGTCGAGATACGAGCACCTTCATGGCACTCGGACTATGTTATGGCAAGCCACGATGCATATTGTCTTCTAACGAGAAGAAGGAGAGCCGAATCAACCTTTCGGGAGGCCGTGAGTAGCTCGAAGCTTCTCTATGGATGACAAAAAATGCAAGAAGAAATGGAAGCCCTACATAGAAACAAGACATGGGAACTTGTTGAACTTCCAAAGGGACGGAAGCCATTGGTAACAAATGGGTCTATAAGATCAAAAGAGATGGCAACGATCAAGTGGAACGATATCGTGCAAGGCTGGTGGTCAAAGGGTATGCTCAGAAAGAAGGAATTGATTTCAATGAGATATTCTCTCCGGTTGTCAGACTTACCCTATCAGAGTAGTCCTAGCTATGTGTGTTTTGCTTTGATTTACATCTTGAACAATTAGATGTGAAAACTGCTTTTCTTCATGGAGAACTTGAAGAGGAGATATATATGCTCCAACCAGAAGGTTTTAAAGAACAAGGAAAAGAAAACTTGGTTTGCAGGTTAACCAAATCTCTGTACGGTCTAAAGCAGGCGCCAAGGTGTTGGTACAAGAGATTTGATTCCTTCATTATTAGCCTCAAATACAACAGACTGAGTTCAGACTATTGTACATATTACAAGAGGTTTGGTGATGATGATTTTATCATTTTGTTGTTGTACGTGGATGACATGTTGGTGGTAGGCCCCAACAAAGTTCGAGTCCAAGAATTGAAGGCACTTGGCTAAGTTTGATATGAAGGACTTGGGACCAAGCAAACAAGATTTTAGGGATGCAAATTCACCGAGACGTAAAAGATAGGAAGATCTTTCTCAAAAGAACTATTTGAAGAAAATCTTGCGGCGCTTCAATATGCAAGATTGTAAGCCAATCTCTACCCCACTTCCTGTCAATTACAAATTATCCTCAAGTATGAGTCCTAGCAGTGAAGCAGAGAGGATGGAAATGTCTCGAGTACCGTATGCATCAGTAGTGGGAAGCCTTATGTATGCTATGATATGTACAAGACCAGATATTGCACAAGCAGTGGGAGCGGTCAGTCGTTTTATGGCAGATCCTGGTAAAGAGCATTGGAATATTGTTAAGAGGATCCTAAGATACATTAAAGGGACCTCGAGTCTTTGCATTATGTTTTGGAGGATCGAATTTGTTGTCAAGGGATATGTTGATTCAGATTTTGCGTGATCTTGATAAAAGAAAATCTACTACTTGGTTATGTGTTCACACTTACATGTCACCGGGTTATCCAAGTTACAGATCATCTGTCTACTACGAAAATTCGAATACATGGCGGCTACCCAAGCTTGTAAGGAAGCTATTTGGATTAAAAGGTTAATGGAAGAACTCGGGCACAAACAATAGATAATTACTGTATATTGTGACAGTCAGAGTGCCTTGCATATTGCAAGGAATCCATCTTTTCATTCAAGGACAAAGCACATAGGTATCCAGTATCACTTTGTTCGAGAAGTAGTAGAAGAAGGGAGTGTGGATATGCAGAAGATTCACACCAAAGACAACCTAGCGATGTTATGACAAAGCCAATTAACATTTATTTGGTGTCGATCCTCCTATAAGGCCTATCGAAACGTAAGCAACATGGAATGACAAGGTAGAAAGAGTGGTGTGAAGATATGATTGACTCAGTCAAATCTTCAAGTGGGAGAATTGTTGAACTAGAAGTCCCACATCTAGTGGGAGTTGGCATTTGTGGAGGAAGTCCTTCTATAAATAGGGACTTCCTCTATTGGTTTTCATCATCCCAAAATTTCCTCTTCTTTCTCTTATATAGTTCTCTCCTTGTATCAAGAGAGAGGTCTTGTAATTTCTTCCTCATAGTAAAAACTTTTTTACTCTTGTCCGTGGTTTTTCCCTCATCATCATTAGAGGGTTTTCCACGTTAAATATTTTGTGTCAGTTCCTCTTTTCTCAACTCTATTTTAGTTGCGTGATATTGTTTTCTATAACTCTGGTACCCAACACCATGGAACTTCAGCTATGACCTTTGGGCGACTGAAGATCTCAGCAGCGCTTGTTTGTAGGGATAGGCTTGCCTGCTGGCGTGTAGGAATCGCAAATAACCTTCACAAAACAATATAAATCAAATTAACCTTATAATATCTGCATGTCAATTTCAATCAACCTGCCATCAGACCTCTTTCAAACATAACCGCTCTTACCAAAATATTGTTACCGCCATGGAAAGGATCTTTGAAAATTGCTTGAGGACTGAATAAGTTTTTTTTTTTACAAAAAAAAAAGGAAAACTAAAATTAACCTTTAATAGTATTCAGTATCATTAATAGAAGTATCAGTTCCAAAATTCTTACTATAGGATTACTACACTATCTTCACCTGATGCTTGTCCAGTGCTAGATCCATCATAGTTCCACTTAGGCAGCTCAGAAGGATGTTCAACAGGTCTTGGAATTGTCTGAAAGTTCAAAAATAGGATTATCATGAATAACATGAGATAAATCAAATGCCAAGCTGCCAACAAAGAGAGAATGGAATATTCTCCTGGCTTGTTTGCAACATCAGAAATAACATACCCTTGATTTACTGCACAAATCAATTCCTGTCCCACCAATCCTGTTTCAAATAACATGACAGCTTTAAATACTTTAGTGCCCTCATGCAAACAAAAGCAGGAGAAAGGAAAAAGGTATTCATAACTGGATCCTGTAACTGTAAAATATCAGAGAGAGACAGGGTGTATGAAATATTTCATACCAAATGTACTCAGCAATTATCTTGTTAGTGTATGGAGTGACGCCCAAATTAAGTAGATTCTCAAGCCTGTTGATGGTACTGTTTTCAGGCTTAATTGCCAGCACCCTGAATTTAGCACAGCTGGTAGGTGCACCTTTCTTATTTTGTCTCAACACTAAAGAAGTCCACATTTTTTACGTAATGGGACTTCCACAGGAGACGTTTTTGTTATTTTCATCTGCCATTGAGTAGAGGGTGCCAAAATGTGGGCCATATTCTGCTCCTTACAGAACATAAACGGGAAAACAATCAAATTAGATTGAATTGGCTATACATTTAATGCTTAATGTTTATCAGTTGGTTCTGCCTCGAATAAGACCATAATAAAAAATATGCATAAATTCTCCTTAAACCTAACTTGACATTGCAGTCAGGGTCATCATACACCCTATAAGATGCATATTGCATAACATCGGATTAGATGCATAAAACTAGCATACAAATAATCATCCAAGAAAATGTGCAAGGATGCTTGGTTAGTAAAGCCAAATGTTTATATAACCAACTTTGAGGAGAGTATCATTTACTAAGAAGTTAATTTTCAGTTCAGAGTTAAATCAACAATTATCCATAATTAAACTTTGTCTTTAATCAGATCCTGTTTCTCCTCTCAATCACTGATTCACTATAGCTTGTCCTAGTAGCATATTTCAATTTCTCCTTCACAATAATACCGTCTGGGAAAATTAATACTTGACATAGCACAAAAAAAAAAATTATACTTGACATAAAAAGAAATCTTGATTATCATCCTATATTATATGCTACTGCTAGCACCTAACCAGTAACCACAGTGTGGAAATTTAAAATATGCCAGGTTTGATTCTATCTAATATCAAATTTCAAATACTTGACTGGATAGTGGAAAAGTTTTTTAATCATTAGAAGACATATAATGATGAAATTTTGAGTTATGTTTTACAGTAAGTAAAAAATAAAGTGACCAAAAAAATAAAAATAAAGGCCTAAAAGAGTTGACTTTCTTGTTAATACTCACAAAGCCATGGGCTGGCCCTTATCTCTGTTCATTGATAACATATTTGAAGCATGCCACTTATGAACCAGGTCTCCAAAAGCATCAACATAAAAAAGTAACTCCGCCTTCATTCAAATGACAAAATAAGTATCCCACACCCTTTTTTAATTTATAATAAAAAAAAATCTTTGGAAAAAAAAATTGGGATTTATTGAAAGCAGTGAAGATTATTTCTGCAGTTAAGAACTCAACTAGCCTGACTTTTGAACCATCGTTCATTCTCATTAACTGCACTATTGAAAACTCCCTTTTAAGTGAGAAAATAATCATCATGACTGGGGTGGTGATGGGGCTGAGTTATACTAAAAAGCAACACTTACTCACAAATGGGACCAAGTTAAAGGCCATAAATTCCTTACCAGTGTGTCAGGAAGAGCAAGCAAGAATAAGCAGAGAATTCAAACTCAAAAGAGAAATGTACTTGATTTAATGTGTCACTATGTCACCTTCCCTCATCCCACAAACTCATGCCGGAGAAGAGTTTGAATGAAATAGCACTAAGAAACTCACCAGAACAAGGTTTGAAAATGGCTAAAGCTGCAAAACTTGAACAAGTTTCAGCAGGAATGGTGCCCTGTGTTGGTGTGTGTGACAGTCTCAGACCCTGAGATAGAGTAGGAAGCTTAGTATGAGAGCCTCGTGTAAAATAGGAGTTGATGGGCACTGACCTATCTATCTTGGTTTTTCTAAAACAGATAGGGGCGCTCTATGAATGGACGAAAATAGTTATTGGTCCCTAGGATACCAAGAGAAGCTTGGATTCGATATTTTAGATAAGGTCCTAAGTTTCTTTTCTATCCAACATATTGCAGAGAACGTTTTTTTTATCATAACATATTGCAAAAGATTAGGATTTTACGACTCAATATATTATCATAATAATGATAAAGAAATTTAAATGACAGTTTTTGGTAGCTTGTTTAGATCTCGGGTCCACCCATGATATGGCAATTTGAGTGTTGAAAACTAAAAATTTAAAGCATGCTTTTTTTGGCCCGGGGGGGACGGGGGGGGCGTACAAAAACAGACTTTCATACTTCTAATAAGGTACATTTAGTTAACAGAAAGTAAAAAAAAAAACTTTAAAATTGATATAATAATACATACATGAGAGTATAAAAATTAAAATATATGTCATATTGTTATTGATTGTAATACATCTTCTTTTCTTATTCATTTTCCTACGTATGTAAGTGCTTTTAATTGTCTTATTATAGGCTGTTATACTATTTGAATTGTCTCATAATATAGGCTGTTTTACTATTTAAAGTCAATTAGATTATTGTAATAAGGAAGCCAAATGAAGAGAACAAATCTTGGGTTAAAAAACCAAGGAAAATTTTGTTTGGACTGTTGCCTAGGTCTTGCCAAATTGCAGTTGTCGACATCTTGTAAGGTAATTACTTATTTATTTAGGATCTGATAGGGAAATTAAAATTGGAAGATAAAATTTTAATTTTAATTTTAATTTTTTAGAATTAGAATTAATTTAAAATTTTATATTTTATATTTAGAGTTATTAAAGAATTAAGATAAGAAATTGTAATTTTAAATTCAATTATAATTTTATTATTTAAAGGTATAATCTAAAACATTAAAAAATTATTTAAAAAATTAAAATTAATAAAAATATTCATACAATAATATTTTTATAATATAATAATCATATTTTTTCATAAAAATTTTTTCATGAATTTTTAAGAAAAAATAGTTATTATAATAATTTTTATATAAATATAAAAAAATATATAAATATAGAATCTCAATAAATATGATTGTTCATAAATAAATGTGAAGAGAGAGAGAAAGAGTTTAACTTTTAAGTTATATAATGGGTAATTCTTAAGGTATAGACTCAGAATTGAAAAAGGCTTAACTTAATTGTTTTTCAATTTCATGAAATTGGTTTATGAAATTACAATTTCAACTTTAAATGGTATTCCAAACATAAAAATTGAAATTAAGAAGTCCAATTCTAATTTCAAACTCTAATTCTATGTTTCATTTCAAGAGTCAAATAAACACTTAGTGTCCATTTGGCTCTTGGAATTGAGTATGAAATTAAAACTTGAAATTTGAATTGAACCTCTTAATTCCAATTTTAATGTTTAGAATGTCATTTAAAATTGGAATTGTAATTCCATAAATCAATTTCATGGAATTGAAAAATAACTAAGTTAAGTTTTTCTCAATTCTTAACCTATAAATTAAGAATTATCAATTCGAACTTAAAAATTAAACTTTCTCTCTCTCACATTTATTTATGAACAATCATATTTATTGAAATTATATTTATATAGAAAATTATTTTTATATGTATATAAAAATTATTATAATAATTATTTATTTTTTTCTAAAAAATTCATGAAAAAATTATTTATGAAAAAAATATGGCTATTATATTATAAAAATATTATTGTATGAATATTTTTATTAATTTTAATGTTTTAGATCATACCTTTAAATAATAAAATTTAGAATTATAATTTCTTATCCTAATTATTTGATAACCTCAAACATAAAATTTAAAATTCTGAATTAATTTTAATTTTTTAAAAATTAAAATTAAAATTATATATTTCAATTCTAATTGCACTATTCAAACAGACTTCTAATGTAATTAGAGATATTTGAGTGGAAATAGGTGACATTGATTTTATAAGATAGGTAGAGACGTGCAACTTATTCATAACCGCATACATATGCATGCACAAATGACTCAGATTTCAATTTTGGTGATCTTATCTAATTTTAAAAAAAATTCAAATAAAATCTTTTGTTTACTTATCCTCAAGTATGCATACAAAGATTATGTAGGCAGCGTAATTATAAGAGTGTCATCAAAGCATAAGAAATGTGCATACTTTTAAGCAATATTCATGTAAATGTAATATATATTAACAATTATGGGATGTAATGATAAGTGAGTCGCGTATCAAAAGTTTAAGTTTTGGAGTGAACTGTCACAAGTGGAAATAGCACAAGGGCAATTCAGGAAACGGACGTGGAGGAGAATAATTCTGTTAGGAAGAATGGACAGGTGTCAAGTGATCCTATGATTGTGGGCAACTGAAAAAGTGCAAGGATGAGGATGGCCAATTCACGTATGAGGGATTATGTGTGAGGTAGAAATTAGTTATATAGTATCTGAGAGAAGGAGAGCAGGATATGAGTATTGTTGCATTCTGTTCCCTCCTCCTATCGTCTCTGTAGTTGCTATCGTTGCATAGCAACCTTCCTTCCCTTATTGTAATAGGTCCATCAATACAATAATACATACAGAGGATTATCCATACTAGTCAATTGCCAATTGTTCATTATTCAAAAATTGTATGTTATCTTCCCCATTACATTTGGTGCTCTCGTTCCATTCATGGCAGAAAACACTCGATTGAAAGACCTTTCCACAGATGTCAAACAACTATCCTTAGATGTCAAGCGAATTTTAGAATTGATGGAATCTCGGCACGCAGAGTATTCTACTCGTTTTGCGAACTTGGAAGCTGAAGTTACGTCGTTACACGTCGCGGGTGCGTCATCGAAAGCGTCAGAACCAGGTTCTACACAACCGTTTCAGGTTCGTAATGTTAAACTTGATTTTCCACGTTTCAATGGTTCGAATGTGCTGGAATGGATCTTTAGGGCGGAACAATTTTTCACGTTTTACAATACACCGGAGGAGCAACGTCTTACCATTGCTGCAGTTCATATGGAAGCAGATGTGATTCCTTGGTTCCAAATGATAGCGAAGAACAATCCATTTCAATCTTGGATTGGTTTCACTCGATCACTAGAACTGGAATTTGGCCCATCTCCTTATGAGTGCCCTCGTTCTACCCTTTTTAAATTGATGCAAACAGGATCGGTTCAGGATTATTACCGAGAATTTACAGCTTTGGCCAATCGTGTTCAAGGCATTTCTGCAGATGCTTTACTTGATTGTTTCCTTAGTGGCCTCAAGATTGACATTCGTAGAGATGTTATTGCTCAAAATCCAACCTCCTTTTTACGTACTGTTTCATTGGCTAAGCTGTTCGAAGAGAAATACTTGCCTAAACAGAAAACTACTTCAGCCCACCCTTATCCAAAATACCAACCATCATCACTAGCACAAACAACCAAATCCACAAGCCTACCACCCTTGTTACCCAACCCAAATACTACAAACCAGCCCAACCAACAATCAATTAAGTTTTCTCCTGTTAAAAAAATATCTGCAGCAGAAATGCAATTGAGAAGAGAGAAGGGATTGTGTTTCACTTGTGACGAGAAATTTTCACCTAGCCACAGATGCCCCAACAAACAGTACTTATTGTTACAATTAGATGAAGAGGAGGACGTGCAACTAGAACCTGACCCACCTGATGAGGCCAATATCCATCAAAGTCAATCACTGGAACAGGACGTTCATATACCCGATTTTTAGTTAATTACGATTTTGCTTGCTTATTGTCTTGTTTTTGATTTACGTGTGTTATAAAATTAATTTGACTATTTTGTATCGTATTTGATTGTTTCGTGTGATTTGCTCAAGTCGAAAATAATAATTTTCGGTAGGGAAAATCTTGTTTGATTATTTGGAGTAGGCGATCTTACTAAACCCAATCCGAATAATACATATATCAATCTTTTAATTTTTAGAATTTTTCTCACGTATAATAAAAATATTTATCGTGCGAGAAAAATCTGTGGGACCCACGTTTGGCTTGTGGGACCCACATTTGCTTTATGGGACCCACGTTTGGGTTTGTGAGCCCCACTTTTAGGAAAAATTTACCAACATAAAAGGCTTGTAAAATTCTAAACCAAAAGGTTAAAAATCTACAAAAATGATTAGACTTAGTAGATTAGTTAGTTTAAAACCTAACTTAATTGAATAATTAGTCTAAAACTTAATTAAGTTAATCTAAAGGGGTTTGAGTGATAATTAAATGGACTAAAACCTAATTAATTTTTACCATATTATAGTCTAGTATAATTAAGAAGGAGATTAGTGTTTCTAAATAAATAGATGATTAACTAAATAATAAAGGAACCTAGCTAATTTTTAATTAAACATAACTAGGAGGATTTAAGCGTAAATAAGTTATTAAAAATCAATCAAAATTGATTGATTCTCCTATAACATTTTCGGCCTTATGCATGAATTATGCACTCAAAATTCAACAAGGAAGCAACCAAGAAGTTGCTAAAAGCTTAGTCATTCAATCCAAGTCATCAAAGGCTAATAATTAAGCCAAAATTGTCAAAAAGGTAGTTAGCTTTTGTTTGATGCTCTACGACCATGTATTTTTGGGGGAGGGGAATTATTCACTTTATCATCTTCATTTCAATCATTCTATCTTTCTTATCTCTCACTCTTTTCTCTCCTACCCAAAGAACACCAAAGAAAATTCCTAAGTTTCCATTTTCTCTACCATTCGGTCAAGCCTCTTCAATACACTTCCATCCATCAAAAATTTCATCCAACTTCATTTTCTAAATCTAAACCATATTCTAAGAACATCTCTAGTTGTGAGTTTTTGCTAAATCATCCATTTGGAGCTTGGAAAATCACTTTGAAGTTTCTTTCCTATAAGGTGAAAATTCTTGTTTCTTGTTTCTAATTTTATTTTTGATGTTCTAAGCCATGATTGATCCATGGTTTATCTATTTCATCCATAGTTTATGACTTTATAATTTGTTTAAGCTTGTTAGGATTTTTCTTGAAGCTACACAAAAATTTCTAAGGAGGAGTCCAAGGAGATCTTGTCTTCCTTATAGGTAAGAGGGAGATTTAATCTCATCAACCATGTGTGGTGGTGAGAAAATGGATGTAATTGTGGTGAAGAATCCATAAGGATTCATTCACTTGGTTGTTTGTTTTGTGATTAATTTTGTGTGCATGTTTATTGTCTTTTCTAGTTGTGATTAATTTTGTGTGCATGTTTATTGTCTTTTCTATTTGTGATTTATTATGCATGCAAAGCGTGTTTATAGCTTTGATATTTGGTATGTGTTTTATTATTGCTTTAATATATGGTATGTGTTCATAAATATATGTATATGTTCATAGATCTATGATAATTATTGTTGGATGTGCAAATATGTTGAGATTTGCAAAAGTGTTCCAAAGAACACAAGATGAAGAAACTTATGGTTTTGACTATGAAAAGAGAACCAATATGTTCTCAACCATTTTCTAAAAGATAACCTAATTGATTTAATTAAGTTAAAGGATTTTTCAATGATTTAATGGATGAAAAATAATTTTAAATATGATTTGTATAAAAGTGGTGATTTTCGCCAAAATACACTTTTAATGTTTAATTGATCCAAAAATTATTTTCTAAGTGTAAACTAGTTAGTTAACCTAAAAAGAATTCATTTACAATGGATTTTCAAGAAATAAATAAGTAAACAAATTTTTATTAGAAGTCTAGTATAGAAAAGAAATAAATTTTAGATACTTGAAAAATACTTACCTTTGAGTTTTAAAATATGTTAGCAATTTTCAAAGTGTATTTTATGGTTATAATAAAATAAATGAATTTTTAAAAAGAAAACGTAGAAAATATCATTTAGTGGATTTTCTAAACAAAATCTTTGTCAAAATTGATTAAAAATGAGCAAGTATTGAAGAATGTTTCAAAATGTCATTTAGAAAGCAAGGAAATATTTTACGTAGTTAAAGAATAAAATTAACTATAGAAAAATTTATTAAAATCAAATTTTTGGGAAAAACGTTAAAATTATTATTTAGAGTAATTTTTGTAAGAAAAATAGAATATAATATTCAAATAATGTTTTTAGTTTGGAAAGTTTAAAAAATTTAATTTGGAATGTCAAGAAATATTTTATACAAAATGAAAAATAGTAGAAATAGCTTACAGCGTATTTAAAATGGTGATTTTTAAACTACGCGATTGAGAAAAATGATTTAAAAATGTTATGCGATTGAGAAAACGTTAAAAATATTTACGTGATTGAAAAACATCTGTAAAATGTGACGTAATTGTGAAAATGGGATAAAATATTTACGCGACTTATGGAAACAATAAATTTTCTTGTCGGGTCAAAGTGGTGGACCGGACACGTTAGGAAATAGTATTGTCAAGTGGAGACATACTATTTTTTTTTTATACGAAGGGTATTTCTGTAATTATGATGACAATGAGGATATTTATGTAATTATGATTCATGGTGATACTTGAGGGTATTTTTGTAATTATGGATCATTACATACATAGAGTGGTATGTCAATTTGGTTGAAATTGACGATTGATGACGAGATGAATTACACCGTATTGCGGGTGTGATAGGCGTAGTGTGTTCATGTGGAGAACTTGGAGGCGTTAGTGTGCGGTGGGATTCCACACGTGGACGATTGGTAGCTCCTGCAGGGCGTGGTAATCGAAAAACACACACTAGCGATCTCGACAAATACTATTCTTAATCGGATCTATTGGGGACCATGCTCTGTACTATGCCTGGATGTACACGACGTGTTTGATCCGTGTACTATTCACACGACGTATTTGATCGTGTGTCATTCACACGACGTATTTATTGTGTCTATTTACACGACGTGTTTGGTACCGTGTAATAGGCGGTTGGGAGCACTGATGATGATGTGCGGACATGTCTACCGGATCATTCTCTCTGATGTTTGTGTTTAGCTCCATGGAGTAGGAACGAGTCTGAGTACATGACATATTTAATCTGCATTGTTGTGTGAATAGTTATAATTTGATTTATGATATTTTGCATGTGTGATAATATGAATTGTTATATTAACTGTTATATTTGTTTGTATTGTCATTTTCTTACTGCTATGCTGGTAATGATATAGATTGTCTCACCTCTTTATATATATTTTCTGTATTATTATTTATGTTCCGTAAAGTCGTTGAGGAAGCGAGAAGAGGAGCAATCTTGTTGGATTGTCAATACAACGAGGAGCAACAACCGAGTGACCAGGTTCGAGGAAGGTGAACCTCGAGATCATCCATATCATATGGATTGATTGCGGCGTGGTATGGTGTTACCGGAGTATTTACTTCTTCCGATGATCTTCCCGAGGAGGATTCTTCTGAGGATAAGATCTTTTAGTGTTATGCTTGGGCTTTGGTTTATGGTTTCTTTTAAACCGCATGGTTTGCGGTTTTAATTAAATAGTTTGTCATATGTAAATTATTTGTACCTATTAAAAACAAAATCATATGTATAATTATGGTGTGTATGTAATAGTTTGTTTTATTTTATGTTCTGTTTATTTTATAATATAATGTTAAAAAAATATTTTTACACTTATATTATTATATATTACGTAATAATTTATAACTTGGGTAGAGGTTATTATTATTGTTCGAAAATGTGACATCCCTATTAGGGTGTGACAAACATCACCTTTCTTTTAATGCTCTCAAAGGAGCCTCAGGTATTGGTACTATGCGATTTCAAGGTACTATCAATGGGGTGAAGATTCAAGTACTACTTGACAGTGGTAGTTCGGATAATTTCTTGCAACCGCGGCTTGCACATTGCTTGAAATTAGCCATTGAACCAACTACTGGATTTCAGGTCTTAGTAGGTAATGGAAACTCCTTGACTGTGGAAGGTATGGTGAGGGAAGTTGAAGTACAGATTCAAGGGCATTCCTTAAAACTACCAGTTTACTTACTGCCTATCTCAGGTGCAGATTTGGTCCTAGGGGCAGCTTGGTTAGCTACTTTGGGCTCCCATATTTCTGACTACAGTGCTTTGACATTGAAGTTCTTTGTTGAAGGGAATTTTATTACCCTTTATGGTGATAAACCAAAACTTCCGGCTCCAGCCCAATACAATCATCTTCGTAGGATGCAAAGGAATCATGCCATCTCTGAACTATTTACATTGCAATTTCAGGAACTAGATTGTGCTGCTGATCACTGGTTGCAATTACCTGAGAATATGGAACCTGAATTAGCATTGCTACTGCATACCTATCATGATGTGTTTGCGGTTCCTACTGGTCTTCCTCCTAGCAGATCAAATGATCATTGTATTTCCTTGATTAAAGGGGCAGAGCCTGTCAAGGTTAGACCTTATAAGTACCCGCATAGTCAGAAAGAACAAATCGAAAAGATGGTCAGAGATACGTTACAAGAAGGAATTATAGTGCCTAGTACTAGCCCGTTCTCTTCACCAATTGTTTTGGTTAAGAAGAAAGATGGTACTTGGAGATTCTGTACCGATTATCGGGCCTTAAATACCATAACTATCAAGGATAGTTTTCCCATTCCCACTGTCGATGAGTTAATTGATGAGTTATTCGGAGCTCAGTATTTTTCCAAGCTTGATCTCAGATCTGGTTATCATCAGATCTTATTAAAAAAGGAAGATCGATATAAGACAGCATTCAGAACACATCATGGGCACTATGAATGGCTTGTTATGCCATTTGGGTTGACAAATGCTCCGGCGACATTCCAATGCTTGATGAATGAAGTCTTTCAAGATATGTTGAGGAAATCTGTCCTGGTTTTTTTTTATGACATATTAGTGTATAGTCCAACTTGGTCTTCTCATTTACACCAATTAGAAGCTGTCTTGAAATTACTAAGGGAGCATAAATTGTTTGCCAAGTTATCTAAGTGTTCATTTGGTCTTACTCAAGTGGAATACTTAGGACACACGGTTTCTGGTCAAGGAGTAGCCGTGGATGCTTCCAAGGTACAAGCCGTGTTAGCTTGGCCTCTTCCTACTAACCTCAAGCAGTTAAGGGGATTTCTGGGCCTTACAGGTTATTATAGGAAATTTATCAAGGGTTATGCATCTATTACAGCCCCTTTGACAGAATTGCTCAAGAAAGACAGCTTTAATTGGGATGTTGCTGCTACTGCAGCTTTTGAAACACTCAAAGCCGCTCTAACTCAGGCCCCAGTTCTCGCTATTCCACATTTTTCTAAGGCTTTTGTACTAGAAACAGATGCGTCAGGGACCGGTATAGGGGCAGTACTTAGTCAAAACAATCATCCAATTGCTTTCTTTTCAAAGAAATTAACGCCCAGACTTCAAAAACAATCAGCTTATACGCGAGAACTATATGCAATCACTGAAGCGATAGCAAAATTCAGACATTACCTCTTGGGGCACAAGTTCTTAATTAGGACAGATCAGAGGAGTCTAAGGAGCCTTACACAGCAGTCCTTACAAACGCCTGAACAACAGTCTTGGTTGCATAAGTTGTTAGGCTATGACTTTACTATCGAGTACAAACCGGGGAAGGACAATTTGGCAGCTGGTGCCTTGTCTAGATCATTTTTCATGGCCTGGTCTCAACCAAACATGGAAATTTTACCCGTATTGCGTGCTGCGATTGCAGAGAATGTTGAGCTAAATAGCATCCGTGACTTATGCCGCAAGGGTATCCCTCCTCATCCCAATTATTCCACATATGATGAATTGTTATACTGGAATGGTCGACTAGTTATTCCTCGAAACCATGACTTGGTTCAGCAAATACTTCATGAATTCCACTCTTCTCCACTCGGAGGACACTCGGGTGTTGCAAGAACCGTATCTAGGATTGCTGCACAATTTCAATGGCAGGGTATGCATAAAGACATAGCTGATTTTGTTAAACAATGCTTTATTTGTCAGTAGGCTAAGTCTTCCAATACACTACCTTCAGGGTTGTTGCATCCTCTCCCAACACCAGAACAAATATGGGATGATATTGCGATGGATTTCATCACGGGACTACCCATTGCTGGTGGTTTTACAGTGGTCATGGTAGTTGTAGATCGGCTTTCTAAGTATGTCCATTTTGCTCCTCTAAAAGCAGATTACACTAGTGCACAAGTGGCTGATTTGTTCATAAAGACAGTGGTGAAATTGCATGGATTTCCCAAGTCTATTGTATCAGATAGAGACAAAGTTTTTATGAGCCAATTTTGGAAACAACTCTTCAAGTTGAGTGGTACTTCATTGGCTATGAGTACTGCATACCATCCCCAATCTGATGGCCAATCCGAAGTTGTCAACCGTTGTTTGGAGATGTATTTACGTTGTTTTGCTTATGACAATCCAAAGATGTGGCTGAAATTGTTACCTTGGGCTGAATTTTGGTATAATACTTCGTACCACCTCAGTACGGGTATGACGCCATTCAAGGTAGTTTATGGCAGGGATCCTCCTAGGATTGACAAGTATGTTACAGATTCAAATGATCCTCCAACATTGCAGGAGCTGTTACAACAGCGTGATGCTGTTTTGCATCAGTTAAAGGGCAATTTGCATAAGGCTCAGCAATATATGAAGAAGCAAGCAGATAAGAGGAGACGTCATGTGGAATTCAAAGTTGGAGATATGGTGTTGGTTAAGCTCCAACCTTATAAACAAAATTCGGTTGCATTGAGAAAAAACCAGAAACTGGGCATAAGATACTTTGGCCCTTTCCCTATTATCCAATGTGTTGGTCCGGTTGCATACAAGCTGTTGCTGCCCGCAAACGCTCGTATTCATCCTGTTTTTCATGTGTCGCAGCTGAAACCATGCCAAGGTGTTCATCAACAATCATATATTCCACCTCCTCTGGTTACTAATGACATTGGTCCTATATTACAGCCACAAGAGATTTTGCAAACTAGAGTTATTCTCAAGGGAGACCAACATATTCCTCAAGTTTTGGTTCACTGGAAAGGCATTGGTGCAGATCAGGCTACGTGGGAGGAACTTTCCTATATGCAACAAGCTTATCCTGACTTCAACCTTGAGGGCAAGGTTGATTTTAATGGGGGAGGTAATGTCACAAGTGGAAATAGCACAAGGGCAATTCAGGAAACGGACGTGGAGGAGAATAATTCTGTTAGGAAGAATGGACAGGTGTCAAGTGATCCTATGATTGTGGGCAACCGAAAAAGTGCAAGGATGAGGATGGCCAATTCACGTATGAGGGATTATGTGTGAGGTAGAAATTAGTTATATAGTATCTGAGAGAAGGAGAGCAGGATATGGGTATTGTTGCATTCTGTTCCCTCCTCCTATTGTCTCTGTAGTTGCTATCGTTGCATAGCAACCTTCTTTCCCTTATTGTAATAGGTCCATCAATACAATAATACATACAGAGGATTATCCATACTAGTCATTTGCCATTTGTTCATTATTCAAAAATTGTATGTGATCTTCCCCATTACATGAACATTTGTTTGAAGGTTTTTTTAGTTAATAACTAATCACAATTGTATCTTTGAAATTAGTCTCACAATAATACTTGAAGAATTCTTTTAAATAAAAACAACAAAAATATAAATATAGTATATTATTTTATTGCAGAGAATAATGTCATGGTATATACTATCGTATTGTAAAGAGTAAATATACGATACAATACATAATTATTTTGCAAGTGTGCGGAACCACGCAAATTTTACTTGTCAAAGTTAAATATGATGAAACACGTGGACCGATGCGTGCGGATGTAGATAAAAATCGGTAATTAATAAGGAAAGTAAGGTAATTAACACTATTAAACAATTCCTAATTTAGGAGAAAGATGGAAAATGGAGACGAGATGAACACGTGTGACTTACCTTTCGTAGGCTGCCAAAGTTTTCTCCTTACGTGTTGGCCAATTTAGCAACCAAATCCATTAGTCATAGCTCTTTCTTCCAAGCAATGGCATATATTTAGAAAACAATTACGAGGTCTAATCACACACCGGGATTAAATTACTTAGAACATATATTTCTCTAGATCTAATACCGGAATGACAAGATAATAAACTAGCTACCACTTTTATAAGCATGGCAAATGAAGCGGAAATTTTGGGTGTTCCCACTTCTTCAATGTTTTTTGTGATTTTGAGGGGAAAAAAGGGGTAAAGGATAACTATACTACGTAATTGAATTTTGTCTTTTATGGAATGCAATGAGTATAATTCCATCAAATTTTTAAAGAAATAAACAACTAATCCTTAGAAAAAAGGGTTTCTCCTTCTCCTAAGTTGCTATTAAGACAGGAGTCTTCAATCATCGACTTATAATGTTTAGGTTTATGAATGATTTTTTTTTAATTTAATAATATTTATATAAAAATTTGAGTGTATAAAAAATTTATTAATTAAAATTTATAAATTATTTATAAAAAATTAGTAATCTAATTAAATTTTTATATAAATTTATAAAAAAAATAACTTTTAAATTTTACTTATTAATTTATTTTAATAATAAATTAATGATTAAAAAAATCATAATCTATCCATAAATTATTTTTTGAGTGATCTATTTTAAACTTTTCTATTAACACAAACTTTGTATTCTCATCCAATCCCAATGAACCAAACTAGGTCCCTTAGACATTATAATTTCGCTCTTCATCAAAGTTGTAGAGCTTCCTCTTAGCTTTCCTACAAGTGAAAAATTCATGATTTTCAGATTTCAGGAACTCAAGCGACCAAAATACAGAAACAGTGTAAAATCTCAATATCATTACATGCATTATTGGTCGCATCCACTATTTGGATGCATCATAAAATATGTGTTTATGGGGACTTACCTTTCGGATGTAATTGGCTAAGCAATATCATGATATGCAATAGTTTTGATGATAAATTTTGGGTGTTCAAATGTTTTTTGTGAAGGGGACAAAATAAAGAAGATGATGAATTGAATTTTGTCTTTTATGGAAGTCCAAGATCTTTCATCAAAGCTTTAGACTTAGGATCCTTGTAAAAAGCCTCTCCTGTTGATTAAGATCTCATTAATTGGCATTGCAAAGAAATGTTTTCAAAATTGTTTTATAAAATTAAACAACCATTTTCTCGTCATTTAAAGCTTTTAAAAAAAATAATCTGGTTTTATATAAATTTATAAAAATATATTCGAATACTTATTAGGTATTTTAATAGAATGTTTTAAAAAAAATCAAGTTTGATAAATTTTTTGAAAATCCATTTTAAACGGAGAATTCTCATCCAATCCCATGAACCAATACCTTATGAGGTATTCGAATGCCTTGGTTCCACTATTTGGATGCATCAAACTTACTCTTAATTGGCTAAAAAAGCAGTTATGATAACAAACGGGTTATTCGAATACCAAGTCAAGATTAAGGGTATTCCTTGAATGCCTCATTTAAAATTGGTCCATTCTAAAAACTAGGGTATTTGAATAAAACATATGGGGTATTCAAATGCCTCTGAATTTTTGAACGTTTCACAAAACCATTTCTGGAAATCGGTATCGAATACTTTGAATTCAAGTTATTCGAATACCATAGATGGGTATTCGAATACCACTTTGAAAAAGCATAATTCGAATGCGTTCAAACTTGAAAAACATTCTATTCGAATACCTAACTTGAAAAACATTATTCGAATACCTAACGTTATAAACCAGTTTTAAAACCAGTTTTAAAAGCTTTCAAATGACCAGAAAATGGTTGTTTAATTTTGGAAAAACAATTTTGAAAACATTTCTTTGCAATGCCAATTAATGAGATATCCAATGAGGCTTTTACAAGGATCCTAAGTCCTAAAGCTTATTCTTGAAGATCTTGGACTTGGTCTTCTCATCATCTTCATGTTTGTCTTCACGCTTGTTATCATCAAAACTATTACTCATGATAGCTAGCCAATTACATTCTCCCCTTTTTGATGATGACAAACTAACATTTGAGAAAAGCATTAGTTCATATAAATTGGAATTCACAAAGTTAGTTTAGAGATACTTACTCCCCCTCTTTTTCATAAGAGGTGATTTTCATCGAGATATGCACAATAACTCCTCCCTTACTTTTGGAATTCAATTTCTATTTTTGTTTTGACTTGTTCTTTTCTTGACTTTTCTCAAACAAAGACATTTAAACTTGTTCTCCCCCTTTTGTACATTTGATACCATTCTCCCCCTTTTGTCATGATAAAAAAGATGGGACAAGTATTTTTCTCTCCCATTTTATCATTTTAAAACAATATAAATTGACATATCCATGTCCTCAAGTTGAATGAATTTTGTCATGATCAAACAATGCCAATTAATGAGATATCCAATGAGGCTTTTACAAGGATCCTAAGTCCTAAAGCTTATTCTTGAAGATCTTGGACTTGGTCTTCTCATCATCTTCATGTTTGTCTTCACGTTTGTTATCATCAAAACTATTGCTCATGATAGCTAGCCAATTACATTCTCCCCCTTTTTGATGATGACAAACTAACATTTGAGAAAAGCATTAGTTCATATAAATTGGAATTCACAAAGTTAGTTTAGAGATACTTACTCCCCCTCTTCATCTATTCTCTGATACCACTTGTTACCCAATTTTTGTGTTAACATTCTTTCTTGCATTGCATGTTGAAGCACTGTGACCCTTCTTCCCACAATAGAAACATTTAATAAATGGGCTACATGAAATGCTAGAATTAACAAAGAAATTTTTATAGGATTTGTGTTGATTATTCGGGTTATATCCTATTCCAGCTTTTTGAAAAACAGCCCTTTGTTTTCCTAATAAAATATTTAAATTTTCTCTTCCATATGTGAATTTGGCAAGGGTGTTCTTTAAATTTTCAATTTCATTTTCAAGCAAATGACATGAAGAACAAGAATACGAAGTAGAAGCATGTGAAGAATGATATGAGCATGCATCAATTAATCCTAATGTCTCATTTTTAATTTTTAATTCCTCAATTTCTTTATTCAAAATTAGAATTTGATTTTCTAAAGAAGAGATAGTTTTCTTAGATGAAGAAATTAATTTTGTAAGCCTAATTGTTTCGTCATGCAATTCTTCAAAGGCATCTTGTAACTCATCATAAGAAGGAGATACGTCAGAATTTACCTCGTTGTCGCTTTCTTCTTCTTCTTCTCCTTTCGCCATAAAACATAGATGAGCTTCTTCACTATCTGAGCTATCAGTGGAGTCCATATCGTTGTCATCCCATGCTATGTAGACTCTTCTTTCTTTAGAGGGTTTCTTTTCAACTTTCTTTGGGGGAAATGGCGATCTTCTTTGAGTTCTCTTTTTCTTTAGGAACTTACCAAATTTTCTTACCAGAAGATTGAGATTTTGATCATTTAGCTCAATGTTGTCCACGTCATCTCCATCGTCTTCTTCTTCATTATTGATAGTGGAGGTGGTGGCTTTAAGCGCTATCCCCTTTTTCTTTTTATCGTTTTCTTCACTTTGACTTAGTCTGTTTAGTTCCAATTCGTGCTCATGAAGTTTTCCAAAAAGGGTAGCCAGAGACATTGTTGACAAGTCCCTCGATTCTGAAATTGCTGTTACTTTTGGTTGCCAAATCCTGCTAAGACATCTCAACACTTTGTTAATCAAATCTTCGTTAGTAAAATTCTTTCCTAATGATGCAAGATGATTAACAATGTGGGTGAACCTCTTTTGCATTTCTTGAATGCTTTCTCCTTGGTTCATAGTAAATAATTCATATTCTCGAGTTAGAGAATTGATTCTCGACCTCTTAACTTCACTAGTACCCTCATGGGTAACTTGTAAAGTGTCCCACATTTCTTTAGCAGTTTTGCAATTTGAAATTCTAAAAAATTCATCATGTCCCAAAGCTGAGGTAATGATGTTTTTGGCTACTAAGTTATTTTGAACTTTTCTTTTATCATCTTTAGACCAATCACTTCTAGGTGTCTCGATTTTTACACCATTGACAACGCGTGTAGGTATAAATGCGCCATTTTCGACAGCATCCCACACATCTAGATCAATAGCCTCGATAAAGATTTTCATTCTTTCCTTCCAATATGCATAGCCATCCCTATTGAAAAAGGGTGGTCGATTTATGGAAGTTACTTCTGATAAAACATTTGATGAAGCCATGTACTCTTGAAGCGGCTAAGCTCTTTATACAAGAATCTAGCTCTGATACCACTTGTTACCCAAGTGGCTTCAAGATCTAAGAGGGGTGAATTGAGTAATTAGAAATTTTTCGCAAAAGCCTTAAACAAATGAATTATACTAAATTTAAATAATAAAGGCGAGAATGAGATAAAGATAAGAAGAACAAATAATAATTAAATTGCAAGAATAAATAAAGTGCATAAAGATAAAAGATTAAGGGTAGAAAAGCGAGCACGATATTTATCCCTGGTTCGACCACCAACCACTTGTGGCCTACGTCCAGATCCCAGAAACACGGTTCGAGATTTTTCACTATTCAACACAAGTTTAACAACAGTGCTTGCAACCTTTACACAACAGGGATACCTCACCCTATTTACTAGAGGGATACCTCACCCCTTTGAAGGATACCTCACCTTCTTTACACCAAGGGATACCTCACCTTTTACTAGAGAGATACCTCACCCTCACAAATTCACTAAGGGATACCTCACCCTTTTACAGAAGCAGAGAATAGATGAAAAATAAACTCTCACTTAGAGCAGATATTACAACTTGAAGTGCTAATGAGCTCTCTAAAGGATATCTCAAGGTTTTAGCAAAGAGAGCACAGAAAAGAGAGAAAATAATGTAAAATTCGTTTTCAGCCAAGCAAAAAAAAAATAATTCAAGTGGTTGGGGTATTTTTAGAAGAGACCCAAGGTCTGTATTTATAGAGCAAAGAAAGCAACTAGCCGTTGGGTGCCAATTAAGAAACCATTAAAAGCAAATATGGCCGTTCTTTGCCATTTTTGAACGTTTCGTGAAAATCAATTTTGCGAGAATGGTATTCGAATACCTTATGAGGTATTCGAATGCCTCTTGCCAAAACTCTCTTAAAAAAGCGATTAAAGTTTGGGTTATTCGAATACCGAGTTAAGGGTATTCGAATGCTTCATTTAAAAAGGTTCATTCGAATCTAGGGTATTCGAATACCATATGGGTATTCGAATGCCTCTGTTTTTAACACAAACGAAAATATCGGTTTGAAACAAGTTATTTGAATACCATAGATGGGTATTCGTACCACTTTGAAAAACGAAAACGTTCAAACTTGAAAAACACTCTATTCGAATACCTAACAGGTATTTGAATACCTCTTATAAAACCAGTTTTAAATGCTTTCAAATGACCAGAAAATGGTTGTTTAATTTTAGAAAAACAATTTTGAAAACATTTCTTTGCAATGCCAATTAATGAGATATCCAATGAGGCTTTTACAAGGATCCTAAGTCCTAAAGCTTATTCTTGAAGATCTTAGACTTGGTCTTCTCATCATCTTCATGTTTGTCTTCACGTTTGTCTTCACGTTTGTTATCATCAAAACTATTGCTCATGATAGCTAGCCAATTACATTCTCTCCCTTTTTGATGATGACAAACTAACATTTGAGAAAAGCATTAGTTCATATAAATTGGAATTCACAAAGTTAGTTTAGAGATACTTACTCCCCCTCTTTTTCATAAGAGGTGATTTTCATCATAGATATGCACAGCAGCTCCCCCTTACTTTTGGAATTCAATTTCTATTTTTGTTTTGACTTGTTCTTTTCTTGACTTTTCTCAAACAAAGACATTTAAACTTGTTCTCCCCCTTTTGTACATTTGATACCATTCTCCCTCTTTTGTCATGATCAAAAAGATGGGGCAAGTATTTTTCTCTCCCATTTTATCATATTAAAACAATATATGCATGTCCTCAAGTTGAATGAGTTTTGTCCATTTAAATTTGTGCTTGAGGTAGTGTTTCCCCTACAACAAAATTCAGAGTACTTTCATTGGTATCCATTTATGTTGGATCCATAGGGGTTAGTCAAACTCATAAGCCAATAAGCATTTAAAACAATGAGGCAAAAGCAGCAAATGATTCTCAAGGGCAAAAAATATATTTATTGATTAATTTGGCCAAGAAATCACTTGTTTGATATCATTTGTTATCATTTGTTATTACTTGTTATTATGTTCATACCACTTTGATATCACTTGTTGTCAAAATGTAAAACATTTACCACTTGTTTGATATCACTTGTCAAGATGTTCTAAGCATTTACCACTTGTTAACAAATTCTTATAAATCTGACATATGTCAATAAAAACATAGATATTAAATATTTCATATACCATTTATTGCACTTGTTCGTATATCAAAACAATAGCCAATTACATTGCATATTTTAAAAAAAAAATAAAAGGGCAAGAACAAGCCAAGAAATATGCATTTAAGAACATCATGTAATTTTCATATAGGGCAAAAATGAAGACTTGATGAAAAAAGATTAAAGCATGTTATTCATAGTTGGAATATATTTTCATTGCATATGTATAAGAAAAGGAAACAGAAACGAAACAAAGAACACGTCGTAAGACTTGCTTCAGTCATGTGGTATTCGAATACCTCTTGCCGTATTCGAATACCCATCACATTTTATAAACTCCAGAAGGAGCAAGTATTCGAATGCCTTGGAAGGTATTCGAATACTCCAGATAGCATGTGAGAAATACTGATAAAGATGTTTCAGGTTATTCGAATACACATTTGGGTATTCGAATGCCCCAGCTAATAAAACCACAAGAACTCTGTACTGATGTATGGTATTCGAATACCATGGGAGGGTATTCGAATAGACCTATCAGAAAAACATGGATTTTCACGTACAGATGCAATGGTATTCGAATACCACAGGGAGGTATTCGAATAACTCAAACATAAAAACATATAATTTGCATCCAGAAGGCATATTTGAGATAAGAAAGCTTACCTTTTGATGGAAATACAAAGAAAATACCGTAAGAGAGCTTGCCTTATTATTTGCCATTATTTTCTTATCTGTTCCAATGATTAAGAGCTTATTTCATAGTTGCAACTTCAAGCTTCATGAAAAGAAGGAAGAGAGCTTGAAGTTATTTTCGGTCTTGTACTCGCAGTAGCCACTTTCAAAAAATGCCGAAGTCAGTTCTAGGCTTTCAAGCACACCTGCAACACAATTTTAATTTTTGGTTTTTGGTACCCAAATTTTCTTGGGTCCTTGAGTGTCAGTTTTGGACAATGTACCCTTTGGAACCCAAACCATTTTTATCCCAATTTTATCATTTTAAAACAATATAAATTGACATATCCATGTCAATTTGAATACCCCATATGGTATTCGAATACCCTAGTTTCAGAATGGACCTTTTTAAATGAGGCATTCAAATACCCTTAACTGGTATTCGAATAACCCAGCCTTAATCTGTTTTTTAAAAGAGTTTTGGCAAGAGGCATTCGAATACCTCATAAGGTATTCGAATACCGTTCTGCAAAATTGATTTTCACGAAACGTTCAAAAATGGCAGCAACGGCCATATTTGCTTTTAATGGTTTCTTAATTGGCACCCAACGGCTAGTTGCTTTCTTTGCTCTATAAATACAGACCTTGGGTCTCTTCTAAAAATACCCCAACCACTTGAATTATTTTTTTTGCTTGGCTGAAAACGAATTTTACATTATTTTCTCTCTTTTCTGTGCTCTCTTTGCTAAAACCTTGAGATATCCTTTAGAGAGCTCATTAGCACTTCAAGTTGTAATATCTGCTCTAAGTGAGAGTTTATTTTTCATCTATTCTCTGCTTCTGTAAAAGGGTGAGGTATCCCTTAGTGAATTTGTGAGGGTGAGGTATCCCTCTAGTAAAAGGTGAGGTATCCCTTGGTATAAAGAAGGTGAGGTATCCTTCAAAGGGGTGAGGTATCCTCTAGTAAATAGGGTGAGGTATCCCTGTTGTGTAAAGGTTGCAAGCACCTGTTGTTAAGCTTGTGTTGAATAGTAAAAATCTCGAACTGTGTTTCGGGACTGGACGTAGGCCACAAGTGGTTGGTGGTCGAACCAGGATAAATATCGTGCCTCGCTTTTCTACCCTTAATCTTTTATCTTTATGCACTTTATTTATTCTTGCAATTTAATTATTATTTGTTCTTCTTATCTTTATCTCATTCTCGCCTTTATTATTTAAATTTAGTATAATTCATTTGTTTAAGGCTTTTGCGAAAAATTTTTAATTACTCAATTCACCCCCTCTTGAGTCTTGAAGCCACTTGGGTAACAAGTGGTATCAGAGCTAGACTCTTGTATAAAGAGCTTAGCCGCTTCAAGAGTACATGGCTTCATCAAATGTTTTATCAGAAGTAACTTCCATAAATCGACCACCCTTTTTCAATGGGGATGGTTATGCATATTGGAAGGAAAGAATGAAAATCTTTATAGAGGCTATTGATCTAGATGTGTGGGATGCTGTCGAAAATGGCGCATTTATACCTACACGCGTCAATGGTGTAAAAACCGAGACACCTAGAAGTGATTGGTCTAAAGATGATAAAAGAAAAGTTCAAAATAACTTAGTAGCCAAAAACATCATTACCTCACTTTGGGACATGATGAATTTTTAGAATTTCAAATTGCAAAACCATGCTAAAGAAATGTGGGACACTTTACAAGTTACCCATGAGGGTACTAGTGAAGTTAAGAGGTCGAGAATCAATTCTCTAACTCGTGAATATGAATTATTTACAATGAACCAAGGAGAAAGCATTCAAGAAATGCAAAAGAGGTTCACCCACATTGTTAATCATCTTGCATCATTAGGAAAGAATTTTACTAACGAAGATTTGATTAACAAAGTGTTGAGATGTCTTAGCAGGATTTGGCAACCAAAAGTAACAGCAATTTCAGAATCGAGGGACTTGTCAACAATGTCTCTAGCTACCCTTTTTGGAAAACTTCATGAGCATAAATTGGAACTAAACAGACTAAGTCAAAGTGAAGAAAACGATAAAAAGAAAAAGGGGATAGCGCTTAAAGCCACCACCTCCACTATCAATAATGAAGAAGAAGACGATGGAGATGACGTGGACAACATTGAGCTAAATGATCAAAATCTCAATCTTCTGGTAAGAAAATTTGGTAAGTTCCTAAAGAAAAAGAGAAAGCAAAGAAGATCGTCATTTCCCCCAAAGAAAGTTGAAAAGAAATCCTCTAAAGAAAGAAGAGTCTACATAGCATGGGATGACAACGATATGGACTCCACTGATAGCTCAGATAGTGAAGAAGCCCATCTATGTTTTATGGCGAAAGGAGAAGAAGAAGAAGAAGAAAGCGACAACGAGGTAAATTCTGAATTATCTCCTTCTTATGATGAGTTACAAGATGCCTTTGAAGAATTGCATGACGAAACAATTAGGCTTACAAAATTAATTTCTTCATCTAAGAAAACTATCTCTTCTTTAGAAAATCAAATTCTAATTTTGAATAAAGAAATTGAGGAATTAAAAATTGAAAATGAGACATTAGGATTAATTGATGCATGCTCATATCATTCTTCACATGCTTCTACTTCGTATTCTTGTTCTTCATGTCATTTGCTTGAAAATGAAATTGAAAATTTAAAGAACACCCTTGCCAAATTCACATATGGAAGAGAAAATTTAAATATTTTATTAGGAAAACAAAGGGTTATTTTTCAAAAATCTGGAATAGGATATAACCCGAATAATCAACACAAATCCTATAAAAATTTCTTTGTTAATTCTAGCATTTCATGTAGCCCATTTATTAAATGTTTCTATTGTGGGAAGAAGGGTCACAGTGCTTCAACATGCAATGCAAGAAAGAATGTTAACACAAAAATTGGGATAAAAATGGTTTGTGTTCCAAAGGGTACATTGTCCAAAACTGACACTCAAGGACCCAAGAAAATTTGGGTACCAAAAACCAAAAATTAAAATTGTGTTGCAGGTGTGCTTGAAAGCCTAGAACTGACTTCGGCATTTTTTGAAAGTGGCTACTGCGAGTACAAGACCGAAAATAACTTCAAGCTCTCTTCCTTCTTTTCATGAAGCTTGAAGTTACAACTATGAAATAAGCTCTTAATCATTGGAACAGATAAGAAAATAATGGCAAATAATAAGGCAAGCTCTCTTACGGTATTTTCTTTGTATTTCCATCAAAAGGTAAGCTTTCTTATCTCAAATATGCCTTCTGGATACAAATTATATGTTTTTATGTTTGAGTTATTCGAATACCTCCCTGTGATATTCGAATACCATTGTATCTGTACGTGAAAATCCATGTTTTTCTGATAGGTCTATTCGAATACCCTCCCATGGTATTCGAATACCATATCGATCTGAGTTCTTGTGGTTTTATTAGCTGGGGCATTCGAATACCCAAATGTGTATTCGAATAACCTGAAACATCTTTATCAGTACTTGTCACATGCTACCTGGAGTATTCGAATACCTTCCAAGGCATTCGAATACTTGCTCTTTCAGGAGCTTATAAAATGTGATGGGTATTCGAATACGGCAAGAGGTATTCGAATACCACATGACTGAAAGCAAGTTTTACGATGTGTTCGTGGTTTCGTTTCTGATTCCTTTTCTTATACATATGCAATGAAAATATATTCCAACTATGAATAACATGCTTTAATCTTATTTCATCAAGCCTTCATTTTTGCCTTATATGAAAATTACATGATGTTCTTAAATACATATTTCTTGGCTTGTTCTTGCTCTTTTATTTTTTAAAAAAATATGCTCAATGTAATTGGCTATTGTTTTGATATACGAACAAGTGCAATAAGTGGTATATGAAATATTTAATATCTATGTTTTTATTGACATATGTCAGATTTATAAGAATTTGTAAACAAGTGGTAAATGCCTTACTTTTTGACAACAAGTGATATCAAAGTGGTATGAACAAAAAGATGGGGCAAGTATTTTTCTCTCCCATTTTATCATTTTAAAACAATATAAATTGACATATCCATGTCCTCAAGTTGAATGAATTTTGTCATGATCAAACAATGCCAATTAATGAGATATCCAATGAGGCTTTTACAAGGATCCTAAGTCCTAAAGCTTATTCTTGAAGATCTTGGACTTGGTCTTCTCATCATCTTCATGTTTGTCTTCACGTTTGTTATCATCAAAACTATTGCTCATGATAGCTAGCTAATTACATTCTCCCCCTTTTTTATGATGACAAACTAACATTTGAGAAAAGCATTAGTTCATAGAAATTGGAATTCACAAAGTTAGTTTAGAGATACTTAAAATGGTATCAAATGTACAAAAGGGGGAGAACAAGTTTAAATGTCTTTGTTTGAGAAAAGTCAAGAAAAGAACAAGTCAAAACAAAAATAGAAATTGAATTCCAAAAGTAAGGGGGAGCTGCTGTGCATATCTCTGATGAAAATCACCTCTTATGAAAAAGAGGGGGAGTAAGTATCTCTAAACTAACTTTGTGAATTCCAATTAATGAGATATCCAATGAGGCTTTTACAAGGATCCTAAGTCCTAAAGCTTATTCTTGAAGATCTTGGACTTGGTCTTCTCATCATCTTCATGTTTGTCTTCACGTTTGTTATCATCAAAACTAGTGCTCATGATAGCTAGCCAATTACAATGGACACGTTATTTTTAATGTATATTTGTGTATTAAATATGTATCTATATTAGATATATATAAACACTTATATAATATATGTATTTTGTATATTTGAATGTGTTTGATTAAAAAGATTATTATTTTTAGTTTAAACACATTTCGAATATGTGTGGATATATCTCAGACACAATTAGACACATCTTAGACACGCTTGAACACGTTTAAGATACGATTCATTAAGATATTTTTTTTAAAAAATTAATTTACATAACTAATATTCAATTAGTAAGCTCGTAATCCACCTAAGTTCAATCACATGACTGACATCTCTCAAGCCACTATTTTCACATACTAATATTTTAAGTATTATTTTTTCACACACTATTATTTTCATCTGTTCCTTCTACCTCTACTTGTATCAAGTCGTCCACTTCGTCGTCACTGAAGTTTGCCTCACATCAATATTCTCTCTAGTTAATTTTTTTTAGATGCACATGTATTACTTGTACATAGTTAGTTCTATTAGTAGAAGTTAGTTTAAGATTAGAATATGTCAATAGAAATTATACTTCATATTTTTTAGGAGGAACTTACTAGGTAACAAATATTGACATATATAACATATATTAAAATATTATAAATTTTCAAACTTATAAAAATGATATTAATGAATTTTGATTTTTTAAAAAAATTTTGCAATATATATATATATATATAGAGAGAGGGGGATCGGTTTATATGTAGGTGTAAGTCTTTTTTATTTACACTCATTTTCAATCGTTAGATTCACTTTCATCTAATGATTGAGATTACTTACGTTAAAAGTAACCATTAGATGAAAGTGAATCTAACAGTTAAAAATGAGTGTAAGTCAAAAAAACACCGATATAAATTCGATCTGCATATATATATATATATATATATATATATATATATATATATATATATATATATATATATATATATATATGTGTGTGTGTGTGTGTGTGTGTGTGTGTGTGTGTGTGTCATATCTTATAATTTTTTAAATTTGATGTGTCTCTATAACCATGTCCGTAATGTATATGGCATCTATATTTGTATCTATGCTTCATAGATCATTACATTGTGTCATGTGCGAGAACAATTAAGAAACACCATGCATCATACTTAACTCGAAGGGATTCCCATTATGTGATTAAGAGTAAATTAATTTTATTTTCTTGCTGTCATAATTAGCAACAGGATGCTTGACAGTAAGTTCAGATTTTCCTCACGAAAAATAATCTTCATATATTATTTTTTCTGATATATTCTTTTACACATTATTTTTTAAAGATTGTAATTAAGTGAAATAAAATAATAATAAAAAGTAATATAATTAATGATATAAAAAATAATATAAAAAGTGATATAAAAAAAATAATATAAGAAAATCAAAATTATTTTCTCATTGCTCAACATCTTTTTGTTTTGAATTCTTTTTATTATTCAGGACATATTTAGGTAGTTTTTTAAAAAAATATACACAAAATTTAATGTATTATAATATTTTTTATAAGTTTAAAACTTAAAATTTTTAATTTTTTATTATAAATTATGTCAAAAAATTTAATATGTAAATATTATTTTTTTAATTAAATAATTTTTTAATTATTTTATATTTTTTAATAATTTATTATATAAAAATAATTTTTTATATTATTTAAAAAAATAAATTATTTAAAATTATTTTTTAATTAATATATTTAAATATAAAATTAATTCTATTATAATTTATTATAATAATAATTAATTATTAAAATAATTAAATTTTTACAATTAATTTAAATACACATTAAAATATTTTTGTTTTTATCCTCGGCACTCTTTGCATTGACCAAACATTGCTTGACAGATGGTTCTTATTGGTGGTGTGATAAAGTTGTATTTTGGACTTTAGGGACTAGTCTTGATTAAAGAGAGATAAGGTTTGTCTAAAACAAGTTATTCAACTTAAATCTTGAGATCATTTTAAATTTAGAGTGTTTTTATATATATTTTGTATAAAATTAAGTCTTATATTGAATAAGACTCTTAAGATTATTTATATATATACTATGTATTTGAGTAAATATTTTATAATAATAAGATAAATGTATAGACTTGAGCTTACTTTAATATACGCATGTGTCCCACTTGATCTTGTATAGTCTTGTCTGTGCGCATAAAATTGATCTAATTTTATCTTGAATTTATTTTTTTATCAATTTACTTAGAGATAAAAATATCTTTTTAGACTATTACGATAAATTCATTGAGTCGCTGACTAAGTATACTATTTTGGTCTATTTATTTGCATCAACCATAACCAAACACACTTATTATATTACATTTAGCTTACTCTCTACGTCATTTCCTCTCCTCTGTTATTGTTCATCTTCTTTCTCTACACCCTTTTCCTCTCCTCTATTACTGTTCATCTTATTCCTCTTTCTCCTTTGATACTATGCACGTACCAGAGAGTTTTCTTGCATTCTCCATTACATTTTTCGATATTAGAATGAGAAGTATTGTTATTCAATATACCAAAATCTTCGAGTAAACAAATTCATGATGAGACTCACATATAAGATTATTCCATTGAGTATTGCTCTTGATAAGGTAGAAATAAACCATCAAAAATAGTATTTAGCATAATTCGTAATATACACGTTCTTATTCTTCTTCTGTTATTACTAATTTTTCTTGTTAGATTTTTGTTCTTTTTATTTTTAATATTTTCACTAATCAAAATACTAATAGTCATATTTATATTTTTAACATAAATTTATTTTTAAAATGAGTAAATAATAATATATTAATTTTTAATTTAATTTAAAGTGATGAATATATTTTTATTTATTTATTTTAAAATATTTTTTTAAATAAGGAGATCCACGTAGACGAATACGTGCCTGAAACACCCTTTTCAAGCGTGGATACTAAACCCCATGCGCCATGATTGACATTTGAGAATTTGGCACACCTATTTATACAGTCCCACTTCGTCCAACAATTAATTGTCTCCCTAACACACCCAACTTTTTCACTTTCTTTTACGCCAAATTTATTTGTAATAGAGAAATCACTGTATTTTTTTTTTTATGGCTAAAATTTCACTGATAAAAGGAAAGATAGATGAGTCAAGCTCATCTTCTTATGTGCTGAAAAAGCCGGGAGCTGCTCCTTGACAATTGCTGGTGAGGCTGACAAACCTGTTTTGTATTGTGCTTTCATTATCCACTCATCTGGTGTTCGAGATTTTATACAGGAATCAAAAAAAAATAATCATACAATATATTATTTTAATCATTATATTTTTATATTAAATAATATATACATTTTTTTTATATTTTATTTAATATTATTTATTAAATAAATTCATTTATATCAAGATAAGTTTTTTTTTACATCTATTTTTAACCATTAATTTCACTTTCATCTAATGGTTAAAGTATTTCATTAAAATGTCATTAGATGAAAATAGATCTAACAGTTAAAAATAAGTCAGAGAAAAAATTAACTTATCTAGTCTAAATTGATCCTTCCTCTATTTATTACACATACTTTATTTTATCACTTTCTTTCACTTAATTACATTCATTCATTAAAATAATATTAATAATAATTACATTTTTTTAAAAGTGTATGATAATTATTTTTCATATTATTTATATTTTTTAAAATTATATATTTTAATTAAAAAAATATAATAAAAATATATATATGATAAATAATATTAAAAAATATAAAAAATAAATAAAAATATCATAATTGTATAAGAATATAAAACTGTTTATTGGACAGATACTTTTGAGTCTGTCAAACTAGCTATTTGAGTAATGAATTTTTGTTATTTGCATATTTTTTAATGCCAGGATGTTAGACCTTTTTTCTTTAGATAAAGAAAAGATATTAACACACTTTGTAATACTTATTTTGTCTTTGTCTCTTTTTTTTTTTTCAAACAATAAGGTGTAAAACTTTAGTTTTGAAAATAAAAGTATAAAAATAACATTTGAAGGATTCTATAATGGTCCTAAAAGAACTTAGTCTATGAAAAGACCTAAAAATTTGCAGGTTAATCGGTTTTTTTAGTTATTATATTACTTTTAGCCTTTGTTTAGATGAGAAGAGAAAATGAAAAGAAAAAAAAAAAAAAAAAAAAAAAAGAAAATAGATATAAAATAGATAGAAAAATAGAGAAAATTTTAATTATTTGGATGAAGAGAAAATGAGAAGAAAGAAAATAAAGAAAAGATTAAAAAACTATTTTTTACTAAACAAAAATCAAATATAAAAAAAGAAAATGATATTATTGAAAACATCCCACCGCACCCCAGTTATTACCTTCGTCACCCACCCCATCCCCTTTGTTCCTCACCCACCCCCCCCCCCTCCCTCCCCTCCCCACCCCACCCCCCCCACCCCACCCCACCCTTTCCCTTTCTTCCTTACCCACCCCTTCCCCCTTCCCTTTGTCCAACCGAGAGGAAAGGAAGCCATGGCTACTGTAGTGAGTACCTCTGCCTTATCGTTCACCTGCAATTGCGTGTCACTTGACCCAGATCCGAATCGCATCGCGCGGATCCAAGCTGCCGTCCATTGTGTTCATCGAACCGTGAGTTACGTCACCCAATGATCAAATCGGCAAGCCCAGCCTCATCGTGCACCGACGAAGCCACCACTATCCGCAAACCAGACCCGCTCGAACCAAAACTCCCATCGTCGACCGTTGTTCGTGCTTAGATCCGGTCAGCCACACCACGCTCAGCAACCCAGTGAACCCAGCCACCAAGCCGTCGTCCGCTCGCGCCGCATGCCTTTCCCGCTCCAATCACGATCGGCGCGTCAAGCCATCAACTTTCTCACCCATGGTAGCGACGTGAAAAGGAGAAAAAAAAGAGAGCTTTTTTTATTTTTTATAATAGTTATTTTTTTCCCTTGAGTTGCAGCTCCGGCTGTCATTTCTCGCTTTTCTCGTTATTTTCTTCGCTGTTTAGCGAAGAAAATGTTTTTGGTGGGTCCCACACCAATTTTGTCTTTCTTTTCAGTTTTCTTGCCTCTTCCAAACAAGAAAAAATGAAATATTCTACTACTTTTCTCTCCACACATTTTCTTTCCTGTCATTTTCTATTGTTCTAAACAATGGGTTAAATTTTACAAATTAGTGTTTTCAAAATAATTATAATTAACTCCTTGGATAATGCTTTTAAACTCTGTGATATCGAAATCGACGAAGTTGAAAAGGTACTACGTGGACCTCTTCTTTGACAACGACTTTCATTGTCACGTGACCCTAGTTCTCGACTCTGACAATCCACTTTACACAAAGCTTCTGGACCTTTGGAACACGTTGTCAGAGAAGCTCTGTCCCATTCGGTGCAATAGAAGGTCAACAACGACATCTGAGGTGGGTGAGGTCCACAAGAATGGAGAGGTCATATCTGTTTCGCTCACTAATGCAACTTCAATTAGATTAAGGGAGAACACAGACTAGTATTTGGGTTATTTCTAATGTACATTTTGGAATTTAAGGTGTATGATGTACTTTGTATCTTTATTTATTGATTTATATATAAAAAATATCAATGGCTAATATTAAATACTGAAAACTTGATAAATCAATTTTTATAATTACAAACCCACCCCTCTGCTTGAACCACCACCCTACCCCAATCCGACAGTGGCGATGGAGGAGAGCGCATGACCGACGGTAGAGGCGGCCTCCAGTTTGTGCTACTACGTTTCCGACGACGTTCGATGGGTTCGAGTCTGTGCTTGGCCGTCATCAGATTCCACCAAACCACCGTTGTCCACCACCCCGTCGCACGACCTCCGTCCAGCCACCATCAGATCTCGCAAACCACCAAACCATAGCGACCCAGAACCCACAAGCCACCTCTGTCGAAGAATCAACTCCTCTGATTCCAACCTGTAAACGTTCTCACCGAAGGCCCCACGGCGCTCGACCGAGACTTACAAATCTGGGTGGGTAGTGGCGACAGAACTTGTAGATCTGGGTGAAGGAAGGTTCATGGCCGAAGCTTGACAACATTGGCAATATGGGCTCGATTCGATCAGATCTGGACTCAATTCGGCCAGATTTGAGTTCGTGGTTGGGTCTGGTGGCAGATCCGTGGTGGTTGTGGTACGGTGACGGTGGCGTGAGTCCGACAGAGGCGATACGGAGTTGATTCCATGGAAGGACAGGTCGAACGCAACAGAGAAGTTTGGTTTGCAATCCACAACGATGGTTGCTGGCCGTGGTGGAGACAGAGAAGTTGGGTTTGTAATCCATAGTGACGGTTGTCAGTTGAGGGTTGAACAGAGCAGCAATATAGAGGGCGCTGACCAAACCGGATCCAAGGTAGGTGGTGGCAGTTGGGGGAAGGGTAGCAGTTCAGAGGCTGACCAGAAGGATAGTGGGGGGGAGTGGTTGCGGTGGCGCGGCGGTTGCGCCAGCGTCGTCCGTGGTGGTTCTGCAAGAAGATGATGAAGGAAAGTCTGAAATGCAATATAACAAAATTTTTGGATTAAAATATAATAATAAATAAATCGAATTTAACTTGTTATCAAAAGCCATTTTCAAGGTGTATCATACTCCAAAACATGAGACCGTGTATAATAGCAACCGCCCTAGTATTGTGTCTTGCTTCGGTAATCTCAACATGAAAGGGAGAGAAATGAATGCAACAGATTGGGTACAACACAAAACCTAGGAATACGGGTGGGCAAAGAAGCATTAACACGGATATGCAACTTTAGGTGGCCTGTATTCCATTTTGTGATTTTGAGTGAAAATCAGGCTTGGAGTCGAGAAATACAACTTCTTTTATTGTGGTGGTTAGCAAAAAAACCAAGTTGGATTGGCAAAAAATCCAAGTTTTTTTTTTTTTGAAGACTACATTTGTAATTTCTTAATAAATTGTTTGAGTGGGTTGTTGATTTTAAATTCCCACTGTTCTTTAGTTTAAGTAGGGAAAAGAGTATGTAACCCTCCTGAACTTTGATCATTTTGCAAATCACCATCACAAACTTTAAAATCTTCTCAATTAATCCCTAAACTTTAATTAATATCTCAATAGATTCTTATGTTTAATTTGGATCCATTAATTTACTAACAATAAAATTATATGGTATCATTTTATTTGTATTTGCATTAATGAAGAATTATTTATTAATTTATTTATTAAAATTTAATTTTAAATATATTTTCTTCCTTAAAAAATAAAAAACAAGTTTATTTTAAAAACCAAATTTATTTTATAAGGAAGAAAATATATTTAAAATTAAATTTTAATAAATAAATTAATAAATAATTCTTAATTAATGTTAATACAAATAAAATAATATCATGTAATATTATTGTTAGTAAATTAATGCATTCAAATTAAATATAAAGATCTATTGGGACATTAATTAAAGTTTAAGGACTAATTGAGAAGATTTTAAAATTCGTAGTGATAATTTACAAAATGATCAAAGCTTAAGAGAGTTGCATATTTTTTTCCCGTTTAAGTATTATATCAACAACTCTCACACTTTTTATAAATTAGGTCCATAGATGGACCATTTTTTTTAAGGTCCATCTTAGACGTACCCTTGTGTTTGAGCAATAAATAATTTTAGGACAAATTATAAGTAAAAATGATTAACACAAAGTAGAATAAATCCCAAGATACATATAGTTATCAAGTATAAAACTTATAACTCCTAATTTTAACACAACATGATACGGTCTTGTCTATTAGCTTACGCGCATAAAATTAAACTCGGCAATTAACTTCAAAATAATTGGTAATTAATATTCTATTTTTTGATAGACAATAATTAATTAATATAAGCATCTTAAGCTTAGTTTATCCAAAAGTTTTAGATAAAAGTATTACAATCAAAGTATTAAGTTCAATTAGTAACTGCTTTTAAGACTATAAAGAAAAAGGAAAATGGTTTTTTTTACACTCCTAATACAACACTTGTGTCGGACAATGTGCTCAATGTGAGTATGGTTAGCACTCACCATAATGGAGGCTGTTAGTGCCTCTGTTGTATTGTGTTGCGTGGTTTTTATGAATATCTTGTCACAGAATTGTCGCGGGGCGTGGTCGAGAACCTTTTTCCCGTGTTGTTAGAGACCTTGTTAGAAGGCATATGGTGGGTATTGTGGCGTTGCTAGAAACTCGAATTAGTGATGCTCGAGCAGACAAGATATGTTGTAGTTTTGAACTGCAGGGATGTTATCGTGTTGAGGCTGTGGGGTTTTTTTTGAAGGTATCTGGATTCTTTGAAACACTGCAGTATATTCTCTGAAGGTGGTAAATGCTCATTCTTAGTTCGTACATATTGAGGTTAGTAGTCCTGCTGGTGCTAACCATTAGTTTCTAACTATAGCTTATGGGAGTCCGAGGCCTCAGTTGAGGGAGGAACTTTGGAACGAACTTGTTTGCATTGCTACTGAGTTGAGTGAGCCATGGGTTCTTATGGGAGATTTTAACTCATACTCTTCGGCTACTGAAAAAAATGGAGGAGCTAGTCTAGATTGGAGATCCATGCAGAGGTTTAATAATTGTCTTGAACAGTGTCAACTGCTTGTCTTGGGTTTCAGGGTCCTACGTTTACTTGGGAGCGTAATGGTGTTCGTGAGAGGCTTGATAGGGGCATTTCTAATATTGGGTGGAGATTACTATTCCCTGAAGCATCCATCCTTCGCCTCCTGCCTATGAAGTCTGATCATAATCATTTGCTGCTTCAAATCTAAGGAAATGTGAAGTCTAATACTGACCAGTGTCCTTTTCGGTTTATGGCAAGTTGGTTAGCTGATGGGACCTTCCCTGCTGTGGTGAAAGATGTTTGGCAAAAGGATACTTCTTGGCTTGATGTTGTGCCGAGATTTAGCGAAAGGGTGGAAACCTGGAATAGGGATTGTTTTGGTAAAATTTTTCACAAGAAGCATCGTTTGATGGCTTGTCTATAAAGAATTCAGAATAAGCTTAGTTTGGGATATAATACTTATTTAGTTAGACTGCAAAAGCATTTATGGGCTGAATATGATTCTATTCTCCTTCAAGAAGAAGTTTTTTGGATGTAAAAGACGATAATAGATTGGATTAAATTTGGTGACAGAAATACTAATTTTTTTCACTCTTCAACTATTGTAAGAAGGAAGCGCAATAAAATTGAAGCTCTCTAGGATTCTAAAAATGGTTAGGTGACAGATTAGGATTTGTTATATAATATGACTATCTCTTTCTTTAAAGATCAGTATACAGATCCAGGGGGTAGTGGCTTGCTCCCTTTGAGGGGCTGTTTTTCGCATCTTCAGGATACAGTTCTTCATGAGCTACAGGCACCTTTTTTCTAACGAGGAGGTGAAATTTGTAATTTTTAGTATGGATGCTCTTAAGGCACCGAGGCCTGATGGGTTGCATTCGATTTTCTTTCAAAGCCAATGGGAAACGGTAGGCCACTCAGTGTGTGATATAGTGAAGCGTGTGTTCTTAGATCCTGATCAGGTGAAGCATGTAAACGAAACTTCATTGGTATTGATTCCGAAAATTGATCATCCTGAACGAATGAAAGATTTTTGTCCTATTAGTCTTTGTAATGTAATTTACAAGATCATTACGAAGATTATTTCCTCTCGTTTAAAGTTTCATATGGACCATCTAGTATCCCCAAATCAGTGCATTTTTGTTCTGGGAAGGCATAGCTCAAATAATGTTATTGTTGCCCAGGAAACAATTCACTCAATGCAAAAAATGAAGGGTAAAAAAAGTTTTTTGGCCATTAAAGTGGATCTATAAAAGGTTTATGATAGTATCAGTTGGACTTTCCTCGAGGATATACTAGTTGAATTGGGTATGTCTACTCACTTTATTAGCATTATTATGAAGTGTGTTTCCCTCTCTTCCTTTTAGCTTTTGTGGAATGGTGAGAAGACTCCCTCCTTTAATCCTTCCAGAGGCATCCGTCAAGGTGATCCTCTCTCGCCATAGTTGTTTGTATTATGTATTGAAAGGTTGTCGCACTGTATTCAGTTGGCAGTAAGGAAAGGCTACTGGAAGCCCATTAAGCTCTCAAAGGGTGGTCCTCCGATCTCTCACTTGTTTTTTGTAACAGTCTAATACCGGCACCTTAGTATATCTGATATATACTTGGATAAACAATATCAGTTCAGTTACTTCTAACTAAACATCAACTAATCCATAATATTTAAACAAATCATTATGGAGAGCCATATCTAAAAGTCATACACAAATATACAACTTTTATATTTTCAAAACAAATATAAATTAATACATAAGCTTTAAATTAAAACATAAAACTAAACTTTTATATTTCTTCTATTTTTTCATCTTCTTACCCTCTTGTAGAGTCTTGACCTACTAACCATGAAATATAATGGGGTGAGAATATAAAATTTTCAATAAAAACACATATCTTATGGTATTAAAACTAAATATATACAAAGATATATTTCTAAATTAAAGCTCGTATATGTAACTTAATCGTACTAAAGAATTGTATTCCTTCTTTTGCCATTAAGCCTACTTATACTTAGCCTGACCTAAGATATGTTCATCCTTAGTCTAGTATAGAATATACTGATCCACAACCTGGTATATGATTTCTCATCCACAGTCTAGTATATGATATACTGATCCACAACCTAACATAGGATTTCTCATCCATAACCTAGCATAGGATATATTGATTCACAGCCTAGCCTTGGATTTAACATCCTTAACCTAGCCTCGGGTAATCCTTTCATGAAACACTTCGGTGTCACCACTTTACTAGGCTTACCCGGCAATATTCATCACTTAGATAACTAATCCATTCATGAAACACTCCGGTGTCACCACTTTACTAGGCTTACCTGACAACGTTCATTACTTAGATAACTAATCATTTCATGAAACACTCCGGTGTCACCACTTTACTAGGCTTACTCAGTAATGTCCATTACTTAGATAACTAATCACAACAAAGTGTTTTACTTACTCCTTTGTCAGGTCAAGGGGCTTGTTTCACTCCCGCAGTTAGAAATTGTGATATACTAGGATTCAACTTTATTGTATAAAGGAACTAATTCTTACTAGGGTTCAACCTTATTGCATAAGGGAGCCAATTTTTGCTAGGTATTATTTTTCATCTTTGTATTACTAACTCTATTATAACTCTATTAGAGTGTGTATGCACTAAGGCATTTGTTTAAGCTAACTTGGCACTATGGCTATTAACTCTAGCCAATTAACTTAATTTACTTGTGTCTAATGTCCCTCTTTCTCCTCACTCATCGGTGATATCTAATGCAACACCATGTTATTTAGGGAGTTAGAAACCTAATCCTGGCTATCCATCGCTAATGGAGCCACAAAGTCTCCTTATTTTCCCTTGTATACAACTTGGTCTTTCTCGCTTAGAAGTCCTCTTCTTAGGACCTCAATAAGCTTAAAAAGTCATGCACCAGGGGTAAAAACCACTAGGGTAGCTCAATTCTACATAAAAATTAGTTTGCTCAATCTTAACCTTTGATATTTACTTAGTAAAATGAGCATAACTTGAGTTACAGAGGTTGAAACGAGACAATTTTTATGACGTTGGAAAGTTAAAAAAAAGAGTTACAACTTTCATGAGACCACAAAAGTCAAATCTAATTCCAAAAGGAGACATGGGCCGTGTTTCCAAACACACCCCCTGGTGTTTTGCTCTGTTAACAACTTTGAACTTGGCAGAGGGAAACACACCCCTCCCCCCCATATTTTTGGACACGGGCTTGATCAGAAACACTGCAAAATATTTTTGCAGAACCATAGCACTGTTCCATGGTTCTTTTTCTCATTTCTAATTATCAAATATCGATTTTCTTGTGATTTCTGACACTAATCTAGGTCCCTAAACTCATTGTAACTCAATTACAATCTATAGGTTCTTTTAGGCATAGATCTAGATCCAAAAATCACATAACTCCAACCATTAACCAAATCCTACATCTATGGATCTTAATCGTTGATCTTGAGCCATAAATGACCATCTTAGATTTACTAAGCTTAAACTAACCTAACTCAACTATTGGAAACAAGAATTAAGTTAGGAACTTGGATTTAGCTCTCCAAATCCCCTTTTTTATTCAAAAACCTTAACCCTTATTCAAAGAGAAACTAAAGGGAAAAGATGAATAGAAACCCCCTACCTCTTGACGAAGATCTTTAAGCTTGAGCCTTGATCTTGGATCTTCCCTTCCTCTTCCTCTTCTTCTTCTCATGTTTCTCCCGTTCTCTTTATTCTTTTCTTCTCTTTTGTTTTTTGTTTCTTTTTGCCGTAAGAAGAGAGAAAATGAAATATAAGGGCAAGGGCAAACTCGATATTTTGACATTTTGCTATAACTTCTTGATCTATTAAGAACACTTAGATCTCACTAAATCAAGTTTTCTAACTTCCAACAACTTTAGAATAAATACTAAGATTCATCTAAATTGTTGTTTCACCTTTATTCTATTTTTTCATATCTGCTATGGGTCAATCCGACATTAAAAGTACAACCAATATGCCTAAAAATATTAACCTGACTTTAATTGTTCTCAAAATTTAACTGCACCTTACTTAACTCATTTGTGACCTAGAAACAAGTTATCCATACATGTTTCTCTCAACTTAGCTTTTAAAGTTATTTTCTGAGTCATTTTAGACTATTTTTCAACTTCTATATTATAACAAAGTGCTTAAATGAACTCCGTTTATCACAAAATTGAACTGATATATTAAGCAAGTATTATACTACTTTTGTAACCCATTTACTAGCCTAACATGTTATTAAGGGTATTACATTTTTTGTGGATGACTTGATTCTGTTTAGGGAAGCTTCAATCAGACAAATGGATATTATTAATAAATGGTTGGATGTCTTTTGTAAAGCTTCTAGTAAAAAAGTCAACTGTGAGAAAACCATAATATTATTTTCTAAGAATGTGAACCACAATAGAGTCTCTGAGTTGTATTCGATATCAGGTTTCTTAATAACTCTAGATCTTGGAAAATATTTGGGTGTGTCTCTTTTACACAGGCGAGTAAACAAGAACATATATCATTACTTGGTGGATAAAACTCAACAATGACTAAGTTCTTGGAAGGCAAGATTCCTAAATTTTGTTTGGAGAATTACTCTTACTCAGTCTGTTTTGTCTGCTCTTCCTACTTATACTATGCAGACAACTCTCTTGCCAAAAAGCACTTGTGACGAGTTGGAAAAACTATCAAGGAGCTTTTTTTAGGGATCCGTTAATGGGGATCGTAAATGTCATTTGGTGGCTTGGCACGAACTTTGTGTGCCCAAGCCCTTAGGTGGTGTAGGATTGAGGAACCTACAGCTTTTTAATGAAGCCTTGGTCATGAAGTTTGGATGACAGTTGATTAGTAAGCCTAATGCTCTTTGGGTTCAACTTTTAAAACTAAGTATCATTATGGTGATAGTGCTATCCCGCAAGTTAGCAGATCCAGAGACTTATCTCAAGTGTGGAAAAGTGTTTGTGCTATGTGGGATAAGGTCCAGGTAGGGATAAGATGGAACATTGGTAATGGTTAATTAGTGAGATTTTGGGAAGACACATGGCTTGTCTCAGGTATTAACCTTGAGGAAGTGGTGTTATTAGATATTCCTGTCTATATGAAGAATTCTACTATAACTCAATTCGTGGATGCTGTTGGGCAGTGGAACTTTGGGTTGTTTCAACACCTCATCCCTCCTTAGGTTTGTTCTGAAATTGCCAGTATTCTGCCTCATCAGCCTTCATTGGGTCCGAATTGCCTTTCTTGGGCGCATACAAGTGACAGTAGATTTACTACTAAGTCAGCGTATACATCCATTACCAACTATGTTCATAACCCATATGATCGTATTTGGAAGGCCATATGGCATTGGCCTGGACCGCAAAAAATCAAGTGCTTTCTTTGGTTGTTGTTTAAAGATGCTTTGCTTACTAATCTTGGTCATATACGTCTCCGCCTTGCTTCTTTCGCTCTTTGTCTGAGGTGTGGCTAAGCTCTTGAGAGTTCTCTTCATGCTCTTAGGGATTGTGTCAAAGTTAGGGACTTATGGCTTAGATTGGTAAGGCCTTCTTATTAGAACTCTTTCTTCGGCTCTAACCTTAGAGATTGGGTTCATGTTGGTCTTATTAATCGATTTGATAGGCAAGAAATTGGTAACTGGCATCTAATTTTTAGTTTCGCTGTGTGGCTTGTTTGGTTAGGAACCATGTGATTTTTGGTGATGAGAATAATGATGTTCAAAGTGTGTTCTTTATAGTTCAACAGAGGGTGAATGAAACAACTCAAGCTAGTTCTACTTTAGCTAAACTTGTGGGTAGAAATCAGTACATACAACAGATTATTGGTTAGAGTTTCCCGTACAGTAACTGGACCAAAGCTAATGTTGATGGATCATGTTTGTGTGGTGGTTATGTTAGTGGTTGTGGTGGAGTATTCTGTGATGCCTTTGGGAGTTGGATTGGTGGCTTTGTGCGTAATCTTAGATCCTCGTCAGTCTTACAAGCTAATCTTTAAGGTATATTGACAGGTTTTGACTTAGCCAAGAAGAAGGGAATCACTCGCTTATGGTTAGAAGCAGATTCTCAAGTTGTTGTAAAGATTGTTAAAGAATGGTGTCTTCCTACTCATCCTTGCTATATTATTATGGCTTCTTTTTAGCTCTTGATGCTAGATCCGACTTGGACTGTTAGGATATCGCATGCGTATAAGGAGGGTAATCGTGTAGCGGACTGGCTAGCTAATCACTCTCATGAGTTTGCCTTGGGTCTCTATGTATTGGAAGCTCCCCCTCACAGCTGTTACAAGATTCTTCTTGATGATATGACTAATATTTCTTTTCTTAGAGTTATAATTGTTGTTTAGGAGTGTTGACCCGTCCTTTATACCAAAAAAAGATATTGTTATATTTTGCGTATTCAAATAATAAAATCAGATAAATTTTTTTAACTACAATTGATTATATGCCAATAGCTTTATACTCTTTGATTGGATTGGACGAGGGTCTCTCGAGCCATTAGTTCCCACTAGAATATGAAAGTTGGCAGGGGTTGATGCTACGCACTTTGTAATTGACAGAAATTCTTTGAATTCGGTATTGGGGTTTTGATGCTTCTTTGGATTATCCAAAGGGGTTTCACCGCTTCAAAATCAAGACTTACAAATTGTCAATTGAGTGGCTAAAAGTTAGGCTACAAGAAGGCATTGACGTCTCAACATATACATAGACCTAAAACCAAATATCAAATTGAGGCCTTTTTTTAAAAAATTAGAATCAATATAAAAATTAAAATTTAGTTGCCTTGTCTAATATTATAAAGAATGTAATTTACTTATTTTAGAGATAAATATCATTTGTAAAACTGTAGAAAAAAAATAGCTAAAAGAAAAAGAAGATATAAACATATAAGAAAAAAAAAAAGAGGAATTGATTTATAGCTAAAAAACTTGACTGTTGAATAGTCTCACGCCTCATAATTCTTATTTTATTTCACTATAAAACTCTCACTCATTTCTTTAAAAATTTACCATTAACACAATAGCACTTGACTAAATAAATGCTATATTTAAATTCAAAAATGATAATTAATTGAGCATTAATTGAAATTATAATAAGTGATAAAAATGTGAAAAATTATTACACATATAATTAGATAAGAGATACAATATTTAGATATTTTATGATTGGTTAGATTACATCGATATATATCTTTAATGAGGAGAGATCAACTTATATTAGTGTAATTTTTTTTTCTTATACCTATTTTTAATCATTAGATCTACTTTCATCTAATAGTTAAAATTATTTTATTAAAAATAATCATTAGATAAAAGTAGATTTAATAGTTAAAAATACGTGTAAGAAAAAAAAATATTGATATAAATTAATCTCCTCTCATCTTTAATTACAAGTTAAATTTTAAGTCAATTTTTTTTAAATAAGTTAAATTATAATTAATATACAATAATATAAGTACCAAGGAATTAAGGCCTAACAAATTGAAGGCCTAAAGCAAGGGCTTTAGAGTCTCTACTCTCAAGCCGTCCTGCGAGAAGGTCATAAGAAATTTGACATTCCACGCTCTCTCTTTTCCTCTTTTTTTTTTTGCCTAAGAACTTTTAATTTCTTGTTTCCCTTATGCTTTGTTTGGTATAATATAACTTATTTGGAAAGATAAGAAAGATTACAATAATATAACATTAACTTTTTTTGTTTAGTATTATATTTATGAAAACTTCTAATTTCTTGTTTTGTTTGGTATAACTTATTTGGAAAGAAAAGAAAGATTGCAATAATATAACATTAACTTTTTTTTTTTGTTTAGTATCATATTTATGAAAAAAAGGAAAAGAAAGAGAATAAATCAAGTTTTTATAAGACCAACTAAAAAAGGCACTATTTGCAATCCTTCTTTCATTTAATAGATTGGGAGAAAGATAAAAAAAGACAAACAATACTTGTTATTTTATTATTTCTTGTTAGATTTGAATAATTATTTTATTTAACAAAAAATATGAAAATAATTTTTTATTACCTTTTCTTTCTTTTCTTTGTTAATATCAAATAAGGTAAAGATTAGCTCGATTCCTTTCTATCTCTCTTTTGATCTTTCGATATATTAATATCTTCCTTTTTCTTTCTCCCCTAATATGCCTATAAAGCGTAACGAATTTCCCCTCCTCCCTTTTTCCTCTGTGACATAATTTGGACCTAGAAAGCATATTATTTAGCATATTGGCAACGGAAATTACTATGTAGAGTAGATAATGATCATCGATTGAAACTAAACCTTAATCATGGTGAGCTCATTTATGATTGGTCCTATGCGATCTTTTTTATTCATACTTCAAAAGCTGATAATACATGTGAAAGTCACTGATTGATTCCCTAGGGAATTTGGACATAGATAATTAATTACCATGATTTGACAGAGGTTAATATTCAGAAACAGCGAGAGATTATTATTACCTTCAATCCATCATCAATTATGTATAGCTGACACAACCAAATGCAAGGGGAACCATGTTGGGTGATGGATATCTCAGTTTAGTAGAAAAAGAAAGCTGTGAAATGGTGGGTAGCACTTAAACATCATCATGAAGTGTGGTAATGAGAAAGGTCTCCGGTCATTATCAGTTACATAGATTTTCACTCCACCCCTATTATATTTTGATGATATATTTTAATTTTAATTTTAATTTTAATTTTACTTAATCTATTGTCAATAAAAAATTATATTATATTTATTAACAAGAAAGAACGCATTATATCAGTAAAAAATTTTTAATAATTTTTTTTATTTTTATACTTATAACATATTAAAAAATTTGGAATGGTAACAAACTCATATTATAAGTAGATACAGTTTATTTTAATATTACAGCTCTTTTTGGACCTGAAGTAAAATGATATGACATTGTTATTATAAGGTTTATTCGAAAATAGAACACACGCCTAGTTCGTTGCCACTGTGACATCCCATGTAGATAAATGATGATATATTTTTTAAACACATACTATTATAATTCATTAACAATATAAAAATGTTTAAAGTTATACTATAAACAAATTAAAATTAAATATTGCATTATTTGAATATGACCTCTGCCTTTTATATTGTCTTCTACTCCTATTTTTAATTCACACAACGTTTCATGCTAAAAGTAATAATAATGTAATTTATCTGTATCTACTATTTTTGTCACACAAGAAAGATCATCAATAATAAACATTGAAGTGTATACATGTATCTGCCTTAAATAATAGATATGAATATATGATGATTTTTGGAAAATAATTAAAAAAATATAAAGAACTAATTTAACGGTAGACAAATATATAATGTATGGATAATAAGCATATGATTATAAGTTTAAGTCTTAATTATGTTAATTATTTTAGATTAAGTTAAAAGTAATATTTTTATGAATCTTTAAATTCTAATATAAAGAGAATTGTTATAATACCCAAAAAGGTACTATATTTGAGGTGAATTATCTAATATTTATTAGTTGTTGATTTTATTATTAATATTTAAAAATTTATTAAATATAATTGACATAGTTCACCTTTGGTAATATGTTATTAGCATCGTTAAAAAGAAGATGGGTATCAAAGTAATATTCCAACATAGATTATTTGCATTTAACTAAATCAATAAAATGAATTAGTCGAGCGTGTAAAAAAATTAAAAGAAAATGACTTGAGTTAAGGATTGTGCGTAGAATACCATACTAGAGAAGTCCTGGACCTTGACAGTGTAGTTGAAAATTGAAGAAAAATGATGAGAAAGAAGGGAAATAATGCAAATGGGTCAAAACTCAAAAAGGTCCAAGTCTTGGGAGGTTCTATTTGAAAGCCCATTAGATATGAAACGCTGAGCCTTCCTTGTCAAGTGCGAATGAGGCTACACGTGTCAAGAGTGAAGATGGCGACGGGTGAGAGCGGTCCACTCCGCCAGCACCACCACGGCACCACCCTTATCCACTTGAAAGCTTCGCACGTTGGAAAAGCCACGATCACAACGGGGAGGAGGCAGCCAGGTCACGACGAGGCTTGGTTGGCAACAACCACCAAACATTAACATGTTTTTGGTTTTTCTTGTTTTGTTTTTTTTTTATATAAATTAAAAACAATTTATAATTATAAGTAAGTTGTATTATTAATTTATAGAGATTGATTTATTGTAGATGAATATATAATGTATGAATTGACATACAAACATAATTTTAAATTTCAATTATATTAATTTTTTTGAGTTAAGTCATGTAAATGACTTATCTTTGAATTTAAAAAAAAATAATTGAACGGGCGTAATCTGTCCTACACTAAAAAAGGTAAATAGTATTATTAACAAAAATTTTGTCAACAGCATATTTGTTAAAAAAATCAAAATAATAAATTTTAGATAAAAATATAATAATTTTTTTAATTTTTAATAAATTAAATATTATATTTTTATTTTAATTTCACTAATAAATACCCATCCTAATCATTGCTAGTAAAATAAATCCTACAAATAATTTACTATTGTGTATAATAATTGGAATCATTCTTGGTAAACTTGAAAAGAATTATGTAAAAGAAAAAAAAATACATATATGACGTGCAAGATTGCTTATTCAGTTTTTCAAGAGAAGAAACACAAATTGGAAACAGAGAGACCCACAAAAACAAAAGCCGCTCCTTCTCTTTCTGTTTTCTCTTCTTTACTTCTTCTTCTTCTTCTTCTTTGTCTGAGAAAACCACTGTCATCAACCCCCATCAAATCCCCTGTTTACTTTCTCTCTTTCCTTGGCTACTTTTTTTATTCTTCTTTTTCCCCTGCAAATATATGTATAATAATTGATATGTGTTGAAGGCATATTTGCTTAAAGAGCTGAAACATATCATCTTTGATCGTTTGAATCCATGGAGCAGCTTGTCAACTTCATCATCCGGCCACCAAGGTATCAAATTTTCTCGTCCCTATTCTCACCTTCTCTCTCTTGGGATACCTTTTCAATCAAAATTCCCAGATGGCTATCTGCTTATGCTTAGTTGGAATAGGATGGAATTGAATTCAAGGTTTTGATTTTTAGTCTTTGCAAAGCCCTAACTCAACTTGGCGCAATTGAATTTTAGTTTAATTGTGAATCTCCGCAAGTCCTCTTTTTCAAAAGGGAGGAACTAGAGCAGATACAACTAGATTCAAATTCTTTTTTCCTTTGCATCTTCATCAAAATCATATTTTTGTATTTTGTTTGGGCGTGCTATCACATCATGTTAACTTAATTTACTGTTTGTTTGGTTGGAAATTTGAGATCTATTTTTTAAACTACCTTAGGGAACTTCTTTGTCTATATTCAAGTTAGGTATTAGTTTTTCATTCTCCCCGCGCAAAAAAAAAGAAAAAAGTCTTATCTAAACAATGTTAGTTTATGTTGTTATTGATTGTTTCTTCTTCAGTGTTCTTCAAAATTTGATGCTTCTGTCATGTAACTCCTACTTCGCATGGTACCGATATGATAAACACACTCTTAGATATTTCTTATTGTTTTTGGTGTTCTGAAAGTGAGATCTATAAGTTGAGTAATAATTGGTAACATTCATTTCCTGAACCTTGAGAACTCTCGTCAGTTTTAATTGTTCTTCTGGCCTTTTAGGTATTTCTAGGTTTATAATTGTGTCTTTGAGTAGGATATTGGATATTTTGGTTTTTACGCCTAAGAAAAATGTTTTAGGCAAATGAGAATAAAATGGAATTTTTCCCCAAAAAGAGATAGAAAAGGTACGGAGACATTGCGTTTAATTTTTTTTCAAGAGTTATAATGAAAAGGCACATCCTTCCAATTTTGAGGATATTAGAAGAAGCACAGTTGCAATATAGGCCTTGAGACAGAATTATGCGTATTATGATGCACTTGTATGCAGTATGCAGTATGCAGGTCACAGAATAGCTACATACTTCTACTTCAGGCCATCTCTCTGCAATTATGGCCTAAAGATGAATTGACTTGTATTATCTACATGCCTCACTAATTAATTTGTGCTATTTTCATTTCATATTTAACTTCAACTTTAAATTATTGTGATATTGTGATCGTATCCATTGCTGGGATGCAGAGCTGAATATGACCCCAAAAGTGATTTATTGGATCAAGAGTTCATGCTCAAAGGGAAATGGTATCAACGGAAGGACGTAGAGGTATGCTTAAAAAAAGTAGAATTCAGTATGTTAGTAAAATTTTGTAGCGTTGGCTATGTGAAATGCATTCAAAGATTGTTTTTATCTTATTTCATAGTTCATCAGTAATGGATTTACGAATCTGAACCTTCGATCACTGTCTCCTTTTATTCTTCAAATATTTTTTCCTTAAATTCCTCTAAGTGATCACCATCAATAGACAAAATTAGTGGCAGAAGAGAGATCCATTACGCAGGCCACCGTTGACTTCAGTGAGGATTATAAACCTGTAAAGTTGGTTCAGAGCCATTAAATTGAGAGTGGGTTTGATATTGACATATACCTAGGAAGCATGTCGATAATATGCTTGAAATTCTATTGTGAAGCCCAAGCTTTTATGTTGAAAGAAATGCAGTTTCAAAATTTGTTCCATCCCTTAGTTATTTTATTGCTATATTGGAACCTGCCACAAGAAATCTTTCTTACCTAGAATGTCTGCATGAAAGAATAAGTTAGTTACATTTAAACAGTGAAGCTATAGTTTGATGAGAAAAATATCAAAATGAAAATTCTGTTCTAGAATAATTATTTTCAACTGAACTTGTATCTTTAAATAGTGTGGTGATTCCTTTTGTGTATAATACTTCTAGTTAATTTTATTACATAAAGTCTACGTATGTGATGTTCTAATTTTCTATACCAATTTAGTTGTGAACTTCTTTTCTTGTTGATTTCACTGTTTTTTTTTTTCTTTTAATACCATCATAAGCATTTTTTTAATTAAGTCATTCTTTATCTATTTGTGTTGACAACCTGCATGGTCGGCCTGTCATGTAGTATTTGATATTCTGCAGATAAAAAACAGTCGAAGTGATGTTCTTCAATGCAGCCATTACTTGCCTATAGTCAGTCCTGAAGGAAAGCCTCTGCCATGTGTAATATATTGCCATGGAAACAGGTGACTGTGGGACAATTTTTTTTTTTTGTTTAGAGTGCAAGTTGTCGTTTGAAAAAGGTCCATTGAAACTGTAAAAGTTTTCTTCTGGGCATTTCAGACTCTACTTCTTTGAAGATTGTGTTTTTTCCTTTTCTTTCTTCTTTTTACTTTTTACTATAAAAAACAGGACTATGTAATTACTTTGTCCATTATTTGTACAAATGGTTTAACATAGATATATGTGCATTTTGTTTAATTCATTATGAGAAAATGAGTTTGGTTGATTGGTAGTTGCACTTCGATGAATTTCAAAAGCTAATTTGTTTGCTCATTTTCTACCAGGGTACCACTATATAACTTACAACAAAATAGCTAGAAGTTAACTCGCATTCATAATATATTAAGCCCTTTCTTTTTCATTATTTTTTTATTTCGCTGTATAGATTTATGCATGTCAGAGGTTTGACAAGGTGATTGAATTGCTGTATTTTCATTTAACTATGTTAATTTCATAATTTTGATTATAATATTTTTTACAGACAAAAAGTATATTCTCTCACATTACTTTGCGCATAAGAACAAATATTATAGATGATTCAGCATAAAAAGAAAAGCAAAGAAGTGATAAATGTGACATTTCATTATACTTATATAGTTAGCTGGATTATGATATAGTAAAAACTGTAGAATCTTGTTAGTTGGCTTGAATGTTTATATATATATATATATATTGCTTTTTTCCCCCTTTTCTTATGAGTTTTAGACATAAATTCTGACAAAAAATTTACACTTCCTACTTTAATTATGAAATTTAGATGCTCATATATTCTAATATCTTCTATAAGGTTCTTGGCTGGTGGATGTTTGTTTACTGTTGTATAGTTTATAGATTTCAATTTTATAGGGTCATGCTAACTGGGTGCAATGTTTATGACAGTGGATGCAGGGCTGACGCCAGTGAAGCTGCTATAATTTTACTTCCTTCAAATATTACAGTTTTTACTGTGGATTTCTCGGGATCTGGGCTTTCTGGAGGGGAGCATGTCACCCTAGGCTGGAATGAAGTAAGTGCTTGCTCAATAACCTTTTAAAAGATATAACATCTGGCTGTATCATTATTATTATTTTTTTGATAAAAATCTGGCTGTATCATTATTGATATTGCTTAGTCTTATTACTGTGTCATTTATCCACTCTTGTGGGGTAACTTTCTCCGAGTAATGCTACACAGTAAAAAAATAATCAACAGAATTTAGCCAGAATTTGCCAAAATTCAACGGTGGTTGTTGGATAAGTTAAAGTGGTGGAGACCACTACTCTATCCAAGAGTCAATAATAATGCCAACTCATTCTGGCAAAAAATTTATGATTGTTTAGTATTTTCCATTTTTCCATCTTTGTCCTTTCATTATTATGAGTTAATGTGAGAAGTGCATGAAATGGAAGGGCTAATTGACAATTTCAAAGTTCTTTTTCTGGCTTCTGTGATCTTCCATGCACATTGGACACAATACACACCAGTAAATTATGTGTACATATAGCTTCAAGAACTTGCATACTGGTGTTTTTGCAAGTTCAATCCAAAAGTATTATCAACTAGTCCAAGTTGAAGTTAGTAAATTTTTTACTATGTTTATATCATCAGCGGCCGGAAAGTATGAAACTTAGCATATGCTTGGCCAGGATACTTATCCTTATTTCTTTTTCACAAATTTCTTCTATCACAGTAGAACAAGAAATGCTTGAGTTTATTCTCTGATGGGAGTTTGCGTATGCATTACTACCATTTGCTTTGTTGTCATTCTTTATTATGAAATGATTGTTTGTTTAACATTCTTGACTGTTCTCAGAAGGATGATCTGAGGGCTGTGGTCAACTATCTGCGGGATGATGGAAATGTCTCTTTGATTGGCTTGTGGGGCCGCTCAATGGGAGCTGTAACTAGGTAGGTTTTCATCATTTACTTCTTACTTTGAGCTTGCATTTGGAATGAGGTTTAGGAATGGTTTGCTAGTCAACATGGGCTTGTGTTGAAAGAAATTGTAATTTAGTTCATAATTAGTCAGTTCTTGTAGTTAATTGCTCCTAAGAAGTTGTCACTAATTTATTAAATACTTCCTCCATTAAATCATAGGATGTAAATCATAGAATTCAAGCTAGGTGGATGAAATGGAGGAATGCTTCTGGTGTTATTTGTGCTTGAAAGGTACCTATCAAGCTAAAAGAAAAGTTTTACTGCATAGCCATTAGACCAGCATTGCTTTATGATACTGATTGTTGGGCAGTAAAGTGCCAACAAAAACATAAGATAAGTGTGGCAAAGATGAGAATGCCACATTGGATGAGTGGGCATACCAAAAAAGATAAGATTAGGAATGAATGTATTATAGGGAAAGTAGAAGTGGCACCACTTATTGAGGAAAATATGGTAGAATCGTGCCTAAGATGGTTTGAACATGTGAGAAGAAGATCAATAGAAGCCCTAGTTAGAAGAGTTAATCAGATGGAGGATAGCCCAATAATTAGAGGTAGATGAAGACCAAGAAAAACTCTAAGTGAAATCATTAAAAAGGATTTAGACCTAAATGGCCTTTCGGAAGATTGGTTTATGATAGAACATAGTGTCGTCATTTGATCCATGTGACCAACTCCATCTAGTGGGAAAAGGCTTTGGGTGTTGTATTTGGTAATGATCATAGGAAACTACAGTGAAGGGATTACAGCCCGTTAGATGGTGGTGAAAATGGCTTGTTAAAGGAGGTGTATCTATCATTATCATATTCTTGAATAATAGATTGTCTTGGCACTAGCTCTTAACCTAAGGATGAAGGATCTTACAATATATTCATGTATGTTTGTTTGAACTGTGAAAGTGGTTGACAGTTCTGAATTTGTGTAGACTTGTGGAAATGATCTCTTTTTTTCTCTCTCTCTTTTTTTCTTTGGGTAGAAACTCATGTTTGTATTTATTCCCTTCTGAATTGAATGTTCTCTATAAGTGTACTCAATTTATAAACCCTCTGATTATGTAGCAATTCAAACTCTCCATTTTGGCTAGTGTCTATGGCTTTTTTACTTCATGCCATTAATGAAGTTATTTCTTGCAGCCTTATGTATGGAGCTGAGGATCCTTCAATAGCAGGGATGGTTTTAGACAGTCCCTTCTCTGATTTGGTTGATTTGATGATGGAACTTGTAGATACATATAAAGTCCGTCTGCCAAAGTTCACCGTGAGTATAGTATATTGTTTTTTGGGTGAAAATGAGAATACCTTTTATAGAAATAATCTATCTAAAATTTTGAATCTATAGTCTCATTTAATATTTTATTGTGCTTTATATAAAGGTTATTAGAACTATCTTCAGTCTATGGTGTGTGACCTGATATCATGACCAAAAGTTTGACTGGAGGAGATGGCATATCAATACCAATGAACTTCCCTGTCCATCCAGTCTGAACACCATTAAACCAGAAAGCTATTAAAACTGTGCAAAAGTTTGGTCAAACAAGCTATTAATTTCTCATACACAATAGTAGGACTTCTGGTAACTTGTAGGAAACTCCATAACAGGGCTAGGGTCCTTGAAGCTTCTAGAGGAGAGGTTGCATTACCTACTTTCAGTCACTTATACAACCCTTCAATTTATTATGGTAGTTGCTGCCACAAATGATTATTATTTTTGCTAGAGGGTAGAAAATATCTGGAAGTTGCTATGTATGAGTATGTTTAGATTTTATAATGAGTAGTTTAAATACTTTATATACCTGGCTAACACCTGATTTCACGCCATCACTTGTTTTGTTCTTATCATAAGAATAAATTGTCTTGTCAGTGCCCTAAGGACTCCTCATTTATTGATAAATCATTTATTTGTACAAATAATGATGAAGCATAATTGTCTCAACTTTTGTTGGGGACAATAGATTTGTGGCATTACTATTATGCTGATTTTGTTTCATTTTTCATTTTTACAGGTTAAGTTTGCAATCCAATACATGCGAAGAGCAATCCAAAAGAAGGCAAAATTTGACATAACGGACCTGAACACCATTAAGGTTGTTTTTCCTTTATTATTATTATTGTGATAGAAGGTTTTTTAATGAAAGAAATTGCTATTATTTGGCTGGTTGTACGTAATGATTAATTGGTTTGACAAAAAAAAATGATGAGCTGTTGCCCCATTGTTTTTCCTCATTAATTTTTCAATATAAATTAAATTTTAATCCTCAAACTGTATCTGAGCTTAGTTAACGAATGTTTTGTTTTTTAGCTTGAACTTGAAGAAATTATGTAAATATATTTTGTTTCCTTTTTGCTGGAAATAGTATACACTTATTAGTCAGTCAGTCATGAATCTCAAAGTTTGTTAGGTAATTATTCAGCAATTCATAAATCTATTACCAACAAATTTGTGCTAAATTTCTTGTAAATTAACTTGATTAATTGTAAGTATCATAAGTGGAGGAACCTTTGCTAGTCAATAAATGAGATGTGCTAGTTTGATTCGAATAGTACAAAGTTTCAACTAGTTAATGGTGTTGAAGAAAATATGCTATTTGAAGGATATTTTTTGTAAGGGGGAGGGATCTTGCATCTTCTGCTTTGTCCTTCTTGCTTCTTAGTTGCTCCTCTTGAACATATATGGCTTTGTGGGGTATGCAAAAGCATGGAAATCTTAAAGAAAAATAAATATTCTGAACTGAATGCTAAAGTTTATTGGAAATATTTGGGGAAAAACTAATAAAACTATATTCCTTTTGGTATTGCACATTTTTATATTCTCCATCATATTCAGTCATTATTTGTCTGCATTGCAGGTGGCAAAATCTTGTTTTGTTCCTGCTCTAATAGGGCATGCCATTGACGATGATTTTATACACCCTCATCACTCAGATCGTATATTTGAGGCTTACATGGTAAGTATGTCTGTAGGAATTCCCCTTTTTCTTTTTTAATTACAAACTGATTTACATAACTGAACTTCTTCCTGTTCTGTTTGGTTAGGCTTAGTCCTCGTTTCATTTTGGCCTTTAGAGCATGCTTCATGCTTTTGGAGTTAAAAAAGATGTCTTCTAGTTGTTTAAAGTTGCTTAGACAGGATGCATTTTAGGTCTCCTATCTTCTAATTATATTCTTTATATGTTATTCATTTGCTCCTTGGTTTATCTTACAGGATTTTTTTATGCCCTGGCATTTGGATATTTTATATGACTGTCTATGCTTTGCAGGGAGACAAAAACATAATTAAATTTGAGGGAGATCACAATTCTCCACGTCCTCAGTTTTACTTTGATTCCATAAACATCTTTTTTCACAATGTTTTGCAACCTCCAGAGGATGAGGTTGGGGAATCATTTTTTGACACCGTGAATGATTACTTTGGTAAGGTAAAATCAGCAATGCATCTCATTGGTTCCATTTTGATCAAATTGCAATGTTCCATCTTGTGCATTTTTTAAAATTTGACTGTTTTTACTCAGGATGTTTGGAGATCTGTGCATGAATTAGGCTACAGCAATGAATCATCATCTAAAAACAAAGGCATGACTCATGTACCTAGTTTTCTTAACTATTCCTTCTGCACTGGTTTTTTATGAGGATCTGCACTTGGTAACTTCTCTTTATGCAAATCTCATAGTTGTTTCTTTGTTACTTGCAGAACCATCAACAACCAGTACGATAGATGCCATTAACCAAGTTCGTTCAAGACGACCAATGAGTAGGATGGAGGTTTGTATTTATTAGCTCTTAGTTTATTGTCAGAATAGCACGCAAACAGGTTGGCTGAGCAAACTATTCTTGCACAAGATTACTTGTGTGATGAATATTTAACATACATAGGTGCATAATGCAAACATTGAGGGATAGTGTTTTGTGTGGTTTGCTAAAATCCTTTGTATTAATACCTATAAAATGTTGTTGCATGGCCAGTGAAGATGTGGCCGATTGAGCTATATGATGATTTCAATTTTATTTAAATTCTTAGTGGTTTGATTTTTAGTTTTTGATTTTTTGAAGTAATATTGTATGACTTTCTCAGGTTCCATCTGATATTTCTTTGAAGGATGAGCATCGTGAACATGAGGTATCTCCTTTTCACCTTTTTTTTTTTCCTTTGAACTTACTACTGAAATTTCTCATTCTTTCTTCTTCATATGCATTGTAAATTTATGCTGTACATTATGGCATGTATGACTATGGTACATTTGTAGTACAAGATAAGATTCTCAGTAATCACACATTGAGTGGAACATTGGTGACTGGTAACTCAATGAAAGTGTGTGTGTGTGTGTTTGTGTAGTGACATGGAATCCCCTCGTTTTCTATGTATTTGTTAAAATTGTACAAATCACTATTTCTGGGAAAGTAATGATTGTGAGGCAACCAATAGTATCCCACAAAAAAACATACCCCTCTGTAGGCCCATGGATCTGATATGACGAGTGGAATATAATAATACATAGAAAGGAGATTTGCTCCCCTGGTATCCATTTTTCTCTTCATGAATACTCAAGTTTCATTTTTAGGAGAGAAGTGTTATTCTTACTTTAAGACATAGACCCGCCTCTAACATCTACTCCCTACTTTGAAGAAACTTTTTTTTACCACCTTAATAGTTTATAAATAAGTTTTTGTTTAATTTTTATGTTCAAAAGAGGGGGGGGGGGCTTGTGTTTAAATAATTTTTTATTTTGTTTTGTACCAAAACATTTCTTTTCCCGCATGCTGGGTGCCCACTACTAGTGTAGCTACTACCTAGGAGGGGCCATTGCCTGAGCGTCAAGAATGTAATTTATTCAAATATCTAGCTTTTTTTTTGGGGGGGGGGTGTGGAGATAATAAATAAGCAAGAAAGAAGATTAATCAGAGGCGTAACTTGAAGGGAAGAGGAGATCAAACACACAAATGATTTAGGGTCTTACATTTTGCATGATATTCTTGCACAGCAGGAAGAGAAGTGTGGTGATCTTTCCCCATCGTCTTCATCAATGATAAGCTTTGAACTATCAAATGGTCAGCCCTATGGTCCCCATGTTCCAACTTCATTGGACGATGATCAGTATGTGGAATATGCACTTGATGACCTTGCAGGCTTTCCATCTAGTGCAGAGGAGGAAGAAAGAGTGAGTCAACTTCATGACTTTTACATAATCTAAATACCACATGACATAAATCCAGAGATGAATTATTGGTTTTTATTTACGTTTGACTTGTCCATGTTATTCAGATGTTCATGGAAGCAGTGATCGAGTCACTGAAGGACCTGGAAATAAGAAATCCACTGGCAGAACAACCACCAGCCAGTAGTGTTAGTACCTTGTCTGTAGAGCCATCAGTTAAACATGACTCACATGCTGCTTCGCAGGATATTTCTAGACCTATGGAGACAGATACCTCTTTAGTCAAACACAGCACAGATTCAAAATCTAAAACCATTTCTACTGCATCTGAAGAATGTATACCGTCGAAAGCTGAGTCAAATTCCGTTTCAGTGATCCATTCCCAAAATTTGGTGTCTGAGACAAGTGCAGCAGCAATTCTTTCATTAGCGGGAGCACTGCCGCCGCCGCCACCACCACCACCACGGGACACTTCATCAGTCACCGAGTCCAGCAATACGAGTGGTTCTGCTCGTAGTGATAGTTCTGCTAGTGTACAAAGTTCATCAGACACTGACATATCGCATAATACGAAAGCCACAGTAACTGTTGTTAGGAATCCGGCAGGCCATGTCATGGACGGCTTAATGCGTCGTTGGGATTTCAATTTTTTCAGAAGTAGTCACAACCGATAAGATGAGAGATTCTCTTTTATCCATGGTTGGTTGGTTACACATTGTTTTTGTATCTATAAAAAATCATAGTTTGTAAAATGCTTGACCAAAGAAATAGGTTGCTTGTGTGTAAATTTTGTATGTTTAGATTCTCATCTAACAAATTATCTAATATTCTTTGACTGTAAGTGAGAATTGTCATATTTTGTTTTGTTTTTATGAATTTCAAATGGGAAACAATCTTCCATTATTGTAGACATTTAAACGAAGATTCTGGAGTTCTCATATTTCATTCACAGTATTGTCCTAAGCTCATGCATGATGCTCTTAACAAGATCTATTTCCGGATGCATTTTCTTAACAAAAGACCGTTATAGCTGTATCCAAGTCAAACCACTGAGTGTGGATTCGCATGTTCTTTCTGTTAGGCATTGAATTTGTAGACGCCTTGGAATCGAGCAAATCTGTATGTAAATTATTCTTTATTAATTCAAACGTACAAATTCTAGTACATTGTTGGAGTAAATATCAGTTTATATTGAATTTATTAGTATTTTTATGATTTGTTTTTTGGATATACAGTATTTTTATGATCTAGTATGCCACATCTCTTCTACTTACCTTTTTATCAGACTGCAAGCTGCCCAAACAGTTGTTGAGTTGAATCACGAGGCCTAAAAACGTAGTGAAAATTATCTTATCGACTCAATAGCTAGCTGAGAAATTCTTTGGTAATTACAACCTATTATATTATATTATATTTAAGGCACTTTATTTATTAATTAATATGTATAAAAATATTTTTTTAAAATTGATACATTCTTAACATGAGTCTCAATATCTTATACATATCTAATATTAAATGAAGTGCGTATGTACATAATAATTACTCTAGATGACTTGTGGATTAATACTTTTAAAAGGCAATATGAGATACACATATTCAAATCATATGTTAAGGAAATACGACTTATTAAATTCTCGATTAAAGCAATCCTCCTTAATTAAGGATAATTAATTTGTTGTTTAACATTGGTCAAAGAAACCATTATTTTTTAGGAAAAAAAAATAGCTTGTTAATAAAGTCAACAAAGTGATGGAGTAAGAATAAATTCATCTTTAATTTAATTTAAAATATATTATAATTTTAACTTATTATATAATTTAATAGTAAATATATTTTTATTTATTTATTTAAAAGACAAACTCAAACTCATTTTATAAAAGTTTTATATTTTTTATAATTACACAATATCTCAAATATAATATTTTATTGTCAATTTCATTTGAATTTTATATTTTTTTATTAAATTACTGATACATAGCAGGTAAGCATACAATTCTAAAACTTACTTTTTGGGATTCTGTTGCTGATGTGTCGATTAAAAATAGGGCCAACTAGAAGAACAAACTGGTTCCGTTAGCGTAGGACCAGGAACAAACTACCTTTGACTGATCAAACCTCACATTTTACGCTGGCATTGACACTCTTTCTTCACTCCAGTCCCTCCTGCGTCTCATCTCTGTGGGTAATCCACTCCTATCCCATGGCTTCCATTGCTGCCAGAAACCTTAATTATAGGCGTCTTCTTTCATTCAATCCATTTTCTCGTGGTCGTGGAATTTGCATTTCCCAATATGCACCTGGGATGGGTCTCCTTTCTCTATGTAGATCTATGGCCACTTTCTCTCGAATATAAGACCATCTTTTTCCAGGAACAAGTTTTATTTTCTAATGTTTCGTAGAGGTTTTCTGGTTATGCCATCTTTTTTTGTTTTTGGTCCTGCTTAGTTGATTATAACCCTATCATTGCATGTGGAGATTTTAGTCCATCTTTTTTTATTTTGTGTTTTTTTTATTTATTATTAACTTCAGATTAGCTTTTTCCGTGATTAACTTATATGCATTCACATGCACAAAGAAAAAAGTGACGGTGTATGCTTTAATCCTTCGGACAGTTTCCAAACAAGGAACTACTGTCATGAAGGGAAAATAACCAACTTGAAGTGCATGTCAAAAAAAATAAAAAAAATCAACTTGAAGTGGTTATTATGTATGGATCAGGAGTCACAGAGAATCTCAACCCTCAAAAACAACTTTTTTTTTTTATGATAAAACAATGAAGTAGAATGTGGCTAAAGAATGTCAACCATCAGATTATGAACTGTACATTGTGTAATTTTATGGAGAACTCCAGAGGATCCGTGTCCTATTATGTATAATATGGACTGGTTTCAATGATTTTTTTTTAAACCGCTTTTCATGAATTTTTTTTTTAAAAAAAATATATTTAATTTTCAATTTTTTTAAAAAATTTTATACCAATACAATTCCTACTCGTTCTGTTCCATCAATAAAAAGAGATGTGGGCAGATAGAAATATATTGATCCACATGAAGGGGATCTTTGCATTCTGTTGTCATTTGGGTCGTTTAAATTGTGTTTCCTATTTATTGTTGTCTTTACAGAAAGCCCCATCTCAATGTGGGCACCATTGGGCATGTCGATCATGGGAAAACCACGTTAACTGCTGCAATTACAAAGGTTGGGTTGTTTCCATGTCCTGATACTTCAATAGTCGAGAGGAAACATCCCTAGGGTTTGTTTGTATTGATAGGATGCAATTGAGTGGAAAGTAATGAAATGATAACTATTGTTTGATTTTTTAAAATTAAGATATAAAATATATAGAGTGACATTTATTCTATCTCATTTTATTCTAAACATTACTTTTTCTTCCTCCCAAATTGGGAGAATAAGATGAAATAGAATGATTATGAAAAAAATACTTAAGATTTTTACTATTTCATTTCATTCTACCAAAACTTTCAAACAATGAAATGTAATTTTTTCTTCATTCTATCAATAAAAATCCAAACAATGGTATAAGAATTTTATGTCATTTCATTTTATTTGATCTCATCGCATTATATTTCATTCCATTTAACCTTCATTCCATTCCACTTACTATAAGTTATCCAAACATTACCTTTAATTTTTGAACAAGGATAGAAGCAGCAAGCAAAGGATTATTCCTTAATCAGTCTGGTGCAAAGAAAAGCCCTAGTTTCTATAGAGCCTTTAAAAAGAAATTTCCTACTTTATAGATTTTTCTGAAAATACAAATAAAAAAATTGAAGCAGGAAGCAATTTGCTTCGCAACAGAGGGAAAATGTCAATAATTTAATTAAAGTATAACATTGAATCTGAAAAAATAATGAACAAATTGTTGAGTTGGGCCAGCTTTCCAGCCCCAGCAAACACGCAAGCCTTCTTGGAGAATCTACTACAGTTAATCCACACAGTTGCAATATTATAGTGGTTGCTCTTGGTCATAGATATCTGATTTTGCATTATGGTACTGTTTTCGATTATTTTACCTATCTTCCAGCAATTTCAGTGCTGTCTCAACCAGTAACTGAATTGTTTGGGTGTGCCGGTTCAGTCCAAAAGTACCAGAGAAAACATTAAAGCTTTCAAGCTCTGATGTAGTCTCTAAGACAGCCTCCAACACCTCCTCCATTCCCAGATCCTTGAAGGTATGTATGTTTTCTGCTTTGTCTTTCATCATCCAAATAGCCACCTCTATTACAAACCTCCTTATCCTTGGTACCTTAGTTGAGGGACAATGGTGTTTCTTGAGAATCTGAATTAATTTATTTGCAAGTTCAGCCACAGTGATTCCAGCTTCTTCAAATACAATGCTTGATTCATGAGAAGTCATATATTTGAAAACATTTGCTGCTAGTCCAACCATCACTTCTTGTATCTTGTTTTCTACTGACATGATTGCCTGAAGTATCTGCAGGGTTGAGAAATGGTTAAGAAAATAATCAAAATTCTTGTGTTTTTCACCTGTGTAATTTTTAGTGTATAGAAACATAATATAAAGCTCACATGCTGGTAACCCAACATTATAATGGTCAGAATAACACTTACTATGGGTGCTGCTGCTGTTACGCCCTTTAGGTGGTTGAAGCATTCTGATCCACTGTAGGTGCATAAATTTCTTAGAATTCTAGCAGCATTGACACGAAGCAATGGATCTTTTAATGCTTCTACAAGCCTTTCCAGTACTTTCAACTTCAAAATTCGATGACAATTACTCTTGTTTTCTAATGCCAGCATTGCTAGGGCCTCACCAGCAACAATCGTTACATGTTTCTGATTTTCTGGTATGCTGTGTTTGAAAAATATGTTAAACAATTCTTTAAGTACTCCACCTGTACCCCCAATCCTTTCTGTTGCATCCTCTTCCAATGCCAGACTGGTCAAAATTTCTATGCTCAGTTTCTGTAGCAGGGGATGTTTCTCTCCATGCCTTAAAATATCTCTAATATGGCTGATCGTGAAAACTATCTCTGAAATCTCTCTTCGAAGATGTTTCCCAGTGGTCCCTATTGTGCTAGCCAGCATCTTCACCAGTTGTAGAGATCTCTTCACTGTGAGAATTTGGGATGGAGTAACATTTTTATCCTTCAGCAACCTTTCATCAGCATGTGTGAAATCTATGATCTTTGGGAGGAGGCCTCTTGTATTTCCAATCTTTCCACAGTTGTCATGGTCACGGGTAAGTTTTTTCAGTATGAGGAGTCCCAAGTGGTTAAATGTCCAGAACCCATAATTTGGATGATCAAATATGAGTTTCTTTTCCCCAATCTCATCAGCCGCAGGAATGAAATTCCTGTTAGTTTGTAGAAGAGATGATATTGATTCCATAGCTCCTGGTATCCCAGCTATGCGGAGAGAGTTGTGCTGCTTGCCAGCTAGTTTTGATAAAATCTCTGCAGCTGACAGCCTAATTTCTTCTTCCTTGCGGTCTGTCCAATTCAACATCTCAACTAGTCTCTCTACCACGGATATGTCAATTCCAATCTTTTGAAGGGTATCATCAGAAAATCGCTTACTGAATGAGAATTGGCGAAGAATTCTTGCTCCAATGAGCTGCTCATCAGGGGAGTTTGAAGCCAAGAGATCCATAGCAAAACTGACCATGTCCATTTTCAAGCCATCAAATATGCTTCCATTGACACACCTGGAATAGGCATCATAAAAGAACCTTTTAATCGACACCAATCCTGATGGCCCCAACTCAAACTCGTTGTTAACCTCTTCCAACAGTTTACAGTAGCTGACTTGCCATTCCCAGTAAGCCTTTTCCATTAGGAACATCAAAGCTTCTGCAAGAGCCAAGGCATAAAAGATACTCAGAGCAGATTGTCGGTTCTTCTTGTCAGTGTCTCCCTCTGCCACCTCTTCATAATCATGCTTGATGAGCTTTAGTAATGAGAGAACCACACAAGCTGTTGCAGAAATAAGCTGAAGCCAGTAGAGAAGCCTACTAACATGCCTTGAAAGAAAAAACCATTTAGCATATGGCAGAAGTGGAACGTCTGAGCTAATCCACATCCGAGTTGGTGTCCTTGGGGTATCACTGTACCGAGGGGTTACCTCAGTAGCCTCCTTTGTGTCTGTGCTGACTGCAACAATTGGCCTGAAACTGAAAAGGCTCTTTATACTTTCAAGGAGGGAGTTTGAGCTGGACCTCAGCACCTGGAACCTATTGATTCCAGCATCAGTAATAGACCATGTGGCTTGGTGCTGCCATTCAAGTTCATGGCTCCTGCTGAAAATCCTAGTCCCCTCAACTACAAGTATGATGGTGATGAACCAGAAGTTGGTTTTGTCTAAGGTAATAGCAAAACCGCCAAGGAGGACAACGGTTGCCCAAATAAAACCAAGAGTTCCCAACCCAGTTGCCGCTTTTTCAAGCACTGCAAGCTGGAGAGCAAAGATGGTGAGCTTCTTTTCTGGTGCTCGAACTGCTGAGGTTGTTGCAGAGACAGAATTGACAGTGCTACTGTCTAACTTCTCGATACTGCTAAGGCCACGAGGCTCAAACATTGTGGTGCCTACGCTGCTAGTTTGGCTCAGCCTTTGGAGTTCACTAACTTGTAGATTAATGGTTCCCTCTCCTTCCACAGAAAGCCTATGATCCATGGTAATGCACTAATGCTAATAAGTCTTATCTAGCACTTGCTTGGCTAGCAGCAACTACTGAAAGCAGATGTTTGTATCTGTTGAAGTTTGAAGACAATGGGTGAGTGGTGAAGAGAATGGTGAATTGAAAGGTGGGTTATATACAAGAATGAGAATGGCGAGCTTAGGGGGCACGCTTATTCTGTGGCATGTAGGGGAAAGAGTAACGTGAAGCTTCTCTTTCGGCCAATTTTCGAAGAAGTTGGTTATGCTTTTTTAGCACACCTACTAACTTCGGGAAAGGGTTAACTTCCTTCTTTTTTTATCTCTTGTGAAGGTTGCTTTCTTTTTTCTAGAAGGTTTCTTGTTAGAATCATCAATCTAGGTGTAGTACGACATAGGCATAGTAAGTCCGTAGCTTGTCCTCTTTCAAGTTCCAAATTATGAGAATCGTCATTATCCTATTAATAGATACATTCTTTTTAAGAGTCTCATTATCTGTTTTAATTTTTTAGTTCCGATTTATATATTTGTGATATTATTTAATTTTATATCAATTAATTTTAAGTTAAAATTTTACGTGATATCAAAGTTAAGATTTTATCATCTTTCAGACATATATGAAGATGAGATGTTAAGTTAGTACTTTGAAACTAATAATCCTATACCAATTCATAGGGTGTGAATCTTTCAAGCCAAAACTTGGGAGAAGTTATCCATTTTATTTTTAGCGTCAAAACACAGTTTTTTTTTTTTAAAATACCCCTTCGGTTCATATCAGAGACTTGTGAAACGAGGAGACTGTAATTTGGAACTAGTCCATGTTCGTTTCTACACTTCCTCAAATCCTACGATGCATCTAATTCATAAGGGTGTGAATCTTTCAAGCCAAAACTTGGGAGGAGTTATCCTTTTTTATTTTTAGCGTCAAAACACACACACAGTTTTTTTTTTTTTTAAATACTTCGGTTCATATCAGAAACTTGTGAAACGAGGAGACTGTAATTTGGAACTAGTCCATGTTCGTTTCTACACTTCCTCAAATCCTATGATGCATCTAATCAAATCTCAATCCAAAAGCGTTGACTTTACTTAATGATAAAACAAGTTGGTATAGTAGTTTGCCACCTAATAATCTTATCACAAAACATGTATGAATAATGCTGTTTCACACGAAAATATTTTCGTGATAGCTTACTGTCATTTATTAGTCTCTAATGAGATTACGATTATGATTTTATTATTAACGAGCATACATTTTAGTATCAGTTTCTTCATACACCATCCTTATAGCATTTGACCCTTTTCCACTTGTGGGGCTTAGTTGTCTGTCTTCCTTTCAAGAAACCTGATCTTTTTTTGCTTTTTTTTTTTTTTTTGTTTTGGGTCTGACAAGAAAGCTGATCCAATGCGCATCTCAAGCATTTTGTTAAAACTACGGGTAAACTCTTCGTTTGTGGCTTGCAATTTGCATGTATCAGGTTATGCCATCTGCTATGGAACCCAAGTACCCCCGGAGTCCAAGCGCTGCATATACCTTGGAGTGCACGGATATATTATCCCTCTGATGTGACTCAAAACTCATCATAAAAACGAGTTGCTTTGAAGGCGGTGGCTTCTGGCTAATTACGTTGCTCATGCGTGCTGCCTATTTTGTACACTAGAAATACAAAGCACAAACTGTATTTTTTTAGTTGTCATTTCTAAGCAATCACTTGGACTGGGTCACATACTCATATACCAAGTGCCCTATGTTCCAATAATTAGTGAAAAAAATAATTCATATTTATAATAATAATAATAATGTTTTATTCCTTGAATGAAAGGGAGAGATCGAGATAGTTCAATCTTCAATGTGTTCCCTGTCTCCATCTATGAATTGACTCTGATTTCCCCCACCAAGTTTTCTTTCATTTTATTTTTGGGGAGGGTACCTACATACAAGGTTCCAGAACGCGTAGCCGCGTAGGCAAAAGGGAAGAAAATGAAATGAAAGAAAAAAGAGAGACCAGAAAGAAAGCAAAAGGAGGAGAAAGGAAATAGATAAGGACCATACAATAATCACATCTAGATTGTTTTTGGGTGCCTTCAGCGAATGCAAGCCATACGTTTTAGCTTACGGAATATTTTAAGCGTACAGGGAAAACAGAAAGACGTTAGCTTAACAAGCATGAGTTAATTAATAGATATAAATACTGTATATTATAGTGAAGTATATTAAATTAATTAGAATTTAATATTTTTATAAATTTTTATATTTCATAATTAATTTTATGATATTTTATAAAAATATTAAATTTTAATTGATTTAGTATATCTAACTGAGTGTAACACGTAATTAATGTAGTTTTTTTTAGGTGTTGTTCTGTTCTATTACTCTCCTCACTCCCAAGAACTGTTCTGTTTTTCCTACGTTGCTAGCCTTAAACGAGTCGTCTTTACGTGTTTAATTAACCGTGTGTTTGGAGAAAAATAAGGAGGAATTTATCTCAATAATACTAATTAATATTCAGACTACCTTAAAAAATGATTGTCTCTCAATTCATTGTAGTGTCGGTGTTGTAAGGTCACACACTGAATCACCTAGGACATACTCCATTGCAGTACCACCTTCTAATATTAGTGAGCATTTTGGGAAGCTTCTAGAAAGTGGGAAAGGAACTGATGTGAATTTTGAAGTTGATGGGGAAATATTTGCTGCCCACAAGTTGGTTCTTGCAGCTCGCTCTCCTGTTTTCAGAGCTCAACTTTTTAGTCCGATGAGGGACCAAAATACTCAATGCGTAAAAGTGGAAGACATTATGGCTCCAGTTTTCAAGGTCTATAGCTCTTTTTCTGTTTGTTTCACTATCTTATAAGTCATGGGCAACATTGTCCTGAGCTTGATATTTTGCTTCAATTGCAACGTTTTTCAGCTGTAATCCTGGCAATAATTTTGTTCTCTTCATCTGTGGTTTGGATTCTGTAGGCCCTACTTCATTTCATATACTGGGATACCCTACCTGACATGCAGATGCAGGAGCTCATGGGTCCAAATTCTAAATGGGCATGTACCATAATGGCGCAGCAGACAGATATGCCCTTGAGAGGCTCAGATTGCTCTGTGAGGCTAAACTTTGTGAAGGTACACTGCTGCAACAACGTTAGCCCTCGCTGAGCAGCACCACTGTTTCCATCTGAAGGCTGTTTTTATCAAATTCATTGCATTGACTGAAAATCTAAGAGGTAATTTCCTTTTCCTCAAAATATGTTAGATCCTTTTTTTTTAACGTACGCACATGCACATGGTGCTTGGAGCCTTCATGCTCTTTTCTTTATCTCTTTCTCTGGGCAACTTGGCTTTAAAAGCTGAAAAGTGTGCATGCACGACAATGCCTCATGGAATTTGTTCATGATAAATTATATGTTTATACATCTTGCAATTGCTCTTCCATGTTGGTATTTTTTTTGGGGGTGGGGGGAATTCTGTTCTACATTTGTGAATGTATGCTGCCAGTCTTGTTCTTCTTCTGGATAATGGAGTTTACAAGTTCACTGCTTTTGCTTGGTAGCAAAACTTGGGCTAGATTTTATTTGGTGAAAATCCACTGATGACATGTCTGTTTGATGTTTGATCAATATGCAGTTTTTGCAATAGTCTTTTCTAGATATTTTTTCTTTTATTTTCAATGAGGGTCAGGAAACTTAAGTTACAATTGTTTTCAGCTGTGATGCAAACTAATGGATTTGAACATGTAAGAGAAAGCTGCCCCTCTGTTATTACCGAATTGCTTCAATACACGGCTATGATTGGCGAACATTCCATGAACTTGAAGGATTTAGTCTACACTAATGTCCCCTACGTCGATGGTAGTGACATGAATGGAAGACGGGTAAAACCAAGAATATAGTGTTAGAAAAATGCAGAGTTTCCTGTACCAAAAAAGAAAAAAAAAGCAGCTCAGAATTTCTATTGACTCCAGAATAAAAGGAGGTCATAGGATTTAGAATATTTCGGAAGAATGCGCATTAACAGCAAGTAATTCCTCTGAAATGTGATACTAATATTTCATTTGATTGCTTTACAACTTGTATTATTTCATGCTGTATATAATTTTTTAAAATTGACTAATGGTCAAGAATATTGACCATCCCAACAATAGAAGAGTATAATCTAATGCTTCGCACTAGTAAAATGTGGGATCTTTGAGAGTAAAGTGCACAATTTGTTCTACATTCCACTATAAATTTTGGCCACTCTATGAAGTGAGTTGAAAAAGATTTTTCAAGCATGTGTCGGTAACAATGAGTAAAATCAAAACCTTTCTTGTCTATCTTGATATTTTAGCCCCTCTACCAATTAGACCCTTTGTCTCTTGGTGGTCTATGGAATGAAAAATAGATCATGTACAGTCGACAAAATTAGATCATGTACCATGAATCAATGAAAAAGAATTATATATAGTTTAATTTTGATGTATTGTTGGGTGTAAAAATTTTTATATTATTAATTAATTATATATCATTACATATATAATTTTTGAAATAATTATTATAAAAGTTAAATATTTTTTATAATGTAACAATGTAGATTAAATGACAGTATAAATTTTTTTTATACATTTAAATTAAATCCTTATATATTTACTGTCAGAATACAGTTCTTACATGGCAAAATAACAAAGATTAGCCCCATCCACGCTAGTAAAAAGAAAAAGAAAAAGTAGGGATTGGAAGAAAGCCAGCTAAGTACAACCTGACCAAAAAGAAGAGTTAGAGACTTACGGACCGAAAACAAGTAAGTAGAGTGATGAGAGCAAGATCCGTAATAACTGCCAATAGATTGCGCAGATGAGATTCGGTAAGCATGCATGTGAAACAACTGGAAAATATACATATATAATTTTATAAGTGCCAATTTTGCTTCTTTTTCAATACCAAATCCAGTTCCTAATAGTCAAGGTACACAGACATTACAGAGAAAAACGATTATTTTGACTACATGGCAAACGGGGCTAAAAAACTACGATATCATTGTTATCGTGCCCAACGTATTAGGGCAATACTGACGACTTACATTCTGCAATAAAGAGAACGGCACAAATTTGTAGGCAGCAACTGCACTGCCTTCATTTCATCCTTTTCAGATGTTTCATGTTCTCTGTTATTAACGAATCAGAGAGCATGAAAATCATAATCGGACCAAGTGGACCCTTCCAAACTTCAAATTGGTGAAGCAAATTGCAAGATCTAATAAAACTTCAGCTAGAGACTTTTTTAGATTTCAGTCCCTTTAGCTCTCCCACCGTTTGATGATCAATGTTATGCCACTCAAATCTTTTGTTCAATTCAGATGATTGATCTGGGGTGGGTTAGGTGTGGGACAAGAACCCAGATATCAGCTGCATATGGCACACGGCATTGTTGGCTACAAATTCAACATATCAAAAATCAATACCAATGACCACCAGCTCCACCTTGAGCAGCAGCAACTTTTCGTGCTATGTATTGAGGCGTCGGCTGAAGCCCATTAAAACCTTCAATCCCATCATCTTCTGCCCTCTCATTTTTACAGCTTGGGTTTCTTCTAGGATATGAACAGCTTGAAGCAGCATACTGGGCTGAAACAGATGGATTTCTAACCATCCTCCGCTGCTCAGCCTCCGCTGTCACTGCTACCCCACAGTTGTCGTAACGCAATACTGAACCAACAACTTTTCCGGGCCGTGCAGCAACGCCTGAAGCAAGTGAACCACAACAGAAATAAGCAAATTTAAAATATACTCAATAGAAGCATCTATTAATAAATTTCACACCCAAAGACGTACACAAGAGAGCAGTGTGGAAGAAGAAATAAGTACACGTTCCACAAGCAGAAATATACTTCTTATTGGTTCAAAGAATGATGAATGAAAATGAAACAAGCCTCAACAAAGAGCACAGCACTCTTTGAAGATAGTGCATGCCGTGCACGTATGAGAAGCAGGAATGAAGAAAGCAAAAGAGAGAAATGGAGAAGAAGTAAAATGCATACTAAAATCAGTCATCACACCTTGAATATTTTGAGGAGCTTGTAAAGGAAGCCTGGTCATAGGGATAACGCCACTCCTATCTATGGCTGGCTTCTCAACTTCTTTGATGCAACACTTGGAGAGATCATCTGCAACCTCAGCCGTATTCTGTCTTGAATTATCTGAATACAACACACATGGCCTGCATTTACAGCCTTAAATCAGCAGTGTTGGCAATTTGAGAGCAGATAAATGGGTGTGCTGGCAAGGTAAAAGAGTAATGGCTAACAAAGAAAGCCACATTTTCCAGAAACATTAACTAAAATTAGGATACCTGGGTAATGATGCATGTTGCCTCTCAGGTGGAGTAACAGTTCCACCTTTTCCATAATGCTCCTCAAGATATGCAAATTGCTTCTTGAAGTGGTCCACAGCACTATTCAAAATCGGTGTTAGGAAAAAGAAGGGAGAAAAAAATCAAAAGTTGACCTGACATACTACACAAATTAGGGTGACAAATTTACAAGCCGATAAAAGCATGAAATTGCAGTTAAACTTACATTCCAACAAATGCATAGTCCAGGCAAAGTTTTCAAAAGGATTTATTAACAACATCAAACAATAAGTTGCGTTTGGTTTGTTTTCTGTTTTCATTTTCATTTTCATTTTCAGATGATATGTTTTCACAAATAATTACAAAAATGTCACATTGTTTTCACTTTGTTTTCAAACTTTTGTAAGAGAAACAAACTAGATGGCATTTTTGTAATTATTGGTAAAAACATATCATCTGAAAATGAAAACAGAAAAAAAAAAAAACCAAACCCCACCTAAGTATGCAAAAGAAATGCTTAAGTTGTTTGAGGGTCTAGAGCAGAACAACTTAAGCAGAAGATGTTGGATGGAGAATTAAAACATAATTGTAGTACCAGAAGATGTTGGATGGCTTATGAGTAACAATCAAATTTTTCTTTTGATCAAAGAGGGATTCATTAGAAAGAAAGGAAAATGCAGAAGTGAGGAAGAAGAAATACTACTAACAAATGTCGACCAAATTTATGAAATGAGTAAAACGGTAAAACCGAAATGTCTGACCAAATTTATCAAATGTTATTATTTAGTAACAATATCAGGTGAAATACCCAATTATGTTGTTTATAAATTTACAGGTTGCAATAAGTGTTTCAAACCCATGCAAAAGAATGAAAAGTGAAACAGAAACTTGGTTGCAGGTTTGACCAACAATACCTTGGATACATGAAACCTGTTGGCTCTGCTCCCTCTAGATGTTCCTTTAACATCTTCGGATGGTACTCCAGAATCTCTCGGTATATGAGCTCTCGCACATCTTCCTTTGTTATCCTGCGTCTCTCAAATTCAAATTCCATCTTGGTAACTGGCTGAGCAGAAGGCTCTCTCTCAACCTTGGCTAGGCCTTTAAAATATGGATCCGCTAGAGCCTAACAATATTATACACAATATTCCTGGTTAAAACCAAATATGAAGAGGGAAGTGAATGGCAGATGGATGGAAATTCAACCTCTTCAGCTGTAGGTCGATCCTTAGGCTCAAATGCCAGCATTCTTTCTAACAAACGAAGAGCAAGGGGATCTGCATTAGGAAACTTGTGGGAAAGAGGAACCGGCTTCTTCTTACGCATGCTGCTCAAGTATCTCCGAGCTTTCTCATTTCGTACCTGTTAATATATTACTAAGGTTGTATTAAGTAATAAAATAAAACACACAAAGTTGCTAAAAGGATGGGCAATTGAACAACAGACCCTAGCAATGGCTTCATGAGATGGTGTTCCAAGAAAATCAGTCATGAGGTCCAATTGATGCACAACATTCTTCCCCGGGAAGAGAGGTTTTCCAGTTAAAAGTTCAGCAAAAATGCAGCCAATGCTCCATATGTCTATAGCTGGTGTATACTGAAAGAAAAAAGTTAATAACCACAACATTGACTAAATGCAGGACAATAAATCAGTAATATACAAAGAATCATAGAACTAGAAACATTATCCATCTTCATTTCACAAACATGAGCAACCTACTATTTGATTTGATTACAAAGTAATAGTACAAAAGCAATATGCATTGAGCATGCAACCAAACACTTTAAATGGAAATAATAGCATATGAAACAAACAATAATAGGCGTTGTTAGAGGGATAAAATAACTCATAGGCTTAACACTAGTTCCTTTTGTATTTAAACCTTATAAGTTGTTAACAGCATTTAAAAAAAAAATTATTGGATAATTCAAAAAAAAAAAATCCTTAGGTCTAGATTCGTAGGAGTAAGATCCATAGCATGGCATCAATATTACAAATAAGTATAATAAGTATTGTAGAAAACACAAAAGTCCAAGAGATTCCTGACGTATTTGTTTGATGAAAGAGACAAGAAGGACAAAAGGAGGTGGGGAGGAAATCGATGTGCCCAAACTTTTAGATTCCAAGCAGAGGTAAGGGTAAACATCAAATAAAGAGATCAAGGATGTAACATAAAAGTGGTAAACGAGAACAGATATTACACCTTCGAGAAAAAGGATCCACACAATTCAGGAGCCCGGTACCACCTTGTTGCAACATAATCCTGTGAGAAAACAAATGGGCATAAGCATGACGACCTGAGAAGCAGAGCAATATTCAAGGTGATTATTTCAGGGAAAAAAGATTCTCACCGTCCAGAATATAGCAGTGGGTGTATCGTTGAAAGCCACTCTGGCAAGACCAAAGTCGCAAATCTTCAGTTTGCAGTCAGCATTTGCTAAAATGTTTTTTGGCTTCAGATCTCGGTGAAAAACATTTGCTACAAGCCAATTAAGAAGTTTAAATCAGCCACAATGATCATATAATTTAGCAACAAGTTTTCATGATAAAACCTTAACTATGAAAATGCTACATTAGGAAATCTAAAACAAAAAGCTAACTAAATATAAAGATCATAACCTGTGTGTATATACTTCAAGCCTCGAAGAAGCTGATAGAGAAAAAACTGGTAATGCTCTGGAGTCAAATCATCATTTGCTTTGATGACCTGATGTAAGTCAGATTCCATGAGTTCAAAAACAACATATATATCTTTGAATTCCCTTCTAGAAGGAGGTAACAAAATATGCTTGATCTCCACAATATCGGGATGACGTAAGAGTCTAAGAAGCTTGATCTCACGAAGAATGCGGGTGGCATCAGAAACATGTTCAAATATGTCATTGATTTTTTTTATTGCAACCTTTTCACCAGTGTGTGTATCATATGCAGAGCAAACAACACCATAGCTTCCTTTACCAATTACTTCCTCTATTCTGTATCTACTCCCTTCACCATATTCTGTAAAGAAGTCTACATCTACAGAGGACTGCATTAACACAACAAATTAAACTTGGTGAAGATACCAAGCAAAGCCAAAGTCATGCATGTGATTTAAATGATCTGCAACATATACATTGTAATGAAGGAAAACAGAATGAGCTTCCATACATTTTATACAAGAAAGTCACAAGCTCAGCGTCTAAAGTTTGTATCCATCGTTAAACAAGTACGGGTAAAATTAGCTCAAAACTTTTAGGCGATGAATATCACTGTAGTTGATTTACACTTAAGATTTATATAATCACCCAAAGTACATTAGACTCGTAGGTCTCTAATAAAGAGAATTTGTAGTTAATTATTTTGTAATATTGAAATGAACAGAATGCATTGCAATGGTCTGCACTCTGCAGATATGGTGCGAACCAAAATAGCAGACAACACATCTTAAATGATGGAAAACTCTCACAAACCAACAGTACAGGGGTAAGAATACGGCAGGGAAGCATAGACATTTACATGACAAATTATTTCCTCTAAACCAGACAGAGCCTCATATCCACAACACAATCAAAATAGAAAGAGAAAAAAGAAGTAAGGAGTGCAAGGGGAACAGGCAATACTAGATGGTATGAAAGAACAAAATCTCAATCCTGAGAGTACAAATTCTATCCATATCATATATAGATGCAGAAAATACAAAACAAGGAGCATTCATTCTCTTGAATACCCACCCAAAACCTCCCCAAGAATATTAGCCAACAATCCAATACAAGTTATGCTACCTAAAAACACATCTACAAATAAGTGTGCAAGTATGTCGATTGAGTAACTCTACCTTTTTTCTCTGATCAGGCAGCATCTTGGAAATTAAGCACAAAACTCGTCAATGATTTAAGCCAGAAGATTTATCCAACAACCTTCCTAATCCTAACTCAAATTCAGATCAGCAAATTCCCACTTCCAGTTCAAAAGCCCAGAATATCGATAACCCCAAAAGATAAACTGGCACTAAAAGCCCCGGATCACGAGGGAGTGATCAAAATGCAACGAACCAAATAGCAACAAGAAAAAGGAATAAATAAAGGAGAAAAAAAAAAAGAGAACTTTCAATTCAAACTTGAACAGAGCTCAATAAGAAGACAGACCCAGTAAATTTTGGTGGCTAAAACAACAACTGCAACATAAACTAGAATAACACTATATTAGAATCGAAAAAGTTGGAACAGAAAAGAAAAACAACATAAACCAAGACAATTTGGCGGAAGTACCAAAATGTAGCTGAAAAAGCCCAAGTTACAGATCACGTTGGAGAATGAATTATTCTAAGCAATTGAGCTAAGAATCAGCGGAAAAAACTAATCCTTAAGGATCTACGGCGGCGATAATCACTAACGCTGCTAAAAGGGAATAAATAAAAAATATTAATAAATATAGGCACAGAAAAGGGAAATGCTTGGGATTTCAGAGCAGAATAAGATTCGTTTTGTTGCTATGCAGAAAGTGGAGAATGGAAGAAGCAGACTCTGGAAATTAGAATGGAAAATTGGGAGTGAAAAGAACAAAAACTTTCGGATCACAGGCGAGAGAATCACAGAGTGACCGTGTACTTCAAGTTGAACAAGGCTACGTGTATGTGGTGTATGTGGTGTCCAGAGTTCAGAAACAGCAAAAGACACATAAAAAAAAAAAAAGAAAAAATAATCGTCTTAGACTAATTTTTTACATCATTTTTTATATTAAAAAATGATTAATTAATATATAGAAATTTATAATTAATTATATGTATTTGTTAGTTAATAAAATAGTAATCTTTTTTCATTGAATTAACTTTTTTAAAATAATTGATGCACATGATTAATCATGTATTTATATATTATTAATTGATATAAAATATGGTATAAAAAATTAACGTGAGAAAATTAGAACTTTAAAAAAGAAAAATAATCATGTCATATATTTTTTTACATCATTAATATGTATAAATTTATAATTAATTATATGTATTAGTTAATTAATGAGATAATAAAATCTTTTTATTGAGTTCACTTTCCGTTAATCAATTTATGCACATAATTAATTAAGTATTTGTATATTATTAACTAATATAAAAAGTGATAAAAAATTAATGTGAAAAAATTAAAACTTCGTTAAAATGGGTACAAAAATTAAAAAAAAAATAAGTAATACAATTCAAAAAATGAGTGTGATTTTTAAAACGACAGGTATTACATAAGGACATCTTTGCCACTCAAACTTTCTACTCTTTCAATTTTTTTTTTAAATTAGTATTTTGTATTCGTGCAATATATGATAAATTAAAAAATATTAAAATAAATAAAATATATATATTTCACTTAGATATATATATTTAGATAATTTAAATGAATTTAATTAAATTATAATTTATAGAGTCTATAATAAGATCTATTTAAAACATTTTTTTGTTAATCAATTCTTTCGTGTTATGATAATCGCCTATATAACTATCTCAATAATTTTTTTATATGACCTCTTAGAAATAATTAGTCATATAGTTTTAGATAATTTTATTTTTTTATTATATATTTTTTTCTTTTAATATTAATTTTTATATGTTTATTTATTTGGATATTTTATCAATTTATTATTAAGAGTATACAAAAAATTTACTATATTTTCTTAATTTAAAAAAAAAGCGGTTAATAAATTCTTAGTTTCATAACAAATTACATTTAATTAATTTTATTATATTTTTATGCAAAATTTTTATTATTGTGTAATGTATATATTGAAGTTTTCTAAATAATATAAAATAATTATATATGAATAAATATAATAATTTAAAAATATAATTAATTAATTTAAGATGACAGTAAAATTTTAAAATTTTAAGATCAATCACTAATAAAAATAATTAATAACGTAATCAAATAAAGATAAGTATAATTTTTTTGATTTTTTTAATATGAATTAATATGCAAACTGCAAAGGTATATATGTTAAGGTGATTAATATATAATTATAAATTTTTATGTTTATATGTATAGACAATAAATTAATTTAAACTTGATGACACATGTAGAATAAACTTTTGTTTTCTTAGTAAAAAAACTCCTCAACAGGTCAGTCTAAAACGTATTTGAAAAGACATCATTCTTCATTGATAAGTGTTTAATTTAAAACTAACGACACATGTCCCTATAAGATTCTTGCTAAGAGAAATGTTGTCAATACATGACGTTGTCAACACCTTATTATCAATAACTTGTGTATAATTTCTTTGTTTTTTTAATCATTTTTTCAAAATTTTAATAATTTACAATGTTAATAAATAAATTCCAATTTTTATTTATTTCTAGCCTTTGATTTTTTTTTTTCAACGTGACATAATTTTTTTAATATGATGACACATTTACACTTTATTTAAATTATAACATAATATATCACATGATAGTTGTTTGGAGCGTATATTTGTCATATGGTAACATTTTATATATGTCTTATTATATCAAAATGACATATGTTATGATTTAAAAACATGTATTTTCTCTTTATATATTATAATAATTCTTTTATATATATATATATATATATATATATATATATATATATATATATATTCTATATCTTATCAAACTCGATGAGATGAGTCTTTATTGTAAGAGATGAGAGAAGTAAATATTGAATTTGAATTTTACATTTAATATGTCAAGATTAGAAACATAAATGTCGATCTTTTTAAATGGTCGCACGACCTTTAAATAACTTTTAATCTTGATCATCCATGTATAGTTATATGGTAGATTTTCTTTCAATCTTCGCTCTCTCACCCTCTCACAATAAAAACTCTACTCACTAGATATACCTCATATATATATATGTACTATTATATCAAAATGACCTATATTATGATTTAAAAACATATATTTTCTCTTTATATATTATAATAATTCTTATATATATATATATATATATATATTTGTGACTGATTTTAGATAAAGCGTTCTGAGGAAGATAGCTAAGGTCAATTCATAGTTAATAATTGGTACATAACTAATTTATGATTTAATAATAAAGGAAGCAAAGGATAAGGTAATAAAAATAATAATTGAGAAATTAAAACTGGATACATTATAAAAAGAAACATATTGCGAGTACTAGGTTATGGTTTGTCTCAAAATAAATATTTTTAGGAAATAAAAAAACATGACATAGTTATTATGATTATAAAAACATGAATTAAATTTCTTTGAATAAAAACCCCAATGAAAATGGCTTATTGGTAGATGAACATATAATATATGGATAGATACATTGTCATAAGTTCGAATCTTAACTGTGCTAATTTTTTGGAATCATACCGTAAAGAATATTTCTATAAATCTCTTAGTCTCGAAGTGGATAACATGTTTTAACTAGATCAGAGAGATGAATTAGTCAAGATAAGCTGACCTGAACATCACATAACCACAACACACAAAAAAACATCTTTGAATAAATAATATCAAACAAAATAAATCACAATAAAATATATGTATTTTGAAAAGAGTGAAGTATTGTTTCAAGACCTAATTTTTTATGATAAACTAATTAAGGGATAAAACTTTTATTGTTACTAATTAAGGACCTAAACTTTATTGAAATGCATTTTTATTAAAAAAAATGTCAGAAAGACAAAATTATCTAAATTAACAAATAAAAAATAATTTATAATCTAAACAAAACACATGGTATATACATCCTAATTTTTTTCAATTGATAAATATTATTAAAATATTTTTTTGCTAAAGTTAAGGTCTTTAATTGGTAATCAAGACAAAGTTTCGATCCTTAATTAGTAAGTTTTAAAATTAAGCTACTTACCCAAGTGGGTTTGGCCTAGTAGAAGCAAGCAAGGTCCGCTTGTAGGGCGAACAACGCTGGGATTCTCCTGGTAATAGGAGGTCTTAGGTTCGAACCTTGCACGTGAAAAAAAATGATCCCTTGGATAGAGACCATACTGTGAGTTGCTCTTAGCCCCAGAGTGGTTGTACACTTTGCCACCATTTTTTGCACCAAAAAAAAAATTAAGCTACTTAATTGGTTATTACACAAAAAATGAGGTCCTTCTACAATATTTTTTTCATTTTGAAATATTCAGATCCATTTTATAAAATTGGAATAGTAGTGTAATATAAGTTTATGAGATGGCTGGATATGCGTTATTATTCTAAATGGTGTATCATGTATGATAGATAGGGCTGATATAAGTAAGGTTGGAGCGTGTGTTATGTTAGGGCCTATGGCGTAGTCAGCTTAAGATCTAATCTGACCTAATCTGTTTAATAAAAAAAGTCATATTAAGACTTTTTAAAAAGTTTATTTAGTTAAATGGACCATATTTATGGCCTTTGAAAAAATCTTTTAAGCTTAGTGGGTCATCTATTTAATTATATATTATTACTCTATATATATTATGGTATTTTAATATTTATATAATATAATTAATTTAATAAATAATATATATTTTTTAAAAGCCTTGACAAGTTAATTTATTACGTTAGTTTACTTAAAAGTAAGTCTGTTACTTTATTTAAAAGTCTTATTACAAAATAAGTCTTTAAATAAGTTTTTAAGCTAAATCTAACATTAAAAAATGGCCTGTGTTAGATAAATAAATCAGAATCAAATTTTGTATTTAAGAAATATGTCAGACCTGTTTAAGGCTATGTTTGACATAGTCCGTTTCTACCCCTAATGATAAGGGACGCTTGGTCTCACCAATGTTTATCTTATAATTAATGAAATTGAAATAGTAAAGATGTTTAGAAGAAGAAAGAATAATATGAGTTTAGTGAAGGACTCTCTTTATTGTAAAAGATATTCTCTCTCTCTCTCTCTCCCCCCCCCCCTTTAACTAAGGGATTCCCATACGCATGTATTATTGTGATATTTATTTATTTTTTTTATTAAAGTTGAGGTCATTCATGGTAATCAAAATAAAGTTAGGATCTTTAATTGGTAAGTTTTAAAATTAAGATCCTTAATTGATTATCACACTAAAATTAAGATTCTTCTACAATAATTGTTCTCCTTTTGAAAGTATTTAGATCCATTTTTAAAAAATGGAATAGTAGTGTAATATAAGTTTTATGAGATAATTGGTTATGGATTATTATTCTAAATGGTGGTATCATGACATAGAGAGTAAAACATAAAAACAATAATACAACATTGAAACGAAATTTGGAGAAATATTTATTTAAAATGTCATGTCTAAAGACTTCAAAATGAAAGTATTTAAAGACGACTAAACCTAATTAGAGTCACAAATTATAAAATAATTAAGAAAAAAAAGTGAAAATAAAAAAATGTCCGAAATAGTGTCAAAACAAAAGTTGTTTTGGCCAAAAACAACCTCAACCAAACTTCACTAGTTGCCATGTTGACACTCTCTTTATGTGCTTTTTATTAATATATAATAATAATGATTTTGATGTCTAGATAAAAAATTATGCCTAATTAAAATTGGATCAACCATTTGAACTTTTAATAATTAACTTATTTCATATAATCAGCTGCTACATGTTCTGCGTCATATAATGTATGATAAACAAAGATGATAAGGGAGGTGCTGGTCTCCCCAATGTTTATCTTATAATGAAATTGAAATAGTTGAAATGTTTAGAAGAAGAAAGAATAATTTGGGTTTTAGGGAAAACTGAAGGACTTCGTTTATTGTAAAGGTTTTTTTTTTACTATGGTATTCTTACACGCATGTATTATGATGATATTAACTTTCAAAGCATTGTCATAATTAAGAGATTTTTATAACAATTGTCTTTTTTATATTTAAATTTTGACCTCCTCTTTAAGAGTACAATTCACTTATCATCATATTCAATCTTTATTGAAAAAATTACTCATTTAACTATATATAAGTAATTGTTTAGACCTATTAGGAATTAATCAATTTATACGAGAAGGAAAAAACATCCCTTAAGCTTATTTTTGAAAAAGCTTAGTAACACAACTAGAATTAAGTTCAAATTTAGTCTCGTGCTATTGAATTGAAAAAAAAAAAAACCAACCTAGACTCTATGGCGGTCGGAAAAGGTTGTAATTTTATGTAATTAGCATTACTCTTATTTTATTGTAGAACATTTTTTTTTTCAGACTATTTTATAGTATAACAATTGAATGAACTTTTATGAGATGGTGAATGTGGATATGATTTGCTAACTGGTTAGGAGACCAACACGAGAGCTTGAGTGCTGTTTAGTAGTAATAAGTAGCGGAGACTATATATATACTCTTAATTCTCAAGCTGCCCACTTCATGGGTGCTTGCTTGGGTAGGTGATTTTGAATATAGACTTTACGATTTTGCTAAGTCTTATTAAGAATTTTAAAAAATAAAATTTTAAATAAAAAAGTAATATATTTTTTTAATTTTTAATATATTAAATATTTTTTATTTAAAATTTTTTTTTTTTGCTTTTTTAAACCCTAAACTTTATCTAATCTATCATCTTATTCACTATTAAAAAAATAAGTTTTTGTTAAGGTGTGTCTTAATGAATAAAAAAAAAAATATTAAATAAAAAGTATAAGTATTTATTATCTTAAAAATTTAAAAAATAAAATAAATTTTAATAATTTCTTTTTAAATAATTTATTAATAAATAATAAATATTATTTTTAATCTTTAACATATATTTTTAAGGCACATGTTAACAAAATCTTAAAAAAATATACTAAAGGAAAAAGGCTCTCATAAAATCGTCAGGGCTCTATTGCATTTAAATAATATGAATTTGATTAAAATGAACGAAACACAGTTGTGTCATGTGCAATTTTGTGTTTGCCTCCTTGGCCTAGTTTGTAAAACCGTATCTACTTATCAATCAATTCTACTAGCTTTGGTTAAGTATTGTGAAATTACTTTTAGTTGAAATCATGTCCAGTTTTTGTGCTTCTCACCTTTTCTTGTTTCATTCATTTGAAATTAAAGAGAGAGAGATCAAGATAGCATTACTTTTGGCAACAGATATTTTCCAATAACATATATTGGGCGGTGTACTGATCTACAAAGCAAAAAATAAAGAATAACAAAGCTGGGTCAAAATGTTACAAATATAGGACACAAACATGACATAATTTAAATATATTATATGAGAAAAATTTTATAAATAATCAAAATATATATATATATATATATATATATATATCGAAATGTCTAATATAATATATATTAAATACTAATAAAGTAATCATTTTAAAGTATTTATATTACATAACAAGAATATTTTTTTAAAAAAAAAAAACAAGTCACAATAAATGTTTTTTTTCCTTTGTTTGGATATAAGGCAAGGCAAGAATTTATCAATTTGATGAAACAGTTATTTAAGAAAAAATATACTTGCAAACAAAAAAAAGTTTACATATCTCACAAAATGATTGTATACCATTGAATTTTTTAAAACAGGGAGAGCGAAAATGAGATAGAGAAATAATAATAATAATAATCATGAGTCGGTAAGATATTTCCCTTATATAAACTTGTCTGTACATATATTAGCACTGGTTATTTACAATACAAATAGTGAATGCAATTGCCAAACAAATGAGCGGTACTATTTACTAATTCCAAAAGGCATGTGCGTCACATGGGTTGAACCGTGGAACAGTTGTTTGAATCCAAAAATGGAAATCGGTGCTGCTTGTTATATATTTGGCACTTGGACACTGACTATTCAAAATTTTCTTTCTAAATTCATATTAATTAACAGAATAATTACCTCCTTTTAACGGAATAGTTACTTCCTTTTAATTTTTTGTTTCTCAAACTGAAAATTCCTGAATTCAATTACTTTCATTTACAAAGATATGTAAAAATAATTATTAACTCATCATATATTATTAAATCCTTAAAAGAATTTAATTATCATAATAATTACATAAAAAAAATAAAATTCTTTTAATAATATATCTACATTATAATTATAATGGTATAAAAAACATTGCAATAACGATTGATATTTTTTTTTACATGAACAATAAATCTTGCCTAACAAACACCTTCAATTTGAAATTATGAGAGTTATTTGTTAACAAAAAAAATTAATGTCAAATATTAATAATACTATAACAATAACAATCAAGTCTTTTCTCACTAGGTGATATAGGTTACATGGATCAAATGACATCATTGTATATTATTATAAATCAAATATTCAGAAATGACATATAAATTTAAATTTTTTTAATCCTTTCACTTATAGTCTTTTTTTGTCTCCTTTTACCTCTAGTTATTGTGTTATCATCTACCTGATCTACTCTTCTTATGAGGACTTGTAAGGGTCTTCTTTTTACATGTCTAAACCACCTAAGGTGAGATTCTCTTATCTTTTTCACAATAGATGTTACCCCTACTTTCTCTCTAATGCATTCATTCCTAATCATATCTTGTCTTATATGGTTACACATCCAGCACAACATCCCCATCTTAGATACACTGATCTTATGCTCTTTCTAACTTTTACAACCCAACATTTAGTACCATACAATTATTAATAATGTGAAAAAAAAAGTAAAAATGGCACAATTTTATTTATTGATGAAAACAAGGTCATAAAATAGCTAATTTTTAGAAAAAAAAATAAATATAACAAGAAAAAAAAATAAAAAACAAGACAAGAGAATAGGTTAATATTGTATTAGTATTAATATGTAAGACTGTTTTTGTACACTTGATAAGATAAGGTATAATAAGTATAAAGTAATAAGATAAAGTTTGATAGTATAAATAAATTGATAAATTCTTATACTATCAAATATTTAATACACATAATATAAATAATTTGATAGTATATATGATTATCTATTATAACCATATTACCCTTAATTGGATCCCCAACCATTACTGAGCCACCGCCCACAAAATTAATTTTGAGATTTTCTAAGATTGCTTGAAATTTGGGAATTTAAGGTTTGAAAAAAATTTCAATCCTTTGATCGAAGAACTATGAGTTTGATTCAGTAATCAAAAGTTTGTGGGTTGTCATATGTAATAAGAAAAACTTGATAATTGGTTATGTTCTTTGAAACTCAAGTTTCGAACTTGAAGATTTCCTTCCTTGGTTGATAAATTCCAACCTTTTCTGTTGTTTGAATCCTCTGTGTTTTGTTTTGAAATCTGGGATTTTAGAACAGAGGAGAACGAGGGTCATGGGATTTGAATCTTTTCCCTGATACTTGAATCTGGCTTGTTTGATCTTGGATACATTCCTTTGTTAAAATCCTGAACCAAAAAGAGAGGATGTGAAGGCCTAGGTCGCTGCTTGTGGAGCTTGAAAGTGCACCATTAATGGCGGCTTGAAGCTTCTTGTGGTCACTACAAATAGCGCGAGATGGTGGTTTCTTCCTCGAACCACCGTGCCAACCATCGTTTTTTTTATGCTGGTTCGTTTTCAGGTGAAGATCCGGCGAGGTTGGTGGTTGTTCCAGCCACGGCGAGTGGAACCCAATGAGGGGCTTCCATGACTGCAACGACACACTCCGCAGGATTGCCATGAAAGTGGTGGTGGAGTCCCTATTTTCTCGCTATGACTAAGAGCAAGGCATGGGGCGGCGACTCAGATGGTGTGTCGCGGTAATACTTGACCGACAATGGGTAGGAAGGCAAAGGGCAGCACAACTCTGGTTTGGGTGACACTGGTGGCCATGACTAGAAAGGGAATGAAGTTGAAGGGTAAGATGAAAAGAGAAATCATATCAAATCTAATCAGGAGGTAAGAAAAATAATAGACTAATTAGGTTAGAATATAATAAAAATATTTGACATGATTTGACTATACTATTAAATTAAATTATTAAGGCAGTATTTGATGTACTTGATAATATAATGTATGATAGTATAAAGAAATATGATAAGATCTGATAGTATAAAAAAACTGATAAGTTCTTATACTATTAAACATTTATGCTACATAGTATAAATAACTTGATAGTATATGTAACTATCTACTATGACTATAATACCCTTCATCTTCCTCATCATCTCACTTTTTTTTTCAATTTAACATTTTTTTAATTACCACTCTTCTTAACACCAACGTCATCCTCTTCTTGAGTTCTAATTCTTAAATTGATTTAAATTTGGGTTTATGGTTTATAAAATTCTCAATTTCTTAATTGACCATTGAGGGTTTTTTTTTTCCAGATGTCAAAATTTGAGGGTTTTTTTTTTGTTCTCTGTAGGGACTTGTAAATTTTGAATAAGAGAGAATATGAAAACAAAGGGGCAGGGGGTTACGATGGAGCCAAAATGGTGGAGATCTGCGGTTGTGAAGGCAGATCCGGTGCGGCGCGACTGTGAGGTGGACGGCGCACAGAGAGACGACGCAAATGGCAGTGCTGCTCGGCTACGGATGGTCGTGGCTAGGTGGTGCATCAGCGCGAGACTGCAGCAGATCTGGGTTGCCGTGCTTCGAGATCGACGTATCTGGGCTTCGGGCGGTCGGATTTCGTGTGATTCTCCATTCTTGCTGGTCAGATTTCGTGTGAAAATCTGATGTGAGCGGTTGTTTTTCAGCCACTGTAAATGGATGTCCCATTTCCACCATTAATGGCGAATTTGATGTTCTTCACAGAGGTCCCCTTTCCACCATTAATGGCAAATCGAAGCTCTTGGGTCACTGCAAATCACGTGAAATTGATGCCCTTTTTTCCTTGAATCACCGTGGGATTCTCCATTCTTGTTGCTAGTCTTCGTGTGGAAATCTGATATGAGGGATTTTTTTTTGCCATGGTGGTGGTGGTCCGACAGTGGTCATGTGGTGGCTGGAAAGAATAACCATGGTGAAGGCAGGGTTAGTGGTAGTAGGGTGATCCTGACAAATGAAGAGATTAGAGTGAGAAAGATGATGTTAAAGGGTAGGGTGAGAATAATTATCCTATCAGGTCTTTTCATAGGGTGAGGGAGATGATAGAGTTATCCTATAAGAATAGGATAAATATAGTTGACTCGATTTGACTATCTTATCATGTGTCAACATCAAACATATGTTAAGACCTGATAGTATAAGCTTATACTATCAGGTCTTCCTTATACGATGCATCAAACACAGCCTAAACATTTAATAAGACCTGATAATATTAACTAATACTATCAGACTCTCTTTGGCTATGTTTGATGCATCGTATAAGAAAGACTTGATAATATAAGTTAATATTATCAGGTCTTATTCAATGTTTGGTGTAATCACCTGATAGTACAATAAAATAAGGTCAATTCATTTTATCCTATTCTAAGCTGATAACTTTATCCCCTCCCTAGGCACAGGATAAGACCTGATAGGATTTATATTCTTATTCTATTCTTTTTATCACTCCTCTCCTTTTATCCTCTATACCCCCACCAATTCTCCTACGCCTTCCTCTGTCATGGAAGAGTTTGGTGTCTTCTTCCTCCTCCTGCTGGGGTTGTAACACAATAGCCATGGGAGTCCTTTGCTTGGTTCAACGCTGATGCACAAAACATCCATCTCATGAAAACGTGTTTAGGCCAGCAGCATCGTGCTGGGGCCAGCAAGGGAGACTGCGTCTCCTTCCTGCTCGCGTTGCAAATATGCGCAACCATGGAAGGCCCTTGTTGGTTGATTCCAAAAGGCTAAAACAACTCATATTCAGTAAATCTTCCATGCGAAATCAAACCAGGAGCAAGTAAACGAGAAACTCAGTTTGATTTGAGGGAGAAACCCTCGTTCACAATTTGCAGTGACCCAGCGCCATACGATCCGCCATTAATGGCGACGCTTGAGCTTCACAGCAACGACGACCCAGCCTCCATCACGATTTCCATCCTTTTTGTTCTATTCCTAGTGACCACAATAGGCTTGATCCGCTACTTGAAGCGATATGCCAGCACCTCAATCCACCATTAATGGCGGTTGCCCAAGCTTTACTCTGACTCATAGTTATTGTTTCAGATCTGATTTTCAAATCCAGAAAATCAAGTAACACAATTTTTTAGAGATTGAAAACCTCAAATTTGGCAATCGAAACAAACCTTCATTGTTCGATCTTAAAAAAAAATCAAATGGCTGATATAGGTTTCATGATTTGGTTGTTACTGTATTGATTAATAGAACGGGTATAATAGTTATTATAAATAATTAATATACTATCAAGTTATTTATCTTATTGTATATCAAATAATTAATAGTATAAAAATTAATCAAGTCATTTATACTGTCGCGACCGGATCGCTACATGGATAACGACTTAAATTACAAAAAATAAGGGAGTCGCCACCAATTTTATTTTTATTAGGAAAAATTAGAAAACCTAAAAAAGAATGATCTACGTTCAAAACTCGAGGTTCGGTCCGACATGACGAGGAAGGGTGGAGACTTAACTCACAAAGACTCTAATACATCCGCCTCAAGACGGTTACCTTAAATCAACAGTGCAAATTTTTATAACTCTTAAAAATATTTATTTTACCTATTTTATTAAAAGATAAACTAAACAAATAAATAAATTATGAAAGTTTAATTTTGGCTTGATAATTGAGATTCCGCTCCTACGTATCCTCCTATGCAATGAGAATTCAAAGCACGCTTTTTTGAAAAACAATTGTGGGTTGATTATTTTTAATTTAAAACTAAATTATCAAACTATCGCAACTCATATGATTACAAAATTTATAGGATCAATAAGCTGTCACAACTCAGTTAATCCCTTTTACATTACAAAAATTTCAATTATTTTATATTTTTCACTTTTGTAAATTTATTTTATTTTATTTTTTGAATCATCAAGTTGTCGCAACTCAGATGATTACAAAAATTATGAGATCAATAAGATGTCCCAACTTAATTAATCCTATTTTATTTTTAAAAAAAATCAATTATTTTATTTCCTTTACTTTTACCATCTTTCTTTTTATTTTTTTCCGTTTTTTTTAATTTTTTTTTATGTTGTTCATTATTAAGTTTAGGCCCAAATCTCCAAAAAATCAAAATAACAAAATAACAACAAAAAAAAAATACTAAACTAAAGCTAAAACTAATCAGAAACCCAACAAAAAAAATTAACAGAGAATTAAAAAAACAAAAAAAAAAGAAATCACATGGGTCTTACGGACGAAGACTAAGGGGGTCTTTTCTTTTGGAAAAGTTGCAAGAAGAACATGGGGAAGAGGATGAAGGCACCTGGTCCTAGTTCGACGTGGGGTGACCGGATCTAAAGTCGTGTATCGACGCATAGCACGATGGGAGGGTGGACGAGCTCGACGTCACGGGGTGGCGGATCGGACTCCTGCAATTAGAAGTGGCGACGGCGGGTTCTCCGGTTCGTGCGACCCAAGGTTTCCGGCCTTGGACGAGGGGGGGTGCGACGTACGGTTCGAGTCCGGTTTTTCGGGAGGGAAATGGTGAAGGTCGCGTGGTCGCGCGCCGCCGCCGCGAGGGTGGTGCGCGGTCGTCGCGTTTCGGTGGCGCAGGGACGATCCGAAGCGAGATGGCACGGTGGGACTTGGGTTGCCGTGGCAAAGGAGATCGGGGCTCGTGGGTTCGAAACCATGGTGTGCGACGGAGGTGATGGGTCGTGCACTACCGGGAGCTTTGGGTGGTTACAGGTAGGGCTCGATTTGGTTTGGTAGGGTTGGCTCTACTGCAGCAAATGGGTCAAACAAATGTGAAGAAATTATTATGGATCTATGTTGTTCTCGTGTTTTTTTTTTTAAAATGAAACAGGGTTTGGGACTTTATTGTTGTGGTTCTGGTTTGCGTGGGTTGGTTTCACGGTTGGGAGGAGAGTTTTGGTTATGGTGGGATGAATGGCTTAGTAGTTGTTGGAGGGTGTTTGGAGGGTAAGGATGCTTTGAGTGGTTATGGAAGTTTGTTTATGGTGGTGGGTTTCCTTGTGGGAGTGAAGGTAATGGGTGGTCGTTTTAATGGTGAAGGGGAGTTATGTGAGAATGAAGATGAGGCGGTGAAGGAGAATGGTGGTTCTGGAAGGCTGAAGAAGCTGTTGGCGTGGGAAGAGAAAAATGGAGAAAAAAAAATGTTATCGTTCTGTCTACTCCTCCCCTCCTGAAAATGATCTTCCCCTTTGTAATATGCCTCCTTGTCATAAGCGCATCAAAATCGGCCTTTCCCAAGAAATCACTCGATTGAGCTTTCCAATCAAACTTCCATTTTGATGTATTTTCCCCGAAGTTGTCATTTTCTCCTCTCCTAATTTTGCCATTTTAGGCTATTTGAGCTTCGAGTCCTGGTTGCAGAGGAAGTAACGTAACAAAGGGAAATAATATTTTTTCCTTCATTTTATTTTTATTTCATTTTTCTTTCTTTTTTTAAAATGAAAGTAGACTTCCTTTTTCTTCTTTTTTTTCTCTTTTAAAAAAAAACGAAATCAATAACTTTTTTTAATTTTGTTAAAAAATAAAATAAAAAAAAAATCAAACAAATAAAATAAAGAGATAAAGGCACGAATAGAGAAATTAATCAAAGGATGTACATAATTATTTATTTATTTTTTTATTTTTATCTCGACAAAATTGGGTGTTCATAAGCTCTTTCTTTACTTGTTTCTTACTAGATATTAGGAATAATAGTAGTTTTTCATATTATCGTCGTAAGAAACGAGTAAAGACGTAAACTTAAATTTTGTCCAATGATGAAATTGTGCTAATTGCAAACTAGTAAGCTTAAATGCGGATTTACGAGCTGTCGCAGCGTCGTTAATCCTACCAAGGTGAAGCTCAAATAAAGCTTTAGACGCCATCGTGTTGTCAATAAGTCATTCAGCCTAAATTGACGTTTATTTACTCAAAAGAGTTTTGTTTTTTTTTAATTTCAAAAACGTTGGGTGATCTTGTGACCCGAAATGTAAAAAATAGTGGGCTTGGCCTAGAATTCAAAAGGCAATGCATGAGATGGTATGAATGAAGTGGCAAAGATGTTGATTGAAAACCAGTGAGCTCAAACGTGGATTTACGAGTTGTCACAATGTCGTTAATCCTGCCAAGGTGAAGCTTAGCGTAAAGACAGAGACGTCACCGTATTGTCAATAAGCTGTCGCAGCTCAATTGACGTTTACTGGTCAAAAGAGTTTTTTTTTAATTTTATTTTTGGAAATAATGTTGGGTGACCTTGTAACTTGGAATTGTAAAAGGCAATGGGTTTGACCCAGAATTTAAAAGACAGTGAACTTTTGTGTAACGAAATTTAAATGACAGTGGGCTTCTATGTCCCGAAATTTAAAATGCAGTGAGCCTCTGTGTCCCAAAATTTAAATGGCAATGGGCTTCTGTGTCCCGAAGTTAAATGACAATGGGCTTCTGTGTCCCTAAATTTAAAATGCAAACCTAATTAGAGTCCCGAAATTTAAAATAGCAAAAAAGTAAAATTAGATGACAAATTCGTGTCCCGAAATTTAAAATGCAAAAGGCTTGTGTTGGCCGAAATTTAAATAACAATGGGCTTTTGTGTCCCGAAATTTAAAATGCAATGGGCTTCTGTGTCCCGAAATTTAAAATGTAGTGGGCTTCTGTGTCCCGAAATTTAAATGACAGTGGGCTTTTATGTCCCGAAATTAAATGACAATGGGCTTCTGTGTCCCAAAATTTAAAATGCAAGATTCAACCATCTCGAAATTTAAATGACAATGGGCTTCAGATATCCGAAATTTAAAATGCACATGTTCTGTGTCCCGAAAATTAAAATGCAATGGGCTTCAAAATTTATATGACAATGGGCTTCTGTGTCCCGAAATTTAAAATGCAATGGGCTTCTGTGTCCCGAAATTTAAAATGCAGTAGGCTTCTGTGTCCCGAAATTTAAAAGTCAATGGGCTTGGCCCAAAAAAAAAAATTTTCTTTCTTCTCCTTCTTTTTTCTTTTTCTCCTTCTTTTTTTTTCTTCTCCTTTTTCATCTTCTTCTTTCTTCTTTTTTTTTAGGAAAGATTATTAGGTCATGGACCTAAATGTCATCAAGTCAAGGACTTAAGATTATTATTTATTTATTTATTTTTGTAAAAGCTACAAAGCCAAGGGCTTGGAATTTTTTTTTGACACTTCACCAGGTCATAGACCTGAATTTTATTTTTCTAAAAGCTTTTTTTTCCGTTCTTCTATAGTGAAGCTTAGCGTGAAAGCCAAAGACGTCACTTTCAAAGCTGTTGCAACTTAATGTCTTTTGAACATGAAAAGACATTGCAGTGTTCATTCTTGCAACTCAAAGCTCAAGGATCATGTCAATAGATTGAAAATATCAGGTCAAAACCTTTCAATTGCATACTCGATACTAATTGCTTCCTCGAAAAACTTTGATCCATCAAACCCGGGTGCAAGCTCTCGCAAACTAGGGCTTATCAACTTGTTTCAAATTTCTCGGGATCTTCGAACATGGAGACATTGAGTTTCTTTCCTTTCAAGTTTGATCTCTTTCTTTTTCTTAGCTTTCTTCACAGTCTTCACTTCCATCCTTTTTTCGGGTATGTCCTTGAGATAAGATTTCCTCTTCAATTAGAACTTACAAGTTCTTTTCAATTTGAATTGCTCATCAGAGAGTTACCATTAGATGGTCAAATCATAGTGTTGTACTTATGTTCACCTTACCTGAAGCATTACATAACATATAGACATGGATTCAAAGGTACAATAAAAAAAACAACTTCCAGATTGACCTTGAGAGTTTGACTACAGAAATGGTATTTACAAAGGAAGAGCATATGGAAAAAGATACAAAAATGGTGTAGGATTTAAAAAAGGTGTTGCCCCAGTATGAATTGGTTCGACCTTTATGAAAGTCATCTTTAGTTGCCTACTGCGCATTATGGCCAATGATTTCCTTCTACTAAGCATGTACATCAAGGCAAATTGAACCAAAGAGAAATTTGCCCCAGTGTAGGTCAAATTGAACCGAAGAGAAATTTGTCCCAGTTTATTATTGAATTGAACAGGATGGGAACTTGTCCTAGTGTAAGGCCAAGTTGAACCAAAAGATTTGTCTCAATTTGGAATCGAATTGAATAGGGTGGAAACTTGTCCTAATGTAAGGCCAAGTTAAACCAAAAGATCTGTCCCAATGTAGGTCAAATTGAACCGAAAAGAAAATTTGCCTCGGTTTAGGACTGAATTGAATAGGGCAGACACCCAAATGACTAAGGAAAAGAAAAGAATTGCCCCAGTTTGGAATCGAATTGAACAGGGCTGAAACTTGTCCTAATGTAAGGCCAAGTTAAAAAAAAAAATCACAGTGTAGGCTAAACCGAGCTAGAGAAAAATGCTCTAGTGTAGAGCTAGCTCGAACAGGGTAGAAACTTGCCCCTGGGTAAGTCCCATTTTTTTTCTTTTTATTCTCTTTTTTTTTTATAAAAGAAGCAATGAATTAGATACTTGAATGAATATAACATTTTGTCTCAAAATTAAAACTTATAAAAACAAAAGCAATCATTCATTGATCAGAATGGACTTTTAAGGGTTGTAATGTGTCCAAGGTTAGTGGTTATGAAATGAAAGATATAAAGCTCAAACAAGTGTTTAAGGGTTAAATGGGACCAAGGATCCTTATTCAAAGTTGAACTTTGTCAACTACTTTTTACACTTTCAAGCACACTTTTCTCTTATTGTTCTCTGTCTCTTCCTTTTTTCTTTTCACTTCAATCATTTACCTTTGTCATGACTCATTTTATTTCATTTTATTTCTTCTTTCTTTCCTTTCTCGCTTTTCATTTTTTTTTGTTTTTCATCATTTTTCACTTTCTGCCCCTTTCACCTTTTCTTCCCTTTTTATTATGCTTAAAAGAAATACCGTGATAATCAACATTTGTTTTGTATTATCCCCTAGTGTAGGGGTGGTCCTTGTCCAGGGTTTATCGAAAAAAAGCTTTTAGGCTCAAAAAAGGATAACGAGGGATAATGAAGTTATGAATTTTGTAAAGGAAAGAGAAAGATGACCAATCTTCATTTCAAATCTTGATTGTTCGTTTTCAAAAATTTTAATTTGGAGACAAAAATATTGTGCACAACAAGTAAATACTCATTTGCTCTATTTTATTTTTCCAATTGATTGATTCTTTTTTTTCTTTTTTTTTCTTCTTTTTTTTTTTGACTTAGAAAAGGGGACCTATACATGTGGGCTTCATGACCACCAAAAGTTTTTCTGGAATAAGAATCCAATGGGATCCGAACCAAAAGAAAACAAGTAAAGGAAATAAAAGAGTGATAAGAAAGAAATGACAAGAACATGAAGGCCAAGAATGTTGAGATCCATGCAAATCTATTACATTAATGCTTCAAGAGAGTTTACATAAGTTCAAGCATCACAAAAGTCTAAGACAACAATCAAATCAAATTAAACACCTCAAATCTCCAATTATTTAGAGGTTCCGAGTTGCTGGAGGGCACGCGTTATAGACAGGATAAGTTAGGACATATGAACGCGGCGATGGAACTTGTTATGAGGTCTGGTAAGCACTGACTTCTGGCTCTTCCTCCTTTGTCGGTTCCACCATCTTAGGAAAGCTACTTTCTATATTTTCAGCATGTAACTTACCTAACCTCACAAGGTTCTCAATCCTTTCTCCTGCCAAAATTAAGTCAGAAAAATCCCCTAAAAGGTGCTCCTAAGGTCCTCATGAAGTACGAGCTCATCTCTGACGAAGTCAATGGTGGTTGAACCTGGGCTGCCAACATTCTCCATTTTTGAGCATATTGCTTGAAAGTCTCATCACTCTTCTTTTGCATTGCTCTTAGCTTTTCTCGGGTAGGTGCAGTGTCGATATTAAATCGATAATGCCCCAAGAATAGGTTGGTCAATTCATCCCAGCAGGAAATTCTTGAATGGTCAAGTTGCATGTACCATTCCAAAGCTGGCCCGGTCAAGCTTTCATGAAAGAAATTGATTAGGAATTTTTGATCTCGCGACCAAATGGCTATTTTGGTGATGTAAGCCTTCAGATGAAACTTTGGATTAGTGCTTCCATCGTACTTTGAGAAATCTGGAATTTCAAAGTCCTTAGGGATATTGACTTCGACCTCCGGGCACAGTTCATCAATTCCTACCGAATCATACAGGTTAGGGCCTTGAATGACTTTAATTTGTGCTTGCATCTTTTTGATCAATTTATCTCTTATTTTTTCTTTTTCTGAGTTACTATTCAGGAATATCTTCATTGGCTGCTCCTGAGCAGCTTTTGCATTATTATTCTCCCCTTCAGGACTTTTGTTCATGAAATCATCCCCTTCATTTGCATTTGTTCCAGTGCCGACATGGGCTCCATTTGTTGTTCTAAGGGTCTCGATTAACTGTCTCAGTAAATTCTCGACCCTTGATTGTCTTTCTGCCATTTCATCAATTCTTTCTCTCATTTCGTCCATCTCTCGACCCAAATTTCTATCTGAGTTTGACATCTTATTGCAACTTAGTTTGCGACCTCGTCTCGTTGGACCGGATTTGTGCGATCTGCATTTTCTGAGGATGAGCAATGGTTCAAGTTTTATTTTTTTTATTTAAAAAAAAAAGAGAACATTAAATGGAATTTAAAACAAAATGTTTTTTCTTTCTTTAAAAAAAAATAAACATATAAAAAAATGCATGATGAAAATTTGTTTATTTCTCTTTTATTTCAAAATATAGGATGAATGCAATGATAAATAGTTGGTCCATTAATAGTGACTTGCACCCCTTTTTATTTCAAAAAAACTTTTCCCTCCTTTTATTTCCAAGTAAAACTTGTCTTTGAGCGGGGTGCGATTAGGTTTATCACATTAATAGACCACACTACTTATTATGTATATGTACAAAAACAATTATGACATGGATACATTTGAAGGTAAGAAAAAGGTATGCTTCCTTGGTGCCCTAAGGGATTGCCTTAAATTTGAGGAGTTCTGCCCTAAGGATCTATGTGTCTTTCTGATTCGTGAGAACACTCATTGGGTGACTCTTCTATTCTAAAGGCCTCTAGAGCTTAGTCCCATCTCAAAATGTTGACCACAAATAGTAGGTAAACCACCAAGTGCGAGACATTTATGAAAAATGCACACTCTAGATGAGGTTTTCGCCATAGCCAAATAGGATGTACATCCAACATGGCTACCACTACACAACCTCTACCTAACTTAGACTTCATTCAGACCCGGGTATAGGGCTCCACTCGAATGTGTATGAGAAACGTGTAAATACGGTGTGTGTAAGGATCATACAAATCTTTATATTCTAACAAAACAAATACAAAACAAATTCCCAAGAATCCTCTATCCTAAGGTTTGCATAATAAACATAAAATCACATTTAAAATAATCAATAAACAAATTAAACAAAGAAAGAAAAACAAAATAAAACAAAAAGGGTAAAACAAACATGTAAACATCACAAAATTTGCACAACCAACTTGCAAAGGCTTGACTCTCAACGTCCCCAGTGGAGTCGCCAACTGTCGCGACAGAGATCGTGACGGGATAACGACTTAAATTACAAAAAATAAGGGAGTCGCCACCAATTTTTTTTTTATTTGGAAAAATTAGAAAACCTAAAAAAGAATGATCTACGTTCAAAAACTCAGGTTCGGGAGTCTGATTATGCACAGGGAAGGGTGGAGACTTAACTCCACAGCACCCCTAATACATCCGCCTCAAGACGGTTACCTTAAATCAGTTGTGCAAATTTTTATAACTCTTAAAAATATTTATTTTACCTATTTTATTAAAAGATAAACTAAACAAATAAATAAATTATGAAAGTTTAATTTTGGCTTGACAGAATTGAGATTCCGCTCCTACGTATCCTCCTATGCAATGAGGAATTCAAAGCCACGTCGTTCTTTTGAAAAACAATTGTGGGTTGATTATTTTTAATTTAAAACTAAATTATCAAACTATCGCAACTCATATGATTACAAAATTTATAGGATCAACAAGCTGTCACAACTCAGTTAATCCCTTTTACATTACAAAAATTTCAATTATTTTATATTTTTCACTTTTGTAAATTTATTTTATTTTATTTTTTGAATCATCAAGTTGTCGCAACTCAGATGATTACAAAAATTATGAGATCAATAAGATGTCCCAACTCAATTAATCCTATTTTATTTTTAAAAAAAATCAATGATTTTATTTCCTTTACTTTTACCATCTTTCTTTTTATTTTTTTCCATTTTTTTAATCTTTTTTTTTATGTTCAGCCCATTAAGTTTAGGCCCAAATCTCCAAAAAATCAAAATAACAACAAAAAAAATGCTAAACTAAAGCTAAAACTAATCAGAAACCCAACAAAAAAAATTAACAGAGAATTAAAAAAACAAAAAAAAAAAAGAAATCACATGGGTCTTACGGACGAAAACTAAAGGGGGTCTTTTCTTTTGGAAAAGTTGCAAGAAGAACAGGGGGAAGAGGATGAAGGCACCGGTCTAGTTCAACGTGGGGTGACCGGATTTGGCTTCGTGTATCGACGCACAAAGCACGGTGGGAGGGTGGACGAGCTCTGCGACGTCACAGGGTGGCGGATCGGACTCGGGTAGCGGCTAGAAGTGGCGACGGCGGGTCTGCTTTGGTTCGTGCGACGGTTTTTGGGTTGGACGAGGGGGGCTGTGCGATGTCTGGTTCGAGTCTGGTTTTTCGGGAGAGAAATGGTGGAGGTCGGGTGGCCGCGCGGCATCCGCGAGGGTGGTGCGCGGCCGAGTCGCGTTTCGGTGGCGCAGGGACGGATCCGGCGCAGATGGCACGGTGGGACTCTGGGTTGCCGTGGCAAAGGAGATCGGGGCTCGTGGGTTCGAAAACCACGGCGTGTGCGACGGAGGTGATGGTCGTGCACGGCTGGGAGCTTTGGGTGGTTACAGGGTGGGGCTCAGATTTGGTTTGGTAGGGTTGGCTCAGCTGTGCAGTGGGTCAAACGAATGTGAAGAAATTATTATGGATCTGTGCTGTTCTGTGTTTTTTTTTTTGTGCAAATGAAACAGGGTTTGGGACTTTATTGTTGTGGTTCTGGTTTGCGGGGTTGGTTTCACATTTGGGAGGAGAGTTTTGGTTATGGTGGGATGAATGGCTTAGTAGTTGTTGGAGGGTGTTTGGAGGGTGTTTGGAGGGTAAGGATGCTTGAGTGGTTATGGAAGTTTGTTTATGGTGGTGGGTTTCCTTGTGGGAGTGAAGGTAATGGGTGGCATAACGTTTTAATGGTGAAGGGGAGTTATGTGAGAATAAAGATGAGGCGGTGAAGGAGAATGGTAGTTCTGGAAGGCTGAAGAAGCTGTTGGCGTGGGAAGAGAAAAATGGAGAAAAAAAATGTTATCGTTCTGTCTGCTCCTCCCCTCCTGAAAATGATCTTCCCCTTTGTAATATGCCTCCCTTGTCAGCGAGATCAAAATCTATGAAATCAAGAAATCAGCTCAGATTAAGCTTTCCAATCAAATTTCCATTTTGATGTATTTTGCCTGAAGTTGTCATTTTCTCCTCTCCTGCAATTTTGCCATTTTAGGCTGCCTTGAGCTTCGAGTCCTGGTTGCAGAGGAAGTAACATAATGTCGCGACCGGGATCGCGGCGAAATAGCAGCTCGCGTGATTTTTAAAAATCATATAAAATATGGATATGGAGTCGCCACCAATTTTATTTAAATTTAGGAAAAATTGGAAAACCTTTTTAGAAAATGGTCTTCGGAACCAAATCGGATTCGGGAGTCGGTTATGGATAAAGGGTGGAAACTTAATCCCACCGCACTTCTATCACACCCGTCCCAGACTTACCTTAAGTTAGTTGTGCAAAATATTGATAATCTCAAATTTATTTATTTTACTCCTTTTAAAAAAAAAACATTGTAATTATTTTATTTTTATTTTTTATTATTTTTTATTTATTATTATTTTTTAAATAAAAGAAAAACCAAATTGTGAAAATTTAATTTTGACTTGACAGATTGAAAATTCTCTCCTACGTATCCTCAAAGCAGATGAGAAACTCAAAGTTACGTAGTTTTTTTGTGAATTGGTTGATTTTAATTAAGGAAAAGATTTTTAAAAAAAAAGAAATTTTACTAAAAAAACAAAATTGTCCTCTCAGGGGGTTACAAGTTAAGACTGCTAATCAATAAACCCTTATGATCCAAACGACGTTAAAGATAACATCCGCTATTCAATCAACATCATTGGTCATTGCATTGATAAAATTTTTTTGTTTTTATTTATTATTATTATTTTTACCCTTTTTATTTTTTATATTTTTATATCTTTTCAATTTTTTATTTTTTTGAAATCTTTATTATTATCTAATCCTATTTATTCGGTCTCTATATTTTTTTTTTTTCATTAAATCTCTAAATTATTAAACAAAATTAACCTTAGCCCAAACAGAAAATTCAAATTTCAACCAAAAACACTCCTAATACCAATTTTTTTGTTTTCTGTTTTTTTATTTTTTCTTACTTTTTTACCACTTCCCATCTCTTCTCTTTTACGTTTTTTTTATATGAATATATTATTTTTTTATTTTTAAGACCAAAATTAAATCAACCCACGTTGGTGGTCTATTTTTTAGTAGCCCAAACTTATTTTATTATTTTATTAATGTACAGATTTCAACAAAAACCAAAAAAGGACCAAAAATAATAATAATAAAAAACTGCATTACAGCCTCTGTACCTGGGAATTGAAGGAGATACAAAAGAGGAGGTTCGACGGTTGCTGCTTGATGGAGATGCTTGAACGTGCGCAGGGAGGTGTCGTCGTGGGCTGCAAAGGAGAGGCACGACAAGACGACGGTGGCCTCGGGTTGCTGCGTTGCGCGCGGTGGAGCTCTGGGGTGTGCTGGAGTGGTGTTTGGTGATGAAGGCTAAGGGTGCATGGGTACGGTGGAGGTTTGCATGCGGTGGTGGTGAGGGTGAATAGAGGTGAGAACATGGAAGGATGGAAGGTTCGAGTTAACTCGAATAGTGAAACCAGTGGAGAAATATGGTGCTATGGTTGTGTGAAGGGTGGTGACCTTGAGAGTGAGGGAGATGGGGATGGATGAATGGTGAAGACTTGAGGAGTGAGATAGAAGTGAAGATGGAGATGAGTTATGGTGTTGTGGTAGGGTGGAAATCGTGAATGGTGGCTTGGAGGTTAGAGGATGATGGTGGTTGTGGTAGCTTCATTTCGTTGGAGGCTTGGCGGGTATGGAGGGGTAGCTACGGGTTGATGGTGGTTGCATGGTGTTTAGGTTTGGAAGCGGTGGTTCGCTTCACGGCGCGTGGAGTCACCCGGGACGCAAACCGCCGCTTTAGATGGAGGTGAGTCACGTAGAGGGTGGCCGCTTGAGAGAGCTTGAAGATGGGTGATGGTGATGAAGATGAGAGCTTGAAGAGGGTGATGAGGTTGGGTGGAGGTTGCCGTGGAGGTGAAGATGATGGAGATGGTGGAGGGTCGTTTTCACGGTGGTGGAGCCGCTCGGAGGAGTGGCTGTACGGTGTGGTTCAAGTGATGGCCTCTTGGTGATGAAGGTGGAGGAAAATGGTGGTTATGGAAATGGAAGTGGTGGTGAGGGGAGGTGTACGTGAAGATGATGGTTATGGTGTTGAAGATGGAAGAGGTGAATGGAGGTTGCAAGGTGGTGGTGGAGTGAGCTGAAAGGGGGAGATTGATGATGATGGCTGGAGGCTGCTACTGCTCTCCACCCTCTTTTTTTTGAAAGCCAAGAAACATGAAAACTAAAGAATGCCCCCCTGTGCCGTTGGTCCCTTGCCCATTTTGCCAATGGTTTTTCTCTTGAAATATCCGCTCTCCTTTCTGTGTTATCCCTCCTTCTGTCTCAGTTCTTCTTTGTAATCACCTACGTGCAATAAATAAAAAAACGATTGCCTCTGTGCAGAGTGAGAGTGCCGTGTGTGCAGTGAGTGGAAGTGAGTGCTGTGTGTGTGAGTGGATATGCAGAGTGATTATTGAGTAGATATGCAGAGTGATTAAAGGAATAAAAAAAAGAAAGAGTGTTGCGTGTGTGCTGTAAAAAGAAAGTGTAGTGTGTGAGTGGATATGCAGAGTGATTAGTGAGTAGATATGCAGAGTGATTAAAGGAATAAAAAAAGAAAGAGTGTTGCGTATGTGCAGTGAGTGGAAGTGAAAGAAAAAAAAAAAAGAGTGCAGAGTGGGTGGACGTGATGGGTGCAGCACCATGCGTGAGTGCTGTATGGTTAAAGGAAAAAAGAAAGTGTAGTGTGTGCTGGATGGTTAAAGGAAAAAAGAAAGTGTAGTGTGTGCTACGTGAGTGAGAGTGCCGTGGGTGTGTGAAACGTGAGAGGAGTGAAAATGTACAGAGATGTAAGTGTATAGGCAGTATAGGTGCAGCAGCTTTTACTCCTTTTTTTTTCTTTTTTCTTTTATTTTATTTTATTTTTTATTTTTATTTTCTAGTTTTTTTTAGCTTCTTTTTTTTTTGTGTATTTTTTTTATTTTTATTTTATTTTATTTTTTATTTTTATCATTATTATTTTTTTATTTTTAACCCTATCCAAAATTCAAATTGGGTGTTCACACATAACAAAGGGAAATAGATGCATTCCTTCATTTTATTTTTATTTCATTTTTCTTTCTTTTTTTTAAAATGAAAGTAGACTTCCTTTTTCTTCTTTTTTTTCCTTTTTTTAAAAAATAAAAAATAAAAACGAAAATCAACAACTTTTTTTTTTAATTTTGTTAAAAAAAATTAAACAAATAAAATAAAGAGATAAAGGCACAAATAAAGAAATTAATCAAAGGATGTGCATAATTATTTATTTATTTTTTTATTTTTATCTCAGACAAAATTAGATATTCACATATACTATCAACTTTTATTCTATTATATTATACTATCATGTTTGTCAAATACAACCATTATCTTGTCCACCAAATATAAACTAATAGTATTGTATTATTGGAGCCTTGAAATTGAGATTCCACGCGCTTTCCCGATGATTAACAGAGAGAGTGCAGCTAGAAGAGAAAACGAGTAAAGGGTCCACCACACCACGTAGCCTGAGAGCCACATTGCGTCAAGCCACCACTGTGCGTGTCTTACACATGCTTCCATATACGCGTCTCACACTCACCCACCCTACCGCCTAATAATCCTCACTTATTTTTTATTTTTTCACTTTTTCAGGGCATGTTATTATTATTATTTTTTTTGGGTAAATCTTACCATTACCAATCTTTCTCAATTTTAGTTGGTTTTTCTCTTTTTTATTTTTGTTTTCCACTTAAATTCGATCAGTTTATGGTAGATCTAAAGATTTAGTCTATTACTTTGTTAAATCATATTATGAATTATCTATAAAGTTGACTTCTCAATGGATCCCCTCCAAGGTGGATCTTCATATATTATCATTTTGGAACAAAAGTTAACGTGATGTTACACGTGTTCAAATTGTATCCTCAAGACTTCAATTATTTTGTTGAGCCTTTATTCATCTTCCTCAAAGAAGGTGAACCTGAAATCTCATTATGGTCATCAATGCTGGTTAACCTGAAATCTAAAAAAGTTTATCGAACACCATTCTCATCTCACAAAGAATTTTTTAAAACAAAAAATTCATCATAAAAAATATTTATTTTTTACCAGCACCAATATTGCACCATCACTAATATTTTCATCGAGTTGCTTCTCACTCACTATTACCATCATTGTCTTATTTTTGTACTCATATATTTTAACAAATGAGATTTTTTTTAAACAAAAAATCACAAAAATCTTATTTACCAACAAATCATAGTAAGTTAGTAACCATACTGTTTGAATTTTCTTACAGAATTATATATAAAATCTCTCATACCAAACGAGAGCTAATCATAGTAGCATTCTTGAAGTCATGTCATAGGTTCGGATTTATTTATGTAGCGTACCATTATGATCAAGTCCCCACAATGCTAGTTCATACTTCAAATACAAAAATTGTTTTATTATTCTTTTCCTCTATTAATGATGACACCAACACTTACAGATCCTTTTTCGGCCGAACACTCATGAATCATGATCCCTGTCCCCGTGCAGCATGAAAACTATACTAATTTTTAGTTCCCAACTTGCAGGAGATATTATTTCTCCAACTTTTAGTTAAGGCCAGAAGTAAAAGACGGGGGAAAAAATAATGTGTTCAAAGTTGAAACTTCAAACATCAAGATTTGTTTCATCTGTTTGTTCTTTTGTAGAAGCCAAACTACAAAATACAAAAAGGCCAAGTGCTCTTTTTCTAGCATATTTGTGCTGTGGCTGTGAGCTGTGGGTAGAATACCATCAAATTTTCAAATAGACAAACAGCAGTGGACAGGTTCTCATGTGACGGTTTCCAACTATCCTTTTCCTCTTTTAAGATTAAGATAAGAAGACAGCAGCTTTGTATCCATATCCTTTCTGCACTTGTAGACTAGATACAGTTCGGTACCTTCAACGTAAGACCGAACATTCTGGTTTCCCACCGATCATTCATTGATTCCGGTCGATATTTGATCACAAACAGCGAGACGAATACGAATTAAAATACAAGATGCTACAATGGGTAATAGGAAAAAACTGCCTTCACCTCTCCTTTTTCTTTTTTTTGCTCTGAAATACTGATTTCACCTCAATAGAATATGTTTGTTTCTTACATGACCCCCTTCTTAAATTATTGCTTGGTCGCGTGGGTAGGTGGAGGAGTAACTTAGCAACTTGGATCAATTATGACATGCTTGTGCGTCACATCTTACAAAGAATGACATTGAAGTGTCTCACTGTACACCCAAGGTGGCAGAAAAGTTAAACGAGACATGAGACTAGAAAACACGAGGAAGCAAAGCAAATGATTGTAACATAATATCTTTCTGAGATCAATAATTTGGTACCGCAACCACAGTTAATGCCTTTGAGGAGTGTGTGTACCATATATCAACAGATTAATAAAATGCTTGCGTTTGAAAATTCGAATTAATTCACTTTATTTAATTATCTCATAAAAACAATTGTTCAGAGCACAATCGATTAGCTAAAAGGAATATAAAGGGCATTACAAACATCCTCGTAACTAAAAATTGGTAATAGAAAAATTTAATAATGGTATAAGACCTGCAATTTTTTTGAAAACCGAAAACCACTAATTTGAGAATAAAAAATATTAATAACACACTCTTTTAAAACACTCATTTTAATACTTGTTTTATTATTGATCTAAAAATAAGTGTTCCTAACATTACTTCCCTAATAATCTTTTTAAATATATACAGTAAACTAATAATAAAATAAATATTAAAAAAATTGTAAAAAAAAAATTAGATGCTAACATTCATTTTGAGAATTCAATTCAACACACTCAATGAAATATCAAACCTCTCTCATTGGACCACACATTCAAACATCGTCAATGCTACCACTTTCTAATCAAGTCCTTACCGGTTAAAACAATTCTTGGGTCTGCCAGTACATCTTGGTATAGGAAAAATGATAAAGAAATCAGATAAATTATAGTGACCAACTTGGTTTTGGAAACAAAATAAAACACATCACAAAACAGCTCCTGCCATACTTGATATTACTCGGGGCCTAGCAAGTCCGTTACAACCAGTGAGTCTCAAAATTGAAATAAGTGCCATCCTCAATCGAAAACTAGCCTAGTAGAAGAAGCCCAGGACTTTACCACCAACATTCTTTCTCCTAGCCTCTTCATGATCCATGATGCCAGCAGAGGTAGTCAAGACAATATACCCAAACTGCATAAGTTGAGTAATCAGAGGTCAGGTGGTAAGTGGTAACAGGAGGAACCATATGTATACAACAGAACAGAGTAATGGATCACATCAAGTACATTGGTTGATCGGATGATATTGAGTTAATGTTGAAGCAACATTAGAAATAAATCAACCTTTATATATAAGCAACCAAAGTTTTGACCAATCTACTGAACCCACTCATAAAAATTTCACAACATAAAAATATAAAAGTAATATAAAGAATCATAAGAAATAAGTCAACCTTTTATATGAAGGATCATAATTTTGAACTAATTTACTGATATTGAAATAACGATAACACACGAAAATACAGAAACAAGCTCATATTTGAGATTAAGAATGACCTGTTTCCGTGGCACTGTACAGATCTAAGACCTCAAGTTGTCTAGAAAGTTTATAGAAACATGCATTTTGGACACAGAACGCAGAGATAGGTAGACAGAAGGTTATGAAAAAGAAGTAAAGAAAGGTTTCTAAGCTGACCTGTCTTGAGGGGAGAAGCCTAGCAGTCCAACCTTCAATCTCTTTGACACCCACATCAAAACGGGGACTAATAACCCCACACTTATTGAGTCTACCATTCAATTCAACCACGATTTTGCCAGCCCTGTGGTCATCTACATACTCAAACTCTCCAATGTATCCTATATATTATAAAAATACCAAATCAAACTAACTAAATAATTAGGAGGCCACATACATTCAAATAGACAAAAAGATTGGATATTTAACACCATACCATGCTTCTGCATGACCAAAAGGAACTTAATAATGACTTTGGAGGATGGCCTAATCATGACTTGACGCTTCCCCCTTTTCTCAGCATTGTACATGCTCTTGAGAGCATCGTTCAACACGCTAACTCTCACCATAGTCACTGACACAAATTTCAATAAGAGTTAAACGATGTTGCACAAACCAAACACTAAAGCTGAAAGAAACAGTTTGCATATTCAAAGGTTTGAAACTATTTCCCATTTTCTGAGCAACAATGGTAATACTAGGACGGTGGGAACGCAAGATCGTAAATTTGAAAGGAAACCAAAGCCGAGAGATGCGAAGCAGATCTTATTCTTACCAACAGAGAAGCCTCAGGGAAACAGCGCTGGTGCGGCAGCTGCAGATAGATGCTTATTCCGTTGAGAACTGAGAATGAGAAGAAAGCACTGGCAATTCGCAAATAAGAAGGGAATGCTTTGTGTATTTAGGGTTTTGAAGCATTGGATCGGATCAGTGCCTCCTTATTGGGCCGTAAACATGGGTCGTTTTTGGGCCATAAACCGACTTTGTTCTCTTTAATGAATTTTAAGCCCTTTCTTTCAGTGTCCATGATCACATACTTGTCTGCATTTCGTTTCAATATTCTCTGAAAAGGATTTTTTTTTAATTTTTTTTTCTTTTTAAAAAGATTCCCATAAAGGTTAAATTATCAAACATACCTCATTCTTAAAAAAAAAAATTATTTCTGATAACTGAAGTTTATAGTTAGATAATTATTCATCTAAAAATAATTTTTTAAAAATATATTCCACTCAAAAATAATAGTGTCAATTATCTATACATAGGCTACCTGACACAGTTTTAAACTTTTGAAACGCATATAACATCGGACAGCTTTCTTGACACTTTACAGACATCTATTTTAGTGTCATAATAACATAAGACATTCTGGGATTTGGATGTAACTTTTGTGTAAGATTTGCATATTCTAACATTTTATTAGAAAATTATTGCAAGAACTAAGAAGACGATCCACCCGACTTTTTGGTTCAAATTGGTAGGGTCCTTCTCACATGCACTCTCTATTAGCAGGGTGTATGGGTACACCTCCTTATCTTACCGTTGATTTAGTTGAAAAATGCGTCAACGGTCTGAAATAAACACTAGTAACCTGTAAAACAGGTAAACTTGGGCAAATCCATTTAAAAATCCTATGAACTATAATTATTATGATAATAACATAATAACAATCTCAGCTGCGACACAGAGCAGCGGCGGAGAGCTTCGATTTAGGAAAGACGAAGATGCTGTGATGTAAGCCAAGGTCGAGAAGGAGATGGGATCTGTGCAAGGTGGTTCCTTTTTATCGGCATGTCAACGTCGGCGTCGGTTTTCCTTTCTTCGTCGGCAGGATCTACGGTCTGCGCTGCCCGTAGAGGAAGAAGCTCATGGCCGCCAAGTCCGTCTTGTTCCTACGTACAAATCCAACCATGGACTCACCCAATCTGGTTCTTGACTCTTTCGGCAGTGATAATATTGTCGCCTATTTAACGCTGTTTGTTCAATTTCCGTTGAAAAAAAACAAATCGAGGCGATTATTCGGTTGTAGGATGTAGAGCGGTTTAGAATTTTAGATGTGCAGATGGACGTGCTTTTCGTAGCACTTTTGTTGAATTATTATGTGAAAAACTTGACTCCAAGATAGGGTTGAAATTAATAAAGTGCAATCAAATTTCATATCAGTTTCTGTGAATTTAAATCGGATGTGTTACTGTATATGATGATGATTGGATTACAATGCTCCTTAAATTCCCAATTAACGTCTGTGTTTGATTAATTGGTTTTGAAGCAGGTGTTAACCTTATGAAATTGATTATTCTAAATGGTGTTAACTGGTTGAAGGGCACTTAACCTGTGATTGTGGGTAAAGATAAGGTGCATCCATGCGCCTCTGTTGACCAAGGTGCATGGCAGAAGCCTCCAAATTGGTATTGCACTTTTACAAGTTGTGAAAGTTTTAATACCCAGCTAAAAATCAAAGCGCAAGTAGTTCCTGATGGCTTCAAGCAAGGAGGAACAAGGTTTGCGCTAGCTTTTGCCTCTCAGAAGCGTGGTAATCAGTGAACTTGAAATCACAATCTAGGATCTCCTAGTTGGCTTTGTTAGTTGTGACTTGCTTGGCGACTTCTAATTGCATTTCCTTAACTGCTCGATCTTAGTGAAACAAAGACATGTGGGCAGAGAACAAATTGCAAATGTAACATAGGTAAATTAAAATCAGATTGTAATACCAAAGTCTTAAAATATGTTTTCTTAAGACCTTGAATCACAAATGTCAAACAAACTGAAATCACCGAAAGCAACATTATTACAATGATTCTTAGCAACATGATCCATGTCCAAACAAGAAAAAGTACAGCATTTATTTTCTTGTAAACTACAACTACGTGGGAGTGAGTAGCATTTTACATCCTCCACTCTTGTACACGATGATACAATCAACATAGAAGTTCTTCACAGAACAAGATTTTTCACTTAAGATGTTTATCATACCAGTCCAACAAGATCTGATGGGACTCCTCTGCAGCCTTCACAGCTTCTGGATCTTCAGTGTTGTACCTTATAGTCCAACCATGTGAGGCTTTAGGAAATATTTTAACATAACTATCAACCTGGACAGAACAAAAAATGGTACATTAGTGATATCTTAAATACAGGAGATATTAGTGAATATGTGCGCAGTCAATGACCAATAAAAACAAACAACTTCGTTAACAAAATACTGGATAGGAACCCCATTTAAAAATTGTCAAATCAATTGCCAATTGTGATTAATCCAATGCACAATTGTACACCATGTGTACGCAAAGTTTTTCCCAAACACATATAGCAGAAACAAAATGTGAAAAAGCTTACCAAACCTATTTGACTGATTACAGAAAACAATGGCCCTAAGAATGGTGTTAATTAAAGGACAGGAGGACAACGGTGACACCCTTACAAGTAGTTGATGTTTACCAGAATGGGATGTTAAAAACAGAGACATAATTAAACCCAATTATCAGATCCAACTACTTTGAATGACAAACCTAAGTTAGTGGCAGCATCTGTAATACAGTACACGGTAACTAAATTTTGATCTTGAATTGTTTCCAATGCATATACATATATGTGTTTGTTCTGATGAGGTAGAGACAGAGAATAAAGATGAAATTATCTCACAGTAATGGCATCCAAAACAGGACTCTGTGTGTGTGTGTGTGTGTGGCCACATACTTGCAGGCTTGTACATGCTACAACTATTTGAACGAGAGAGAGGGATCTGAATCAAATAAGTTTGTTCTTCAAATTTCAAAATTCCATGACCATGGCAGTATTAAATGCATTACTCTGATCGACTGGCATGTGTCTAAGTGAATGCTAAGCTCACTAGAAAGTAGACACTTTTCTCCTCACTTCAAAAGCCAAATTACAATGATCCGATATGGGTCAAGCGTAAAAGCTCACAATAAAAAAATATCTACCCAAAGAATGGTGTGAAAAGAACAATAGGAAGGTGATAAACTGATAATTAACGTATTTCAGTACCCAAAAACAAAATATTAAGCAGAATGAGATGTTGAAAATGAAATTTGAACATTTTATAAAAAAAAAATAAAAATTTAAACAAAATTAAGCTAAAGATAGATGCGTGATTTCCAACTTATCCCGACCACCCAAAACAGAAAAGAAAGAAATAATACAGCATCTTGCAATTGACAAAAAAAATAATATAGTTACCACAAAATAATATCATTAGCAAACCATCAAGGTAATACAAAATGATGGTAGATAAGTAGGAAAAAAAAGAAAAATTCATCTGACCCCAGATTTAGCAGCTAGGACTTCTTCAAACTGTTTTATAACCTCTGGAGGGGTAATTGTGTCAAACTCAGCTCCAAGTATAGCAACTGGAATATCAACACCTGAACGTAAGACCAATAATTAACTGTTAGAATATGAACATCTCAGTCGCTGCTTTAAGAAATCCGCTTATGATTGCTTCTTCTTTTTGTCTTTATTCAACCATTCAGAAATGACAAGTGAAGGAGGCTTGTATGGAAGAAGCTACTATAAAATAGAACCATTCCGTAATCAGTTATACCAAAATAAGTTAATACACCGTTGCAAAAGAAGCAAAGACAACAGGAAAAGAGATTTTAAAAAAAATGTAAACACACTCAATTATCATTGCAGGTTTTGCTCATCTTTAAGACAAAAATGTCATTAATGATCCAGAAACTTTTAAACCATCCATAAAGTGGGGTGTGACGGATGGGGACAAGGTGTTTCATGGTCTAATCTAAAACATTTACCAAATATATTTCTATCTTACAATTAAACATTATGATTTTTATACAAAAACAGCTTTTCAGCCAAAAGTTCTTTGCAGCATTTTGATTATAAGCTTTTCGGAAGAAAAAATAAGTTAATCCAAATACACACTAAATATAATTATTATGATTTATGATATATAGCAGTAGATGTCAACATAATCTTACAAAAAAGAAAAAGAGAAAGAGAACGAGTCACTTGATAGTTATTATACAGTTACAGTAACTGAGAAAGAATATTATTTATAACTTAGTGATGAACATATATTTGCTCTAATAAGCAGTATGTCAAATACACTGCATGTCAGCATGAAGACAAATATGACTATTTAGGAATTGATATTAGCCCTCCTACATTCAAACATGCTTAAACTGATAGCGTGACAATTGGCAAGAAGCTGCAACATGATTCTACTAATCTTTTTTTTCCTTAAAAGATGCTATGGAACATTCCCTAAACAAAGAATATGCAAATTAAGAAATAATTTAAACATTGAAAATTCATACCGTTGATGTCATCCACAGTGACAAATGCTGGATGTAATATCGCAGCAGCTTGGATGAGTCTAGATTTCCCAAGCTCAAACACAGTCTTAGCTGAGAGAAAGAAAAAAACATAGTACATTCTGTGAGTTAAATAATTAACTTAGTTGTGTTTAAAACTCAAATACAAACAATGGTACACCTAAAAGGAGCTGAAACTGCTATATACATAAAAAGAGGATGGGGAAGTACACCATATGAGTGGAAGGCACTCACCACCCCAACAAAAACCAGCAGCCCCGATAGCGAAAACACCTTTACTTTTTAAGGTTTCAATTATGGGTTTTGCAGCTTCAAAACCTTTGTCCTATAAATATAATAAGTAAGCATCAGAAAAAGATGTATTAAATAAGTCACAATTTTTATACATTTGAATTGAGACAAATCATAATGTTTGATCTACAAATCCAAACCACCTATAAAGGTGACAAGCCAATTGCAAAAAACGATAATAACATTACATAAACCAAACATCTGAATTCAGTCATACATCTTCCAAAATCAAAGTTCCAATAAGGATATCAAAAATTGGATTTCAATAAAAACACAGAATTTTTTATCCATCAACATAATAAGTAGGACTCCCTAAGTGAGCCATCCCTTTCATCCCTTGAAAAAAATCGTAAAAAACTAAGTATCTTTAAAAAAGAACTAACCGGTTCATGATCTTTTAACCAAACAGGTAAAGGCCTGTTCGCATTCTCAAAATCAAAGGGATCACCATGGAAAAAGTCAGGAACCACCACATAATACCCAACAGCTGCAACCTTGTCTGCAAGCTTCCTTCACAACAGAGAAAAGACAGTATTACTTAGCAGGGGAACACATTACGTTTGGCATCAGAGAGAGAGAGAGAGTTGGCAAAGAGAGAAGATCAGTATAATGAAACAACCAAATTCTTTTGGCGTATAATTTACCAAAACATAAACAAAATTGTAAGTGAAAAAGGTAGACATCCCAATAAATCAAATAATTATATCACAAATCCATCATCTATGAAGATTGAAAATCTAGTTATGATTTAACGTACTATATACCGCCAATGGGATGGTTTACAAAGGATAAGTAAATTCAATTAGAATATAATGCAGAATATATATGAGCAATTGGATCCAAGAAAACATGGATTTGATCCCTATAAATACACACCACTATTCCCACCAACAGATACTGGATTTCAATCAATCAAAAGTAAAGAGGAGTACGAATCAAATACAATGAAAGACAATCTACTATTCATCCTTTTCAATTAATAGATACATTACTTTGAGTTTGCACAGAATGAAGTCAAAATAACTTGCTTGAACAGATAACCAAACTATCAAAATATACTAAATTAGACATAGAAAATAGAGATGAGAATTAGTCATACCTTAAAAGTGGCGCCTCATATCCTTGAGACAAATTGAGCATGCGAAGTTAAAAGAAGAACTTGGTTAAAGGCAATAACTGATAAAAGATGATGTGTAAACATGCAATACAAATTACAATCAATTCAATATATAAACCACGGCTTCCTCAAAATACTGATTTTTTAGTGAATTATATAACAACCATTCTTAAATTTTTATAAATTCTTTAAGTGAATTTTATTAAATAATATTGACTGTATAGTTACTCTTTAAAATAATATATATACCGATTGGCCCCAGTTGATATCTTGAGATAAGATAAAAATAACGCTTCCTTTCATGGATTGTGAGTTCTTATCTTAGTCAAATATTTATGCGATCAAATGTAAAGAAAAAAATAGCAAATTGAACAAGTGGCAACTGTTACAAAAGGTCAAGTATCACCCTCTTTTCTCGTAAACTTAGTCCCCGCCCGGAAAAGGTAGTATAATTTGAGTGTCTATTGCCGCTCTTCACAACCAAACTTTTTACTCATTTACCTAAAATGTCTTTTATTTAATAGCTGAATCATTAAGCATGTTCAAGTAATTAGACCTTTAAAATTAGTACTAATGGCTTATACAATGTTTAAACTTTTCACTTAATCCCTTGTGAGTAATTGTAGAACATTTTGAATTTTATTATTGCTTTTAAATTGCCCAAATTTTATACGCATCACACATGTCACATGCACAAACATATTTTTCGATTTTGTGGAATACTTGTTTTGTTTTGTTCTCTAGAATTTTACTTGACTTTAAGTAATGTATTTTTGAGGCCGAAGTATCAAAATGTATTTTGAAGTAATTTAAATCAGACTTTGAAATAAGAGATTTACAATTAAGATCAAATTTGTACTATTTATACTTAAAGAACATTAATTTTTATTTATACTAAAGAATCAATTATTTATTTAAATAAAATTTTCCTTTATTAAACTTTTAAAATAATAGAAGTCATATGATTTTATTATTTTTATCTTTATGTATAGAATAGAACTCATAAAAATTGTTATTTTCGTATAGGCTTTTCTTCTTTCATAAGGCTTTTCAAACTAATATATTTTAGTTTAGTCATTAATGTTTACTTATATTCAAAATATAAGATTTAATTATGTGTATCCCTATTTTAATTATTTTGGCAATTGCTTTATAATTTTTTAAGAATCTCTTATAAAATTTATGCTTGTTGACCAACCCTTTAATAAAGGTCATTTTAGGTAAATAAACAAAAAATTAAGTTAAGAAGTGTGACAATAAACAAATAAGAATAACAATATACATTCCTAATATCACCCGTCTTTCTCGTTTCAAGTAAAATACAAACACAAAACCATACAAGGAACCACAAGAATAACCATAAATGTAATGATAACGGATAACCCAAGTCACAGGCTACAGCGACAAAGAAGCAACATAGAACTCAACGTGAGAATTGAGATAGAAATGCTAAACATCCTCCTAAAAAATCTTTTTATATTTTCTTAACTACTAAAAATAAAATAAATGAATTTAAGAATAAAAAACAATTATTTAAAACATAAAAACTTAAATAAAAAATAAAAATATTTAATATTCAAAAAATCAAAAAAAATTTAATGCTTTTTCTTTAATTAATTTTAAAAATTTATTAAAAAGCTATAACATCTAAAACTATTTTACAAAAATTTTAATATCTTAAAACCTTAAAATAATCATGAGAATTCATTGAAAAGATTTTACCAAAAATATCGGAGATGAGAAGAATGGCATGGTTGGAGTGAGGGGAGCCAGTGAGATAGGAATCGAGACCCCCGAATTTTGCAACACGGCCAGCTCCACCGGAAGGGTTGAGGGTTGGCGGGTTTGAGCAGCATTCTGGGCCTGACATTTTTCGTTTCTCTCTTATTCTTTATGCTATCACTGTCCAGTTCGATGCAAGATTTCCACTCTAATTAGGTTTGTTATTTATAACAAAAGAAAGTTCAGACTTTTGGAAGCTTGTCTTCTTTTAGTAGTATAATATAGGGAAATGATGGCATCACATTAATTTTTGTATTATACAATTATTCACGTCATTATTAAATAATTATAATTAAGTGAAAAAAATAATAAAAAAATAATATAATCAATAATATGATAATAGTATAAAAAGTGATATGAGAATATTATTATTGTATAATATACTTTGAATAAATCTTTCTAATTATTTATATTAAAATATATTAGTATATTATTTTAAAAAAATTATATTAATTTCTCTTAATTACTTAAAAAAATTAAAATTATTACTCTAACTAATTATATATTATTTTATATATTTAACTTTTAAGATAGTTATTATAAGAATTAAATATTTTTAATAATATGATAATACATAATTAGTTAATAATATAAAACATATATATAAATTAAATCCTTTTTTTAAATGGTATAACTGAGTTTACTTCGGATTTTGTTAAAAGTTGGTGTAAATAAAATTTGTACAAGTATTATTATTTTCGTAGTAATTCATTATGAAGATATTTTATTTTATTAAAGTATTTTTGTTTACTTTATTTTATTAAAGTTAGTATTTTAGGGGTAAAACAAGTATTTTGGTCCTTTTTTTTTAAAAAAAAAAATTGATCATATATCATTTTTTTTTATCAATTTAATCTCTTGTTTTATAGGTCGTTTATAATGTGGTCCTTTTTGTTAGGGTTCTGTTATCCATAGTTGTACGGACTCAATCTGTCCATCCAGTTTACTTGAAAAATCTACGACTCAGACTTCAAGCTAGTCCAGTCAGCTTGTTGAATCAGTTTCCTCAACGATCCGGTTAAACTCGGATGATTCGATGACTCACCCAATTGGTTTAACCTGAGTTGGCCACATTTTTTTAAAATATTGAAACTTAACAAAAATATAATTTTTAGGATTTGAATACTATACTTAAAAGTCTTTATAATAAAGTACATTTTATCATTATATCATATACTTTTATTGAATATTATTATCAATTTCTTAATTTATTATGCAATTAATATGTTATTATTATCACTTATTTGAATTTTTTTCTACACAATATTTTTTGTTTATTATTTTTTAATATAATATATTTTATATCAAATAATTATTCATATAATATTTTTATAAAGTATTTTTTTCTTTATTCACGTTTTTTATTTGACTATTTAACTTCCAATCAAATCGTTGACCCAATAATTTAAACTTCTGACTAGGTTGATTTTTCTATCTGATTATACAACTATGTCATCACTCTTTAAAGAAAATGATGATATGTTACTAATAATAATAATATTGTTATTGTCAATAAGTAACACAATTACTTTTATTAAGGATAAATAAAACTATAACAGAAGAATTATATTAAAAATAATTTATAAAATAAAAGATAAAATTAACAACAAATTAATATAAGACTAAATTAAAAAATATATAAAGATAAGGATTGAAATGTCTATTTTACTAACTTCGAGCTATTGACCAAATACATAACTCTGAAAAAAAATTGAGAAATGGCCAGGATATTTGGCCCCACTAAAGGAAAAAGTAGTAATACGACATTAAAGCTTGCGTTAGCTCTGACGTTCGACCCGCACAAAAATATAATAATAATTATTATACAAAGTGAATAAAAAATCTAAAGGAAGGCATCACGTTATGACCACGCAGACAAATAACAATAATCATATATGGCCATATGGGGCTGCTAACTTCTGCCCTTTTTTTTATTGGTAGAAGTTAGCGGCCTTCACCGCTTTTTTATTTTAGTGAGGAGTTGTTTAGTTCATCGCGCATCTTTATTAATTTATTTTATCAGCTTGATTGAAAGTAGGCTATTTAAGTTAAAATTAGGGGATTTATAATAATATTTTTTATAATTTAATTTTAAAAGATTAACATAATTATAATTAAAATTTGTAATTATGCATCTATTCATAACATTAAAGAAAAAATCTTTTTAAAATAAGTTTATTTTTATAGTGAATAAATAAAAATATATTTATTTTTATATTATTTAATAAGTTAAAATCTTAATATGTTTTATCAAACTAATAATAGATACATTTTTACTTATTTTTTTAGAAAAAAAATTTATTTTATAAGAAATTTATATTTATTTTCATATGTCATGCTCATCTACCACTAATACTTTTTAAAATTATTAAAGAACTTACTTTTAAAGATATTTTAATATAATTTAATATTTGCTTTATAAAAATTAGCTCAAACGTCTTTCTCCTCGGCAACTAATTCTAATGTTGTTATTGATCCTGAGCTTACAGCCATTAAAATGGTCCAACTCGTTGAGCCCACATTTAGGGTACGTTTGTTTATTATTAACGAGCCCACATTTAGGGTACGTTTGTTTTATTATTATTATTATTATTATTATTATTATTATTATTATTATTATTATTATTATTATTAGAAAAGTACATTTTTAATAGAAATAAAGTAATTTTAAAAAATTATTATTATTATTATTATTATTATTATTATTATTATTATTATTATTATTATTATTATTATTATTATTATTATTATTATATTATTTTTATTATATATTATATACATTTTATTAATATTATTATATATTATATATATATACATATTATTATTAATTATATATTATAAAAAAAAGCATTGTTATATACTTACATAATATTTAAAAAAAAAGTAATAAGTATAATTAAAAAAATAAGCCATTTATTGTTTTTTAAATAAAAATATATTATTTTTAAATCTAATCAATTATGAAAAGATATAATAAAAAAATAAAAAAATATTTTTTATAATTGTACCCAAATATAAAATATCTTCTATTTTTTATAAAAAAAATTAAAAAATAATCAATTATTTCTATTGTTTTATAATTATTTTTTTAAAAAAATTATCCTCTATAATTTATGGGAGTCGAGGTGTACAGCAAAATCGTGAACCAATTTTGACCATCTTAACCTTCCAGTTAATTTACAGGTCGCCCGCATAAGTATTTTTTTTAATTTTTTATGCATGAATTAATTAATTTTTATTTATCTCTATGTTTAATTGTTTGTAATTGTAAATGTATAATTGAATTGAATTTGAAACAGTTTTTAGATAGTATTTGCCTCATAGAAGAAAAGATACTTTTATTTTAAATGTAAGTGGAATGAAAAGAAAAAGATTTCAGGACCGCTCGATTTTGGCTCGCGAATTCTTCAGTATGAGTTTTAAAATATTGGAGTATTTATTGTTATATTTTTGTATTTATTATATTCTTATTTTATTAATTTTTTATTAAACAACTTTTAGTGTGTTTTAATTTATTAATTTAAATTAATTAATTTAATAAAAATTAATATAATAAAAATAATAATAAACACAAAAAAATAACAATAAACATTTTCTAAAAACAAATAAAACATAAAAGTCTCACGGACCGCCATTTAAGCCCACATGTTTGCCGTTTTTTGCCATCACTGCGGTTTTTTTTTTTTTGTTTTTCACCATTTAAACGTTGGATACACCATATATATTTTTCAATTTTGATATTTTTATTTATAAGGTTAATGAATATTTATTTATATCGATTCAATTATATTTATTTATTTTTTATCGATTTTTATTGAATTTTTAATGAATAATTTACCGACGCTACGATTTCGAGACGACCAATATATCCTTTTTGGCATATTTTTAAAATTTTTAAAATAATATAAATAACAAAATTAGCTTGAGACAAAATAAAAATAATTTTTAAAATTAATTATTAGTATTTTATTATTTTAAATTTTTTTATTTGTTATACAATTTTTTTATAACCATGTTATATTTTATTACACTTTAATTGTATTATACTTTAAATCTCCTTATCATATCACCCAAATTTCTCCTCTCTAGAATTTGAACTAAATAGAAAGGATAAGATAGGTGATAGATTGATTTATCCTATCATAAAAATTGATTTGTCTATCTCTACAAAATTAATTTACGTTAATAGTTTAACTGATTCTATAAAAAATAGGGATTTCCCCAAAAATCGTCAAAATATTTCATCCTCGTATAATGAAACATATTTATATATATTCAATTCATATCAAGAAAACATAAGATGCATAAACATAATGTAAAAATCGACATATAAATACGCATGAATCCTTAATCAAGTAAATGTAATAAAATGTAGTACATATACATCAATGAGAAGAGGCCAGTGGGCTCGAAATGTGGGGGTCATGTGATGGGGATCGAAGAAGGTCCCGCTGTGAGTGATGAGGATATGGTGGGTAACTCAGTATACGGTGGATATGGAAATGACGGTGTCGGGGTAAAAGTATAAGGATATGGTGGGTAAGGGTAAGTAGGTGGTGGGTATGATGTAGATGGTGGATAACCTGGATATGGCGGCACGAGGAGGTGGTGGGCGAGACGGACGGTAAGTAGCAGCAGAAGTGGGCGAATTCGAAGATTAGGGTTATTGGATACGCCATGCGTATGCGCAGCGTATCACGTTGGATCGCCATCGTGCGGCTGGCGTATCATCACGGAATATGAACCAATGGTGTATCCAACGATGGATACGCCAAAATAAGCTATTCCACGTGGATGCCAAGGATACGCCAACGCTTGCATGTAGCGTATCCAACGCGGCCAACAAAAATAAAATCGCCACCGCATGATTGCGGTGAGTTTCGATAATTAGTTTGAAAACACAGTGGCATTTTGGTAATATTTTTTGCCAAAAATGGCAGTTTGGTCAAAAAGCCTTTGTTTTTCACATGCCATTTAAACTTTATATATTTTTCAATTTTGATATTCTTACTGTAAACAATCTTTTTTATACTCAATCTAATATTATTTATTATATTTATTTATTTTTATCATTTTTTCTCTCTTAATTATACACTTTTAAAAATAATGTATACAGTATCTACACCTCTAAAAGAGGTGTATGACCATCATTATTCTATATTTTTAGCTAGGGATGTCAAAATGATCCAAAACTGATGGGTCGGCCCGAATAATCCGACAAAATAGACATGTTGAGTTAGCAAAATGACAGCCTGAAACTTACATGACCCGAATGGACTGAGCTCGAATGGACCGGACCAACCTGTTATTTTAACACTACATAACGTTAAATAAGCTGGGCTGAACTAACAAAATACCAATTCAAAATTTACATTACCAAAATATACCAACCCGAAAATAGCTCAAACCAGAATGAGTTGTCCTGAATGGACCGGGTCGACCCATTTTGACACCCTTATTCTTAACCTAATCTATCTAACACACGATCTATCGTGAGCGAGCTTAAACGGCCAGGCATGCCCATATGAGTTCTGAGAGCCATATCTGAGCTTCTCTTGTGGAGGTTTTTTTCTTTTTCTTTTTTTCTTCCTCGTCCTCAAAAATTAGGTTTTTATTGGTTTGATCTCATTTGATTTTGTCACTTCGTGATTAAAAAAATATATCTTTTTATATTTTGTTTCTTTATCACATAATTCTTATGTCATTTTTCTGGTCCATATTATTATTTGTGAAAACGAAGTCTTAAATTTTGATTCATCCATTTCATTTATAATTATATTATAAATTACTAATTCTTTCTTTTTTTAAAAAAAAAAAAGTATGTGCAAAACAAATGGATTCTTGTACAAATAATAGTAGATTTTGGTATAAAATATTTTTTGTATTTCCCTCTTGCAACATGATATTGTCATATTTTATCATATATACAATAAATAAAGATAAATATTTTAAGAATTTAATTTTGATACATTAATCATTAAAGTAAAAAAAAATATCATCAACTAATTATATGTTATAATATATATGACTGTTGAAGTTGATATCAAACTCAAATATTTTTAATAATATGATAATTGATTAAATAATAATGTAAAAAAAATTTATACTGTTAATATATTAAAATTAAATTCATATTTTAAACCGAAACTTAAAGGTAATGTTTCAAAATTAGAGTAAAGTTTTGTTACGAGTGTACCAAGAAAAAGTTTTGTTACGAGTTTTGCAAAACTTTATAGCAAAAAATCATGTACGTCTAGATACACTCCTTTTAAGTTACACAGAATATAATTGCAAGCAAACCAAACAATGTATTTAGACATAGAAGAGTCTATATTCATTTTGTTTATTTCCATTCTCCAATTTTTTAATTTTTTTATTTTGTCCATTACACCTTAAATATCGATCAAACATAGATTGAAACAATATGCCCGCAAGAAAATAAAGAGAAACCGTTTGGGGATTTTTTTTTTTTTGAAGTTCTTATCTTAATTTTCTTTGTCATGTCTTACGTATGTATGTTAAATTGCTAATTATATTTTCTTATTAAATGGTTTTTTCTTAACATAAAAGTTTAAGATGAAGAGATGTTTTTTCCATTCTAAGATGAGGACAAATTATTAACCTCAATAAAGATTTATAATAGAATTATAAATTGTCTGTTAATGAGAATTCCTAAATTCAAATTTAAGTCATATAATTGTTATAAGTGAAAAGTTAATCAGATAAGTTAATCATCATTGGAAAAATTCTTATGTATATTGAAAATAATACACATTTAATAAAAATACAACACATTGCACAATACATGAATACAGCATAACCATACAAGCCATATGATTAAATTTAAAAATATTATTATAAGAGCAAAATGCAAATTATTTCCAATTATAGGAGTTGTACAAAAAACCTCTTTATGGTTTAAAAGCCTCCAATCCCCCCACTCATCAAGCTCACTCCAATGTGCAAAACACACCTTCTAAACTTTCTGTTGTGCGTATTTCATAATGTCTGTCGTATTTGTATCGGATACATACTCACATCCGTACCAGATATTCTGATATTTGATAAATATTAGTTTAATTTTTTTAACAAAAGTCATATTCTCATATCATATTTGTGTCGTATCCGATATACGTACCCGTATCCATGCATCATATGGAGAGGAACAGGGCCAATTTTGGGGCTGAAGAACACAGGTTTGAATCTGTTTTCTGTGGCTAGAGTTTACTGTTTGAAGTTTTGTGATAGTTGATGGATTGGAGGAGGTTAGGTGTTGTTCTTGGCATGGTGGGGCTTTAGTGGTGGAACTTCCCCGTAATAACATGTCCAGTTAAAGAGAAAGTGAAACTCAATTGAGTCAATCTATCAACAAAGAGCCCGTTGGCTTTAGAATGAAAGACTTAGTAATATGAAAAGGAAACAACCCAAAATTTTCATCGATAATTGTAACCGATTCAGATTAAGTCTTGTGATATTGTTATTAAATTTGACACCGTAAACACCCCTTTAATTATATTAAACTTTTAGTTAGAGTGAGTTAAAAAAAGTGATAGCTTAAACTACAAAATGCATGGCTGAGAGGAATGAAAAAATGGAGCTTAGAGGTGAAAGTGCATAACAATAGGACTGAAGATGAAAAACAATGAAAGACTAAAATGTAATTTCAAAGCAGTTAAAATATTGTTGACAAAAAAAATACAGTTAAAATAGTGAAAGAATAAAATATAAATTTCAAAGTTTAAATATAAAAAAAAATAAAACAGGAATGACCTATTATCAGGGGTCATTTTTATGGACTATTGATGTTCCAAATGTTGTTATGAGCATTTTAGAATCCTCCAATATCAAAGACCACTACTTTGGAATACATGTGGTGCTTCGTTTTGGGCATTACATAGATGAATCCAAAATGGTGCAAATGACCATAAATGACCAAAATCTTTTTGTTTATCTTAACCTTTTGTAAAACAGAAAAGGAAAGTCAAACTGACAAAAAGAGAGTTGAAGGACTGAGAAGTTTTAGGCAGAAAGTTTCAATGCTTCATCGAGTTCGTTCCAAGCTGAGAGATTTCAAACAGCAGAGAGAGAGAGAGAGAGAGAGAGAGAGAGAGAGAAGCATAGGTGGGCATGGGGCAAAAAATCGAGACGATGTGTCAAGTAGGCAACGAGAGACGTATAACGATATTAGAGCTAGTACATTTGGTGAATTAGCCACTTGTAGGAAAAGTTATTTCGTTTAATAGATAGGGGGATGAATCTAGCAATATGATCATGTCCAACAGGCAACAATTACAATACAGCCTTTATTTTCTAGTAAACTACAAGTACGGGGAATACTGGAATGAGTAGCATTTTAAATCCACTCTACTTACTCTAGTACACAATGATACAATCCCAATAGAAGTTCTCCATAGAACAAGATTTTTCACTTAAGATGTTTAGCAAACCATTCCAGCAAGTCCTGATGGGCCTCCTCTGCAGCCTTTACAGCTTCTGCATCTTCGTTGCTGTACCTCACACTCCAACCATGTGAGACTTTAGGAAATATTTTAACATAACTATCAACCTGCAAAAAAAAAAAAATCAGTTCATCAGTGTTATCTTAAATACAGGAGAGATTCTTGTATATGCGGATATTCAATGACAAATAAAAACAATTACTTCGACAATACTGTATGGAGAACCCAATTTAAAAATCAATTGCCAATTCTGATTGATCCAGTGCACAAACTTTGTTGAACACCATGAGTACACATATTTTTGCAAACACATAGATCAATCCAGAATCGTTTACAATGCATATATACGTATCTTTGATCTGAATTCTGATGAGGTGGAGACAGAGAGATTGACATGAAGACCATTTTAAATGAAAAGCCACATTTGACTTTTAATTTTGAGTGCATGTGTCGCAGATTATTAAGATGAATGCTAAGTTCATTAGAAAGTAGACACATCTTTCTCCTCAATTCAAAAGCCATATTTATTATTCTAAACAAAAATTAGAATGACCAGTAATGGTTCGAGTGTAGAGCTCAGAAATAAAATGCAAATGAGTTAATATTTACCCGAAGAACGGTGTGAAAAGGACAATAGGATGGTGATGATGAACGTTTTTCAGAAGCTAAAAACAAGAAAAAAAGCAGAATGGGATGCTAAAAATGAAATTTGAAGAAAGCTAAGCTACAGACAGATGATCAATTCCAACTTGTCCCACCCATCCAAAACAAAAATAAAATGAAAAAAAGGAAAAGAAAGAACACAACATCTTGTAATTGAAAAAAAAAATCAATATAGTTACCACAAAATAATATCATTACCAAACCATAAAGGTAATATAAAATGATGGTAGATAACCACAAAAGAAAGAAAAATCCATCTGACCCCAGGTTTAGCAGTGAGGACTTGTTTAAACTGTTTTAGAAGCTCTGGAGGAGACATTTTGTCAATCTCAGCTCCAAGTACAGCAATTGGAATATCGACACCTGAAAGTAAGACCAATAATTGACTGTTAGAATATGAACATCTCAGTTACTGCTTCAAGAAATCCGCTTATGACTGCTCCTTCTTCTTTGTCTTTTTTGAATCATTCAGAAATGACAAGTGAATGAGTTGGTATAAAAGAAGCTCCAATAAAATAGAACCAATGCATAATCAATTATACCAACAGAAGTTCAATACACTGTTGCAAAAGAAGCAAAGAGAACAGGAAAAGAGATTAAAAAAAGATCAATGTAAATTAACCTTTTGTAGCAAATAATTGGCCTTTAGAAACATTGATTGCATGCATAGTCCACGACAAACTGCATCTTATATTTCTTTCCTGTTTTTCTTTACAAGCATTTTTTTTTTTCATATAAAAAAAATTTAAGGTGAGGGGAGACTCTCCATTCTAAGGTCAGGACAAATCACCAACCTCAGTGAAGAATGAAGATTATAGTGGGATTACAGATCACCTACAAACGAAAGATCCCAACAATCGAACCCAAGTCATGCTATTGTTATGAGCGGAAGGTCGACCAGGTGAGCCAACCCTCGTTGACCACAAACAATTTTAATTCTTAATTTTTTGCACTAATATATACTTCTCGTATATTAAGTATAAACATACAAATAAAAATAACCAATCAAGAGGTTGTCAAGTATAAATATCATGCTGGAATTTTAAACATACTCCTTGATCATTGCAGGTTTTGCTCATATTTCAGACAAAAAATGTAAACATCGATTGCATGCATAGTCCATCAAAAACTGCATCCAAATTTCTTTCCTGTTACTCTTCACAATTTCAATTCTTAATTTTTTGCACTAACATATATTTCTTGTGTATTAATATAAACAAAGATATCCAATGACAAGGTTGTCAAGTATAAATATAATGCTGGTATTTCAAACACGCTCCATGGTCATTTCAGGTTTTGCTCATCTTTCAGACAAAAATGTCATCTATGACCCAGGAACTTTTGATGTCATTCATAAAGTGGGGTGTGACTTTCATGAGCTAATATAAAATATTTACCAAATCTATTTCTATCCTACAATTAAATGTTAAATGTAATGATTATGATTATGATACTTCCATAACAGTAGATCCCAATATATTTTTACAAAAAAGGAAAGAGAGAGCCAACTAGTCCCACTTAATAGTTAATACACAGTTGCAGCAACTGAGAAACAATATATTATTTATCTTAGTGAGGAAAATATATTTGATCAAATCAGCGGTATGTAAAACAAACTGCAAGTCATCATGAAGACAAATATGATTATTTAGGAAGTGATGTAAGGCCTCTTACACGCAAACTATTGCAAACATGCATAAATTGATGGTATGACAAGATGCTGCAGCATAGCTTTGATAGTCTTTCTTCCCTAGAAGATGCAGTAAAATTCTCCCTAAACCAATAATATGCAAATTAAGAAGAAATCTATACATTTAAAATTCATACCCTTGATGTCATCCAGAGTGACAAATGATGGATGTAATAGCACAGCACCTTGGATAAGTCTGAATTTTCCAAGTTCAACCACAACCTTAGCTGAGGGAAAGAAAAAAAAATAGTACATTCTATGAGTTTGATTACTAATTTAGTCATGTTTAAAACTATAAATCAAACCAATAAGTAAACCTAAGAGGAGCTGAAACTTCTGTATAGAGTTAGAGAGAATTGGAGGAATTGTGTGTTAATTCACACACACAAGTATATTGATATTTATATACATAAGTGGTACATTAAATAAGTAAACACTAATTCCTATGAAGTGATGATTACAATATCTAGTAATCATCACTTATGAGTCAGCTATGAAACATGGCTTAATTCTAACACTCCCCCTCAAGCTAGAGCATGTATGTCATATGCGCCAAGCTTGTTACAAATAAAATCAACCTGAGTCCCTCAAAGGGACTTAGTAAATATATTGGCTAATTGTTTGTTGGAGTTGACAAAGCTAGTGGTAATCTCACTCGAAAGAACCTTTTCTCTGACAAAATGACAGTCAATCTTTATATGTTTGGTTTTTTAATGAAAAATTGGGTTAGAAGCAATATGTAAAGCAGCTTGGTTGTCACCAATTAGTTTCATTTCCTTGACGTCTCCCAATTTTAGTTGCTGAAGCAATTGCTTTAGCCACATAAGTTCACATGTTGCTGCTGCCATAGGCGCTGGATCTAGCAATTATGTTATGTTTTTTACTCCACCATGAGATGAAGTTACCTCCAACAAAGGCACAATACCCTAAGGTTGATCTTTTATCTGATGGTGAACCCGCCCAATCAGCAACATAAAAGCCAACAACTTGAGCATTGCCTTTGTTTTCATAAAGTAACATTTTTCCTAGTGCACTCTTGATGTATATAAGAATGCGAACCATGGCATCCCAGTGACTATCACAAGGAGCATTTATAAACTAGCTTACCACACTTACAACAAAAGTAATGTCTGGTCTAGTTACTATAAGGTAGTTAAGTTTACCAACTAGACGTCTATATATGTCAGGGTCTATTAGTGGCTCCCCCTGACTTGGTAGCAATTTGATGTTAGGATCCATCAGAGTATCACTAGGGCAGCAATCCAACATTCCTGTTTCTACAAGTATGTCTAAAGCATACTGTTTTTGCCTGATGGGAACTCCTGTATGAGACTGAGCAACCTCAATGCGCATAAAATATTTTAGAGGACCCAATTCTTTCGTATAAAAATAGTTTGACAGATGTTGCTTTAGATGTTGGATACCAGCCTCATCATTCCTTGTGAGGACAATGTCATCTACATAAACAACAAGGTAGATGTAAAGGCCAAGTGAAGAGTGCCGGAAGAACACAGAATAATCAGCCGCACATTGAGTCATGCCGAATTGTTGGATGACAGAGCTGAATCTCCCAAACCAGGCTCGAGGAGATTGTTTAAGTCCATAGCAAGATCGGCGTAGTCGGCAGACTAAGTTTGGTGCTTCGTGAGCAATAAATCCTGGTGGCTGTTACATATAGACCTTTTCTTGTAATTCACCATGCAAGAAGAGATTCTTGATGTTTAGCTGATGAAGGGGCCAAGAGAAAATAGCAGCCATGGCAAGAAAGAGGCGAACCAAAGCAATCTTAGCTACAGGAGAAAATGTATCCTCATAATCAAGGCCAAAGATCTGTGTGTATCCTTTGGCCACTAAGCGGGTTTTCAAATAATCAACTTTCCCATCAGGACCAATCTTAATAGTATAGACCCATCGACAATCAATAGTCGTTTTGCCAGGAGGTAAGGGGACATGTTCCCAAGTACCACTAGAGTGTAAACCAGCCATTTTGTCAACCATAGCCTAACACTATCCTAGATGAGATAGAGCTTCACCTGCAGTTTTGGGAATAGAAATAGAAGCTAAAGAGGACACAAAGGCATAATAGGAAGGTGATAAACGATGATAACTCAAATGACAAGTATAAATAAGGTTAGGATTACAAGTGGACCTTATACCTTTATGTAATGCTATAGGCAGTTCTGGCACAGGAGGCGGAGCTGGAGAGTCCGATGGAGTAGAAGATGAGTCACAAGGAAGACTAGGGGCTGGATCTGAAGCAATAGGAATGTTTGTCTGATCAACTGATGGATGCATCAACAGGGTGTGGACGTGGTCTCCGCTGATATGTGATCAAGGGAGGAGGCAGGACAAGTGTGGGACTAACCTGAACAGGAGAAGGACCAATTCAAAGCATAATGTTAAGGTCATGATGCCCATTAGAAATAGATGGAAAGAAGGGACAGGTCTCAAAAAAAGCTGACATCAGTAGAGACAACATGTCGTTTGAGATCTGGGGAGTAGCATCAGTAACTTTCTGCAACCGAGAGTAGCCTAGGAAAAGACACTTAAGGGATTTGGCAACCAATTTATCATTTCCTGGAGTTAGGTCATGTACAAAACAAGTACCTGATTTTGGAGGACAGAAAATAGCATGCGGTTAATGAGATAACATGCAATCATGATTGCATCGGCCCAAAAACGATGTCGTGTATTGAAGTGAAGGAGCAAGGTACGAGTAGTTTCGACTAGGTATTGATTTTTTCTTTCGGCTACACCATTTTGTTGTGGGGGTATGAGCACATGATGATTGATGTAAAATGCCTTGTGAAGTAAAAAAAGATTGAAAAGGGGCAGAAAATATTCGCGGGCCTTGTCATTTCGCAGAACTCTAATAGAGGTACCAAATTCAGTTTGGATTTCTAAATAAAAACCTTTAAATATGGAAAAAAAAGTTCAAAGCAATTTTTCATAGAAATAACCAAGTACAACGAGAAAATCGTCAATAAAAGTAACAAAATATTGATAACCCAATGTAGAAGTGACACGACTAGAACCCCAAATATCTAAATGGATTAAAGCAAAAAGAGCATTAGCTCGTTTATTGACTCTTTCAGGAAATGAACTACGAACATGCTTTCCCAACTGATAAGACTCACACTCTAGTGTTGACACTTTAAAAAGACTAGGTACCATAACATGTAATTTCTGTAGACTAGGATGTCCCAAGCGTTGATGAATGATTTCAGGTGACTCAATGGTAGAACAAGCAATAGGAAATGTTGCAACAGTGAGGTGATACAAGCCTCGAGACTCACGTCCTACTCTAATCATCTATCCAGTATCTTGATCCTATACAAGAACAGTATCATTAGTAAAGATAATAGAATAAGGCAGGGTATTAGTGAGTTTGCTTATAGATATCAAATTAAAGGGATAACCAGGTACAAATAGTACAGAATCTAAAGATAGAGTGGGAAGGGGATTAGCTTGACCAATGCCTTGGACTTTGGTTTGAGAACCATTAACATTAGGTAGGATATCTGTATAGGTGAGGTGGAAGAAAAATGATTTGTTACCAAACATATGATCAGAAACGCCAAAATCAAGGATCCAAGGTCCCCAAGATGAAGGTTGTGAAAGACAGGTTGCAAGATTACTAGTCTGAGTGATAGGTGTAGTGGACTGCATGGTTGCCTTGAGCTGAATGTACTCATTATACTCAGCGGCAAAGAGGGAAACCTCGTCAAATGAGTCAGATTGGACAACCTGAGCAACATTCATAGTTTTAGACTATTGGTTGGTCTTGGTTCTGCACTGTTCCTCAATGTGACCAAATTTGTTGCAAAAGGTGCAGCGAGGACGAGTACCACCACGACCTCCTCCCCATCCACCCCGGTTGCTAGATTAGGAAACCAATGCAAATGATTCAAGAGGTGCAAGGGATTGAATCACAACAACAGCCCAAGATGTGTAATTGGATGCCACCACCAATTTGTCACATGGGATGAATGGGACAGTGGTGAAGCCGACGGCAGAAGGTGAGTCAAAGGTAGACATGTGGGTGAAAAATAGAACTTAGGAAGGTCTCAAGTTGCTAGGCAAAATGTGTGCATGTGTTCTGGTCTAGAAACAGTAAGATGGAGTAGTGGACAGCAGGTAGAGAAGGTTAAGACTCTAGTTTCTAGATCTCAGAAGCAGAAGCCAAGGTCGGAAAAGTACTGGAGGGTGGCCAGAGGTATTGCCAGCAAAGTCTGGTGTTCAAAAAGTGGGCAAGGCGTTCACACGCGCCAGCGAGTGGAGAGACGTGCAGAGATTTGAACACACGGATGGGGGCACGTGTGGCGGCAGAAAGTGGTGGGTCGACAGTAGAAGGGCCGGTCGGTGGGTTCTGCCTGCGATCTGGGGTCGCTGGTGGTGGATGGCGTCGCTGGAAAAGTTGCAGCCAAGTGGAGGCACGACTGTTTGGAAGGTAAAAAGCACCATAAACCACTGGTGTGATGCACAGGAGTTTGAAGATCTTATCCTACTACTTATACCATATAGAATTAGAGAGAATTGAGAGAATTGTGTATTAATTCACATACAAGTATATTGATATTTATATACATAAATGGTACATTGAATAAGTAAATACACTGAATAAGTAAACACTAATTCCTGCAAAGTGATGATTTCAATATCTAGTAATCATCACTTATGAGTCAGCTATGAAACATGTGAAACATAGCTTAATTCTAACATTCTGTATAGTATATGCTCAAAAGGAGGGGAAAAGATAAGCACACACTGAATAAGTGGAATGAGATGAACTTACCACCCCAACAAAATCCAGCAGCCCCAATAGCCGACACACCTTTACTTTTCAAAGCTTCAATTATGGGTTTTGCAACTTCAAATCCTTTGTCCTATTAATATAATATGAAAGCATCAGAGAATAATATATTAGAAATTACAAATAAGTCACAATTTTTATACATTTGATTTGAGACAATTCATAATATTTGATCTACAAATCCAAACCACATATACAGGTGTCAAGCTAATATTCAATATATAGGATTGGCCAAGTGTTATAGTGTTAATAACATTACATAAACCGACATCTGAATTGAGTCGTACATCTTCCACAATCAGTGCTATCAAGGTTCCAATAACGATACCAAAAATTGGATTTCAATAAAAACAACAGAAATTTGTTTATTTAAAATAGTTAAAAAACAATTGTAAACAACCAATTATCATAAAATAAGAACTAACCGTTCCATGATCTTTTAACCAAACAGGTAAAGGCCTGTTAGCATTCTCAGGATTATAGGGATCATCATAGAAGAAATCAGGAACAACCACATAATACCCAGCAGCTGCAACCTTGTCCGCAAGGTTCCTTAACAACAGAGAACGAACAGTATTACTTCCCTGGGGAACACTACATTTAGCATCATAGAGAGAGAGAGAGAGAATTGGCAAAGAAAGCAGACTGAAACATCCAGATTCTATTGGCGGTATAATCCAACATATTATATACGGCATACAGCATTACTTTCATGAATTACACTTACATGTCAAAAAAGATGTTCATTTGATCATTTCCCTACCAAAATTGAAATCTATCAGTGCCACCTGAAGATCATGATCATGGTTTAAAGAGGACAAGTAGGTTCAATTAAAATATAATGCAGAATATATATTTCACGAACTAGGTAAATTTTCATTAGTCTATATATGATTAATTGGATACAAGAAAACACGGATTTGCTCCATAGAAATGCATACTGGTGTTACCATCAGCAGGCAGTGGGTGTCAGTCACCCAAAAAATAAAGAGGAGTAAAAAAATTAAATACCATGAAAGGCAATCGACTATTTATCCCATTTCACTTACAACATACATTACTCTGAAATTGGATAGAATGAAAGCCAAGATAACTTGCTCTAACAGATAACCACACTATAAAAAAACTACTAAATTAGACATTAGACATAGAAAACAGACATGAGAAATAAACATACCTTAAATTTGGCGCTTCATATCCTGCAAGACAAAATTGAGCAAGTGAAGTTAAAAGATGATATTGGTTAAAGACAATAATTGTTAAAATATGACGTGCATACAATCAATATAATCATCAATTCAATATATAAACCAGAGCCTACTCAAAATACTAATTATTGAAATTTTCAGCAGGGTATACTCATATAGTGAACAGAAATAAGCAAGCATAAATAGTAGTACAAATACAAATAAAATAAATATATATTCGGAATAGAGACTTCCAGAATTAAAAGCAGTAAACAAAAAGAGGCAACGGATTGTGCAACAAAATCAAAGCCATCCCCGTCCAGAAAATCAAATACCCACTTAATTAAACACAAAAACCATCCAAGGAACCGCAAGAATAACCATGGTAACCCAAGTTACAGCAACGAAGAAGGAACACAGAACTCAGAAAATGACAAAGATGGGATCTTTGATATATATAATTATATATATATACCATAAATATCGGAGACCAGAATAATAGCAAGCTTGGAGTGAGGGGCGCCAGTGAGGTAGGAATCAAGACCACCAAATTTTTCAACATGGCCTGCTCCTCCACTGGGGTTGAGTATTGGTGGGTTTGAGCAGCATTCTGGGCCTGACATTCTTATGGTAGGTATCACTGTGCAGTTCACAGCTAAATTCCCACACTATTGGGGTCCTATTTATAACAAAAGGATAAGATTTTTAATTTTAATTTTCTTAAGTCATTTTTTTATATTATTATTTATATTATTAATTAAGTACATCATTTTTTGTTATTTTTTTATTTAATTATAATTATTAAAAAATATGTAAAAAATAATATATAAATTTCTAAGATTTTATAGCTGAAAGTGAGAGATAAGATTTTGACTCATGAATGGAGAGAGAAAAGAAACGACAAGAAAGAAAAGTAACAGAATATTCGATTCTACCGAAGGAAAAGGAAAAGTTGTATACTACTTTAAATTTGCGTTAACTCTGACGTCCACCACCAAAATGTGAATATTAATTAATAATGCAGTGACATGATTCAGCAAAGTTTTTGTTTTTGTTGTTTAAGGAAATTGAATGAATGAAAAATCGGAAGGAAAATATCTCGTCGCTATGGCCATGCAGAAAAAACGCCAAAGAATCAGATGCAATCGCCCCCTCCTTGAATTGTTTTCCCCATTTTTTATATTTTAATTTTAATTAGTTAATCAATTTGATATATAAAAAATATGTATATCTTCAAATCATAATATATGTCACTCATAATAATTATCATATAACATATCAGACAATATTTATTTAAGAATATAATTTTTTTAATAAAAATCAAAATTTTCTTCTTATTTTATTTCATTAATAAATTAATTAAAATTTATAATTAATTTCATATTCGATTTTAAATTATAAGTAGTCAAAAATAATTTTATTTTTATATTAATTTTAGATTTGATTTATTTCAATAAATTTTATATTAGATGCGATGTAGGGATAAATTATAATTGAAATAATAAAATAAATATAATTAAAATAACAAATTTATTAAATAAAAAATATAATAATTTATCAAAAATTATTTATTAGTTAAGTTTAAAAATACATATTATTTTCATAAAAAGATTTTACTCTAATACAAATACAAAAGAATTTAAATATACAATAATATAAAACAACCTATATGCCTAAAAAAATTTATAATATAAAAAAAATCTTTGTCTTTTAAATGCAAAAAATTTAATCCAATAATTTTATAAAATAAATATTTCAATTTATGTTTACGTAATTTAAAAAGAGTAAATCAAGAGATAAGTAATCAAGAATTCAATCGAAAATACAACCTATGGAGAAAATAAATTCTTATATTCTAAACAAGTATAGTCTAAAAATTAAAATGTATGAAAAATCTTATAAAACTAAAAAAAAAAGTTGATGTAAATTTTTATTTTCGGTTAGTTTAATTTTTTTATCTTTTTTTTATTTCATTTGTATTTTTTGTTCTTTTTTGCCTATGTAATTTGTAATATTATTTTTTCTTTTTTAAAGAATTTACATTAACATTCTCGTTTATTAAGTTTTAGTATTTAAATATATATCATTACTTATTCATATGTATAAACATGTTAACATTGTATTGACAAAAAAAAATAAAAAAATACATGACATTCAAATAAGAACTATTTGACACATAGTAAAAAATTAATCATATAATTTATGAAACCTAAGTACATAAGTAAACACTCATCATAAAAATATTAAATTTGACTAAAACGTTAAAACATAAAAGTAAACACAAATTTATTTCTATACCCCAATTCAGAGTCTTAAACATAATTGTCCTTGAATATAAGTGTATTGCTATGAAGTTGAAATAGTAAACAGTGTAAATGTAAAATAAAATCTTTCGTATTAATATAGTGATTAAATTAGTAATAAAAAAACAAATTTCTTTAAAATTTAACTTTTTCTATGATATGCATAGTCAGGTAGTTGACTTTTTTAATTCAAAATCATATATTATAATAGTGAACTATTAAAATTAAAATATATTTATATAAATTGCTTACACGTTGTCAATCATATTAATCCTAAAATTAAAGCTGTATAAATTGGTTGACCTAATTAAATAGTTTTAGAAAGTGAATATTTTATGATAAAGTCCTTAAATATAAATGGCTAATTGATTTGGATTTTTTAATATGTTAATAGCTATTAATGACTATTATTAAAATTTGTTGTCATATTTACTGAAATAATTAAACCCAAGTCTTATTTTTTGAGAAAAAAAAAGACTGAATATAATAAATTTTAATCAAAAAAGATTTTGATATCAATTATATGAGAATTGTTTTAAAATTGATTTTATTAAATAATTAAATTTAATTATTTAAAATTATTATATAGTAATTACATAACCAAATTATAAACAGTAATAATTAAAAAATTGAATTATATTAAATAATTAAAAGAATTTAATAATACGTAATAATCTATATATGCATGATCTTAACCAAATTAAGAATTTTTTATCTCTAATCTTTATGGTATTTTCAATCCAATCCTATTTTGGTTGGAATCGTAGCCCAAAGGAAATGACATCCAAGTCTCAAAATCAAGTAGTTCTAGAAGTTTTAATGCATTTGGGAATGATACTTGTGTTGTAGTGTTAGTACGAAATTGAAATGAATGTCTTTTTACATTTAAAAAAAATAATGAGAAAACAAAAAAAAGAAAAAAATAGCTATAACAATTTTCTTGTACTAACCCTGCCTATTGAAGTGTAACATGGCTGCAAATATATAGATCGATGGTAAGAAGATTACTCTAATTTGGAAATAACACAATGAACATAATTAGATATAATAATCAAATAAAAACTTTTCATGTATAAAATCAATTGAAATTAATTTGAATAGGAAAGGAATTTCAATTAGAATAATTAAAATAAATTTATTTTAAGAATTCAAATTATGGATAATAATTTTAAGTTTATTGATTAGTTGATTTTGGTTAGTCACTTTAATATTCTCAGTCAGTAATTGTATAAATAAAAGCCAAATCAAATCACCCAAAATATTGAAACCCAAAATTTTCGTCCTCAATTAATCATTGAATCCAAAATTATCTGATTTGGAAATAATACAATGAACATAATTAGATATAATAATTAAATAAAACTTTCCATGTATAAAATCAATTCAAATAAATTCAAATAGGAAGTAAATTTCAATTAGAATAATTAGAAAAGATAAATCAAATCACCCAACATATTGAAATCCAAAATTTTCGTCCTCAATTAATAATTGAATCCCAAATTATCTGATTTGGAAATAACACAATAAACATAATTAAATATAATGATCAAATAAAAAAAAATTATGTATAAAATCAATTGAAATCAATTCGAATAGGAAGAAAACTTCAATCATATAATACATGGCAATATTTTTTTGTTCAAAATTTTCGTACACATATGAATTAGTCTTTTTTTTATTTTTTCTCTTTTAAGAGACATGGTATTTGAAAATGAAAATTTTTAATGATTTTTTAATTTATTCTCTTGCCAGAGATACGACACTTGAAAATGAAATTAGAAAATGTAATTTTTATAATTTTTAATTTTAATTGCAAATTAGTTGGAAAGTGTTTTTGTTTTCATATGTGGCAATATTTTCTTTTTTAAGATGACATTATTTTTATTGTTATGACACATGTATACTTTCCTTTTAAATTCTAACATCATATGACACATGACAATTTTTCAGAAAAGGAATTTACCACATGGTAGCATTTTAGATAAGTATTGTCATGTCAGAATGACACATGACATGATTTTAAGCCATGTATTCTTTTTTTATATATATATTATATGATTATATGCTTATATGATTGATAATTTCATTCCTTATTATTTGTAAAATATTCTAATTTGTTAAGTTTGATTAATTTGATTTAATTGATTTAATTCTGTTTTTAATTCATTATTATGTTAATACTTGATTTTGTTTATTTGCAATAAATTTCAAGGAGTCAAATTTAATAATTGTTGAAATAAAATCTCATATTCGATTAAGAAGGAATTTTTTCAATAAAAATCAAAATTTCGTTCTTATTTTGGCTCATTAGTAAATTAATCAAAATCTGTAAGTAATTTCATATTCAATTTCAAATTGCTTGTAGTGCAATTGCTTTTTCTATGTAAATATTATCTTTCTACATTTTTACTACTAATTCGGTTCACACTCTTTTAAATGGTTCATCTTTTGATGGAGCCTTATGTTTATCTATTTCTGAGTTTTATTTTGCAACCCAAAATTCCTCTTTTGCCAAATACAATCTTTTACGGCAAATTATTGCTCATCTTTTCCCTTGCACTCAACTACGCACAGGTAGTTATGTTAAATGTTACAAGTTATGTCATTCTTACATTCTCTATCAACCATTTTTTTCACATTTATACATTGATAATCTACCAATTAAAATATTGTCTTTTACATAATTTGATCCAGTCATGTTTAAATCCACGAGAGATTAGATATGAGAGATTAGAAAAAGAATCTGCAGTCAATCACATAACTTGATTAAGCTATTATTAGATTTATGAGTAATCGGTAACGCCTTGCAAAGTTTGAGAGATTAGAAATAATATGTGCTGTCAATGGGACTTCAAATGATGAGTCAGAACGGAATACAACTTTGCTTTATCGAACACAATATTCAACATTTTGGGACATTAATCTATAGGGAAACTCCACTAAGAAGGCCAATAACAATAATTAAAAGGAGAAGAGTCACTTGCTCTTAAGCTTATTTGATCTTCTCTAGAAAATATTTGATGTAAGGATTTAAAAGATGATGATGATTTACGTGAAAACTTTTGAGTAATTATTCTTTTTTTGTTTTATTTTTCGTATAATTTAATTCTTAATTTGCTAATTTTAATTCATTGTTATATGAAGTAATTTCTTATTTGTTTCATTTGCTTTATAGGTTAATTATCAATTGGAATCTTCACTAATATAGAAACATCAGACAATTATTGTACAAATATTTGGGATAATTTACCCAAATATTTCTTTCTTATTTTAGTTGTGTAAATTAACTTGATTCTTTTACATAAATATATAATGTATATATTTCATTATATATATTTCGGGTTATTTATTTCGATAGTATTGATGATTATTAAAATAAAAAGTAATTTTTATTTAATTTGATTAAAACAAGTAAAAAATAAACAAGCAACTTTTATTTAATTTCGATAGTATTCACTCTTTTTAACCGTTGGTTTAAGAAACTTCACAAGTAAGGTACTTTATTTAGTATTTGATATAAAGATTACATAAAGTGTTGAAAGTGTTTAGAATAACTTAAGGTTATCAATTACACTAAAAATATTAAAAAAATAATTTATTGGTATTTAACGAAAATGTAAATGAAGTGAATGAGATCCTAATTGACAAAGTATAACTTAATTTTATTCAATCATATGTGTATCTAATAATAAAAGTTGTTATATTAAGAATAAACATGTAATATACAAAAATAATTAGTGGAATAATTGAGCATTAAATTTTAATATTAGATAATTTTGTCTATATATTTCTTTTTTTTTGTACATATGTCAATGTTAAAGAATATATTTTCATATTTCCTTTATAATTTTTTTAAGATGATTTTAATATATCATTGATATGTTGTTAAAAATAACATAACTTATATTCCAAATTCTATATTTTTTTTTCAAATTTTGTTTATTATATTAAATTTGAATATTATTTTCTAAAATTATTAAATATTTTTATTAGTTGTTCAATTTATTAAATCAAATACAATATATCGTATAAGTACAAATAAAATTATAACAAATTATTTCATAGAGATTTTTTTAATTTAAAATTAATATAAAAAATACAGATGAAAAATAATAAAAGAAATAAGGTATTAATACACGCTCTCTCTCTCACACACATAGACACACATATAATACAATTAATATAGATAAATTAGTAATTTATTGGGACAGGAACATCGCAGGGTAGGAAATATGATCTTTGTCCCTGTCTCCACACTTTATTGAGAGGATTTTTATCCCTTTCCCATTTCTACGTGAAAAATTTCTCAAATTCGAATTCCCCTAATGAGACAGTTTCCACGAGAATTCCTAAGTACAAGGATATTTTGTCATTCCAAAACTGTTTATCACTTGACTTACATAAATTAAATTAATTTATATATAATTTGTTAGTCATGGCAACCATCACCCAAGAGGGGAGGTGAATTGAGTGATTACAAATTTTTAAAACAACTTTGAGAAATTATGCATTTTGATATTTCTAATCAACACATGCAGCGAAAAATGTATAACTATTAGAGATTTCTCAAATATCACTTAGGTTATAGGATAAATCAAACAAATAAGCTAGATATCAAATTCAACTCAAGCATATATAATTAAAGTACAAATATAAAGGAGATAGAGTTGAGAGAAGTAAACACAGTATTTATCCTAGTTCAGCCACCCACCACTTGTGGCCTACGTCCAGTCTTCAAGTAAACCACTTGAGATTTTTCACTATCAGGTCAAGCTTGAATAGGTGCTTGAAACATTTACAAAATAGAGCACTCAACACACCTTGACTTTGAGATACCTCATCCTTTGTGCTTGAGCCTCAACTTTAAGGGATATTCCGCCCTTACAAATTTTTGAGGGATACCTCACCCTCTTTATAGATTATACAAAGTATAGATGAATGGAAACTCTCTCAAGAGTGGATAATACAAATTGAAACTCTATAATGCTATTCAAGGATATCTCAAATATTTACAAAAACAGTGCACAAATGGATTGAAAGATTTATTCTTGAATTAGTACAATAGAAATATGTTTTAAGTTGTTGGTTAGTCTTTAAAGATGACCCAAGACATGTATTTATAGAGTATTTGATCAAAGGAGCCATTGGGTGTAATAATTGATAGCATTAAATGCCAAGAAACTAGTCATTGTGAGTTTTCTGGATCGTGTTATTCGAATAACACATTTGGTATTCGAATAGATCCTCAAAAACATATTTTGGAACGTTTTCTGGGTTGTGTTATTCGAATAACCCTTTGATTATTCGAATATATCTTTAAAAACACGTTATGGAACGTTTTTTGGGGTGTGTTATTCGAATAACTATGTGATCATTTGAATATACCACTCTGATTTTGAAATCTAACTTTAAATGGTCATAACTTCTTTATTTCTTATCCGTTTAAAGCAAATGACCAGTCATTAGAAAGAAATTTGAGTCTATTAAATGAAAAAAGTTTCAAAACAAAACTCAAATTATTTTAAAAGTTATGATCAAAAGAGTAACCAAATGTTAGTTTTTCAAAATTCAAACTTAACTATTTTTTATAAATTTGAACTACCACCATAATTAGTCTTTCAAAACTTGTTTGTTGGGTATTTTAGCATGTGAAAATTATTTTTAAATATTTAAAAACATATTTGAGATATCTAGAAAGCTTCTTACAAAAAGACCCTAAGTCTTATAAGTTATATCATTTAATCTTCCTTTAGAATTGGTCTTTGACATGATTTTATTGTTATCAAAACCTTCATGAGATAAGCATGCATCTTCTCCTTGAGTTGAGCATTAATTGAGATCTTTGCTTTCTTATTACAGTGTTCACTTTCTTAAGATTTGGGTATCCTACAAAGATTCTTCACTTAAACAAACATATTAAATTCAATATCTTCATATTTTTCATAAATAGATATCTCTAGTTAGTTTAACATGCATATAAAATTTTCATAGATACATCCAAATAAAACATTTATCAATTATTAATAGATATTTTCTATATAGGATTAATAAAGAACACTTTACACATTTTCATTTAAATAGAGCTTAATCTAATATTAATTCATTATAACTCATATAAAACATTATTAGATATATTATATAAAGAGTGCTACACATATCTCATTGCATGATTGTTAAGTGAAATATAATTAGATAAAGTATATAATTATGCATGATACAATATAATCTATTAATTACATCTACGTAAATATAAAGATCATTTTTTTTTTGTCTTTGTATTTATTAATCATCAAAACTTAACATATTAAACCATTGGAGCAAACTTATTTCCACATAATTTTCAGTCAAGTTAATTTATTAAAATATTTTTTGTAAAATTATTAGATTAAATTGTTCATTTAGAAGACAAAGATTTTTTTATATTATAAATTTTTTTAGTTCTTATAAGTTGTTTTATAACAATTTATATTTAAATTCTTTAGTATTTATATTTGAGTAAAACTTTTTCATAAAAATATAATAAAAATTATATTTTATGTATTTTTAAACTAAACTTATAAATTTTATTTTTTAATAAACTATTATATATATCTTATTTAATAAAATTATATTTATTTTTATTATTTAATTCTTAATTTATCTCGTATATCGCATAGTGTAAAATCTAATCATGTATCAATGTGAGTAACATAAAGAGTAAATTACCTTTTTTTTTTTTTTGGGTTTGGTCTCATTTGAATTTGTAGTGTCGTTATTAAAAAAAAAAAAAACTTACTGAGTTTTGTATTTTTATGACATAACAGCTCTTATGTCAATTTTTTAATGAAAGTTTAAGAGAAACGTACGTCGTCCTATTTCAAGATTAGAACATGATACAAGTCTTAAAAATTTAAAGATGGCATATCAATGAACAAGAATCAAATCCAAGATTTTATTTTTTTTCAGTGTTGTTCGATCCTGACATTAAACCAACCCTTGTTGACATTCTCCTGTCATTTTTTTTTTCTGTTCACATTAAATTGTTTATAATAACAAAGTCTTTTTTTTTTTTAGTTTTTCATATATATTATATTTTTTTTTTTATTTCTCTCTTAAGCATTTGTACAAGATTAATGATTCTTGTATAAATAATGGTGGATTCTGATATAAAAAAATAGTATATTTTATTATCAAAACATGACAGTTTTGTATTCTCAAAGAAAATAAGAAGATAAATATCATATTATATATTTATCTTATATGCTATAAGTTAGTATAAATATTTTAAATAGAATTTCTTAAATTAATTTTCACTGTCATGTTTTGTGTTCTTCTATGCTAAATTGCTAATTATATTTTGCTTCTTACCTAACTTTTAAGTTTTTTTAATTTAATGACTAATAACTTGACAATTTGATGTACCAAAAGGAAAAAAAAAATGACAGGCGGATGAATTGCGTCCCAGGCATTGAGGCATGGCATTACTCACCCTGAAGACGGGGTACCACCAGCAATTCAACAATATGTGACCGCAGTTCAGCCTTTCTCAACATTTTCCTAACAGCTGCTAAAACTCAATTAGAAATTTAGAAGCCACAAAAGTTGATCGTCTCAAGGTTAGACAAAATTTTAGCAACAGTTTGATTTTACCAATTGAATCTCGTTAGCTTAATAAGTGAATGTATAAGAATATGTTAAAACTGCTAACAGAAACAGCCTAGCAGGTATCTTATGATGATGTGATGATATGATATAAACAGCCTTTAGTTGATACACTTGATCAACCCGGGGGGTTTTATCACAATATTTCTCTGAAAGTTAAAGGGAAGGGGGGGGGGGGGGGGAAGCAGATTTCATCATTCATGACAACATCCTTACAACACCAAAAAGATAGCAATGCGATCCATGCACAACGGTTCACAATTCCCTTTCAACTGAAACCTACCTCTAGTCCCAACCATTTATTGATTTCATTCATTCATTATCGCGCGTTTCCCTGGCAGTCAACAATTTCAACCAGCGTGTTTCTATTTTAATTTCCTTATCTGCTCGATCTTGATGAAATAAAGTCCCACTGTCGGGAAAAAAAAAAGTTTCGTTTCACAAATTATTCAACATAAACAAAGAACATAGGTTAGAACTTGGGAGGGCTTCTTAATCTCGAGTGTTCAAATCTTACAAGAATGCCCGTGGGATGCCCTGATCAAAGACAAAACAAAATAAAAAAATAGATCAATTAAAATCAGATATTTAACATTAACATTAAAGTCTTACAATATGATTTCTTAAGATCTCAAATCACAAATCCAACAACAAACTCAACACACCGAAAGCAACATTATTACGATGAATCTAGAAATATGATCCATGTCCAACAAGCAATAATACAGCATTTATTTTCTTGTAAACTACAACTACGTGGAATAAGTAGCGTTTTACATCCTCCACTCTAGTACACGATGATACAATGAACATAAAAGTTCTTCACAGAACAAGATTTCTCACTTAAGATGTTTAGCAAACCAGTCCAACAAGATCTGATGGGCCTCCTCTGCAGCCTTCACAGCTTCTGCATCTTCAGTGTTGTATCTCACAGTCCAACCATGCGAGACTTTAGGAAATATTTTAACAAAACTGTCAACCTGCACAAAACAAAAATCGGTTTCATGAGTGATATCTTAAATACATGAGAGATTCTTGGATATGTGCACATCCAATGACCAATAAAAACAACTACTTCAACAAATACTGCATGGAGACCCTAACTTAAAAATGTCAAATCAATTGCCAATTCCGATTGGTCCAATGCACAATTGTACACCATGTGTACACAACCTTTTTTTCCAAACACAGACAGCAGCAACAAAATGTGAAAAGGCTAACCAAAGTGATTCGACCGATTACAGAATCTTGTAATTGACAAAAAATAATATAATTACCACAAAATAATAACATTAGCAAACCATCAACGTAATATAAAATGATGGCAGATAACCGCAAAAGAAAGAAAAAATCATCTGACCCCAGATTTAGTAGTTAGGACTTGTTCAAACTGTATTAAAAGCTCTGGAGGAGAAGTATTGTCAATCTCAGCTCCAAGTATAGCAATCGGAATATCAACACCTGAAAGTAAGACCAATAATTAACTGTCAGAATAAGAACATCTCAATTTATGCTTCAAGAAATTCGCTTCTGATTGTTCCTTCTTCTTTGTCTTTATTCAGTCATAGAGAATGACAAGTGAATGAGTGTGTATGGAAGAAGCTCCCAATAAAATACAGCCATTGCATAATCAATTATACCAACAGAAGTTCAACACACTCTTGCAAAAGAAGCAAAGACAACAGGAAAAGAGACAAAAAAAATATATCACTGTAAATTACCGATCAGGATCTTCTGCAGTTTCAAATAAACTGCAGGGGATCTCAACCATCAAAATTTATTTTCCTCTATCATAAAATATCAAGACAAATATGCTTAAAAAAATTTCAGCCATTGGATGAAGAACTGCACACCTTGCAGTTCTTTTTTGGGCTGCAGGGGATCCAGTTCCGTAAATTACCCCTATGTAGCATATAATTGGCCTCTAGAAACATAGATCGCATGCCTAGTCCATAAAAAAATGCATTTTATATAGTCCACAAAGAACACAAACAATTGAATTCCTAATTTTTTTGCACTAATATATAATTATTGTATAACAATATAACATATATATAAAAATAATCAATCATGAGGTTGTCAAGTATAAATAAAATGCTGGCATTTCAAACGCACTCCATTGTTGTTGCATGTTTTTGCGCATCTTTCAGACAAAAATGTCATTAATGATCCAGAAACTTTTAAGTCATCCATAAAGGGGGGTGTGATGGTTGGGGCAAGGTGTTTCGTTGTCTAATCTAAAATATTTACCAATCTACTTCTATCTTACAATTTAACACATGTTTGGTTTTCCTAAATTTCTATACAAAAACAACTTTCAGCCAAAAGTTCTCTCTACTGCATTTTGATTATCTTTTTTCTGAAAACAAAATAAGTTAATCCAAACGTGCATGAAATTTAATGATTATGATAACTATATAACAGTGGATACCAATATAATTTTACAAAAAATGAAAAGAGAAAGAGAAAGGCAACTACTCCCTTCACAGTTAATATATAATTACAGCAACTGGGAAAGAATATATTAATTATAACAGTGATAAAAATAAATTTGTTCAAATAAGCTGTATGCAAATACACTGCATGTCAGCATGAAGACAAATATGATCATTTAGAAGTGATATTAGGCCTCCTACATGCAAACATGGTTAAATTGATGATATGACAATTGACAAGAAGCTGCAACATAATTTTAGTAGACTTTTTTCCTTAGAAGATGCTATGAAACATTCCCTAAACAAAGAATATGCAAATTAATAAAAAAATCTGAACTTTGAAAATTCATACCCTTGATGTCATCCAGAGTGACAAATGAAGGATGTAAATGCACAGCAGCTTGGATAAGTCTGGATTTCGCAAGTTCAACCACAACCTTAGCTGAGATAAAGAAGAAAACGTAGTCCATTCTGTAAGTTAAATTATTAACTTAGTTGTGTTTAAAACTTTAAATCTAACCAATAAGTACACCTAAGAGGAGCTGAAACTACTATATAGTATATACACAAAAGGAGGAGAAAAAAAGAACACAGAATAAGTGGAATGAGAGGCACTCACCACCCCAACAAAGACCAGCAGCCCCAATAGCAGAAACACCTTTACTTTTTAAGGCTTCAATTATAGATTTTGCAACTTCAAAACCTTTGTCCTATTAATAGTGTAATACAATAGGTAAGCATAAGAGAATGTCACAATTTTTGTAGATTTGATTTGAGACAATTCATAATTTTCAATCAAAACCACCTATAAAGGTGGCAGGTCAATGGCTAAAGTAATAATGACATTACATAAACTAGACATCTGAATCCAGACATACATCTTCCAAAATCAGAGTCATCAAAGTACCAAGAAGGATACCAAAATTTGGATTTCAATAGAACACAGGAAAAATTGTAAACAGCCAAGTATCATTAAATAAGAACTAACTGGTCCATGATCTTGTAACCAAACAGTTATAGGCCTGTTAGGATTCTGGGGATTGTACGGTTCACCATTGAAGAAGTCAGGAACAACGACATAATACCCAGCAGCTGCAACCTTGTCTGCAAGCTTTCTTCACAACAAGGAACAAACAGCCAAATTAGAGAGAGAGAGAGAGCGAGAGAGAGAGAGAGAGATAATTGGCAAAGAAAGCAGAATGAAACAGCCAGATTATATTGGCAGCATAATTTACCAAAACTTTTGAGAAAATTTTAAGAGAAAAAGTAGACATCCCAATCCCAATAAACCAAATAATTATATCAGTAATCATCCATGAAGATTAAAAATCTAGTTATAATCTAACAATATTATATACAGCCTACAGCATTACTTTCATGAACCATGACTCTCTAAATTACACTTACATTTCCCTGTTAGTTTTTAGTATTGTAAAAAATAGATGATCATTTGATCATTTCCCTAACAAAATTGAAATCAATTACTGCCACCTGAAGAACATGAGCCAATAGTTTAAAGAGGAGAAATAAGTCCAATTAGAATACAATGCAACATATATTTTTATGAAATTTATATTCTCATTAATCTATATATGAGCAATGATATCAAAGAAAACATGAATTTGCTCCATAGAAATACACACCAGTGTTCCCATCAGCAGGCACTGGATTTCAATCACCCAAAAAATAAAAAGGCGTAAAATCAAATATGATGAAAGGCAATCCACTATTTATACCTTTCAATTACAAGGCACATTACTTTGAGTCTGGACAGAATGAAGCCAAAATAACTTGATTGAACAGATAACCAAACTATCAAAAGTTAGTAAAGTAGACATAGAAAACAGGTATGACAATTAGCCACACCTTAGATTTGGCGCTTCATATCCTGCAAGACATATTGAGCATGTGAAGTTAAAAGAAGATATTGGTTAAAGGCAGTAAGTGTTAAAAGATTATGTGTATAAATAATCAATCAATTCAATATACAAACCATGGCCTACTCAAAATACTGAATTTTGTAAACTTCAGCTGGGCAACGGCAAGTATTTACATTATGTAAATAAATATTTAAGATACATAACTCGTGCACGAAATTTATAGCCTCACAAAGCATACAAAATCCAGAACATCAAAGCAGTATAATATACTGTCAAGTGTCTAAGACAGCTTCCTCTCCAGTCCCCACCTCCCGACAATAAAAGTAGGTGTTTTATATAGCGAATGAAATCCATCCCCATCCCCATCCCCATCCCCACCCACAAAGTCAAAGTCCTTAATAAACATGTAGATCCAGAATGGAATGGAATGGAATTTGACCGAGCTGCTTTACTAATATTACATTATATGCAAGCCCTTTGTAATAAGTAATAACCACAGAAGGAAACCATATGTAGATGAAAGCCCAAGTCACACACAGGTTACAAGAAGAAAGAAGAGAAAGAGATCAAGTGAGAAAGAAATGGATACCAAAAACATCGGAGATTAGAAGAACGACGCGGTTGGAGTGAGGGGAACCGGTGAGATAGGAACGAAGACCACCGAGTTTGTCAACATGGCCTGATCCTCCACTGGGGTTCAGGGTTGGTGGATTTGAGCAGCATTCTGGGCCTGACATTCTTTTCTTTTTCTCTCTTCACACTTCACACTTCACACTTCACACACTTCACACCCACACTATCTATTAGTAGTAGTAGATTTCCCTTTCCCACACTGTCTATTATTTAACAGAAGGGATAAGATAGACTTTTGGATCCTTTCTAGACTATCTATTAGTAGTAGTAGATTCCCCTTTCCCACACTATCTATTATTTAACAGAAGAGATAAGATAAGACTTTTGGATCCTTTCTAGCGAACGCAGAAACTTCCAGAATACAGCATATATTCTAATAAAATAACTTCTACCCAACCAACATGTCATTACAAAGCTTTCACTCTCCATTACTAAAGTCACTTGTTAAGGAGAAATTCTTATAAATTTTGATGTTATATTTGGTATAAAGGAATGAAATGATATTTTATATTCAATCTTAAAATCAGATGATTCATGAGTTTGTTAATATAAAAATTATGAAATAATATTTTCGTTCTAAAGATATTGCACAAATTTAAGAAATTTCATTTTCATCCAATAATTTGAATAATTCTATCATTTGTTTATGCTTTTTTTATTGGTCTTACTCAAAAAATTTTCAACGAAAGATATAAAGTAAAGTGATGATAATTAGATCTTAAATAAAGAATTATGATAGAAAAAGTTATACTTATAACTTTATTTTTTAATTGTATATTTTTAGCCTACAACAATTGTAGAAGGTTAAAGTTGTATCTATATTTTTTATTTTCAATTCCTTTCTATTATTTTAAAATGCAAATTTATGTTTTTTTTTTTTTTGCCAACGGATCAATTGTAAGTTAAGTTATCAAATTTATTGTATAAAAAAAGTTGTAATTATTGGTTAAAGTCAATTATTTAATATTTTGATATGAGAGAATATATATTAAGTTCAATTTCATAATATATATTATGATAAAAGTTATACGATTAATATATTTTAATATATATTTCACTATATAAATTATTTTGTTTATTATTATTTATTTGTTGTTTATTATCTATTTCACTATTAGTTTTATTAAAAATTATATTAATATTTATATAAATGAAATTCTCTCAAAATTAGAGTTAATGAGCTATTGAAATTACATTGTCTTAGGCTAATATATTACTATCACAAGCTCTATAATAAATTCAAATATATATTATAAATTTATTTCATTATTTTTTTATTTTAAGTTACATTAATATAAATTAAATTAATTTATATATAATTTTCATAAATATTATATATTTATATACTAAAATATTATATGAATTTTTTATCAAACTCTATATTGTTTAAATATTTTTTAAACATATAAGTTGTTTTACAATATTATATATTTAAATAACTTAGTATTTATATTATAATAAAATTTTTTCATAAAAATATTATGTATTTTAAAATTCAACTTATAAATATTTTTTATGAATTATTATATATATTTTATTTAATAAAATAATTTTAAATTAAATTATATTTATTTTTATTATTTAATTCTTAAATTTATTCATATATTACATAAATATAAAATCTAATATTCTAATAAAATAACTTCTAGTACTACCCAACCAACAACTAGTCTACTTTATTTGCGTTAGCCCTTACGTCAATCACTGTACTGACACCGTTCGGTGATTCACCAAGATTTTTGTTTTTGTTTTTTTATTATAAGGAAATTAAATGAAAAATCAAAAGGAATGGATCAGATTACTATGGCAACGCATAAAAAATACCAAAGAATCAATACAATTGCCCCCTACTATATTTTTTTTCAGTTTTTTATATTTTTAGTAAATCAGTTTGTAAATAATATTCGACTAACAAATTTATCTATGTATTGGGGGAATGTATGTATTTTTTTTTCCGAGGATAGAGAATATATTTACTCTACTTTTATTTTATAAATGATAGTACTATTTTTTTTAGAATGAAATATTCTTTTTTATATGAGAGGAGAATATTCCTTTTTATATTATTTTTCTATTTTATAATTTTAATAATTTTAAATATTTTTTATTTTTTTATTTATATTTTTTAATTTATATCTTAAAAAATTAATTATGCATATTTTTTATAACTTTAAATATTCTTCTCTTTTAATATATATTCATTTAAATTATATTTAAGTTTTAAAAAATCTATATATGCATGAGATATTTAATTTAAATATAAACCAATATAAGTTAGGTACAATAATAAGTGAACTACACTCTCAATAAAATGATAAAAAATTCAAATATTTTTTAAAAATAAAATTGTTAAGATAATTTTTTAATCATAATTGTCGCGATCGGGATCGCGACGAGATAACGACTTAAATTATAAAAAATTTAAGGGAGTCACTACCAATTTTATTTTTATTAAGAAAAAATTAAAAAACCAAAAAAATGGTCTACATTACAAAATTTAGGTTCGAGAGTCTAATTATACATAGAGAAGGGTGGAGACTAAATCTCACAACACTCCTAATACATTCGTTTTAAGACAGTTACCTTAAATCAGTTGTACAAATTTTTATGACTCTTAAAAATATTTACTTTATCTATTTATTAAAAAGACTAAGCAAACAAATAAATTATGAAAATTTAATTTTTAGCTCGACAGAATAAAAATCTTGCTCCTACGTATCTTCGAGTGCAATGAGGAATTCAAAATCACGTCGTTTTTTAGAAAACGATTGTGGGTTGGCTATTTTTAATTTTAAAAAAAAATTTATTTTGAAAACTCATTTAAATTTTTTTTATATTTGAAAAAAGGTTTGAATCATCTAATTGTCACAACTTAAATTATTTTAAAACTATAAGATTAACAAGTTGTCACAGTTCAGTTAATCTCGTTTTATTCTTTTTTAACGAAACTCAAACGTTTGATTCTTTTTAAAAAAGAAACGAATCATCAAGCTGTCACAACTCAAATGATTCTAAAAATACAAGATTAACAAACTGTCGCAACTAAGCTAATCTCATTTTATTTTTTCTCTACAAAATTTAATTACTTTGTTTTATTTGTTATTTTTTTAAATATTTTCTCTTTTTTTTTCATTTTTTAACTTTCGCTTCTTCTTTTTTGTTACTTTTTCTAAAAAAGGAACTAAAGCAAACACTAAAAAAAAAATTGTTTCAGCCTGCTACTAGAAAGTAGCCCACTAAGCCCAATAACCCTATTTCAACATATTGTTTTTACAAACTTAAGCCCAACAAAATACACTTATTTCTTCAACAAGACAAAACCCAATTAAAAATAAATAATTTAAAAACATGTGAAAGTAAAATAAGGAGCAAATGGTGCAACACCAGGAATAAGGGGAACGTGGATGGTGGTCCACGCGACTGCATGGTGGTGACGAAGCGGAGTAATTGCAAATCTGGTGGGAGCGGCAGTTGTGGCTGATGGCTTGCGGGTGACGGCAGCTTGATATGGTACTATGTGGAGGTGCGGGTGGCGGTGGAACTCGAGTGGCTAGGTCGCTGGTGTTTCTGGGTTGGAGCGGTGTGATCCGCGGGCCTGGACCGCAGTTAACGGCGACGCGACTTGAGCGGCGGTGTGCACGGCTGGTCGGTGGATGCGACGGACTCGACGACGGCTTCAGATCTGGATACGACAGCGTCAGCGTGGGCGAGCTGTGGCAGTATGGTTCTGGTTCTGGTTCGCGGTTTGGTTCTGGTTTGCGGTATGGGTTGTGGTGCGGTGAGGATGAAGACGGTGGCGCGGCTAGTCACGGTTGGGGGAGGAGGACCTGCGTGGAGTCTCAGTTAGGTGGAAGAGCAGTTCACAAATCTGGCTGTGGGTCGGAGTGCTGCGCTGCCGTGGTGAAGACTCTGGTTCGCGGTGGAGCTGGTGGCTGCTGTGGGTAGCTCCGTCTGTTCACGATGGTGGCGCGTCTGGTTGGGGGCTTGTCGTGGTGGTGGTGTGTTTTTTTTTTTTTTTTATGGAGGTGGAGGCTTTGGTTGTGGGTGGTGGAAGATGGAGTTGATGGTTGTGAAGATGAAGGTTGTGAAAATGAAGGGTGGAAATGGTAGGGGCATGTTATGGTGAAGGTGAGAAAATGAAGGTTGAAGGAGATGAATAAGTGGGTGTGATTTTTTGGTTGGAGATGGAAGTCCACTTAGTTGATTCGGTTGGGGTTTATGGTTGAAGAAGATGGTCGTGGGTTGTTTGGTTGAGAAATGGTGGTGGCTGCCTTTGGTGTTGGTTTTGAGTGAGAGTTTGAGCAGAGTGCAAGGATATAGTTCAGTGGGTTTTGGAGGGGATTGTTAATGGCGAGTTTATAAGGGTGATGATGTTTATTGATGAAGGTTGCTGGAAGAGGTGTGAGTGAAGGAAAATGGTGAGGTGAAAATGAAGAGTCCTTCCGTGAGAGCAAAAATATGAGTGTTTAGGCTGCCCCTCTCCTTTTGTTACTATTTACTTGAGAATTTATAGGGAAAGGTTAGGGTTTAAGGATTATAGATTTTGAGTTTTGGATCATGGGTCAGAAATGATTTGGGTTAAATGAATATGGGTTATCCTTTATTTTGTAGGTTACAAATTAGTTTGGATTCAATGTAAGATATTGAGTCATCATATTTTTTTATTATTTTTGTTTATTCATTTATTTTTTATTTTTTATATTATTTTTTTTATCTAGATAAAATTAAGTGTTTATAATAATAATATATAAGAGTTAGTTTCACATGTGCGAATATCCTTATCAAAGAAAAAAATAAATAATAAATAATGTATTGTGTTTATTAACTATGGAAAACTGTAGCGAAAAAAGTATATACGTCTTGAGTCTAGACTCTAAATACCATTTTTTTAAGTTACAGAAAATATTATTGCACAGACACTAACAATGCATTTGGACGTAAAGAAGTCTAGAAACATTTTATTTCTTTTTTCATTTCCTAAATTTTCCTTTTTTTTAACCAACACACTGTACATATATTTATGGATCAGGATCACTTCATATTCTTAAAGAACAAGAGAGTATCTTGTTTTCATCTACAACTTTCATTTGTTTTTTTTTTTCACTCCCTCGATCTCATGATTCTTACTTTCAGCTGACACTATCCTATTCCTTTAGAAACAGGAAGCTGATCCTATTTCTATCTAAGATGGAAATAATATAATTTTTGGTCGTACGATAATTTTAAGGTGTGAAATTAATCTTGATTACTGAAAATTTGAGATGGTTTCTTTTCATTTGTTTTATTTTTTAAACTTCAATTCATGTCATTACAAAAGCTCTCACTCTCAATTACTAAACTCACTTGTCAAGAAGAAATTCTTATAAATTTTGATGATATGTTTGATATAAAGGAATGAAATGATATTTTATATTCAATCTTAGAATTAGATAATTCATAAGTTTGTTAATAAAAAAATTATAAAATAATATTCTTATTTTAAATTATATTTCACAAATTTATGAAATTTTATTTTTTAAAAAAGAGAGAATAAAATTTTATATTTTTTTACTTGATATATCTTTGTTTAACTTATAAATTAATAATGATTATCTTTTAATAATCTACTTAATCTTAACTAATATAATTTCATCTAGCCTAAATCCTTCATTCAAGCGTGTGCCCTTCTTCTAAAAGGAGAGGATATAAAGTTCAATTATTGAATAGGAGAGTAAAAGAATATTATCAAAATTAATAAAATAATATTATCATAATTTTTGTTATGACAAAAAATTAATTTTAAATATTTTTTTAAAAATGCATATTATATATATATATATATATATATATATATAGAAAAGTGTTTTTTATTTATTCATTAAGAATAATTGTATCATTTATTTTAATTTAGATTCTATTATATATTAATATTATATTCTATACAATAAATTGTTAAATTATTTTTTATTCTATATTGTATCACATAGTACAATACTGTAGAATTGAAATAGAATTCTCATTCTAATTTATCAATTTTCATTTATATTCATATTGTTCTTCTATAAAATCTTATTTTTTACACCAAACCTCATAGTATTACATTCAACTTAATAAATACATAACATGTAAATTACATAAATATATATAGGTCATTATATTAAATTTAAAATATTATTATTTAATAAATTTTAAATCAAATCTGAACCTTATAGAGTATTACGGTAAAAAATAAAAATTCTCTCAATTAAGGGTCTTTCATAATGTCACGGTTTTAAGCCCGGGAAAATATAATCTTGGAATGAACAGTGTCGTTATTTGAGCAAGAAATGGTTTTTTTTTGGTAATGAGCAAGAATTGGTTTTATACTTACAAGAGCGTCGGAAAATTTTTTTTTTTGTTAATGTGCATCTTATACAAGTTAAACATAAAAAATAAGTTGTTAATTAAAAAATAGAAGCATTTAATATTTTAAAATTTAAAAAATATTAAATAATTTATTCATTAAATAAGAAATTTTTTTTATTCTTTAACATGTGTCTAAGAGTGCTTATTAACAAAATTTATATTAATTTATTATTATTCAAACCTAGTAAAAGATATTAAAGCGGGTCCACCTTGTCATAGTTTGATGAAACTAGAGTAAGTGTGGGTTCACACATTTTAAGTTGTGGGTTGCAAAAATTAACTCATCTTTGTGGATCAATTTGCCTAAGTTTTTTTTTTTTTTAAAAAAAAGAGATTGGTGTTTGGGTGAGTAAGATGGATCAATCTAATAAGGCAAAAATATATTATGCAAGCCAATTCACAGAAAAAAAATTGACAGATTAAACAAGTCAACTAAGTTATGCTTTTTTTACCATTTGGAAGTGGTCAAAAGGCATTAGCAAGGCAAAATTTTCCTTTTCCTTTTCCTTCTTCCAAAAGTTAAACTAAACAAACTCTAACAGGCTGAGGTGTCTAATTTGCGTAACTCAAACTTAACCCATCAACTAACAAGTGAAAAAAAAAAAACAAGATATATAAGGTGATGGACAAGTTAAATAATCTGACCTAAGAAAATGAATATTGCCCCCCAATATGATATTTTTAATTTAGGGTGTTTAAAATTGAATCAATTCAATCAAAATAAAAAAATCAAGTCAAAAAACCAAAAATCGAATTAAACAAAAAATTTGAAAATTGAAAAAATACAAAACCAAAAAAATAAATTAGATTAGATTAGATTTCGGATCTAAATTTGAAAATCGATCTAATCCAAACTAAATCAAAATTTTATGTATACATTTTTTAAATAACATTTTACTTAGAAAATTTTTATGTAACTTACACTTATTTTGAATTTTTCTATTATACCTCAAATTAAACTCAATTGTCTCTCTTGAATTTAGACATTTTATTGTATGATTAATAATTAATTTAAACTTGTATTTATAATTTGAATGTATAATTTGATGAATTAGTTTGAAATTATATTTACTGTATTTTGATGAATTAGTTTAGATTTATATTTAATATATATTAATAAAATTGAATTTTCATATTTTCATAAATTCAATAAATTTATATATAGAAAATTATAACAAAAAATTAAAAAATCAACTCAATTTAAACTGATTTAAATTGGATTATATTAGATCAACTTTATATTTTGAATCAAACTGATCGAATGATAAAATAAAAAAATTGATTAGATTTGATGGAATTATTTTTTCCCTTAAAACTAATCCATCCAATCTGCGAACACCCTTATCTTTTATGGATTAAATTGCCTAGCCAACTGTTTTCACATCTCCAAACCTAAGCATGTACAAAGGGCTTTGTCTAACATGTTTCTTGGTCATCAGGGAGCATAGATGCTCTTTATATATGAACCATTGGATATGCTAAATAATGAATCAATGATTGAAGTTACTTACCTAAAATTTGCTGAAAAAGTAAAAGTGTAGAAGTTATCCTCTCTCGTCCCTCCCCCTCCCCCTCCGTTGCTGATGCCACCATGTCGTCAACGACTCTTGGGACAACTCCGACTAGGAAAATCCACCCATCCCTCATCTCATCCTCCATTCTGTTGCCGGAAACTCGATCCAACCCGAAATAGATCAAGAACCAGAAAACTCAAATGTAATAATAAAAAATAAAAAATCATACATGGTCTTCCATGATTCAGCGAGGTTGAGAGTGACTTTTTGTCTTACGGTTGTCGATGATTACTTTTCGATGAGCCAAGCGGTGTGCTTTGGTATATTTGGTCACAAGAATGGTAGATTTAGTCTATCTCCATCAACAGAGGCTCAACGACTTCATGGAGGAGGAGCTTGAACTTGTGTGGTGGCTAGGCATCACCACTGGTTCAAAGTGGAGGAACACAACACCCTCACTTCATGTCGTCGTTGCATTTGCCCATTTTGGCTTCGTCAACATTGACGTGTCCCTTACCCTAAAGTGCCACAACGACGACATCATAGGTCACCGTCAAAGCCCCGCGACTTTGACCCTCATCCAACCAGACCAGTACCGCCGTCAGACTTGGAAATGAAGAAAAGTTCCAATCTTCCATAACCAAAACCACTAGACCAACATTCAAGTGAACCCAGTCATCGCCCAAAAACCACACTCTAAAACTGAACCCGCCACCTCCGCGACAAGCCACCATGCATTATTGGCATTGTGCCAGCACACTGGGACCCCATAGTCGTGAGTTTCTAGAACTCGTTTAATCCTTCAATGGTAAAATCTATTTTTTGACAGGTTAACCCGCTCAAGTGAAGAAGACCCGACCCAATCTAGTCATAAGTTACTTGAATTAGAATAGCAGGTCAAGTAAAAGGTTTATCCATATAGCATTATCATGTAACAAGTACGTTACACACCGCATTTTTTCTAATTTTTTTTTCTTTAAAAAATTGAAAAAAAATGGTAGCCGCACAAACTAAAACGTTGTCGTAAAGGATCCTTGGATGATGAAAACAAAATAAAACATGGATGAAACGAACAAAACTGAAAGTCCTAATCATTCATGCTTTGTTTGGATGAGGAGAGAAAACGAGAAGAGAGAAAATGGGAAGAGAAAAAATAGAGAAGAGAGAAAATAAAGAGAAAAATATATTTTTTTTTATTGTTTGAATTAAGAGAAAATGAAGATAGCAATAAAAAATAAAAAAATATAATATATAATTATATAAAATGACATATTTACCCTTATTAAATGTATAATGAAATATAAAATATACTATTATATTTTTTAATTAAACATTTTTAAATTTATATTAAGTAAATAAATATTTTATAATTATATAAAATGAGAAACGAAAAAAAAAATTATAATTATATAAAATAACATATATATCCTTACCATAATTAATTAATTATAAACAAAAGTTAATTTTATTTTAATCTATAAATATTTTTTTTATAATTTTTTAAAAACTAATTTTATATTAAATATTAATTACAAAATTTTAATTTATTAACACCAAATTATAAAAATTTAATTTGAAATTATTTATTTAATAAAACTTTTTGATTTGTTATTTATAATTATATAATATTTATATTAAATTTTATTAAATATATTTTAATATATATAAAAAAAAATTGCTAGTTTTCCTCCCACCCCCAACGTTCCCGAACCCCTTCCCCCACCCCGAACGTCCCCTTCCCCTTCCCCTACCCCCAACGTCCCCTTCCCTCACAGTCCCACAGACGCGGTGCGAGGAGCGGTGCGAGTCGGACGTGAGACGGCCAGCGATGCGGTGGTGACGAGCTCTGGGTGCAGGCACCTGGATCTGACTTGCAGCAGTAGATCCAAGCCGCCGTCGAACCAGCCCGGCGAACCAGAACCAGACCCGCGTCCCAGATACAGCTCGAACTAGAACCCGCGAACCAGAACCCGCGAACTAGAATCCGCCCGAACCAGAACCCGCGTCGTCGACTGCTGTTTGTGCTCAGATCTGGTCAGCCAACCACCCAGCCGACGTCCGCCCGTGCCTCACAGCAAGAGGAAGAAGAAGAAGGGGCAAAAAGAGGAAGAAGAAGCGTAAAATTTTGATGGATGAAAATGGATTTTACTTGATATCATACTTTCTCTTCCATTTTCTGCGCTGAAAGAAAACTGAAACTGTCCTCAAACTTTTCATTTTCTTTCCATCGTGAAATGTTTTATCATCATTTTCTTCTCTCATTTTCTTTTTACTCATTTTCTCTTGAAACAAACAAAGCATCATTGATTCATTATCGTGGGTTTCCCTATCAGCAATTTCAACCAGCGTCCAGTGTGTTTGCTGTTGTTATTGGGATAAGGGGTTTTTGTAGGGTTTACTCTTATCATTCCATTCTATTCAATACAAAAAGTAACAATGGGGTCTTTGGAGAATCGAGCAGGCAAAGCAAGAGAGGAACAGGAACAGGAACAGGAACCCATACTAATGAAGCAAAATCAGAGGTTTTGTATGTTCCCCATTCGCCACAAGCAACTCTGGGAAATGTACAAGAAGGCTGAAGCCAGTTTCTGGACCGGTACTTCATCCTCTTTTATTGTTTTGCACTGTAAAGTTCTTTCGTTTTATGCTAACTTTCTTCCAAAAGCCTATGCTTTTCCACGATTTTGGCACTAATTTCTCTGAATGCGCTTTTTTTTCTGTACTCTACTTTGCCTCTGGTGTCGTCTGACTTATACACACGGGAATTCAAGGGAATAACTGATATTATTGGAAATCTGACTAATCCCTGGGCTTATTTCATTTACCATTTACCTTTGGGGAGAAGAATTCAATTTGGCATTCCATTTATTTTTTCTTTATCTTCTTAATTTTCATGGTTTTCTTTTGGAACCTGGGTAAGTGTGAGTGGGGGATATTAATGGTTTTTTTGTCTGTTACATGAGTACTTTGTGTCATACATATCGCATGTCGTATTTCTTGATTCTCTTCACTTCAAGGAGATTTTTGTTCCTTTCTAGATTGTATTTGCTTTTTTTCTTCCTCAACGAGGCAGGTCAAGGAATTTTTTTTAATATATATTTTTTACCTTTCACTTTTTTGGTTCTCATTGTATCTATCTTTTGTTCTATGGTCTATTTTTCGTGCCTTTCTTGAGTGAGATTTTTTGGGGTCAGCATTGTTTGGGGAAAAACAGCCAGAATTTTTTTTGCAAATTTTTTTCACAGAATGATGTGGCATGCTTGTTGACTCTTGGATGGATGCATGGTCTCTACCACTTTATTCCATCCAACATTCCATGATCCATCCGTGAATTCTGTCAAAATTTTGGCTATGTAGTATTACTCGAATTATCACATACATAGATCAATTTTTTTTGGGCGGTCTCTGTATGATATTACAGGGCATTCTCTCTCTTTTTCCTTATCTTTGGGGAGAATGGAGACGAGACTGGGGCACAACCAATGAAATTCTATTCATGAGAACTGCTAATAAATTTCCCCCACTAACCTCCTAAGATTTGGTGTCTTAATTATTATTGGCAAAATGCGTGTGGGTTGGTTTGGCAGACACAAATAGTTTCATGTCCAAGTTGGATGATACCTACTTGCAGTTGGTTGGGAGAAATTTCAGTTTCCTGATTTGAATCAGGATTCATATACCGTATAGAGATGATACTGAATTGCAGATGATTAATTTCAACAGTTTAAGATCTATTAGCAATTAAATCATATTGAACCTGTTTCTCTGATGGTATCTGATAAAATTGGGGTTTTCTTAGCATAGATTAGTGGATACTTTTCTGATAAATCCAAAAATAAATTTGAATATGAATATGAACTCATCAACGGCTTCGGATTCAGGGTAGAGGTGATAAAGATGCATATGACACTGGCTGAAGTTTTCTTTAGTTTCAGGCATTCAGAAAGTGGGTAGCGGCATTATTGGGTCTCGGCTATTGAAAACTTTGAACTGATACTGAGCATTCAATTTATGTTTTATAATGAAATTGCACTGGAAGATGGTGCTTTTGCTTATAGGATCTAAGATTCTAGGGATGACTCTTGATCAATCAATTCTAATAACTTCTAAATTTGTTGACAGCTGAAGAGGTTGATCTCTCCTATGACGTACAGCATTGGGAAACCTTGTCTGACTCTGAGAAGCACTTCATAACACATGTCCTAGCTTTTTTTGCTGCATCTGATGGAATCGTCTTGGAGAATTTGGCTGCAAGGTTTCTGAACGATGTTCAAGTTCCTGAGGTAATGTTTTAAACTTGTACTGTGCTCATTCTGCTAATATTTGTTGCATTAACTCTGCCTTCAAGTTATCGAGTAGTTCTCTATGATTGCTTTATTCTGTTCACATACTACTGACTTGCTTTAGATGCTTGCTAGATTGAAGTATCAATAGTGGAATCTTCTGCTGTACGCTTTAAGCTATATGTTTATTGTTCTTTTCTGGGAGGAAGGGTTTGAATTCTCGTAGTAGTTTTGAGATAACAGAACTTTTCTTTCTCAAATTTTCATTATATGTTCTTTATTATGTAAGGCTTTTTTTTTTCCCTTCTTTTTCGCTCTAGGAAACATGGGGGAAGTCTTGTCTTTTAAATGTTTGTTCTGAGAATTGTGATCTTTTTGTATTTTTTTTCCTTTTTGGTTGTAATTCATTTGCTTCCGGCATTTCACATATTTACTTATAGTTTAGCATTTAACCATCAGACTATAATTATTGGCAGGCTCGCGCATTCTATGGGTTTCAGATAGCAATGGAGAATATTCATTCTGGTATAGCTTTGTAGTTGATGTCTTCTCCTCTTCCTTAGCATAATATTTGCGTGCTGCCTGATTTGAGGTTTTATTTTTGTCAGAGATGTACAGCTTACTGCTGGAGACATATATTAAAGATTCAAGAGAGAAGCATAGATTATTCAATGCAATTGAAAATTTGCCTTGTGTTGCAAGGAAGGCTGAGTGGGCATTGAATTGGATTCATAGGTGACAGTTAATCCTAATTGCACTCTGAATGACCAGTCAAACAAGCCTGTTAAAATCAATAGACCTGTTAAAACCTGGCTCTGTCTGGACAAATTGACTGGCCAAACGGGCCAGCCTTCTGGGCTAAAATACATGGGAAAAGCCAGGCTTGTCGAAATAGAGTTGGCCCATTTGGGTCACTTCCTTTTGTCAGGCCGGGAAAGTTTGGTCTGGAATATTGCTCTTGTATTTAGTCAACTATTCTGCTATTTGTTTTTTTACTACCAAGTAAAAAAAAAAAGCGAAAGGAAAGAAGATAATACTTGTTGTGCCAAGTATAAGCAACATAAAAGTCCTTTGAAAGTCAAGCATTCATGTCATGGAATATGGATATTCGAGAAATGTACTGCCAATGACCTTTGGGTTTCTGTTATCTACTTTCCCATTAATAGTCAGAGTGAGACCATTGTTTCAAACTTCAAACCCCACTATGTTGATGCTTAACTTGTCAATGAAAAGAAAATTTTAAAAATGTAATTTTACTCATGCTGTGAATATAGTTTATTCATATTATTTTATGTAGTCTTTTATGCATGTCCTTGTTTAGAAATTAAGCACCGAACTAATACATACGTGGATGAGCAATATGTACTGAGTTACCTAAGTGGTAATTTTCTGTAAAACAAGTTTGAAGTCTATATTTGCGTGTTAGGATCCATTGTCCCATGTTGTTATAATTTGGAATATACATAGTTCATCCTGGGAATGAATTCTGTTTTTGAATGTGTAATATCTATTTACTCCATCTTTTTGTGTATTGTGATCATAAATCTTCAAATTATTTATTTTGTAGCTTCTGTTATGTTTTGCAGTTATCTGATCTTTTTTATTGTGTTACTTTTACTTTGTTTGGCTTCATATCTTTTAAAAGGAACATAGAAATTGCTTTCTAATAACTTCTTGTAATGCATGGGCTACAGTTCTACTTCATTTGCGGAGAGACTTGTTGCTTTTGCATGTGTTGAAGGGATATTTTTCTCAGGAAGGTAGTTGTCTCAAGAAAGAACAGCTTATAGGCTTTTCCCTGTTTCTTGCTGTGAGTTATAATGAGTCTTGTCCTACTTTTTGTGTAACTTTGGTTTTTTTTTTTGGGGGGTTTGCTTTCAGCTTTTGTGCCATATTCTGGCTTAAAAAGAGAGGATTGATGCCAGGTTTGACATTCTCAAATGAGCTAATCTCAAGAGATGAGGGCCTTCACTGTGATTTTGCTTGTCTTCTGTACAGGTAGTGTTGACTTTTTCATTCATTATTCTAAATAGAATAAAGATGCACAGTTATACTGGAATACACTCTCATTTGTTTTGGAGGATTGATAAGATTCTGGGGGGAAAATGATTAGTCAGAGCATTGCAATTGCCTGCAGTTTGTTACGGAGGCCGCTAGATTCTCAGCAGGTTCATAACCTTGTGCATGAAGCTGTTGAAATTGAAACTGAGTTTGTCGTTGAGGCCCTCCCTTGTGCATTGATTGGCATGAACTCAACGCTCATGAGCCAATACATAAAATTTGTTGCTGACAGGCTATTGGTATGACACTAAAAAGTTTCATTTTGCCTGCATAAGATGGGAAGGGAAGTTGATTTTCTCCCCTTCCTCTTTCTCCCAAGGTTGGTTAACTGCTTTTCTTTTTGCCCTTTCAGGTTGCCTTGGGGTACCAAAGAAAGTACAATGTAGAAAATCCCTTTGATTGGATGGAGTTTATTTCTTTGCAGTGAGTATTTTATAGACATGGTTTATTCTATTATTGTCCTATCATGTAAGGAGAAGACCCTTAGAAGCCCCTGTAAGAAGAGTAGATCAGGTGGAGAATAGCCCAATAGCTAGAGGTAGAGGAAGATCAAGAAAGACTATAGGTGAATCGGTTAAAAAAGATCTAGATTTGAATGACTTTTCTTTGGTTCACGATAGAAAAAATCCATGTACCCGACTATGGGAAAAGGCTTAGTTGTTGTTGTTGGAAATGACTAATGAAATTCAGCTTCTGAGGTCTGACCAGTGTATTCAGTGTATTCCATGTTTATACCACTTTAGGATGTGATCTCATTTGATAATCCCTGAACATACATATGGTGCCCTTATTAGGTTGTATTCTCATTTACTAAATGCCAAACATACCTTTTGGATTTTGGTATTCGATAATTCTTTCTTATTTTTCTGCGTTTTTTGGCTGAGCAAACACGTCTTAGGAAAAAATGTGCATAAGGTTCTTAGCTTTTCTTGGTTGTTTAAGTGTTAAATGCAATGGCTTATCCCTTGTTACTTAGTTTGAGATATTGATCTTAATCTTCCGCTTGATTGAGCAGAGGAAAGGCTAACTTTTTTGAGAGAAGGGTGGGTGACTATCAGAAGGCATCTGTGATGTCAAGCCTCCAAGATGTTGGGAAGAACTTTGTTTTCAAGCTTGATGAGGACTTCTAGTCATGTTTGTCTACCGCTTCAAGTATGGAGATGTTGAATTGGGCATCAAAATTTTTGTTTACTATTTCTGTTAGTAGCGTGCATAATCTACACATGTTAAGTGATTCCTAGCTGGTACCTTCAATCAGATCACTTGTATAATATTTTTCGTTTTATTGTTTCAATGGCATGTAATATTTTTAATGGCTGCCAAAACGGCTAATTTACTCTATTTTGTATTTTCTATCTTAAAGGGACTCCCTTGACCCTTCATGTGGAGCTACAAATGTATACATAATTTCTATAGCACTTCTCTCTGTCTCTTTTGAAATGGGAGGGAGATTGCACTTAGCACTTGATTTGTTGGTTTCAACTTTGTCACATTCGGTTCTGTCATCCATTATAAAAGTGGAAAAGTACTGAAGCAATACGTTTCCACATTTCTTGGAGAAAAAAGAATGGGCGGAATGATATTGAGGGTTTGGTTCCAACATGAATAATTGGAGCTGGGTGCCGCAAATTTGATTCAGATGCGGTCCATTAATCATTCTGTTAATCTGTTCTACATATTTCTTTTTGCTTAGATAAATTTTCTTTTTATATTATTAGATAATTTGTAAATAATAATATCAAATGGTTCTATGCATGTAACTACACATGCTTTTGTAAGACTTATTTTTCAAGTAGATAAACATGATACCTAAAGTGCATTTGGTTGTATGTGCTTTAGCAGTTTAGCATGCAAAAAGTGTTAAATGTTAATATTAATTAATTAATTAATACTTATTATTTCAGGGGAGGAAAAAAAAAAGGTATTTAGAGACGTCCAAGCGGTGTACCGTGTACTGTGTGACATTGGCTCAACGTAAACTTCTTTCAGCAATGATGAATAGAACTAAAGAAAAAGTCCAATTATATTTCTTTCAAAAAAAAATTATTTCTCTGGTTTCTAATTACTTTCTGTATAGTGAAGTTAAATTATTTCGACCAAATGATTATATTTTTTGTACTGTAGTTCAACGGGGCTTAAAGAAGCACAAAAAAAAAAAAAGAATTTTACTAACAAATATCTTAAAAATATTTATTAATGAAGATAAAATAAAAAGTTTTAAATAAAAAAGTGTAACTTTTTAGTATGCTTTGTTTTTATTTAAAATTTTCTATTTTAACTTTTTTAAAAGCTTGTTAACAATAAAAAAATTTAGTGTGCTCTCATAATATAATAAATGCATGTTCTACAAGGATGTTCACAATTTATTTTAAACAAACTTATGAAAATTTTAACTTATTAATTTAAAATTAATGATAAATATCTATATTAGAATATGTATTTATTGTGCTATAAGAACATGTGATAATTTTTTGTTAAGAAGTGTCTTAAAAGACACTTGTTAGCAAAGATGATTTTTATGATAATCATCCTTTTTTTTTAGGGCTCGTTTGGTGGTCAGGATAAGAGAGACAGGATAGGATAAACTATCATATCCTATCTGAAACTTTATTGGTGAGCAAATGAATTATATATGATAAATTAATCAATCTTATCCCGACTATTTAGTTCAAATTATCCTGAGGGAGATATCAACAAGGATAGGATAAGGTATTTAAAGATGATATAAAAAAATATTTTAAATATAAAATAATTAAAGTATAATAAAATATAACATGGTTACCAAAAAATATATAATAAATATAAAATATTTAAAATAATAAAATACTAATAATTAATTTTAAAAATTATTTTTATTTTATCTCAAGGCTAATTTTGTTATTTATATTATTTTAAAAACTGAAAAATATAAAATTATTCTAATAATTTAACTATATGTAAAGTAAAAACTAAAAATGAATATTTAAAATTATAAAAAATTAATTTAAGTTAAACAATATTTTCAAAATTTTAAAAATTATATGTAATTTTATCATAAGGATAAATTTGTCTTTTTATATAATTTAAAAAAAATTAAAATTATAAAAAAATAAAATCAAATAAAATATGAAAACATTCTAAATAAAAAAGAAAAATTTTAAAATCATACTAAAATTATAATGTTATCCTGTTGCTATCTCATGACACCAAACGTCAAATAAGATAACAACTTATCCTGCTAATATCCTATCCTACTCCTATCCTGCTTCTTATCCTATCTCATTTTTATCCTATCCCGACCACCAAACGGTAGTTTAGTACTTAAGATAAGTTGTGAAATATTTCATTAATTATTAATTATTTTTAAATATTTATTATAAATTTAATATTTAATATGTACTTAATAACCCACTCTAAATGCAAAACTTTTGCGTCAGCAAAACCCCAAAAATTAAAAGAATATGAAAGCCCCCACAAAATCAACAACGATGATTAGAGCTAAACTTGGTGGAGGAACAAAGATTTTGTGCACTCCTAAAAAGAAATTTAAGCTATGATTACCGTCTCTGTGAGTGTGAGAACTTCAACTCCCACACGTAGAGTTCTTCCATCTTTTAATAGAGGAAAAAAATGATAACGTTGGGCGGGTGGAATTCATTAAATGGTCTAGATGAAACTCCCTAAACCCTAATTTATCCGATGAAAGTGGGTATGAAGAGGGATATGGAACCGATCCTGTATCAGTATCATCCCATCCCAGTGATCACTTCAATTCCAAATCAATGCTATTCACTGCTGTCTTGCGGTTTACCTAGAACAAGCATAGACTTTGTGCATGTTTGAGTAAATTTTTTTTAGTTTAAATTAACTTTTTTTTTTGAAAAAAAAGTTATTTTAACTGTATTTAATCATGTTTGTTAAAATTAATTTCAGTTTTTGTATAAATTTAATGTAAAATAAAAAAAATTTAAGCTAATTTTTATAATGTTAAATATTAAAGCTTATGATTCTAATTTATAAATTATTCATTACATTTTGATATGTAAATATCATTTTGTCCTCAATCAAATAACTTTTTTAATTATTTTATATCATTTTGGTAATTTAATGTATAAAAGCGATTTTTTTATATCAACCAAAAAAATAGATTAATTTAAAATCAATTTTCAACTAACATATCTAAATATAAAAATAAATCAATTATAATAAAAAAATTTTATACAATAATTAATTAATAATCAAAATTTACTGTAACTGAACCAAACACACTTTATTCTTTTTGTTTAATGCAAACTTCCATCTGCAACCTATACCACTGACTAAATCCATAATGAAAGTCCGTGATACATTAATTGTTAGTAGACTTTCTAGTTTACATGGATCAAAATTGTTAAAGAAAGTTAGCAACATATTTTTTAAATATTTTTTAAATATTTATTTTATTATTAGTCTATTTTATATACTTAAAAAATTAAAAAAATATTAATAAATAATAATATTTACTTTTAAATTAATAATAAAATAAATATTAAAAAATCTAAAAAAATATATTACTAATATTTTTCAAATTGTTGCAACTAAGGATTGAATCGTACCACATGAAAGAAGTGATTAACTATAAATTATTAATTAAGTTGTTTAATTAATTATGATTTGTTAACATATGTATAAGGGCACATGTTAAATATTAAAAATAATATGGGTTTTTTTTTAAAAATTGACCTAAGGACACTTGTTAAGAAATATAAAATAAAAAGTTTTGCATGAAAATTAGAGTTTTTTAATTCTCTATACATTCCATTCCCTACTTTTTATGAAAAACTTTTTATTTTGAAGTCTTAACAAGTGATTTTAAGACACTCTTTAAAAAAACTCAAATAGTATTTATTACTTATTATTAATTACTTAAAGAAAAAAATATTAAATACTTTTTAAATTTTCAAGATAATTAATGCTTATAATTTTTATTTAATATTTTTTATTTTTAATTCTTAACATGGGTCTTACGTTAACAAAACACAATTAATTAATAGTTAACAACTTAGTTTGACTTAATTAATTATTATTGATTGGTTTTTTTTATATCTAACATACTCCCTCCGTCCATTAGAATTGAGAAATTCTAACATGTTCATTGGGCATAGCAAATGCATGCTCATGCTCCAATTAGGATTTTCACTATTGATTTTAAATAAACTTACATAAATTTTAAGGCATCAATTTAAAATTAATGGTAATTATCCATATTGGAGTATATATTTTTTGTGTTTCAAAAGTATATGATAATTTTTATTTTATATTTGTCTTTTAAAATTTTTGTATTAAAATTAAAAATATTATTAAATAGCCTTAAATATAAAGAAAAATAGTTTAATATGACTAAATCATCTTTTTCTCACTTCACTAATTATGAATTATATGTAGTTATTGACTTTAGTTGAGATAATAAATAATAAGAGTTAAATTAGAAAAAAAAATTAATACTTTTATGATATTTTCAAATAACAAATAATTTAAGTAAAATAAATTTTTTAAAAAGAGAAATATAAACGAAGGGAAGGAATATATGTTTATTATTTCGATTCCTCATTTCTACTAAAAAGGTTTCCTCCATTCTAAAACAACACCATTGACTAAATCCATAATGAAAGTCCTTAGAAACCGATATATTGCTATCAAACAAATTTCAAATCCCCGTCATTGCAAAGCAAGCAAGCCAATAATTTAAGATCTGGGGACGAGAGTATATTTTGTGGCATAACTCAAAGCGAATGTGAAAATGACAACCATCAAACAAACCGTTTGCCAATCGTGTGGCTTACTCCGGAGACACTGTTAATAACACACCAAGTCTACGCCTTTGCTGGGAGTTGCATTACTAAATACTAAGTCATACCACATTATTGAATCCTCTAACACAAATTAAGCACTTGCTGTCCCACTTCAGATAAAATCCCACCAGGTCACTTTACACAGATTTAGAATCTAACCCCTTAATTATTGATAAAAATTACATGTTATATTTTGTATTGCATAACAATAATTACCCGTCAACATTTGTGTTTGTAGTTGTACCACTACCAGAATGTGTGATCTTGTTGATAAAAGTTTTAATGCTTATTTTTGGGTTAAAAGGGACAATGCATCAATTTTGAAATTAATAAACAAGCTCATTTAAAAAATGAACATCAGTTCAATTTTTCACCTCATAAAATTATTCTTAACCCAGCTACTCGGAACAAAGTCCTACCATACGGCTCTTACAATCTTATAGGAAAACAGAACTTTTCAAAATATGGCATTTCTAAGATCAGCAAACATCTGCTGCACGAACACAGCTTGCTCAGTGAGGTCATCAGCGTAGCTGTGTTATTTGTTTTAATGTATGACTGATATTTCACCCAATAAGCCTATTCCGCATTAGTACTTTTAAGAGAGGATCATGCTCTAATATGTATTAAACAATTACCTTAATCCAATATCCTAACATCTCTGAACATTAAGAATGATATATTACATAATGTCATGTTTTTAGGTTTTAGATTTTGTCGTGTTGTCAGTTGTGTCTATTTATAGTGTCTTCTGTTTTAAAATGATTAATTTCATGTTTAGGGATGAAATAACAAAGACCCGAGACTAAATTTGTATTTTGATAAAAGAAATATAATAATCTTACATTATTACCTCAAACATTATTACCTGCAAACTTGCCCTCTCATCTCAAGTGGAATAAAATGGCAAACTTTTCAATTTCTAATACTTGATTTTTTGGACCCGCATGAGTGGTACAGTCATCATCTCTACCCAACCCAACAACTTTGGCTTGCAAACCTCCATCACTGAGAAATTCAACCAGTTTTGTGGAGGACATTTATTAAAGAATTTTAATGACTTACATATTTATTTTTTATTTTTTATTTTTTAATACTCTTCGATATGTTTGGATTAATTTTAAGAGATGGAATAAAATAAAAAATAATAGAATGAGTTTAGATACCTTATTTTGGCTTTTAAAAATTAGGATATAATGGAATAGTAATGGAATGATAGGTGTGACATCCATTCCATTACATTTGATTTTAATTTTTACTTTTTTTTTTAAATTTAAGAGGAATGAGTTGGAATAAAATAACTTATGAATAAAATATTTATAATTCTTATCATTTTATTCTATTTCACTAAAACTTTTAAATAATAAAATTAAATTATTCTTTCATTCTATCATTAAATATTCAAATAATAATATAAAATTTTTATGTTGTTTAATTCTATTTTATTCTATTATATTCCACCTGCTTTAAGTTATTCAAGCATAACCTAAAAATAAATACAAAACAAATATAGAATACTGTAAGTTCCAAACTGGTTATGTGTTATTGGTCTTACATGACATTCTCCTTATGGCAGGCAGTGTTTTCTGCAATTCTGTATGTAGTTATCTAATGATAGTTTTTGGGCCTATAACTAATTGATTGGTGGGTCTAATAGCCTATCCAAGGAAAAAGTGGGCCATGCTAATCCCATTCCATTGCCAACCTACGAAATTACTATCCAGCACTTTTACATACAAGTGCTGGCAAATCGGTTGGATCCCACTCACTAAAAAAATATTTATATTCTATTAGATATAAATAATAAAAAATAAATTCTTTCTTTTTGTTAATTTATAGTCAAAGAATTTAATAAGCGGTCTTTGGATTGTTTTACAGAATGAATCCGGAGACTGTAAGAATTAGATCAAATGAAAATAAGAGTATGATTATGTAAAGGTGTCTTGATTCTATACTTTTTTTTTTACTTTTTATTTAATGAAATGGGAGGAAACAAAATATATGATAGTAACATTTATTCCCTCATATTTTTAAGGATGTTTCTGGATATTTTGTTTATGTTTAACTTATATTTTCCAATAGATAAGATGTTTTAATTGCATTTCTTGAATTGTTTTGTGAATGATGTAAGTCCAAAATCTCATTTTGACTATGTACTAGCAATTCTACTATTATTATAGTATTCTTAATAATAATAATAATAATAATAATAATAATAATAATAATAATAATAATAATAATAATAATAATAATAATAATAATAATAATAATAATAATAATAATACAAGAAGAATTAAAAAAGTGTTCTGCGTCCTTAGAATTTTATTTGAATTAGTAATAAAAGATAGAATAGAGTAAAATAAAAAATGATTCTATTATTTAAATTTTTAAAATTAAGATGTAATTCAATTATATAAAATGACATTTATTTTATCTTAAATTCTTTTTTTTCTAAATTAGACAGAATAAAATGAAATATAATGTCATAAAAATAAAAATATTATAATTTTTATCATTTTATTTTATTTTACTTACTATTTTAAATAATGAGATAATTTTTTTTATTTTATTTTTAAATATACAAATAATAATATAAAAATTTATATCATCATTCTATTATATTTTATTTAATCTCATTTTATTTCATTTATTTTATTTTATTCACCATAAATTATGTAAACGTAGTCTGGGTACACACCCTTCTGGTTACTTGAAGTCTTGAATGATAATATTACCCTTGAATTGATGCTTCCAGAGCAAGAATATAAAAATGACCGGGTCAAAAGGTGAAAATAGTAATTCCGCAAAGCTGATCTGATTATTTGTCTGTATAAACACAGGAATAGGTATGCCACTGCTACGAGTGTCGCCCGCCCATTCAAGTCTGTTTATTCTGATTTGAATTATTTTTGGATCAATTTATTTGAGTTATATAAATTTGAGATTGATATTTTATCAATTTAACTTAATTTATTTAGGTATATATAGTGTTAAAAGAGGATGAGTTAGATTCCATTCTGATTCGGCTTCGAACTTAATTTTCGGATCACGTAAGATTCGCTAATATTTTACTTAACTTACCATCTATTTTATTTGATAATTGAAATTGGTACCGGCAGCCAACATTTTGACACCCTACCAATGGGATGGAGCCGCAGGGCGGATCGGGCAGCAGAGAGATCACTCCAATTACAAATATTTATTTATGATTTTTGTGAATAAATAAGATATTTGTAAGTATTAAAATAATTAATAATTTAAAATAAAATTTTAAAAATTATAAAAAATATAAATAAAATAAATTTTAATATAATATATTATAATTTTATTTAACAATCTAAAATTTTTACAAAATTAAAAGAATATTATAAATAAAAAATTAAATTAAATTAAATTATATTTTATAATAATTAATTTATATAAATAACTATTATATAAATAATATATTTTTTTCAATAAATTTTATTATTATAAATTCATTTAATAAAAAAATTATTTTAAAATAATATATATATATATTTTATTTCATCTCAAAATTTTAAAAAAAATTATAATATATAATATATATTAAATAAAAAAAATAAACTTAATAAATTTACAAATATCCATAAAATAAATATTATAATCTCATTTTATTTATTAAATAAATACTCATCCTCCATTTTATCACGAATAATTCTCAAAAATTTATAAAAATACGGATAATTTTGACATGTATACACATCAAACACGGAATTTACCCCCAGTGTGATTTTACAGTTTTCAGAGATTTTGGACCTTTACTTACTATTATTTTATTATTATTATAACAGTACTACTCACATTCGCATACTGTTAATTGTTAACTCTTTCAGTCTTTCTTTCACTCACTGACTCATTGAAAGGCTCCGCCATGGAGGTGGAGGTTCCCAGCAGAATTAGCCCCTGGGACGGTGTGGTGGAGCTGACGAAGGCGGCGCAGGAGAAGGATAGCGATCCAGTGGTGTGGGGCATACAGATATATTCAAATTTGAACGCGGCGGGAGATTCACTGCTCTCCATGGAGCTAGCCAACGTGTTGATCTCTTACATTTGCTGGGACAACAATGTCCCCATTCTCTGGAAGTTTCTCGACAAAGCTCTCGTGTTAAAAAATCGTGTCGCCCTTCCTCCTTCTTGCTCTCCTTTCTGTCAGGTTGAACTTGAAACTTCAATTTCTATCTATGCCTGTGTTTCTTCATTATGTATTATATTATTAGTATTACTGTTCTGTTTTGGTGTTTTAGTATGTCCTATTCCTATTCCTATTGATTCATATCCTTACCTTTTTCTTCTGGCAGGGTTATTCCATCTATAGACATTTCCAACCTGCCGTTTATAGGCTATTTATGCAACTCCTCAAAACACATGCTTTTCAACTTAAATCTCAGATAAATGGACCAAATTATCAAAAGTATGCTTCAATTTTCTATATTGCTCTTTTTAAATTTCTTGCTTCGTCTTGTTTATGTCTTTCAAGTTTTTTATATATACTGTGGGTGTGGGGTCTTAGCATCTGCAATCATATGTTCTTCAATTCAGGGACGGACCCAAGCATAAATGAGTGGGGAATCATGCCCCCACTCAAGTTGTAAATTTTTCTTTGATTTATATACATATATTTGTATTTTTTATTTTTTTATATATATAAAAATAATTTTTGCCCCCACTACTTAAAATAATATTGATAATATTATTTTTGTCCCACTACTTAAAATTTCTGGGTCCGTCACTGTTCTTCATTGACAATCTATGTGATTTGCATTAAAGTTATTAGCAGTAACCCCAGTTCAAGTATGAGAAAATGTCGTTCTTAACTCCCTATTAACTTTGTGGTAGAGATTAGTTTTTAATGACCTGCTTTGTTTCTTTTTTAATTCTTCTGCTTCTGCTTTGGACAGGATCATGAAATCTATAGATGCTGTTCTTCATCTTTCCCACATATTTGGCATGTCACGCAGTGAGCCTGGCATTCTCGTGGTTGAATTTATGTTTTCAATTGTCTGGCAGCTGCTCGATGCATCATTGGGTGATGAAGGCTTGCTGGAACTTACTCCTGAAAAGAAGTCCAGATGGGCAACACTGTATCAAGAAATGGAACTGGAAAGGCATGATAATTCTGATAATAAAAAGACTGAATATCATGAACAATTGCAAAATGCAAATACTCTTATGGCTGTTGAGATTATTGGACAATTTCTGCAGGATAAAAAATCTTCAAGGATGCTTTACTTGGCTCGTCAAAATTTTTATGTATTTGTTCTCATTATATTTCTTCTCAACATTTGCACTCTAATTTTGTTTTTTATTAATAACAAAGTCAATCAGGATTTATCTATTCATTCAAAGTATCCTGTATATTTAATTTGCAATGCAATTTCTGATTTTCCATTTTCCTTTTTCTTTTTCCTCCTTTTGGGTTAACGAAATGATTTCAGTGAAATCATGCAACTATATGTTTTTCTGCAATCGTTGCAGTGGTGCTTCCATGTGGCATTTTTTGAATTAAAGGTATTAACTCAGCACCTTTCAGCTGTTTTATCAGGCCTGCACATTGGCTTAGTTTTGTTCAGCGTCTGCAGCTTCTGGCGGCAAATTCATCAGCACTGAGAAATTCGAAAACTTTTAGTCCTGAGGCACTTTTGCAATTGACTTCAGATACTCATATGGTATTGTCTTGAGAATGCAAAACAAGTTCACAGCAAAAGTGCCATGCGGTCATGGCTTTTGAATATCTTTCTTCTTCTGCATGACTCTGCCATGGTGCTAGTCATTCTGCTCTTTGGATTCCTCTTGATCTGGTACTGGAAGATGCCATGGATGGTTATCAAGTTAGTGCAACAAGTGCTATTGGAATAATTAGTGGTATGACTGAGTTTAAGTGTTTAACTATTGGAGTCTGACTGAATTGGTAGATGTTAACTTTAACTACAGGAGATGAAAGTTTTTGTTATGTGTAGGTTTGATAAAGACCCTTCGAGCAATAAATGGCACGTCTTGGCATGACACCTTTTTAGGTCTTTGGTTAGCAGCTCTTCGTCTTCTTCATAGGGTAGAACACTTTCTCTGATAATTAGTTTGTTTTCCTGTCAAGTTTTGGTTTTAAGCATTTCTCATGTATCAAGTACTTCTGGAATTCATTTTAAGGTTGTTGGCTTTAGATCTGACTGAGTTTTTTTTTTTTAAAAAAATTATTTTTAGCATTGGCTTGATCCTTTAGTAATTCGCACGATTTCTGTCTATTCATTCGCCTACGATTGTCTAGATTAGAAGGTTTGGGAGAAGTTTATTGGTCTGATATGTTCTCTTGTGGGTCTATAATTCACTTTATAATTTACTCCCATTTAAGTTGTTAATTATTGAGATAATTTGTTTCACTGCATCAATGGATGTAGCCAACAAGGAAAACAGAGATAACATTATGATACATCTTGTACTTAAAATTTCTTGAGCGGTCTAACTCTACTCCTTTAATTTACTTTTAAATTTTTAATATGCTTCTAGGAAAGAGATCCTATTGAGGGCCCAATGCCTCATGTTGATACTCGCTTAAGCATGCTCTTATGTATTATACCTCTCATTGTTGCTGATCTTATTGAGGAGGAGGAGAAGACACCAGTTGATGAAACTGCCAGTGGTCCTACAGGTCACTGGAAAGAGAACAGGGTTCCAGGAAAGTGTCGCAATGATTTAGTATCGAATCTACAGGTGTTGGGAAATTATCATAGCTTGCTTGCTCCACCTCAATCTGTTGTTGCTGATGCGAATCAGGCTGCTGCAAAAGCAATGCTATTTGTTTCTGGCATCAAAATAGGAAGTGCATATTTTGAGTGCCTCAGCATGAAGGAGATGCCGATTGACTTTTGTAAGTGATATTTGCTTTATGTGTCGATCAGAAATTGTTTATAGATCTTCAGCAACTAGAGGAAGTTCTATCAATCTTAGCAATGTGTTATTGCGGCTGTTGTTTGCCATTTGTGATTCTCTATGTGAAGTTTCTTCCTAATTGGACAAAAAATGGTATACATGTTTTGCATGTTAAAATGAATCCTAACAACCAAAAATGAGTGTCATAATGCATCTGATGGTTGCTGTGAAATCTCTATTCTCTAATTTAAACGAATGCAATCTTTAGAAAATATACTGATTATAGAGAAACAGGAAAATATCGAAGACAGGAAGTTGTGCAACTGGCATGTTATTTTAATTTAATGCTTCGAATGTGCTACTTGTACTTAACTCTGCTTTTATGTTTCAGATTCTGTTTGAAGTGCATCAGGGTCACATGGGTCAGCTGTAAAAGTCTTTTGAAAGGCGGTCATTGTGTACAATGCAGTGTGGTCTTATTATTGCCTTTGTCCTATAAAGGGGAAAGGATTACAGGATTTGAATCTATGGAAGCTCTGCAGTAGTGAATCTGTGCTTATACAATATACTGAATACCCAAAAGGTTTCTGTTTTCTAAGGGTGAAGATACTTCCTTGAACATTAGAAAAATAATATATATCATTCTTTGAAGAGCATTATCTGCCTTTTAAGGCATTAGTGAGGATTCGCATCTGCAAGCATAATTTGCAAAAAGTATTTGTTGGATTAGTTCTGTGTTGACTTACAAACATGATCTTGTTTGGATAAATATTTCTAATAACCAAAATCATTACATAGTTAAAACTTGTAAAATCATGTGCAGGGTTGTCCATTCCTGTATTATGTTAAATTTCAGTTTTAGCAGTTCACTTTTCCCAAAATTGTTGATTCTGTATTTAATATTTGGCTGTTTATTTTATAAGGTCATGTATTTTTCATTGCATACTTCATTCAGGAGCTATACATTTTTTACTGGAGATGAGCATTTGATGTGCCTTAAATGTTAAACTTCTTAATTATGTCCTCTTTTTCAGCTGGAAACATGCATAATCTGATAGTTGAGGCTTGTATTGCCCACAATCTACTCCACACATCCGCATATTTATGGCCAGGTTATGTGAATGGATGTATCAATCAAATGCCTCAGTGTATGCCAGCTCAACTACCTGGCTGGTCATCATTTATGAAGGGAGCACCGCTTACTTTGGTGATGGTAAATGCTCTGGTTTCAAGTCCTGCTTCAAGGTATAAATATAATCTTTTTTTTTTTTTTGTGGGTACATATAAGTATGACTATTTGGGTGTACATCAGAGAAGTGCTTGCAATGTTCTACTCTAGGCAAAGGCATTATTGTGTGTAGAGTATTTATTTTACTTCTATATGTGTAGGCCTATAGTCACTGTTATGACCTTTATCAAACGATATATTTTGGAAGCTTCTTGTAACTTGATCCTCAGTCCTGATCATGCCATCAAAGAAGCCTGGAGGTTGAAGATGATGGACTTTTGAATATGGCCAACCTCAACAGGAATTTATTTCAGGGATATTTATCAAATGGGTGAATTAAAGGTTTTCTGTACTTGAATATCATGTTTAATGTGTCTGTCACTGTCAGGATGAATTGATGTTTTGAAGCATGAGATAATTAATAAATATAACAAGAATCTCTTCATAAGCTAAAATTATATTTGGGAACTTTACACCTCAAAAATGACATAATCTAGGTTGCCTATAAGTAGTTAGCTTTTAAATTATTTTTTGGAAGTTATATGACCTGGTCTTCAGTTGTTCTTTTTCTTTCGTGAAGCCAAGTATGTCAGATGCTCTTTTTTGTAAATTTACCAAAAGGTAAAGCAACTCAATTTACGCTACTGGATTTGATGGAAGCTTAGCAGAATTGGAGAAAATTTTTTAAATTGCAACTGGATGATCAGAAAATGAAAAGATATCCGCTGCTGCCATTCTTTGCGGGGCATCACTAATTCGGGGATGGAATATACAGGTAGTGAAGTTAGACACAAATCACTTGGCAGGAGTATAAACCATTTCCTACTAACTCTTAATATTTTTTGTAATCCTTCTTAACCACCTTCCCTTTCTAATTGCAATTAGATCTCTATTTCATGCAGGAGCACACTGTTCATTTTATTATTAGGTTATTATCCCCATCAATCCCTGCAGAGAATACTGAAGGAAACAGCCATTTGATTAATTATGCTCCAATGCTTAATGTAATTATTGTTGGAATAGCATCTGTTGATTGTGTTCAAATATTTTCACTCCATGGCTTGGTAAGCTTAATTTAAATTCCTCAATGAAAATGTTATGAAATTATTTTATGATTGTTCTTTCCAAAATACATAAATAAAATGTTGCCTGAACTAAAACTTTTTCTTCCATAGTTTGAGGTTTTTTGAAATGTGAAGTCTTATCTTAGCTTCTGTGTAGGAGAACAATAACTATTCAATATGAATGATATTTCTCAGGTTGAGATTGTTCTGGATACATTAGGTAGACCAGAGCTGTAAAATAAGTGTCTGTGGTTGGTTTAGCAATGTCCTGTTTTATGGACTAGGAAGTTGGCTCTGATTTGTTTGAGTTCAGTTGTTTCATGATTATAAATTGACAGTGAAAGCAGAAGTGATGGGGGCCAACAAATACAGTCAATAATTTTTCAAATCTCCCAGTCTAATCCATATAGTTTTATATAATGTCTTAGATTTCTTATAATATTGTACACATCATCTATCTGGTCAAGAGCTGAATCTTAATTGAAAATTTTGGCTTCAAGCAGCTAAGTAGGTTAAAAAAAAACTGAATAATATGCTCTCCCTTTAATAATATTCTTTAATGCATCTTTTCTTTTTCATCTCTTTTCTCTTCTACCATACAGGGAAGGGTTGGGAGTGTAGGACTTAGGTAGTGAGCCTTTTATTTTGGTTTGAATTTAATGCAATTCCCTAATCTCCCACCAGGTGCCGCAGCTTGCATGTTCGTTGATGCCAATCTGTGAAGTTTTTGGGTCATGTGTTCCTAATGTCTCATGGACACTAACATCAGGGGAAGAAATATCTACCCATGCTGTGTTTTCAAATGCATTTATTCTTCTTTTAAAGCTATGGAGGTTTAATCGACCTCCTCTTGAACATGGAATTGAAGACGTACCAACTGTTGGTTCTCAATTAACTACTCCTGAATACCTACTATTAGTACGAAACTCCCACCTAATGTCAGCTGGTAATATCCACAAAGATCAAAACAGGATGAGGCTCGCAAGAATTGCAAGTTTATCATCGCCAGATTCTGTGTTTGTTGACTCCTTTCCAAAATTAAAAGACTGGTATCAGCAGCATCAAGCATGTATAGCTTCAACATTCTCTGGTCTTATTCATGGATCCCCTTTTCATCAGATTGTTGAGGGGCTTCTTAACATGATGATCAGAAAGATTAATAGAGGAAGCCAGACTTCTGTTACGTCTGGAAGCAGTAGCTCTTCTGGACCTGGAAATGAAGATACCTCTTTAGGGCCAAAATTGCCTGCTTGGGATATCCTGGAAGCCATTCCCTTTGTAGTTGATGCTGCTCTCACAGCTTGTGCTCATGGAAGACTATCTCCACGTGAGTTGGCAATAGGTATGTGCTTAGATCAGATAAATGATAAATCCAAGGGAACACACCAAATAACCTGTAGAAGATCTGTTGTAAATTATGGCAGAGAAACTGTTGGCAAACCTTTGTCTCATGCAGTAGCTTAAGTTTTCAAAATTTTCCTCAGTGTATTTGGCCTCTAAAATAAGAGTAAGCAATCTTCACGTAGATGTTCCTTTGATGCATGCAACAATGTCATAATAGCAGAATGCTTTTCGTAATATCAGGGCTTAAAGATTTAGTTGATTTTCTTCTTGCGTCTCTCGCAACCATAGTAAGTTACTTCTCTGCTGAAGTAACTCGGGGTGTTTGGAAACCTGTATTTATGAATGGAACAGATTGGCCAAGTCCTGCTGCAAATCTACTAATGTTGAGGAACAGATCAAGAAAATTGTAGCTGCAACTGGTGTTGATGTGCCAAGTCTTGCTCCAGGTTTTCTCTTGTTATGACCCTACCGTCTGAATGCTTTTTTAAAATTCTGACCTACAATGCATTTTCAGGAGAGCCAGTTTAATTACAGTCCGTGTCATTTCAATTCACCTTTTACACTTCTTGAACTGACTACAAGTCTATAAATATTCAACTGGTTTTTAAGAAATGTCTTCTTCCTTCATTTTCCTTTTCTCTTCCAACATTAATATTAAAATTATTATTTTAGTATTGTGACCTAGGGTCATCATGTCCACAGGAGGCAGCTCTCCTGCCACACTTCCATTGCCCTTGGCTGCCTTTGTGAGCCTTACCATAACCTACAAAATTGACACAGCATCAGAGCGTTTTCTTAATTTGGCTGGCCCAGCATTGGAGTCACTTGCTGCTGGTTGTCCATGGCCTTGCATGCCAATTGTGGCTTCCTTGTGGACCCAAAAGGCAAAACGTTGGAGTGACTTGGAGTGACTTCCTTATCTTCTCAGCATCTAGAACTGTCTTCCTCCACAACAGTGATGCAGTAGTTCAACTTCTTCAAAGCTGCTTCACAGCTACCCTCGGCATGAATGGCTCTCCTATCTCATGCAATGGTGGTGTTGGAGCCCTCCTTGGCCATGGATTTAAGTCCTATTTATGTGGAGGGATTTGCCCTGTTGCTCCAGGAATTCTCTGTGTTTATCGGTCAATCAGAGATGTTGTTTTCTTGACAGAAGAAATTGTTTCCATCTTGATGCACTCGGTGAGAGAAATTGTATGCAGCGAGCTTCCAAGGGAGCGATTGGAAAGTTGAAAGCAACCAAAGATGGCATAAAATATGGACAGGTTTCACTTGCTGGATCAATGGCTCGGGTGAAGCTTGCAGCTGCCCTTGGAGCTTCTTTGGTATGGTTATCAGGAGGTTTGATGCTGGTTCAATTATTAATAAAAGAAACGCTGCCTTCATGGTTTATATCTGTTCACAGATCTAACCTGGAAGAGAAGTCAGATGGAATGGTTGCAATGCTTGGTGGATATGCACTTGCTTACTTTGCAGTTCTTTGTGGAGCTTTTGCTTGGGGTGTTGATTCATCTTCAGCTTCAAAGCGACGTCCATACAATTTGGGTATCCACATGGAGTTTCTGGCAAGTGCACTTGATGGTAAGATATCACTTGGCTGTGATTCAGCTACTTGGCGTGCCTATGTGTCGGGGTTTGTGAGCCTGATGATAGGTTGCACACCAAAGTGGGTGCTAGAAGTAGATGTATATGTGTTGAAGAGACTAAGCAATGGATTGAGGCAATTGAATGAGAAGGGCTTGCTCTTACCTTATTAGGTGTTGGTGGGGTGGGTACAATGAGTGCTGCAGCTGAGCTCATAATTGACAACGGAATGTGAACTTTTTTTTCTCTATTATTATGATGGCACTTTTGTGCCTAATAGTATGGTTTGTTCATTAGTTTCATGATTAGTTGTGCATAGCTAAATTTCCTTCTCTATCGATAGTATTGTTGGAAGAGTATCACCCATGATTAAAAGTTGTGCATAGCTAAATTTCCATTACCACCATTAAATTTCATTTGACATTGCTGTCAATTACGTTTAGCGAGTCTTGTATGGTTTCACTATCTTCCATGCTTGAGACAGAAGACGTTTCCATAATGTTGTGTAGAAACTGTTGTGATTTTTTATCAAATTCAAATATATGGAAAATGATAAATCCCAAAACGCACTAGGATATAAATGATCTCAATCAATCAATATAAATAATCTATATATAATATATAAAGAGTACACTTATGAAATATGAAATATTGAAAGGAGTTATACGGCAAACTCAAATGAATGTGTAAGTTTCTACTAAAGTATGAGAATGTTGGGTGAGAATAAATTTTATCTTTATTAACTGTAAAATAATTAATATGATTAAACATAATTTTAAAAGTAAACTTGACCTCTTTCTAATTAATATCAACAATTCAAATTCAAATAATTTGAAGGTTCTCCAAGTAATGATTGTACACAACATATTATAAAGCAAAATTCTGAGTAAGAATAAAAATGAATTAATGTTATTTTGTATATTACCATAACGAAAATATTATAGTATATGAAGATAATTATTAAGAGAGTATCTTAATTATGATAGTATAGTCTCATAACTATTTGTGAATATATCTGGTTAAAAAAATATATATAGTCTGTCAAAGAATAAAAAGCCATATATATCAATCAATATTTTTTAAAAAATAATTTAAAATTTAAAATTTTAAAAAATTCTAATGATAATGGTAAATATAAAATTATAATATTAGTCAATAATTCTAAAAGTCAAAGTATTATATTAATAATAATAAATCTCCTTTTAAAACACAAAAAAAACAAATATTAATATTTGAAAATAATTTTAAAGTATAAAATTAATAATATTTTTAAATGCCATAATATTGCATTAGATGAGAATAAAGCTCTTTGTTACTTCTTAGTTAAGTACCCCACACTTTATAATGGGACTAAGAATATGTTTAGTTTTACATTTGAATCTTTTAAAAATAAATTTGAAACATTGAAAGGTGTACTAATAGAAAATTAAGTTTGGTCATTTATTTTGAGCCTCAAATTGAAAAGCTGTAAAAAAAATTTAGTTGGATATGTATTTTAGAGAAAAGACCTTTAACTCTTTTTATAATCTAAACCAAACATACATTTTTAGACACCCTTTTTTGATAATTACAAAGTTAAAAGTGATTTTAATCAATATAATTCAAACAACATAAACTACTTCATTGTAAATTCAATTCTTATTAAAATTAAGTTATACGAAGAAACACTAATACGTTCAGGTACAGAGTCTCCTGGATCCTAGTACAAAACGACTTGAGCGTGAGTGCCTGCAGCTGCAGGTACGTTACCCCTGCAGTTTACTCATTGTTACTTTACTTTACTATGGGACAGAACAATATATATATTTTAAAGGATAGAATAGCAGTCGTTGAAGAAACTCCTAACTCGCATGTTGATGGAGGCTGAAGCTGAGCCCTTACTAGCGGCGTGTGAAGGAGACGCGTTGCTAATTCTCCCAGCGGAACTGATCCTGGAGATAGTGTCAAGGCTCCCGGCGAAATGCCTTCTGGAATTGAGGTGCGTATGCAAGTCTTGGAAATCCCTAATCTCCGATCCCCATTTCTTGCAGGCATACGTCGAACGGTCCTCCAATGATATCGACGCTCGCACCTCCACAGCTGTGAAACACGTTAATGCAATTGCCTCACGCTTCGCTTCTGCTCAGTTTGGTGGTTATCTGTTGACGGTAGCTTTGCATTTTCAGAGCATCAGAGCAAGTTTGGAAACCGTTAGGGTTGAGATACAAGAGATCAAACTCAGAATGAAATTGTGTGAAACTTTGATGCAAATTTATGACCGCACAACAGAAGAACAAGAAGAAGAAGAAGAAGAAGCCCCCTCCCAAACCCAATAAAAACTTATTCAGTGCCTGAAAGCTCAAAAGCCCCCGTGTTCCCAAAAAAAGAAAAAAGGCCCCCAGGAGTTCAAGAGAAAATTGACAAGTTAGGTTGTTAGTATAAATATAATAAATACTATATTTTTTTTATGCTTGGTTGTTGTTCCCTGAATTGTTTCCTAGAATTGCTGGAATGTGTTCGATATGCGTATATATTGCACTTGTTGGCTGTGTGTTTGATTGTTCCTCCTGCTGCTGCGGCTAGATGTAGGTCTTACACAAATATGTGATGCAAGATCATTTTTCATTTTTTCAGAAAAGGAGTGAGTATATTATGCAGAATTACGTTGAGAAAAGGGGGAGAGTGGAGACAAGTTAGTGACTTAGTGCAGGGTTTAGGATAAGGATATGGCATTATCAGATGGGATATCATTTTGAGGGGGAGCAAAACGGAGAATTTTCATTTTGAATGAAACTTCGTTTTTCAATTGCAGTATCAGGTATCTTTCTATGCAGTAAAATCTGCAACTGTTGAATGCACATCCAATCTCAATACCTTGGACTAAATCCTGCGCCACTACTTTCTTCCCCCTATTATGACATATCATATTATATTGGACTTTTTCTTTCTGAAATAAATGGGTTCAATTTTCGAAACGATAATTTTTCTTTTGGAGCCAACCTATTTTCGATCTTACTGCTCCTAGCATAGCATTCCCGTTCAAATGGGCTACTAAAAACTCATTTCGAATCAAATTGCTTTAAATTAAATCATTTGGGCTTTTGCCCCAAAAAAATTATTTGGGCCAAAATGTTTACTCTCACAGTTGGGAAAACCATAGTCTAATCTAATCATCCCCAAAAAATTATTCTATAATACTATTTCGCCATATCAATAAAAGTCAAGATTGTTCGTCAGAAATTAGTTGTTAATAGTCAGAGTTTAATTCTATATCCTTTTCAGCATAGGTCTTATATATTATTTTGGGAAAATCGCACAAAATCACCTTAAAATTTACGTCAGTTATAAATAATTATTTTTAGTGTTAAATTTATTTTAATTAAATTTTGAATTTTTATTAATGTTTTAATAGATCTTTCAAGATATTATTTCCCTAACGACAAATTAATCATAATTGTCAATTTTTATTAAATTTCATTTATTCATTAATTTATTTTATAAAAACTCATTTTATCTAATTATATGAATTTTTAAGTAACCTATTAACTCATTTTAGCATAGCGAATGAAGTTCTTGAAAGACACTATCCAATTTGTCAGTAACAACAATTACTCAAACATTAATATTAATAAAATGAATTTTTATAAATAAATTAACGAATGAATGAGATTCAATAAAAATATACTATTAAGATTAGTATGTCGTTAAGAAATTAACACTCCTTTAATAGAATGATTTATTGAAATATTAATAAAATTTTAAGGATCAATTAGAATAAATTTAAAGTTAAAAATAACTATTTGTAACTTATTTAAAATTTAGAATGAGTTGTGCACTTTTCCTTAGGGCTACACAACCTGATCCAATTACCTGTGAACCCGACCAACTATATCTGGGTTGGGTCATCGGGTTAGTTCGGGTTGAACCCGAACAACCCGTTCATTCTTTTGTTCGAGTGACGAATTTAGAAAACCAACCCTATGACCCGACTACTTGAGAAACGACGTCGTTTTATGTAGCCTTTATTTCTTTCCTTTTCTTTCTCAGAAGCTTCTAACTCTCTCTCTCATTTTCTCCTCTCTCATTTTCTAATTTTCTCAATTCCCAAATCTCTCCCTTAACCCTAAGGCGCACAGTTGTCCTTTGTTGTTGTCCGTGGAGGCGTGGACCACCGTGAGCCGACGCCGAGCTTGAGTTTTGGAAGTCTGCCTCATAGATTTGGTGGTGCGACGGAACGAAGGGGAGCTAGTTTGTGCGTAGAGGGATGGAGCAGCGGTGCGGCTGGCCGGCAACGACAGCTGACGGCGCAACACAAACATGGCCAGTGCGGCCAGTGGCTTGTGCGCGGGATCTGGGTAGTATGGCCCGCGACTTATGCACGGATTCGGTTCATGGTGGATCTACTAGATCTTTGATGGGTGGCTAAGGATGAAGATGGTGGGGTTGAGTTATGGGTCTGGTTTTCTGGGTGGAACACAGTTTGGACGTGGTGGCTGTTATAGTGGGGCTTGGCTTGGACGTTCACGATTTGGGTGGATGGGTGGTTATGGTGGTGGCTTGCGTGATGGTGTGGGTGAGGGGTGTTAAAGGTGAAGGTGTTGCTGTCTGTTGTTCTCAATTTTTTGTTTACCCTAAACCTGACTACTCGATCCAAACCAACTTGATTGTAATCGGGTTGGTTTAGTTCGGGTTACCTGGAAAAAAATTCCCAAACCCGACTTTAACTAATTGGTTTGGATTTTTTCTCCTAAACTCGACCCAATCCGACCTGTGTGCAACCTTACTTTTCTTATTATTTTTTACTACATCTGTATTTTTAAAGCTTTGTCTTATGCCTTCTCATTTTCTCCTTATTATCTATTTTTAGTTTTTAAAAAAATTTCTCAAAATGTTCACGCAGCACAATTCTTCTTCTTTGTCCATGTTTTTCCCTTGTAACTTTTTGATCTGACACTTCTTCAATGTTTAAAAAATTGCAAGCTATCTTTTCATACTCAATCATCCATGGCAGCGGTAGGGAAACCCCCATTACTCAATCTATCTTTTCATTCTTCGTGTCTTTTCTCTCCCTTTCTCTGTTTCCTCTTTCATTTATAACTTTGGGTTGACACATTTTCTTTTCAAGTCTAATAAAAATCTAGGAAAGAATGTTGGCATCTGCACCTCGCTGTACAAGGATTTCTATCTCTATTCTTAGTAATTTTTATTTTATTTTTAACACGTCTTGAGCATTTTGGGACATATTTTAAAAAATCATCTTAATAATGAAGTTCGCTTAGTCGTTGGCATGAAATCAATGGGTTTTAGAACATATTATGAAATATGAACCTGTTCTGAACCGAGATTCAGATTAGTGGTTCGGGAATAACTTAATCTATTAGAATTGAATTTTAGATATTTATAAGTGCTATTAGATAAGTAAATATATTTATTTATGAGGAGTAAATCTCTAAAAGAATTTCACATAAATAGAAGAATTGGTTATAAGAAATAACAATCTTATTGGATTCATATTCTAATTAACAGTATTTAATGCATATTTAAACATGATTCTTATATACCAAGACGCTCCTATAAATATCACATAAGATAACAAATGTATGCATCTAATTTCAAATACTATCCACTGTGTGTACGGTCTAACTTGAGCATTGAAGTACCTTTTACAGGTACCCACTCCTTGCACAACTATTGCAACCATCGTACATAAGAGGAAACCACCTTCTTCAACCTTATTCAGGTGATTCTCTCAAACTCATTTAGAACATTAGCACCGTCTATGGGAACAATAAACTTCGATTCCCATCACCACCATCATGGTCACTACCAAGCGAAACCACGCTTCTGCCACTCAAAATCAACCTTTCTCTAGCCGATGTCTGACCTCTGCTCAAATCAAGATGTAGTTGGAGCCCAAGCAAAACTCAAACGAGATGGAGAAGAGACTTCATATACTAGCAAAAATCTCTCCCTTTAGTCGTGGCACGTTCTAGTGACACAACGACTTGGTCCACGTGGAGCCCCCTCAAGAGAAACTAGACAATAGGTATCAACGCTACAACGTTTAGGAGCGTGGGAGAACAACGATGGAGTTTGGTCCTAGCAAGGTGAATCACGTCTCCCAGAGCTATCTAAAGAGGAACTTATCTCTCTAGTCAAACTCTAGGATAAGCGTATTCATGACCTGGGAAGAGCTGCTAACCAGGAGAAGAAGGACAAAAACTGAGTTCCTTGATAATAACATATTTTATTCATTAAGAAACCCTTATGTTTAGTCATTTACATTCTCCATATTCTTAATTGATTGAGTTTGGTATGATTTTGTGAGTTTAAGCTCAAATTGGTCCTAATTGAATATTTTCAGCATTATTGAGACTTGACACTGTTTCTGTATTTTGACCATAACTTGAGTTCCTAATATCTGATAAACATGAATTTTACCTTGTAGGAAAGATAAGAGGAAGCTCTACAACTTTGATGAAGAGTTCGAAGTCCCAAACAGATGTCTAAAGGACCTAAGTTTATATGGAAGTCAGAATACGGGTTCTGTCACTAGAATCCAAACGGTGTGCACTCATAAAATCATATCTCAAGCTGTAATAATGGAGATGAGCTGAAATTTGGATAGTTGATAGTCAAGATCCAAATAAACAACTTTTATGAAGAACACTTTTTGAAAAAATGAAGTCTAGTAGGTCAGTTTGAGCTTGCAAGTCGGAATAGAGGTGCTGAAGTTGGATTTGAGCAACTTGCGGTATTTGGGACATATCTTGGGCTGAAGGAAGCCAAATTGGACGAACCAGATATGAATTTTATAGTCAAGACAAAGATCTACAACTTTCATGAAGAATACTTTTCATGGATCTGCAGTATAATGGGTCGTTTTTGGCTTCCAAGTCAGACACGAAATTTTCGTCCTCAACCACCCACTCATCCATCCACTAATCCACTCATCCATCCACTAATCCACTCATCCACTAATTCCACCACTCAACCACTCCACCCACTTATCCACTAATCCACCTACTCATCCATCCACTCACCCATTCATCTCCATAATTTCTCACTCACCAAAAGTCCTTTGGTATTTTCCACTCAACCAACCCACTCAACCATTGCATTCACTCATCCACTAAACTAACCCACTCAACCACTCCACTCAAACACTCCACTCACTCACCCACTCATCCACCCACTCCCCTTTGTCATTTTGTTACCCTAGACTTCTATAAAAGGCACCATTGGTTATCATAAATAAGTTGTATTCTCCTTCAATTCTCTCATAGTTTCTTCTTGTTTCTTCATAGTTTCTCATAACTCTTGTATATTTTGATGATTTCCTTCATTGTAATGGAGAGCTAAGTTACTTTCAGTCAATTTGGGACTCTTGAAGAGATTGTGGTTTGGATTCTTGAGACTTGGTTATGTAATGTATTTGATTTATATTTGGATTCTTCTTCTCTTCTTCTCTTCTTCTTCTTCTTCTTCTTCTTCTTCTTCTTCTTCTTCTTCTTCTTCTTCTTCTTCTTCTTCTTCTTCTTCTTCTTCTTCTTCTTTTCTTCTTCTTCTTCTGTTTTCTTGATCTTGAATGCATGAATAGTGATTCTGTTTATGTTTGATCAGATTTGATCTTGTTTTAAGATTAAGTATTGTGATGAAATTTAGAACTGATTGATCTGAATTAATCACATAACTGAAAGTTGAGATTTGTGATGAAACTTAGAACTGATTGATCTAAACTAATCACGTAATTGAAGAGGTTAGGTTACTGATTGGTGCCTAGGTTAATTGAATTCGGTGCTTAAATTGACATATATCTACATGAATGGTGCGATTGCAGATTTGTGTTTATTACTTGTCAATTGAATTAAGACGATTGTCTAGTATGAATTAAATGGATCTGATGCAGAGATCTCGGTTAGATCCAAGTTAACCATTCAAATGTGTTTCAAGTGTTTGTTGAAAGGTTTATGATTGAATCCACCCAATCTCGGATAGATTTCTGAATTGACTGTTCTTCTAATTGTTATTTCTTTTTTTTTTTTAAATCTTGTCACGGTGATCCTTGAACCATCAAAACCCCCTTTTCTAACTTTACTTAATTTGATTAAATTACATTTACGATCCTTAAGGAGACAATCCGGTGTTGTTCACTATCTTTTGCAATTTAGGTAATAACTTCGGTTATAATTTTGACTAAGTTCGTTCGTCAAAATTTTGGCCCATGCTGAATTTAGTAAGTGTAATCTTTTCATTTTAAGTGTTTTTACTAACTTTTTCTTTTTATTAACTTTTCTAACATTTTTATCCATTATCTAGTATTGTTCATACTACACTAACAATTTTTTTTTTTCTTAGATTTCTGAATTTCTCTAGTGAAGGAAAGATGGAAAAGCTGGTGATTATGGGTAGTTGATACAATTTTCGAACCGAACGTGCCTTAAAAAATATGAAACTTGGTGGTGAAGGAAAACAGCCGATAAACAAGACTCACGAGATCTTCGTGAGGTCAACCCTGGTTTTTCAAAATTCTATCATTACCATTTTTTTATTTTTTATTACATTTTCTAGTTTCATTTTTATGTAGATTTTGTCTGTGTTGCTCCCATAAATTTTAAAAATGTTTAGATACATTAACTAAATTTATTTTTGCATATTTTGAATGTTGATCCCATACTAACTCTTTCTTTTTAATTTTTTCTTTTTCTTTCATTATCATTTTGTTGCATTCATTTGCATTTTAAGAATACAATGGACCATGCATAATAGAGTCAAAACTTGAGGAGTTGACTTCTTTGGTAAGACATATAGTAGTGCGATAACAATCACCTTGCGGAAACGCTTTGTGTGTAACATTTGTTTTTGTTTATCTCACCCCACATATGCATGCCCTACACTTCAAGTATGGTAGTTCTATTTTTCCAGATCAATTTGTTGCAAAGTAATTGGTTATTTTCCTAATGAACCACAGTTCGAAGCGACAGTAGTTATGACCCCTTCTTGAACACATACAACCCTAGCTGGGAATACTATCCGGATCTGGGATATGGCAATACGGCATTACTACAGCAACAATCATTTCAATATGAGCAGTCATTCTAGCAGATAACAAGTCCATCAACCACAAAACTTGAGCCTTCATTAGAGGACTTGATGAAAACCCAAATGAGTTCCAACAGAATTTCACTGCCACTATTCAGGATTTAATAACCCAAATTGAGCAGTTGACAATCATTGTTAATGAATTGAGAAGTCAAGAGTTAGACCAACTCTCTTCCCAAACAATTCCTAACTCCCTGCATTCTAACTATCATATTGATTTACTGCAGATTTAGTTGAGGAAACTCATGATGAGTTGTGTCTTTGAATTTCCGATTTTATTGGTTTTAATGATTCTATTAATTGCAACTCATGTACTGATTGTGACGGTGATATAGAATGTGTTACGTGTGCTGAGATTTCTGCATATTTGAAAGTTGATGATTCTGTTTATGCAGCATCTAATGATATTGAAGGGTCTATCAGCAATGCAGTTGCAGAGTCTACAACACATAGGGAGGAGGAGTTGAAGGCCATTGAGGAATTTTCAAAGAAGAAGGAAAGGCAACATATGACAGTAACTACTGAAGTGGATTTTGTTTTTGGATCATGGTCCAATATAATCAATGAAAGCAGAATTGCCAAATTACACGTGTTGCATGCCATTGGTGAAGTCAAGGAAATTAAGAAAGACCAATGGGACCCCAATGGGAGCCCTCATGCTTCAAGCTTAACTTGGTCATTACACTTCAACCAATGGGACCCTAGTGAAAGCTATCATGTTGTGTCAACCATAACTTGGTCATCACGTTTCAACCAATGGGATCCTGGTGGAGTCTTTTCACCAACCTCACTTAATAAGACCAATGGACATCATCTCAAGCCGAAAAATGTGGAAGTGAAAGTGATGAGCTTTTACCATCCACATTATAAAGATCACTAAGAAGTGTCCCAACGTCGAGCTAACGACGTTAAACAAGCGCTTATTGGGAGGCAACCCAACTAGATTTGTTTTCAAGATCTTTGGGAATGGTTTCCGCAAACCGAGAAGATGCACATATACTTCATTACCAATGGCAGAGTTCTGTTGCAGCTTTGATTCTTACGCATCTTTTCTGCTTGCCATTATCTCGCCCTTCATCAGGTTGTGTTGCTCTTTTCTATATCTCTCTTTCACATTGAAGGAAATATTATATTAAGTGTGGGGGGGAGATTTTAGCATGTTTCTTTTTGTTAAAAAAAAGGGGGTTCATTGCATGATTGAATAACTTTTCTCCCTTCTTGAACTGATATGCTTGGTGATGGATGATTGAATTGATGAATTGAGTTTGATGGATGCATACCTTGTGAGATTTTGAGCCTAATGGATGGATTCAACATTTATGTCATTCTCTTCTTTCTTGTGTGATTTTCACTCATGTTAATGACCACTCTAGAACTTGCTTTGATTCTTTTTGAGGCTACATTTCACTTGCATGCATGAACATGATTGAGGCCCTCTTTCTTAATTAGCTAGTTTAACCAAATAGCCAACCTTGTTTTCAATATGATATCAAACACTCTTTTGACTTCTTGAAAATTCTCTGATTCCTGCCAACCTTGTATATTTTCCTTTGCTTAACCCCTTTGAACTTATTTGACCATTCCTTGTTTCTAGCTCATTATGTGCCTTAAATGAAAAATCGTGTTCTTACTTTACCTTAGGGAATAAAAGAACATTAGCTTGGTTAATGGATGAGTTTTTGAACAAGTGTGGGGGTGTGTGTACAAAATAGTTGTTGAAAAAGGAAAGAGTGCCTAAAAAAAAATAAAACAAAAACAAAAACAAAAAAACAAAAAAAAAGAAAAGGATTGGGAAATGAATATGTAAAGGAATATACGTTAGAGTTGGGATGAACTTTTATGCTTGTTATTTGAACTCAGCTCTCATTTGCTTTTATTCTCTTTGGTATTTATCTTCTATCCATTTTATCCTCTTCTGTTACCTTGACCTCACTACAACCTTGAATAAAGTCATCATGATTTGTGTGTGCATGTGTTTTGAGCAGTGGAGAAGTAGAAGATAAGCAAGCTTATGGTAGTGCAATTTTCATGGGTTGAATTGAGTGAAATACCTACCTTTTAAACACTTGAGAGATTGAGAGGGAATCTTGTAAAGATCTATCATTCTCGATTCAAGTTGAAGATACCTTGCTTTTGATTTGAGATGTGGACAATTGTTAACTCATGAATGTTTTGATCCCTTGAACCTTTGGTTGTTCTTCTTGATTGTAAAATTTTAGACTCTTGAATGTCGTTGGAATTTAAATTTTTGTTAATCTCTTATGTCCTTGTTTTGGTCTTGAGTTTTGCCCAGGAGTGCAAAAAGCTAAGTGTGGGGGAATTTGATAATCACATATTTTATTCATTAAGAAACCCTTATGTTTAGTCATTTACACTCTCCATATTCTTAATTGATTGAGTTTGGTATGATTTTGTGAGTTTAAGCTCAAATTGGTCCTAATTGAATATTTTCAGCATTATTGAGACTTGACACTATTTCTGTATTTTGGCCATAACTTGAGTTCCTAATATCTGATAAACATGAATTTTATCTTGTAGGAAAGCTAAGAGGAAGCTCTACAACTTTGATGAAGAGCTCGAAGTCCAAACAGATGTCTAAAGGACCTACGTTTACATGGAAGTCAGAATACAGGTTCTGTCACTAGAATCCAAATGGTGTGCACTCATAAAATCATATCTCAAGCTGTAATAATGGAGATGGGCTGAAATTTGGATAGTTGATAGTCAAGATCCAAATAAACAACTTTTATGAAGAACACTTTTTGAAAAAATGAAGTCTAGTAGGTCAGTTTGAGCTTGCAAGTCGGAACAGAGGTGCTGAAGTTGGGTTTGAGCAACCTGCAGTATTTGAGACATATCTTGGGCTGAAGGAAGCCAAATTGGACGAACCAGATATGCATTTTATAGCCAAGACAAAGATCTACAACTTTCATGAAGAGTACTTTTCATGGATCTGCAGTATAGTGGGTCGTTTTTGGCTTCCAAGTCAGACACGAAATTTTCGTCCTCAACCACCCACTCATCCATCCACTGATCCACTCATCCATCCACTAATCCACTCATCCACTAATCCACTCATCCACTAATTCAACCACTCAACCACTCCACCTACTTATCCACTAATCCACCCACTCATCCATCCACTCACCCATTCATCTCCATAATTTCCCACTCACCAAAAGTCCTTTGGCATTTTCCACTCAATCAACCCACTCAACCATTCCATTCACTCATCCACTAAACCAATCCACTAAACCAACCCACTCAACCACTCCACTCAAACACTCCACTCACTCACCCACTCATCCACCCACTCCCCTTTGTCATTTTGTTACCCTAGACTTCTATAAAAGGCACCATTGGTTATCATAAATAAGTTGTATTCTCCTTCAATTCTCTCATAGTTTCTTCTTGTTTCTTCATAGTTTCTCATAACTCTTGTATATTTTGATGATTTCCTTCATTGTAATGGAGAGCTAAGTTACTTTCAATCAATTTGGGACTCTTGAAGAGATTGTGGTTTGGATTCTTGAGACTTGGTTATGTAATGTATTTGATTTATATTTGGATTCTTCTCTTCTCTTCTTCTTCTTCTTCTTCTTCTTCTTCTTCTTCTTCTTCTTCTTCTTCTTCTTCTTCTTCTTCTTCTTCTTCTTCTTCTTCTTCATTTTCTTGATCTTGAATGCATGAATAGTGATTCTGTTTATGTTTGATCAGATTTGATCTTGTTTTAAGATTAAGTATTGTGATGAAATTTAAAGCTGATTGATCTGAATTAATCACATAACTCGAAAGTTGAGATTTGTGATGAAACTTAGAACTGATTGATCTAAACTAATCACATAATTGAAGAGGTTAGGTTACTTGATTGGTGCCTAGGTTAATTGAATTCGGTGCTTAAATTGACATATATCTACATGAATGACAAGCGATTGCAGATTTGTGTTTATTACTTGTCAATTGAATTACTGACGATTGTCTCAGTATGAATTACGGATCGATGTAGAGATCTCGGTTAGATCCAAGTTAACCATTCAAATGTGTTTCAAGTGTTTGTTGAAAGGTTTATGATTGAATCCACCCAATCTCTGGATAGATTTTTGAATTATTTGTTCTTCTAATTGTTATTTTTTTTTTTTAAATCTTGTCACTGTGATCCTTGAACCATCAAAACCCCATTTTCTAACTTCACTTAATTTGATTAAATTACATTTACGATCCTTGAGGAGACGATCCGGTGTTGTTCACTATACTGCAAATTTAGGTAATAACTTCGGTTATAATTTTGATTGAGTTCGGTGCTCGTCATTCCTCATAGGAATCATGAAAACAAGAGGGAGTCAGCCTGTGACGGGGTACGTAATCCGAAAAGTTCAATGATCGCGGAACCCAGACAAAGAGCTGAGAACCTGATATGTGAAAATAGAAAATAGGATCAAGGAGATGATCATGGAGATGATCTTTTGTGAGGAAAGAGATACTGTATTCTTAAAAATTCCTCATTGAATTTTTCTCACGTATTGTCTTTCCCTCATAGGATACTAGTGGTTAGGGGTATAAATTGGTTCAGATAATCTGACCAATTCGACCAACCCGAACTAAACCAATTAAGTTAGTTTGGTTTAATTTAGGTATTTTGATTGGTTCGGGTAAAATCCAAACCAATGAGAGCTTAATTGGTTCGGTTCTAGGATTGAGAATTTCAAATCTGAAGAACTACCTGAACTAAACCACTATTGCATGTACAAAGGTATTAGATTTAGACATATGCGTTTTCATTTTCTTTCACAAAATCGTGCCTATTATTATGTTTGTACTGACTATATATTGATAGTAGTTTTGACTGAGTTTAAATTAATTTTGGGTGATACCCATTATTATGTTTGTACTTGCTATATATTGATATTGGATAAAAGTCATGTATATCATATGACTAGTGGTTTTGCTTTGGCTATCCTCTTAGTCATTTTTTATTGTCTATTTATGAGATCACAAAAATTGTATGTCATATTTGATATTTACCAAGATTATGCTTCTAACTGTTGTCCAGTTATTGTAACACCTCGAAAATTAATAATTTCATGATAAATAGTCATTTTATAATATTTGTGAATTTTGTGAATTTTTCTAGATTTTTCCAAAAACGTGAAATATTTTAATATATTTTTTGTTTTACGTGCGCATTGAGCGGAGCCGGGAAATGAGATATTTTTCCCGAGAATCTTGAACTGTGGAAACGCCGACAGGAGATCTTACTAAACCCGAGGCCAGACACGGTTTATGAGATTTTACGTTTTTCGAGATTTTTATCAGATAAAAATAAAAATCATTGTACATTTTATTATTCGTTAGACAATTAACAATGACTTTGCCATTTATAACAATTGTTCATTGGGTAATAGCTTATAGTAGGAATCCTATCACCTCATCTAAATGAAATTCACTTTATATCACATCCAATCTCCTTTATTCAAAAGAATGATTAAATTTAATCAAAACTTCTTAAGGAAGGTTTAACCCAAAAATGACCAAATTGCCCAAGCTTACATGAAAAGTCAAATCTCTCCCTCTCCTTCTCTCTTGTCTCCACGGCAATGCCAATTTTGGGGAGCCAAAATTGTGCTTCTCACTTTATTACATTCATTTCCAATTTCAAAACACAAAAGCTACTACTTTCTCTTTCTTCTTCCATTTTCTCTTCCTCTCCACTCTCCACTCTCCACTCTAAAGCGTGCTCATCTCCATACGGGGTCACACGCATCAGCTGGTATTCCCTTTGTCACGCGGGTGACCCGGTTCGATCCCCGGCAAGAATCTGCCGCCAAAAACTTGTTAGACCATTTGTGTACCGCAAGTGCACGGGTCGTTCAAGTAATACGGTCTGAAGTAAAAGTTCGTTCCCACGAGGACAAGGTTTCCATTACTAAGTAGCAACCAATAGCTCAGATTAGATTCAACTAGTCAAGGACATATAAAATAAAGGAAAGCAATTAATCTAAATCTAAACTACCAAAGCAATAAAATAGGGGTTTGGAAATCTAGGGAATCCTTCTTCACTTCCTACTTCATACTAATGATATGCAATCCTTACAAGTAACATCAATGCTTAGTTAGTTTAGCTTGAGAATCGATTTAGTCAAAAGCCTATGTCTAGGTCAATCAACCCAACCGGTGCCATTTACCTAATCCACTATGGTTCTTATGGTTGCAAGGACTAGTATAAACACCACTAATGAACGATCTATTCTCAAACACACGCTAATACATGGCTAAAAGGTATATTTCTATCCAGGTTAGCGAATCAACTCATCCAAGCCAATTGAACTCGTCAAACATGCATCAACCATACCATGTCCATCTCCACAAATCCCTATGTCTAGTTCATTTGCATCAATTAAGATCATGCAATTGTTGATCAAACAAAGCAAGCATTAAGCATAGGCATGGAAGAACAAAGCTAAACATCAATAGAAACTCAAATTCATACATAAACATCAATAATCATATAAAGATTCAAAGTATTTCCTAAATACAGCTTTTTAATCCATTGAACACGAATTACGAGCAAAACAGTTTCAAAAGATAAAGGAGAAGAAGAAAACTCGGGGAGAAGAGGAAGGATGCCATTGATGAGATCCTTGAAGCTTGAATCCTCTTCCTTAAGGAAGAGAACCTCCAACCTAGCCTCCCTAGGCCTCCAATCAGCCCGAAATGAAGCACAAAGCCGTGGCTCCTCTAAAACCTAAAGCTATCTACGAGCTCTCCAAAACTCTTTACAAAATCTAATAAAATCTATTTATAGACTCAAAAAAACAGCAGTCACGCCGCGGCATTGATTTGCCCATGCCGCGGCGCGCGTATCAAGTTAGGTCGTGGACGCCGCGGCATTGATTTGCCACGCCGCGGCATTCTATATTTCGTAGCCTCGACTTTGGATGCGAGGGACCTCCACGCCGCGGCATTGAACAAAGGTGCACGCCGCGGCATTGTCTGGCGATATGCTGATTTTGCTTTCTCTTCCAATTTCACTCAATTGCTCCACATATCATCTTGTTTGGAGCCCTTCCTATGATAGAGAAAACACCAAATCAGTAACACATATAAATTCACTTAATCACATATCAAATATGCTCAGTTTGCTCATATAACATACTGGAAAGGTATCATAATCGGATATAACAAATATAAACATAAAACCTTCCAAATATACTTGAATACAAGGACTTTAGCAATCAATAAAACACAGATATGGGACACAAATAATTACACTTTGTGTAGTTATCACAGCAGCCCTCCATAGTGGCCATCTCCATTTGCTTGCTTCACTATCACCATTTCTAGACTCCTCTCACCATTCTAAACCTTTCTTCTTTGGTGACCATTTTCCAAATCCATCATTTTCATCACTTTTTTTTAAGATCAAAGCTTGAAGCTTTGAGGTAAAGCTCTTAACTTTCTTTCTTTTTCTTCTCATTTTCGTGTTCCTTGGCCACATTTGTGACCAAGGATTCATATTTTCAAAGCTTAGTGGTTGATCCTAAAAGTTTGTTCATTTTAGGGTTCTTGGAGCTTTAGGACGAAATTTCAAAAAGAAGATCAAGAAGCTTACTTTGTTGAGTTGTCTTCCATAGGTAAGAGGGAGATAATCCTCTTCAACCTATCTTGCTGGTGAGGAAACATTTTTTGTGTTGTTGATGAGGAATCCATGTATGGATTGCTCTCTTTGTTGTGTTATTTTTCATGATTTTGTTTTTATTTAGACTTGTATGAGTTATTAGTTGTCTTTGCATGTCTTGATAGTTATGGATTGTATATATATCTTGTTTGGATTAATATATGAAAAATGTAGGGTTTTCCTAACATTTTGGGGGTCACGGCCTTAGGGAAAACTTTGGGGATTCAAGTTTGATTTTTGAGACATTAGAACTTAGGTGATTAGGTGTTAAAGAATTGATGATTATAATGGAAAAAATTTGAGACTTTTCACCTTGGGAGGCTCGCGGCCTCTAGGGGATTTAATGGTTCAAGTTGTGATTTTTGTGCAACCTTGGGGTTTTAGTAATTAAGTGATAAGTGATCAAATTGTGGTGAGAGAAAAAGGGTTGGACTTTTACTATCATGAGGCTCATGGCTTTTTGTGGAAAAATACCACAAAACGTAGTGCTAAAATGGAGAACTAGATGATTAGAAAATTTTAGATTCCTTAGGAGTTCATAAAATGGAAAGAACAAAGAATGAGACTTTATATTATGACTTAGAATGATTTTGGACATAAGGGAAGAACAAAAAAGTTTATGAGGCTTGTAAAACCTTAGAGTAATTTTTAAGTAAGCATAATCTGAATAGATTAAAGAAGTTGGCTAATCTAAAGGAATGAAGATTGAATAAGGACTTCAAGAAAATCCCTCTAGAAAATGAATTCATAAGATATGTTAATTAAGGTGAAACCTCGAAATAAACCTCAAAAAGTATATTATCACTCTTGAGAACGTAATACTATGCTAATGTGAGTCCGTGTTTGGGACTAAAATTATGTTGATGCTTAACTTAGCTAAATTGTGGCATATTATGAAAAAGTATTACTGTGAAATATACATGAGCATGTTGATATCTAGCTTGGCCAAATTGTGGCATGTTATGGAAAGTATATTGTTATTATTGAATATACATGATTATGCATTGAGTCAACATGTATTGAACAAATTGCTCAGTTGATGATTGTTAAGTGGCTGTATGAGCCTCTGTATGAGAACTTAATAGTGTGATCCAATGGAAGGATCTATGGGGAGCGTAAGGCGCGATGAAAGCCGATTGCACGTATTACGGGCCTAATAAATCACTATTCTTTTCGTGGTGAATGAGTGAGAACTGAATAGTGTAATCCAATGGAAGGATATATGGGGGGCCGTAAGGCGCAGTGAAAGTTAATTGCACATATTATGAGCCCAACAAATCATTATTCTTTTCGTGGTGAATGAACGAGAATTGGATAGTGTGATCCCTGATGGATCTCTGGGTGCGTCAGGACGCGGTGATCCTTCTAGTGACGATGTTATCACCTTAGATACCCCTGGCCAGAAAACCGATTGTAACGCACTGACGAGGAACCGGCAAGCACTATTCTCTTCGTGGTCCCGTAGACTGTCATTAAGGGGGGGAAAATCTTCTGGAACGTTCATATTTGAAATTGATAAAGCTCCATGGAGTAGGAATTCTTGATACCAAGTGCACATGCATTGTGAGTCGGCATATCATTTGGCACTCATTCATATCATATTATTTAGCACTCATTCATATGATGTGACTATTGTTTTAAATGATGTTATGATTATTTGAACTACTTTATTGTTTATTATCTGAGACTCTGTTCCTGTTTCTTTTATTGTATGTCATTGTTGCTGTTTAATATTGTTGCCTTGTTATGTGGGCGTTCTGCGCTGTTATGTTTCTTTACTGTCATAATTGATAATGTAAGTAGGATGTCTCACCTCTTTGTTGTATTACTCTATCTTATGCTATGTTTGAATAAAGACTGTAAAGAGGGCGAGTTGAATTAGCTTAGTTTAGTTTTGGATCGACGTTTGTCTCTTCATGATGGTATCTGGACAAGCTTTCTTCAGTTGTATGTGGATACAGTTCCATGGAGGCTTGGAAGCTTGGCATTTCGACTATGATGCGGAGTGTTTTACGTACATTGGGGATGTGACCATAATTTAGAGTGAAAATTATCCTGGAACTGCTACAAGCATCTTCCATACTTTTATGTATGTGGAGTTCCTTATACCCATTAGGGAGTTGTGGGATAATCGCCACCTCTTTTCTAGAAAGGTTGCGGTTATATCACCTGTTCAGGTTCCTATGCATCATGATGTGTCTCAAGAGGGAAGTTCATCAGTTCGAGATCTGGAGGAAGATCAAGTGCAGGACCCTTCTATTCAGGTGTATAACTTTGGGAGAGGTCGAAGTTTTATATGGTAGTTATTCTATGTAATACTTATGTTTAATATTGTAGTATGTTACTTTAATGCATGGATTGTGGAATGTAACTTTATGCTAATCTGATGTTATATTTTGATTGCGAGTAAACGTAAATATAAATATATTTCATATCGAGGCTTGTATTTTCTATATATGCACAATAATTAAATATTTAGACTTGTTGTTAAATTGTAGCACGTCTAGATTTAGTGACTGTGGCATAATGACGATTGCGCTATGGTTATTAAATCAAGGGGTGTTACAGTTATTGCCTGAACTTTTTTATTATGTATTCTATTTTTCTATCGCCTACTAGGAGGTTGCCTTTTCTCACTTTTTTAGCATTTTGGATTTGATATAAACAGAAAATCTCAAAGACCAATGATCGTGTGACTCAACTTGAAATTGAATGTTTATTGCCTGATGGAAGAGCAAAAGGTTAGTCTATGTTCTAATATTATTTGAAATTTTTGATTTTTTATGTGCACTTTTCTGTATTCCATGTACAGTTGTGTAGCTATTTTTTATGTTAAAAAAAATAATGGTCAACCCGATCACCCGAACCAAACCAAACCATTGATGTTTGATTTAGTTCAGTTAGGTTCGGATTGGCTATCAAAAAACAAGAAAATCAAATCAAATCAAATCAAATCAAACTAATTAATTTTGATTAGTTCTGATTTATTTTTTCCCAAAATCCAAACCAAACCACCCACTTGCACCCCTACTAGTGGCAATGTGAGACCTTAATTCACTCCCTGCCATGAGTATAAAAAAACCCGAGCTATATGAGGTGGCTCCTACCTGTTATGGTACAAAGATATGAGTTCTGTAGGAATGAGCGAATATGTATTTGAGCACCAAAATGAATTTGTATTTGACAATCATATAGAAGAATACAAAGATGAATTGAGAATTTAGTATTGATTTGAATTGTTATTGCAGGTATTTATGAAAATACTCTATGATTTTTTGTAATTAATTGTTCTCTAGAAAAGTTAATAATTGAAATTTTGTTTCAAGAAGAAAAATGACATGATTTGGCCGTTTGCCACCTTTCTAATATATGTATAGTTCAAATTGTAATAACAATGAATTTTTCCCTGAAACAGTTGGAAATGTTATGATAACATGAGTTTTAAAAGTATTATTGAGGATTCTTTGAATTCACACTCTTGTATTTCTTCTATTTCCATAACATTTTCAGGTATGGATTATGCCGCATGAAGACCATGACAAGAATAATAGTTTATGTAGAGATTATTTTGTATGAGAAATGTATAAATATTGCCTTGAAGGCACTTGATGTATTATTCGTTTATGATGTACACTCTTGTATAAAGACCCCTTTAGTATATGTATATTATTTCACCATTCTAGGCTCATACTTTTGTATAACCCAGTGATGTATATTTGAATTATTGAAATCAATTTTAAGTGATGTGCTTATTACTAAATACTATGGTGTAATTTCGGATACACTATTAGTATTAGTAGTAAGGGCGTTACACTAGACACTTCAAGTATCCAGCTAATATTGAGGCCTATGATGGGACCATGGACCCTTAACAATACCTAGATACTTATGTTTCTGCTTTACTACTTGATGGAGGGGATGATCTACTCATGTGCCGTGCTTTTCCCCTTTCCTTCAAGAAAGTCGCCTTAAGATGATTCACCACTTTGCTCTGAAGTCCGTTTTCAATTGAGAAGACTTGTCCTCACGATTTTTGTTGCAATTCACTATAAGTAAGGTACAACCAAAATTCATTTCACGTTTCTCCTATATAAAGCAAGGAAAAAAAGAGTTCCTCTGAGATTACATATCCCTGTTCAACAAAGAAGTATTAAATATTCATGATTGAGATGAAAGACTCGACCTACATTACATAATGGAATGCCTCAGCCTTAAGGCGTTTTCTTTTTCATTGGCTAAAAAAGAGCCAAAGATTATGTACAAGTTCCATACTAGAGATGACAAATATATCAATGTGGAAGATGTTATCCAGCCATGAAGCATCTGGAGAAAGGAGAATATGTCAAACCTAAACTCGGACAGGCTCCTTAGCAAACCCAAAACTCGATGCCACCATTAAAGGGAAAGTACGAAAGTTATACTCTCTTCAACACACCTCAGACTCAAATCTACCAAGAACTGATGAACATGGAGTTTAAAGATGTGTAAAAACCTCCTCTATTGAGAAACATGCATAAAAAGATAAGTCTAAACACTGTGTGTTTCATAAAGGTTACAAACATAACACTGAGGACTGCATCAACCTCCAAGATGTCATTGAGTCCCTAATCCTGGATAGTAGTCTAGGCCGATATATTCGTCAATCCTAGAATGACAATCAAAAGGGAAGAAAGAATTAGAGAAAGATAAGTTATAGTCCTCAGAGAAGTATGTCTCCACTATATCAGAGAAGACACTCACCCACGAGAAACGAAAATCCTAGAATAGGTCCTTCTTAGGATATTGCCTAGAATCATGAAATGGCATAACACCGGGATAATCCCAATCTGGACAATGAACAACGTCACACAGAAGTAACCCAGACAATCAATACCATTTCAAGGGGCTTTGTGGGTGGCGGTGAATCAGGGAATGCAAGAAAGAAAACACTTTGAGTTGTGTTGAGCGTAGCTTCCTATTCGAGATCAAAGACAGATAATGGACCCAAAAAGACCCTATTGATTTCTTTTTCAGATGAAAACTATAGAAGCACTATCCCGGATCTCGACGATCCCATGGTGATCTATGGGATAATAACCAATGCCAAAGTCTGGTGTATATTTGTTGACCAAGGAAGCTTGCCAAACATTATGTTTCTAGATTTCTTCGGGAAGCTATGACTCTAAAGAAAAGACTTGATCCCGTACACTAGCGAGTTGATCGAATTCACCGGAGACAATATCACCCCGGTAGGATACTTTGAAGTCCATTTGACTTTGGGGAAAAATCTTTTGTTTAAAATATTTAAGGTTAAATTTCTTGTTATGGATTGCCCTTCTGCTTATAAGGTTATCATGGGTCTCTCCTCACTAAATGTTTTTGGGGTTGTGATATCCACACCTCATTTAGCTATGAAGTTCCTCGACCAGCGTGATAAGGTCACCACATTTAAAGGAGATCAAGCAACGACTCAAAAATATTACGATGAGAACCTGAAGATTGCTAAGAAACCATGGACCACGAACCAATACAACAATTTAGCCTCAATCACTACAGACCCCGTTAACGTCCTCTTGACTGGACTAGATGTTCATAAAAAGATCCGTGATGCGTGCCCTCAATCTGATAGAGAACTTTAGCCCCTTTAACTTAGTACTAAGCTAGGATAGGTAACCAAGATTGAAGGATAGTTGAACTAGGAGGAAAGATCCCAGCTAATCGAGTTTCTTATGGAGAATAAGGATCTCTTCGCCTAAACGTCTGTAGATATGTCAGGGTTAGATCCTAAGTTCATTTGTCACGGATATTCTATCAAAAAAGATGTAAAGTCGGTGACCTAACGAAAAAGAAAAGTCAAACCTGAAAGACAGGAAGTAATACAAAAGTAGGTGAAAGAACTTCTAGATGTTGCATTTATTAGAGAAATTTCTTATACCACTTGGCTTTCCAACGTGGTCCTAGTGAAAAAGGCTAATGGGAAGTGACGTATGTGTGTCGACTACACTGACCTGAATAAGACATGCTCAAAGGACTTTTATCCACTTCCCAACATAGATAAACTATCTGGATTCCAGCTTCTCTCATTCATGAACGCCTATTCCGGATATAACCAAATTCCCAAGAACCCAGAAGACGAAGATAAAATTGTGTTCAGAACCGAGATGAGAAGTTATTATTATCGTGTTGTTCAGGTTAAAAAGCACAAGTGTAATTTACCAATGGATAATGAATAAAGTCTTCGAAGAACAGATTGACAAGATGTTGTAAGTTTATATTGATGACATAGTTGTCAAGACAATGGAGTCCGATGATTATGTGGAAGATTTAGAAGAGGTTTTTGCCCATATTCGGAAACATGATATAAGATTAAATCCTGAAAAATGCATTTTTGGAGTACAGGCCCAGAAGTTTCTAGGGTTTTTACTGACGAATCGCGACATTAAAGTCAACTCAAAGAAATGTCAGGTCATTCTCGATATGTGCAGTTTGCAATCTGTGAAGGAAGTGCAACAACTGATAGGCCGAATAGTGACCCTCACTCATTTTCTAGCTAAGGCCGTCCAAAAGTCTCTTCCCTCTTTCAATACTCTAAAGGAAAAAAACTTTGAGTGGACCCCAAAGTGTGAGGCTACATTCTAGGAGTTAAAGAAAATGTTGGTAACACCCCCAATCCTGACAAAGTCGGATCCCTATGAAATTTTATATGCCTACCTCTCAGTTAACAACGAAGCAATTAATTTAGTCCTAATAAAAGAAACAAATGAAGGTCAGAAGCTGGTTTATTTAGTAAGTAAGGTCCTACTAGGCCCCGAGCTCCGCTATCAGAAGATCGAGAAACTAGCTCGAGCATTGCTAACTACCACTAGAAGATTACGACAACACTTTCAGTGTCACCCCGTAATCGTGAAGACGGATCAGCCAATCCATCAGGTGTTACATAAGTCGGACCTCACTAGAAGAATGATTACTTGGTCGGTGGAGCTATTGAAGTTCAATATCACTTATGAGCAAAGGAAAGCCATTAAAGTTCAAGTGTTTTCTGACTTCTTGGTGGAACTAAAATTGAATTCCGATCATCTTAGAGCGAATTCTTGAACCATCTATATTGATGGTTCCTCAAATCCTAAAGGGAGTGGCGCCAGGGTCATATTAGAAAATGGAGTCAGACTCATCTTGGAACATTCTTTAAGGTTCGAGTTCTCGACTTCAAGCTAGGTAGAGTATGAAGCATGTATTGCGGGTATCACTATTACAAAAGAAATAAGAGCCACAGATATAATCCTATACAGTGATTCGCAGTTGGTGACGTCCTAGATATGAGATGATTATCAGGCTAAAGAACCACAGTTGAAGAAATACCTTTCCAAGATAAAGAAACTAATGGAGGATTTTAACAATGTTAATGTAGAACACATCCCAAGAGAACAGAACTCATGAGCCGACATCTTGTCAAAGCTTGCTTGTACTAAAATCCTTAGCAATAATAGGACCGTGATCCAAGAGATACTGCTTGCACCAAGTATCACAGACTTAGTGGTCCTCATACTGGAAGATAATGAAACTTGGATCATGCCCATAATTGTCTACCTCCACGGTGGCACTTTACCTAAAGATAAAAGAAAGTCTAAAAATTAATACAAACAATGACATGGTATACTTTTGTGGATAACCATTTATACTGTCATAGGTTTTCATCTCCTCTCCTCAAGTTCCTTGGTCTAAAAGAAGTAAAGTATGTTTTGGATGAAATTCATAAAGGAAGTTATAACCATCACCTCAGAGGAAAGTCTTTGGCACGAAAAACACTGAGGTTGGGTACCACTGGCCTAGTATGAAAGCTGATAGCATGAAACATGTCTAAAAATATAACAAATGTCAATGGTTCTCAGACATCTATGTAGCCCCACCCAAAGAGCATTTTACGATGTATGTTCCCTGACCTTTCTATCAGTGGGGGATGGATACCCTAGGTCCTTTTCCCCAAGCTCCAGGACAGGTTAAATACTTAATGGTAGCTGTGGACTATTTCACTAAGGCTGTGTTTGGATGGAGTATTTAAATGAGCTAATGTATTTTTTTAAGGGATTTAAAATTCTTCATTTCAAAATACTTTGTTTGGATAATTAAGTGAAGAATTTTAAGAATTCTAAAGAATTTTAATAAAGAATTTTGTTAACCAAAATTAATGAATTTTAATTCCCACCTACGCAGGTGGAATTTTCAAAATCCCTCGACCTCTCTCATTCGCGTGCAACCTTTCTACCCATACGCGTTCTCTCTCTTTTCTCCCATCTCACTGTTCTCGATCTACTCTTCTCAGCCCTCCAACGGCGCATCCACCTCGCCGGCGCCTCCACATCGCGGCTTGCAGCTGCGTCTTAGAATCCACGTTGCCATCATCTCTGCACTGGTGGTGGCACCCACGACGACAGAGAGAGGAGAACAAATCTGAAAATAGAAAGAGCGCTAGGGTTTCAGACACTGAAATTGGGGGAAGAATTGAGGCACAAGCTACTTCTCAATTGCTCAGTTGCGACCCAAGTCAGGGGTAATCCCCACTTTTTTATTTTTTTTCTTTGTTTTCTCGGCTCACGCTGTGATATTCATGCTGGAGAATTTTTGTTCAATTTTTTTGATGATACCATATATCTAATTAGATTCCTATATGATGTTCCATATGTATTTTTTCTACATTCATGTTGGCCATATCCCAAACGAGCATGATAGCTAAAGATGGTCAATTTCTGATTTTTGTGTTTCACTAGAATCATGATATATTAATGTTGTCACTCGTCATCAGCATCTACATCTTTGTCAATCAGTTCTACATTGCATGTTTTTATTTACTCATTTTGCTTTTTGGGATTTAGAGCATTTGGACCCCATTAACGTGAAGATTGCTGAGTTGAGAGAAGCATTGGAGTCTATTATAACAGAGCAAAAGTACTTGAAAGCACGCGATGCTAGACATCGATATAGTAAGTTGTTCTCACTCCCTAGTCACTATTAACTTGTCAGACACACATTAAATTCGATATCTGAAAACTGAATGAGTTTGTGATGCACACTGCACACTCATAAGATTCTGTTGTTGTTGGTAAGTTCGCCGTGCTGAGAAAATGTTTCTAGAAAGACCCTTATTAAGGACCAATTTTAATGTGTAATTATCAACCCATGCATCTCATGGTGGATTGTAAATTGCTTTTGAATTCGTTTGTTGTATTAAATTTTTGCAACTGCAGTAAATGAGAGCACAAGAAAACGTGTTATCTTCTACACAATCTTAGTTTGGATTATAAAATATTTTGTTAATGCATAAATTTTCACTTTCTTGCATCTAATGTTTGTTGGATTACAGGGTGTCTTCAATCTATTTTGGCATGCTCAAAAGTTGTTGAACACAAAGACTTAACTGTTACGTGTTTGTTGGCCCTGCTACTTGGTTGACCTTTTGAAGTTTGAATGACTTAAGCTCCTGAATCAGTTCTTTCAATTTTGTGTGAGAAGACCCCCCAACCTGTATAGCTTTCTTTGCAGCATCACTAAGCGCTTTAGCTCTTGTCCTCATTTCTACAGCCTCTTCTTCACTACCCATCAAAAAAGCGATTGCCTTTCCTATGTCCTCCCTTTTCACTACTTCATCCCCAAACTCATTCCACTTTATCCATTATTTTGCTCCAACTGGTACCCCAATTCTCAGCACATCTGCCAGCAACTTCTCATTATAAAATTGCTCCGCAAACAAAGGCCAAGTCACCATTGGGAAACCTGCATTGACACTTTCAATAATGGTGTTCCACCCACAGTGAGTCAGCAAACCCCCAATGACTGGATGGTCCAGTATGAGAAGTTATGGTGCCCAACCCCATATTAGATAACCTTTGTTGCTTGCTACCACTTTCTTCTCAAACTCTTGCAGAAAACTATTGCCAACCCCATCTTCACCTTCATCAATTTTCCTAACCACCCAGATGAAATCATGGCCAGAATCTTCAAGGGCATGTGCTATTTCAACAAGCTGAGAAGCAGGGAACTTGGTCATGCTCCCAAAACTCACATACACAACAGAGTCATCTTTCTTAGAATTAAGCCATGTAAGCCACCCTTCTTCTTTTTCTTCTTCCTTTTCACCATGCCCTCTATCAGCTTTATCAGAAGCATCTTGGTTCACCCATAATGAAACTGGTCCCACGCTCCAACTCTTTGTCCCCATGGCTTTCTTGAAATGATCCTCATAAGTTCCCTCAAGCTCATAAAAGCTATTAAAGAGCGATCCATAGCTCTTTTTCTTTGAATCTTTCATCATCTTAATTAAATAAGTGTAAGCAGTTGGTGTTCTAAGCCAATCTGGTAACTGGAAACGAGTCATCTCCAATTTGTTAGGCAACCCAGGAAGCAAAAATTTCTTTGTATCTGAATCAACATTCATATGAGGTGCAAATTGTTCAATGGACTTCTGCAGCATCTGCAGTCCAAGGGTAGAACATATCAGTGACTATGAAATGTTTTGTTTTGAGACCACTTGCTTCAGATCTTGTCATCCTTTTTCCTAAGCATGCTGAATGTTTTTCATATATTGGAATTGAAGTCAAGTCATCTGGATGCTAAATTCAGCAATTTTTGTTTTTCAGTAGGAATTGTTGCCAAATTCATCTAGATCCATTGCCATTTTTAGAAGGTTAGTTCATAGCTTTCATTTTGACTGCCTTTAAAAATATATTCACCTGCTCATGTGTATTGGATTGCTCATTGTATGAATGGCACTATAAAAATTACTCATTTGGTTCATTCACTTAATCCTTTTCTATTTTCTCTTTTTTTTTTCTTATAATATACTCTATTTTGGTCTTAAATTTTTTCAGATAATATACTCTGTTATATGTTGTGGATTGTGAAGAAATGGATACTAGTGCAGTTGGTACCTCAGTTATTTCAAGAAAACATAAAAGAAATGAAGAAATTGACTAATGACTATTAAATTTGTTCTTATCATTATTCTTCCCATTAATGCATATTTGTTTTGCAAGTTTACACCAAGTGTGTCAATTACTTCTTTCAACTACGTTATTCAATCTTGAATCAGTGCTTTATTAGGAAAAGTGGCTTCTAGAATCAAACTTAGAATTTATAATTGCAGTTTGCCATGTTACATTGGTTTCTCTTTCTCTCTCGTTTTCTTTTTGGTCTACTGTAGTTAGAGGTATGTAATTTAACTTGATAAATGAGCTGCTATAGTCATTCTTTGATTTGGTTTTCACTAGTGACAACCATTTGATTCTATTGAGAAGATCATGTAAGCTTGATGTATATCTCTATGTTCTTTTATATATCAAATTTAGAAACATTTCAGCTGCTGTAAGACTAATTTATTTCGAGGTGTCTGTGTTGGCTAACAAAACCATAGTATGCTGCTGAGGTCATCTTATTAATTTCTCTCCTAAGTCCTAATTAATCTATCAAAGAGGTAGATAATATATAGGCTAACACAGACAGGGTTGGCCATTTGACCTATTCCTATTAGGATGAGTTGCAGCAAAATAATAACTTATACAATATATAAAAATTGGTTGTTTAAATAGTAACTTATAACTGCATTTTTTGGTTTGTGGTCAGGTTGTGCATTTTCTGGTTTTGTAACTATTATGGAGTCATCCAAAGGAAGAGGCAAGACAAAGGGGAAAAGAAAGATGACAGAAAGCAACATTGAGGACAAGAAAGAAGATACGACAAGTTACTTCGTATGGAATTTGGAGATAGAACGCGTACTGGCTGATGTACTTAGAGATCAAAGGAATTTGGGCAACAAGAGCGATGGAGCTTGGAAAACAGTGGCATACAACACTGCAACTCAAGAATTATCTACTCGTTTCAAAGTTCAGCTTTTTGGAAAGAATGTTAAGAACCGTATTAAGCTTTGGAGAACATGGTATAACATTATGAGTGACATTCTTAGCCAAAGTGGATTTGATTGGGATGGCATGAAATACATGATTTCAGTTGAAAATGAAAATGCATGAAATGAGTATATCAAGGTAAGGGTTTTTTAATGTTATTATTATTATTCAATTCAAATCATTTTTTTTGTACTAACAATTAACATGTTTCCTTTTGCTTTCAAGTCACATGAAGAGGCTAAACGATTTCGATTTAAAGTGATTCCAAATTGGGATGACATTGTAGACCTATGTGCCAAAGATAGGGCCACTGGAATTGGAGCGTAGACTGCACTTAATGCGGATGATGTCATGAGCAAAGAAGCAAATGAAAAGGATGAGGTTGATAGTATTAATATTGATTTGGAGGAACCAAGCTCTGCAACAAAGAAAAGAGGACAATCTGCATCGTCTACTTCCACGCAATCCCGAAGAAAAAGTGGAGAAAAAGATGGGATAGTTGCTTCAATGAGAAAAGTGGCTGAGTCGTTGAAAGAATTCGTGTAAGCAACTACAAAGAAGACGGAGGAGAAAGATGTTAAAGAAGTGATGAATGAGCTAGAGAAAATACCTGATCTTGATAACGCACATTGGCTGAAAGCCATTAATTGGTAGACAGAAAATTCAAGTCAACTAGTGGTTGTGAAAGTTCTTCCATTGGAGAAGAAGAAGGATTATATCTTGGCTTTTATGTCTTAATGCCAAGTTGAAAACATGCTTGAGAGTTGGTATTACTTTGTGTTATTTCAATCTTTGTTTCTAGTTATTAGATGTGGAGTTGGAAACATGTGAAAATTTTATTAGTGTGATTTAAATATTTGTTACTAGTTATATATATAGAATTACAGATTTAAAAATACCGTTAGTTGAAATATTAAATTACATATTCAGTCTCTATTTTGTTTCTTACATTGTGTTTAATTTATATCACAATTATATTGATTCTGCTAGGCTTAGTTTTGAGGTGTTTTTTTCAATATTTGTTACTATATTTTTTTTTGCCTAGTCCAATTTATATTAGATGGTGTTATATTTAAGTTCGTACCATCTCATTTTATTTACATTGCAATTAGATTATGTGATTTGTTAATGTATAAAACTTAGCATAGACCCACCATGAAGCAAGTATTGTAAATGGTTGCCAAAGAAGTTTATCTTAATGATAATTTATAAAAATGGTATATCAATCTTTTCATTTTATAAAGATGGTATATTAATCTTTTCATTTTATGTAGATTTTTTAATTTTTTTTAATTTATTTTATTTAGTTTTATTTTTACCATGAATAAAAAAAATATTATATGATGTTTATTTTGTTTTGTAAAATTTTGTATTGAAATCCTAATTTTATAAAAATATCTTAAAAAGAGATTTTTAAAATGAAGGCAATTGAATTGCTTTATCCAAACAAAGAATTTGAAATTCAAGAGAATTTAATTGATTTATCCAAACAAAATATTTTGTAAATGAAGGGAATTGAATTGATGCAATTGAAATTCTTTGAATTTCAAATACTTTGAAATTTCAAAATACTCCATCCAAACACAACGTAAGTGGATTGAGGTAGAATTGTTGTCCACTATTGCCTCTACGCGAATACAAAAGTTCACATACAAGAACATTATTAGTAGATTTGGTGTTCCAAAATCCATCGTTATAGATAATGGAACACAGTTTACTGACCAAAAGTTTAGGGATCTACTAGTCAAGCTCAGAATTAAATAGCATTTTACCCCGGTAAAGCATCAGAAGGCTAATGGGTAAGATGAGGCTGCTAGCCATGTTATACTTTGGGGGATCAAAAAAAGGCTCGATGAAGCTAAGGGGAATTGAGTGGAACAACTTGATTATGTCCTATGAGCATATTGAACCACACATCATTCCTCAATAGGGGAAACTCCCTTCAAGTTAACATATGGTTGTGAGGCATTGATTCTGGTTAAGATAGGAGAACTGAGTTGGAGAAGACAAAATTTCTCTGAAGAGGCCAACTCATACCTCAGCTGCCATAACTTATATTTGTTGGAAGAACAACGTCATATTGCTCACATCCGTGAAGCCACGGTTAAATAGAGGATTGCAACCTGGTACAATTCCAAAGTGATACCATGAAGATTTGTTCCCAGTGATCTTGTTTTGCAGAGAGTGGATATCAAAGTTAAAAATGCAAATAGATGAAAACTAGCTCCTAATTGGGAATGACTATACCAGATCACTTCTACGACACACACTAGAGCCTATACCCTGAAAACTCTCACTGGCAAAAATATTAAGAATTTATAGAATGCTGATAAACTCATAAAATATTATTGCTAATTGTCTTTAGTATTATGTTTTTATCATGTAAGTGACGAGTTCTGACATGAATAAATTGGTGATTATATTTCTATTACTTGGTTATTTTACACATCTATAACTATTACAACCCACAAGGTTATCGTACTTTGGAGAGGTCGAGGAATACAAGGTCTACCCCAGATCAGATATTCTGATGCACAAATAAAAGGGAAAAAAGGCAACCCACTTGTCTGTACTCTGTGGTCAAGAAGTGAGTTCAAGGGTTTTTAACCCATGTCCTAATGAGCTTGACCTTAACTTATAAACTAAAAGCAAATTTAAAGAGGTTAATAGTATGTGACCGATGCCCAGGATAAGGTAATAACATTCACCAGTGTATGACAAAGAATACCACCCCAAGAGGCTTCTGCGTCAAAATCACACTTAAGAGTTTTACACTTAGAAATCTAGCTAAGTGTCAAAAAAACTCCAACGAAAAGCAAAATCATAATATGATATACAACAAAAGCAAAACCTGGAAGACGGGTTGCTATACGATAAATAGACAAAAATTTGCTAATTGTTAATCGAAAAACCACTAAGATAGAATGTTTGACCCATCCTGGTTGAAAAAAACAAAGGCAGTAAGAAGAATATGTAAGCAATAACTTAAAATATTCTAACTATTAAAATTTATACCTAAAATATGAGACTTGTCCATGCACATTTAAAATTAACCTCACGCAGGGGGTAAAAGAAGGAAAAAGAATGAAATCAGACATCCAAATTAGGCTCTCCTTGGTTAACCTCGTCCACCTCGATTTTTTTTTGCCTAGCCACCCTTCTTGCTCCCCTCGCCCTTCTCTTCACTGCCATCCGTAATAGTAACCTGGTTCACTGGAGTGGCCTCAGAGATGGCATCCGCAATGTAACCATCTCAGACCACTTTTCATGAACCGGTCCCTATGGTAATGAGGTTTGGATTCAAAAAGCGTAGTTGGGTGAGCGCGTTGGCAAAGATGTTGTCCATTGAAGTAGCCTACTCGTCCTCTAGATATAGAACATCGCTCTTCAACTTCACCTTGGACTGCCTCAGGATCTCATTCTCATCACGAAGCGCAATCAGGGTAGACTCAGTTGAAAAAATTTGATCTTTTAAATTCTTCCCTCGAAATTTGCCCTCTGTTAACTTCTTTTGTAACCTGGTTATCTTGGCCTTATACAGATCGAGCTCCTCGCTTACTTAGGCCAACTGCTCATTCTTTTGAGCTGCCGACATCCTTTACCCTTCCTTTTCACCCTGGAAAATGTCCGAAGAGGACTCCAAGAACTGGAGCACCGAAGCATTGCGAAGAGCCCTGACCTGGGCATCCTTGATAATTTCAACTAAGTCCTGCTTGATCAGGACATCTTGATTAGCCTGGGTGAGGAGGTGCTATCAATGACCTAGCTTGGGTCGACCCTTTTGCCCCAGATAAACCATGCAGCAAATTATAGATGGGGCCCCTCTGGGACTTCAAACTCCCAGCCAACAGTGAGGTCGATTAGTGCCACCTTAGTCACCGACCTCTTTCCTTTTGGCTCCCGTTGTCCATCTCATTTCTTCTTGTGTGGTAGGGGTAGTTAAGTAAGAGATCCGAGATCTAGCTCCTAAGGTTTAGATTGAGGTGGAGGGACTAAGTTCGATGCGGAGCTCAACGCCCTAACTTTCCTTTGAGCCAAGTGTAGGGCCAGAGCTTCGAGACCTCTGGGTGGCGTCATGCTCTTTGCAAAAAGGAAACAAGCATGTTATTACACTTATAAGAAATTATGAAAAGTAAATTCATCAATATATTCAAATATAAATACCTAAAAGTGATCTTAGAGAATCCGATGGCTCATCCAAAACATCTTTACAATGGATGACCCCACATTTATTGACCCACTCAACTAAAAAATTAACGACGTCAGCCTCACTCTCTGTCAAAGCAGATAACAGAGTCTCTATTTCTTCTTGGCTCTGGTCCCATACTGATTGCGTCTAGCATATATACATCCTTGGTACACCATCCGGGGTAACATAAAAGACGTCTGTTGGCTCTTTTACTTACCGCAAATGCACGGGTTGCACTTGTAGTGTAGCTAGGAGTCGGATATCGTTCCCACGAGGACAAACGTTAAATTCAGTACTAAATATAAACCAATAACTCAAGTATTTCTATTCAAGGACATATAAATTCATATTTATGTTTACTAATCATAAGAACTTAAAAATTATAAGATTGAAATTAGAGTTGATGATTAGATAATAGGGATTCCTTTTTCACCTCCTACTTCCATTGATAACAAGCAATCCTTATAAGTAATATAAATGCAATGGCTAGGTTAGCTTGGAAATTTGATTTAGCCAAAAACCTATGTCTAGGTCAATCAACTATCGTATCACTTACCTAATCCACTATGTTTCCATGAGAATTAGTGTAAGCTCCACTAATGAACGTTATATTCCCAATAATTACTATGCATGACCAATAGGTATATTTCTATCCTATTAACGAATCATCTCATCGAAGCCAATTGAATGAAATAGAACATGCATCAATCATACACATGATCTTAAATCCAAATTCCTATGTCTAGGTTCATTAATGTCTAGGTTCATTAGATTTTAACAATTCAATTGAAAATTGATCAAACATTCAAAGCATTAAGCACTATATGATTGAACAAAAACCAAATCATGTATATAACTCAAAGGATTACAAGTTTAATCAATATCCATAGGAGGATCCAAAGTAAAATCCTATAAACAGCCTAGCCACCATGACAAACGAAAATATATCACAAATACTCATAGTTGTGGAGATGAAAAAGAGAAAGGAGAAGAAAATGGAAGAACAAAGCTTAAGGGGATGATCCCCCAAGCTTTAATCCTCCACTAAGGTGAAGAAAGACTCTAAACTTGGTCATTTCTGCTTCATTCTAGTCTGAAATGCTAAAACCAGGCCGCAGCTTTCTAAAATATGACCTAACTCCTTCAGAAAATTAATATAACAGTATTTATAGGACTTAGAAAACAAAGTCACGCCACGGCATTTAACTCATCGCGCCGCGGCGTTCAAAATGCGTAGCTCTCTAACTTTGATGCAGGGGAAGCAACACACCGCGGCATTCACATTCCACGCCGCAGCGTGACAAACTGATCCTGACACTTAGCTTTCTCTTGCAATGCTAGTCCAAATCTGAAATGATTCACTTGATTGGAACCCTACCTGCCATAGAGAAATTTTCAATTCAATAATCAGTGCAAATGTACTCAATATATCCAAGAATCAAAAATATTTTCTCAAAATCATGATGGAAGACGTAAAAATCAAATCATATGAGTATACAACTAAACTCTTCCATTCATGCATCAAAATAAGGACTAAGCAGACAATAAAGCACATATATAGGGCCCAAATAACTTCAATTTGTAGAGTTATCAACGTCGTCTCTAGAGCCCCATCTATTCTGAAGAAATCTTTCTTAAATTTTTTTAAAGATTTTTGATAGGTCTTGAACACTTCTTACCCTGATTGAGCACGTAAGGTGATCCACCTTTTTTGGAAGTTATTACATGATGGTGAAAACCAAGTGAAAAGGAAAAAAAAGAGGGCTTCTACCGAATACGATGATGGGTAATTAAAAGTTTCAAACTCAAGTGCAGGTTGTTTCAAGTAATATATTCTTGGGAGTCCAAGGTCGATCCACAGGTAATTGATGAAGAAAAATTCTTTGAGGCAAATAAAAAATTTGTCATAATAAGAAAGATGATATAAGTTGTTCACAAATGAAAAAGGGTTTACTTGGATTAGGAGATTCACTCTTGGTAATAAATTAAAGACAATATTATTTCTTTTAATAACTCAATTGAAATCATACATAATAAAAGTTCCAATCAGAAGATTTAACATTCAAAGTTCAATTAAGATTATATATGTAATCATATTATGGTTCCTTTAATTGTCCACCAACACTTGTAAATGGTCTTAAGGATCCACTGTGTCAACGTCTTATCTACAATGAATCAAGTTATTCAATATACAAGAAGGGTTTCTACATTGATTGGAAACAACATACAAAACATATAATGATTACTTAAAAATATATCATTTAAGTACAAGAAGGAAACTAATCTAACCTCAATATATTACCAAAAGTTTCACCTTTTCACCTAAGCAAAATAAAAATTAGTTACTCATAGATAAAAAGAAAGAAAGAGAGAAGAAGAAAAAGATGAACATAATTTCAATTTAGAACAAAAAAAACTACAATAAGAGAAACAAATAACACAATAGTATAAACTAAACTAAGATCAAAGATGATCTGAATAAGTACTCAAGCTCCCTTTTATAGAGCTCAAGGAGTACAAGAAGATAAAGGAGTTGTTTGATGATGAGAAGTAAATGCCAAAATAGTTGCTTGATGATGATGAATGAGATGAAATTATAGAGATTCTTGTCTCCGAAATGTTTTTGCTCTGAACTCATGGCATGTGTCATTTTCCCATCAAGTGGTCTTCATGAAATTCTAGAAAATTGTCTTAGTTTTCCATAGCTGCTGGTTTCATCCAAATCCACCACCTACAACCCGAGATATGGACCAATTACTGTACATAAGTCAGACTCAACTACAGCTCCTCTGTTCTAATTTCTAAGCCCAATATCACCTTCAAGACTTCCGATTTGACTCTTGTGTTCTTCATGAAAGTTGTAGATATGATATTAACCTTTCACTGTCAAAATTTTAGAATTGTTGAACTTCTATAGCCCGAGATATAGTCTAATAAGTGCATAGAGGTTAAGGTGTCAGGTTCAAAACTCTAAATTTTGCTTCAACTCTAATTTGAGTTATCCAAACGTGTGTTTCCGGTCTTGAGGTCTTCATGAAAGTTGTATAAATTTGTCTTAGCTTTAAAATAAGACTAAAATTACATCCATCGGATATTTATCACTCAAATTATAGCCAATTTACTGAAAAAACTAAGTGAGAAGATTATACAATGAATGAAATATATTGCTATCAATGTGGCTCTTGCTATCAAGTGAATAGTTATTAAAGAATTATCTTAACTTTCCAATAAGACCAGAATCACATTAATCAGATAATTGCAACTCAAATTATGGTCACTTTACTTAAGAATGCAATCACCCAAATTGATGATAATTCAAGCAATAATTTCTTCAATGATCCAATTAAGCTTAATTTCATAAAATGTGATAAAATCAACTTAACTATCAAAATTGAACCTTAAGAAGCCTAATGAGAGGATTATAAATTGAATCAAATACATTGTTATCATATGACCAACCAAAAACTTTAAAGATTAGCTCGTAGGTTCGGATGAAGCCCCAAGCGTTCAGATGAAGCTGTGTTGGAGCCACTCATAAGGGATTTAAGACTCCAATTTCGAAGTCAGAGAATGGAAGGCAGACTCTTATTTGAGTAAACAGTGCATCATACATATAAACGAGGTGGTCGCCTTTCATTCTAGTTGAACAAACACGTTCTTGGTCTGATCACTACTATAAATTTCTAATTTAGAGACAAAAATTAGAGACACAAAATTTGTATAGAATGTACTTTCCTCACATGATTCTCAAATCACGTCAACAACGGGTTTGCGCTGCTTTCGCTCCACCACCACTTGTCTCTAATAGAGATGGAAATAGAGACGGATTTGATGAATTAAAGAGGAAAAATAAAATCTAAAATTCAGAGACGGAAATGATCCGTCTTAGAATTTTTCGTCTCTAATTCTATCTCTATTTGGTTAATTTAAAGTCAAATACACTTAGAGACGGAGTTTAGAGATGAAATTTATCCATCTTAAATTTTTTCGTCTCTAATTTCATATCTATTCGGTCAATGTGATGTTTTAAAAAGTCAAATATGTGTAGAGACAAAATTTATCCGTCTTTAAATTTTTCATCTCTAATTTTGTCTCTATTTAATCAAATAAATTTTTTAAAAAATCAAAATATATTAGAAATGGATGTATTCCATCTCTAAATTATATATATATATATATATATATATATTATTTAATTAATAATTTTTTTAAAAAAGAAATCTAACTAAAAAAATGAGTGTTCCCGCTCAAAATCTTTTTGGGCACCGAAAACTAGACGGATCATCCTCATTATTTTTTAATTAATAATTTTTTTAAAAGATGAGGCAAAATGTTATTTTCTAATATTTCTACATAAATTCATAATTTCAACTTAGAACCCCAATTCTCTTGCTCCCTCTCAACCCTAGATCTCTCACCTACATCTCTAAGCTCGTTCTCTCATCTCCATCTTTGAGCTCGTGCTAGCTCGTTCGCCCTCCATCTCTGAGCTCTTTAGGGTACATTATTGGCTCAGCCTTAGGATGGAACTAGAAGTAGGGTTTTTCACTAGCAACAACAACAACATGCAATGGCGTTGAAGTAGAGAGTCCCTAGGATTAGCAGAAATTATGAAATGATTAGGGGAATTGAAAAATACTCAAGGTCAAAGATGTACGACAAGAGGGGTTTGTGGGCCATCACGGCTAAGAACGGTGGCGTTTCCCCTCGCCACGATCCCAAACCTAAGCCCCAAGCTCCGGTCGAGAAGCCCCCCAAGTTTTATCCTGCTGATGATGTAAAAGAAATAAAATCTATACCCTCTTGGACTTTTCAAAGATATCCAATGAAATACCCACTAATAGTCCTTGGATCTAGCCGTTTCTCAACAAGCACAAGCCCAAACCCATTAAGCTCAAGTCACGACCTTTAATTATTATCAATCCCTATTTGCAGGAGTTTCCATGCTTTTTTTATTTGATTTGATTTTATGGTTAGGAAATGTGAAAAACATGTGGTGGTTTTGAAAGTGTGTTTTTGTGTTAACTTGGGATATGGTATAAGGTCTAGGTTGGGATGAGGCATTGAGGCATGTGATGTCAATGGTAGATGGTAAATAATGAATTAATAAACTGTTATCCATCTAATTAAGCTCTTTTATTTCAGTAATAACTTTTTTTCTTAATAAAATTATGTGTTTCTTATTAAGATAGAGCTTCTGTGGCTCAAATGATTTGATGTAGTGCCTGTTTTTGTTTTCAAGGCTAGCATTACTCCTAGGACAGTGTTGATTCTTCTTGTCGGCAGATTTAAGGGAACGAGAGTAGTGTTTCTTAAGCAACTTCCTTCTGGGTTGCTTTTTGTAATTGGTATCTGTTGTCATTTTGTTTATTGGCTCAGAATCACAAGGCCTCCCAAACACATAGAAGGTCTAATCTTGGGTGTCTGTTCTGCAAGTAGATCCCTTCTCTTCACAAATAAATGAATGCAGAAAGCCAGACATGTAATCTGTGTGATGCTTTCACTATTTTTTCTTCCCTTTAAATTTTGTTAATACTATACACTATAGACACCTTCTTGGCTATATAGCTTAGTAAACACTGACAATGAATAATAGTATATCTGAGCAAACCTTAAATTCATCAACATAAAAATGCTGCTTCACAGTCTGTCTATGAGAATGGTATTAGATCGAGCTCATATTTATCTGTTTAAGCAGTTGCTAATTTAAAGAGTTAAAGAAATTCTAACTTAACTATGGAACTAGTTGCTCAGAGTAACTTGTCACATGCTTATCTTCCTATTTATTTTGTATTTTGGTCCTCTATCGAAGACTACGCTTTCCAAGTTAGAATTACATGATTAATAAGCATAGCAAATTGATGTGTAACAAAAAGTAGATTATGTCTATGATGAGCACAAAACATGTCTTCTTGCACAAGAATGTGCAGCTGATTCTCAATTCTTTAACATTTTGCGCTGCCTTCGCTCCACCACCACTTCAGGAGGACCATCAATTATCCTCTTCCTACTACTACTTCCACTTGACTCAGGTAAGCTTTGACATTTCTCTACGGCACGACTTGCAGTAGGACTAGGATCTCTTACTACTGAGCTGTTATTCTGTGACAACATTTGGTATGCTACAAGCCCATTCACACGTTTCCCTACATTTTGTTGGGTAGAAAGTCCTACCCCCATTGCAGGCCTCAATCCTATTACTCCTTGCAATGTTACCAGTTTGATTCTGAAATGGCATTGCAGTTCTTGGTTGAGGTGAAGATTTGAATTAAAAGGCAATGGCATATTCTGAAAAAATCAAAAATCCATAACAGATAAGAGCAAGCAAGGCAGAGGCATATAGACAGGCTCTGATACCAAATGTAAGACTAAGAAAACGATCTAAACATAAACGGATGATGATTCTTGTACTACCCCAGCTTTTATTAGGAAATCTTCCAAAGTCATCTCCCCAAGTGTTTGTTGCTTTTAGAGAGTCTCATTTTTGCCAAGGTTATTAGCTTTATTCTATTGTGGTTTTTGGCCTTTATGGATCTCAGACCATACTTCATCCACAGTTTTCTTGCAAATTGGAGGAGGGACAGAGAACGAGCCTTGTTGGGAAATGGTGGGTTGTTCTATTGCAACACTTCTACTCTAAGAAGCTTCATCATGGGTGGGTAGTGGCCACTCTATTTTGATGCTATCATTTTCTGAGATTGATTTATTGGCACTGCTGCATAGTTGTAGTGTAGGGTCTAGAGAGGTCATATTCTTAGTGTGCTCCGTTTGATCTGAGTCTCAAGCATTGCCTGAATCTCTGGCCATTCATATTGCTGTCATTTTTTTTTTCTCATGACTTTGTTTTCCACTTAGACTTCAAATTTTATGTTTTTCTTATCCTAGTGTCTGCCTGATAATGGATCCTCAACTGCATCCTGATGCAATCTTTGATGAGGTTAAGGTAAAATTAATTGCTTTCCAGAAATTCTTGCATGGTCAACACTGTAAGCACAATTTTGTTTTGCAGAATTCATTTAGACATTTAGCACTATACATCCTAGTTGAGGATTATATTGTATCCAGAGAGACATCCTTCTTTCTTCTTTCCCTATTCTTAAATTGGTAAATATTAAATTTTCATTACTGCATTTGGCATCATGAATTTGTCATCTCTATAACAGACTCGGGTGGTTAGTATACTTATTTATATTTGATGGATTTCCAGAAATGTCTAGTTCATGCTACCCATTTCCATTTTAGAGTTGGAATTAACTTGGGCCAGACACATCTTTCAATGCTCTGAATGAAGAATGTCACAAGATATATCATTTTCATTACTTTATTGTGTATCTGATATTTTACTGGAAAGCATCTAGCATGGAGTTAAGCTTTTTCTTAGTTTGGTGTATTTTGCTTGCAAATTGCAGTTCTGTTTGATTATTGTTTTATTTATTGTTCACTTTCTGCTTAATTTATTCCAGATGTACCTGTTCCCTCTGCGTGTGTTATATTGGTTGGCCTGTTCATGCCGCAGCACTATGGAACACGTAAAATTGGGTTCATGTTTGCTCCAATCATTGTTGTTTGGCTGTTGTTTGTTGGTATGGTGGGAATGTATAATATTTTCCACTGGGATGTAAATATTATCTATAAAATATGCCCACTATACATGTTCAAATTCATCAGAAATATTGACTTTGGCAGATGGAGGTTGTTAGGGAGAGTCATTTTATATGTAGCAGGTAGGCCTTTTAAAAAAAGCGAATTAGGCAGAAATCACCAAGTGGTTAATATTCATAACTATGTGATTTCTTCCTTGTTAGAATTGTTTTGGTTAATATCATAAGATGCTCTACTGTCTGTTTTGCAGGATCAGAGGCAATGTTTGCAGACCTAGGCCATTTCTCCAAGAAATCAATTAAGATATAATATATTACTTACTCTGTAATTCTAATATATTAGTTGTAATTGAAAATTATTACTAACTTGTGGATAATGTGTTTGTTGTAGATTACATTTATATGCTTGATCTATCCGCTTCTTGTTTTATGCTATGCTGGTTAGGCTGCATATATCTCCAAAAATCTACACACTGAAGATTTTAATCATCTTAGTCAATCTATACCATGTAAGTTGGTGGAGTGCCTTTTTTTTTCAAAGAAATTGTTCTTCTTGCAAATACACTTTGCTAAAGTGATGCTTGGTGATTCCAGGTCATTGCAAACATGTGTTCATAGTACCTCTACTTGCTTCAGCTGTAGGAAGCCAAGCAGCCATAACAGCGAGTTTCTCCATCATTAACCAGTGCCTAGCATTAAACAGCTTTCCCAGAGTAAAAGTTATTCACACATCAAAAAATATACATAGGCAGATTTACATCCCCGATGTCAACTGGTTATTGAAGATTCTCATATTTACAAAGCCAAAAAGCGTAAATCTGTACTTTAGAGTACACTTTTGAATGGTTACTCAAGGCCAATTTTATTGTAGTGTTAGATAATTATAATGATTAATAATTTATTATTATTTTTGATAAATTTTGATTTTGAATAATTACATGCATAGAAAAATAGAATTATTTTTTATAAAATGAAAGCGTGAAGTTGTAGTAAATCTCAACTAGATGCATATTTTTTTAATATTTTTTAAAATATTAGAGACGGATTTAGAGATAAAAAAATCCGTCTCTAATTTAGAGACAAAAATAGAGACATAATTTTTCCATCTCTAATTAAAGAACTGAGATGAATCTTATAATTGAATAGCAACGAAATTTTAAAATTTAGAGATGGAAAAAATTCGTCTTTAAATTAGAAACGAAATTAAATTTTTTGTTTCTAACAATTAGAGACGTCACTTTTAGTGCCGAATCAATTTTTGTCTCTAATTATGTCTCTAAATATTTAGAGACAAAATTTTTCCATCTCTAAATCTAAAATTTCTAGTAGTGGATGGAGCCCAGTTGACATGTTTGTTATCCTGCAACCAATCTTTGGTTAGATGAAGAATTCTTGTTTAGCTCTGGCGTCATCTGAGGTCTCGACGTTAGACGGGGTACCCTGTACTTCACGGTCAACCCACTAGTACAGAGCGACATCCCTTGGGAAGATATATTCCTTTGGCTTAGAAGTTGATGCTCTTCGTCGTCCCATCTCCAAGTTACTAGCATTACCTACAGAGGTTATACTTATGTCAGAATCAGAAGAGGTTTCATCATAACTCTCTAACTCCCTCATGAGTATGGAGAGTGGACATGATGGTCTTTGCCTTACAAGTTCCTTAGCAGTATCCGCCCTCCGTGTCATTTCTAGGACATCTATCCTGGATAGCGACCTCTATCTACTACCAGTACTCCCACCGGGAGGAGACCGTCTTCGCCACAGCTAAGGCGACAGAGACAACAGAGCACTCAGAATCTCCAGAGAACTAATCTCCCCATCACTATTACTTAACTACCTTACTATCACCATGTTTTTTAGAAAGGAAACATAAGACAACAAGGAATACCTTGAAAATGTGGGGTGAGAAAACTTAAAGGAAGCAAAAATCACCTGTTTCATCGGAGACAAAGTGTAGAAATGAGGGAGAAGGTAAAAGGGGGAAACACCCACTTCTATTTATAAGTGCCAGTGTAACTCCCAACAACTACTATGCACAGGGACAAAATGGTCTTTCTGCATTAAATTTGAAAACAATAATCATGGTGGCACAAAGATCAAAAGGAGGCCTCCACTAACTTTTCACCATGTAACGCTATGAACCTGACGTAGCAACTGAAAGGATTGCGATCAGAATTGAAGCGACTCATGATAGAGTAAGATGATATCCATGTTGGATCATAGACTAACACCATGATGTCACTATAAATTCCTAATACAAATCACAGGTTTCAATTTAAGAAATTCATAATTAGACCCCACAACCAAAATTGGTATGAGAGCAACTTAGTATGAATCCCGGACAACAACATAGCGACTTTAAGGCAAAATAATCTATATCGGATCCCGGCCTAATTCATTAATATTGGGGGCATCTTGATTTTTTATTTTTCATCACGGATTTTGACCCTTCGTTAGAGACATCGTGAGATCAAGCATCTATATCATAACTTGGATCCCATTATCTCATGCGTGTCGTTTGCTCATAATAATCTTAGATATCTTGACACTCAAGTGTCACATCTGAATGCCAAGCTGGGGGTAACTATTCTAGATTGAGGGCGGTTCAGGAGCAACCCGAACTATTAGAATTGAATCTTAAATATTTATGAACACTATTAGATAAGTAAATATACTTATTTATAAGAAACAAATCTTTAATAGAATCCTTGATAACAATCTTATTATATTCTTATCATAATTAACAATATTTAATGCAGATTTAAATATGAATTTTATCTATTAAGATACTCCTATAAATAGCATATAATATAACAAATGTATGCATATAATTCTAAATACTATCCATCTTATACACAGTCTAACTTAAATATTAGAGTGTCTTTTACAGATACCAATCTCTCGTACAAATATTACAACAATCATGCAGAAAAAGAAACTATTGCAATTCAAACTTAACCATAGTAACCACTATGCATAAAAAAATCACATTCTTCAATCTTATTCAGTTAATTTTCTTAAATACATTCAGAACATAACCAAATCTTGTTTTCGGAGTTAAAAAATGATAAACTTGTGTTGTGCAACTCTATAAAGAATTAAAAGAGGCAAATGTATACAGTGTTCATGGCAGGTATCAAATGAATGAATGGACTTTATTTTAAAAAATACAGATAATGAGAATCTCATATGCAGACACGAAAGCTGGAATCGTAACATCATATTATAAACTCTATTATTAGCTGGTACAAATTCCTTCTCTTTCGATTCCTCCTATTCCTCTGGTGATACTCAAGCTGTCTTTATATTAAAAATGATGACAAATGAAGATGGGAAGAATTTCACCAATTTAAAATGGCAAATAACCTAATAAAGAGAGGAACCCGCACAAAGTGTATTTCTTCAAATTTTATCTGTAATGTTCCAACATTTGATCTCATATGAATTATTAAAAATAAAATAATTAATTATTTTTCTGCCATTTTGATTTATCTATTTAGTTATTTATGAAATTAAGTACATTAATTCTTTTTATTGAATTTTATTTAATAGATTTGGAGTTCATTCTCATAATTTTGAAAAGTAGGAATAGCAAAAATAGCCATATCTATTGGCATATGTGGAGATTACTCACGACGAAGCAGAAGATGAATACTCATTTAATAAATAAAGGACAACGGCAGAGATCATATAACCCATCCTGTGGATACTTATGAACTTGCTAAATATTTTTTTTTATTTATTATTTTACATATATATTATTATTATTATTATTATTATTATTATTATCTTTCACTTTAAGATGAGATGAAAAATTTTATTTTTATTATTTTATAATTATTTTTTTAATAAATATATATCATTTTTGTAATAATTATTTGTATAAATAATTTATTTTAAAATATAATTAAACTTGATATATTATTTGTAATATTTTTTTAATTTTATAAAAATTTTAAATTATTAAAAAATATTATTATTAATGATATTAAATTTATTTTATTTATATTTTTTTATTTTTAAAATTTTGATTTTAAATTTTAAAATATTCATATATATATATATATGTACTCGATTTTTATAAAAAATCATAAATAAATACCTATAAAAGAGACGGCCCACCCCTGGCCATTCCTATTGAGAAGTATGTAGTAAACAAATTATTATTTTTGACATAAAAACAATGGCTCAAAAATCAAAAAATAATTGTCTTCCTGTCAAAAGTGAGAGCTTATATTTCTATTTTCAAGAGATAAGTTCCAGTAATAACCGATAATTTCATTTTTTGAGTCTTAATATCAATTGTTGTGTATGTCCTCCTTAAATTTGCGAATTAATTTTTAAATTTAAAGGTAAACAATATTATTAGAGATCACTTAAATCAGAATAAAATGTACTTAATTGTATGAAAAATATAATTAAATAAAATAAATGAAATTGACAAAACACATATTTGATATCATTATTATATCATTATTATTATGAACCTGAGAGAAAAGAAGTTAGAAATCAGAATTTAGATCCTTTTGTGAAGAATAAAGATCATCTTATATTTTTTAAAAAGATTGTAAATATTATTTATATCTTTTTTAAAGGGGTAATTGAATAAAAAAAATGATAAAAAAATATATAATAAATAATATTAAATGAGATGTAAAAAAAAATATATATTATTTAACGTAAGAATATAAGAGTTATTTTGTGAAAACTGATTAAATGGAATGGGTGATGTTGTACTTGTATACTTGTATTACGTCGCCGATGATGGACTGTTCAGACATAGAAGGAAAAATAACTTGGTCAGCTAATTAAGGTAATTCTATTTGATCATTCTGGCTTTCCTTTCTATGTAGGGAAAGAAAAAGAAAAGATATAATAGAAAAAAAGAAAAGAAAAGAAGAGAAAGGTGAAAGATATATCACCTCCTTTATTTAGTATTGTTTAATGGAATAGTAATGTTAGTATAAATTAGTGTATGTGCCTGTATGATGTATGGGACATTATTTAAAAAATAATATTAAATAAATTGAATTAATTTTGAATAATTATTTAATAATCTCACATTAAGAGATAATTGATAAATTATTTTAATACAAATAATAATAAAATTACTAAGTCCGAGTTCCCAAATAAAAATTATTAAGTTCAATTATAATTGTAAATTTAGTTAAACATACATAAAATCAAAAAAATAAATTAAAATACTAATATTTCAAAATTTAATTGTAGGTACTTGATAGGACAACTGTATTATTATAATGATTGGGTTTAATATTTAAATTAAAATTTAATATTTTTTAGTGAAAAATCATATAATATATAAAAAAGTATATATTTTCATATTTTAATATTTGTTATTATGATGTAGAATAATTTGTTTAAAAATCTGTTATGTGATAAATATATGATCTCAATAATTGACATGTGACATCTCATGTTATAATTTAAAAGAAATGTGCACACGTGTAATTAGGTTTAAATTAAATTTATTGTTCACGTTTACAATTATAAAAATTTATAATTACTTATGAATTACCTTGATATATATACATTTGCATGTTAATTCATATTAAAAAAAAAGTTCAAAAAATTCTCACATATCTTTAGTGACTACGTTATTAATTATTTTTATTAGTGATTGATCTTAAAATCTCAAAATTTTCTTAGGTGTCTAATATTATCTCTATTTTATATGTATTGTCACCTTAAATTAATTAATTATATTTTCAAATTATTATATTTATTCATATATAATTATTTTATATTATTTACAAAACTTTAATATATACATCACACAAGAGTAAAAATTTTGCATGAAAATATAGTAAAATTAATTAATGTAATTATTATAAAGAAACTAAGAAAATATAATAAATTTCTTTGGTATAATCTTAATAATAAATTGATAAAACATCTTAATAAATAAACACATAAAAATTAATATTAAAAGAAATAAATTATAGAATCAAAAATTAAATATAAACTAATTATTTATTGTGATGTCATATAAAAAAAATATTTATTGAGAATAATTACATAACTCGATTATCATAATACGAGAAGAATCAATTAACGAAAATAAAAAAATAGTTTTGAATTGATTTACTATAGATTTCACTAATTATAATTTAATTAAATTTATTTAAATCATCTGAGATATTATTTATGTAAGTTAAATATATTTTTCCTTATCTAAACTATCATACAATACGGATACAAAACACTAATTAAAATACAAAAGAGGGTCTAAGCATATAAAGCAAAAAATATTACTTAGCATATTACCCATAAAATATAGCGCAACAAAATTTGATATTCTTTCTTCTTCTTTTTTTAAGTGTGAATACCCAAATTGTCCTAAAATTGTCTACTGTTGAATTTTTTTCATTTTAGTGTCGTTATAATGAAACTCATAATACTTAATGAGTGTAAATGGTTAATTGCATTGCATTAACATGCTAGAGAACATCATATATGTATTTTTAAAATAAATTATTCGATGTTAAAAAAATAAGTAACTTGTGGAGAGAATAAAATAGTCTACTTATACTACTTCTAACATTAAAATGTGACCGAAAATAAAATCAATAAATATATTTGTTAGAACTTTAACACATTAGATGTAGATTGTTGAGAACACAAATTTCAAAAAACCAAAATACTAAGTCCTAGGTAAATAAATATTTTTCTAAGTGGTCCAAATAAAAAAAAACACACACATACCCAAAAAACGATGTCTTTATAGCTTTATGTTTTAATATACACTAAATATAAATAAAAAATTGTTATGAAATAAAGAAATTTTTTATTTGAAGAAGAAGAATAATAATAATAGTTATGGATTATTGACAGAGAAGGCTTCTTGTATACTTGCAGCTGAAAGAATATAATACTTAAATATCAAATTACTAGATTTAAACGTTCTCGTGGAGTTTCAGTGAAGAAAAGTTAGAGTCAATTCCTTCACCCTTTCACCATTCAAATTGCTTGCAATGCTGCTAAATCTCCAACTTTAAAATAATTTTGAAATGAAATGAATCAAAATAATAAATCAAACCGTAGTGAAACAATTAATAGATAACTCAAAACCAACCACGATGAAGAAAGACAAACATGAGAGAAAAAGTAGAGACTTAGTCTCTTTATCGCATTTGCAACCATTTTTTGAAACTTCGATTATGGCTGGTCCTCGTTATAGATGTCCAACTGTCTCTTACAAGACTACAGAATCAGAGAAATGGAGAGCAAAACACTTTGCAAGAGAGGAAAAAAGGAAAGAAGAAATTTAAAAAAAAAAAAACTCAATCATTATTCATGGGGAATTTTGTTTTTTTTTTCTGGAATTAGTGGAGAATTAATATGGGTTAATTGGAAAAATGAAAGAAGAAAAATGGAGATCAAAACACTTTGCAACAGAGGAAAAAAGGAAAGAAGAAATTAAAAAAATAAAAACTCAATCATTATTCATGGAGAATTTTTATTTTTTTACTGTAATTAGTGGAGAATTAATATGGGTTAATTGGAGAAAATGAATGATTACTATATCAATTCCTGAGTCAACGAATGAAATAAACAATTATAGTAAAAGAATATTTAATCTGATAGGTAAGATTAAGGAGCAATATATATGTAACGGTAATTAAGAAATTAATTAAACAGTTACCACAAAAAATGAATAAGTATATATAATGTTAGAGGGAAATTTAGGATGCTTTTCAATTTTAAATTATTTGATAAAAATTTCAAATAAACAATATTGCATGAACGTTATCAAAGTGAGAAAAAATCTAAAGCACATGGGCACAAATACAATACAACAACGATACGTGGATACAATATATTTTAAAAATTATAAAATATGATACGATTAAGATACAATATATAAAATTAACATAAAAACACAAAATTTTAAATTAGAATAAAGACATTAATGTTTCATAAGTTATTTTTGGTCATTGTAAATGTAATAAAATATTATTATTTATTTAATCATTGTGTTATATCTCTTGTATTTATATAAAATTCAAAATAAATAAATAATTAAATAAAAAATATATGTTAAAAGTATCTAAAAATATCTAAAAAGTATTCGATATAATACATATCGAATACCAATACGACAATCTTTCAATGCTTCATAGAAAAAAAAAAACCTAATAGTTATGAATAAAGTCTAATAAATAATAAATAATTAGCAAAAGTCTAATAAACCAGCTTTAAAAAAGTCATTCATAATAATTATAATAATAATTCCATCAGGGAATTTTATATGAATACAAGAGATTGATGCAATTAAATTATTGATTATTATAGGCACATATTACACAATTATTGTACACAAATTAGTGCAAAATACTATTTTTCTATTTTATCAATTGTCGCAACTGTCTCGAAAGGGGCGTTGCGAAATTAAAAGAAAGAGGAAGTGGAGGTTAAGACCTCAGGATGTTGAAAGTCGTCACCAATCACTTTATCCATTAAATAGAATAGTGCAATTGGACACCTAAAAGATGGTCTACGTTTCAGAGCTTAAGTTTGGGGGTTGATTATGGGTAGGGAAGATATTAGCGTCTTATACTGTCCGTTCTAAAAATGGTTACCTATTTAATCTAATGTCATTTGTAAAATTAATTAAATTGGTCTTTAAAAAGAAAAAGATTTTTTTTTTGTTATTTTTATTTTGACATGTCCTATTTTGTCAAACATAATATCAATAATGATAATGACTAAGATAAGAAATGAGTGGCTAAATAACCATTATTTTGGAACAAATTCTAAACAACCAAATATAACAATTTTTTTATTTTTGTTCATTTTTGGATTCTTAAAGTAAAGAAGGAAAAAAAACAACCAAATTGCGAAAATTTAATTTTTGACTTGACCGAATAAAGATTCTGCTCTTACGTATCTTCGGGTGCAATAAGGAACTCAAAGTCACGTAGTTCTTTAGAAAATAAGTGTGAGTTGATTGATTTTAATTAAAAAAGAAACTTAAAACTTTTAACTCAAATTTATCAACAATGGATTAATTCAAGCAAACACGTCAACATGCATAAAAGTGAGACATAACCCACAAACAGACAAAATAATTATATTAAAATCAATCCAGTTCACAAAAAGAAAAGATGCTCACAGGAAAGGAAAAACTTCTGGTAGTTGACGGAGCAGATCTGGGTGGCACGGAACTTGACGGCGTCAGTGGTGTAAGGTGATATTTGGTAGTTAAGGGTTTGTGGATGATGATGTTGAAGGTGAGTTGAAAGTTGAAGATGATGAGTTGAAAGTGGTTATGGTGAGTTGAAGGTGATTATAAAGATTATAAAGTAAGGTGGTGATGGTGGTAGAGTGTTGAGGTGATGAGGATGATGAGTTTTAATGTTGAAGATGGTGAGTGAATTTGGAAGATGGTGAGTTGAAAGTGGGTGAGGTTGGTAGAGATAAAGATGAAGAGGATGATGAGTTTTAAGGTTGAAGATGGTGAGTGAATTTGGAAGATGGTGAGTTGAAAATGGGTGAGGTTGGTAGAGATGAAGGTGAAAAGGATGATGAGTTTTAAGGTTGAAGATGGTGAGTTTGAGATAGTTGAAGATGGTGAGTGGAGAGATGAAAAATATGATGAAGAATGTGGGGGGGGGGGAGTCCCTAAAAATATGATGAGAATGTGGGGGGAGTCCCTAAACAGAGAGTGGAGTGGGGGAGTTGGTATATGATTGAGAGTGTGTGTGTGGGAATTAGTATATGATTGGGAGTAGGTGTGTGTGGGAGTTGGTATATGATTAGGAGTGAGTTGAGTTTTTTTTTTAGTTTTTTTAATTTTATTTTTATTTTAATTATAAATATTTTTTATTTTTTTTTATTTTTTGTTAAAAAATATTTTTTTTTTTTTTTTTTATTTGATTTTTTTGTACAAATAATAAAAATTAATTATTCAAAGAAATAAATAAAACTTGGAAATCACAAATTTATTAATTATTGATTAAGCAACAAAAATAAAATTTTATGGACAAAATTGGATATCAACAGTTGTCCCCATTTGCTACATTTAAAATAAATGGGCAGCAAATGAATTGATTCAATTTTGTCCATGAAAATTTTCTTGTGCGGATCATTGCAAAAACAATGTAAAAGTGTGGGTATGAGGACCCCGAAAAGTATAGGCCACGGGTATATGGACCTAGAGACCTAAAAGAAATGAGTACAAGGACCCGAAAATTCAAAGACAATAAGTACGGAGATCTGTTGAAACTTGATAGAAACAAGGTAAGAGATTTGTAGAGTTGAGTTTTAGCTAAATCTTGACAGAGGACAAGGTAAGAGGCTTGCGGAGCATGTATCTGCCAAAGCTTGATGGGAACAAGCTAAGAGGCTTATGGAGTCGGGTATCTGTTGAAGCTTGACAAGGGACAAAAACGCATAAAGATGAAAAGCTTGCTAAAAGACGCCTGTCGAAGCTTAACAGGAAACTTAAAGGCAATGGGTGTGGGGACCCTAAAACTAAAGATGGTGGGTACGAGGACCCGGAAACTAGAAGACAATTGGTATGGGGACCTGAAAACTAATAAACGATGGGTATGGGGACTTAGAAAGGAAAAGACGATGGGTGCGGGGACACAGAAACTAAAGGACAATGGGTGCGGGGACCTAGAAACTAAAGGCAAATGGGTGCGGAGACCCGGAAACTAAAGGCAGATGAGTGTGGGGACCCAGAAACTAAATATGATGGGTGCGGGGACTCAGAAACTAAAGGTAGATGAGTGCAGGGACCTGGAAACTAAAGGGCGATGGATGCGGGGACCCGGAAACTAAAGATCAATAGGTACGGGGACCTAGAAACTAAAGATAGATTGGTGCGAGGACTCGAAAACTATAAGACGATGGGTGCGGGGACCCAGAAACTAAAAGACGATTGGTGTGAGGACCTAGAAACTAAAAGGCGGTGCGAGGACCCGAAAACTAAAAGGCGATGGGTGCGGAGACCCGAAACCTAAAAGACGATGAGTGCAGGGACCCATAAACTAAAACGATGGGTGCAGAGACCCAAAAACTAAAGACGATGGGTGCAGGGACTCAAAAATTAAAGACGATGGGTGCGGGGACCCGAAAACTAAAAGACGATGGGTGCAGGGACCCAGAAATAAAAAGACATTGGGTATAAGGCCCTGACTTGCCTTAGGAGCTAAAACTGATGGGTCTGACGACCCGAAAAGAAAGACAATAGGCATAAAGCCCTGACTTGTCATGAAAACGATGGGTGCGAGGGCCCAGAAATGAAAAAGCGATGGGTATAAGGCCCCTGCTTACTTGAAAGTGATGGGTGCAGGAACCTAGAAATGAAAAGGCAATGGGCATAAGGCCCTGACTTACCGTGAAAGCGATTAGTGCAAGGACCCGAAAAGGAAAAGGCAATGGGCATAAGGCCCTGGCTTGCCGCGAAAAGGATGGGTGCAAGGACCTGGAAAGGAAAAGGCAATGGGCATAAAGTCCTGACTTGCCGCAAAAATGAAAAGGCAATGGGCATAGGGCCCTGGCTTGCAGCGAAAGGGATGGGTGTAAGGACTCGGAAAGGAAAAGGCAATAGGTATAAGGCCCTGACTTGCCGCGAAAGGGATGGGTGCAAGGACCCAAAAAGGAAAAGGCAATGGGCATAATGCCCTAACTTGCCGTGAAACCGATGAGTGCGGGGACCTGGAAAGGAAAAGACAATGAGTATAAAGTCCTGACTTGTCGTGAAAGCGATGGGTGCAAGGACCTAGAATAGGAAAAGGCAATGGGCATATGACCCTAGCTTGCCGTGAAAGCGATGGGTGCGAGGACCCAGAAAAGGAAAAGGCAATGGGTATATAGCCCTGGCTTGCTGTGGAAGCGATGGGTGCAAGGACCCGAAAACGAAAAGGCGTTAGGCATAAGACCCTGAGAACTAAAAAGAAATGGTGTTGACCTTGTAAATGCATTTGATACCTGAGATGGTACATGATGTAATGTATGCATGATGATGCAATAGATGTGATGCTTAAGATGATGCATAATGCAATACATGTCTTATCAGTAAAGATTCTCATGAACAAATTGGATAAACAATTTTGACACATCAGAGCTTTAGTTGGATCACACTTAGTTTCACAACACCCTTAAGGACTTCTCCACATAACAGGATCAAGGTCGAACATGATTTTTCTATTTTTTTTTCTTTTCTCATCAATACTCTTACAGGGCCTTGAGCCAGAAAACTTTATGCAGTGGGCTTTGAGTCCAAAAACTTTGTGCAATAAGCCATGAGCCAAAGAAGTGAATGTACTTGACAAAAATATTTTTTAACCAAAATTTTGAACCAAACGCTTCTTAAAAAACTTTGACCAACTAAACCCATATTCAAAGGGGATCATTGTCAATCTCATCTTCTTCAAATTTTTATTCATTAGATGTGGCTTGCGTAGAAGCTTCTGACTTTCTTCCTCCAAAGATTCTTATTTCCATCGGGCACACTTCAATCTGAATTATTTATTGAGAATGTCATTTCCTTCATCGATTGAAATTTTGGAACTCCTTTGGCTTGAGTTGTTCAACAAGAAACTACCATCAAATGGTTAAGTTGTACTATTGTACTCATGTTCAACCAACTTGAAGCATCATGTACCAGATATGCATGGATTCAAAAGTAGAACAAGAAATAGGTTTACTAATTGAGTAACTTCTTAACTAATTTTGGGAGTATGACTACACAGAGGACATTTACAAAGGATAAAGACACAAGAAGTGGAATAACAAGAAAGCCAGAGGTTTTTTTTTCCTAATTTGGATGTGATTGATCCTTACTCGAAACCTGGACATCATGACCATTGTTTTATCAAGTATCTGCAAAAATTTACCCCCTGTGTAAGGTATCTGAAAAAAGAATTTGACTTAGGGTAAACCATTTGAGAACAAAATTGCCCTAGTGTAGGCCATTTGACGACAAAATTTGTCTCAGTGTAGGGAACTTGAAATTTTTTGGTTTTGCCCAAGTGTGAGGCTAAATAAAACTAGAAAAATTGCCCTAGTTTAGAACAGAATTGAATAGGGTAGAGACTTGTCCCAATGCAGAGCCAAATTGAATAAAAAAATTTGCCCCAACATAGGCCAAATCGAGCTAGAGAAAAAATGTACCCCAGTGTAGGGTCAGATTGAACCAAAAGATTTGTCTCAGTGTTAGCCAAATAGAGCTAGAGAAAAAATGTGCCCCAGTGTAGGACCAGATTGAACCAAAAGATTTGCCTCAGTATTGGCCAAATTGAGCTAGAGAAAAAAATATGCCCCAGTGTAGGGTCAGATTGAACTAAAAGATTTGTCCCAGTATAGGTCAAATCGAGCTAGATAAATTGCTCCAGTGTAGGGTTAGCTTGAACAGGATAGAAACTTGCCTTAGTCTAAGTCTCTCTCTCTCTCTCTCTCTTTCTCTCTCTCTCTCTCTCTCTCTCTCTCTTACCTTATCTTTTGCTTAGACCGCCCTTGCGAGTTTTTAGCTTAACAAACTCTTTTTTTTCTTCATGGAGCGATGAACTAGATACTTGTATCGGTACAACATTTTATCTCAGAATTAAAACTTATGAAAAAAAAGGTAATCATTCATTGATCATAATGGATTTTTTAAGTATTGTAATGTGGTCAAAGTTAAGAGTTATGAAAGGAAAGATATAAGGCTCAAACATGTGTTTAAAGGTTGAATGAAACCAAAGATCCTTGTTCAAAATTAAACTTTGTCGACTGTTTTTGCGCTTTCAAGCACACTTTTTTCTTATTGTTCTCTATTTCTCCCCTTTTTCTTTTCACTTCAATCATTCACTTTTGTCATGACTCATTTCATTTCATTTTCTTTCTTCTTTCTTTTTCTTCTCTCTTTTTACTTTTTTTTTTAATTTTTCATCATTTTTTTTACTTCCTGTCATTCCTATTCTCTTTTTCTCATTATGCTTCAAAATAATCACCATGGCAATCAATCTTTGTTTTGTATTATCCCCTAGCATAGGGGTTGATCATTGTCCAGGGTTAATTGAAGAAAACTTTTAAGCCCAAAAGAGGACAATAAGGGATAATAAAAAGATGAATTTTTGTGAAGGAGAGAGAAAGATGGTCAATCTTCATTTCAAATCATGAATGCTCATTTTCAAAAATTTTAATTTAGAGACAAAAGAGTAATACACACTAAGTGATTATTTATTTGCTCTCTTTATTTTTCTCTTTTTTTTTACCTCTCTTTTTGTTATTTTTGTTTTGTTTTGTTTTTTTTTCAAAGAACAGCTGATAATCACATATTTTATTCATTAAGAAACCCTTATGTTTAGTCATTTACACTCTCCATATTCTTAATTGATTGAGTTTGGTATGATTTTGTGAGTTTGAGCTCAAATTGGTCCTAATTGAATATTTCCAGCATTATTGAGATTTGACATTGTTTCTGTATTTTGGCCATAACTTGAGTTCCTAATATCTGATGAACATGAATTTTACCTTGTAGGAAATCTAAGAGGAAGCTCTACAACTTTGATGAAGAGCTCGAAGTCTGATTCAGATGTCTAAGGGACCTAAGTTGACATGGAAGTCAGAATACGGGTTCTGTCAGTAGAATCCGAATAGTGTGCACTCATAAAATCATATCTCAAGATGTAATAATGGAGATGGGTTGAAATTTGGATAGTTGATAGTCAAGATCCAAATAAACAACTTTCATGAAGAACACATTTTGAGAAAAAGAAGTCTAGTAGGTCATTTTGAGCTTGCAAGTCGGAACAGAGGAGCTGAAGTTGGGTTTGAGCAACCTACGGTATTTGGGACATATCTTGGGCTTAAGGAAGCCAAAAAAATTGGACGAACCAGCTATCCATTTTATAGCCAAGACAAGGATCTACAACTTTCATGAAGAACACTTTTCGTGGTTCTGAAGTATAGTGGGTCGTTTTTGGCTTCCAAGTCAGACACGAAATTTTCGTCCTCAACCATCCACTCATCCATCCACTAATCCACTCATCCACTCATCCACTCATCCACTAACTCACCCACTCATCCACTCATACACTAATCCAACCACTTAACCACTCCACCCACTCATCCACTAATCCATCCACTCATCCATCCACTCACCCATTCATGTCCATAATTTCCCACTCACCAAAAGTCTTTTGACATTTTTCACTAATTCAACCACTCAACCATTCCGCTCACTCATCCACTAAACCAATCCACTAAACCAACCCACTAATCCATCCACTCAAACACTCCACTCACTCATCCACTCATCCACCCACTTCCCTTTGTCATTTTGTTACCTTAGACTTCTATAAAAGGCACCATTTATCATGAACAAGAGTAATTCTCCTTCATTTTCTCTCTAAGTTTCTTCTTGCTTCTTCATAGTTTCTCATAGTTTTGTATATTTTGATGCTCCCCTTCATGGTAATGGAGGGCTAAGCTACTTTGGGTCAATTTAGAACTCTTGAAGAGATTGTGGTTTGGATTCTTGAGACCTTGGTTATGTATTGTATTTGATTTGTAATTGAATTCCTCTTTCTTCTTCTTTTTCTTCTTCTTGATCTTGAATGCATGAATGGTGATTCTATTTATGTTGATCTGATTGATCTTGGTTTAAGATTGAGATTTGTGATGAAACTTAGAACTGATTGATCTAAACTAATCACATAAATGAAGATTGAGATTTGTGATGAAACTTAGAAGCTGATTGATCTAAATTAATCACGTAATTGAAGAGGTTAGATTCTTGATTTGTGCCTAAGTTAATTGAATTCGGTACTTGAAATTAACATAGATTTTCATGAATGGTGCGATTGCGGATTTGTGTTTATCACTTGTTAATTGAATTCTAGACGATCGTCTAGTATGAATTCTGGATTTGATGCAGAGATTTCGGTTAGATCCAAATTAACAATTCAATTGCGCAAAGGGGAATAATTGCACCTATAAGGGTAGGTTGGATGTTGTCAGAAAAGGTTGAAATTAAGAAACACAGAATCTTTTTTTCTTTTTCTTTTTCTTTTTTTTTTTGACTTCAAGAAAACCATCAAGGTAAAAAAGTCTAGAAACCCCTGAAGGACCACTGTCAAAGGATCGTCGTACAAAAATCAAAATACAACAAAATGATACAAAGATAAAAGAAATAGAAAATGATGACATACCTGTATGTACGGTTTCCATGGCGTATCTTTATATCACGTCATGAGTGCGAAGGCATCACGTCCTTTTTTTTTTTTTTTTGAAATTGTTAGAAAAACTTGATGAAAGATGATTGTATACTTACTTAAGATTGGGATGGAGGTAGTTACTGCTCTTTGGCTTTGTGCCAAAGCATTGTTGACTAGTATTCGATCCATTCAAGACCAAATGAACATAGGGCTCCCAAAAGGGACAAGTGGCCATAATACGATTGTTTTGCCGATGTGGAATACAATCTACCTTCTTTGTTTTTCAATTAAGAAGGTGGATCAGGATGCATGTATTTCCCCATTCACGGTGTGTGTTACCAAAGCCAACCCTAAGAAGTATACATTTTTTTGTTTTTGTTTTTTTGTTTTTTTTTTTTTTTTTTTTGTTTTTTGTTTTTTTTGTTTTGTTTTTTTTTTTTGAGAGATGACATGAAGAAGAAAAAGAAGAAGATATGTACAGATTGTTTGTGGATATGGCTCACATCGCCTCTGGTTAAACGTCCAAGAATCGGCTTAAACATCTTCTATGAGTCGAGGATAAGCTTCCCATCCAATTTTCTTATAAATTGGCAAACAGTCTTTTAGAGTCGATTCCCAAGATCAGTAGCGTTGTTCTTCATCCTTGAAGAGATTCCACAATTTAAGAATTTCACGATGCACCAATCCACAAGAATGCGTCTCAAGAGTCAATAAGATATCATCTAATGACTCCTTACTCACCATTCTTAATGAAGAAAATTTTATCTTCTCTATTTGCGAAACCATCCCCTTAGTACGACATCGCTTGTTACAGATTCCCATCGTCCACATTTGTGACAAACTTGTAACCTTTTTGCTCTTCTCCTTTTAGAATATGAACTTCTTCCAAGGCCGGGCATATATGAGTCAAATGAAATTGAGGACTCACCGCTAATCGGACCTTCGCTTCAATTATCCATCGTACATCTTCTCGCATACCTTTGTGCATTAACGGTCTCAATCTTTCACATCGAACTTTGTAGATTTTTCTCGAGCATTTTGAGGAAGAGAAGGAAAATGTTTTCTCGGGTTTGAAAGAATGACATCCATTTTGAAGGAGAAGAATGATTCAGTTATTTTGGGAAACCGAAAAATAAACCGACTTGAGAGTCACGGATCTACGGCCGCCACTTAACCTAAGCAACACAAAGAACTCAAGAACTTGGTTTTCCAGAATGGTTGAGTCTTTGTCCATTAACTTTAAGCGCATTACCATTCCTAGGATCCTCAATATCTACGGCCCCGGAGGATACACGTGTTTGACAAAGAAAAGAGCCGCGCCACTGGATCTCAATTTTTCAAGGAGTAGGTGCAGATGATAATCTCAAAGCGAGAACCTTTTTGACCAATTTCTGCAACTTTTGCAAAAGGTGTAACAGACCTTGAATAAAGTGGGTCAATAAAATCCATACTGCAAGATTTTCGCAGTTGTTGTCGTTGAAGAAAAAGTGACCTCCACTTGCTTCCGAGTGACAAAATTTAATGGCACTACCTACCTCATTGTCGGACACACAAATTTTTTTTTTTTTTCTTTTCTTTTTTTTTTTTTTTTTTTTTTTTTTTTTTTCATTCATAATGCGGATGGAGAAGGTTCATCACCTCCACTTCTGCATTCTTTGGAAGTTCATGATACTGTTTGAGGCGGTGTCCATTGGTCTTATCAAGTGAGGTTAGTGAAAAGACTCCACCAGGATCCCATTGGTTGAAACGTGATGACCAGGTTATGATTGACACAACATGATAGCTTCCACTACGGTCCCATTGGTTGAAGTGTAACGACCAAGTGAAGCTTGAAGCATGAGGGTTCACATTGGGGTCCCATTGGTCTTCCTTGGCTTCACCAATGGCATGCAATACGTGTAATTTTGCAATCCTGCTTTCATTGATAATGCTGGACCATGGCCCAAAAACAAAATCCACTTCGATGAGTTACCGTTATATCTTTGTCTTTCCTCCTTCTTTGAAAATTCCTCAATGGCCTTCAACTCCACCTCCCTATGTGTTTCATTCATAATCGCATTGTTGATAGACCCTTCAATATCATTAGATACTTTGCGTAAACGAGATCATCGGCTTTCAAATATGCGAGAAATCTCAAGCACACATAACACATTTTATATCACCGTCACAATCAATACATGAGTTGCAATTGATAGAATCATCAAAACTAATTAAATCAGAAATTCAAAGACACAACTCATCATGAGTTTCCTCAACTAAATCTGCAGGTAAATCAATATGACAATTAGAATGCAGGGAGTTGGGAATTGTTTGGGAAGAGAGTTGGTCTGACTCTTGACTTCTCAGTTCATTAATAGTGGTTGTCATCTGCTCAATTTGGGTTATTAAATCCTGAATAGTGGCAGTGAAACTCTGCTGGAACTCAATTTGGGTTTTCATCAAGTCCTCCCATGAAGGCTCAAGTTTTGTGGTTGATGGACTTGTTATCTGCTGGAATGGCTGCTCATATTGAAATAATTGTTCTTTGTAGTGATGCCGTATTGCCATATCCCAGATCCTGGATAGTATTCCCACTAGGGTTGTATGTGTTGAAGAAGGGTCATAACTCTGTTCTTCTTCTTTGAACGTGGTTCATCGGAAAATAACCACCGCAACAAATTGATCTGGAAAAACAGAATTAGCATACTTGAAGTGTAGGGCATGCATATGTGGGGTGAGATGAACAAAACAAATGCTACACACAAGTGTAGCTTCTGCCTGCACAGTAATTGTTGTCTCACTACTATATGTCTTACCAAAGAAGTCAACTCCTCAAGTTTTGACTCCATTATGCATGGTCCATTGTTAGAAAAGTTAATAAAAAGCAAAGGTTAGTAAAAACACTTAAAATGAAAAGATTACACTTACTAATCCCCAAGACACAACGGCGCCAAAAAATTTTGACGAGCGCCGAACTCGAAAAAAATTATAACCGAAGTTATTACCTAAGCTTGTAGCACAGTGACAACACCGGATCGTCTCCTCAAGGATCGTAGATGCAATTTAATCAAATCAAGTGAAAGTTAGCAAAGGGGGGTTTGACATTTTAAGATCGTACTTAACAAAATTAACGGAAGAAATGACAATTAAAGAGTAGTCAATTTAGAAACCTATCCAAGATTGGGTGGATTCAATCATAGACCCTTTATAAAACACTTGAAGCGCAATTGAATTGTTAATTTGGATCTAACCGAAATCTCTGCATCAAATCCATAATTCATACTAGACGATCGTCTAGAATTCAATTAACAAGTGATAAACACAAATCCGCAATCGCACCATTCATGAAAATCTATGTTAATTTCAAGTACCGAATTCAATTAACTTAGGCAAGAAATCAAGAACCTAACCTCTTCAATTCGCAGATTAATTTAGATCAATCAGTTCTAAGTTTCATCACAAATCTCAATCTTCATTTATGTGATTAGTTTAGATCAATCAGTTCTAAGTTTCATCACAAATCTCAATCTTAAACCAAGATCAATCAGATCAACATAAATAGAATCACCATTCATGCATTCAAGATCAAGAAGAAGAAAAAGAAGAAGAAAGAGGAATTCAATTACAAATCAAATACAATACATAACCAAGGTCTCAAGAATCCAAACCACAATCTCTTCAAGAGTTCTAAATTGACCCAAAGTAGCTTAGCCCTCCATTACCATGAAGGGAGCATCAAAATATACAAAACTATGAGAAACTATGAAGAAGCAAGAAGAAACTTAGAGAGAAAATGAAGGAGAATTACATCTTGTTCATGATAAATGGTGCCTTTTATAGAAGTCTAAGGTAACAAAATGACAAAGGGAAGTGGGTGGATGAGTGGATGAGTGAGTGGAGTGTTTGAGTGGATGGATTAGTGGGTTGGTTTAGTGGATTGGTTTAGTGGATGAGTGAGCGGAATGGTTGAGTGGTTGAATTAGTGAAAAATGTCAAAAGACTTTTGGTGAGTGGGAAATTATGGACATGAATGGGTGAGTGGATGGATGAGTGGATGGATTAGTGGATGAGTGGGTGGAGTGGTTAAGTGGTTGGATTAGTGTATGAGTGGATGAGTGGGTGAGTTAGTGGATGAGTGGATGAGTGGATGAGTGGATTAGTGGATGGATGAGTGGATGGTTGAGGACGAAAATTTCGTGTCTGACTTGGAAGCCAAAAACGACCCACTATACTTCAGAACCACGAAAAGTGTTCTTCATGAAAGTTGTAGATCCTTGTCTTGGCTATAAAATGGATAGCTGGTTCGTCCAATTTGGCTTCCTTAAGCCCAAGATATGTCCCAAATACCGTAGGTTGCTCAAACCCAACTTCAGCTCCTCTGTTCCGACTTGCAAGCTCAAAATGACCTACTAGACTTCTTTTTCTCAAAATGTGTTCTTCATGAAAGTTGTTGCTCTTAGATTTCCTACAAGGTAAAATTCATGTTCATCAGATATTAGGAACTCAAGTTATGGCCAAAATACAGAAACAATGTCAAATCTCAATAATGCTGGAAATATTCAATTAGGACCAATTTGAGCTCAAACTCACAAAATCATACCAAACTTTTCTCCCTTCTTGATAATCTTAAACACTCCATTTTCCTTCAACTCAAAGACACTCAAAGGGAGGAAGAGTATAGAATGGGGGCTTCTATTCGTAACCTAAAAAATGTCTGTGTTTTTTGTGGGTCGAGTTATGCGAAGGGATTAGAGTTTGTAAATGCAGCTAGCACTCTTGGTCGATCACTTGCTGCGAGGAATATTCATCTTGTATATGGGGGAGGTTGCCGTGGGTTAATGGGGGCTATATCACTTGCTGCATATGTAAGAGAGCAAAGTTTTAGGTGTCATTCCCGAACCTTTAGCTCAACATGAACATCAATGGAAAGACAATTAGAGAGGAACTTAAAGTATCATCAATGCATGAACGCATGAAGATAATGCTTGAAAACTCGATGCATTCATTGCCTTACCAGGTGGTTTTGGTACTTTGGAAGAGATTTTTCAAATTGTCTCTTGGTTTTGAATCAACATCCACCATAAACCCATTGGTTTGTTGAATGTTAATAATTTCTTTGATCTTTTGTTATTTTTTCTTGACAAAGTCGTGGAACGAAATTTATCATTCCTTCGGAAGACAACTTCTTATCTCTGCCTCCACTATTGATGAGCTCATTGATAAATTAGAAGCTTTTGAGTATGTACATGATAAGGTATTAGCTCGATAGATTGGTCAACAGAAGCAGCGAAGGAAGTAACAAGAAACAAAAGCCTGATCTGACACTTTCTCTTTAAAGGGTTTGATTTTATTAAAAAAAAAAAAAATTTGTTGTTTTGTTTGGAAAGTATGATATGATTGTCATGGACTTATTAAACCAATTAGTGATGGCAGAGTAAGGAGTAATTTTACTCTTGAGAGACGATCTTAATTGGTGGCGAGTAAGGAGTTTTTTTAGGTAGTAATTAATTAGTATTAAATTGTGGAAGTACTAACGTTTTCTTGTTTGATTTCTTTTCGGGTCTGATGCGAATCGATGATGAGCTTCTTTTACTGCTTGGCGTTGATTCACTCCTCATCGTTGTGTTGCTTTCTTTTCTTTCCATTTTATTTATCACTTTCACATTGAGGACAATGTCTATATTAAGTGTGGGGAGAGATTTTAGCAAGTTTCTTTTTTGTTAAAAAAAAAAAAGAAAAAGGGTTCATTGCATGATTGAATAACTTTTCTCCCTTCTTGAACTGATATGCTTGGAGATGGATGATTGAATTGATGAATTGAGTTTGATGGATGCATACCTTGTGAGATTTTGAGCCTAATGGATGGATTTAACATTTATGCCATTCTCTTCTTTCTTGTGTGATTTTCACTCATGTTAATGACCACTCTAGAACTTGCTTTGATTCTTTTTGAGGCTACATTTCACTTGCATGCATGAACATGATTGAGGCTCTCTTTCTTAATTAGCTAGTTTAACCAAATAGCCAACCTTGTTTTCAATATGATATCAAGCACTCTTTTGACTTCTTGAAAATTCTCTCGATTCTTGCCAACCTTGTATATTTTCCTTTGCCTAACCCCTTTGAGCTTATTTGACCATTCCTTTTTCTAGCTCATTATGTGCCTTAAATGAGAAATCGTGTTTTACTTTTACCTTAGGGAATAAAAGAACATTAGCTTGGTTAATGGATGAGTTTTTGAACAAGTGTGGGGGTGTGTGTACAAAATGGTTGTTGAAAAAGAAAAGAGTGCCCAAAAAGAAAAAAAAAAAATGTATGTATATAGTTATGTTCATATATATAAAAGAAAAAGAAAAAAAAAGAGAAAAAAAAAACCAAGTGTTTAAAAAAAATTGGACGGATTGGGAAATGAATATGTAAAGGGATATACACTAGAAAATGAACTTTTATCTTGTTATTTGAACTCAACTCTCATTTGCTTTTATTCTCTTTAGTATTTATCTTCTCATATCCATTTTATCCTCTCCTCGTTACCTTGACCTCACTACAACCTTGAATAAAGTCCTCATGATTTGTGTGTGCATGTGTTTTGAGTAGTGGAGAAGTAGAAGATAAACAAAACATGGTAGTGCAATTTTATTTTGAATTGAGTGAAATACCTACCCTTTAAACACTTGAGAGATTGAGAGGAATCTTGTGAAGATCTATCATTCTCGATTCATGTTGAAGATACCTTGCTTGTTGGTTTGAGATGTGGAGAATTGTTAACTCATGAATGTTTTGATCCTCAACCTTTGGTTGTTCTTCTTGATTGTAAAATTTTGGTCTTGAGTTTTGCCCGGTAATGCAAAAAGCTAAGTGTGGGGGAATTTGATAATCACATATTTTATTCATTAAGAAACCCTTATGTTTAGTCATTTACACTCTCCATATTCTTAATTGATTGAGTTTGGTATGATTTTGTGAGTTTGAATTACCTTGAATATTTCCAAAGCATTATTGAGATTTGACATTGTTTCTGTATTTTGGCCATAACTTGAGTTCCTAATATCTGATGAACATGAATTTTACCTTGTAGGAAATCTAAGAGGAAGCTCTACAACTTTGATGAAGAGCTCGAAGTCTGATTCAGATGTCTAAGGGACCTAAGTTGACATGGAAGTCAGAATACGGGTTCTGTCAGTAGAATCCGAATAGTGTGCACTCATAAAATCATATCTCAAGATGTAATAATGGAGATGGGTTGAAATTTGGATAGTTGATAGTCAAGATCCAAATAAACAACTTTCATGAAGAACACATTTTGAGAAAAAGAAGTCTAGTAGGTCATTTTGAGCTTGCAAGTCGGAACAGAGGAGCTGAAGTTGGGTTTGAGCAACCTACGGTATTTGGGACATATCTTGGGCTTAAGGAAGCCAAATTGGACGAACCAGCTATCCATTTTATAGCCAAGACAAGGATCTACAACTTTCATGAAGAACACTTTTCGTGGTTCTGAAGTATAGTGGGTCGTTTTTGGCTTCCAAGTCAGACACGAAATTTTCGTCCTCAACCATCCACTCATCCATCCACTAATCCACTCATCCACTCATCCACTCATCCACTAACTCACCCACTCATCCACTCATACACTAATCCAACCACTTAACCACTCACCCACTCATCCACTAATCCATCCACTCATCCATCCACTCACCCATTCATGTCCATAATTTCCCACTCACCAAAAGTCTTTTGACATTTTTCACAATTCAATAATCATTTTAACACACATTCCGCTTTATCATCCACTAAACCAATCCACTAAACCAACCCACTTTCCATCCACTCAAACACTCCACTCACTCATCCACTCATCCACCACTTCCTTTTCATTTTTTACCTGGAAACATATAAAAGCGCACCATTTATCATGAACAATGACCACATAGCTTCATGACTACCAAAAATTTTATAGAACGAGGGTCCTATGGGATCCGAACTAAAAGAAAACAAGTAAACGAAAGAAAAAGTATGACAAGAAAGATCTGACAAGAACATGAGTGCCAAGAACATAGGAAAAGAAAACACGATATGCTGAGATTCACGCAAATTTATTACATTAATGCTTCAAGAAAATTTACATCAGTTCAAAACCCAAATGATTTTAATGATTGAACAAGTATGTGGTCAGTACAATTAAACTATTATTTCATGGTAACAACTTGATAAAAAAAATCAAAATAGTAGTCGCCCAAAAATTCCCCAGCGCTGGAGGACTCCAAGGTATTGTTCCTTCATAACAGTTAGAAAATGAATCACCAAGAAAAATATAAAAAAAGTACATGCATTATTTGTAATAAAAAATAAGGGGTATAAAGATGTATATGGGATTGAGACGTATAAATAACATTTTTTATGAAACATACTGACCACAGGAAGCTATGATAATCAAAAGGAGGAAGCTGGCTTATTCATAGAAGGGTCCCTCAAAATTTCGAGTTGAATAAACATACAGACAATAAATTTAATAGTCATATATCATGCCACGTGTGTTGTGTGATATGATCTCAATCCATAATAAAAGTCACTTTCACAAAAATGATACGCGCATTACAAACGCCGTCAGTAAGCAGGGAAAAAGAAAAAGGAGGGGTTGAGATTTGTATTCGGCGAATCAGTGAGGTGTATTTGTCTGTCAAATTAACATTGTTTAATATATAATATGTACATTTTAATGCTCACTTTTAAAAAAGTTATGGAAGGTGTTATTAATATAAGTATTTAATTTTTTTCTTTATAGCAAATTCTTTTTCTTAAATAGTAACTTAAAAAATTACAAGTAATATTTATTGATTTTATTTTTAAATAAAATATTGATAATTTTTCAACATCCACGATTAAAGATGATTATTCAGTAATTAAGAAGGAAATTTTCATTTATTGTTTGAATATTTTCCTATTTTAATTGTTTTCATTAAATTTATTACTTCATTATTTTAATGACATGTTTTATTTTTTTTCTACACTATTAATTCGTTGACATGTTAGGTTTATGAATTAAAAAGGCACAATTTTCTTGATTTCTAACAATTCTTTAATTCTTAATTTTATTTCTTTAATTTCAAACCTCTTATATTTATGTTGTTCTTACATAGGGCAATTTATACAACCAGACCTTGTTTTTTTTTTTTTTCACCCCTGCTATTTTACATTTTGGAGCGGTTAAAGATTGTCTTGGATTTCAATAGCTACTAATTTGGATAACATTTTGAACATAAGTCTCCAAAAGTAGATATAGAACTTGAGGGTCCGAATTGTTCGCTTGCGAACATTGCTAAGTTTCAACAATACAAAGGTTTCTAATTTCATTAAGATGATTTTGGTAGATAAGTAGATGTGTAATTTTCTCTTTTTCATTAAAACTATAATAATAATAATAATAATAATAATAATAATAATAATAATAATAATAATAATAATAATAATAATAATAATAATATTAATAATAATAATAATAATAATATATACATTTTCGGGGAAGTTATGAGAAGAATCACTAACATAGGCATTTTGTTTTTCCTCCAACACAAATTCCTTTCCTAAAATAATATGTTAATTTTTTTTTCAAAATTCAAATTTATTTGTTTAGATAGAATTATTAATTATTGCAAGTAACATTTATTGATTTTATTTCAAAATTAAACATTAACATATATTTAACATTTGAAATTAAAGATGATTCCTCCATGATTAAGTTTGTTGAAATGATGGTAACAAATGTGATTGGTTATAAATAACAAATAATATTATTCAATTTCATTTCTCAATTAATCGGAAGATAAATATTGAATCATTTCTCAAAATTTTAATAAGGATAATAATCTTTTTTTTCTCATAATATTTTTCACTTAATAAGTGAAAGATTAATTTTTTATAATATGATCAGATGTTTAAGTGAAAATTCTTTCCAAAGATATTATTTTTATATACAAATTTAATCTTATTTTCAAATCGTATTATTTTGACATATGCATATAAATTTAAGAAGGAAATTTTCATTTATTGTTTGAATATTTTCCTTTTTCTAATTGCTTCTTGATTTTAGTGTTTCATTATTTTATTGATATATGCTTTATTATCTTTCTATACTATTAATTCGTTGACATTATAGGTTTATGAATTAAAACAACCCAATTTCTTTGATTCCTAGCAGTTCCTTAATTCCTACTTTTATTTCTTTAATTTCAAACATCATATATTTATATTGTTCTTATATAGGGAAACTTATATAACCGGACCATGTGTTTTCTTTTCACCCCACTGTTTTAAATTTTGGAGTTATTAGGGATAGTCTTGGAGTTCAATGGCTTATAACTTTGATAAGAGTTTGAACGTAATTAAGTCCCCAAAAAGAGACATGGAAGCCGAGGGTTCGAGTTGTTCGCTTGTATACATTGCCAAGTTTCAACAATTTCAAAGTTTCTAATTTCATTGAGATAGTTTTAGTTGATGAATTGGTGTGTAGTTTTCTCTTTTCCATTAAACTAAAATTACAAATTATTTGCATTATGAGTTGATGACTCTATTTTTCATCGTCCTACAACAGGGAGGACAAATTTATGCCTCTGTGAGAAAGACATTGGTATATGTTTCAGACTCCTCTGGCTAAAGGACAAATATACAACATAACTTATTTTGGATTGGTGCTAATATATATATATTTGATTGTTATGGACAACGACTAGACAAGAATATTAACTTCTAATTTCAAACTTTTGTTGAACAAAAACCTTCAGCAATTCCTTTATACGTTTTAAACCTCATTCCATTTGAGGAAATTCTTTATACTGATAAAGAGCTCCAATATTTAGTACGTAATGTGGAATTTGATATTTTATTTATTCCTTTATCTTTTTGTTGGTTATATAAATCTTCTAATTCATTGGGTTGCTTAAGATCTTATAGGTCTATTATGTATTGTTGAAAGTGAAAAAGAATATAAAAAAATATTGAAAAATGGTTAAAATGAATATCGTGGAGCTTACTTCGAATGGGTATTAATCATGAATATTCCTCAGAATCTTTTAATTTTGAAATTTGTATTTATAAATCTCTACGACAAAAAAATTTAACTAATTTCAAGGTGAAGTTAAAATGTGATTTGTTTGGTTCTTATGTGAATGAGCTTAATTATTTTTTTGCAACTGGTGAGGCATGCCAATTTATTGTTGTTATTCAGTATGCCAAAATAAGGCATTACACTTGATAAAAACTTTAAGATGAAAACATATTAATATATAAATCACGAGATTAAAAACTTTACATGAATATATAATAAAATTAATTAAAATATAATTTATTATTAAAAATATTTAATTCATCAAATATATTTTTTATTATAAAAAAACTATTTAATTATGTTTTAATTTCTTTATAAATAAATATTTTATTAATTATTCCATCGTTGCACAATACAGAACACTAGTTATATACAATACTTAGAATAAAAAAGTTTAAATTATATAAAATCAATATAAATATAAAAAAATGATTTTGTTTTTCTGTATTCATAGAAGAATGATTTTGTTAGAGCACTTAATTATAATGATTAAGTTTAAATTTTAATTATGTCAATTTTTTAGAATCAAATCATAAAAAATATTTATGTAAAATCTTTAATTTTAATGTAAATGGTCTATTTTTGATTAAATTAAAAAAATAAATTAATCAAAATACGTAAAAACTAATACAAACACGACATGATCATAATTTAAAAAAAATGAATTATAATGGTTAAAGCATCGTACTCCGTAATTTTTAAGACTATTAAAATAAACAAAACTTAAAGCTGAAGGGAGGAAAACAAGCTTTTGCCTTAATTAAAAAGCTAGGAGAATATGTTTAAAAAAAAAAAGCTGGGAGAATAATGATTTGTCATGAAAGCTGTTTCTTTAATTAGTTGTTTATCTCATAAAAAGATTATCATATACACTTTTTAAAAGTGTATATATTGTTAATATCTTTTTTAAAAATGTTAAATTTAATAAAAATATATATATATATAAAAAATAAGTATAATAAATAATATTAAAAAATATAAAAAAAAATATTATAGAAAGGCAGCGCTACCTCATCTCATTTGTCTTAGAATTTCTCTTTCTCTCTCTTTTTCATATTTTATTTTAAATCAATGGTCAAGACGATGTAAAAAATGTTCCTCCCACATAATAGAACCCTCTAGAGCCGAAATCCACATCAACTTTTTCCCTCTTAAAAACCACCCTTCTGGCTTTCTCTTTCTGCCTCATCCCCAACATATTTTCCCTTCCAATTTCTCTCCAAAAATACAACACCACCACTACCACTCTTATTAACACTTAGTTCATAACCATGGGCACTCTTGTAGGACATGTAGCTCCAGGTTTTGGGTTCTTGCTCATTGGTTTGTGGCACCTCTTCAACCACATCAAGCTCCATGCTCTTAATCCCAAGTCCTACACCGCTCCACCATGGTTCCCCACAGCCAAGTTCAGATACATAGAGCTTCTCCTCATCATGGCAGGCTCCACAGCCTCCATATCCATGGAACTCTTCATAGGCCCCGAGCGCCACCAACCTTTGGACCCAGATGGAACCATACCCTCCAACCATCTCCACAACTTTGAGCACTCCTCCATATCCATGACCTTCTTCGTCTACGCAGCCTTTGCCATCGTCCTTGACCGTATCCACACGCATGCTCAGCAAGGTTTAACCCAGTTGGTAGGTGCCATAGCCTTTGGTCAGCAACTTCTCCTTTTCCACCTCCATTCTGCGGACCACATGGGACCAGAAGGCCAATACCACCTTATGCTACAGCTCCTCATCCTTGTTTCACTCTCCACCACCCTCATGGGAATTGGCCTCCCTAAGAGCTTCATGATCAGCTTCGTGCGCTCCCTCAGCATCTTCTTCCAAGGTCTGTGGCTCATAAACACGGGCTTCGTGCTTTGGACGCCGAGGTTGATACCTAAAGGTTGTTTCATGAACCATGAGGAGGGCCACAAGGTGGTGAGATGCTCTAGCCATGAGGCCCTCCACCGTGCTAATTCACTTGTGAACATCCAATTCAGCTGGTTCATCATCGGAGTCACCATTTTTGCCGTTTCTTTCTACTTGGTTTTGGTCAAAATTTATAGTGACAAGGTAGAGTATTTTTCGTTGGGGAATGGGGAGGAAGAGTCAAATGACGACGTGGAGTCCCAAAACAGAAGCATACTTGGCAACACCATCATACATTTGGGAAAAATCTTTCCTTCAATTGATCACATGGAAAGGTAGAGTGATGAATCTCCTACAGGAGATAGGGATATGTTAATTTGTAATTATTTACTGGTTAGGTGGGTCGTTGAATGGTGCTATTAGGGTGGTGGGTTCCATCCTGTTTTAATTAGGAATTAAATTAATTGAGCCAGCAATAATGTGTCTGGCTAAAGGAAACTTGTGCATGTACCAAAAAAAAAAACAGACACTTGTGCAAGAATGTTTGCTTTCTTTCGGTTTTGGCGACAATTACAATGTGCTTAATTTGCAATTCTCATATCATCTACAGTCTACGGTGGCATCCGGATTTAAGAATTTAATTTTGACTTTTTTCACATATTTTTTTATATTTTTTTTACTATTTTTTCACTTAATTATAATTATTAAAAAATAATTTAATAATATCATTTTTCTTAAAATTTCTCTCTTTAAACAACAAATTAATAATTATTACACGTATGTATATAATATGTAATGTTCTGGATACTGACCGAAACTTAAATTAGTTAGAACAGATCTACTATAAGCCCACAGAACGAGTAACAACAAGGCTCACAGTATCTAAGTTGATAAGTAAGATGAGCGTAAAACTTGATTGCTAGTAGTGTTTAAGGTAAAATGGAGCATGCTTGGTTAGACTACCAAGTTGACTTTTATAAGAATCCGAATTTTGACCTATCGAATTTCAACCGTTTAAGGCATTCAAGATTATAATCTCATTATGTTCGGATTGAATGACACGAAATCGTTTTTGAACATTAGTTATCAAGGCTTATAACCATTTGATGACTACATGATGAAAATGTTGATCGTTCGGGTCCATACAGGTTTGGTCATTGAGGTCTGAATTTAGTTATGCTAGCCTACTAATGGACAAGGTCAACAGACTACAATTTACTAACCTGATCAATAGTTGATACATATCGATATCAAATAGTGGACCCGATGACGACTAGGCCAAGACGGTCCACAACACCAGCTCGGTTAATCGCTTTGAAGCTGACCGAGATTATGAGCAAACCCGACGTTCAGATGGGCAGAACAGTTTATGTGATGTTCAAAATTTTTTAAGATTTAGTTATTATTTATTTGTGCAAAAAAAAAAAAACAGTTTACATTACTGTTTATGCTGTTTGAGATGAAGACCCTTATAGCCCAGTGTTCGATGTCTTTTGCTATCCAACCGACCTTGCCTTCATTTTAGAAACTTGCATTCACAGGCTTGCATTTGCTATTCGTTATACGGGCGTAGCATGGGGGAGAAAAGGCAAAAGTAAAAAAGAAGGCATAAAACTGAAAAAGTACATTATCATACCAACTGTTGAGAATTAGTGGGGTTTAGCTGGGGGGAAGAAGCAAAAGAGATAAAAAAAATATTCAAATAATATTCTGCTGATAATGTGAGATAAAAAAAAACATTCAAATAATATTCTGCTGATAATGTGAGATAAAAAAAAACATTCAAATAATATTCAAAGTCATATTTGTATTAAAATTATATTTTTAATTTTAATTAAATTAAATAAAAAAATAAATTAATTTCATAATATATTTTAAAAATTAACTAAGATATTTTATAATATAATAAATATACTATAAGATATTTTTTATATATTTTAATATTTTTCTTCAAGTTAAAATTTATTATATTTTAATTTGTTATAATTAAACACATGAAAATAAAATAAATTAAAAATAATCTAAAACAACTTCAAGATATTAAAAAAGCACTACAGATGGGGCACCATTGCTAGGGCGCACAATAAAGGTGAGGAGGTGCCAATGTATAGGCGCATTGTGAGAGGGACCTAATTGCATCTAATATGAAATCATACTTCAGAACATACAGACGTCGATATTAGGGCGCAATGGGAGAAGGCCTAACCGCATATAGGGTAGAACCAAATTACATTTGAGACAGCCAATATGTATAAAAAAAAACTTAGAAATGAAGCTAATTTGCATACAGAGAGAGACTGTAATTTAGTCATACAGAGAGAGACTGTATTATACGAAACTAGTCGGATTTTGAATGACGATGACTACAGGAGAGGCTAAGGGTGCATAATAGAAGAACAACTCCATCAACAAATCAATATTCGAATAAAATATATCAAGACTCAAAAGGAGAGGTTGAGAGGAGACAAATATGAGAAAATTAACAAAATTATATTTGAGTTTGATGGTGGTGAGTAATGATTATAACGAATTACATAAACTCTACATAAATATCCTAACTCTAGTATCATATTATAGAATTAGATTTAAGATTATAAATAAAGAAAAACAAAGTTATGCATGTAAAGTAAGAATAACATTGATAGGAATAATATTATACAAAATACTGATTCAATTGTCATATTTATAGTAATATTAATACTATTTATATTAATATTAACTAATACTAATACCAAACTTTTAATCTTAATTAAATAAAAAAATAAATCATGAAATATAACCAAATAATAAGGAAATAACTCCTAATATTCAATTCGTCCCGTGTCTGTCTATTATGCTTCTCCTCTCTTCTAAGGATCTTCATCGCACACCGTTTGCTGCCTGCCGCCGGCCGTTGATAAGGATTTCACTGCTTCTCCTCATCTCCGTCACCCCCTTATAAGAACCACATCGCCAAACAAGCTTCTCTTCTCACTTTCACTCTAATTCCAGTTCTCACCTTCATTTCCACTCTCCCCCCGTTCATCATCCCGGCCATTCCTCTATTTTGTTGGTGGCTAGTGGAAAAAACAAACAAGTCAGTAGTATATTGTTGTTGGAGGTCACGTGGCTGATACGTAATTGGAGCTAAGTGGAGAACCAGTGACCTCTAGGCCATTCATCCAAGTTGGTTTTCGTCTCTGACAAATCTTCTTGACTTTATTTTGCATAATTTAACTGTCCAAGAAGAGATGTTTGTCTTCTGCCGTTGCATCTATTCCATTGCTTCTTCTAAGAATCTTTGACTTTAGTGCATGTTGGCCTCTTTGGAGTATATATCCGACTCCTAGGGTGATGTTCACGATTTTATGCCAAAAGCATCATTGAAAAAGCTTTACTGTGAATGATTGTCGTAATACCGTTAATGATGCTTTAAGGTCATTCCAGCCACTCCGGTCGGTCATTGCTATTGGAAAAGTTTAGATAATCTCGAGCAGAAGACCTTGGAGGGGAGGGGAAGGCGGTGTGGCAACTGGCAAGGAAGATAATGTATTATGTAGAAGAGAGGGGAAGCCATTGATCATTAAAAAATTTCATTACCTCTTCCAAACAGTTTCCACTCCAGTCAATCATCTCGGTAGTTGAATTTATTATTTACTTGTTACTTGTTAGTTGCCATGTTAGTTATTATTATTATTATTATTATTATTATTATTTATCAAAGTTGGAGGAAACATTCAGAGGAATTGTAACATCAACTTTAATATTCTTAATACAAATAATATATATATATCTATTTTTACACTTCATCTAATATTATTTATCATATTTATTTTTTTTATCATTTTTTCTTTTTTAATCATATACCCTTAAAAAAAATGTACAATATTTACTCTTCTAAAAGAAATATAAGATCATATTTTTCCTGATAGCATCGACGCAAGCTCCACAGACCCAACCAATGGGCTGCCATACATATGACCCACGCACACGGCAGCTTAATATACGAATGCAGTGAAACATTGTACAACATTATTTAAACCGCGAAGGCACGAACTAGTTTCCACTCATCCTGAACGACCATTCCAATCCATAATGAAGCAAATTGGGCGAAACAAGTCAAGGAAATTAGAGTCAGCAATTTTTGGACAACTAATGGTAATGGAATGGGTCAACCATGAATCAAATATTTATTGCAGTTAATTTTGTATGATCCTTCCAAAGTTTATAGACTCCTAGATAGTTTCAGACATTGGAAGGAAGGCTAATTCCAGATTATAATTTTTTTTTCCTTAAAAAAATGGTTCTAATCAAAAGTCTTCCAGTAAAAGGCGAACATTGAGGTGGCAATGATATAAATGAGAAGCCGGTGGTGGAAACACCACAGTCAATCAGCGACTCCTCTTCCATTGAGAGTCGCATTGTGTAGGGACCTGCTCATATCATCAAAATCAATGTGTCATTGAAGCATCAAAATAAGTTCACAACTACCATCAGTAAAATTCATTCAAGTCATAGAGCATAACTGCAACAAATTTGAACTAGTACATGTATAGCTAAAAACTTCTGACATAAGTCATCATGGCCATGGGTAATTTTCCTTTTCTAAGTAAATGCGTAATGCCTTTAATTTCAGAGTTTGTGGGCTAACAGAAATTAAAACAGGGAAGTTTATGAGAGAAACTAGAAAATCATATGACAATTCCAAAGATTCAGAAACAAAGTTCACAAAAAAATGCACTGCAAAAAATTTGACAAAATGCAGGTAAGGAGGTAATAATCAATTACATGAGCACAAAGCGTTGAAACTATGATATGCTTCAATTGATTCATAAAACACACTATTTCGATGTTATAAATTGTCGAACAAGGGAAACACAATTGAAGGGTCATACTTCTGGTTAAAGCAAATTACATTTATTACTAACTCTCAAAGTCATAAATATCTGTTGTCACCAGCAATTTTTTCATCAGAGAAAATAATATTCAACATCATGAGACAATCACACCAACATTTCAGAAAAGCTGTTCAGGTTTGAAATTAAAACATTTTTCTTTTTACCCAGGCTGCAGAAAATGGCCTTCTTCGCCATCCACCTAAGCTACAAAGGTAAGGCCCATATGTAAAGTGCTCCCCAACCAAAATAGTTCCACACCTGACAATCAAATTAGTAAACCTGGAGTCTAGAGACATTAAATGATTATAATTTTTAAATAAATAAATAGACCTTTATAATTTTTCTCTAAATTATGCTAAGAAATTGATGAACATGGTACTAATCAAGTACAGGACATCTGTTTTACTAAAAAGGATGCTCTAATTCAATGAAAGTGTGAATAGTGAATACAGACCTACAAATATGTATATAGGTCATTCTTTCTTTTACAAATATGTACCAAAGACTCAAATACCATATTATAAGAACTGTTAGGATAATTCCTCTAAGAACCAAAAGTCCATGTCATTCTAGTCTCAGCCCATCCCTTATTTCAAAAATGCTTCTAAAGTATTCATTAAAAATTTTTAAGAGCTCATAAGGAACATTACTGACATCATACAGTTCACTACACAACAAAATAGCAACTGCACAGTTTAAAAGTTAAATGAACAACCTCACAGGTCCTTCTAAATTTTCCTTACTCCTAAGACTTCACATATAATTCAGTATAAAGGTGCATCATCATCCAACACTATAAGAAATTGATAAAACAGAGTATGTCACGAAGGGAAAAAAGCATCCAGTAAAAGGGTTCACTGCTCATAGGGTTGATGGCACTGATAGCTATCTGAAACATAAAAGTAGCAGATAGCATTTACCTATCCCCAATTATACTGGTAATGTATGCTATTTAATATTCCTACAAGATTTATTTTTCAAGTCCGTAATAGATTTGCAACTTCATTAAACTATTAGATTATCAATTTATTACCTGCTGCTTAAAAGTTATTAGAAGTTTAAAACTTTCAGACCATGAGGTCAACACACTAAGATGACTTTCAGACTCGGTGACATCCTAAATTCACAGGAAGGGTATAAAATCAAAAGCAGACAATAGCCTAGGGAAAAAAAGACGGGTCAGGGAAAGGAATCATAATAAAGTCCTCATGACATAAATCACTATTGGAAAATTACATTTTCTAATCATGACTGAGAGACAGCTTATATTGGTCAAACTTATAAAAATATTGGACACTTATATAATTTTCTAGCTATATATGAGAATCACAGGTAATTTTGCAGATGAAGACTGTATATTTTTACCAATAGCTTTTCTTTCCCTGGGCTTGTAGAAATAAAATTGTGAGAAGGCAATTATTTTAAGACAATTTAGGACAACGAAACTATATGGAAAGAAGTATATTCTCAAAAGTGGTTGTGAATTAATGGCCAAGCCTAACATAGTCTACAAATAGAGGAATACATGGAGTTGCTATTTTAACAAAATAACCCTCACCAATTAAGAGGGCCTGGCTGCATGGGAAGGATAAACCTCAAACCCAGTAACAGCCTACATATTAGTGCCATGCCAGGTTAACCCAATGGAAGAACTGGGTGAAGCGAAGGAGACCTTCACTAAGTAAAAAGAAATTTCAACATAATACAAAAGTGTATTGAGATAGCTTAATCTATACATAAAACACAGTACATGTTCCTGCCTGCCATTGCAACATTTCTCCATGGACTCCAATCAAACAAACAGATTGTTCTATTCATCCTCTATGATAAGGACTCTCTGACATATGCTTATCTCCTCCAAAAGATGATTCATGCAACAGAGTGAAATTAAGGAATATTTCAGACTGACAAACCAATACTTCATCTCAACATCTAGACATGAACTCTAAGTCCTAACCACTGTCCCAAGACCAACACAGAAAAACTAGAATCCAATCATAACCATTTATCAAAACAGCTCTTCCCTATCCACAAACTGAATAATCACAAAAAACTAGTTACATTGCAATCAGAAACACAGTGAATTCAAGACTTGCAAGAAGTAAATTCGTCAAATCAAAAAGGAGAAAAAACAAGACTGACTTCTTGTGTCGCTTTCCCTTCTTGGGGCCCCAACCCTCGAGTTTGGCAATGGGGCAGCCACAGCGTGCTCGGAAGAGCAAGACGGCGCGGCCATTGGTGGGAGCCATCTTCCTGAGCTCAGACCTGAGGCACTCGTAATCAGGGTTGCCCTCTGTCCCACCCTTCCAGGGAAGCCGATCAATCTCGTCAGAACCACAACCAGACCTCAAATTCTCCTCCGTCTGCAACTGCAAATCGAACTCCATGGCTTTCTTGAGGCCCTTGCACCCTGGCGCGAGGCACTTTCGGGATCGGGCACCGCAGCAGAGGTCTAGCGCAATGAGGGAGGCGGCGAAGAAGAGGAAGAACCCTAGCAGACATGAGATCGGGAATTGGTGGAGGTTGGGTGCGGATTGAGGGAGGAGGAGAGAGAGGGAGTTGAAGATGTACGAGAAATACGAGGACAGAAGAAACGCGCCGGAGAAGAGGACCACAATGAGGATGAGGAGGTCCAGAGTCGCCGATGGAGAATGCTTGCAGTTGCAGGGAACGGCATTGTTTGAGGATTTGGGTTTAGGGTTTGAAACACAAGAAAAAGAAGAAGAAGGGGGCATGGTGGCGATGGCGGTGGAGATGGTCACGGTGCCGGTGGCCAATAGAAGCTGGCGCATGTTAGAGAGAGAAATTGCATGGGTTTTATTTATTTTTTAATTAAAATATTGTAAGCTTCTGGTTTTATAAAAAAAAAAATTAAAAAAAAATGGGATTTTATTTTACAGAAAGTGGCATTTGCCATTTGGGGAGAAAAGAAAACTGAGCGAAGGGTTTGGAGGGGGGAAAGTGGTGGTGATGGATTAGGATTAGAATTAGGACACAGCCACGCGACTTCGCAACAGGGAGAGACACCGTGTACGGTGGGGAAAACCACCATGGATAACGGCAAACCTCACTACGTATTCTGTTAATCTATCACAGGTTTTTTTAATTAAATTTTATTTAAAATGGAAAAAGAATACATAAAATTATACAAAATTTATATTGTCTTTATTTTAATTAACAATATCAAATATTGATAAAAATTATTTATTATTTATGAATTTTGTGATATTTATTAAAAAAATTATAATAATATTTTTTATAAAAATAAGATATTAAATACATTAAAAATTAAAAAAAATTATTATTATTTATCTTATTTTTATTAAATATTTTCTATTTTAATATGTATTTAACTACTAATTATTAGTACTATATATTTTTTTCAAAATATTCTCTCGTTCAAAAGTGAAAAATTAATTTATCAAATCAAACAAACAAGATCCCGCAAAATGACAAAGCTTTTTCAAATAAATTATAACACACCTGCATACTGTATTTGCAATGTAGATATCAGCTAAGTCTTCAGCACCCTATTTTCATTGGTTCTATACTCTATTTGCTGTCCCTGGAATTTTCTTTCTTTCTTCTTTTCAATTTTTTCATATATATATATATATATATATATAGTTGCTCTAGAGGGGTGTATTACCTTTTGTTAAGAAATTAAAAAAAAAAAAAAAGTATATGGCAAGTTGGCAGCTGCTCTTTTTTTTCCTATCATTTGTTTTTTCTTTTCCTTTTTGAGTATCATTTCAAAATTTTGTCCATCCATTTCCATTTCAGAAATAAGGTCTGAATTGCAGATTTTCGTTAATAAATAATCTATAATCATATTATAAATTCTCATCAAAATTAATAATTTATTTTAATCTTAAAAATATTATCCTAAAATTTTTCTTTCACAAAAAGAAAATAATAAAAAAGTGTCAAAAGCAATCTGACCATTTCATTCGAGTCGAGACATTTTCGAACCGATTCATTCGGATCATGTAAGTTTTAGGTTGATATTTTGTTAACTTAATCCATTTCATTTAATTTTATGTAGTGTTAAAAGAACGGACTAATCAGACCCATTTAAATCATATAAATTTCGAATTAATATTTTGTTAACTTAATTTATCTATTTTATTGAATTACTCGAATCAATTTATCAAATTTATCCCATTTTGACACCATTAGAAAATAAGATCAAAATTCTTTTAAAAAAATGCAAATAAGGGTCAAAATCGTAGGTCCACAAAACATTATCGTAAGCAGCCTGTTGATTTTTTGAGTTAGCCATCCAATATTCCCTGAGCCGCAGGAATTGTTTGCCTTTATCGTGGGGTCTAGAAGCAGTTGTTGCTTTGTCCCTAACATTAAGCAATAGGACTCCTATTTAGTGCATGTTTGAGTAAATTTTTTGGCTTTTTGATCAAAGTATTATTTTTGGTAAAAAATATTATTAAAATATTACTTTTTTTAAATTAATTATTGAAATGTCACTGTTTTAGCTACGGTGATATTTTTTATTTTTTGTTGGGTCACGTGGAATACGCCAGAAGACTTCACAGATCCTGCGTAGATACGCCAAGTCATTTCGATTATGTGGATATCGCTGTTACTTCTGGCGTGATTCCACTTAAACCCTTATAACCCGCCCCTCTCACCCTATCACGTGAACTTTCTTCATTTATCAAATTTTCACCTTCTCTCTAGATTTCATTTTCTAAACTCTCTAAAACTCTCCGCGTGGTTATAAGTTGTCGAGAATCATATTCGTAAAGATTTTTGTCGTTAGATTATTATTGTTATTCGCTATATATATTATTAAATATTTAAATTATTAGAATTATTATTTATGATTTTGTGTTATTATATTAATTATATTTTGTATATTTGTTTGATTTTTAGAATTATTATTTATGTTTTTGAATTTTTATATTAATTGTGTATTGTATCTTTGTTTTAGTGTTAGAATTATTGTTTATTTTTTTTAATTTCTATATTATTTATGTATTATGTATATTTGTTTAATTGTTAGAATAATTGATTATTATTATTATTATTGATTACTATTATTATTGATTATAATTATTATTATTATTGTTATTATTATTATTATTATTACTATTATTTCTTTTATTATTATTCTAATTGTGTATGTATGATATATGTTTTATTGTTATTTAGTAGGTTTTTAGTATTTGTTTGTTTTTTTATTATTGTTACAATTGTGTATGTATGATATATGTTTTATTGTTATTTAGTAGATTTTTAGTATTTGTTTGTACAAAATTAAATTATTTGTGTTGTTGTTATTATTCGAAGTGTAAGATGAAAGCAAACACCTTGTTGTTCTCATTTACTACAATGGGAGAAACGTATGAAGGTGAAGAGGGTCTAATGTCACAAAGTCGTTCTCGTCCCAAGTCTATCATGATTCAACGTGATCGACTATTGAGCTTTTAAAAAGGAGAATTCATTTAAAATTAAGGCTCCAAGAAAATCAAGTTGTGTCTATACAGTGTTGTGTCTGATTTTCACAATGGAGTAATGTTAAGATGGATAAATTTCTTCCATTAGAAGATGATGAAGATGTTGCTTGCATGATTGATTGCTTTGATCAACATCCTAACTTAACTTCTATGGAGTTGTATGTCGAGACGAAACAGTGAAGCAACGATGAAGCGTCTTGAAGCTTCCTTCTAAAACAGGGGTTCTGTTCTGGTCCTTCTAATCTTGCTAAATCATCGCATCTGCTATCAACACTCAATTCTCCATGACACATGCTCCTGTCCTAAGACAATCTCAAGAAGTTGGTACGTCTGCAATGCCTGAAGGGAGCTCATTTAGGTTGGACCTTGAAATCGATAACCCGCTTACATGGCAGATCATTATCCGCACAGCGATGATGAAGGGAGATGCCTGAGGGTGAAGATACGACACCGACTTAGAAGAAGATGAATCCGACCCTGAAGTAAATATACAACAACTACTCCCTCCATTGGTAGTTGCTCCCGAATCTACGTATGTGCGCTCCACGCCCTCGCTTCGAAATCAATCGGGATGCGCCGAATACATCCGATAATCTTCGTGAATTAGATTCTCGTGGTATTTAGAGTCAGGATGAAGAATTATATGTCGGATTACAATTTCCCTAAAGAAGTTCATCAATTTGGCCCTAAAACATTATTCCATTATTAGACATCGAATTACAAGGTTGAGATTCGATACAAATCTAATTGTTAAGTGTCCTGAGAATTTCTGCGATGGTTGTAATTGGAGGGTTAGAGCCATTCTAAGCAAGAAATCAAACTTGTGGGAAATTCGAAAATATAATGGGCCTCACAACTGTGTCAACCCAGCCATTTCACAAGATCACCAGAAGTTAGACTCTCGTATGATCTGTTCTTGCATTCTGGAGATGGTTAAGCAAAAACCTGATGTACCTATATGCTTAATTATTGAAAGGGTTCGATGTCAATTCGGATATGACGTGTCCTATCGGAAAGCTTGGAAGGCAAAACAAATTGCCATTGTGAAGGTATTTGGAGACTGGGATAATTCTTATGCGGTGTTGCCTAGATGGTTACTTGTCATGCAAAGAGACATGTCAGGCACTGTGGTGGAGTTGCAAACTGTTGATTATGTCGAGGCCAATAGAGTTGACCGTTCAAAACTTGTATTCCATCGGTTGTTTTGGACATTCAAACCATGTGTTGTTGGATTCCAATACTATAAGCCCATTATTCAGATTGACGGCACTCATTTGTATGACAAATATCGTCATAAACTATTGATTGCAACAACACAGGATGGTGATAGAAAACCTCTGCCCATTGCATTTGCCATTGTTGAAGGGGAAATAAAGGATGCTTGGAGTTAGTTCTTAGCATTGATTCGAACACATGTCACACAACAACAGGGTCTGTGCTTGATATCTGATCGACATCAAGGCATCATACAGTCAGTGGTGAATCCATATTTGGGATGGCAAGCACCGCATGCGCATCATGTTTTCTGCATCCGGCATATTGGTAGTAATTTTAATAGCGCCTTTCGCAACCTGGTCCTAAAAAAATATCTGATTAACATGGGTAATTAAATATTTGACATTGTTTATGAGTTTACTATACTAATTATCAAATTACAATTTAGTTACTAACATCAATTCATTCAATATTTTAATATCAGGGTATGAACCAATGGCATTCAAATTTGAGGCTAGGTTGGAAAAGTTGACTGCTACTCCCGAAATGGCAAATTGGATTAATTCGATTCCAAAAGAACAATGGAGTTTAGCATATGATGGTGGCCACAGATTTGGTCATATGACGACGAACTTATCTGAGTGTATGAATGGGGTATTGAAAAGTGGCAGAAACCTACCAATAACAGCACTTGTTCAGATGACATATTACAAATTGGTAGAGTACTTTGTTAATCGTAAGGATGATGCAAACGAAAAACTTGTTGATGGGGTAGATTGGTCTGATGATTTTTTGAAAAGTTGGAACGTAAACGTGCTCAAGGCAAGCTCTTACCAAGTTCGTCGATTTGATATACAGTCAACCTGATTTTTGGTCGAAGAGGCATTGAACCCTATAACACAGCAGGGTGGAGTTAAATATTCGCTAAACCTTCAACAGGGCACGTGTGACTGTGGCCTATTTCAAGCGTTGCATTTCCCTTGCTTTCATGCAATAGCAGCATGTTCTTCTAGGAGACTTGATGCTTTTCAATATGTGCACAGTGTTTACAAAATGCATTCTTTGTACAAGGTGTATGAGATGGACTGGGGTATCATTAAGGATGAACCATGGTGGCCACTAGCTCCGACGATTACATTGGTACCCGATCGTCAATTACTTCGATCTAAAGGTCGACCAAAATCAACTCGACTTAGAAATGAGAATGTTTGGCGCGAACCAGGACCGGGACAAAGATGTAGAAAATGTGGTGAATCTGGACATAACTCTCGTAGTTGTCGTCGTGGTGGATCGACTTCTTTGACGAATGACCAAGCAGGGCCATCCACTTGATTAGGACATAATTTAATTCGCATTGTATTGTAATGAATGACTATTTATGTGTAATTAAATATTTTCAGTGTGTAATTTGATAATCTACGTTATTGTGCTTTTACTGGTGTCTATTAATTTATGCTTGATACACTCATATTTAATATGAATATTCGATTCTATTGTATGTTCTATTATTTGAAGACTTACCTAATGTCCTTGTCAGTTGCTTGATTACAGCGTGAGGCATGGCATTTCACCTGCGCCCAGGCCCAGAGGACCTATCAGTACTAGAGATGCAAGACTTTCATGTATCACAACATGTATGGCAAGGAAGACCAGATCGTCATCTGCGTGTCAGACGTGCCCATAAATTTAGACATATGGACCCAGATCAGCGGATACTGCCATACCTAGAGCTGGCTGGTTTCGTGGGGGTTGCCCATATGGGATATTGCACCATCGATCACTCCTCATTACAACATTAGTTGAGAGATGGCGCCCCGAGACACACACATTTCATATGTCTACCGAAGAGTGCACCATCACATTGGAGGACATTACTATTATCTCGGGACTTCCCATTGATGGCAATGTAGTTACTGGTCGTACATCCCATCCAGATTGCATGCAGCTATGTGAGACCTTGTTGGGATCGCAGCCGCCTAAGTCACACGTATTAGGTGGACGTGTTGATATGTCGTGGCTCTGGAGCGCATTCCGTACATGACTTACCCCGGCTGACGGAGACGATTATGTGATGCGGTGTGCACGGGCGTACATACTTCGGTTGATCGGGGGATTGCTATTTCCTGACTATTCTGGTAGATACGTGCACATGATGTTCCTTCCTCTCTTTGAGGACTTTACCGTTGCTGGGAGATACAGCTGGGGATCACCGGTTTTGGCCTATTTGTATAGAGAGCTGTGCAAGGCCACAGATTACAGTGTGCATGAGATTGGAGGTGCTTGCATACTGTTGCAGTCCTGGGCATGGCACAGATTTCCACCCATTGTCCCTACACTCGTGGATGATACTGATCCTGTTCTTGTGGCTGCCTACGTTGCTGCCCGTGGTCCCCTACGTCCGCTGGGATTTCAGTGAGTTTCTCAACATATCTTTACATTAGTTTATTATATATATTATGTGTGTTGACATCGTATAACCTTGACATATATATAGGTGGCATAAACATAAGGTGTTGATTGAGACACCGATGGGGGTGCTTCCATATTACCGTCGGTTTTTTGATCAGATGAAGAGTGATGAGATCAGTATCTATTTATAGTGATTTAAATAAGTTAATTGTCTTACATTCTAATTCTTTATACAATTGTGATTGTAGATAACATGACGGCCATATACGGATGAGATTGTGGCTTCACTGCCAGCATTCTGTGTCGCGGGTAGAGACATATATTTGGCAGTGGTTCCACTTATCTTTTTTCACATTGTTGAGTGGCACCAGCCAGACAGGGTGATGCGTCAGTTTGGACCAACCAATACCACGGAGACCACACCAACCTGACGAGTTGCACTCGATTACATTGGCTGGACGTCACGACGTAGATTGGCGAGCCACACACCTTGCACACATAGCCATCTGGGATACGCGGCGGGAACGGTGTGTTGTTGGTTGGCCTTTGGAAGCTCCCCTTACGCACAGTCTGAGTATATGCCCTGGTACAGATGGATTACCAGGCGTTGGATTTCCCGAACTGGTGCATCCATTGGGTTTGTGGTAAGCTTTTTACCAATATGTTCTGCTATTTGTTTTGAACATTTTGTATTTTATATTGATAATGACGTGTTATATTTGTATCTTAGGCTGACATTGCAAAGAACGTCTATGCGTCGGCTAGGAACCCTAGTTTTGATTTAGTATGGCTAGCCTTCAACACCATGGAAGACATCTTATCTGCGAATGAGGAAGCATGATCGCATCACATTAGATCACATACGTCCAGCTCACGCTTTGTAGATGAGATTCCTGACCATCCGAGCGATCCGATGAGCGGCGACCGCGCCGTAGACGGAGAGGGTTAGCCAAGATTTCGATCACGACTACGTCTTCCAGATGACTCTGGTTCTTTTGTCGTGCCTAAGTACTCACCACCGCCCACTTCTATCTGTTATTTACCGTCCGTCTCGCCCACCACCTCCCTCGTACCCGCCATATCCAGGTTATCCACCATCTACATCATACCCACCACCTACTTACCCTTACCCACCATATCCTTATACTTTTACCCTGACACCGTCATTTCCATATCCACCGTATACGGGTTACCCACCATATCCTCACTCATCACAGCGAACCTTCTTCTGATCCCCATCACAGACCCCCACATTCGACCACTGCCCTTCTCATTGATGTATATGTACTACATTTTATTACATTTACTTGATTAAGGATTACTCTATTTATATGTACTGCATTTTTCTCATTATGTTTATGCATCTTATATGTGTTTTTTGATATGAATTGAATATATATAAATATGTTTCATTATACGAGGATGAAATATTTTTGGGAACGTCGATTTTTAGGGAAACTCATCAATTTTTTTATAGAATCGGTTAAACTATTAAAGTAAATTAATTTTGTAGAGATAAGACAAATCAATTTTTATATCTTGTCTGAAATCATTGTTTGGTGAATCCAAATATGCGGGATAGGATAAATCAATCCTATCACCTATCTTATCCTGTCTATTTAGTTCAAATTTATCCGAGGAGAGAATGAGTTAAACTCAACAAGATATGATAAGGAGATTTAAAGTATAATATAATTAAAGTATAATAAAATATAACGTAGTTCTACCAAAAAAATGTATAATAAATATAAAATATTTAAGATAATAAAATACTAATAATTAATTTTAAAATTTATTTTTATTTTGTCTCAAGCTAATTTTGTTATTTATATTATTTTAAAAATTTGAAAAATGTGCCAAAAGGGCATATTGGGTTGTCTCCAATCCATTAAGGTCGACCACCAGTCATTCAATTCATTCAATCCCAAACCAAAGATCATTCATTCGGCTATCTCAATTTATTCGGGCCTCAATTATTCGAACCAAATTCTAATCAAATTCGGGTAAGTCCCAACACATTCGGCCAATTACTAGTCCAAATCAGTCCAGTCAGGCCCGTCCATTCGGGCATCTAACCTATTTGGGTCGGCTTCCAATCGGATTCATTATACCAGGTCTCAACCCATCCGACTTGACAAACTTTGGTAGAGCCACGCGTCATGGGATACGCCGGAAATATTGAGCGTATCCACGTGGAATACGTCAGAGCGCTTGGCGTATCCTACGTGGATACGCCAAGCACTCTAACGTATTCCACGTGGCCCAATAAAAAATAAAAAAAGTCACCGTGACCAAACCAATGACATTTCGATAATTAATTTAAAAAAAGTGATATTTTAGTAATATTTTTTTGCTAAAAATGACACTTTGGTCAGCACCCTATTTTCATTGGTTCTATACTCTATTTGCTGTCCCTGGAATTTTCTTTCTTTCTTCTTTTCAATTTTTTCATATATATATATATATATATATATATATATAGTTGCTCTAGAGGGGTGTATTACCTTTTGTTAAGAAATTAAAAAAAAAAGTATATGGCAAGTTGGCAGCTGCTCTTTTTTTTCCTATCATTTATTTTTTCTTTTCCTTTTTGAGTATCATTTCAAAATTTTGTCCATCCATTTCCATTTCAGAAAATAAGGTCTGAATTGCAGATTTTCGTTAATAAATAATCTATAATCATATTATAAATTCTCATCAAAATTAATAATTTATTTTAATCTTAAAAATATTACCCTAAACTTTTTCTTTCACAAAAAGAAAATAATAGGGGTGTCAAAACAGACTGACTCGACTCATTCGGAGTCGAGACATTTTCGAACCGATTCATTCGGATCATGTAAGTTTTAGGTTGATATTTTGTTAACTTAGTCCATTCCATTAAATTTTATGTAATGTTAAAAGAACGGACTAATCAAACTCATTTAGATCATATAAATTTCAGATTAATATTTTATTAACTTAATTTATCTATTTTATTGAATTACTTGAATCAATTTATCAAACTTATCCTATTTTGACACCATTAAAAAATAAGATCAAAATTCTTTAAAAAAAATGCAAATAAGGGTCAAAATCGTAGACCCACAAAACATTATCGTAAGCAGCCTGTTGATTTTTTGAGTTAGCCATCCAATATTCCCTGAGCCGCAGGAATTGTTTGCCTTTATCGTGGGGTCTAGAAGCAGTTGTTGCTTTGTCCCTAACATTAAGCAATAGGACTCCTATTTAGTGCATGTTTGAGTAAATTTTTTAGTTTAACTTAGTTTTTTTTTTATACTTATTTTTTTATAAAATTAACTTTAATTTTTATATAAAATTTAATATAAATTAAAAATTTTTTAAATTTAATTTTTATAATACTAAAGAATGAAATTTATGATTTTATTTTATAGATTATTTTTTATATTTTGATATATAAATATTATTTTATTTTTAATTAAATAATTTTTTAATTATTTTATATTTATTTTAATAATTTAATATATAAAAATAATTTTTTATATCAACTAAATAAAATAAATTAATTTAAAATTATTTTTAAATTAACATATTCAAACATAAAAATAAATCGATTATAACAAAAAAATTTTATACAATAATTAATTATAATCAATTATTAAAATAATCCAAATTTTACAATTTAACCAAACACACACTTATGCTAAATTATTCAGTTCTGACTTGTCATTACGTGTTTCATCTTCAAACTGACCTCATATATAATAATAATAATAATAATAATAATAATAATAATAATCAGCTAGCCATCTCTAATGTATCTCCCACCGGCTTTCCTGACACACATACACAGATAAACACATTTGCATCATGTTTCCCTGAAGAGAATGTTGACCGGTCCTGTGTAGTCTCAGTTAGTCACATCGTGAACTACACAGATCAACTAACTTTGTCAATCATTTTACTTTAAAAGACCGAACATATGGAAGCCACTAGGACTCCTCCACCATCCTGAAACTTTCTTTTCTCTCATTTCAGACTAAAACAGAACAAAACTCCAACACTTGAAATAACATGTCCCCAACTTGATCTTCACCCTTCCACAACTGGCTTCTATGTGTGTCACCCTCATTGGTGTAGCTAGGCTTCTCTATCAGTGACTCAAATTTCACCTTGGCCATTTAACCAGGACCCATTGTAGCTGGATATCAGTAGACTAATCCCACAGGCCCACAAAGATTAGTTGTATATGCTAAAGATCTTATCTTTGATACTTTTTGCTTGAAGATAAGATGTAGGAGCGTTTCCTTGCCAATCTTTATTCCTAAACAGTAGACATTATTTGACAAGCATGTAAGTCACATGCTTGACCCATTTGAAGTAGAACAAATTAATCTCCTCAAAGTGGCCCAAGAGGGGGGGTGATGTTGAAGTTCTGGTTTATTTTGTTGGGGTCATCCCAAAGGCTTTAGCGAAAACCATGCCCTCACTTGTGTCTCTCATTTCATTTGAACTGCTTGATGATCAATAAAGTTTAAGAGGACCCCCGGTTTGAGAGGATAATGATGTGAGCTTTAGCCACTATTTAAGATAAGGCTGGTGTTTTTGTACTTGCTAATCGCTTTCAGAGAAGCGACAATCACTAATGGCCGGCATGATTTAACTAACAACTAAGCGTCTGAGTTGAATTTGGAAAGAGAGGGCACGTGACATTGATGTGAAATTCAAGTACAAGTGGAGCCTTAAGATAAGGCCATGCAAGTCTACACATGGATCCAATTAGCATACTAGGAACTCCTGCCAGGTCGGATTTTTTCTTCAATAAATTGTGCCTGAATTGGAGCAACATGTTCAACAGACTCATGATGGGAAACACGGCTGGCCATGGTAGGAGATTTTCCAAGTGGAGGAGAATGGTAAGGCAACAAAGAGGGAAGTTTTATATTATGAGGGTGTGTATCTCTATGCTTCTTAATTGGCATAAGTACTCTTAGCCATAAGCACTTATTCTGTAGTATTTTCAACCAGCTTTGAGCTGTCACGTGTGATCTCGAGCCCAATGGGTTTGACCGTTGCACATGCACATTCAATGAGCTTGTATATCCAACATCTATGGTGTGTAATTTGGGGTTAAAAATTAATGTAAACTCTCTCTCTCTCTCCCTCTCTCTCTCTCTCTCTCTCTAAACAACTTTGCTTTTGTGTTGTCTCAAAAACATATGCAAAACAACTTTGCTTTTGTGTTGTCTCAAAAACATATGCAAATACCAACATAGCTTATTCCAAGTAGTAATAGGCTTGGACACTTTAAGTATATAATTTTGGATATCTTAAATATGTGATTAAGAGTTCGATTATTGATTCATGTATATAGAAAAAATGTGATTAAGAGTAGTCTCCCTCTTTAGAACTAGATAGTATCGCGTCAAATTAATCATTCACTTTTGAGTGAAGAGAAATTGCAGAGAAACCTTAAAAAAAAAATCATACGCAAATAAAAAATAGTATTGTCAAACTTATATGTTTGATGTAATTTCTTGTTTGCCCTTGTCTCACATATTAAGAATACATTTATTTGTGTTTTTTTTACAAGAAAAAATATTTTTTAATTAAAAATAATTATGAAACGTAGACATATGTTTGAATAAGATTTTGAAAAAAAAAATTAAAAGTAGTTTTCTTCTTCTTTTAAAAGTATGAATGAGTTGTTTTTTAAAATAATTATTTATAGAAAAAAGTAATAAAAGAGAGATAAAATAAAATATACTTTTTATAATTGTATCTAAACGTAAAATAATTTCTACCTCTCATAAAAATTTCTAAAATAAAATTAATTATTTATACTATCTTATAAATACTTTTTTTAAAGTTTACCCAAATACACCTTAAAAATGTGTTTATTTGTTATGTAAGAAAAACCTTTTTTATATATAAAAAAATCACTTATCAGTCATGTATAATGGTTTGAATAATTTGTTTAAAAAAATCAGAATATAAAAAAAATTATGTTTTTACTTTCAATTAAAAGCTGAAATAAATAGTTTCTTAAAAAATCAATTTAAAAAGACATGCAGTAGAATAGAGAGAAAGTAAAAAGAGCTTTTCGTAATTGTATTCAAATACAAAATAATTCATGTTTTTCATAAAAACCTTTTAAAAGAATCAATTTTTTTGTGTTATATTAATTTTTTTTTTCAAAGAACGCTTCTGTGTTTGAAAATAAACTCATTCCAGTAGAAATAAGTGTTACTAATTAGACAGGATTGTTAACAGCAAATAGAAATTGATGTCCTTAAGGCTTTTACATGAATGATTAGAATCTCGAACATAGCTAGCATTATTGATTTGGCTATGTACAACGTAAATACAACAATTTGATTTTCAATTTTCACTTGTACATGCTATGATCTATGATCTGTTATAAAGCTGATAATCACAACATTCTGTTGAGTAAAAGTTGTCATATTACTTTCAACTTGCATTCCTGCAGCATATGTGGTGCCAATTAAAACAAGCTAAGATTGCTTCTCTATCACGGTGAAATCCTAGCTAGACTACGTCATTGTTTAACCTTTATGCTAAAATAAAATATTCATAATTGAAACTATCTAATAGAATCCATATACAACGTAGCCTGAAATTCAGGCACAAATGCGCTTGTTTTGCGAATATACTATACCTTGAGTCACGAAGGAAGATACTACGTAGGCTAATAAAGGGTAGGCTCCAATTAGGATGATTTGTTGAAAAAGCTGAAATTATCTTTACAGTGAGAAATAAAAATGAATTTATTTTTAATTTAATTTAAAATATATCGTAATTTTAATTAATTAAAATTTAATAATAAATATATCTTATTTTCTCATGTTAGAGAAATATTATTTATAGTAAAAAGATATTTTTAAGTAAATATAAATTTAATACGTTAGATTTAAATTTATATACACTCATAAAAATTTAAAAAAGATAATAATTTTTTGTAATAAATAAGTTTGATAAAATTTATCTATTTTTTTCTTAATTTTTTATAAATATATATAAATTTGATGTATTAAATTTGTGTTCATTCAAAAATATTTTCAATTCCTTTTCTTTGTGATCTGGCAGGGAGACAATGTGACAGTGACTGCTTTGTCATCATCGATTCCATTCAGGGGCCATCCATGTCACCTGCTACGCGCTCTCACTCATTCTTCAATCACAACCTTCTATATTATATAACAATAACAAGTTCTTGGTCTATAGGGGCTACAAAATCGAAGTCCTATATTTAGTTCCAAAGAACTGAACCTCTGTGTCCTCTAGGCTTTCCTATCATGGTAAGACAATCCATATCAATGAGATTTCCAAAGCCTCAGTTAATACGACGCTGTTCAAGGCACTTCCGGGAGCAGAAAACTAGATTTTATATCATATGGAGGTGCACAGTGATTCTTCTACAGTGGGAAGAGCGATTTTAAATGGTGTCTGATAATTAAGGGGAAGATCATAATATGGGAATATAGCGAGCTTTTTTATTATGTTATCTGCAAAGGCAGAGTGGCTGTTAGGCTTCAATTACCTAGTCTGCCACAAGATCTGCTCCACCAAGTGGCTCAGGTATTGGAGATTGTTGTATGATGTCAACAGTTTTTTAGCTTTCTTCTTTTCTTCTCTTTTAGTCTGGAATGTTACTTCGCTTATAAAGGCCAAGTAGCAGCTCAGCTGTGGAGGAACCTAGAATGGCCTCAGTTGTTGATAAACATGTACAGTAGGTTTTTATTTTAATCTTCTTTTACTCTGATGGCCAACTATTGTAAGTTTTCTTTTTATTGGGTGAGAAAACTTTGCATAATCATTGTCAATATATGTATAAACAAATGTATAAGAAATCTCTTTTTTTTTTTTCTCTTTTTGGTATGTAACCTTCATCGTTTTCTAAATTAAATTTTGTTTTCTTGGTATATAACCTTCTTAGTTTTGAATTTTTTTTCCTTAAATTCCTCCACCTTAACCATGTCAGAATTAGAATTCAGAACTTCTATACTCATTACAAAAGCTCTTGAACCAGCTTTTACCAACACTCCTCTCTTTTTATTATCAATAATGATATAACTACCCATCAATTCATATACTTCCTCTTACACCTATCATTTTTAGGTGAAAAAGAGTAAGAGAAAGTTGAGGGAAAGAATAACGATATTTGCACATAAAAAAACTCTATACTATTTTTACATAATTTCCTTTTTAGATAATAAGTGAAAAATACACATTCCAAAACATACACTCTTCATATTTTTATTTTTCCAAATAAGTATAATGTAAATTTGACATAAAAATTTTATTGCGTAAATATCATTACTCTCAATGTAAATGAGGTGTGTTTGAATTTTTTTTCCTAAAAATAATAGGTTTAAGAGAGAGGTGCATGAATTTGAGTATAGATATAACATTATAACATTATTATTTTCTTATACACATACACGTGTAGCCGAAGACTTGTGCTCAGGAAAAATAGCCACTTCTACTTTTAGCTTGGGCCAGTAATGTTATTTAAGCGCACAAAATTTGATTCCAACTCAAATTAAATTTTTTTTTTAATTTTTTCTAATTTTATATCATGTGTTTATTTTATTAAATTTTTATTTATTTTAATTTTATTAATTTAATAAAATATACACATAATATAAAATTAAAAAAATTAAAAAACTTTCTTCTAATTTATATTAAAGTCAAGTTTTTGTGTTTTACTGTCATGTGTGGTTATATGGTTTCAGTGTAGATTTAGATGAGAAATTTCAGTTGACCAAAAAAAAAATGAAAAATTTCAAAACATTATACTAGTTGTGAAAAATATTACGCTATTTATAAATAAAATAATGCTACACACACTTACATAAATATCAATTCACATTTTTTTTATTTTCATATTATAATTAATCTTACCTCATTTTCTTATTTTATCACTTATTCCAAATGTGAGAGCATTTTCCTTATAAATATATATCTGCTTATGTTGATTCTATTCTGATTCCGAGTATATATTACAGCCATAACCGCGACCACCGAATTCTTGACCAGGTAATAATTTACAGCCATAGTGGAGAAATATAAGCTAAGCGTCTTGGTGAAATAATTATCATCAACCCTGTAAATTCTAACCCAAAGTACATTTGCATGTTCTATGGTACCGATGCTAGCTCATTATATGAACAGTCAAGAATGAACTTCAATGATTTCATTACTAGCTAATTCTAATATATACCATCCTTTGAAAGGTACCATACACCTTGATAATTTTAATCATTGAATATGTTAAAAAATACATCAATGGCTAAGATTAACTATCTGAAAACTTTTTTTTTTTAGTTGTAAGATTTTTTTTTTAATCATCACCACCATAGCTGTCGACGGCCACCATCACGTCTGCACTGCCCCGCCCACCGCCTCCCACTTTCCTTCATCTCTGTCATAACTTCATCACCTCCATCTTTACCCACAACCACCATCAACAAGCACACCACCTTCAACCAACCACTCACCTCTTTCACCACCCACCATCAACCTCAAACACCCACCACAAACCATCTTCAACCAACAACCATAAACCACCATAACAACCACCATCCCACCAAGCTGAAACCACCCATCTGAACCGCCCGCACGCATCGATCGGTCGGCCTTCACCGCACCAAAGACGAACCAAGGCTAGCGCCGACGCCCTCACCCAGCACCACCGCCGACGTCGAGCCCGCACCCACCAGGACTGCGCTGCCGGTCTCCATATCAATCGACTCATCTAGATCATCGCAGCACGATCGACGAAGCCGTGCAGCTCCAGACCGCCGAGCCGCTCGGATCCAACCGGATTGCCCCGCGAGCCGCCCACCACCCAACCCGGCACCGCTGGAACCAACTTGCCTGAACCGCACTACCCGCGAACCGCTCGACCAGATTGACGACGCCGCGTAGCTCGCACCAGATCCGCACCAGACCCGCGATGTCGAACTAGCCATGCCATCCAAATCTGGGCATTCTCGCAACCGTGTGCCTCCACGACCTCCTCGCGAACTTCCAGTCCCCGCCAACTACGGATCTAGAAGAAACCAGAAAAAAAATACAAAAAAAAAATAAAAGCAAAAAAAAAAATTACAACCTCCAGCCGCCGACTACCAGTAACTCCGGCCACCGCCCAGGTCAAATGGTAAGATGTGCTAGTAGCGTTGGCAAGGGTGATGACCGAAAAGTGACGACGATTGGCGATAACCTAAAGCGGTGACGACCAGATAACCAATGGTGACGGGAAACCAAAAAAAAAAAAAAGAAACCTAGAGCAACAAAAAAAACTTGTTATTGCAGGTAAAGTCAATGTGTATTACACACCATAACTTGACCAGGTGCACAATAGCAACGGCATTTCATTACCTTCTACATCTAACTCAAACTTAAAGTAGTTTCTCCAATCAGAGTACAGGAGGAAAAAAAAAAGGACAATTTCATACCAGATTAAAAAAAAAGATATAAATTACCATAACTTTTCATTAACATATTAGAGGGAAAGTGAGGGCTTGTTGAAAGGAATTAGCACTCTAGTTTTACTGCTCTCCTAAGGAGCACAAACATTGACACAGATACTGACAACACGAGACAATATGAATAGAGTCAAAATTTAAAATGTTCCGTCAAGATTTAAATTATCATGTTGTATTGTATTATCATATCTGACACAGAGTGTCCATTCTTCACAAGTTCTTGCAAGAATTTATCTGCAGCGATAAAGAAAAGGGGTACACTAGGTCGAGTTTCTTTCACCTATCCTGAAAATCAGTTATTTCTTTCACACTTGAGATTTGCCGTAGAAAACTTGTCTGTAACACAGATTAAAGACATTTTGGCTCGAACATTCGAACATAAAGTAGCAGCAGACATGCGTGTGGCATTAGTTCAATAAGCTTCCACTAGAAAAAAAAGCAATACATGCGTTTGTTCCCCTACCCAAAAAGCAATACGTGACTAGAAAACTCTTCTGGGCTTTTTTATTCTTTTTTAATATCATACTGCTGACACAAAAAAGCGACCCCTCAATATTTACACGAAATTCCTTGTTATCTTGCAGAATTCAATCCATCCTCCTCTGCAGATTTCTTCGGAGTTTGCCCTGCCTTACTCTGGCCTCCCTGGATGGTTAGAAACAAAACCAGAAATACAAAAATAATGAGCATCCATGCTGGAGATTTACAGAAAAAGCCTTCAAGCAACAGAAGTTAAATCATTCTCAAACCGTAAAACTTTCTGGCTGAGAAATTTTGAAACTTGGGTTAAAGATATCCATAACTCTTCCCGTATCCTTTGAAGCTAAAGAAACTAACTTCAAATTGTTAGAACGGGTTTGAGAGGTGGAATCCGCAACTTAATGCTACTCGCATAGCCATAAGTGATACAAAAAAGGACACACCCCTTCAAATGAGCCATTAGATCTCTAAAGTCTAAATCAATTACTTTTTCAAGTCATCCAATGGCCTAATTTTTTTTTTTTTTGGTTACAAACTTTTTGTGTCAGCATACTCTTTCCAACTAAGTTATCAGAAATGAAAATGTATTGCACGACTCCACTGCAGACTTGTTTAAACAAAATGGTTTAAACTGAAAATGGATAAGATGCAGGAAGACTTGATGGAACCTAATTTCATGACAAGCAAGGACCAGTTCCTTCTTCATACTCCCATTATATTTACAAATTTTCACTTACTTCCATAGTGCTTGTATCAATTTTCAATAATATATATAAATAATGAAATGAATGTTTTTTATCATTGGCCAGGAGATATTCATACATCAAGCAAGAATGGAACTATGTTATAAAATTCCAATCAATCTTGTTCTTCATAAAGAAGGGGGAACCATTACCAGGAGTTACATTGAATATAAGTGGTTAATTATTATATTCAAAGTGTAAAAAAAAAAAAACCCTTAAAAAACAATAAGAAATACAGAAGAAACACTAATTATTAATTAATCATTAAAGCTACTATGCATTTTATCAGAACATAAAAAAATATCCAAAACAACCCACTTGTCCCTGTCACTTTGATAATATAATGGCTACTGAGAATTAGTATATCTTTTTAACGATAAAGTTTTTTTTAAAAAAATAATACAGACAGTTTGTCCCCAAGATATTGAGGCATGGATCACCAATAATATCCTCCAATCATCCAATGAGAAGCTGATATAATTAAAAGGTTATGCTTGAATAAATTTACTGTTAAATGAAATATGACTGAGACAGGTAATGCTTTTCTGGAGCATAATGTTGGAATTATCATAACAGGTTTGAATTCCAATCAACAACATCCAACCCTATACAGTGTTAAATTCTCAAAAATTGTTCTGTCCTACTTTAACTTGAAGCTTTTAATGGAAGAGGAGATACTACTTAGACTAAGATATAAATCCTTTCAATTCATGTCCTTAAACTCATACAATGCCATGCAAATCATCTACAATTACATGAGAAGTAGACCACGCAGAGAAAAAATGAAAATTCAGGACCCAAGCCCCTAAAAGGAACCTCTTTCTCAGCTCAAGAGGAAAGAAAAAGATTGACTTCATTTAGCAACTATGTCAGACAAGAAACAGACAATAAAACCATAAAAAAAATGTGTAATAATTAATCACTTACTGCTCCCTTTTGGCTAGTCAACCTTCGGATTGATGGAGCTCGTGCCACTGAGGAAGCAGCTGCAGCTGCAGCCACACGTATTCTGCCAAATAAAATTTATTATAACACCAAAATTCAGATTTGCAGCAATTTCATCCATCTCTGCAACTTAAGTTTTGAAAGCTTGTACTCTCTATTACCTCTTGTGAACATCAACATATTCATCTGTCTCATCCACAATTTCTTCCTTCATTGAAGAAAAAATTATAGTCAGTTTAAAAAAAGGGGGGGGGGGGGGGGGATGAAACACTGGAGGGAGGGAGGAGGAGGAGCATATCTCAGAAAACAGAAATTTACTTGCAGAAGTTCTTCAAATACATCTTCCAAAGTTATAATACCAATCACTTCACCATCTTCAATATTTTCTGAAGAGGGACCATTTGCTGTGCTATCACTACGATGCAAACCAGTTAGCTTATTAATGCAGGGAGGCCTTGAAGGCTTGTCAATGTCAACAACAACACTTTCTGATTTCTCATCCTGCTTCTGTAGCAACGGAGTAATCAACTGTGAATCCCCGCCAATACTTTTGTTGTCTTCATATTTCTCTTCATCAATTATTTGAGGAGTTTCTTTGCCCTTTCCTTTAGCCTTAACAACAGCAGCCATATGACTACTGCCCTTTTGGAACTCATTCAGTATATCATAGAGAGGCATATCCGCTGGAACCCTGTACATATAAACCATTACACAAACTACGGATATTTCACAATTAGTTTGAAAGAAAATGACAAGAGAATAAATTAATAAAGACTAGCACACCGTGGAATTCTACGGATGGATACAGCACTGACAGGGGTCTCTGTTTCTGGTCGTACAGTGAGAAGACTTTTGACCTAATTTAAAAAGAATCAATGTGAGGAAAAAATAAATATAATCAAAATGTGGAAAATTTAACACCCACCAGCAGAAGCCCAATAACATTCTTTGGATTTCCAGAATAGACAGGAACTCGGCTGTGCCCGCGAGCAAGAATTTTTCCCATTGCCTCCCTGATTTGAGATTGGCAACATGAAAAAAAAGGTTTTAAGGGAAAAAAAATAAGGAAAATAGTTAGGCCCCAACATACAAGAGAAGTTAGGTCCTATTAGTTTTAAGTGATTACATACACTTTGCATCTTCTAACCAAGAATTCTACTCCCAACAAGCAAGCGAAGTTAGGTCCTACTAGTTTTGTGGGAAATACCTTGAGAAATATTTTCCACATGTTCTAGTAAATGGTGTAGTGGAAAATATTTCTTCAGCAATGAAAAAATTCATAAAGAGGAAGCAAATGAATAAATCTTCAAAAAGAAAAGTCATTTTCAAAACAAATTTCAATAGCCTATTTATAACCTACTAAAGAATAATGACCAAGAAATTAAGAAAACTTACCAGTCCAATTTTGAATTAACATCCAAAGAAAACGTTGATTCAATAGGAGTCATAGCCTCCTCAGCAGTCTGTTCAAAGGCACGAATTAAAAAACAAAAAGAAAAGGCAATTTGTATAGCAAGCTGCAAAAAGGATACATTAAATATGCCTTATACAAGTTAGCGGCATACAGCATGATAGTTAATAATGAAGTAAAATACAAAGAAAACTCAAGTATGCAATGAGAATGTATTATTTAAGAAACACAATATCAATTGGTAAGAAACTTCCTAGCATTGACACTTCCTAGCATCCCCAAACAGCAGACACTAGTTAGAAGTTAACAGGTACATGAAGTAACCCTCACATTTTCCCACTTTGCACCATCATCAACGAGTGTTAAAACTCAAAATAGGTAAGAAACTTCAAATTCTGCCGCATTGAATATCATAAATTGAAAATGGATTGCCATGTAATGAAACACTAATAAATATGTTGACATCCAATGTGATGGGTGAATTGCAGCACTTACCTTTTCAGTCAAATCGAGTGCTCCACTGATAATTGTCGTCTCATCATGTGTAAGCTCACCACCTTTCCCAGCCTTTAGCAAATTCAACATTTATGAATCAAACACCAAGACATGATAGTTGAGTAGCTTTACCAATCTTGTATGGCTTATTCTGTTAATTGAAAAATAATAACAATAATTTATACCTCCTGACTGTGAATGTTGACAAGAGCTTTTAACTGAGCACGCCTAAATAAAGCCTCATTATGCCCCAATAGGTAATCCAGAACCTGGAACAAATATTAGAGAGAAAGAGAAACCCATGTGGGCATGATTAAAATAAAATTCATCATCTATAAATAAGAATAAATGGAGCTATATGCTCTCGGGGGTGAAGAGCTACGACCTTTAGGAGATTGACCAGGGTTTCAGACAAAAGGCATGCCAATAATATTTCTTATTTGCCATTGCTAACACACTAAGCATCCTTTTAAAGCAGCCAAGACAGATATAACTGTCTCCACAAAACAACTTTAAAAAGATCTTAATTTGTACACACATCATAATCAACATAACATTTTTGCATATTGATGTCTCATGGAAATATCTTGAGATGATATGCTATTAATTTCCATTTCTTTGTTCTCTTCGCAATTATATTATATTGGTTATCAAAAGAATGCAAAGGAATAACCTCTGTAGGAGAATATACCTTTCCAACTGGATAAGCAACTGGGTAACAGATTATCATTAAAATCCGCACAAGCCATGCAAAGTTGGCACCTACAGCAAGACCATATCTACTACAAATTGCTTGTGGAATAACCTGAAAATAAATCAAAGAGGCAATTTGAAAATAAAAAAGGGGGGGCAGGGGACGACTTCATTATATTCATTGGATACAAATGTTGAAGCTAAACCACTGAACCATAAAAGATAGCACAATCACATACCTCCCCGAAAAACAGAACGAAAGTCACGGATAGAATGATAGCAACAAACTGATTGAATAGCTTATCTAGGTATATCGGAAGAGCCTGCAGATTGCAAGTTTCAAAGCCAATGGCTGTTTAAAAGTTAGGCAGGGTTTGGGAATCAGTATGAAATGTATACATAATCAAATCAATATCAAGCATAAAAACACATACAGTAAGCCACTGAGCAATGCCTGTGGCATAAAAAAGCAGATTCAGCAATGAAAACAAACCCAATCACCATGACAATTTCAAACAAGTTATTTTAATCTTCCTAATCCATTTTTTGTTAAAACATAATGATGTTTTAAGAAACAACAACTATCTTCAAGAAGATTTTTCCATAGAAGTCCTTCCTTAGTGATAATATATACCAACGACTTTACTGATTTGTTAATAAAATTATACACACAAACATAAACACCTAGCATGGACCGAAACTAGTCTAGTGAGTATTAATAACCTATGCAATAAACAAGGCATATGAATATCAAACTATCTCCGAAAAAGAAGTCATTATAAGGGAAAGCGGCATTGCAATTCAATTGAATTACGGTACCTCCATGGCAGCAGCATTACACAGAAGAAGAGTCACAAGAAGCTGGTGCTGTTTTTGAACCACGGGGAGTATAATCGCTGCATATACACACACAGAATCAATCTGAATCCAGTAATGAAAAAGAAACCAAGCCCATAACTATGATGAAAAGAACATTGAGTATTGAAGAAGATTTAAAGGAAGAGTGTACCAGCTTGTTTTTTCTCAGAAGGAGAACCACTACGCTGAAGTATCTCGAGGTCAACGAGGCCGAGAGACATGAGACCAAGGGTAAGACCGGACATGATGCCGGCAAAGATGACTAGGAAACAGGAGATGCCCGCATACACGAACCACCACACCGATCCGAAGGGTATGCCTTCGTTTCCAAGGACAGGGTGATCCCGAGTCAACATCCGAGTCACCATTAACGCACTCACCACATTTACCATCCTGAATCTTCTTCGTCGCCTCTTTGCTCCAATTCCTAGTGGGGTATATGTAGTTTGGGCCACCTGCTCTCTGGATGTGTCCACGTTTCATTGGCGGACGGTGATCCTGACTCCACGTCATTCTTCAAAACAACAGATCATGCTTCTTACTTTCCTTCATTTAGTGCTTATCTTATATCGTACATGTTCTCCCTACGTTATTGGACAGCGTTATTTCTCGACTTTTTAAATCATTAAACTAACAATAAATGTGATATATTGTAACTTTTTTTTGGTTAGGTAACCTGATATATTGTACTTGAAATCGAATCTTATTCATAAAACTTTCAACAATGCTGACCATAAACACTTGTGCAGATCATAAATTTTTGCTTAAATTTACAGTATATATAAGTTAGATATATTAAATTAATTAATATTTAATAATTTTATAAAATTTTATGATTTTAATTATGTAACATAAAATTTTATAAAATTATTAAATATTAATTAATTTAATATATTCAATTAAATATTTAAAATTTATACAAAAATCTTAGCACATATGATTTGGTTATAATTAATCTTATTTTATTTTTTATATATTTTTACTCTGAATCTGCCAATTACTCTTAGCGTGAACATATGTGATATATTAAAAAATGTGCAAGAGACATTTTCCTAAAACTTTTTGTCCTGAATCTCACCGTCCAAAATTAACAAAAGCTAGGCAATCTTAGATTCTTGTTTGCTCTTAGATTGTTATATTTTTAAGATTTTGTTGATGTGTATTATAACACATACGTTAAGAAATTAAAAATAAAAATATTTAATATTTTTAAGTAATTAATAAAAAATAATAAATATTATTTCTAATTTTTTAACATTTATCTTAAGAATACACGTTAACAAAATTCATATTATTTGGCTAAGATTTAAAATTACGTAATATGTTTTCCAATACAATTACCTAAATTGGCACAAATCTGCCCTCTTATTAGAATAGGCAACTATGGGGCGCAAAAAGAAATAAAATAAAATAAATTTAAAAGGTGAAATTTTGAGTTGTTGCATTCCTATTTGTTACTCAAAATGAATTGGCAATTGTAGGAAATTTCAACGTTACCTTGATGAATAAATATTAATTTGATAATAAAAAATTAAAATTTTATTAAAAAAGCCAACAACCAAAAAATGCTTGATGGATATTGTATCATTAAAAAAAAAAAAAAAGATGAGCAACATAAAATTACCCACAAGTGTTAATATATATAATTGATATTTTTATCATAAATAATATTTATATTATTTTTTATATTTTATTTAATATTATTTATTATATTTTTTTATCATTTTATTTCTCTTAATCATATATTTTTAAAAAAATATACAGTAATTACCATTAATACATACTCTTGGTAGATGATCGATCTTTAAGTACTTTTTTGCCTTCTTCAGTTTCTATTAGGTTTCTTATAATATTAGTACTTTTGGCCTCAGTGATACTTTTAGCCTTTTAGAGCAAGAGTTAACCACAAGACTTTTACCGCTTGTTCCAAGGCTGATGATAGCTAAGTTATGGTGTATGATTCACCTTTCTTTGGAATTGACTTACTATTACCAGTTTTCTGTTATTTATTTTTCAACCCCATCACTCTGGAAATTACCATTACAGGGTATCAACACATCTTGCCGGAACACCACCGGCACTTTGACAGCTCCTCCGCTGTAGAATATTACCACTGAATGAAAAAGTAAGACATAAAAAGTGTAAAACCAAATCCCATTTCATTAATCCATCTAAAGCTCATATGATAGCATAAACAGAATGTCTTCACTAACTTGAAAGCTTTTAGGCATTTAGAAGTCTATAATTGAGTTAATATCCGAAAGTCTACTGCCAAATTTACTGTTGGAGTCGGCATAGAAAGACAATAACAAATCACCGCTTTAGATCTATGGAAGATCTTCAAGAAAACCACCACTCCAACTCCGATCGAATGATTCCTTCCACCAAAATACCAAAACGAAATCAAATTGAAGGACCAGTCTCCAGCAACACATGCTGCTGGAACGCACAAATTCAGCCTCCGTCCGTTGGCGACTTGCACAGATCCACCGAACTTTGACACATCAAGCACCGCCAAGCGACGTAGTCACCAATCTGACCCCAGAAACAAACAAACCAAAACTGAGAGAAGAAGCAGTGTGACCAAACCAGAACAAGGGTGGCTGACTATGGCTTGGTTAAGTGGCTGACAACAACCTGATCTACAACTTGTAAGAAAAAGGGGAGAGAAAATTGAGTAATAGAGAAAGGGGCATTTTTGTAAATATATACTTACACAATCAACCAGTTTCTCAAGTTGCAAGTAAATGATTATTATCCTTGATCTAATGTAATGTTAATCAACGGCTATATTTCAAGGTGCATGATGGAGCACTCATTGCAAGGTGCATATTAAGAGTGTAAATTGATTCAGATAATCTGACCAATTTAATCAACCTGAACCGAACCAATTAAGTTGATTTGGTTTGCTTTAATTTGAGCATTTTGATTGGTTCAAGTAAAATATGAACCAATGAGAGTTTGATTGATTCGGTTATCAGATTGAGAATTTTAAATCCAAAGCACCACTCGAACAAAATTACTATTACACGTACAGAAACATTAGACATATGTGTTTTCATTTTCTTTACCAAAATTTTTTATTAATTATTACCCTGTTAGTATGATACATTTATAGAAATTAGATTACATTAATTTTATTAGACATTTTGCTTTGAGTGTTATATTAGTTTTGAAAATGTCTATAGATGTCAATAAATAAAAAGTTGTGTGATTATATAAACAAGTGTTTATTAAAAATATATTTAATTAATAGTTCTATTTTTCTATCGCCTACTAGGAAGTTTTCTTTTCTCACTATTTTAACATTTTAGATTTGATATAAACAGGAAATCTCAAAGACTAATGATCGTGTAACTCAACTTAAAATTGAATGTTTAATGCCTGATAGAAGAACAAAAGTTACTCTATGTTCTAATATTATTTGAAATTTTAAATACATTATGTGTACTTTTCTGTATTACATGTATAGTTATTTAACTAATTTTTGTGTTAAAAAAATAATAGTCAATCCGATCACTCGAACCAAACCAAACTATAGATGTTTAATTTGGTTCGATTCGTATTTAACTATCATAACACAAGAAAACTTAACCAAACCAAATCAATTAATTTTGATTAGTTCAGATTTATTTTTTTCTAAAATCCGAATCCAACCACTCACTTACACCCCTACCGCTAGTGCATATTAGAAGCCACCCTTGTTCCAATCCTATAACTAGCTCATTGTGTTGGTCTTCCAAGTGTCCCTCCACTTCCAAAAGAATCAAAACCGAGTTGGGTAGATTTATTATTGAACCAGTTTCTCAAATTACCTGGCCCAATCTGGTGGATAAAAGGTACAACTAAATGCCACTTCCTTCTTATGTCAACGTTGGGTTTCATACAAATCATAATTGAAAAAACTAAACCAAATCGAACCAGCCAATCAGACCAGTTGAACCAGGAATTGGTCAAGTCATGCTATCATAACCAATGTCTAGAAAATCAGTCTTGGAACCGTTAAACCGGCCAATCGATAAGAACCGATCTCAGTGGTTGCACCGATATTAATATTAGTATAGTAATTACATTACATCTATACACATACAATTATATACTTCTATTTAATCACAGTTCAACCATAATTAAACCATTAAAACATGAACTAGTCCTTTTACCGCTTCAATAACCAGTATGGTTTTCAAAACATTGATATTGATATAAATATACTAGAGAGCCCAAAAAAATAAAGCACTCTATTTTGCTTTGAGTGGATCAAGATGATAAGCAACATTGACCCCTTGAGATGAGGACATGAATTCAAACCCTAACAAAGTAACTCTTGTGGGAAGACAACAAAACCTTCGTACTCTCGTAATCAAATAAGGATTAGTTCCATTGGTAGTTCAAATGAGCCAAACTTGTGATGATTTCTCATGATCTCACAAAAAAAAAAAGGATTCGCCCAAATAGAGGAAAGCTTGTAATGAAATCTGCAAGAGTTGATTAGCAACACCAAACATTTTCATGAGTTTATTTGATCAGAGTGAACAGAAAATAAGACATTTTAAAAAGAAAAAAATCACAGCAACGTATCACGTGCCAGTGATTGGCAAACTTCAGATCAAGGTAGCATATTGTATTATATCTACTAGTGAAATAAACTTTTGTTTACCGAAAAAACCCCAAGAGCAACACTGCCAAAGTGCTAGAAATTCATATTTAAGCTGCCTCTCACATGTATACTTACTAGACGTGCTCCATAGAAACAGAGCTCATATGATTAAAACTTGCAGGGTGCTGTCCTCCTCCTACTTTTTGATGATCCGGGCTTTGCAGTTGTAACATAAATAAACCTGCCATAAAAAAACTGCACCACAAAACCAGCTCCCAGGTCATCAACATTTTAGTATGGAGATACCTCTTATAGTTGGAAACTCAAGCTCTTAAAAGTCATGCACACCTTTCCATTCATCTCTTTCACAGCCGATTGTGCAGACTCTTCCTTGACAAACCAAATATATGCAAATCCAAAAGACTGCCCAGATTCTTTATCTATCAGAAGCTTGACTGCAATAAAATAAAAGCAATTAAAATTGAAGGCCTTAAGAGACTCAAGACTTTCAAAAATTGAATTTCCATTTATGGCAAACTTATATATTCCAGCAAGTGCCCCTCTGAAATAAAGGTAAGTTAGCCTGCCCATAAAGTATGCTAACACCCAACAAGGATTTATCATTACCTTGAGTAACTTCACCAAACTCTGAAAACACCTTCATCAAACGTTCTTCAGTGGTTGAGAGAGGAAGCCCTGCATTAGCCCACCATGAAGACTTTAGTATAATGACTTATCACTGCAAATGGAAATGGAGAACTTATTAAGACTAACATTGCAGGTAGTGGATCAATCAATATGAGCTTAACACATTGTTACCATATGCAATAAAACAGATTTTTTTTTTTGGTGATGATCCAAGAGTGGAATGGGTACAATGATTTCTCGTTCTTTAGTCCTAAAGATCATTCATTAGACGACAGGTGACATCTATAGAAGATGTTTAGCAACACCGAAATAATACCTTGTATTGGCACACTGCCCAGGATAGTCCCTAGCAAAGTTGTAACATGCCAGAGTGTAGCTATGCATTCTTAAGCAAAGAAACTCTTTTTCATAGATAAATGTGTCAGTGTCTCTATAATCTGCATAACAATCATAGGGAAGATTTCAAGCAGGCAGCAGTTTGTACTAGTTTTAGTTTTAGTGGCAAGAAGTTTGCCATCTTAATGCAAATTAAAGCAACAAGCAGCCTTTACATTAGGTACCTACAACCAAAAAGAATGTAAACCCTTTTATTATACACGATTGTGTGTACATTATATCCAAAGACAGAAGCATCTACCACTTTAGTGCTTCACCATTTCTTTTCCCCTTTATTCCCAGGAGTCATCTCTTCAATATTCAGACATGTTATATTTCATTTGGCATTTGGCAGGTGTTGAGCTTCTCTACAAACGATAATGATCTATTGAACACCAACTTATCACAGGGCCAATTTTTGCCAAAATTGAGAGAGACCCATTAAAGATTTAAAGGGATTTAGACTGAAAAATGTTACCTTCGACGAAGACTTTGGTTGAAGAAGGCATACTGGATTCGACAGAAGAGCTGGAGCTGGCTCTGCAGCAAAACCAAGGAGGAGGCGCATAGCGAAGACGAAGAGTGATAGAGGCAGAAATTGATAGTGAAGGAATCTTTGGACATTTTGTTCGCGTAGAAAAAGGGGTATCCGAGATTGATGGCTTCGAAATTGCAAACGTTGTGGCATGCCGAAGCGATGGAATATGGGGTGTACAAGTACTAGGTAGTGCCATTCGAAACACTGATGATAGAAAAATAAGGAAGCAACTTCAACTTCAAAACTCAAAAGAACGAAGCAATTACCTACTACCTAGGACCTAGGCCCTAGGCCTGTTTCTCTGCTTATGGGTTAATGGATTATGGCCCATGTGACATTTTTTGGGTCTTCCCATGTGGCTTTTGTCGAAGTTCAGTTGGGTGACTAGGCTATTCTTTGGGCCAAAATAGGCAGACCGAAACGTCCCAAAAGTGGTGTTCATGGATGTGAAACTCTCTCAACCCTGTGTAATGGACCTAGGATACACTAAGCTGTACTCTAACCTTTTTCGCAAATTTTTTTCCTTTATTATATTCTTTTTCTTAATTTCCAACTAATTATATTATTAGCCATTTCATCCACTTTTCATTCCTCTAAAGGTGCGTTTGTTTTAAGGTTTGCCAAGTTATTTATGGAAATGTGAACTTGAGAATAAGATATTCTCATATTTGATATAAGTTTTAAAAATTATTCATGGACATTATTGATTTCCAAAAAAGTCACATTCTCATATTTTGCCTCATTTTCATTCTCACCACGAGGGATAAGTATGTTATTTTTTCATGACATGAGAATGAAAATTATCTTGTAAAAGATTAAAATATCTACCATTACCTTCTACTCCCACTTTCGTCCCCATATTTTTTAAAATACATTCCAAAGAATAATATATATTAAACAAACATGTTTATAAATTTATCCAAGAATAACATTCCTAGTCATAGCATTTTTGGGAATGCCATTCCTGATAATGTAATGAGATACCTTGAAACAAACACCTCCTAAAAGGGGAATAAAATGTTCAAGCCAATCTACTCTATAATAACATTGCAGATAGAAGGATTAAATTTAATAATACTTCATCCAATCTATTTTAAGTGTTATTTTAGTCAAAAAGGTTTGGTCTGTTATAAGTGATATTTTTGCATACAAATAAAGCATTAGTTATAATTTTTTTATTTTTGTCCTTATAATTTAAAAGTCTCGACTACTTATAAAAATTAGATGAATTTGATAAAATGAAGTAATTAATTAAAATAAAATAAAAGTAATTTAGTAAAAAAAAATTCACAATTAAGACTTATTTTAATATTTTTTAATTCTTGACTCTTACTTCAAAACGATACTGTTGAAGGAAGTATAATAGAGTAATTTAAAACTATTCAATTTTTCAACGTGTATTATTTTTCTTTTTAAGTTACCCTCTTTTTTTTATTATTATTTTGGGTACTGAGTAGACCATCATTTTTAAGAAATTGACCGCATTCAACATGTTTAATTAATCTGTTCACATGCGCGGCTAGACGGCTGAACATGATAGCAATATTAATGAAGCTCAATCTTTCTCCAATCATTTCTAAACGTAGTTAGTATGACAAAGATTCACTAAATCCCACAACTCAATCTGATAAAAGTTCTAAGATGAGTGTCATAATGCGTACGTGTCTTCTATTGAAGGCTTCAAAGATTCTCATCTATCTTGAGAAGATAAAGATTATTTAGAGTATGAAAAACATAGCAGGCTAATTAGAGAAAGACTTATCAACAATAGTTTGCACCTTCATCGTTGTCACGTTTCAAGTATATATATACAAACGCAAATCTAAGACCACTCTAAAATTGGAGACACGATGACTATCCATTATCTGATAGACCTGGAAGATTTACAAAGAAATCCAATATATCTCCAAAATGTTCATAGCAAGAATCTAAGTGAAAGACATCTATAGGAATAAGACTAGATGTACCTAAGATAACATGTCAAACATTTTTTTATAGTGAAAAAATTGACGTAACAAATATACTACAAAATCTAACGCCAAGCTTATAAAATAGTCACTTGATTCGTTAAAGATTCCAATGCCCAACCTCCAAAACCGTGTCTCTCCTTCTCGTTGAATCTCCAGCTAGCTAGCTACGCGTTTCTTAGTTGTGAATCAGCTAACGTGGACAGTATATGACAATCATCCACTCCTGCTAAGGACGCATGCTACGAAGACGACCCAACAACATGCTACAAACTCGGCCAAAAACAAAACAAAGTAGGAACTAGGAACAGACAAAATGAAGGGCGCCCAAAGCAAAATAAACAACTTCCCGGAAGGTACGAATTAGGTAGAGTTACATATCAAAGAAGTAGACAAGGAGATAGGAAGGAAACAAACCTTTCAATTTAGAATCAAGTTATAAAAAATATTGAGCTGAATTAACAAAAGTGAATAAAAAAAGTGAAATAACTCGAATGGATCAAGTTCGAATGATCGGGTCGATCCATATTAATAACACCATATTAAATTGAGACGGATAAGATTAAATTAATAAAATATCAACTTAAAATTAATATGACTTTATCTGATCCGACTCAAAAATGACTCAGCTCAAATTATTTTGTTTTGACAGTCTTAAGACTCAGTAAAAAAAAATTTATATACATAAAAAGTAATACTTTTAGTAATTTTATAATTGTCTAAATTAAATTTAATAATATATTTAATTTAATATTTTATAATTATACAGGGACATGTATTACATTTTTATTAATATATTATATTACTCTCACATTACACAAAAATTTATCCAAAAATTGGTAGCTCTTGCCACACTGTTTGACACCTTAATTTCTTTGTCTTGGCAAGCATGCACACGTGCAACTTTCTGGTTGATAATAATTGATGATATAATAATAATATTTTTATTTATTTTTCTCTCACATCACTTTTTACACTTCTTTTAATATCATTCATCATATATATTTTTTTTATTACTCTCTCTCACTAAATCACATACCTTTAAAAAAAATATTAACAAAGCATATACCTCTAATTAACAATTTCCTTAATGATATAGCAGTTGGTATAGAGTCAAATCAAGAGGAGAAGAAGTGTATTTTTTTTTTATAAATAACAAAAGTTTGGGGCTCAAAAGATTCTCCAAATCAAAAAAGAGCAAGAACTTACAATACCAAAATAGCAACATAGAAAAACAAGGAAACACAGAGTACAACAAAACAAGATCACCACCATAAAAATCTACATTTCTTTAATATTGACATCTAAACTAATAACCTACTGACTTGATGTTACCAGAATTCTTCCATTTTCTAATTTTTTGCAGATTAAACACCAATATTTTTAGAGAAAAAAGAAAATCAGAACACCAACTCTTACTCTAATATCCAAACCTCATTTTAATAAGAACGCAAATTTGATCCCAAATTGATTCAACTTTTTCAAACACTAATATATTCCATTGTCAAATAGTCCATATAACAATAAATAATAAAAACACTCATAACTTTTTTTAAAAATCACTCAAACCAACATTTACCTATGAATCAAAAAAGGTGCATAGATCAAATGGAGAAAACCAACAAAAACCCTACCAATCTAAACATTGTCACCGTATACAAGAAGCTACTAAATGATGGCACCGTCGGGTTTTCATCGTATGCAGCCTCCCTGTTAAGAACCTGCTTAGAAACAAAGGCTGGTTTCTAGAGCTCCCCTACTGATAAGATCGAATCCACATGCCCAAAAATGCACCCACAGTGTCACGTCATAACTAATGGCAATCATTTATTTATTACTTATAATCCTTACACCCTTTTTCATCGTTTGGGTCAGAAGAAATGAGAATCGTTAGTAGAATAGTATATTTATTTAAAAGTGTAGAAAAAACTTCTCGATTTTAAGAGTATTATCTTATATATAAGCATATACTTTGTTTTTCTTTAGCAAAGAATATTTTCATAAGTTTAATTCATTTAAATCGTATATAAAATTAATTTTTTTCAATTGTAGGACACAAAAATTTTGCATCCAAACATTTTATATTTATAATAAAAGCTTTCGATAAGTTTGTAAACAATTAATATCATTGATTTATTAGTAGTGCAAAACTTCTTACGTTGTTGTGGATTAAATTTAAACTCTTAATTTTAACATATACTGCACTTAATTAACTTTAAATGGAATTTCAACCATTCTTATCGTTCTCGTGACTCGGTGTAGCCTAATGAAAATATATACTTTGCATTCTTCTTCTGCTTCCTTCAGAAGCTTTTTTACCAGTTTTATAGAAGTTAGACATAGTTAACTGGAGAAAGAGGACACCAAAACCTGGATCGTTCATCTTTAATGAGCATTCAACTCAGATTGTCACTAAGCCAAAGCTTAAACATTGCTTAATTAATATTTTGTCTTATTCTGTGGTGTAGAGTTAATTCGGGTTTATTAATTAGAACTTCCTTTCAAATATTATGTCGGATTGGATTAGGTCAAAGCTGTCATATTGTCTATAAGATGAAATAATTTACGTACCGTGAATCAAAGTAGAATAGTATGTTGTCATTAAGTACAGCCATCATGATGATAATCACATAGATAGCGATTGATGGGGGCCTGTTTCATCTCTATATTATCATTAACAAATGGACCCTTTGATCTTTATTCTGTCGTCTACCGTAAAAGTAATGGTTGCGCTATCGAATTGGCCACCGATTAGATGATCATTAGAGGGACGAAGGGGACTTTTAGATGCTATCTCAATCAAGCTTTAACTTTCTTACTATCACTAAGAAGTAAGGACAAAAGAGGGATCTACCTCAAGCCTTTCGTGATGTACTTTCTGCTGCTATTATTCATTGAATTTTATCTTTTGACCGTCAAAAAAAATAAAAAAAAGGACAAAAGAGAGACAACAACGGAGGAAAAAGGAGGACAAACGCATGGTACACACTCTTTGTATTTTTGTGTCAAAGAAAATATTAGTAATATATTTTTTTAAATATTTTATTTAATATTTATTTTATTATTAATTTTAAAAAATATTATTAATATTTTTTAATAATTATTTTAAACATATAAATTAAATTAATAATAAATAAATATATTACTCTTTGTGGCAAGCGTTTTTTCGTATTCATGACTCATGACCAACAAAGATATTACATCCGTGCTTGTTTTATTGTTATTTGGGAGAAGTGTGAGATAATAAATTCAAAATGCATGATTTAATAGGATGGGAATCCTCTCTTATTGGTGAGAATATCATATTTTTTCAAAAATAAAAAAAAATAAAGAGAAAAATATGATTATCTCTCTTTTCTCCTACTTCTAACTTTCATTATTATTATTTTTTTTTTTGAAAAAATAGGATCCTCGTCCATTTATTGGATTCATCCCGAATTTGGATTCTCAGGAGCAAGTTGACTATTCCTGTTTGAGAAAGACGACAGCAGTGTCAGAGTAGCACTAATTATGACACGCAAGAGCATTCAAGCAGCAGGGTAGAGATGTATATCTTCCTCGATCTTGTTCCACCTTTAATCTCTTGCAATTCCCGTCATACGTCTTTCAATTTAGGAAGTCACCTTCCGACAATTTAGAGCATGTTTGAATAGAATTTTATCTTTTATCTAATAGTTTTTTTTAAAAAAAAAAGATTATTTATGCATGTTTTAGTATATTTATTTAAATTTTGATATAATAAATAATGTATTATATAAAAAAAAATTATAAATTTAAAAATTTGAAACTTATGATTTTAAATTGTATATTATATTAAAAATTTTGAGATATAAATATTATTTTATTTTTAATCAAATAATATTTTTAATCAATTTATATCTTTTTAGTAATTTAATATATAAAAATAATTATTTTTATATCATTTAAATAAAATATGTTATTTTAAAATCACTTTTCAAATAATATATTTAAACATAAAATTGTTTATTATAATTGATTATATAATAATCGATTATATAATAATTAATTATTAAAATAATCAAAAATTTTACAGTTAAAACAAACACACACTTAAGTTTTCAACTCTAGACGTAAACAATTAACAATTTAGGAGTACATTTGTTTTTATAAACTTAAAAAAAGCTTTTATTAAGATATGGGTTAAGAAATTAAAAATTAAAAATATTAAATTAAAACATAAGAATATTTAATATTTAAATAAATTTCAAAATATATAATACATTATTATTTAAATAACTATAATGATTTAATAAAAATAATAAATACTATTTTAAATTTTTAACTCATGCTTTTAAAATATATATTAATTAAACTTTTTAATAAATTAGGAAATTATACTTCATTCACGAGTTTCTAGTCGACCTCATTTCTTTTAGTAAAATAGATGGGGTAAATTGTAAAAAAATATCTCTAATTATGGGTCATGTTCAAAAAATTCTTTTGTATTTTAAAATTCACTAACACAAATATTTAAACTTATCAAATCATGCATAATAATTTCATGTGAGAGAGTTTTTTACACATGTATATAGAATAAATATACACTAAAGTGCACTTTTTGTTAGTACGATAAGTTATGTTGGTGGGTTTTAAAGTACAAAAGAATTTTCTACAAATAATCTATAGTTGAAGGAGATATTTTACAATTTACCCATTAAGATTACTACTTAAGAATTAGGGGTGGCTCTAGTAGTATGATTGAGTCTATCAACGAATATTTATTGATAAATTATCTGTAAATATTGTAAACGTTTCAACTGAAAATAATATTTATGACCTAATAAATTATTTAAGAAAATTGTTGCACTGCATATACATAACCTAATTATAGCATCTTTTTTACAATATTATAGCATTTATTTTTATATATATGTGTCATATAAAACTAAGGCTTTGTTTGGCATATTGTATAAGATAAGATCTAATAGTATAAAATTTAATAGTATAATTTAAGTTATACATTGTATATTATACTATTCAATGTTTGGTTTGTCACATATATACGACTCTATAATGTTATTCTATCTAATATTTGTTGTGCATTGTATAAGCTTGTATAGGATAAAAAAAAAAAACTTTTATGAACGAAAATTCCTTTACATAGGAAAAAGTTAAAAAGTTATTTTTAAACAAAATTTATTCAAATTAATTAATCAAATCATTCATTACCAACACAGCTTGGTGCACATCCAGGTCTAGCTCCTTCAAAGCTGCCATCAACCGGATCAAGATCTTCTTAATTTTTTTCTTCTATTAAGTGGTTAATTGTAAGAGAGAGAAAGACATATGATTATAAAAGAAAATTCACAAATTTTAACTGAGTCTTACATTCAATTTTTTTTGTGTTTTTCTTTTTTTTTACAATTGATTATTTGAGAAAAAAAAATTGAGAGGATCTTGATCCGCCATCAACCTCACTGTAGGGGGCAGTTCTTCTTGCTACATAGGATTCAAATGATTGCTTCCCAACCGATAATCTTCACCTACGTCTATATCCAAATCAGCTTGCATCCAATTTGATTGCACATCTAAAAGGGCTTTTCTTGCTCTCCTCGAAGCTCAGAATATCACCAGAAAGAAGTCTGGTTCTATGGTTGTTGCGGCTATTGGTAACGGTGAAGGGTGGGTAGGGGTTGAGATGAGACAGTGACTGCAGTAAGAGAATACGAAGGGAAAGGTTAGGGTTGGTTTGGGTTTGGAGTAGTTTATTTTTATAGATCCTGATATAAAAATAATCTTGTCAAATTTTATTTGGCCACGTGAGACTTAATAAATTTATCTTATAATTATTGAATAACATTAGATAGATCGGTTAGTTTTATTTTATTAGATGTTACACTAAACATTTGACAAAAATAAATCGTATAATATAAATTTATATTATCAAATCTTATACTAACTATCAAACAAGTTTTAAAATTCCAACTTGAGATGTACAAAAGTAACAAAACCAATTGAATTACATAGATACAGTACATATTTTGGCCTTGAGGTATCTTGTTATATTCACGAACCTGTTTCAAACAAAAAAATAAAGAATAAAAGAAAAGAAAATAGCATAAATTTTATTTGCGACTAACTATCTTTTTTGAAATACTTCATAAAAGAAATAGATATTTTTCATATGAGTTTTTTTGTTATCAATGTTAGTAATTTTTTTTCTTGAACGATTTGTTGTTGATATGATTTTTGTTGTCCCTTGAAGATGCTTTTTTTTTTTATAATAACTAGAAACTATTTTTTATTTGATTAATACACAAAACATAAAAAATAAATGATATATTTGATATATTGTTGCACCACTAAAGAGCACAGTTCAGCACAGTTACTTAGGGTGAGTGACACACCATTTCACTTTTAAAAATTCGTAATACAAATTGAATGTTGCTCATATATATGTAGTATATTGCATTTCGCTATTGCTTTCAATTCTCTAAAGACAAAGATCCTTAGAAGCTCTTTGCGTATCCGTTTTAAGTAATGAGAGTAAAAAATGATTATCAATGTCATTTTAAAATAGATTCGGAAAATTTATTTTTATATATATAAAAAAATAAAAAAATATATATATATATAAAATAAAGAAAAAATTAAACTTGAGTTGATTAGTCAAACTCATTTGTGAGTGGATCCGTCCTCTATCATTGGCACTAATGATTAGTTCAAAAATTCCGACTTGATGCCACCGATTAGTTTGACAAAATAAATAGATTGGACTAACAAAATGTTAGTCCGAACTCATTTAACAATACAATAAAAACTTTTTAAATACATAAGGCTAAATGGGTTATGATGAACTGATAAAATACTAGCTCGAAATTTATGTGGCCCGAATGAGCCTGCTCGAAAATGACCCGAACTCGAACGGGTTGGCCCGAATGGATCAATCTGGCCCGTTTTGACACCCCTACTAATGATTTATGTTTTATAATATAGATACTATAAGTTTTACTCAAGAATTCACAAATGTCATGCAAAAGGAGCCCTAATGACCTTGGATATACACTGATGATAAATCTAATTTATATATAGATCATGAACCAAGTGTTGAAATGCATATAAATCACTTTCATACAGTTACTGAACTAATAAGAACAGATACTATAGTACTTTTATATACTTAAAAACTTCGGCAAATATATTCTATGTATGTTTGATGTGGACCAAGATGCTCAGGAAGCATTTGAAAATCATTACTCCTTTTATCTTTTCCCCCTTTTTTTATGGGATGCAAAGACAAGACTATGCCCCTTTACTAAAGGTGATTTTGACCATACTTGCACTTGTTAATTCATAAATGTGACATTTCCTTTATCAGTTTTGGCAGCAATTTTTTGTTAAAATGAATTTCCTATAAGCAATTTTTTGTAGAATGCTTATGAGCATTTTAAGGGGAAAAAAGTTGGAAGGGAGATTGAGGAATTAAAATCAAACGCGCTTAAGAACAAAAGATGTATTTTTCCTAATGTGGGTCCACTTTAACCTTTTAATATGGGGTGGTGAGTGGGAGTATAAAGGTAAACTGTGTGTTATATATTGGTTGGAATCATGTGGGATGAAGAAGACAGAGTGCATTGCCCCCACCATTTTTATAACCTTTTCCCCCCTTTTGTCTCTTTTTCAATATTCCCCATAAACACTGAATTCGCATAAGAATATATTGGGTAATTAATTGAGTAGTTTTACTCACACAATCAATGCACCAGTAGAAATATTTAATTAATTGATTTAACATGTAGAATCAATTGTCAATTCTTTTAGAAAGGCTGAATGCGTAATATTCTTAGAGAAATTTTACGTTACAGATTTAGTACAGACAGTGTTGAACTTGATCATAACCCTTCTCAACTCTTCATCTATCCATCACTTGGTCATGTACATTCAGTTCCATCCAAATCATAGGTTCCTGATTCTGGCATTGGGGTTGGCTTCTCTCAGCCGCTTGATCTTGAAAATTGGTGATTAAGTTTGCACGAGTTCATGAAACGGACACCCGCAGATATTCCAATCATCAATATCTTACATAACTAGTGGGTATAGATTACAATTAATGTAGCTTTAATGCTGGGAACTGGGAAGGCCGCAGCTCAGAGCTCACTCAACTCATGTCCAATATTAGAAACATGCCATGGCACCAGTTAAAATTAAGATCAAAACGCCACTTTGTCTCTACTCTCTTGCTACTTAGTATTTTATTTCACAGAAGAGGCTATTGCCTATTGACCCATCACAAAGCACAGAGGATCCACCACGGATTGGACCCCAAAAATAGCCAACTTTATCATGTTTGATGCAGGTGCACCACACTCTATCAGTACGGAATATTCATTATTCAGAAAAGACACTGAGGTGAATATGGGCAGGCGCCTAAGTAAAAAAGAAAGTAAAAAAAGCAAACACTGAGAAGTTCACTCTCCTGATCCTCAAGGACTAGAAGAAAGAAAGAAAGAATCCATCCACTCCACTCGCCCTGCTGGGATCCCTATATTGCTTCTCACCTGTACGGCCGCCAAATGTAGTTAGTTAACTCCCTCATAGTCATAGCAATCCTCTTGGTTCAATAATCAATATCCTATTCAGATTTTACCATTTTTATTTGAAATCTTTCTCATTTACTTCTCATTAAATAAATTAGGCAAAAATCGAAATTATTTGTAAATTGAAGTGATAATTAATAACTATTTAAAATTTATGTCTCTTATGTACCAAATTCAACAAGCATTTTAAGTTTGCAACTGTTACACCATATGCTGAGCTCCGTTAATATATTTAATTCATCGGCCACAGTTAAGTATGTCGATTGTAACAAATTACATATTCCATATATATATATATATATATATATATATATATATATAAAATCTGTCAAGTGGATTAACAAGGAAGACGTGGAATGGCATGTAGTGTCATAGGAGGCATGTCAGCGGTGGAATAATTTTTAGGTAATTATAAATGTTTAAATTATTATTTAATATATATAAAATAATAAAAATTATCATAAAATTATATTAATAATTATCAATACTTTTTATATATATCAAATAATAATTTAAATATTTAAATAATAACATAATAAAATGTGTCTACCTATAAATTACTCGTGACGTTTCTGTATTAATTAGATTCTCCGGCCCTACCTCTAATGGGTTACCTCGGCCATGGCTGGAGGCGGCGAGGGTGGCGGAGCAGCAATTAGAACATGAGTATCCTGGTAGAGGAACTTGTGGAGGATAGTATGGGTCTTAGCAACCACGTGATCCTGCCAAGCCTCCTGAGCTTCCTGACGGCTATTCTTGAGGAAGGCCTCGGTGGCGTCGAGGCGATGCATGTTTCGTTTCCACATGGTGTGAAGGCGATGAATCTTGTGGAGCTGACGGTTGGCGAGTGTGCAGTTGTTGACTTTGATCCTTGCAATGGCAGTCTCGAAGAGCCTCTTCTTGGTTCTTTCATCGGCTGTGGCCTCTTCTCTCAGGAACTGATCAAGTTCAGGGACCCCAATGGCCCTTCGAATTCCTCTTGTGTAGTCACAACATGGGTCAAAAAATTGACGAACTTCATCAGTCTGACCAACTTCTATCATGCGATCGACCCGTGCTAACAAGAAGGAATGGAGCACGGGCAGTGAGACATCGACCCAGAGGAAGCAGCAATCATACCTTAACTGAAACTCAGTGTGATGGTTCACCAAAGCATCGATGAAGGAGTTGGAGCCACCAGCAATGATGGGCAAGGCATCCCTCCCCACGATGGAGTCAATGGCCATAGAGGCATGGTGACAAAAGTCATTGGCAGTGAAATTGGAGTTAGGATCAACCATGCCTAGCAGATGGTGTGGGACCCCACGACACTCTTCCTCGGTGACCTTGTTGGTGGTGATGTCAAGGCCCTTGTAAACTTGCATTTTGTCAGAGTTCACAATCTCCGCTGGTGGGAAATGGGTGGCTAGCTCTATGGCCAACTTCGACTTGCCGGTGCCCGTGGCGCCCATGATAACTACCACCTTCTCCTTACGATGATGCTGAAACAAGGACTCCATGGTGAGTGCCCGTTGGAAATTCACTAGGGGCTTGCAGGCAGCTGATACCGAAATAATATTCATTTTCTTAAGTGAACCTGCCAAGTTGACCAAACATTATTATTATTATTATTATTATTATACTTTTTGTTATCAATAACACTAGCAAAACCAGCTCATATCATATGGCTATTAATTTATTTCGCCCAATTACAAATGCAAAAGTGGAGAGAATCTAGGAAGGGGAGAATGGATCAAAAAAATGACCTTAATCTGCAAACAATGGCATGTATTTGGTATTCAGGAAATACAAAGGGTTTTCCTTCCACGCTGAGAATTTTAAACCAGAGGACAAGCATATCTATGTTTTTATCCATGTAAAGCGCACTGACAATGAAAAAAATTTACAATACCCCACATAGATAATTCCATGGACCACCATATTTTATTTCATATGCGTACATACGTACCTCTAACGTCAAATACGCGGCGAGCTGTAGAATAATTGCAAGGTAGGCCTCTAGCTAGCTAGTAGCAATACTTTCTTTGCACAATCTCACAGCTGGGAGACTTGAGATTAATTAGAGGAGGTGTGGAGTAGTTGGGGGAAGGGGTACGATGATTTTGTGTTGGATATGAATTGGTGTGCTATGGAAAGGACGACTTGTGAGTGAGAAGGAAAGGAACTTGATTTGAATTGAAGCTTGCAGCAAATTAATGTTTACGGGGTTAAAAGATGGGGGATTTGTGAGTAAGTCGGCTTTCTGGTGTGGCAAATGCAGCTTACCCTGCTATTTATACGAAACTGAGACTTGCATTTAGGGTCAAATGGCCCACCATATACGTATAATAGCCAAACATGATAAACGAAATTGCTTGTTTCTCCGTTATTCTACTACGGAATAGGAATGGCAACGGCCTGCCACAGTTTCAGATACTCATTTATGATATTTATAAAGAGTGTGTATTTATAGGTAATTATGGATATATAATAATTTAAAATAAAATATTTTAAGGAAAAAATATAAATAAAATAAATCCTAATATCATATATAATAATATTTTTAAATAATTTAAAATTTTTATAAAATTAAAAGAATGTCATAAATAATATATTAATTTTAATTATATTTTATAATAATTAATTTACATAAATAATTATTATAAAATGATATATATTCATTAAAAAATTCATTATAAAATAACAAGAAAATACAATTTTTTATCTTATTTCAAAATTAAAAAAAACACAATATATATATAAAATACTAAATAAAAAATATATATTTGGACAGGTACAGTAAGGCGAGTAGTATGATTCTTGCCTCTACTCTTATTTATTAAATAGATACTTATTTTCATCCCATTACTAATAATCTTTACATATATTAAGGAATTTGAGTATTTTTGTCATCCCTAATAAGAAATGAAACTAAAATGTAGCAAAAATGTCATTTTACAATCGAGTAGGTTAAGGATACTAGTTAAAGAGTATTCAATAGTATTTGTTAAATTTTTTATTTATTTTAAAAAATAAATATTAAATATGTTTTATATTTATAATATTATAAATATTTTATTTTTTATTTAATATTTTTTAATGTTATTTATTTAACCAATGCTGTAAAGCACTTGTTAGGAATTCTTGAAAAAGATACGAAATAAGTTTCATAGAAAAAAAAAATTAACCAGAGCCCTAAAGGCATTAGTGAAAGAACATTTAATATCTTCTAGTAACTTCTTTTAGCTAGTGGGTTTTGCTAACAATAGAAAGTATTTAATAATAAATCAAACTTGTTGAGTATCTAATGTATTAAATACTTTAATTTTCATTTAATATTTTATATTTTTTAATCTTTAACAAGTTTTATTAGGACTTTCGATAGCAAAACTCTTAGTTATTTAAAAAAGCAAGTATTTTATTTTTGTTTTTTCAATGTAATAAATACTTTTTTTATTTAATATTTTCTACTTTTATTTCTATAATAAGAGCCCTTAAGACATTCATTAGCAAATCCAACAACATAATAAAAAACAAGTAAATGAGTTAATAATTGAAGTCCTATTGTTTACGGTCTTTTTTTTTTAAGACTATTGATTACTGTTTTTATTCTTTTTTAGGTTTTAAAATATTTATAGTTTTACAAAATTTATTTTATCTTTATTTATTTGATATTTTAAAAATAAAAAAATTATCTCTTAATATCTCTATTAAATAAAATGAGAGAGTATTAATAGAGTAAAAATATCGTAAGTATTTTAATAGAGACTAATTTAGTCATAAATAGTGAAATTTTATTGTTATTAAGAAGAAATTATAAGATATTCTAACAGAAATATTCTCACTCAGTGGCTGATATTTGATTTAAAATTTATTAAATAACTAATATTTTAAATTTAATTAATTGATTAATACAGTTCAAATATTAAGTTTTTATGGGACTGTTTGTAGTATTTTTAGAGTATATAAAAATTTCTTGAAATTATTTAATATTTTTTAATTTATGTATAATTATGTTAAACGACAAATATTTTGAAATAGAAGGGATGATGATTTAAAGTCTTCTGTGTAAATTTGTGACTTTTATGCATGCAAAACCTTATTCTTCTGTAGTACTAGTTGGTGATCTTGCATTTTATACTTATTTATTTATAATATATTAATTGAATTAATCTATCTCAAATTAAATTCATCACTTATTTATTTGTAATTAACTATAGATTAAATTAATTAATTATTAAATTGATTTAATTAACCATTTATATATCTAAATTAATCATTCCATATATCATATTATATGCAGGTATTCATATCACTTTGGATTGAATAGAATTCCACTCACCTCAAGCGGCTGTCTAATGGTGCGTGAGCACATTATGTGTGAATAGATATAGATCACATGTTTAAATGATTATTAATTATTTTGAGTTAAGTTTAAAAATATTTTTATAAATTTCTTAATTTCAACATAAATAACATACTTTTAATCGAATTGAAAAAGTAAATCTGTTTATAATACATAAAAGTAGGTTCGCGGTATGTAGAACTGTCATGTCTGTTATTTTAACTTTTCTGTAATTATAACATTTATCATGTATGTCGGTTTCTCTCAAATTGTCATGTTAGCAATTCTATTATTCTGTCATAACAGCAAGTTTTCCCTATTCTTATTTCTTGAAAAGTGTTTTTCTAATTCTCAACTTCTTATTTGACACATTCATGAGACTCAATAAATGTCATGCTCTTATAAAAATAACAGGCTTAATTATTGTCATGCAGAAACATTAGTTCAGCTCAAGGCATAATAGAGACATTATTGCATGTGATTCAAAGAGTATTGAATGATCACTAAACCAACAAATTAATGTCATGATATTATAGAAATAATAATACACAATTAAAATTGAAAGAAAAAAAAAAAAGGAAATGAACTCTATTTAACCAACGGATATGAAAGCCATAATATACCGTGTTCATATTTGTGGAAGGTTGCTTTTCTGCAATGGAATTGAAGATGGTTAGACCAAAAACTAGACGGCGAGTAGAGCGTGAGAATTTTGAAGTAGTAACATTTCTATGGTCATAAAGCGGCGAGAAAAAGGTTGTATACATAGTTTCGTAGTTATTTTTAGTCTTATTCAAAAAAAAATTTCGACAAACTTAATAAGTATGTCTAATAATATGATTTAAGTGCTTATCCTCAATGTATTTTTTTTACTTTTAGTTGTAAGTATTTTTTTTATATATATTTTTGTATAGAATAAAAGTCAAACTAAACTCTCTAACAAAATGAAATAGAAAACATTGTCAATCAATCCCTACAATAAACAGATCTAAATCTAATTAATTTAGATGCACGTAAGTTTATAAAAACTCCCCCCCCCCACACAGATATATATATATATATATATATATATATATATATATATATATATATATATAACAACAATCAAACATTTTTTATTAGGTGAGATCGGTTACATGAATCAAACGATGTCATTGTACTCTATTATAAACTAAGTTTTTAGAAATGTCATTCAAATCTAAATCTTTTTTAATAGTTTCACTTATAGTCTTTCTTAGTCTCTCTCTACCTCTAGCTATTGGTCCTCCACCTGATATACTCTTCTTACCGGGGTTTCTAAGGGTCTTCTTCTTACATGTCTAAACCACCTAAGGTGAGATTCTACCATCTTTTTCACAATAGGTACTACTCCTACTTTTTTTCTAATGCATTCATTCCTAATCATATCTTGTCTTGTATAGTCACACATCTAGCTCTTGTTGACTTTTTACCGCCCAACATTCAGTACCATACAATATTGTGGGCCTTATAGTTGTGCGGTAAAATTTACCCTTAAGCTTGATAGGTACTTTTCTATCACAAATCACTCATGAAGCACTCCTCCATTTCATCAATCCAGCTTGAATCCTATAATTTATATCTTCCTCTATCTCTTCATCATTTTGTATGATAGATCCAAGATACCTAAACCGTGTGACTTGTGATATGGTGTGATCCCTAATTTTCATCTCTAAGCTAGTATTAGCATGCTTCTTACTGAACTTACATTTCATATACTTTGTCTTACTTTTGCTTATACGAAAGTCATGTTTTTCCAAAACTCGTCTCCATAACTCTAACTTCCCATTTGTTTCTTCTCTCGACTCTCCAACTAAGACTATATCATCTGCAAAAAGCATGCATTGTGGCACCGGCTCTTGGATATGTGCAGTAAGCACATCTAAGACCAAACTAAAAAGATATGAACTCAAAGTTGACCATTGGTGCAGTCCTATAGTTATAGGAAAATATTCTGTAACCCTTCCTTGTGTTTTCACACAAGTTTTAGTCTTATCATACATATCTTAAATTGTTCGAATATAAGTGATACGAACTCCTTTCTTCTTCAGAACCTTTCACAAGACCTCTCTCGGTACTCTATCGTAGGCTTTTTTCAGATCAATGAAAACTATGTGTAGGTCTTTTTGTTTCTTTCGATACCTCTCCATCAATCTTCGTAGAAGATAGATTACTTCCATAATTGACCTCCCAGGCATAAAACTGAATTGATTATCTGAAATATGAGTATCTTATCTTAAACTCCGTTTAATTAATTTTTCCCATAACTTCATGGTATGACTCATGAGCTTAATCCTTATGTAATTTGCACAGTTTTGTATATTTCTCTTATTCTTATAAATAGGAATTAACGTGATTCTCCTTCGTTTAATTATCGTCGTATTGCATAGTGTTCTAAATAAAATAACAGAAACTTGAACAATTTGCCTTCTATAAAGCGTATTTATGAAAAATAAAATTATATATGAGTTGGAGACTCTTCTTTTTAAAATAACATGTTGGTTCCATATTATAATAAAGAAATAACGAAATATATGTAGTTGACTCAATATTATTTTACATAAAAATTAATCAAATTTTCACAGAAGTAATCTGTGTTTTCTCTCTTATAAATCATTTTTTTTTAGAAAAATAAAAAAGCATTTGAATTTAATGATATATAGATAACTAGTTAATGTTAAAACTTGAAAGTTGAAACATGAACGATGAGTGGTAAGAATTTGTCCATGCCCGTTAAAAACAACCATTTAATGGGTCGATTGCAAATTAAAATTAGAGTATAATTTTGATATATTGTATATATAAAGTTTTTATATCTTTTATTTAATTTTATATTATTATATTATTAAAAGAAAATTATTTTTAAAAAAATCGTTATAAGAATTATTTTTTATATAAATTAACAACATATTGTTAAGTGATAGTTTAAAAAGGTTTTAATAAATGCATTATAATTAAATCCTTAAAATAAAGAGCACGTGTACTATATAGTTATCATCTTGCAAGTTGTAACCTCGTACGGTCATAACAAGGTAAATTGCAATAAGTGAGAATTCAGAACTCCACTAGCTTGTTAAAGTTGTGCTTGGTATCATAGAAAGAAAAAAAAAAGTAAAAGAGTTATCACTTTTTAGTTGTTTTTGGCATTATCAATAGAAACGAAGAGAGATTTTCCTTCTTTTCTTTGGTATGATTGAAAGAAATATATATATAGAGGATTTTCCTTCTTTTTTATCTTAGTGGTAAAGTGATTGAAAGAAAAAAAAAAGATTTAAAATATCCCCTTTATATATATTATATAATATTATATATATATATATATATATATAATAATATTAAGATTAATATAAAAATATGAGGCCTACCTCACTTTTTTTCTTTCTTTTCCAATCCTCTCAAAGAGGGAGGGATATAATTTTATATCAGGACTCATGGAAACTCTACACTTCCTTTCCATTGTTTTTATCTTTACTTCCTTTTTTTTTTTTCACCCATTATTTACGTACCAAACACAACATAAAGGACGAAAAGCTTATTCACATTCGTACACTTATCTCGACCCCTAAGTAGTGCTTTTCACAGCCTTTCTTCTTTCTATTCTCTTTGTCTGGAGGAATATATCTTAAGGTGTGACATGCTCATGACTGAATTCTTGCCTTCTTGGATGATCAGCATATATCGATAAAGTTACCTTGATTAGAGATGTGACGTTATTGACATTAAATTCGTGTAAAAATAAGTCACTAATTAAGTTTCGATTCAATAATAGCTGTGTCTTCATTAAAAAATGATAAATAATATCTATATGTAGTTTCAAATTCTTTCACTCCAACGAATAACTTTAAGATTAAAGAAAGTCGATCAAGTGTAACTTACACGATTTTTTTTTCATACACTACTACTCTCTTTTTTAGGGGTAAAATTTCATACACTACTCTTTTAAGTCATGAGATAATATATTGTTATAACTTTTTTCCAAACAATTTAGATTCCACACGTGTATGTTCAACATATGCTACCTAAATTCAAATTATAGTTAAGTGTATTGAAATTATATATATATTTATGTGAAAATCTTCAATAACGGAACAAATATCAAAACCATTATATTTGATAATGAAGTATGTCGCTTACAGAAACAAGGATCATACTATACCAAATGCTGCCATGTCGAATGGGAGAAAGAAAGAGTTCACACTTATGCATTCGAAGCATACCCGTACAACTGAAACTTTGATAGGAAGTGACGTCATTCTTAATATGAAATCATCCACAAGTTTCCACGTGTTGCACCTAGTTACGGTCACACAATCGAAGCGTGCATCTATTCTGCCCTATGGTAGTAGAAGAGGGTTAGGTCAATGGAGGGTGAGTTAGGTACTTTGTTTTGGCTCTTCGTATAGGGCAATTGGAGTAAACTTCTTTTGGGGCCACGTTAAACTCCTCATTCATTTGTTTAGCCCAATTACGAAAAATTAGGAGAAAATGCTTACAAGCCTCTTGCCAGTTGCTGCCATTACAAAAGTCGAGCGAAGCCTATAGCATTGCAGCCATTGCTCACACTACAGCAAAATTTGCTCCAAAGATTAACCGATTTAACGTCTTTAAGAGGTAGATTATCATAATCAAAGTATATATATATATAAGTCAATGGAAGAAGAAGGATGGTTATTATTATTGAGTTCGGCTCCTTTATAATAAGGGGGTGGAGCCATAATTTCCTTTTTAGGGGAGAAAAAGCTAATAAGTTATAAGTGTTATTTTTTATTATTAAATTTCTTGGTATAAGTTAGTAATAGTATATAAATTTGAATTTCTTAACAAGTGTAAATATATCATCGATATTAAATAATTTGTAAGATTATTTAGGATCAATATAAGAACTTTGTGTTACAATTAAAATCTTTCAACTGATAATATATATATTTTTGTTTGTTAAAACTAAAAATAGAAATTAAATCTAAAGTAATAACAGTAAACACAATTTGAATTATTAATTTAAGGACAATGATTAAGAGATGAAATCCACAACTAGATTTATATGATTATGCTAACTTACATTCTCCTTATACCAATATAACCAATTATGTTTTTATGTAATTGTGAGATAAATCCTATGTTTTCCTTAAGTTTCGCTTAATTCAGCAACCGCTCAAATTAAATCATAATCACTAGTTGGTTATAAAGTAACCGCTCTTATCCCCACCTAATGATTGTATTAAGATTTAGAAAACCATTCACACTAAGATCTAATCATACATTGGGATTAAACTACTTAGATCATATGTTTCATTAGTCCTACCACCGCAACCGCGTATAGAAATCCTAATTTTATCACTTTCGAAATTGGTAGAAAGTATAAAGACCTTTATACCCAATTAAGATAAAAAAACAAATGAATAAAAACATAATTGAATTGATATAAAGAGATATGCAACACTACTAGAAGATTGATTTTTAGAGAGTGAAAATTCAGTCTCTAAATCAAGAAAATTAATCTCTAAAATAGTTAGAGACCGATTTAAATCGGTCTCTAAAAGCCTCATCACTAAATATTAGAGACTGATTTAGAAACCAATTTTAATGAGACTGATTTTTTCAGTCTCTAAATCGGTTGCTAATTTTTTATTAAATATTGGTCAATTATATTTCAAAAAAGTACATTAGAGTCCAATTTAGAGACCAATATTTTAGAAATCGATTTTTCGATCTCTAAATCAGTCTTTAAATCGGTATCTAAAAGCATGAATATATATTATATATTTTATAAAATTGGTCGCTAACGCAATCTCTAAACTAGAGACTAATTTATCGGTCTCTAAATTAGTCTCTAAATCGGTCTCTAATACTTTAAGTATATTACATATTTTATAAAACTGATCACTAAAGCAATTTCTAAACTAGAGACCGATTTATCAGTCTCTAAATCGGTCTCTAAAATCTCTAAATGTCTTTTTTAATAATCACTAGAAGATCCATTGTAGTACCCAAACTTCAATTTAATCTATATTATTATTCTTTTTGTTATTTTTCAGAGAGGAAAACTCTGAATTTTTCTTATTTTAATTGACTGTAAAATACAAAGGAATATATAGGAGAAAACATGACAACAGATCTGCCACTAAATCTCTTTAATTCTAGTAAAAATCTCTTAAATTAAACTTTAAGTATATTCTTTCAACCAATTTGCCAATAAAATGGAGCATCAATGAGTATGTATAAACTTTATATAATGGTTGCCCACTACACTCTAATAGAAGAAATAGCATGCAAATCTTGGCAATTGATTGGCTCTTTACCTTCTTAAGCAAAAGGAAAACACTATAATCTGATTAAAGAAGAAAAGTTAGACAAATACGTTTTCTTTCTTTAATGCATGAGATATAGACTTGCACATACATTTCAACTCAAAAGATACAAGGATTTTCAACTAAAAAAAGAGAGAAAGAGAGGTACAAGGATTTTCAGATAAAAAAAGAGAGAAAGAGAGATACAAGGATTTGTCACTATCAAGATGATTCTTAAACAAAATATTAAACAAAATACAAGAGGAACAAATAATTTCAAAAACTGGATCAACCTTAAGCAAGAAATTTGCTCCTGCTACAAGACAAGCCATTTCATCTTCTTTAAAACAGGACTAATTCCGAGTCTTTCTTTGAAAAGGTCAACAAATTTATATGCTCCACCACTAGTAGCCTTTGTCACAAAATGAATGCATTAATGGAGTACTTCAACGACATTAACACAAAACAAACAATAAAGAATTACAAAATTAATTGTAATCACAGCTTTCAATCTCAAATATTTACAACTATGAACAATCATAAAACAAGCCAAATAGATTACAGATTAATCAACACTACAAAAAACGTGCTAAATTACGGTGGTTTTTTTTTTATAATTTGCGGTAATTTTTAACAGACTATAGGTTCTAATATCGTTCATATGACTACCTTGTTGAATGATTACCATTAGCATTAAACTTTGCTTGCTTGAACAGAACAACAAACAATCTAATTATGATGATATTAAGACAAGAAAAACTGAAATTGGCTCTAACTAATTTATAACCAAGCCTTGATTAAGCACTAAGTTATTCTGGTGGTCCATGTCCATGTCCATCTTATCCATCTTCACCATTTACAACATATTAATAAATTATCCAAAATGATAATAAGACAAGGCAAACTAAAATTAGGACTCCAACTAATTTATAACCAAGCCTTAATATTGCACAAAGTTATTCTGGTTGTGTCTAGCTCCATCTTCACTATCTACAATACTATATTAGTGCATAGATATAGAATAGTCTATATAGTAGCAAAATGAAAGAGCACCCTACTTTACAATCTGGATTCTTTCATTTTTATTGTACAATATACCACTTATCTGAAAACCAGCATCACAAGGACTTTATCAGTAGGTGAAACTTACAAAGCCATCAAACATTCAATTGCTTGTTTAGCATCCTCAACACTCCCCATTATAACAATGCTAGGATATATGGTGATTATGCAATAGAGGAAATGAGAACAACAGAAGAACCCTTCTGCAAGTGAGGAGCTGCATCTCATATAAACCATAAAGTGGATAACACAACATACAACAATTCCAATTTCAGCAGATCACATGGAGATGACATAAAGAGAAGATGTTGAGACATATATTGCATTCTTTCTTTTCTTCTTTTGGTCTTTTTGGGCCATTCACCACTTTAGTTACCTTAAGAAGAAGTATAGTGGATTTGACATTTATCTCCCATAGCTTGTCAAGGATTAAGTCTTGGGTTTGCAAAATGAGATCTATAGAAGGATTTACGACAGCATTGGAAACAACAACATCTATCTTTCCATACCTCTGTAGCAAACCAGAATGTCAAACCACTTCTTAGAGCAGCATTCAAGTATTTGCTAAGACTGATTTTGAATAAAATATTATACAAACCAATGCACTCAAGAAATCCCAACTCAATTCTCACTCAAGCCTCCAGATCAAGATAACAAATCATAATAGACGCTAAATTAGAAGATTTAGACTTGTAGAAAATATGATTCATTAGTGCCAAGATTGTAGTAATAGATACAATACCAATTAGCTTAGCTTTACACAGGCTCTTTTAGGAACTAAACTGCACCATTTAACTTTCATTTGAACTTGCTTTGACAATTATAAAAACATTAATCTAAAAACAATATAGCAATGATTATGAAACCAAACTACTTCCACTACTAGAATATATGCACATCCTTGAGTTCATTATAATTCATGGTGAGGCATCACAGACCAGCGATACTCTCGAAGTAGCAGGCAGTATATATTGTTCTAACTAAGCACACAACATATTCTTCAATCTAAAAAAATACTTGCATACCATAACAATATCATTTTTCACTCAACAACATACACAGTACTGCCATGGTATCACAACAACTAGTCTAAGAAGAATCATCATGCATCATTACATCTACCTTCAATTCACTTCCTTTAACTAGGAGTTTTCTCAAACAGATCATAAGCACACACTTATTCACATCTCATGTCTCAGATTCCTAAAATCATCAATCTCCATTACAGGCCAACACAATGTTATATCTTCAATTCAAATTACATTCACAGTAGAATTGATATGAAATAAAAGAATAAAGGACAATAGTTATTCTTATCCTTATAGGTAACTTTGAGTACCTTAAGGGCACCAAAGACATGATTGCCAAAATTGGATGATATATTTCCTTTGCATCTATTACAACCCTAGCAAGTTAGATAACAACTGATGTTGATTAATTCCTTAGATAGACAAAATCTTATAGCCAGAGCATCCATGCAAACCTGACATGTTTGCTATAGGCTATAATCAATTTAGGCCACTTTATAAGCATATTTTCTAGTAAAAAAAATAAATGCAGCCGAAAACTACTGTGGTTGAAGTAGTTTAGTTATTCCTTTTAAAAATATTGAGGACATGTGACAAGTCAAAGTGGAAGAGATTTTGTAAATAATCAAATTTATGTCAGCTAACAAGTATTATTTAATTTGGATAGCTATGCACCAAAAATAGTAGAATATAGCAGAAGTAACAATGGACAATCAGAAAGACAGAAGAGCAGAAAGACCTTTATGTAAGAACATATATTTAAGCTTATTTAAGATGAGGGATGACACCATAAGCCTGGATGGAACTAGTGTGGCAGTTTAATTTAGACACACACACACACACACACACACACACACACACACACACACACACACACAGTACCAAAGAGAGAAAGACAGACAAACACAATAATAGGCCAAATAAAGAGTATCATATATGCAAGCTACGTTTTAAACATTAAATCTGAACACAAAATTATGCAGAACCAGATAGAGTAGAGGTAGCAAATTAAAGTGACATACTCAATTGCTCCACCATGCACACTAACCGAATAAAGTTGCTCAGGCACTTGTCCTTCCAATATGTTATCATTTAATAGCCTAGCATGATAAAAATGGATAAGAAAAACAAACTGAAGTACGCATAACTTGTCTAGAGAATAAAAGGGACATCCATTTAAGACTGCACTAAAGGTCAAGTGTGATCTACCATTTCAATTCTAAACATATCCTAAATTGGTTTAGTGCCATGCTGTTGGGATAATTAAAAGGTTCAAGACCAAGTGCAGGTTGTTTCAAGTAGTATATTCTCGGGAGTCCGAAGTCGATCCACAGGGAATTGATGAAGAAAAATTATTTAAGGTAAGGAGCAGATTTATCACAATACTAAAGGTGATAAAAGTTGTTCAAAGATAAAGAGGATTCACTTGGGTTAGGAGATCCACTCTTGGTAATAAATTAAAGACAAAATTATTTTTTTATAACTCAATTAAAATCATACATAATGAAGGTTCTAATCGGAAGATTTAGCATTTAAAGTTCAATTAAGATTATATATGTAATCATATTATGGTTCCTTTAATTGTCCACCAACACTGGTAAATGATCTCAAGCATCCACTATGCCAATGTCTTGTCTACAATGAATCAAGATCTTCATTATACAAAAAGAATTTCTAAATAGATCGGAAACAACATACAACACATATAAAGATCACATAAAAATATATCATTTAAGCACAAGAAGGAAATTAATCTAACCTCAACATATTACCAAGAGTTTCACCCTTTCACCTAAGCAAAATAAAATTAGTTACCCATGAATTAAGAAGAAAAAAAGAAAGAAAAAGAAGATGATGAATATAACTTCAATTAAGAACAATATAAAACTATACAAAGGAAATAATTAACATACAAGCATGAAAATAAACTCTAAGCTAACACCCTAAAATGATCAGTCCTTACCTCCTTTTAAAGAGTTAGAAGAGTACAAAATGCCAAAGGAGTTGATGGATTATGAGAACAAAATGTCAAAATAGTTGTTTGATGATGATGAATGGGTGGATTCTTGTCTCTGAAATGTTTCACTTCTAAACTCATGGCATGCGTCATTTGCTGGCCAGGTGATCTTCATAAAAGTTTTAGGAATTTGTCTTAACTATCCATAGACATTGAGTTAAGCCAAATCTACCTCCTACAGCCCGAGATATGACCCAATTACTGCTCATGAGTCAGGCCCAACTTCAGCTCCTCTGTTCTGACTTTCAAGCCCAATATCACCTTCAAGGAGTCCGAACTGAATTTTGTATTCTTCATAAAAGTTGTAGATATGGGTCTTAACCTTCCACTATCAAAATTTCAGAATTGTTGAACTCTTATAGCCCAAGATATAGCCTAATGAGTGTATAGAGGTCAAGTTGTCAGGTTCAAAACTCTAGATTTTGCTTCAACTCCAATTTGAGTTATCCAAATGTGTGTTCCCAGTCTTGAGGCCTTGATGAAAGTTGTAGAAATTTGTCTTAGCATTAAAAAAAAGACCAAAATCACATCCATAAGATATTTGTAACTCAAATTATAGCTAATTTACTGAAAAGTTCAAGTGAGAAGATTATACAATGAATGAAATATATTGCTATTAATGTGACTCTTGCTATCAAGTGAATAATTATTAGAGAATTATCTTAACTTTCTAACAAGATCAGAATCACATTAATCAGATAATTGCAACTCAAATTGTGGCCACTTTACTTAAGAATGCAACAACTCAAATTAATGATAATTCAAGCAATAATTTCTTCAAGGATCCAATTAAGCTTAATTTAATAAAATGTGACAAAATCAACTTAATTAAGTCAAATTAAACCTTAAAAAGCCTAGTGAGATGATTATAAAATAAATAAAATACATTATTATCACATGCACATATCTCCATTAACTCTTTCTGCTAGTTCCTCTAGAGCAATCTTAAACAATCATGAAGAACGATAAAAAAAATAGGTTAATCAATATGAATGAAAAATTATACACTTTTGTAAGAGACAGGTATCAATGATTCAAAGTAGTTCTCTACCCACAAAGTCTACATAATTATTATAGTTAAAAACTCCAAGAAATAAGAAATGTGTAAGTTACCAGGTACTTACCTCATTACCTTGAAGCCCTTCAGCCTTTGTAGCACCCATCAACTTCTTTGCCATATGGCATAAATGAAAAATTATTTTCAATACTCCCACATTTCACCATACACTTAAAAAAGATATAATACACTAGGGGTATACTTTCTCCTAGAAGTTAGATTAAAAGTGGGGGTGAGCGAATATATGTACTTTCTCCTATATTTGATTAAATAATTTTAACAAATAGATTCACTTAAGGATAACAATATAGCCAAACTAAGTGATAATAGAAGAAAACCTAGTTAAAAGTAGCAAACCAAACTGATGAGTTTTAATAGAAACTAATTTGTATTCATTAGCTTCGAGCTCAAAAAACTAAAAGGAATTTATAGAATAGATCATTGAAAATAATATTCTATTCTAAGGTTAAGATACTATGCGACACCAAAATATTCAAGATTCAAGAAAGCCACATAATGAAGGAGATGGAACACCAATATCATAAGAAGACAGACAGTCATGGAAGTTCACATTTAAGCTTACGACATTCAAGAACTCAGCAAGTCCAATTAATTGAAATCATATATTCAAAATTAAAAAAAAAATCTAAAATAAATCTTGTTCTTGTTCCATAGTCAAGTAATATAATGTGATCATGAAAAAAAGATGAATTATTAAACAGTTAAAAATCAGGTATCAACCTTGATTACAAGAGAACAATCAATTCTCATCTTATTTCTTCAAGTAATTGGCAAAGTTAACTCTAATATGTTACATATAAATAACCATAAATCATTTGTCATATGGTATCCCTAATGTTTTCACAAGCTAAATATAGCAGAACTGGAAAAAATCCATATGATTCAGATGAAAAGAGAGCAATAAAATGACTTAATTAGACTAAAGATTTTAACTTCTACATAAAAGAGAAGCAATAATTTTTTTATTTTGTAAATGATAAACACAGAAAGACCTGTTGCTTTGTAGGCTTCCGAAAACTAAGAAGCAAACAGTAGTTCACTAGAAATAATGCAAGTGACTGATTCCCTATAATATCCTTTGGATCTGTAGGTCGATATTTCTCTGTCCACATCACAGAAGACTGAATGGTAGTTGTTGTCTTCAGCTTGGCTTGGGCAGAAGGTGAGTGTGCAGATAGAGAGACTGCATTTGTTATAAAGGAATGCAAGTTAGAACATATAAATAAACTAACACCCTTTCATTGTAACAAGTAACAACTTAACTCTAAAAGCTGTTGCTAATTCATCAATACAAAAATGGAAATAAAAAGCACAAACCACACAATAAAAAAACCATAAAATAGAAGCACATGCTTGTCAGGGCTAACCATTGGCTTTTGCTTTCGAAGGACCTTTTGACTGGGGTGCCAATGCAACAACCTTACTCACAGGTTTCTTGGATTCTTCTTTTGAAAGAGCTTTTACAGGTTTTGATGCACGAATCATATTAAACAACTCATCCTCTATGAGGAAGGAAGTCCTATAAAAAGAAAGACAAATAGGAAACATAAGTGATAGTAAAATGTGGAAACTGTTTAAAATACCTTGTAAAAGTATAAATATATGAATGCTAACCCAAGCTCTTTGGCTTTTGCAGACTTCCGTCCCCCAATGTCTTCATCACATAATAGATAATTCTGCAAACAAAGGATGTTAATCACATGCTGATTATATAAATTCAATTACAATTGAATAAAGTGCATTATATAACTGTTTTCTTGCTGACTGATCCAGTGACACGACCACCATGCCGTTTAATCAAATCTTCAACTTCTTCTTATTCCAAACTGTAACATACAAAAGTTAAAAGATAATGATTCAAGATAGTGAAAAATGACATGTAATAATTATGAACTATACACTCTAAATAGAAAGTGAAGTAGATAACTTAAATAACGAAAAATAAAGGGGGAATAAAAAAGATGAAGAAACAATAAACTGTAAACCGAGTTTGGCCTCATGTAAGTCTAGAAAAATATGTGAAATCTATATAAAATATAGAATGAAATACCTGTCCAATGTTCCACTGATCACAAAAGTTAAGCCAGCCCCACACTCAGGTTGCAATACATGCAATAGGCCACCTAGCCACCAACAACTCAAATGCAACAACTTGATGAAGCACATATTGTAACACCCCAAACTCTCTGCATCGCCAAGTGGCATATGGTCCCGATGAGCGAGGACTTATTTATGAGGGGTATCTAACTATTAGCATTAGTAGGCTGTTTCGCGGGAATCCATTTTTCTGTGTGACTATTTTTATTCATGTTGAATTTTCTTTGTATATCAGACGACATTGGGATACTAGAAATTATGTCCCAACAGAAATCAGCATAGTATCGTCAGCCCGGACACCTGTCCGTAGGGCTACTCGTCATAACAGATTCCTATCTGCTGAGGAACCCGAGGAGGACCCGTCTGAGGGGTCTGCTACTTAGTTAAACTTGGGCAAGTTTGAACTCTGATATAAACTATGTGTGTAATTATTTAAGTGTGTTTATAGTTTTGTTATCTTATTTGTGTTGTGTGATTCTCTGTTAGTGGTTTCTTGGTCTGAAGATTGATTTTAAGTTTCTTGTGTTGTTCAATTTGAGTAGGGAAAAAGTAATGACTGGACGAGGACGTGGACGTGGAAATAATAGAACAGATATGGAACTTAATGGGGACGATAATTTGAATATGGTTGCAACTGTAGCAGTAATGCAAAGAATGGCTGAAGTGATTGTACAGCAAAATCGAAGGGCTAATGAAGATGTTCACAGTTTATTGGAGTTTCGAAGGAATAATCCACCGAGGTTTCGTGGAGAGTTTGACCCAGAGAAGGCTGAACTTTGGATCCAAGAACTTGAGAAGATATTTGATGGCATGGGTTGTGCTGATGAACGGAAACTTACGTTAGTAACGTTTGTGCTGGTAGGAGATGGTGAACGCTGGTGGGCAGGAGCCCGAAGATTGTTAGAAGCTGAAGGGAGGTGCTACCATACTGGTATTGGCATAGGTGATCTCACCTCTTTGTATGTATATTTGTATATTGTATTTATAATTGGGTGAAGACTTTAAGAAAGAAATGGTACAAGAAGGAGAAGAGGAACTACTTCTCACGTCTGGGAACGCAGAATTTTGACAGCATGACATCAAGAGCTAGTTTCTTCGGCTATGTACGTCTACAATTTCATGGAGAAGCTGGAGAATGGAGAACAAGTCCCGATGAGAGATGACTTATTTACGAGGGGTATCTGACTGTTAGCATTAGTAGGCTATTTCGCGGGGATCCATTTTTCTGTGTGACTATTTTTGTTCATGTTGAATTTCCTTTGTATATCAGGCGACATTGGGATACTAGAAATTATGTCCCAACAGAAATCAACATATATCGTCAGCCCGGACACCTGTCCGTAGGGCTACTCGTCATAACGGATTCCTATCTGCTGAGGAACCCAAGGAGGACCCGTCTGAGGGGTCTGCTACTTAGTTAAACTTGGGCAAGTTTGAACTCTGATATAAACTATGTGTATAATTATTTAAGTGTGTTTGTAGTTTTGAGACATGGTCTGTATATAAATAATCCTGACAGCACTTTTTTAATATGTATATGATGTAAATTATGAGTGATGATGTATAATAGTTTTATTTTCCGCTAAGTTTATTTTATTGTTATCAAAGAAGAAATAAAAAAAAAATTTACAACTCGTATTTTTATCACAACATCATCTTTTATGACTTTAAGGGTATTTGGGTAATTAAGTAACATAAATGTGGCACCTTATGGTGGGTGTTACACAGATCGAAGGGGAACAACAACAACAACAACTGGATAAAGCAAAGATAGCAAGCAACCAGCGGAAAACCAACATAATTTTTTTAATTAAATTAAATTTTTAAAAGATATTTAGCTTAAAAAAATTGGAAACCTTAAAATGGAAGAATTATGGGGCAATTGTTGGTACCTGGCAGGTGAGGAAGCCCTTGTAGTTGAGGAGGTAGTGGGAGAAGGAGACGCGAGTGGGATCGCATTCGTGGGCGGCGTAGAGGTCGGCGACAGTGGCGGAGCGAAGGGCAGGTTCCGATTCGGCGTAGCAACGGGCCTCCGCTTTGATCTGGGCCCACACCCACGCGTCGAGTGGCGAGTAGCGAGGGCGAGGGGCGACTGCCAGGGGCGAGCGACGAGGGTGAGGGTCGAGTGGCGGCGGACTTGTGGCCAGCGGTGAGGGTGAGGGTGAGGCAACAACTGTGAGGGTGAGAGAGTGGCAACAGCGAGGAAGGTGTTAGGGTTTGAAATGAGAAAAAATTAGAAGGGACTGGTTGGATATGGTAAACCTTTTTTTAAAAAAAAAAATTTATTTGGAGACCGATATTTCGGTCTCTAAAAATATATATATTTTTTAATTTATTACAATATAATTAGCGACTGGATTTGCGGTCTCTAATTATTTTTATTTTTTTTGTAATTTTTTTATTTAGCGACAGAAATATCAGTCTCTAATAATAAGGTATATTTTTTTAAAATTTCTTTTATAACATAATTTCGTTCTCTGAGTTGGTTCCGATTCGCATGCGCACGCTTTTTTTTTTTCCATACCAAAGAGTGAGAGTTAAAATAAAAATAAGGAAGGGAAGCAGATATTTTATTATGAGATGGCTGCATTGATTGATCTTACAGCATAAGAAAAATTATATCACAAAAATAAAAACTTTCAAATTTTGAGCCAAGACATTCTAATTAGAATATTAATACCCAATTTATTAGAAGTATGTAAGATATTTTTTATTGATAATATATATGATATTTTATTTTCTTACATTATTATATTTGTTTTTACCACTTGTTTTTATAAGTCCGTAACAAATTTAGGTAAAATTAGTTTTTGATACTTTATATAGTATTTTGTATTACTCATATTGGGATATCATCGTCGTCCTTACTTATTTGTTTGAAATATGACGTTTGCTTATCGTTGGTCTTAATCAGTTTGACTCTTTTTAATTAACCATAAATGTAATCAATAACTTGTTTTTTATTTTTTTTGGGTACATCTATTTAATTAAGAACTAATTATGGGTAATTATGTAGCTGCATACTTTTTACAGTAATATATAGATATGCCTACTGATATTGGCAAATTGCATGAATCCCTTTTCCTACTTAATGGAGCACTTATTAAGCCAAATGATATAATTCCATTTAATTGTACTCTAGTAATTAAACTATAAAAACAATGCGACGAACACTAAAGATTGTCTATCTTTTTCTTATTACACATGGCAGCAATTAATCTCCATTACTTAGCTTAAACAATTCAGAAAAATCAAGATCATGTAGTAAAATCACGAGTCTAAGGCACTCAAGTGAATTAGTCATGATGCCATGCTAATAATCATTAGGAGGAGAATAATTTACATTATCAACGGGTACCAACTTGTTATAAACTTTGTGCTAGAGATTGTGCCAAAGACATAAGTGAGAGGTAGTGTTGTCTTATACATAAAAGAATGATAATACTATAAAGAGAACACAAAAGAAAATTACAATTTATTTGCATCATTATATATTTTTTTGAGGTTTTAAAGAATCATATTGACATTTGTAAATAAATCAAAATAAAATTTAAAAAATTCATACGAAAAATATACTTTTATTTATATAATTTTTGTCCACTTAATATTACCCTATATGAAAGAGTTATTTGTTTTCTTATGACACGATTGATGGTGGAGTTTTGTGTGAGTGAGCCGAAAGTTGCTTTCTTTGTATTTCAAATTAAAAATGGTTATCGCACTCAATATAGTGAGAAGAGATAAATAAAGCACACAATAAATTTAACATCTCTGTAGGCTTCACCAAAACCCGATAATTGCTTTGAATATTCAAATACTCATCAATGCCACAAACTAATCATTAATCCCAAAACTTTATTGGGGGCGTGAAATATAAAGATTACATTAGCAATGTCAGTTAGATGTTTTCTTTTAACCTGGTTGGTGTACAATTTTTTGATGCGTCTCTTTCATCCTTTGCATCATATCTACCTGGTGCACGTGCGCAGGGAGAGAGACATAGGCATGTTTGGTACCTAGTATAAGGCTTAATATTATAAGTTTATACAATATATTTTATTGTTATCATATGTTTAGTGTGACATTTGATAGGACAAAGTTATCAAGTCTCAAGTGGCTCACTTCAAGTGACATGATAGAACTTGATCAATTATTTTGGATCAAGTTAGATAAAAATACAATATTTCAACCCTAAATTAACCCTAGCTCCCATCATTTTATCTTCTGTAATCACCATCTCACCTCATTCAAACCCATTGCTCACTGGCACTGGCATTCAAACCCAGAGTCTCCATAGGTTGCTTACCATCACCAATGATATAGGTTCAGAGAGAGAGAGTGCAGGTTGCTGACCGATAATGTAGGTTTTAATGGCGATGACAATAAGTGCCACTACAAAAATTAAAAGCAGTAAATAATGGCACTTTTGTAACAACATTTGGTCCAAATATCGATAAATAAACCAAAGCCTAAAGTTTGTCTTGCATCTTCTTCGCTCTGCATCATCGAGCTTCAATGCTCTTCTTCTTTGATGAAGATTTGTGAATTTCGGAGCTCTTCTTCTTAACCAAGCTTGCATCTATAAGTTTCCTTGCTCTTTTCTCTTTGTTGTGCTTGCATACAAGTTTCAATGCTCTTCATCTTTGTATCTAAGTCTTTGAGCTTGCGATTTTATCTTCCATTTTGCTTCAATGATCTCATTCTTTTAGGTAAATTGATCTGTGAGGATATTGTTAAGGTACTAATCTACACTACGTTTTTGGTGTGAATTTTTGTTTTCAACTTCAATTTGTGATTTGCTGAAGATATTCCGAATTGGTTGAATTGGAAATGTGTGGTAGTTGATTCACTCAACAAATTTCAAATTCAATTTGTTACACCTGAGCGTATAAGAATATCATAAATAAATTAACATTATAAGTCTTAATTTTAAACATAATATGTCTCAATATAACAAATTAACTTCATAAGTCTCAATATCAAATATAATAAGTCTCAAAATAATAAATTAATACTACAAGTCTCAACTAATTTTACTTAAAAATAATATGTCGCAATATCAAATAGACTAAATATCATAAGTCAATAAGTGTATAACAAATTAACAACTAATAAGTCTTATTAAGTCTAAAATAAATTAAACAAAACTAGTCATAACTCAAACAACAAATTAGTCTAATCAATCAAAGTCAATATCATCACACATGTCATATGTATTGACATAATTATTAATTTCACTCTCTATTTTTTCATATATATTTTATCATCTAAATGACTTGTCCAACTCATTACCCGACTTATACATTGCGGGTTAAAGTATTTTTTAACTTAGCTCAATCTAATCCACGAACCCAACCTAACCGAACTCACATTTTATGAGTTGGGTTTAGTCGAAATAAGTTTAGGAGTTGACCCGACTCATTGAACATTCTTAAACTAAACCAATATTAAATAGAAAATTCTACCCATAAATTTACGGGTTTTGCTCTTATGGATTATTGTAGGTATTTGCGATGCCAAAGGCATCTATAGCACTTTTTCCAGATGTGGGTGATCCTACCACTAAAAAAAAAGCTGTAAATAATGGCACTACAAGCTTATATGTGGTTGAATTGGTACTTAGTTTATAGTGGAAATGGAGTGCCAAACTTCTGTTGTTTTTTTTTTTTTTTAATTATTGGAAGTGTTTAAGAGTATAAAGAGGCTTGTTACTACTACGAGGATCATAGTTGAGTTAGCTTATACAAGGAAGCGACTGTATAATTAACTAGGAACTATGATTTGATTGCTTGAGGATGTGAATAGATAATTCTCTTTATCATCTTGGGCTAATAATTTGATTTCAATGTATGGTTGAATTGGCAAATTACTTGTATTTAATTGAGATTGAGATCTAGTGTTACGTACACTGGGTGCCCTGCTTCTTTATCTTCTAAATTAACAATTAAAATAGAATAGTGAGTCTCTTTGCAGATACAATAGTGAATGTATCATTTGGCTGGTACCTCTTTTTGGTACAATAACATTCAGCTTCTTTAAATGTATAGAAAGAGAAGTTTTCTAAAACTAATAAATTTTTCGTAGTTATATATACAAGGAGCTAGCCTTCTCCACTCTTCAGTACTTTCACCGGATTAATGTTCTACTTTTAGAACAATATATTCCTTCTCCATATTGATTTCTTTATTTTTTAACTTAATTTATTTAGCCATGTATAATTGCACGTCTAATGGACTTGCTTGCTTTAAGCCTGTTCAATAACTAACATTATTACACAACACTACGATTACATTATCCAATTTAAGGGCTTTCAATCCCTTTTTTTTTTAGTAAAGTCTTACTTTTTGTACTAGTTTCTAATTCAAATTTTGGGTCAACTAATACGATAAAAGAGGGTAGGATCTTACTAAAGGTGTAAATGGTTTCAGGTTCTGATTTCTGGCTAAGTAAGAAACCAGATCATTAAAGTGTGTTTTTTTTTTTTGGGTTATATGCTTTTCAGTTTTGATAGATAGTCTAACTTATTGTGTTTTGAATGTTTCTACCTGTATAAATAGGTTCAAGTACATGGTATTTCAGTTTTTCACTTCATCTCTATCCTTTTTAACGTAAAGGATCGATAACCTACCCCAAGCACCAATAAAAGGTATTCTCTTTTTGCATTTTATGTGTGTTTCTTAAATAGTATTTTAAATAATATTTTTTATGACACAAATTGATTGTTCATTTGAAATATCCACCAGATTCTTCAACAAATTCCAAAAAATACGTAAGTAATCAATCTTCAACTCTCTGTCACCCTCTCTTCTTTCATACAACATGCAATATGTGTTTTTTGCCTAATATAATTTTTTGTTAGCTGATCATAAAGGCTTTGTATTAGCTTTCCCGTGTGGCCCAAACTATTAAAATAAAAAAAAAATTGATATCTTTGTAAAAACGATCTTATTGTTTCTTTGTGATGGAGTTTGGTTCTTTCTATGCATCTGTTCTGTTTTGTAACTAGAACCTAGCTAGCTCATGAACCTGAATGTCATTTGCGACTCTCATGTCAAGTAACAATTATGGAGGGGGTGGCATGTCCTTTTATGTCATTTTCATAATGTGATACAATGATAACTAATATAGTTAATTAAATGACAATGTTTTTACAATTAATAGAAAACTATTTACAATTTGTTCTGAATGAGATGCAAATGATTACATGAATGAAGTTAATGAATATGGTTTCCTCTATAGTACAATAACAAAGACGATCGTGCACAAGGTGAATAGATTGTTTAGGATTAGATAAATATTTTTGTTATCTGGTGTAGTATTTATGAAAAAGTCATAATAGATAAAAGTCGTATTTAGATCAACATTAATATATAATATATAAATGATATTAATGGATCATTTCGGATAGATACTTTTTAATTTGAGAATTTTTTAGTATAGTACTTGAACAATGTAATTTTATTTTTGTGTACAGTAATTGAACAATGTAGTTTTATTTTTGTCAATGTAACTACTTTTTAGTTTAACTTTGATAATAAATAAATGTCACTTTGATATCTACTTGTTTTGATTTTATGTTTATATCAAATGAAACATTACCCAATAAATATTTTTGATTGACTTTTTCACAAAAAAAAATTTCTAACCAGGAATTTAGAAAAAAAAAAGACATTACCAACATTTTTAAAATGCTATTAAATGACAATTAATATGTGGTCAAACAAAGCATTTAACAAAAAAGGAGAATTATTACCATTTTCCACATTTTGGTTAAAAAATGCGCTAGTTAAATGACAATTGATTATGAAGCAGCGTGAAAGCACAAGTCTAGATATTGCAACATCGTCAAGCTCTAAGAAGATAGATTATGTCTATTGTTGATATTATCAATTGGGAATTGTGAGATCGCAAAACAACTCCTGTTTATAGGATTTCAATTTTTTAAAAAATTAATTTTAATATTTTTTGTTACAAAAATAAATGTTAGTTTTTCTTAAAAAATGTTTTCATCCTATATGGGTTTATACAATTTCACAAAAAACACCAATTCAAAAAAATATACACAAAAAACACTAACATTGTGTTTGTAATGAATAAAAACAAGAAATAATTTATTTTGAATTGATTTGATTTGATTTAAAAATTAAATTTTATATTTGAAATTTTAAAAAAAAAATTGAATTGATTTAGAAATCAAATTTTGTGTTTGGAATTCATTAAAATGAGTATTTATTTGATTTAATTTTATTATTTTACATTTTAACTCTATTGAGAGATAATTAGAAGTAATTATTAAAGTAAAATAATTTATTTATTTCAAATCAAATCCTATTAATTTCAATAAAATTTTTAAAACAAAAAAAATAAAATCTATGAGATTGTAAAAATTAAATTATTTCATATTTTTTAACATTTTAAACATAAAATTTAATTAGATTTAATTTATAAATCAAATTATTTTTAATTTTTTACATTCTAAACACACTTTCAATATTAGATAGTATAAAAATTTATACAATATATAATTTATACTATACTATCAAATATTATATTATCTTATTTTACCTTGTACAATGTACCTAACAGGCCATATAGTTTCCATAAAACAACAACAATGGATAGTATTGTTTACATAAATTTTGTATTCACTGTCAAACACAAATATATGCAGGCAACTTCATTTGAATTGAAAGAAAAAAAAGTGAGTCATTCCAAATGCATAGTTACTCGCAATTGTGTTTGCAATAATTCATAGTGTAAATTAAAATTATATTTGAATTAAATAATTTTTTTAAATAACTTATTTTAAAAAAAATTATAATTTTTTTATTATAAAATATTTTTAATACAAAATAAACTAATTCAAATGTATACTAAATAACATTACGCTACAATTTCTAGTCATTTCAGTTTTCGCAAATTCACATCCACCAAATCAATAAGCATTATAGCTCATTTGGACTTACGAACTTTTAATGATTAGTTATGTATATCTTGTAGGGATTACCATATCCTCGCCACAAAAGCAAAGCGGTATTAAAAAGCAATCATGGGCAATTATAAAGTCAATAATGGGATTTCATCAATCTTGTTAAAATTTAATTGACATGATAACCACAAAGTATCAACCCGTGCAGAAACCCATTATATTAATGAATGACTTTTAAGAGGGCACACTGCACATTAATTTACACATTATTGAATGGTTGTTTCTTGATATTTGAGCCACTTTCTTTTGACTCCTAGCGACCCCACAAATACAATTGTTTAGTGCATTCGTCCTAGCTTGAATTCTATTTAAGCAGCTGCCATATTCGTGTCTGTTTATGTTGTACATAAAATATTTATATGAGAAATGTTTTATTTTTATACTCAATTTTTTTTATTAATTTTTTAATTATTAAATAAAAAATATTAAATATTTTTTATATTCTTAAATATTATATATATATTTTTATTTAAAATTTTTTATTTAATAAAAAAAATTGTTAGACAAAATTTATAAAAACGATATAACATTATTCTACTTATATACTACTTCAATAGTTGTACAACCTGGTTTAAATGACAACAGAATATTTGTGCTTAAGGGCTATTCTCCGATGTCAATAAGAGCAGATTCCGGAGTTAATTGCCTAGTTGTTTGGTAGCCTTGTATACGAGTTTGCTGCAAAATTTATTAAGAAAGTTAAAATAAAATATTTAAAATGATTTTTTTAAATTTTTAATATATTAAATATTTAACTTTTATTTAAATTTTTTATTGTGACTTATTATTCTAATATAATCTATATATATATATATATATATATATATATATATATATATATGTATCTGGTAAAAAAATATTTATTGTAAAAGGTGAGGATAGTGAGTTTTGATTATTAGATCTTACATAAATGATCAAGATTATAATATAAATATATGTGTTATTTTTAAGTAGTCACATTATCTTTAAGTAACTTTTAATCTTGACTATCTATGTATGATTATATATTCAAGATTTACTCTTCTTACCACTACATAATAAAAATTATTCTCATTAAATAATATATATATATATATATATATATATATATATATATATAAAAGATACAAGTGTCTTTGTTTTGGTTTTATAAAAAATTTAAATTAATTTAATTTTCCTATAATGCAAAGTGTCATTAATTTAATCACTTAATTAATCATGTAAAATATCATAAAATTAATCCTTAAATTAGGGTTATTTCTCTTCACCCAACAAAAAATTGACTAATTTGATAATATATGTGTATAATTGAGAGACCAAATTAATGTAATTATTTTTTAAATGACGCTTACATTTTTAGAGTACAAATAAATGAGTTTACTCTTATATATGTCGTTGTAAACGCCTTGGCCATGTGCAAAGGAATAGGGTCTTATTCATATAAATTTGTTTGAATCATGGAATGACTTGTGAAGATGAAGCTTGCCAAAAGTGGTTCGGGAATTCATATCAGCTACAACTTTTTTTTTCAAGTAATTAAGAATAGAGTTTTTCTAAACAGTATCTTAAGGACATTTATTAAACATTTAAAAGAATTTTTTTTATGAAAAATAGAGTATTTAATATATTAAAAATTAAAAAAAATTATTTTTATGAAAAAAATTTATTTAAATTCTTTAATAAGAGACCTTAAGATACTCATTAAAAAATCTTAAAAATATTATATGTTACTTTTTCCAAATAGCGGCTTAATTAATTACATGACGTGGCAAACCAAGTGATGCTTAATGATATCATTCTTAATTGTTCGTTAATAAGTTCACTCATTACTCTTTCTTGTTAATCTATGTTTAATGCTTTTTTTATTCATCAATTCAGGTTAGTTATACAATCCGGGCTGAAATGGTCAAGTTGCCGCAGATTATGCTGTCACTGCTGTGTCCTTTTTTGCGGTATTTTTAAACCATTCTGAAGGTACAGCTGACAAGGTATTTTGGAGTGGGGTGTAGTTTTATTCCAGGCCCATATTCTTTCACCTGGGAAGCTTTCTTTTGTTGGGGAATTGGAGCATCGTAAAAATAAATGAATATAGAGAAGGACTTACGTTTATAGAATTTATAAGAAAGAAAAAAGAGTTGGCGTATGCCTGTTTGAACTTAAATAGAGCCACAATTGTGCATAGTTACGTTGGTTTGATAGACTTACATAAGTAGTATTTATACAATATAATATGTAGTTCGATTGTTTGTCCTAAGTCCACGGACAGATGGTAGCTAGAATAAATTAATTTTACTATGGAAGGTGACTAAAGTATTGTATGCCGACATATCAAAACACTAACTTCAATCTATGCAATGTGATATATGCAAATAAGTATTTCTTACTACCCAATCAATCATTTTTAACTTATATTATTATTTTGTATAAAATTGAAGACATATTTAACAACTTGTGGTTAATTATTTTTTGTTCTTCGTTAACTAACTTTTTCACGAACATAGAAATCACGTGGTAAAATCTTGTGTCATTAACTAATTCTATACGTAATTAACCACTTTTTTGTTCTTCATTAACCAACTTTGTTTCTATGCTACGTGAAAAAGTTAGTTAATGAAGAACAAAAAAAAGGGTTAGTAATGACAAAGATTTTACCCGTGATTTTTATGCATAAAATAAGTTGGTTAACAAAAACAAAAAGTTTAGCACGTCAAATGACATATACTAAAAAAAAAAAGACGAAAGCATTCTTAAGATCTTATTTGTCCTAAAATAACCTGGGTGTTGAAACGAAGTTCTTGTGTGCGGTTTATCGGGTTGATATGCAAATAAGTTCCCCAACAATCCAACTTATATTATTATTTTGTATAAAATTGAAGACATATTTAACATTGGATATGTTTTCTTTTCATCAATCTATTCAATGGGAGTACGTGGAGTAGGTCGGGGTTGTATACAAACCCGTGACATAATAATCATTAGCTCAAGAATACCATTCTTACTTATTTGTCCTCTATTCGAATAGGTTGTTGAAGAATCCCAGATCGATCGTCTAACAGTTACTTTAGGAAGACGGGATAAAATATCAGTCAAGACACTTCGACCGATCAGTCTTGGAGTCAAGATTATGATGAAGGCATAAATAGAGAAAAGTGAACATGTCTGACCAAGATTGTCAGACCGGTTTATATAGCAATCCAGAGAATTGACTCTCTGAATACTTTTCATTTAGACCATTTAGGATTCTGAATATTATGTATGCTCATTATGACTCAAAAATGTTATGTATAGTCATTATGGCGTAAAGTCGTTATATCTTATTATTATGGTACGAGACGTTATGTTTGTTAGTATGTCGTATTAAGCATGTGTTTGTTGAGTCGTTACCCTATTCAGATATAGGCCAGTTGGACCTTGCAGAAATGACTTTAACTTATGGCCGAATGTCAATTAGGCTAGGATGGTCCATAGCCTCCCAGCTTTGTCATCTGTGAAGATGTGTCGAGCTTATGAGTACACCGGATGTCAATTGGGTCAGGACGGTCCACAACCTCACAACTTGGTCATCTATGAAGATGTGTCGAGTTTATGAGTACACAAGATGTCAATTGGCCAAGATGGTCATGGAGTTCATGAGTTCATAAGCTCAGAATTTACCGAGCTTGTCTTCAAGGGAATCATAGCGTTGCCATGACCTCGGATCTTAATCGAGCTTGTCTTGACCTTGGATCTTTACCGAGCTTGTCTTCAAAGGAATCACGACGTTGTCATGACCTCAGGTCTTTACCGAGTTTTCTTCAAGGGAATCATGTCGTGACCATGACCTCGGATCTTTACGGAGCTTGTCTTGACCTCAGATCTTTTACCGAGCATGTCTTTTGACCTCAAAACTCTACTGAGTCCTCGAAACTTTACCAAGCCTGTCTTTTGACATTGAAACTTTACCAAGTCCTCAGAACTTTATCGAATCCTTTGAACTTTACTGAATCTGTCTTTGACCTCAGATCTTTACCGAGTCCTCGAAACTTTATCGATCCTGTTTTTGACCTCGAATCTTTACCGAGTCATCGAAACTTTACCGAACCTGTCTTTAAGGGTGCCTTCTTTCATCCCGAATTTTCAGGGCCTTCGCTTGGACTTTCCCAGGATTTTATCATCTTGAGTTCTCAAGGTCTTCATTTGGAATTTTTCAAGAATTTGTTGGGAGTTTAATCTAGCTTGTCTTAATCTTGCCATGTAAGTAATTCTAATAATAATATGCAATGAAAATAAACCTAACTATATTTTTATTCCTCAAGAAGCCTAGTAAATTGTCAAATTATAGCTAGTGAATACAAATTATGGTAAAAGAAAAGAGTGCTAACGATTAATAGCTATTGAGATTATTATTATTGTTATTATTATTATTATTATTATTATTATTATTATTATTATTATTATTATTAAATAATAGTAAAGGAAATGAGTCTCGATTTAAATGTGGTTATAGATGTGAATTATAATTTGAATGACTTAATAGTGGCAATTTCATAAGTAGTAAATCATATATGTCAATTAATCAATTAATGGCTAGTAATAAGACAATTAAAATAACGGTCATATGCAATAATGTGATAAGATGATGAGATTGAGTGGTGCACGTTCCTATTCAGTAGTGATGAAGAATGAATAAATAATTTATAATATGAATAAATAAATAATAATGACAAATAAATTACTAGCAATAAATTTGACAATGTATATTCTAATGAAATGGTAAATTTTAATAAGCTAGAAATGATTAAAACACGGTTTGTGATACATGGCCATTTATAGTATGTATTTAAATCAAATAATGGTCATGCAATTGATAGAGAAAGATAATCACATAAATAAAATCAACACTACAAGAAATTAACAAATTAGCGAAGGAATTATCCCTTGCTAATCGCACGCAAAAATATTTTGCGAGGGATTAGCGAGGAATTAGCAAGGGATACGTCCGTCGCTTTTTTTTCATCGCTAAGTAGCGACAAAATAATTTTCTTGTTAATCCCTCGCTAATCCGTCGCTAATTCCTTGCTAATTTTAAGCCTACGTTCCCTCGCAAATTAGCGAGGGAAATTCTATCGATATTCCGTCGCTATAGTTTGCTAATTTTTGGATCCTAAAATCCCTCGCAAATCCCTCGCTAATTTCCCTCGTTATTCCCTCACAAATCCCTCGCTAATCCCAGTCACAGCAAGAAAAAAAAAGAAAGAAAAATATGCATCATGTCTATTTTGCTCTCTTTCCTATTTTTTCACCAAATATAAATCATTGACCTTACTTTTCTTCCAAATTGTATAACAAATTAAAATTTGAGAAGAACAATTAATTTATTTCCCAATTTACTCACCATTAAATCATTAATTAATAAATCTTATTAAAGGAAACAAAAAATAACACAACTACCAATGCCAGGTAATGTATTAAACAGAAATCATCACCATTAATAATCAAACCAATACAAACACATTTACATGATAAACCAGACCCAACCTGCCACACTCATTTGTTTATGGAACCCAAAGAACACAATAGGTTGTAGTGGGGTCAAAGCCATATGAACTTCTGTATCAAAAAAAATTTGCTTTGTCTTCTTCTCTGGTGAATGCAATACACATGTTTGCTCTAAGTCAAAATCACAAGACTGAATTGTACAATCCTACAGCTACAGATGTAAAAGAAACAGGTGTAATAAGAATAAAACAACTTTCCAATCACAATATATAAACTGATAGTCTAATACAGAACACGACTGAAGGCATTACTTCAAAAAAACATAATCAACAACTAAATAGTTCTACTTCCCAAGTAACAGAAAATGAATAAATAACAAGTAGCAGGGGGACATATGCACAGATGAAAAGTTCAGGTAAGGCCAACTTGGAGGATTGCAATCACAGTATGGCCACTTGTAGGACTGTAAGACATTCGAGCAACAGGCGCACCAATGTCAAGAGCAGAAATCTTGCTTCCTGTTAATGCATTAAATTCTGCAACATGGAAACAAAACCAACAAGAAAAACAATTGCCAAAATCAAGTCAACAAGCAAAAGAAATACAACATATAACAATGATAATTGAAAAATAGGAAAAAAATTTGAAGAAAGGAAACATTGTCATGTTATTCAACAACTGATTCATAGAGTGAATTGAACTCACATGTCAATGAAGGAGGTTAAATGGGTCCAGAGGAACAGCAATGCCAATAGGAGTATAAGAGAGCCACAAATGAAACTAAGTACCATCGCCTAAAAAAGAAGCCATGTGAAAGTTACACTAGCGAGAATGCTAGCTGAGATCTGCTTGTCTCTCCAAAGTATAATATCAGCAATTAACCAGAGAGAAACCCAAGTTTACCATAAATTTTATCATAACTTGAACAACTTTTTCAGTTGATCAATGGAAATTGATATTATACTCTCTAATTCACACCCTCAAATATCCTTAATATAGATTCGATGTAAAATTTAAGACGAATGAAACTTCCAAAGCATGGCATATATGAAGGAATGTGAAAGAATCAGAAGAGCATACTTTTTCCTAAACCTAGGACAACATGAAGAGGCCTTTTTTGGCCAAACAAACAATTCTGCCATATCAAGAATATCAACATGAAGAGCACACTAATTACCTCCAAATTTTCCTCTGGGTTAGGGAATATCAAGAATGGATACAGATCTTTTTCAGGTGGCTTATCAGGAGTAAGAACATGTGTTGTCTTATCCTATGTAAGCATGTAAGTAGAATTGCAAAAAACCTGTAAATACAATAATAGGATTGACAATAAAGGTAAACACAACAATATGCAAATAAGATATAAGGGCCAACAATAGCAAAGAAGTGGCATGGCTATAAGTAGAGTAAAGACATAATTCATGATTGTCAAGGTTAAAGAGAACAGAGATATCAAAAGGATAGGATACCACAAACAAATTCCACACATGATAGTATCTAATTAACAAATTAACTTGGTCAATTTTTATTGGAAGTTAAGAACAAAACCAATACTACTGCAGCAACTAAAAAGAAAACTAGGAAATGATATATATAAAAATCATGAAGCATATGATGCTCATTCATCTTCAGACTATCACAGAGCAAAAATTCTACATTTAAACTAAATGTCCTGAAGCATATGATGCTCATTCTACTAGTCCTGTAATGCTTCTACAATATCTTTTTTTTTTCCCTGAATTCAAACTCAAATAAGTTAACTTAAGCTATCAAAAAACTCAAAATCAAAACTAATAAAAAAATGATAAAAACAAACAAAATGGGAAAGAAAAGGGGTTTCTACTGTTTGGTGTGAGTTGCTGACACACGGGTTTTGGTGGATCTAGCTCTAAGGGCGATGGCGACATTATGGCTCTGGTGTACACGACACTCTGCAGGTGGTGACGAGTTTATGTGGTCTAGATGGCGTAGTGGTGTGGCGGATCGATAAGGGGCGAAACGATGGGGCTTTGGTGGTTGCAGGTCTGGTGTTCGGTGACAGAAAAAAGGGAACGTGATTGGGCTCGAGGCGTTCATGGAGAAGAAATGGGTGTAGTTGCTTGGTGGGGCGTGCAGCCGCTGCAGGCCATGGTTCAGTGTGACGGGGCTTTGGTGGTCACAGGTCTGGTCCTAGATCTTGGGTAGTGGCTTGGTGGGGCGACGCAGATTGCGGTTGAGACTCGTGTTGGCCAGATCTGAATCCAAGTGACGACAGCGCGACGTATTTCGTGGATTTCAGGTGAGTTTGATGGTGGTTGTGTCGGTTTCTGGGTTGGTTTGTGCTGGTTGACGAGGTGAGGAGGTGGTTCTGCTTGGTGTGGTGGCCGGAGACAGGGCAGTGACTTGGTTATGGGGGCTGTAGGCAAAGGCGGGTAACAATAAAGAAATTATCCCTATTGAGAAATAACTCAGGTTAAGTAAGGGAAGATATTCGCAGGAGACGAATAAGAAAAGTGAGGGAAGATGAAAATAAGTAAATTATTTTTTAGCTAGGGAATTTATCCCTCGCAATTCCTTCATTAAAATTAGTGAAAGAAATTATCTCTCGCAATTCCCTCGCTAAAATTAGTGAGGGAATTTTATCCCTCGCAATTCCCTCGCTATTTTTTCCTTGAATTTATTTTTGAAATTTAGCGAGGGATAAGTTTTCCTTCGCTAATCCCTCGCAATTCCCTTGCTAATTAGCGAGAGAATTTTCCCTCGTAAATTTCCGTTGCTAAATTACGAAATTCTTGTAGTGCAATTAGTATTATGCCACTATACGAAAAGGAATTAATGTTTGTGAGGCCTTATGAATGACGTTAAATTAGTGCCTGAAATGGTATGTTAATAATATAAGATAAAGTGGTGAATGCATGCAAACAATTGCAAGGCTATAAATGATAAAAATTATATGAGCGATAAAAGTGGTGCATAATTAGTGACAATAAATTAGAGGCGTGGCACATATGATAATTAATTTATTACCAAACCATTATTAATGAAAATAAAGCAAGAAGAGAATTACTAACGTATAGAATGCAATGTTATATCCTAAATTACTCATTTCTTATATTTATTTCATGCAAGTGTGCTTAAAAGGAATTAAGAGAGTAGAAGATAAAAAAAGAGCACTAACAAGTTTTCTATCGTAAGTGCTAAAAGTAATGTAAATCAAGTGCAAGCACTAGGGCATTACGTCAGGTCCTCTTCTAGCCAATATTTAGCATAAACCAAAACTATTCAAACCAAAATCAAATTGTCTCACATCTTATATATATATATATATATATATATATATATATATATATATATATATATATATATATGTATGTATGTATGTATGTATGTATGTATATCTTACATCTTGTTAAAGCCATGAGAATAACTTGATATGTAAGTGTTTGCTCTTGACTTTTGGAAATGGCATTGCTCCATGTAAGCCTACTTCTGCTTGTGTTGCAAAGCCGTGATAAAAAAGAGATAAATGACATATAAATGGCACAAGGCAATGCCTGACAACTGATCACACATTAGTGGCATTTTGTTCAAGGTTTACTCTGTAAATGGAAATAATATTCCTTTTGCAACTAAAGGGTAGCATAATATTCATAGCAATTAAAAGTAATAAATTACACATGGGATTTCATAAGACCATATGTATGAATAATAATAAAATATAAATGAGATTGATGCTCATTAATTCGATTACTATATTTAATAAAAACGTCCAACATAATATTCATGACAATTAAAAATAATAAATTTTGCATGTGATTTCATAAGACCATATGAATGAATAACAATGAAACGTAAATGGGATTAATGCTCAATCATAAGACCATAAGAATAAATAATAATAAAACATAAATGAGATTAATGCTCATTAATTCAATTACTATATTTAATAAAAACATCCCTGCCATCATAATAGTATGCCATGAGTATTAACAATTTGAGATTGATATTATGTGTAAAGGAATATATATATATATATATATACACGGTCAAAATTGATGAGAATGACATTGATTGGCACTTAAAGTCATTGATGTTGTGTGTGGAATCTTCCTATGCTTTGACCAAAATACCATTGAAGGGTATTTTGACGCAACACCCTGATTATGGTACAGAGGTTGACTTGCGATTTTGATCTTGAGCCTGAGAGAGTGAAATTGTGAAAATAAAAAGCAATCAAATAATCATCCAGAGTTGACGATATGGTGGTGGTAAAGTTAAATTATTTCAACCTTGTCTATGGTTCAAACAACTGCAAGGCTCCGAACATGCTTAGAAATAGTCAATGTTAGTGATATTTTGAAACAATTAAATATAATTAAAAATAAAAGGTGAGATAAATTTCTGAAAGAATAACCAAAGATAAAATATTCTTCCATCTGAGCTTTTTCCTTAGAATAAAATCAACATCAGAGATATGATTCCTTTCTTATGTGAAGTATGAGGTTTCTTTCCAGAAAAATAAAGAGAGTAGCTTTTGGTTGTGGATTAGGAATCGTTTTACTGGATTCCCACAGACGACGCCAGATGTTCAGTCCTCTACCCGATGGGAGGTCGCCGAAGAATCCTAGATCAGTCGTCCGATAGTTACCCTAGGAAGACGTGAGTGTAACACCTGTCAAGACATTCCGATCGATTAGTCTTGGAGTCAAGACTATGATGAAGACATATGTAGAGGAAAGTGAACATGTCTGACCAATACTGTCAAACCGGTTTATATAGAGATCTAAAGGACTGACTTTCTAGATACTTTCCTTCAGGCCATTTAGGATTTTGAACGTTATGTCTGATCATTATGACTCAAAGACATTATGTATAGTCATTATGACGTAAAACTATTATGTCTGGTCATTATAGTGCAAAACGTTATATCTTTTGGTAGGTCATATTAAGTACGTGTTTGTCGAACTATTACCTTATTCAGGTATAAGCTAGTTGGACCTTGCAGAAATAGGTCTAGCTTATAGCCGGATGTCAATTGAGTCAGGATGGTCTACAACCCCCTAACTTAGTCATCTGTAAAGATGTGCTGAACTTATGAGTACATCAGATATCAATTAGGTCAAGACGGTTCACTTACTATTCTATATGTATTCTTCCTAGCTAGTCCAAATTCATACTGTATGACTTGAGGTGGTCCTATATGTTTGTGTTATAAACTTTGATATAATCAAAGTTTAAGCAATTATCCCTTAGGAATGTCCTTTACACTCGGGATAAAAGCTTTAGAAAGAAGGAGTTCTTTCAATTTTTTCTTTAAACATATATCATTTAATTTTCTGTTCTTAAACCTTACAGGTATTACACACTGAGAGGCGGTAGGTCTCTCTGTCTATCCTTTTTGTTTTTATAAATTGGCTATGACCATAGCGAGGGATTTGATTAGATGAAATGGGTGTAAGGCCCATAAGAATCGGTAGCACCTCAAATAACATTTTCTGACCAACTTACACGCATATTATGCATATGCATGATATCACTTTTAAGGGAGCGGCTGAAGTAATACCTTCCACCACCACCAAGTATGTCGACCTTTCATTTGGTTCTTGATTTCTTGCTTTATGATCTCTTATTAAGACACCACGTATGACCCATAAAATTCAAGTTCAACGTCAACGAGGATTACATAATTATAACTGTCTAGGAATTCCGAAGTTTGCATCAAAACAAAAAAAATAGTCACCTTTGATGTGTGAGTGTGTGTATAGCCAAGTTTTGGAAGCTTCTGTTGCTATATAAACGTAAGTAGGGTAGGATTAGCTTTAAGCTTCATAATTATTTGAGTTTGAGAATGACTTCTCCCCAACTTACTTTCCGCAAGAAGCACAATAGTCAAATTTCATGGTGAAGAAGCTTGAGACGGAGTTCTAATAACTGGTCATAGCTGCAAATGTGACTGTATTTGAGTTTAACATGAAATAATAATAATAAAATTACTTACACTCATATGTAACTACGTCTGCAGTTGTATTTAATTGCAACTATAAAATGGTACACTTAGTGTTACTTCATTGGAATGGTAGAAATGCATTACAATAACAATCAAAATATTTTTTCACTCAGTGAGATTAATTACATGAATCAAACGTCACTGTATTTGATCAAAAACCAAATCTTCCAATAAACCAATTTTTGAAGAGTCCGCTACATGTTATGCATTATCCACCATTTTTTCAACCTTAACACCAGAAGAAGCTTTCGTATTCATAACTAAGCAATAGCCGACCTAGATATATATGATAATAGGGTAGATATATAAGTCAAACTATTCTATAAAACCAGTGAGGATTTAAGATGTTGGCTTTTTAACGAGTACTGTAAATTATATTTTGAATTCAAATCACACTCAGCACCTAGTTAGATTTTCCTGTATATTTGACATGATTATCCGCTTTAGATAGATTTTATGTTCAATAAATAATATGTTTATATTGTTTATAGTTTTAGCGCAATTAGTGTCTAACATTACTTCTCTCACAATTTCTCCTCCGTTTTTTTTTTTTATTATGTTTCAATCTATCTTCTCATTCTTTGGTTGAAAAGTTTAAAATACAAGAAAATGGTATATATGTGAGTAGAATTTGAATCGTTTAAAAAAAATGTTAAAGTAAAATCAAAATGTTACTCAATTTGTAGAAAAATATTAAGTATAAATATGCACTTGATTATCGAATTCAACTCTAATGAGGCAAGTAAAAGGGAAGTGGTAGGGAATAAATTTGTGTGAGAACTGAGAATGTTGACTTCCTTTTTCTTCCTCCTTTATTTAAATGGGACAACACTTAGTTTTAACTCAAATTAAAAAAAAAAAAACCAACTTTTTCTAATTTTATACATGTGTATATTTTATTAAATTTTTATTTATTTTAATTCTATTAACTTAATAAAATATAAACATGACATAAAATTAAAAAAAAATAAAAATTTTCTTTTAACTTGAGTTAAAGTTAAATTTTGTCCTTTAAATAATGGATGATGGGTTTTATTAGGAGTTAGGGATATAGAGAGAATTTTCAGAATGTGGGTTTGGGACGTTAGGCTTTCTCATAATGGGTACTTGGTGGGATGAGTATAACAGAAAGCTAGACATTGTTTTCATATGCGTAGAGATAACGTAAATTGCAGGTCTTAATCATATTTGCTTAATTCATTTTAAAATAGCCAACTAAGCATAAATAGTTGTAAAAAAAAAAAAAGCCGGCTAAGCGTATATATGGTAAGCCTGTTCTTAATTTTTTTTGTGGAAATTTGAAGTCATAAGATTGTGAACTATATTTGCCTATTTGGTCTGTTTATTAACACTGGGATATCAAAAAATAGTCTTAGCGGCTTCCGTTTTCTCCTGGCCTGCACATGCGCGTGGCTTGTGACATGTTGGGTTTGTTTCCCACATTCCCTCTGTAATCACAAATCGCTAGCAGGGCATAATTATTTTTTCTTTCTGTAAAACAAAACGTCTTCCCGCTTATGGGGCGATAGTATTGTTGCTTACTTAGTCTCCTAACACAGTTTCTTATCCAATTAGCATTTTGGAAATATCGCTTCCAAAGCCGGCCTAAACCTATTAAAAAGCAAAGTTGATTAAGACATTTCTAGGTTTTGATCAATGAGAATAACATGGCCTCTTAGCTTCATAAAGATACTGTCTTTGGATATTGTGATCAACATTGGAGGGGGTAATTTATCCATTGGATTAATTGATGTCACTGAGGAATAAATAGATACCCTTTGAAGACACGAATACGCACATGCCCATGATTATGTGCCAATTAAAGTGTACTGTCTAAACCGAACCAAAGTGACTTCTGCTTTGACATAATTATGACGCAAAACTCTTCTGCTTCTTTCCAGGCCAACACAAAAAAACGGAAACTCCTACACCTTTTTATGTCTCCTGGAGTATTGAAAAAGAAAAATAATGTATCAACATCATTTTTTTATATATTTTATTATATTATTTTTTTGAAAAAAATTAATTTTATACTTTTTTAAAGGTATATTATTATTTATATTTTTTTTAAAAGATATAATTAAATAAAAAAATGATTTAAAAAATATGTTTGATTAATAGTATAAGAAATTATGTAAAAAGTGATATAAAAAAGTGATAGAAAAATTAGAGTTGATTTTAGAATAGTTGTGAACAAGTAAAAGAAAGTGATGAGAAAAAAGTGATATAATTAATGACATAAAGAATAATGTAAAAGATAATATGAAAAAAAATGATATAGAAAAAACAGAGTTGATTGAAAAAATAGAGCAACCAATTTCTAGGGATGATTGATCAAAGTAATGTAATTTTACAATTTATTTATCAAATTAGGATAATTTTAAAACTATTTACTAGTTTAGGGTTCTTTTTGTCATGTTGACAAAGGATCTTATATTTTATTTTATTTTTTATCACGTCATGTAAAGAGCAACCTTTTAGATTATCTGACTCACGTTTTATCAAGTCTAGAAGAATCAAATTTGATACTATTTTAATAAAAAAATGAAAGAATAATTTAAAGTTGCTCTTTCTAAACTGTCAATCATATCCTGTCAAATTCAGAAAAATTAAATTTAATATTATTTTAATAAAAAAGTAAAAGAACAACTTGAAGTTGTTTTTTTTAGATTCTCTCAGTCATATCTAATCAAGTTCAGAAGAATTAAATTTAATAATATTTTAATAAAAAAGTGAAAGAAAAATTTGGAGTTGCTCTTTCCAAATTTTGTCAGTCACGTCTGATCAAGGAGTTGCTCTTTTCAGATTCTCTCAATCACATTCAATCAAGTTCAGAAAAATCAAATTTAATATTTTTTAATAAAAAAGTAAAAGAGCAAGATCAAAATGTTCTTTTCAAAAGCTGACACAACCCCCATCAACCAAATACGTATAAGGTTTAACAAGTATTTTAACAATAAAATGAATGAAGCAACTCCAAGTTACTCTTTCATAAAAGTTATTTTGCTCCCTCCTTGGCCGATTCTCTCTCTATTTAAACCTCAATCTGGGCATGCACTTTGCATTCTTCTCATCTCTTCTCTCTCGTCTCTCACATATTCTTACATTCATCAATTTCGTTCTAAAAATGAGTCAATTTGTTGTTTTTCTTTATTCAAATGGTAAGAAGTTTGAAGGGCCACAAATGCTCACATTCGAACGCAACACTAGGCCAATTCAATTAAACACAGTATCAGTTATAAGATATTGAAGAGAAAGATTCATGCTAAATTAAACCTTCAGTCTCATCAATCTGGACATGCACTTTGCATTCTTCTCATCTCTTCTCTCTCGTCTCTCACAGATTCTTACATTCATCAATTTCGTTCTAAAAATGAGTCAATTTGTTATTTTCCTTTATTCAAATGGTAAGAAGTTTGAAGGGCCACAAATGCTCACATTCGAACGCAACACTAGGCCAATTCAATTAAACACGATATCGGTTATAAGATGTTGAAGAGAAAGACTCATGCTAAATTAAACTTTCAATCTCATCAAATCATTTTTAGTCTTACATATAAATTTTCGATATCACAAAATGAGAGCAAATATATTACTCTTGAAATATTTGATGATGAAAATGTTGAGTGCATGATCAACACTTTACTATGACAGTATTGGAATTGTATGTTGAATACAATGTTTAATAATTAATTAATTCTAACCTTGCAAAAAAAAATTAGTCAACAGATTATTTAATAATATGAATACAATGTTATAAAAATATATTAATATTCAATAATTATTCTAACCTTGCACAAAAATTGTATTCATATTATTTAACAATAAATTAATAAATAACAATATTACAAACATATACATAAAATGTAATAGATAAGTTAATTAATTAATAAGAATAATAAGATTACAAACAATTCAGATTAATAAATAAAAAAAGAAAAGTGCACTAAGAAACTGATTTAATACTTCAAGAGATTTAATAGAAGAATAATGTCAGTTCCAAAAAAAAATGTTAAACCTGCACTTCATTTTCCATGCTCACGCTTTATAATTTTTTTTATATGAAAAATGGAGGAGAAAGAAGATAATTTTTTTCTCTCTTTCTTTTTTCTATATAAATTAAATGAGTTGCAAAGTAAAAGTGTATAAGGTGTGAGGATAACTTTGTTGTTATAAAATGTATTTATAATTTTGTACTATCTAGATGCCTCATGTATTTGTCAGAAAACATATCTTAATTGAAGTAAAAGTCCAAAAATGACCAGCAAAACAAAAGGACAAGTGCAGAAGAGAGTAACCACTCTCTCTGCTTATGTTTCAGAGAGACATTTCAACTCTTCGATTTTTCATTTTCGTTTCGGTTTGTAGAAACATAATACAAAGATTAGTTTAATAATACAATTTTATATTTAAATATTTTAGCTGAAAAAAAAATTTTTAAAGATAATCTATTTTATTTAGATGTAAAAAAAATCACTTTTATATATTAAATTATCAAAAAATATATAAAAATATTTGTTAAGATAATTTAATGTTTATTTCAGTAACATATAAACTTTTCAGCTAAAATAAGAAGGAAAATGATAGATGATTGTACTTGAAAACTAGAGATTTTACTCTCTTTGGACACTCCTTCAATAGCTCATCAATAAATGAGGGAATCAACGTCTTTTTTTTTTTAGGAGAAGTACTTTTTGTTTTAGGGTATGAAGGAGGGACCAGGATAGTGTTGTTTTTTGCAAGGAGGGGCCAGCATCATTTTAAAGAAAAGTTTAGTAGAATTAGTGACTTACATAGAGTCACTTGTTAGTTTACTATAAAATAAGAACTCTAAGAGGTTCTTTTACTTTCTTATTAAAATATTATTAAATTTATTTTTTTTGTACTCAATAGGACTTGATTGATGAAAAAAACAATTTGATCTTACTCTTTCACTTTTTTAATTGAAAGGACGTTAACAATTTTTTACAAAAAATAACTTGAAGTTATTTTTTTACATAATGTGACAAAAAAATAAAATATGAGTTTCTTTGCCAACGTGACAAAAATGATCTCAAACTAGTAAATAATTTTAAAATTATCTTAATTTAAAAAATAATTTGTAAAATTACATTTATTTGGTCAAAAAACCCAATTTCTAGATCTGAAAATGATTTTCCAACAAGAAAACACAGTGTTGGAAAAAATTGTGTCACAGTCATTCACAAAATCACATTGTGGATTGAGTGAACCAATATTGATGATTGTTAAACTGTCATGAACTTGGTGCATAATCCAAGGAAAAAAAACAATGCTTGAATTTGAATCACCATATACTCAGGAGTATAAGTACGACAAAAAGCGGGAAATTTTGGCCCAAAGCATATTGGAGGGTTAATGATCCAATTTAAGGAAAGACAACCTTGTTTTGCATTAGATGCCAATAAGTGAGTCGGTGAGTCACGGCATTTTTCGTTTGGGTGTCCAAACACAATTGCTTGGGAGTCATTTGAAGAGTGTCATGTACCAAAAGATCCTATGAATCCCATCTTAATCTCTCCTTAATTTGTCTTCTTGAATAAGCTCTTGATAATTTGATTTTTTTTTATCTGGACAATTTGATTTTTATATCAGTCGTTTTTTATGATGACAATCTTTTTTTCGCTTTTACCATGATGATGAGAGTATTTGACAAACTAACATATTGTTTAATTGTTTAAACTTGAATTAATGATGTGAATTTAATAAAAATTTGACTAAGTTTTTGTTTTTTGATTTTTTATATAATATTATATATATATATATATATACTATATATATATATATATATATATATATATATATATATATATATACACACACGTTTTTTTTCTTTTTGATTTACATTTTTTTTAATCGTTAGATTTACTTTTCAATCTAAAAATAACCATTAGATAAAAATATATAAAAATATATATACATAACGTATATATATATATATATATATATATGAGAAGTGTGCTTTGCAACTTATATTTTCAAGGGTTGAGTTGGGGATTAAACAGCCCCGCCACCCTGCCTTAGGTGGCGGCAAATGGTTTGAAATTTGTTGAGTGGAAAGTTAGTCAAACAATAATTGTTTTTTTCAAAATTTAATGATTACTAAATAGTAAACATCTTTTTTTTTTTATAAACAATCAGTAAACACTTTAAACCAATTTATATTGGTCCAAAACGGGTTGATTCAATTGATCAAGGGTTTTAAATAAAAGCTTTTGTACTAAGTATATGTTTAGATTGACGATAAAAGATAAACTCATATGGTGGAATGTAACTTTTAGGGCTCGTTTGGTGGTCAGGATAAGAGAGATAGGATAGGATAAACTATCATATCCTATTTGAAACTATTGTTTTCATGAATATGATAAATTAATCATTACTTATCTATCCCGACTATTTAGTTCAAATTATCCTGAGGAGAATGAGTTAACTCAACACGATAGGATAAAGTGATTTAAAGTATGATATAAAAAAATATTTTAAATATAAAATAATTAAAGTATAATAAAATATAACATGGTTACCAAAAAATATATAATAAATATAAATATTTAAAATAATAAAATACTAATAATTAATTTTAAAAATTATTTTTATTTTGTCTCAAGGCTAATTTTGTTATTTATATTATTTTAAAAACTAAAAAATATAAAATTATTCTAATAATTTAACTATATGTAAAATAAAAACTAAAAATGAATATTTAAAATTATAAAAAATTAATTTAAGTTAAACAATATTTTCAAAATTTTAAAAATTATATGTAATTTTATCATAAGGATAAATTTGTCTTTTTATATAATTTTTAAAAAATTAAAATTATAAAAAAATAAAATCAAATAAAATATGAAAACATTCCTAATAAAAAAGAAAAATTTTAAAATCATACTAAAATTATAATGTTATCCTATTTGGTTATCTCATGACATGATAAGATAACAATGATTCTCGCTAATATCCTATCCTACTCCTATTCTCATTATTTATCCTATCTGCTTCTTATCCTATCCTAACCACCAAACGAAAATTCTTTACTTTTTATCTTATCGTAAAATTTATTTTTTCTTCCATTTTAAATTGAGAGAATGAGATGAAATCAGTATTTAATTTATTAATATAAAAATAAAATTACTTAATAATTCTTAATCCTGAAAACAAAAAAGGTAGAGATTCAGCTACTCTCGTGCCCCATCTCTGTGTTCCAGAGTTGGGAAATTTATTCCATCTTGGAGTAACCATTGAGGGGATAATTGGGTCAAAGGGGTGCGTTTTATTTTTTTATGAACCTCGTTTGTTTTGCTTGGTAACTTAATCTTCATGAATGAAATTATACAGCTGATTTTCTCAGGATTTTGTTTTCATGTTCCCTTTGGAGGATCATACAAACTGATTGATTTCAGCATCTCCACTGTTCTGTTTTATTACCTTTTTCTTAGTTGGATTATTTTTTTAATTGCTAATTTATTCTGAGTCAAATGGAACTCTAATTTTCTACCTGTATCTTCTACCACTTGATTTTGGTCTATTTAATAACATTTTCTGATTATGCTTTTTATGTGGTCGGCATAAGGAAAATATATTTTAAATATAATTAAATCTTTTTTGAGCTAAAAATAATTACAATTTGGTATGTTTAAAATAAGGAAAATATATTAACAAAAAACTTTTAATTCCTATCATTCCCTTCCTTTTCACTAAAATTTTTAAATAAGAGAATAAAAACATTTTTTTCCACTTCATTATTAAATATTCAATCAATGATATAAGATCTTCATTCTATTTCATCACATTCTACTTTATTTTATTTCATTTCATTCCATCAATCATTAAACATCTAAATATAAACTAAGAGTGAGTAATTTTCGTGTGGGAACCCTATGCTTACTCTTATAAATCTTAGACATGTGACTAACACCCTTGAAATATTAGAGTAACCCATAAAACGAAAATTATGCATATTGAATAAGATGGTAAGAGAATTAGCTCATCAGTCATCTCCTTATTAAGTTTGAATCTATTTGTAGGTTGTACAAATTAATTAAAATCTCCATAAATCAGTTAGATTTAGTGTAAGAAAATCGGCTTGGACTAACAAACTAACCTAAAGAAGAGATTATTGGAATCATAGTAGTAAAATAATTTTAAATTACGTCCAGGATACCCAATCTATTTTTCAAAGTTATAAAACAATTCATAATCATAAGATTCCATAACATGTTTGAAATTGATTATTTTGAAAAAAAGTAATTATTTATTTATTTCAAAAGCTCTATCAGTAATTTTTCAATTATAAATTATTTTAAAAATAAAATAAACTAATAAAAATACATGTTAAATTCAAAATACCACACGGTTTGAAGTACTTGAGCTCGTTGGCGGGCTTCCTTGAGGGTGGTACGTTCTTTTGCAGCCATACTATTGTAAGCCCAAGCCATAATTATTCTTCAAAGTTCAAACATGAACGGTGCTCAAGAGAAAACCTAAGCTTCTACAAAATGAGAATTCCATAGCCCACATCCTACAGGCTTGTTGGTTCTTAAGAGAAATCCATACCAACCTAATGGAGACAGTGGCCCATCCAAAGCCTGGGCCTTTCTTATTATTCAATTTATATTTGTCAATTTTTTAAGAAGAGAGTTCACCCACCCACCGCGAAACAATATTCAGCATATTCCTCAAGATTTCCTTTCCACGCGCGGAAGAATCATGTGGTGACCACACGCCCATGTAAACGTTAGCAACCCAGCCCTGCACTCCATCGACCCCATTCAATATTCATCGTAATCGCCGAGGCTGCTTGCTGCTAATGCTATTACTGTAACACTCTACAGTGCTAACCGGTAACCGGTAACCTGCTTCGCTTATTCATTCTTGTGTTGTGTGCGAAGAGAAGATCTTCTTCATCAATCTTCGTCCCCAAATCGCAAGCCCTTACATTCTGTGCAAACTCCATGAACATGATCATGCTATAATATAGACTCGCTGCGCTGATAAGGCAATGAATCCTTCTCTCGCTTCTTCGACCTTGTCGTCTTCGTCTTCGTCTTCGTCCGCCACCTCCTGGTTCTCCGGTATCGTTCGAGGCGGTCGTTCAGATAGGTCCGCCAGTCTCAAAATGTCCAGTAACTCCACCATCGCCGCCACTGCTGACATCGCCGGCCCCGTCGTCCGCAAAAATCAGTTCCGAGGAGTTCTCTTCAAGTACGGTCCCAATCCTATCCAGGTCCGTTACCTTGTTGCTTTTTTCAATTTTCACTTGAAACTACTTCTGATCTGATTTAATTGTGGATGATTCTAATTTTGAACCATCTTCATTGTGCCTACTCTTGTACATTGTCTTCGACCATCGAGATCTCTGAATTTTCATATCATCAATGTCATTATGTTTTCATAGCTTGTGTTAAACTTAGGTGGTGTTGTTTAACTTGCCTGCTAGTCTGCCATCCGTTTGTATATTATTATGATTAAGTGTTACAGAATTAATATCAACCAGTTTAGTATGAAGTAGTCTCAAACAATTTGAATTGTAATTTTTCAGTGCCTAACATGTATAAAGTTCCCTAGCAGCTCTGTCTCACCAGATAGTTCACCTTACATCTCGGAGTGGCCCTTGTGTTGGACTGCTTTAGAGACTAGACTCCTTCTGAAAGCTGACGCAAGACTTTCTTGTAGAGAAAAATTCTCAATTTACATTAATTATTCTCTTGAAATTTTAGAATTCTTCTTAATATTATGGAGATTGCATTTCAAGCTTTGGGCTTGTATTGTTCTTTTGTCAATCTCATGTCTTACCTTGGTAGCTATAACTCAGTCTCTGTCATTTCCTCTTCTCTTTTGGCTCTTCACTTTTCAAATCCCTTTTCTTTCTTCTTTTTTTTTTTTTTCCCTTTTTCTATTTTTCATAGACTGCCTTTTGATAAATTCTTTGTTTGCAGGTTGCATTTAAGACTGGTGATTTCAAACGGCAAGTCATTTTTATTGGTGGATTAACCGATGGTTTTCTTGCCACTCCGTACGTTTGATATTTTAGTATTTCTTCCAAGCAATATGTCTTTCATCTCCTAGAGTTTCTCTGGATCAGAATGACTTTAGACCTTCTGACTATTTGACTGATAATCTCTTTAATTAGATAATCTAAGATCCAAAATTTTGACTATATGCCATAGGTGTGTGAAAAGGAGCAAAAGGGATTTTTCAAGCCTATGAATTCTTAGTATAAAAAATATTATGGCAATCCTCCAAAAATTTTCATGCCTATGAATATATAATTATAAAAAATATTATGCTCCCAAATATTAGCAGAATTATAAAGCCACTCCAATACGGTTGGAGTTTAGCCATTGCTTTGGCTTTCTTTGCTTACTACCCTTTATCTAGGGTTTCTAAGTATTTGATGTTGCCATGATGGACATGATTGAGTTAAAGCTAAGAGATGAAATGGTTGAATAAAATAAAATAAGTTTATTTAATAATAGAATATCTGTACTTGTCCCTGCAGAGTTTTATTTTTTTTCCCCACTATTTTTTCAAGCTCTGCCGCTGTATTTGAACCTAAGAAGAGTTTCTATCTGACGACCATATTCTTCATCTTCCTGCAGATACTTGGAACCTCTGGCAATTGCTCTGGACTGTGAGAATTGGTCACTAGTTCAATTTCTTATGTCATCTTCTTATAGTGGATATGGCACTTCCAGCTTACAACAAGTAAACAATTAAATTTTAATTCCTGGTGTTGGTGTTGCTGTTGCTGTAAAATGTTCTAACAAATTCTAGTGAACAGATTAATGCTTATTAATTTTACTTACTATGATCTCAAAATTCTGGTTTTACTTTATATAACTTATCTTGAAAATATTGAGTGTAAGCCCCCATATAATGCCACTAACATCCAGGTGAAGGAATTATTTTAATTTCAAAGTGTGCTGTGAAATGCCATTTTCTTTGATATAGTGTACTTAGTGTTTGCAAAAGCATAGCCTTGCAGTGAGTAATATAAAGAAAATGTTTGTTTCGGCACTTACTTAGGTTTCTCGTGGTAGAAAACTCTATTGTTTGTTTACTAAACCAAAGCAATAAAAGACAACGTCTTCGACTTTTTCATCAGATTTATTTGATGCAGATGATATTAGGATAATCATAATTTTTATTATTATGAATTTTCTGTTATTTTAGATTGAGATTTTAATTAGGGATCTTATCTATTTTAGGATTTCAGTTTTAATGGAATTCTATTCAAATCCCAAATATTATCATTAGTTAGTTATATTAGGAGTTTGAATTAAAATAGGATTAGTCTATTATTAATTTTAGTTATGATTGGTTTCTTTTGTAAGAAAGCTATAAATACCTTCTTATCAGATTTTAGAAGACGGTTATTGATTATTGAATTCAATGGATTATATTCCTACTTTGAGACCGACTCTCTTGGTACCGAGTTCCTTTGGAACCCCAAAGGTTCTTTGTTGCTTTTCTCCATTGGTCCTACATCATTTTTATAAGTAATTAATTCTACTGTTAAATTAGTGACCATCAGCATTACCTCAACCAACATATGTTTAGAATCTAGTTTTGTTAAATATGGTAAACTAAGCAACCTGAGAGTTTGGGATCATTAAATTAGTGACCATGACCTCAAGCAACATGTATTTGGAATCTATTACCTCAATAATGTGGCCATTCAAGACCTCTATTCTTAAGTTTTAATGAATGCCTTAATATTTCTACAGAATTCTATTTTCATTGTCAGGTTTAACTGAAAAGTGCAATGTTAATATTTCCATCTAATTGATGAGGTTAATTGTCTTGATGCTTAAGTTTGTGATCGCTTGTTGAGTTCATATTGAAGGATGCTAAGGAGCTGGATCAGCTGATTAATTATCTAATTAACAAAGAAGATTCTGAAGGTGTGGTATTACTTGGGCATAGTACTGGCTGTCAGGTTAATTGTTATTTCATTTAAATCCTGAACCATACTTTACCTCCACTTCTCTTCTTGCTACTGGCATTTGTTGAGCAAGTGAAATAAACTTTTCTTCTTTTTGGACATGTTATCTAGGATATTGTGCATTACATGCGCACAAATTTTGCTTGCTCCCGGGCTGTTCGTGCTGCCATCTTTCAGGTACTCACTTGTTGATAGTAGATCAGTTCTGAACTTCTTTCTTTCAAAAGTTTATTTCATCTGCATGTCTTTGTTAGACCTCTTATTAGTAAACAATATAATAGGAGGCTTAGGCCAAATTAGTGCTGTCAGTTATTCTTATTTGTCAGTTATTATTATTATTATTTCTGTTTGTAACTGCAAATCTGTCTTTTGAATAAATAGAGAGAGAGAAGGGTGGGGCGGTTAGGCAATTATTTGGTAGGAATTGGAAGGGAGAGACCAAGCTCTCAAATTCTTGGAGGAAACCACCCTGTAACCACCTTTTCTATCTTTCCAGCCTTCTCTTTTCTTTGTTGTAATCTGATACTAAGTATTGTAATCTAATCCTCTGTTTTGAGAACAATTCTCCAGAGGATATATCAATATAGTTTGCATATTCAGTTTATAAATTAGTTATAATTACCAGTTTCTATCAACTGGTATCAAAGCACTAAGATCTTGGGCGAATTAATGGTTTCCACAAGAGGAATGGAAGCACGCTTGGAGGTTTTGGAGCGCGGGTTTGAAGGCCTGTTAGCCATGCGAGAAAATCTGGAGAAAAGTATTGAACAAGAAAGATTAGAGCGCCTGGAAACGCGGAGGCAGTTGAACGAATTGATGAATTCTGTGCGAGAACTTTCAAACTGTTCAAAACAGAATGAAATCTCAAATGAAGAGAGTCATACAGAGAATGACGATGATGCTGAAGGCCCTGTTAATTCCAGGAGACGTGAAGAACGTTGGAGGAAATTGGAAATTCCAGTTTTTGAGGGAGAAGATGCCTACGGGTGGATAAATCGCGTGGAAAGATATTTCGACTTGAAGGGAATGGAGGATGCTGAGAAGTTACAGGCGGTTATGGTGGCGATGGAGGGGAAGGCGCTGACATGGTATCAATGGTGGGAATTTTGTGCAGAAAATCTGACTTGGACTGATTTCTGTTCCGCTATGATTCAACGGTTCCAACCTTCCGTGATACAAAACCCGTTTGAATTGTTGTTAAGTCTCAAGCAAACGGGAACAGTGGCAGAATATAGGGAGCAGTTTGAATTGTATGCAGGCCCTCTCAAATGCATGGAACCAGCGTATTTGAAAGGGATTTTTCTGAATGGACTCAAAGAAGTTATAAGGGCAGAGCTAAAACTTCATCCGGTGGAAGGATTATTAGAGTTGATGGATTATGCTCAGAGGGTTGATGAGAAGAATAATTTGTTGAGTAAAGGAATTCCGACCATAAGTTCAGGGGGACGTTCGATTAGAACTTACAATAATTCCAGAACTGTAACTTGGGAACCTGGAAACAAAAGTCAGATTCATACTTCAACTGGAAGCGGAAGTTCAGTGGTAGAAGCAAGCAGTTCGAAAACCATTGCAGCCTTTAGGGGGAGGGGGTTTAGGAGATTGACTGATGCAGAGATCAAGAGAGGTCTAGAAAAGGACTTTGTTTTAGATGTGATGAAAAATTCAGTCTGGGCCATGTATGTGCAAATAAACAATTGCAAGTACTTCTGTTGGAGGAAGAGGGAGATAATGAAGAGAAAGAGGAGGAATCGAATGAGCAAGAAACGGAGGCTGAAGTGAAAACACTACAATTGTCCATGTTCAGTATCTCTGGTCTTACTTCCAAGAACTCTATCAAACTATGGGGAACGTTAAAAGATAAGCAGATGATAATCCTTGTAGATTGTGGAGCCTCACATAATTTCATATCATCTAAGTTTGTTAAAGAGCACAAGTTGAAGATGAATGAGACTTTACTGTATATTGTAGAGGTGGGGGATGGTAGGAAGATTCCTTGTGAAGGAGTATGCTCTCAACTCAAATTGTTGATTCAGGGTTTATAGATTCAACAAGACTATTTTGTCTTTGATTTAGGTGGCGTTGATGTGGTGTTGGGGATGGAATGGTTGGCTGGCCTTGGTGAAATCCGTGCCAATTTTAAGGAATTAACATTGAAGATTCCAAGTAATGGGGGCTATCAAGTGCTGAAGGAGAACCTAGTTTGGCTCGGTCTGTTGCTTCTTTCAAATCCATTATCAAGGCAATCAATGATGAAGGACAAGGTTTTTTGTTAGAATATCAGAATCTGCAGGTCGAATTTGAAGCCAATACAAATTTGCCTGATTGGTTAGAATCGGTTTTGGGGGAATATAAGGAAGTATTTCAAGAGCCAACTGGATTACCTCCACCCAAGAGACAAGATCATGCAATTGTCCTAAAGGAAGGAGCCAACATTCCCAATCTCAGGCCCTACAGGTATCCACATTATCAAAAAAATGAGATTGAGAGGTTAGTTGATGATATGCTTAATTCTGGTATCATTAGACCGAGTGTGAGTCCTTATTCTAGCCCAATCATACTAGTCAAGAAAAAAGATGGAGGGTGGCGTTTTTGTGTAGACTATAGGGCTTTGAATAAGATCACCATACTTGATAAATTTCCTATCCCTATTGTTGATGAGTTACTTGATGAATTGGGAGGAGCAAAAATTTTTTCCAAGTTAGATCTGAAATTTGGTTATCACCAGATTAGAATGAAGGAAGGGGACATTCCCAAGACTGCTTTCAGAACTCATGAAGGGCATTATGAATTTGTTGTCATGCCCTTTGGACTTACTAATGCCCCTTCTATTTTCCAATCTCTTATGAATGAGATGCTTAAACCATATTTGAGAAAATTTGTTTTAGTTTTCTTTGATGACATTCTGGTTTACAGCAAATCTGTAGAGGACCATAAACGACATTTACAATCAGTTTTGGCTTTATTGAAGGAGTATCAATTTTTTGTCAACAAGAAAAAATGTACTTTTGGGCAAACTCAGTTAGAGTATCTTGGTCACATCATTTCGGCTGACGGGGTGGCAGCAGATCCTCACAAAATTGAAGTAATGTTGGAGTGGCCAACACCAAAAGATCTTAAGGCTTTAAGAGGATTTTTAGGCCTTACCGGTTATTATAGGCGTTTTGTGAAGGATTATGGCAAAATGGCTCGGCCTTTAACCCAACTATTAAAGAAAGATAGTTTTCAATGGACATCAGAAACACAAGTTGCTTTTGAACAACTTAAAAAGTTTTGTTACAAGAAGGGAGACCAGTAGCTTTTCTCAGTCAAACACTTTCAGCTAAGGCTCAATCTAAATCTGTTTATGAAAGAGAATTAATGGCCATAGTCATGGCGGTTCAAAAATGGCGACATTACTTACTTGGCCGACACTTTATCATCCTTACTGATCAAAAGAGTCTCAAATTTTTAACTGATCAAAGGGTTTTGGGGGAAGAGCAGTTCAAGTGGACTTTTAAATTGATGGGGTTGGATTTTGAAATACAATACAGGCCAGGAAGTGAGAATAGGGCTACTGATGCTCTTTCTAGAAGAATGACTTTTACGGCACTATCCACAGTTAGATTTGATGATTTGGAAGCATGGGAATCTGAAATTCAAAATGATCCAAAGTTGCAAGGTATCATACAAGACCTTTTGCAAGATGCTGCCTCTCATCCGGGTTATAGCTTCCACAACAGAAAACTGTTTTACAAAGGGCGTTTGGTGTTGCCAAAAAGCTCTTCTCGGATCCCAATCCTACTTGCAGAATTCCACAATTCAGCCATGGGAGGTCATTTAGGGTTCTTCCGAACTTACAAGAGACTTTTTGCCATAGTTTATTGGGAAGGAATGAAGAAAGACATTCAACAATATGTGGCTACTTGTGAGACTTGTCAGTTGAATAAATATCAAACTTTGTCTCCTGCTGGATTGTTACAACCTCTTCCTATACCAACTCAGGTTTGGGCTGATGTGTCAATGGATTTCATAGAAGGTTTGCCTAAAGCTCAGGGCAAGAATGCTATTCTTGTAGTGGTGGACAGATTCACTAAATATGCTCATTTCAACGCACTGAGTCACCCATTTACTGCTAAAGATATTGCTGAGTTGTTTATGCAAGAAGTGGTCAAGTTACATGGATTTCCTTCCATGATTGTCTCTGACAGAGATAAGATATTTCTTAGCCACTTCTGGACTGAATTATTCAGGATGACAGGCACCAAATTGAAATTTAGCTCTGCATATCATTCACAAACAGATGGCCGGTCAGAGGTAGTCAATAGATGTTTGGAGACTTATCTGCGATGCCTCACTGGGACCAAGCCAAAACAGTGGCCTAAATGGCTCAGTTGGGCTGAGTTTTGGTTTAATACCAACTATAACAGCTCCACCAAGATGACTCCATTTAAGGCCCTTTATGGCCGAGATCCTCCCCACTTACTTAAAGGTACAACTATTCCATCCGTAGTTGAAGAGGTCAATTTGATGACTCAAGACAAAGACCAACTTTTCCGTGATTTAAAGAGCAATTTGTTGAAGTCTCAAAGCCAAATGAAGGCCTATGCAGATCAATCAAGACGCCCTGTTAGTTTGGCTACAGGTGATTGGGTCTATTTGAAGTTACAACCTTATAGGTTGAGATCTCTTGCTAAGAAGAGAAATGAAAAATTGAGCCCTCGTTTCTATGGCCCTTATCGGATCATAAAGCAAATAGGTTCAGTGGCATTCGAGTTGGCCCTTCCATCTGACAGCAAAATACACCCAGTATTTCATGCTTCATTACTCAAAAAAGCTCTTTCTCCTTCAGCTAAACCACAACCACTTCCACCAATGCTTTCTGATGACCTGGAGTTACAAGTTTTCCCTGCTAATGTCAAGGCTGTTCGCAACACTGCAGATGGCACTGCTGAAGTTTTAATTCAATGGCAAGATCTTCCTGATTTCGAAGCCACTTGGGAACCGGTTGCAACTATCATGGAGCAATTTCTTTCTTTTCACCTTGAGGACAAGGTGACTCTTTTGGGGGGGAGGGGGGAGTATTGTTAGACCTCTTATTAGTAAACAATATAATAGGAGGCTTAGGCCAAATTAGTGCTGTCAGTTATTCTTATTTGTCAGTTATTCTTATTTGTCAGTTATTCTTATTTGTCAGTTATTATTATTATTATTTCTGTTTGTAACTGCAAATCTGTCTTTTGAATAAATAGAGAGAGAGAAGGGTGGGGCGGTTAGGCAGTTATTTGGTAGGAATTGGAAGGGAGAGACCAAGCTCTCAAATTCTTGGAGGAAACCACCCTGTAACCACCTTTTCTATCTTTCCAGCCTTCTCTTTTCTTTGTTGTAATCTGATACTAAGTATTGTAATCTAATCCTCTGTTTTGAGAACAATTCTCCAGAGGATATATCAATATAGTTTGCATATTCAGTTTATAAATTAGTTATAATTACCAGTTTCTATCAGTCTTCTGCAAAATGGTGGCCCTATCTTAATGCATTATAATTATGGCACTTAGATTAGATGAACAGCCTTTTACAATTGAAGGTCTTAATCTTCTAATACAGTCCTGTTTTTCCATGAGATTGGCCCAATTCACCTGATTTGAGTTGCTATCTTTAACTTACATAAGGATACTTTAAAATGGGTGTGACAGTATTTAGAGCCTACAATCTGGCAGAATAGCATTGTCTTCCCTTGAAGTAACTTTCCCTTTTGTCCTAAAAGCTTTAGAATATTTATATCGGATTGTGTATTTTTCTAAATGAATAATATTTGTTAAATGGTTAGTATGCTAATAGAACTCTTCCATAGCCACCTGAAATTCCTGATGCTTAAAGCAACAATTTTGATTGGATTGTTGTGAAGTGTACAGTGTACATTTTTTTGATACAGCGTGTGACAGTGATAATATAGCTGAAACCTGAAACATAAAAGGAACTACATTAATTTGAAGAGGTTTATAGTTATATGAATGTGAATTTATGACTGCTTTAGTGATAATAAAATCAATATTAAATTATTATTAAGAAACAAATACAAACAGTCACAAACACTTTATTCCCTTCAGCTAATATACTGTTGCATTACAGAATTCATACCATTCAAGTTAATTGTTGTTCATTTCTGAATATCTGAATTACCTTAGAAGAACTGATAACTACATTTTTTCCCCAGTTTGACTATATATATGTGGGTTTTATACATTATGATGTATTATAGCATATACATGTATGATGCTGCACTCACTTTGTTTTCTCATTCATATGCATTTAAGTGTGGTTCAGTTGCTCCTACTAATGTACTTACTGCAGTTTTCTAAGGCCTGTGGTTTAAAATTTTGAAGTCTGAGTATTGAAATGTTGGATTTTAGTGCTATCCAAAAAAAAAATGTGGATGTTATGTCTGGTCAATGGCAATATATAATGTCTTGCTATAGTATCTGTTCTCTCACTAAAAGCTTCTATAGTATCTGTTCTCTCACTAAAAGCTTAGTTTTCTATGCCTATTAAATTGTTCAGGCTCCTGTTAGTGATAGGGAATATCGAGCTACACTCCCTGAGACAGCTTCTATGATTGACTTGGCTGCTAACATGATTCGTGAAGGTCGAGGTTCAGAGTTAATGCCAAGGGAAGCAGATCCTAGTTCCCCTATAACTGCCTATAGGTGAGTGTATAGAAATATTGTAGGAGCAGCGTAAATACTGAGATAAGCCTGGATATCAATAAATAGGGTCAGCTCTACAGTTACTGCATTGATTCCAAAGATGCATAATTCAAGTTTTGTTTGGAAACTAATGGATGTTATCGAATTGTAAAAAAACTTCTTTTGCTTTCCAATGATCAGTCCACAATGGTTGTAACTTGTAAGTGTAAGCAATTGCAATTTTTAAATGTCTCCTATTTCGTAAGTATGACTCTTTTTCTTTATTCAGGACACTACGAATTTTATGATAGTCGAAACTAATTTACTTTTATGAGTTGATCCCTTCAAAGAACGATGTTGGTAAACTCACACATCCTTCCTTCTGGTGTGCATGTCAATTGCGAAAACCAAAAGTTTTGCACTTAACACTGAGATTCCTCTACTGCTAAATGTGGTTGATGACAGGCTTCCAAATAAATTAGTGCTGTACTGTATATTTGTACAAGGTTTCAAGTTGTTAGATATTGCTTTTGAACTAAGCTATATCAGATGTCAGATAGACAACTTGAACCCAATTATGTTATATTTGTTTTCAAAGACATTATTTACTCCTTTTTTTTCTCTCTTCTTTCTCGCTCCTTTTCATTCTCTCTGTAGTGGAGAAATACCACATCCATGACATGTTGGTGCATGAGAAATATTTACTGTTTGCTGACATTGATTATATACTGCAGAAAAGGTCTTTGTTGTCTCATGCTACTGCTCCCTTCCTAATAAAGATGTTACTTTTGCAGGTATCACTCCCTTTGTTCATATAATGGCGATGATGACTTGTTCAGTTCTGACCTTAGTGATGATCAATTGAGGATGAGACTTGGGCACATGTCTAACACACATTGTCAGGTGAGCATATATCTGTGTAACATAATTCTTTGTTATTTTTTGTCTGGGCGCTTGATAAGATCCTGAAAGGCTGAAACTATACAGCCTTTCAGCTAAGTAAAACCTCGGCTAAAGTTATTTTGCTGCAATATGCTAGTCTTAGGATCAGAAATTTCCTTTCGTCTTTTTCGTCTATGTAGAACGCATATGACAATTTTCTTTTGATATGTCAATTGACAACTCAAGGAGGCGTAAATAGATAGCTGAAATGCCACCTAGGCTTGGCTCAGGTGGTTGGGGAGCTGGGTAGAGGTTATAGGTTTATTTCATGCTAGTGACTGGACGTTCCAAAAAAAAGGCTTAAAGTTTTTCAGCATCAATTTACCAATGGTAACTAATGATGCTACCTTTTCTTTAAAATGTAAGTGCTACTAAAATAAAGGTAAATCTTATTCTAGTTTAGACAGAAAGAGAGATCTGAGAGCTGCCTACTTATTTTTAAAAGGAAAAAGAAAATGGCAAGGAGGAAGTTAGTCATCTTAGTATGCCCTGGTGTTTTGGCAGGTTATATTTTCAATGGCTGATGAATATGTGCCAGATTATGTCGATAAGAAGGCACTGGTTGAGCGGTAAAATCTCTACTCTCCTATCTGGTGCCAATTTTTTTTGTTATGCAATAACCGCAAGTTGGGAGGAGTGAGATATATGATTACTGTTCTTATGGGTCATGGGGTACATGTTGTAAACATGCAGATTATGCAGAGCGATAGGAGGTGCAGAGAAAGTAGAGATTGAATATGGAAACCACTCCCTGTCTAACAGAGTTGAAGAAGCTGTCCAGGCCATTATTGACTTCTTAAAAAGAGAGGGACCCAAGGGCTGGGACGATCCATGGAATTAATGTGGGTGTCTTTGTAAATTTTCACTGCCTTCTTTTGTTGTTATTGTAGTTTTGGTTCCTTTTTGTCAATGTTGTTAATCTTTCGTTTTTCTCCCATATATCTGGTTTTTTTTTTTTTTTTTTTTGTTGGGGGGGGGGGGGGCGGAGGGAGGTGGTTGAATCTGTTGGGGTTGTTATTTGCAGCCTTATATTTTTGTTAATATAATAGATGTTAATATATAGTGTTTTCAGAAAATAGTGTATCTGTTTTTGAACTAATTTATTCTAACCCACGAGAAATTTTGCTACATGCCTACATTTTAGCTAATTCAGTTGCTTTTTGCCTTGTTACTGTTTCCTCCCCTGGCAGATATGGGCTGTCAGGATTTGCTGAGATTGTGTGATGGAGACATGTAGTTAGACGGATGATGAGAATGCAGTGGAATTTAAGCCCGTTAATTGCTAGTTTTCCTGCATAAATAATTTCTCTACTACAAGATTAGCGTGAGAATTAGGAAATTCCTTGTGATCATGGTAGGGAAGCAACCAATGCGACAGTGTGTGTTTTCTTCCAAAATGTAAGTAGGTTCCACATATTTCTTAAGCATGCCACTCGGACAATTTTGCATTAGTATTTTGTCCCACCCCCCCCCCCCCCGGGCCCAATCTCCCTCCAAAACAGTAGGGGATCAAAATTGCAGAATCTTTTTTTAAAGTGATTTTATCTTTAAAATGAATAAATAAGAGTGTTTATTTAATTTAAAATGTATCATAATTTTAATCTACTAAATTTAATGATAAATATATATTTATTTATTCATTTTAAAGACAATGTCATTTTAGAGAAGTTTTATCTTAAAATCAGTTATGTACGTTTCATCTTTGTTTCTTCATTCTACAGTTTCCTTCGTTTACTTCTCCTGGCATCTTGTGATATGAGCTCTATAGTTTCACCTTTTACTTACCAAGAGGGTCCAAAACGATTTGTGGTGGTTGATAGTTGTTTGGTGGAGTCGGCAACCACTGAGCAGCAGGCTATTAACTTAGAAACTAACCTTCATAATGATAACTTAATCATTATTTTTCTTTGTTTGGCTTGAAAGAGCTGCATGCACTTGAACACTTGACAACGTCATTGTCCCCTGAGCCGTCTTATCCTCCTCTTGTTCCCACATCCACCATTGCGTCACCAGCTGTTTCTACCAAAATATGCATAAAAGCATGCCTGCGTGGCCCAGGCACTCGTTTACTCCTGCAATGCATGGTATTGATATTGTTATCGGCTTTTCTAGTTATTATCTTATGGAATGGAATGGGAGAGCCCACGAATACAACTGCTCTGCTAGGCCCTATCTGAAAAAAATATTTACAAGCGTTTGAGAATAATACTCTCAATCCTTTAGATTTTATTTGGATTTTTTTATTTCTTATTATAAATTTAAATATTTGATTTTTTACTAATTGTTCATGCAATTTCGGGCCAAGAATAGTGGTTAGATAAAACTTTCAAAATGGCGATTTTAGAATACAAACTCCTGACATTGCATGTATAGTTTGCTTGGGATTCGTAGACCACTTTTACTACAGAGAACCATTCTTGGAGTTTAACAATACACATTTATTTTCCCATAAAAAGAAAAAACAATACACATTTATTTTCTATGTATTCTCTGCATAAAAAATACAAAAGTTTCTCTGTATATTGGAGATTTTCAAGATTAATTTAGCACTAGTGTAGTAATGAGTCACTAATTAGGTTTGTTGTATCGAAGAAATACACCTCATTCACATGAATATGACTATGATAGCACATGTATCATTCATGGGGTCGTTTAGGATGGACCCAGTCAGTTTGGGTTCATCTAATGAACCTGGTAAAAACTTGCAATAATAGGTCTTTTTTTTTACCAAAAAAAACCTCCATCGCCACCAAGAACACTACATTCATGCCTCCTCATCGCGTCGTCCCTCACCAACCTGCGAGCTACCACCAGATCAATTGTCGTCCTCTGTCGTTTCTCCCCGTCCGCGAATTATCGTCCTCTGATGTCCACTGCACGGGCCACTGCCACCAAGAACAGATAAAAAAAAAACTCCATCGCCACCAAGAACACTGCATCCATGCCTCCTCACCACGTCGTCCCTCACCAACTCGCGAGCCACTGCCAGATCAACCAGACGATGGCGAAAATGGTGGAAAGCAGCAGCTAGAGATAGCTGGGTTGCTGGGTCACGATTCGATGGTTGCTAGGTCGCAATTCAACGATCATTGGGTCAACTCGGTGGTTCTGGCATGGTTGAGGGAGGTTCGCAAGGTAACAATGGGTTTAGGGTTTCTGGGTCAGGTGGAGGGAAGTGGTGGTTCCGATGACGGCTTAAGCGGAGGGAAGTGGCGGTTCTGGTGACAGCTTAGGCAGATGGAAGTGGTGGTTCAGATTCAAGGCTGGTTCACGGTGGCTTTGAGGTAGGTTGTTGGTTTGTGGACACCGCACCTCGCCACCACGCTGCCCAGATCCACTCTACCCTGCCCTTCGCCATCGAGAGATGGGTTTCCGGTGATAGAGTTCCATTTAGACACTAGGGGTGGCTTTGTGACCTACTACCTAATGAGCAAATAATCAATATACACCATTGATCTAAAATTATTCTCATCTAACAACTAAAAATAATGGGTCCATGGATGGACCGCTTCCATCTTAAACGACACCATCATGCATGGCATTAATCTAAAGCAATGTTCTGAAGTTATAGATCTGATAACTTCCTTGGCGTCACTGAAGTAAGTTAATCATTCAATCTAAAGGGATAGAATTTAATTAATTATTATTTTGTGGCTATCTATTGCATTCAAAAACTCAATGTCATTGAACTAAATCTCGATGAAGCTCTTAACATCCACCCATCCATGCTCCAAAATTGGAAAATTAAAACGGTTAGAATTGACCCAAATTCTTAATTTAAAAATTGTTATAATATTTTTTATTTTATTGATAGATTTATATTTTGTAATTAATATTGAAATATATAAAACAATATGTAATAAATATAAGTGATATGTAAGATGTGCAAGATATGAGAGAGATTTATTTTTAATATGAAACTAGGAAAGTCATAAAGAGAGTAAGGGTGGTTGCTTGTCAAGTAAGTTGTTGTGGGTTATAAATACTTGTATTAATAAATTATTTGAGACATGAAAAGGGGTGTAAAGATTGAGAGGTCTAGTAAAGATGTAAAGATATTGAAAGTGTCTACAGACATTATCTTGTAATTTTGTTGAGATAGTAGACTCTTCTTACCTGTAAATATAGGCATGCTAAGCCAAACTACATTATATTGTAACTTTTTTACTTCTTAGAAAGAATTTTATATATGAGTAAAACTTTTCACAAATTTCTTACAAGTTATTATCCTTTTAAAACTATTCAATTATAACTTGATGTAGGCTACAAAAGAAGTCTTTGCCTCTAATAGAAGATTGCCACTAACTTACTTTCTCAATCATTGAGTGTGTGTTTGGATTAGATTTTGCAAATTTGATTTTAGATGAATTTGATCATGCAAACTTGATTTTAAACTGAAGTAGGTTTGAGTGAAAGTAATTTATGTGTAGAAATTTTTATCTCAAAATTGATTTTATTAGAATGAAAGTAATTTATGTGTAGAAATTTTTATCTCAAAATTGATTTTGTTAGAATGAATGTTGTTTGGATAGGGTTAATAAAAACCACTTTTGCATGTGTAATTACAAAAAAAAAATGTATCATTTATTTTGTTAATTAGATGGTTAATAAATTAATGATAAAATAATTTCTTTTAAAAGTTGAGTTTGTTTGAATCATTGTTGTTTGGATCAATTGTGAACTGAGATCTAATCCGATTTTGATTCAATGCTATAACATTTTTTGTGATTGGACAAGGTTGAATTAGGTTGAACCAAACAATTTTTATTGTGTGATATCAATTTAATTTTTTAAAAAATTATATTTGATAATAAATAAATTATATACAACAAATTATATATACAAAAGATTATCTAGTTTGACTAGATGATTCGATCGGTTGAACCTGAACTAAAAGCTTTTTCGATTCACTGTCTAATCTAACTTTGATACCATTGGTTTGAATAGTCCCGTAAACCTAACTCACATAATTGAGACATTTGCTGATAAATTCTCAATAGGGGGTTCAATACCCCGTCATAGAACATTCATTTCTTTTTCCCTTTCTTCTTTCTTTGGCCCCTAATGGGGATCCTTTAGGCATCACCTAAGTGGTAGAGCCTTTCCATGGGCTTTAATAGAGTCTAGTACAAAAAAATGTTTTGTAAAATAGAATCATTAAGAGTATAATTATAATAATTTTTTATAATTATTAAGTTATATAATATAATTATTTGAATATTATTAAAATAATATTTAATATCAAATTATAAGGATGTTTTATCTATAAACACACAAACAAATTTTTTCTCATTGCAAAAGCAACAAAATGTTGCTTTCCTGTTTGAACTGCAAAACTCAGGTTTGTACACAAGTATAATTCTGCTCGAAAATGGCCAAACATGTTAACATGTCATTCAAGACATGTTTAAAGAATGCAAATGTAATTTTAGGGTTACAAACCTTTCTGCTGATAAATTTTTAAGTATTTTTAGAATAATTTTTTTTCTGTATTATTTAATGTATGTTATATCAATTTTATATATTATTATTATTTTTTATTTTAATTACATTTTTAATATTATAATTAATGTTACAAACATTAAATAAAATAAAATAAAATATTTATCTTATTTCAGGATGCATACCCCCAAGCATAGCCTGACTCATTGAATGCACTGTAGTTTGCTTGATCATTAAATTGTGTACCAAAACTCAATAGGATTATATTATAATATTATTGTATTATTCATAGAATTAGCCAGTTCGCCTCCACCTCTTTGTTCTGGCGAGAATCAACAGAAATGCTAGAATATTGCTTTTGGAGCAAAGAAACAATTGTGGCTGAGGAGGTGGGACATCTCACGTGGTTCATTCAGGTGGGGTCACATTCCCATCCATGATGCTTCACCATTCCAATAATGTTCCGAATGACATAAATGCCACCATCAGTCCCACCTCTTTTATCAGTGGCGCTGCTTCTTCGAGTTCCAATCATATCAATTCTAGTGTGTCGGTGCCACAATGATCAAGGGCACTATCGTCATATCCTGTCTTATAGTTATAAGTTGATTAGCTTTCCGAATAATTATTCATAATTATAATTATAATTAAACGTAATTTCCTTTTTCTTTAGAACACCCTATCTTTGTTTAGTCTTTAGTCTACCCCCTAGGATTCCCGATTTTCATCAACAACTAAGCAGATCACTATCGTACCATTAATATATTATAAGCATCAATCAATGTTTTAATTAATTTTGTAATTTTAAGGAAGTCTTATTGAAGTTAAGGAAAATGAGAAATAGGGAGTTGAAGGATCGAACTCATAACATAATCACAGCCTTTTTAAAAATTCAAGAGAGATATTAGTTAAATTATGTTTAACCAATTAATTAATTTTTCTCTATGATATTTATCTCAGTTTTATTTATTTCAATTATTTAAACTATTTAATGCTTGTGTAATATATACTAAAAATGAAAATATGATTAAAAAAAAAGTGTTGAAAATATTGAACATTATGTATGGGATGTCACTTAATAAGTTTAACAAACAAATATTTTTTTACTAAGTTATTAAATAGTAGTATTTTTTTCGTATTACATCATTTACTTTTTAAATAATTTTTTTAAATATACATTCAATATAAACTCGATGTTTAATTTTTTGTTCATTAAAAATCTTAACACTACGGATCAAGATCTTCTCAATTTTTTTTCTCTCAAGTGGTTAATTATAAGAGAGAAAAAGATACAAAAAAATTGAGTGTGAGACCTAGTTGAAACTTATGAAATTTCTTTTATAACCTTATGTCTTTCTCTCTCTTATAATTAACCACTTGAGAAGAAAAAAAAAAAAAAGAAGATCTTCATCCTAACACTACATCTTTCGTTCTAATTTTTTATTTTTTATTTCTAAAAACAAGTCGAATCATAGAATTCTTCTTCTTGCAAAAGCTCACACATTTTCTTAGTGAATTATCTCTAAAGATGCATTAGACTTGTATAAAAAAAAATTCTATCTTTTCTTTTATCTGCTACATGTGCATTATCTTAAATTGATGGTTTTGAATTGTTAAATTATTATCTTAAAATTAATTGCGAGATTAATGTAAAAATTATGGATAACTATTTTTTTGTGAACCATGGATAATTATTTAATATAATTTTATATATAAATCACATTCATGAATTTTTCGTCATTTTTATTTTTAACCATGTGCTAAAGTGACTCTTAATAAATATCAATGTTACGTGAAAAAAAGTAATATTAAATATACACATTTACATTTACAATATTTCAAATTTTTATAATTTTTATTATCATTAGTCTTACTTCATTTTTTATATACATAATTTTGATTTTATAAGATAGTATATGGTATGTAAAAAATATTATTGGTAAAAAAATATTTTGTAAATTGTTTTTATATTTTATGAAACGGCAGTGATTCCTTAGATTGTGTATCTGTGTATTTAATGTTGCATAACGAATTTATGTTAAATCGAACTTCCATGAGGACAGGAGCTTAAGACCAAAAATCAACCTTCAAAACCATAACAACACCGCAGGGGTTGGAGGAGTTTTAATTTTAAGAATGAAATGCAAAAGACAACTTTGATTAGAAACAGGGAAAAGGAAAAATCCACAGCTGTAAAAGCAAATCAAAGTTTAGAAAAACTTATTCACCGAAAAAAAAAAAAACTCTGATTTTTGGATTTCAATCAACTAAAATTCCTCAAAGGAATCTGCTGAAGTTGATTTCGTTGAGTACAATATAAAAGAAAGACATTACCTTTTATCTGTGTCAGTCACCCCAAGCCATTAGAGAACATTCCAGCTGCATGGTGGCCCTGCAACTCTAACTATCTGCTTCTTCAACTGCAACTATCACTCACAATACATTGAAACCCACCTTGTGAGTATCCCCACGATTTGTTTTTCCCTTTCTTCCAATAAAGTATTGTTTTGTTTTGTTTTGTTTTTCCTCGAGAAAATCGACATTTGTGCTTTGAACTTTGAAGACACTCTTTTGGAGTGTTGTCGCCAAAAGATAACAACTTTTGTGGTGTTGGTGCTGGATTTGGTTTGGGGTCTCCCAGCATCATTGGATTGGATTTGTTTTTTGGAAGCTTGAGATGCCAGAGAAGGTAGTGATTTCGCCACCGGCGAATCATTGGGCTCTGTGGTCCATTCAAATACTTCATTGGCGTGTTGGGTTGCTCACCGCTTTGGTTTTGGTTGGAATGGTGGTAGTTTGGAGCATTGATGGTTGCACTGTTAAGAACGTCATTCAAGCTTGGAGGTATCGCCAAGATTATCTTGCTGTAAGGGCTCTTCATTCTCCTAATTTGACTCATTCCCATCAAAATTTAACTTTTGTGTCTCCATATATTCCTGTTAGTTTGGATCAAAACCATCCCAATAATCCTGTGAACATCACACTGTCTGAAAAACTTGACAAAAACCCAATAAAATCTCTAGTTGAGGGGCATTATTCAAGTTGGATTTCAAGTGAATTAGAGCCCAACTTGACTGCAAATCTTCTAGCTCGATGGTCAGCTCGTGGAGGTGAGCCTTGTAAAGATTCTAAGACTGTGGAGATTGCAATTCCTGGGTTGGATGATGGGAAAGTGATACAACTATCAGCTGGAGATGTACATGAGTTTGGTTTTCAAGCATTGGATGATTCAGGGAAACCTCACTGTTTAGGTGGGGATTACTTTGAGACTGATCTTTCAGGGGAATCATGGAAATCTAGGCCCTTGGTGAAAGATTTCAATAACGGGTCTTACTCTATTTCACTTCAAGTTCATCCAGATTTTGATGGGGTTTACAATCTCACTATAATCCTGCTTTATAGACACTTTGAAGGTCTGAAATTCACCCCATGGAGATTTTCTTATGATCGGCTGCTTCGAAATATTGCAATCAGATTCTACAAAAGCAGTGCTCAGTTACCAGAACTGCGGACTTGCAGTGCTTCTGATTTTGGCAGGGAGGTGTGGTGTGGAAGGTGGACAAGGCATGGCAAGAACAATGACTGCCCTATAGGCAATGATGGTAGGTACCGATGCCAAGCACCGGATTTTACTTGCAAAGCTCCATGGTGTGATGGTTCCTTGGGAATTCTGGAGAGTAATGGTTGGGTGTACTCAACCCACTGCTCATTCAAGATGTATTCAGCTGAGCTTGCTTGGAATTGCTTGAAGAATCGATGGATTTTCTTCTGGGGTGATTCAAATCATGTTGACACAATACGTAATATGCTCAATTTTATTCTAGATTTGCCTGAAATACATTCTGTCCCCAGACGGTTTGACATGAACTTTTCAAACCCAAAATATCCATCTCAAACAGTTAGGATTACAAGCATCTTCAATGGGCATTGGAATGAAACACAAAACTATCTAGGATTGGATTCTCTGAGAGATGAAGGGTTTCAAAATTTGTTGAAGAAATACTTCTCAGAAGACACAATCCCTGACACTGTGATCATGAACTCTGGCTTGCATGATGGTGTCCACTGGCGTAATATAAGAGCATTTTCTGTTGGAGCAGACTATGCAGCATCGTTTTGGGCAGATGTTATGAAGGCAGTGAAGCAAAGGGGGTTGGCATGGCCAAGAGTCTTTTACCGGACCACAGTTGCAACTGGTGGATATGCAAGGTCACTAGCATTTAATCCTAACAAGATGGAGGTGTTCAATGGTGTGTTCTTAGAGAAATTGAAGCAAGCTGGCGTTGTGTCTGGCGTGATTGATCACTTTGATATGACATTTCCATGGCATTTTGATAACCGGTGTAATGATGGAGTTCACTATGGAAGGGCTCCAGCAAAGATGAAGTGGCGAGATGGCCAAATTGGGCATCAATATTTCGTGGACCTCATGTTAGCTCATGTTCTTCTCAATGCGCTATGTGCAAGATAGCCAGGCAGCTTTTGCCTACAAAGTGGCATTGGAGTGATGTGCTTATAGAATAATGCACACCTTATACTTTGCCCTACAAAGGTGCTTAGATGAAGACTATTGAGGTAGCGCCCACCATGTTTGGACTCTTGCTGTTTCTATAAAACTAGGTTTGGCAATTTGCATTCTCTCTTGCCCATAGATTTGTTAGCGTGAATTATGTATACATGAGTTTGTTCCACTTGTAGATTAGCAGAGGATTTTAACTCCTCAAAAGTAAAACACATTTTACTATTGATAATCAATATCATAGTTCAAAGGCAATTCTTTGTTTGCCCCTCTCTTCTTGGTTTAAGTAAATCTAAGCATTACTGCTATGACTTGCACCCATCTATATAGACTTTGTGGTTAGTTACTTAGTTTGAATAGATAGCTTTTGCGCCTTTCTTGTTGGCAGTGGACAGCTACAATTAATGATGGCATCGAACAATTAACGAAGTTCTTAATACTGAGTAATGTATCTCTAACAACCGAGGATGGGTTGGCCAAATTTCATCCACCATATTCGTGGCTTACCTACAATAATTTATCTTAATATCTACCTACATATGGGGGTGGGGGGTTTTGCTTTAAAGGTGTCCAAGTAGAATGCTTTCGGTAACTTGAAATGGACCTACTTTTTATTAGTTTCCTTTAAGTTTGTTCGTCCCCAATCTCAATAATCACTACATTTTAATTTGCTCACAAGATAGTAAGTTACAACTTACAAGTTACAAACAAAGAGTCACCCATCTCTTACGGTGAAAAAGAACCAAAAGATTGTGCAAACTTAAAACAACAAAAGCAAGTTTTATTTATTGATGCTGGCAGGGGATATCGGAATTATTTATTACGAGTTAACTACACATAATAAATGATGGGGAAAAAAAAATGGACATTGATAACGTAGTGTGTATATATAAGATGACCAACAACCATGTTTGCCTAATTGAGTTGGGACTATACTCTGTCGAGCGAATTTTTAAAATATTATCGTAATTTATGTTTTATGCTATGCACAAAGTCATTAATGGATGCAATTCACAATCGGTTAAGTACGATAGTAAGTGAATTATACTTTTAAAAGAAGATAAAGATTTGAGCCCTAAATACGAAAATGGCCTAATTATATCACTCTTGAAGGGATTAATCTAATATCCAAGAAATGTGAGAATAGCTTGAGAAAATAAATAATAAAGTTTATCTAATACCTTTTTTTAAGAGGATATCAGTTATCCTTAATAATTAGTCGTTAATATTTGTTTATATATCTCACATACTTAAAATTATATTAATATACAAAGAGAAGATATATACCTTCATATTTTGACATGTGTCATTCTGACATAGAATGATATTTTTAAAAATATGTCATGTGATAAATATATATTCTCAATAATTGACATGTAGCATCTCATGTTACAATTTAATTAAGAGGAATGTGTACATATGTCGTTAGGTCTAAATTAAATTTATTGTTTACGTATACAAATATAGAAATTTATAATTACATATTAATTACTTTGACATATATACATTTGCATATTAATTCATATTAAAAAAACTCAAAAAACTCCCACCTATTTTTTATTGATCACGTTATTAATTGTTTTTATTAATGATTGATCTTAAAATTATAAAATTTTCGTAGATATCTAATATCATATCTGCTTTATATGTAATATCACCCTAAATTAATTAATTATATTTTTAAATTAATATATTTATTCACATATAATTATTTTATATTATTTATAAAACTTTAATATATACATCACACAAGAGTAAAAATTTTACATGAAAATATAGTAAAATTAATTAAATTTAATTTATTATTAAGAAACTAAGAAATTATTAAGTGGTTTTTCAAACTAAGAAAATATAGTAAATTTTTTTGGTATAATCTTAATAATAAGGTGATAAAACATCCTAATAAATCAACACATAAAAATTAATATTAAAAAAATAAACTGTAGAATCAAAAATTAAAATTATCTAAAATTATATAAATTAATTATTTATTGAGAAGTTATATAAAAAAATATTTATTGAAAGGAACTATATATTCCAATTATCATAATACGAGAAGAATCAGTTAACAAAAAAAGTTATTTTAAGTTGATTTTATTATAGATTATACTTAATTATAACTTAATCAAATTTATTTAAATCATCTAAAATGTGATATCTCTAAATTAAATATATTTTGTCTTATTTATTACAATATTTTTTAAATTTATTTCATATATTATACTAACACAAAATACTAATACATATAAGAGGACTGCTACATATTCCGAAGGATAGCAATCTGGCTTTAGCCCAGATGCATAGGAAAATACATGTGGGTTCCAGTTTTAAGTGGATGCCAACAAAGTGAAAGCCATGTTTTTATTGCTATTTGGTCAATTCCGATTTCTCCTTCTCCGGGCTATTAAAAATTTCTCAAAATATAAATACAGTAGGTCATTTTTATTAAATGGAACATGTGGTATAATATTAGTCACTAAATACAAAGGGTACTAGTACATTAACAAAAATAAAAGATACCAAAGGAATTTTTATTATTTTTTTCTTTACTTGGAGAATCCCACAATAATTACTTGACTAATTCCTCAAATCCTTTTGCAATTGTTACTAATTAAGAGACTATTTTAATAATTATTTTTTTCAATATTTGAACTTTGATTCTTTCTTGAAGACGTGACTCTCTTACTACTATACCTAATCTTTGTTGATATCATGAAATTTATTACTTAAATTATTTCAGCATGTAGATAAAGATATCAAAGACACTTTTTTTTTTTAAAAAAAAATGGCATACATATTAGTATAGATATACAGAGTCAGTTGTTTATTCAACAATTTCGAAACATAAATCATGTCAGGGTTAATTTGAAAATGCAGATTTTATAGATTTGTATTTTTACGAGGAAAATATAGATTTTATAGTTACTATAGTAGTTATCATATTTTTCAATGAGCAATGATATATATCACGAAGGAATTTTACCGAAATCCCTTAAAGTTGATGTGGATTGTGGCACATCCACTTCACCTGTTTTGCTACTGGATTCATTTGAACATAGCCTCCATTGCCATCTAATTCACACCGTGATTCATTTGTAATTAAATTTGTGAAAATCCTTTCGTTGATAATTAACATTCTCCTTTTCCAATTAATTTCTCAAAATATCATTAATAAATTCATGCTGCGAATTTTGTCAAATTTTATCAAGATACATGTTAAAAAATAATAAGTATGGATAAATGCCTCCACTAACCGAGGGTCCTGGCTCCGCTACATTCCTAGATTCTAACCTTTATTTGGTGCATCAAGGAGATCCGAATTTCTTGATCCAACTCAAATTTTACATTTCACGATTTGTTTGGTACAGATGAAAACAGAAAAAGAGAACTAATCTCTAATAAAGGACAGACCAGCCAGATCAGCTAAGAGTAAGCTACCAAGATCTGGTGGAGAGAACTCCCAAACCTTACAAATATGATGATTTATTGTTATAAAGTATATTATATAAAGTCATTGGGTTAGTGGAGATAAGTTTGGGTAAATTGTATGAAGTTATAAATTCAAATCTCATCGATATTATTATATTTTGTGAACACTTAATTTTGTCTAGGGTGTTTTGTAAAAATTAAAAAAAAAAAAAAAAAAAAAAAAAAAAGACTCAATAACTCATAATTCAACCCATTAACTCATAGTTAAGTGATCTAACCCCTTAATCCATTATCCTACAATTTAACTCATTATCCTAACCAAATCTTATCAACCTATAACTTGACTCATTAACCCATTAACCCATTCTTATACAACTTAAACTCATTATAAACAAATATATCATAATCAAATTTTATCAGTTATCCTAAATAAATCTCAACACTCATCCTAAACTAATTTTAATCCCACTTTAATTCAAACTCTTCACCCTAATCCCCTCTTATAAAACCCATAATCCATACACAGAAACTACTTGGACCTTCAGCTTAAGACTTTTCAGCCTAAACATATTTTACGCCACTTTCCATAACCACCTTTGCCAAAGACCATCATCTTCATCCCCTTCACTTTTCCAGCCATCATCATCACCATCTTCTCTACAGCCACACCCCCACCACCATTTAGCCTTCATCCCATTATCTTCTATTACCACCACCAAGCTTCCAACTTTATCATCACCATCCAATAAACCAAAACCACCCATAACCACAACCACTCTGCATTATAAACAGCCCCACTGCGGACCACCATTCAAAGCCATGAACCGCGGCATCACCCACCGTTAGAGCAACTCATATCCGAAACGTTCGAACCCGAACCAACACCGTGAACCACGATAGCCTAGTCGCATGAATGGCGGCATCGTGGTTCCGACCCAGGCCTGCATCACCGCGCCTCCTCTTTTTTTTTGGCACAACCCGTCTCGCCGCTTGAAGCTGTCGTCCCACCTTCATGCACCAAGTCGCGACACACGGGAACTGGATCTGGTCGATCCACTCGAAAATTGTCGGCCAGACTGCGAATAGCCTACTTCGTCGTCAATCCGTGGCAACCATGAACCAGATCTAAACCACTGGCCAGAACCCATTTCGCCCCGCACCAGACGTCATCGCACAACTCGCGTCCAGACCGCGACCCAAATCGGAGCACTGTGTCGCATTGTAGTTCTGACCAGCCTCCACCTCACAGTCGAACTCTGTATCCACTTAGTCTCCATCGAAATTGCATCTGCAACTTACTCCAAAAACAGTTCCCTATATTTTTTTTTTTGTAAGCATCTTTGCTATTTCGATTTTTCAGAAGTTTTGTTAAGTTTTTTTTTTAAGAGAGAAATGGTTTAGTGGGCTAGTTAAATCTAATGGGCCAAAAAGGCTAAAAAAATGAAAAAGATAAAAAAAATAATAAAAGAAAATTTGAAAGGGTGAAAATATAAACTAATTAATTTTATTAAAAAAAGAATAATAAAAATAAAAATAAAACAGAGTTAACCGAGTTGTGACAGCTTGTTAATTTTGTAACTATTTTTGCATCATCTGAGTTGTGACAACTTAATGATTCAAATTATTTTTAAAAATAAATTACTATTTAATAAATATTCAAAATTTATTTTATTATTATTATTATTATTATTATTATTATTATTTCCTTTTTTAGATAATTTTAGATAAAAAATCTCATTTAATAATAATCAATGGATGACGTCTCGAGCGTGACGTGAATTTCACCTATTCAAACCTTAATTTGATTAACAGAGTCGCGACGACCTGTTAATTCAAATTTTTATAAAATAAAAAATTAAATCTTTTCTTTAAATAAAATCAGTCAAGCTACACTTATTTTCTAAAGAACTACGCGACTTTGAGTTCTTTATTGCACATGAGAATATGTAGGAGCGAAATTTTTATTTCGTCAAGCCAAATTTTAAATTTTTACAAAATTATTGTTTAGTTTTTTTTTTTATAAAATGGATAAAACAAATATATTATGAGATTACTAAGTTTTGCATAACTAATTTAGGGTAACCGTTTTAAAACGGATGTATTAGGGTGCTGTGGGGGTTAAGTCTCCACCATTCCCTATGCATAACCGACTCCCGAATCCAATCTAATTCTAAAGACCATTTTCTAAAAATAATTTTTTAATTTTTCTTAATTTAAATAAAATTGATGGCGACTCCTAACAATTTATTTTGTTTCACCACTTCCGCCACGATTACGATCGCGACATACCTAAAAAAAAAGGGTATAGTATATAAGTAAGACTAAAAATAAGTCAAGCTAATTTACGAGTTACTTGTAGTTTGGTTCATTAACAATTCAATAAATTAAGCTCATGAACTAATTTTGACTCATTTGTTAAGTAAGTTAAACTTGAGCTTTTTTATGTTCAACTCATTAGTGTGTGTGTGTGTGTGTGTGTGTACATAAATATAATTTTAGTTTTTTATTATTAATTTTTTAATTGATATATAAAATTTTATAAAAAAATTATTCGATATAAGATTCAAGTTTGGTTCATCGAGCTTGAGCCGAGTCTGTGTTGAGCTAAATATTGACTCGACTCACTTTCACCCCTAAAGAAAAATTAGAGTCAACTAGTTTTCTTTTAGCTAAGGTTATTTTTGGAAGGAATGATTTAAAAAAAAAGAAATGGAAAACTAATTATTTATTTCTAAATTGAGATAATTATAAAATATTTATAAAAATAAAAAAGATGTGATTGAAAAGTTACATGATAATATCTTATTTTGTTTGTTTTATTTTAAAAATTCTCAAATTAAGAGAATGTTTACTTAAAATAAAGAATAAATCTTCCCTTGTAAACTTTTATCATCAAAACATACTCTAAGTAAACTTTTTTTTTTGTTAACATCCAAAGTAAACTAATTTTTGTAATACTTAAGAGTGCTAATGGATCAGATTTGACTTGGGCCAATTTTTGTCCAATAATTTTATCAAGCCAATTTTTCAAATCTGAACTAACTCGATATTTAAATAACGTGTATAAATTTAAATGTTATGTTTAGTTATGCCATAAAGTTTTATAAGTGAAAAACAAAACCTAAATGATGTTTTACAATATAATATAAGTTTTGAAACAAAATATATCAATATAAAAAATTGTCATATTATGCAAATATAAATCAAGAAATTTTATAATTTATTAATAATTTTAAAAAGTCTAAATTTTAAAAAATCATGTAACATCAAACCAAATTAAGTAAATTCATAATGTGACTCAAACTTAATTTAAAAATACACCAAACTTACTTTTAAGAATACAACTCAACCTAATTAACTTCAACCTAGCTGCCGAGTTGCGTCATAGGCACCCCTAACAATACTCGTAAGAAATGTGGGGTGGACAGTGGGCAGCTCAGAATTTTACCCAAAACTTTAGGCCTATGAGTTTGCCTCGGTCGAAAGCTAGGCCTATACTTGGGCTTTTAAAACAGATCGGACTTGGCCCTGTTTTGTTTTATATATTTTATTTTATAAAAAATAAATATTATATTTTAGTCAATATATATCTTATGTTTATATAAAAAATATATAAAAAAAATAATCATCTTATATTATTTTTAATATTATTTTTTATACTTAATTAATAATGTATAAATTTATAATTAATTATGTATATTAGTTAATAAATAAATAATTTCATAATTTAAGATTAAAATTTAAATTTATTTATTAATTAATTAATATACGTAATTAATTATGAATTTATATATTATTAATCAAACGTTAAAAAATAATATAAAAAGATAAGAGTTGATATAAAAAATAAGACATACCAACAAAGATTAGAGGCACTAGTAAAGAAGCAACACTTGCCATCAAAGACTAAAGTTAAGCCTCCAAATTAAAATAGTACCTTAATGTTAATTTCAAAACAATACTTATAAAACTACTTTGTTAAAGGCAAAAAAAAAATAAAATTATAGGGCACGACTTGGAAATTGGTAACTGGGATGGAGAGATAACGTTATCCGATATTTGTTTTTTGTTTAAAAAATTCAAATTGTAAATCATTTGTTATTGAATATAAAACTAATTTATAATTAATTTATTTATACTTTTATATATTTTTGACAAAAAATATTGTATTTGTATCTAAATGAAAACTCCTTATACAGTGCAACCTCAAATTTGTACGAAGTAATAAGATTAAAGTATAAATATTATATAAAAAATAAAGTGAATCAGTCACATTACAAAATTATATGTAAATATATTTAGCATTATTCATCCAAAATATCATAAAACTTAAGAAATATTTTAAAGAATCTGAACATAAGTTTGAGTTCCAAAATTTGTGCATATATAGATTATTAAGAAATAACATCATGAAATAATAGTGATGACATATAAAATGTCCATCCTTTAATAAATAATTTTGTAAAATAATTCCTAAAAATATGAAATTTGCAGAGATCAACCCTAATATTTTCTCTCTCTCGTTTTTTTTTTAAAATATTTGGGAATCACTTTTTTTTCTTTCAGTACCGGTCATCATTCTTTCTTTGGACTACGTTGATAATTGATAACAAGAATTTATATTTTAACCATTTGAGCAAATGTTCTGAGACCCGACACAATGGCGTTGTGGATGTTTAGTGCTTATACCTTAATTAGAAAGGATTTAAAGGTTGTACAAGCCATCCAATAAAAAGGCGTAAATAGAGTAACTCTATTAAGCCCTCAAAAGGCCTTTTCATTATCATGTATATTAAAATTAATTTTAATTGTGGATTGAAGTTTTTAATTAAATTTACTCTATGAAATTAGTTTAGTTGATTGTGTGGTGCAGTTGCTGTATGCCGGTTCTTATTTCAGCCTCCGGTTTCAAGTTTTTGGTGGTAAGGCCGTGGAGCAGAGACGGTGGGGTTGATTTATTACATTATTTTTTATATTATTTTTAAATAATTATAATTAAATAAAAAAAGTAATAGAAAAAAATGATGTAATTAATTGTATAAAAAATAATGTAAAAAATAACATAAAAAAAAAGTGATGTGAGAAAATTAGAATTTTTATTTCTTATCTTAATAGATAGGGTTGAATTAATTCAAGGTTATAATGTGTTAAATTTGTAATTAAAGAATATTTATTCGTAATTAGATTTATAAAAAAATTATTTTAATATTTGTTAACTTATGTGTCAATATTTTTTTGGGCTACGTAAACATAAGTTTAGATACCCATAATGTTGCGTGGAAACTATAACAGCCCCTTAACTTAAAAGAACTTGATTCTTTTTAGTTCCGAATTTTATTGAAGATTGAATTGAATTTGCAGGCAGAAAGTGAAAAATATGATAGGCAAGGAAATGACGACGAATGGTGACGAGCTTAGAAGGTAATCTAAGCTGAATGTGAATGATTTGATTGATCAAGTTGAAATCTGGCAAGGTAAATATTAGGGGATTAAGATTTGATTTAAGGACTGGCAGCTGGTTTGTCCTTGATTCTTGGAGCAAGCAAGTGAACCTCTGATTTCAACTTGAACGACCTTGACCTTGGTTAAGCATGTCTTTAACGTGGGCCTCTGCTCTCAAGATCACTCTTCTGCTTCTCCTTATTGCAGCTGTTGTTGCTGCTTGTTTTACTCTCCCTATTGAAAAGGTTCATTTTTTATTCAACCCCTTCTCAGCTCACCTTCAATTTCACTTCCGGGTCGCTCTGATTTTCCTCTTCTCTGTTTTTTTTTTTTTTTGAATTTAGCTCTTTAGATTTGTTCTTTCTGTTGAAATGGGGTGGGTGTATTTTTTGTTCAATTGGTTGATTGTCTGATACACGCGCTTAGAATCACTTTCTGATCACTCAGTTTTATCTGCGGGTTCCTTTCCTGGAGATGGTTCTTCTTATTCGAAATGGGGTTGATGCATTTATACCCCAAATTGGATGATAGTTTGATTACTCTGATGTACGAGCTACGAATTTTTCTCAAATCCTATTAGCATACAGGAATTTCAACCAACGGATAATAGCACCTTGTACAATATTTAGTCTAGTAATACGACAGGTTACAAGTATTGTTGGAAAATAAAGATTATTTTTGAATTTGGTTTCAAGTCTACATACTAATATAATATACAATTTCAGCTACCTTGTGAACTTATTGAAAAAAAATACAAGGTAGTATCTTTAAGTTATAACATAGTGAGCTAGTTTTACATATGGGAATCCCCTCTTCCTCTTCATGCATCCAAACCTCAACGCCATTTCCATTATGTTATACTTCATTACAAGTACCACATTTGGATTTTCATTCCTGAAAAAAAATCACCCAAACATTCTGGTTACAGAGAGATTTTGAATCTTTTCCCCTTTTTTGCTCGACAGATTCTGAAGGATTTCTTGACTTGGGTTGATCGTGATCTTGGGCCATGGGGTCCACTTGCTTTGTAAGTCAATTTTAATTTTTGACCCCTAAAATTTCCGTTTGGTAACATTCTTCGTTAGATTTTTACAATCTCATACTTGTGATACTTGTGTCAATTCGTTAGATTGTCCATGTGCTTTCATCATCTGATAAGTTATATATTAACAGTAGTGCCATGAAAATGAATAATTATACGTATACAAGTTGGCATATGAAAAGATCACATGGCTGTTAATTCAGCAATTTGGATAACAATTGACTTGAATGCATGAATTTTGTGAACTCATATTTGTTTGGTGATTTTCAGGGCAGTTGCTTACATTCCTTTGACTATCTTGGCAGTTCCAGCTTCTGTACTTACTGTGAGAATCTTTGATACCCTGGCATTTCCTTCAAACCTTATCAATCATCTTGTAGAGTAATTTCATATTCTCAACTACCTGCATAACGCCTGTGACCTGTCTGCATTGTTTCTTAGATCTGTTCTGTAAAAGAATTGCTTTGGTATTTGTGATTATCACCTTTAGACATTTGTTAATTTCTAAATTGAATTTATCATGGGTCATCATTTTTCCTGTTTTTAATTTTTTACTACAAAATATATTTGTTTGTCCGTTGTTTGATGTAAGTTCTGAGCACCTTCATCACTTCTTAAATGATTCATATGTAATTTCCGGTGTATAATAAAGTGTGTGCATTATAAACAGTTCATTCATTACTTTACATCTCCTTTACAATACCTGGTGGATAAGAAAACTTAGAAAAGCAATGTCCTAAATAAATTTGTTGAGTCACCTTACTTGATACTCCATGTTCAGCTTGGCGGTGGTTATCTTTTTGGGCTTCCAATGGGCTTTGTTGCTGACTCCATCGGTGCAACCATTGGTGCTGGAGCTGCATTTCTTCTTGGTAGAACAGTAAGATTTTCAAGTTTTATATTTATTAGTGGCTGTCAAATTAAAAATGTAAAAAGATAGTCCACTAGTTGCTATTGAATAGTTAATTAATGTTAGGTTTTTCTTGATTAGTACAAGATGATCTTTCTCTGTTGCTTTTTCTTCATGTACATGATTCTTGAAAATTCCTCAGCCTTCCAGTTGGGCTGCATATTGGTCCACGTGTTTCTATATTATGATATAGTTCTTTTTTTCCTCTGAGGTTATTTATTCATATGTTTGTCTACTTGTGCAGATTGGAAAATCACTTGTTGTTTCTAGGTTGAAGGATTATCCACAGTTTAGCTCAGCGGCAATTGCACTTCGGAGATCTGGCTTTAAGGTTTGTAGACTTCGTGTTAATTAATAATGTTCTTAAGTTCTTGAGTCTTTTGATGTTTATTTCTAATGTTCCACTTGTTTTTTTACCTTATTTGTTCTTTTAGAATTCTTGTTTCAAACTCAGAGCTCTGGTTAAAGCAAGTGGGTCATGAAATTATGTATACTTTAACATGACTGTAATTGTGATGTATTATGTTTGATTGCCTGTTACAACAAGCAATAAATATACTAATGAGTTACACTAAACCAGAAGTCATCGGCAGTGTGGATGTCTCTTCTTTAGTGGCAGGATTCGCATGCGGTGGATAATTTGCTTAGCTTTGCCTGGCCACCTTCTGGCTTCCTATGGGGCCAATGCACAAAAATATTCCTCAAATCATGGATCTTACTTGTTAAGATTAATTTTAGTATAACTATAAATATATCAGTTAAAAGGGTTCTTTTGGGGAGTAACATCCATCTGAAGCACCATGAACCAACCTTTGTCATATCCAGTTATTTAGTTTTGGGATCAGACTGTATCTTATATAGTAAGACATTATGTCTATCTTTCTAAGTGTTTATAATATATCTGTCACTCAGTCAGTGGCTTATTTCTTGATAATTACTAATCATTGCTTAAGAAGGCTATTATTCTGATAGATCTTTGCTTAGTACTGTTTTCATTGGTGGTGTTCCTTTGTTATTTTTTCTCAACAGAATATCGTACTCTTTTTTTCTTTTAATTTCCTTATCTGTCTTTACAGATTGTGTTACTGCTTCGGCTTGCTCCATTACTACCATTTAACATGTTAAACTACCTCCTGTCCGTGACTCCTGTTCCATTAGGTGTATACATGCTGGCTTCCTGGTTAGGAATGATGGTATCTTCTTCATCCCTGATCAATTACATATTGGGGACTTACGCTAACAATAAATTTCTGTTTTCATGCTTTACGATATTCAAAATTGTTGAGCGCTGATTGGATTTCTTCATGGTAGTCACTTTCTTGCATACTATTCATTAAAAAAAATTATCTAGATGGCTTTTGATTAAAAGATGCATATGATTAATGGTGAACTGGACACCTTTGAAAGCTATTAGAGTTGTTCCTTTTGATTTGTAGCCAAATAAAAAATAAATAAGACTCACCCTTTCCTTTTGATTGTCTGTAGTGCCGCATTGAAAACACATTGTAAATGGATGTGGATAATGAATATCATTAAACTTTAAAATGATTTATATGAAAATATTGAAAATTTGAGATCAATTGATTTAAAAAGGAATGTGGTTTTGATTGTGCTTGTGCATTGTGGTTTATGCTAAGGCTGAGGTCTACAAATGCATTCCACCAGTAATCAACACTGATTTATATGTTAGCTACTTACGTTTTATGAACATAGTACATTTAATTAAGCTAAGGAACTCTTAAAATAAAGTATGATTAAGTTGGATGGTTGTATACTTGTATTAGTATATGATCATCTGCATCAGTTCTGACTTTGAAATTAGGTTTTGGGAAGTATATCATTGGTATATAATCATTTAGTTTAACTTCTCTTGGTGAATAAATCTATGAACAAGTTGAAATACCTCCTGTAAGGTTCCTTTGTGCTCATGCTGTCATCATTGGCGTTACAAATTTTGTTCAACTCAACAACTAACGCACCGTTCTCCTTTTGGATTTATGATAGAAATGGGGTAATTTGCACTATTAAACTAAGGTCCATGTGTTCTTATAGCTCACTAGATGGCATTCTAGTTACAGCGGTATCTTAATAACTCCAATGTTGTTATTGTTGCAGCCATTAACACTGGCACTTGTATATGTTGGAACAACTCTCAAAGATCTATCTGATGTGACTCATGGTTGGGGCAAGTTCTCAAAGACTCGTTGGGTAAGAGATGCTATCCTTGATTCCTTATATTAATGAGCCTTTTAAGGGCTTTTAGCTTTGCTTTATCTTTTCCTTATTTGATGAACATTTGAGATACCTTGGAGGGTGCAATCCTTCGATTTTCTTGACTGGACCAAATAGGTTTGCTTTATCTCATATTATTATCTTCAATAGATATTACAAATGTTTCTTTTTCTTTTGGATGCAGGCTTTTATCATTTTTGGCGTAGTAATATCTGGTAAGTTACATTGTTTCCCCTCATAAATATAGAATATGACTATCTTACATAAATATAGAATATAAATAGTTGTTAATTGCACGAGCCATGGCTTGCTGTGCACTGCAACAACCCCTGTTGCAATGTGACTTCCATTTCCATGTTTCCTGTGTAGCACATGTAATGTACCCACGCATTATATGTTGTATATTGCATGTTTCATGTGCAACATGGACAATATTTAAAACAGGATCAGACTTTAAAATCTCCCAGGATTTAGGGCAAATAGAAATGCATATCCTTCAAAGTTCCATAAAATAAGATATTGGAAGCCTCTGGTCTTTCTGAGGATATTTCTGGCAGCCTGTGACTTCATAGGTGGCTGCTGTGCTCTGTCCAGAAGTTGCTCTCTTTTTTCTTTTCTTTTTGCTGTGTTTTGCTCCTCTTTTCTTTGCATGTGATGGTTGGCTGGCTTTGCCTGCCACCAGCCCAGTGGCTGCCATTGTAGCCAGATGGTATGGCCAGACAGCAGATGGTTAGCTGAGAGCCTGAGACTCAAATACTCTGTTTGCAGGGGCTCTGGTTTTTCGGTTTCTGTAGATTATTTTTTAAGTGGCAGAAGGAAAAAATGACTTAAAACTTTTAGTAGGCAAACGAGGGAAAGCATAAAGTCATCTATCTTATATTACATAATTGTATAGTCATTGCCTAAATCAATTCCTCACGTGGTTTATGTTGGGAAATGCCAACATAATTTCCCTCCTTTGTGAACTCAAAAATAAGCACTATGTGGAAGCGTAAAATTAAGTGTAATAACAACACCAGGAAATTTTTAGCGTGGAAAACCTTCCCAATGTGAGTAAGGAAAAACCACGGGACCCGTAGGCCACTTAAATCTCCACTATAAAAATAATGGGAATACAAAAATACAAGAATATTGTATCCTCAATTTGTGGATAACACTCTCACAAATTTGCTCACTATTTTTCTCTCTTAGAAAACTCTCTCTAAGGCTCTCTCTAATTTTTTTCTCTCACTCTCTTTCTCTTGTGAGGCTCTCCTTGGTGTGTCTTGGATGGAAGAATTCAATCTCTATTTATAGAGATTTCCAACATCCTTCAATTAAGGCATTTGTCTTCCAATTTCCACCCTCCACCGAAATTGTTCTGCAATTGTTTGACAAACAATTGCCTTCATTGACTTTAGCCACCGAAAGTTGAAAAAGGTGATTTGCCAATTTGTTTGCCTTGACTGGACTTGGGTCCACGTGAACCTTCAATTCTCCCCCTCCAGCCAAAGAAGAAAAATACCCTTAGATCAGTTCGGGGTTGATGTTAAGCCTGCAACTTCTTTACAGACTTCTAACTTCTCTTTAGGTAGAGCTTTTGTCATCATATCTGCTCCTTTATCTTTGGTATGTATTTTCTCAATCTGCAGCAGTTTACTTTCCAACACATCACGAATCCAATGATACCTTACTTCGATGTGTTTCGACCTTGAATGAAAGGTTGAGTTCTTGCTGAGATGGATTGCGCTTTGACTATCGCAATAGAGAACATATCTTTCTTGATCCTGGCCTAACTCTTGCAGAAACTTCTTCATCCACAAGATCTCCTTACAACCTTCAGTGATTGCGATGTATTCTGCTTCTGTGGTGCTTAAAGCAATGCACTTTTGTAGTTTTGACTGCCATGAGATAGCTCCCCCAGCAAAAGTAATCAGGTATCCTGATGTAGACTTTCTTGAATCCACATCTCCTGCCATGTCTGCATCTGAATACCCATTGAGCATTAGATTTCTATTGCCAAAGCACAAGCACCTTTTGGCAGTTCTTCTTAGATACTTTAGTATCCATTTCACAGCATTCCAATGCTCCTTTCCTGGATTCGATAGGAATCTGCTCACAACTCCTACAGCATAAGCAATGTCTGGTCTTGTACAGACCATTGCATACATAAGACTACCCACTGCAGAAGAATAGGGCACCTTGTTCATCTCTTCTTTTTCTTCCTCATTCCCTGGACATTGCGCCTTGCTCAGTTTAAGATGACCAGGTAATGGAACGTGCACAGGTTTGGCATTGTGCATGTTGAACCTTTCAAGAACTTTCTTGATATAGTCTTCTTGTGATATCCACAACATTCTTCTAGAACGATCTCTGATGATCTTCATTCCAAGAATCTTCTTTACTGCACCCAAATCTTTCATGGCAAAAGATTTGCTCAATGCCTTCTTGAGAGCAGCTATCTTTGTCTTATCTTTCCCAACAATCAGCATATCATCAACATACAATAATAGTATGATGGACTCACCATTCTCATAGTTCTTCACAAACACACAATGATCTGCGGAGGTCTTCTTAAAATTGTGTTGGGTCATGAAGAGATCAAACTTCTTATACCATTGCCTTGGAGCTTGCTTCAGACCGTAGAGGCTTTTCTTCAAACGACACACTAAGTGTTCCTTGCCTGGTTCTTCGAAACCTTCTGGTTGTTCCATATAAATTTCTTCCTCTAAGTCTCCATGTAAGAATGCTGTTTTAACATCAAGCTGTTCTATTTCCAAGTCTATTTTTGCAGCTAGACCAAGGATCGCTCTAATGGATGTCAACTTCACCACTGGTGAGAAGATTTCTTCAAAATCTATGCCTTTCTTCTGGTTGCACCCCTTCACAACAATCCTTGCTTTGTACCTGGAATGTGGGTTGTTCTCTTCAGTCTTGAGTTTGAATACCCACTTATTTTTCAATGCCTTTCTTCCATCTGGTAATCTCACCAGGTCATATGTCTGATTCTCTTTCAGGGATTGTATTTCTTCTTGTATGGCTTGCATCCATTTTTCTTTATCATTCGTCTCAATGGCTTCTATGAAACTTTGAGGTTCCCCTTCATCAGTGAGAGTGACATAATCATCTGAGAAATACCTTCTTGATGGTTGTCTGACTCTTGTTGATCTTCTCACTTGAGGTTCTTGTTCTACTTGATCAGTTTCAATATGTTCTTCCTGCATTGCCTGACTTTGTTTTGTCTGGTCAGGTTGTTCAGCCTGATCAGGTTGCTCCATCTGATGGGGTTGTATTGTCTGATCAGGTTGCTTATTCCTTTGAGGAATCTCTCCCCCTGAATTGCGTACCACAATGGTCTTTGGCTTCTTAGATTGCTGAATATCATGGATTGTCTGATCTTCATAGAATACCACGTCTCTGCTTCTAACAATCTTCTTGTTTACAGGATCCCACAATCTGAAGCCAAGTTCATCTCTTGGTGAACCAAGGTATATGCACTCCTTCGTCTTTGCATCAAGCTTTGCTCTTTCATCTTTAGGAATGTGGACAAATGTCCTGCACCCAAAGACTCTCAATTGACCATAAGAAGCTTTCTTTCTAGACCATACTTTTTTTGGAATCTCTCCATTTAAAGGTCTTGAAGGAGACAAATTGATCAGATCAACTGCAGTTTTTACTGCTTCACCCCAGAATGCTTCCTTGGATGAGTTTCCATCTGCCGGCACCAAACTGGTTTATCATCCCAGCTTTGTCTAGTTTTCCTGCTGAGATAAGGTTTAGACGCATCTCAGGTACATGTCTTACCTCTTTCAACACAAGCTTGGTTCCATTCTCACTTATCAAAGTTACTTCACCAATACCGACAATTTTACTTGTGACATGGTTACCCATCTTCACCATACCAAAATCTCCTTTTTGGTATGATGAGAAAAATTCTTCATGAGGTGTGACGTGGAAGGATGCTCCGGAATCAATTATCCATATGCAATCATCGGATGCAATATTTAGATAATTTTCTTCTCCGACAAGAAATACATTCTCATCATTTGAGGCCACTGCAGTAGTTGTTCCTTCTTCCTTCTTCTTCTTTGGGTCTATCTGGTCAGGATGGACTGTTCCAGCCTGTTGATCTCTCTTCAAGAATCTGCACTCGGACTTCCTGTGGCCTGGTTTGCCACAATAATAACAGCTTAGTCTAGTGCGAGATTTGGATCTACCTTGTGATTTTCCACGACCTCCTTTTTCACGATTTTTACTTCTTCCTCTGTTGTCAACAACGTTGGCTTCAAACTGATTGTTCAAGCCTCTTTCTCTCCGTCTTGATTCCTTATTCAGCAAACTGTCTGTAACAGAATCCATGTTAAGCTTTCCGTCTGGAGCAGAATTGCTGAGAGTGACAACTAGAGTGTCCCAACTCTCAGGCAGAGAACTGAGGAGTAAAAGAGTTTGCAACTCATCATCTATCTTCATTTCTGTCTTCGTCAGTTGATTCACAATACCTTTGAAGGTATTCAAATGTTCGATCATGTTCTGACCGTCCGAATACTCCAACTTGACCAATCGTCTGACAAGGTGGGCTTTATTTCTGGGCGTCTTCTTTTGAATCAATGATTCAAGTTTGGTCCACAACTCATACGCATTTGTATAAGTTGATACATGCTCGAACAAACTGCGATCAATGTATTTGCGGATCATAGCTACTGCCTTTCGATTCAAGAGCTCCCAATCTTTGTCGTTCTTTCCTTCCGGTTTATCTTCCTGGGTAATTGGCTCATACAAATCCTTGCAGTATAAGTGGTCTTCCATCATCGGCTTCCAATAGGAGTAATTTTCAGCAGTCAGCTTGAACATATCTCCATCATGAGTAACAGCTCCCTCCATCTTGAATTACACAGGCTAATACTATATAGTACCGTATACTGAAATAATAACTGTAGTATGCAAATAGTGCACCGGGTAAGTTCCCAGGAAAGAGAGGTGGTTCACTAATGGATACACTTAAATACCAAGTCTTTCCTAGCCAGAACTTTCCTAGACAACACTTTTACACCGCTACACGTTATTTCCAAAGAATGAGAATAATTCTTTTCTGATGTGGAAGATCAGACAATGCTTCAACCACAGAAGCATACTAAGAATTTTTCTTATAAATCCGACACCTAGTATCCCAGAGCTCTGAAAGCTCTGATACCACTGTTGGGAAATGCCAGCATAATTTCCCTCCTTTGTGAACTCAAAAATAGGCACTATGTGGAAGCGTAAAATTAAGTGTAATAACAACACCAGGAAATTTTTAACGTGGAAAACCTTCCCAATGTGAGTAAGGAAAAACTACGGGACCCGTAGGCCACTTAAATCTCCACTATAAAAATAATGGGAATACAAAAATATAAGAATATTGTATCTTCAATTTGTGGATAACACTCTCACAAATTTGCTCACTATTTTTCTCTCTTAAAAAACTCTCTCTAAGGCTCTCTCTAATTTTTTTCTCTCACTCTCTTTCTCTTGTGAGGCTCTCCTTAGTGTGTCTTGGATGGAAGAATTCAATCTCTATTTATAGAGATTTCCAACATCCTTCAATTAAGGCATTTGTCTTCCAATTTCCACCCTCCACCGAAATTGTTCTGCAATTGTTTGACAAACAATTGCCTTCATTGACTTTAGCCACCGAAAGTTGAAAAAGGTGATTTGCCAATTTGTTTGCCTTGGCTGGACTTGGGTCCACGTGACCCTTCGGTTTATGCTTAAATTGTTTTGGATTTTTAAAAATCATTGGGAGCATGGTGAGTTATGTCAGGAATCAAGTTTTTCACTTTCATTAGTTGATTTATTTACACGTTGTTATTTTGAATTAAAATGTTTAATGTAATGTGTTTCACATGGTATAAATAGCGATGAAAGTATTAGATTAGAAGATCTATAGTCAATTATAGATCATAATGATAGGTAAAACTCTTGAGCTTGGAAAAGTAGTTGAAGAAGACCAAGAATCCTTTATTTTCTCTGATTAGCCAGGCTGAAGTGTTATTTTGGGTTATGTGCAGTGATTCTGATGATATGTGTTACTAAAGTTGCCAAGTCTGCCTTAGATAAAGCCTTGGCTGAATGTGAAGTTATAAATGACACTACATCTTCGCCAGAGTTGCCGATTGTCACTAAACCTTCAGTAGATCTCAATCAGCCTCTCCTAATTAATATAGATCATCAGGCTGAAGACAATCATGAAAAGTAAAATCCTGTGCGTAAATTATTTCTCCACCCTCACCTTCTAAAGGCTATGCTTCTTATTTAAAGCTTAAGCACTAGCTGCTTGCTGCTTCTGATTTGTGATTTGTACAGTTCCAACATTAGAAATGTAGTTTGTGACATGAATAAATAATTACACAATCAAGATGAGGTTATAGAATATGTCCAATGGCAGAAAAGCCCATCAATATAAACCATTGCTGATTCTTTCTGTTCTTTTGTACTTTTTACTCTGAATTGTGACTTGATGTTGGTGCTCTAATTTCTATTCTCTTTCAACCTACTCGCACAAACATTCCTGATTCATTCTATTGCATTAGAATCCTTGACAACTGGGATTTTGAAAAGTTGGAATTCTAATGATTTAGGCCTAGAATAACTCAAACTTTACTAATTACAAGTGTATTTTTTTAATGAAAAAATTGTTATATTTTTGTTTCGTTGCAAAATCAGTGGGTGTTAAAAGTGTAATGGAAGACGGCCAATCCTATCATAGAAACCCTAATTTTGATTCCCGAGTGATTTGAACACTGTAGAATTGCAAAGGTTCAAGAGACTAAATGTAAGTGGGGCTATCTATATATTTCGAAGCAACTAAATCAGTAATTTGTGTACAGATTGTGAATACAAGTTGCGTAAGTAGTATCACATGCTAAAATTTAATTAATAATTTGAATTTAAAAAATATATTACATGGCTTATTTAATGATCAATAGGTCTTTTTAACTATAAGATTTTAATAGGTAGATTTGTTTGATTTGAATTCTAACTACTAATTACTTGGAGTTAAGGGTTTAAAGAATATTCTTGTGAATTTTTTAGTTTGACACAGATGACCTTTTTTAATTATTATATTTATTTTTGAAATTTGTGTATTATCACATTAAATCTTTTTTTTTTACACAAATTGACATAAGCTGATAATTTGATTTATATATTATCTCTTTTTATTTCTTTAATAATTTTCAATGTAATATTTTCCAAATATCGAGCTGATTTGCTAATTTGCAATCAACAGCATTGCAATGTAGCATGCATATTAGCATTGAATATTTGCTATGAACAATAAATTTAACTTTAAAGTATCACCTTATTTGATAGGTGAAAGATTAATTTTTTAAAATATTGTCAGGCGTTTAAGTGAGAATTTCTCCTAATATTTTATATTAGCAATACTTTAATTTAAATTAATAAATATTGACTAGTGTTTTCATGGTGATATCTCATAAAGCAAGGGAAAATGAAAACTGTTGGTACTATTTATGCATATTCACATATTCAATCACCCATGTTATTTTGTTGTTTTATTTACTGTATATTTATGAAACAAAGAAAAAAGAATTTTGTATAGACAAATAATTATCAATGTAATTTTAATACTTCTGTAGAAAAAATGACAGAATTTGAACCCTCTAACCTCTGGCAGCAACCAAACACTAACCACCATATCCATGTTCTGTTCCAACCAACAGCCTCAGCCCTCAGGTCATACTCATGGCACCTGGTCCACTGTCTGACTACGAAGTGTAGTAAAAAATATTTAGGAGCTCAATGCACACCAAATAGATTATTGCGGGGAAGGTTATTTATTCAACTTGGATTAAATCAAAAGCAACCCCTTACGATAAAGGTGCGGTAACATCATATGAGACCTCATCATGAATCTTTGAATGCCTTGTATTGGTGCCAACAGCCTCCTTTTCGTTCCCAAAAAAAAAAAGAGAAAAGGAAAGGCCATTCTCCAGCAATTTTATAAATTTTGTCACTACAAGTATACTTTTCCACTGTCTTGTTGCTGAATCTTGGGGTTTAAGGGACCCTACCAATTCCTTGATGGAAGGGCTAAACAATATTCTGTTATTGTGAGGTTTCTAAAGTGCAAGTCTACACATTCTGTTCTGTGTTATTCTATGATCATAGCCGCAGAAAACGCTCACCAGCCTCTTGGGTGAGGCACAAGAAAGGTTGAGGGACCTTGATTCACAAAAGAACTAACTTTATTACAAAAAGCATCGTTTATGAGTGGGTTATATACATAGTGAAGTTTCTATAGCATAAAAACATATGTTGCTTGGAAGCTGATGACCAAGACCAAGAAGCAGTTCAAGTTCCTCATGGGCAAAGTGCAAGGTTTTAGCCTTGTATCTCTTGGTGGTTGCTTTGATAGCTGTCGTGACCACACTCAAGGCTCCGGATATGGGACAAGGATATGGAACCTCAGTGATCGGCCAGTCGAGCTGCAAATAAGGGTGGGATCAATACTGAAGAAGATTCACACTTTGAAGCCAGGCTCTTCTAAGAGATTGAAATGTAAAAGCATATATAAGGCATATATGCCTGGTAGTGGTAGGACTGGCAGTGCTGGTGGAAGTTTGAAGAGCTTGTTGTATTACTATGATGAAACTTACCACCCTTATATTTGGATTCATGACACGGGGTGTGATTCCTTAAGGATGGTTAAGCAGCAGTATATTAGCCTTGAGGATCTGAGGGATTCTTCTGACATCAGAATCTTCAGGGATCATCAGAGAGGTTGCATATCAGTTCGGAAGAGAACGAGACCAGATTTCTGCTGAATTTGAATTTGACTCTAGCTTATTTCTAAAGTTTGTTTGAAAATGACATTTTTGTTTCTTGGTTTTTGGTTTCGTTCTGGGCTCTTTTTCTTTCTTTCTTTTTTTTATTCGTATAATGTGTGCTATATATTGCAGAATGCAATGTTCCATGATCATGTGTCAAACTAGTGTACCGAAAGCATAAGAATGATCTTCCTGCACCCACTTGATGCGGTTTTTGTTATAATGTAGTTCTTTTTTTTTTCTGATTTGCTGTCTGTTAGTGAATGGGGGGTAATGGTGCAGATGAAGGGAGCCAACATGAGACAAGGTGGGAATAATGAATCATAGCTGAAATCTTATGGAATTACTATGATAAGGTATTATATGCGGAAATAAGAAATTGAGTAAATTAGACTGATTTCTTTCAAGACTTTGTCAAAAAATTATCCAAATAGGGTATATGTTAAAAACTTAAGATTTTTTTTTGGTACAGAAAAATTTAAGATGATATGTGCTTAATGAAAATTTAAAATCTGAGTTAATTATAATAATCAAGAAATAAATTATCAGCACATTGGATAAAGTTGAAGGCAGTTATGTGTATTTTGCCTAAATTATCAATTTTCAAAAAAATGCCTTTATATATGAATTATTGAATGAAGTGTCTAAGATGAACTGGTAGTCACTACCTATCTAAAAATTTCTCCTACATTATAATGTTAAAATGATTTTGGTTTTTTGTTTCTCTCCTGTAAACCACGAATGACAACATTCCCATATTTTGGCATCCCTACGAGCATTGCCCGACGGAGATGGGTGATCACCCTTCCCACCTTGTGGGATAACCAAAAATTGCAATTATTAGGATTTACTTATTTAAGATCAAAAAGAAAAATTGATTCATTCTTCGGAATAGAAATAGAATCTAGTATTCACAAAACCATGCACCGAGAGACACATGATAAAGGCCCTCCACAATCACTAGACAAATTGATTCTATAGTTCTTGTATCGAAGAAAACTTGCTCTTCCAGATATTGGACCCTAAACCTCTCATATGAAACGACTGTATTACAAATAAACCATGATATAAAATTACAGGGATCAGTTGAATGGAGCACCAAGTTATTCTTTTTCCTTTTTTTTTTCCATTGACTTTTAATCATGTACATTCCAGTTTAGATTTACAACAAATGAATGGAGAAACAGCTGCAGTTCAATGTAAGGCCCTTCTAGGCAGGACCTTCCCCCGTTGCACCTGCCCTCACTCTCAACATTTCAGTCCTCTTGCTTCTCTCCATTTCTTCTATTAGAGTCCCACGTTGCATGTCTCAATCTTCCGAATGCGGTTTATATACCTGTTGTGTCATTCTACTTGATACTAATTAGTTTTAAGTTTGAATTTCACATAGTATCAGAGCCAAAATCTCATCTTTGTTGCCTATTTTTGCTAAGCTCTCTCTGTTGTCTGTTAAAGTCCCACATCGCCTGCCTCAATCTTCCGAGTACAATTTATATATCTGTTGAGTCACTCTACTTGATACTAATTGGTCTTAGGTTAGAATTTCACATCTTCCACCACTTCCACCAACCATTCTGCACTTTCCCTAATCCCTAGCCTGCATTAAAATTTCACAATGAAGTCTATTTATCTAAGTGTTTCATCATATACTGAATAATTATTTTTCTCTTAGAAGACAACGTAAAAGAAAATGGACATCAGATACCTCCATTTTTATGAAAATAGAACATCACTTTCTAGATAAAGCATTGGGAAGTTGATGCACCTTCCGACTTATTCATCATATGCTGACATAGCTTCAAACATGTAAACTCTTTCACCCAGCTTCTTTAAATCTAGATACTGAGCAAGTTCTTCAGCTGATGCTGCTTCAGGAAGATCCTGCAATCACAAAATGTTATTCGGGCGGCTACCGCTGTGTACATACTCACACAGAGTAAAAGGAGGATGACAAGGAATGAGGAATCTAACGATGTAGACAATAATGATGAAACCTGATGGACGGGATATAGCATACCTAAGTTCTGTATTCCTAAGAGAGTCAGTTGACTAATATATAATACTTTCCCAAGTCCCAACCACCAGGAGAAGAAAAATGAGAGCTAAAAATGCTTGAAATGCTATATAAATCAACTGGTAACAAAGCATTTGCTAATTCTCTCGCTTTTCAAAACCTAGAGGAAACCTATCCGATACTCCTACAGTTGCCTAGCTCTCACACAGGAAGAACTGGTACCTCCAGGTATAAGGAAATTAACAAGAGATTGAACATGAACAGCAAGAATAAATACAACAACAGCCAAGCCTTTTCCCACTAGGTGAGGTCGGCTACATGGATCAAATAATGTCATTGTGTTGTATCACAAACCAAGTCTTCAGAAATGCCATACAAATCTAAATCCTTTTTAATCGTTTTACCTATAGTCTTTCTTGGTCTTCCTCTACCTCTAGCTATTAGGCTATCCTCCACCTGATCTACTCTTCTTACAAGGACTTCTAAGGGTCTTCTCCTTACATGTCCAAACCACCTAAGACAAGATTCTCCCATTTTTTTTACAATAGGTGTTACTCCTACTTTTTCTCTAATGCATTCATTCATAATCCTACCTTGTCTTGTATGGCCACACATCCAGCGCAACATCCTCATCTTAACGACACTGATCTTATGGTCTTACTAGCTTTTTACTACCTAATATTCAGTACCATACAACATTGCAGGTCTATAGCTGTGCGGTAAAATTTACCCTTAAACTTAAGAGGCACTTTTCTATCACAAATAACTCCTGAAGCACTCCTCAATTTCATCCATCCAGCTTGAATCCTATGGTTTACATCTCTCTCTTTTTCTCCGTCATTTTGTATGATAGATCCAAGATACCTAAACAGTATGACTTGTGATATGGTATAGTCTCCAATTTTCACCACTAAGCTAGTATTAGCACGCTTCTTACTGAACTTGCATTTCATATACTCCATCTTACTCCTACTTAGACGGACGTCATGTTCTTCCAAAGCTCGTCTTCATGTCATGTTCTTCCAAAACTCGTCTCCATTGCTCTAACTTCCCATTTGTTTCTTCTTTCGACTCTCCAACTAAGACTATATCATCTACAAAAAGTATACATTGTGGCACTAGCTCTTGGATATACGCAGTAAGCACATCCAAGACTAAGGTAAAAAGATAAAGATTCAAAGTTGACCCTTGGTGCAGTCCTATAGTTATAAGGAAATCTTCTGTGACCCCATCCTGTGTTCTTACACTAGTTTTATCCCCATCATACATATCTTAGATTGCTCGAATATAAGAGATACGAACTCTTTTCTTCTCCAGAGCCTTCCACAAGACCTCTCTCAGTACCCTATTATAGGCTTTTTCCAGATTAATGAAAAACATGTGTAGGTCTTTTTGCTTCCTCCGATACCTCTCCATCAATCTTCGTAGAAGATAGATTGCTTCCATGGTTAACCTCCCAGGCATAAAACTAAATTGATTATCTGAAATATGAATCTCTTGTCTTAATCTCCGTTTAATTACTCTTTTCCATAACTTCATAGTATGACTCATGAGCTTAATCCATCTGTAATTTGCACATTTTTGTATATCTCCCTTATTCTTATAAATAGGAATTAAAGTGTTTCTCCTCCATTCATTTGGCATTTTCTTAGAGCTCATTGTTTCGTTAAACAGCTTTGTGAGCCAGCTTATACCTTTCTTTCCTAGGCACTTCTATACCTCAATAGGTATATTATCCGGTCCGACTGTTTTTCCATTATCTATCCTCTTCAATGCTTCTTTTACCTCAAACTTCCGAATTCTACGATAAAAAAGTTTTATTTTGATCCTCCTCTCTAGTGTTTAGAATGTCTGATTCCCCTAATGTCATATGTCTCTCATTAAATAACTTGTGAAAATAACTCTTTCATCGATCCTTGATGTCTTGTTCCGTAACCAAGACTTTCTTCTCTTCATCCTTAATGCATTTCACTTGATCCAAGTCTCTTGTCTTCCTATATTATAATACTAGACTATATTATAATTTTTACATATCCACGTTATACAAGGTGAGGAAAGTCAATCAGTAGGATATGTAACTAAGGAATTCATCAGAGTATAAGGCAAAGGTTATATAGGACCAAAAGAGGGAATAGTTTATAGTTACACTCACCTGCTTGTTGCTAATATCAAAAGAGGGACTCCTTGTAGATCTTCATGCCGAAGTATCTTTTCTGGCATACAGATCAGAGTTATTAAATCATCACTGTGCTGTTTGTTTCTGACATATTCAGTTTGCAAAAGCAAGCCAACACCTAAAGCACTATATATTCATAAAAATCTAAAATCAAATCTCACTAACCAAGTGCAGACTTGGCATCTTTAAAGTGGGAGGGACAAGCAGCATCTATAACTATCACAGCATGTGCCTCTTCGTAATATTTCTCCCAGATTGAGCGAAGACCAGGCTAAAAAGTTGGGGAGAAAAAAAAAAAAAGAGAAACTTGCATTAATAGCTTATATATATTTTATCCTTCCCCCCGAACAACCCAAAACAGAAAGAGAAGACATAAAAAGGAACAGAATAAGGGAAAAAAACAGTATGAAGAAGGTCAAGTATGTGCTTTGCATCAAATGACTATTCCTGCCAACATACAGGCCAACAAAATAGAACTCCTGCGCTGATGACTAAACTTCACACCCCCCCCAACCAACCAGAAAAAGAAGAGAGAGAAAGATATGAAATTAGAAGCAAAGACAGCTTTCCCATGAAAAAGTTTTGAAGAGAAAAATAGTTTCTTGTTCTTCCATTAATCAAATTTCAATCTTTCAAAGAAGCATAAAGCTATTAAATTTGTAGAAAGAATTTTAACATAATAATAGCTCTAGAGTCTTCAGCAGCTTATAAAGCTACGGTCAATGAATAAAATTACTTTGCCAAATGAAAATAAAAATTCATCCTAATATTTATAACATAATAATATAATTTAAATAAATAAATGTGTTGCTTATTTATGGCCCATACCTGACCTCCTAGGTCCCAGAACACAAGTTTTGTATTTGACACTTGAATACGACTAATACAATCCCACGGTTGGAACAATTCGATCAGGAGGAAGGCCTTCTAAGTTTGAGTACAGAGACTTCAACTTCTCCAATAAAGTCTACAAAAACAAAATTTATTATATAGCAATTGAGAACAAGACAACAAAGTTGAGTAATTTGAATTTTGAAAGATACATTACCGTTTTGCCAGCCCTGTCAATGCCGAGAATGAGTACATGAAACTCTATCTTACTTAACATGTACTTCCAAAGTCCATAAAACAATGAAAACATTGATGTCTTGTTTAAGCTTGGTTTTTATATCTCCCCTCCCAACCTTGAAGGATAGAAGAATATGAAGTTCATAATGATGCCATGCTACTCGATGGTTCTTGCGCTCAGCTCATCAGTTTCAGATTTCCAGTTGAAGTAAAAGGTTGCAAGCTGCCTTGAACAGCATGCCCTCTTATTTGCTTTTGATCAATAGTCAATACAATCCTAATTCAAGCATTTAACTTGGTTGTCATGACCATTTAATTTAATATAAGAGAAACATCGGCAAATTGCAATACGTAATTTGCTAATGCACAAATTTGATTGAATGACATTACCACAAAAGAAGTAGAATATTTGCAATGGAGCAATTTCTCAATTGCAGTGAGATGTAATGTTCAATAAGCAAATTCAAGGGTTAATAATGATATACAATTAGCTCATATTACAGACACTGCTGTTTTACTGCGATGGAAATGAAATTTGCAGAAACTCTGAAATGGGAAAAGAATCACAAAAAAGAATTCCAATATTGGGAAGAAGGAATTCAGTTGTAACAGATCAGATCGGGGAACTGAACAAGAAAATAACAAGATGAAGATGCTGCTTTAATAGCTTTACCGGAACGCCGGCGGATGACGGTGGCCGAAGAAGCTCCGGTGATGCCGGGTGACACGGATCTCCCATCTCTTTCGCAACAGTAATTCTTAGTTAGAAAATCAAGTAATTCTCCGCTCGCAAAGGCGCCACCAATAAGAAAGTCAACTATTTTATAATAAGATGTCTGAAGAAAAAAAAAAAAGAGAAATTTATTGTTTATTGTCTTCTAAGGGAAATTTATATATGGAATGCAGAGTGCTAAGGCCATTTTTATTTTTTACAGAGAATTGTATGAGCAAGCAATTCGAGCAATTTTGGACTAAGATGATTGTACGATAAATGGTTACTCAAAGTAAAGGTATTAAAATTCAATCCAAACCGAAAAATAAACTAAAATCCAAATTGAAAAAATAAAATTCAATTAAAATCGAATAAATTTATTTTTTTTAAATTGAGTTTTTGAAAATTGATTAAATTGAATAAAAAAATTTTAATTTAATTTTTAAAATTGATTAAATATTATTGATTAATATATATAATATATTTATTATTAAAATATATATTTTTATTTATAATAATTTTAATTTTTCACATATTTCTCTTATTTTATGTGATGATAATCAAATATTATTTTTAGCATTAAAAATGACTTATTTCTACTTTTTATTTTCTATTTTTTTATTTTTTTAATAAGTTAAATTATTTTTAATTCACAAATTTTCTTACTTAAAAAATTTAAAATAAAAAATCAATTAAACCAAATCAATTTAAATAAAATTAGATTGATTCAGTTTTTAAAATATAACAAGTTCAATCAAATCTAAACTAATATAAATAATATTATTTAGATCAATTAAATTTTTAACTCAAAATCAATTCAAATCAAAGTGTAAATACTTCTTTTTTAAAGTGAAAGTATTTAATCCAATTTATGTGTCTCTTATTTAATTCTTTTGTCTATAATTAACGACAAACAATTTATAACATTATCAATTGACATGAATATTATTTTTTAGTCTTTAAATATGTGATCTATCCACATTGTTCATTTACCACTAAATTAATCCTTAGAATTAAAACTAAGGATTTATTAGTAATTAAATAACAAACATTTTCATAACATAGTTTTTTTATAATTATATTTCTTGTTGTTATTATTTTATTATATAGTTTTAAATCAGTAAAAATCACTTTGATAAAAAAATTCCCTAAAATAAAAACGATAAACTCATTTATTAATTTTTTAGATTAGATAAACATTACATAAATGTAATATTATTTTGATGAACATAAAAAACATAATATTATAGGAATATAAAAAAAACCATAATATATTATAGTATAATAATAAAAAAGCATGTGTATTAACTAATTAATTATTAAAAATATTGAGACCTATTTTACCCAAAAAAAAATATTATTTTTGATTAAAAGAAAAGAAAAGAAAAGAAAACAATAGTATTAAAAATTGGCAAATGGTTGAGGGAAGAAAAATGAGAATGCGTGGCAATCTCAATTTCTGAGAATCATCGGATCCGGAGCTGACGCCTATTTCCTTCTTTCTTTCTTTTTTTGATTCTTTCGCTGCTGTTTCTTCTTCAACTTCAACTTTCCTCTTCTTTCTTCTTCTTCTTGAATCTTGATTTGGGAGCTGACATGGGAATTTCGTGGAGTAGCAGTAACAGAAGAAGAAACAGTTACCCACCTCCACATCTCCCACCCGCTTACTATTACTCCGCTGATTCTCATCCTCATCCTCCGCCGCAGCTACCACCGCCACCACCTCCTCCGCCGCAAGGTTTCTTCTTTACCTCAACAACCACTAGCTATGTGGCTCCCCCTCCTCTACCCCGTCCTCCACCTCCGCAGACCAATTCCTTGTATTACTCAAATGTGTACGCCTCCTCCAACTCCAGCTATGCCAATTCCATGGTGGGTCGCCACAATTACCAGCCTTTCTATGCAAATCAAGGTCATGGTGGTGGGTGGAGCGCAGTTCGTCCCCCGGCCCCACTTGCTCTTGCTGCATCGCCACCTCCCTATGTTGACCATCAAACCGCTAAGAAGGTAAGGAACGATGTGAACTTGCATAAACATACTTTGCGCCTTGAGGTCGATGAGCACAACCCTGATCATCACTTGATTTCATTTGTTTTCGATGCCCTTTATGATGGCAGGTACGTAAACGCAATTCTTCTCTTCCTCCTCAACCTCAACTAAATTCCTTTCACTGATTAAGTTATTGATTCGATGCTTTTTTTTTTCTTGTGAGATCTGTTAAGCATTAATTAATTCCAACTCTTGAGTGTAGTAAGAGTCTTGTTTCATTGTATTTTAACATACAAAATCTATGTACTAGACTAGTTTAGTATCAATGAAGGTTACCACTGTTTCAAATTGGAAGCCCTAGTCGAATGAACTCTTAATTTTGAATCAAATTGGAAGCCTCTCATCTCAAAATAACCAACTGCTACACACTTTTCCGTTCCCCAAAATGCCTCTCCTCCCACCACATGTGTTACTTATATAACTATGATTTCCTTTTCTCTAAGAAGTATTTAGAAGCATGGTTGAGTTGGAGTAATTGAGGTCATTGGTTGCTGTTTATCTTGATTATGCTGCTTATGTTAATTGAGTCGCATGGTATGGTAGTAAAGTTGGTTCTTGACATATAACCTGCTGCAGATATTAATATTGGTTGAATGAATAAACTAAAAACATGTTTAATTATAGTTTAATCCAATAAATCATTATATTTTCATTCCTGATGTCTAAAGTTTGGACATACACAATTTACTTATGTATGCATCATCATGTCTGTGGAAAACCCAATTCAGCAATGTTCACATGCCAATGAAAAGAACAATTTGAAACCAAAATTTATGGGTTAGAGTTGCAATAAGTTTGATTTGATTGATTATTTTGAAATGATTGCTCCAAAAAGAAAATGTTTGAAGATTGAATGAATATCAAAAGTATATAATGGAATTTTTTTGCTTGTCTAACTTCATACTCCTTTCATTTGTAATTGGCAGCATTACTATCTTCTACTTAGCCAAAGAAGAAGAAAAATGTAGGTTTATTCCACTATTTCCTGATGCATTTGAGCCAATCACATTCCCCTTTCAGAAAGGAGTTGGCCAGAAATTTTGTCAGCCTTCAGGAACAGGCATTGACCTAGGTTTCTTTGAGTTGGATGATCTTTCAAAGCCCTCACCTGAAGAAGATGTATTTCCCCTTGTAATATGTGCTGAAACATGTTTGAGAACTCCTTCAGCAGACGAAACTCCTGGTGATTCCATGCTAGATGCATCCCCTCACATGCAAATAACTCAAGCTGTCTTAGAGAAAAGCAATGGTAGTGGTCCTTTCCAGGTAAAAGTAGTTAGGCAGATTCTGTGGATTGATGATGTTCGTTATGAGCTGAGAGAGTTATATGGAATAGGAAGCTCAACAGCAGCAGATTTTGATGATAATGACCCAGGGAAGGAGTGTGTAATATGCATGACTGAACCAAAGGACACTGCTGTCTTACCTTGCCGACATATGGTACGATTTCATGTCAAACCTACTTCTAAGTTCTATAGAGAGCTGATACTCAGTTTCAAGGAAGAAGTACATCTTAAGGTCTTAGTATGTGTATTGGATATGACGTATGATAATAAAGGATGATGGGTTCATGCACACAACCTTACCATCATTTGTGTCTAAAAGAAATTGTTTATAGAAAATCAAGGTCATTGTTAATATTTCTAAAAGACTAAAATGGGTTGCTTGGTGATCCTTATATTACCTGAATTTTTCTTTTCTTCCTCCCCTGCCATCCCCCTTCAATATAGTTTCAAAGTTTGTGATCTCTCTTATTGTCATTTGATCATTCATGTATTGTTTAAAATCGTAGAACACAATGTTATATGTCAGCACTCAGCACTAATATATACCATGGGAGAAGTTGATGTCTAGTGCTTCTCTTTCTTCCTTGCTAGTGGGAAATATGCTAATTGTTTGGTAGAGATCCTTACAGATAGTTGTTATTTTCACATCATGTGTGTGTGTGTATTATTTTGCATTATATTCATTTTACTACTTTGATTATTCTCACGTTACGTCTGTTGTATTTTCCAGTGTTTGTGCAGTGAGTGTGCAAAAGCTTTGCGACTTCAATCAAATAAATGCCCTATATGCCGCCAATCTATTGAGGAACTTATAGAGATCAAGATAAACAATGGTGATCAATGACATCTTTTCGCTTGATGCCAAGTTGAATTGCATGGTATTTCCATCCAAGTCCTTTTTTTAAAAAAAAAACATTTCTTCCCTTTTTTCATGTCTGCTGTCAGGTGATATATAGCATTTTTCTTTCTTTTTGTAAATTGCAATCAATAATCTGTTTATAGTTCACATGTAATGCGTTCAAAAGAAAATTAGATCATATGTGGTTTTCCTGTCACCGAATGTTACTCTCGCGCCATCTATATTGTACAGGTGATTATTTTTCCATAGTTGTTTGTCTGTGAGTGATATTTGAGAGAGGATCATTTGTAGACCTGGTTTGGTTGCTGGAAAACCTTCTTTATGTATCATGAGGGCGAAGATTCCTCAATCCTCTCTAATGAATTATGCTTGAAAAGTATCTTAAGGTTTAATATAATCATATAAATCTAGTGTTCAACGTTCTTGCTCATCCTTTATGCTCTTCGCCTCTTCATATTTCGGGGAGGTTAAAAATTTAGAACTTCTGAACTCTTAAATGCCTTAGCTGAAACGGTTTATCTCATGCGCCTGACGTTGTAAGTATAAAGAAAAAGACAAGATTCTATGTGTTGGACGTTCTTTTTCTTCTTTTCACTGACAAAAAGAAATAGGCTCAACTAATATTGCCATACAAGATATAGGTACAAAATCAGAATCTTAAAGCTTGGAGAGGTTTTCGGACATTAACTTTTGAACAAATGATGTTATAAAACCCATGCAACAAGTTTTTATTTAGTGATTTGTTTTTTCGTTTTTTTCTCTGCATTTTATTTGAAAGGGGTTTCCTATTATGGCTTTACACTATTCCATTTTGTAACTGCAGAGAAGTAGCAAACATTTATTCTTCAAGATTGTTCAAACATGAGCAGTTTCACTTGTATGCATCTGCAGCTCATTTAAGCCACGTATTAGTCTTCGACCCTTGATCATACCCAAGTATTCAATTGCTGCTATATTTTGAAATCGAAGCTTTTAATTACATTACATGGTATTGTATTTAATAGTCTAAGCCAACTGCTAATTTTTCATACCTCTACATAGATTGTTTAAGAGGTAAACGAGAAGTGGTAACTGGGAGGGTAACGGAAAATTGATAATAGAAAATTGATGACGAGGGAGTCAAATCAAACGAATGAAATGTTCATTTATTCAACTGTTAGACCAGCAAACGAGGAGGCTGGGAATAGTTAAAAACCAAAAAATCTGTTTTCAAAATTCCAACGCATGTAACATTCAATTTAGAAAATTATAACAAATTAACAATTGCAGTTATGGGCGTTTGAATGGGCATCATATTCCATGCCCAAAATTCTCATTATTACGTGGTCAATGCCCTGTCTTGCAATACACTACAAGCCTGTCTCTAATTATCAATTGTCTAGAAAATCAATAGCAGACTATTTAAGATTAATTATGGATGATGGTAAAATGAAGCCCAATGTTGCCTGGGGGAATAATGGAATAGCCTAACTGCCTCTCATTTTATTCAATATAAAGAAAATTTTCTTCATAGTTTATACCTGATGAAAAACGAGAGAACCAGGGAAGCTTTAACAGGAATCAAAGCACAAAATGAGAATAATTGGGTCTAATCTCACCCCAAAAGTTAGTTCATGTGGGGAGAGTTATCGAAATTATTATAAGTAGTACTTGCCCATAAACTTAATGGATGTAAGACCTTAATAAGCCACAGTGAATTGGCCTTATGGATTATGATACTCCTATTGGAGAGGAGTTATTATTATTGTTAAATGTAAAAGCCTTTTCTTTGCAAAACACTGATGCTGTCCTAGTACAAGCTGTTAGTTCTCACTGGAGCCAATGCCGGTGACCAACACTTCACATATACACGAGTTCTTGACCTTTTCTTTTGGTCCAGCAAAAGAGAAAAGTTAAAACCAAGAAACAGGGTAAGGTACCATACCATCCAAAGTTCATCAAAACTCCCTACAATTTCAAGGCACCGACTCAATATATTTTGGTATCTTTTGCAACCTTTTACGAAGAAAGAAGCAGAAAGTTAAGCAGGTCCAAGACCTCAAAAAATGCCTGAATATACAGACAAAGGAAAACGGAGGCATCTAGATATTCATCTGTCCTTCAATTGCAGGCTGCCCTTTGGCATTTGCTTTCTTGTAATGTCTAACTGTTTGGAATAATGGTAATAATTAAATTATGTGCATGATCTCTTTCAAATTCCAAGTAGAACTAAGGATTGAATAGTACAAGAATCAAAACTTTCCCTTGTGGTCAAAGCTTCTCAACACCTACACTCCATTATTAATTTCCCATACCATACTAAAATCTAAAGCTATAGAAAAAGAGGCCATGTGTGAGATGCAACTGCAACTGTACTCTTTCTAGGTGAGGCTCAATAAATACTACCCCCCCCCCCCCCTTTTACCCCTTTTCTCTCTATGTGCAAAATCATAATCTCTCTTATGAATCACTGTCCCAAGACCATGTGGTCGCTCATGTAAAGCCTTCAACATAAATAGCAACGGCTTTGCATGGCTGCCCAAGTCATTCCACAATGAAACCTTGGTGACAAAATCTGTAAAAACCATATACCAAATATGGATGGGTCTAGTTAACTCACAAAAAATTACCCACCATTCATTCACTTATATAAAATCCATGATATCATAGCTGTGCCTGTCACAATCATATATACCAAAGTTTTTTGTTTTTTTCGGGTGGGTTGGATTTGGTGGTGTTTGAGGTCAGAAAAAGTCCATAATAAATCCACCATACCCACCAAACAAAACCTTTGCATTATATGTACAAATTAAGCTCCTCTGCTTCAAGCGAAACCGGACTAGTAGATTTAGCCAAATACTACTGACTTAATGAACTATGCACAACTGGCTCTCATGAAAATGCCCATGCCTTATTAAAAAAATTAACTCTGATGTCTCTTTCTTTAGACTAAAGGCAAGAAAAACCAATTTGCTATGGTTCCTTTGTCACCACCATTCAAATACCCTTTGACGGGTAAAGTGACATGTTCAAAGAGATAAAGGGGAAAATAAAAGGGACAAAACCAGAAAGGCTTGATCACGTTTTAGGCTTTTAAGAATGGCAACAATAATTTGCAAAACTCAAGAGAAACAAATTGAAGAAAAAAACAAGAAACTGGAACGTGATTCATCAGTATCCAAAGGGCTAGCTAGTTTTTGGGTTGCTTTCTTTCACCTAATTGCAGTTAAAGTAGAGCATGCATGATTTAATCAGCAGAGCTATATTATTAGTTGTAAACATGACCTATATGTCTACTTGCTTTTTGAAAGCCCATAAAATGTGACCAGCAGCAACTCAGTTTTCATTTCACACAAGTTTGGCACCAACGCAAAGGAAAAAGACCCATAATTTCTGGCAGTCCCACAGTATTTCATATGCGGCGGTTTTTACTTTTTCAGCCAAAAATTGATTAAAACATTGATAATGTGTATTTAAATTTTCTCCTCCTGGAATAACATACATAACTGTCTTCCATTAGGGTTAAGCCATCCTTTAAATAAACATGGCAAAACTCTTTTTACAGTGATTATTTCCTTCATTTGTTGATAAACTATCAACGAGGGACACTCCATGTTTAAGCATTTAAAAAATTAAAACGGGGCGCAATATGCTCCAGCTCATAATTTATGTCTTAATTTTTTTACCAAAAGTTTTTTACGAATTTACAAGCATTATTACTAAACCAAAAAATAATAATAATAATAAAATTGGCTTTCACAAGGTAAGGATAAAAGTGAAAGACTCTAGAGGTAGCAAAAGATCCATTAATCCATCATCAATCTGGTTCATTCACATTGAAATCTAATCCATCCAATTATAATAATAAAATTAGGTGAGAATCTTCTCATGTTAAGGACCTCTTGTTAAAAAGAGATAAACACAAATTTTTTTATATAAAAACTTACTATAATGGGTTATAAGGTTTAATAATTTTATTTTAAACAAAGTGTATCTTTCTTTCTCTAATAGAATTCTCTCCTAATATTCTACCAATTGGAAAGAATCCTGATTCAATAAAATTTAATAAATTGGACCAGTTTTAGTTAGTAGATAGTTAATAAACCGTGCAAAATATAAGTCCAATTGAAATTAACGTCTAGTATATAACATTAAGTTAAAAATAAATTGTATACATATTTATATGTATACGTTTCTCTTTGTCATATAACTGTTAAAATCAGAATTATAATGAAAATTAGTTATAATTCTGTTTTTAATTGTTTACACACACACTCAGATATATATATATATATATATATATATATATATATATATTAGAGAAAGAGATATAAAGAGTGAGTGTGAATATTAGAGAGAAAAATTTTAGAAAGAGAGGTAGATGTTTGGTAAAATAGAGAAGAAATCAAAATAAAATTTTTAATTACAATAATTTTAAGTGAAGGAATTGGATATTTATCTATAGAAATTAATTATTGAATACATTGAATATTTATTTATTAAATAAATTATGAAAGGAATGAACTTTTTTAATATAATTTTACTCAATCCATTCATTTGTCATTCCTCTATAGTCTAGTTTTAGGAATGAAGGATGGAAGGATAAGAGCCAATAGTATAGATAAAAACGCAGTTAATGGATGGTAGAAAAAATTGTCTACTGTGTGATAATGATGTTAGTAAATGTGAAACTACCATGACCTAAGTATTTAATGTTGTTCCAAAGGGAATTGAGTACGAGTGTCTACTAGTGTTTGATAATGATGTTAATCAGTACAAACGTTTATGTATGATGTATTTCAGAAGTGTCAAATCCTAACAAGCAACAACATTTTTCGGGATTCTTGTATAGCCCATGTCCAGTACTTAACCGATAATTTAAAAAGATCAAACCTAGATAGAAAAATTAAATTAAATCAAATTGAATTAGATTGCAAAACACTGGATCCACAGCCCCCCCCCCCCCCCCCAAAACAAAAAAAAAAAGGGGCAAAAGTTAACAACAATGTGAATATGTCCAAGTTGATTTGGAGGGATTGTGCATACTATTAATGGATACATACGGATATTTTAAAAAAAATGTAAAGAAATTGCAATGCACATCACCTAAAATTGGAAAGTGTTTTGTCTTTTGGAAAATAATTTTAAAAGTGATATTATTGACACTCTAATTAATCATAATTTTTACTTTTTTATTTTATAAAAATATGACTAGTTAATGAAGACTATAAATAAATAATTGAGCGTGTTAATACTCTCTCAACTTTAATTTTATTATGTTAATGTTATATATATATATATATATATATATATATATATATTATATTGAGTATTTACATATTTGGTTATTATATTCAGAAAATAAAATCGCATGTTCTTTACTCGTACTAAGATATAGTTATTTGAGTAGTACTGAGATATAGTTATTTGAGTAATTATAAATATTTCCTACAGAATCATGTGCATCTCAGTTATTAATCTGTAATTCATTTATTTTTAGCATATCCACCGAGCAGGAAATTAAAAAAAGAAAAAGAACTTGTTATTAAATGAGTGCGTTATTGTTTCAAATTAGGCAGCTCTACTCTTCCATTCTGTGTGGTGCATTTCTGTTTGTTTGCCAAAAACAGTAGAGCTTTTGTTAGGTGGAATGAATAAAGGAATTGACCCAATAATAAATAAATATTCTATTTAAATGAATCAATAAATATTTGTTTTCCGAACCAAATATTATTAATTAATTTCTTTGGTTTTTTTATCTGAAATATATTATTATTTTCTTTTGGATTGAAGAAGATAAATTCGATTTAATTATTCACTAAAAGGGATCATATGTTTTCCTGGTTTTATAAAAGAAAGAAATATTGGCAGGACAGGAGGAGCTCGGAAATGAGAAAATTGGTGGGTAGATTCAGCTAGATTTCTTGGTATGCTCAAGTCACAGGCGACTAGCAAGAGTAGAAAAGTGTAAATTCTCAGTGCAGCAGTGAAGTCTGGAGAGAACTGGTGGAAATGTACCAAAAACCACTTCTAGAAAAGGCAATTTACAAGTCAGCCACTGTCCAATAAATGGCATTATTAATTGTATCATCCAATTTGGGGTTAACAAATCTGACAGAGTTCATTCATATTTGGCTTTGCTGATAATTATTATATGAGATTTTTTTTTAAAAAAAAATTAAATCTCACAACAGATCAGATATACGCACATTCTCTCTCCTCTCTCGTCGTTGCCATTTATGAATTTTGATCATCCCCGCCTCACACTCTTCAAGCCAAGCCAAGACAAGACGAGAGAGAATCGAACCGAAGTGGGTTAACAAGGTAGATTCTTAGCCAAGCCAAACCACCCTCCAGATAAATTTTTATGATTTATTACGTTATTATTTAAGTATTTAAATTATTATTTAAAATATATAAAAATATTATTAATAATTAATATAATTTTTTTGATAATTTTTATTATTTTATACCTATCAAATATTAATTTAAATATTTATTATAGATTATATACCTATAAATTACTCCCACTCTTCCACTCCCCACATGGGCCATGGCCACGGTTAAAATAGTGGGAGTTACAACTTACAATTACATTTACACAGTCTCCTCCGTCCATATGGTATGGTAGCAAAATACCAATAAATAAAGGCACCGAACCAAGAGTGAACGCTTGGAGCACCATCCTCTCTGTGCTAGTTTGTTTTCTCATATGCCTCCTTCTCCCAATGAATGAAATGACTACCCACGATCTTTGAAACTCTCTCTCTCTCTCTCCAATTCTGATCCTTGCTGCTTGGGCTCCCTGTCTCTGCTCAGAGACTCAGACCCCATTTCTTTTCTGTCATTTGCTCTGTGTTTGGTTCGAAAAGCCTACCAAGGAAGAAGCTCTATTTTCCTTTCTGTTTTTTCCCTTTCTCTGTTTCTCAGATCTACTATTACCACCTTTTCTGTTTTCTTTTCTTCTTTGTTACTAGTTATAACCTTTTGTTTCGTTGGTGGTGTAAGACATGAGTAAAGAAGAGTTTTTGAAGATACAGGTACGTACTCTTTCACATCCTCCATGTTTTTTTTTTTCAAAGCCTCTGCTTTATCAATTTGAACGGTTATTTAGAAGCCAGTACTTCCTTCCTAATTGGAGTTGTTTATTTGCCTTGTGTTTTGTAAATTTGTTATAATGTAAACTTCTATTTTACTCCCACATGAAACTTCTCTTTATTCTGTTTTGGATTGTGGGATTGCTTGTGCATGCAGAAATGTGTTCTTAAAGTGAACATACACTGTGATGGGTGCAAGCACAAAGTCAAGAAAATCTTGCAGAAAATTGATGGTATGCATCCATTATCTGTACTCTTCTGCTACAAAATAACCCCTTTATTATTCACATTTGCTCTTTAAAATAAATTAAATAAAAATGTGTGCTTTTCATTTATTATCTGAAGAAAAAAACAAAAACAAAAATCTCATCTTGCCAACGATATGTTGAATCTGAGGTGTGTTTGGTGATTAATTACAGGGGTATTTACCACTGAGATAGACGCTGAGCAAGGGAAGGTGACGGTTTCAGGGAATGTGGACCCCAACGTTCTCATCAAGAAGCTTGCAAAATCAGGGAAACATGCAGAGCTCTGGGGTGCACCTAAAGCAAACAACAACAACAATAATAATAAAAGTAATAATAATAATAATAATAACCAGAACCACCTTGCCAACCAGTTGAAGAACATGCAAATTGACAACGGCAAAGGTGGGGGAAACAACAACAAAGGTCAGAATCAGAAGGGTGGAAATAATCAGCCCAAGCAAGGTCCCAATCCTCAGCAGCAGCTGCAACAACTCCAGCAGCAGATGAAAGGGTTCCAAGATCTGAAGCTGCCTCAATTCAAGGACATGAAGCTGCCCAATCAGAACCCAAACATGAAAGCCGTCAAGTTTGATATGCCTGAAGATGATGATGACTTTACTGATGATGAATTTGATGATGATGAAGAAGATTTTGATGACGAGTTTGATGATGATGAAATGGACGAGCTTCCTCTAAATAAGATGATGAAGCCCCCTATTATGGGTAATGGCGCTCACATGATGTTGAATGTGAATCATCCACAACTCATGAATGCTCAGACTCACAAGGGTGGAAATGGCAGTGAAGGTAATGGGAAGAAAGGCGGTGGACCTGTGCCCGTTCAAGTGCATGGCATGGTTGGTGGAAATGATGGTAAAAATGGGAATGGAGGAAAAAAAGGAGGTGGTGGAAACAATCAGAATCAGGGTGGAGGTAACAAAAATAATGGTGGCAAACCAGAGGGTAAAATTGGAAACAATGGTGGGGGGAACAAGAATGGTAACAATGGGAATGGGAATGTGAATGTGAAAGGGGGTAAAAATGGTAATCCAATGGGTGAAGGTGGTGTTCAAGCTATGAACAATGGATTCCAAATCCAAAACATGGGTGGTCGCCCTGCTATGGCTGGGCCTGGGGGTAATGTGGGGCCTACTATGGGCAACATGAGCATCCCAATGCCAATGAACCAAATGGGTAACATCCCAGCCGTTCAAGGCCTCCCAGCAGCCACCGTGAATGGTGGCGGTAGATACTTCCAAGGTGCTGGTCCTGATGTCATGCCCGGAAATCCTTACCACCAGCAGCAACAGTTACAGCAACAGCAACATCAACATCAACAGTACATGGCTGCTGCCATGATGAACCAGCAACGGCCAATGGGAAATGACAGATTCCAGCCAATGATGTACGCGCGGCCGCCGCCTGCCGTCAATTACATGTATCCTCCTTACACCTATCCTCCTCCAGACCCATACACCCACTTTTTCAGTGATGAAAATACTTCAAGCTGCAATGTTATGTGAAAAGAAATGGATGGATGAATGAATGGTGCCTCCTGCTGCCCTTTCTAATTTGATGCAATATTATACAATGGAAATGAGTTTTAATTTGATTTTCATTTTTCTTTCATCCCTTTTCATCCTAAGTTAATTTAGGGGTTTAAGTAGGGACTAGTTTATAGATTTTATAATATTATTATTATAAGTTTTTGGTGATTAGCATGAGATGTAACTTGGGATGGTGGTGGGCTTCTCCCCCATGTGATATGTTTATATTGTGTTTATATGTTGCAAACAGAAATAAAAATTTCAGAAAAATAGCAAAAAAAAAAAAAAAAGAGAGAATGGGATTAACAAAGCTCCCATCTCCGAGCTCATTTCTCTCCAAAAGTCTAATTTTCTTCACAATCACAGTCTGCATCTATTTAAATATCTATCTACCGCAACCTATAGGCATCATCACCATTAAAGAATGCCCCTGCATAGCTTTTCAACCTTGTATATTTCCTACAGCGATCACCATCATCATCACTTACATTACTTCATCCTTGATTATTTTCTCTCTCCCTTGTTTCAATGAGAGGGAAATCATGGATGCCTGTGGGGTGCGGTGCACACAGTGAGTTGGGCAATTCAGGGTTGGACCCACCAAGTCAAACAGTGTTTTTTAGTCTATTGTGATTGAGGTGGGTGGGCCACACCATACATCATCACCATCTTACAATTGTGATAGACACCAAGTTCATCTCTCATGAATCTTTAGGTAAAAAAAACAAGTTTGGTATAAGTAACAGTATATGATACATCCATGAATTATTCAAGTTACAGTTGGCCACAAACCAGTGTTTGGCAGAAGACGAATATTTTATATATTCATGTTAAATATATATCAAATATTTGAACATTTAATAAATATTAATTTAATTTTTTAATAAATATCATATGTTTGTATTATATCCATATCATATTTTCATATCATACTTGTGTTACTATCTAATATTCATATTTATATTCATGTATCATAGTTGACAGCTAATAGCAAACCTCTTTGACTTGATGACACTGGTGCAAATGGGATAATAGCTGCAGCTGATTTCTTCTGTGTGAGTTCCATAGCTGGGATAATTCTTTCTTTCACCAAATCACCTGGGTTCCTAAAGCCTAGTGTGGATTTTGCCATCTAAAACCTGAAGAGGTTGGTTACTAAGACATGGTATTGGCACGTCATTTTTTATTCATAAATTTTGCAAAAAGAAAGTGATGGGAAAATGTTTAATTTCTGCTTATTATTACTAATGGTCTTCAGGGTGGCTCAGGCTCTTGAATTGAAAGTTGAAAACACTCCACGGTGCAGTGCTGGCAGTGTAATGTAAGACAAAGGAACCCGGAAGGAGGTATAGGATAAAGGGCCATTGGTTGTGTTGAGTGTGTATATATATTATCAGGAAGCGTAACAACATAGCCGTAGAAGGTTTTGTTGACAGAGACAAGTTAACTACTTTACATATCGCAAATCTAACGGCGTTGACACTTGGCCACCAATATTGGTAAGCGTCTAGTCTTTTCAACACAAAGAGCATCACTAAGTTTTTTCTTTTTTTAAAAAAAAAAGAAAGAAATAATTGGGAAGGGGAGAGGGAAGTACTGTGGCGTGGGACCCACTTTCACCTTGATTCATGATGATAATCATCATGTGAGTGGATGATGGATGATGGATGTGATGGGTTACATGATGATGGGGTCATCCCATCCATCCGTCTAATCAGAGAGTGATTCTGTGCTGTCTGACGTGAGTTCCCACTCTCACATAGTCATAGTTACCACTTACCCATTGCCCAAAATAGTGAATACCTCTTTGTTCTCTCACCTTAGTATTATAATAAGTCATTGACCTAAGTAGCGCCAGATTCCAGCGCCACCCTTGGGTTGGGTACGTGATGGTGAGTGGTGACGGTGGATGGAGGTAAGCTACATCTGGGCTTGCTCTTGCACTATACCGTGTTCCGTTAGATTTAAAGGATCCCGACTCGACTCTATCGGTGTCTCAAATGTGTGTTGTGCTTACGCCAACTTGTGCTGCTACCTGAGTGAGAGAGCATTGAATGTGGGGCAGCTGTGCTCGGGATCCAATATTTTTTTCCATCCGTTTGTTTGTCCACGAGGCTAGGATGATCCAGGTTTCGTTTAGTCCTATTCTTCTTCTTGTTTGGATTTGACTGGCGGTTGCGAATGAGGAGTCACATGCAAAATGCATGGGGATGGGTGCACGACTTATATAATATAATATAGTGAAAGAATGTTAATAATATTTATTTTATTATTAATTTACTTTATATATTTAAAAAAATTATTAATAAAAATATTAATAATATTTATTATTAAATTAATAATAAAATAAATATTAATAAATATTAAATAAATATATTATTAATATTTTTATAATTCAGTAGACAGTGTTTGGGTGTATGCAAAGGGCGCAGAGTTCCATAAACCTAACAGCAAATTGCGTCTCTGCGTCATTTTTGTTGGTTACTTACTCACATTCACACTTACATTCTCTAATTTGGCCTTGTGTTACATTACATATTTTCGGGTTTTCTTTTTTTTTTAAAAAAAAAAAGCAGAAGCAGCCTCATGCAAAACTTAATAGCATGATTGACTTGAGAAAAAAATTAATTTAAATGATAGAATAAAAAAATTTGCTAGCGTAGTAATATGTATATGGATAGGAAAAGAATCAACTTTGTCAAAATTGAAAAATATTTTCGTTTCAACATGTAGCTTTTATATACTGCTTTGAAGCCAAACTAGGCAGAGATACATGTATGTAGGTGAGAGACAAAGAAGTTAATCATGGAAGATGGCAGTGTTCATGTTTTAGGCAGTTTAGCGGCACTTTTCCTTACTTTTATTGGGCCCCTCTTAGTTTTGACCAGAATGAAAGCCCTATACTTTCACGTGGGCCCTTCTCTTTTGAAACTTATCGGTTTTCCATGGCACCTCCTCAGGTTGTAAGGTATTCCTTTCCGTAGAGAAATACTTTTGTACGAAATTGGTAATGAAAATCTTCATAACCGTAAATTTGAGCCCTTTTATAGCAATAAAAAATTATTTTAATTCTTATGTTACAACAATGATAAGTTAACCAATTTGGAGGAAAAGAATGGAGTGATAACGTGCATTTTTTTTAAAAAAAAAACTAAATCTAAGTCTTTAATTTTATATACAACAATAATAATTAAACTTTTTTTATTAAATAGAGTCAGTTATATAGATTAAACGACGTCATTATGTTCTATTATAAATTAAGTCTTTAAAAAATATCATTCAAATCTAATTATTTTTAATCGTTTCACTTATAGTATTTTTACTCTCTCTACCTCTAATTATTGGATTATCTTTCACCTGATTTATTCCTCTTACTAAGACTTCTAAGGGCCTTATCTTTACATATCCAAACTACCTAAGGCAATATTCTCTCATCTTTTTCACAATAGGTATTACCTTTACTTTCTCTCTAATACATTTATTCATAATTCTATCTTGTCTTGTATGATCACACATCCAGTATAATATCCTCATCTCAGTGACACTGATCTTATGTTCTTGCTGACTTTTTACCGCTCAATATTTAGTATCATACAACATCGCATGCTTTATAGTTGTGCTGTAAAATTTACCGTTAAGCTTAAGAGATACTTTTCTATCACAAATAACTCCTAAAACACTTCTCCATTTCATCTATCCAGCTTGAATCATATGGTTTATATCTCCTTCTATCTCTCCGTCATTTTGTATGATAGATCTAAGATACCTAAACCGTATGATTTGTGGCATGGTATGATCTCCAATTTTCACTGCTAAGTTAGTATTAGTATGCTTCTTATTGAACTTACATTTCATATACTCCGTCTTACTTTTGCTTAGACGAAAGTTGTGTTCTTCTAAATCTCGTCTCCACAACTTTAACTTTCCATTTATTTCCTTTCTTGACTTTCTGACTAAAACTATATCATCTGCAAAAAGTATGTGTTGTGACACCAACTCTTAGATATGCATAGTAAACACATCCAAGATCAAAGTAAAAAGATATGGGCACCCTTGGTATATTCCTATAGTTATAGAGAAATCTTTTGTAATCTCACCTTGTGTTTTCACACTAGTTTTAGTCTCATCATACACATATTGGATTGCTCGAATATAAGTGATACAAACTCCTTTCTTCTTCAGAGCCTTTCACAAGACCTCTCTCGGTACCATATCGTAGGCTTTTTCTAGATCAATGAAAACTATGTGTAGGTCTTTTTGCTTCCTCTATATGTAGAAGATCTTTTTGCTTTCATGATTGACCTCTCAAGCATAAAACCAAATTGATTCTTTAAAATATGAGTCTTTTGTCTCAATTTCCGTTCAACTACTCTTTCCCATAACTTCATGGTATGACTCATGAGCTTAATCCCTCTGTAATTTGCACAATTTTATATATCTCCCTTGTTCTTATAAATATGGATTAAAGTGTTTCTCTTCCATTCATTTGACATTTTCTTAGACCTTATTATCTCGTTAAACAGCTTTGTGAGCCAGCTTATGTCTTTCTCTCTTATGCACTTCCATATCTCAATAGTTATATTATCCGGTACGACTGCTTTTGTAACACCCCAACTTTTGGCTAAATTATATTTTTGTCCTAATTGTACTGTTTTCTGTGGGTTATAAAATTAATTTGACTGTTTCGTAACTGTATTTGATTGTTTTGTGTGATTTATTCCAAGTCAAGAAAATAATAATTTTAGGGTCGGGAAAATCTTGTTTGATTATTTGGAGTGTGGGGATCTTCTAAACTGATTCTAATACGTATATCAATTTTTTAATTTTTAAGATTTTTTTGTATAATAAAAATATTTATCATAAAAGTCTGTGGGACCTACGTTTGGCTTGTGGGACCCACATTTATTTTGTGGGACCCACTTTTAAGAAAAGTTTACTAACGTTATTGGCTTGTAAAATTCTAAACTAAAAGGTTGAAAATCCATAAAAATGATTAGATTTAGTAGATTAGTTAGTTTAAAACCTAACTTAATGGAATAATTAGTCTAAAACCTAATTAAGTTGATCTAAAGGGTTTAAGTGATAATTAAATGGATTAAACCTAATTAGTTTTTCATCAAATTTTAGTTAGACAATGTACTAGTATAATTAAGTAGAAGATTAGGGACTCTAAGTAAATAAATGATTTAACTAAAATACAAAAAAATCTAACTAACTTTTAATTAAACCTAACTAGGAGGACTTAAGCATAATTAAGTTATTAAAATCAATCAAATTTTGATTAGAATTCCTATAGCATTTTCGGCCTTATGCATGTATTATGCTCTCATAATGCAACCAAGAAGATGCTAGAAGCTTAGCCATCCACCATTCAATCCATCAAAGGCTATTATGAAGCAAAATTTGTCAACAAAAATGGCTAGTTCTTTTATTGCACTCTACGGTCATACATTATGGGGGGCTATTTTTCACTTCATAATAATTCATTCAATCATTCTAACCATTCATTCATTTCTCTTTCTACCAAAGAACTCAAAGAAAACTCCTAAGTCTCCTTCTACACACCATTCGACCATCAAGCTTCTCTAACACTTCCACTCATCAAAAATTTCATCCAACTTCATTCCTAAATCTAAACCATATTCTAAGAACATCTCTAGTTGTGAGTTTTTGCTAAATCATTCATTTGGAGCTTGAAAAATCACTTTGAAGTTTCTTTCCTATAAGGTAAAAATTCTTGTTTCTTGTTTCTAATTTGATTTTTGATGTTCTAAGTCATGATTGATCCATGGTTTATCTTTTTCAACCATAGTTTATGACTTTATAATTTGTTTAAGCTTGCTAGGATTTTTGTTGAAGCTACACAAAATTTCTAAAGAAGAGTTCAAGGAGATCTTGTCTTCCTTATAGGTAAGAGAGAGATTTAATCTCATCAACCATGTGTGGTGGTGAGAAAATGGATGTAATTGTGATGAAGAATCCATAAAGATTCATTCACTTGGTTGTTTGTTGTCTTTTCTATTTGTGATTAATTTTGTGTACATGTTTATTGTCTTTTCTATTTGTGATTTATTATGCATGCAAGCATGTCTATAGCTTTGATATTTTGGTATGTGTTTTATGATTGCTTTAATATATGGTATGTGTTCATAGATATATGATATTTATTGTGATATGTGAATAATATGTTGAGATTTGCATAAGTGTTCCAAAGAACATATAATGAAGAGCTCACGATTTTTACTATGAAAAAAAAAGAACCAAAATGTTCTCAACCATTTTTGAAAGGATGACTTAATTGATTTGATTAAGTTAATGGATTTTACAATAATTTAGATGATGGAAAATATTTTAAAAAAAATGATTTGTACAAAGAATGGTGGAATTCGGTCAAAAATGCTTTTTAATGTATAATTAATCCAAAATTTATTTTCTATGTGTAGACTAGTTAGTTAACTTAAAAAAATTCATTTACAATGGATTTTCAAGAACCAAATAAGTAAACAAATTTTTATTAGAAGTCTAGTATAGAAAAGAAATAAATTTTAGACACTTGAAAGATACTTACCTTTGAGTTTTAAAGTATGTTAGCAATTTTCAGAGTGTATTTTATGGTTATAATTAAATAAAGGAATTTTTAAATGGAATACGTAAAAATATCACTTAGTGAATTTTCTAAACGAAATGTTGTCAAAATTGATTAATAATGAGCAAGTATTGAAAAACGTTTCAAAATGGCATTTAGAAAGCAAGGAAATATTTTACGTAGTTAAAGAATAAAATTAACTGTAGAAGAATTTATTAAAATCGAATTTTTGAGAAAAATGTTAGAAATTATTACTTAGAGTAATTTTTGTAAGAAAAATGGAAAATAATGTCTAAATAATATTTTTAGTTTTGAAAAGTTTAAAAATGTAATTTGAATATCAAGAAATATTTTATATAGTGAAAACAATAGAAATAGGCTTATGCGTATTTAAAATAGTGGATTTTAAACTACGAATTGAGAAAACGTTAAAAATATTTACGCGATTGAAAAATGCGATAAAATGTTTACGTGACAATGGGAATAATAATTTTCTTGTCGGCCAAAGTAGTAGGACCGACATGTTGAGAAATTGTATTGTCAAGTGGAGACATCTTGTTTTTAAATTATTGATACTAAAGGTATTTTGTAATTATGGTGACAATGAGGATATTTATGTAATTATGATTCATGGAGATACTTGAGGGTATTTTGATAATTATATATCATTACATACATAGAGTGGTATGTCAATTTGGTTGAAATTAACGATTGGTGACGAGATGAATTACACCGTGCAGTGTTGCGAGTGTGATAGGCGTAGTGTGTTCATGTGGAGAACTTAAGGAGTTAGTGTGCGATGGATTCCACATGTGACGGGTTGATTTTGCCGTAATTAACACACACTAACGATCTCGATAAATACTATTCTTAATCATGATCTATCGTGACCGCTCAAGATTATGCCTGGTCGCATGTACACGATTTTGACTATGTGCATCATTCACACGACGTGATTTGATCGCGGTGTGTCTTTTTTACACGACGTATTTGACGATTGGTTGGCTTGAGGCAATGTGCTGATGTACATGTCCATTATGGATTATTCTCTCGATGTTTGTGTTTAGCTCCATGGAGTAGAATCATGAGTCTGAGTACATGACATATTTAATCAGATCATTTGTGTGAATAGTTATAATTTGATTTATGATATTTTGCATATGTGATAATATGAATTGTTATATTAACTATTATATTTGTTTGTATTGTCATTTTATTTATTTTACTTTGGTAATGATGTAGATTGTCTCACCTCCTTGTATATATTTTCTATATTATTATTTATGTTCAGTAAAGTCGTTGAGGAAGTAGAAGAGAGCAATTGTTGGATTGTGCAACGGGAGCAAAGAACCGAGTGACCAGCTTCAAGGAAGGCGAACCTCGAGATCATCCATATCATATGAATTGATTGCAGTCGTGGTATGGTGTTACTGGTATTTCGTCTTCCGATGATCTTCCTGAGGAGGATTATTCGGAGGATTAGAACTTTTAGTGTTATGCTTGATCTAGTTTATGGTTTGCTTTAAACCAAATGTACAGTTCGTTTTTAATTAAATAGTTTGTAATATGTAAATTATTTGTACCTATTAAAATCATATGTATAATTATGGTGTGTATTGTAATAGTTTGTTTTATTTTATGTTCGTCTATTTTATTTTATAATATAATGTTAATAAAAATATATTTTTACAACCTATATTATTATATATTACGAAATAACTTATAACTTGGGTAAAGGTTTTATTATTATTGTTTGGAAATGTGACATCCCCAGTAGGGTGTTGCAGTTTTTCTATTATCCATCCTCTTTAATGTTTCTTTTACTTCAAATTCTCGAATTATACGATAAAAGATTTTATTTTGGTTTTTCTTTCTAGTATTTAATATGTCTGAGTTCCCTAATGTCCCATGTCACTCATTAAATAACTTGTGAAAATAACTCTTTCATCGATCCTTGATGTCTTGTTCCGTAACCAATACTTTACCATCTTTATCCTTAATGCATTTCACTTGATCGAAATCTCTTGTCTTCATTTCTCTACTTTTAGCAAGTCTGAAAATATTTCTTTCTTCATCTTTGGTGCTTAAAGATTGATATAACTCATTGAATGTTTTAGTTATCGCTTTGCTCACCCCCTTCTTAGTATCTATTTTAACATATTTTTTTTCAATTTTAATCGTTTTTATACACGTGTCAAATTTTATAACATTATCTTTTAACCTTAATCTTATCTTGTACACTTGCATCCCACCACTAAGATTCTTTATCCTTGGGTCCAAAGCCTCTTGATTCACCGAATGTCTCTTTTATTACCTTCCTAATCTCTTGAGATATTTCGTCCCACATATCATTAGCACTCCCTTGTACCTCCTAAATCTCTTCCTTCATAATCCTCTTTTGAAAGAGCATTTGTTTTCCTCCTTTTAGTTGTCGCCATTTGATCGTTGGGACTCTATCTCGACAATTTCTCCTTACTCTCATCTTAACTCATACATCCATAACAAAAAACTTGTGTTAGATAGTCAAGCTCTCTCTAGTGATGACTTTGCAATCAATGCAAAACTTTCTATCATATTTTCTTATTAGAAAAAAATTAATTTGAGAGCAAAAATCATTGCTTCTGTATGTGATAAGATGTTCTTTTCGCTTCCTAAAACAAGTATTAGCTATTGTAAATTCAAAAGTTACTGAAAAATCTAGAATCGTTTTGCCTTTTGCATTTACTACTTCTAGACCATATTACCCATGCAAACCCTCATACTCCTTAGATTCGCTTTCCACATGACCATTCAGGTCCTCTCTTAGAAAAATATTTTCTCCTAATGGTATTCCCTGAACTAAATTTTCTAAATTCTCTTAAAATTTTATCTTGTAGTGTTCATCTAACCCTACCTGTGGTGCATATGCACTGATAACATTGAAAGTCTCCCGTTCCACAACAAACTTTAATGTTATGATCCTATCTCTGAGCTTTCTTACTTCCACCACATTATTCTTCTAATTTCTATTTACTATTATGCTTACCTCATTTCTAAATTTTATATATTAAATAAATATATATCAATCAAGAAACTTACATGGAATTTCAACAGGTTTTACTTAAAATTATAAATTTTTATTAAGTACAAAAGTTATATGAAATTGATGCCAAACTCTTGTTCTGTGTTTCCTATCTGCTTGGTTTCCCTCACTGTTGATTTCTTACCTCCATTCTCACCTCTCACTTAATTCCTTGTTTTCAAACTCCGCTAGTACACAAGTCTTTACTTTCTTTATTCTATAACACTTGAAATGTGTGGCTCAAAATACCAATTTGAAATATGTGGTCATAATTTGAGGAAATTGTGTGGCTCAAATTTAGCCACACTTATGGCTAAAAATTATGCCACTTATCTCCAAAGACCACATGTTTGGTCCTCCTTCTCCTATAAATACCCTTCCTTCTCATTTGCAAGACACACCAAAAATTCTCTACTTCTCAGTCTTTATTTCCTTTGTATCATAATAAGGAAAGTTCTTATAAAATAGTTCCGAGAGAGAGTTAGAGTGAATCTTGTAATTGGGTTCCTGAACCGAGTGAAATACTTGAGTGGCTCTTGTAAATTCTTTGATACCATAGTGGAATTTATCTCATCGCTTCTCTGGTCGTGGACGTAGGCAAATTGCTGAACCACGTTAAATCTCGGTGTCATTTTTTTCTCTATTATTTTTTCTCTAAATGGGCCTTCCGCTGCAACAAATCGGTATCGTAGCTCGAGCTTCGGATAAGGTGGGATTTATAAGAAAATTCTTAGTATGCTTCTGTATTTTGCGATTGTCGATCTTCCACATCGTTTATTCTTGTTTTAAAAGTGTATAATCTAGGATTCTGGCTAAAAAGACTTGGTATTTAAGTGTATTTTTTCCCGGAACTTACCTGTACCGTTCACGGACTACGGCATTGTTCCAAAGATATACGTTTTCATACGGTCATCATGGCGAGTGCTAAATTTGATTTGGAGAAATTCAATGGAGAAAATGATTTTAGTCTCTGGTGGTTAAAGATGAAAGCGCTACTGGTTCATCAAGGCTTGGGCAAAGCCTTGGAAGGTAGAGACAAGCTGCCACAAAGTCTAACCGACATCGAGAAAAGCGAGATCTTGGAAAAAGCACACAAAGCAATTTTGTTGTGCTTAGGAGATGAAGTTCTACGAGAAGTGTCGGGAAGAAAATACAATCGCTTCATTATGGTTGAAGCCGAAAGCTTACATGACGAAGTCGCTCACCAATAGACTCAGATTTGAAGAAAAGAATATATACTCTTCAAATGCAAGAAGGAAAGCCTATAAAAGAGCACCTAGACGAATTTAATGCATTATTCTTGATCTAAAGAATATTGATGTTAAAATCGATGACGAAGATCAAGCAATTCTTCTACTATGTTCTTTCCAAGTTCTTACGAGCACTTTATCGACACCATGATGTATGGTCGAGAAGATCTTACCTTGGAGGAAGTCAAGGCTTTGCACTCGAAAGAACTCGAAGAAAAGAGTATCGATTCAAAATCAAGGCTCGGGTGAAGGTCTCTTTGTTAGAGGAAGAACAGAAAACGAGATCAAAATAGTGGCGAGAGGAAATCTAGGTCAAAATCCAAAGTGAAACCCGAAAATTTAAATGCTTCCACCGTCACAAAGAAGGGCATATAAGAAAAAATTGTCCGAGCGCAAAGGAAAGGAGAAGATCTCTCGAATCTGAAGTGTGGTCGTAGTTGGCTACGACAAGTCAGATGTCTGCTCTCATAGTCTCGCATCATGACTCAAAAGATGAGTGGATTCTTGATTCTGGATGCTCATATCACATGTGTCCCAATAAGGATTGGTTTACCACTTACCAACCCTTAGATGGGGCAAGGTCCTTCTATCTTAATGCTCCCTATAAGGTCGTCGGCATTGGCACGCTTAGAATCAAGATGTTCGACGGAATCGTGAGGACATTGACGATGTAAGGCATGTTCCGAATTGAAGAAAAATTTGATTTCCTTGGGAACGCTAGATTCAAAAGGTTATAGCTACAAAGGTGAAGGTGGAGCTATAAGAATCTCTAAAGGCGCTATGATTGTGATGAAGGGAAAGAAAGAGAATAGTCTCTATGTACTACAAGGAAGCACAATTACAGTCATTTGCCGTTCCTTAATGAGTTGATTCTCGATGTCACCAAGTTATGGCATTTGCGAATGGGGCATGTCGGTGAAAGAGGTCTAGCGAGTTGAGCAAGCAAGGATTACTCATAGTCAACAAGTTGGGAAGTTAGATTTACTTGAACATTGTGTATTCGGAAAAAGGTTTAAAATTCAACACCGCATCATCGAACAAAAGGCACGTTGGATTATATACATTCGACTTGTGGGGTCCTTCTCAAGTACCTTCTTGGTGGTGGCAGATATATGTTAACCTTCATTGATGATTATTCAAGGAAGGTTTGGATCTTCATTTTGAAACATAAAAATGAAGTATTTGTCAAGTTCAAACAGTCCTTGATCGAAAAGCGGACTCGAAGGCGATCAAGCGACTAAGAACTTTGGAGTTCTTTAGCCTCGGTATCGTCCGACACCATACAAGGTTGAGGCACACTCCACAACAGAATGGACTTGCAGAGCGAATGAATAGAACTTTACTTGAAAGAACCAGATGTATGCTGTCAAATGCTAGATTACCAAAAGCATTTTGGGCTGAAACTGTCAATACAGCCTGTTACTTGATCAACAGATGTCCATCAACGGCCATTGGTTTCAAAACTCCGAAGAGATTGGTCGTACTCCCGCCAATTATGAAAATTTAAGGATATTTGGTTGTCTCGCATATGCTCATATCAAAGAAGGAAAACTTTCTTGAAATGCATTTTTCTTATATCCTCCTGAAAGGATTTAAGTTATGGTTGCCGAGAAAAGAAAATGCATTATTAGCGGGATGTTACCTTTAATGAAGTTGTGCTAAAGCCTCATGATCATCAAATGAAAACAAAGATCCTAATATCTCGAAGGTGGAGCTTGAGGTGGAGTCTTCCAAAGAAACCTCCTCAAGTTCAAGAAGAAGAAGAACAAACCCCACTTGAGGATTCGACACCAACAATTGCAACACTATCGCTAGAGACAGGCAAAGAAGAGAGATAAAACCTCCTTCGAGGTATGGCTATGACTTGGTAGCATATGCTCTAAATGTTGCCGATAATATCAACAATTGTAAGCCTCACCATACCAAGAAGCTATTAGCAAAGAAGCTTCTCGGTGGAAAAAGAAATTGAATCTTTCATAAGAATCATACTTGGGTTCTTATTGAAAGGCCAAAGACTCAAAAGATTGTTGGATGCAAATGGGTCTTCAAGAAGAAGGAAGGAATCCTCGGAATTGAAGATGCAAATTCAAAGCGCGATTAGTGGCTAAAGGTTTTACACAAAGAGAAGGTATTGATTTCAATGAAGTCTTCTCTCCCGTGGTAAAACATAGCTCTATTCGCATCCTACTTGCCATCGTAGCTCAATTTGATCTAGAACTTGAGTTAGATGTCAAACGATTTCTTGCATGGCGAGGCGGAGGAACAAATCTATATGAAGCAAATCGAGGGATTTGAAGTCCAAGGGAAGGAAGACCATGTTTGCTTATTGAAGAAATCTTTATATGGCCTAAAACATATCACCCAGACAAATCCTCAAGCTTTGACACCTTCATGCTTGGAAATGACTACTTCGTTGAGCATGATAGTTGTGTCTACTACAAGAAGCTTGCGAAAAGTCATTTCTCTCCTAATACATGTTGATTCATGTCCGAAATAAAGAACTTGAAAGCTCAATTGAGCTTTTTGAAATTCTTCTTTCAAAATTTTCTTTCTATCACAAAAGAAGTATATTGAGAAAGTGCTAGAACGTTTTGGCATGCAAAATGCTAAACCCGTCACTACTCCATCATGGCCCATTTCAAACTTTCACAGCTCTTTCACCACAAACCGAGGGTGAAAAGAAGGAGATGTCGATGTACCTTATGCTTTGTGCATCTATGTATGCCATGGTATGCACTAGACCGTATATTGCACAAGCGAAGCGTGGTAAGCGGTGTATATGGCATCCCGGTAAAGTTCATCGGAAAGTCAGTAAAGTGGATTTTGCGCTACCTAAAAGGCACCACAATAGGACTTTAAAAAAGTCAAAGATGTATGATCTTATCTTGACTCGACTTGCTCTTAAGCACTTTCACCACATTATTCTTTACACGTGCTAATTCTTTATTGGAAAGCAACGCTTACTATTATACTTACCTTATTTATAAATTTTATATATTAAATAAATATATATCAATCAAGAAACTTACATGGAATTTCAACAGGTTTTACTTAAAATTATAAATTTTTATTAATTACAAAAGTTATATGAAATTGATGCCAAGCTCTTGTTCTGTGTTTCCTATCTGCTTGGTTTGCCTCACTGTTGATTTCTTACCTCCATTCTCACCTCTCACTTAATTCCTTGTTTTCAAACTCCACTAGTACACAAGTCTTTACTTTCTTTATTCTATAACACTATATCTGATTCTTTCCCATGCAATTTTTTTCTGCAATTTTGGACCCCCACTCTTATGCTTATGCTTAATTTTGTTGGATTAATGTTTTTCATCTTCATGTTATTTTCTTTCATGTTTCTATTTTCACATCCCTCCTCCAAAAGAAATAGCAGCAATCAAAAGATCCCTATTTCTTTGTTTTTCTTTCACGTTGGCCTTCTCCCACTTCTAATATGCTTGTCACTGCTTCCATTTATTTGTACTTGTCACCCCTTCGATGCTTCAATCTACTTGTGTTTGCCACTGTTTCGATTTGATTCTTCCAAATCTATGAAAAAACCAATCTGTTGAGGATGAAAAACACGTTCTTTCAAGAACCAGAAAGAAGAATGATATACTTGAAAAAAAATGTTTTTTTTTTTTTCATTTTTGATATCTTTTTTACTATTGATTTGTACTTTTAAATTTTTTTTTTTATGAAGCCAAAGACTCATCTCATGGCCTGGTGGAAGGGTCCCTTGGAGAGGCTCTTAGATAGCCCCTTAATGGAGTCCGAGAGAAGGGTGAAGGAATAAGAAAAGAAAATTCGGATGAAGAACATTTATAAAAATCGAATTCCGCTATTTTTTTTGTATGTCTTTAACTCTAACTAATTGAACCACTAACATGAAACTTTTAAAATTTATTTATTATTTAATTTTTAGACATATGACATTTTTTATTATATATTTTATGTTATCACATTAAATTATATGTGATAAAAAATAACTATATAAAATGACATAATAAAATATTAACAATTATACTTATTACATATTAAATAAATAATATACTTATTTGATGATAGGAAAAATAAGAATAAGAATCCTCTCCTGCTAGATCAAAATAGGAGAAGATCCTATTTTTTAGAAACAGAAAAAATTAACTATTAAAGAGTGAGTTAAAAGGTGAGAGAAAAGGGTGTTTGAGAGGAGTTTTTCCTATTTTAAAAATACATGATCTTCTCCTGTTCTTCCGAAAAACAACTATCAGAATTTGAAATTACGAGATTAACGACCACTTTACATAGAATTAAGAATAGTATATATCACGACCAATTTACACAAAATAATTTATTATAAATATGATATTTTTATTTCGTTATTGAATTATGAATGATAGTAATGATCATATATATTAATTTTTAAATGAAAATCATTATAACTTTATAATTATTTAATCAAATAAGTAATAATTACTCAGTTTTAAAAGTGCATGATACACCAGGAAGCACCTATATGGAATAAGTTAAAATTTTCCAATTTAGGGGTATAGATGAAATAAAATTGTCTCTCTTCAATAAACAAAAGCGTGGCGGTGATCATGATCAGTCATCACCATTTTTATTTTAATTTAATAAACAATATTCTTTAATTTTAAAATTTCATCTTTTTTCGTGTTGTGCAAAATTATCTATTTTTAAAATCTCATATTAGTTTATGATGCTAGAAAAATTAATAAATGGTTTTTTTTTCTTTTTATATTGTATAGTTTACTATTAAGTTTGAGGTTTGTTATTATTTTAAAAAACTTCAAAATAGTAGCATGTAATTTATTAAAACAAATACAAAGAGCATTAAGTAATGATATATTATAATGTGATTGACCCACCTAATCCTAATCGATCTTTTGTTCATGAAATATTATAACTTAGGTTTGAATTTAGGATTTTTTGTGTTAATAAGTAATCTATAATTTCATTAAATTTTTTATTGAAATTAGTAATTTGTTTTTACTTTAAAATGAGAAAGGCTTCATTTCACCTTAAATTTTATTACCATAAAAAAATTAAAAAAACTTGCCTAGTGAGTATCTTCAAAGCACTAATTAAATAATAAAAATAATAAATATTAACTAGAAAGTAAAATATTTAGTATATTAAAAAGTTAAAAATACTTTAATTTTTATTTAAATATTTATTATTTAAATTTTCCTAATAAGTGCTCTTTAAACGCTTGTAACAAAACTCTAATAAAAATTCAGCAAAAACAATATTTAGGTCTGGTTATTTATTAATTAAAAATGGTTAATTAATTAACCGACTAAGGAAAGAAAGAATAATATAAGTCAAAGTGAGGAATTCAAAGTTGAAGACACAAGGACCAACGAGTTGAGGATGAGCAGTAGAATCACATGGTAGCCATCAGCCCATGCTGGTTAGCGGTGGGGGCCATTGGGTTTGGGTACCCCTCTCTTGGGTTTCGCTTTGGTTAAAAACTAAAATACCCCAACTCCTATGTAATAGGATTAAGGTCTGTTATGTTTGCACTTTGCACAATTTTCCAAGGCCGAGGGAGTACGACTACTATTACTCTACAAACTTCCATAAAAAAATTTTAATAAATGTTTTAAGAATATTTGTTAAAAAATTTAAAATAAAAATTTTACATAAATTTATTTTTAAATTTTTTAATGCACTGAAAATTTTATTTTTTATAAAAAAATTTAACAAATTTCCTTAAAACTTTAAAAAAAACATCCTAAAAATAATACTACTCTACTGTCACTGGGACTGTCTCTTTCATGCTAAGGAACAAGGACCAATTAGTATTACATTTATAGGGTACAATTTCATGAGTCTTGAGAGTTGAGAGGGGAATCTTCACTTCCATGGGCTGCTTGCTGCTACTGAACTCTTAAGTACTTGTTGACCACTAGTAAATTAATCTCTAAGTTATCGATTACATAACTGATATAATTAATTTGATCAACCATCTCATAATTACACTATAAGGCCAACTCTATTGGATAACAGTTACCAGTAAGGCACTATTACAAATGCGATTTACTAAGAGGAATTTGTAAAATATTTTTAAATAAAAAGTGTTGTATGCTATTTCTTTCATTTTTTTAATCTGTCGTTTAAATAAATAATACTAGTATTGAAAAAATAATTTAATAATCTTAATTTAAAAAAAATATTCGTAAAAGACAATATTACTCTTTAAAAAAAGAAATAATGTGATTGATAAATAAAAGAGGTGATAAGAAAAATATAAAAGTTAGATGAATAAATATTAAAAAATTTTAGAGGTTAAATAATTAATAGAGTAAGAAAAATAAGTGAAAAATTAGTATAAAATAATTAATTTTGTATTAAAATTCTAAAACAACATTTAATATAGAACCAAAAAAATTATAAAACAACAGATAAAAAAATGGAGAAAATATCATATTTTAGTAATAATGACATAGAAATAACAAAATCCAATAACCAATGAGGCGTGGTATGGATGTATTACTAAAATTTAACAAATCTTTTCAATTACGGGTCATGTGTTAAAAGATTATTATACTTTGAAATTCATCATATGGTGCATACTGATTTTCTATAAAGGAATTTTTTGCGCATATACGAGAGGATATATTAATATGTACATTTTGATTAGTTTTAAATAATTATGTTAGTGAGTTCTAAGCATAACTATTTTTTTTACAGATGATCCATAGTAAGAAAAAATCTCTCAAATTTTAAACTAAACTTAACTTGGAAGTATATAATTATGACACTATCACTAATCTTGTACGCATAAATGTAAAATTCATTTTTCAATACAAAAGAATTGTTGTGAGTTTAATTTGTTTTGAAGAAGAATATAAAAAAAAACCTATAAAAAAGGTATTTTATTCTATTGAATAATGAATGGATAAGGAAGAGATCATAAATAAATAAAGAAGAGAAAGAATTTCTTGGTTGCCTTATTTATTGCATGTCTTTGAGCTGAGCCATAAATTGCGGAAGATGTGTTTATACTTGTCTTTAAAATTGAAAGGAATTTAGGAGCAATTGCAAATTGCAGCTGGGTGCACACCCAGGACAATTAATTTGGTAAATAGGTCCACACTCCAATCAAGAGGCTGTTGGAGGACATGGACCCTAAATTCCGGGTCTCTATTTCAAAGTTCGAAGTAACCAAAGCCATTATGCATGAATTGAATATTATAGTGGGGAACATGGTTCTTAAATTCGCAGTCCAAACACTAGGCAAAACGGTTCATCACTGAATACTAAGCACGAATCATGTTGATAATTAATCATGAGTATAAATTAATGCTATTATATTTATTCATATGTCATACGTGAGTTCATCGGTGTTTTTTTCATATAAATTTAGTGAATAACTTGTAATCATTTTAACTAATCATCTAAATAATTTTTTAAATTATTGAATAAAAAATATTAAATATTTTTTATATTTTTAAGATGTTAAATTATTTTTTTATTAAATAATAAGAGAACTATTAAAAAATATTTTTAAAAAATATAACAAAGCCTCGTTAGTGAAACCTTAATAAAATGACATTTTGGTTTATCTTTCCTTGTTTTGCATTTTAAATTGGATAATTACTTCTTTATTTGAACCATAATTTCTTAAATATTAATATGCCAGCGGACCATGTATGATATTAAAAATATAGTCTTATTATTTATTTAATTAAAATACGTTTAGTTTAATTTATTTTATTTATAAAATTATTTTATATATCACAAGAATGTTATAATTATATATAATATAATTTAATATTTTTATCATATTAATATATAATAAAAATATAATATATATATATATTCTAATGTATATAAAATATTTCTTTTATAAATAAATTATATTAATCTTTGGTTAACGCTAAAAGGAGTTCTGATGCTGTTTAGTAGCCCTAGTAGTTCTTAAAATTTGATGACAAATACTCAAAAAATTTACTTTTCATCTGACCCTCCATACCCTCCCCGTAAGGTCAAATTCACACGCTCTCTGTTCCGTTGAATTGGGTGGATATACAACTTTTTTCTGTAGTGGTTCTGACTTCTTGTCTCCTAGAAGCTTGAAGAGAGATTATTACTAATAAAAGAATCTTAGCTTGCATCATAAGATAAATAATAATACATATATGTTCTCTCTAGTTTTAAAATAAATAATGATTTGATTATACGAAAAATGTTAAAGAATATATTTTTTATTATACTAATTTTAATACACTTTTTCATATGGGGCGATTTCATATATTAAAACACATATTTAATTTTAATTAATGTATAATTAATTTAATTAATATGTAATCAATTTAATTAATATATAATTAAATTTAAATATATATTTTAATGTATGACATAATTTAATAAAAAAATATATTAAAAAAGTATGATAAAAATTATATTTCTAACACTCTTCTTGATTATATAATACAAATACAAAAGATATATGAGTAATTTAAACCGTTAAAGAAAAATAACATTTAATTACTATTCAATAACTGGTAAAAAAAATATGTTTAAAAACATTAGATCGTATCATTTCTCTGGAAAATGTACCACATGTTTTTTATTACTTATACAATAATAATATGCTGCAATTATAACTAACGCAAAATGAAAATGTCTACAAAATACTGAAATTAAGGTGAAGCTTTTGAGCACTGAGAAAGATCAAGGACTTGCAACTGCTCGCTTGAAGCCTATTACTACAGTCCAAAATCTGATCTGAGTAACAAAATGCTAATTTTTCTCGTCGTGTTTTCAGCTGCGATTACGAACGAGCATGGATCTGAAATGAGGAATGAAGCTGTAAGTGTAACCTGAAGCATGCGGTCGGAAGTGTCTACGATCTTAGAAACTCGTAACGCAATTTAATGTTAGCTTGCAGTGCTAACAAGTGTAAATGAACTCCCAGTAATGCCCTTGAATATATATATATATACCTACAAAAGAGAAGGTGTATGGCAGGGAGGGTAGGGATAATGGCGTCCATTAGAAGTAGGGCGTAGAAAGCTACGGTAATGGTATGGGAGTGGTACATCATGACATGCCATGCCATGCATGGTATGAGTGAGGGGGATTTTTCAGCAAGAATATCGTACGAAAGATATTCTCCGCGAAACACGAAGTACATTAACCCCCCACCTTTTCTCTTCCGAGCCTGAGCCTGAGCCTGAGCCTGAGCCTGCCACACTAATCCATACACGGAATTCAATCTTTTCTCTTGTCCTTTTATTCTCCATTTTCTTCTCCTCCAGCTTTGGCTCAGATTGTTCTCTCTTCGCTGTGTATTTGGGAAAATCAAAATCAGATGCCATTATTTAACCCAAAAATAAATAAATAAATCAAATGCCATTAATTACATATTATTTAGAATAGTTGGGCAACAATTATAATAAATGCGATAGTTAATTAATTCATATGCTGATCTTTTTTTTTTTTTGAGATAGGAAGGGGGGAAAATAGTAAAATACTAGACGTAAAGCCTCGGTTGATTATCTTCTTTCCCCGCAAGCCACAACCTTCTAAACGTTAGAACTATAAAGCGCAATAAAAATCATATCATCATTTCTATCCCAAAATCTTTAAACGTATGTTTGGATTATAATTGATAAATTTAAATTTAATTAAAAATATATTTATAAATTTAAATTTAATTAAAAATAAATTTACTGATAATGTAATTTATGTTTAAAAATTTTTATTTTAAAAATAAATTTGATAAAATAAATATTATTTAAATAATAATTTAAATAAAATTTAAAATACAAATATTACTTAACGTATTTTTGTTGAATGAAAAAGTAATAAATTATTATTTTTACTCTAATGAACAATAATTTTCAATTGAATTCAACTGAAAAAAAATAATAAACAACAATTCACGCCCTTCAAAGTCACTCAACATCAATTTGCTGGTCTGGGCTAATTGGTTAATGATCTTACATTGTGTTGTTACATAATGCAACTAATGATAAATTCGCAGTAGAAACACAAACTTTATATTTCAAGTAAAACTTGTGTTTATTTATTTTGGTGAAAAGTAAAAGTTGAAAACAACAAAAATGGTAAACATCATAAGGTTGACAGAACATTTTGAAATCCAAATGGAAGGAAAAATCTCTTCTAGAATTTTTTATTTTTAAAATAAATAAATAAAAGTATATTTATCTTTATTTTGATAAAATAATTTAAAATCTTAACTTATTAAATAATCTAAAAATAAATACATAATGCTTTATTTACTTTAAAAATAAATTTATTTTAAAATATTTTCCCAAATTAAACACCGATCACTTGTTATGCATAGAAAGTCATATGTGGATGTTTATTCATATATCATAATGTGTACTTGGCGGCAACATTAGAACAATAAAAACGGGATATTTCACGAAAAGATAGTTCCTAATAAATAATAGAATTCAAGAACATGTATCTTAACGCACATGTTAAAGAATTAAGATAAAAATTATTAATTCAAACATAATAATATTGGGACCTTTGTTAAAAAAGTGCAGGATACTTAGTTAAGAAAACTAAAATAAAAATTAAGTCCTTTAATACATTAAAAATTTAAAAATACTTAATATTTATTTCTTTAAGTAATTACAAATAATTAATATATAATATTAATTTTTCTTAATCAATATTCTTAAGATAATTATTAACAAGACCTAAATATTAAAAAATTTAATTATGATATATTGTTAATGTTAAAAAAATTATATTTACATTTAATAATATATTCTCATATTATTTAATGAATTAATATTTCTCATAATTACTCTCTTTATTTATTTTTTTTAATTTTTATTTTTCACACGAGGGGCTGACACCCCTGAACAACGTCAACAGACCTCAAAAGGGAAACACTAGATAAATCTTCTAACAGCATAGAACCACACCCTATAGGTGGTCTATCAATAATGGATCGGAAAAGTAATTATTAATATAGTTAAATTTATTAAATAAAATGTTAAAATAAGATTAAATGATATTATAAAAAAATTATATTAATAATACAACAAAAATAAACTTAATATTTAATATCAAAATTGTAAAAAATTTCTTTTTTATGCAATAAAGACGATCTGATAAAGAGTAATACTATTATACTATACGCGTTAACAAAATTTAAATTTATTAAGGAGTTTTTTTTTCTTTGTCTATTTTTTAAAGGATTTAGATCTTTTAAAATAATTTTAGAATAAATAAATATTTATTAATTATTAATAAATAAATTTATTTATTTATTAATAATTGATAGATACTTATTTATTATAAAATTATTTTAAAAGATTTTTCTTCCTTTCTTAAGTGACTCCCACGTGCGCGGCATACAGTGAGTACAGACACCCATGCTTCATTAATACTCCCCGCCGCGATCAGGCCCGGACCCAGGCCCACCAGGAAAGAGAAAGAGTTCCTAAGGGAGGCCCATATATTATTATAGGTAAGAAATATTTTATATATGTTAAAATATATGTATTATATTTATATTGTGTATTAATATGAAAAAAATTATTAAATTGTATTGTATATAATTGTAATATTTTTATAATATATAAAATTAAATTAAATATATTTTAATTAAACGAATAATGAAATTAATTATGAATATACCAAATGCATTCGTCGCTTTCTGTGCCTAAACGTGGCACCATGCACGGTGGTTTCCTGCCAAATCGTACTTAAAATTTTTTATACGATATAGGGTTCTTGGCGTCACGCGCGGAAACGACGGTGTGCTTTGCTGTGCTAACTGCTAAGCGATTGTGAGGTCGTTTTTATGTCAGTAACTAATAGACAGTGGGTAAGGAAAAGTTTTTGCATTATTGCATCAGCTCGTTTGGTCAGAGTTTTTTTTTTTCCTCTCTCTCTCTTTATTTTTATAATTTAGGAGTGTTTAATATTCGATTTAGTTTAAAATTAATTAAGATAAGTTTAAATTTTAAAAATTAAATTTGATATATTTTAAGTCAAATTTAGGATATATTTCAAGTTTTTCAACCCGGTTATTTTTTTTTAAATTATTTAAAAAAGTTGTTTTTTTACATTTAATTATAAATAATAAATTTTTTTAATTTAAATTAATAATTTTTATATAATATAATAATATATTTATATTGATATTATTTATTTTAAAAAATATATTATAAAATATACTTTAATTTTATTTTTTTACTTTTATAATTTGATTACATAATTATGTATAATATTTAAATTTATATATTATATTTATATGTTAAGTTGACTTTGTTTAAGTTGAGTCATTATTGAGTTATAATTGAATCAAATTTAAATATAAAAAATAACTCTATTAAAATATAGGATCAAATTCAAATGAAATTAAACTCGTTTCATGTACATTTTTATTATAAAGTGGTCTAATCCTTCTTCATATAATTACTCTTTTTTTTTTTTTAATGAAAAATGCCTGATTAACATTTTTTACATCACATTTATATGAGGTATAAAATTAAAATATAAATATGTAATAAACATACAAGATCAGTTATAATTGTATAATAAAATTTATATTAAAATAATGTATATATAAATATATATATATATTTAATATTATTCTTTATAAAAAATACTAAATATATATTTTTTAAAAATATTTTTATATTTTAATTATATGTAACAAAATTAAAATATAATTATATAAAAAATAAGATAAAATTAACTATATCGATATGATTGTTAGACCGCAGTCACGTAACTTGGTAGTTGTGTGTATCTGATGGAAAGTTGAGTTCAATATAGTGTGTATTTAGATTAGAGTTGGTAAATTTAAATTGAGTTAATTTAATTTTTTAAATTTAAGTTTAGTTGAAAATAAATTTGTAATAACATAATTTTTGTTTGAAAATTTTTATTTTAAAAATGAGTTTGACAAAATGAATTTTGTTTAGATTAAAAATTAAAATTATTTTTAAAGTAAGATTGAAAAAGAAAATGTTCTCCAAAAATCTTTTACCTAATAAAAAATAAGAAATTTTTTCTTTCATTCCAATTGAAATTTAAAGACTATTTTCCGTTAAAGTTAACTGAATTTTGTTAACAAAAAAATTTGTCAAACATATTAACACATCTTTTAATATTTCAAATTTATTTTTAAAATACTCTAACTACAAACCAAACACACTCATAGTATCTCACTTGAGTTTTAAATTTTACCGTATCTCAAAAGTCAAATATTTTTATTTAGTTGAAATTCATGTTAATTATTAGATGAATTTAATGACTGAACAGTGATACTAAAATGAGAAATTATACTATGTTAGTAGAATAACAATAAATTTATGTTTCGAGAGGATTTTAATTAATGATTTATTTTTTTAAAAAAATTATATGAAAATATTTAAAATTAATTATAAATATCTTTTTATAACATATATTTATTATTGATCTAGAAACGTATAATAGTTTCTCTACTTAAAATACCTCATATTATGCTGAATAATATTGTATAATAAATATTTACTGAATTCGTAATACGCAACAAAAAAATATGCAAACCTTTTTTCTCTCCTGGGAATTGCTAACATGGCTGCGTGTGTGGTTATTTGGTTATTTTCTTGTGCCACTTATATCAATCCATTTGGTTATATTAGAAGGTGAATTTCGCTCCCATGAAAGACCTTATTATAGAATGGGTTTCAATGGTGATATTCAAGGTGGTTTTTGTCACTTGATATTAGTAGATATAATACTGCAAGTATGAAATATCCAATTCAATGAAAAGAAGATAAAAGGAGGAGTGAGTGACCATTCGGTAGATGGAGTGATATCCGCGTTGTATGAAATATCCAATTCAATGTTTAAGGTGCTGTGCTGAGCTGTTCGCATTCACAGCGTCAACTCTGCACCATGGCCAAGAAGGGTATAGGGCAGTGATAACAAAGGGATGGGTTCTCTTTGCAATAATTTGTGAGAATAATTTCATTTCTATTAACGGGTCATTTTAAAATATTCTACTTCTTCTTTTTACCAACAACAATGATATTCTGCCGCTCAGCAAGTTCTATACCAATTTTCACACTGATACTTATTCACGGCATCTATCATGAACAAGATCTATTTTTTTAAGATATATGCACCTTTCACGTCGTTAATCACTTTTTGTTCTTCATTAATTAATTTTTTCACGAACATAAAATTATGTGGTAAAATCTTGTGTCATTAACCAACCACTTTTTTATTTTTTCATTAACCAACTTTTTTTCTATACTTAAAAAAGTTGGTTAAGGTAATAAAAAATGATTAATTACATGGTTATTACAAAATTTTACCATAGCTTTATATTCGTAGTCAATAAAATTTCTTTTATTAACGGGTCAATCCGAATGTTAAAAATATTCTATACTTCAAGGTAATCAATGATTATTTGTAGTCATCCATTTACTTTTCAATCCATCCAACGGTCATAAAACAAGGACATGGATGATACTTAAATGGGAGAGTCTATATTAGACGGACCCTTACATACATACACAACGCAGGACCAAATTCATGGTTCTGGTGCAAGTCATTTTACTGCATAAAGAAGGTTAAGGGTTCAAGTCTATATAACATATGTATATAGTAAATTAAAAGCTAACGGCGGTGCAGAGAATTGAGTAGAACTGTAGTTCATTGGTCCCACAAGTCGACTGCTTAGTGCTAAATATAATATTACTTGCGAGGAAAAGTAATCAACGAACAAACAGTCTAATCCTAATCTTACTAATTATGGCTTTGACAAGGACATTGGTTCACAGATACAATAGAACACTTAATCAGGTAAACAGTATTTGATAGTGAAATTTTTTTGTTTAAACGTGAAGTATTTAAATTAAGTGTATTAAATTAATTAATATTTAATATTTTTATAGATTTTTATATTTTTATAAGTTTTGTTATATTTTTTTATAAGTTTTTTAAAATAATTTTTTAATAATAAATAAAAAATATTAAATAAAAAATAAATATATTTAATACTTTAAAAATGTAAAAAATATTTAATATTTTTTATTTATTAATTAAGAAGATTAAATAAAAAATTAAAATTATTTTACTTTTAATCATATAATATAAAAATTTATAAAAATATTAAATATTAATTAATTTAAAACATTTAATTAAATATTTGAAATTTATGCAAAAATATCTTTTATAGAAATCCACTACTCACCACATAATTAATTCTCAAGCCATACTTGGCTGGTCCCATGATGTCACAGGCGCAGTTTGAAATAAAGTGACTGACATTTTGAATGCTAAAGATATTCTTTGAAATAACAATTCAACCCAGATGAACTATACTTTTGTCTTTTTTCTTAATTAATCTATACTGAATGGAAAACACTGTTTTCACATCAAGTAACAAGTAATTTTAAGTAGAATGCAGATCATCCAATCAGAATTTAAGTCTAATTAAACAAATATTATCATGCATACAAAATTTTTAAAAAAGTGTATAATAATGATTAGTGTACAAATAAAACCACTCTACATATTGTCCCAAAAGAAAAAACCACTCTACATATAACTGTTTCTTTGAATAATGTTATTTACAATTTCTGTAATGAAGTAACAATTAAACTTCGATTTATTTTTCTCTAATGACTCAAATTATCGACGATTTTTTGACATAACTGTGCAGTTCTCTTGTAAATTCTATTTTCAAAAAGGGTTTAGAAATCCAAGATAGATGCTCCATATCTTTATCTCTCCTGCTCTTTGTTGACCTTTTAAAGATCTTCAATAAAACCAAGTTCTTTCACATGAACCCATGCCTTTAGCAACCCAATCCAATGATTATGCACAATAATTAATATTAAATCACGTGTGAGCATATGCAAAAGATTGGGTACTGAGAAAAGAACACAGACTGGGAACTGCTTTGTGTTTACTGCTCAGACTTTTGGAGTGTGGAAGATGGATCTAGCTGGATCCATGCCGAGTATTAATTTAGAATCGGTTTGTCAAGATTGATAGCAGGGTCCAAGGGAAGATGGAAAATGATATGATATGTGAGAGTGCTACCCAACACTTTCTTTCATTATGGTAGAGAGGAAAAGGGCAGCTAGTTTTGACTTTCGGCTCCACTTTTTGTTCTTTAACGAGTACTAAATTTATAAAAATATAAATGTGAATGCAGTAAGTAGGTATTTAAAATAGTTGTAAAATTTAATTATTTTAATAATTAAGTTGTAAAAATTTAATTATTTTAATAATTAATTATATTTAAATATATTAATTAAAAATTAATTTTAAATTAATTTATTTTATTTAAATAATATAAAAAATATTTTTATATATTAAATTATTAAAATAAATATAAAATAATTAAAAATATTATTTAATTAAATTAAAAAATTATTTAATTAAAATAAAATAATATTTATATTTCACTGTTAAAAATAATATTAACATAAACACACTCTAAATCGCAATTTGTAACTTTTCTTATTGAAAGAGTCGTATCATAAACAGAAAAGAGAATGGAACAAAGATGACGTAATTTCCTACAAGATCGGTAAGATCTAAATCATGGAAGCGTTTTCCATTCCATACTCAGCAGATTCAATGGTTGAAATGATCTTTCAATTTTTGTTGTTACATTTCCTTTTTTATTTTCACTCTATCAAGAGTTGGGAGGAATTTGGAATAGTGTGATATGTTAAAAGTAATTTTAAAATAATTTATTAGCATATTATTTAAAGTATTAGGCTTTTTTAGTAGAGGTTGTTAGAGTCAAATTTCTTTAATAATTTAGCAATATATAATTAGATGGTAATATAAAAAAAATTTACCTCATGCATAAAAATAAAATCATTTATGTTATTCTTCCCGTGGCCGTGATATATTATCGAACTATTTGAAGAAGGAAACATTTCATTTCATAGCTAAATTAAAGAGGGAGGAAACCAGAACAGAGAAAGTAATGGGTTCAATCACATGTGCTTTGATTTAACCAAAACACGTCTTTTTTCAGTGATTCTAGAGGCTTACGACAAAGTTTGGACCCAATATGTTGGAATATAAAAAATAAAATGTCACAATTATGTAGACCAAAAAAAATTAAAAAATGTCACAATTACGTATGGTAATGTAACCGAAGTTGTGTTGTGCATTTAAATTAAAGGCGTATAGTATAATAAGGTACAATTGTACATACAAGGAAGAAGGAACAGCTCAGAATTTATCATGATTTAGTGCGTGTTTGTTAAAGATCAATTATTTGGTTTCACAGACTAACAATCTTTTACACCACAAAAGTAAATTAATTCTAAAACTAACATGTTTTCCATGTTATATTAAAAGGTATTGATTTTTTTTCATTAAAAACAGTTTTTTTTTCTGAAAGTTATAATTTCAATCATATTTCCTTAATCTCTAACCAATGATATTTTAAATCATTTCATATTTATTTTAGTAATTTATTACATAAAAATAATTTTTTATATAACTTAAGCAAAATAAATTATTTTAAAATTACTTTTGAATTAACATATTAAACATGAAATTGATTTTATCATATTCGAATTGATTATGATTCCATAACTAATCCAAAACTGTACACACACCAGTATTTATGCTTTTTTGGGTCTGCCGCACCAGTGTTTTGAGTGCAAATGAAATGATGCAGCAGGTTATTTTATTGTATGAGGCCTAGAAATGGACCCAAACCCAAACATTGGTTGATGGAGATCCGTAAATGTGGTTTTAGACCCATCACCTAAAATGGACTAAATAATGGTCTTGAAGCTCAAATGGATATTAACTAATATGATCTGGGAACTGGGTACTGAGGACCCTGTATTTTCTCTCTGTCAAACTGTATTATATATATCAAATATATATATATATATATATATATATATATATATATATATATATATATATATATATATATCTTCTATCTAACTTTCCGAGCTATATATCCGAACGTAGATGGTTGAGTGTAACAAGCCCAAAGAGTTAGCATATGTATTGATTTTGAAAGATGTTATAGTATCAAATCAAGTGTGTGATAATATTTACTTGTAAAAAGAAAAAAAAAAAAAAACTGTAGAAAAAAGACGATAGTTAAAGAACTAATGATCAAACTTTTACATAGAATCATTATATCAAGTTGTGAACATATAATTTTTTACAAATTAATTATTGCAGATAAATAGAAAAATTATATAATCAGCAATGTATGTCATTTGAATATTATTCTTACACATTTATTTTTCTTTTAACAAGTCTAAATGATAAATGCAGCATCGATGCTTGATTGTCAATAAACCTTAAGAAGCTTACTTCAAACTTCATATAGTATGATCACATTTTTTGGATTTGGTTAATCTAAAGTGAATAGTTCATTTTAAAGGAAAAAGTGAGAAAGTATAACCATTGATGAAAAAATCAGCAATATCAACTGTGAAGATTATAATGGAGTACATATATATGTATATAATAAACTAAGTTTTTTTATAATAATATTATATTTCCTATAAGTTTCTCTTAATAATTATCCTAATGTTAAATAAAAAAGTATTAAATAAAAAAATAAATACATCTAATGTTTTGAGAACATAAAAAGTATTTAATATTTTTTTCATTTAATAATTAAATTAGTAAGAAAATTTAGTAAAAAGATAAGATATTTCTCTCTCTTTTTTAGAGTCTGAAACTATGTAGTTGTTAAAATCCACTCTCTTTATTTTCTCATCAATGGCCATAACTCTTACATTTCTCTAAAGTAAACCCACGTTTTAGAGGGGTCAAATTCCACATTTTCTCTCTTAAATTCGAAGAATGCCCGTGTTTCATTTAGGGGAAAAAAAAAATCCATCGAACACGTTTTTTTTAAAGCATACGACTTTATTTTATTTTATGAATAAGCAGAGTACATTTCTATTTATTTTTTTCGAGTGCAAATAATCAGATGTTTAAAAACTCTTGAATCACCTTTGTTTTTTCCGATAGGAAACCTCCTCAGGTTTTCTCTCTTTCTTAAGTATTTGATGGATCTTATTTCCCATTTCTGAGACCCCGCCTCTTTACAACTCACAAGATACATAGCAGTTGCTTATGCGGCACAATTGTCTTATAAATCTTTTCATGGAAAGATAAAATTAAATGATTTAACATCTCTTTTGTTCTGCTTTCCATCATTCTGTGCTATCCACTCCAAAAACTAAAGCATTTTCAGGTGCATTCTTAAAATCTAAACCAGAAATACACTACTAAGTTCAACATTTTCTTCCCTTGTAAGCACAAAGCAAATATATGGGAAGAAAAAGGCAGATTGGATTCAACATTTCATGGAATAGAAATTGGCTGATGAGCATAGTCATAATTCATTATTCTTCAAAATGGGACTCGCGCACCTGAAGATGAAGTTGCAGTTCCAATATCTAACTCATGCTACCTTGTCGTCATGTGATTGCCATATTTTTTACAGTAAATCTTATCTACACTTAACACTACCTTGTCTAATCACCATCATGTTCTCTACTCAGACACTTCGATGTCTTTCCAAAATCAAATCAGATCCAATCAGCTCCACGTGCAGATAGTGTACTTTCAATTTCTAACTGTGTAAATAAAATTATATGGAAAACAATTAAAATGCAGAGTCAATTAGTGAAAATGAAAGAAAGCGAACATATAAAGGAGAAGCTTCCATCAGCAAATGCTGATTATTTCAGGCTAAAAAAAGAATGAATTTGCAATTGTAAATAAGACTAATGCAATTTAAAGGCACCTTGAAGAGAATTTTCAAAGTCCTCCAGCTGACGAATGAAACCAGGATTGGGAGCTGCTGGTAGTCGTCTGCTTTTTACATGTTGCAGAGCTTCAGATAAGCTCATTCCACGAGTCTTCATCAGATATGCTACAACAATAGTCACACTGGAAGGAGAAAAAATTAGGAGCAATTTTTCCCGGTTAATCTAATAAAAAAGGAAAGAATAAAATGAACAGTAAAAATACCAAGATTTTTTTTTTGAAGTTCCAATATGAACATTAAAAAAGGAAATAGTAAAAGGCCGGCATGAATTTCATGCAGAAGCGAAGTCACAGGCCCAAAGTAAAGGAGATGACTTTTCATTTTTAAAATTCAAGCTACTTCCTTAACTCTCCTTTCTGCATATTTTAACAATCTTGAGACAGCTTAGCTTTCAAAACAATTTCAAAATTGGATAGCATTTCACAAACAGAAGAGAGAAAAATCATAGTTTGATTCAACTCATGTTATATAGTGTTTTGAACTTCTATTTCATTGGGAAGATAGACAATAATCTTGAAGCATGCACTTTTATTATTCTTCCAAATTTTCAATACTTGAAACTGGAAAGATCCACTCAAAAGTAGATTCCAGGAAAAGATAAAGAATATTGAAACAGAAAACAACACAATGATATCTATAATTTTCAAGGCTAAAAAAATATTTGCAGTTTTGAATATGAAACAATTTGACATTTAGCTCAACTGTCATCCTCTAGGTCCACATTGCATCACACATATATAACAATACTTATTCGAAACTTCATTACAATAGGTTTTGAGAGATATTGTCATATAACTATATATGAAAAGATATTTTAGAAGTAAAATAAAGATTAGTGTCATGCCCAGTACAATCTTTGTTATAAAATTATAAGCCTCCAAGAGTTCTTCAAACTTTGCAAGTAAAACATGTTACTTTCACATGTTCCATTTTCTATGTTATTACTGGTTTTGGAACCAGCATCTAGAAGTCATTGGATAACAAATAAATCAAAAATAAAATAATATAATAAACATGATTGATATTTGATGAAGTAAGATTTCAAGGAACCTAATTGAAAATTCCAATAAGCTATATATAGCTCACAGTTTTTTGCATTCAAACAACATTCCAGATAATTTAAACCCCCCCCCCCCCAAAAAAAAATGATTAAGACATAAAACATGCTTCTAAAACAGGCTTCAAATAAATTATTTTGAGACACTGGTCTAAAATAAAAATAATTGCATGTAAACAAGACAGAAAGAAAGGAATAGAGAAATTAACCTCCTTGATCTTCCAGCAAAACAATGAATCAAAACACCTCCACCATGTCTTTTGGCTTCACCAATAAAATCAAAACACTCGTTGAAGTATTGTTTTATGTTGGCATCATCTCTGTCAGCAACTGCCTCAATTTTCCAGTAAAATCATAACTTTAGCATGGATGCATTACTAGAAGCTCAACAAACTTATATGGTCAATAAGATACACACAATTCATTCAGTAGTATGAGTGAAAGCAATAGAATCATAATGAACATTTGGTGCAAGCAATATGGATAGCAAATGCTGTGCAGACTCCGTTATTAGAAAACAATACTATATGTGTCAGTTAAAAGGCAATTGACATTCTGAGATGATAACATCTATCATAACGCTATCTGATTCTACAAAATATACTTTCTAAGATACAAGGAGCAAATTGTTATCTGCAATAGTCCAAAACCCTAAATATTTTGACAGCAATTGCGGGCTAAACTGTTAAAAGACCAAAGCATAAACTTCCAAAATTGTTAATGATACTGTCCTAAAGCACACAAAGTAAATGCTTGAATTCAGTTACTAGCCATGATGCCCCTTTTGATAGCCATAAAATCAAAAGCTCGCCATTTTTCTTAAACTAGCCCACCAAAAACCCAATCAGAAAAACACTGCATTAATGTCAAAACCAGCTAATCAATCATCACATTGGAAGAAACTAAAGACTAAGAAGAGATGCAAAGCAAACGACACTTCTTTCATTCTATGAAAACTACCGTACCATCTATAATTTTATAGACAAAATCCCCAGGATGTGCAGGAGCCAATTTACCAGCCACTGTCAAAATGTGAGTAATATTCAGGTTTTTCAATGCATCCTTGTTAGCTGAAGTGCGAAACGAACCCAAAAAGAGACCCTGCATAATGCAAAATAGTAGTGGAACAACAGCCTTAATTACATTCAGAAGATTAATAGAATGTACTGAATGAAAGTCATAACGCTATTAAATTGGGTAACAATAAGTATTGAGCTACATTAGTGACACGCATACTAGTATACTACCTCGTCAATTTTGCAAGGAGTATTATCCTCTTTGATGGATTTAACTAAATTCATAACCCGCAAAAGTGATGCTATTTGTTTCTTCATGGATTCATCAAATTGCTCCATAGCTGATGAGGTGGCCATTCTCCTTAGTTTTTCTTCTACCCTTCAAACAAGGAATGAAATTTCGACAGATTAAATACTTAAAGTGTAATCACATTCTTTAAAAAACAAAAATCAACACACGATACACAATTTCTCGATCTATTTATTTCTTGAAAAAAAAAACTGAATTAAAAAAACACCACAGACCATAGAATCAGAAACTTGGTCACAATGTACTAGAATGGGCCACAATTACGTATGAACGCTAATCATCAATTAGGTTACATTAGTAAAGAAGGAGCAATTCCGATCATGTCTCTATTGTAGAAGAATGAAATTTTTGAACGAAGCCTCGAAAGTACCGATTGCAAAGGAGATATAATCCTTTTCAGTTTACAAAAAAGAAAAAGAAAAAGAAAACAATATATTCATGGGCACACTGATTGCAGAAACAGCTCAGAGACGAACAAAATTGATGAGAATGCAGCAAAAATAATTCATGAATTGGCGACAGAGATTAGAATTACAAAAGAACGTAAGAATGTCAAATAAATAAATTGTGGCAGAGCCCATAAGCTGATCCAACAATCAACACGAGGGAGAAGAACTCACCAAGGCAATGAAGCGGAATATTTGCAGTGCCAAACAGAGATTATATTTATTTTTTTTTATTCTTCAAAACGGTAGAAACTGAGTAAATTTTATGCGATGCGATTATCAAGCTACGGTGTCTTCGTCCTTCGTCGGCCTCTTTATTTTATGGTAATTAGGCTTCCTAACATGACTACTCATACTGCTATCATCGCCCTCATCTCATCTCCAACTTACAAGTTACAACTCAATCGGCCCTTGCTTCTCTTGAGGACCAAATTTTAACCCCATTCGTATCAAAATATTTAAAATTCATACTCTACCCCTCGCTATGTTGTGGAGGTAGCTACTTGGTAATGATTACCATAATATATTTTGCCCATTATTACCTATTACCTATCTAATTTTTTTAACGAATGCACTAATATACTTATTAAATAATTTAAAATATAAAATTTAATATAAAAAATAGATTTTTTTAATTTTTAATATATTAAATATTTTATTTTTTATAATAAAAAATATAATTTTAAATTCTTAATAAATATTCCTTAAGACACTTTTTAACAAAATTTTTAACTTTATGCATAAACTAGTATTTTTATTTGTGGGTTGCATAAATATATATATATATATATATATATATATATATGATAAAAACTTTAATTAAATTACTCACTTGTTGGTAATAAATAAATTATGAATTGATTGTGGTGGTAATATTAAATATATTATATAATTATTATAAATATAATAATAAAAATATTTAAATAATTAAATATATTGTATGACACTTGAATTCATTAATAATTAAAAACATCAATCAATATTATTATAAAACAAAATGTTATAGAAGCTTAAAAGATAATTTATTTAATAACAGCAAATTCTTATTGAATGAAATACAAAATCTAAAAATAAAGGAATTCTATGGTTTCATAAGGACAGTTCACTTAATTAAGATATATGCATGTAAATTCTTTATCTACAATAGAACAATCAACTTCCTTTAACCTCTCCTCAAGCCTTCTAGTAAGGATGTCCTAAGCCCCAATGGAATACATGCTTGTAAATTCTTAATGAGGATTCAACACCCTTAATTCCCAATAGAACGATTACTTCCGTTTCTCTCCTCCCTCGAGCCTCCTAATAAGGATCCTTAGTCCAACTTTAATGGGATATGGACAAACTATTGGTACGAATTCAATATCTCTTACTAGTAATGATCTCGTAGGAACTACCAATAGTAAAGCCTCCTTAAGCCGCATTGGCCAAGTACAAAAAAAAAAAATCGTATAATTACAAAAACAAATTATAAAAAATGTAAAGTGTCAGAAAACCTTAATCTTAATTTTTTTTTTAATATTGTCCTTAAACCTAACTTGCAACATTATAAAAAATTTCTTAATAATTAAGAAATGAATTAAATAATAATGAAAAATATGCATATATTCCATAATTAAAAATCTATATTGTTAAAAAAAGTTACCCATAAAAAATAAAAAATTTTAAAAAAACTCATTGTACTATACGTGATGTGTATTTTACTCCTATTACTTTAAAAATGTGTAAAAATAACTTGTTATTTTGCGTTTTATGTAAAGAAGATTAAAATATATAATTAACGTTACATTTTTTGAAAAATAACGTGCAACGCACGTGCACGTCTAAATTTTTTTCCCCAAAACGCGGTCTTCTTCTTCCTCATACCACAAGTCTAAAACCGTACAACTCTTCCTCAGACCACAAGCCCAGAACCGTGCAGTCGTCGTCCAGCCACCCAAACCTCAGATTGTCAGCCACTACCACGCCAGATCTGCCTTCACCATGCTCCAAAACAGAACCCTCAAAAACCTAGATCCACCTCGCACAAACCACCACCGCGAGCCAACGCACTTCACCGTTCTAACCACCCGTGACCCATTCGACCCACGAGCTCCGTCGCGTAACCCAAGTTTGTCATCCCGCGATACACTCATTTCTGAACCAAACCCAATCGCCTGAGTCTTAGCCGTGGTAGTGTGCGAATCTAGCTTAGGTGACTGAGCGACGATGATTTCAGGTGATTGTGAAGAAGAAGAGGAAGAAGAAGAAGAAGAAGATGACGATTCTAGGATTTGGGCAGGAGGAAGAAGAAGATCGTGTTTGGGGGAAAAAATTTCAAACGTGCATGTGTGTTGCACGTACGCGTTTCCATCCAAAATGTAACACACATTACCATTTTGTACTTCTTTGCACAAAATATAAAGTAACAAGTCCTTTTTGTATATTTTTGAAGTAACAGGACCAAAGTGCACATTACGTATAGTACAAGGGATTTTTTTGAAGTTTTTCCTAAAAAATATACATATAGATATACATATTAATATATTTTCATATAAATTTTTAATCCATTGTAATATATATAAATATATTTTCATGTTTAAATATATAATATTATATTTGGATGACAGGTAATGGGGGAAACGGAAATATTTTTTTATGTTTGGGAGTTTTAAAATACATAGGAACGGAACGGAATACATAGGGAATTATTCCCCCCTTTTTCCCTCAAATGCCTAATTTTTGTTCCCCTTAAAATTGAGGTGGAATGGGGGGAACACATGTTCCATTCCATTCCGTTAATGAATCTTCCAAACAAAGAGAGGGTGAACTATGTTCTATTCCTTTCCTTTCTTTTCCGATCAATCCCCATATATTTCGTTCTGTTCCGTTAATGAAAAAACATTCAAACACAGGGTAAAGCTTTTTCCCCACACGACTTGACTTCCTAGCCTACGACCAAGGTCTCAAATCCACGACCAAGGTTGCCATGTCATGGCCACCATGGCTACCAATCATTCCCCAACCACTAAACAACCTCAAGTTAAACATCAAGCAAGAAATCAAGGAGGAATAAAGGAACAAAGACCCCTACCTCGGTTCCTAGGAGTGGCAGTGACTCCACAAGGTCAAAGGAAGGCTGAGAGGAGCTGATTTTCTTACTAGCACTCAATCTCTTTTGTTCATTTTGTTATGTGCATTCGAAGCTCTTTGGGTGGCATGAAGCGAAGTACTCAGGTTTCACATGCTATAGTGGATTAACAAACTATGTGTCCCTATATATGCCACAATCTTAAGACAAGGAATTAGACACCTTAATGGTTAACTAGATTTCTAATGATAAATGATATACAACAATAACAATAACCAAGTCTTTTTCCACTAAGTGGGGTCGGCTACATGGATAAAACGACGTCATTGTGTTATATCATAAACCAAGTCTTCATAAATGTCTTCAAATCTAAATCTTTTTAAATCGTTTCACATAGTCTTTCTTGGTCTCTCTCTACCTCTAGCTACTTGGCTATCCTCCACCTGATCTACTCTTCTTACAGTGGCTTCTAAGGGTCTTCTCCTTACATGTCCAAACCACCTAAGGTGATATTCTCTCATCTTTTCCACAATAGGTGCTATCTCTAATTTCTCTCTAATGCATTCATTCATAATCTTATCTTGAATTGTATGGTCACACATTCAACGCAACATTCTCATCCCAGCGACATTGATATTATGTTGTTGATTTTTTACTGCATAACATTCAGTATCATACAATATCGTGAGTCTTATAATTGTGTGGTAAAATTTACTCTTAAACTTGAGATGCATTTTTCTATTACAAATAGCTCTTGAAACACTCATTCATTTCATCCATCCAACTTGAATCATATGGTTTACGTCTCCCTTTATTTCTACGTCATTTTGTATGATAGATCCAAGATACCTAAAGTTACACGACTTGTGGTATGGTATGATCTCTATTGATAAATGATATGTTTAGTAAAATTAATTAATGATAAAGGAATCTATAATTATTTTCAAAATAAAACATTTGGTTTCATTTTCTATAATTATTTTTAAGGATAGTTTAATATTGCCAGAAAAAAAAATAATCAAGATGAAATTCACGAAATTCATTAGGAGTATTGAGGTCAATCAGGGCTTTAAACCCTCCACGACACAGGGAAAAAAATGGTTGTTCTAATAACTTATAAACTATACTAATTCATTGTGTCAAAAATTTTAATAAAAAACTTTAACTATCTGACATTTTACTGCTTTGTAAGAAAAAAGTATATAAATGATTAAAAAAATAAAGTATACAAATAAGAGAGTTTTGTTATTTAAACATCGAAAATAGATACTCCAATTACATATGAATAGAGTTGACGAAAAGGGTCGACCCAACCGAATCAAGCTGGATCAAGTATGTTTCGAACTAGTCTTTTGTTAAGTCGGACTAACTTGTTGTGGGCTACTGGTAAGGCAGGTTGATTCACTAACTCGACATTTCTTTTTATTTTTTTTTTTTAAAGTTGAATTTAATCTAAAAAAAAATTAAAATAATAAAAAATAATAAATTTGAATTATTTAATTTTAACTCAATGATAAATAATTTAGATAATTAATCTAATTATCTATTGAATTTTAATTTTTCAAACAAAAATATGATAATTTTTTTTTAAATTTATATTATTATATTAAAAAATAATTAAATTCGAAGTTAATAAGTCAACCCAAAATGATGCTAACTTGATTTTTGGGTTGACTAAATCAATTCAAATCATATCAAATCAAATTAAGTTGAGACTTAAATTTTTTTAACTCAATTCATATTTTTTGTTAAATTATTTGAATCCATTCATTGAATTAGACTCATTTTAACTGCTATACGTATGAGTACGGTACAGATTCACATGCAATACAATTTCTCAAGCGAATGTTATATTCCAGGTGCATAAAAAGTATTTTCCTAAATGAGGGCGTGTTTGTAAATTGCTTGTGAACTTAAAAAGCCAAGGTCAACTCCTAGAATTTGTTGGACTGAGTTCAGACGTGTAGATTACACGAATCAGTTGTCATCTTTTGACGACATAATATGGTCACGTGGCCAGAAAATAGTTTAATTCATTCATAAGATTCGATCCGATCTATCACATATCCATCTTCTATGTAATAAGGAGCCCCCACACTTGGGTCTGATCAGAACAATTGGTAGCAGATTTTCACAATGGCTACTTCTTCTGCCCTTCATTTCTTCCTCCTCTCAGTGCCTCTTCTTTCACTCTTGTCTTTATCAGTTGCATTGAAGCCCGCTAAACCCCATTCCTTTATCCTTCCTATTCAGAAAGACCCAGCAACCCTTCAATACTCTACTTCTATCGACATGGGAACTCCACCAGTCAGCTTAGATGTAGTCATTGATATCAGAGAACGTTTCCTATGGTTCGAGTGTGGCAATGACTACAATTCCTCAACCTACAACCCTGTCCGCTGAGGCACAAGGAAATGCAAAAATGCCAAAGGTACAGATTGCATTACCTGCACCAATCACCCTCTTAAAACAGGATGCACAAACAACACTTGCGGTGTTGAACCGTTCAACCCCTTTGGTGAGTTCTTCGTAAGCGGGGACGTGGGTGAGGATATCTTGTCGTCTGTGTATTCAACAGAGGGTGCAAGATCACTTTCCAATATACATGTGCCACGGTTCCTTTCTTCCTGTGTATACCCTGATAAATTTGGGGTTCAGGGCTTTCTTCAAGGCCTTGCCAAAGACAAGAAAGGGGTGCTAAGCCTTGCAAGGACTGCTATCTCATTACCAACACAACTCGCAACCAAATATAAGCTTGACCCCAAGTTTGCCCTTTGTTTACCTTCAACTTCAAAAGAGAATGGACTTGGGGATCTCTTTGTTGGTGGGAGACCTTATTATTTGCCTCCCTATGATGCTTCCAAATTTCTTGTTTAGACCCCACTCATTGTCAACCGCCACAGCACAGGACTAATCTTTTATAACGGTCCTTCCTCTGAGTACTTCATTGATGTGAAGTCAATCAAGGTTGACGGCAAAGTTGTCAACTTTAGTACTTCCCTGCTGTCCATGAACAAACAGGGACATGGGGGTACTAAACTTAGTACCGTAATTCCTTACAGGAAGTTGCAAACTTTTATCTACCAGCCACTTGTGAATGATTTTGTCAAGAAGGCTGCAGTCAGAAAAACAAATAGAGTGGCAGCGGCTGCACCATTTGGGGCGTGCTTTGATTCAAGAACCATTGGCAAGACCATCACTGGACCGGCTGTGCCAACTATTGATCTGGTGCTGAAGGATGGAGTTCAATTGACAATCTATGGTGCCAATTCAATGGTCAAGGTTGCTAAAAATGTTTTATGCCTTGGGTTTGTGGATGGAGGTTTGGAGCCAACAAGTCCCATTGCAACTTCGATTATTATTGGTGGGCATCAGTCGGAGGACAATCTTTTGGAGTTTGATCTAATTTCCTCAAAACTAGGTTTTAGCTCCTCCCTTCTACTCCGCAATGCAAGCTGTTCCCACTTTAGAGTCTTTTAAGTTTTCACTTTTAACCCATTTACAAAAGTTAGGATTGGTGCTGATGAAATTTTATTTATGCTTCTTCAGTTCCAATAGTGTAAGTATGGAATAATGCTGATTTCAATCTCAGTATGTTGTAGTAAACGGTAAACCAACTAAAAATTTGGTTGTGTAATTTCGTTATAAACAGTATTTTTTCATTTCTTTCTATTCAGCTTTCCAAAACTATTCACTGGCAGTCAAAGTGGAATATGAAAAGTCTATATTTATCGATCAAAGAGTTCAAGACACCTTCCATCTCTCATAAGCTGTGATTTTTAGAAGTTATTAATTGCGAAAATGATAAAATGTAAAAAATTTCTCTTTCCTCACATTTTCAAGACGTACATGGTGCAAAATTTTTAGAATTTTATTATATATTTTCAAAATATTTTTTAAATATTTAATACAGAAAATATTAAATAAAAAATAAATATACTTGTTATCTTAGAAAATAGAAATATAAATAACATTTTATATTTTTTGTTTAATAATTAAGATGATTATTATGAAAATGAATTAAAAAATTTAGAATTATTCTTTTAGAAAAATTCAGATTTTATTCTAAAAGAATAATATCTGAATTTTTCAAAAAAAAATAGAACATTACTTTTAGTCATGTAGGAGAGTCTTTTAACGAAAAAAATATTTTTTATTTTTAACTTATATCATAAGTTCTTTTTACACTATTATGATATATTGACATGTTATTTAAAGAATTTAATTTTATAATTAATTATTATAATAATTAGTCTTTTAAAATAAATTATTAATATATAATTAAATGATAATAAAAAATGTTCTTAATTATTTATTTCTTACATAACTATTTCAGTAGGTCGTACTCGTAACTAAAGGAGAGCTTGTGAGATGCCGCTGCCAATACCTTGAAAAAGACTTCATATTAGGGGTATAATTGAGTTGGTTTCTTCAGTTTTCGAGTGAAAATAAATTTAAATAAATTTAAATTAATTAATTTGATATAGTTTAATATTTTTTATTTTTTAATAATTAAATTTGAATTAAATTGAATTAAATATTTATAAATTAGTTCAGTTTGGATGATTAGATTAATTTTTTTACACAAAAATTAACTAAACAATTAGTTTTACATAACTATATATATATATATATATATATATATATATATATACAAAATAAACTTATGAAAAAATTTTAAAAATGAAATCAAATTTATTTATCTTAACAAAAATACTACAAAATACAACAAACAGAAAAAAATTTAAACAGACAACATAATTAAAGAAAATATAACAATAAATACCAATATAAATACAAGTATACAATATAATTAAATGACATGTTAAATACTAAGTATATGAACACTATAAACTCAAATTCTCAAAGTATTAGGAAGAATAGGAAAAGATATACTTTAAAAAATATTTAACATAATTATGTAATCAAATATTTATAAACTTTAAAAATCAAAATAACCGTAAAAGGCTAAATTATAAAAATTCAAAATATAGCAGTTGCAAGAATACACATATGCATAATTTATATATATATATAGTTTAATTTTGTTTGATTTTCAAATTTAAAATTTTTAATATAAAAATCAAACTAATTAAGTTTTATTTAATTTTTAAATTTAAAATTTTTAATCTAAAAATTAAACTAATTAAATTTTATTCGATTCAAATTAATGAATTAATCAATTATCCGAATTAATTTATACTTTTACCTCATATGCTTTTATTATTATTTTTTCTTTTCAAGGTACAACATACACTTTTACTACTTTTTGAGAGGTCGTTTTATGTTGAACTTTCTAGTTACGCTGAACTCTCTAATTTTATTAAAATAGTGATAAAACTATTTTATTTCAAAAAAAATGTTATAAGATTTTTAATTTAAAATAAAATATAAAAATTACTAATCTCTATATGAAAATGTAGAAGTTAATCTCCTCTCTCATATATATATATATATATATATGCGCTATTATATTATATAACAAATTGGTAATTCATATAAAAGCTATTATATCAAGTTAAAATAGGAAATTCATATTCACCTTCCAGGATTTTAGATAAGAAAAGCAAGGGACATTAGAGAAAAAGGAATCTCCAGTTGCAACACTTTTATTGGTTGAATGGTTATCGTCTCCTGTCCTGTCATTCTCCTAGGTGTCCTTCCTTTATGGACTAAAATATCAAGGGATTGAGAAACGCGGCCTAATTTGAAACCGTCAATAAAGGTAGAGGTGGGTATGCCCAAATAAAAAATAAAATTTTGTTAATAAAAACAAAATAAATAATAATTATTTTTAAATTTTTAATATATTAGATATTTTATTTTTATCAAAATATTTTTATTTTTATTTTTTAACAAATATCTTTATATATTAATAAAAAAAAAACTAAACATCATGACAACTATTTCACCAAATATCACACAAATCTATGTGACAACATGTATATAAAAGCCATTTTTCACTCTTATTTTTATATCTCTATTTACTTGTGATTGGTCACAAAATCTTTCGTAACTTTTCGTAAAAAAGATATTAGTATGAAATAGCATTTTTTATTAGTAAAACCCAAAAAATAAAAATAATTTTGTTATTTTTATTACAAATAATACATATATATTTTTTACATCTTATCTAATATTATTTATCATATTTATTTTTTTTTATTTTTTTTCAATCACACACTATTAAAAAATATATATAATATTTATATTTCTAAAAAAATATAAAATTATCTTTTTCAAATAAAAATATTCGCGGTGTGAGACCCAGCACAGCAAAAACAGTGACATGGCCAACATGTACGCGATAAATAATTAGCGTTGAGTTGAGTTTAAAATTTTTACTTAAATATAATATATTATAATTAAATATATTAAATTAATTAAAATTTAATATTTTAAAAAATTTATATTTTATAATTAATTTTATAATATTTTAAAAAATATTAAATTTTAATTAATTTAATACACTTAATTAAATATATCATATTTAAATAAAAATTTAATTGTGTACACAGCTGTATATTTCCGTAGACAGAGAGATAAGAGAAGAAAAGTACAGGGTGAAATGATATCTGGCGCGAGCAAAAGTTGAGACTTTGAGAGGCAAGACACAATTCCTAGGCCATATCCAACCATCCGCGGCGCCCCACAGCAGCCATGGCTTTCTTTCCTCTCTTTTTGTCGTTTCTTCTTGTGTGCCTTGTTACCAAAGTCTCTCATGCTCAGTCACTCTTTTCTACTCCCAGTCACCAAGGACGATACAACCCTTCAGTATTTGACCACCCTTTCTTATGGCACCCCTCTTGCACCCACCAAGCTTGTGCTTGATCTGGGAGGTCCTTTCCTCTGGCTTGACTGTGCATCCAGAAACATGCCATCATCTTCTGTCCTTACCACTCCTTACCGTTCAATTCAATGCCTTACAGCAAAAACCCATGAAATTGAGGGTACTACTTCATTTTTCTCTACTCCTGCAACAGATCAAGACCAGTACCTACAGCCATGTCAAATCTTCCCACAAAACACCATCACAGGGACAGTGGCCACAGAAGGATCAGAGCTTATACAAGACCTCATCACCCTCCAATCACCTCAAGACTTGCACCAACACCAAGTACGCTTCACCTGTTCACCCACCCTGCTCTTGAATGGCTTAGCAAGTGGTGCTAGAGGCATGGTTGGTCTTGGTAGGTCTCGCATTTCACTTACATCACAGGTTTTTGATTCCTTCACCACCCACAGAAAACTCACTCTCTGCCTCTCATCATCAACTGGGGTTGTCCTTTTTGGCAACATGGCATATGAATTTCCGCCTGAAGCTGAAATTCATCTTAGGTCTCTAACGTTCACACCCCTTGTGAGTGTCAACAACCAAAACCAGAGTTACCCATCACAGGAATACTTCATCAACGTCAACTCCATCAAAATCAATGGCAAGCGATTGTCTTTGAGTTTGAACACATCATCACTGTCCCAAGACCAAGAGGGCAGTGGAGGGACTCAAACTCAGTTGAGCTCGATTGTACCCTACACTATTATGCAGAGCTCCATCTATGCTACTTTCAAGACAGCTTTCATGGATGCTGCTATGTCTATGAACATGATTAGAGTGGCTTCAGTGGCACCCTTTGAGCTGTGTTTCAGCTCCAGAGGCATTGGAAGCTCACAAGTGGGGCCAAATGTGCCAGTTATTGAGTTGGTGCTGCAGAGTGAGATGGTGAAGTGGAGCATATATGGCAGGAATTCGATGGTGCGGGTGAGCAATGAGGTATTGTGCTTGGGATTCTTGGATGGAGGTCTGAACCCCAGAAATCCCATTGTCATAGGGGGATATCAATTGGAGGATGTCAGAGTGCAGTTTGATTTAACTACTTTCATGGTAGGATTTAGCTCTTCCATTTTGGCCAAGAATACTCGGTGTTCTGATTTCAAATTTGGTTCCATGCCTGCTGAATCAGTGTGAGATGAGTATTGACCATCGCTTTTATTTTACATTTCTGAACGAACTTGATTTTGTAAGAACGAAGAACTTGATTTTTATGTAGTGTATTTTGCACTATTAGTTGTGCCAAAGCTTGAAAGAGCTTGAGATATTATGTGGCTCTTGTGTACAACTTTAATGATGAGTATAACTAAATCCATTTTTAATATATATATAAAAAAAGAATTAAGTCCATTTTGAATCATCTTTCTTTTCCTTTTCCTCATTAATATATGAGATTAGGATCCTTATGATAGTAAGCAAGATGACGCGGTGATATTATAAGTGAGAAAAACACACAAATAAAATTAATAGATCTCTTATAAATAATAATGGGAGTTATTATAATTAGTTTTATATCTTTATATAGTCATATTATAAGATAGAAATGGTCATATTATACGTCATATTAATATATTATAATTTTAAGGTTATATGAAAAGAGAAAAAAACACAGACGTATAATTATTTATTACCACGAGGGATCCAAATCCCTAATACATGGATGTAGTTCTTGTGGTTTGATGGCACTTTCGCATCGATATTTCTGATATTGGAATACATCTCGTATATTAAAAGAAGCTTGATTGAATTGCAAAATCGAAAAGATATGATTGATTGATTCGTTTTCCTTTTGTTTTTGTTTTTTCGGTGTGATAAGAAGGGCATCTCATAAAGGAAAGTATATCATGCAAGGTAAATAATTTTTATATTAAATAATATATATATATTTATTTATATTTTATTTAATATTATTTATTATATATATTTTTTATTTAATTATATTCTTTAAAAATAATATAAATAATACTTATATTTTTTTAAAAGTGTAAGATAATTTTTGTTTTAAGGAAAAGGTAAGATATGGCACACATAAATTATCTTGTTTTCTTTTTTCTTTTATTACGAGAATATATGATTCAATAATTGATACCTGTACAGTAGACGTGACTTGACCTACTGAAAAAAAAAATTGAACAGGAATTATAGGTTTTTCCTACCAGAAGCGTGTACTTAGCACTGATAACTTAGTGTGTGTTTATTTTATAATTGAATATTTTAAACTTACGTTTAGTTTTTTTTGAACGGTTGAAATTTATGTTTGACTTTTTTTTTTGTTTGCTTCAATTAAGTTTTTGCTTTCAACTCACGTTCAACCAAAAGTAATATATTTTTGCTTCTCCGTTGAAGTTTTGTCCGTTCAAAGTAATAACTGTAAAATTAAATGATACCAACTATATTTTCTCTCTTTTAACCACTTTTCGTATTGTTCTCTTCACTCTATCATTTTTGCTGTTTCCGATCTGCACCTCCAAGGTAGCATTTTTGTTGTTGGTTTCCGATCTGCACCTCCCTCATTTTTGCTGTTGGTTTCCGATATGCACCAGGTATCACGCTTCTTCACCCACCGATCTGTTATGAGAATTGTGGGAATGTCCAGAACCTTGGAAAGGCTCTCTATCAAACAAAAAATAATTGATTATGACAAGGGTATAATAAGTTGTAAAGTCATATATTAATCTGGAGGCTCTCTAGAACTCTAATATAATCAATTATGCCTCCTTTATAATCGGTTATGAGTATTCAACTCTGGTTTGGAACATTTGCTTGGCTCTCTAGAGTTCACATATAACCAAATATGACCATCTTCATATTCGGTTATGGATCACTTCCTTTGTCTTGGTACGTTTTTGCTTGGTCTCTGTTTTCCCAAATAATCGAATATGGACTACTCATATTCGGTTATGACCCTTCTTCTCTTACTCTTGACATGAGTTGCTTGGATCTGTCTTCACAAATAACCGAATATGGCCCCAATTCATATTCGGTTATGGCTCATTACTCTTCCTCTTGAAGCACGTAGCTTGGTCCCTGTTTTCCCAAATAACCGAATATAGACTCCTTCATATTCGATTATTGGCCTTCCTCTTAACCAAAACCCGAAGCCTTCATCTTCCCCACGCACCTCCATTTCCTCCATAGCTCTCTTTCTCCTCTACCACCCACTCCTACCCACTCCCTCAAACACCTCTCCCACCTTAAATCCACCCAAAATCCATCATTAAAACTCCATATCCTTCACATTCCTTCACCTTCCACCGATCAAAACCCCCATTATCTTGAAAAACAGAGGGAGAGTAAGTTGTATTTAATACCTTTTCTTCTTTCAAATTCAATCTTAAATGTCTTTACATAATCTTCCTTTTTCATCTTGTGAAAATTGAGTTCATGTTTTAAGTAAAACTCCTTTGTTAGAAAGTTTGGAAAGCATTTGGATAACCTTGGTTGTGAGAATCTATCAAAATACTTTGTCTCTAAATAAGCCATATTTGAATATAAGATTCCTCATATTCAGTTATAAGCTTAAAAACAGAACACGTTTTGTGCTTTTCTAAAGCCATATTCGAATATGAGAACACTCATATTCGGTTATGAGCTCTAAAACAGAACGTGTCTTGTGATTCTTTAAAAGGCCATAACCGAATATGGCTTATCCTATATTTGATTATTCTGATTTCCATTTGTGTCTTTTGTTTTCTTAAAAGCCATATTCGAATATGGCGTATCCTATAATAGATTATTTTGACAAATAGAGACGATGGAAACTCCTTATTCATGCCCTTTTTAGTAATTTCACATTTAAAAGTGAGTTTGATTATTTTCATCCAAACAACATTCATTTTGTCAAACTCACTTTTGAAACAAAAGTTCCCAAACATAAATAATGTTACTGTAAACTCACTTTCAACCAAACTTAAGTTTGCAAACACACTTTCAACTAAACTTAAGTTTACCAACTGCAATCCAAACACACACTTATTTGGTAGATATTAATTTTCTATCAAAATAATTTTTTGTTTGAAAATTTTTTCTTTTTAATGTTTTAATCATGTTTAGTGATTTTTGTTTTAATTTTTTATAAAATTTAATGTATTATAATATTTTTTAATAATGTTGAAACTTAAACTTTTGAATATAAATTATAAATTATTTTAAAAATTTTAAGATATAAATATTATTTTATTTTTAATTAAATAATTTTTTTAATTTTTTATATTTCTTTTAATAATTTAATACATAAAAATAATTTTTTATATTATTTAAATAAACTAAATAATTTAAAATTACTTTTTCGCTATTAACATATCTAAATATAAAACTGATTCTATTATAATCGATTATAATAATAATTGATTATTAAAATAATCAAATTTTCATAACTAATCTAAACACACATTAAATTAAGTGCGTGTTTAGAATAGTTGTGAAAATTTAATTATTTCAATAATTAATTATTGTATAATTTTTTTTTTATTATAATCGATTATATTAGAATCAGTTTTATATTTGATATGTTAATTGAAAAATAATTTTAAGTTAATTTGGTTTTTTGAATAGTATAAAAAAATAACTTTTATGCGTTAAATTATTAAAATAGATAAAAATAATTAAAAAAATATTTAATTGATGACAAAATAGTATAGATATATCAAAATATAAAAAATAATCTAAAATTTAAAATCATAAATTAAAATTTTAGCATTATAATTTTTTTATAATGTATTAAATTTTATGTAAAAGTTAAAATTAATTTTTTCAAACATATAATAATATTGTTACAACAATTTTTTCTTTTAAAAAAATTATTTGATAAAAAATAATCTCAACCAAAAATGTTTTAAACCAGCCACGTTGACAGCTGTTGCAAATAAACCATCGATAAATGTTTACAGAAGACCTGGTAAACAAAGCAAGTCAGATATGAAAATATATATGATACATCGGTAGCTATTAAATTAACTTCTAATTAGCAATATTGCATTTGTGCATAACTGCAAATAGAGCTTAATGTAAATTTAAACAGTAAGATAAAAACTACTTTAGACAACAATATTGTTTGTTACAGCAAACAACTTTCATGTATGGTTACATTTAAATTTCGTAAAGCCACGAGTAAGGTTAGAATGATGGTATTGATCTATTTCTGTGACACAGGTTTGTTGGTCTTGTAAAGAAACCAATCTCAGACTGGACTGTGATCTTCAGACATACCATGAGGGAAGGGAATTTCTAGGCTGATTGTTTAGCTTCATGGAGCTTAACTCATGATTTTGGGTTAAAGACCTGGGATACTCCTCCTAGAGATCTCTGTGTCCTTGCATGCTGATATAGTGGGGCTGTGGGGTGGGGGTTTCTGTCTCCCGGGGCTCTTCTCTTGTTAGCTAGTTTTTCTTTGTTTGGGCTCTGGCCCGTTTTGTACTAAAATAAAACAATTCCTATTTGCAAAAACAACGAAAAAAATAATATAATAAATTTTGATATATTGACGCTCGGTTTGGATCCCAAATTTGACATCCTCCAGCAAAACCTCATTTCCAAAAAAAGAGATCCTTGATTACATCTAGAATATTTATTTAAATATATTAAGTGAATTAGTATTTAATATTTTTATAAAATTTTATATTATATAATTAAAAATACAAAATTTTAAAAAAATATTAAATATTAATAAATCTGATATGTTCAACTTAAATACTTCAAATTTAAATAAAAATTTCTCTTTCTAAAAACAGAAACCACGTCCATATAAGAACCCAAATAACTACGGTGTACGCAAATTCCACTTTCTATGATTGTTCAAGCTTTGCTCTGACACATTTCAATCCTTAGCACTGTCTCCTATCCAAGCTTTGTGCTTATTTCTCATGGCTACCACATTAAGCTTGCTTTTATTTTGTTCCTTTATCGGCCTGATTTTCTCTCCCTCCATTGCTGAAACCTCCCATTCCGATCAAAGACTTATCTTCATCCACTCCTCAATACATCAACCCAACATAACCAAAGAACACCAAATGTGCCTGTAAAGCTTAGCTAGCTATTGATCTGGGTGGCAGTGGCATCTCCCTTTGGGTAGATTGTGAAAATGGCTACGTTTCATCCACCTTCAAGCATCAAGTCAGCCCGCCCATTTTCCAATGCTTAGCTTTCAGGCTATGTCACTGCAATGACACCAACAACAACACATACAATATTTATTATGGACAAAACTTAGGTAAAGTATCTTAGATATTTATTGTGTTGTTTTCTAATTTATAACATGTAGATTAAGTTTTACATATCATTATTATTAAATTATAAGCAGCACCTTCATTTTATGCTTTATTAGCGTTAACATTTTTTCAGAGGCAAAATATAGTAAAAAAAAGGCTAGAGGCAGAATGTTGATATGAGAATGCTCACTGTAATATTTTATAGCTCACAATAAGTCAATAAATCAATTGAACACCAAATGGGTTAAAACCATTGTAAAAGTTCTACGAATATCTTGAGAGAATTCTGAGTGCAATGTCATATAATACGCAACTCCAATTCTCATTATTAAAATTTGATGTCTTGGCTTGATCAAAATTATTTGTCTGTGTTGTCAAATAGGAAAATGAAACAGAGAAAAAAAAACTCAGTATATAAGTATAAAAATATGTCAACAATATAAAATGCATAATGAATAATCTAACCTGAGTCTCACTAATATCCATTGCTCTCGAAACTTAACATCCCTGTAAAAATGACATATTCTGTACATACAACAAGAAAAAAAAATTAAAAATACATATCAAACAGAACAAGAAAATCATTTAAACTTTAAAAAAGTCAAAAATTTAAGTTAGTATTGTATTATACCTGTAAAGTTGGAGTTGACATGGTGGGGAAAAAGTTTCTCTCGATGGACTGCACTTGTGAGTGTCTTTGTTTTTTTTTTTTCCTCTACACAACTTTTTGGTCTACTTTTTACACGAGAGACACCATCTTTCTTTTTTATACCCTTGGCTTGATTAGTTTGACAATTTACATCAACAAAATCTGCACTTGGTGTGGAAGATCTTTTATTTAAGATGTTATCAACTTCGATGCCAACTTCCACCAATTTTCTTGCAAAAATGTTGAAGCATCTTCACATTCAGCAGCCTTGCTTGATATTTCTACTACACTGCGACACAAATCCTTAAAGCGATTTGAGACAACCAACTTTGGATCTTTTTTTGATAATTTGTCCCTTGTTGTCTAGAACATATCCACTTCGAGCATGCTTAGTCCATCACTTAAGGATGTATTTTGGAAGAATAACGATTATATTCAAATGATTAAGTACTCGAAGAGCATGGCTACAAAGGATACCAATAAATTGAAAAAGTTCACAACTACACACAACACTTTGATCTTCAGAATTGAAGGTAACGCTATGTTGCCTCATGTCCCCAAACAAACACACTTCATATTCAAATAATTGCAAGTTTTAAGTGTAACATTTTTGTTCTGAAGTAAATTCAGAGGGGTACCTGAGATAGGCACGTTAGGGTAGATTCCTCTGTAGCACAGCAGCGACAATGGTGGTGTGAGGGGGTGGGTACCTGCAAAAGGCACTCCGACGCTCAAGTTAGACTGTGCACCATAGGAACAGTCTGTATATCAGAGGAGATGCATACCTTTGACGCTTGACATGGTATTTATAGGAGCGTACGCAGAATCCTAAGGGGATTCCTCTTAGATACAAGTAATTTAGGATTGATATCTTGATGATAATCACCTTTCCATTATTGTAGGATATATCCCTATAAATTCGGAATTAAGATAAGGAAAGTATCTAGTCATCAAAGATATCTATAAATCCTATAATATCGTAAGCTGACGATTGACAGTTGCGCATATCTAGGGTTTTATCCTCTGGCAGATCAATCAGCCACGATGTCATATGGTAACACTGCTCAGGTGTCTTGATCCGTGGTCCGAAGCACGTCGTGAGTCTTCCTCCACGACGGATAGGGGAAGTCTGGTAATGCGCACTCCGGGTTGATCCCATGGGTCGGGATCCCGGATCTCGGTCCAGAACAGTTGCCCCCAGCTTGGCTCTTGGATGAGACAGACCAGAGCCAAGTTTAGAATGGATCAACCATCACATGGCTGACGTAGCAATTTATCGGATAGGTGTTAGACCCCAAGTTATTACCGACGTCCTTGTTTTACTTAATTATGAGCAAAAACTATTGCTCTCCAGTACGAGGTCTGGAGACATATTCAACGTGAATCCTGAATGTGATCTCTGGTGACTTCAGCTTGCGATTCTCTGGGAAACCGATACTTGGACTTTATTGGGAAATAATGATTCTTAGGAAATAACGATTCTTTTAAAGAAAACGTTAGTTTCATAAGGATTTTCTTAACTGCTCCCTATCTTTGTGACCAACCGAGATCTGAACATTTATTTTGGTGACTTCATGGGATCGGTCACCTTTTACGCGACCAATCGAATCCTTTATGCACGCTATAAGTACGTAACACTTCTTCATGAGCTTGCATTCTCTTCTTCTTCACTATCGCGTAGAGATGATTTTTCCCAAGGGATGAGTGTAGTTCTTTTTCTTTCTCCTTTTATGTGAAGAGAGCTTCATCATCTACAAAAATCATATTTTTATTTTTCCCAAAGTCCTTGAAGAGATTTGATCTTCTCCGAGCGTTTTTTCTTTCCGACAGGGGCCTTTCTATCTTGGCGTAAAATTGGGTTGCTATACATTTAGGGAGGCGGAAGCCTTTCTATCCTGGCGTACACGGGGGTGTCTGATCCTTCGTGTTGTTAGGATGGAATCATGCTTCCGTCCTCCGTTGCATGGGGACCCGATGGAGCACACTGTTCCTCTCTCCATCTTCTCGGCGGGTTACTTGAAAGCATCTAGCCGGTTTTTTTCGTAGTAACGGCTGGAAATGCAAGGATGCCTAATCAAAGGAGTGTGAACCCCCTTGGAGCGACCTGGGGTGGTCTGCTTTCTTTGACTTGCTTTCAAGGAAGTAGCGGGTATCTGCTTCTGCCGCTATCCTTTGAGAAGGTGGGAGAAGGACGAGTGAGCGGAGGATTTCTACTCCGGAGTGGCTTCAGTCTGTTCCGGGGTGGAAAACCTGCTGTAGCTGCTCCATGACTTGAGGCAACTCGTGATGGCTGACACCGGTAGAGGATTCTTCAGCTAGAGAGGTCGTACCGCTTCCATCGAGCTAAAGAAGATCTCGGCCTTTAATTGAATCACGGAGTGGTTGTGCAAAAAACATTGACGTTCTCTCCGGGGTCATGATCCCGGTTTGCCAATGTTCTGCAAAGCTAATCCACTTTTTTAGGAGACCAAGGTTTGGAGATGTGGATGGGTACGAGCCAAGTGGCCGGAGATATTTGCCCCATTTCCCGGGATTTCCTTATGCATTCCCTGTCTCAATATTTGTCTTTTCCTCTCATTCAGTTGTATGACGATGTATGGAATGAAAATGATTCAATAGACCTTTTTCTTTTCTAAATTTGTTCTGTATTTTCATTTCATTTTCCCACCGAAGTAACTCTGTCGGGATGAGTCCAACGCTTATCCCGGTAAAAACAAAGTAAAGACATTGTCGGGGTTGGTCCAATGCCAACCCGGAGTAATGGCCATAAACACACCTTGGAATTAGCATGTCGTGTGTAATGTCAATAGTTAGTTGGGCCTGGACTCCGTGGTACTAACCCGGGTTCTCATCCAATATTCGTACGACGCTTTAGATTACTGCGTAACTGTCTTTTCAATTGCTATTACAGTTGCGTGGGCCACGTGTTGCGATTTCATTGTAAGGACGTGCCTGGAGCTCCGCGAGCCATGATGAGCACCTTTTGAATTTGCATTGGAGGGGACAGGAATGCCCCCTAACCGTTCAACCCTTAATAGACCCTTTATAAATAAGAGTCAGGGGTTTGTCTTCCTTACTCTGTCATTTTTAGCCTCCTTCACCGTTCGTTGAAAGCTTTGGCTTCCTTTTGGGTGCTTTCCATTCGTGGCTTCTCCACTGTTCTAGCGTAACTTCTCTATTCTTTGCTTTTGCACAGTAAGTTGCTTTCTTTCAGTCTTTTTGTCATTTGCGCTTTTCAAAAAGTAGAGTAGCTATGCGTTTCTGGTTTTGCTTGTCTTCAAATAGGGCTTAGCAATTTAGGTAGGTACAGTCGCCTCCCTGAAACACCAACTTCGCCGTGCCATGCGCGGTGGAGGAGTTCCCCTGAATGCTTTATTTCCGATGGGACAGGAGGTCGGTAGGGAGGTTAGGATTACCTCGCTCTCCCTGTGTCTGAATCTGTGAAACTATTGATTCTGACAGTTTCTTACCGACTTCTTTGGATGTTCTCAGGGTTTCCATGGCCAAAGGGAAAAAAAACTAGGGTTCAACCCCCATCTCACGACGTCTGTGATCCGGCGGAAGACGAGCTGGTTCGAGTGCGGCGGGGCCCCAGGTTGGTATGTGTGTGGGTAGTGGACAACGTGTGGGATCGTCGATCCAAGTTTTCAAGTGAAGCCGTACTCCGAGAGTCCCTCTTCGCCTTGGAGTTAGCCGTGAATAAGGCTCGAGATGACGAGTTCGAAGTCGTCTGTCCGAACTGGAACGAGAGGGTATGTTCCTGCCGAGAAGAGGGTTCGCATTTCATGTTCCTGTACGAGCCGTTTTTCCTTAAGTTAGGGCTAAGGATGTCATTTTCTGACTTCCAAATGGACATACTTCGTACTCTTCAAGTGGCCCCTTCACAAATCCATCCTAATGGTTGGGGCTACATCATATCGTTCGAGAGGTTTTATCGGTTGATGGGTCTCAAGTGTTCGGCGAATACCTTTTTTTTATTTTTATACAAGAATAAACACCCAGAGGACGGTAAGGCAGATGAGCTGGCTTGTCATCCGATCTCGGCTCGGTCGTAAGTCCTTTGATGTTTTCGAAGAAAGCTTCAAAGGGTTTAAGACTGCGTTTTTCAAGATAAAAGCCAAGGAGGGATGTCATCCCTTTTTCCTCAAGCCAGACGAGGAGCCAGAATTCCCTCTTTATTGGACGCAGAGGTGCTGGGACGTGCCTCTCGACATGATTGAGAAAGAAGAGGGAGATCTTGACCCCGAAGAATCTAGGACCGCGAAATTCATAACCCGATACGCTGAGAAGCATGGGAACATCAACATTAGAGATGTCCTTTGTGTCCCTGGTGATGATCTTCTTTACACTTTGTTAGGTAGGATTTAGGGCGTTTATACCTCTAGTGTGTCCCTAGGAGTTTGCTTTGTCTTCATATATCAATGTTCCGAAATGTATTGACTGTATTTGTTTCTGCTTCTTTTCAGTTAGCAACATGACATCTGGGTCTTCCATGGTTGCACTGCGGTCTTCAAGAAATCGGAGGAAAGGGAAGAAAATCGCGGCTTCTTCCTCCACAGCCATTCCGGACTCATCCGACCGAGGTGTTGCCATTGGAGAGCAAGATGAGCCGGAATCCCCTGCTCCCCTTCTCAAAGGGAGAAAAAGACGAGCTGTCGAAGAGCCTTCCGAGCGTGATGGACGGTCGTCGCAGGGCGGCGAGAGGGAAATGGCTGACTTCTTACCAATCATCACGGGGAACTCAGAGCCTGGGCCCTTCATAGATGGGCGATTTTTGAGTGGCGAGTTGAGGCAGCATATTGCCGAACAGGGCCTGGGCCCGACCTTAGCCGCGCTCTAGAGGCAAGCACTCCAGGCGGCAGCCGAGATTCGTGTCATCGAGGTCACTATCGAGAAGGCTGATCGCCAGGCGTCGGCAGAGCTGAGGTCCTTGAAGAAAGAAAAGGAGGAGATCGACCAGAAGTTGGCTGCGGTCCTAAAAGCCAGTGAAGATAATAAGATGAGAGCCGTCGAACTGGAGAGGAAAGTCACTGAGCTGGAAAAGGCATTGGCGGACTCTGAGGCTGCTAGGAAGGTCGAGAAGCTTGAAGCCGACAGGAGCATTGGTGCTCTGAGGGCCGAGGTGACGGAACTTGAAAAGGAAATGGAGGAGCTGGATGGAGTAGCTGGAAATGTTGGGGAGTAGCAATTCCAAAATACTGTGAAGCAAATCCAGTACTTCAATCCCGGGGTTGACCTTATCTTGGAGGGTGTGACCTCAGAGAAGATGTTTCATGACGACCGGCTTGTAGCTGTCGAGGAAGTGGCTGCGAAAGCTCCTGGTGGCAACCCAGCTCCTGGTGGCAACCCGGAGGTTATTCAGATCCCGGAAGAGGAAGGGGCCGACATTTAATTATTTATTTATTTATTTATTTTGTCCCCTACGTGGGGTTTTACTGTTTGTATGGACAATTGCCCCGTGTTTGGGGTTTTATAACTAATTACTTTGTTTAGTAGTTTGTTTTCGTGTTTCATAGTCCGACCTAGGTCCAACGCCCATTTTCGTAGTTGTTATGCCAGACTTAGAAAACTGTGTTGTGAAAACCATGGTCCAGGATCCTTCACTTATGTTATTAATTGAGTGGCATTCCTTTGGACTTAGGTAAGAAAAGACCTTGGTCTTTAATCTAACGCTTGTAATAATGAAACGTCAAGAAATTTTAGACTTAGGCGAAGTATGACCTCAATCCGTATTCCAGTGCTTGTTGTGGGAAGCGCTTGGAATTGCAAACATAGGTAAGAGTAGCGCCTGGTTAGGGAATTTTACGCCAAGACCCTTTTGCCCAAGGCGCCAGCATTGTTTTCAACCTTGCCCGGGATAAGTATCCTAATAATCGTACAGATTTTAGGATCCCTTCTTGGCTTAGGTGTAAGGAAGGAGTGTGTACACATGATCCGTACTGTCTCCTGTCGACTTTTTAGAGCAACGCGTTGGATCAAACCTGGTTTTCTGAATAATAACTTTATTGCTGAATTTGGGAGAACAAGAGTCCGTACATAGCGTACTTATTTAAAACGAGAACGGATCAAAGATAATTCTACTGAAAAGCTAAGCCGCTATGGGCATTTAGCTATAGTATTTCCTTAGTTTGTCCGTATTCCAGTAATTCTTGACCGGGGTCCCAGATAACGTTTCCAATGTGTGGGCTCCCTTGCCCGTACTGGTGACGATGCGATAGGGGCCTTCCCAGTTAGGGGCCAGTTTTCCTTGGGATGCATTTTTCCCTCCTATGTCGGCTCTTCTGAGGACTAGATCGCCGGCCGGAATTTTCTCGGATTACCTTCTTGTTGTACCGGCCGCCGTGTCTCGCGAGGGCGGCATCCCGTATGTGGGCTACGTTTCTTCTTTCTTCGAGTAAGTCTAGGTCCTCTCTGATTAGGCCGGGGTTGCTGTCGGATGAGAACTGTTAGTAGCGCCAGCTAGGCTCCCCTATCTCCACCGGGATCATGGCTTCGCAGCCATAAGTCAGCTTGAAAGGGGTTTCTCCCGTTGTGGAATGGGGGGTGGTCCGGTATGCCCAGAGAACATGGTCAAGTTGCTCGACCCAATTCCCTTTGGCTTCGTCTAACCTCTTTTTCAAGCCTCGCATGATGATTCTATTGGCGGCCTCGGCTTGTCCGTTCGTTCTGGGGTTCTCGACGGAGCTGCAGTGGTGCTTTATTTTCAGTCCGGCTAGTAGCTCCTCAAAAGCTTTGTCTTTGAACTGGGTTCCGTTGTCTGTGACTACAGATTCCGGTATGCCGAACCTGGTGATGATATGGCGCCAAGTAAACTTCTGAATTCGAGCCGAGGTGATGGTGATCAGGGGTTCAGCCTTGATCCATTTAGTAAAATAGTCTACTGCTACCACCAAGTATTTAAACTGCCCTGGGGCCTGGGGGAACGGACCTAAGATGTCCATACCCCACCGGTAAAAGGGCCAAGGAACCGACGTCGTGGACAGCTCTTCAGAAGGGGCTTGAAAATGATCTGCATGACGCTGACACTTGTCGCAAGTTTGAACATGTGTATGAGAGTCAGCTTCCATTGTCGGCTAATAAAATCCTGCCCTTAATACTTTTTGGGCTAGGGCTTTGGCTCCTAAGTGGTAGCCGCAGCTCCCTTCATGAACTTCAGCTAGGGCGTATTCTGCTTCTTTGGGGGTTAAGCACTTTAGGAGAGGGGAAGAGAAACCACGCCGGTATAGTCGACCGTTGTAAATGGTGTATCTGATCGACGTCTTTACTACTCTGGAAGCCTCTTTCGGGTCCGTTGGGAGCTTTCCATGCTGCAGATAGCCCAGTATAGGAGTGATCCAAGATGGCTGATGATCCTCCACTTGAGATATGTTATGATCCGTGATGGAGGGTTGGGAAAGAGTTTCTTGGATTACAGACCGGTTGTTGCCAGGGCTTTTTGTGTTGGCCAGTTTAGATAAGAGGTCGGCTCTGGAGTTCTGTTCCCTTGGGATGTGCTCTATCCTGACTTCTTCAAAATCTTTTAAAAGTTCTTGGACCTTGTTCAAGTATTTCTGTAGGAGGGGCTCTTTAGCTTGATAGTCACCTCGGATTTGAGAGGTTACTAGCTGGGAGTCACTGCAGAGTGTGATCCGCGTTGCCTCTAGATCCTTTGCCATTATCAACACGGCAATGCAGGCCTCGTACTCGGCCTGATTGTTTGAAGTTGGGAATTCAAACTTCAGGGAGTGCTCCAAAGTCAAGCCCTCTGAATTTTCGACTATCACCCCAGCCCCACTTCCTTTGGGGTTCGACGATCCATCGACAAAAATAGTCCAGAAAGCTTTCTTTGGGTCGTCGTTGTCTGTTGTGAGTTCTGCCAGAAAGTCGGACAACGCCTGGGCTTTTATTGCAAGTCGTGGTTCGTATGTAATCCCAAATTCTGAGAGTTCAATCGACCACGCAATCATTCGCCCAGCCAGATCTGGTTTGTGTAGTACCTGTCGGATAGGTTGGTCGGTTCTTACCACCACAGGGTGGCATTGGAAGTATTGTCGAAGTCTTCTTGCGGTGATGATGAGCGCAAAGGCGACTTTCTCAACCTTTTGGTATTGGAGCTCAGGTCCCTGGAGGACCTTACTCACGAAGTAGACAGGCTTCTGTCCCTCGTCGGTTTCTCTGATCAAAACTGAGCTTACGGCTTCGTCGTGGATGGATAAGTACAAGTAAAGTGTTTCCCCGATGTCCGGCCTTGTCAAGATAGGGGGGAGGACAAAAGGTTTTTCAACGATGTGAAGGCGTCCTCGCACTCTTGAGTCCATTCAAAACTTCTTCCCTTCTTGAGCAATTTGAAGAGGGGGAGAGACTTGTGAGCGGCTTTGGCTAAGAACCTTGTGAGGGCCGCTATGCGCCCCGTGAGCTGTTGTACTTCTTTGACATTCTGGGGACTCCTCATGTTGAGGACGGCCTGACATTTGTCCGGATTAGCTTCAATTCCTCTATGTGTTAGCATGAATCCCAGAAATTTACCGGCCTGGACTCCGAAAGCGCATTTCTCCGAGTTTAACCTCATATTGTATTTCTGTATTTGTGCAAATACTTCTTCAAGATCCGCCGTGTGAGATCCGGCGTGTGAGGTCTTAACTATCATGTCGTCTATATAGACTTCTAGCATCTTTCCCACTTGGTTTTCAAAAACCTTGTTCATCATCCTCTGGTAGGTGGCTCCTGCATTCTTTAGGCCGAAAGGCATGACCTTGTAGCAGTAGCTCGCCCTATCAGTAATGAAGGCGGTTTTATCTTCATCCCCAGCGTACATGGGAATCTGGTTGTATCCGGAATACGCATCCATGAATGAGAGCCACCTGAACCCGGAGGATCCGTCCACTAATTTATCCACATTGGGGAGTGGATATGGGTCCTTGGGACAAGCTTTATTCAGGTCGGTATAGTCTACGCACATCCTCCATTTCCCGTTGGACTTTTTTACCAGGACCACGTTGGAAAGCCATGTGGTATAGGAAATTTCTCTGATGAAGTTGCCATTTAGCAGCTCTTTAACTTGGTCTTCGACGACTTGCTGCCTCTCGGGTCCGACCTTCCTCTTTTTTTGCGCAACCGGTTTGGCGCCTTCTTTAATCGACAGCCGATGGCAAATAAAGCTGGGATCGAGTCCGGGCATGTCGGAGGAAGTCCAAGCGAAAAGGTCTTTGTTTTTCAACAAGAGTTCTGAGAGCTGTTGTTTTTCTCCTTCTCCCAGACGAGCTCCGATTTTAGTTACCTGCCCAAGATTGTTCCCGAGTTGAAGGGACTCCAGTTCGCCTTCGGGTTGTGGTCTGGTATCCCGGATTTCCTCTCTGACGTCCAGCTCGGTCATCAGAATGTTGACCTGGTCGATAGCCGGGGTAGAGACAGAGCGGCTTGACGTCTGGGGTATTTTACAAATCTTCAAGCTCTCGTTATAGCATTTTCTGGCTGCAACCTGGTCGCCTTTAATAGTGACGACATCATTGTTCTTATTGAGGAACTTCATCACAAGGTGAGTGGTGGATATTACTGCCCCGAGAGCGTTCAGAGACGGACGGCCCAGGATAATGTTATAGGCCGAGGGCGATCCACGATCGAAATTTTACCTTCACGGTCCTGAAGAGTGTAGATGATCCAAGAGTTAAGTGGGTTTCGTAATATCCTACCAGAGTGATCTTCTCACCGGTGAAACCCGTTAATTCTCCAACATGGGGAGTCAAGTCGGATTGCAGAAGTTCTAATTTTTGGTAAAGGTCTAGGAACATAATGTCGGCTGAACTCCCTTGATCGACGAAAATTCGGCGGACTTCGGCATTGGAAATTACTCCAGAGATGATAGTTGGTCGTCGTGATCCGGGATTATTCCACCGTAGTCTTTGTCTGAGAAGGTGATGAGAGGCACTTTCCTCTTTTCTGCTTGTGTTTTTAATCCTGAGTGGGCCACGCTAAAAACTGCCATTCTGAGGGCTTTCTTTCGAGCTCCATTGGAGGATTCTCCATCGGCAAAACAACCAGCAATGGTATGGATCGTCCTGTTGGGCTCGGCGCGGTGATCATCGTTACCGCCAGGGGGAGTGTTTCTATCCCGGCCCTGTCGGTGGCTGTTATTACGTTGAGGCGGAGTCCGGGATTTTCTCCTCGGGCTCCTTGTCCTTCTTCTGCGCGGAGGGAATGGACTCCAACGTTTGCTGTTTGTGCATCTGTTATCCCCTTCGTTGTTTTGCGCGCGGAGGATATACTGCTGCAGGTGCCCGGCCTTGATTAGAAATTTAATGGCATCACGCAGCTGGTAGCAATCCTCTGTATCGTGGCCATAGGCTTTGTGCCATGTGCAATGTTTGGAATGATCCTTCTGCCTCTGCCTCTTAATAGGAGGCGGTCTCGGGATGTTCTGAAACTCCGTGTTCATCACTTCCCTCAAGATCGTTTCTCGGGGTGTGTTCAAAGGAGTATAGTCTGCATAGTTTCTCCGGGGTGGGCTACCCTTTGATGGTCGTGACCTTGAGGAATTTTGGCTGGGCTTTTGGTGAGAAGGTTCACTTTTGTCCCACCTCCTGTGGTCTTCTGTTGCCTCTTCCAGGTAGACGTACTTCTCGGAACGTTTTTGGAAATCGGTCAGATTGTCTGGCTTCTTTTTCGCCAGGGATTTGAAGAAGTCGGAGCCTATCCGGAGACCGCTTCTGGCGTAATGCAAGGCTATTCTGTCTTCAAAGTTTTCTACGTTGGTGCAGGCAGCCATGAAACGTCTGACATAATCCCGGAGGCTTTCATCCTTTCCCTGGCGGATCTTGGCCAAGGATTCAATGGATTTAGGTTGTTCCTTACTCGTGGTGTACTGCAGCAAGAAACGCTGCTTGAGGTCGGACCAATCCACTATAGTTCCCCGTGGTTGGCTGATGAACCATTTGAGGGCCCCCTTTTTGAGGGAGAGAGGGAAGGTTCGGCACAATAGTTCCATGGATCTGCCATAGAAGCATAGAGACTGCTCGTAGGCATTGATGTGTTCCTGGGGGTCCGTGGTCCCGTCGTAAACTTCAAGGTTTGGAGGAAACTTGAAATTTCTCGGAACCCGGAATTCCATGAGCTGGTCGGAAAAAGGTTGTTCCACGGTTCCTTGGTTCCGATTGTTGTCCCCAGTATGAGGAATTCCCTCATCATCATGGGCCCTCGACCTATTATTTTCCATGTCGGTCCGTTTGTCGGTCGGTCGCGTGGCTCTGGTTGACCTTCATGCATGGCGCGCTGCATGTCTTCCAGTCTTCTAAACTAGTCATTGAGCAGATCCATATGTTGTTGCAACATATCCTGGAATTGGCGTTGAGAAGCCCGAGATTGATGTGTGTGTTCAGAACGTGATGCACGATCGTCGAACTCGTTGCTCGGGTTTCCCAAGCGTTGATGTATAGGAATTCTACGTTCTTGAAGGTTCTGTCCGCCCTTTTGGGTCGGGAATTCAAGTCTATCCCTGACAGAAATCCTGCGTGATGGGTTAGGAGAGTCCTCAGAAAAGGAGGTGGAGTGCCCATCACGTCGGCTTCCTGGTCGGGGTGCCTGATTTCTCACAGCAGAGGTTTGAGCCACAGGTGGAGGCAATGGTGGTGGTGGACGTTGCATGTCAAGATCTTGTCTCTGGTTGACAGAGGCTTGAGCAGCGTCTCTTCTGGAGTTTTGCCTCGTATTCACCATGATTGGGTGGGATTTGAATTTTACGGTTCCCCACAGTCAGCGCCAATGTTCTGAAGTAAATTCAGAGGGGTACCTGAGATAGGCACGTTAGGGTGGATTCCTCCGTAGCACAGCAGCGACAATGGTGGTGTGAGGGGGTGGGTACCTGCAAAAGGCACTCCGACGCTCAAGTTAGACTGTGCACCATAGGAACAGTCTGTATATCAGAGGAGATGCATACCTTTGACGCTTAGCATGGTATTTATAGGAGCGTACGCAGAATCCTAAGGGGATTCCTCTTAGATACAAGTAATTTAGGATTGATATCTTGATGATAATCACCTTTCTATTATTGTAGGATATATCCCTATAAATCCGGGATTAAGATAAGGAAAGTATCTAGCCATCAAAGATATCTATAAATCCTATAATATCGTAAGTTGACGATTGACAATTGCGCATATCTAGGATTTTATCCTCTGCGCGGATCAATTTGCGGTAAAAAAATTCGCCGCAATTTAAAAAATAAATTTGAGGCGAAAAAATCTGCCGCAAACCAAATCTAAAACCTCCTCTTCCTTCTGCCATCCTCATTTGTCCCCTTTCTCCATTCTCAACCTCTTCTCCTCTCTCTCATTTGCAACCTGTGACAGCCACGACCACCAACCCTCGGCCACTGACCGGCCCGATGCCCGCGACCCAGCGCGACCTCGACCCTGCGGGACCCCGACGACCCGTGACACCGCCACCCCGACTGGCGTGACCACGACCCCCACCCCGACCCCGACCACGACCTCGATCCCGATCCCGGCCACTGACCTCGACCCCGCAACTCACCGAACTTGAGATCCGCAACCCCGACTCGCGACTCAGCGCCACCGTCCCGACGACCCCCCACCACCAACCCGACCGGCCGCCACTACTCCACGCCTCCACCAATCCATGTGACACCACCTGCCAACTAGGTACCCCACTGTTCATTGCTTGCTCTAATTTGCCAACAATGCTCATTTGGAGCATGCTTGTAGGTCATTTGACTGCTATGTATATGATGCATCACTTTTCACTTTTTTATGTATTATAAGATGCTTGATGTCGTAGTAATCTATTGATGTTGGTTTTGTGTTTGAACCAACGACTTGTTTGTTGAGAAGATAGATGTGGTAATTCTTGAGGGGGTGTGATAAAGTAGTTTGGAAATATGAGGGTCATTGTGGAAGTCATTGTGAATTGTAGATTTAGTGTTTGATCACATGCTCATGATCGGGTTTAGAAAATGTATCTGTCTATCATTAATTTTTATTTGATTATTGCTATGTACTGTAACTCTGCCTAGTCTTGTTATCTTTGTCATATATTTGATGTATGTGGTAAATCGTATTGGTGAGTGAAGCTTTAGTTTTTCATTTGAGATTCAATATTAGTGAGCAAAGGTACTGCTCATTGTATTGAATTTTAAATTCTCCAAGTTGGACAGTTTGGAAAGAAACTTTTCCTTCACTTGATTATAATTACTCCTTAAATCTCATACCATATACTTGATAAAATTTTGTTATGCAACATTTCCTTTTATTCTCTGGGTGCACACTTGATCATGGTAGATATCACCACTTTTTTAGTCGTGCACTTGGAGACCAATGAGAAATGTTGTTGAAATTTCGTCAAGTATATGATGTGTAATTTTTGTGAGTACTATCAATCAAGTGCTGAAAAAGTGTCTTCTTGAATGAGATAGGGTTTAACAGAGAAGAGGATTTTGGAAATAATAATTGTTTGGATTGAAATATTTATACAAGTATAATTTTAAAATATATTAATTATGCAATATATGTTGTGCATTTTGCATTTTTGTATTTTAATTTAAGTGTAAAATTATCATTGTAAAAAATGGTAGTTCCAGAAAATCGTAGATGAATGTATAATAGGACTTATTCGGGTCGTAGAGGACTTACACAAGAGTTTGTATGTGGAGTTGAAGAGTTTGTGAATTATGCATATCGATCTTCTCATTACTTAAGTGAATGAACAATTAGCTGTCCTTGTTTGATGTGTAGTAGTGGGAAACTGTTGAAACCTGAGATTGTGAAAGTTTACTTGAATAAAAAAAGATTCAAACCTAGGTATTGGTATTGGACAGATCATGGAGAGGAAGAACCTGATCCAATTAGTGTAGATATAAACTCTGATGTGAACACTGCTAATAGTCCTATATTAGAGGAGGAACACGTGGTTGATAGATATCAAAATATGGTATGTGATGCAGTTGGAACAGACTTTGGGGATTTTAGGAGTCGTTTTTACCAGATTGTTGAGGAGCCTCCACATCCAGAGGTCAAAGAGTTTTATACTCTGTTAAATGCTTCAAGTCAGCCGTTATGGCCTAGCTGCGAAACTCATTGAGTTATCTTTGGCAGTTCAAATGTTAAGCCTTAAATCTGATTATAATGTAACACATGCATTCTTTTATTCATTTATGGAGATATTAAGATAAGTTGCTCCACCAGGATCACGAATTCCTCTAAATGACTATAGAATGAAAAAAATGGTTGTTAAACTCGGACTTGCTTTAAAAAAAATAGATTGTTGTGTAAATGGTTGTATGTTATACTATGATAATGCTAGACAATGTAGGTTTTGTGGTGCGAAAAGATACGAACTTTGTAAAACTAGTAATGAAAAAAATAATGAAGTTTCGATGAAAAGAATGCATTATTTACCTCTTATTTCTAAGCTCAAGAGGTTTTATTCCTCTATAAGCTCATTTGCACACATGAGATGTCATGCTGAAAATAATAGGAATGAGGGGGATATGTCTCACTCATTCGATGGTGAAGCATGGAAGCATTTTAATAGGAAATATCCTGAATTTGCAATTGATCCTAGAAATATTAGGCTTGGTTTGTGTGCCAATGATTTCACTCCCTACAATCAATCTGCTTCTCCTTATTCTTGTTTGCCTGTGATAGCTACTTCATATAATTTGCCTCAAAAAATGTATATGACTGTCTTATACATGTTCCTAACATGCATTATTCTAGGTCCTAACAATCCTAAGAGCAAGATTGATGTTTATTTACAACCATTAATCGATGAAGTGAAAATTTTATGGGCAAGTGTTTTAACTTATAACGTGTCAAGCAATCAAAATTTTATGATGAGGGCTACATTGATGTGGACAATAAATGACTTTCCTGCACATGGAATGTTGTCTAGATGGATGACCGCTGGTAAATTAGCATGTCCATATTGCATGGAACAAACAAAGACATTCACTTTGAAGCATGGGGGTAAAAAATCATGGTTTAACCGCCATCATCAATTCTTGCCTATTGATCATATGTTTAGAAGAAATAAAAATATATTTAAAAAGAAAATTGTTGTGGCTGATTTGCCTCCACCAAGATTATCTAGATATGAATTAAGTGAGATTATTAGTGCTTATAGTAAAATAACTAAAATGCAGTCGTGCAAACACCATGGATATAATGTTTATCATAATTGAACTAAGTAGAACATATTTTGGGAGTTACCATACTGGAAGGATAATTTAATTAGGCATAATTTAAATGTCATGCATATTGAGAAAAATGTCTTTGATAACATATTCAATACTGTTATGGATGTTAAGGGCAAAATTAAGGATAATGTGAAGACAAGAATGGACTTAAAAAAATATTGTCAACAACAAGAATTGAAGTATATTGATTTGTCAATTGGTAAGATCATGAAACAAAAGGCTAATTATACTTTTACAAAATAGCAGAAGAAGGTTGTTTGTGAATGGGTGCAGGATTTAAAAATGTCAGATGTGTAGACATGAATCAATTACAGTTGTTTGGGATAAAGAGTCATGATTGTCACGTGTTTATGGAGAGTTTGCTTCTAGTTACTTTTTCTTTATTACCAGATCAAATTTGGAAGCCATTGACTGATTTAAGTCAATTTTTTCAAGACTTGTGCTAAACTACTTTGACGGAAAAAACATGCTCCAAATGGAACATAACATTCCGGTGATTTTATGTAAATTGGAAAGGATATTTCCACTGGGTTTCTTTGATTCCATGGAACATTTACCAGTCCATTTACCTTATGAAGCAATAGTAGGGGGCCAGTTCAGTATAGATGGATTTATCCATTCGAGAGGTACTTAAACAAGATAAAGAAAATAGTCAAGAACAAAGCTCAGGTGGAATGATCTATTTGTGAAACTTATTTGATTCAAGAGATATCTCATTTTTGTTCATTTTACTTTAAGCCTCATGTTAGGTCAATGAGAACTAGAGTTGGACAAAAAAATGATACAAATGAAAATATGTTAATAGAAACAACTTTGTTAATTTTAATCAACCTGGCCGAGGTTATGGAACATAAAAAACACAGTGGTTAAATGATGCTGAGATATGAAATCTGCGACATTGCACATCTTACTAAATTATGAGGAAGTTGAACCATACCTCAAGTAAGTAGTATTATTAATTTAATGTAAATTTCAAATGTATTGTTCACAAACAATCAAATGATAAACTTTTTATTTTTCAGTATTTTTTTTATAATATTTCAACATTCTTGAGGAACATTCAAATAAAAGAATTAACACAAATTTTATAAAGTGATTCAGAAGTTATGTAAGTACTTAAACCTAACTAAATTGACTTTCACAATCATTATATATGATATAGATCATTAACTTTAATTATTTTTTTTTCTAGGTTCACAATCCACAAAATATGGTGAATAATTCTTACTTACATGATTTGACATGGGGGCCTAGTAGATGTGTGACATCTTGGCCAATGTATTTTGTTAATAGATATAAATTTCACACAGATGCCTAGTCAAATAGGAAGAAAACAATCAATAGTGACGTGTGTGTTAAATGCTCAACTAATGGTGAAGATGAAAATGATTATTATGGAATATTAAAAGATATGATTGAGTTAGAATATCCTGGAGAACAAAAAAAAAAGTTGTTCTTTTTAAATGTAAATGGTTTGATCCTATGATTAATAGGGGTACAAGACTTCACAAAGATTATAAAATTATGGAGGTTCGACATACTAGAAGATATAAGAAGTTTGATTCTTTTATCCTTACTTCCTCTGCGAGATAAGTGTATTACGTTCCTTATCTTGGAAAGAAAAAAGATAAGGTCTAATGGTAAGTGGTAATAAAGACTAAGGCAATAACTCGAGTTGAAATTGAAAGTGCCCAAGAAATTGCATTCCAAGATGATACTATGACTCTTGTGGATCCAATTGTTGATGTGGATCTCATTGACCACTTGCAAGACATTAATGAGATTTTTGATATAGTTCAAGATGTTGGTTCTAGTAGACAGGATGAAAATGTTGAAGAAGAAAATTTTTTTAATGACGACGATGATGAAACATCTTCCAATAATGAATATGAAACAAATAGTGATGAAGACAATGTTTCCTCATAACTGTGAGTATATAATTATTTTAATATGTTGTAGCTACTAATTATACATTATTGTGTTGTGATTGGAATTATATTTACATTGTATTTCTATTATTTGTGTAGATGTCATCGTCACAAGGAAACATATGATATCCATAGTTATAATATCACCCACTGTAGATTCTCATCAGGCACCATCTTCTGAGTACGTTATGATACCCATACTTAGATCCCAGCATCCGTCACATACTTCCCATACACCGCATGGTACAACATATGATTCTGGCTTACCTACTATTGGTCTGTCATCGAGTACCCGTGAGTCACCGGCTTCCCATGATTCTAATGTTCCCATTTCTGCGAATCAAAGCAATAAGATGTTTGTTGAGTCATATGGTGATTCTGGGTATGTGTATAGCTATTTGTTATTCATAGTTATGCGTTTTCAAATTTTTTGTTGAGAATATTTACATTTCTTTTTTTGAATTATATCATAGGTTTCTGCCATGTAAACCCGCTGTTGATCCATTACCAAGGTTATACGATCTAGGTATAATCAACCTTGGACATCTTGAGGAGAAATACCCAAAGAGACTAGAGAAATGTGATTTTGAGAGTTTCAAGTATGTATAATTTTTTATTTGTTTAATTATATTTTTTTTGTTTTGTAATATTGCAATTTTTTTAACTTTTATGTTATTTACATAATATTTTTAAAGTAATATGTTTGGTGGATGCCTCAGCATCATAACCATATGCAAAAGACATATAATAGCCGTAGTTCGAAGATACTATCAAGTTTACTAGGGCAGACACACAACTTAAATGAAAGACTTTTTTAGATTAGAGAAGATATATGAGAAGACCTATGCAGGCACAGGGCTAGTAGCATGTATAAAGAAAGATGTTAACAAGTAAAGATAAATCGTGCTTCTGACACTGGTAGATGCTTGCACATTGGTGGTTGCATTTCTATAGGCACTCATGCGCAGAAATTGATAACTGTTATCGTCTCAGTGCTCAAATGAAGAAGGGGCATCTGGTACACAAATAATTAATCGAGAGCTTTGGATTCAAACTGTTAGCTGGATAAAGAAAGGTCGTGTTTATGGCATTGGTTCTCAAGCATCTATCTATGATCATGGAGCGTCATCCTCCTCAAGGCCTGGATCGAGTCAAGTTCCTGAGTACGTTATTAATCAAGTTAAGTAATAGTTGTAACATTTTTTATTAATTGATTTTTGTATTTTGATTAATCAATTTGCTAGATGTAGTCAAACTTTTCATTTTTCGTATTTTTGTGGGTTTGGAGATAAGTTATAGAATGAATTGATAAATTTGTGTTTACATATATTAATCAGGTTAAGGAGCAGTTGTAGTAGGAGATGGAGGATCGAGTTCAGGAGATTCAACAGCGAATGGAACAACAGAGCCAACAACGAGAACAACAACGTGATGCAAAGTGGAAAATGTGATTTGAATAATACCAGCGTTAACAGAATAAACGAATTGGTAATATGTTGAAATCATATTTAAAAGCCGTTGGCACTCAGCCAAGCCAACAACAACCATTATTCGAAGAAGACAATGAGGATACTGAAGATGATCATGAAGATGACAGTGATAATGAGGATATGGATTGAAATTGATGTTTGAGTGTTGTATGGATTCTGATATTTCTTTTAAACTTTTTTTATGGATCAGGTTGTATTTGAAAAACTTTGTTTAAGTAATATAATTTGTTATGTTTGTTTTATGGAGTATAGAAAGGTTGAAATTGATGTTTGAGTGATGTATGTATTGATTGTAATATAATTGTGAATTTTGAACATTTATTATAATTTTTTTTTAATTCAAAAAATTTGTGGCAATTTTTTTCATTGCAAATTCGCTTAGGAAAATCTACAGCAAATTTCTACGTGAATTTGGGCAGAAAAATCCACCGCAAATTCTGCTACAAATTAGTGGCGAAAAAAATCCTCCTCAAATTAGTGGCTGAACAATCTCTCACAAAATTCGTCACAAATTAGCAGTGAAAAAAATCCACCACAAATTAGCGGCGAAAAAAATCTACCGCAAAATCGCAACTCCAACACCTGATGTAGGTAGATCGCTGGAGATATTTGCGGCGGATACTAAAATCCAACGCAAACTACATTGCAACTACCGTTTTTGGGCTGTCTCGAATCCACTTTCCACCGCAAATTGACAATTTGAGGTGAATTTTAGCTTATTTGCGGTGGATTTATCCTTTGCAAATCGCGAATTTTCTTGTAGTGAATGGTGTATATGAGCCATTATTCTCCTTTCTTTGTCTCCTCTGTTCTTCACGGTGCGGTGCCTTGCACGCAGCTGCTATTCTAGTCCTCAAATTCTACGGCCTGAGATTGAACGCCTTTGATTTTGATAACTTTCTGTCAACAAGGTCAGAGGTTTGTCAAAATAATTATCAGAATCAAGGGATTTGGGGGTTAGGGTTTGCGAAGAGAAGTTTTCATTAGAAATGAGAAAGTCATAGAGATAATGATGTGAAGAAATGTTAACGTTAACATAGCATAAAATGAAGGTGCTGATTAGATAATTTAATAATAATGATGTGTAAAACTTAATCTACATGTCATAAATTAATTGAAAAACAACACAATAACTACCTAAGGTACTTTTCGTAAGTTTTGTCCATTTAATATTATTAGGCTTAGATATTTAATATTGAATGTACATTTTGTGATTTATTTATTACGGTTACGATATTGATGGGGGTATCTAGCTCCTTTCATGGCTTGCAGTTGGTTTTCAACTTTTCATAGCTGAGCAAAAGCTGTTTTTGGCATCAAAATACTATGTTACACACAATAAAACATCAATTGGCTTACAACAATTCAACAAAGTACAATTGAATTTTCAAGTTACACTACACGAGCCTTTATTCTACTCAGGAGTGAAAAATAGAAGGACCATTATTCACCCTGGCTAATTTATATGCTTCAGAACGCATAGTAGGAACAGCTTGCATTCCGGAGCAAAAGCGAGGAAGTAAAGCTTAATTTGGAGGAAGCCAGATCAAACACCAAAAGATTGTCCTCCAACTGATGCCCACCGATAACAATTGAGGCTTTAACAAACGACATTCTTGGCTTCGTCCCTCCATCAACAAACGCAAGGCATGCTACATTTTTCTTTGTGATTGCCATCGAATTGGCTCCACAAATAGTCCACTGCACTTCCCCCGGTAGCACTAGATCGATAGTTGAGCACAGCCAGTCCAGTGACAGAAATGCCAACGGTGCTTAAATCAAAGCATGCCTCAAATGGTGGCACTGATGCCACTCTCTTTAGTCTTCTATCTGCAGCCTTCTTGATGAAATCTTGAACAAAGGGCTTGTAGACTGAATTATGTAATTCAGTGAAAGGACTCAAGGTACTAATTTTGGTACCCCCATTTCCCTTCTTGTCAATGGACAGTAGGGAAGGCTTTAAGTTGACAACATGGCCATCAATCTTAATTGATTTCACATCAATGAAGTATTCACTAGAGGGAACACCTTGCACAAACACTGCACCAGTGGCAACGGGGTTGACAACCAACGGGGTGATTTGGAGAAATTTGGACTCGACTTGAGGAAGTCCCTTAGCTCCAATGAAGATGTTACCAAATCCTTTCTCGTTTGAAGAAGGTAAACAGAGAGAAAACTTGGGAGGAAGCTTATTTGACAAAACAAGCTGTGTTGGCAATGCAAGTTGTGTCCTTGAAAGGCCTATGATGCCTTTACTGCTTTTGGGTAAGCCTTGTAAAACATCGCCACCAGTGAAGTCATCCAAGTCAATGCAGCCAACAAGCAAGCCAGGCACTTGCATGTGAGATATGAATATGACATCCTCGACCAGTGTCCCACCAAAACTGAATTGAGCTAACGGGTTTATTATTGTGATACCACAGGTGCTAATTGCGCAACCTGGGATATAAGGGCCATTACAGCTAGTGGCAGTGCATATAGAATCTTTGGGGCATTTCTCTGACTCTCATTCGACAGGACGGTAGGAAGATGTATTGTAGCGTCTGTTGCAGTCGTGCCAGAGGTTTTCTCCAGCAAGATGAATGACTAGATCCATGTTGTGTCGAGGAGTTCCTATGCCAACTGTAGTGTAGAACTTGTTGGTTGCTGGGTCTTTCTTAATGGGAAGGATAATGGGATTTGGTTCATGTGATACTGATAAGCAGGAAACTAAGAAAAGGGCTATTAAGAGGAGCAAGAAATGGACGGAAAAAGCCATTCTGAACATAAGCTAATGTATTGCTTTGTGCACTTCAGAGTGCAGAGTTTCCTTTTTATAGAGCAGTGCATATGTAGATATAATCTTAAGAGAAAATCTTATCTAAATTATGAGTATGATAATTGAGTACACTAAATTAATTAAAATTTAATATTTTTATAGAGTATCGTAAAATTAATTGTGAAACATAAAAATTTATAAAAATATTAAGTTTTAATTAATTTAATGTCTTAATAATAAATCTTTCGTAATTTAGATAAGAATCTCTCGTAATCTTAATGACCATATTTATGACTGTTTGACCGTATTGTTTCAACGAAAAAGGTCAAAATTCTTACGTCTCTCCAAATGCATAACCACCCTTAAATAATTGTATGATTCCCACATAACAACTATAAAATACAGCGATCTAATAGTAATAATAATAATGTGCGTGGGGGAAGGAAGGAAAAGTTTTCTTCCGATAAAATTTAAGAATCCCTACCAAAAAGGATGCCTTGTTGCCTCGTGCACTTCAGAGTGCAGAGTTTCCTTTTTATAGAGCAGTGCATATGTAGATATAATCTTAAGAGAAAATCTTATCTAAATTATGAGTATGATAATTGAGTACACTAAATTAATTAAAATTTAATATTTTTATAGAGTATCGTAAAATTAATTGTGAAACATAAAAATTTATAAAAATATTAAGTTTTAATTAATTTAATGTACCTAACTAAATGCTCATAATTTAGATAAGAATCTCTCGTAATCTTAATGACCATATTTATGACTGTTTGACCGTATTGTTTCAACGAAAAAGGTCAAAATTCTTACGTCTCTCCAAATGCATAACCACCCTTAAATAATTGTATGATTCCCACATAACAACTATAAAATACAGCGATCTAATAGTAATAATAATAATGTGCGTGGGGGAAGGAAGGAAAAGTTTTCTTCCGATAAAATTTAAGAATCCCTACCAAAAAGGATGCCTTGTTGCCTCGTTAGTGTGGCAAGAAAAATCCAAAAAGAAAACAAAGGACCAAAATATATATATATATATATACCCGTCAAAAAGTTTATATCAAATCTTCATCTTGCTTATTTGAAAAATAAAATAAAAATTATATTAGAATGTGTATTTTTCTTATTTTATTATTTAAAAAATAATGTAAAAAAATTATATATAAATATCATTTTTTTTTTTTTCTTTCAAAAGGCCAATACATTGTTGTCAATACTACGTAACATATACATTAATATTATGGATAGCATTTTGCCAAACTTTTTTTAGATATTTCTAGTTAGTGACTGTTCTCTTTGTGATTTTTTAAAATAAAGGTAATGCTTTTAGCCTTTTAGTATATAAAGTGCATGTTTAGATAAGATTTTTTTAACTTAACTTTTTTTTAGAAAAAATTATTTTAATAGTGTTTAATCATGTTTGATAAAATTAATTTTAGTTTTTACATAAAATTTAATATAAAATAAATTTTTTTAAACTAATTTTTATAATACTAAAGATTGAAGTTTATAATGTTAGCTTATAGATTATTTTTTATATTTTGATATATAAATATTATTTTGTTCTCAATCAAATAATTTTTTAATTATTTTATATCTATTTTGATAATTTAATGCATAAAAATAATTCTTTTTTATACCAACTAAATGAAATAGTTTAATTTAAAATCACTTTTCAACTAATATATTCAAATATAAAAATAAATCGATTATAATCGATTATAACAAAAAAAACTTTTATACAATAATAAATTATAATCAATTATTAAAATAATTAAAATTTTTACAACTGAATCAAATATACACTAAAATTAGTAGATTCAACAAATATACGTGAATCGTTAAAGCACTTTTTTATCGGATAATCTCTTCTAACATATATATATATATATATATATATATATATATATATATATATATATAATATAAAGAAGACAGTGTTTGTTTGGTATCTATTTTCTTTCATAAAGGAGACTACTTTTATCATTTAGACATTTACTATTACCGTAAAGCTTTTTTATTTATTTTTCAACAGATGTTATTTTAAAAAATTTCTTTGAGCTTAAAATTCCAGATGTATTTATTGATTTATATTTGTGTCTTCATCAACAGACACCTGGATGAAGAGAGGAAACTTTAAGACACCCAGGTGCAAGATATCTTCCGAATCATAATAATTCGTCGCCCCCCTCTCATCTGAAAATACATCATCTCTTTTTCTATCTCTTCTCTATTCTTCGTCTATTTACCTTCTATTTTAACCTTTTGGCTTGCTGCAAAATAAACATTGACAATATATTTTTGGGGCACATGATATTAAATCCTTAGAACATTGACAGGTTAAAGTGAAAAACAGAGTCCGTGCTGGGCACGTGCCAATCCCACTAGCTATGAATGAAAATCCGAGTCAAACAGCAACAACATCCGTGGTCCAATCCAATGTCTTGCACTGAACTGCATGTACGTACCGTTCTTTTGGTTGCCAACTTGCCATTGCGATATATATCCACCAAGATCTGCTTGTGCAGTGAAAGGTATCAGGACCAAGGTATAATGGAAGGGAACGAAGAAGAACTGAAATTGAAACTGAAAATCAGAAACGAAAGTGTATTCTCGTGAATGCCTTGATTAACAGATCATTGATATATTTCGCTTGAGAGATATGCAAACCATTATGTGGAGTTCTGTTTACCTCAATACCAAGAAAATAATGTAGATGCCTTATATCTCTGAGAGCAAATGTGGAATTCAGTGTTTGAATCAGAGACTAAATTTCTGATGGAGAGGATCCAATGATTAGAATATCATCAACATAGACTAAGATAAATGTAGTAAAGGTCGGAGAGAATCGAGTGAATAAAGATACATCTGATTTGGCAGCCTGAAAACCAAAAGAACATAGAGCAACAAACAATTTGTGAAACCAAGCTTTAGGGGCTTGCTTGAGGCCATAGAGAGCTTTTATGAAGTTTACAGACCAAGTGAGGACCACCATGCACAAACCCTTGAGGTTGTTGCATATAAACCTTTTTCTGCAAGTCTCCATTTAAAAATGTATTCTTAATATCAAGTTGATGAATAGGCTAATCCTTAGTCAAAGCTATAGTAAGGACAAGTCTGATTGTGGCTGGTTTGATGAACGGACTAAATGTCTCAGTAAAATCAAAACCATGTCTTTGATTAAAGCCTTTGCCAACCAATCTTGCTTTATACTTGTCTATTGAACCATCTGGCTTGTACTTCACTTGAAACATCCATTTACTGCCAATAGCCATTCTGTTAAGAGGTAATTCAACTAGAGACCATGTGTTATTCTTGAGCAAAGCATAGTATTCATTAGTCATAGCTTGTTTCTAGTATGAGTGGCTGAGAGCCTGAGAAATTGAAGTAGGTTCCAAAGTAGCAGAGAACACTTTTGGTTTATGCATACCAGTCTTGGCCCTGGTTACCATGGGATGAGCATTCTGCAAAGCAGAAGCATCAATGGACAATTGCTGTGAAGAAGGGGAATTTCCTTGAGATTAAATTACTGGTAAAGCATTAGTATCCTGAGACACAAAACCCTGCTCATGAATCATATTAGACACAGGAATATTATCTATTACAGAAGGAGAACAAGAATATCTAATTACATGTGGAGCACCTGTTGACAAAACAAGAATAAAAGGAATAAAAGCAACAGAAGATGAGGAGGAAGACTGAGCCAAAAAAAAAATGGACTGGTAGGTGACTTAAAAGGATAAAATGATTCATCAAAAACAACATGAAGAGTGAAGTAGAATTTACCAGAAGGAGAAAGACATTTGAAACATTTATGTAAGGAGCAAAACCAAGAAATAAACACTAAACAGATCTGTAATCCAGTTTAAGTTTATTGTATAGTCGAGTAAATGGATAATATGCACAACCAAAGACCTTAAAATCATGATAAGAAGGTTGTTTGTGAAACAAAGTTTCGATGGGAGACAAATTTTGTAGCACTGGAGTTGGAAGAACGTTGATAATAGACACAACATGGAAGAAGGTGTCACCCCATAATTTTAAGGGAAGAGAAGAAGCAGCTAGTAATGTTAATCCCATTTCAGTCACATGTCTATATTTCCTTTCAACACTATCATTTTGTTGGTGTATATAGAGACAAGTTAATCTATGTAAAATGTCATTGGATTACAAGTATTTTGAGAAAAATAAAAACTCTTTTGCATTATTAGTTTGTAGAGCTTTTAATTTGGTTCCTAATTAAAGTTCAACCATGTGCTTGAACTGAAGAAAGAAAGAAAAAGCCTGAGACTTAGAATGCATCAAATAAATCCAAGAAAATTTTGAATAGGCATCAACAAAAGAATGTAATATCTAGCACCATTTAAGGCATTTACAAGAGCTGGTCCCCAAATATTAGTATACACAAGTTCTAAAGGGACAGAATATACAGTAGTGGAAGTAGAAAATGGCTGCTGATGGGATCTTCCCAAGCAACAAGCTTCACAGACATTTTGTAACTAAGTTTTACAAACAGACAAAAGAAAATTACAGGATTGTAATGCTTGAGTCACTACACAAGTAGAAGCATGTCTAAGTCTTGAATGACAAATAGAGAAGTCAGCAACATTGGAGGAAGCTGAAGCAACATTCGACAGTACTAATGAAGAAGACTTTGTAAGCTGAAAGTGTGGAAAAACATATAATCTATTCTTAATGATGCCTTGGAGGAGGATCTCCTTGGTATCCTAGGATTTGACGAAGCATTTATTAGATTGGAACTCAAAAAAGACATTATTATCTTTAGCAAATTGAGCAACACTTAATAAATTTTTAGTAATGTGAGGAACATGCAACATATTATTTAGAATGAAAGGATGATTGATAGAATTATAGGTAAAACTAGAGTGCCCAACATGTAAAATGGATAAACCTGTACCATCTCCCACAAAGACTCTTTCTGCACCATCATATCTTGTTTTGTGTTGTAGATTAGATGAATCATGAGTTAAGTGATACGTGGCACCAGAATCAAGGTACTATGCTGGATCACACAAAGTTGAGGGAGTAGCAAACATAAATGTAGGCATAACTATAGGCATAGATGAAGTATCACTAGAAAAATTGGAATCTAAACCTTAAACTGTCATGGCACTCATTGTAACACCCTTGTAGGGATGTTACATTTATAATGAAATAAAATAAAAAATAAATAAATATTACCCAAGTTATAAAACATTTGTTATATAAATAATATGGGTTGTAAAATTTTTCCTGTTAAACAGAATATTACTAAATAAAATAACACAAAACATAAAATAAAGCAAACTGTTATCACACATAAAATACATAAGATTTTATTTTAAGTTATACAAATAATATACAACTACAAAATATTTAAATAAATCGATAAAGAGTTAATGTAATACATAACATCAAAAAGTGCCCAAGTGTACATCACAGATCCCTAACCCTCTGAAGGATCACTCTCAGATGAAACTTCAGGAGATAGGTATCTAGGATGTCTCACAGCTCTACGGACAGGAGTCCGCGCTGTTGACACTATACTAATCTCACTGGGAACACTAAGGAGTCCTCCCCAGTGACACCTCAACTCCAATGGCAGCTCCAGCTGTAGGTACAAAGTCGTGGTAAAGACAGGCTCAGTATCAAACTCCGCTCGTCGGGACAAAGTCAGACGTTCTAAGTAGATCATCGATCCTCTGTCCTCTCGCAGTCGCCAGGCCTCCGAACCTCCGTGAAACTCAAGTCTCACGAACTCAAGAAATCCTGGCAACACCATCCTCAAAGTCAATCTAGCGGGTATGGATGATCGGATGGTTCACAGTTGTCGAACTGATCCTCGGCTTGCTGTTGCTCCTCCTCCTCAGGATATACACAATCAAGAGGCTAATCCTCTTCCTCAAACTCTTTACAATATAAATTAAAAATACAGAAATAGTACATATAGAGAGGTGAAATAATCATACATCAATACCAGCATGGCAAATAAGAAAACGCCAAATACAACAGATATAACAATTAATTAAAGCATACCATAACATCATAAATAATAGTGCAATATAATACAGAAATCCAATATAACAGTATCACAGAAATTTAATACAACAATATAATAATATCAAAGATAATAATGTTACGATCCAAGATACAAATACAATACGACTCGTTCCTACTCCATGGAGCTAGACACAGATATCTGAGAGAATGACCCGCAAAGATCTATTATACCTCAGGCTGCCCAACCAAACTATTACACTGTCTAACGTTGTGTCTATAGCCCACTGTCCAACATCGTGTAGTAGCACACAGTCCAACATCGTGTACTACAGGCATTGTACTAAAATAGACTTTACAAGATCTTGATTAAGTATAGTGCGTGTCGAGATCACTAGTGTGTTGCCAGTTACCACGGCCCAGAGGAGCGACCAACTGTCTACATGTGGAATACTCCGCACACTAATGCCTCTAAGTCCATACGAAGAAATGAACCACACTACGCTTATCACACCAACAACACGGTGTTATTCGTCTCGTCAATCAAATCACCAATAATCAACCATATTGGCACGCTCAATGCATGAATAAAAATAATAATTACCAAAATACCCTTAGTCTCAAAATTATTCTCATATTTATAAAAATGCCCTCAATGACACTATTACTCATATTTACGCAAATGCCCTCAATGGCAAAAACCTCAATTATACAGTATATCCCACTTGACAGTACCGTATCTCAACATGTACGGGTCCACCATTTTGGCTCGACAGTAAAACTCGCTGTTCCAATTAATCGCGTAGAAATTTTATCGCGTTTTCACAATTTCATTGTTTTTACAACTGTTTTTAAATCGTGTAAATATATTTTGTTGTTTTTAAATTCACGTACTATTTTTAAATCATTTTTTCAATCGCGTAAGATTTTTAAGTCGTTTTCTTAACCGAAAAGCCTTAAAATCTCTATTTTAAAACTACGGACGCTATTTTTGCTATTCTAAAACTACGTAAAATAATTTTCCTTACGTTATTAATATATTATAAAACGTTCTCTTTGTCTGTTTTTAATAAAATTTGACAATATTTTGTTTATAAAATCTATTAAAATTGTATTTTCTACGTTTTTCTTCTAAAAATTCGTTTACTTGGTTTATTATTTCTAAATCCACTTTAGAAATTTTTTACTATACTTTAAAATTTAAAAGTAAGTATTTTTCAAAGATCTACTCATTTTTCTTCCATATCACATTCTTTAATATAAATTGATTTACTTCTTTAAATCTTGGAAATTCATTACTAGTGCATTCTTTTTATGTAAAACATCAACTCTACATTTAGAAAATAAATTTTATATTGATTTTACCTTTACTAGGCAAGTTGGCCGAAATTGATAAAACATTGGCATTTGATCTTTGGATCATTTTTCTTCTTCTAAATCATTTTGTAATTCATTCATTAACCTAGTTCCATTAAGTCATTCCTTTAGAAAATGGTTGAGAACATTTTTGTTCTCTTTTCTTGGTTGAGGCCATGAGCCTCTATTGTGTTCTTTGGAGCACTCATGCAACCTTTACATGTTATTCACATCCTAAGTAATAAACATGCATATATTACACATGCAAAATATTTTAAAGCTTGTAGACATGCATACAAAACATATCAAACACAAATAAGAAAGCTTTTAAACAATCAACACAAGTGAATCCTTACGGATTCTTCACACACATACAAGTCCATTTTCTCATCACCACACATGGTTGATGAGATTGAATCTCCCTCTTACCTTTAGGGAAGATAAAATCTTTGTTTTCTCCTTCCTAGTGATTTCGTGACTCTCCTTCAAGAACCTAAAAGACCTTAAACAAAAATTTAAAGAGTTATAACTATAGAAGAAAAATATAGGCCATGGATAAATCATGGCTTAGAACCTTGAAAAAGAGGTTAGAAATGAAAAATAAGGATTTTCACCTTCTAGGAAAAATCTCCAAAGAAATTTTCCAAGCTTTAGATGATGGATTTTGGAAGAACTCTCAACTAGAGATGTTTTTAAAATAGTGTTTAGAGTTGAGAAAGTAGGTTAGATAAAATTTTGGGTGGTTGGATGGTGGTGTAGGTGGTGAGGCCGAATGGTCTCAAAGAGAAGCAACAATGATGGTTTGTGTTTTTGGAAGAGAGAGAAGAGAGAAAGTGTGATAGCAAAGATAGAAATGAAGTGAAAATGCCCTCCAAAGTGGTGCATGGCCGTGTAACTCAATGAAGAGAAATGTGGCCATTTTGTTTGACTCATCCAAGACTCCATCCTAGCCTTAGATGTGATCAAAGGTTAAGATCAAAACTTAGTCACCAAGCTTGTCTTCCATTGGCTAATCCAAGCCTTGTCACATGCCTAGTCACATGCATTGTCACTTGTTCTTGAATGTTCCTCCCTAATGATGCTTAATTAAGCTACTAATCCCATTAAGCTTCTAAACACACTTAACTTAACTTAATTAGGAAAATTAGCTACATTACTAATTAATTAACATTCTTATAATCCAAAATTCAAGAGCCATTGATCATATCAATGGTTGATATTAGGTAATGATATGATCAAATATAAGCCATTAGATCTTATTTCCATGAAATTCTAACCATTAGATTCATCTTCAAAGATAAAGGGTCAAGATCTTCCCTATATTCTTCACATCCAATGGTTACAAATACTTCTAACCATTTTTGTAAGACCAATCTCCACCGTACAATTGATTAATGGTGGATATCCAAAGCCTTCTTTAAGAAGCTTATCATTACAACAATAGATTAAATCAACGGTTGATATTCAAAACTAAACTTTTTCATCCAACGGTGTAAATCAAGTCAAGCCCTCTTCGTCGACTTAATTCCTATTGGATCAAAATAAGTCAAGCCATTAATGTTGACTACTTTTACTAAACGTGGGTCCCACAAAGCAATTGTGGGTCCTACAAATCAAAAGTGGGTCCCACGGACATTTCAGGTCTACTGTCATTCTATTTGTACTGACTAATAAAATAATATTATAATAATATAAAATTATTTTATTGCACAGTTAAATCCTAAAAAATAAAAGATTAGTAACCATATCATTCATAATTGGGTTTAGTAAGATCCCCCAACTCCGAATAATTAAAATAAAATTTTCCCAGCCCAAAAATTATTATTTTTCTGACCCGGAGTAAATCACACAAAACACTCAAATATGAACTCGAAACAGTCAAATAAATTTTATAACATACAGAAAAACATAAAACAGTACAATCAGGACATAACGGTCATTTATCCTAAAGTTGAGGTGTTACAACTCTCCCCGACAAACAAAAATTTCGTCCCCAAAATTTGTTGTACATCAAAACAACTGAGGGTATTGCTCCCTCATTTTATCTTCTAACTCCCAGGTAGCATCACCTGTTACGTCATTCCATATCACCTTCACCAGCTCAATCATCTTCCCTCGAAGCTGTTTCACTTTTTTGTCATCAATCCTAACAAGAAGCGTCTCATATGTCAAGTTATCCTTGAGTTGCACTTCATCAGGCTGTATAACATGCGTCGGATCGGGAATATACTTCCTTAATTGAGACACATGGAAGACATCATGCAGATTACATAGAAAAAGGCGGTAAATCAATCTGGTAAGCTACAAGACCTATTCGACGGATAATCTGATAAGGCCCAATAAACTTAGGAGTAAGCTTCTTAGATTTGATAACCCTTCTGACACCGGTCGTAAGAGTTACTTGCAAAAATACATGCTCACCCTCCTCAAATTCTAAAGGTCGCCTTCGTTTATCAGCATAGCTCTTTTGTCTGCTTTGGGTCGTCTTCATCTTTTCTTGTATCATTTTCACCTTTTCTGTAGTCTGTTGTACAAGATCTGGTCCAACAGTCATACTCTCCCCATCTTGATACCAACACAAAGGTGTTCGGCATCGTCTTCCATACAATGCTTCATAAGGTGTCATCCCTATACTTGCGTGAAAACTATTGTTGTAGGTGAATTCTATCAAAGATAAAAATTCATCCCAACTTCCTCATTGTTCCAGTACACAAGCGCGCAACAAGTCTTCCAAAGATTGTATCGTCCTCTCGGTATAACCATCAGTCTGCGGGTGATAAGCAGAACTCAATCGTAGCTTAGTCCCCATGGCTTTCTGCAAACTTCGCCAGAACCTCGATGTAAATCTTGGATCTCTGTCAGAAACTATGTATGTAGGTACACCATGTAGCCTAATAATCTCGCTGATATATATCTGGGTTAATTTTTCCAATGAATACTTAATATTGATCGGCAAGAAGTGAGCTGACTTCATAAGCCTATCAACTATAACTCATATCGAATCATGACCTTTCCTTGTTCTCAGCAACCCGGTAACAAAATCTATTTAGATACTATCCCACTTCCATTCTGGAATAGCTAACGGTTGAAACATACCGGCTGGCCGTTGATGTTCCACCTTTGCCTTCTGACACACCAGACAAGACGCCACACGTTCCGCTATATCTCTTTTCATCATTGGCCACCAAAACAACCTTTTCAAGTCTTGGTACATCTTAGTCATCCCCGAATGCATACTCAAATCACTAATATGGGCTTCATCCATAATCGCTTTCTTAAGTTTAGGGTCATCAGGTATACAAATTCTTCCCTTGAATCTTAAGATTCTATTTGATCTTCCTCCACTGTTGCTTTATGACCTTGCTCCAAGAATTCCCTTTCGTTTTGCAAAAACACATCCTCTTCCTGTTTATCTCGAATTATATCAAGTACTTCATTCAAGATCATAACCCTACCTAAGCGAATCTTTCCAGGCACTAATTCCACTGATACCCACAAATCTCAGAATTTGTTAATTAATTCCTCCTTCTTTATCATCATTGTAGAAACACTGATCACCTTTCTACTCAGAGCATCAGCTACCACATTAGCTTTTCCTGGATGGTATTGGAGTTGAAAATCATAATCCTTTAAGAATTCCAACCATCGTCTCGGCCTCATATTCAATTATTTTTTATCGAACAAGTACTTTAAACTCTTGTGATCACTAAAGACATTGAACATAGCTCCATACAGAAAATGCCTCCACACCTTCATTGCAAAAACCACAGCGGCTAATTCCAATCATGTGTTGGATAGTTCCTCTCATGAACCTTCAACTGTCTAGAAGCATAAGCCACCACATTCCGATTTTGCATCAATACGCATCCTAACCCCTGGTAAGAAGCATCATAATACACCTCAAAAAATCTGTTAAGATCCGGTAAAATTAACACTAGTGCAGTTGTCAGCCTCTTCTTCAATTCTTGAAAACTCGCTTCACGTTCCTCCGTCCACTCAAAAGCCTGACTTTTCCTCGTGAGCTACGTAAGCGGTCCAGCAATCTTGGAAAAACCTTCTATAAACCTCCGGTAATATCCAACCATTCCAACAAAACTTCGGACCTCCGTTACTGTCTTAGGCCTTTCCCATTGCAAAATAGTCTCCACCTTAGATGGATTTACCGCAATACCTTCTTTGGAAATCACGTGACCTAAAAATTGAACTTCCTCTAGCCAAAATTCACACTTTGCCAATTTTGCATACAGTTTCTTGTCCTTCAAAATTTGAAGAACAATACCGAGATGTTCAGCATGCTCTTCCTTAGATTGAGAATAGATCAGAATGTCATCAATAAAGACAATAACAAATCTATCTAAATACGGACGAAAAATCCTATTCATATAGTCCATGAATATCGCAGGAGCATTCGTCACTCCGAATGACATCACTTGATACTCATAATGTCCATAACGAGTTCGAAAAGCTGTTTTAGGCACATCATCAACCTTAACACGAATCTGATGATAACCTGATCTCAGATCTATCTTAGAGAATATTACTGCTCCCTTCAACTGGTCCATCAAATCATTAATCCTCGGAAGTGGATATTTATTCTTTATAGTCACCTTGTTCAGCTGACGATAATCTACGCAAAGTCGAGAAGTTCCATCATTCTTCTTGACCAGAAGCACTGGTACTCCCCACGGTGAAAAACTAGGTCACACAAACTGCTTCTCCAATAATTCTTCCAATTGTTTCTTTAACTTCACTAACTCCGCTGGCGACATCCTATATGATGCAATCGATATAGGACCTGCTCCTGGTACTAAATCGATAGAAAATTCGATTTCCCTCTCCGGTGGCAAACCAAGTACGTCATCAGGAAAAATCTCTGGAAATTCATTGAAGATAGGAATAGTATTCACATTCTTCTCACTCTTGACCTCTAGAGAAGATAATAACATATATTCCTGTGCTTCATCTCTCAACAATGATTTGACTTTAACAACAGTCAAAAATCCAAAACTTTCTTCCTTAGGAAAGACTACAGCTTTGCTTGCACAGTCTATAAGGATATGATTAGAAGATAATCAATCCATTCCTAATATTACATCTATCTCCACAAGAGGCAAACAAATTAAGTTGACAGAAAATACACGGTCTTTTATAATAACAGGACAATCCAGACATATCTTAGATGTAAGTACAGGTTTAGTAATTGGTGTAGACACAACCAATTAAAAATTCAGAGAAGACACAGGCAGTTTTAATCTCTCCACACAATCATATATAATAAATGAATGTGTTGCACCTGAATCATATAACACAGTCAGAAGATTACCTTCAATGACACCTTCCCCTTGAATAAGATTCTCAGACTGTGAAACTTCAGTTCCAGTCATTGTATATACTCGTCCTCCTGACCTTGGCTGATTAGCACGGACACTTCTCACAGCAGGCTTCCTCTCCGGCTACGTACAATCTCTAGATACATGTCCAGGTTGTCTGCAATTAAAACAGATCGTCCCTTTGATTGAGCGATCTGTAGAGATATGGCCACTCTTTCCATACTAGAAACACATTGGCGTAAATGCCACTTTCTGACCAGCTCTATTACCACTAGCGCTTCCCCCAACTGGTGGTCGTTGAGATTGATTCCCCAGTGGTCTAGAATACGATTTGCGCTGAAACTGACTGTTGTTACTGCTACCATCCCTCTGAAACCTCGTTGGTCCAAAATTACGGTTTCTTGGATCCCGTGACAGCTCCAACTCCTCAAGTCGTGCACAAGTATCCACCAACACATGAAACTGATTCATCTTTTCAACTCCACTCTCAACCCTGTCTCAAACTTCCGACGTCTCCACACATCATCCTGTCGAGTTTGAGCATAATCTGAGAACTGAGACAAGCTCTCAAACTTAGAAGCATACTCATTAACAGTCATGTTGCCTTGACGTAAACTAAGAAATTCCATCTCCTTGGCATGTCTAGCACTGGCAGGAAAATACTTATCCATAAATACTTCAGAAAATACTTCCCAAGTTATTTCAGTTCCTTCAGCCTGCAACAATCGGCGGGTTCCTCTCCACCAATGTTCACCATCCCCTCTCAACATGAAAGTAGCATACGTCACCTTATTCTCATCGGTGCATCCCATTCCTTCGAATATCCTATCCAAGTCTTGTATCCACAAACTTGACTTCTCAGGGTCAAACTCGCCTCTAAACTGCGGCGGATTGTTACGCCTAAACTCAGATAAATTTAGGGCATTAGCAGTAGCATCTTGGTGTTGAGCTGCTCTCTGATTTTGCTGAGTAATCATTTCAGCCATTCGCTGTATAGCCTCTGCAGCTGCTATCATTGGGTCCACATTACGATTCACGTTCACACGTGTTCCTCTTCCGCCAGACATCTCCTTTCTTCAATCATAACAAAACAAAGTTAGATACATCTTTTCAGAAGTAAATCACAGAGATTCATACAAAACAAGCAAAAATAGACCCAACCACAACTCCAAAAGACTCTAACTTGGGTTCTGATACCAACTAATGTAACACCCTTGTGGGAATGTCACATTTATAATGAAATAAAATAAAAAATAAATAAATATTACCCAAGTTATAAAACATTTGTTATATAAATAATATGGGTTGTAAAATTTTTCCCCGTTAAAAGAATATTACTAAATAAAATAACACGAAATATAAAATAAAGCAAACTCATCATCACACATAAAATACATAAGATTTTGTTTTAAGTTATACAAATAACATACAACTATAAAATATTTAAATAAAGCGATAAAGAGTTAATGTAATACATAACATCAAAAAGTGCCCAAGTGCACATCACAGATCCCTAACCCTCTGAAAGATCACTCTCAGATGAAACTTCAGGAGATAGGTATCCAGGATGTCTCACAGCTCTACGGACAGGAGTCCGCGCTGTTGACACTATACTAATCTCACTGGGAACACTAAAGAGTCCTCCCCAGTGACGCCTCAACTCCAATGGCAGCTCCCGCTGTAGGTACAAAGTCGTGGTAAAGACAGGCTCAGTATCAAACTCCGCTCGTAGGGACAAAGTCAGATGTCTCAAGTAGATCACCGATCCTCTGTCCTTTTGCAGTCGCCAGGCCTCCGAACCTCCGTGAAACTCAAGTCTCACGAACCCAAGAAATCCTAGCAACACCATCCTCAAAGTCAATCTAGCAGGTATGGATGATTGGATGGTTCGCAGTTGTCGAATTGATCCTCGGCTTGCTGCTGCTCCTCCTCCTCAGGATATACACAATCAAGAGGCTGATCCTCTTCCTCAAACTCTTTACAATATAAATTAAAAATACAGAAACAGTACATATAGAGAGGTGACATAATTATACATCAATATCAGCATGGCAAATAAGAAAATGCCAAATACAACAAATATAACAATTAATTAAAGCATACCATAACATCATAAATAATAATGCAATATAATACAGAAATCCAATATAACAGTATCACAGAAATTTAATACAACAATATAATAATATCAAAGATAATAATGTTACGATGCATGATACAAATACAATACGACTCGTTCCTACTCCATGGAGCTAGACACATATCTGAGAGAATGACCCTCAAAGATCTATTAGTACCTCAGGCTGTCCAACCAAACTATTGCACTGTCTAACGTTGTGTCTATAACCCACTGTCCAACATCGTGTAGTAGCACACAGTCTAACATTGTGTACTACAGGCAACAACAACAACAACAACAACCAAGCCTTTTCCCACTAGGTGGGGTCGGCTACATGGATCAGACGACGCCATTGTGTCCTATCATGAACCAAGTCTTCAGAAAAGCCATTCAAATCTAGATCTTTTTTAACCGTTTCACCTATAGTCTTTCTTGGTCTTCCTCTACCTCTAACTATTGGGCTATTCTCCATCTGATCTACTCTTCTTACAGGGGCTTCTAAGGGTCTTCTCCTTACATGTCCAAACCACCTAAGGCGAGATTCTCCCATCTTTTCCACAATAGGTGCTACCCTACTTTTCTCTCTAATGCATTCATTCCTAATCCTATCTTGTCTAGTATGGCCACACATCCAACGCAACATCCTCATCTCCGCGACACTGATCTTGTGCTCTTGTTGGCTTTTTACCGCCCAACATTCAGTACCATACAACATTGCGGGCCTTATAGTTGTGCGGTAAAATTTACCCTTAAGCTTGAGAGGCACTTTCCTATCACAAATAACTCCTGAAGCACACCTCCATTTCATCCATCCAAATTGAATCCTATGGTTTACATCTCCTTCTATCTCTCCATCATTTTGTATGATGGATCCAAGATACTTAAACTGTGTAACTTGTGGTATGATATGATCTCCAATTTTTACCGCTAAGCTAGCATTAGCATGTTTCTTACTGAACTTACATTCCATATACTCCGTCTTACTCCTCCTTAGACGAAAGCCATGTTCTTCCAAAGCCCGTCTCCATAACTCTAGCTTCCCGTTTATTTCCTCTCTCGACTCTCCAACTAAGACTATATCATCTGCAAAAAGCATGCATTGTGGCACTGGCTCTTGAATATGCGCAGTCAAGCACATCCAAGACCAAGGTAAAAAGATAAGGACTCAAAGTGACCCTTGGTGCAATCCTATAGTTATAGGGAACTCTTCTGTGACCCCACTCGGTGTTCTCACACTGGTTTTAACCTCATCATACATATCTTGGATTGCTCGAATATAGGCAATACGAACTCTTTTCTTCTCCAAAGCCTTCCACAAGACTTCTCTCGGTACCCTATCGTAGGCTTTTTCTAGATCAATGAAAACCATGTGTAGGTCTTTTTGCTTCCTCCGATACCGCTCCGTCAATCTTCGTAGAAGATAGATTGCTTCCATGGTTGACCTCCCAGGCATAAAACCAAATTGATTCTCTGAAATATGAGTCTCTTGTCTTAGTCTCCTTTCAATGACTCTTTCCCATAACTTCATAGTATGACTCATGAGCTTAATCCCTCTGTAATTTGCACAGTTTTGTATATCTCCCTTATTCTTATAAATAGGGATTAAAGTGCTTCTCCTCCATTCATTTGGCATCTTCTTAGACCTCAATATCTCGTTAAACAGCTTTGTAAGCCAGCTTATACCTTTATCTCCTAGGCACTTCCATATCTCAATAGGTATATTATCTGGTCCAACCGCTTTTCCATTATCCATCTTCTTCAATGCTTCTTTTACCTCAAACTCCCGAATTCTACGATAAAATGTTTTATTTTGGTCTTCCTCTCTAGTGTTTAGAATGTCTGAGTCTCCTAATGCCCCGTGTTCCTCATTAAATAACTTGTGAAAATAACCCTTCCATCGATCTTTGATGTCTTGTTCCGTAACCAAGACTTTACCCTCTTCATCCTTAATGCATTTCACTTGATCCAGGTCTCTTGTCTTCCTTTCCCTACTTTTAGCAAGCTTGTAGATATACCTTTCTCCGTCTTTGGTGCCCAACGATTGATATAACCCATTAAATGCTTTAGCTTTCGCCTCGCTCACCGCCTTCTTAGTATCTTTTTTAACTGCTTATATTTTTCCAAATTTTCATCATTTTTACACACGTGCCAAGCTTTATAACATTCTCTTTTAACCTTAACCTTATCTTGTACACTTGTGTCCCACCACCAAGATTCTTTATCCTTGGGTCCAAAGCCCCTTGATTCACCGAGTGTCTCTTTTGCTACCTTCCTAATCCCTTTAGCCATCTCGTTCCACATATCATTAGCACTCCCTTGTACTTCCCAAATCTCTTCCTCCATCATCCTCCTCTGAAAGAAGCATTTGTTTTCCGCCCTTTAGTTGCCACCATTTGATCCTTGGCTCTCTCTCTCGACAATTTCTCCTTACTCTCATCTTAACTCGTACATCCATAACCAAAACCCCGTGTTGGGTAGTCAAGCTTCTCCAGGGATGACTTTGCAATCCATGCAAATCTTTCTATCAGATTTCCTTAATAGAAAGAAATCAATTTGAGAGAAAGAACTCCCGCTTCTATATGTGATAAGATGCTTTCCCGCTTCCTAAAACAAGTGTTAGCTATTGTAAGATCAAACGCTACCGCAAAATCTAGAATCGCTTCGCCCTCTGCATTAACTACTCCTAGACCATAACCCCATGCAAACCCTCATACCCCTAGATTCGCTCCCCCACATGACCATTTAGGTCCCCACCTAGAAAAATCTTCTCTCCCAATGGTATTCTCTGCACTAAACCTTCTAAATCCTCCCAAAATTTAATCTTGTAGTGCTCGTCTAACCCTACTTGGGGTGCATACGCACTGATAATATTAAAAGATTGTGTACTACAGGCATTGTACTAAAATAGACTTTATAAGATCTTGATTAAGTATAGTGCGTGTCGAGATCACTAGTGTGTTACCGATTCTTACGCCCAGGGAGCGACCAATCACACATGAATACTTCACACACTAATGCCTCCAAGTCCATACGAAGAAATGAACCACACTATGCTTATCACACCAACAACACGGTGTTATTCGCCTCGTCAATCAAATCACCAATAATCAACCATATTGGCACGCTCAATGCATGAATAAAAATAATAATTATCAAAATATCCTTAGTCTCAAAATTATTCTCATATTTGCAAAAACACCCTCAATGACACTATTACTCATATTTACGCAAATGCCTTCAATGGCAAAAACTTCAATTATACAGTACGTCCCACTTGACAGTACCGTATCTCAACATGTACGGGTCCACCATTTTGGCCTGACAGTAAAACTCGTTGTTCCAATTAATCGCGTAGAAATTTTATCGCGTTTTCGCAATTCTGTTGTTTTTACAAATGTTTTTTAATCGCGTAAATATATTTTGTTGTTTTTAAATTCACGTATTGTTTTTAAATCATTTTCTCAATCGCGTAAGATTTTTAAGTCGTTTTCTTAACCGAAAAGCCTTAAAATCTCTGTTTTAAAACTACGTAAGCTATTTTTACTACTTTAAAACTACATAAATAATTTTCCTTATGTTATAAATATATTATAAAACGTTCTCTTTGTCTGTTTTTAATAAAATTTGACATATTTTGTTTATAAAATCTATTAAAATTGTATTTTTTACGTTTTTCTTCTAAAAATTCGTTTACTTGGTTTATTATTTCTAAATCCACTTTAGAAATTTTTTACTATACTTTAAAATTTAAAAGTAAGTATTTTTCAAAGATCTACTCATTTTTCTTCCATATCACATTCTTTAATATAAATTGATTTACTTCTTTAAATCTTGGAAATTCATTACTAGTGCATTCTTTTTATGCAAAACATCAACTCTACATTTAGAAAATAAATTTTATATTGATTTTACCTTTACTAGGCATGTTGGCCGAAATTGATAAAACATTGGCATTTGATCTTTGGATCATTTTTCTTCTTCTAAATCATTTTGTAATTCATTCATTAACCTAGTTCCATTAAGTCCTTCCCTTAGAAAATGGTTGAGAACATTTTGGTTCTCTTTTCTTGGTTGAGGCCATAAGCCTCTATTGTGTTCTTTGGAACACTCATGCAACCTTTACATGTTATTCACATCCTAAGTAATAAACATGGATATATTACACATGCAAAATATTTTAAAGCTTGTAGACATGCATACAAAACATATCAAACACAAATAAAAAAGCTTTTAAACAATCAACACAAGTGAATCCTTATGAATTCTTCACACACATACAAGTCCATTTTCTCATCACCACACATGGTTGATGAGATTGAATCTCCCTCTTACCTTTAGGGAAGATAAAATCTTTGTTTTCTCCTTCCTAGTGATTTCGTGACTCTCCTTCAAGAACCTAAAAGACCTTAAACAAAAATTTAAAGAGTTATAACTATAGAAAAAAAATATAAACTATAGATAAATCATGGCTTAGAACCTTGAAAAAGAGGTTAGAAATTAAAAATAAGGATTTTCACCTTCTAGGAAAAATCTCCAAGGAAATTTTCCAAGCTTTAGATGATGGATTTTTAAAGAACTTTCAACTAGAGATGTTTTAAGAATAGTGTTTACAGTTGAAAAAGTAGGTTAGATAAAATTTTGGGTGGTTGGATGGTGGTGTAGGTGGTGAGGCCGAATGGTCTCAAAGAGAAGCAACAATGGTGGTTTGTGTTTTTGGAAGAGAGAGAAGAGAGGAAGTGTGATAGCAAAGATGGAAATGAAGTGAAAATGCCCTCCAAAGTGGTGCATGGCCGTGTAACTCAATGAAGAGAAAGGTGGCCATTTTGTTTGACTCATCCAAGACTCCATCCTAGCCTTAGATGTGATCAAAGGTTAAGATCAAAACTTGGTCACCAAGCTTGTCTTCCATTGGTTAATCCAAGCCTTGTCACATGCCTAGTCACATGCATTGTCACTTGTTCTTGAATGTTCCTCTCTAATGATGCTTAATTAAGCTACTAATTCCATTAAGCTTCTAAGTACACTTAACTTAACTTAATTAGGAAAATTAGCTATATTACTAATTAATTAACATTCTTATAATCCTAAATTCAAGAGCCATTGATCATATCAATGGTTGATATTAGGTAATGATATGATCAAATCTAAGCTATTAGATCTTATTTCCATGAAATTCTAACCATTAGATTCATCTTCAAAGATAAAGGATTAAGATCTTCCCTATATTCTTCACATCCAATGGTTACAAATACTTCTAACCATTTTTGTAAGGCCAATCTCCACCATGCAATTGATCATTGGTGGATATCCAAAGCCTTCTTTAAGAAGCTTATCATTACAACCATAGATTAAATCAACGGTTGATATTCAAAACTAAACTTTTTCATCCAACGGTGTAAATCAAGTCAAGCCCTCTTCGTTGACTTAATTCCTATTGGTTCAAAATAAATCAAGCCATTAATGTTGACTACTTTTACTAAACGTGGGTCCTGCAAAGCAATTGTGGGTCCTACAAATCAAAAATAGGTCCCACGGACATTTCCGTGTCTACTGTCGTTTTATTTGTACTGACTAATAAAATAATATTATAATAATATAAAATTATTTTATTGCACAGTTAAATCCTAAAAATTAAAAGATTAGCAACCATATCATTCAGAATTGGGTTTAATAAGATCTCTCATCTCCGAATAATTAAAATAAGATTTCCCCAGCCCTGAAATTATTATTTTTCTGACCCGGAGCAAATCACACAAAACACTCAAATATGAACTCAAAACAGTCAAATAAATTTTATAACATACAGAAAAACATAAAACAGTACAATCAGGACATAACGGTCATTTATCCTAAAGTTGAGGTGTTACACTCATGGGTGCATTAACATTCCCTGATGGTCTAAAATTCTGAGTAGAGTGAGAACCTGTAAAAGATTGATCAAACTGAAACCAACAATCAGTAGCAGTATGGTCATTGTTTTTACAAAATTGACACTAAGGTCTTTCTCCAAAAGAGAATATGGCTCCTCCTCTACCAAATCTTCCTTTATTGTTGACCTCTACTATGCATAAAACCCCTTCCTTGATTTATATGAAAACCACGATTCTGACCAAAATTAAAATTTGGCCTCGGATTGAAACCTCCTCTATAACCAGTAGGATTGAAACCTCCTCTATAACCAGTATTGTTATTATAAGCTTTTCTTGCCTAATATTGAGCAAGATTCTGTTGTATTGCTCCAATCTTTGTCTTTTTGAATCTTTCAATTCGCTCTTCTTGAGCCATAAGAAGAGCTTCAAGCTCTCCAACACTGCAAGGCTCACTTCTAGAGGTAATTACAATCATAAATCCCTCATACTCTTCAGTTAAACCATCAAGAATTGCTTCAATATATTCAAAATCATCAACTGGTAATCCTATTAATCCCAAGGTATCAACTAATTTCTTGATTGCAAGCAAGTAAGAAGTTACAAAAGACTCTTTTCTTGTGTTTCTCAATTGATTCTTTAATTGTCTAACTTTTGCTCTAATATGAGAAGTAAAGAATGTTTCTAATTTCTTCCAAATTTGAAAAGAAAATTCACAACCTACCATTCTTGTTGTGAAAGAGCTACTCATCGAGGACAATAACCATGACATTAACAGTTGATCCTGTTGTTTCCAATTGAGATAAGCCTCACTGACCTTGTTTCTTACTTCATCATCTTGTGAATCGTACTTTGCTGGAATGATTTCTCCACTTATGTACCGAGAAAGTTTGTGACCTTTGATTGTAGCTAGTGCCTATTGTTTTCATGCCAGAAAATGATCTTCATCAAGCTTAAATGACATAGGATTAGAGAACGTTTATAGCACAAATTGATTGATTGTGTTGGTTGTCACCATAATAGAACTTTGATATGAAGTCATGGATGAACTCTAAGCTTTGATACCATAAAAGGTATCAGGGTCAAGGTATAATGGAAGGGAATGAAAAAGAATTGAAATTGAAATTGAAAATCAAAAATAAAAGTGTATTCTCGTGAATGCATTGCTTATTGATCTTTTGCACTATATCAGATAAATATATATACGGAACTTTGTTATAAGTTATAACAAATAACAACCACTAACTAACTAGCTTAGCTAGTACACTTCCAACTATCGTTAACTAACTCAATCTTCTCTCATCCTTTCTCTCTCACATGCAGGACCAAGGTATGGATATATATACATTCAATTCATATAATTACCTGCTGCAAACCCCATTTAGGGAAAGAAATATCAATATCTACATATCATTATGAATAAAAATCAAAGTCAAACAGCAACAACACCCTTGAGCCCCAGTTGCCATATTTGATATATCATCCACCAAGATCTGCGTAGACCAAGTTGGTCCTGGTACGGATACATTCACTTTCATCATCAACTGCTACAAGCCCCACACACACACACACAAGGATCCACCCAAAATACTATTATTATGTTACTTCCATGGTATTGGTATATAATATCATGGAATGGTTCTGGCTGATTCAGGGATGGCTCGATGCCACACGTGAAAGGTCCTTGGCCGAAAATCGTGATAAGCAATTATAATTCCCAACATATATATTAATTGCTCAACCAATTCAGCTTCTTTTTTGGTTACAACTCAACCTACTCAGCTGCGTCTCGTCAAATGTATATGGTCCCTGGCATGGCTAAGTTAAAGCTGATAGGCTAATAATATAAACAGACTAGAGAGAACCCAACCAAAGCATACGAGAGGCAACATAATGGTCCAACTCAGAAAAATCCTGGAGCCAAACAACAGTCCAACCCCAACGTCAGAGATGCAGGCTGTCCCGGACAGAATCAGACCAGCATTAATTCAAGCCGGGCCAGGGTGAATTTTGTTTGAATCTACAAATTATTAGCTCAGTCCATATTTTTCCTCGTGCTATTCAGGCTCATCTATTGGGTCTGATCCATTTTGATAGCCCTAAACCCCCCCCCCCCCCCTTTTTCTCTATTCAATTTCTACATCTGTACTCTATTTCTGATTAGCACAAGCTTCTCATAAAGTGTTAAACATGTGTGAGTTTCGTTGGGAACCAATGTCTTGGAACCTGCGTCCAACGGTAGAAGGCGCGTTATACGAGCCATGTCTCCTTTAACCTGATGCGAACTAAAATAAATCTTATTTTTTACATTATTTTTTATATTATTAATTATATTACATTTTATTTATTACTATTTTTATTTAATTATAATTATTAAAAAATAATATATATAAAAAAATAATGCATAAACATTATTTTTCAACTTAAAAAGGTTTATTAGTAGATCATCCTTTAGAAGATTATTATCTCTCAAATAAATCTCTTTTTAATAAGGATAATTAAAATCAAATCTCTTATAACTACTAAGATTCTTAATTATAAAGAAACCTTATTTTTTAGATATTACATTCCTATCAAATAATCTCATATTATGGATAGTCATTTAAATATATGTATATTCTTATACTTTCTTTTTTCTTAATGTAAACCTTACTTGAAGATTACCTTATAATTACATCATCTTCATTTTTCTACTTTTACCGTACAAAGAGGAGCCGCCTTATACAACCCCCGTTGAACTAGGTCAGATACTCAATTTTTTATTCCAACTCAGAACAGGTATATGTAAATTTTTAACAACATTATAGTGACTTTTTTCACCCTAGAAAAATAGGTTTAGTATGGAAACAGAGCAATGCACAAGAATGTCAATTATCATTTCCAGCATTATATGGTACACAATTGTAACAAGGTGTGATTTATATTTATAATATTCTCCAAGATATATATACATATATATATATATATATACATATATATATAATTGTTAACATTTACACTTTCGTATAGAGATTAACAGCTTCCGTATTTTATTTTAGACAAAAATCTTCATAATTATATTTTAAGAATAACTTCAACTTAATGACATTTTTGTCATTTTAACTTTTCTTATTTAATGAAGAAATAGAATAAAAAAGTCTAATTTTATTGATGAAAGAGAAAATTTATATTCTATTTTAATGAAGAGAGAAAATATGACTTGATTATTAATTTTATTCATTATTATTAATTTTTTATTTTAAAATTAAAATATGTAATAATATTTAATATATATAATTGATTTATTAAATAAAAAATAGAACATATAAAATAAGAAAGAAATTCAGGAATAAAAAAATTAAGACGAAATTTATAAATTTATAAATTACATATCAATTGAAAATGTTATGTTTCTTATTAGGTACCAATTCGTTGAGTAATATGTGTTAAATTACGTATCAATTTGTTGATTAAAAATTATATTATATTATATTATTTTAAATGTTGCATTTTAAGCCTTTTTTATTTATTTAATAATTTATACATATTAAGTATTATTACATGATTGTAAAATAAATCTTAATTAAAAATAAATAAGAGTGAATAAAGTTAATAATAAAGATGTATTCTCTCTCTTTATTAAAATAGAATACTAAGTATTTTCTTTCTTCATTAAAATAAGCTTTTTTATTGTCTTTCTTTATTAAATATGTAAAGTGTAAATGACAAAATATTAATAAATTTAAATTGTTCTTTAAAATGGTTTTTGGATATTTTTGTTCAAAGTAAAATATGGAGGTTGCTAACTTCTACGTGAAAATGTGAATGTTAAAAACAATGATGGATCTATGTGTAAATGAGTGGAGACATATGCCTCCACTTTACTTTAAATTTTTTTTAATTTTATATAAGTATATGTTTTTTATTTTTTTATATGTGTAATTTTTGTTCCTATACTTTTATTTTTAAATATGTTATTTTTGTTGAATGATTATTTAATTATATACATAAAGAAAAAAATGTTTGATAACAATGATAATGAAAAAATCATTCAGTATTTTTAAAATATGAAAACACGAAAAGAAATAATTATAAATTAATTCTTTATAATTTTGTATTAATATATTGTTTAATATATAAATATAATTATTGAAACTTTTTTTTATTCTTCTGTATTAATAGTATTACTTTTAAACCTACTGCATAAACCGGTTAGAAATCCATACATATGTGTGTGTGAATTTTTATAATCCTTCTTTAAAAAAAAAAAAGTGAATAACTATAGATTATAGACAAACACGAGTAAAATTCACAACAAATCAAAGGAATCTTCCAATCTTGTGCATAATGAAATCTGATCTTCACTTTTTTTACAACATTTGTTTCCTATATATGTTTAAAACCTGGATCATCTTTTCTATATCCAGTATATAAAAAATGTGAAACCTGCTTCAAGCAATGATATCCAGTATACCAAATCCAAAGATGGCTTTGCCTTTGTCGACATGATCTATAAGCAATGATATATATTTCTTTCTCGCATACTTTTTTTCCCGTCAATGTAAAAATCAAGAAAGCAGAGCAGGTATTGAGCCAAAACATGAGAAAAGAGGAATATTTGAGCAGTAAAAAAAATTCCAGAGACTGTATAAAATGTAAATTTGATGTACACAAAGTTACTAACCATATTCAACTAAATTGAATTTCATTATACAGCATCATTCCTTGATTTGGATTCGAAAAATGTTACCAAAGTTTAAACCTTTAAAGTTATCATTTACTTTAAAAGCAGAAACTCCCTAGACAAATAAGGAAACTACGCTCCACTGGTATCATATGCTTTTTTTCAAGTGAAGTGTAGGGAATATAGTTTAGTTAAAAAAATAATAAGTAAATAAAATTAATAATTAGTAGTTAAAAAGGATGAAAGTGATAAGAGCAAGTAACAATCCCTTAACCCCACTTTGCCCTAAAATTACCATGCAACCACCACTAACTCTATCTCATACTCTCTCTCGGCCAAGGCCTCAAACATTTCCTACATGTAAATAGAGGAAACAGTGGTGAGGGAAAAAGAAATGAAGAGGAAAGAGAGGAAGAAAGGGTAAGGTGTAGGAGCAAGGAGGTTTGGTTTAGGTTCTTAAGGAAGAGTGTCACCCGATATCTTCACCAAGAGTCTGTGACAGAATAGGGAAATAGAGTTAAAAATCATTAAGGAATTGCGGCAGGAGGTCGAGGTGTAAGATCCGCCAACTTAAAGTAAATAACTATGATGAGCATTTAATTTTGTTTAAATTATGCTCTTGTGTAAATTGTTGATAGTATTATCTGCATGCAAGTTGGTTGCTTGCTGTGGATGATAATTTGTGTTGTTTTTGTGATATAAAGGCCGTTCCTTGATACCTGCATGCAAGTCGATGCTTACTGTGGATGATAATCAGATATATGTGTCTTAATTGAAGTTTACCTGGCCAGAAGAGGGGAGCCATGTTTGAACAGAATGGTCCCCTAATTAAGTTCCCTGGTTAGAGGGGTAACCCGAATGTAAGGAAATGAGGCTGAGTTCAAGAGGAATCAGGTCATGCCCTCTAACTGGATGTTTACAGTAACAATGAATATTTGTTTTATCACCTAATCTTTTGATGTTATCTATTGTAAATTCTTGTTAATACTGCCAACTATACAAGATTATTTAATTAGATTAGGTGGTTCATTACTTTCTCTAAATTAATTGTCTTTTAGATGGCGCCCATATGCTGAAGGAGGGAAATCGGGCTTTATAATAGTTTTTGTGTGTCTAAACTCTAAAGGAGCTTCTGAAAAGGAAATTATGTAGTTTTGTGTAAAGCTTAGTTTCATTTTGATGTAATTATGTACAGCAAAAATCCCTAAAGGGAACCTTAAAACATGGTGTACAGGCTTGTAAATGTGATGGTGTTTATATATATGTTCTTTTGGTTTATGGTCAGTGACATGTTTTGACACATGAAAGAACTGTTTCTTGGTTAATTTTTATTTAATTCTTCCCCAAGTTGATGTTTGCCCCTCCATTCCTCATGGAGCAGTGTTTCAAAGCACTATTGAAACACATTACAGATGGAATTGGGACAATCCCATTGTCTCTATCCCCAATAAAGAATGAATTGATTTACTTATTCAATGAAAGGCTAGAGTTACAGACAGTATAAACAAGCAATAATTTTATGTTAATAAAGTCTCATATAGATCTTCATTGAGTAACTAGGCCAAAATTAATGCTCATGCGATGAAAGTGTCTTGGGATAGATTTCCGCCCTTGCTTAGATGTGTCTATGGTCACAACTTTTGGAGTTGTTATTTAATGACATCTGTTAGGTAACTGTTTCCAATTTTTCAGAGTTACTCTATAAAGAATTGCCTAACAAAGTCCACCTCTTTAGTAGGTGTAATTTTCTAGTTCTGTCACTGTTGGTATAAAACCGTATGAGATAAATTAACGAGTTAAAATGCTTAATTGCAGATTTTATAAATACAAGAATCTATCATAAGAAAAATTTCATGCACACTTATTAAGAAGTTGTGCTTAGGGGAAGAATTAGAATAAGAGGACTAATTAGTCCATTCCAATTTACTTTTGAAGTACGACGATATTTATACGGTCCACCAGTGGAGCACCTGTCAAACCAGCCCCATCCAGGAAGAAATAGAAGCATAAACCAGATTAGGAAATATTGTTTTACATCTATCTTTTGGCAGTTTGGCTTGGTTAGCAATTAGTCTTCTAGTTTCCACCCCTCTTTGAGCTGTAATACAATTTATGAAGTTCTGAACGTCTAATCCTTCTTAATAGGAATACGGGGTACATATTGGAAATTTAATTTCTGTTAACTAGTAAAGTTCTCTAAAATAAATGCGTATATAGAAGATATCTTATATGATTGTTTCCTTCATGGGGACCCTAACAAATTTGATATAGGCCTAAATTAGTCAGGATGTAAATTTTCATTCCTTATTCAAGGATACCGTAACCATTTATAACGAAATGAATTACTAATCTTTGAGATTCTTGTATACTAACATTATTCCTGCTCTGAAAAGTAGAAATGTTATAGAAGGACAAGATATAAAAAACGAGGATGTTAGGATTTTTTTATCTCTTATGTCATAAATAGAAAATGAAGAAAAAAATTACGCACACACATATCACTAAAAGGATAATTTCATTAAGCAGGGCCACACATGTCACACACACACACACACACACACACACACATTACTAAAAGGATAATTTCATTAAGCAGGACCACACATGTCCAAGATGGCAAGATTACAGTAGGGCCAGGTGCATCCTCTACCCACATTTGTTCTGGGCCAGAAATAGGCAACTTCTCATTACATGATTTTTATTGAGATTATGTTTTACGAAAAAAATGTGTAATTTAGGATATTATAATGAAACATTTTTTTTATTTTCTCTTTATTTTTAAGAGATTTATTTCAGCATATATTATTGAGATTTATTTTATTTTTTATTTAGAAAATTATAAAATGGTTGGATTGGATTAATTTTTATTATTAGATGACAGAAGTGTTCAAGAGACGAGTTAAGACTTGTTTATCTTAACTCGAATTTGACTAAATCATGATAACTAATGATTAGATCAAAATTGGATTAACTCGATATTTATATAAAATGTCAACATTAGATGTTATGCATAACCAAGTCATTAAATTTTAGAAATATAAAATTAAAACAAAGAGATATTTTATAATAAATATTATGAAACAAATTATATTAATACAAAAATATTATCATATTATGTAAAAAATTAATATTTATGTTTAAAAATTTTATAATTTATTACTAAATTAAAAAATATATATTTTAAAACATTATATTATATCGGATTGGACTAAATTAACTTAAAATATAACTCAATCTTAATCCAAAAGCACATGAGTCGAATTCTAAAAACTTGAACCCGGCCAAATTAGTTTTGGATTGGGACTAGTTATCGTCTGAGTTGATCATAAACACCCCTATTGGTTGGTTAGTAAACCATCCAACATTTTTTTAAACCGTTGGACAAAAATGGATCCATTTACAATAAAGGCCCAAAGCTCCAAAAACAAAAATTAATCCAAAGTCCAAAAAAGTTGTGAAGCCCTAAATGTAAAATTAATCCAATCAATAGTAGCTGTTGCTGATGCATATGAGAAACCAAGGGACAACAGCAGTAGAGGCGCATGATGGGTCCTTATGGTGGAGGATGGCTCTGCGATTGAGTTGCTGAGAGCGTCACTGAGATTCGAACGGTGGCGGTGCGTCCACGGCAGCTTTGCTTCGTCGATGGTGGTCCTCACTAAAATTTGAAATTTGTAACAGATCAACAGCTACTGATCATACCTCCACAACCATTTCGAAGAGAATTCCAAATTTTGATGTGACGTCATCCGAAACCGATGATGAAGTTGGTTCTTCCTGTCTAGTTTTTTATTCCCATCATCTTTTTTTTTTTTCTTGGGCTAAAGATTCCCTTCATCTTTGATGCTTACTAGTCCCACAGCTCCCTCTCTTTATAACTATTGTATATGAAATCATATGATTAAATTAATTTTTCTTTTATTTTATTAATTTTTTTCAATAAATTTTAGAAAGAGATTTTTAAAAATGATAAAAAAATAATTAATTATCAACTTTAGTTTATATAAAAGTAAAATTAAAAATTTAATTAATATTTTTTTAATATTTTAAATGATAAATAATTTAAAATAAACTAAAATTTAAAAAAATCAATTATTAAGAGACGGAAACAATATTATATACTGAGCTTTAGATTTGTTTAAAATACTTTCTACATGACAATGATGAACATTATTGATGCTCTATCTAATGTGATATGCACTGTGACACATTTGTCCTTTACCTTTCCTTTCCTTCACTGTCTCTCTCTCTCTTTTCTTCATCCAAATCAACAGGCAATGTGAATTATATTGCACATTTCACTATGTCAATGTGAGATTATGTACACAAATTTTATGTACAATTACCATTTTCCTCTATTTTATTACCCAAACAAAAAATGCAAAACAGAACAAAAAAGCATATTAACGGAGGTTTTCATTGACGAGAGAGAGAGAAAGAGAAATCATAACAAAGGCTCACCCAAGCCTTCTCCTTCTGCTTCGCCACCGTGGCGTCACCACCTCCGAAAGAATCGCTGTCGTCGGAGCTCATCGATTCCACCGCCGTTCCCTGCCTTGCCAGCAACCTCCACACGAGAGAGAAAATGTTGTAGATGGGGTGAGTGGCTGGATGAAGAGGAGGTGAGAGAGAGAGAGAGAGAGAGAAGATAGGGTGGGGTGGGAGAAAGTGCTGCAGAATGTGAGAGAAGAAAAGAGGGGGTGGGGTCGGGGAGAGAGAGTGCAGAAAATGAAAAAAAAAAAAGTCACGTGAAGCATTTTGAGTGAGATATTTTAAATCGTTAGATACTTAGGATTAATGATAAAAAATGAGTGTAGGAGGAAATGATAAAAAAAAATCTCTTTTATATCACGTTATATTGATCATTTTTAATCTTATATAATTAGATTTTACGAATAACATAAATGCGTGTGATTTTTTTGGTTTTGGCCATTAGATTATAACATAAATATATGTGCACTTTTTAAGTAATACAATGGAAACTCTTTAAGTAATAAAAACTTTTAATCTTGATTATTTATGTATGATTGATCAATATTGATAATTAGATTTTACAATTTCGTCAAGATTTACTCTCTCTTACCCCTTTAATAAATAAAAATTTACTCTTCTACTCTTCTTATCCTTTCATTAATAAAAATTTATATCTATATATATATATATATATATATAGAGAGAGAGAGAGAGAGAACTGCAAACAGGTCATTGAAAGTGTTGTGAAAGAATATGGACGCATACGCATTGATGTTCTAGTGAACAATGCAGGTGAGGGGCACCTCACAAATTCAGTAGAGGAAATCACTGAACAACAACTTGAAAGAGTCTTCAGGACCAATATCTTTTCACAGTTCTTTTTGGTCAGCTATATATATTTGTTGAAGATTGCAATTGCAATGTAATGAGAAACTGAGAAAGAGCAAGAAAATGAGAGAAAATATCTTTAGTAACAGAGAGAAAACTCAGAGAAAGAAAAAGTGTTTTTCTGAATGAATAGTTGAATTGAACTTATCAAATGCGTAACTCTGTTAGTGTTTATATACAGTACATCAACTACTAGCTGTTAGGAAGCTTAACTTTCTGTTAGTTTAACTAATTGTTAATAACTAATTTTGTTAGATATTTCAACTGTAACTAACAACTATTAACAATCTCTAACATTCCCCCTTAATTCAAACCCCGGTCTGAAGGCAAAGCTGTAACAGTCAGCTTATCTCTAATAGAAAGAAATCTGGTGGAGACCAGTGGCTTAGTGAAAATATCAGCAGGTTGATCTTCAGATGGAATATGCTGAATGAGCAATTCTTGTTGCATTACTTTGTCTCTAACAAAGAACAAGTCCAACTCCATGTGTTTAGTTCGATTGTGCAATATTGGATTGTGGGAAAGCAAAACAGTGCTCATATTGTCATAATAGACAATAGGTTTGCTAGGCTAGATCTATAACTCTGTGAGAAGTGACTTAATCCAAGTCAGTTCAGTCATAGTGCAAGCTAAACTTCTGTATTCTGCTTCAGTGCTAGACCGTGCAACCACCTGCTGCTTTTTGGACCGCCAAGAGACTAAATTCTCACCAAAGAGAACACAAGCACCAGAAGTGGATCTCTTGTTATCAGGATCACCACCCCAATCTGCATCACAGAACCCTTAGAGATCTAGATGTGCAGGTTTTCGCAAGTGAAGTCCATAGCTCAATGTGCCATTAAGATATCGAAGGATTCTCTTAACTAATTTCCAATGACTTTCTAAAGGTTGCTGCATAAATTGGCATGTTTTGTTGACTGAGTAAGATAACTCAGGTCTGGTGATTGTTATGTACTGAAGTGCACACCAACAATTGACCTATATAATGCTGAATCTGAGAAGAAATCAGAACCACGCTTAGACAATTTGATGCCAGTAGTTATTGGAGTAGAAGCAGCCTTAGAATTAATCATATAGGCTCGGGCAAGTAAATCTATGATATACTTTGTTTGGCTAAGATGAAGACTACCATTAGATAAAGTGTGAACTTCAATTCCCAAAAAATAGTGAAGAGAGCCTAGATAATTGAGAGCAAACTTGACATTCAAATCAGTAACCAGTTAAGAGATGAAGGTAGTAGATGTGCCAGTGAGAATAATATCATCCACATAAACCAAGATATAGGTGCATTTCTCTATAGTTTTCCTAACAAACAGTGAAGGGTCACATTTACTATAAATAAAACCAAACTGATGAAGGGTCTGTGCAAACTTTTCAAACCAAGCCGTTAGTGCTTGTTTGCCATAGAGAGCTTTGTCTAATTTGCATACTAAGGAACTATCAGTGGAGACAAAACCAGGTCGCTGAGTCATAAAGACTTCCTCATGAAGTTGTCCATTGAGAAAGACATTGTTAATATCTAGTTGCTTGATAGACCAATTATGCAATAGAGCCAAGGTCAGGATAATTTTGATGGTTGTTGGCTTGACCACTGGTGAGAATGTCTCAGTGTAATTAAAGTCATATTCTTCATGAAACCCCTTTACAATAAGTCTTGCTTTGTATTTTTTAATGGAGCCATCAAGATTTTCTTTGATCCTGAAAACCCACTTGCAACTGATTGGTTTTCTGTTTGAAGGAAGAGAGACAAGATGCCAGGTTTTGTTGGCTAATAATGCGTTATATTCATCATTCATAGTTGCAGTCCAGTGAGAAAAGGTGAATGCTTTTTCAGCAGAGGTGAGAATAGTCTAAGTAAGAAAAACTCTTGGTTTAAAAATGTCATTTTTGGCTCGAGTGGTCATAGGGTGTTTATTGGAGTTTAATAAAGAAGATGAAATAATAGTATGAGTAGGAAGAACAGATTGAACAAGGTTAGGAGAATCAGAAACAGCAAGACCAGGAAGAATATTAGAATGAACAGGAGTATTCGATCTAGCACTTGGGTTTGAAGGAAGACTAGGAGCAGAAATGGTAACTGCAACATCAGACTGTAAAGCTACAGAATCTGACAAAGCAGTGTCAGTAGTGGATATAAATGATGATGATGACAAAGGAGCAGTTGAGGAATGAGAAACAACTGAAGACTGAAATGGAAGAAAGGGCAGAGAAATAAGCACAAGTGAATGTGTTGATACTAAGACAGAAGAAGAAGAGCTGGAAAAGGAAAGTAAAAGTTTATTAAATGGAAAGAGTGACTCATTGAAAATAACATCTTTTGAAATATGCATTTTGTTTGTTTGATAGTGAAGACATTTGTATCCTTTGTGAGATGCATTATACCTGAAAAATATACACTCAACACTTCTAAACTACAATTTGGTAGAATTGTATGGTCTAAGATTGGAATAATATGCACACCCAAAAATTTTAAGAAAAGAATAATGTGGAACCTTATGATACAGCAATATGTATGGTACTTGACCAGACAAAGAGGAAGAATGCAGCAAGTTGATTAAAAACACTACTGTTTGAAATGCATGATTCCAGAAAAAAAGAGGTAAAGAGGCATGAGATAGGAGATTGAGTCCAAGTTTAGTAACTTGCCCATGTTTTCTTTCAATTACATCATTTTGGTGGTGAGTGTATGGACATATTAGTCTTTAAGAAATACCTTGAGAAACTAGATAAGAAAACATTGGTCTGAACTCTACCCCCAATCACTTTGAACAACTTTAATTTTGTGACCAAACTGAAGTTGAACCATTTGTTGAAACTCTTTGAAAACAAAAAGAGTTTCATATTTTGACTTAAGAAGATAAAGCCAAGTATACTGAGTATGAGCATTAACTATACTGAAATAATACCTATGACCTATTGAGGTTGCAACAAGAACAGGACCCCACAAATCCATAAACAACAGCTCAAAGGGTTTACTATAAACAGACAATGACTTGTGTGAAGGTTGTTGATGACTTTTGCTAAGGCAGCAAGCAGTGCAAAAATCAGAAATTGATTTGTTTGGAATGGAATTGCCACAAGAATGCAGGACTTATTTAACAACTTGAGCACTTGGGTGTCCTAATCTATTATGCCAAATAGTAAACTGAGAGCTATTAGGTAAACAAGGATAAGTATCAAAAGATGGGCCATTTGCAGTAGAAGTGGCAATTTTATTATGTGAGTGTGAAGTACAAGATACAATATTGCAGTGCACCAGTCTATTACAATTCACTTGACTACAAACAGAAGGAAAGAAATTATTTGGTAAAAAGGAAGTACAATGTGCTACAAATGAAATGCTTACAGGAAAGTAAGAATTAAAACCACTACAAGGTACATATGCTTGTGAACTAAATGAAGATAAAAGAGTTGAATAACTGGAATTTGACTTAGAATGAGATTGTGGCAGCTGCTGACTTGCTATGCCTGAACTTTGAGGAAGAAACTGAGTAAACTTGTACAACCCATCAGAGCCTACAGAACCTTGAAGTAGAACTTCATGATTGGCCTGGGATTTGACATAACAACTATTAGCATGAAATTCAAAATAGACATGATTGTCACGGGCAAATTGACTTACACTAATCAAATTTTTAGTGATTGCAAGAACATGAAACAAATTAGATAAACGAAAAATGACAGAAGGATTAAATGGAGATTGAACATAAGAATGACCAACATTAGCAATTTTCAAACCTGAACCATTGCCAAGATGAACTTGATCAGAACCAGCATATGGAACTTGATGAGCCAGATTGGATGCATCAGCAGTGACATGTGTTGTGGCACCTGAATCTGGATACCAGGCACTATCATGAACCACAGAAGGTATAGCTAACATGACATTGACAGAAGAAGGAGGCCTAGGTTGATAGGACTAGTGATGATTGTGAGGCAAGTTTGGTGGAAAATTAGAAGATGAAGATGGGGAATTTGTATGCATTGGTGGAAATTGTGAAGAATGGAAAGGTACAGAATACTGAAAAGAAGTTTTAGGTGTATGAGAAGCTTGAGGAAAAGAAGGAAATGGTGACTAAAAATTTTAAGGAGAAGATGAAGGATAAAAGCTTTGGTAAATGTGAAAATTAGTATTGGAAAAAGATGGAGGTTGAAAATGTGGATCAAACCTATGCCAACAAGTGAGTGAAGTATGACCAGATTCATTGCACAATTGACAAGAGAGATTAGATCCACCTCTACCACAACCACCTCTGCCTCTAAACCTTCCACCAAACCTAGCATTTTGATCTGAAGAACTACCTCGAAAATTAGTGAGATTTACTGAGTTATGAGTAGTCTTGAAATCAGAAAACTGAGAAAAATCAAATGGAAGAGTTTGTGACTGAGTTTAAGGATCAAGTTGAGTCTGAGTATTTAACTGTGACAGATTTAATCTTGCAAGAGAGTTGTTAGTGGTGTTAGTTAATTTGATAGAAAACAAATCAGAAGAATGAGGAACTGCATTTTTCTCAATTCTAGTTTCTTGAAGCAACAATAACGATTCAACATCACTGACTGTATAAGGTTCTAATCTTGAATTGACTAAAGTTACGAAAGTGTCATACTCAGTAGGAAGACCATCCAAGATAATCTCAACATGTTCTTGTGCACTAACAAGATGACCAATGGATACCAAAGAATCAAAGAGAGCTTTAATACGTAACAGATACTCATTAATCGATCTAGTGCCTTTCTTTGTGGTTCGAAGCTCATCTTTGAACTGATGAATTCTTGCTCTTGTTTGAGATGCAAAATGAGATTCAATTTGATGCTAAACATGCCAAGAAAAATCACATCCTATAACTCTGGAAAAGCATACCGTCAGAAAGTGAAGAAAGAAGCCACGAGAGTAATAACTGATCTTGTTGCTCCCAGACCAAAAAATTAGAGAAAACCTTGTTTAGAGTTGCATCTTCAGGAGATCAAAATTTTGGTGGAACTGACTCAACACCTTCAATGTATTGAAGAAGGTTATGACCTTTGATTGCTGCGAGAATTTGCTGCTTCGACAATAGATGATTGTTTTCATTCAACTTGATCGTGATTGAATGGTTGAAAGTTACTGGAGATCTGGTTGTTGAGATCGTAGAGTCATCCTCAGGATCATTAGCTCTGGATACCATGTTGAAGATTGCAATGTAACAAGAAACTGAGAAAGAGCAAGAAAATGAGAGAAAATATCTATAGTAACAGAGAGAAAACTTAGAGAAAGAAAAAAGTGTTTTTCTGAATGAATAGTTGAATTGAACTTATCAAATACGTGACTCTGTTAGTGTTTATATATAGTATATCAACTACTAGCTGTTAGGAAGCTTAACTTTTAGTTACTTTAACTAACTGTTAATAACTAATTCTATTAGATATTTCAACAGTAACTAACAACTATTAACAATCTCTAACAATATATATATATATATATATAGTATTCCTGAATTTATATGCACCGATCACATTTATCTTTGGCATATAAAAAATTTCACTTTCTTGAAACATCAATTCGTACAATCAATTTGGTCCTTTCAATCCTGTCACATTAGTCTCTAATAAAAACTAAACTGATCGTATGAATTGATGTTTCAGGAATTAAAGTAGAGTTTTTCATATGTCAAAAACGAATGTGACCAGTTCATATAATTTCATGGAACAACACGAAGGTTTACTCTGTATTTGGATTTTGATTTAGACTATATATCCTGACCCAACTGAAATGACTGTGCACGTACTTTGTAGGCATGCTGTGAAGCACATGAAAGAAGGGAGCTCCATTATCAACACAATTTCCGTTGACCCCTACATTGGGAGTCCACTAGCGCTGGACCTATATTGCGTCTTAGGGAGCCATTGTGGCCTTCACTAGAGGTCTTTCTCAGCAGCTGGTGAGCAAGGGAATTCGGGTGAATGCTGTGGCTCCGGGTCCAGTTTGGACGCCAATGATGGCAGAATCTATGCCTGCTGACAAGATCCAGAACCTGGTGTCTGAGGTGCCAATGAAGCGGATGGCTCAGCCTTCTGAGATTGCACCATGTTATCTATTCTTGGCATCCCTTCAGGACTCTTCCTACTTTACTGGCCAAGTCCTCCATCCAAATGGTGCGTCGCTTCTTGTCTTGCCTTTATGTATGTTACTTACAGTAGCAACTACTAATATTAGCTTGCTTACACATTCTAGGATTGTTTTGTTTGCAGGTGGGACGATAGTCAATGGTTAATCCTGGCTGCTATTGTGCCTTTGCTTATTTACTATGAAACTGGTGTTAGAGTTACACCCCCCTGAATAAGAAGCAGTATTAGCAGGACTGATTGGTTAGTGTATGCCTGTGGAATCGATGAATATTAGAGATATAATAAAATTATTCATGTATTATTTTTTGAAAATTTAAACTTTTAAAAAAGTAAGTTTTTAATATGGTATTGGAACTTCAATAATAGAAAAATTTTGGGTTTGATTGATAATTATTGTTGTCCTGATTCTTTTAAATAGAAGTTGAATATAACAACACGATAAAAATAAATATGTATATTGTACATGCTTTAAACCTGAAATGTTCTTGCATGAGTAAACTTGCTAGAAATATTATAAAAGCTTAAATTTTTTGAAGAAATGGTTCATGATATGGTGGATGTATATTTTAAGTTTAAAAATAGTGTTTGAGAAAATAGCTAGAGATGAATAAAGTTTACGTTAGTCGTTTTCTTTTTTGGTAGTCCTTTATCCTACTCACTAAGTGATATTAATTAGTGAGAGACAAAGCCCACGGTTTTCTTTCTTCCATACATTATTTAGTAATTGTGGGTTCCTGTTACCCTTCTGGTTCTGGATCTGTAAATAATAAGCCACAACATTTATCCCAAGAGCAACAAACCAATCAATTGCGACAGAACGAGGTGGAGAAACAACAAATGCAACATGAGTAATATTTAGTCTAGTATCAGATTAATAATCTTGGATAGTATAAAGCAGAGAATCTCAATATTATTTCATTAAAATGAATTGAAGTATCAGCGTGTAAAGGGAGTTGAAAAAGCGACAAACATGGATAAGAACACATGGAGTCTATGATATATCTAATAAGTACATTTTCCCAAAAGACGAAAGCGCTGGTTCTGTATATTGATCATATATATATATTTAGAATTCCTACAAATTATTGAGCAAATGCAGGACGCATACCAACAGGTACATTGGTTATCAAGTCGTCTCTTGCACTGCAGGCCTCTTCCTGGATTAATGAGAGTGCGTAGTAGAGTTGACCGTCCGAAATAAGTCTTGATAGCATCATGTCCACTCTGAATGAAGAAAGTAAACATATGTAAAGAATTAGCCACCTTTAAACAAAATATCATTTAAAATTAGTCCAGAGGCATTCATCTTTTTCAAACTGCAATTTTGTCACCCAATTGCAAACATTAGACGTCAAGAAAACGAACTTATGACCAGGTAAAGCTATGCCCAGGTGAGAGTGTCTAAAATCTTTGTCACACTGAAATTGTTTTATTTATTTTCAGTATCTTTATCTGTACTGAATGGAAAACATTGTTTTCACATCAAGTAATTTTAAATAGAATGTAGACAGATAAATCCAATTAGAATTTAAGTCTAATTAAACAAATATTATCATGCATACAACATTTTTTTAAAAAGTGAATAATGATTAGTGTACAAATAATTATACTTTGCGAATAACGGTTGACATACCTCTAAAGATAGACTATATTAATTAAGTTGGTTGATATTTGATTCTTTTCAAGATTCATTATTGATAGATTATTTATAAATATCTATAAAAAATGTTCATTGGGCATGAAAGTCTTCCCTAACCCTAAGATAAGATAATCTTAAATTTCTTCTAAAAAAAAACTCTACATATAACGATTTCTTGAATGATGTTATTTAAGGGGGGGGGGGGGGGGGGAATAATGTTATTTAAAATTATTGTAATGAAGTAACAATTAAACTTCGCTTCATTTTTTATCTAATGACTCATAATATCTACGATCTCTTGGCATAACTGTGCAGTTCTCTTGTAAATTGTATTTTCAAAATGGGTTTAGAAATCCAAGGTTGCTTCATATCTTTATTTCTATTGCTCTTTGTTGATCTTTTAAAGATCTTCAATAGACCAAGTTCTTTCACATGAACCCATGCTTCAGCAACCCAATCCAATGATTATGCATAATAATTAATAGAAAATCACGAGTCAGCATATGAAAAGGATTGGGTACTGAGAAAAGAACACAGACTAGGACTGCCTTGTGCTCACTGCTCAGAGTTTTGGAGTGTGGAAGATGGATCTGGCTGGATCCATCCATTTTCCAGCCATGGGTCTATACCGAGTAATAATTTAGAGCAGGGTTGTCAAGAATGATAGCAGGGGAAGATGGAAAATGATATGATATGTGAGAGTGCTAATTTTCTTTCATTATGGTAAAGAGGAAGCTAGTTTTGACTTTTGGCTCCACTTTTTGTTCTTTATCGAGTACTAATCTTTTTTTTTTTTTGGGTGCATTTATTGAGTACTAAATTTATTCAATATATGAATGTGAATGCTGTAAATCGCAATTTATAGTTTTTCTTATAGAAGGAGTCATATCATAAGCGCTAGCAGAAAAGAGAAAGTAACAAAGTGGGGTAATTTCCTACTAGATCTGTAAGATCAAAATCATAAACGCCGGAAAGTAAAACTACCATTATCTCCATTTGCATTGTGAGTTTAAATTTGATGTCTTGTTATGTAAAGTGTTTTATATTCTTATTATTTAATTTAATAATGTATTAAGTACTAACACATCATTTAAAGAGTTAAGTTTTTTAATAGAAATTGTGATAGTAAAACTTTTTAATAATTCTTACCTTGATATATTATTGAACTGTTTGAAGAAGGAAACATTTCCTTCATTTCTTGGCTAAATTAAAAAGGGAGGAAACCAAAAGAGTTATGTTATTTAGACGTCTTAAATACCACATTCAAATGATATTTAACTCATATTTATAGTACATTTATTTTAATTTGGCATACAATATAAAAGTGAGTCACAGTCACATGTGACACGGTGTCTCAAATGATGTTGTATTCTAACTGTTCAAAGAAAAAACATTTTAAAACTAAAAAAGAGAAAGGAATGGGTTCAATCACATGTGCTTTGATTTAACTAAAATAGAAATATAAAAGGACACATCTTTTTTCTTTTTTGGTATATATTGTGGACAGGAAATGAATTCTTTTATATAATTTTTTATATGATAAAATCATGTAGAAGAGAGAGATGAATATAAAAGTTATAAAAGAAATTTTAATATTTTGATTGGACTCCATTAAAAAATCTCTTTATATTTATCTTTCTCTTCTATATGACCATGTTATATAAAAAATTACATGAGATGATCAATTTTTACTTGGAACACTTCTTAGTTTTTTCAGTGATTCTAGAGGCTTACGACAAAGTTTGGGCCCAATATGTCATAATATAAAAAATTAGTCTCGTTATTCATCGAACTTTTATATGTCTAATATTTTTTAATTTATTCACAAATTTATTATATATCCTACAAAAATATTACAGTCACATATAATATAATTTAACATCTATCTTACGTGTATAAAAGTTGGACATACGGTAGAAGTATAAATGTTGGACAAAAATCATTTCCCTTATAGAATGTCACAATTACGGTATGGTAATGTAATCAAAGTTGTGTTGTGCATATAAATTAAAGGCGTATAGTATAATGAGGTACGTATATTGTACATACAAGGAAGAAGGAACAACTCAATTTCTCATGATTACATGTTTTAATTATTAGATTAAAAGTTATTGATTTATGTGTTTGGATTAGCTTATTTTTAATTTAAAATAGTTTACAATTAAAAAAATTTATGAGAAAACTTTTAAAAAATAAATGATTATCTCTTCTAAAATAAGTTAAACCAAACATGTCTTAAACAAAAAAAAAAGCTGTTGATTATTATTTTTTTCATTAAAAACAATTTTTTTCTAAAAGTTATAATTTCAACCTTTTTTATTGGAAAATTTTTTTTGTTCAACTCAAATACGGTGGATGTATGTTCACCATATATTCATATGAGACAGATGTCAAATCAAATTGTATGTGACTATATTATTTTCGTGAGATACAAAATAAGTTTGTAAGTGAGTTAAAAAAAGTTAGAATATAAAAGTTAGATGAATAATGAAACTATTTTTTATTCTTGGTTTTTGTTTATTTCTCAACTTGAGCACACAAATATTTCCCTATCCTCTAACAAAAGATATTTGTCACAGATATTGATTCAAGCCTCAAGTAACACACAAAGTGAGGCAGTTTTAATTAGTTGGCATAGTTAGTTATTCTTGTTCCCATTTAATTTCTTTATTTTTTTTTGCTAGAATAGTTAGCTATTTATCCAATTCATAGCTTTATATATAAAAAGCTTCTCTGTAACTTAGTGAATCAGATTTTGTGAATAACAAAGAAATCATTCTCATCTCAAGCATACTTCAATTCTCTCTTTCGTTTCTGCTTTTCTCTTTCCACATGGTATCAGACTCCTCAAGGAGGAGTTTGTGCTGCGTGTAACTCTGATCCTTCATCTTTTCGATTTCTTCTTCTTCTATTCCTTACATAGCAAGTTCTTCAAAGCTTCGTAGCTGCATTTCTATTGTATTTGAAGATTCCTCGGTTCAGCTAGATGCAAATGGCAACTCCAATCATGGATCCTTCAAATCCCTACTATCTTCATCCCAATGAGAACGCTGCTTGTTCTCTGGTTTCAGCTCCACTTCTTGGTTCAGGAAGCAATTATCACACCTGGTCCCGTTCAATGATGATTGCTCTCAAGAACAAGAACAAACTTGCTTTTGTTGATGGTTCAATTTTGAAGCCAGATATCAATGATTTGATGTTCAAGCCGTGGGATAGATGCAATACTCAGGTCCTTTCTTGGCTCCACAATTCGATCGAGCCTTCTATCATTGAGACTGTTCTTTGGATTGATACTGGATATGAGATCTGGAATGATCTCAAGAAACGATACTTTCAAGGTGATATTTTTCGAATTTCAGATTTACAAGAAGAAATCATTATGTGCAAACAAGGAGATCGATCCGTCACAGCTTACTTCACTCAAATGAAAGGTTTGTGGCAAGAATTGATTAACTTCAGACCAATTCCTCAATGCTTATGTGTCGTTAAATGTTCATGCACTTTGATCCCTATCTTTCGAGAATATAGAGAAGCTGATCATGTTATTAGGTTCTTGAAGAATCTCAATGACCAATATTCTGCAGTTAGATCCCAAATCATGTTAATGCAACCACTACCTGATGTTGATCAAGTTTTTAATATGCTTATTCAACAAGAAAGGCAATTCAATGGTGGAAATTTTGATGAGCACAAGATTCTTGCAAATGTCACTGATCATAATCAGATGACTCGAAGTAGATCAAAAGGGAGAGGAGGCAAATCATATTCCAATAGTAGAGGAAAAGGTCATAGACAGTGTACTTTCTGTCATAAATCAGGGCACACAATGGATACATGCTACAAGAAGCATGGATATCCACCTAATTACTTCCAGAATAGTGCAGTGAACAATTTTTCTGCAGAAGATGAAATTGCTTCAGATGATGATGATAGAAGCATCATATCTCATTCTTCCAAGAGGGACAGAAATGAGGGGTCAGGTGTAGGTTTCACTCCAGACCAACACAAAGCTCTACTGGCTTTACTTCAACAGTCTAACAATCAGCATCATACCAATCAACTCACCACTCTTCAAAATCCCTCTTCTATCCAAAACCCATCAGGTATAATTTGTGTTTTACCCAATTCATCTCTTGTTCAAAACTGGATCCTTGACACTGGAGCTACAGACCATGTCTGTTTCTCCTTATCCCAATTCCAAAGTTATAAGAAAATCAAACCTATCCTTGTCAAGCTTCCTAATGGAAGTCAGATCCATGCAAAAATTTCAGGAACAGTAATGTTTTCTCCAATTCTTTACCTTATTGATGTATTGTACATTCCATGTTTTAATTTCAATCTTATTTCCATTTCAAAACTCACAGCCTCTTTGAATTGCCAATTTCTGTTTTCTGACAATAAATGTGTCATACAGGACACTAGTACCTTGAGGATGATTGGTGCAGCTGAACTCAAATTTGGTTTATATGCTATGCAGTCACCAAGTATGCTGGATTCTCCTCAAGTCACTGTGAATACCATCTCTGCTATACCTTCTGCTTCAAAGTTCAATAATTGGCATCAAAGACTTGGCTATCTATCTCAAGAAAAACTAGTTAGTCTGCAAAAGTCCTATTCTTTCATTGATTCTGTAAAATTCAAGATTCCTTGTGAAGTGTGTCATCTAGCTAAACAAAAGAAACTTACATTTTACAATAGCAATAGTAAAACAGTTTTACCTTTTGAAATAATACATGTTGACATTTGGGGACCAATTTCTATACCTTCTGTATTTGGTCACAAATTTTTTCTCACAATTGTGGATGATTACACAAGACACACATGGATTATTTTGATGAAATCGAAAAAAATGAGGTTGCCAACTCACATTAAATCTTTTGCTAGTCTTGTTGAAACTCAATTTGACAGCAAAATCAAATGCATAAGATCAGATAATGGCAAGGAGTTTTACATGAATGAGTTTTATGCAAACAAAGGCATCCTCTACCAAACCACTTGTGTTGAAACTCCACAACAAAATAGTATAGTGGAAAGGAAGCATCAACATATTTTGGCTATGACTAGAGCCTTACTCTTTCAAGCAAATCTCCCTAAAATTTTTTGGAACTATCTGTCATGCATTCTGTTTATCTGATCAACAGGCAACCTTCATCCCTTTTGTCCAATAACTCACCTTATTTTATGTTACATAAATCACTTCCAAAACTAGATCATATTAGAGTATTTGGTTGCCTATGCTATGCAAATACTCTACAAGCACATAGAAAGAAATTGGATCCTAGATCAAGAAAATCAATTTTCCTAGGTTTTAAAACTGGCACCAAAGGTTATATTTTGTTTGATTTAAAAACTAGAGAGACATTCATCTCAAGGAATGTTGTTTTTTATGAGGATCATTTCCTTACCACACAACTGATAATCTTGTTCTGCCACAAACAAAGTCAAACACTGTTCTGCCACAATACTCTCCTAATAATCTTGATGATCTCAATGACCTTTTCTTATTTCCTAACATGACACAATCACCACCACAGTTAGACAGAACGCCTGAATTCAATCCAATGACCAAGCCTCATGATTTTTTTTCACTGCATCACCAAATTCCAATCCTAACCCAGCAGGAGTCACAACCAATATCACCAACAATCCTCTGGCAGTAAGGCAATCCACTAAACCAAAGAAGATTCCTGCATACTTGGCTGACTATCACTGCACCTTACTAAATAGTTCAACTCATCCATCATCTTCAAAGGTACGGTATCCAATTTCCAACTGTCTATCTCTTTCTAAACTTTCACCCACTTATAAACATTTCACACTTGCTATAACTTCCATTTCTGAGCCAACCACATACAAAGATGCTATTGTTCATGACTGTTGGAAGAAAGCCATTGAAGCTGAACTGTTGGCTTTGCAAAGTAACAACACTTGGACCCTCACTTCTCTTCCACATGGAAAGAAGACTATCGGCTGCAAATGGGTGTTTAAAGTTAAACATAGAGCAGATGGCTCCATTGAGAGACACAAAGCAAGACTTGTAGCCAAGGGTTACACACAAACAGCAAGCATAGATTACATTGACACATTCAGTCCAGTTGCCAAAATGACAACAATTAGAGTCCTGATGTCACTTGCCTTGACTTTTGGCTGGCATTTACACCAATTAGATGTAAATACAGCTTTTCTGCATTGGGATCTTGAAGAGGAAGTGTACATGCAACTCCCACAAGGCTTGTTCACCTCTGATCCCACATTAGTCTGCAAACTTCAGAAGTCCTTATATGGCCTGAAACAAGCCAGTAGACAATGGAATGCAAGGCTCACACAAGTCCTACTCAGTTCTGGCTATATTCAATCCAAGTCAGACTATTCATTGTTCACGTAAACGACCACAAAAAGGCTTACCGCAATTTAAAGCAGTCATACGGTTTATGTGGATGATTTGGTATTATCAGGGAATGATCTTCTTGAAATAGATCGCATGAAACAACTCCTTGACAAAAAGTTCAGCATCAAAGATTTAGGAAATCTAAAATATTTCCTAGGCCTTGAAATAGCAAGATCAAAACAGGGGATCAGTTTATGCCAAAGAAAATATGTTGTGGATTTGTTGCACGACACAGGTTTATTAGCAGCAAAGCCCTGCACAACTCCTATGGACTCCAAATTGAAACTTCACAAGCTTTCAGGTGAGCCACTAGCAGATCCCTCTTGTTATAGGAGACTCATTGGTAGACTCCTTTACTTAACTCATGCTCTACGGATATTTGTTATCTTTGTCGGTAATCTCGGCCGATCCAACCAAAAAGCATCATCAAGCTGCACTGAGAATAGTAAGATACCTCAAAGCTGCACCTGGACAAGGATTATATTTTCCAGCTTCTTCTGATACAACACTGAAAGGTTTCAGTGACTCTGACTGGGGCACTTGTCCTGATACACGGAAGTCAATCACAGGGTTTTGTTTCTTTGTTGGTTCATCCTTAGTTTCATGGAAAAGCAAGAAACAAACTACCATTTCGAGGTCTTCATCCGAGGCTGAATATAGAGCTTTGGCTCAAGCAACATGTGAAGCACAGTGGCTGATATACTTACTACGAGATTTTGGGATCCAATCTAGTTCTCCTGCTGTGATATTTTGTGACAATCAATCAGCCTTACACATAGCCGCCAATCCAGTGTTTCATGAAAGAACGAAACACATAGAAATTGATTGTCATTTGGTTCGAGACAAAGTACAAGAGGGTATCCTACACTTGCTTCCTATTCCTACTGCAATGCAAGTAGCTGATATTCTCACAAAGCCACTTGCCCGAGGACCTTTTCAGTTTCTGCATTCCAAGCTTGGCATGATTAATATACATTCCAGCTTGACGGGGGGTGTCACAGATATTGATTCAAGCCTCAAGCAACACACAAAGTGAGGCAGTTTTAATTAGTTACATAGTTAGTTATTTTTGTTCTGTTTCTGTTATTTCTGTTTTGCTAGAATAGTTAGCTATTTATCCAAAGTGTCATAGCTTTATGTATAAATAGCTTCTCTGTAACTTAGTGAATTGGATTGTGTGAATAACAGAGAAATCATTCTCATCTCAAGCATACTTCAATTCTCTCTTTCGTTTCACTTTTCTCTTTTCACAATATTTCAAATCATTTCTTATTTATTTTAGTAATTTATTATATAAAAATATTTTTATATAATTTAAATAAAATAAATTATTTTAAAATAATTTTTAATTAACATATTAAATATGAAATTAATTTTATTATAATCAATTTAATTATAAAATATATTATTTTAATAACTAATCCAATCACACTAGTGTCTTGAGTGCAAATGAAACATTGGTAGATGGAGATCCCTAAACGTGGTTTTGGACCCATCACCTAAAATGGACCACATAATTAGAGGTGGCAAAATGCAACTTGCCCCGCCCATCAATTGCGACAAAAATGCGAGGCGAGGCGAAAGTAACACCTCTCAGGGCATCACATTTTCCGACTCCCGACTATATCTGAAAAGAGTTACATGAAGTTTGAATTATAAAAATATGGTTTTAAAAATTTCTTTCTTTACCGACACGTAAATTTACCGAAAATATTAGGTAATCATATTTCAACTACTCATTATTCAATATTGACACACAATTTAAAGAGAAATATAAATTGACATTACTCTTTTGTTCTTTCTTTTTCCACAAAGAGAAACCCATTACTTGATTCCTACTTAATATTTAGCGGTGTAACACTAACAATGAAAACTTAACATACTTGTTCCTTCTCCAGTATCAAACTTGATACATCAACTCTACTCCTTGTCAACACCGCTCCCCAACAAGTCATGAATGTCCACTCCTTATTGTTGTTCCCAATCTCGGAGTGTCCATCTAATGTCCATCTTGAAGCATCGGACATTTGTTCATATGTCCGTTCCTTGTCCTCAAACATCTTTTCCATTTCAACATTGTCGGCAAGGTCATTCTCGATGTTGTCTCCAAACGTAGAGGTATTTGTCACCCGCTATGTCTAAGACAACTCGTTCCTTCTACTTATAATTTTAATAATACTATGCCCAGACATAGCAAAAACAACATAACAAAGAGGAGATCACCTACTTTACCAAGTACTGAATGGCGTAACAGATAACACAAACAACAATATCATTTTATCATAATTACAATCATGCTATCATCATTATGGTTACTACACGATACAATATTAAAATCATGCTTTATCAACATTAATCAACTATCATCATCCAATCGATATCAATTCAATTATCATAAACAACAATTATGATAATGCCTTCAAGATTATCATCATCATCATCCAAGTATTCAAAACAATTGTCATAAAATATTCCTCAATTAATATATATCACACAGATATAAATGTTCGATTTATGCATGTACACAAGACTCGATTTCCTACTCCATGGAGCTAAACTTCAGGTCGGAGAAATGATCGAAAAGAATCTGTTATTCTTACTCGTTCTTCGAGACCACGTTTCTTGATAATCCTCATTTTGATTTTTGCACATCTAAAGCATATACTGCGACGATATTTATCGATCTTGATTAAGAATAGTGTCTCGGTCGAATCATCGGTGTGTCGCGTCGGTTAACCTACGGTTCTGATGAGAGCGACTCACCGTCCATTTGAGCAAACCCGCACCGATGCTCCCAAGGTAAAAGTCTATCTTTCACTACGCATATCGCAACCAAGAGTGTGTTTCTCCAAATCAGCCCATATCCAATCCTCATCTGACCATTCCAATGCATGTATAATGACCAAATCCAATCACGAACAAATATGTCATTTTCTCACAAACTGATGGAAATGGATTCAACAATAATCATCTTGTACTTTCAATGAAAAAATTATGTTATCTGATGCTGTTGTTTCTGAGAAAAAAGTTTTTCATAGTTGTAAAATACTTTTACCGTGTTTTCACTCGCATAACATTTCATTGCGTTTCACAATCCAAAATGTTTCTATTATGTTTTCACAATACCATAACACTTCTTTTATATTTTCACAATACCGTAACACTTTTGTTACGTTTTTAAAATTCCAAAACATTTTTATTACGTTTTTACAATACTATAACACTATCATACATTTACAAAATTTTGTAAAATTTACATTACGTTTTTCAAAATGTTCAGAACTCTTTTGACTTTTAAACCACGTACTAATTTTTAACGTTTTTCTCAATCGCGTAAAAATATACATTTCTCAAATTGCATAGTATTTTTTTTGTTTCAAAATCACGTAACTTAAAAATCATTCTTTTATTCCACGTAAATCATTTTCTATCATTCTCAAAATATTTAAAATACTTTCCAAATCTCATAACAATTTTCCCCCATTTTCACAATCGCATAAAAAATATTCTATCGCTTATTCAATCACATAGTGATTTATCAATGATAGTTCAAATCACGTAAAATATTTAAACGTAAATTAAATCGCATATAAATATTTCAACGTATTTAAAATCACATATGTAATATTTTTCCATATCATAAAAAAATCACGCTTTTAAGATACATAAATAATTTTTCACCACAATTTAATTACAGAAAATATTTCTTGACCTTTAAAAATTCCTTTTTAACTTTTCTCAAAATAATATAACTTTATACTTCATTTAATATATTTTTTTACTCAAAAATTCTTTTTCAAAATATAATTCAAAAATCACTTTTCCATTTTATGTAAATCAACGTTTAAAACTTAACATTTTAACGTATTTCAAAACTTGAAAATAAGTTATAAGAGTAAATTTTTTTAAAACACCATTATATTCTCCATTTTTCCCAAATCAATTCTAAAATCAATTCTCTTCAAAACAAATTAAGATTCAAACCCTTGCAACTTTTCTTTTTCATTTTCATATGAAAATTCATTTCTCAGTAATAAAATACTTTGATTCCCTTTCCAAAATCCTTATACTAAAACATTTTGTTCAAACATTTTGTTTCCACTTTAAAATTACTTTGTTTCATAAAACCAAAATTATTCCAACCTTCAAAAATCGTAGAGTCTTTGAGTTAAGTCAATCAAATATTTTTCTTCTAAATTGATATGGTTTTACAAAAAAAACCATTAAAAATTCTTTGTTTTCAAAATCAAAAGGATGGTCATAAAAACCAAACCCATTTATTCAAATTCATTTTTACTTTCCTTACAAATCCTTTTTCACCTTCTTTGCAAATCCTTAAAATTATCATTGCTTTATTTTCATTTAAATCTCATGTTTAGTAAAACACTTAGAAACTTTTTACAAAAATAAATCAATAAAAATCCTTCTAAAATCGTATTCATGTACTTTTTGAAAAATAAATTTTTTGTTTATTTTCCTTACTTTTCTAAACATCCATTTTCATCATTCAAGAAAATATTAATTTTGTAAACACCTATCTTGAGGTGTCTTGACCAAAATTCACCATGTTTTAGGGATCAAAAATTAATTCCCTTATTCTTGAAAAATTTCAACATGGAACCCTAACCTTGGGTGCCAAAACCGTAGTCATTCTTTGGCCATTGGAGCCAAGAATTGATTTTCTTTCCATCATCAAATCATGGCGTATATACATACATATTCAAATATATTATAAGCATACTATAATCAAAGCAATAAATCATGCATAGTATAAGCATACCATCAAAGTCATAAACTCATGCAAAGCATATCAAGGATAAGCAAATAATCAAAGCTCATAAACACCCACAAATTAATTACATAACCATGGATATGAATCCTCACATGGTTCAACATCCATCAAATATATAATCATCTCTCACCACCATGCTTGGTTGGTGAGATGAATCTCTCTCTTACCTCTTGAAGATCCTCCAAAGGTTCTTGATCTTATGTGTTCTTTTTCCAAGTCCTTCACCCAAGGCTTCTCAAATACAAAAATTTATAAAACACACAAATAATTAATATACAAGACTTGAATAAGAAAACCATGGATTAGAATCATGGTTAGAACCTTGAAAATCAAAAGAAAAGTGAAGAGTACCAAAATTTCACCATTAAAGCTTCAATCTTTAGCTTGAAGAACAAGGTTGAAGATGAATGATTTAGAAAAATCTCAACATGAAAAGTTCTTAGAATATCATGGAGATTCAAGATCTAAAGTTGGATGAAATTAAAAGAGATTGGATGGTGATTATAGGGTAGATAACCGAATTGTTTCTCTTGAAGCACAAAGATGAAATTTTTGATTTTTGATAAAACTTGAAGCTTGAATTTGAAGATCAAGATGAATGATTTTGGAAAAACTCATAACTAGAGATGTTCTTAGAATGATGTTTAGGTTTAGAAAATCAAGTTGGATGTAATTTTTGAGTGATGGAAGGTGCTTTGGAGGGCTTGGCCAAAATCTGAGAAGAAGAAAAGGAGATGGAGAAAATTTTCTAAGTTTCATTCTTGAAAATGAATCAATGAAGGCAAAGGAAAAATATAATGATAAAGCATTTAATTATGGTCTTCCAAACTCCTTCATGCAGCACCAAATTCGTAGTCCCCCTTTCTTGCATTCTTCTTGAGTGCAAAAATCAAAAGTAAGTTCATTATGATGTCTAACTTGACCAAAACATCAAAAAATGACATAAAGCTTTCTTTTTCTTACACACTCCAAAACCATCACCTTCTTCTTCATAACGATTCATAAAGTTGTCTTCATTATTTGCCACCATTTGAAGCATTTCTAGCCATTGATTAATTCAATGGTTAGGATTTAGGTAGATTTAGGTAGGTTAAAAAAATCTTAATCTGCGCCATTGGATTTTATCCTTTAAATTTAACCATTAGATGTGTTTCCAAAATTAATGGTCAAGATTGCTTCTTCAAACTTTAAATCCAAGGGTTAATTAGTCTAACATCTTACTTTAGAAGACCAAATTTCCACCATTGATTAATTAACTTCATCCAATTGGTAAATGGTCTTTATTACTTTTTAAGATTAAATCTCCAACTTGATTTAATCTAAATCCAATGGTTATAAATAAGCTGTCATTTTTCAAGACCAATTCTACACCTTTGATTACATCTATGGTTGATATCAAAGTCTTCCTAACTAAGCTTATTCTCACACCATTGATTAAATCAATTATTATCCAAGCGCTTTATTAAGTTTGTTTTTTAACCTTTGATTAAATCAATGGTTAATATTCAAACTAAGTATTCTCATCCAAGGTATAAATCAAATCAATTTCTTTGTTGACTACGCAATATAATATTTAGATTCTTCTACAAATAATATTTTTTGTATTTTTATCATCCGATAATTAAATACAAGATAAAACACAAATGACAATAAAATTTTCTAAAACAAGTTTCGGATTCGGGTTTAGTAAGATCCCCTGTCTCCGTCTAAACAAGATACAAATTTTTCTATGCGTAGAAAAAATTTTTTCACTTTGGAAACACCCACGTCTGTGTTTGAACCCAATATAAGATACAGGCCCACATAATTTCTATTTGGCCCACATACATATAAAAAAATTCATAATCATCCACAAAAATAAAAAAAAAATTAGAAAACGCATTTTATCAAATCGATTACGTAAAATAATTACCTAACGGTAAAAATTAAATTACGTAACGTTTTCCCCTACCAAAATTTTTATTTTCCGACACGGATAAATCACTCAAAACGATCAAATAAGTTTTTGAATAATCAAATTAATTTTACGATAAATCACTAAACGGTGAAAACGTTTAACCTTTTCCAAAAATTACTGTTTAAGAGATTGAAAATTTTGGGGTGTTACAAGCTTAAGTCTGTTTTGAAAAATGAGTTGGAAGAGTTAACTCACCCCGCTTTTTTGCGGGTTGGCGGAATTAAGACGCGTAAAAAAAAAAAAAAAAAAAAGTTTAGTTGATCCTAAAAAACAAAACAAAATGTATAAAAAATAAAAAAAATCATAAAATTAAAAAATAGAAAAATTATAATTTATAGAGATTAAAAAAATAAAATAAATTTAGTATCATACTCATAAAAATATCATAAACACAAATAATAAGATAATTTGTAACAAATTTTTTTTTAAAAATTAACCCGTTTTCAACCACTAGGTATTTAACCCATGAGTTATGCGAGCGGTTTATACGGATTGGAAATCAAAAATGGGTTGAAATATTAAACCCAACCCACAAAAAAATTACTTTTGCTGAGAAACCCAATATTGAACCTGCTTTTACCAATCTACACATAATGATCTTGAAGCTTAAATGGATATAATTTGATTTGGGAACGGAGGACCCTGTATTTTCTTTTTATAGTGTGTTAAAAAGAATTAATCAAGTACAAGTAATAAAATATCGTAAAATTATTATTAAAAGTTTTGATAGTTTAAAAATTAATTTTTAAATAAAATTAATAATATCAAATATGCAATAACTTGTGCCACGTAAGTATAAGATAACTAGTAAAGTATTAAATGTTTTTGAAATTTTTAAGACATTAAATGTTTTTATTTTTTTCAATTGACACATGTTATGTTAAGTAATTAAGATGTATGAATCGTAAAAAAAAAAAAAATTAGGAAAATGTAAGAGAATTTGTTATGAAGATATAACCTCCTTTTGCTGAGCAAAGTAATAAAATACAAAATGGTGCACAACACATGGTTACTGACACTAACTTAGCACTCAGATACTTTCTCCACGAGACCTTGCTCAGCCTTGAGAATCAAAGATTCATTTCTACTAACTGTGTTTGGAAGTCAGGAAACGAAGAGAAGGAGAATTAGTTTCCTTATTTTGGAGTTTATTAAAGAATAGGAACGAAAAGAAAATTATGAGAAATTATTCTCCATCTCTTTCCCACAAATAACAATATTTTGTTTCTCTTAAAATTATGGTGAAATAGAAGGAAATAAACTTAATAGTTAAAAATAAGCATGTTATATTCCATTTTATTTTTTATAAATTAACTCCCAAATAAGATAATAAAATTTTGTTTTGTTCTTTTATTAATTTTCAAAATAAAAAAAAATAATTTTATTATGTTCCTTTCACTCTTTTTTTTTAGTTTATCCATATTTATTCAGTTCCGTCAATAAAAAAAAACATTCAAACTCGATGTAAGTTTTTAGAAGAATTGATCATTGACAACATTAAATTATACATGATTTATTTGTTTCCTAATTATAATTATCTATCAAAACATGCGAAGAGATATGATATTTTTTAACAAATAGTATCAGAACTAATGATTTAATAAGTCATGCGATGATACAATTCTTGTGTGTGTGTAAATATATATATATATATATATATATAAAATAAACTATAAACTATGAAGTGTTAAAATCTACTTTTATGATTTTCTCATCAAACGATAATAACTCTTAACTTTTTTTCTAAAGTAAACCTACACTTTAGACGACCAAATTACAGATTTTCTCTCTTTAATTTGAAGAATGCTAGTTTTTACGTGGAAGGTAGCAATTTCCCTTTATTCATACCCATCGAACACGTATTTTTAAAACATACTACTTTATGTCATTTTAGGAAAAAGCAGAGTACATTTCTTTTTTCTTTTTCTTTTTTTGGGGTGGGGTGGGGGGGGTGTTGAAATATGCAGATGTCTCTAAAAACTCTTGAATCACCTTTAATTTTTCCAATGGGAAACCCCCTTTTGTTTCTCTCTTTCTTTTTTAAGTATTTGGTGGATCTTATTTCCCATTTCATATACGCCGTCCTCTTTACAACTCACAACATATATAGCAGTTGCTTATGCGGCACAATTGTCTTATAAATCTTTTCATGGAAAGATAAAATTAAATGATTTAACATCTCTTTTGTTCTGGTTTCCATCATTCTGTGCATCCACTTCAAAAACTTAAGCATTTTCAGGTGCATTCTTAAAATCTAAACCAGAAATACACTACTAGGTTCAACATTTTCTTCCCTTGTAAGCAAAAAGCAAATATATGGGAAGAAAAAGGCAGATTGGATTCAACATTTCATAGAATAGAAATTGGCTGATAAGCGTAGTCACAATTCATTATTCTTCAAAATGGGACTTGCGCACCTGAAGATGAAGTTGCAATTCCAATATCTAACACATGCTGCCTGTCGTCATGTGATTACCATATTTACAGTAAATTTGCCCGGTTAATCTAATGAAAAGGGAAAGAATCAAATGAACAATAAAAATACCAAGATTTTTTTTAAGTTCCGATATGAGCATTAAAAAAGGAAATAGTAAAAGGCCGGCATGAATTTCATGCAGAACTGAAGTCACAGGCCCAAAGTAAAGGAGATGACTTTTTATTCTTAAAATTCAAGCTACTTCCTTAACTCTCCATTCTGCATATGTTAACAATCTTGAGATGGCTTAGCATTCAAAACAATTTAAAAATTGGATAGCATTTCACAAACAGAAGCGAGAAAAATCCTAGTTTCATTCAACTCATGCCATATAGTGTTTTGAACTTCTATTTCATTGGGAAGATAGACAATAATCTTGAAGCATGCACTTTTATTGTTCTTCCAAATTTTCAATACTTGAAACTGGAAAGATCCACACAAAAGCAGATTCCAGGAAAAGATAAAGAATATTGGAACAGAGAAAACAACACAAAGATATCTATAATTTTCAAGGCTAAAAAAATATTTGCAGTTTTGAATATCAAACAATTTGACATTTAGCTCAACTGTCACCCACTAGGTCCACATTACATCACACATATATAACAATACTTATTCAAAACTTCATTACAATAGGTTTGGAGAGATATTGTCATATCATATATGAAAAGATATTTTACAAGTAAAATAAAGATTAGTGTCATGCCCAGTACAATCTTTGTTATAAAATTATAGGCCTCCAAGAGTTCTTCAAACTTTGCAAGTAAAACGTGTTACTTTCACATGTTTCATTTTCTATGTTATTACAAGTATTGGAACCAGCATCAAGAAGTCATTGGATAACAAATAAATCACAAATATAATAATATAATATAATAATATAATAAACATGATTGATATTTGATAAAGTAAGATTTCAAGGAACCTAATTGAAATTCCAATAAACTATATATTGCTCACAGTTTTTTTGCATTAGAAACAACATTCCAGATAATTTAAACCCCAAACAAAAAAAAAAGCAAAAAATTATTAAGACATAAAACATGCTTCTAAAACAGGCTTCAAATAAATTATTTTGAGACACTGGTCTAAAATAAAAATAATTGCATGTAAACAAGACAGAAAGAAAGGAATAGAGAAATTAACCTCCTTGATCTTCCAGTAAAACAATGAACCAACACCTCCACCATGTCTTTTGGCTTTATCAATAAAATCAAAACACTCGTTGAAGTATTGTTTTATGGCATAATCTCTGTCAGCAACTGCCTGAATTTTCCAGTAAAATCATAACTTTAGCATGGATGCATTACTAGAAGCTCAACAAACTTATATGGACAATAAGCATCATACACACAATTCATTCAGTAGTATGAGTGAAAGCAACAGAATCATAATGAACATTTATTACAAGTAATATGGATAGCAGATGCTGTGCAGACTCCGCTATTAGAAAACAATACTATATGTGTCAGTTAAAAGGCAATTGACATTCTGAGATGATATCATCTATCATAAAGCTATCTGGCTCTACAAAATATACTTTCTAAGATACAAGGAGCAAATTGTTGTCCGCAATAATCCAAAACCCTAAATATTTTGATAGCAATTGCAGGCTTTACTGTTAAAGACCAAAGCATAAACTTCAAAAATTGCTAATGATACTACTGTCCTAATGCACACAAAGTAAATGCTTGAATTCCAGCCACAAATTTAATCCAATTTGTAGTGAATTCAGTTACTAGTCATGAAGCCCCTTTTGATAGCCATAAAATCAAAAGCTGCCCATTTTTCTCAACCTAGCCCACCAAAAACCCAATCAGAAAAACACAGCATTGATGTCAGAACCAGCTAATCAATCATCACATTGGAAGAAACTAAAGACTAAGAAGAGATGCAAAGAAAACGACATTTCTTTCATTCTATGAAAACTTCCGTACCATCTATAATTTTATAGACAAAATCCCCAGGATGTGCAGGAGCCAATTTAACAGCCACAGTCAATATGTGAGTAATATTCAAGTTTTTCAATGCATCCTTGTTAGCTTGAGTGCGAACTGAACCCAAAAAGAGACCCTGCATAATGCAAAGTAGTAGCGGAACAACAGCCTTAATTACATTCAGAAGACTAATAGAATGTACTGAATGAAAGTCATAACACTACTAAATTGGGCAGCAATAACAAGTATTGAGCTACATTAGTCACAGGCATACTAGTATACCACCTCGTCAATTTTAGAAGGAGTATCTTTGAAGGATTTAACTAAATCCATCACCCGCAAAAGTGATGCTATTTGTTTCTTCATGGATTCATCAAATTACTCCATAGCTGATGAGGTGATCATTCTCCTTAGTTATTCTTTTCCCCTTCAAACAAGGAATGAAATTGCCACAGATTAAATACTAATAATACAAATAACCAGTTTCCACAAGGTACATCATCACATTCTTTAAAAAGGAAAAATCAATTCACCATATACAATTTCTCGATCTATTTATTTCTTGAAAAAAAAAACTGAATTAAAAAAACACCACACACCATAGATTCAGAAACTTGATCACAATGTACTAGAATGGCCCACAATTACGTATGATAGCTAATCATCAATTAGGTTACATTAATAAAGAAAGAACAATTGCGATCATGTCTCATTGTAGAAGAATGAAAATTTAGAAGTAAGCCTCGAATGTACCGATTGCAAAGCAGATATAATCCTTTCCAGTTTACCAAAAAAATACAATATATTCATGGGCACATTGATTGCAGAAACAGCAACGAACAATAATTGATGTGAATGCAGCACAAATAATTCATGAATTCGACAGATATAATGTTCCATTGATAAGAAACAAAATCCAAGAGGAAGTAAAAACTAGGAATTTGATATCACATTACTTTCAAGTTCAACATTCGAAACTTCGGTTTTGACTTTGTAAATAATATTGTACAAAGAAACTGATGGCTCTAGTCCAGAATTTATCATCTGTCGTAGGAGAAGCTCAGCTTCCTTCCATTTTCCATCCTTGCAAAGAAGCCCTATGGTTGAACAAAAGCTGGCCACATTTGGAACCATTCCATTCTCAATCATTTCTTTGAGTAGCCTAAGAGCCCTGTAAGAGCTTCCTTCTTTGCAGTAACCATGAATCATCGTATTATATATGATACTGTTTGGTTCCAAGTGCAACTCACCTAATGATTTGAAGAGTTTTGACGCTTCTTTCATGTTACCTTTCATACATAACCCATGTATTAGGACACTGTATGTGCAAACATCTGAAACCAAACCAGACTTCTCCATTAAAGAATGTACCTCAAATGCTTTCTCCATATAATTTAATCGTACATAAGCATGAAGTAGAATTGTATATGTCACTTTGGAAGGAGCAACGCCTCTCTCCTCCATTTCCTTGACCAAGTTAAGAGCTCCTGCTAAATTCCCAATCTTAGAATATCCTGCAATCATAGTATTATAGGTCACTAATGATGGCGATAGTCCATTTGACTTCAATTGATTGAATAATCTAACAGCCGTATCCATCTTTGCAACATCACAAAAACCATTGATCAGTGTGTTATATGTAATTATATTAGGACTTAGGCCAACAGTGTTCACTCGATCAACCAACTTCACTGCTTCTCGAAGCTTCTTCACTCGACACAACCCACCAATCAAAATGTTGTACGTTACAACACCATATGACACACCTTTCTCACGCATTTCATCAAACACCTTAAAAGCCTTATCTACATTCCCATCATTACAATATTCACTAATCACACAATTGTAAGCATAAATATTAGGCACAATTCCACTTGTCTTCATATTTTCATACATTTGAAACGCTTCCTTTTGAAGGCCTTGCTTGAAAAACCCATTTATCAATACACTGTAAGTATGCTGATTGGGAACTAAATCCAATCCCTCCATCTTGCAAAACAACTTCTTTGCCAGTTGAACATCACCATTCTTGCAACACCCATCAATCAATGTAGTGTATATGACAACATTTGGAGACAAACCCATGTCCTCCAACATAGCCAAAAGCTGAAAACCTTTCATCAAGTCACCAGCTTCACAACAACCCTTGATCATGATCCCAAAACTGTAGACATCCAGAACAATCTTACCCTTCATTTCATTGAAAACCCACCATGCTTTATGAAAACAACTTGATCTAATGAGCAAGCTCAAAAGATTATTGAATGTGTTTGATGTAGGAAAATGGCCCTGGTGAATCATGTGGTGTAAGAAATAGAGGGCTTGGTCAGGTAACTGAGAAAGAACATGGGCATTAACAATTGCTTCATAAAGAAGAGTATGGGTTGAAGTAGAAATGAAATGGGTTTGTGTTAGTTGATGGAAAAGTGAGGATGGGGAGAAGAAAGAAGAGGACATTCGACCAGAGATTAGGCGCAGGAGAAGAGATTGAGCTTGGGATAGCATGCCAGACGAAAGGAGATGGCTTAAGATGAAGGATATGGATTGGGATGTGTGATGGGTTGAGGAATTGAAGAAGATGAAGAGTGCTTTTGGTGGAGGCACTTTCACCATTTTTTGGATCAGAATCAGAGCTTCATGAGAATTACACATGTTTTTAGGTTCTGTTTGATTTCAGAATTTCAGGGAATTCAATTGAATTGCAAATTAATTATTAGTGAAAATATATTGCAAAATTCATAATGGGCTCTGACCTTCGATGAATGTGGGCCTTAGTCTAAAATAAAGAGTTGGGTTTCGACCACAACTTTTCATTTGGATTCCAAACCCAATTTTTTTTAAGTAAAAATAAAGGTGTTGTAATAATAAGGGTTTTTAGATTAGAACTTTCTCAAATTCTTATTGCATTCAATACTATAGTTTTCATGATTTTTTTTTAATTCTTGATCTTTAATAAATGTCCTTAATACACTTTTTAGGAAAATTCCAATAATAATACTATAATGATAAGGGTATTATACTATGTACTACAAACAAGATTCTATGACCATCGACCAAAGTGCAAGTCTGTATCAAACCCAAAAACAAACTTTTAAATAAAAAACGAGAGAAAGAAGGACAAGAGATAAAAATGAGGATGTAAGGATTTATTTTTTTTTAATCTCTTATTTGGATGTTAAATAGTTAATAAGGGTAAAATAGTCAAAATTTATTTCATCACTTATGATATAACTGATTTTATTGAGAACGTGTTTTATAAAAAAAAAATGTGTAATTTAGGATATTATAAGGAAATATTATATTTTTTATTTTATCTTTATTTTTAATAAATTTATTTAGGCAGAATTTAGGTTAAATAAACTCTTTATTTTCATTGCTTCAAGATTAATTTGTCGGGCAGGATGAAAATCAGATTCGTTAACTGAAGTCTGAAATAGGTTTGGTTAGGAAAATGAAGTCTAATAATAATACTATAATGATAAGGGTATTATAATGTAAAACAAAAAGATTCTATGACCATCGACCAAAGTGCAACTTTAATTAAACCCAAAATAAACTTTTAAAAAAAAAACGAGAAAAGAAGGACAAGATTTTTAAATGAGGATGTAAGGATTTATTTTTTTTAATCTCTTATTTGGATTCATAAATTCTATCAAAAAACAATAAACAAAATTACATATGCAATAAATGATATAACTGAATAATTATTGAGAACGTTTTTATAAAAAAAAATATAAAAGGATAATAAAAGGAAATATTATCATTTTTTATTTTATCTTTATTTTTAATAAATTTATTTAGGTAAATTTAGGTTAAATAAACTCTTTATTTTCATTGCTTCAAGATCAATTTGTTGGGCAGGATGAAAATCAGAATTCGTCGAACTGAAGCTGAAATAGGTTTGGTTAGGAACTATGAAGTCCCATTTTTGTTCACTAACTTCTGGCTGGGTCTCCACAACGACAACATGGACGCGCCCAAACAATTCAAACCAGTTTTGGATTGAGTAATGTTATTTAATATTTAAACACTCTTGTAATCTATAACTTCAAAGATAAAGTCTCCCCAAAATTGATTGGAAATTCTGATATTTTAACTAATTAATTAAAGAATCTTATTTTCTTTTTGGTACATGTTGGAACATAACATCAAATCAAATCTATGAAATTTTAGTTACTGTAAACTATTTAAATCCTTCAACACTAACTCATATCTGGCCACTTGTATTTTGTCTTTCTTAATATTGTGAATTTGTGATTATAATCATAGTACACATGTTTGCGGATAAATATTTAGTGATGGCAATGGCAACACATAGTGAATCTTGATCTTCACAGATTTGTAACAGATCAAACAGAAACTGATCGTACCTCCACAACTTTTTGGGAGAGAATTCCAAAATTTGATGTGACAATATTCCCCTTAAAAGAATCCGAAACCCATGGATGAAGTTGGTTCTTCCTGTCAAGTTTTCGATTCCCTTCATATATCTTTGATGCTTTTCTTTTCTGAGACCTCTTTAGCTTGATTTTTTAAAAAATACTGAGCTTCAGATTTTTTAAAAAATAGTTTCTACATGACAATGATGAACACTGTCGATACTCTAGTCTATATACACAGACAACTGAAGAAGATTAATGTCATCTATGGTATCCTCTTTTAAGTCTTCAAACGATGAGTCAAGTGAAGCACATATATATACCCAAAAAAAAAAAAAGTGAAGCACATATTTCTGAATGATGGGTTTACTTGAATGGCCAAAGAAGCAATGATGGCAATGTGTGATTCTTTGTCGTTGGTCAATTTAGAAGCACCTCTCTTTTTTTTTTTTTGGGGGGGGGGGAGGGAATAAAATTACCTTCTTTAGAACAAACACATTTTTTCCTGCCATGATTTGTCTCTCATAAGCACAAGACAAAGTGTTTGTGAAGCTCAACTCTGTATATATCATCGTCATCTACAATCTCAAGCGTCCAATAAATGAGGACATTTGTAGGTCATTAGAATAAAGGAAGAAAGAACTGGAGTTCCTTTATTTGTTGAGTCAAAAAAAAAATTAATTAATGAAGTTGAACCCCCAAGTTCCAAAATTAGATGGCTGTTCCTTCTGGAGTAGAAAACAAACCAATTTACCAAGTCCTGCTTATATATATAATTAATTAATCAACCAAAATTTGTACTTTTTGTGTAATAATGCGAATTCTATAATAAAAGGTAATTATCATTACGTTCTAGTTAAGTTTTTTTACAGGTGATTTGTTGCTGTGCATTAACTAGTAGACGATAAATTTTAATTTATGAATAATTTTAGATCAGCATTAAGGAAATTAATTTCCAATTAAATGCACAGACCGATTAATTGTAAAGGGTGCACTCCTAACTCCTAATATTGTTTAAAAAAGACTTTAGTTTTAGTTAATCCTGATCTTAGCTCAAAAATACTCTTAACTAGTAATAATAATAAAAAAAATCTTTAAAGCGAGTTTATCTTTAAAGTTAATAAGTAAAGCTGTGTTTGGTGCTTATAATAGTATAAGATATAATAGTATAAGGCAATAGGATAATGTTTGATAGTATAAATAAGTTCTTATACTATTAAACATTTAGTACAAATAGTATAAATAATTTGATAGTATATGTAACTATTTAGTATGATTATACTATCTTTCATCTTCCTCACCACCTCCTCCACACTAGCCATCCTCATCAACTGCGTATCACATAGACCTCAATCTCGGAATTCCTCCGGAACACGTTCTCAATCATGCCTCTGCGATCCACCCAATCAATAGAACCTTATCCCCAACCATCACCCTCCTCTTTATCTTCTTCAGTAGCGCGAGCGCCCTCACCACGCACAACAGCTCAACCCTTGAAGAAGAAGGTTCCAAAACATCGTCAGAGGAGGTTCTTCCAAAAGCTTTTGGAACGATGGCAGTTGGTGTGGGTGAAGGTTCAGCTATAGTGGTTGGATGACAGTTGGACAACCACTGCTCAGATCTGCGTCACCCACCCATACAGAGCCACAGGTCCGCCCCCCTATTCTGATTACAAAGCCACCGTCGACCACTGCGAGCAACACCACCAGATTCGTCGCACACTAATCACCTAGAATCGCCCATCTCAACCGCACCCGCGAACCAGAATGACGTTGTAGTTGGTCACCGATGGAGATATGATGGTGACTGGTGTTGCTAGCATGGATGATGGTGGCGAGGTGGTCTACTTGGTGGTTGCGGAGGGGTTTGTTGGCCAGGGAAGGAGAAGGACGATGGTTGTTCTAGGTGATTGGGATGAGATTCTTGGCAGAGAATAAGAAACTTGGATTGAGAAGGATGAAGTTGAGGGGTAAGGTGGGAAGATATATCATATCAGGTTTAATCAGGGAGGTGGGAGGAGGATAGAGTAATCAGGTTAAAATATGATAAAAAAGTTTGATATGATTTGATTATATTATGAGGTTAAAAAACTAAACATCTGACGAGACTTGATAGTATTAGTTAATACTATCAAGCCCTCTTTATCTTGTCCATCAAACACAGCCTAAGATTATATCTATATTTAATTTAATAAAGTACATTGCGATCTTAACTCACTAAATATTTTAAAAATAGATACATTATTACTTAATTACTTTAAAAATATTTTTTTATTAAAGAAACAAACTTACTTCAAAAGAATTTTTTTCAAAAATATATATTTAACTTTTAATATAATATATATATTTATATTAATTTGTTATACTTTGCATTTGTCCTTGGAAAAACTGATATGCTATGGTAAATTGCATATTTTAAATAAATTATGATGATAAACTACAATAATTATTTAGGAAATAATTTATACATAATTAAATTAATGATGTTTTTTTTTTTTAAAATGGACCATAATCAACTAAGTCAATTACAAGTGTAATAGAAAAACGTCATGTGTTAAGTTTATATATATACACAAACAAAAAGCATTTAAGGTGGGGTGGTCTATTAGCATACTCTCATATGTTTATTCACATTCTTTACTAACCAATTAAAATTTTTATTTTTATTTTTAAAATATCATGAGTGGTTAATAAGAAATGTTATTAGATAATTGGAATTGTCAATAACAACATCCTTTAAGGTGAGGGGATGCTCTCACCAATCTAAGACTAGGTAAATTACAAATCTTAATAATGATTTATAGTAGGATTAAAAATTACTTATTAATGGGAATTCTAAATTTGAACCTAACTAATATTATTGTCATAAGTAGGTGAGTCAAGTTCGGTTGGAAGCTTGAAATATAATTATAACACCACTTATTTGATATTTATATTATCATAAAATTAACTATTTCAAAAGTTTAAGCTATTAGGTGAAGATGAATGAATGACTATATTGTATCTTTAATATATGTACTCCTTCACACAAGAATCTTTTGTACTTGAAATAGATAACACACAAGTCTATTTTTACAATATGTTGAAATTAAACTTTTATTTTAAAAAAATAAAGTTAATCAATTATTCATCTATAAATGCTATTACAAGATATTGTTCAGATTTGTAGCATACTCTCCTTTTGGAATAGATAACCTCTCTTACTTTTTAAATTTTTATGTATACCAAAAAAAATATGCAGTGAATCTCTAGGCTTTCTAATTATGCAAATTATTTTTGAAATATAACTTAAAAATATACTCATAAAATAATAATAATAATTTCCAACTCTTAACGTATCTCATAATTTGAATTGTTAGATTTTTGTATTTAGTTTTAAATTCGTGCCTCTTTCTCTAAAATAGTCCTAGCAATGTTGCAGGAAAAATAATTATATATCTACACTATTCATACACCTATACTTAAATCTATTACTTTTGGATATAAATTTTAAAACAAACCTCATTTTTCTCCACTTTCTCTCACTCTTTTTTACCCAAAAATGGTAGGTATAAAAGTAGGTATATATGTTTAAATGTAGATATATATCAATATTGGTTGCAGAAAAGTACTTATATGAAAAGATAACCTCATCATCCCAAATAATGATTATTTTCACACTAAAATAATATGGAGAACATAAGACCAAATAATTATTATTATATTTTGTTTTAAATATTTTAAATAATATTAAATTAAAATATACGTATTCAATGTAAAGGATGCATGATTAAATAACCATAATATTTGCTAAAGAGTTTTTTTAAATTGAATAAATAAAGTTATATTTATCTTTAATTTAATTTAAAATACATTATAATTTTAATTAAAAATAATTTAAAAATAGATATATCTTTACTTATTTATTTTATAAATTAATTCATATCTTATCTGTTTGCTAATACACCTCATTATATCACATAAGATATATTAATTAACTTACACAGATAGTGGCCAATTTTTTGGGTTTGCATACCACGTAACTGACATAAGTGATTTGCTGAATACGACGAAAAATATAAATAAATAAAAACAATTCCTGTTTAGGTCGATATGAGTATGACCGCTTCTTAATTTGTAAATGAAACTTGACGAGGTCTTCGCAAATGATTATAGGTTTAATAGAGAAGAATTTAAGATCAGCATAATCTGGTGGAACTCCAGCCAGGATTAACAGAAGATCCCAAGCAACAGTGTTAGGAATCTTTGAAATGCTAGTTAATTTTAATGTAAAAGATTGCTTTTATGATAAATATACTTTAAGCCTTAAGGTCCACTTAACATTTATCAGGGAAAATAAAATTAAGGTTTTTCTTACCAAACAAACGGCAAAATGGAAAAGAGACAACCACTAAAGATTCTGAAACTTGCGACAGCCCAAGGATTTTCTTCATACACCGTGGAAGGACTGCAACCAATCCCCACATTTGGTCCCATCCACTCGCCCTTTTTACATCTCACTTTCAGTTTTCTCCATTAATTAATCAATTTGCATGTCAACATGATTAAGAAATTAAAATATTAAGGCTGTATTTAGTGAACATGATAAGAAAGATTTGATAATATTAGTTAATATTATTAGATCTTATGAAAATATTTGATGGGTTAACATGATAGTATAATAAAATCAGGTCAATCATTTTTATCATATTTTAATATGATAATTTTATTCTCCCTCCCACCCTCTAATTAGACATGATAGGATATCCTTTTCAACTTTATCCCTCAACATCAAGTCTCTTCTTCTCTGCTGAACCCACAACTCATCCTTTATGTTTATCATTCTCTTTCAGTCTCTTCCACTACTAAGGCCACACATCCATACACCATCGCCGGACCACCACCACCGGACCACCTTGCCAAATCACCACCACCAGACCACCATTCTCAGACCACCAAAGTTGTGAGAGGGCATCGTAGCAGGAGCTCCAAGGAGTTGAGGTTGTCGCAATTGTTAGTGGGGGAGAGAAATCAAGGTGGGGAAGCTACAGAACCTGCGCAGGGAGGCCGAATAGCATTCAGGGGAGGCCGAATCGCATTCAGGGGAGGACGAATCACTGGTGCGTTGGAGGTCAAATCACGTTCAGGGAAGGCTCGATGCGCAGCCTGCGCTTGTGGCGGTGGTGGTCAGTTGCAGCTTCTTCGACCGAGGAAAATGCAAAGGAACGACTTTGGGAGAGGTGAAGAGGGTGAGGGTGGGGATTGTATAAGTGAGCAGTCAATCTGCACATGGTTTCTTTTGATTTTTCAAGAATTTAGATGAGATTTTCTTGGAAAAATTATGGGTTAGTTCCTAAAATGGTAGTTTGAAATTGCAGGAAGATAATTTTTTTTTTGTTTGGATTCTATTCTTTTGTAATTTATGTACAAAACAAAGAAGATAAAATTCGAGTTTTTATATTTTTTTATGCTAAAAAATATTATAATCATGTTAAATAATTATTATACTATCAAAATTTTTATATTATTAGACACTAAATATTTAATTTTATAATAGTTAATCAAATCATTTATACTATTAATTTTTATCTTACTATTTTATACTATAAAATTTTATATTATCATATGTGTCAAACGTACTCTAATATAATATTATGGTATTCATTGTGAAGTAATTCTTTTTTTTTTTTTTAAGCAGACAGGGTCAATGACCCGCCATAGTGATGCAATTTAATCCTTTGTTTAATCTATAGGAAGCCCATTTTAGAAGCAAGAGGGGGAAAATTACTTAGACCTCATTTTCAGTTACATCGATTGTTTAATTAAATGAGAATGTAATTTTTTATGGGGCTCTATTTCTGTAATCAAATATTGTGTCTTTTCTTTATTTCAAGATAAAATATGGATGGTTATTGAAACCATGCATAATTCATTGAATGTACAATGTCTCTCACGTCTTTTATAAAGAATTAAAAAAGAATTGATTATTGATGTTCTATCGTACTGACAGTATGTGCTTTACTGCTCTCCCACTGAATATGGTGATATTTTTCATATATGAATCTTTATTTATTGGCTGTTTTATTGTGATGATTGCATATTAATTATTATAAGAATATTGGAAGTGGGAGCGTCGTGTACATATAAAAAATATATGTTTAAATTAATTTATTTTATGTTTAAATTAATTTATAATTAAAATTTTTATAAGATAATTTTAAAAAAATAAGAAAAAAATTTAAAATAAATAATTATTCATCTCTAAAAATAATCTTTTCCAAAACATACTTACTCTTTGTTTGTTTCAAGAGAAAATAGAAGGAGAGAAAATAGAAAGAGAGAAAATGAGAGAAATATTTCATTTTCTCTTGTTTGGCAGTGGAGAGAAAATAGAAAAGAGAGAAAATATGATAGTTGGACCTACATTTTTAGTTTTCTCTCCTCAGATGCGTAGAAAATAGAAGAGAATATGTGATAACTACGTGAAATGACCATTTTACCCCTATGATTAAAATAGAATACCCAAACCCCATTTTTCTTCCTCCTCTTCCTCTTTTCGTGCGGCACGAGTGGACGGTCGACGGCGCGGGTTACAGCGGCTTCGAGCTGGGGTCTGCTTCGCGGATAGTAGGGGCTTCGAGCTGGATCACATCATCATCCACGAACACGGTCGATGGCTGCTTGGATCCTCTTCCTACGACTTGGATCTGGGTCGAGCGTTGGGACGCGACAGGGACGCAACAGGAGGATGGAGTGGGGACGCGTCAGGGGGGTGGGGTAGGGTGAGGTGGGTGGGGGGGGGTGGGGAACGCGGCGGCAAGGGATGGGGTGGGGATGCGCGGGGGTGGGGTGGGTGGGGGAGGCAACACAGTCCGGCACCATTACCGACGGAAGACTTCTGGTCCTCTCCGCCGCTGTCTCTCCTCTCATCCAGTCCTTGCTTGGCCGCCACACCAGCAGACCTCGCGGCCAACGCCCAAACAACCAGATTCGCTCCGTCCTCAGCCGTCCTTCCAGCGCGAACCACCGCCACTTCCGCCCAGATCGCGTCGTTGTCCACTGCCGTCGAGGCCCTTTCGTGCCTCGCTGCCCTCCGCCATCGCTGGATATGCGCACCAGCGCCCCTCCCCCTCTGTTGCTCGTTTCTGTTGGTTCAAAAAAAACAAAAGCCACATTTTTTTCATTTGCTTTCTTCGTTTCTCTCTTCTTTTTTTTATCCATTAGTTATCTGTTTTTTTATTTTATTTTAAGTTTGTTGCTTTGAGTTTTTTTTTTTTGTGTGATTTATTTGAGTTTTTTTTTTGGCTAAATTTGTTATACTTTAAGTAAACTTTTTTTCTTTGAAATAAAAGATTTTTTTAAAGAAAATATGTTAGTCAAATAATTTGGGTTAAGGTAAGAGTGTTTGAAAAATGCAAACAAAGATCATAAAAAAATATTTTGAATTCTTTTGTTGATTTATTAAAATTGGTTTATCTTTATTGATGTGTTTATTTTAATTACATTATTAACTTTTGTTTTAAATAGTGATCTTATACTAAATTTAATTAGTGATCGTGTGCTATTTTAGCTCAATTTTTTACTCGATTAAGTGATAAAGCAAAAGGTTGTGATAAGGGCTATATACACATATATCACTAATAATGGAATCTTGCATTGAACAAAATAGATCATAACTAATTTACTGCAATTAACTAAAACTAATGACTTTAGATAAGATAAATTACATGAATAGGTAAATATCGACGCGTGTGAAACTTTTATTTTGTAGTTCAAAGTAAATAAAGGAGATGTGTTATTAAATTAGAGAGGTAAAATAAATAGTAAAAAATAAATTCATTTATTACATTATATAAAGGATATATTAATCATTTTATATAATTTTATTTTCTTTCTTTTCACTTTTCTTCTCAACCAAATAAGAGAAAGAAAAAATTTTATTTTCTTTCTTTTTTTTCTCTTCATTCAAATAATAGGAGAAAAAATATAATTTTTTCTCTATTTTCTCTCCTCTTTATTATCTCTCTTTTTATTTTCTCTCTTCTCTTTTTCTCTCGTCATCCAAACAAAACATTAAAGTCCACAAGCCGAATGAGGTATCTTGCCCCGTCAAAGAATCATTTTCAGACTACCATTTTGATGTCACAACCGAGTGATATATCCAAGGTCAATGGAAGAGCAAGAAATGTACGTGCGGCTGTGATTAGGTATAGTAAAATCTCTATACATTTGAAAATTTTCACAAGAATTGTTCTATTCGGAAATTTATATTTGACAATTTTTTCTTGTGGAAATGGAGATAAAAATATTCTCAAGATAGATGGGGAGATAGGATTGAAGATCGTATCTCTTATTTTGCAAAGTTCTTATCTCAAAAAAATTATTAAATTATTTTTAATAATTATATTATATATATGTATTAACACATTTTTTTAGTAATTTTTATTTATATTATTTTTATATTAATTTAAAATAAAAAATATCACTAAATAATAATTTTTATCTTAATTTATTGATATTATAAACTTAAATTAAATTTGTTTAACTTTCTATACTTTTTTTATTTTTTTAATTTTTTAAATTTTAAAAATAATTTCAAGATGTCCACAAGTTTCTCCATAGAAAATGGGAATAAACTTTTTTTTTTCATAAACAAAAATCGAGGGCAGAGATGAAAAGAAATTAGAGAGGTAGAGACAGGAAGTGGAAAGTACTTCCTGCCTCCACTACGCGGGTGTTATCCCTAACTGTGAATTTGCTTCAACAAAACAAATAAAAACTGTCGCAAAGGTTTTTGTTTATTATAGGAACTAAGACCAGTGTCCAGTGGTTGTGGGTGATAATCCAAATGGCCATTTGGTTTGGTGGAATAGTAGGAATCCCTATTTGTCATTGTCCCAATTCCTTTCTATCTTTATTGTGTTTGATTAGTTATAGCTTCTCGCTGTGTGCAATTGGAACCCACCACCAACCGCCATAGTTTGTTCGTTTCCAGTTTCCTTTCCTTCAAAATCATTATCATAACTAGTGAAACCGGCTTATCAATATGTATTTTTTCTTTAATTATTTAATATATTTATTATTATAATATTTGATTTTAAAAAAAAAATTGTTATTGTTTTAATAAAAAAATTCTCAAGCTATTTTATTGTTAATTTAAAATATGACAAAACTATCCACTAAACCTAGCCCTGCACCATGTAAACACTTCTTATCTCCCTCGAACCACAAATTAGCAATTGTATCATATCATATATGTGGGGTGGTTGGGGTGGGTTGTTTTTTGGGTTAGGTTTGCGAGGGTGGAAAATGAGTACATGAAAATAGGGATATGTCAATTTACATATATAACCTTTTTTCATTTACAGTTGAAAGTTTGAATATTAAGCAAGTAATGACATTTTTTAAAATAAAAACTTTAGACACCAAAATCAGTCATCACGATTATAAGTAGTATAGATAACTATTGGTGAGGGACAGATGTATCACTGTGCATAACACACATTCACAGGTAGAGTAAGGCTAGTTTATAACAATAATGTTAGTAACACATATTTGAATTTATATTTTATGTATATTTATTTATGATATAAAATTAAAATAAAGATATATAAAAAATAAAATGAATCTAATTATAATTAAATATAAATTTATAAAAATATAAAATGTTATAAATAAAAAATATATAAATAATATTACTCAATTTATAAAGTCATATGCGAAATATGTGAATTATGTAACTCGTAACTGTCACATCCGGTTGAAAGCCCGCAGTTTGGTTAAACTTTTTGGAGCCACAGAATTCGTAGTTAAAAAATAATAAAAAATGTTTTATTGTTATGTCTATGTAGTGGCCTCTCCCTATCATCAATAGTTACAAAAAAAAAAAAAAAAAAAAAAAAAAAGGATTTTGTGCATTTTCACTTAGCACACGACTTTTGAATTTGGAAGTGAATGGAAAGGAAATTAGGCCCAAAAGCATTTTGCTTCTGGAATAATACTTTTCGTAAAATGAGATGAACTAATCAGATAGTAAATTATTTAAAGGGGATTTTAAAAAACATTAAATAAATATTCTGGAGTCAATTAAAATATAATTTTGATATTTTTATCTTAAATAGTGTATATAATTTTTTATATTTTTTTTAATATCATTTATCATATTTTTTTTTTATTTCTTATTTCTCAATCACACATTTTTTTAAAAAATATGTATAATATTTACACTTCTAAAAAAATATAAAATCATTTTTTTCATTAAAATAACATAATAAATAAAAGAGTTAAACTGTTAGATCCTAGAGGTAGGCTCTTGTGTGTATAAAATATAAATAGAACGAAAAATGTTACTTTTACAAAGTAAAAATACATTGCTTCACCAAGTACAGGTTGAAACATCACAGGGAGAAAATAAGTTGGTTAGGGTCATTCTTATTTGAGGAGTCTATATTATTTATTTTTGTGTATGTAATATAACCCTAAATAAAATGTCATTTTATTTATCAGGGAGTATTCATTGTTACTCTAATGTATTTATTGCGATTCTTCTTTAATTAATTTTTATCATTTTTTAAAATACTTTTATTAAATAGATAATTAAATCTAACACATATATGAACTAATAAAGATATTTTTAAAAAATGGTAAAAAATTTAAACAAGAGTGATAATAGATAAATAGAAATGATAATAAATACTCTATACTTATCAAAGTTGATAGATTTTTCCCATTTCACTCTCTTATTTCTCATTTATTTATAGGAATGATAAAATAATTCATTTATTCTTAATCCGGTTCAAGCTTAATCTAATTTATCCGTTTATCATCTCTAATAACATCTTGGTTCTCTTAACCTTATCAATAAGTACATATGTGAAACTTAATTAACTTATTCTTTTCAACTCGTATAGAGTAAATTACTTTGAGCCATGTTGCATTGAGATAGATGTTATCTCATATAGATTTTGGGGGGGGGGGGGGAGACTTCTTTATAGATTTTAATCCAAATTAACAAAGCATATAAAACATCTCCTTAATATTATGTATAGTTCTATAGGTTAATATCATTTGTTTAAATATAGTTTGCAATGGAAATTTCTTTCCGATAAAAAAAGGTTTACATTCTCTTAATTCTAAATCAAATAATTTTGGGTAATTTATTTGCCTTAATTTTTGTATAAATAAAAAACTTAAAAAGTTGCTGAACTAATAAACCACCTATTTGCCACTCTCTTTATATAAAAATGTGTTTTTGTTTGATAAGAAAGAAAAGTAAATACATATTGGAAGCAAGTTAACAAATGAGTTTAATTTATATGTATTGTTAGTGTAAAAGTTTTTTTATATTATTAATTAATTATATATTATTATATTGTTAAAAATATTTAATTCTTATAATATATAACAATTAATACTAATGTAAAAAATTTTACTGTAATTTTATTTGAACTTTTTTCAAGATTAGGCCAATCTGTGGATACGTTGTGGAAAAAAAAAAAAAAAGGTTAAAGTACCATTACGTCCCAAAAAGAATCGTCTTTTTTTTGTCTTGTTTTTGTTGTTTTTAATTGTTTTCTACTTGATTTAGTGTCAATATTACTGTCATCATCGTGATTTTATATGACTTTTTGTGTGATTTTATGGGTTTGTAATTTGTTTAACCCCAAAAAAAACAAAAAAGCGGAAAATAATATTTTTCCGAACCGGTAAAATCTATTTTTAATTATTCGGAGGAGAAAGGAAGGATCTTACTAAACCCACTTCATCCGTCCTTTGATGGAATGAGCCTAAAATTAATTTTTTAATTTTTAGATTTAATCATCAAATAAAATAATTTTGTATTATTATAATATTATTTTATTAGTCAAGATAATTTAGTATGATGAGACCCGGAAATATTTTTACGGGACCCACGTTTAGCTAAACCAATTAACTTAGTAGCTTAATTAAACATGATTAGTGGAGGAATATTCTTGAACATGATGATAAGGCTTGATGACTAGGTTATTAGTGACTAAGCATGGTGACTAAGGCTAATGACTAGGTTAGGAGCAACTAATAGGAAACAAGCTTTCTAATCAAGGCTTAATCTTGACCTTTGATGCATCCAAGGGCTTGGATGAAGCCAAGCAAATGTCCACCTTGCATGGCTTGAAGTCTACGGCCATATGGCTTTGGGAGGACCAAAAATCTCTTCTCTTTCATGCAAATTCTCTCTTCTCTCTCATCCAAGAACCCTAAACACCATATTATTTCCTTTCTCACCTATTCGCCAAGCTTGATACTACACCATTCAATCACCCAAAATTTCTTCTAACCAAGTTTTCTAAACCTAAACACAATCCTAAGAACATCTCTAGTTGAGAGTTCTTTCAAAATCTTACATTTGAAGCTTGAAAACCTACTTGGAAGTTTGTACCAATGAGGTGAAATCTCTTGTTTTTCTTTTCTAAATTCTTTTTCAAAGTTCTAAGCCATGATTTATCCATGGTTTAGGTTCTTTTTCAATGGTTAGTAACTTGTAATTTTTGTTTAAGTTTGTTAGGTTCTTGAAGGAGGAAAACCGTGACCCTAGGAGGAGTGAAAGAATCCATTTGTTTTCATTTAAGGTAAGAGGAAGACAAATCTTATCACCTATGGATGGTGGTAAGAAGATGGAGTTGATTTTGTGATTGTAGAATCCATAAGGATTCATGTGTGTGCTTGTTAGTAGCTTATTTGATGTGGTTGTGTATTTGTTAGTAGCTTTCCTATTTGTTGTTTGTAATAAATTGCATGTCTACAAGCTTTAAGTTGCATGTCTATAAGCTTTGATAATATTGCATATGTTAGAATTGCATGATAAAGTATAGAATTGCATAATAATGTATAGGATGTGAATAACATGTCAAGGAAATGCATGTGTGTTCCAAAGAACACTCCATAATGCCCACGGTTTGTAACCAAATGGGGAACCAAAATGTTCTCTTAATTTTCCTAAAAGGTAAGTTAATTAACCTAGGAGAATTAGCAAGATATTAAGTTGTTTAGATCATGAAAAATGAATTTAGAAATCAAATGGTAAGAATTAGTATTTTGGACCAACATGCCTAAAATGAATGTATTGATTTCAAAAACCATTTTCTAAAAATGATGGCTAAATGAATTTAGACAATACAATAAGTTTGACATGTATTTATAAGATGAAAAATAATTTAGAAATCAAATACAAAAGGGTTTATGAAATTTGGCCAACATGCCAAAATTAGGTAGTCTTGATTTCTAAAATCAATTCCAAACCATTTTCATTTATAAAGTTGCAATACATGTTAAAAAGAATTTTTCTAAAATAAGTTTTGAAGAAATCAATTGATTAGAATTAATTTAAGGAACTAAAATCAATAATTTTATTGTTATAAAGGAAATACAGTAATCTTTAAGAATTTCTAACATATGGCTCAAATGCTATATTTTTGAAGCATGTTAGGAGTTTTTAAAAGATTAAATTATCCTTAAGTTTATATTTAAATAAACAAAGTTTTTACTTTCCAAAAATTAAGAAACCATTATTATTAAAATTCTAAACAAAATATTTCTTCAATTTTTAGTAAAAACGGACAAATAAGATAGAAAAGATGTCCAAAAGACAAGATATAATTTATGAAAAATATTACACGTAGTTTAAACGTCTTAATTATTATTTCGTTTATTTAAACAATATTTCTTATATTGATTTCTAAGGAATTTGGACAAGAAAATGATTTAAAAATCCTACGCGATTGAGAAAACGTATTAAAAATCCTACGCGATTTAAAAAAAAACAGAAAAATATATTTACGCGATTTATAAACGTTTGTAAAAACAATGGAATTAGGAAAACGCGATAAAATTTCTACGCGATTGACCGTTGCTGTATTTATTTTGTGCTGTCGGGAAAATGTGAACCCGTATAGGCTTTTGAGGATTTTTTTCGCTGTCGGGAAAATGTGAACCCGTACAGGCTTTTGAGGATTTTTCACTGTCGGAAAAATGTGAACCCGTACAGGCTTTCTATTTTTCTGCCATTGATGGCATATTTTTATCTTGAGGGTATCTTCATAATTTCATATTTTTGGAATTATGTGTTGAGTTTATGCCAAATTTTTGGTGGATTGGTTGACGAGACGAATCACATCGTGTTGTCGATCGTCGATCGATAAATGTAGTGTGGTTCATTGTTCTAATGGACTTGGAGACGTTAGTGTACTGTATCCCATATGTGGACGACTATTTGATTGGTATTTGATTCCACGTTGCCGTGGTAAATCGATAAACAAATGCGACACTAATGGACTCGACACACACTATATTTAATCGAGATTTGTAAAGTCTAGTAAGTACATTTGCCCTCCATCAGTATTGAGTAGTAGACACAACGTGAGACAAGAAACTAACTACACCACGCCCAATATGGATGATGGATTCCTGTGATGTGGAGCTATAGACGCAACGTGCTATTGACCGCGATGCATGTGTTAGCATAGTTGGTTGGGTAGCCGTGGTACTAATAGATTTTTTGCGAGTCATTCTCTCTGATATCTTTATATGTTTAGCTCCATGGAGTGGGATCATGTCTTAGTATATATATGATTATATCTTGGATATTATTTTATTTTCTCTATCTATCTTTATCTGGTAATTATTATGATGGTTGTCAATTTCTTATTTTATCCACAAAGGTGAAACCATAGGAAATCTATCCGTGATATTGTCTTATCTCGTGTTTTTATCGTGTGTTATATTTTATCCGTGATGTTATGTATTGTTAGGATATCTAAATCTTACTCATTCTCATTATTATTTCTGTTATAGCTTTTCGTATTGCATGAATTTCGTATATTTGTTGTTTGTTGTCTTCTTATTATCGCCATGTTTATGGTGATTTTAGATTGTCTTACCTCTTCGTTGTATATATTTTTTTTTTTTCACAAGTATATTTATTTTACGCGGTAAAAACATGACTTTGAGGAAGAGGAACACCTCTCGAGATTACGTATCCGAGGAAGAAGAAGAACAACAAAAGGAAGATCGGTTGACGATCAAGAACCATCCGATCATCCATATCCATTTGATTGATTTGATTGGGTATGGCGATACACTGGATTTCTAGGGTTTGTACAAATGGAGTTTCATGGAGGATCGTTAGCTTGGCATCTGCAAGGAGACCGAGACTCGTGACGTATGTAGGACGGTGACTGTGACTCCATTTCACAGCTTCCTTGCATCCTACGTCAACACGTGATTTGATGGAGAAAATTGAATTATGACTACTTTTAATTCTCGTATTTTTTACATTTAGAGTTACCTTTATCTCTTATGCATCATTTTGGTGGTATGACCACTTGAGCCTAGTGAGATTAGTATCGTATCGATTTATGCGATCTCGTTATCGCTGAGTGTTGAGACATCCTAAACCTATTATATTTGTCTCCGATGATCATTTTCATGTTGAGAGTGATCCTTTAGAGGATTAAATATGCATGATGTTTTTTTATTATATGTATAATTGGGCGCGTGCTGCGTATGTATGTATATATTGACTCTTTTACTTGTCTTTCTTTTTTCAAAATGTTTTCGTTTAAATATTTGTAATTTTAGTTGTAAATTATTTGTACAACTTATAACTTAAATTATATGTATATTATAAGTAATGTTGTTTTGTTTATTTGCTATTTCCGCATATTTTATTTAACAAATATTCTTAATTTATCGGGAATTATCTTACAATATATAATATTGATATATAATTTAACAAATGTTTTACAACTTGGGTAGATTTTATTTCTCTTTCTTTTATTTTCTTTTATGTGTAACATCCTCCAAAGGGGTGTTACAGCTCTGGTTGCCATTTTCGATTCTTGTTGTTCTTCTCTGTTCTTGATTCTTGATTCTTTGACAGAAATAGCAATGACAAACCAGAGCTATACTGATTTCTTGACTAATGCAGCAAATCTGTATTACCTACATCCGAATGAGACTCCTTCGATTGTTCTTGTTTCTCCTCCCCTATACAAGAAAAACTATCATGCTTGGGCTCGTTCAATGCACCTAGCATTGATTTCAAAGAATAAGGAGAAGTTCATCGATGGTAGCATTCCTAAACCTACAGTTTCAGATCCGTTATTTTCAGCTTGGACTCGTTGCAATACAATGGTGCTTTCTTGGCTTCAAAGATCAATACCAGAATCCATAGTCAAATCCATTCTTTGGATAGATACGACAGCGGATGTGTGGAAAGACTTGCGAAATAGGTTTTCTTAAGGTGATATTTTTCATATTTTTGATATTCAAGAAGATTTTTATAAGTTACAACAAGGAAATCATGATGTCTCATTTTATTTCACTCAATTAAAAGAATTATGATATGAATTGGAGAATTATCGACCCATACCTACATGCAAATGTGCTATTGCATGTTCTTGTGGTGCCATCGCATCTATGAAAACTTACAGACAGCAAGATTACGTAATCAGATTTTTGAAGGGACCCAGTGAACGTTTTTCACATGTGAAATCGCAAATCATGTTAATGGATCCTCTCCCTGATATCAACAAAGCTTTTTCCCTTGTTATTTAGCAAGAAAAAGAAATGATCGATCCTATTAGTAATGGAGTTGTTGATAATTCATTGACTTTCATGGTAAATTCGCAGCAATGGTATCATTATGGTAAGATAGGTGGTTTTGTTGGTAGAGGAAGAGGAAGAAATACTTATGGCAGGGGGCATAATTCTGGACCAACCAGAGTTTGTTCTCACTGTGGCAAATTCAATCACATAGTGAAGACACGCTATTTTAAGCATGGTTTTCCACTAGGTTACTAATCCAAAGGAAAGTCTCAAGTTAATCTTGCTGCAAATGAGTCCAAACCTTACAATGATCAGGAGTTGAGTACTCACACACTTGGTTTTACACCAAAACGGTATCAAGGCATCCTTGAGTTGCTTCAACAATCAAAGATCAATTCCCAGCCAAAACCTCATATGACCAATTCTGTTATATCCACACATCTTGCTTATAATTCTGTTAGCAATTTTGGTAAGAATCAGCACCTGTGGATCATTGACACAGGTGCCACTAATCACATAACTTTTTATTTCCATTCATTTACAAGTCACCAATACATCAAACTCATTCCTGTCACCTTGCCGGATGGTACTCAGGTCATTGCTTCCATATCTGGGACAATGAATCTATCTGAGACTTTAACCTTGGAAAATGTCTTATACATTCCTACTTTCACTGTCAATTTGATTTCTGTTGCTCAATTAATTCAATTTGCAAACTGCCACATTGTCTTTTATACTGACTCTTTCTACAGAACCATACCAAGAAGATGATTGGTTAAGCTAATCTTCAAGGAGGGTTGTATGTGATACATACTATATCAATTAAGTCTGCTGGTGTAACATGCAATTTTGTTATTCATGATTCTTCTTAACTTTGGCACATGCACTGAGGCCATGTATCTGTTTCTATCTTGCATTTACTTTCCAAACAATTTCCTTTCATTCTTGCTCAGAATAAAACAAATGTACATCCATGTGATGCTTGTCACTATGCTAAACAAAGAAAGTTATCCTTTCCCACTAGTACTACAAAATCAGTTTCACTTTTTGAGTTGTTAAATGTTGATATTTGGGGCCCTTATTCTACTGTTTCTTTTTCTAGGACACAGATACTTTCTTACTTTGGTAGATGACTTTAGTAGATATACTTGGGTTATTTGCATGAAAACAAAAGATGAAACTCGCAATCACTTTATTCAATTTGTAGCATACTTTGAAAATCAATTTCACACCACACTAAAATGCCTAAGGTCTGATAATGGACCTGGATTTGCTATCTGTGATTTTTATCTTTTAAATGGCATTTCTCATCAAAAGTCTTGTGTTGAGACCACCCAACAAAATGGGGTGATCGAAAGGAAACACCAACACATTTTAAATGTGACTATATCCCTTCTTTTTCATTCCCATGTTCCTTTAAATATGTGAAATTTCACTGTCCAGCATGTTGTCCATATTATCAATCGGATTCCTAGTCCTCTTCTTCAATCCAAGTGTCCTTATGAACTTCTGCATAATAAACGTCCCACATTGATTCATCTAAAGGTTTTTTGTTGCCTGAGCTATGCTACCACACTATAAGCTCATAGAACAAAATTTAGCCCTAGAACCCGAAAGGCTATCTTCCTTTGATTCAAAGAAGGAACCAAATGATACATCATTTATGACCTTGTCTCAAATAATCTCTTCATTTCACGAAATGTGTTTTCTTATGAAAATCATTTTCCATTTCAGTTATCATCTTTTTCTTCTCCTACTCCTCCTCATCCTCCTGATTCCATTCATCAACCTACTCCTTCTATTTCCTCTCTTATACTATTTGATGATAATCTTGTTGTTCCTATTCCACCACTTCCTAAACCTACTCCTTCAGTTCCCAATCCTGAACCTCACACATCACAACACCTCACTAACTTACTTCCTATCCCCATTAGACATTCATCCAAAATTAGGTCTCAACCAAGCTACTTACAAGATTATCACTGCAACATATCCACAAGCTGTCCCACTCATTCTTCAGGTAAGGTGCAGTACCCTATTTCTTCTTTTCTTTCTTATGCAAATTGTTCTCCTACCTACACATATTTCTGTTGTGCTGTTTCTACTAACCATGAACCAAGAACTTTTGTCCAAGCCTCAAAATTTGATTGTTGGAGAAATGCAATGGATGCTGAAATACCGACTTTGGCTCAAAACAACACATGGTCTATTGTTGATATACCTCTTGGTAAGACCCCCACTGGTTGCAAATAGGTTTATAAGGTCAAATATCATGTCAATGGATCTATTGAGCGATATAAAGCTCGCCTAGTAGCCAAGGGCTACACACAAATGAAGGGTATAAACTATTTTGATACTTTTTCCCCAGTAGCTAAACTTACTACTGTTCGAGTTCTTCTATCCTTGGCAGCAATGAAAGGTTGGTATCTTGAGCAATTGAATGTCAACAATGTTTTTTTACATGACGATTTACATGAAGAAGTCTACATGACTCTTCCCTCGAGGTTTCCTACTGCCAATCCCTCCCAAGTGTGCAAGCTACATAAGTCTTTATACAAGCTCAAACAAGCAAACAGACAGTGGTATTCCAAATTGTCCAGTGCATTGCTTTCTCCTGGCTACGTGCAGTCTCAAGCAGATCACTCATTGTTTGTAAAATATGATGGTCCTCACTTCATTGCTTTACTGGTTTATGTTGATGACATTGTTTTGGTAAGAAATCATACTATCGAAATTCATTCCGTTAAGCACTATCTTGATTGTCAATTTTAAATAAAAGATCTTGGACAACTGCGATTCTTCCTTGGCCTTGAAATAGTACGATCCAAGTCGGGTATCTTTCTTAATCAGAGGAAATATGTTCTTGAGCTTCTAGAAGACAGTGGTTATCTTGCTGCCAAGCCATCTGCTATGCCTTTTACTCCAACAACCAAACTCTTTGAAGATCAAGGGCAACCTCTCTCGAATGAGTCCTCTTGTAGAAGGCTTATTGGAAGACTATTTTATCTTACCACTACAAGACCGGATATATCTTTTGTTGTCCAGCATCTTAGCCAATTCGTTTCTAAACCACTAGACACACACTACCAAGCTACTATTCGGGTTCTTAAGTACTTGAAAGCTTCTCCTGCCAAGGGCCTTTTGTTTCCTACATCTAATTCCCTTAAGCTGTCTGGATTTGCTTACTCTAATTGGGCCTGTTGTTTTGAAACAAGGAGATTAGTCACTAGTTATTGTGTTCTCTTAGGTTCCTTCCTAATTTCTTGTAAGTCTAAGAAGCAAGGTACAGTCTCTCGTTCATCCTTTGAAGTAGAATACCGCGCCTTAGCCAACTTGACATGTGAGCTCTAGTGGCTTCAGTACCTGTTCAATGATCTCCACATTCATTTTTCCCAACCAGCTTCTGTTTATTGCGACAATAAGTCAGCCATTTATCTTACTCACAATCTGACTTTCCATGAACGCAGCAAACATATTGAACTAGATTGTCATGTGGTGCGGGAGAAAATTCAGTCCAAGCTCATCCACTTGTTACCTAGGTCTTCTTCCTCTCAGCTTACAGATATTTTCACCAAACCTCTACACTCTACTTTTTTTCATTCGTTTTTGTCCAAATTAGGACTTTGTGATATTCACAGTCCTACTTGAGGAGAATATTACCTACTAATAATTATTAATTGGCTGTTAGTAGTTTAGTTGGTTATTAGGTAGTTATAAGTTAGTTATTTTTCTTCTTTATCTCTATGTTGTATATAAGGCAATCTGTCTCTTATTCTAGATAAGCTTTTGTATTCAACAATTTACAAAAATGAAAACTCTCTCTGTCGTTCAACTTCAATAATATATATATTAAACTGACACATGTTGCATTCATGTTTAGACTTTCCAATAAATCAATATCAATATTTTTTTAAATCGATTCAATTAAAAATTAATAGAATTCTTATTTTTTGATTTTATTATATTACTTTTTTCTTTTATAGACTTTTCAAATAGTTAATATCAATCTTTTCTAAATTAACTCAATCTTGAATTAATGAAATTTAATTCCTTTATTTTATTAAATTATATTTTCTATTTTTTAAATTTTATATTTTGTCTTTTTTTATTAAAAAATTTAAGCTTAAGAGTGACTATCATATTATAAGGTGAAAGCAAGTCTCCAGACGTAATGATTATTTACAGAAGCATTTACTGACAACCTACAAAAAATAGACTATAACAAAATTCAAATTATGACCAATTTAATTAATGCGATTTATCTTTAGTAATTCGATTGTTTTCTGATGAGTAAGAAATTGATTCACAATTTTGTTTAGGAATAAAAGTTGTTTCAAGTACATTGTTCTATGCCTATAAATTGAGGTTGTATATTGAACTTGAAATATCAAAGACAAATTTTAATTGAGATATATAATATTATAATAGAGGAAAGTCTAGCGTAGAAAAGAGCCATGACATTGAGTGAGGTGAAAAAAGGAGTTCTGATTCTTGTCATGATTATGCTACTCTTAGCACAAGCTGATAACAACACTCCATCGCCACAAGTTGAGCCAAACAATGCTTTTAAACGATTTCTTTGTTGTGTAGCTTGTGCTGTATGCCTCTCAGCATGTGATTTTTTTATAGTTAACCAACCAAGATATCAAGTTCTATAGTGCATAATTAAATCTTCTTGAGCCTCCAGACTTATTCTAATTCTAAAATGAGACAATCACCTTTAATTTTAAATTTTTAAGAATAAAAAAAAATAGTGCATAGCTAAATGTCTTGGTTGTCTCGACACTGGTATCCATATTGTTATTTTCTTTGCCTCTTTTATTTTTTTTTGGTTCGAGCAAATCTTATTATTTATAATTGAATTAATTGTCTTTTTTTTATTTGTTTTATATATATTTGACTTGACATCTCATATGCTTGTGGAGTTAATAATTCATGTATGGGATCTTGCTCGAAGGCCTGCAGGAACAAATAATTAATTCATATGTTCCATGAGATTCAATGTTTAAGAAAAATGTTGTCATGAGAAATGACATTAATGTAGAACTGCAACAAAAGAATTTTAATGTATAATGTCTCTTAGTTCTTTTTGATAAATCCACTCCTCCTGTTATTTCCCTTTTTTTTTTTCTTGTTCATTTCATAGGATAATGAGATGTTCGTATGCATCCAAACCAAATTAACCAAGGCATTAATTAGTTATTATAGCCAAAGGAATAATGTATGAAAAAATTAACGACCAACCACATCAAAAGCAGGATTCAATCCCTTTATTAATGAATACATTTATTTCTTAATTTTATTTATTATTATTTTCCTATTTCGATTGGTTAAAATCAATAAAAAATGTTCTTGCTTTTTTTTACTTAATTTATTGTGCAATGCGTGTCGCATTCTTAATTCAAACTATACAATTAATCAATATTATTTTTTCTTAAATTGATTCGATCTTAAATTAATATGAACTTAATTCATGGATTTTATTATATTATTTTTATTTTATTTTTCAGTTTTATATTTTCTTGTGTGACATGTGTCACATTCCTCATTCTGACTATAATTCATTATATAAAAACACACAACTATATTACACTCTCAACCTTGATTTTTTTGCTTGACATGATTTATTTACATCTCCAAAATTGATTCTTCATGAAAAGAGACAATGCGAGAGTTACCACAAACTAAGAGGATCCCACAAGTTTCTTCATCTTAGTGCACATTAGATCATCGAGATATATTATATGTTATTGACATGCATGTGTAATAATACTACTTTCTACTTTCTCCAAAAGAGGGAAACAATTAAGATATGGATTGATAGCTTCCGAGTTTATCTACTTTCTTCTTTTTGATTTTTTTTTTATTTTAAACTTATTTATTCTGTAATAATACAACTCACATATATTTATAATTTTTATTATTTAATTATAAATAATTTTATTTTATTTTTTATATACTTACAATATAATTCTCTTGCCCCATGTATTTAAATGTTGGATTGCACCGTGCGTTATTTAAAGATAAAATGGAAGTAAGAAAGGAAAGTGATCCAAATTCCAAAGAAACAATCGGACGTAAAATGCGGAGGCGAAATTTAACCGTGACAGACGTGGCAAACGACGGCAAGCTCCCACGACAAGAAATTCTGGATGCTTCCGCAGGAGATCAGTGCATCCTTCAATATCTAAATATTTTTTCTGAGAAAGCCAATGGCAGTGGGTGGGGCCCATTCCATCTATGCTGTCAGATTCGGGTGACAAAAAAATCATCGCCCGCTGTGGATCCCACGTGCCATAAGTCCTCCTAATTCCTGAATTATTATAGACTAGAACTAGAATAGATACTCCTAAGTCCTAAATTAAAGTGCCCTCGGCCTCGTTCCTTCCGTCTGGCCTCTCTCTATATAAGGAAATACAATCCCATTCTGATTTGTGAACAAAAGAGAAGAAAAGGGAAAGAAATTAAGATGTTGGGTGTGTTCAGCAGCTTGATCGTGTCGGCGCCGGATGAGCTGGTTGCGGCCGGCAGCCGGACTCCGTCGTCTGCGAAGACAACGGCGGCCAACCTGGTGAAGCGGTTCGTTGAGTCTGAGAGTGAGAGCAACGCATCCGCGGTGTCCATGCAGATCGGAGACCATGTCCAGCTGGCTTATACCCACCACAACAAGTTGCCCTGGCAACCTAGGTAAATAAATATTATATTAAATCATCATCCTTGTTCTCACCCTCACCCTCTCCCTCACCCTCAGTAGGTGAAAATTGTTTGTGGTTCAGAGCTTGCTTCTTCCTCACTCAACTTCAAAATAATAATAATAATAATAATAAATAATATAATACCAAAAAATTTAAAAAAAATGTTATCTTAATTCTGATTAATTAAATTAAATTAAATTTATGGTACAAAAGGGAAAAAAATCGTATAACCTGATTTGATCTAATGGTTGATAAGGGAGGCGATCGGATCGGACAGCGGTTGGTGTTATACTTTTGTTGGTTGACACTTCCCAATCCCATCACCCTTCACCCATGACTCATCAATCAATCACTCCTGTTTTCTGTATTTGTTTCACTGCTTATCCTCCTGCTCCTGAGTCCTGATATGATATCATATTTTATGGATTTACTTAGCATTGCAGCAACCTAACTGCCCTGGAATGGATAGCTTCTTTTTCTTTTCCAGAATATGATGAGAGAAGAGTGATGAGCAACCAAACAGCCTTCGATGCCTTCTCTCTGTAAGCCCGGCCCATTTGACCCCAAAACAAAATCAGCCCACGTCCTAATCTGGTCTATTTTGCATTGGGTCAGCTTCTTGGTTCTTGGAGTCTAATGGGGTTTGGGTGTGGCCACGTTGACTTTTTTTTTTAAAAAAAAAACTTCTTGAATTTTTTTTTGCTGAAACAATGTTGTTTTGTACTAAAAAGTCTTGAAATAATGAAAATGATTTTGTGTTATATTAAAATAAATTTTAAAAAATATAAAATTCAGATGATTGGGCCAACTCAGGTTTCATCGAATTGAAAAAAAATTAAAATTCGAGCCTCAAACAAATTAAGGTTGGGTTGGATCAGATTGAATCAAAATCAAAATTAACTCATTTTTGAAATGGTTCGTACTCAATGAACATATCTAAATGGTTGTATGACAGGTCCAATGATTCTTATATGGCCCGATGTAACAGCTCGATGCTTCCTATTTGGCCTGTTGTGATTTGGACTGGATCTGGCCTTTTTTCTTTGTGAATGCGAAATTAGCATTTAGTCATTCTAAAATTAATTGGACTTCTCAAGTAATATTTTAAAAATCGAATAAGAACTCACAAGGTCTTAAGATTATAATTCGATTCATTTAATTAGTTAAATTAGTGGTTGAATCATGATTAGATTGTGGTTAAACTAATAAATGTTTAAATAAGATATAGGACCGATTCATGATCTAAACAGTTCAACCAGTGACTTTAGTTCGATTTTTAAACATTGCACTCAAGACCGGCCCAACACAAGCTAGGCTGGCAGCTCCTAGAATAATAGATTAGGTTAGTGGGACAGAAAACTCTATAAACTTAAAACCTATTTCATTCTAGGTTATACTTTTTTACATTACACTATAGGCTTATCAGAAGGAGGATATCTTTTTCCTTTATTTCTTTCTTTTGTATTAGGGGGAAAGTCACATACTTAACTAGTTTAATTGTATTGTTTTCTTAGTTTAATAGATTCTTTTGGCGAGTGTTTTATTTAAATTGGCGGGTGGCCACGTCGTACAGCAATACAAGTTGAAATCTTGTGACACTGTTTCTATAATTCTATCTATCTAATCTCCATGACCACTGATGTATTTCGTTCTCTTGATTAACTAACTTAGTGTGTAAGCATATGAATACCACAAAGGCATTGAAACTTACACATTTCATTGACGTAAATTGTGGAGTTATAATGCCTAAAGGCTGCTAAACCAAGGAGCGGAAGAAATAGACTAACTACGGAACAGGGTTTATCTGATGCAGTAGTTGTTCTTTGTCTATCTCTTTCACATGAGAGAATCTATTTCGGTCTAATATCTATGATGAGCTTATTGTTAGCTGGAATGGAATGTACTGTGCAATGTTATTAATGATTTATCTCTCTACTACCTTATTTATCTAAATATTGAGTGCAAAATGTCAGATCGTTTGCTGTCAAGGATGAGGTATTCTGCTTGTTTGAGGGAGCTCTTGACAATTTGGGCAGTTTGAGACAACAATATGGACTGTCCAAGTCTGCCAATGAAGTACTTTTGGTCATTGAGGCTTACAAAGCTTTACGTGACCGAGCACCCTACCCTGCCAATCACGTTGTTGGCCATCTCAGTGGTAGCTTTGCTTTCATAGTTTTTGACAAATCCACTTCTACCCTCTTTGTGGCCTCTGTAAGTAAATCCCACCTACCAATTGTCTTGATTCACCACCATGAGCTTTAGTTTCTTACTCATTTTGCTGCTTGTATTATTTTTTACAGGATCAATTTGGCAAGGTACCTCTGTATTGGGGAATAACTGCTGATGGATACGTAGCATTTGCTGATGATGCAGACTTGCTTAAAGGTGCTTGTGGCAAGTCACTTGCTTCGTTCCCTCAAGGTGGGTTAACTTTTATGTGCTTATCTATGTCTGTCAGTGACAATTCCCAATATTTTGGCAACTATTTGTTGCATGTGACCCAAACAGACTGGATCATTTAACTCTCCAAGATGATGATAGAATGACAGTTACAAATAGAAGAGGAAAAAAATAAAAATAAAAACGGATGATATAATACGTGCTGCATGTTATAGGAGGGTAGAATAAGAGTTTTGTACAAATGATATTGTCTCAGTTCTGTTTCTTTTTGCCCCAAATTCCCTCTCATTGTTGACATTGTTGCTCGCTAATTGGACAGGATGTTTCTACTCCACGGCTGTTGGAGGATTGATGTGTTATGAAAATCCTAAGAATAAGATTACTGCAGTACCTGCTAATGACGAGGAAATCTGGGGTGCAACCTTCAAGGTAACAAATGACATGAATATAAATACAATTGCTGGTACAGTGCTCCATTTTCTTTGCAGATATTCTTTTTTAGGTCATTTGGTACTGACTGTAAGCAAGGGTTCCATCTTGTGATGTCACGGTTTGTTCTGAAAGTTCAGAACTACTAGTAATTGAAGGTTGCATTTGGTATAGGGGGAAAAATTAAAAGTCAGGAACAAGAATTCAAAAAATTCTCAAAGTCTAGTCAAGCTAACCATAGAATTCATTACATTATAATGAAATTTTACTGATCCAAAGTTGTAGTTTGTCCAAAACATTGGAAGAGAGACTAATTTAGATATAATCTCCAAGTCTCTTTTGAAGGAACATAACTTGTCTTCAACTCTGAGAAGAACTATCTCCTTCCAACTCTCTTAATTTTATGTCATGTGTCTATTTTATTATTCACTCATATCACTTAATTGAGTTAATGGACACATGACAACAGATTAATAAGAATTGAAGGGAGATAGTTCCTCCCAGGGTTGAAGCTAAGTTCTGTCCCTTTGGAGGTACCTTTCGAACTTAGAATTAAAGTCTAATAATATGTAACCAAAATCGTAATTATATTTCTTAGGTAATAATCTCAGTGATACATACTCGTACTTACTTGGAGTCCTTGATATATTTCCACAGGAAGCTACACTACTGTTTATTAAATTTAATTAATTTCTGCTTAGTTTTCTTCCACGTTGGTTTTCAACATTTCTTGCATGCATAATCTAGTGTCTTTTGCTCTGCATTAATGAAGTCAACACATCCAATTCCTATGTACTAATTGTCAAATTGCTGGGATGATACATCAGGTGGAAGGGCCAGCAGTTCTCGCAGCCAGAGAGTAGATCTTCCTTCAGGTGGCGTACCGTATGATGCGTTAGTGGAGCAATGAGTTTATGTGGTTGTGACTGCAAGGCATGCATGAGGAGGGGCGATTTAAATTAAATATACCTTGATGAGTGATAACGGGAGGAGGGCAAGTAGTAGGGGTGTAACCTTGTTCAGTAGATAGGAGAGAATTTACTGTTTCTATATCAATGTACAGTTGCGCTTTTCAATCTAATAAGTCCGGTTTTAGATTCTCTACAATCTGTACTCCTATCATTCTACGTGAAAGTCAAACTTCACAAATCAGCAAACAATTGCCCTGAAAAACATAAATTCCATTAACGTCCAAAGCAAGCACAATGAAAAACATGCGGAGAGATGACGATCTCCACTAACTATGGCGAACTTTCTGAACCTATTCATCAACCTTTTGCGTCTTTCAGTATTCTTTACTCATTCTTGAAACACAGATTAACACCCTTTCATTATTTTCTTGGATCACGTATAAGATGGACCTGCGAAGTTCAGGTCCATCGATGATCCATGAAGTCTCAACCATTGGATGAGTAAAAAATCTGATCAACAGTGTAAATTATTTACCTAATGATCAAGTAGATAGTTTACCTAATGGTCAAGTAGATAGTTACATCAACCTCTTCTATTTGACTTATCACTGTGACTTGCACCATTGACTCAAGTTGTCGGAAATTGGTCAACAAAACCCCAGATCCGTCATGCTAGTGCGGAGCAACAGCCCTAGTAGCCACCTGTACCTAACTCTGCCACTCCAATGGGTGCGCCGCCCGAAGGAACATAGGGGACGAGGAACAGAGGGGGAGGAGCAACTACGCAGCTCCGACTCTGGCGATAGGAGGCGCGACATGATGGTGGGAGTAGATTTGAATGTAGTCGCGGATTGGTGTGCAATGGCTCGCGGTTAGCCATGGAAGAATGGCTGAGGACGACGCAGATCTAGTGGGGTGCGAATGTTCTATATTCCCTAAAACCTAAATAGGGTCACACCCCAATCTTTTGTTAACTTTATGCGGCTGGATGTTAGGTGTTTAAGGGACGCAGCCGTCCGTGGCGATTATTGCAAGACTTAAACCATTCGATAATGGTTTGACTCGATCAAGCCAAAATCGATTTTTTAGCGATAGGATGGTTCTTAAGTCATCGATTTTTAGTGGAGGACAAAACTAAGTCTAGTGGTTCTATCGTATAATCTTATGTTATATTATTTTAGGACAACTAGTGAGATGGTTTGAGTGGAGGATAGCCGGGATTGGTGGTTCTTAGGGTTGGTGGTAGAGTCGATGGTTTTGTGGCCGGAGGAGTTGGTGGTCAAATGCAAGTGATGGTGATCAACAAAAAAAAAAAAGAAAAAAAAAGCCTACAATAACAAGTTTTTACCGAGTTCATTGGATGGATCCAAAGTTCTTGGGTTCATCTTAAACAACACCATTTTCTTGCACATTGAGCTAAAACCAAGGTATAGGAAATATTCTAGTCCAAAAAAGATATATGAAATATTGTGAATTCCATCATCATTTCTGCTAGAAAAGGAAGTTCTCTTGTATATTCTATATTCCCTAAAACCTAAATAGGGTAACAACCCAATCTTTTGTTAACTTTATGCTTGGCTAATGTTTTATTTATCAATTGTGTTGGGTGTTCAAGGGACAAATGTTCAAACTGCAATTAAAAATGCAAAAGCTTATTACCAAAAAAAAAAGTATGCAAAAGCTTAAAAATTTGCTCACATCATTTTTTCTAGAGACTTAAACCAAACATTCAATGATGTAATAGTTTGACTAATGATCAAGCAAGAAGCAGTTGATTCGATAGCGATATAAAATGTACAATATTAGATGTTTTGTATATTTAAGTCATAATATTTTAGAAATATGAAACTAAAACTAAGAAATATTTTACAATAAATATTATGAAAAAAATTATATCAATACAAAAATATAATCTTATGCAAAATGTATTATTTTATGCCTAAAAATCTTATAATTTATCACTAATTTTAAAAAAAATCATATAAATTCTAAAGTTTTATGTTATATAGGCCAGATTAGGCCAACTCAGAGTATAATCCAAATTCAATCTCCTTCCTGAATTAACCAAATTTTGCAAGTTAGTATGAAAGAGTGAGGGAAGGTGTCATGAATCAATGATTAAAAATAAAGAAAACTGCATCTCATAAACACCCCTACATTACAAAAATTGTGCAAGAAGCATCTTTTTTCCCTCTCTATTTTTTTCTAGAAATGCATTATGCACCTCTAGTGTAAATCTTCAACTAAAGTTATTTTGGTAAAAACTCTGTTTCTTAAACTTTTAAAGACTCATCATCATCATGGCACAACAAACGTGAGAAATTCTAAAATACTCCTAGGTACTTTTTGTAACTATACTTTTGTAACGGTTCAGACTTAACATCTAAATTAATAATGTTTTATTTTTTATCCAACGGCGAATATAAGGTTATACAGCGCCATATGTTACAATTTTAGTGAAGTAATATAATATTCCCATAATACCTAAGAACCTCTCAACAAACAGGGACAAAATTTAAACATTTAAAGTTAGACTACTCAGAACAGATGGTGAGAAATAAAAACATGAAAGGAAAAAACTCAAAGAAGGGAAAGATTCTAGCAGGATTACGTCAAATTGGTTGCCAATGGAAGTGGTTGTAGGTCACAAACATCATTAATTGGCAGGACAAATGTCTTCCAAACTGCAATAAAAATGCAAAAGCTTATTACCAAAAAAAAATATGCAAAAGCTTAAAAATAACTTGCTCACAATCATGAAACTAGTCTTTCTAGAATACGGTACCTTTTCCCTAAGTATTCAATGATGTCACAAGTGACCGTTGATCTTTTCTTAATCGAGAAAGCAAGTGAAGCAGCCTTCCTCATTATAGCAGACCCAGCGATGCATCCCAAAACTGTGGGATTTTTACAACTATAACAAAAATATAATTATGGATATAACCGGTATTCAAAGGTGGGCCTGCAAGTGCAAGCAAAACAGAAAAAACATCCCTTGTAGAATCTAGAAAGTTGGACATTGAACCTGAGATTTGAATTTGGATCAGCAGCTAAGATATGTTGACGTGCCCATGACAAAAAGACAGCAACACTGCACCAATTAAGATAAGCATATTTTTACTTCAAAAAAAACTAAAATTCGAACAGCATAAATTTAAAACTCACATGTAATTTCTATTTTCTACTGATCAGAAATTGATTTGCTTTACTCCAAGATCTAATTCTCATAGCTGAGGATAATTGAAAACTGCAGTATGCATTAGCAGAATTACTTACACAAGAACAATCTCCTTCCTAAATTATTTTTAAGTTTTAGACCTAGTTGGATCCTGTGAACAGATAAGGGTAGAATTTATTCATTTAAAGAGAAAATCAATCTCCTTCCTGATAGTGTATCACCAAATTTTGCAATGGATGTGTAGTATGAAAGAGTGAGGGAAGGTGTAGATGAATCAATGATTAAAAATAAAGAAAACTGCATCTCACATAGAGAGTAGCCATCTAAACATATAGCATAAAATTTCAAGGCAAGGAATTTCACAAAACACCAAGAGAAAATGACTTGCCTTCCAGAAAGGATATCACCTTGGCCACCACAACGTCTAGGAGAACCATAAATGCTCACTGATTTGACTGCATGAATGATAACATAACCACAATCAAATGATTTCCTAACATCTGCAAATCAATATAATAAAATGTTCCATATGCTTGTCCCATGTACATACAGGAATCTATAGTATCATCCCTAGGTTTTAGGTCATGCTTTGAACATTTCTTTCTGCTCCAAAACCTAAAGCCTCTATTCCATACAGGCGTAAAAGACACCCAACATATGCACCAAGATAGACAAATCTAGAAGGACAAAGTTCTTTATTGGAATTGCAAAATGTCGTTTGAGTGAAAGAATGATGAACAAGAAACTAAGTTCATCTTGATCCCACCCCCCAAACCAAAAAACAAAAAAGGAAAGGAAAGAAAGGAAGGAAGAACAGACTTGTATTTATCAAACACCTACCTGTGTCACCATCGCTTATGAGATCAGATTTTCCTTTCCTTAGGATAGTAACACCACCAATCCTGCCCATGAACAGTCCATAATTGTCATTAAAATGGTGTATAATGAGAAATCACTGAAATATATCTGGGATCAAAGAAAGCTACTTACTATTATGCATTTTGTTGAGGGTATGTGCACAACCACTGAGAAGCCATAAAGGATTGAAATGGTTGAGACAAATACTATACGAGGCGTTATCACTTACGCAATACGATATAGGAACACCAAATTGAGTTTTAATTTCATGATAAAAGTTTTGAAATATGGAAAACAACTCGACCAATTTTGCATATCTAGTCCTTTGTATTGCTAAAAGATGTTATTTTTCTTTTAGCAAGACATAAAAAGGATTATAATCAGCTTTCACATATCAGATTGCCCTCGGCCAAGTAAATTTCACAATGGAGAATGGAGATGAACAGAAACTTGTTTTAGATCTCTGTTAGTATGAGTGCATGTCCATATACAAATTTGTATGCTCAAAATGCATAAGGTTACACAACCAAATCGACTATCTAGATGCGAGTCTCATAAATAGCATACAAATAATACACACGGATCAGTTGCCTGAAAACATTCCAACACAAAACTGGTAATTTGAAAGGAGGAACTTACTGTTTGGCAAGAGATAACAGTTGCTGAGGAGCATCTACGTCATTTACTTCAGAACTCAGTACTTTCTGAACAAGACGCTTATATTCATTGACATTTGGGGTTAGAACAGCTAAGGCATAGCCACTAACAAGGTCAAGACTATTTGTAACAAGAAAAAGTCCATCCTGAAAAACACTCAAAATATGACCAGAATTTTTGAACATATACAGGGTAAAAATTAAAAAATGCAACCAATATGCAGATGTTAATCAGACCTTGTGTCAGGTCTAAACCTGAATATACATACCCCATCGATAACTATTGGGATGTTTAACTGTCTTGCATGTCTCACGATCTCACTCACACAGTCCTGACAGTGTTGTGCAAATGTTAGAATTAAAGATGATGGACACTGGCAAGAGGAAGGTCATAAAGCATATTAGACGATATCACTGAACTCAAATGAAAAAAAATATTGCCCATACCACAACAAGGAAAGAGAAAACAGTAAATTTAGTCAATATTGAGTACATCTTGAAAGCCCAAAGTTTCTAATACAGACATAAAATCTATGGATAGTGTTGTTCTTTGAATAGTACCAGAAGCTGGTTAACTGGGTAATCTATAGTTCGCCCTTGCCATCTTAAACTTTATTATCATAATATCAGTACAAATCAGTATTAAGTTTCAAGAGTTATGAGCTCATGCTTTGTCACATTTTAAGCCGAATGAGCTTTCACATGAATAAAAACTAAAAGTCCTTGGGTTCTTCTTCAATAGTTTATTTTCTTGTAACGACTAGTTATTTTTCAGTCTTTTAATCATCATTATGCCATAGTTGAATTTTTTTTTTGGAGGGATAGAATAATCCATAGTTGAAATTAACATTACATGAATGGATGAGATCATACATGCTTACTGAAAAAAGAACACGTGGTTTACCACCATATATGTTTACATGTTGCACATATGAGGGCATGGTGCAAAGTTATAACCAAGCCCCAACCTAAGGTCACATATCGTTTAGTCAGAAGAATTATAATTAGGAGACTAAATGCACACGTCTCACTAAAAATCAGAAAGAAAAGTTAAGGACTTAAGATAACACTTGAAATCCAAGAGCAAACACAATACGTTAAAGATAAGCAAGCTATATCCATGTGTTAAACTGGCACCCAGTGAAGCATTCAAGAGAAAGCATACTAGAAGAAATGGGTCTCTTCCAAGGCCTGGACCAACGACAAGACAATCAAATCTTTCTATCCACTTATCAACTTCAGCAAGAACCTTGCTTGATATGGATTTCTTGTCTTCCTCCCTGAAATTAGTTGCACACTAAAAACAACATCCATTTGGTTTTGAAATGTTCATACAGAAAGATGAAGATTAAGTAGAGGGCTGGAAGTTGTACCTGACACTGTAAGATTCTTCCAAAACAGGGTGCACAATCAACTCAGCACTGTAGCTTTTGATGACAGGAGCAGCATCTTTTGTACAAAAAATATGGGACAGATCTGCACCCTGCATGAGTGGGAAAATAGTAGGATAATTTGCGTTGACAAGAATAGATAAAATAACTTCCAAACATATATAGAAGGAGAAACTTAAAGAAGGGAGAAGGTAATCGGTCTGAGTTATACAATCAAGTGAACTACGTGGAGAATTCAGTATGAGGGGGAAAAGGCTAAATAGGAAAAGAGTGCAGGTACTAACAATTTTTAAGGCTGAAATTGCAGCAAAATATGGAGCACCTGTGTATTCACGGCACCCTCCAATGACAGCTATATTTCCTGATTTGAAACATAAGTTAAGGAAACACTAGATACTTCTTCTTTTTCTTCAGCCACAAAATAAAATATAAAAAATGCAGGGTTAGTTCTCTGATCATAAGTGACAACATGTAGTATAACTTTCAACATGGAGTGACTGAAGGAGGGTATACTACTTTTTCTTTGATTTATTTAAAAAAATGGATTATAGGGAATTACAATAATGTTATACCTGCCTGGCCTTTATGTCTGCCAGGATCAAGGGCAGGAGTAATTGTTTGAACAATACTCTCAGAGTCAGCCTCAATAGACCTTAGGTGTTGCATATTTCTAGAATGGGTATGATGATCAATGGCGCCTCCCAGAGATCTTATCAAGAATTGTTGTCTTCTGAAAACAGGAGAAGAAGCCAGCATACAACTTTTTGCACAATCCAAGAAGGCTATCCAGGGATTCATGCCATGTTTCATTAACATGAGCAAACAGCAATCCCCTATTCACAACCCAAGCAAGAATATCTTGTAAGCTTCCAAAATTGACAAGATGAAGAACCACTTTTTCATGAGCAGAATGAGCAAAAACAAGTTCCATTCAACTATAAATAAATATATATATATATATATATATATATATAAAAAAAAAAGAGGAATAAATTCAATAATATCTTCAACAACCAGTGTCCAGTGCGACAAATTATTATGTGTAGCAGAGTGAGTGTTAGTAATGTGACAAATCATTTGGTCCAAGGAAGCAGATGTTTGTAAAAGTAAAATAATCCTACAAGCTATTTATTTAAGATTTATGAGAAAACAAACACAAGAATTCAGAAGAGTTAATAGTCATCATAACGGGAGTCAAATAGAACAAAACGCTCATCTCATAAGCAGTAAATCGCAAAGTTAATTTCTTTATGATACAAGCAAGCGAGTAATAGTAAGCATGTCAATATTAGCATTATGCGGTATATGACTAATTTCTTCAACTATCTATCACGGGCTAACCAACTCAAATTCAAATCCTTACCTGCAATATCTTAAAAACACAAAAGTCAGGTTCTTTTTAATCAATCCCTTGGAAAGTTTGATTAAACTCAGATACAAGTTTTTGAATTCGATGCAGATAAAGACTCAAAAATTTCACGATACCTCCAAGTCCAAGACCTTATAGCAGAGTCAAGGCTTCAAAGTTCAAACCCGCTGTCTTATGGTTCAGCTAGCCTAGCTTTGATGGTTTAGCTCACAAATCACAAATAGTTACAAAGTTCCTGTCTTTTTTTTTTTTTTTTGGGGGGGGGGGGGGGGGTAATCTGGGTTTGGGTATTATTATAGAGTAACGAGAGTGGTACACCTCTTTTAAATATATTAAGTATTATATATATATATATATATATATATATATTATATATAAAGAGTGTGATTAAGAAAAATAAATATAAAAAATAAATATTAAATTAAATATAAAAAAATATATATATTATTTATTATAAAAATATCAGAATAAATATTATATTTGCCGTTGGAAGATCAAAATATGAATTAGGCCAACAAAATATATAATAAAAATATAAATAAAATACAGAGTCATTTGGTCCGGCCCTGACGTGACTAATCATAATTTAGAATGGCCCGGAGCAGGCCGACCCAACCCTACGGTCCAATTACAAATATCTTTTTTTTTGGTCTGGGGGCTATTACAAAATTCAAGTGGATTGGAATTTGGAGGTCCATTTGGCCCGATAGCATTTAAAATTTTAATTTCCCAATTCTGCTTAGAGAATCTAACTCTAAGTAATGTGTGTGCAGAGCATAGTGATCCTGTGTATTCTTTTAATTATATATTATATATTATATATATTATAAAAATCAAATACAATATTAAGGAATGGTTTCAGTTGCCTAGCCTATGTTCAGCTAATAATGTAGCGCATTTGTAATCCTGTTAAGCTATGTGCATCTGAGTAATATGTTAAAATTGTTAAAGATTTTACTTTTTCCAATTTTTGTTAAAAAAACAAAAAACAGATGTTGTTCCGATAAAGAACACTAGATTGGTGATTTTAAGTGAGCTTCCAATAAAGAACAAAGATCTTCTTCTGTTGTGGGTTGCATGATCTGTAATAAAAGAGTGAATACGGATGGTGATTTTCATTAAGCTGAGCACACACGGTGTTTATATAACATTACACTGGAAGATGAGAGAATAATTTTCATGATAACTGTTTGGAAGGATTGAGGATATTGTCTTCATTTCACAGTAATTTGTTATAAAAGTAAATAAACCTGACAATAGATTAGGAGTGTAAATTAATTTGGATAATTCGACCAATCCGATCAATCCAAACCGAATCAATTAAGTTAGTTTAGTTTGGTTTGGGTATTTAGATTGGTCCAGATAAAATTCGAACCAATGAGAGCTTAATTGGTTCAGTTCTCGAATTTAGAATTTTAAATCCGAAGAACCACCCGAACCAAACTACTATTGCACATACAAAGACATTAGACATATGCATTTTTATTTTCTTTAACAAAACTGTGTACCACTGTTGAGGCATTGATTTGTACTTAGAATTGGATCAAGACTTCTAAAAAGAATCTTGAATTACGTGATGAAATGGAGAAGGTTGAATCAGGTATGGAAACTTAGTTTTAATTCTCAAGTTTTTTATTTGTTGTTATATTTACTATTATTACTAATTAATCTTGTTTACCTTTTATGTTTGAATTTTTAGAGTTGTCAAGATTATCTTCAAATCTTGAAATTGAACTTTAATAAGTCTTTGACAAGCTTTTAAGGTAATATTTATAAGTACATTAATTATGATTGATTGTTAAAATCTAGTATACACAAATTTTAACATTTTGTTTGTCTTTATTGTAAATGAAGTTGAAAGATAAATTTGATTTGATGAATCGTGTTTAATGAATCATTTTTTTTATATGTTTGGATTGAGTTTTGATTGAATTTAGATTAACTTTGAGTGATGTCCATTATTATGTTTGTATTGACTATATATTAATATTGGATAAAAGTCATGTATATCATATATAGTGATTTTGTTTTGGCTATCTTATTACCATTTTTATCGCTTATTTATGAGATCACAAAAAAATTGTATATCATTTGATTTTTACCAATATTATGCTTTTAATATTGTCTAGTTATTGTTTGAACTTTTTTATTATGTATTTTATTTTTTATCGCTTACTAGGTATTTTTTTATCGCCTACTAGGAAGTTTTTTTTTCTCGCTATTTTAGCATTTTGGATTTGATATAAACAAGAAATTTCAAAAACCAATGATCGTGTGACTCAACTTTAAAATTAAATGTTCATTACTTGAGGTGAAAAAAAATGTTAGTCTATGTTCTAATATTATTTAAAATTTTAGATACATTATATATATACTTTTTATATTACATATATAGTTATTTAACTAATTTTTATGTTAAAAAAATAATGATTAACGTATCATTCAACCAAACTAAATTATAAATGTTTGGTTCGGTTCGATCGATTTAGATTTGGTATCAAAAAATAAAAAAATCGAACAAAACTGAACCAATTGATTTTAATTAGTTCGTATTTATTTTTTTTCAAAATCCAAATCAAACCATCCACTTACACCTCTACAACGTACACAAATATAGGTAATTCTAATCTTGCAGTCCAGTTGAAATTGTTACTTTTTTATTATCCGAAAAGCAAAATTGTTACTTTCTTTCTTTCTTTCTTTCTTTTTTCTTTCGCTTGGAGTTAGAACCAATTTTTTATTATATTTATTTATTCATGGAAAATAGTCCTACAGCACAGATTGGAGGTTGGAACTGCTTCCTTCCTCCTGTATCTGATTGTAATGGTAGCTGAGAGACTCGTCTCGTGTGGTTCCAAGATGCTTTCGCACTCGTCAAAATTGGCATGCTTGCTCATTCCGCCGTACCTTTAAGCTTTCATTACTCATCACTGCTGCACTGAACCCACCAGATACCTTCAATTCTTGCCTTTTTTCTTTATGAATTCTATTTGGCAATCAGCTTATTAATTTTGGAACTTAAATGAGGATGTGCCATGGCTGGTACGTTCTGCTATACTTGCCTCTATTCTGTGATGAACTGTACAAGCCACCCACATGTGACTGACTCAGCCTCCTAATCTGTTGGTCCTTGATTTTGTCCATTGCAGCATCGTAACTATATCAGATATTGACAATTCATCTTCACGTGAGACCTTCATCAATTTTAAGATATTTTATATTCATTTTTCAGATTGTTTTGCCTCCTTTCTTCACATTTTCCCTAGTCTCCTTCATTTTTATTGACAAACGCACGAACCTAGAAGGTGAACTAGGATTTAATATCATTAGCAAAAGACAGATTCTGCGTTTGAGAAGTTTCCTTTGCTTTAAAAACTTGGCATTTGGAAGTTGGAACTATCTCACCAGTCAAGTCATTGTGAAAACAGGTGAAATGTTTTACGAAACTAGATTATGTAGGAAATGAACCAATTCGCATGAGAAACCATTTGTGTTGAAGTTGTTTTCTTGTACTCAACACCTCCCCTCTCACAGCTTTTCTTTCAAAGGAAAATTACACACAGTTGATTCCAAAGTAAAAAAAATGGTTTGGAAGCACGGTCACATACATACTAGCATATGAGACTATGACTCATTCAACTTCTTTTAATTAAGAATAATTTTTAATTTTTTTAATTATTCTTCCTAATAATTATTTTAATTATTAAATAAAAAAATATTAAATATTTTTTTAATATTTTTAATACATTAAATACATTTATTTTTTTATTAAATATTTTCTTTATCTATACATCTATACAATTATATAATATGAATTGCCACTTGGTCTCCAACTTTTTATTACCCAAAATGGCCAGCAACCTCAACAAGTAGTTTAAACAAAAGTAAAAACTGCTCCATATTACCATAATCCACTTTGTAAAATTGTTTTCACAGCAACTTCTTCATCAAAATTGACACGCATAGAAGAGATTTGAATCTTCTCATGTTATTTTTTTTTTCAAGTGGTTAAATGCGAGAGAGAGATAGATACAAAAATTTTTATTAGTGGAACTCAATTAAAATTTGTAAAATTTCTTTTATAACATTTGTATCTATTTCTTTCCTTTACTTGATCACTTGGGAGAAAAAATGATATAAGAGAATCTAAATTCAGCACTAATGTGCCTGTCAATCCATTAATTAAGTATTAGAAAAATTATTAAAAAAAAGTTTAAAAGAATATAAAATAACTCTTTGCTTACTATGAAAAGCTCAAGCCCACAAATAATTTTTTTCTAATTTATATTAATAACAATACGCATGTCCCTAGACTTCTCTTTCAATCCAAAGGTTAACAAGCTTTGACGTATATATCATAGTTGTACGGATCAGATCGACTTGATCGGTTCACCGGGAAAACTCGTGACTCGGGTTTTAGGCCGATCAGGTAAACCAATTGGACCATTTTTCTCATCAACCAAGTCAAATTCGATCGATCCAGTGACCTGCTCAATGGGTTGACTTGGATTTTTGGTTTTTTTTTTTAACAATTGAAACTTAAAAAATGTAACTTTTAAGATTTGAACATTGTATTTAAAAATCCTTGTCATGAAATATATTCTACTACTAAATCATATGCTCCTATTTAATATTATTTTTAATTTTTAATTTATATTATTATCCAATTAATAAGTTATTTTAACCACTTGTTTAAAAGTATTTTTTTCATAAAGTATTTTTAAATATAATATTTTTTATATTAAGTAGTTTTTCATATAATATTCTTTTAAAAATATTTCTTTTTTTGTCTATATTTTTCGATTCGAGCATTTGACTTGCGATGACAGATCATTGACCCAATGACTCCATTTTCTAACTTGGTCAACTTTCGATCTGAGTTATACAAATATGATATATATTAACACAATTATTTTACTTAAATACAGTATCCTTAACTCCACTTAAGAGTTATGATATGAGTTTTGTTAAAATAGGAAGTTTTGAAAGAAAATAAAGTATTTAATATATTAATTTTTTTAAAAAATACCTTTTCATTTAATACATTACAAAATTCTTATAATATTTGTATATTAAAAAATATATTATTTTTACACTTTACTTATTTAAAAAAAAAAAGTAAAAAATAATATGTATTAGAATATATATTTTTTTTACTTTATGATTATAAAAATATATAAAAATTATATAAATCTTTTTATAGTTCAAATATCATTTTTTCCACTTAATTACTTGTATTTTTGAACCTTCCCAAAAATTAGATAAGAATTCTTTAAAATATAAATTCTTGTAAAATAAATAAATAAATTCATATTAATCATTAATAAATAAGCTCACATTAATTATTAATAATTAATATAAACTTACTTATTCCCTTTACAAAATTCATTATCATCCTTGCTCCCAAAAACTAACCTGCCACTCAAACACCTTTGACTGTCGAACGTTAAAAAAATTAAAATGAAGCCAATAATCAACCAAGTTATACATTTTTTCGCGCGTGTATCCACGGTCCAATCAGAAGCTAAATTTCCTCCACTCTCTTCAAACCAAGTGGGACACGTGTCCTCCTGCAGTTACCCCATTTTCCTTACAATTTCCATAGTGGCATAGTGGACTCACCCACGTTTACAGCATTTTCTATAACTCAAAAGATAAAAACACTTCGAATTTTGTAAGCAAAATCTTCATTATCTTAGGCTAATCGGTTGAATTGTGAAAATTTTAATTATTTTAATAATTAATTATTATAAAATTAATTTATGATTAATTAATTTAGGATTAGATAATTTTTAAAAAATAATTTATTTTATTTAAATTATATAAAAAATTATTTTTATGTATTAAATTATTAAAAAATTAAAAAATTTATTTGATTAAAAAAAAATAATATTTATATTTCAAATTTTATAATAATATATAATTTAAAATCATAAACTTCAAATTTATGAAAAAAATTATTATAATATATTAAATTTTATACAAAAATTTAAAAATAATTACCTAAACATATATAAACAATAAAAAGAAAAACTTTTAATCCCAAAAAAAAAAAAATGCTTTTAATTTGAAAAATAATAATGCTCCTTTGCTTCCTCTACACCCATCTCTTTCTTTTGGCTTTTCATTGAGAGTATTTACTAAACTGACCTACCAAGCAAAGCTAACAAAACAACATGCTTCTGTTCAATTTTGGTGTGGTGCATGAATGCCATGTTGCTTGCATGCCACCCTTCTGCGCTTACAAGTTTCTGGTTTTTCTCTGTGTCTCGTTATCAGTGTTGGCCACTTCGACCGTTAGAGCAATACCCAGAATCTAAAGTTTGAATTTTTTGTGACTTAAATGTCATCTCCTAAGAGCATCAAAGCAAGAAGTTGAAGCCATGCCGTTGTTTGAAGTTTTTAGGAGGGTTAAGCGCTTTAGAGTGTTTGAGCCATCTCCGGGTGTTCTTGGGTTTGTTGTTGTCACTGCCTTTGTGGTTTGCTGCTTCTTCTATTTGGATAACAGAGGTTTTACTACAAGATTTGGGCTCTTGGATCAACCCCAGAGGTTTACTTGGTTGCGGATGAAAGGGTCCACTGAGGAACGCAGAGTTGAATTTCTTGGAGAAAAGGGTGGTGGGTGTGATTTGTTTGATGGGAACTGGGTTTGGGATGAGAGCTACCCCTTGTATCAGTCAAAAGATTGCAGCTTTCTGGATAAAGGATTTCGGTGTTCTGAGAATGGAAGACGTGATTTGTTTTACACCAAGTGGAGATGGCAACCCAAAGATTGCAACTTACCCAGGTAGACTTTTTATGTTTGTTGATTGTTCTCCACTACTTCCACCTTACCATTTTCAACTTGATTATGTTTTTCATCGCTTTCAGCTGAGAAAATAAGGAAGAAGATGGTAAATTCAATTGCTGGTCTAACAATTTCAATTAAATTTTTAAGTAACAAAATTATCGGGTATCATGTTGCCAGCAAACAATGTTTATGCTTAATTTTGAGTATTTGGAAAATTGGAATCAACGAAGAAAAAAATCTGTGTGTGTAACTTTGAATATGTCTTAACTATTGTTATCCGGCATCTTGACAAACGGTTGGGTTGCAATTGGCTATCCATTGTCTCAATCACTTTTTTTTTGTAACTTTCAGCTATTGGGATATGCAGTGAAAATGACAACATTTTGTATACAATTTCCACGCAGAAACTAACGTCTTGATAGCCATATTGATAAGAATGATGACTTTTCAATTTATTTTGCACTTAATTAATGGTGGAAGAATATAATTAAGTACCATTCCTACTTTACCAGTAAATATTTGTCTTTTGTTTTCCTGTTCCACTTCATTTTCAATAGTTTTCTCGGTTGTCTTTTCCTTCTTTTGAAAATAAATAGCAACCCTTGTTTCCTTCATTAGTTTTGACCGCTTCTCTTTTGCATATTAGCTGCACTCGTGGCCTTTAGTTGGTGTCTTGAACTATATGTCTACATGCCTTTTTTACATCTTGTGTCATTTTTTTTTAATGCTTCCTGTTTGTATTTGTGAAATAACAATAAAAAATATAATGTTGGTGAATTTCAATAATTTTATTTGTACTCAGTAGCCTGCCTTTCAGTGTTTTGAATGCTAAAATCAAAGACGAAATTTTCTCTCTGTTGTGCTATTTTGGGGTTCGTGGTATCAATGAATCATGGTGTTACATGGATGAGATCAGTGGCTATGTATCCAATTAATATTGTTTTCTATGATTTATTGCAAAAGTAAATGAAGTAAACTTACACCTTTGGTTTTTCACTAATAAAAACAGATTCAATGCAACAATGATGTTGGAAAAATTGCGAAACAAACGCCTAGTGTTTGCTGGGGACTCAATTGGGAGAAACCAATGGGAGTCACTCTTATGCATGCTCTCTTCTGGAGTTCCTAACAAGGAATCAATCTATGAAGTGAATGGCAGCCCAATTACAAAGCACAAGGGATTCTTGGTGTTCAAATTCAGGGATTTTAACTGTACCGTGGAATACTATAGAGCTCCATTTCTTGTATTGCAGAGCCGGCCTCCTACTGGAGCTCCTGGAAAGATTAGGACAACTCTGAAAGTGGATAAAATGGATTGGAACTCTTTGAAGTGGAGAGATGCAGATGTCCTGGTTCTTAACACAGGACACTGGTGGAATTATGAGAAAACCATAAGAGGGTAATTCAATCCTCAACATATTTTTATTGCTTAAATATGTCCTGTCTCTAGGTTAGTTTTCAGTGGTAATTAGACAGCTGCAGAACGGTGACAAAGGGAATTGAAAGTAGGATGATGATTAATTGATTATAGAAAATGGTAGTTTAAAATGAACAGTTATAAGAGGATATTTTCCTATTTTGATTTTCTTCCTCGTTTCCTCTTTTTTTTTTTTTTTTCTGTCCTTGCATTCTTCAAGCTATTATATTTTCTATTTATGCTATTGTTTTTCAAGAGTTCTGCTGACTCCCTTTCCCATCCGTTGTGCTGAATTAAAAGTTCTGTTGATTGGATTATGTTGTCCAACACAACTGATTTTCTGCTGAAATTGATAAGATATGAGCTCTAGATTTTATCAGATTTGAATCACAGCACACCGTAGCACTAAGACCAACTAATAAGATTAATTGTGTGCCTTCTTAATTCCTTGAATTTCAATTATGTCAAACTAATGGTTGCATCACTCTTCAACTGTGACATTTATCTATAATTTTTGGCCTGGAGAAAGGATTGAAATTTTTTATATTTGTTCAGGGGTTGTTATTTCCAAGAAGGTATGGAAGTTAAGTTGGAAATGCAGGTAGAAGATGCATATAAGAGGTCTATTGAGACAGTGTTGAACTGGATACAGGATACAGTAAATCCTAGCAATACGCAGGTTTTCTTTCGCACATTAGCCCCAGTGCATTTCAGGTTTGTTTGACAATTCAAATGATGATCGTTGATTTGATTTTAAAACTCATTTTAGTTCTTGAAAGAAGTCGTTGTCCATAATTATATTCCATAAGCTTCTTGTTCATTACTGCATGACTGTGATGTACAAATTAAGGATTTGGCGCCTGTATTGGGGTCTCAAATAGTAGTGTTTAATATCTATTGGGGTGGCTTTGTCAAATTTTGCAAAGCAACTGGTCTGTTTTTGCTTAGGATGCTTGGCCACTGGTGTGTCACAATTCACAAGTTGAATAGACATCTTAACTGAAGTTATATATATGAGATAACTCATGCTGCAGGCCAATATTTGGTTGGGATATGGTTCCTCTCACCTCCCTTCCAGTTTTTATATAATCTCTGTGCTGCCATTGCTAGCAGCAATAGATTTATCGCATTCCTACCTGGTTTTACTCCTCTGTCGTCTTGTAGGTCTGTTGCTATAGAAGCTAACCAACACCCTATCTATAATCCCTCCCCATACTGCCCGCTCTCCAGGAAGCAAGATTTACAACGTTTTTTAAACCTTTGCTAGAGAAAATGAAGATTTTCTTTTCCTGAATGAATGATATATTTGCATATGGTTTTCTGAATGAAATATAGACTGTTTACATGGTCATCAGCCTTTACAAACTAAATTGCTCTGATATGTTTCACAGAGGTGGGGATTGGAGAAATGGTGGAAACTGTCATTTGGAAACACTACCAGAGCTTGGCTCCTCATTGGTGCCTAATGACAACTGGTCACAATTCAAAATAGCCAATGCTGTGTTATCAGCACATACAAATACTACTGAAATTATGAAGTTCAAGGTATTGAATGTAACCCAGATGACTGCACAAAGAAAAGATGGGCATTCTTCTATCTATTATCTCGGTCCTATAGTAGGTCCTGCACCTCCACACCGCCAAGATTGCAGCCATTGGTGTCTGCCTGGTGTACCTGATGCATGGAATGAGCTGCTTTATGCACTGTTGCTAAAATATTAAGCTGCTCACAGATGGAACATGTAACCAGTCATGAGTATGATTCACTGAGAAATCCTTATTGTGCTGCATGGATTCATGGAGCTTTATGGGCAGGAATATTCCAATTATTTCCTATAAGTATTGCAGAGAACAACACACGAGATATATTTTACAGCAGAGATCTGCAGTGAGGGACCAAGGTATCAGATTTTATGGCTGCCAATCACTAGTGAGAATTATTTGTCTTTAGAAGCAGCCCAACTTTTTGGGGGCATGGACATCGGTTTTGGAATACAATGCTGCTGGCAGCAAGAAACCAGTAATTTCTCACTCTTGGTTATCTTGTGATTAGATGAGAGAAGCAAGCAACAAAGTGTAATTATCAAATTTTTTGTAAGTAGTATTATGAACACAGTTTTGATACAAATTAGCAACAAAGGAAAATGCTTATTGCAAACTAATCATGCTGATTACTACTCTTTAAACAATGTGTTACCATTCACATTACAGAGGGAGGCATGCTGGAAACATTGTACAAATAGCATCTTGTTTTTTGGGGAGTCTTAAATAACATGGTGTGTGTGTGTTGTAGTTCAGCATAAAGTAATTGGTTAACCTATAATTAGTTAATTAGTAGCGATTGTATCTCTTGAAGATGCAATAATTGTCATTAGTTACTAGTTATCATTTACACAAAAAGCCATTGGATGAACAAAAGTGAAGTTTAAACTATTATAAGAGATCAAGAGGTTGAACTAACGATTGAATAAATGTGCTTTCTGTTCTGTCTTGATTATTCCTTTAAGAATATTATTATGCTAATATTTAAAAATTAATTTTGGAAATGATTAAAAAAATTAGCCACCTTACAATCTGTGAAAAAAAAATTAAAAAGAAAAGAAAAGTAAAGTGTAAACTGTACACGTGCAAGAATCTTTCGAATCAATCAGATCCCATTCCAAAGTCAAGAGAAAATGGTTAGCCACTAGAGCACATTAACATAACTATTTAATTAACACTCTGCTCACACTCGCAGTTGAGTTGAGTTACCATAGCGAGTTGTAACTTGTAAGTCTTAACTCGTCACGTTTGGAAGGTCCATCAATGGCGGATCCCTACTTCGTCGTCTTCTTCGTACTCCTTCCTCTGGCGCTCCTCGTCTTCCTGTACTTGATAGTGCGGCCCCACCCCGTCAAGATCCCAATCAAGAACCGCCATGTGTTCATCACCGGCGGATCCAGCGGCATCGGCCTCGCCCTGGCCCACCGGGCCGCCGCGGAGGGGGCTCGCGTCTCCATCCTGGCTCGGTCACGGGACAAGCTGGAGGAGGCCAGGAATTCCATTCGGCTGGCCACTGGCATCGACGTGGCGGTGTTCGCTGCCGACGTGCGGGACTATGATGCGGTGAAGCGGGCGGTGGATGAAGCGGGTCCCATCGACGTGTTGGTTCTGAATCACGGGGTGTTTGTGGCTCTGGAGCTGGAGAAGCAGGAATTGAGTGAGGTGAAGTTCACGATGGACGTGAATTTGATGGGAAGCTTCAACATGATCAAGGCTGCGTTGCCAGCTATGAAGAATAGGAACGACCGGCAACAACCCGCTTCCATTGCTTTTGTCTCCTCACAGGCCGGTCAGGTATACTATACTCCCAGTTTCTCCATTTTCTTTCATTAATTTATTTGTTTATTTTATTTTATTTTTCTCTTCTTTTTAACAGAAATAATGTATGTGAGGAGATCAAACATGTTTGATTATGTGGAGTCTTGATCAATTCAGTTGATGTGGAATTTGTTGTTTATTTTTAGGTGGGAATTTATGGTTATGTGGCTTATTCCGCCAGTAAATTTGGCCTCCGTGGTTTAGCAGAAGCATTGCAACATGAGGTTATAGCAGATAACATTCATGTCTCTCTGATATTCCCTCCAGACACAGATACTCCAGGTTTTGTAGAAGGTATTCAATTGAATGATGCTTGAGCTTATTTATTCGTATGGATTATTATTATTATTTTTTTTGGTAAAGAGATAGTAGCTTGCTTAGTTTCATTTTGCATTGATAACGAGGTAAGTGCTCACCATAGATGTGAAGAGAGACAGGGCCTACAGATTAAGTTTATAGAATGAATTTTGCATTTTCTGCATGTTTTGCATATCTTCTTAATACTGTAATAAAAGTGGATGCACAAAGCCACAAACTGAAAGGTTCCTTTAACAGAAAACAGGAGAAAACCCGAGCTGACCAAAATCATTGCAGCCTCCTCTGGTGCGATGAAACCTGAGGAAGTTGCTCAGAAAGCCCTTAATGGCATCAAATCTGGAAGTTTTATCATCCCTTGCAATCTTGAGGGACTCGCGCTGTCCCTAGCAACTGCAGGTTTATCCCCTCAGAGGTCATTCTTGATGGCATTTGTTGAGGTTATTGCTGCTGGAATACTACGTATTGCAGCACTATGTTTTCAGTGGACTTGGTATGGAAGTATAGAGAAGTGGCACGCCCAAAGTAAGGGTAAGTGCTCCACAAATTGATATATTTATGAAGGGATTGGGAAAACATGTCTTATATTTCCTAAGTACTCTATCTCTTAACTAATTAGATTTTAAGATAGTCTTCAAAAATTGTTACTTTACTTATGTTCACATTGGATGTTATTTCATCAAAACAATTTTGTATGAAGTATCCTCATATTAGTAGTTTAGGTTATTTGTAATAAAAATGGAATGCAGTTCAATGTCGAAGTTTGAGAAATTGGTATTTGAGCTTCATTTTCTCCTTCCTTTGCTTTATAAAGTCATAACTTTATACTTGGGTACAGTTTAAGGGTGGTTCAAAGGAAAAAAGAAACAAAGGATCGGTTCCTTTGCTTTGAACTTTCTATACATTGAGTAAAATTTTAATATCCTGGAGACTGTTTGGAGCTTGTTTCATTACCCATGTTTATGAAATTAACATAGACCGTCTAAACAGATCAGGATCCTCTGCAGTTTTTTTATAAACGGCAAGAGATCTCAACCCTTAGAAATTTTTATATTGTGTGGTAAAAATATTGATGGCAAACATAGTTCAATAAGTGTGGACAGTTGGATCAGGAACTGCACCTCCTGCAGTTTCTTTTAAAACTGCAGATGATCCATATTCACTTGCTGATTCAAATGACTCTCCAGCTGTACTGCTTATGAAATTGATGATTTGCATTTCTAACAGGTTCACCCCGAAGAAGTTGAAGGACTCTCTCTGTGCACCATTTTCGGACATGTTATATGCAGATATCAGCGCTTCTTTGATGCTTGGAATATTACATAATGAAGTTTTTCCGTTGCTGTCAGCAGCATTTGGCTTCTGAGAAAATGAGGAAGGGGGAAAAATAATAATAATAAAAGAAGATCAATTTGCAATCTGCATGTTATCAGTTGACTGAAGTTGTGATTTTCCTTGACTGAAATAACTTTTGTTCACCAGTTAATCAATTGAGAACAAACCATCACTTTCCCCATAATCTAGCGTAGCTATGATCAACTCGTAAATGTGAAACTTTCCTCCTACCCAATTTCTTCCGTGATTGGCGTCTTAAGAAATTTTTGGGTCTTGCAAGTCAATAATGAAAATAGATGCAGCATCTGTGTAATTGCTTCTTGAACATTAAATGAAAATGTTTAATTTGTCTACACACTAGAGTAGAAGCCCGTGCAACGCACGGCAGAACAAATATATAAACTATGTTAAGATGATAATGGTTCCATATGTAAGTCTATCATTTTTTGTTGCCAACAGAAGGAGAAAAAAAATTTATTGTGCCATTTATCATCATGTAATGTATTTTCAATTATTTAAGATGACATCATTTATATTTGTAGTGAGGATAAATAAAGACCATGAAACGCAGCAGCACAAAAAAATTTATTGTGCTATTTATCATCATGTATTGTATTTTTAATTATTTAAGATGACATCATTTATATTTGCAGTGAAGATAAATAAAGACTATCAACATGCATCTAGATAAAACAAATTACGAGATAAAGATTTTAAATTATGAAATCAAAACCGTTTATTGTATCCAAAAAAGGGCATCTAATTACTGAACACAAATAATTTGTTTGTAATTGAGTCTAAGTATTTGCATTCAATTAAGTGGGTACTAAGTTTCAACTAAAAGTATTGTGTTAGTGACTTAATTTCCTGATATAAGTTTTTTTTACTATACTACTACTTTAACAATCATCACCTGCCAGATGCAATCTTGTTGCTTTTATGTGATCTCTCACCTAAAGTCCTATTATTTCATCTTGATATAAAATAATAATACATCTCATATTAGTAATATACATCCAAAATACCTCAACTTAATCTGCCAAACTTTCTGAAGCAGAGTAGTTGTTCATCCTCAAGTTACTATGGCACTTCCTGATTTCAGAATGACAAAACAACTTGTTCAAGGCATTCCTGCATGCTCTAAGGCCATCAACACAATATTCAGGTTGTTTTATAACAAATCTGTCATCTTGCCACAATCATTAACAAAACCTCATCTACATTTAAAGGAGTTACAATAATCACTGTTAGTGATTGATCTATATATATACCATATAAGACTAAGAATGCTTATAAGCATATACTTGAAACCTATATATCCTACCACCAATGTATAAAACCTTTACCAAACTTCCCTTGCTTTACATATCTAAACGTAAAATATATATATATATATAAATGAGTTACAACAACCTGATTGTGTAGAGCAATTCGCATATAAAAAGTTCATGTGAAAATCGTTTGAATAAAAACAGCATTTGTGTAGCAGAATATAAACATCATATATAAAAAGCCAAGCACTTGAAACCAATTTTAAATCATCAATAAAATCTGAACATTTTCCCTACAACCATAAAGTTTCTAATTGGATGTATAAACTAATAACCAAATAGTTCTGCACAGCAATAAAACAGCGCAATAACACCACTTAATCAAAATCAAGGGATAAGGGCACGAAGCAAATTCCGTTGTCCGTCAAGCACTTCAAGAAATATCTTGTTTCTTCCTTTCAACTGCAAATGAGAGCAGAAAGTGTTCCACCCTACAGTTATCCTTGCTTCGTTAAGTTTCCGTTTAGGAAGGTGAAGTCCACATTCTCACTTGCTTCCATCCTCTACCACGAAAGTGATTGAACTGAGGTTAACATTGAGGCACGATTAAACAAATCCAGCAGGCAGAGGCTACAGAAAAGCAGTACAATAAGAATATTAGAAGTACTAATTTGTAAAGGCCAATGTACAATATAAATCTATCTTTTATATAACAACATTAAAATAACATACTAAACATATAATCAGAATCATGAATTGCATATATTTATGTTTATATACTATTTAAAATGAAATAAACAACTAAAACAATATTTTTATATCACACATAGTTTATAAAGAAGTACAATCAAGTTTATGCATAAAAGGAAGTTTATTAAAAGGTTATCAACTGGACTATACTTAAGTTATTGGAAAATGAGATTCTACTTCCTAACGCAGTTTGCAATGCTACAGACAATAGATTCAGACAACTCTATATCTGATTATTTAGAATTGGTAGTCAAAGACTAATGATCAAGTGCAAAAAAAAAAAAAGAAACAAAAATCTAGCAGTTAGTGGTACTAACTAAAAACACAAATAGCACTAAACACCAGCACTTGCATTATGGATGGAGAATAGGTGTTCGTTACAAATGTTGCAAAAAATTACAATCAAGAGTGCCTCATTCGAATACAAAAGAGTGTGTCATTGCAATACGAAAGAGTGCCTCAAACTCATATACACATATCAGATGCAACTGACATGAACATGCAGATCCATCACAAAAGATGAGCCCAACCAATAGACAGCAAAGGAGCAACATTAAGATATGTAAGCTTATAAGTACATTTGTATGAGCATATAGGAATAAACTTATTAAGATATGGATATATGTGACTTAAAATTAAGTAATATATTTCCAATAATTACCTATGTTAATCTTAAGCTAGCAGAAAGAATGCGTAGAAGTTATAAACAAAATCAAGCAAAAGACATAAGACATGAACTTGTTCAAAGCACAGAAATATGTAAAGGACCGTAGAAATTTTGTCATCTAACGCTCCACATAGAAGAGAATCAACAGCATGGGGTTTTCAGTTATAGTTAATTTGAAGTTCAACAAAGTTCGAGTTATAAGAAGTTATAATAGGCATACATATGCAATATTGAAAGAATGGGGTTATGAGTTTTCACAAACTCTTGAAGAGATGAGTTAAACACTTACTCATTAAGATGGTCCACAGTTGCATAATCACAATAACCATAATTCACTATGCCACTATATTGTGGTGTACCTTGCAACAAAGAAGAACAAAATTAAGCATATACTTGTGAGGACATGATAATTGCAATTGTTTTGGGCTTAGTGAGCAGAAAATAACTATTTAGCCTTGTTTGGTATAGCAGTTAGTAAGAGTCAGTTGTTCATTATCAACAGGAAGGCATTCCTTCTTAGAAAAGGAATGCATGATACCAAAAACCAAAAAAAAAAACTATAAAAATATATATGCTTTGTCAAAAAGAATGTACTTTGTTAATCTATGAATATGAGGAGGGGAGAGAGCTTCATAAATCACGAAAGATATATGCTTGATCACACAGAATTTCATTTTTCTATGAGATTCAGAATTTCATAATTCAAGTTAAGGGAAAAAAATAAATGTTTGGTTATCAAACATAGGAACTTGCAGCTTGGAAAATAAAACTCAAATCAATGGAAGAGAAATTACCCAAGCACAATGCGCATCATTTAAAACAGTCTGTAGATCTCAACTATGCAGACAAACACGTTATTAGTATTCTCATTACGTTCTAAGTATTCATAGACCCAAGAATCACAAACATGTTGAAGCAACCTACCTGACAAAACTGAGATTGGATAGGATGTAGCAAATAAGTTCTCAGCCTGCGAATACAAATTTCTTAGGAAAAAATTTAAAATTATACAGACCCCATAACTTAGCACATCAGCACTTAAACTTTTCTAATAGTTGAAGAGAAGAATATTAGCACAAATCTCAGTCATGGTATAGCCACAATTTCATTAGGAAGCCCACAACAACCTACTATAGTAATGGAAATTGCTAGGAGGTCAACACCTTTGCTTGACCACAAAGCTTTAAAAGAAACGTAAAACAAAAAATGAATTTAATTAGATATAAAAACGCTAAAGAACACTATTCTAGTTAAAATAACCTGAAAAAAAAGTTGAGCATTTGTCTATTGTTGTGATTGATTTGCAACCCATCGAATCCGGAACACCGTGGACTATTTAATCGAGTAGAAGATGGAAAAAGTATAGGTGATTAGTCAAAGCATAATCCAAATTAGCTTTTTAAAAACCAAAAAAAATAACAAAAGCAAACTTAACAAACCATTCTCAATGTTTGAGAGCGGAGACCTCAATCGAGCTAAAGCTTTAGAAGCACATTGAGAATATACAGGGGTTAAGTCACTGCACAATTGCACTACAAAATAGGACCATACACATGTACAAAACTATTAAAGGTATATACATTCCACATGGCATCATCATATAATACATTATGTGGACGAAATATATAAAATCAATTGAAGACACAAACAATATTTACAAAGCAGTTGTTTTTTTTTAAAAAAAAAACCTGCATTCTCTTTGTCAACACGCTTTCTTTTTCCCTTAATGTATGTTAATCTCTTTAGGCGAGCCACTTTGGGTTCAACATTTCCGTTATCGCCCATGTATTTATTTAAATGGGCAATCAACTTTCTTAGTTGGTAAACCTGCATAAAACAACCATGTTTCAGATGTACATAACATCCAACAAATCAACATAAAAAGAAGAGTTAAGTTTAGCTAGTTAAGATATGATTTTCTTTCGGAATCAAAGTTTCAGCTTCAACATGCAAGAATACACTCGAAGGGTTTTCCAAAAAAATCATATAAATGTTCTATGAGTGGTTGAAGATGTTTGGATAATAAGTGGTAGGAAGACAAAGATTCTTGCGCAGTTCCTTGTTAGGAAGTAAATATATGTTTGTCGATAACTATTTGTAGAACACGTGTATCCCTCAAGAGGGAATGTGTACTCTTAGATTTGGTGCCACCTCCCAAACCAATGACCCACTAATTATGTGTGTGTAAAAATTGAGTTTTGTTTTTGTAAAGAATTATTTGGTTTAAATACCCTCTCTAAATCTGAAGGCTACATTCTCTTTCATCTCTCTTTAGTCTACTATTTATCAAGCTTTGCTGTAATATTTTTTTGTTTTTGTTTTTTTTTGCTATTAATAGCAGCAGTAATAAAGAAATAAAGTTTTGGAATTTTAAAGGTGTTGAGTTAAAGTAAACCATAATTACATAACTTTATCACATTACTCACTGATTTAGGTAAAACCATTGTGTATAACATGACCAGACGACATTAATCTTAATACTGAATAAGAATTAACAAATTAGTTTGTTATTTTTTAAACTTATTATTAAGGACATGCAAAACAGACTCTTAGTAGGATATGGTATATCTATAACAGTTGAGGTAATAAAAATTTGGTAAATACAATGCTATGTTTATGCACATGATAATTAAATAGAGTTTTTAATACAATACATGCAAGTAATAGAAAAAGCCAATGTCAAGAATTTATAATGTTGCTAAAGATTGTTTTATCTTGTCTAAAAAATAAAACACTAATATTAAATTGAGAACTAACTTGACTTTTGTTCTCCTAAAACATCAAAGGGTAAAGCAAATAATCAATACGTAACATGATTATATGAGGGGCAGGTATGGCTATGAAATAATCAATACGTAACATGATTATATGAGGGGCAGGTATGGCTATGATATTTAAAAATATGGTAAAAATACAATAGTTGGAAGCTTAGGTGCCTATTCAAAAGCAGGAATGTAAGTTGTGATGTTACCAATTGTTGAAGACATTGAGTTTTGACAAATCATTCCGGTCAGAAGGTAAAAAATTCTGGTGACATGTTGAATTCATTGACAAAATCAAGTGAAATAAAGCATTGTTTCATATGATTTGTTGGTTATTTGTTATATAGAGTACAGATTCATAATGTCAGACTAGCAGACTAAGTGCTATCTCCTATCAGCATGACTGAGATCACGGGTAATGACTTTACATCTTCTATTGACTCCAGATTGGCTGATTTCCAGTGAGTGGTTATGGGAATCTAAGGTTTGCATGCATTAACATGAATTTTGCTCTTCAACTATGAATCAAGATTTGTTTTTTCAGCCTGATTAGAACTTTTTCTAATGGGGATAGTTTGAACTTTGAAAGCAGGGAGCTTAAGATTATCCAAATACACATATGCAATTTTGGTAATATCTTATTATAATTATTAAGGTTTAAACTGTCTCCAATTTTTACCACCAAATAAGAACTGTAAATGTGATGACCAGTTTCTTTCTCTTTACAGCTAGTGTGGATGGCTTAACCTTCTGCAACAGCCGTGGCTATATGTATATGCATGTGTGCTTATCTTATCAAAGGTAGCAGCAATAAACTGAAACTCGAAATGGTTCACATAAAACTTTAAGGCAAAAGTTTTTTTTAAAAAATAAACAGTTAACAATGTAAATCTTAATCAGAGTAGGTCTGTCCATATGCATAATTAATCTCATAAATACAAACATCATAATATGATTCCCTAGAAAAGGGAGGGCAGTCGTATATGTATATTTAGGAAAGGCACGGGTTTAGAAGTAATGCTTTTGCCAATCAAATGATAAGGAAAAATTCATAACATTATTTCTTAGCATAACGATTTCATGCAATGTGGACAGATTGTATTATTACCTCATGTAAACGAACAAATGGAACAATAATATGCTTTGCCACTACGAAACTGTATGCTGGAGATTTGGAATATGAGTCAACTCCGTTGAGCTAAAGGCAAGCACACACACAGCAATTAGTAAAGCATTGAACTCCTAATCCAGCTCACAATATATTGACTTCACCTGGATCCTTGCTCTTCAAAGAAACTCACGAAATACCCAAATATAGTTGATCCCTGCCCATGCAAACATAATGTTAAGCCACATGATTTTGGAATGCCAGTCCAGCGTGAAAAAATCTCCAAACGGATTGCAATAAAGGAAATAAAAGGCTTCAAGGTATACTGAAATAGCCTATCCCAATCTTTAATGATATGGTTGCGTGAAAGGCAAAAACACTTTTAGTCAAAACACTTTGCTTTGTTGACCACCCATGCATTAAATGCAATAGAGGTGTAGCAGAGCACTAAGTTGGTAAACTTAACTTTAATTAAAAATGTGTTTGTAAACTTAAGTTTGATTGAAAGTGAATTTGCACTAACGTAATTTTGTTTGAAAAATTTTACTTCAAAAGTAAGTTGAAGTAATAATTTTAAAACAAAAGCAAAATTTTTTTACTTTTGATCCAACTCACATTTGACTATTTTTTTAATTAAAGTGAATGTATTTTTAATATTTCAAAACATTATTTCACGTCGTTCAAAAACATTGAACGTCAGTTTGCCGAAACAAATTACAATCCAAACATGCTACATGTAATTTGTATAAAAGACAAAAATAAAAGCTAATAATGTAAAGTGGAGAATTTTTTTTTTTTAAATGTTGTAGGTTTCCTGGATTTAAATTAGTTTTAAAAATGAGTAAAGTTATGTGTTCTGTGTAAAAAAATACACATTTTATTTTATTTTAAAAACAAAGCCTGACAAAGCAAAATGGAAAAAATTAATTTATTTGGGTGAGAAGTTCATTTTAAATATGTAAATTATTTTTTATAACGGATAAAAATTACATAAGTTATGTTAAAAATACACGTATATTTTTTTATTCTTAAAAATATAGGATGATAAAATAAAATAGAGAAATGTTGCGTTTTTGAGTGAGATGTTCACTTCAGAAATACAAATCAACATTTAACATGTCTAAAATTTTGTGAACTGTGTATAAAAGACACACAGGTTTATTTATTTTAAAAAAAAGGCTGCTAAAACAAATTGGAGATATTTAACTTTTTTAAGTCGGAAGTTAGCATTGGATATGTTAATTATCTTTTAAAATGTGTAAAATATTATGTGATCTGTAGTTAAAATACACACCTTTATTAACTTAAAAAATAAGGACCATTCAAGTAAAATAGAGCATGAAACACTGTTAACAGAAGAATGTACTCATCTTCTAGTGACTGTTGAGACTTTGAAGCATTAATTGACCCTCCGGTTGCTGCTAACTGCAATAAGAAGATGACCTTTAATATGCAATGTCCAGTGGGGAGTGTAAACAGGCACAAAATAAATAGTGTATATAAATGAGGTTCTATTAGTGAAATTTTGCTGACATAAGTGTCAAAGAAACTGCAAGTACAACTGTGGTTTGAAAGCACCAGATTGTGTAAACGATAACTAAATCAAAGATCAAACATCACAGTCAAGCATGTATTGTTGTCAAGACTAAAGATTTGCATGTTGTTGTGTTCCATTATCCTTTAACAGTATCAGCAATAAATGGGGTTTTTTTTTTAAGTTTGTAATTGTTACTATCAACATCCAGAGTATGGTATTTTGAGTCATTCTTAAGTCAATTGACCTTACACAAACTCCAACTCTAGAGTCAATAAGCAACAGGAAATAAATAGTTTGAAACATAAAATAATGCAACGTTGCTAATACATAAACCTCAATTCTAAGATTAGGAAAAAATATGAATCTCGGTAACCAGCCATTCAAATAAAAATTTCAATGTCTTTCCAAACCCATATTTACACAAGATGAATTGGACAAAACATTTCCAAACTACTGCTTAAACTTTAGACCCCCAAAGATGATTTAGACCAAACCAAAGATGTATTACGGGGGAATTGAGGAATGGAAGTGACTCAACAACCCAAATCAATAGTGACTTGTCCCGATGCTTGCAATCTCTGATAAGTATAGGTGGGTAGTGATTGAGACTGAGGACTGAGTAACTATCAACATCTGTGATAAACATGCTGAAAACTGATATATCCAAACCCGAAGCCCTTTGCCATAAACTCCAAAATCTCCCATGCCAATTCCCTCACAGGCTCTGTATAAGCACTCACAGTAGAGCTGTGTCATGTAAAATCACAGTAATACACTTAGAAGCTAAAAGAGCTGGTACTTCAAAGCAAAAGCAATTCTCACAGAAGAAAATTTGAATGAGTGTTTATGTACAACAAATATAGCCAGCAACGATAGCAGAAGCCATTTTACCAATACCATACCTAGAGCTAGCTGTGACGTGCAATATCATTTACTTTGACATGTCAGAAAACAATCGAAGCATTACTCAAAGATAAAATAGCTTTGCTAGGAGTTTATAACCTCAAAATCCTTGCCCACGAGGATAAACCTCAAATACAAAATCCAGAGAGTCTAATGCAATCACTGGTGCTGTTTTGTCATTCCAAATTATCTTGAGGTATGTGAGCTTTCAACCAAAGGAAACAGATATGCTTGTGGGGTACTTGTACGGGAGATAAATAGCAAGAGACTTATATAAGGACAACAGGTGATTCGTGGATTACTTAAGGAACTTATTGAAGTTCGATGTGTAATAGATCACCGCACAGAAATTTCCTTCAAATTCAATAAACTTAACTAAACTTTTTCAAAGGTTGAAATCCAACACCTATTGAAAAAAAAAAAAATAGAACTTGAATCTCCCAAACAACTATGATGGAAATATGTAATTATAAAAATTGGCATTGACATTTACTTTGGGTTTATAGTTAAAATACAAAGATAAAAATGAAGAATGCCAAATAATGGATAGAAAAAGCAAAGAATCCACATAGAAATCAGATGACCATACTCCAATTATTTGTAAAGTGTCAATTCATAGCCGTATGATTCATGCAGAAGAAAGAATACACCAACTAATTTACTTGCTAGCATAGAAAACCCTTAATATCATAAAACATGACAAATATGAAACATGCGAAGTGAAGAAAAAAAACAGGTGTTACAGAGTGACCTTCAATGAAAGACAGAATAGACCGAATAATGATCTCTTTCAACACCCACAAAATACCCAGAAAGATACAGGCACCATCTACTGTAAACCAACTAACCTTAGCAACTGGACCCACATTTGTGTTGCCACCAAAAAATATGCAATAAGTCCAAGTCTAGTATCTATCTACAACAGTCAAAAAGAACTCCTCTAATCAAACTCACTCTTTTTATATCTTAACTTGCTTCAAAATAGGCTGCACTACACCACTTGCAAAATTCATGACTTTCTCCAAATTCCTCTTGGCAGCGATTTCCTTAGGAATAAATGATCCCCAAACCGAGCCCAAACAGACAGGGCTGACTATTAGCTGAGAGACAAACTCATGCAATCACACATGTCACAATCAATAACTGTATATAACATTCTCAACAATATATAGCACATCAACATATACTTCATTTCAGACTATTTTTACACCGATAAAATCCAGGTCAATACCCCCTGACCCAAAGCTACAGAGACATCAGGGAATGGAGGGGCTAAAAGAGCCTGGCAATAAACCATAGGAATAGAGTAAAAACTTTTGTCACTTTAGATTTACATATCATAAAGCAGAGTAGCATTATGCAAACAAAATATTACCTTATTAGGTGTAAGTTCAGCACTATCTAACATAAACGTTCTCAGGATAGTCTCATCATCACATACCCTCCTCACCCTAAAAGACTCATCATACTGAGATACTGAAACAGTCTTTGGCTCAACTTTAAAGAGCAGTCTCTTCCCAATGAAGTTATGAAAGGCTGGTGATAAACACCTCCATGTGTAGATTGCCACAATTAAAAAATAGTAATAAAAAAAGAGACACAGTTCGACTAAGAAACCCGATTAAGACAAACAATAAGCAATCAAGACAATAAATTTATAACAAAAAGCAACAAAGGATAAAATTGAATTTATACCTTCCGGATATTACCACCAATTCAGCACATCCCCACTACAGGACATACTGTCCATCACCGCTGCAGGAAATACAACAGCATCACTTTCATCCCCAACCTTGAGTTTAATTTTGTACCTTTTCACAACACACCACACAGCATACTCAATATAGCTAGAAGTAGTAAAGACAAACAGAACCTGTTTACAGGAAAAAATGGGAACGATCATATCATATATACCTAAGGCTCATATTGACAATGTGGCAAACACGAGTTAGGGATTACAGCCCTGTGGCATGTACATGCAGGATAGTAACAATCTCCACCTTCCACAAAGCTATCAATAGTGGCCATCCCAATGAAGATACCATCCTCCAATTATCATTAACACCATTAAACAAATGTAATCAAATTAAAGATGAAAGGTCTAAGAATAAATAAGATCAAATATCACACATATCAAATGAGCGTAATAAAACAACCTCTTTAAGGTTAATTAGTTGCTCTATGGACTACTTAGGGTACAGACCCATAAAATCTTCATCCAAACTCACTCTTCGTGGATCAGCAACAACACCAAGAGCCTAAGTAGCCACCACCGTATGTTTAGCCAGCCTATACCAACCACAATCAACATCACCATATTTAATAAATTGTTCCCAAGTTGTTTAAAAAAATATAGTAAAAAGTAAATATTTGACAAACATATTCCATGTTCTTACCCATTTCTAAAGTCAATTGCTTCATCAATAGGAAGGTTGAACATCATATTTGATGCATGCATGACATTTTGCAATACAATCTTGTCTGAAAAAAAGATGGAATAATCAAACCACGGAAAAAAATTTAAACAGATGATGAAAAATAGCTCATTTGAAGAAATAGAACAACGCAAACTTCTAAAACTTCATCATGAAGAAGCTATATATTTACTGACCCCTAAACATTTTAACCCTGGCAAACTGAATCACCATCGCAGTTATATCGACATGCCCATTAGCAATAAGCACGTTCACCAGCTCAACATACTCTCCAAATATGGCCAAATAAAGTTTGTCCATTCACAGCAACACATAAACAATTAAATTAAACTTCTGAAATAAGATTATATTTTCAAAACATTGACAAAAGTAAAATTTGAAAATATCAGTGGTTGTAATCCCACTCATAATCAAACAACTCAGTAACAACCATGTTGGTTATTTTGCCATCCCCTTCATAATATTTCTCAGGTGATAATGCAGTCAACAACCGAGCAACATTTGGTAAAAAAATAAATTAGCATTTGTATCAATAAGCTATTTTTTAAAAAAAAATTGGGACTTCATGAATATGATAACGATATAGTAAGGGTTGTTATTTAACATTAGGATCTAATAGCAATGGCATGGGAGAAAAAAAGGGAGGTACTAAAATGAAAGGATAAAAGGAAGTAAATAATTTAAAAGTCGGAGTCTCCTTCACTTGTCAGAATATATTGGAAAGACACCAATGATAAACCATGCACAGGAATAAGAGCAGATTCACATGGGGTAACTTCAGTCCGTAACTAAAACAGCAAGTGAAATGTATGACTTGTGGTGCGGTATTGGTTAATATTGGGAGTAACACTAAAATAAGACATCTGGTACATAGAGGCATCACCCAGCAGTGGAAGGAACTTATAGACCTGCATTTTCCTTATTGTGGCCTGAATCTTCACACCATAGACAGATAATAATGGGGCAATGCTCAATACAGATATAGAGGTGAAGATATCCACCTGAATTTGAAACTGTAGCGACTAAATGTAATTGTTTATCTCATTTAGGACAATTGCTTGACCAAATACCTGAGCAGATTTTAAAATGGAAAAAAAAAAAAGAAATGCAGAAAAAGAAAGCAGAAGCAATAGTATAGCAGTGATGTTGAAGAATTATGTTTACCCTGTTACATGAAGGGACTAAATCTTGCAGAAATTTCATCCTTTCACTAATATTATCTCTTTTTGCCTGCCAAATCAACAGTTGCAAGCGGCATGCTACTAAATAAAGAATAAGTAGAAAAAGTTTAAATTTTAAATACGTTTCATGTGTGTCTTGGTCAGGAAACAACTATGTCATCATGCAAATCTGAGTGAACATAGGAAATATAATAAGAGATAGGTGGATTACTGTCTCTGCAAGACGGTGGCTATCGCTAGCTTGCCCCCTTCTTGCCAATACATGTATATATACTTGCTTAGTGTTAGAGCACTCACTGGCTCTAATTACTCACTAAGGAATCGCACACACTCACTATATTGAGAGAATAGAATTCACACTTCAGTATTTTGATGATTATGAAAAGCACACACGCACCAGCACCTCTTGGTCTTTATTTATACACAGCTTTTACACACATTAACTATCATAACAGATTTTTATACATCTATAACAACTAACTGAATTATATCATTTACAACATACCCCCTTTAATTCAGATTGATTAATGGTATAACACCTAACTCATCTCTGAGGTATTTAAATCTTTCAGTTTTCAAAGGCTTTGTCAATATGTCAGCTAGTTGTTCCTCAGATCTGCAGTAGGCTAGTTGTATTTTCCCTTTATTCACTTGGTCTCTTAGAAAGTGGAATCGAGTTTCAATGTGCTTGCTTCTACCATGAGCAACCGGATTTTTGGCCAAATTTATAGCTGACTTGTTGTCAATCATCAGCTGCATTGACCCTTCTTCCTTCAAATGCATTTCCTCAAGCAGTGTTTCAAGCCATAAAGCCTGACAGGCACCATGAGAGGCTGCTATGTACTCAGCTTCACAAGATGATAGTGCAACCACTGATTGCTTCTTCGAGCACCAGGAAACTGCTGCCTTTCCCATCATGAAGACATATCCAGTTGTGCTCCTCCTATCTGTTTTATCTCCACACCAGTCAGAGTCTGAATACCCCAACAACTTATTTCCATTGCAACTTGGATCACTAGGAAACAGCAAACCATAGTCAAGTGTGCCCTTTATATATCTCAAAATCCTCTTTGCTGCTACTAGATGAGAGAACTTAGGATTTTCCATAAACCTACTAATCACACCAACTCCGTAGGCTATGTCTGGTCTACTATTACACAAGTATCTTAGTGAGCCAACTATCTGTTTATAGAGAGTGGAATCAACTGGTTTTTCTTCTTCATTTTTTCCAAGCTTCAGATTACCTTCCATGGGTGTTGCAGCAGGGTTACAATCATTCATATGGAACCTCTTTAAAATATCAATGATATATCTCCTTTGATGTAACATGATTCCATGTTTTGTGGTTACAAATTCCATACCAAGAAAGTAAGAAAGTGCTCCCAAGTCTGACATTTCAAATTCAGACTTCATGCTTGCCTTAAATTCACAAATCTCCTTCACATTGCTGCCTGTCACCAATAGATCATCAACATACAAGCATACTAATAGTAATTCTCCAGTTGTAGAGGTCTTCACATAGACACCATACTCCACTGTGCATTTGTTGAACCCTTGCTGGATTAGAAAGCTGTCAATTCTTTTATTCCAGGCACGAGGGGCCTGTTTTAGTCCATATAGTGCCTTCTTTAATCTGTAAACTTTTCCATCACTTCCTGCTACTTCAAACCCCGGTGGTTGACACACGTACACCTCTTCTTCTAATGGTCCATTGAGGAAAGCTGACTTCACATCAAGCTGGTGCAATGACCATCCTTTAGTACTTGCCATGGCCACAACCAGTCTTATGGTTTCAATTCGAGCCACTGGTGCAAATACATCACCATAATCCACCCCTTCCTTTTGAAGGAAGCCCTTTGCTACCAATCTAGCCTTGTGTTTGGCTACTGACCCATCTGGCTTGAATTTGGTCTTGTAAACCCACTTCACAGCTATAGGTCTTTTCTGGTTGGGTAAGTTCACCAGCTCCCAGGTCTGATTTTTCTCTATGGCTCTTAATTCCTCTTGCATGGCTACTATCCACACAGGTTCTTGGATTGCCTGCTCAAAGTTCACTGGTTCCACATCAGCATACAAGGCCATGTGGACCAAGTCTCCTTCTGCTGTAACAGCATTATCAGGAAACACCACATAATCAGTAAGTCTGGTTGATGGCTGTCTGTGTCTCAGGGATCGTTGTGCAATGTAAGAACTGGGAACTGCATCAAGAACTTGAGAATCAGGCTGCTCTAAATCATCTAATAAGACAGGAACCTTGTCACTTGAGTTTCTGTCTTGTGACCTCCAATTCCAACTGCTAGATTCATCAAACACCACATCTCTGCTTATCACCACCTTCCTATTAATAGGATCATAGAGCTTATAAGCCCCTGTAGGATGATATCCTAGCATCACCATCTGCTCACTTTTATTTTCAAGCTTCCTTCTCTTTTCATCCGGGACATGTCTATAACATAGAGAGCCAAAAATTCTCAGATGAGTAACAGTTGGCTTCTTACCTGTCCAAGCCTCTTCTGGAGTGAGTGAGTTTAATCTTTGTGTTGGGCACAAGTTCAGAATATATGTTGCTGTTGCTACTGCTTTCCCCCAAAAATTGTGTGGCATATTTTTGCTCTTCAACATGCTTCTGGCCATATTTAAAACAGTCTTATTTCTCCTTTCAGCAGTCCCATTATGTTGTGGAGTGTAAGGAGCTGTCACCTCATGAATAATTCCTTCTTTTTTACAGAAATTTTCGAGTTCATTTGATGTGAATTCCCTTCTACCATCAGTCCTCAAGATCTTGATGAACTTGCCACTTTGTTTTTCAACTTTCACTTTGAAATTTCTGAACACTTCAAACACTTCTGACTTTCTTCTAATAAGAAACACCCACATTTTCCTTGTATAATCATCAACAAAAGAAACAAAATACTTATTACCTCCAAGAGAAACCTCCTCAAAAGGGCCACACACATCAGAATAAAGAACTTCCAGGGGTTCAGCTGCTCGGGTTGCCAAATGAGACTTAAAGGAGTTTCTTGGTTGTTTTCCTAGCATGCACCCTTCACACACTTGTTCAGGTGACTTGATTGAGGGAAGTCCATGCACCATCTGTTTGGTCTTCAAGAGACTTAAACTTCTGAAGTTCAAGTGACCAAATCGAAGATGCCACAACCAGGATTCATCATTCACAGCAACAGAAAAATTCAAGAGTTCAGCTACTTGGATGTCAATCTTAAAGGTCCTGTTACTTGATAGAGGAGCCTGTAGGATCAACTTCCCTTTGCTGTCAAATACTCTCATCAGATTCTTCTGCAGGTGCATGGAGAAACCTTTCTCTAGTAACTGTCCCATGCTCAACAAGTTGTTTTGCATGGTAGGTACATAGAGTACATCTGAAATGTAGGCAGGTTTCCCATCTCTTCTTTTGATCAGCACTTTCCCTTTTCCTTCAGACACAATGGTGCTGTTGTCAGCAAATCGTACCTTATTTCTGACTTTTTCATCCAACTCCACAAACCATCCTTTGTTTCCAGTCATATGATTGGAACACCCTGTATCAAGATACCAAGAACCAGAATTTGTGGATTCTGACTTGGTAGTAACCATTAGAAGCACTTGATCTGAATCTGAGTCTTCTCCATGGGCAGCATTTGCTTCTTGGTCACCTCTGCTACCCGACCCTTTGAATGCTTTACATTGGTCTGCAAAGTGGCCATACTTTTGACAAGCATAGCACTGAATGTGTCTTTTATCAAATCTCTTTTGATCCCTTTTGTTCCTGCCACCTTTCCAATTTGAACTCGAACTCTCACTTTGTTTCTGATCAAGATTTGAATTATCTGGGCCAGAATTGTGAGCACCAGCACCTCTTCCTTTATTTCCTTTGAATTTTCCTTTTCCCTTTTTGTTTCTCCAGGTATCATTTCCGCCTCTTCTATTGATCTGAGCTTGAAGGGCCTGCTCAGAGCTTCTCTCAGTATTTCTTTCATTTAGTCTTTGCTCATGTGCCTCCAAAGACCCCTGCAATTCTTCAATCTTCATGTTTTCAAGATTCTTGGACTCTTCAATGGCTACGACAATGTGATCAAATTTCGGGGCTAAGGTTCTGAGAACCTTTTCAACAATCATCACATCTGTTAGTTTCTCCCCACACATCTTCATCATGTTGGTGAGAGACAGCACCTTTGTGAAATACTCTGCTACACTTTCTTGGCCCTCCATTTGAAGTAGCTCATATTGTCTTCTCAAAGTTTGGAGCCGAACCTTCTTCACTTTATCTGCACCAGCATAGCTCTTCTCAAGTATATCCCAAGCTTCCTTTGCACTTGAAGCTGAGATTATTTTCTCAAAATTCGCTGGATCTACACACTGGTGAATGAAAAACATGGCCTTACAATCCTTCTTCTTGGCATCTCGATATGTGGATTTCTGAGTTTCTGATGGATCATCACCAAATTCTTGAACTCCATTCTTCACTACCTCCAACACTTCTTGAAAGCCAAAGATTGCTTTCATTTGAATGCACCACTTATCATAATTCTTGCCATCAAGAATCGGCAAGTTACCAGGGAAATGCCCATTCGAGCCAGCCATGGATGGATGTGAATTTCACCTCTTCAATTCTTCAAGTGCGCAGTACACAGGCCTCAAATCAAGAAAGCTCTGGATACCAATTTGTTAGAGCACTCACTGACTCTAATTCACTCACTAAGGAATCGCACACACTCACTATATTGAAAGAATAGAATTCACACTTCAGTATTTGATGATTATGAAAAGCACACACGCACCAGCACCTCTTGGTCTTTATTTATACACAGCTTTTACACACATTAACTGTCATAACAGATTTTTATACATCTATAACAACTAACTGAATTATATCATTTACAACACTTAGATGGCTCAGAAGGTTCAGCACTTTGTTCAACAGACTTGGTAATTGCTGCCGAACTTGCATCAACCTCAGCTTCTACAAACCACCATTATTATCCAAGGATTGTACTAATTTTATATGTTTAATTCCAGAATCATTGTATTCATCAAAGGTAATTCCATAGTTTATAATTGTTTAACTCAGTTCATACAACTTTCAGTTTAAAATTCTTTTTTTGCATGAAAGCGTTACTAATTTACGCTCCATTACAAAGTAATGACAGAAAGATGTATCAACAGATAATTCCAAGAAAATAATGCATAGTAATAGAACAAATATACGTATCCAAAAAAAAGCATAACTACTTAAGCTTGTTCATTTCTACGATTTTGTTCACAAATTAATTTCAGCAGTGGTAAATTTGCCCATGAAAATGTACTAACACGTTCCAAGCAAAGTCCCAACAGATAGGAAAAGCTGAAGTCTCTTATTGAGAAAATAAAGTTAACACCTGATCCAAGAACTGTTGTATAACTCAAAATGGGAGAGAGCTGTCACATCTCTTTGTGTGCGTGTGTACATTCAGTATCACAACACCATTATAGTCATTCTTCTAAACAACAATAAAAAATTATTAGAATCAAATTTGAAGACTCGGTGATAAAAAGTATAGGTTAAACATTTACTCTGTATCCTTTAGTATTAGGAAGAATGAGAACCACACACTGAAACAACTATTTGAATCTGTTTTAGCCCTAAAGCAGATTACATGCAATGTCCTCTAATATACTCTATAAGTCATAAGATAACAAAACACGAATCCAAAGTGTCTCTCGTCTCTTTTATTGCCATATCAGGACCTTTTTCTATACCCATCTGAGCCTTTTTAAAGATCACATTTTAAATAATTAAAAAGGCACCCCAGTTCACAAGGATGCTACCACTGCACCAAGCCCACATTTGAAGTTGCAAAATTAAGGATGAATGGAGGTGTGTGAAGCTGATCCATTCTCAACTTTAAAAATAAATAATGAATATTGTCAGGAAAGAACATGTCCCAAACAAATTATGCAATGTTGAGTACTTGATATCTCTTAGCTAACGTGTTTTGAGTTTCTTTACTCACCTGATAACAGGTATCTGATGAATGAAAAAAAAACTTTATGGGAACAAACCTAAGGAAATAGACACCATGTACACAAAACATATACAAAAGGACTTACCAAAACATGAAAAATAGGAGTGAAAACCATAAGAAAGTAAGTAAATAAAAAAAAACTTCAATAAAATGCCCAGAATTTCCCAGAGAACCAAGAATAATTATGACAGTACAAATAATGTTCATTTCTTGTAAAAGACTCTCCTAATGCTGGAAACTGGACTACTGCACTCCGTAATTATATGTGCATCTTATCTACCAACTATAGACTTTGTTTGAAATTCATGTTTATTAAGATATCGTAGACAACATCATATAACAGAAAACTTAGTACACAGAAATATAAATGAAAACACATTTTTGTCTCAATGTAAATAATTAACAAAAACCTATAGGAAAGACAAAACAACTTACCATTGCTGCTGATATAGTCAAAGGACTCAAGTGCTCCAGAAGTATTTCAGTATATGTTAGGTGACAGAACATGTACCAAATGATTATCAACCCACCTAGATCAAAAGAGAAAAAATTAATAAGCACAGTAGATTTGAATGACAAGCTAAAACAGGATTGAATCATTTTCCCCAGATCTTTTTTCTGTCCAAGTTTACTATAATAAGTTCAATTAACCGACGGCAACTCAGGTTGCCTATATTATTGTATCTTGAAATTCAAGCCAAGTGTCAAATTGTATGGGAAGACAAACTTAAGAATAAACATTGGATCCTAAATTCAGCATGTAACTGCAAAAAAGTGCCCCCCAGCCACAAGTTGGCAGTAACTAAAGTTTACAGTCTAAACCTAACCTTTCTAACTTAAATGAATGCCATTGATTGGGATATTTGACCCATTACACAAATCAAGGGGGTCAAGGTAAACAGTTAAAAGATTAGAAGGTTGATTGGAATCTGACCCATGAAGACATTTAGTAAATTAGCATAGACCTAAGATTTCTAAAAAGTTATCTGCACCGTAATAATGACTGATATCAGATTTCCACATAGAAAGAAAGCTAAGAATTAACAGCATTACACAGAAAGAGAGCAGCAACTTAATTTAAGCCATTTTGACATAATAAGTGCCCAGTGATATGTATGCTTGTTAGCACATCACATTTCTACTGATATTCTACATATAAAAAAATCAGTCAAAATATTATCGAATAATTAGTTAATATATTTTCTGCAATCTTGCAGCATGTGAGGTAAAAGAAAGAATGAAACAGAAGCAAAAGAAGATAGAAAGATTTCTCTTCCAATCACACACAGCATATAGCAAAAAACTAAGTAGACACAAATATAAATGAAAACACATGTTTGTCTAAATGTAAACAATTAACAAAGACCTATACCAAAAACAGAACAACTTACCATTGTTGCTGATATAGTCAAAGGACTCGAGTGCTCCAGAAGTATTTCGGTATATGCTAGGTGACAGAACATGTACCAAATGATTATCAACCCACCTATATCAAAAGAGAAAAAATTAATCAGCATATTAGATTTGCATGCCAAGCTAAAACAGGATTCAATCATTTTCCCCAGTTTTTTTTTCTGTCCGAGTTTCCTATAATAAGTTCAATTTACCGACGGCAACTCAGGTTGCCTATATTATTGTATCTTGAAATTCAAGCCAAGTGTCAAATTGTTTGGGAAGACAAATTTAAGAATAAACATTGGATGCTAAAATGAGCATGTAACTGCAAAAAAGTGCTCCCCAGCCACAAGTTGGCAGTAAATCAAGTTTATAGTCTAAACCTAACCTTTCTAACTTAAATGAATGGCATTGATTGGGATATTTAACCAATTATACAAATCAAGGGAGTCAAAGTAAACATAAGAGTGTTTGAGCATACAATTTGGTGTTTGAGCAGGTAAAGCGTGTTGATTCTGCAGAGGAAAGATATTTACTTGGGAGGGTTTATGAGGATTTTAGGCAGAAGGAGAAGAGGATTTATAACCACCTGAGGGAGTAAAACGCCTTCTAAGAGGGATTCAGATGCAGAGCATTTTAGGATGTCGGAGAATTAAAATTTCAAAATGCAATGTGACATGTTGGAATATGGTGGTTGGAATTCTGAAAACTCCGAGAAAAAGAATAATGGCAAGGTGTTTCTAAACATACAATTTCTTCTAAATAAATCAGCAAAGAAATTCCATTTTCTTCCGAATAATGAAGTACATAGGCATGACAGCTCGATCATGGAAGACAGCAAGAACTTGATCATGCTACCTATTTTTTGTAGTTAGCTTATTTCTTGAGCCTGAGGCATGTTAGACATTCCATATCATATGAAATAACTACAAAATACATTAATGATGAAACTGAAAAAAAAAATGAAGGAATGCAGATACAGTCTATATCTAACAGGTTTGTTTATAAGAATTAAGAAGCAACAATCTATTTTGCAAAGTAAATCAACCTCTAAAATCTTATTTTAGTAGCTTTGCTCTCAGAGTATTCAGAGATCTTTTCTTCAGGCCTGTAGCAACCGTTTGGTGTGAAATCATATCCAACTTTGAAACTCTGATTCCATTCCTCATCCAAATTTGTATACAATGACTGCAAGCTTTACTCTCTCCAACCTCAAGCTATATATACTCTGCAATATCAACCTATTTTCATACGAAACAATTTATTTTTAAAACAACATCTCTTAACTTTTAAGGATTCCATTTGCCTTGTATGCAGAAATAGAGGGAGAACTGAGTTGGCTTAGATTTAGAGTCAGATCCCTTTCTTCTTTGGCATATATACCAGAAAAATAAAACCAACCTTCTAAGTTGCATATTCTAATCTAAACATACAGTATCCGTCCATTCACGTATAACCATCAACTTGCAACTTTGTGGTGCATTCTGAAGTATTTGGTTAGCTATGCTATTCCCTTCCGTTGATCTTGATTTTCTGTTAATCAACACATGTAAGTGCTCACATACGAAATGCTTATATACACCTACACTGAAGGTACAATCTATCTTTAACTTCTTTCTCTATAAGAAGCTACAATCAATTTGTTGTCTAATTTTGTAAGGACCTCGAAGGTGTTTTGAAAAAAAAACTTGGCTATATATAGGCAGAGCAGAAACACAAACAAACTTTATATGTAAAATAATGCTTCAAACTATATTGATGCCATGATATGTAAAAAATAATAGGTAATTTATATGAGAAAAGACACAAAGTTAAGAACCCAACACAGGAAAAAGTGAAGTAAAATGAGGAAGACTAAAAAAGATTTCCATTCTGACCTGCTGAACATCAAACAGAACCTAGTGCCTTTGTGCCTCAACCTAAAACACAGGATTAGAAGAATAATGAAAATGCAGCATGTAATGAACCCCAGTGTGAAAAAATAAAGATATATCCGGATTTCATGTCAGACTGAAATGTGCCCAGTTCCTTGCACTGCAGCCTGAGTCTTCATTGAAAAGGCATGGTCAAATTCAAACCAGATAACAACACAAGAGCATAGTCTTCAATAATATCTTAATTAATAAATAAATCTTATAAATACCTTTAATTTTGATCTTCAACCCACAACAGAACACACGTGTAAGCCTTTAAGTTCCTGTTCAATTAGTTTTACACAGTGTTGTAAGTTTAAATATGGGCAACTGAAAGCAAAATATAGTAATAATTTACATATCAAGGAATTTTGTTGTAACTGATAAAGATATAGGGAAGATAAATCAAAGCCTATGTTAAAAAACGTAAATAGACAAATAAAATTGCAAGACAACATCTCATTGATATCAGATTCACTTTACAATGGAAAGTATCTGGTGTATCATACATCAAAAGTATTTTCTGAGAGACTGAGTCCTAAGGCACTATACATTGAGCCTTTTCATATATTTCTATCAATAACAACCCAAGGCCCCCCAAAAAAATAAAACCACCAGATTTATTTACACATAATACTAATAGACTGGACCACTAAGTTGGAAGCCAATAACACTGTAAAAGTCCAAGTCCAGCACCCAAAAAAGGATAGTCCCATACTACTACGGCTTCTCCATCTTGACCACCTTCAACACATTAGGAATGGGAGCATCAACAGCAGACTTCATAGCTTCTTCAAGTTTTCTCTTTGCAGGTGTGATCTTAACATTAGCAGAAGGTTCAGCAGATCCAAGACAAACAACCTCATCAAGCACTTAGGAGGAAAAATCCTACAGGCAACAAAACACGGGTGTAAGCTTCCATTTAGTAGAAGAAATGAAGAGTAACTTAAAATGTAAGGGGTGAAGACCTCAGCAGCAACTGAATCATCTTCAGATTCATCACAACCCAGGTTGTAAACCTTAGGGAATGGTGGATTAAACAGGGCCTACATCCATTACATAGGTGAAATGAATTACATAATCTAATCATTAAAATTTAAGATAAAAAACTCAGACACAAAATAGAAGCAAACACTTCAAAAAAACACTGATGAAGATGAGAAAAATAAAATTAAAAAGTAACAGCAACCTTTGTAGGAGTAATCTCAGACCCAGGAAGTTGAAACATGGCAACAATGGTTTCATCATCACAGACACGTTTGACCTTATATGTTCCATCAGTTTGGCTTGTTGAAACAGACTTGGTCTCAATTTTGAATAGGAGCTTCTTCCCCACCAGAGAATTGAACACAGAAGGGTAGTTAGCAACACCTCCACCCTTAAATAATAAAAGATCAAATGAATAACAGTCAATAAGATATAAATAATATACATGTAAGCTCTCAACAACATTAGTATATAAAGAACTAACCCTCTTTGCCTCAGTTATCATCTCAGCACATGGTCTCTTGAACAGAAGTTGTCCATCACGATCAAAAAGCACCAATACAGCAGTGACAGTAGCATCTTCAACTTCAATTTTGACCCTATACCTAGAACACCAGGAAGAAGTGGTCATGATGACTTCAACTATTGCTTAAAGGACAAAAAGAAAAAACAAAACTATATGGATTAGTGTATACAGACCTTGGGCTGACATTAAACACATGGCTGAAGCAGACATCACAATAATACATTCCTAAATCAGGTCTGACAGCCCGCCCACACTTGCATGCTACGTACCACCATGAATCACCATCTTCAATAATTCCTTTCACAGTGGCCATAATAATGAAATGTCCATCCTTGAAAAACAAAAATAGACATTGTAATCAATTAATCATTAATCAATTAATAACAAACAAAATATTAAAGCAAAAATAATGTAGATGGTACACAGTTAGAATGAAAAGATGTGATAAATGTAGCATACTTAAGCTAGTTTGTTAAGTAAGAGCAACATAAACAAAATGGGCACCAACCTCTTTAACCTCTGTTAGCTGCTCCAAAGACTTTCTAGGATGCAGCTTCATGAAGTCATCCTCTACAGAAATCCATTGGCCATGAGGAAGAAAATTGATTGCCTGAGAACTAACTAAGTTGGCAGCAGCAAGGCTACAAAGATTCAAATTTAAAAATGGCATAAATTAGAAGGAGACAAAAAAAAAGGAAAAAACAAAAAAAGTAAATGACAACTAACCGACTACATAAATCAATAGCTTCAGCAATATCAAGGTTGAAAATCAACTTTGTAACATGCATAGCATTTTGTATCACAACCTTTCCTGTTCAATGATGAAATATTTGTCAATCAGTTTTTTCTAAATTGAAGAGCACAACAACTAAGACTAATGTGTGTAGCATGATAATGCAAACCTTTAAATGTCTTGACCTTTGCAAGCTGAACTACAACTATAGGTTGGTCCAGATCACCATTAGCAATAAATGCAGTTAGAGAATCTACGTACTCCCCAAACAAAGCACAATCAAGCTTCCCACTATAACATACAAAAGGAAGGTGGTTAATAAAGTGGAGAAATAAAGTATAATAGCATTTAAAAAAATCTTCACCGAAAAGAGTTTACTCAGTTTACTATCCTGTTAACTGAATATATTGAAAGCCACAACCTGTCATCTGTCAGCTCCACAACAATCATCATAGTCATCTTTCCATCTATTTCGCATTCTTTCTCAGTTGACACCCCAGTAAGCTGGCCAATGACATCTACACCAACAATGGAGGTCCAATTAGTTATAAGAGATGGACGTATATAAAGTAGTTAGTAATGTAGGGGTTAAAAAGCATATACAATAGCTTTATTATAGCTATACCTATAAGATAGTCAGATTTCCCATCAATTCGAGATACATCCTCAAAGGGTACCAATGTCAGACCATTATCTGAAATTAGTACAGATTGACTTGGATTCACCTTGGTCCTATACTGGAAAACCAATTGAAAGTCATGCCTAGTTGCTCTGAAAGATCCTGAATTAGGAGAAATGTTGAAGTGCATCATTTCATATACATTTCCCTCAATCAGCAGTGGTTGGAACTTATACACCAGAGTCTTCTTTACAGATGCTTGGATCCTTACCCCCTGATCCAATAACCATGATGAAAATGGCACAACAATAAAACAGACCATTAGCACAATGAAATTTACACAACAATAAAGAAGAACGTCAACAGATCCAGATAAGTAATCAATATAATGCAATGAGGCCACTTCAACCGAAAATTATAAATACATGATAAAAGAAACAGGTTATAAAGTAGACTATGTCAAACTATACTTACAAATTCATCAACCAAAACCATCTCAATGGAACTTGATGCAGTAGGATTGCTAAAGCTAGGAACAGTCCACAACCGAACAACCCTGACCTTCACCCTCCATGCCTCATGCTCAGGCTAGATCTTGCTCAATGGATCAAACTAGGGAGTCATATCAACAAAGAAACTAAAACTCAGAATCACAATCACACACGTTTACTGAAGATATGAGAGCAAGCAGATGGCACAACCAAGAAGTCATAGCAACCCTTATATATAGAAGCAAAATTTTTGAAATTTAAATGAAGATGTGGAGGGAAATAAACCGCCAACAAATGGTTAACAACTGAGATAGAATCACAGTCTCAAGAATTAGCCATCATAGTTGGTTGGGAAACTGTCAGACAGCTTCTACATAAGAATACGAAACCTGGGTGACTGCGGGATTTAAAGGATGCAAACTCAAGTGTAGGTTGTCTCAAGTAATAAATTTCTCGGGAGTCCGAGGTCGATCCACAAGGAATTGATGAAGAAAAAATTAATTGAGGTAAGAAGAGAATTTGTCACAACACTAAAAGTAATAAAAGATGTTCACAAATGAATTTAAGAACTTGCTTGGGTTGGGAGATTCACTCTTTGTAATAAATTAAAGGCAAGATTATTTCTTTTTATAACTCAATTGAAATCCATACACAACGGAGGTTCCAATCGGAAAATATAATGTTCAAAGTTCAATTATATATGCAATCATATTATGATTTCTTTAATTATCTATCAACATTTGTAAATGAGTTCAAGCATTCACTGTGTCAATCCTATTGTCTACAATAAATCAAGATCTTCATTATACAAAGAAGGTTTCTAAATTGATTGAAAACAAAATACAACACATATAATGTCCATTTGATAATATATCATTTAAGCACAAGAAATAGAATAATCTAACATTATTTCATTACCAAGAGTTTCACTCTTTCACCCAAGTAAAATGAAGATTTAGTTACTCATAGATAAGAAGAAAGAAAGAGAGAAGAAGAGAAAGATGAACATAACTTTAATTTAGAGCAAGAGAAAATTACAACAAAGGAAAACAATAAACAAGCATAACTATAACTTCTAAAAACTAAGCCTAACACCAAGAGCCCAACACCAAGAGCCCGAAAAATGATCAACCAATGGTCCTTTTATAGAGGATTAGAGATACAAAATGACAAGGGGACTGATTAAGAGTAGGTGGATGAGTGAGTGAAGTGGTTGGATGATTGGTTGAGTGGTTGGATTATTGAATTAGTGGTTGGATTATTGAGATTTTTTGTCTCCAAAATCATTCATTGTTGAACTCATGGATGCCATCGGAATGAAGCAACGTGGTCTTCATGAAAGTTGTAGCATTTTGTCTCAGCTTTTCAATGGCACCAAAATCATTCAAAAATTCATCATACAACCCAAGATATGACCTAATTACTGCAGACTGTTCAGGCCCAGTTTCAGCACCTCTGTTTTGACTTCCAGACCCAATATCACCTCAAAGCTGTCCGATCTGAGTTTTGTGTTCTTCATAAAAGTTGTAGATATGAGTCTTAACTTTTAAGTATCCAAATGTTAGTCCAAGAAAGTTCCTATAGCCCAAGTTATGCTCTGATTACTGCACACTGTTCAGGTTCCAGTCACAAAACCCGTGTTCTGACTTCCTAGCCCATTTAGCTCCTCTAGATGTCCATATTTTACTTGGAGCTCTCATGAAAGTTGTAGAGCTTTCTCTTATCTTTTCTACAAGGTAAGATACATAATTTTTATACATCTAGAACTCAAGATATGACCGAAATACAAAAAACAGTATAAGACCCAAACAATGCTGGAAAAATCAATTAAGTCCAATTTGAATCTAAACTTACAAAACATAACCAGGCTTAATCAATTAAGTACATGGAGAGTGTGAATGAATAAAAATGAGGGTTCATTAATGTATAAAATATGTGATTATCAAATTCTCCCACACTTAGTTTTTTACACTCCTGGGCAAAACACATAAGACCAAAGTTAGGAAACAAAGAAAAACGACATAGACTCAAAAGCTAAACTCTAAAAGACTCGATGAAGCAAGAAGAGTAACCAGAAATTCAAAGGATCAAATCATTAATGAGGTAACATTTCTTCACATCTCAAATCAACAAGTAAGGAAACTTCAGTTAAAAACAATGAATCAAGAATAATAGATCCTCATACAATTCACTCTCAATCTCTCAAGTGTTTAAAAGGTAAGTATTTCACTCTATTCAACCCATGAACAATTGTACTACCATAAGCTTGCTTATCTTCTACTTCTCCGCTACTCAAAATACATGCATACAAAAATCAAGAGGACTTTATTCAATGTTGTAATGGGGTCATGGTAAATGAGATGAGATAATATGGATATGAGAAGATAAATACCAAAGAGAATAAAAGAGCATTTTGGTATAGTTAGAGTGGAGAAAATGTTTGAAAACATTCATCATAAAGGACAATCACCAATATTTGACTAATGTTTTGTTGAAGATCAATCACAAATTGTTGAATTAAATTCATTGTTAGACTTGAACTTTCTCATTTTCTTCCTGTTGTTTCCAAGCATCTACCTTTATTCTAGACTCTGATAATCCATTGATTGTAACGGTGGTCAATTCTCTTTTTCTTTTTTTCATTTTGCACACACACCCCCACACTTGGTCAAGAACAAAGTCAATACTCTCTTATTTTTTAAGGTTGGGTAAAGACATATTTTTTTTTTAAGGCACGTAATGAGCTAAAAATAAGAAAGGGCCAAATAAGCTTAAAGGGGTTACATAAGGAAAAATATACAAGGATGACTATTTGGTCAAAGTAGCTATTTCAAAATGCCTCAATCATATTTATGTATGCATGTGAAAATGTAGCCTAAAAAAGAATCAAAGCAAGTTCTAGAGTAACAATTCCATGAGTGAAAATCATACAAGAAAGAAGAGAATGGTACAGATATTCAATCCATTCATCAATAGGCTCAAAATCTCACAAGGTATATTTCTATTATTCTCAATCCACAATATCAACATTCATATCCAAGCTTGTGATTTTTAAGAAAGAATACAATTTATGCTAAGATCCAAGAATCCATTTGCTACTTCTACAAATAAACACTAAATAGTTACTACCCCAATTAAGATGCATCTCAAGAGTAATAAAATGTTTCCAAAATTTATTCCTTACTCTGCCATCTTTAATTGGTTTTACTATGAATAGGTTTCTGACAGTTATATCACTAAACATACTTCCCAACTTAGATGCGTCTCAGGAGTAAAATTACTCCTTACTCTGTCATCATTCATTGGTTTAGTAAGTCCATGACAATCATATCATACTTCCCAAAAAAGGAAAAAAAATTGGTCAACTATTCTTCTATTGTTTCCCCCAAACCAGATCACAACATTGTCCTCAATGTTAAAATATAGATGAGTAAATGATAGAAGATATTACCTGTTGGAGAAATCTGACACAAATTTAAACAGAAACAAAGTACGATAAATAAAATTAAAAGTAAAGGAAAACTATAAATGAAGTGTCAAATCTGGCTTTCTTTTCATCCTGCTTCCCTCACTGCTTCTTGCTGACCAATCTATCTGAGCTATTGCTGGATCAGGATCAAAGATCAAAGGTAAATGTTTTTTTTTTGTGACTTCAAGAAAACCATCAAGGTATGATGACAAAAGATCGTCTGTCCAAAACTAAAATATAGCAAAATCATACAAAAATAAAAGAAATATAATAGCAAATGATGACATACTTTTATGTACATTTTTCATGATGTATCTTTATACTGCACGTCATGAGTGCAGTAGTGACATATCTTTATACTGCGTGTCACCAGTGCAGTAGACACTCACATCCGTTTATTTGAAGAAAGGAGAAAGAAGAAACCATCGTGGGTTTTCATCTTGGGTCTGGAACCTGGAGAACTTACACTTGGGCTCATAACATTAACAAAGATGTTAAAATCTGAAACCCGTAATGTCCAAGATCCAGAACGTCCCATCCTAGGGCGCTGAGAGCCCCTTCTAATAAAAGAGAGGATCAAGCTCAGATGCCTTATACGCTTTGGTAGCTGCGGGTTACTTCCCACTAATAACCAAAGTAGGACGCTTCTGCCTGTCCATCAACTCCACAGTGCCTAGATGGTAAACATTAGGTTATAGAGTGCGGCTCTCTACAGAGCATGGTACACGAACCTTTTTTAAGGATCAGTTTGCAAAGGTCCACTCGAGTCAATGACGGGTCAGCCAAAGGCTGGGGCTCCACAACTAATTAAAGTCATGGTACTCCTTCCGGATCGCCATTGTTCGAATATTTTTTTCTTTTTTTCTTTTTTAAGAAAACATGAAGAAGAAGAAGAAGAAGAAGAAGAAGAAGAAGAAGAAGATATATGTACAGATTGTTGTGGATATGACTCACATCTGCCTCTGGTTTAACGTCCAGTAACGGTTTAAACGCCTTCTATGAGTTGAGGATAAGCTTCCCATCTAATTTTCTTACAAATTGGCAAACAGAGTCTTTTAGAGTCAAATTTCCAAGACTGTAGCGTTTTTCTTCATCATGATTGCAGGATTCAGAGGCATCATGTTTCTTTTTGAAATTGAGCCCATCTTTTGACAATTTTCACAACTTTTGCAAAAAGTATAGCAGTCTTTAAATAAAGTGGGCCAATAAAATCCGCACTACAAGATTTTTGCAACTGTTTTCTTTGAAGAAAAGTGACCTCCACATGCTTCTGAGTGACAAAATTTAATGACACTACCTACCTCACTGTCAAGCACACATCTCCGAAAGATTTAGTCAGGACAATATTTGAACAAGTATGGGTCATCCCAATAAAAGTTTTTTACCTCTGTTAAAAATTTCTTCCAATCTTGGTGCGTCCATTGAGGCGGCATCTTTCCTTCTTGTTCTCCAATAAGAGTTGAGGAAATTACTACTGGAAAGTTTTGCTCTTCTCCCAAAAATGTGTACTTCAACACAACAGGTAATGACTTTAGTTCTGGTGTGGGTACTTCTTCATGAGCATTATCATTCATGGGTTTTAACTCTTCAAATCTTGGATTCCATTCCTTGTATTATATTTCCTCTGTACAATCAAGCAAATCAAATAAATTAATTAAACAAACTTCTAATGGGTCAGAAGAACTCTCTTTTTGAAGATGATCATCTATAATGACTTCAATTCCTTCAACTTCCTCCTTTTCATCAAGGACTTCCTGTGGTTGCTTGCACATGTTAAAAACATTGAAATCTAGTGTCATGTTTCCAAATGTTAGTTTCACCATTCCATTTTTGCAATTTATCAAAGTATTAGATGTTGCTAAAAATGGACGGCCTAAAATAACAAGAATTGACTTGCAACTATCAACTATAGGTTCAGTATCCAAGACAATAAAATTCACAGGATATATGAATTTATCAACTTGAACCAACACATCTTCCACTATTCCTCTTGGAATTTTAATTGATCTATCGGCAAGTAGAAGAGTTACAGAAGTTGGTTTTAACTCACTTAAGTTGAGTTGCTGATAAACTGAATATGGAAGCAAATTGACACTAGCACCAAGATCAAGTAAAACTTTTTCAATTTTATGTTCTCCAATAATGCATGAAACTGTAGGATAACTAGGGTCTTTAAATTTCAAAGCATTATTATTCTGAAGAATGGAGCTTACCTGTTCAGCCAAAAATGCTTTCTTTTTCACATTAGTTTCCTTTTAACAGTGCACAAGTCCTTCAAATATTTACCATAAGAAGGAATCTGTTTGATAACATTTAACAGAGGAATATTGACCTTCACTTGTTTCAAATTTTCAAAAATTCTAGTGTTATGGTCCAATTTCTTTGGATTATTCAATGCTTGAGGAAATAGGGGTGAAGGCGAGAGTTTGGTCTCCTTTTGGTCAACTTCTTCATTTTCTTGGGGAATTGGTTCATCTTCTTTTTTACAAGGTTTGGGAATTTATTTTTCAATAACCTTTCCACTCCTAAGAGTTATCACTGATTTGACTTGATCTATTTGTTGGTTTTCTGAACTCCCCTCATTTAGACTGTATTGACCCTTGGGATTTAGTTGAGGTTGAGAAGGAATTTTTTCTTTCTCATGAATGATGAGTGCAGAAGAAAGTTTAGCAAGAATTTTTTTTATGTCAATCATGATTTGATTGTTTTGTTTATTAATGGCCTCTTGCTTTTCTATGAATGCATGCAATATTTCTTCAAGATTTTTCCTATATGGTGGGACATAAGGTACATATCCTTGAGAATTTTGAGAGTTCTGTTGTGCCTGAGGAGGTGGTGGTTGCACGAATTGTGACTGATTATTATTCCTACAGCTGAAATTCGGGTGATTTCTCCATTCTGGATTGTATGTATCTGAAAAAGAAGAAGTAAATGACTTATTAAAATTATTCATTGCATTTACTTGCTCATGTACAACTTCTTTAAAAATAAGAATATTAAGACATTCATGTGTTGAGTGTCCTAAGTCATCACAAATGCCACAATTTTCTTCATTTTGCACAGATTTGATTTCTTTTGTTTTTCTTAATTTCATGGCTTCAACCTTTCTAGCCAAACTGGCAAACCTTGCATTTAGATCTTCTTCTTAACTAAGGTGATATTTTCCTTTATTGGCACTTGCAAAGTTAGATCTAATTGAATTTTCAGAAGGGTTAGTACTATGCCAAGATTGAGAATTTTCAGCCAACTGGTTTAAATAGTCTAAAGCTTCATCAGGTTCTTTATCAAGAAACTCACCATTGCACATTGTTTCCACAAATTGTTTAGTTTTAGGTGTTAAATCTTCATAAAAGAAGCTTATAGTATGTCATTTTTTAAAACTATGATGTGGAAAAAAATTTAACAAATCTTTAAATAGTTCCCAACATTGAAAATATGCTTCATTTGAATTTTGGAAAAACATTTGGATTTGTCTTTTCATAGCATTGATTTTATGTGTTGGAAAAAATTTCTTTAAGAACTCACCTTACATTTCTTGCCATGTGTCAATTGATCTTGGATTCAAAGTGTTAAGTCAAGATTTTACTTTATCTTTTAAAGAAAAATGAAACAATTTAAGCTTAACAATCTCTTTAGTGTAATTTTGGTCATTGAAAGCAATACATACTTCCTCAAATTCTTTCAGATGTAAATATGAGCTTTCAGACTCTAAACCATGAAAATTAGGAAGTAAAGAAATCATACCTGACTTGAATCTAAAATTATTGGCATTAAGTGGAAAGATAAAACATGATTTTCATGTTCATCATGTACACTTTTATTTTCGAGGTGGTTGCAAATATTCACGCATGGTTCGCAACGGTTGATTTTTATGTTCATCATGTACACTTTCATTTTAAGTCATTGTGTTAACTATGTGTGATTGTGATTCAAACAAATCAATATATAAAGTATCAGGAATTTAATTAAACCACCAGAATTTAAATCACGATACCAATTAAGCATAAATAAATGACTTAAAATAGAAAAAATAATGTAAAAGTCAACAGTTTACACCAGCCATTAAATATTAACAAGGATGTGGTATAAACCAACCAACCAATAAATATTAACAAGTAAAAAGTTAGATAACTGATAAAGTAAAAAGTTAGATAATTAGAGAGTCAATAATTAGTAAGTTAGAAAGTGCAGAAAGTAAAATACTGAGAAAATAAAGTGTAAAAAATAAATTGTAAAAAGTAAATTACAAAAAATAAATTTAAAATATGAAAACCAGAGAGAGGCAGAGCCCCACCAGAGCCGAAAAGAGAAGAGAAGAAGAAAAATTATTTCGTTATGTTAGAAAACAATAATAAATAACAAAAATTAAAAACTTAGAGTGCAGAAATTAAATGACGTAAATTAAAAAGTTAGAGTGCAGAAAATAAAAGTTAGTAAGCGAGAAAATAAATGACATAAATATAAATGTTAGAAAGTTAGTATGTTAACAAGTTAGTAGGTTAGCAAGTTAGATAGTTAGTAAATTAAAAGTGTAAAGATAGAATTTACCAGATGATGAATATACAAGATGATAAAATTTACTAAAAAAAAAGAACCTCAATAAATTAAAGCTTCAAATCAAGTCCCCGGCAACGGCGCCAAAAACTTGACTGCGGGATTTAAAGGATGCAAACCCAAGTGTAGGTTGTCTCAAGTAATAAATTTCTCGGGAGTCCGAGGTTGATCCACAGGGAATTGATGAAGAAAAAATTAATTGAGGTAAGAAGAGAATTTGTCATAACACTAAAAGTAATAAAAGATGTTCACAAATGAATTTAAGAACTTGCTTGGGTTAGGAGATCCACTCTTGGTAATAAATTAAAGGCAAGATTATTTCTCTTTATAACTCAATTGAAATCCACACACAACGGAGGTTCAAATCGAAAAATATAACGTTCAAAGTTCAATTATATATACAATCATATTATGATTCCTTTAATTATCTACTAATATTTGTAAATGAGTTTAAGCATTCACTATGTCAATCCTATTATTTACAATAAATCAAGATCTCCATTATACAAAGAAGGTTTCTAAATTGATTGGAAACAAAATACAACACATATAATGTTCATTTGATAATATATCATTTAAGCACAAGAAATAGAATAATCTAACTTTATTTCATTACTAAGAACTTCACTCTTTCACCCAAATAAGATGAAGATTTAGTTACTCATAGATAAGAAGAAAGAAAGATAGAAGAAGAGAAAGATGAACATAACTTTAATTTAGAACAAGAGAAAATTACAATAAAGGAAAACAATAAACAAGCATAACCATAACTTCTAAAAACTAAGTCTAACACCAAGAGCCCAACACTAAGAGCCCCAAAAATGATCAGCCAATGATCCTTTTATAGAGGATTAGGGATATAAAATGACAAGGAGGCTGATTAAGAGTAGGTGAATGAGTGGGTGGAGTGGTTAGATGATTGGTTGAGTGGTTGGATTATTGAATTAGTGGTTGGATTATTGAGATTCTTTGTCTCCGAAATCATTCATTGCTGAACTCATGGATGCCATCAGAATGAAACAATGCGGACTTCATGAAAGTTGTAGCATTTTGTCTTAGCTTTTCAATGGTACCAAAATCATCCAAAAATTCATCCTACAGCCCAAGATATGATCCAATTACTGCAGACTGTTCAGGCTCAGTTTCAGCACCTCTATTTTGACTTCCAGACCCAATATCACCTCCAAGTTGTCTGATCTGAGTTTTGTATTCTTCATGAAAGTTGTAGATATGAGTCTTAACTTTCAAGTTTCTAAATTTCAGCCCAAGAAACTTTCTATAGCCCGAGTTATGCTCTGATTACTGCACACTATTCAGGCTCTAGTCACAAAACTCATGTTCTGACTTCCAAGCTCATTTAGCTCATCTAGATGTCCATATTTTACCTGGAGCTCTTCATGAAAGTTGTAGAGCTCTCTCTTATCTTTCTTACAAGGTAAGATACATAATTTTTACACATCTAAAACTCAAGATATGACAGAAATACAGAAATAATGTAAGACCCAAATAATGCTGAAAAAATCAATTAAGTCTAATTTGAATCCAAACTTACAAAACATAACCAGACTTAATCAATTAAGTACATGGAGAGTGTAAATAACTAAAAATGAGGGTTCATTAATATATAAAATATGTGATTATCACTAGGTTATAAGCAAACTATTTTCGAAATCAGAGGTCAAATATGAAACCTTAACCTGAACATGGGGAAATAAAAGAAATCCAATTAGTTACATAAATTAACACAAATAATAATATACATTCATTATAAAACAACATATATGTGAACTGATTTAACAAATAAGAAATCACAATTAGTGAGAAGTACACATTGTCCATCTTCAATCTACTTACTCTTATGTGAAATAAGGACCCTTTCAGTCTCACTTGAATCCCAATCGAAAAAAGATCACTTAAAAATAAAAAATAAAACATAAAAAAAGGGCACGTTTGTTTCGAAAGAAGGGGATAAGGTTTGTGTAATAGAAGGAAGAGAATGGGCAAATGAAAATATAAAATGTGGGGAGGCTCATAGATTACGCAATCTAGCCTAAGTTGAATCCTGACCAGATTGAAAAAGCTTTAAAACCAAAAGACAAAAAATAGTGGATCGGCACGTTGAGATTGAAAAAAAGGAAAAGCATGAACAGGAAAAATGGTTTGGGTCACGAATGGATGAAGGAAGGGAAAATGCAAACGAAAATATAAAATCCGAGTATGATTATCTATTACGCAAAAGAATTTTGCTTCTATAACACACTATCTCAGCTTTAATTAGTTTGCTTTGACTACACTCAAGGTCATGTTTCAGACTTCTACTCAAAGCCTCATTTGAGACACAAAAAGCATGCTCTGTGGCTTGTACGACTGACCAAGACAATCCATTTTCCGGATAAAACACACCGCCACACAGATCTATCACCACCGAAAATCAAAAAATGATTGAGGAAGCAAATAAGCATTTGGTGGTGGAGGTGAGAAAGGGAAAGAGCATAAATTTTTTGGGAGAATGCAAAGGAAATGAAGAAGAAGAGAGACAGAAAAAAATCATATCTCAAAGGCACCGTGATAATAAATAGAAAATGAAAACTCTAAAATAACATATTAAGAAAAAAATAAATTTAAAATTTTATAAAATAAAGAACAGTTAATAAGTTTGTGGTTAGATAATAATGTTTCTAAGCTTATGGTCATGGTATTATCATCAGAGTAAAATAAAAGATAAAAAAAATAATAAAAATCACATGTAACAAAATTAGTTAAAATGGAATGAAGGTTAACCTTAGTAGGTGGTTTTCGTTAAATAAAGTGAATAAACAGCAATAATAAAAAGGATTTTCTTAGAAGCAACACGTGTTCTTAAACAGAAGCATGAACAGTTAAAGTAACATGCTTCTAGTTGTATTGTATATAGAAATAGATATAGATAGATTTTAAAAGAGAAATATCAATAGATTTTAGTTGTATTGAATATAGATATAGATATAGATACAGATATAGATAGATTTTAAAGGAGAAATATCCATAAATTTTAAAGCAGAAATATCACCTTGACTTGACAGATGACAGTCTTCCAATGCAGTTTACGATACGTTAAAAATATTCCACTCAAAGATAGTTGTAGTCTTCGTTTCTTATCGTTTACTATTCAACGGTAATATAATTCCAATGACTTAAAAGTTGTGTCATACTCACTATATAATTTCATTAGTGGTTGACATCATCTAAATTTAAGGCAAATGCTTATTAAGTCGCAATGACCTTTTTCTTCTCTTTACTTTTTTCTTTACTGATTATAACATTTAAATTGAGCAGATAAGATGAATTAATATTTAATATTTTTATAATTTTAATTATATAATATAAAAATTTATAAAAATATTAAATATTAATTAATAAGATGCTCTTAAATGAATACTTAACCCTTTTACTGATTACTTCCAATACATCCAATTCTAAGTGTAAACAACTATAAGAGTTAAGACTGCTAAATATTAGCAAAAGGAAGGGAAAAGAATGTGCACTAAACCGCCGGGTTCATCCGAAAAACAGTGCTCTTCTCTGTAAAATGGCCTTCGAACAGCAGCATCCTCTCAGGTTGCTTCTCTTCCTATCCTTGCTTCCATTACCTAGTATTGCTCAAACTTACAGGAACATTTCATTGGGCTTCTCCCTCACAACGCAGCAAAACAACTCCTGGACATCGCCATCCGGTGATTTTGCATTTGGTTTCCAGCAGATTCAGGAAGATGGGTTCTTATTAGCCATCTGGTTCAACAAAATATCAGAAAGAACTATTGTGTGGTCAGCCAATGGACAAAACTTAGCAGGAAGGGGATCTAAAGTGGAACTTACCTCAGATGGCCAGTTCTGGCTCAAAGATCCCAGTGGCAAGCAGATATGGAATCCTGACAATGAAGTTGCTCATGCAGCTTTGCTTGATACTGGCAACTTTGTGCTGGTAGACGAACATCATGTCATTAGGTGGGAGAGTTTTGGTCATCCAACTGACACAATTTTACCAGGACAGGTTCTGTCAGAAGAGTCAGAATCTGCTAGACTCGTTTCACGCTATCTGGAAACAAACTTCACTAGCGGGAGATTCCAGTTTACTCTTCAGAAAGATGGGAATCTTGTGCTCTACACACAACATTTCCCATTAGATTCAAATAATTTTGCTTATTGGAGTACTCAGGTTTTTGGCAGTAACTTTACATTGGTCTTCGACCAGTCTGGAAATATTTTCCTTCAGCGCAGTAATGGAAGCATAATCAGTATGATATCTTCAAATGCCCCCTCCACGAAAGATTTTTATCATAGAGCAATTCTTGAATATGATGGAGTTTTCAGGCACTATACCTACCCCAAGAGCAGTACAGGAAGCATGCCTATGGCCTGGACAACTTCTAAGTTCATACCTTCAAATATCTGTCAGAGAATTGGTGGAGGAACAGGAAGTGGAGCTTGTGGGTTCAACAGCTACTGCACTTATGATGATAGAAAGAGATGCCAGTGTCCACCTGGTTACAGCTTTATTGATCCCAATGATGTGATGAAAGGATGCAAACAGGACTTTGTTTCACAAAGTTGTGATGAAGCTTTCCCAGAAACACATCTCTTTGATTTGTATGATATGCAAAACACAGATTGGCCTCAAGGTGACTCTGAACATTTTCAATCAGTACCTGAGGATTGGTGCAGGCAGGCCTGCTTGGGTGACTGTTTCTGTGCTGTTGCCATTTTCAGAGATGGTGATTGCTGGAAGAAGAAGCAACCCCTCTCCAATGGAAGACTTGATCCTACTGTTGGAGGGAAAGCACTAATCAAAATAAGAACAGATAATTCTACTTCGAAACCTGATGTTCCTATTAAAAAGAATAATCGATCAGATTCAAAGCTGATTATCATTGGATCTGTGCTTTTAAGCAGTTCGGGGCTACTGAACTTGCTCTTTTTATTGGTAGCTTGTTTAGCTGCATCCCGGTTTGGCTACCGGAATTCTAAGGTGCTTGAACCTTCCCAATTCATGACTAGCTTGAATCTTAGAAGTTTCACTTATGAGGAGCTAAGCAAAGCAACAAATGGATTCAGTGAAGAAGTGGGTCATGGTGCATTTGCAACAGTTTACAAAGGATGTATCTCAGGAGTTAATGAGAACCTCATTGCTGTTAAGAAGCTAGCTAACACGTTGAGAGGAAGAGATGAAGAATTTAAAGCAGAAGTGAGTGCAATTGGTCAAACAAATCATAGAAATCTAGTCCAACTCATAGGATTCTGTGATGAAGGGGAGCACAGGCTACTAGTGTATGAATTCATGAGCAATGGATCTTTAGCAAGCTTCCTTTTTGGAGCACAAAGGCCAAGATGGTATCAAAGAAAGGAAATTGCCTTGGCAACAGGAAGGGGACTCTTTTACCTGCACGATGAGTGTCGCACCCAGATCATACACTGTGACATCAAGCCCCAAAACATCCTGCTTGACCACTCTTACACAGCAAAAATATCTGACTTCGGTTTAGCCAAGCTTTTGAAGCTTGACCAAACTCGAACTACTACTGCAGTCAGAGGAACTAAAGGGTATGTTGCCCCTGAATGGTTCAGAAGTATTCCTGTTAGTGCAAAGGTGGACGTTTACAGCTATGGAATTTTGTTGCTAGAGCTCATCTGCTGTAGGAAGAGCTTCGATGCAAATGCTGAGAGGGATGACCTGATGATATTGGCGGATTGGGCATATGACTCCTTCAAGGATGGTAATGCGAGTGTGCTGGTGGAAGATGATATGGAAGCGCTGGAGGACATGAAGAAGGTGGAAAGCTATGTGATGATTGCTATCTGGTGCATTCAGGAGGATCCATCACTCAGACCCACCATGAAGAAAGTCTTATAAATGCTTGAAGGTTCTGTGGATGTGCCAATTCCCCCTGATCCAGCCTCTCTATAAGTCTAATTTATGAATTTTGGCACTTATTTGTTTTGTATGTTATGCTCTCAAATTCATGGCAGTCAGATTATCAAGAGCAGCGCTAATAATCTTCAATATTCGTCAGAATAAAATAAAATAGTTAGAGACTTTTGTGTGTGTGTGTGTGTGTGGATATAGTTAGAAACCATTTTGTTTAAATAATGGAAATATCTTTTCTGAAATATGGATGTTAATTGCAATTCATTATTATTCTGAACCGTGGTTCGGGATACCTCCCTTAGGAGTAAATTCGGCATATACTCCACTGGGATCCGGATTATGCCCCTCAGTCGGACGTCCGTACACGGGTACTAAATGTACTCCACAACCGACACTTCATAGGTCCGCGTCTCGACCCGATCATCATTGCTCATGGAACACACTTTATAGTGTGGAGGTACTTCTAATCCCACCCATGAATACGACATGCACTTTACAGGTAGCAAGGTTGACCACTAACGTGACAGGCCCGCGATTCCAAGGATCTGCCCAATGATCGTGGGAGGGAGGCATCCTCCGTCAGGCCTCTGCCTGAACGATTATGGAGAGAGGCACACTCTCCCCCGTCAGGCCACGATCTCTTGAGCGTTGGAGTCACTTTCTCAAGAGTAACCCTTAACCCATATGGTGTATGTTCAAGTTCACTCTTGGAAGTGACAACCGCCGACTCTTGGAGGTGAGGAGGAAAACCATGTATACGTGTCTTCTCAGGTACCCTCTGAATCCATTTCAAAACATTGACGCCGTCTGTGGAAAATCTGTAAACTTCTAATCCCACTCACTCATGGTGAATACAAGACAAAACTCGATGAGGGACGTTACGCAAACTTCTGCTAACCATAGGCAAGGTTTTGCTACGCAACACCTTCCCCACTCGGTCCCACCACTCACTATTGGAACCTCCGCCGTGAGAAACCAGGCACCCAACACAGAGTACCAGCGCGATAGACATTTCACTTCGATTTCAGATGAGAGTGCCAACCCCTCACGCAGGATCTCAGCGAGGGATAGACTCGGAATCCAGGGCCAAGGAGGGAACCCCAACACCCAAAAACACAAAATCTCAGTGCGTCAACGCTTGGGAATGTTGAACGATGATGCTGGCAACCGAGTGTCCCACTCTGAACATGGGAGCCAGTCCCATATGTCCCAGCGTTAATTTCAGGACATGTTACAACAACACATGGCCATGCTGAACGAGCAATACCAGAGGCTGGAAGACATGCAAAGATCCATGCATGAAAATTAGCCCAGGTCGAACCATATTAATGGAGGACGTAATGACGAGAACAACCAATAGAGGGGTCACGTTGAAGCCACAGTATCCAACGCTGAAAACCGCAACTCAAACCAGGGTATCTAAGAACACTCTTTCTCTGATCAACTGATGGAGTACCGAGTCCTAAGGAACTTCAAGTTCCCCGCTAACTTGGAGATCTACGATGGAACCACGGACCCCCAAGAGAACATAAATGTCTTTGAGCAATCCATGTGCTTTCATGGCGGATCAATGGAATTGTTATGTTGTGCTTTTCCTCTCTCCCTCAAGAAAGGAGCCTTTAAATGGTTCTCCGGCCTACCACGCAAATCTGTCGTAGATTGGTCAGACCTAAAACAATGTTTTCTACTCTAATACACCATTAGTAAGGAGCAACCCAAGTCCATCGAATCCCTGGCCAAGATTCGGTAGGAGCGAGATGAGCTCCTCCATGATTACGTAAGACGGTTCATGGCGGCATGTACCAACGTGGAAAGCTTTGACAATAAGATCGTCCTTCACTATGCCAGGAGTGGTCTTCGTGTGGGGTCCGAATTTTTTGCGTCCCTCGTAAAGAAGAAGCCTGAAAACTTGGGTGAATTCCAGAGACGGTCCCAAAAGTACGTCAACCTAGAGGAAGCAACGGAAGACCAGAGGAGATGGGATAAAGATGAGCACACTCATCAAAAACCCAATCACGATTCCTCAAGGTCCCGATGTTCTAAAGGCAACCCACCTCGGCGAAGGTTTGCTGAGTATACCGCCCTAAACGTCCCTCGAGAAACGATCTTGAGGGAGATGATGTAGACCGAGTTCCAGAATATCAGGAGACCACCTCCCATTAAAAAGCACAAGCAAAAAGACCACTCCAAACATTGTGCGTGGCATAAAGGTTACGACCATGACAAAGAAGACTGCTACCAACTGCGCGACGTCATCGAGTTCCTAATCAAGGCCGGACGATTGCAGTAATACGTCTTCCGCGCCCAAAAATGATGAGTATCGCGGTAGGCGCAGAGAGGACAAGGGACAAACCCCATCTCCCCCCCGGAGGAGGAGAAACCGAAGTCCAAGGAGAAGATCCCAGACATCACCCTGCTGGAATGACAACTATCGTCACGGAAGAAATAGGGACACTTCACCCAACGACAACGACGATCGTCGCCTTGAACCAAACAGGACGATCAACACTATTGCGGGAGGATTCGCTAGAGGAGGACTATCAAACGGAGCCCGAAAGAAAGTATTAAGAATGATAGTGTTCAGTGTCTCCCACTCAGAGTGCAAACCAAACACAGTCGGAAGAAAGACGTCGTGCATCATATTTTCAAACGAAGACTACGGCGAAATCATCTCGGATCATGATGATCCCCTCATCATTTTCGGGATAATTTCCAATGCCGAAGTCCGCCGAATTTTCGTGGATCAAGGGAGCTCGGCAGACATTATGTTCTTGGACCTTTACCAGAAGCTAGAACTCTCGCGGTCGGATTTAACTCCTCATGAAGGGGAGCTCACAGGGTTCACGGGTGAGAAGATCACCCCAGTGGGGTATTACGAAACCCATTTGACCCTAGGTTCCTCCAAGCTTTTCAGAACAGTTAAGGTGAAGTTCTTGGTCGTAGACTGCCCTTCGGCTTACAATATCATCCTCGGCCGTCCCTCCCTAAATGCTCTGGGCGCCGTGGTATCCACCACCCACCTCGTCATGAAATTCCCTAGCAAGTACAATGAGGTGGTCACTGTTAAGGGCGACCAAGTCGCCGCCAAGAAATGCTACAACGAAAGTTTAAAAATTTACAGAACCCCAGAGAAAGGAAGGTTTGTCAAAACTGGCCCAGTTCTGGATCAGGTCAACATACTGATGACTGAGTTGGATGCTAGAGAAGAACTTCGCGGCATCAGACCACAGTCAGAGGGTGAACTACAGCCTCTCCAACTTGGAGATAGGCCAGACCAAATTACCAAGATCGGAACCCAGTTAGGAGAAGACGAAAAATAACAGTTAGTTAAGTTGTTGTTGAAAAACAAGGACCTATTCCCCTGGACGTCATCCGACATGCCCGGACTCGACCCTTCCTTCATCTGCCACCGTTTGTCCATTAACAAGGATATGAAGCCGGTTGCTCAGAAAAAGATGAAGGTCGGCCCTGAAAGGCAACAGGTCATCGAGGAGCAGGTAAAAGAATTGCTAAGTTGTGGATTCATTAGGGAGATTGCTTATACCACGTGGTTGTCCAACGTGGTCCTGGTGAAAAAACCCAACAGAAAGTGGAGAATGTGCGTGGATTACACAGACTTGAACAAAGCCTGCCCAAAAGATCCATATCTGCTTCCCAATATGGACCAACTAGTTGACAGCTCTTCAGGCTTTAAGTGGTTGTCATTCATGGATGCCTACTCCGGGTACAATCAGATTCTGATGTATCCCGAAGATGAAGAAAAAATCGCCTTCATCACTAGAAGGGCGAGTTACTGCTATAGGGTCATGCCCTTCGGACTGAAAAACGCAGGAGCCACCTACCAAAGAATGATGAACAAAGTTTTCAGGAACTAAGTGGGGAAGATGCTAGAAGTCTACGTTGATGACATGATAGTTAAAACCCCATAGGGTGGATCCCACACAACAGACCTTGAAGAAGTATTCGCACAAGTCCGGAAGCACAACATGAGACTAAATCCAGAGAAGTGCGCCTTTGGAGTCCATGCCGGTAAATTCATGGGATTCATGCTAACCTATCGCGGAATTGAAGCCAACCCTGACAAGTGTCAGGCCGTCCTCTACATGAGGAGTCCCCGGTGTGTCAAGGAAGTGCAACAGTTAACAGAAAGGATAGCAGCCCTCACGCGTTTCCTTTCTAAAGCAGCCCATAAGTCTCTTCCCCTCTTTAAATTACTCAAGAAGGGCAGAAGCTTTGAATGGACCCCGGAATGCGATGATGCATTTTCGTCTTTGAAAAAACTTCTATCCTCCCCCCATCTTGTCAAGACCAAACAATGGAGAAACGTTCTTCCTGTATCTCTCAATCCACGAGGAGGCTATAAGTTCAGTACTAATCCGGGAGACAGACGAAGGTCAAAAACCAGTCTACTTCATGAGTAAAGTCCTTTAAGGACCAGAACTCCGGTACCAAAAAGTTGAGAATGTTGCTTTTGCCCTAATCACCATGGCAAGAAGACTGCGATAGTACTTCCAGTGCCACCCCATGGTAGTAAGGACGGACCAACTCATCCGCTAAGTGTTGCACAAACCAGATTTGGCAGGAAGAATGATTGCCTGATCAATCGAACTTTCTGAGTTCAGAATCACCTATGAACCACGACTCGCAATAAAAGGCCAGGCGTTGTCCGATTTCTTGGTAGAACTTACTTCCGACCCAAGGAGCCCAGAGAGAATTTCTTGGACTATTTTCGTCGATGGATCCTCTAACCCCAAGGGAAGTTGAGCCGAAGTAATTCTGGAGAATTCAGAAGGATTGACGCTAGAGCATTCCTTGAAGTTTGGGTTCCCTACCTCGAACAACCAAGCTGAGTACGAAGCATGCATTGCTGGGATATCCATGGCAAAAGACATGGGGGTAACTAGGATCACACTTTGCAGTGATTCACAGTTAACAACCTCTCAAATTCGAGGTGAGTATCAGGCCAAGGAGCCTCTATTGCAAAGATACTTGGTTAAAGTCCAAGAACTCCTCAAAAGCTTCAAAGAAATAAAGATTGTGCACATCCCAAGGGAGCAAAACTCCAGGGCTGATCTCTTGTCCAAACTCGCCAGCACCAAAAGCCCTGGCAACAACCGATCAGTGATCCAGTAAACTCTCCCTCAGCCCTCCATCACGGACAATGCCGTCTTTCAGGTAGAAGAGGAAGGGATGTCTTGGATTACCCCTATCATGGAATACTTACAGTCCGGAGTCGTGCCTCCAGATCCCAAAGAAGCCTCAAAGCTAACCAAGACAGCAGTAAGGTACACCATATACGATGGTCGATTGTACCGACGTGGTTACTCTTCGCCCCTCCTCAAATGCCTCACCCCGAAAGAAGCAGAATACGTTTTGGCTGAGGTTCACGAAGGAAGTTGTAGACACCACTTAGGAGGAAAAGCACTGGCCCTAAAAGTACTAAGGGCGGGATACTATTGGCCAACAATGGAAGCTGATTCCTATGCACATATCCGAATTTGTGACAAGTGCCAGTGCCATTCGGACCAGTATAAAGCCCCCTCAGAGGAGCTATCCACAATGATTGTACCTTGGCTATTCTATAGATGGGGAATGGACATCTTGGGCCCATTCCCCCAAGCCCGGGGGACAGCTGAAATACCTAGTAGTAGCGGTAGATTATTTCACGAAGTGGATTGAGGCAGAACCCTTAGCCACAATCACCGCGCCAGGATCCAGAAATTCACTTGGCGCCACATCATTACCAGGTTTGGAATTCCGGAGTCCATAATAACAGACAACAGAACTCAGTTCAAAGATAAGGGATTCGAAGAGCTACTGGCTGGACTAAAGATAAAACATCACTGCAGTGCCGTTGAAAATCCCAGGACAAACGGACAAGTAGAGGCCGCCAACTAGGTTATTGTACGAGGGATCAAAAGGAGATTGGATGGAGCAAAGGGAAATTGGGCTGAGCAGCTCGACCACGTCATATGGGCCTACAGGACTACTCCTCACTCTACCACGGGTGAAACCCCTTTCAAACTCACTTACGGAAGTGAAGCAATGATCCCGGTAGAGATAGGAGAATAAAGTTAGTGTCATCAACAATTCTCTCCTAACAGTAACCTTAGAATAATCAGAGAAGACCTGCACCTTTTGGAAGAAAGAAGACGTGTGGCCCACATACGTGATACCGCCCTCAAACAAAGGACGGCGGCCAGGTACAATAAAAAAGGGGTACCAAGGCGTTTCCAACCGGGAGATTTGGTTCTCAAGAGAGCGGACATAGGAGGAAAAAATGCCTCCCAAAGGAAACTAGCCCCTAACTGGGAAGGCCCCTACCGCATCGTCGTCAGCACCAGCAAAGGAGCCTACACGCTGGAAATTCTAACATGGAGCACAATCAAGAACTATTGAAATGCAGATAAACTTAAGAAATACTATAGCTAGACGCCTATAATGGCCTAACCCTTTAGTAAAAACTAATGTTTGATCTGTCCTCATCTGATTTTGAATGGACCTTCGTCCCTCAACACTTATCAATGAAAAAGAGTTGTTCAAATACCACTTTTTCAATAAGAAATCAAAAGCTCAGGTCAAGAGGCGTAGCACACCTAGCTGTGGTGACAAGCTACGGGATCAACACCCGACCTCGATACCCGGCATAGTCTACTTCAAAGTTAGTGGTACAACGGATCTGATATCCACCCTCATACCTAAGCTAAAGTGAGACCCCGCTTAACTAGTACGGTTAGCAGGAGGACCCCGGGCAAGGTTCAAATGACGACATATGCCTAAGACAAAAGGATTCGAAAGTACCAAGCCTTTCGGACGATATATCCTAAGCTAAGGTGTCATTTCTTACACCTAAGTTCAAAATTCCATAAGTTTAAAACCATAAACGATTGAGAAGATACTAAAGGTGTTTATTTTTGCCTAAGTCCACATTTCCAAAATGATCGTCAACATGAGCAACTAGATAATAGACTAAGGTGTTTCCTAAAGCCTAAGTCCAGAAGGACGTTACTTATTTGGTATCACGGTTATGGAACTAGGACCATGGTTTTTACGTTAGTTGCAAAGAAAATTTTCTAATTCCACAACATGGTTGCAATATACACCATAATGGGCGTTGGACCCAAACGGACCACGGAAAATAAAATACACAGGCAGATAAATACGAAGCAAAGGTGCATAAATTTAAAAGCCTCAATCAAACGGGGCAATTGTCTTTACAACATAGCAAGAAATAAAAAGAAAAAGGAATCAGGGTTCCACCCTGCCAGCTTCCGGAGTCCGAGTAGCCCCTGAAGCATCCCAGGAGTCTTCTGGAGGAAGGTCCTGCACCAAGATGAGCTCCTCGTTATGGAAAACTTTTTCAGTGCTGAGATTCTCCAAGGCGAGGGTGACACTCGGATTAAAGTATTGAATCTGGGCTATAGCATTTCGAAACTGATCCCTTCCGATCTTCTCAGAAATAGCAAACAACTCATCCATATCTTTCGTCAGCTAGGCCACTTCATTGCGGAGGTCAGCATTAGCCTCCTCGGCCTCAACTTTGCCCGATTCGAGCCTCTTCTTGTCAGCTTCAGCTTCGACCAATGCCCTCTCTAAACTAGTGATCCGGACTTGCGCATCTTCATTAAGTTTAAGGGCGGCACTAAGTCTCCGAGCGGACTCCTCAATCTCTTGGTCCTTCCTCTTCAAATTAGCTGATGCTTTCCTGTCGAGTTCTTCCATAGTCATATCTATATATCGTACATCGGCAACAGCACGGAGGGCCAAAGTTTGGAGTTCGGTTAAAGTTTGAACCATTCCTCGCCAGGATATATGCCCTATCACCTCACCTTTCATAAAATATTCATCAATGAAAAGTCTGGGGTCAGAACTCCCCGCAATAATAGGCAGGAAAACGGCACCCTCCTCCGCACCTCCATCCATTGCAGCCTTTTTACCCCGGTCCGAGGAATCCTCAGCAGCTTTCCTCTTCCTTTATTGAAGATCCTGAATAGACCCCGAGTCCCCAGAAACTTCTTCAACAACGACCTCACGAGGTGCTAGGGCTACAGCAGGAGGGGCATTCGATGATCCTGCCCCTTTTCTCCTTACCTTGTAGGCATGCAAAGCCGCAACAGATTGCCCGGTCGCCATACCACTCACTGAAACAAAACAAGGCAAGCCATTCAAAAAACAAGAAAATCTAGAGTACAAACAAAATAATACCGCACACACAAGGTAAAAACATACTCTACTTCCCATCTAACAAAGTAAAGAGAAGGTCATCACCAGGGGTCTCGAGGACATCTCTAATGTTAATATTCCCGTTCTTGGCATACCGGGATATAAACTCAACTGTCCTAATCTCTTCCGGGTTACGCTCATCCTTTTCATTCTCTAAAGGAATGCCTGGGGTGTCCCAAGCATCCGGAGTCCAATACAAAGGAAACCTCGGTTCACCCTCAGCATTTAAGAAAAAAGGATGGAATCCCTCGGCCGCCATAACCTTGAAAAATCTGGTCTTAAATCCTTTGAAGCTATCCTGAAAGACATCAAAGGACTTGCGACTGCTTCTAGATCGAATAGTGAGCCAATTTTTCTGCTTAGATGAACCCTGGGGACTTAATCGGGTGTAGAAGTAGAAAAAGGCGTTGACCGAACAAGTTAGCCCATTCACCTGATAGAATCTCTCAAAGGCTATAATATAACCCTAGCCATTAGGGTGAATTTGGGATGGAGCTGCTCGAATAGTGCGAAGGATAGCCATCTGAAACTCTGAGAATGGAAGACGGAGTCCTAACTTCACAAAAAGGAGCTCATACATAAACATAAAATGAGACCTCGCCTCACGACTGGAGCACACCCTCTCGTTTCATTCGGGACATACAGCCACAAACTCCTTGTCCCTTTTCTTCTCGTCAGTCAGATGAATGTAATCTAACGACTGCCTTAGGACGACCTCAGACAAAAAAGTTGGAGTGATATTTCCAGACATCCTCCCTTACCCATGGGTATACTAACCCTGGACCACGACAGATTCAAATTTGCTCAATCTCAGCAAGAGTGAGTTCAGAAGAAGAAGATATTTTGGTCCTAGCCCCTCCTTTTCCCTTCGCCATCAAACCCTGAGAACATCAAAAGGTGCTGGTAAGTAGTTGTCAGAATCATCCAAACAAAAAATTCAGACACGAACATAAAGAACTCGTACACCGGTTCCATTTCCCTCCAAAATTTAAATTTCAGAAGGACACCTCTGCCGTATACGGCGCGGCGGAGATGGAGTTCCCAGGGCAAGAGGAGAAATCCAAAGACACAAAAGGAATGCATCCCCCATTAAGAAAAGGAAAAGGAATGCACGATTTTCCTACTGCTCAGTGCTAGGTATAAGACAACCAGGAAAAGGAAAAATACCAAAGGAAAGGCAGGGAAGTAGTTACCTCAAATAAACGAGAAGAAATTGTTAGGAAATGGGTGGAAAAATACCCTGAAACCTCCACGAATCACCTTTCTTTAGCACGAAGCTCTCCGAAGACTACTCAGAACAGAAATGGCAGAAAAAGTGAAGAATGAACCCTTAACCCCGCTTATAAAAGGCCAAAACGGTTAGAGGACATTTTCGTCCTCAAGTACTAAATCCTAAAAACGTGCTCATCATGGCACACAAGGCTCTAGGCACGTCCATCTGCTGAAAACACACCACGTGCCCATCGCAGTTACAAAAGCAGTTGACAAGACGCTTGCGCAGAGCAGTTGAAACAACAATCCAAACGTTACGCGATCTTCAAAGGTTAAGTACGGATCTTCATGCAGGACCACGGTACAAATACCCTGGTCTAAGCATTTAGAACTTGCCCCTTTACCTATCCAAGCCAAAGTGCCAAGTTGGGGGCATGATAACGTTACGCCGAAGTAAGCATTAGACTCACTCCGGCCAAGTATAAAAGATCACGGATATACAAGAAGAAACAGCGCCACCCCAGAGTAAGCGTTGGACTCACCCCGGTCAAACATAAAAACTTCGGATAGCGAAAAGATATAAAGGAAAAGAGAAGAGAAGATACAAAGGGAAGAGCTTTTATTTACAAATCTTATTCTCATTCCATACATCATCTTACATAAGAAAGAGAGGGAAAAGAAATTATAGAGACATGGAACATATAAGGAAAAAGACTCTGGAGGCGGAAACCGACATTAACATCATTGGCATCCCGAACCATGTCGCATCCACATTTCCTCCGCAGCATGGAGAGTCTCTACCACCACCACGACTCCCTCTTGAAAAAGTGGATTGGCTTTAAAGAACTTCGGCAAAACCAGGCATTAGGAACCAGGACGCCAAATCTTCTGCCTTGCCTCCACCAACAAAGGCCGGGATGCATCCTTTTCCGATGGACGGGGCGCAATCTTTCATTAAGGAGATTGTTGCACCAAAGTCTTAGCTGGTCTCGCGATTTTTCCAAAGGCATCTCAAAGCACGGGGCAGTTTCAATAATTTCTCGTACTTACCCTAGCAAGGAGAGTGAACGCCCTAGCACCAGAGCATCCCGCCCAACACAGAAAGCGACTCAAACCTTCCCAACGACGAGAAATATCAAACAAGTAATCAGGGTATGCTGGAAAAGTAAGCCGCCCTCTGTAATAACGCTGAGAAAGTAAACTGCCCTTTAAAAGGGCAATCTACAAAATAGCTAAAACAACTTCAAGCTTTTCAGAAAAAACAGGGATATGACTTTCGTAGGGGGCAACACCCTCTCAGGACACGAATAACAGGCAAAGAGAGCCATGAAAGAAGTTGTAGAACAAAGAGGAATGTAAACAGAAGGAATGGCCAAATTCCAGATGAAAATGCTCCCCCTTTATAGGAGAAGCGAAGCATTCAGATTGGGCTTGAGAGCAATGTACCGGTTGTGTAAGATAAGCTACCCTTAAATGCTCCTCGACTCTGATTGGGCGAAGGGGAAGCATGCCATGGGGAATCACCAGAAAATTAATAGGTCCTTTAATGCCCAATAAAGTCATAAAAAGCAGTTTCCCAAAGAAGCTCTACATTCTTGCAACGCCCAGAAGTTTCCCAAAGAAGCTCTGCATTCCTGCGAAGCACAGAAAAAGATAAAAGATAAAAGAACCGAGGATCCACACATAAAGGCAAGACATACCCCAGATAATGGGATGGCGGTATATGCCAACCCTGTGGGGTACTCCCCAGACAATGGATGCCGACCTATACGGACCCCCACAACGCAACGCAACGGATCCTCGTCCTCGGTCTAAATATCTTGACACTTAACTGTTCCACTTAAGCGCCAAGCTGGGGGCAACTATTCTAGACCGTGGTCCGGGATACCTACCTTAGGTGTAAACCTGGCATATACTCCACCGGGATCCGAATTACACCCTTCAGCTGGACGTCCGTACGCAGGTATTAAACGTATTCCACAACCGACACTTTATAGGTCCGTGCCTGGCCTGATCATTGCCTATGGAACACTTTACAGGTGTGGGCTTGAGAGCCACGACCATGACTCGACTCGATAACGGTGGTTGGCGTCACTAACGTGACAGCCCGATTTCTGGGATCCGCCTACGAGTGATCGTGGGAGGGAGGCACCCTCCGTCAGGTCTCTGCCTGAACGATCGTGGAGGAGAGGCACACTCTCCCTCATCAGGCCACGATCTCTGGAGACCTGCACTCTAAGACAAATGCTCAAGGACTGTACGCACGCACTATAAGTATCACCAAACACTCTTTAAGAGGTAACCCTTAATTTATACGGTGTATGCCTTCATTGTGCCCAATTTGACTTGAGCGTTGGAGTCCTTTGCAGGTACCCAACCCCCCTGTTCAAGACTCTTGGAGGTGACAACCGCACAAGGAGGAGGAAACCACCGTATACGTGTCTTCTCAGGCACCCTCTGAATCCATTTCAGAACAATTATCTTCCTTCTTATTTGTTTGTCCCCAAGAAAACACAAAGGGAATTCAAAGTAGCGCTTCACTAAGAGTCTAACCTAATGCATGAAGGGTTTATAATTTGTAAAATAAACGGCATATTTTGGGGGTTTTTTTTTCTGTAGACATATATATATATATACACACACACACATTGTATTGATGATTAAGTACCTTCTTCAAAATGATAATTCTAATACTTGAAATTTTATCATTGCAAATATAGTTCGTCTAAAATTATAATTCTCTTGTAATTTAATAACTGCATAATTTGATTTTTTTTTTAGTTGGAAGTTTTCAAAACAATTTCTATATTTTTACATTACTTTTTAACAGTATTTTTTATATTTAATTAATAATGTATAAATTTATAATTAATCATATGTATTAATTAATTAACGAATAAATTCAAATTTTAATATTAAATTATAAATTTATTCATTAATTAAATAATATACGTAATTAATTATAAATTTATATATTATTAATTAAATATAAAAAATGACGTTAAAAAATAATATGAGATAATTATTTCTCTTTTCAAAAAATAATTTTTTTTTTTGATAAAAAAATAAAAGGCCTTCTAAATATTAAATAATAGCTCATCAATTTGTAATTTCTATTTATAAAATAAAAAAGTACACAAAAAAAATGTTTTACAGTCTTGTAATAACTGACATGTAAAATCTAACCATTAAAATAGAGAGAGAGAGAGGAAAAAATAAAATAAAATAAAATAAAAGCTTTGCAAATAAAGAAAATCTGTCGTGTGCGAGCTCTAAACGCAAAGCTCAAAAAGAGCGTAAAAGGCAAGCAAGCTCTCATCTTTCCCGTCTTAACTCCATGTTCTTGTGAAATCATTGTGTGGGGTTTTGAATTTTAACAGCAAGAACCCAAACGGCCAAACCCAAAGAGAGTGAGTGCAATGGCAGATGCCTCAGTGCAACCAAGTCGATCGAGGGACCTTGACAAGCTCCTTCTCAGGCCTGGCAATCTCGTGGGTCCCAGGTTTGAACCTGGCACTGAGGTACTCCTTGATTCTTCCCTCTTCCTTTTCCTCTCTATGCAATTCAGCAATAATCTTCAGCATGCTTATTTGGTTTTGGGGTTTTATTTATTGCAGTTAAGAGATGATCTTCAGGCCTTCGCCAAAGTGCTTGTAGTAGGGGCAGGTGGGTTGGGATGTGAATTGTTGAAGGATTTAGCCTTGTCTGGTTTTCGAAACCTTGAGGTCATTGATATGGATCGCATTGAGGTTACTAATCTCAATCGCCAATTCTTGTTCAGGTACTAAACCCCCTTTTGCTTAAATTTCGTATCTTTTTTGAGGAATATGTTTTACTTCTGTAACCCCATTAGTTTTTTTGTCATAGGGGGCAGATGGGTATTTGACTTGTATTGTATTGTTTTTTTTGTAGACTTGAAGATGTTGGCAAACCAAAAGCTGAGGTAGCTGCCAAGCGTGTCATGGAAAGAATTAGTGGTGTGCATATTGTGCCTCATTTTTGCAGGATTGAGGACAAGGATATTGATTTTTATAATGATTTTAGCATTATTGCCCTTGGTCTTGATTCCATTGAGGCCAGGAGCTATATCAATACTGTTGCTTGTAGTTTCCTAGGTTTGTATTGTTTCCCTTTTTACTTGCCTTCATATGCCCCTTTCTTTACTGCAGACTGCTTATACTAATTTTTATTTTCTTTTCTTTTTCCTGATAAATCTAGAGTATGATTCTGATGATAATCCACGAGAAGAGACAATCAAACCTATGGTAGATGGTGGGACTGAAGGTTTCAAGGGCCATGCTAGGGTTATCTTGCCAGGGATCACACCATGCTTTGAGTGTACCATCTGGCTTTTTCCACCTCAAGTGAAGTTTCCTTTGTGTACCCTGGCAGAAACCCCTAGAACAGCCGCCCACTGTATTGAATATGCTCACTTAATTAAATGGAATGAGGTAATTCATCGTTCATCCTTTCTGTTATTTCCTAATATCCATTATTTCAACTAAAATTTAATTTGTAGGTTCATGGTGGGGTGGCTTTTGATCCAGATAACCCTGAGCATATGAAATGGGTCTATAATGAGGTAACCACTCATAATGAGTTTCTTGACCATTTAATATATATTTTTGACCCGTCAGTTACAAATGTTTCACTATTTTCGTTTTATAGGCTGTCAAGAGGGCTGAGCTTTTTGGCATTCCAGGAGTTACTTATTCTCTTACCCAGGTAAATAGACGATTTGAGATGCCAGTTCTCCCTGGTAAAATTTCAAATTTTTGCTTGATGTGTACAGTTTTGTTTTTGGGTCTTCTCTAACACTGAATTCCTATGATATGTTTGGTGTTTATGTCATTTATTATTGTTTTACTGTCGAGTCTATTTTCCTTCTTGCTAAGCAATTAATTGTTTTTATAGGGTGTTGTGAAGAACATCATACCGGCTATTGCTTCTACAAATGCTATTATATCAGCTGCATGTGCACTGGAAACGTTGAAGATTGCAACAGAGTGCAGCAAAACTTTGTCAAACTATTTAACGTGTGTCCTCTATCTTCTATATATATATATGTATTGTTTGCTATTTGGCTATACATATTATTAATTGGTTCATACCTCATGTAGGTATAATGGATCAGAAGGCCTCCATACTAAAGTGGCAGAATTTGAGAGGGACAAAGATTGTCTTGTGTGTGGTCCTGGTATACGTATTGAACTGGACCCTTCAATCACATTGCAAAAGGTTATTTTTCAATCAGTAACATCTCAAGTTAAAGTATATATATTAATTAGGAATCAGTGTCCATTCCTTCTGCCTTTAGAGGGTCCAAGCATTCCCTGATAAAGAATGTTGAAATTGTAATTTTAAATTGTTTTGGTTGCTAGCTATTTATAATTTAAAGCTATACTGACCTTGAAAATGGGCATGAATGGCAATTACATACACCTTCTTTCAGTTCTTACTAGTCTTCATTTGCTATTATCATCTTCAGCTGTTATAGTGCATTTTAAAATGCTTTTAAACTTATCATTAACTTTGTGCCTTTGGGGAGAATTTTAAATATTATTTTGGGGGGTCGTAAAATTTGTATCAAATCTTGAAGGTTTCACTGAGTTTATTTTCAATTCCCCCCCCCCCCCCCCCCCTTTTCTCTTTTATTAATGACCGTACAAGAAATTGTTGAGTAGGTAGTAGGAAGCATTAATTTTTGGAAACCACGACTGTTTGGAACTTCTGTGGGAAGGGTCCTTCCTTTTGCTTGCAGGACCTGTCTTGTTATTTCATGCTATAACATTTAATGTTGAAAGGTAAAATATTCTGGGACACCAATGAAATGTTTTGCATCTTGAATCCAAATCAGTGAAATTAGTACTGTACAGAGCTAGTGTGCTTATGACATATATATATTTTTCAACAAGTGAAGTTAGTTTTCTTGTTGATGTTTGTAAGCAAATCATATCTCGATGCATCTTTGGCATATTCCCTTCTGATGCGTTTTTTTTAATCAAATTGTGGTAATAGTTCATGGATCTTCTGGAAGAACATCCGAAGTTGCGGTTATCAAAAGCCAGTATTACACATCGAGGAAAGAATCTGTACATGCAAGCTCCCCCTGTGTTGGAAGAAATGACTCGATCAAACCTGAGTTTAACTCTTTTTAACCTCATGGGTAAACTGCCCAAGGACGTTGTCCATGTGAATGGTACAGCAAGCAAGAACGACCAAAAATTCTCATGTTTGAGAAAATTACGTGTTGTTTTCAAGGGAGTTGATGGGGTTACAGATATGGATACAGCTGGTGGAGCATAATTTAGGCATCCAAATATGGTTTGCTGCTTGAAAATTTTCTAGGCTTTACAAGCATAATTGTTGTCAAATGTCACAGCTTGTTGGCCATTATTGGTGAGGCAAGGTTAACAGTTTCTACCCTGTAAAAGTTATTCATAGATGACTAGCGAATAACATTTGATGCTGCGGATTTGTTGCCCACAGGGCCACGATTTTTGGCAATTCCATTTTATCATATGCGCTTAGATTGATGGAGCACAGTAAGACAATGGATATCTGGTGGAATTCAGTTGCTTTAAAGTTTCTCATTGCTCGTGTTTCATCTCTAAAATGTTGAAGTTCACTTTAAAATATCTTTATGCGAATGGATTGTCAATTTATTTTGTGCTAGAGTTGGATTCTGAGATCTATTATTTGCTTTAGGTTTGAAAAGATTCATTACCAAGTCATGTATAATAATTAGCAGTAAAGGAGGCAACTTGCTTTGTTTGGGAGTTGCTACGCTTTTTATGGGTTAATTTGACACCAGAATCATGTAATGAGTGAATAACTTTCTATGGAGGCCTGCGAAAAAGAGCAACCATATCTATACAAAATCAATCATTATAGTTTGGTTTTCTTTTTCTTTTTCTAATAACTAATAGTTGCATTACAATTTTTTTACTTGTGTCAGATTAATAACTAGGAATTCAGTTATCAGGTTTTGATCCTTGATCCCATGCAAACAGAAGGTATAAATATCTAATTTATGAATTTCAATATGGGACACAATGATACGCATAAATTTGTGAAGAGTTTGTACAAAGCTATTAAATTAAGTATAATTAAGTCATTATCTAGTGACTCACGAAAAAGATTATGAGAAATGTGTAAAAGATTTATTTGTAATATCATCAGCACTCTTCTAATGTCCCATGTGTCATGTGCTTTAATCTTTTAACAAGGATATATGTTTCACCACTTTTTTTTTTTGGTTTTGGCAAAATTAACGATGCAAATGTTTCAAGTCAATGATGTCATAAGTAGTGATTTTTATTATTTATGTAGTAATATTTTTTATTTTCTTTAACTTGACCTAATTAAAATTTATTATATTTTATATAAAAATCACTATTTATCTTATAAATATTCACTATTTACTTAAGTGTCACATTTGAATGTCCACTTTAATTGTACAAAAAAATTTTTTGTAAGATTTTCTAATTTTATTTCCCTCATTATATTTAGTCATTCCTAATAACTTGACCACAATTTTGCTAAAATAAAATTACAATATATTTTTGAATCTCATAATAAAAATTTGAGGAGGAATGCTTTTTCAAGAGAAATGTTTTACAAAAATAATTGAGATCTATTTTTCTTTTTTGGTATTAGACCATACTAGGACCTATGGAAGGAAGACGGGGGAAGAAAGGGCGGAGAACGTTCCATCTAGGGGTGTTGAATCTCCAAGTGGGAACTTATAAGTAATTATCTATTATTAATGATATAATTGACATAATGTAACTGCATTAAGTTTATCTCTTAAAAATTCTGTGTCCCTATGAACAAATTGACGAATAAGTCAAAAGTTAAATACCTTATCTGAAAATCACTAAACATGCAATAAATGATCATAAACTAGGGGTGTAAATAGGTGATTTAGTTTGGATTTTGAGAAAAAATAAATTCGAATAAATCAAAATTAATTAGTTCGGTTTGGTTTGATTTTCTTGTTTTTTGATAGCTAAATCCGAACCGAACCAAACATCTATAGTTTGGTTTGGTTTGGTTTGGTTTGGTTTGGTTTGGTTTGGTTCGGGTGATCGGATTGACTATTATTTTTTTAACATAAAAATTAGCTAAACAATTATACATGTAATATAGAAAAGTACACATAATGTATCTAAAATTTCAAATAATATTAGAACATAGACTAACCTTTGCTTTTCTATCAGGCAATGAATATTCAATTTCAAGTTGAGTTACACGATTATTGGTCTTTGAGATTTTCTGTTTATATCAAATCAAAAATGTTAAAATAGTGAGAAAAGAAAACTTCCTATTAGGCGATAGAAAAATAGAATACATAATAAAAAAGTTCAGGCAATAATTAGACGACAATCAGAAACATAATCTTGGTAAAAATCAAATATGACATACAATTTTTGTGGTCTCATAAATAGGTGATAGAAAATGACTAAGAGGATAGTCAAAACAAAACCACTAGCCATATGATATACATGACTTTTATCCAATATCAATATATAGTTAGTACAAACATAATAATGGGCATCACCCAAAGCTAATCCAAACTCAATCAAAACTTAATCCAAACATATAAAAAAATGATTCATTAAACATATTCATCAAATCGAATTTATCTTTCAACTTCATCTACATTCTGCAATAAAGACAAACAAAATGTTAGAATTTGTGTATACTAGATTTTAACAATGAATCATAATTAATGTACTTATAAATGTTACCTTAAAAACTTGTCAAAGACTTATTAAAGTCCAATTTCAAGATTTGAAGATAATCTTGACAACTCTAAAAATTCAAACATAAAAGGTAAACAAGATTAATTAGTAACAATAGTAAGTATAACAACAAATAAAAAACTTGAGAACTAAGTTTCCATACCTGATTCAACTTTCTTCATTTCTTTCATTTTATCACGTAGTTCAAGATTCTTTTTAGGAGTCTTGATCTAGTTCTGAGTACAAATCAATGTTTCAACAGTGGTGACACGATTTTGGTAAAAAAAATGAAAACGCATATGTCTAATGTCTCTATACGTACAATAATGGTTTGGTTAGAGTGGTTCTTCGGATTTGAAATTCTAAATCCGAGAACCGAACCAATTAAGCTTTCATTGGTTCAGATTTTACCTGAATCAATCTAAATACCCAAACCAAACCAAACCAACTTAACTGATTCGGTTCGAGTTAATCAGATTGATCGGATTATCCGAACCAATTTACACCCCTACCATAAACAGGAAGAGAGAAGAAAATGAAGAATCAATATTTATTTATCAAAACAACACTCATGGATCCAAGACATTTTTTGACGACTGACACACTAGGGCTAAGCAAGTTGAGTTGTGACAGTACCGAGCAGTCACTCATATATAATCAGACCCCTTCTCCTCGTTGAACTATTACTTCAAAAAGGTCCGAAATATTTTTGATACTATTGCGGTCCCATTGCAAGTTGTTCAAAATGAAGATCCACTAATCGTTACGTTTAAGATTTGTCTTGCTGGTTTAATCTTAACCATGAGCAACCACTAGAAGATACAAAACAGATAAGAACCTTTGGGACAAAAATTCATTGTCACCTATGCAGGGCTATGAATATCATGAGCCATAACTTACTGTTTTTAGGAGATGAAAGGGAGAGAGAAAGAGAGAGGACCATCCACAACCAAGTATGCTGGGGGATGGGGATTGAATCTACCAAGGATTAGATATCTGGACATGGGTTGTTGCCTGCTGTTCCTGATCTCTTTTACTCAACTGGATAATATCACAATACACTTCCATGATTAATGTAGTGGGGGCTTTGTGTGTCTTAGAAGCCAGATTGGCCAACTGTGACCATGACCCCACCAACCCACATGCCCATCCATACATTTCAACTCACCCATACTTACCCTTTTTCTCTATATATAATCTATATCCCAGAAGTTTGGGACAACAGAAGAAAAGAGACATACAAAGTTCAAAGAGTGAGATTAGAAACTCTAATACTTGTTTTCATGCCAAACTAGAGAACTCTTCAAATCATCATTTAGATTACACAGATATGGACGTAGTGGAAGTGGAAGATGATCTATTTTTTGCAGACTTGAGCAAGCAAATTTCTCTTCTAATTATGGATGAAGATGAAGACCTTCTTGCTTCTTGTCCTGCAGATTCTCTTCAGGTTTTTCACGACTTGCATCTACTCTGACACACCACACATCCTCACTTTAAACTTTTTCTATTCCAATTATGTCATTTTGAACAGAGGTCTTATCCATTATGATCTTAACATGCTTAAACTAATTTTCAGCCTTTCTCTGGAGCAATCCATCCTCCTCCGCAGTCTGCTTTCTTCTACGAGCAGGCTTTGAGAATACAAAGCAAAGGGACAGGGGTGTTTATCCCCCAGTCCACACAGCCAAGAAGGAAGCACAGGAAAGGAAGATCTAGTTCATTTGCAAAATATCAAAAGCAGTCTCAAGATACAAGAATGGTTTCTCAAGTTCCTATAAAAAATTCCTTCAAACCGGGAAATGGCTGACGGATATATAGTATAGATGAATAGATCCTTCTGTAAAACTGCATAATTTTACTATAGTTCTACTGATTAATTACTTTGCCAAGTTTAGTTATTTGTGGGTCTAATTCGTTAGTCTTTAGGCAATAATTCTATGGTTAATTTCAATAATTTATATATAGGTCATTATGTACATGGGAATGCCATATACGTACTTATTAGTGTATTATAGAAAGGTTTATCCAAGGTTTTGTAATCCTTCACCATGTGGACAAGCATCGTTCGTTGTTATCTGGTTTGATAAGTTTATTCTTGTTTCAGATACAATTTCTTTCATATTTGCCTTTTGTTTTCCTATATATATCTTAATTAGTACAATCCCCAAGTGTTTGGTAAGATGGAAAATGAAAGAAACATATCAAATCAAATCATACATTATGGCTAGAAATTTATCAGTTTTCACTCGTTTCCTTGGTTCTTCAAATTTTTGCTTTTACTTTTATCAACCATATTCTTAACGTGGGTAAGCTGCCAGTTGCCTTAGAGGTTAACAATCAACACTTGTATCAAAAAGATTGCAGATATTGGCAGCTTGGTAGCCTTTGCAAAGAACATTTTTACTGAATTATTTGCTAAAAGAATAGTATATTTACTTGAGCGTTAAAAGATATCAAATCATTTTACATAAAATTATCTATTTCTATATGTAACATGAAAAAAGAGTAACTATGACCAAGTATAAGAAGTTTGATAGTTTGATTCTTTTGTTTGAGTTTGATTCTTGATGGCTCATCCTTCATATAAATTGTTCAACTTTTTAGCTTTGTATAAGAAGTTGGATTCTTGCTTGAACCATTTTTTTTGGGAAGTACCTAATCCCGAATTTGACCCTATGAATCTTAACACATAGTGTATCATTTTTATTTCTTATTCTTTCTTTAATATTAAAAACCTCTTCTATAAAAGAAAATCAGAGAAAAAAATACTTTTGACGATGAATATAAAGTGATAGCTTTGAGCAATTTGCTTTTGTGGAAGACAACCAAAAGGAAAAAGCCACCAAGACATTCATGTTCGTTTACTTGATCTGCATAGTTGGCTTCTTGTCTAAACATATAACATCCAAGTTGAGTGTACCAGACTAACCAACACTTTAATATTTTTATAGAGTTTTGTATTTTTAATTATGTGACACAAAATTCTATAAAATTATTAAGTACTAATTGACTTGATGCACTTAACTAAGTGCGAGTGCTTAAAGTTTATGTAAGAATCTCTCCTTTAACAAAGTGGTGTACATGATTGCAGGCATAAGTTTTGGGATTTGGCGAATTGCCTATAATAAAAATTGTCAATCAATTATTCTCTCCCAACTCTTACCCCAACGGTAAGATTTGCTGTCTCAAGAGTTTATCGTTTAAGAATGCCCTATTTACATGGAGTCTCATTCTGTTATCTTTTTCTCCTTGCTTTTACGATAAATTTAGAATTTTTCTTCCAAGCTGATACCCTCAAGAAAGAAAATTTTTTTTGTCATATATCTCATCAAAAGTAACATTGTGAACTAATACAGTTATCAATACCATCGTATTGACTATTGAATATTTTTTGAGTTCGATTCTCATATTGTGCTAGATGTTCTTACTTGTACCTAGTTCAGGAATCTCAAATTGAAATCAGGCCAAAAAAATGAACATACTTGAGATAATTATCTTATTATGCTTAAATAGAGAGTATAGTTCATATATAAGGTATGTTTAGATGTAAGGTTTTAGATGAAAAAGAAAAAGAAAATAGGAATGCTTATTTTTTAAATAGAGAGTATGGTTCATAGGGTATGTTTAGATACAAGGTTTTAGATGGTGGAAAAAAAGAATACTTATTTTTTATTTCTAAATTAAGTAAATTATTGAATATTTATAAAAATAAATAAAGAATAATTACAAGATTATATGATTATGTTTTATTTTATTCTTTCACTTTAAAAAAAATATCAAATATAGAGAATGTTTATTCGTAATAAAGAGAAGTCTTTTTTTTTCTCTCCAAATTCTTAACTCCCAAACATACCCTTAAAATTTAAGATGTTGATTAGTACAGTACATGCCCTTGAGCTTGGGACCAATAGGAACATCAACTTTGTGCATGTAGAGATATAAGATAATAACTTATCTCATTTAAATAAAAAAAAATTTATGTAATATCTAATAATAATTAATAAATATCAAACTTTTTTTTTATACACTAAAAATTTAAGATTAAGTGTGATTGTCACATTCTAAGATCAGGATAGACCTTCAGGCTTAACGAACGCTTACAGATAAACTATCAACAATTAATTTTGATGTTTTGGATCATGATTCGGGATCTCATCTGAAAGGATCGACTCGATACGCGTACCACCGGACTCCGCCGTCAATATCCCAGCCAAGGCCTCATGTCATCGGACCACGTCATTGGATTGTAACATCGCTGGATCTATGCAAATTCTCATAACTACTAATCATGACTTTAAGTGTGGGGCTCATAACTGTCTGCAACGAGGATTGACTACTAAAAGGATAGTCTTGACATGTCTGAGACAGGCCTCAACGATCGTGGGTTAGCACCTCTGTCAAGCCTCAATCCCAAAATACCTGCATCCTATACGAATTACATAATGATTCCAGTCATGTTTTATATATATCTGGTCAAGTTAACTTAATAAGGTATATGTTATCTCATTGTATAAACTCTAATTGTACACTACCTGACTTGAGCGTTGAAGTCCCTTTACAAGTATCTACTTTCCTGGTTCAATATTCTAGACAACAGTTGCGCAAGGAGAAAACCACCACATACGTGCCTATTTTAGATACTCTCTGAATCTACTTCAGAACACTACAAAAATCAAATTTCAACTAAATTAATTAACACGGTCTATTTTTACTATCAACCATTATTTGCATATCAAACTTCATTTAAACCATTGGATACGCCGTCCACTAATTAACTTAATTCAAACAACTTAGGTTCAACAAAAAAATTCTTTATGGCAAGCTATTTTCTGGATCACATCAATCATGTATCTAGAGACATGTTTTTTCATAACAAACCTGATATACTTTTCGGGTTCATCCTGATACTGCTTGTAACAAGATGTTTCATCCATGACTATCCTTTTCTGTGAGGGACCCAATGAGAGGATAAGTCGTAACACCTAACAGCAGCAGCCAAGCCCTCGTACATGCAATTGTGTTCTTTCACTAAACCTAATTTGGTCATGCTCGGTATAAATAAATGAGGGTCTACATTATCAACAGCCACCTCCGAACAAGGAAGGAACAAAGGGGCAAAGTTGGTTGCCTCCAGAACTATTTTTTTTTTTTTGGATATTTTCAACAAATGGAATTTTTGGTACTACAATTAAACTCATTTTTTTATATCCTTGCTTTATATCCTTTTTAACAAAACTAGCATAATGTTATATGTAATAAAAGGGTGAAATGAAAAAAGGAAGGGTGTCATATCAAAAAAAGAAAAAAGGAAGGGTGGAGGAGGAAGGATTAAAAGGAATATTCACCCCTGTAATTATGAAAATTAATAATAAGTTTAAATTTAATTTTTCATTTTATTTTTTTAATTTGATTTTAATGTGTCATCTTATAATTTGATCTTTGTTACTCTACATCTTGTGATTTGTTTTGTTTACAAATAATCATCTTCTATTTTTTATCCACTTTTAATAAAAACAAAATGGCATGACAGACATGTGAATGCATAAAATTATATCACTTTTGGGCAATGAAATATTTGAATGATACAGATACAATTTTCAAATATTTTATACCATATGGAATATAAATATTTTTAATTTTGACGAAACACCAAAAAATAATAACAGGAAGATAAAAAAGAAAAACGTTATTAGGCATGGTGTTTGTTGTACTTGTTTTGGAAAAATTCAATAATATTCCACATTAAGGAATGGGATTGGATACTTTTTTTATTTTAAACTAGAAATGGAAACTTTTGATATAAATATGCTTTGGGTTTTGCTTTAATCCAAAATAAAGAAGCTGTGACATCAGCTTATGTAATAATCTGATGTATCTTGTTTATTTGGATGCTTTTGGCTATCTCTCGGGACAAATGTTTTTAAAAACTGGATCTAATTAGCTGGTTAAACCGGCTAAACTATGAAATGATCATGTTTTTGGTCTAATAATTTTTTATTATGTTATATGTTTTGATCCCAATTAAATTATTAATTTAATCAATTAAATTAATTGAATTATAATTTACAATATCTTTAGTTTAATTTTTAAAATATTACTTCGGAGTGAATATACAAGAGTAAAGACGGCTTCCTTTATATTGTAAGGGAGCTTTGGCCTCCTCCTCCCCCAAATTTTTTTTTAGAATGTAGTATGATTTATTTTTTTTATTTTCTTTAACTTGACCTCTTCAAAAAAATTTAAGATTTAACACAGCCATTGCACAGAGTTAGCTCACACAAACATGTCCCTACTTACAAGGATAATATTGATAAGTTCAAGGCTAAAGGGATTGATTCTGTTATTTGTGTGGCTATTAATGATCCATATGTTATGAATGTGTGGGCAGAGAAGCTTCAAGTCAAGGAACCTGTAAGTTAGACCTGTCTTCTTGGCTTCTTGGCTGAGTTTAAGGCTCTATGAAGATTTTTTGTTTTTTTTACTCCTTCGCGCATTTGCATTGATAATTAATTTTGACATTAACATTCAAGAACCTTTGTGCATGTTGATAATTTTAAAACAAAAGAACCTTAATCAAATACTTAATTGAACTGAATAACTAATCAGTAATCACTTTAGTCTCTTCATTTTTCTTTGACGTTCTCTCATTTGTTTTATTTTCTTTTTTCTTTTTTTAGGTTGAAGATTTTATTCGACCATAAGACAAACAGGAACTAGCATCAGATCAGCTGTAAGGACAAAATTTAGCATGAAACGTAGTGTTCAAGCTCATTTTTGACAGTGTTATCTGCATGATCTCACAGATGCATGCTGCTGAACTCCACCGCTTGGCCAAGGAAACTTGAGTTTGTCCTGTCAGGACCAGTGCCCCACATATGACACGTTGGCAGCATGCACTTGTACGTGGCACTCGCCATTCCTCATAAATCATCCCTACCTACCAATATAGACCTCTCCTCATCATAACAACGTAAAATTCTTAAATAAACATAATTTATCATATTATCATAGTTCTAACTCAAAAAAAATATTATTAATAATTAATATAATTTTATAATAATTTTTATTATTTTATATATATCGTCTATATATCCTCATAGTCTCATACCATACACTCAGCTTCCAGCACCACAAGGTTTCCTTCGCAAACTGTCCCTTATTCTGCAAAAATGGCGAGCAAGGAGCCTAAGTTCCCACCTCAAAGCCAGGAAACTCAGCCTGGAAAAGAGCACGTAATGGAACCACGCCCACAAGCCATACATCCTGACTATAAGCCCGCCAATAAGCTCCGGGTAGGCACCATAATTCACCAAATGCAGTAGCTTCTTTTCTTTCTCTTCATTCTGGATTGGATACGCCTTTTGCAACACAATGTAATGTAAAAATTTCAGACTTTAATTGTGTCAGATACTAAAGAGTGTGTGTTTTCTCATTTTCGAGTTGTGCAAACTGGTGACTCTGACTCATGTTAGACATATTTTAAATTTTAGCTACAGTATTTATTTGTCCTGTCATTTTGGAATTGTGTCAGTTGCTAGACACGATGCTTTAGTAGTCTATCTATCCTGCTTCTTGTTCATAAATTCTTTGAATGATGTTTGGCTTGATGGTGTGGAGTGACTATATATATATATATATATACAGGGAAAGGTGGCGTTGGTGACAGGAGGTGACTCTGGGATTGGCAGAGCGGTATGCCTGAGTTTTGCAAAAGAGGGCGCAACCGTGGCCTTCACATATGTGAAGGGCCACGAGGACAAGGACAAGGATGAGACTCTGAAGATGCTGCTAGAAGCTAAGACAAGTGATGCAGAAGATCCATTGGCAATAGCAGCGGATATTGGATATGAGGAGAACTGCAAGCAGGTCGTTGAACTTGTTGTAAAAGAATACGGACGCATTGATGTTCTAGTGAACAATGCAGCTGAGCAGCATTTGACAAACTCAATAGAAGAAATCACTCAACAGCGGCATGAAAGAGTCTTCAGGACCAATATCTTTTCGCAGTTCTTCTTGGTCAGGTATATATAAATATATATATATATATATATATATATATATATATACACGAGAGATAATTTACTTATATTATTATAAATTTTTTTTCTTACACTCATTTTTAAATATTAGATCTAGTTTTATTTAATAATTATTTTTAATAAAATAATCTCAACTATTAGATGAAAATGAAACTAATGATTAAAAATAAATATAAATAAAAAAAAATTTACATTATAAGTCGATCCTCCTACATATATAGAAAATCAACTCAAGATGGATCTTGATTTAGACCAGAGTCAAACAGATCATGACCCAAATGAAATGAAATGACTGTGCATTGTGCAGGCATGCTCTGAAGCACATGAAAGAAGGGAGCTCCATTATCAACTCAACTTCAGTTAACGCATACAGTGGGAATCCACAAGCACTGGACTATACTGCAACAAAGGGATCCATTGTGGCCTTCACTCGAGGTCTTGCTCAGCAGCTGGTGAGCAAGGGAATTCGGGTGAATGCTGTGGCTCCAGGTCCAGTTTGGACACCAATACAACCAGCTTCCATGCCTGCTGAGATGATCCAGAACCTGGGTTCTGAGGTGCCAATGGAGCGGGCAGCTCAACCTTGTGAGATTGCACCATGTTATTTATTATTGGCATCCCTTCAGGACTCTTACTACCACACTGGCCAAGTTCTCCATCCAAATGGTGCGTGGCTTCTTCTCTTCATGTTTTTTACAGTAGCAACTTATAGCAGCTTGCTTACAGATTCTGGGTTTGTTTGCACTTTGCAGGTGGGTTGATAGTCAATACTTAATCCTGGCTGCTATTGTGCCTTGTGCCATTGCCTCTTTGCAATGAAACCGGGTGTTATTGGGTTACGCCCCCGTGAATAAGCAGCAGTATTAGCGATACTACTTGGTTAGGGTGTGCCTCATGGATGAACTACGGACTTGTTTGGATGTATGTTTTATGTTAAGATATATTGTGTTTGGAGCAAATACATTGAGATGAATAAAGTTTACGCGAGTCGTTTTGTCTATAGTCCCCTTTATCCGGTAACGGAGTATTCGAATTTAATTCAAACCGATTCAAAAAATTGAAATTTAATTATTTCTGGATCGAGTTTTTAAAAATTAAAGAAATGGAATTGAATTTTAGATTTAATTTTTAAAATTAATCTTATTAAAATCAATTAATATTATATAATATATTTATTTATTATAAAATTTATATTTTTTATTCATAATAATTTTATTTTTTTATTTTTATTAAGTTACATTACTTTTAATTCACAATTTTTTATTTAAAAAATTTTAAGTCAAAAATTAATTAAACCATCGAATTTTTTAAATGTAATAAGTCTAAATTGATATAAATAACATTATTTAAATCAATTAACTTTTTGAGTCAAAATCAATCAAAACCGAACTGCAATCATCTATGTCCAGTAATGTTTAGCATACAACAAGCATTGTTGATCTATGGGAAAAATAGATCAATGATGAATATTAATGACCTGCAACTTTGAGTACATGTATTAATTTTTTTGCATGCTAAACGGCTCCCCTTTATCCTCCTCAGAAGTGACATTAGTGAGGGAGACAAAGCCCACGGTTTTCTTTCTTTTATAACATGTAAGTAAATGTGTGTGAGCCAAAACAACATTGTCTGCAAATGATGACTTAATAAGCCACAACATTTATCGCAAGAGCATTAAACCAATCAATTGCAACAGAATGAGGTGGCGAAACAACATATGCAACATGAGTAATATTTAGTCCGGTATCAGATTAGTAAACACTGGATACTGCAAAGCAGAGAACCTCTATATTATTTCATTAAAATTCGTAAGTATCAGCATGTAAAGGAGAATTAAAAAAACGACAAACATGGATAAGAACACATGCAGTCTATAATATATCTAATAAGTACATTATCCCAAAAGACGAAAGCGCTGGCTCTGTATATTGATCATATATAATTAGAATTCCCACAAATTACTGAACAAATGCAGGACGCATACCAACAGGTACATTGGTTATCAAGGTCGTCTCTTGCACTGCAGGTCTCTTCCTGGATTAGTAACACAGCGTAGTAGCTTTGACCGTCCGAGTTAAGTCTTCACAGCATCATGTTCACTCTGAATGAAGAAAGTAAACATATGTAAAGAATTAGCCACCTTTAAGTAAAATATCACTAAAAATTAGTCCAGAGACACTCATCTTTTCAAACTGCAATTTTGTCACCCAATTGCAAACATTAGACAACAACAAAACGAACTTATGACCAGCTTATGCACATGAAGGACATGTGTTATGCACAAAATACGGCATCAGTTAACTTCTTGTAATCATCTAATTTTCGAAGTACAAACTAGGGATTAGAACTATGGAGTAACCTGAAGACATGAAGGAAGAATTTCTACTCCGCCAGCAACCATGCTAGAAACGAGTGAGGGAGCATCTGAACTAACATCACGTACCAAAACTCTACTCTCATCACTAGGAGACTGCCCAGTAACATTCTCTTGGACAGACTTGCCTTTTACTGGGAAGCCTGAAGTCCCCTCAGTACAGACAGGAGTGAGAGGAGAAGTGAACCGTTTTGAGGTAAGATCAAGGCGTTCAATCATCCGCGCAACACCAGCAATGCCAGCATTCATCTCACGCTGAACACCTTTACTCAGCTCTTTTACTGAGGTATTCTGAGCAATTAACTTCTCTTTAAGACCACGGGTACTTTTTGAAATTGATTCCTTATATCTGTTACAATATTTCATACATGTTAGCACAGAAGGGGCTCTAATAAATGCATGCAAGAATTCTTGCACAAACATGTTTACCTGGCTGAAGCAGCAGAAATTTTGGATTTGATGGACTCAGGGAGAGAGAACATCTCAGAAGGGTTTAGTCTCCTTGCACACTCAGGTGGTGACTGGCTATACAGAACTCTGAACATGACCAAGGAACGGTATGAGAAATCAATGAGTAACTGATAAATAACTGATTGCACTGCTTTATACCTGGGTTTGAAAGGGACATCACTCTCAGAAGTAGTATTTCTTGCAACCACGTCAACAACAGGGGAAAAAGCAGACGGTGGAGGTTGCATGTCAGCAGCAGATGGTACACCAGAAGTTGGTGAACTACCCCCAGATGATGAAGTTGTAAGTGTTGGTTGCACCCCAGAGACATGCACAGAAGAGTTAAAAACAAGAACCTCTGAAGGACCTGCTCCAGAAGATCTCTGCTTTTCTTGTCTCTGAACGTAATGAGCTCTATTTGCAGCAGCAACTAGGTGCTGCATAACTTGTTCATCAAAATCAGAGTCATCTGAACAAGAATCATCCTGTAACAGAATAATTTGCCTCTCATCAAAGAATGATCATATATTTTCCTAAAATCAATGAAATGATACTTTTATCAACCCAACCCATACAAATAAATATTAACAAATCAAAACGGAATAACACTTTCAATTCTCTGATATATCACTCACATTGTCATCATTAAGCTGTTCAATGGGGCTACAAGAATTAGAAAATGCAGATGAATATACATTTCTTGATCTTAAGCGCTTTTCAGCCTCCACTGCATTTAGAAGCTCTTGGCTACAAAAAGATAGGTGGGTGATTGATTAAAAGTTAAAACTACAAAGTGTACCATTAAAAGGCACGTATCAAAGATTCAGGTGGGGCTGGGGGACGAGAGAGAAGGATGAAGAAGTTTCCAAGAGAAAACAAATACCTGGCAGGGTCTTTCAAGATAAGTAACTGCCAACATATTGGGCACTCTTTGCTTCTCTGTGACCTAAAAGAAAAAAAAAAAGTTATGTTAGATGCAGATAATCACATCGTTTTCCATGTCTTCAAAAAATCCTAAAAGATCAATGATCCATTTATTAGGCAATTAGGCTTACCATTCAACAATACAATGCAGATGATATTCATGTTTGCAACTGGTAATCTGGAGTTGAAAAAGAAGCATGTCAATAAATACTCTTTTCAATGTTTAGATTTAGACGTTAATACTTCATATCTACAGATTGCAAGTTTTTTTCCTTCTGACTTTCTACAGCTTGCAAATTGCAACTCATCCACACATATAGACATGGGATGAGTGCCTACAAAGTTTGACACATGAAAATAAAAGACATCCCGTTGAAGAAAAAATAATTAATACTCACAGTCACAGGTTTCAACAATCTTAATCTTCAAATACCCATCTAGATAAAGATGTTAAATTAATTGGTGCATGAATGAGAGAAAACAACACAACCGCAAAAATGCACATGGAGTGTAAGTTTTTTTCTTGTTGCTTCAATGTGCACCATTCCTTATGCTAGTTAAATAAACAAACACCCAAGTATGGCAGAACTTCCCCAGGATTTGCATCACAGAAGACACTGTCACTGACACAAACAGATAAACACGTGTATATCAAAAAAAGTAAAATAAAATAAAAGCTTACATTTTTCAACAAGGTCATTCAAAGTAATAGGACCCTGAATCCAAAAATTTAAGTGAAAATATATCAAAATCCCAAACATTCCAATCTCTTAAACCTACAAATTAGTAACCCATCAGAAACACAGATGAAGTCCCAGATCCTCTTTTATAACCCAGTAAGAAGGGAAACTTCAACAATTACACAAAGACCAACACAACAACAGTGTACGCAGCAAACCTATGACTTCAGCACAGACAAGTTCATCTTATAAAAATTCAAAAACGACTGAACCAATTAGCCCAAGGAATAGCATCATTCATTCATCAAAGTTGTAACTTTTCGACAATTCCAAATGCACAAGCTGAAAATAGAACAAGTTATGTTAATGGGGGAGAGAAATAAAAGAGTGTGGTGTGGATCATACAGTGGCGGGGTCATTGGAGCTGAAGGGCTCTAGACAGATGCTGCAGGCGTCATCGGAACAGTCGTCGAAACCCGCAGAAGATGAGGGAGCTGAAATGGGTGGAATGTGTGATGCAGATGGAGGAGGGGAAGAAGAAGAAGTGAAATCTGCCATGGATAGCTGCACAGTGGAGGAGAAGACTTTGGGGGGTGAAGAAGAAGAACTAAGAGGGAGAATGCAAGGAAGAAAAGAACCCTAGAAATGTGGACGCTGAGAGAGAGGGCGGGTGAGTGAGTGTGTAGAAAGTCAAAAAAAGGAGTTGTGGAAAGAAGAGGATGATGAAAGGACAAAGGAGGCAGAAAACACAGGAAAGTTCCAATTCAGACGGTTTGTTTTTTATGGAATCAATCAACCTCTGTCTAATCTTGAATTAATATTTTAATTAATTAATTAATAATTACTATCATTTGGGATTTTCCTTTTCTTTTTAACGATAACTCCTATGATTTTTCTATACTCGGCCCCAAACCCCCAACACCAGCGCTAATATAACACTGTTTGAAATTTTGTATTTGGTTTTTTTTTATATAACATGGAAACGAAATTTAAACTTACGACTTCCTATAAATTATAGAGTGTTATACGGATTAACTTAATCCATTTAAGTCTGGCCCATTTAGCATGTGAGTCTAAACGGACCAGGTCAAAGAGATTATTAAGCTAAACAAGTTGATATTTTATTAACCCGCCTTATTTAAGAACATGTCGTTAGCCTAAAGTAGCTTATCACTCCTTTTTACAATTTTTTTATTCTAAAAATTATACAAAATAAGTTTAATAACATCTAATCTATCAAACTCAAACTTCTAAATCTAATTCCAATTTCTAAAGCGAAGTGATAACAAATCTAACTATCTAAGCTTCTAAGTTCTAAAATAAATTCATATCATCAAATGAAATCTAAGCAAACAAACGTCAAAAGTATATCAAATCCAAACTTAAAAATTCCCTAAAAGAGTTTTTAAAAAATAAACAATTATTTATCCTAAAATAAGATGAACTAAATATGTATATAATCTATATGATGTATTATTTATTATAAATTTGTTGTTGTTTTAATTTGAATTTAGATTTTATTTTATTAATTAAAAGATTTTATATATTTATAATTAATATTTTAATTTTAATGAAATTTTATTATATCTCAAATTTTATCATTAATTAACATCTCTTTCTTAGTTTACAGTAACTCGTTGTTCTTGTGAATTAGTTTGGATAACTTTAATTATTAACCCGAACCAAACTAATTAAGTTGGTTTAGTTTGTTTGGGGTATTTTGAAACCAATTATTGGTCAGATTCTGATTAAATTTCAAATCAAGAATCATCCGAACCAAACCATTATTACGATAGATATTAATTATACGTTTTCATTTTCTTTACCAAAACCGTGTCTTTCAATTTTTTTTCAAATCTGAATCCTAACCCAGACTCACCCTCTGCCCCACGTCCTTTCAATTTGAGTACTTTATCGAATGATTAACTTATAATTATGCTTTATTTGCTAGAAAAACTTTCAGTAAAAGTGAAACAATAGAACAATTAACAATAGCTTACCATGTTTGTTATTGGCATATTGTGAAGACAATCTGTGACTTTGTAGATGAATATGCTGACTAAGCTGAGGTTTATACTTACAGTATTCAGTATGCTATCGCTGGCTAGGAACTACTTTGTGGGCTTATAGAAACTTAGTTTTAATTTTCAAGTTTTTTATTTGTTGTTATGCTTACTATTGTTACTAATTAATCTTGTTTACCTTTTATGTTTATATTTGAATTTTTAGAGTTATCAGGATTATCTTCAAATCTTAAAGTTGTGCTTTAATAAGTCTTTGACAAACTTTTAAGGTAATATTTATAAGTACATTAATTATAATTGATTGTTAAAATCTAGTATACACAAATTTTAAAATTTTATTTGTCTTTATTACAGGATGTAGATGAAGTTGAAAGATAAATTTGATTTGATGAATCATATTTAATGAATCATTTTTTTGTGTGTGTTTGATTGAGTTTTGACCTTTGGATTAACTTTGGGTGATCTCACTATATATTGATATTGGATAAAAGTCATTTATATCATATGGTTTAGTGGTTTTGCTTTGACTATCATCTTAGCAATTTTCTATCGCTTATTTATAAACGACTCTGGTCATATTTGATCTTTACCAAGATTATGTTTACTGATCTGTCAATTATCGTGAACTTTTTTATTATGTATTCTATTTTTCTTATTACATTTTTCTTTTTCCGATTTTAGCATTTTAGATTTGATATAAATAGGAAATCTCAAAGACCAATGATTGTGTGACTGAACTTGAAATTGAATGTTCATTATTTGATGGAAGAGCAAATGTTAATCTATGTTCTAATATTATCTGAAATTTTAGATACATTACGCATGTATTTTTTCTATATTATATGTATAATTATTTAATTAATTTTTATGTTAAAAAATAATAATATAATTCAATCATCCTAAACAAACCAAACTAAATCATAAATATTTAGTTCGCTTCATTTAATTTATCAAAAATAAAAAAATCAAATTAATTAATTTTAATTTATTTTAATTTATTTTTTCTCAAAATTCGAACTAAACCATCCATTTATATCTCTAGTTGTTTTTATAGTAAGCAACTTGAAGGAGACGCGCCTCCAATAACTAGCAACTTAGACCTACGACTCTGGATGTGAGAATGGCTTGGGTTTTACGGTGCTCCACTAACATGGAGGTTGGATAAGGTGCTGTTTCGACCAAGCTGACCTTCATGAAAAAAAAAAGGCCATTCTCACACGAAAGAATAAAAAACAACTATTGTCATTGTTGAATTAAAAAATCAAAACTATTGTCATTGTTGAAATGGCATTAAAAAATAAAAAACAACTACGTAAACATATCAGTTGGGGTGGTGTCCAGATGGTATTAAAAAAAAAGTGAATCATTTAATCGTAGTTATAAATCGCGGTTAAATGATTTAACAAAGAGAATATAGGTGATGTTGCTATCGCCTTACTTATTTAATAAATAATTAGTGACAATTCTATAACATTGATCACTTTCTACTCATATCCAACGATTTTAATTATAAGAAACATCTATAGTCCTTGTTTCACAATGATCATATTAAAACGACTCAGTGAGAAAACAATGCTAACTAATCAGGATCCAAATTTTATTTTGATCAGTTTTGATATAATTGATTATATAATTATTATACTATTATATAGTACTGAATCCTGACTTATATGTAACTTTTCGAAGTAATATAAAATTGACATTAAATTTAAGTAGTTGATAAAATTGATTGGTAAATTTATTATGTTAATATGAAAAATTAATAAGCTTAAAAGGTCACCTTTTTTTTATTGATTCTCAACATTTTTGTTTGAATAAATAAACTCTTCATGTAGTCAATAAAGAAAAAATAACTCTTCGATTTAAATATTATTAAGAAAATGGGACTGAACCAGTTAGTTCAATCGTGAACTGGTCTATAAGCTGGTTCAATCAAGTCCTAAGAATCAAATAATTAAAAAATGGTCATTGAACCATGAAAGCAGTGGATTAGTCATGATTCAATGGTCCGCGATTCATTGCAATTCAACATAAAAATACATTTCAGGTGGGAGATTGAAATCAAACTCCTCCCCTTCCCATCCAAGCGGAAACTCCTACCACTAGATTGCTAGCTTCTTTAGTGTAATATTGCGATACTATTATATTTTATAGGTTGTTTATATGTTTTTAATAGCTTAAAATTTTAAATCTTCATAATTTATGTCTATAAAATTAAGGATATTAATTTTAAAATTTATTTATTTATTTTTTGTCTAATCATGATTCGATTGCAGTTAAATTATTAAACTGTGAACCAGATTTTTTGTTGATTCAATGATTGGTTTGATTTTTAGAATGTTTTAAGTAGTTAATTAAATTTTTATATAAGAATAATTTTGTTTCAATTCTAAACTATGTAGAAAGTGTTTTTTGAAAGAAAATTTTTTGTATAAATCTAAAACACTTAATTTAGGTGCACTGAGTCTATTATATCATTAATTAATAAATAATTATTATACTTAATTAATAATTAGTCACCTTAACTTATTATAATTAACAATAAATAATATGATTGACTTAATATACCCTAAATATTCAAGAATTTCTCTTTTTAAAATTTCTTTTATTTTTTAAGTTTAGCATATGATCTATCATTTTTTTTATGTTCAAATTTATCTCACTTATGCCATCATATGTGTTCTTAGTTCTTTTTTTAATTTCGACATGGGTCTCCTTAATTAAAAAAAAATGAAATTCACTTGCATTTATCATTTTCTATTATATATATATATGCGCGTGGACGTATGGTAATAAATTACGAGAAATATTTTTATGAATTCTTTAAATTTAGTGTAGATAATTTATTTTTGATTGAATTAAAAAATTAAATTAATCAAGTTACACACAAACTAACATAAATACTATCTAAATAAATTAAAAATAAATAAATATAGATGCATAATACAATATATACATGTAATAAAAACATATAAAATACGTGTGAAAACACATGAGGCATAAACTAATTTATACCATACGGATTTAGAGGTCTTATAAAAGTAGACAATTAATATCTTGTTAGGTAACGTTTATTTTTATAGAAATATTTTTTTTTTTGAAAAGAACTTTCTATTATAAATTACTTTAAATATAAAATAAATTAATTTAAATACATATTAATTTATATTTTTATTTTTATAGAAAAAAAGAAAGAGACCACCTTTATTGTCTGACCTTCCTTTTTTTTCTGTATATTCTTTTTTTAATTTGTTTTCTATAATAATGTATAACTTTCATCATAGGAACTAGTTGAATTCTCCATGCGTTGCACTATATTATTAAAAGATAGAATAATGTTACATGTATTTTTATATATACATTATTTTTTATATTTATAGAATTTTTATTATTAATTATAATTAATTTCATTTTATTTTTTTACACATATACAATACTTTTATTATATATCTTATACTGGTAGTTCAATCGATTAGAGTTAAATACGTATAAAGAAAGTAACATAGTTTGATTTTCGTAAATACTTTTTATCTCAATTTTTTTTTTTAATTCCTTCACCTCTTTCCTCTGCTCTATTAAGTGACTATCTAAAAGCTTCTTTAAAAGGCCTCTTTCTTTATCAGACCCATAAAATGGATCTTTGATATTAAAAAATAATAAAAAAATAATTTTTATTATTTTTATTAAAAACATGAAAAATTGTAAGACTGAAGAGAAAAGTGTATGTAAGAAATTCAAAGAATGAATAATCTTTCGTAAACTTGAATTTTACCGTTCAAATGAATGAAGAATCAATTGTGAGGAATATTTACTAGGAGGAAAAGTGACGATGAGATTATTTTTTTTTTCTTAAAGAAAAAGTTATGATATGATAGGTTTTTCGTTTTTTTTTTTTTGACACGATGATATGATAGTTTTGGGCTAGAAAAATATTGTCAGATTGGAACAACGTTTCACCTTGTTGGGGGTCGTTTGATAATCTGAAAAAGTCTATCTCCATCTTCATCGATCCATCAATCCATGGTTACTCTCTCAGTCTCAGTCTCAGTCTCAGTCTCACCTGCACAGTTTCTTCGTCCTTTGCGTGTCCTTTCCTCTGAAAAGCCAACTCTTTCTTCTTATCTTCCTCATTCACATAAGTATAACCGCATCTACCCTGCCACTCAATGCACTGTCTCCAACTTGAGAACTCCGCAAGCCCTTGTAAATCCTTCTCTCATAACCCATCCAGCGGATGATACAGTGACCCCTCCTACTTTGAGAGAATTATGCCAACCTCATGTTCCCAACCATGTATTGCAAAGGCATTTTCAAAATCTTTCCTTTTTTCTTTTTTGATGGTTTAAGTTTGTTTCACACTCTCTAGGATCCAATATTATATCTGGGTTGTAGCTAATTTGGTGAAATTTAACTACTTACTTCTACTTTGCTTAGTTTTTCAACAATTTGCTACACTTTATGCACCAAATTGTTGTTGTAGGGTGTCCAAAAGTTTAAGTGGGTTATCTTGATATTGTGCCTACCGTTGACTTTCGTTTGATTGAATAAAGTGTTTTGGGGTACTGTCATATGTTTCAGGATGGAGGAGATTGGATATTTCATGCCTACAGATGTCCAGAAGGAAGCATTGCCCTATCTTTTTTCTGGGCGTGACTGCATACTTCATGCTCAGGTCAATTTGCACCTTTGACTTTCATTTTTCTTTACTCGTGTTCTGATTGCTGTTGATGTGGTATTTAGAATGAATGCAATTTATACTTCAGTTTCATTCCTAGTTTGTTTTGTGGGTGAGTTTCCTTATAGTCCTACGCCTAGATACTAAGGGGATGTTGGATAAGTAGGGAAAAAGTGCTCATTCCCATACCAAGGCAAGCGAATGAGAGAGAAGAACAGCTTAGGTTGGAATGGGAATGAAATTTTTAAGAAATAGAATGAAAGGAAAGTTGATCATTATAGTTTTCAAAGGTTGAGTGTCTAATTCATTTGCATGTAAAAAAAAAATTGATTTTTCGTTTAGGTTGGTGGATGAAGTTGAAATGTTTTGCACCAAAAGCACAGATGGAAAACTGCCACTATCTTCTCTTTAGTACTAGTATACATGTAAGTGTTTATTAGATCATTTACATTTGAATTTAGTGTTATTAAGATGACAATAGTGTCTCCAAATGTTTGAGCAAATAAGATACTAAATTATTGAGTTTCAAACCAACCTACTCCTTGTTTAAGTGATGCCATCATATTGAATTAAATCCATCCTCCTTACAGAAGCATTTTTAGTTTTTCCTTGCAGTTTCCTCAACACATTCCTGCAAGTCTTGATTATGCTCCATTGTTGTGAAAGTTGGCTATCTTGCTTGGCCTGTACTAAACTACAATTCCTTTGATTCAGTTCTTAGATGATAGAAATCTTTTTACATCGTTAATTATATGTTGTGATTGTTTGGTTGTTAGTTTGCTGACATGGCTTCATTTCTTCTGCACGTGGTACAAATGGAAGTTCTATGCAGTTTCTCTTATACATTTCTCTGTATCTCCTACCATTTTTGTCCTGCCTCCTCATCCCTGTCCACTTATCTTCCCATGTGCTGCACTTACAGTTATTGTGAAAAAACAAAAGGAGGATCTTTAACCTTGTTTTATTTCTTATCTAGACAGGTTCTGGGAAGACACTTACATACCTGCTTTTGATCTATTCCATCATCAACACTAGAAAATCTTCCGTGCAAGCACTAGTTTTGGTGCCCACCCGTGAACTTGGCATGCAAGTAAGAATGTTTAATGTTTATGTGTCAATGTTATAGTGACATGTTAATTATCTTTAATGCAACATATCAGGGGGAATTCCCTTGGAAAGGGCTAATTATTGAGTGCAAAAAATTTTTAATGACAAGGTCACTAAAGTTGCTAGGACCTTGGCAGCAAAGCCAACTGGAGTTGAGGGGGAGCAGAAGTCATGTACCATCATGGCTCTGTTAGATGGAGGAACATTGAGAAGACACAAGAGTTGGTTAAAGGTAGAAACCTTTCAGCTTTTTCTTCAATGAGTTTTATTAATATTGTATTTTATTGTTTTTTTTAACGAAATAAATTTGGAGACTAACATATGGTTGCTGCTGCAATTTTTGAATTCTACTGAAGACTACAGGATACTCTTTTTTTAATCTTTATGGAGATTATTTGAAAGATAATTGACTTGCTGCTTGCTTCTTATATAAAGTTTATTGACTTTTACCATATCTAATGATGATGCAGTTCATTCATACTCTAATTGACTCTGATAAAGTTTCTTACTTTCTTATATTCCATTTTCTGCAGCCACATATATGAATGGATGCACTATACTTTGAATTACAGATAATCAAATGTCAATTAATTTTAGGAAACTGATGTATTGATATGTTCTACAAATACTATAAGTTATTTAATCCACACATAAACATTTAACAGCTTAAAGTTAATTGGACTTGTTTAGCAGTTGTGAATGTTTAGAGACAATTATTTTCTGAGAGCAGTTGTTATATGACCTTTTTGATCTGGCCATTGGCCAAGATGTGATATAGTAGAGTAGAACTATGCTCTTAGGGATGTTTTAAGTCTTCTATTGTCTGTTTAGCCCAATTAATAAACTCTAAGAAACTGACAAAAGTCTATGAAATAGATTGCATTGTCTATATCTATATGTTTGTAAAGCAAATGGTTAGTGGATGGACATCACAGGTTAGGCATCAATGACCAACTAATTCCTTGTGATTTGTTTTGTGTATTGTTGCTTTAGGCCTTTGTAGGGAAATAGTTTGAATTTCCTAAAAGTCCATGTAGTCCTCTTGATATAATATAGGTAATTTTATGTTTTGAATACTGTAATAATTATGTAATGCTGCTCATTTAAACCTATTATATATATGACATAATAATGATATATGATAGCTCTGATTTAACACCGCTTCCATTTACGTTGATTTTTATCTTCTCTTTAAGTCTTAATAGAGAAGACCGTTTTCCTGCTCATTCAGGCTTGTTTAACTTTCTCAAATTTTAGGCAGAGCCTCCAACAATAGTGGTTGCAACAGTTGGGAGTTTGTGCCAAATGCTTGAAAGACAATTTTTTTTGCTTGAATCTGTACGGGTACTGGTAGTTGATGAGGTAAAAGATTTGGTCTTTACATCTTAAACCAGATAGTCTTTGTGCACTTTTTAGTATCTGTATTTGCACTGTTGAAGGTAAGAAAGCAGATTTCCAGATTTATCTTGTTTTCGGTGTCTCTGAGTGTGTGTTAGAAAACATATGGCTGCACCACCATGCAGCTATAATTGCTTTGAAAACTTTATGTAGTTAGTCATCTCATTCTCATCCATCTAGTCAACGCATTCTAATGCAGTTAAAGAAATGGAAAAAGGAAAGTGAAGTAAATTAAAGGCAGCTTAAAAGTGTTTTTCAGCATATTGGATTTCATTATTTCCACATTTTCATGAGTGAAGCTTGAATTATAAGAGCGGGAGGGGGTGTTCACACCTTTTGGAAATTATAAATTGAGAAATATAAAAATTATAGACCTGGAATTTATATAAGCCCTGCCTGCTTCCTTTTTTTTTCTGCCCCTGAGCTGTTTTGTAAGTGTTTATTTGTTTATGATTTTATATTCTTGTCTGCTTAGGTTGACTTCATTTTCAATTCTTCAAAGCAAGTCAGTTCTCTTCGAAAGCTTTTGAATTCATATTCATCTTGCAATAGCCGTCAGACAGTTTTTGCCAGTGCATCTATACCACAGCACAGACGATTTCTTCACGACTGTGTGCAGCAGAAATGGACCAAGGTCTGCTGATCTGATTATTTGTTTGTCTTTGAGGTACCTTAAAGTTTCACTCTGACTTCTTTTTTGGTTTTCCAGAGTGATGTGGTCCATATTCATGTCAGTCCAGTGGAGCCCATGCCATCTCGCCTATGTCATAGATTTATAGTAAGAAGTCTTGAGTATTAAAGAAACTTTATGTATTTCTATGATATAAAAAAACTTTATGTGTGTTATTTTATTAGCCTATCTGCCTGCCACAGTGCCACCCTTTGGCCTTGGAAAGATGTATATAGAATTGTTTAAACTTCAATCGCATCTTTTCTGTAGGTCAGTTACATATTAAAGACCTATTTTAGGTATTAGTAAATTTCTAATGCTATTTCAATCGTCAGATAAGTGATACCAAAAGGAAACTACAAACCCTGTTATCCTTGATACAATCTGATGCACCTGAGTCTGGCATTATATTTGTCGCTGAGCAGGTATGTTGAGAGTATCTTTCTTATTATCTCCTCCTCCTCCTCATCCTCCTTCAATTGGATTATGCAATCATGATTCTACATCAATTGGGTTATGCAAGCAGTAGGTTGTGCCCTGGGAGTGGAATGAAATTAAACATTTTACATTAGTACGTGAGTTACTTACCTTCAGAATTTTTCAGAAAATTACTACGAGGCATAAGAAGTAGTTATAAACTGCAGCATTATTATTATTCACTGATAAAAAAATGCCATCTGCTGTTGCATAATTATTATCCAATGCGTTTTTTAAGTCATGAGTCTTGCCTATGTTGTAATGGTATTTTGTGCTGGTGCTATTGGATTAGTTATTTCTTTTTTATCATTTTTGTCTGTATTGTCATTTGAAATCCATACTCCTGAAGCAATTGTAAAGGTCTTTAATGCTTGAGCTGTTGAATTAGTTTCTTGGATCAATATCCTCTAAAAGTGCCGGGTGCACTTAGGGAGTAAAGTGCATGGTTGGTGACCACTGATTAAAATATCAACGGCTTTGATTTTGCTAAAATACAAGCACATGAATAACAAACTATATATTTGTTACAACTTACTGCTTTGATTTTCTCATGAGTGGTAACTACTTGCACTTTATTCTGTTCAGTGCATCTTGCACTGTATTAATTATTACTTGACAGTTGACACCCTAGAAATGATTAGCCGATATGTCTGCATTTAATGTTTGTTTGACTCAGTCAAGGTAATATGCATGAAGTCATCATTCTTCTAATATTAAATATTCTGTTACGCAGTCTGAGAAGTCAAAAAGGGCTGGAAATGCTGCATCAACATCCCTTCTGATTGACTTTCTGAAGACATCATATCAAGGTTCTTTAGATATCCTCCTCCTCGAGGATGACATGAATTTCAATTCACGAGCAGCTTCACTGTTGGTAAGTGCCATTCAGTTTATTGATATTGATAGGAGTTTTCTTTGGTACCCCCAATTTTACAGCATCTTTGCATTATTGACCACTGGATTCTGCGTCTAAATTCATTTTAACGGTCATCCATGAGTCAATAATACTATGTACCTTATGGCTGAGTTTGAAACAAGTTTTGAATAACAAGTTACACCCTTGTTCTGAAAACCAAATTGTACTGGCTGGTTCTACCAGATTTACGGATTTACTGGGAACCAGCAAGTACATTGGTCTATAATCTAGATAATACAGACCACATTTTAATAAAACCTTTGACATTGCTGCCTTGGAAAAAAAAAACTTGTCACATACCTAATTTTAGGGGAAATCAACCAGGGGGACTGGCTGAGGATGATGTTTATCCTCAGGGGGCCATTAACCACAAGTGTGGTAATTTTAGTTCAAGAGTTATGCCCATCCTTAGCCTCAAAACTTCTCACCACAACACTTCTAAAGCCTGGTACAACAACCTTATGCCAGAAGCATACTTGTTTAAGGATGGTAGCATTAAGATGTCTATCTTGTCAGTAAATAGCAAGTTAAAAGAAAAAGAAAAAAGGATGGTAACAACCGTTTGCTGTCTCTTTGATTCAGGAGGTTAGAAAAGGAGGTGGCTATCTCCTTGTGGCAACAGATATAGCTGCTAGAGGAGTTGACCTCCCAGAAATGTCTCACATTTACAACTTTGATCTGCCAAGGACTGCCATAGATTATCTTCATCGAGCAGGGAGGACTTGTAGGAAACCCTTTTCTGACATGAAATGTACTGTTACCACCATTATAGTTCCAGAGGAGCGGTTTGTTCTGCAGAAATATGAAAATGAGTTGATGTTTAACTGTGAAGAGCTTGTTCCATAAACCTTGCTTAAACTTTCACATCTTTTAATCTGATAGACTATAATATAATGTGCCTCAAATTGGCTTTGTCTTCATAATTTCCTCATCTTTAAAATCGTTTATGTTCTTGAAAATCTTCATGTGGGTATTGAAATGGTAGGCCTTTTCTTTTTGAACGTGATAAAATATTAAAATATCAAGAAGCTTCTAAATTCATTTGGTGTAATATAAGATGCTCTTTATCTTGGTTTGGGTGAGGGCTAGTTGTTACAGCAATTACAATGCTGTAACCACTGATTTCATCTTATGGTTTAACCTTTCTTACATTTAGTTTTTCTTTCACGTTTTTAGCATTTTATGTCAGCATTTTTCATTTTGCTTTGTTATATGGTTTTTGCTGCTGTGGCAATAGGTAGTGGAGAAAGTTTGTTAGAATCTTCTCTCTCTTTTGCACATGTAACTACTTGATGTTATTTAGCGTGGCGAAGTGGCCTCAATGGAGTACAATATGCATTTCAATTAACAAATTTCTTCTCTCTCTAAGTTTTCTCTATCGTCATCTTCATCCATTGGCATCGGGAATTATTCTTCAATTTGATTCTCCTATTTATTGGGTAACTTGTTTTCTCAGAACTCATCTCTCTGAATCCAAATTCCATCCCAATTGGTATCAAAGCTTCATTCTGAGGCTAATACCATGGCAGACGCAACGCGCAATTAGTTGAGCATTCAAGAAGTGGAGTGGTCCTTGACTAGGAGGATCACAGAATCAAACGCAGAGATGCAAGTGAACAATCTGGGTATTCCTCATGCTGAAAATCGTGAACTCAGAACCCTATTTAGCTATCAATCGAGTCATCACCAACATGAAGGCTCATCAGCGAACAATTTGGGTATTCTTCATGCTGAAAATCGTGAGAACATCTAGGGAACTACTGGTAGTGCTCAGAGATCTCCAATTACAACCCAAGATCATTACTCTACAAGGATTTCAAACATTGATTTCCCCAAATTTGATGGGTTGAAGGTTAAGGAATGGTTATACTAGTGTGAATAATTTTTTTCTCTAGACAACACACCACCTGAATTTAAGGTACGCTTGGCTTCCATTCATTTAGATGGTAATGCCTTGCAGTGGCACCTTAACTATATGAGATCCAAATTTGACATTTACCCCAACTGGCCCCAATACATTGCTGATATTACTATGCATTTTGGTGAGCTTATGAAGATCCGCTTTCATCTTTAATCCAGTAAAACAATTGGGAAAGGCGCAAGACTATGTTGATGAGTTTGAACTAGCCTTAACCCAGGTGACATTACCTCCTGAACACTCTGAGTATATTTTTAGTTGGTTTGGAGCATAATACCCAAATGCATGTGAGGATGTTTAGTCCCACTTATATAGCACAAGCTGCTAATTTAGCTAAGTTACATGAGGCCTCAAATTCTACTCTGAGTGTGAATAAGTTCAATAGTTGTCAGAATATTTCTAGTTTCAACCCTGTGACAGTGATAAACAAACCAAATTTTGGAAGCAACTCAAATTTTCAGGCTCAGACAACTAAACCACTTTTGAGTAAGGCTCCTAGAACTTACAATGCATTTGAAATGGTTAGAAGAAGGGCAAAATGGTTATGTATGCTCTGTGATGAACTTTTTACTCCTGGACACCAATTGAAACATAGAAGATCTCAACTATTGGTGATGGACATGGATGGTGAAGAGCCCGTGGATGAGGAAATAGAAATAATAGAAGGGAATGAATCTGTGAATGTGGTTAGCAGTCAATTTGAAAGTCCTCAATTATCCATGAATGCTTTGACAGGGGTATCTAATTACCAAACCATGCGGGTCAGTGGCCTTCATAACAAGAAGATGTTACAAATATTGATTGACAGTGGCAGCACTCACAATTTCCTAAATTTGGACCTAGCTAAAAAATTGGGGTGTAAATTGAAATCCATAACACCTATGACTGTGATAGCAGGTGGTGGTACATAGTTAAAAGCTCCTTATATATGTATGAGTTTCACTTGGCAACTACAACAATCCAAGTTCACTACTGATGTAATGGTGCTTCCTTTGGGGTGTTGTGACTTAGTCTTGGGGGTTCAATGGTTGACTTCACTAGGCCCGATCCTTTGGGACTTTACTAAATTACAAATGGAATTCTCTATAGAAGGAAAGATGTTTGTATTGAGGGGTGCCAAACCATCTAGCATCAAGTTGATTAACAATAAGACTTTCACTCAAGCTGTCCAACAAGGGGCTCAAATGTGTTTCTTATACATGAACAATTCCAATAATTACTTTGAAGTTCCTACTTGCAATGTCAACTTGTCAACAGAACCGGAACACAATGTACCAATAGAGATTGAGAATCTCATTGTTGAATTCTCAGATATCTTTGAGGATCCGACGCACTAACCACCATCCAGACCAGGTTTTGATGATAGAATTCCTTTGAAGGAGGGGTCCAACCCATTCAACTTGTGGCCTTACAGGTATTCCATCATTAAAAAAGACATAGTTGATAATTTAGTTGATGAAATGCTTGAGCAATGTGTTATTCAACATAATAACAGCCCCTATGCATCACCAGTAGTGTTGGTTAGGAAAAAGGATGGTTCATGGATACTTTGTGTAGACTACACTAGGTTAAACCAACAAACAATCAAGGACAGGTTTCCAATTCCCCTTATTGAAGATTTGATGGATGAATTAGGGGGTTCAACAATGTATTCTAAGCTGGATTTAAAATCTGGTTACCATCAATTGAGAATGGAAGTTGGGGAAGAATACAAGACAACATTTAAAACTCATGCAGGCCATTTTGAATATTTGGTTATGCCTTTTGGGCTGACCAATGCTCCTGCTTCATTTCAAGCATTGATGAATCACATTTTTCACCCGTTCCTAAGAAGATTTATCATCATTTTCTTTGATGATATCCTTATATATAGCCCCACAATTGAGGATCATGTATTGCACCTCAAAATTATTTTTCAAGTCATCCGGGACCAGGAGCTGTATCTCAAAAAATCTAAGTGTTGCTTTGCTACATTTAAAGTGAAGTATCTTGGCCATGTCATAACCAGTGAAGGAGTTTCCACTGATCTCCCTAAAATTCAAGCAGTGGCAGATTGGCCACAACCTCCAAACATCAAGCAACTTAGGGGATTTTTGAGTCTCGCTGGGTATTACAGGCGGTTTGTGAAAGATTTTGGTAAAAATTGCCAAACCATTGACTGATATGCTTAAAAAGGATTATTTCAATTGGTCTGAACACTCAGCTGCTGCATTCCAGAACTTGAAGAATGCTCTCATTTCAGCTCCTGTGTTGGCTCTCCCCAATTTTTCCAAGACTTTTGTGGTAGAGACTGATGCTTCGGGGTCAGGTATTGGGGTGATGTTAATGCAGGATAAGCACCCAATTGCTTACATTAGCAAGGCTTTAGGTCCTAAACAGCAAGTCATATCCATTTATAAGAGGGAACTCTTGGCCATTGTGTATGCAGTTCAAAAATCGGGGGCATACTTATCTCATGGGCACTTCATTATCAAAACTGATTTGAAGAGCATCAAATTCCTTTTAGAGCAGCAGCTGAACACTCTTTTCCAACAAGTATGGATGTCTAAACTTATGGGGTTTGACTTTGAGATTCATTATAAGGAAGGTACTGATAATGTAGCTGCTGATGCTTTATCTAGGAGGCCAGGTGCCGAATTGCTACCATTGATGCTTAACAATGCTAAGGAATGTTTATTAGAGCAAATAAAAGGCTACTGGTCTGCTGATCCAAGCATTCAGCAACTGATCAAAGAGGTTCAGCAGGATCCTAACAAGCATCTGAAGTATACTTGACATAGAGGTGAATTGAGAAGGAAAGACATGTTGGTCATTGGTTCCAATACTGAACTCAAGATGCTGATTCTGAAATGGTTACATGATGCCCCAATAAGGGGCATTTCAGCCGTGATGTTACAGCTGCTAGAGTCAAGTCTTTGTTCTTTTGGAAGGGTATGACCAAGGACATCCAACATTATGTGAGGAATTGTGATATTTGCCAAATGTGTAAACCAGATTTAGCAGCCTATCCTGGGTTATTACAACCTTTACCTATTCCTAATAAGGTGTGGGATGACATTAGTATGGATTTCATTGAGGGATTACCACATTCTCATGGGAAACATGTGATTTTTGTGGTGGTGGATAGACTCAGTAAGTATGCACATTTCCTTGCTTTATCCTACCCTGGATGTAGCTCAAATATTTCTGGATCATGTGTTTAAACTACACGGGTTGCCCAGTTCCATCACTAGTGATAGGGATCCAATTTTTCTTAGCAAAGTTTGGAGTGAATAGTTCCAGCTTCAAGGGGTTTCTTTGAACAAATCTACGGCATACCACCTTCAATCCAATGGCCAAACTGAAATTGTCAACAAATGTTTGAAAACTTATCTCAGATGCATGTGCTCTGACAAACCCCCATCTTGGTCAAAGTGGCTCGCATTGGCTGAATGGTGGTATAATACTAACTTTCATTCATCCATCCAACCTACTCCTTATGAGGTGGTATATGGACAAGCCCCTTCCATTCACCTACCTTACCTACCAGGGGAAGCTACAAACTCAGCTATGGAGCGCATTCTAAGTGCTAGAGAGGCAGTGATCCAATTACTTCAATTCCATCTTCTTCGAGCTCAAAATAGAATGTCTCAACAAGCTGATAAGCACTGTAGTGACAGGGTCTTTAATATTGGTGATTTTGTTTATCCCAAGTTGCAGTCTTACAAACAGTTCTCTATGCACCATCAATCCTACCACAAGCTGCTTCCTAAATTTTATGGCCCTTTTTCGAGTGATAGATCGCATAGGTGCAGCTGCCTATCAGTTAGAGTTCCCTCTCACTTCAAAGATACATAATGTGTTTCATGTCTCCCAATTGAAGCTTTGCAAAGACCCTAACTCAAGTGCTACTCACCCTTTACCTCACCAATCTCAGCTTGTCTTCCCAAAAGGTGAACTGGAGGCTATTCTGGACAGGAAAATGGTCAAAAAGGGACATATTGCTGCTACTAAGGTGTTGGTTAAATGGAAGGATTTACCTACCGAGCACGCTACTTGGGAATTCTATTATGATCTTCTCAAAAGGTTTCCAAATTTTCACCCTTGAGGACAAGGCTGCACTTGCAGGGGTGGGTATTGTTACAACAATTACAATGTTGTAACCACTGATCTCATCCTATGGTTTAGCCTTTCTTACAATTTAGTTTTCCTTTCACGTTTTTAGTATTTTATGTCAGCATTTTTCATTTTGCTTTGTTATTTGGTTTTTGCTGATGTGGCAATAGGTAATGGAGAAAGTTTGTTAAAATCTTCTCTCTCTTTTGCACATGTAACTACCTAATGCTATTTAGCATGGCGAAGTGACCTCAATGGAATACAATATGCATTTCAATTAACAATTTTTTTCTCTCTCTAAGTTTTCTCTATCGTCATCTTCATCCATTGGCACCGAGAATTATTCTTCAATTTAATTCCCTTACTTATTTGGGTAACTAGTTTTCTCGGAGTTCATCTATCTGAATCCAAATTCTATCACACCAGCATTGGGGCTCGGTCTGTCGGGCTGGAAGAAAATTTGGGATGGGTCATAGATATAGGTCAAATTTTGGGCTTATATAGCCCGATTGTATATAAATATGGGTGACCAAACTGTATTGAGCCCATATGGCCTGATGATTATTTGGATTATTTTGGAATGGCTGTGACTCTGACAGCGTCAGGGCTCTCACCTGAGGTCAGCCTATCTTCTGAGATGACCAACCACCACGCAGCCGTATCACATCTTTCTTGTTGCGAATTCATTCAGTCACATAATCTGCGTTCTTTCCTTCCTCGTAGAAGTCACGCCGTTGCAGTCACGTTGGCTTCAACTTGATTGCTGGCGCTACTATAGTGGTCATTCTTTCTTTCCTTGAGTTTAAACTTGCAATGGGATAACCTCCTTATAAGTTATAACCTATGCCTTGAACTTGGAAATGGAATGGGGTAACCTCCTCTCCCTTTGAAATTTTAATCGCTAAAAAAACACATAATCAGAAGCTCAATCTCGTTCCTTCCTTCCTGTGTGAGAGAGATTCAACTATAAATAACAATAAGTGTATTCATTTGTTTTACTGTATAAAAAGTGTACTTAAATTAATAATTATGATATAAAATTACAAGCTCAGAGCAGCTGTGCGGATTTGGAATATAAGATGTATGATACATGTATCTATCTCTATCCATTCGGACACGACAGTACATTGACATTGATGCTTTTTTGTTATTTTTGTAAACTCATAAAAACCAAAAGATTCCCATCTTAAATTCATTGCAAAATGGGTCAAACAAATGATGGGATAATTTATTATATGACGAGTCCATCTTCAATTACTGAGTTTTTCAATACAATGGTAACACCAGAACGGATGTAAAACCCATCTGAGGATCTATCAGCCTCTAGTATGCCCTGCAGTTCATACAACAGCCAATTCAGTGCATGTTTCATCATAATATATATATATATATATATATATATTCATTGCCCTCACTTGTGGCGTCTAAATAATCTTTTAAATTTTCTTTTATAGCATAAAGTATTTTTTAATTCTCACGACATCCTAGTAAAAGGACAATGATTGTCACACACTTACTGTGAGGGGTAATCTCAAATGTTCAGGGAAATTTTAAATGGGGTTCAGTTATCATACAATGATTTAGTGATTTAGTGAGTAAGAATTACAGGAGTGTGTGAATTACGGAAATGAGAATGTCATCACTCCCAATAAAGGAATTTGGTTATCAATTGGATGTGTATCACATCTAGTCCTTATATACTGCTCTAAAACAGTTCTAAAATGCATACCTCTGAATTTGCTATTACAACATTCTTTCCGATTCTAGCATTTTTGTCAATAATACAGTCTCTGCAGATATGTGAGAAGAAGTGAGAAACTACAGCAAGAGAAACTAATGGATAGGAGAGTGAGAGTTGCAGTTTGTACTTGATTTTTGTGTTTTCTCCTATTCCTATTGGAACTCTTCCCTCAGCTAACAGTGCTGCCACTTCCTCGTCGGTTTCATAGAAATCAGCACCAAGCATCACTGTATCCTGCATAGAAGTGTGATACAAATAGAGTTAGATGAGCTCACCTAGGAAATAAACATACCAAAATATATATTCTACAAAGAATATGTATTATATTTCCACTGAACAAACACTTTTGGAATGTTTGAATTTGAGAATTGCTACACAACTGATAAATCAGGTATCTATGGTAATGCTAGTAAATATTTGCATTGTCATCTTCTGTAATTCTTCAATTGCCTAGATAATAGAATTGGTACACCAAACCTTTAAGTGAACGTTTGAGTTTATTCTGGATCTGATTCCAACTACACTATGCTCTATGAAGGAATTATTCAAGAAGCTTCCATGTGATATGATTGAATCAACAATCTGCATAAGGACAAATAACAGTATTGTAGTTTAAGATTTTACGGCAGAAAAGAGGTGGTCACCTGGTGTGGGGAGGGGGATATAACAGGAAAAAGAACTACAGATGTTGGACTTCCAACCATAGGGGATAACAGAGGCATGCAACGATATATTAAGAAAGTGTCTAGTTTTGGTTGTATACCTAACAAATTAAGTACCCCCTTCAGCAAGTGATATGGCTTTGATGCTTGTTAGTGCGGATTTCTTATAAAATATCTCGAAGAGTAAGTTTGAAGACAGATACTGACCTTGCTATTATCAATTTTCGATGGTGGTAAGTTTCTCCTTGATGTATACATTGGTTTTGCTGCATCATAAAAGCTAAACCTGGGTGGCTGAAAATCACAGAAGTAAGATTTTCTAGGTGACTAAGATTTTATATCTCAATCATGGAACAGGGAAAATAGTTCTTTGAAACCCAAATGAAAAAGATTAACTGAAATATGTTTATAGCTGAGTTTTTAAAGCTTGAAGTTTAATTGATTTCTTAGGTTTACCTCTCGAACAACCTCCCACTAGTTACAAATGAACTCGATAATTCAAGATATTGAAGCTCAATAAGAGTGGCAATACAGATAAATTTGACACTCACATGCTCGGTGAGGGCTAGATTTGCCTCAAAGAATGATCTGATGGTCCCTATGTCCTCCCAGTAATCATTGAAGAGATAAGCCTGCATACAAGTTTTTGCTATAAATATTCATAATAGGTGAAAAAAAACTTTCTGCTAGACCCAAAGGTAAGTTTCCACTCTCGTTTTCTAGAAAGGTCTTACATCTGCACTTGATCCATAACATGAAGTAGCCAAAATTTTGATGGGTATCTCTCCCAACTTTTGATTTTCATCCTTCAGGTAGGGTGTGTGTGTGTGTGTGTGTGTGGAGATATGCACATTGGTTGTGTGTCTCCTGTCACAGGATACTAAAATCTACTGCACTAGAAAAGAATGATAAATACTGACACCATATTTAAAATCATAAGTAAAAAGTTCCTTTGTAATGCTTTTTTCTAGTCATACCTTCATGTAAAATTCTCTAGCTGAGGCAGGAATGACCTCTGATCCAAAGTCATTTGCAGTTGGAAAGCGCCATCTAAATTAAATTATTTTGTAGCACTTAGCAAACAACCTTTGCAATCGGATCAATTTATTTGCAGTGCATATTTCTGTATTTTTAAAGAATACATTGATAGATGCAGTGAACCACACGGAAAAGCCTCACATTTTGCTAGATAATTATCAGTACCTTAATAGATTAAGAAGTATCTCCTTCTTGAAGATGTACACTCCCATGGAAGCAATGTATGGGTTCTTTTGAGCCTCATCCTTCGAAAGGCCCAGAACAGTTGTATCTACTTGCTAAATTATGAAGCAGTATTAGCAGTAAATCTAATTCTTGAAACTCCTGGTGTGGTAGCAGTATGATAAACATGAGTTTTACCATTGCTTTCAGGTCTTCTCCTTTAGGCTTTTCACTGAATGAAAGGATCCTTCCTTTATTGTCTATCTTCATTAGACCAAAATCTGAGGCACGGCTATCATAGATGCACAGTAGAGTTTTGAGCAGCAATATATAATAAAGATTATTGAACTTAGAGATAAAAGAGCTAGTTCCTAATTCAGATTTAACTTGCATAAGTTGATTGAAATCCTTTAAGATCTAATTCACTATATTAGCAAACACAAGACCTCTCAGCTGCCCAGGGTATGTTTATATGCTAGTAAAGTACGAGAAAGAGGAAATGAGGCATGGTGATTTCAAGCTATACATGTGAGTGATTATGCATATTGAAACAGCTAGAAATTTGCACCATTTTCTATATTGATTATTGAAATAATTAGATAGTTACTATATGGGGGAAGCAACCTACCTGTCATCCATTGGCAGACAAGAAAGAGTGATATCTGCACCACTCTCCCGATGATTCTGGATATGAAGATGAGTCAAAACATCTGAGAGTCAATAATTTGAATGCATCAACTGAATGAGAGAGGAAAGAACTGTTTGATTGGATGGCACGGTGCCTTACTTGAACAAAGTCCGTATAGTCCATTCGGTAGAGGTGATCCCCAGAAAGAATCAATACATCCTCAATATCCTTACTTCTGGGATCCTGCAACATGAAAAGCATATTCTACATGATCACACTTAACACCCAACCAGCATTTAGATTCTTCTTGGCCTTTGCTGTGATGAGGAAACAAAGAATAAACGGAAAATAGAGCAGAAGAATAATATATTAAAGTTAAACCTTGTCATTAAAAATGAAAGTTTCAATGTTCAGTGGAAACTAGCCAATGGACCAGTGTTATTTGGAAAATTTTGTATGTACAAAATGCATCGAGAAAATGGTCCATTATCAACATTTGGTATAATTTCGTTATGTCTGATATAAATCTCAACATTGTCAACTCTGTCAGCGCAGTTGTGAAAACATGTCATTTGACTACTCTCAAATTAGAGAAGTAGCAATTCACCATGTAACCCCTTCCCCCTGAAAACACAGGCACATCTAAATGCTCCTTGATTGATTTGCATATGTCACATGTCAACACGTAAAATTTATTCAGACGATAAATGAAATTTTGTCATTCCTCGAGAATAATTTGACACTTTTGAGTTGCCACTTGCCACATTTTGCAAACACAAGTCATGTGATCAATTAATTCATTTTAAACTGTGAACCAAAGAAAGTTCTTGCAGCCCTGGAGTGGGGCAGTGGCAGATCCAGAATCAACCAGGCTTTGCCTGGGAAATTTTGAGTTATCAAATGAATTCGAACTTTGGCAATCTGAAGTGGAAAACTTTAAAAGCTCCTTACAATTTATGTCATAAGCTCAAAATATGTCAAGAAAGTGTTTTTCCTCACAATTGATCTCTCTCTATTTCCCAGTCCAAGCAATTAAACAACATAACCTGGATCAAAAGAGCTCCAGTATTGATTGATCTATAGTTTCTCTAAGCTAATCGCTATATCTTAATACCTCAAAGAGCCAGTGGAACTGCCGCACGGCATCAGCAGAACCCTGAAACCACCTTTTACCTTCCTCCCCTGGAGTTTGAGTGGCTGCAAGAACCTGAAATAGAACAAGCACTCTTAGATAATCTACAATAGTATAGTTCTTCATTTACTAATCTATTTTTCAAAGATCATTAATTAAAACACAATGGCTGACTGCTTATCAGCCACACACACACACAAGCTGACTTAGAATGCAAGCATGTAAAAGATGAGACATGGGAGATACCTCGACATAACCATCTCCAAAGGTGACTCCACTACCAGAGTTGTAAGCTCGTGCAATGTGCCTGTTGAGTGAGGCTGAGTTAAACTGAGTGAGAATGTACACCTTGTTGATGCCACTGTTAATGCAGTTGCTCATTGGCACATCAATCAGCCTGTAAGCACCTCCAATAGGAACCTAGCATAGGAAAGCTCAGACAAGGTGGCCAAATTCATGAGTAGCTGCATAATATATCATGCAATTGAAGTGCACTATAGCATCGATTGCCATATCCCACTATTCACAGAAGTAAAGGCGTGAGCAGGCTAAGTGTCTGTTGGTCGAACCTTAAATCGGTTTTCTTATAATAGTTTTTTTTTAAAAAAAAAAAATTCATTTTGCTTAGCTAAGGTATTTGTTAGAGATAAAAATAAATTATTCATTTGTCTTCTTCACCTATCAGCTTAAGCTTCTAGGTTTAGGTGACCAAACCAAAGGCACCACTAAGTAAGTTAATAATTAATACAACAACTGAGAAAATGGTAATAGAATAGGAACAGAAACTTACAGCAGGTTTGGCTCGACGCTTAGTGAGAGGGAAGAGACGGGTTCCAGCTCCTCCACCTAGTATAACTGCCACAACTGTCCTTGCGTCCCTTCTTTCCACATCTACGTCTCTCAACTGCACTATCCCATATTCCCATTCATCATATGGAAAACTTTGAGTCACGTTAAATACACTAACTCCTTTTACAAAATATGCATAAACCAAATATATATGGTTGCATGTGACTTATATAGTCCAACTTAAACTTCTTTCCTCTCCGACATAAATTGAGCCACACGGCCCACACAACTTCGAGTAATTCTATGTACACAAACTCATAACAAAATATGCACGAGAATAACTGATTTGGCTGTATTGAATTTAAGTGGTTCCACTTAAACACTTTTTTTTTTTAATCTGTGAAGATGACATGGATTGATCACATTAACAGTTCTTGCAAAATTTATGCAGAGTTTAAGTATCAGTATACTTGAAAACTTCTAAGCAATTGCAACTTGGGTATAGCTCAAGTGTCATGCGGGAGTACAATTAAATTTTAGATAAAGGTTATTGGTTCTATTCCCATGTAAATCAAAATGAAAAATAAAAAATAAAAACTTTTGAGCACTGTCAGCTATGTTAATGATGGTGGTGATGTGGTGGACCTAAGTAACCTACCATTAAAGTATGGGCCATAAATATAGATTTTCAACCGGCTTCATTAACAAAAACTTTTCTTCTGACAAAATAAGCTCATGGTTATGGTATATATGAACCCATGGTCAAAATGACAAGCGAAAAAAAAAATACACAGATTGCAAAACACTTTAGTGGAGCTACTATCTATTTAATAAAATAAGAACTAAAATAACAACTCCTTGGCAAGAAAAATTAATGTGAAGTCATTCAACCTATTGCACTAAATTTATTCTTTCTCTTTTACCTCACCAAGATTCAAAACTTGATTGACATGTTTCAACTTTGTATCTTTTCTTTCTTTCTAGACTGAGAGTTTGTTTGTGTTACGGTGCCAAAGAGGAGGAGAAGCAAAGGAGTCAGCTAAACCTTGGATTCGCTGACCACATCAGCAGTGAGAGACATGCATATATGTCGGCTAACATTCTTAGCGCAACCACTACCACCACCACCACCACCTTGTTGCTCATGCTGGGTTAGCCTCAGCTTACGACCCATGACTTCTCCATTACAAAACTTGACAAGCCTCCAGTTCCTACCGCCCAGTCCTGTTGGTCCACGTAACTGGACGGCGGACGAGAGGGACATCTGACAGCCAGCAGAGACTGCCATTTTCCCGGTCACCGGAGGGAGAAAATGTGAATTTCAGTAGTCAATGAAGATCTTGTCCTGTGTGTGTGTGTAATGTCCTACACGTGAAGCTGAGAGCAACGACATGTACTGTGTGTGTAGTGTCTAGAGAGCGTAGAGATTTGCTTTCATGCACAGTAGGGTATTGGAGGATTGGACCACGTTATCCAAATTCAATTATATCCACCAATTTGGTTGAAAAATGATGTATAATTATAATTAAGTAAAAATAATATAATTAATGATATAAAGAGTAATATAAAAAATAATGAGAGAAAAATGATTTAAAAAATCATAATTGAATTTGATTTGTATTTATTATTATTACAATTACAATAGTGTTCAAAGAAGTACACATGTCAAATGACAATTTAGTCCTCCAAATTTGTTTGGTGTGACAAATTAAAGAATATTTTATTAAAATATTTAAAAAATATCTTAAAATATTTTTATTATATCTTGAAATATTTTAGAAAGATTATGATAATCTTTTAAACAGATTTGATTTATTTTCTTATTTCTCGTTATTATGACAAATTTATTCTTGTATCAAAATAAATTTATTTCTTAATTTAGTTATATTCTAAGCAAGTAGTTATTGACATAAATCTATATAATGTAAATTATATATGTATAATTATTCTTTTCATATTTTTTCCATGTAATTATTGGAAAGAATTCAGCATAGACTTACAAATCTTTGTATATAAATATACATCATTGAGTGACGAATAAATCATATCAGAATTGTTATTATTCTTTGAAACCTTGTAACATGATATCAAAGTCATGGTATCTACTTTGAAGAGAGTTTATTTTTTCGCTATGTAGAATTCATGAAATTCATTAGAATCGTTATTCCTAACCTTTAAACCCAGATCTAGTTTTATTATTTTCCTTATTTTTGTTTTCTCCCGACTTCTCCTTTTTTTAGTCTTGATGTATTCTCTTCAGGTCTCAAGTTATTGATTGTGTTCCTGATATCAAAGTCTCTATTGTTTCCGCTACAATCAGCCTTCCTTTCTGATCAGACCAACTTTCATCACTGGGTTTAGAGCCAATATGCATCATTATCGCTGCCCTTTCTTGAGGAAGAGGATGAAAATAAATCAATCTCTACATATACTTCAATGCTAGTGTTTGTCATGCGTTCTTTTCCCATTAAATACAAGTATGCAAGAATCTTCATGGCAACTTTTGCTATATTGTCAATGTTTGTCATGTCGTTATTTTTTCATTAAATATAAGTATGTGGGAATCTTTATAGCAGCTTTTGCTATATTGATATTCTGTTTCCTTGGCTCTGTGGAAGGATTCAACATAAGCCACCAATCTTATACCTATGATCAAACTAAGATGTGTAAGCCAGCTCTTGCCACTGCCTTTTTCAGCATCATAACATTCCTACTTGGTGGTATTACGTCGATTATTTCTTGTTTCCTTGGAATGAAAATTGCAACTTATGCTAATGCAAGAACTACGTTGGAGGCAAGAAAGGGCATTGAGAAGGCTTTTATCATTGCATTTAGATCTGGTGCAATTATGAGATTTCTCCTTGCTGCAAATAGTCTTTTGGTTCTTTACATTACCATTAACCTGTTCAAGATTTACTATGGCGATGATTGGGGTGACCTTCTTAAGGCCATCATTGGTTATGGTCTTGGTGGGTCTTTTATGGCTCTGTTTGGAAGAGTTAGTGGAGGTATCTATACTAAGGATGTTGATGTTGGTGCTACTACTAAGGTTTTATTTGGCCTTGATTTGGGATACAAGTCTATCATTATTCCCATTTTTATTGCAATTAATATTTTTGTTAGTTTTAGCTTTGCTGCCATGTATGGCATTGTTGTTGCTACACTTAGGATGTTGAGTACCATAGCCACTGGATTGACCATTGATGCATATGGTCCAATCAGTGACAAAACTGGAGATATTGCTGAGATGGCCGAGACGAGTTACATAATTTGAGAGAGAACTGATGTCTTTGATGCTACAAGAAACATGACTGCTGCTATTAGGAAGGGGTTTGCTATTGATTCTGCTGCCCTTGTTTCTTTGGCCCTTTTTATTGTCTTTGTGAGTTGGACTGCTATTTCAACAGTTAATGAGCTGACTCCAAAGGTTTTTATTGGTTTAATTGTGGGTGCAATGCTTCCTTACTGGTTTTCTATTATGACCATGAAGAATGTGAAAAGTGTTCCTCTAAATATGGTTGAGAAAGTACACAGGCAATTCAATACCATTCGGGGCTTGATGGAGGGAACTACCTAGCCTGACTTTTTGTCCCAGATGCACTGGTCTTGTTTCATTTTGTCCTAGCAACTATTACACTATTAAATTATTTAATTGTTACAAGCTCAAGCTTAAGAAGTTTTAACTTGAGGGGTAGTGTTAAAATATTTAAAAAATATCTCAAAATATTTTTATTATATCTTCAAATATTTTAGAGTATCATAAATGATCTCTTATGATAAATTTGATTTATTTATGCTATTATGACATATTTATTCTTATATTATGATAGATTTGTTTCTTGTAATTTAACTTTATTCTAAGCAAATAGTTATTGACATAAGTCTATATAATATAAATTATATATGTACAATTATTCTTTTCATATTTTTTTTTGTAATTATGAAAAAATTCAACATAGGTGACAGAACCAAGAAGGGGGTGAATTGGTTCTATATGATTCAATAACAAAAAATTTAAATATTAAAAAATAATTGCAATATAAACACAAGTAAAAAATGAAAGTAAAGAGGAAAGGATAAAGAGAAATACACAAATGATTTTTATACCGGTTCGGCCACAATTCGCGATCAACATCCAGTCCCCAAGCAAAAGTTCGAGATTTTCTTCACTTGTCGAATTTTCTCTTATAAGGACTTCGACGAGCTTTCCTTTACCTTAACCTCAAAGCAGAGTTACAATGGTTTCTTTCACCAAGGACACCACCAAACTTCCCTCAACTTCTACCCAAAGAAGAGTAACCAATTTCACTAGAATAAAAATTCATTCTCACTTTTATGCTCTTATAAGATGAGCTATAATGAATCCTAACAATAAAACTCTCTCTATAGATTGGATACACAAGGTTAAAACTAACTAGGAGGAGGAAAACAAAGATAACAAACTTTAAGCAATTCCTCACTTTTGATTTGAGCAAATGGTTGTGCTTGATCTTTTCCAAGGCCTTCTTTATATAGTAGAGTGCTTCCCTTAACATTTGTTAGTCGTTGGAGGTTGCAAAAATTCAGCTAAGAGACTTTAAAACTCATGGGATATGCAGCTCGTATGTTTTTAAGTAGTTGTTGTTTTCGCTCTCAGTAGTTGCTAGTTCGCCCATTAGGTGCTGTTTTAGTTGCTATTCTTCTCTGGTTTGAGTGTAACTAGCATTTTTTAATCTCTCACCCGTTGGAACCAAAGGGCTCTCCTGAAAACTTGCTTGACTGTTGGAGATGAATATGTAAAGTCATTTAATCCTAATAAAACCCAATCAAATCATTATACATATTTGAAAAGAGATATTTGCTCTTTTAATGGAAAGCTTTTATCCATAATCAGACATATATTGATAAATAAAATAGATAGATAAATCAAATTTGAAAACTTTCTTTTTATATTCAAATCAATTAAACCAACAATTTTTCTACAAAAATCTTTCATCATCAAAACTTAAACCTAACAATAGACTTCCAAATCCTTGTATATAAATATATGTCTTTGAATAACGAATAAATCATATCAAAATTATTATTCTCTGAAACCTTTTAACATATTCTATGTGGGATTTTGTCATTTGGGTGCATGATTGCTTTGGAAAGATTCCTTATGCTCTAGTCTTGTCCACAGCCAGTTTCCACTTCAAATTTGGGAAAATTTGGCTTGTCTTGAGGGTAAGAGTGAGAAGGGATAGCAGAATAGATGTAAAACCCTTCTGAAGGTCTATCTGCCTCTTGTATGCCCTATAGTTCATGCAAAAGCAAATTTAGTGCATGTTTGATCATAAAAAAAATCATTACCTCACTTGTGACGTCCAATTTATTTTTTTCTTTTGTAGCTTTTTAAAGTATTGTGGAATTCACCCAGTCGGAAGAAAAAACAAAAAAATGTATTGTGGAATTCACATTAACATCTCATCAATTCTTTACATCTTTTTTTTTTTGAAAAAAAGAAGAAAAAAAAATTGGTATTCCAACCTGTGACTACATATAATGAGATCAAAATTTGATTATTCATAGAATCCCCATCTGTTCATGCACATCTCATATCTCGGCCATGGATACTTCATTATTCGATTCGGTTTGCTACAAATCATTTCAAAGCCTTGGCAAGAGGACCTTGGTTCAACCAAAAATAAATTATCAAAATTTTAGGGAACCTATTCAAAATTGATTGCTAAATGAATGAAGTCACCCAGAACAAGATTTGCTAAGTTTGTGTAGAAAGTAATGCTCAAGCCCCTTCAAATAGCACACAATACTCAGTGCTCACAAGCAAAAGGTGGCTTACTAAATCAAGGAGAGCGGTAAATCAACAAGGATCCCAATGTTGCTCCCCTCGTTTCTGAAGCCCAAGAAAACCCCTGGCCCATTGTTTTAACTTTTAAGTTAGACAATTCGAACCAAACTCTCAACCTTAGCCCAACCCAATCCAACCAACAGAAAAGTCTATTTGCAGCTCCCAACAGATATTTGGACTCAGGTACACTAGTCCAAATTCTTCCTTCGCCAGCTCGTTAGGTAAGCTGGACTTTAGCCCTGAATAATTTAATCAATGTACATTCTTATTAAGTATTATATCATATTATATTGATTGATGTTGATTGATGACTTTAAAAAAAGCTCACCCTGCGGCCAGAGGCAAGAAAAATCTAGGGTTAGTTTGATATCTACTTAAAAATGAAGGTGAAATTTAATGATGAATTTTCTATATAACTTTAAGGTAATACTAAACTAACTATTAAAATAAAACATTTGTGACTCAATTGATAAATTGAGCTTTATGTGGACGAATGTTATAGGTCTGAAATTCACATGAAGTACTTTACAACCAAGACAAATTAAGCTGACGCTCAAACAAAAATTAGTTTTACATTTAAAGGGTGTAGAGATTGTTCCGTCCATGCCATGGGTAGGCATTGCAATAATTTTTCATGTGTGAAAGGTGAGAGTCCTCTTTTGATAGTGATAAGATTGCCTTTTATAATATTTTTGGGATAAAGATATTGGACCCTTTTGGCTAAGAGTTGAAGTATAGTTTACAACTCCTTAACTCAAAACGATGAAAGAACAAATGAGTTAAGTGAGTTTGGAGCCCAAGTGCAATCTATAGGCATTTTGTAATCCTAAGAAAATAATAAAATAATGTGTCAATTGATACTTGAGGATGGTAAAAACTCGTTAATGTATTAAAAATATTATTACTAAAGAGGAAATGAAGATAGGGATAAAATTACATTTTCTTCAAACAAAATTTATGAATTTATTAGTCAAATCAAACATTGTAAACATGAAAAAAAAATATTAAAAAAAGGAAAACATTTTTTTGTCCAATTTAAATACAGTGGATATATATTCATTGTATATTCATGTGAGACAGATGTTAAATCAAATTGCATGTGACTGTAGCATTTTCGTAACATTTCTGTGAGATACAAAATAAGTTTGTAAATGAGTTAAAAAAAAGTTAAAATATAAAAATTAAACGAATAACGAGACTGTAAAAAAATAGACAAGTACAAAAAAAAACTGTTGTAAACAAAGTTAAACTATTATTCGTAATAACAAAAAAAAAATAAATAATTATTTTAATCTTTAAATATTTAGAGTAATAATATTTTAGTTCTTACAAAAAAAATATATTTCGATTCTTAAAATTTTTAAAATCATATCACATTAATCATTTTTAAAGATTAAAGTATTATTTTTTGAACTACAAACCAATAAAGTGTTCCATTTTTTTATAAAGACAAAAGTATTATTGTTTGAAATATTTAAGAACTAAAATAATTATTTATTCTAATAAAAAATTTAACTTGTAGTGCTGGATTTCTAGCTTAACTTAAGAATCTCCTTTTAATCTTCTCGAGTACAACTAAGACACCTTTCATATTTGTCCTTTTCCGATGCGATTTTACCGAACAATCCAAAGCGAGTTTTATGATAGACAATAAACAATCTTTTTTAACAGCAATTTCTCCTTCTTCTATGAACAACTTAGCATCAATAATATCCATTATTGAATCAGGGTATGACACTTCTCCCCATTGCTTGATGCTAAATTTTCCCATAAACATTCCATCAGTGGGCTTCTTTTGCATGAAGGTTTCCATTAGCAAAATGCCATAACTATACGCATCACCTTGCCTAGACACTGATCCTTCTAGTCCATACTCCGCAAATAAGAGGAAAAAAAATATAACTCTATCAACTTGAAAAATTTCTTTGTAATTGTGGTGCCTTATAGCATGGTTTATTCAAAAGAAAATGAGATTGAATAGCCATATACCCCATTGTGGCTAGAGTCATAGTTTTTGTGATGGAATCTCCTCCACTCGAGTTTTGCAATGCCAAAATTAGTCACATGGGCAGCCATATCTTCATCTAGTAATATGTTGTTGGGTTTTAAATCACAATGCACAATTGGTACAGAACCACCATGATGTAGATAATCGATTGCTTCTGCAGTATCTATCATTATGTTTAACCGTTGGATCATACTCAAGCTATGATGTTTTGAATGTAACCACTTCTCCAAACTCCCATTAGACATGTAACTCAAAACCAATGCCTTGAAGTCAATGTTACTGCAACTGCTAATGATTTTGGTTAAAGTTTCGATGGCGGACATTGCACAATATTTCACATTCAGCATCAAAAGTCTTAAATGCTCCTTCCAGTCTCAAATTAAAAACTTTTATTGCAACATTCATCCCATCCGAGAGTACTCCTTTATATACTTTTCCAAAGCTCCCTATGCCAAGTAAGTTGTCATCATTGAACCTATTTGCTACTTGCTGAAGTTCATAGTGTGAGATTCTTCTCCACTTTGCCTCCGGTTGACCCACTTCTGAATTTTTTAGAAGTGAAAGAGAGAGACTTATTGATAATAAGATAAAGGGAGAAGAATGAAAGAAAAGTCAAAGTCTAGCATATTTTTTTTTAAAAAAAGTTCATCTAATATGTTGCAAAGAAATAAATTTGGAGGTGGAGGTTAATATTCAAAAACAAAAAAAAGAAGAATAGAAAAAAAGAAGAAGTAAGTGTGCTAGTAAATTGAAGTGAAATTTTCCTTTTACATAATATATCTTGATTTTCAATGTGTTTTAAACTTTTTCGTCATGACTCTCTCATATTTTATTTTTCCTTTTTCTTATTCTTTATTTTACCTTTCACCTCTTGACCCCATTACAATCTTAATAAAGACAGTTTAATTCTTTGAAAGTTTGCAATACATTAGTGGAGAAATGAGTAGTGATTTTTCCTATGGAATTTGAGACATACATTCATTCATCAATTCAGTTATGTCATTGAGGTTTTAGAGATTGTTTTGTGTGCATAGTCTCATCCGGGTGCATATGGATTCATGATTTTGTTTGTGAAAGCTTGCTTAAGTTAAGATGTTTGCGCATTGTTAAATGTGTATATTTGATTGGGTATTTTAACTTCTTGACATTTGACTAAGTTATTCATGGATTTGGATTCTTTAGATTTTTTTGAGAAGTTAGAATTACAATGCTTGACATCTTTACAAAAGAAGTACTATTACTGTGATTTTTACTATTTATTCATTACTTGAGGACAAGTAATTATTCAAGTTTAGAGGTATTTGATATGTGTATAAAACTCACATATTTTATACTTATTCAAACATGAATTTGAATGCTTTGAAATAAGAATTATGTCATTCATTTATGATATTGAGTGAATTCTAGACCCATTGAATTAAATGTGTTTTTATTGTGTTTTGTATGTATTTAAGGACTTTTGTGGTATTATAAGCATAACTTTTGCTACAGAGTTCAGATTAAGCTAATCTTGTTGTCTATGGAAAGATGATAAAATTTTTTACAACTTTCATGAAGACATCGAAGCCCAGTTCATGCATTAAGAAGGTGAAAAACTGTGTGCAAAGTGGCTAACAAAGTTTAACCAAGTCAACTAACATTCATAAATTTTAAGGATCAAGTTAGATTCTTAATTAAAGTACAAGTAATTTCTACTTTGTGACCAAGTATCTTTGTGTTTAATGTAAATATATAAAGGAGTTTCTTAATTTGAGTATGACATTTGTTTCCTAATTCATATGGATTCAACAAAAAGAAAATAAGAAACAAGAGATTTGATCAAAAATTAATTAAAGAAAGTATCACTATCAAATCTGTCTCAATAAATTAGGGATAACTTTTTCTATAAGCATGCGATTTACCTAATTTTGGTAGCGTTTGAAAGTCAAGAAAGAGATTTACAAATCCTATGTTGATAACTTTCCTTAATTAAGCTGTCATTAATGTGAGATTTAGTTGCAGCAAAGTAAGGCTTAACCTATTTTACCATAGATTCCTTGAATTTATTATAAAATAAAGGGTAAAACTAAGGATTTGAAGGGTGGCAGCGGCAGTAGAGGCAAAGATTTCACTTTGGAGGCTTAGAGAAGTTCACCATTGAAGACTTCTAAGACCTTTCTCTTCTAGGATTTTTTTCATTATGTTTCTTCTATCCATTTATTTGTTTTGTGCTTCTTTTGTCATGAGTTGCTAAACTCTTCTTTTGCTATGATGAAGATGTAATTTGTTTCAATTGACATGTATTAAGATTAAATTTTAATTAATTTCTTTTCTATTCAATTTGATTGTTTATTATAATTCTTAATGCTTTTATGAATTATGCGTCCTTCATAAATTAATCTAGTGAGATGTGTGTAGAATCAGAAGGTTTGCATATAACTTAGACCATAAATAATAAGTGTTATAGTTTATAATCATCTAGAAATTAAGGTTATAGGTTATGTGGGAGAAATGTGGTATTTTCTATGAAAATTCATAGAGTGAATGTCATGCATTTAAGAGTTGAAGTTTAAATTAAGGAATTGACTAGCATTTGATAATTAAAGGGAATTAATCCACTAAGGAATTGAGTTTTAATTAATTAAGGGATTATCCTAATTAATTGAATGACTAAAAATCAATTAAAATAAAGGTCTCAAAGTTACTCTATTGTCTATGATAGATTGTTGAATTAAGTGAAGTCAGATCTCTAGCATCTTTACTGTTATTTATTTACACCTTAATTTGTTATTGTGCTCTCATACTATTTTAATTTATATATGTTTTTAACTTGTTTTATTTTTTCTTCAATTACTTGTTTTCTTTTGAACTCTTTTTAATCTCAATTTCGTATAGCTTAAATAATATTGATTTGATGAATTTAGTATTTGGCAACATAATCTCTATGGAATGATATTCACTCGTCATTATATTACTTTCGTAATTTGGTATACTTGTCAATTCTGCAACATATGTTTCCAATGAAACTATTGTCAGACAAAACTAGAATTTGCAGTTGCTTGCAATTGAACAAGGTGAGTGGAAGTTCACCAGAGATCTGGTTCTTATTTAAGTAAAGTCGTTCCAAATTAGGAAGGTGATGGAAGATATGTTCAAGGAGTTCTCCGGAGAGGTTGTTTTTGCTTAGATTAATAACTTGCAGTGGTGCATTGTTCAAAATAGTGGAAGGGATAGAGCCTGATATTTGGTTATCACCAAAAGCCACAAACCATGATGGGATCTTTCTGCTGAAATTGTTGAATCGAAGGTTAATAAATTTTAGTCTGCGTAACCGAGCCAATTCATTAGGGAGGTAACTGTGAAAGCTATTGTATGCAAGAAGTAAGTCAGCAAGGAAGGATAAATTGGAAATTATTGCATATATATACGTATATACATAGGTATATATTTTACATATACTTGTACAGGGTGAGTCTCATTCCATGATAGAACCCACCACATGTAAGTATATATAAGAACCTCAGGTAATGTTAATCCAGTTGCAAACAGGGGTACTGATGCCATTGCAACATAAGCCATATAACAGTGCAGCAATGACACAGTCCCATAAAACATGAAGCCATTTTCTTTTAGTTGTGACTTCTTTGCAAAAGCTTTTATTTTACTAAACAAAAATGACCTTTCAAATGATACGTTTAAATATGCCGAGAGTCAAGCCAAGGAATAAGATGGCTTGGCATTATGTGTGTCTCTGTAATGTATCAAACAAAGTGCATAGAGATATAAATAAACAGTGTCATTTTGCTGAAGGAATCTGAAAGATGCTAACATCAAAGATTTCCCCGTTCTGATTTCAACCTTTGTTCAAGTCAAGTCAACCACATTGAAGTGGTTGGCAATACCTAGTCAATGGGTCACTACTCTATATATATGGAGGGCTTAGCCATCTGCTCTGATGTAGAACCAAAGGGTGTCTGAAGAGACATATGTGCGGTGGTTTCCTCTTCCTCATGCTGCCGCAACCACCGTGAATCTTGAACAGGGGGGTTGGATACCTGTAAAGGGACTCCAACGCTCAAGTTAGGTGATTCACAAAGAGGGTATGCACCGTATGAATTATAGTTACCTTGTTAGAATGGTATATCCTGATACTTATAGTGCATATGCAGAGTCCTTGAGCATTCATCGTAGAGTACATGCATGTTGAGATCGTGGCCTAACGGAGGGGTGCCTCTTCCCCACGATCGTTTGGGCAGAGCCTTGACGGAGGGTGCCTCCCTCCCACGATCGTTCAGGCAGATCCTTAGAATCTCGGGCCTGTCGCGTTAGTGGCTAACCACTGTAGCAGGTAGTCATGGTCCCCACACTGTTGTTTGGGGGATACAACTAGTACCCGTGTACGGACATCCTACCGGAGTGCATACTCTGGAGCCTGGTGGTGTATATGTCAGGTTTAACCTTTAGGGACGGTATCCCAGATCACGATTCAAAACAGTTACCCCCAGCTTGACGCTTAAGTGGAACAAATAAGTGTCAAGATATTTAGACTGAGGACGGGAATCTATTGCGTTGCGGGAATCCGTAGAGGCCGACGTCCATTGTCTAGGGAGTACCCCCGGAGTTGGCATATACCGTCATCCTGTCATTTGGGGTACGTCTTGCCCCTGTGCATGGTTACGCAGGGTCTTTTGTCTTTTTTCGTGCTTTGTAGGAATGTTGCGTTTCCTTGGGAAACTACTTGTTCTGACTTTATTGGGCATTAAAGACCCATTAATTTTCTGATGTTTCCTAATAGCATGCTTCCCCTTCGCCCAATCAGAATTGAGGATCATTTAAGGGCATCTTACCTTGCGCAATTGGTACGTTGCTCTTGGTTCCTCTTGCTCTACAACCTCACTTTGAGTGATTTCTTTCTTCATGGCTCTCTTTACCTTTCATTCATGTCCTAAGAGGGTTCTACCTACTGCAAGAGGCATATTCGTGTTTTTTTTCTAAAATGCTTGAAGTTATTTTGCCACTCCGCAAATGTCCATTTTAAAGGGCAGTTTACTTTTCTGGCGTAATTACAGAGGGCGACTTACTTTCCACGTGTACCCTAGTTCCTTGTTTGATATTTGTCGTCGTTGGGGAGGCTTAAGTCGCCTGCTGTGTTGGACGGGGTTCTTCAGAACTGGGGCGTTCACTCTCCTTGTTCTTACCCAGGGATGTAATGGTTGCTTTGCCCTGAACAAGCCCTCAGGTAAGCAGGAGGGACTATTGAAGCTCCTCTGTGCTTTGAAGTGCCTTGGGAGAATGGTGAGATCAACTAAGATTTTGGTGGAACGATCATCTTCATAAAAGGTTGCATCCCGTCCACTGAAAGAGGGTGCATCTCGGCCTTTATTGGTGGAGGCAATGCAGAAGATTTGGCCTCCTGGTTCCTGATATCAGTTTGCTGAGATTCTTAAAAGCCAATCCACTTTTTCAAGAGGCCGGTGCAGATTCTGGGGAGTCATGGTGGTGGCAGCGACTCTTCATACCGCGGAGGAAATGCGGATGTGTCATGGCCTAAGGTACCGTTGACGATGATGCCAGTTTCCTCCTCCAGGGTCCCTCTTTTCTTTAAAGCTTTCATGTCTCTATACTTTCTTTTCCCTTTCTTTTTAATGTAAGATGATGTATGAAATGGGAATAAGATTCTTAAATAACAGTTCTTATCTTTGTATCTTCTTTTCTTTTTTTCCTTCTTTTCTTTCCGCTATCTGAAGTTTTTATGCTCGACTAGGGTGAGTCCAATGCTTACTCCGGGTGGCACTATTTCTTCTCGTCTATCTAGGGTCCTTTACGTTGACTGGCTTATCTTTGTATCTTCTTTTCTTTTTTTTTTTCTTTTTTTTTCCGCTATCTGAAGTTTTTACGCTCGACCGAGGTGAGTCTAACACTTACTCGGTGGTGGCGCTATTTCTTCTCGTCTATCCGGGGTCCTTTACGTTGACCGAAGTGAGTAAAACGCTTACATCGTCATGCCTCCAACTTGGTGCTTTGTCTTGAAAAGTCAAAGTGACAAGTTCTAAAGCTGTTATTTGTGGTCTTTGTGTTTAAAGCCGAGGTTCATAGGAAGATTTTCGGACTTCGTCCTTCGAAGGTTGCTTCTTGTTCGAATTGTTGCTCTACTGTCCTTGCATCTATACAAACGTCTTTTCAACTGCTTTTGTAATTGTGACGGCCACGTGGTGCGTTTTTAACGGATAAACGTGCCTAGAGCCTTGCGTGTCATGATGAGCACGTTTTTGAAAATTGGATTGTGAGGACGAAAATGCCCCCTAACCGTTTTAGCCTTTATAAAGGGGGGTTAGGGGTTCATTGTTCACTTTCTTCCATTTTTGAGTAGTCTTCTGAGAGCTTTGCGTTGAGGAGAGGTGATTCATGAAGGTTTCTGGGCATTTTCCATCCATTTCACAATAGCTCTTAGCATTTATTCGAGGTAACTTCTTTTCTCAATCCCTTGGTGTTTTTTCTTTTTCTAGTTGCCTTATACTAGCACTGTGTAGTAAGATAGTCGTGCATTCCTTAATGGAATGTATTTCTTATCCCTGTTGCGCCTTTGAATTTCTCTTTTTCCCCTAGGAACTCCGTCTGTATCCTTCTGAAATTTAAAATTTTGGAGGGAAAGGAAGCTGGTACACTGGTTCATTGTCTCTGTGTCTGAATCTTTTGTTTAAATGATTCTGACAATTACTTACCAGCATCTTTCATTCTTCTCAGGGTTTTCATGACGAAGGACAGAGGAGGGGCTAGGGCCAGAGTGTCTGCTTCTGAGGGTCTCACTCTGGTTGAGGATGACCAAATTCGGATCCGTCGTGGTCCGGGGTTAGTATACCCATGGGTAGGGGATGGTGTCTGGAATCATCTCTTCAACTTTTCTTCCGAGGCCATTCTCAGGGAGTCAATAGATTATATTCACCTGACGGACAATAAGAAAAGGGATAAGGAGTTCCTGGCTGTATGCCTTGAGTGGAACGAGAAGGTGTGCTCTACTCGGGAGGCGGGCTCACATTTGATGTTTCTGTATGAGCCCCTTTTTGTGAAGCTAGGGCTCCGTCTTCCGCTCTCGAAGTTTCAAATGGCTATCCTCTGTGCTCTTCGTGCAGCTCCGACCCATATTCACCCCAATGACTAGGGTTATATTATAGCATTTCAGAGATTTTGTCGGGTAAATGGGCTAAGGTATTCGGTCAACATTTTTTTCTATTTTTATCCCCGGTTAAGTCCCCAAGGTTCGTCAAAGCAGAAGTATTAGCTCACCATTCAGTCCAGAAGTGGTCGTAAGTCCTTTGATCTCTTTCATGATAACTTCAAAGGATTCAAGACCAGTTTTTTAAAGATTATGGCGGCCGAGGGATTCCATCCCTTTTTCTTGAATGCTGATGGAGAGCCAAAGTTTCCTTTGTATTAGACACTGGATGCTTGGAGTACTCCGACCATGCCTTTGGAGAAAGAAAATGACGAATTTAACTCAGATGAGTTTAAGACGATTGAGTTCATATCCCGGTATGCCGAGGAAAATGGGAATATCAATATTAGAGATGTCCTTGACACCCCTGGTGATGACCTTCTCTTTACTTTATTAGGTAGGAAGTAGAGTACTATAAATTACTTTGAGTTGTGTGTGTGAGATTGTTTTTGTCTATACAATCTTGATTCTTTGCTTTTCTGATCTGCTCATCTTGTTTTGTTTCAGTGAGTAGTATGGCGTCAGAACTTTCTGTTGCAGCTTTGCATGCTTCAAGGGCGAGGAGAAATGGGGCGGGGTCTTCGAGAGCCCCTTCCGCTTCTACCCTGACACCTTGTGATATTGTTATTGAAGAGATCACTGAGGACCCAGGGTCTCCTCAAAATCCTCAATCGAGGAAGAGAAAAGCTGCTGAGGACTCTTCCGACCGGGGTAAGAGGATGGCTGCAGATGGCAGTTCTGAGAAGAAGGCGGGTCTCCTGCCTATTATTGCGGGGAGTTCTAACCCCAGACCGTTTATCGATGAACATTTTATGAATGGTGAGGTGATGCGACACATATCCCGACGGGGATTGGTTCAAACTTTGACCGAACTACAGGCCTTGACACTCTGCGCTACTGCCTATGTCTGCTATATTGAGATGACGATCGAGGAACTCGACAAGAAAGCGTTGTCTGATCTTAAGAGGAAGGATAAGAAGGCTGAGGAGCCGCACGAAGGCTTAACACCCCCCTCAAGCTTAATGAAGTTGCGCAAGTGCAGATCACTAATTTAGAGAGGGTGTTGGTCGAAGCTGAGACGGATAAGAAGAGGCTTGAATCGGGCAAACTGGAGGCCAAGGAGGCCAATGCTGCCCTCCGTGCTCGTGTGGTTCAGCTGGAGGAGGATGTGTGTGGTGTCCCGGGGCCGACGAGGGCGGGGAGTGGACGTCGGTGCAAGAGAAGCACGTACAAGGAGCGGCTCCTGGCATGCTTCTAGGCGAAGGGTCCCATGAATGAACTGAATACGCACCGGAATTAGAGGGATTCAAAGACTGTGCAGGTATAGGACTACATAGTTGAGGATGACTTAAAGGAATTGATTAGGCGTAACCATATCAACAAGTTGCAACTTCTTTTCGGGAGCCTAAAACATAAGAACTCCATGGTTAAGCATGCTTGACCTGGAGCAATTGTGGGATGGGTGACCTGCTGGGAAGTTTCCTAGAATGCGTGTGAGTGAGAACAAAGCACGCTAAAAAGACCCATGTTGGTTTGTAGAGATACTCATCAATCCTGCAGGCAGTCCTGAGATGTTACAGATAGTATCAAAGACGGGACCTCTCCCAGTACGGTGTAGTTCGGGGACGAACTAAGTGGAAGTTGGTGGGCATGTGGTATCTTGGGGCCGACGAGAGCGGGGAGTGGACGTCGGTGCAAGAGAAGCACGTACAAGGAGCGGCTCCTGGCATGTTTCTAGGCGAAGGGTCCCATGAATGAACTGAATACGCACCGTATTGAGAAGGATTCAAAGACTGTGCAGGTATGGGACTGCATAGTTGAGGATGACTTAAAGGAATTGATTAGGCGTAGCCATATCAACAAGTTACAATTTCTTTTTGGGAGCCTAGAACATAAGAACTCCATGGTTAAGCGTGCTTGACCTGGAGCAATTGTAGGATGGGTAACCTCCTGGAAAGTTTCTTAGGATGCGTGTGAGTAAGGACAAAGCATGCTGAAAAGACCCGTGTTAGTTTGTGGAGACACTCATCAATCCTGCAGGTAGTCCCGAGATGTTACAATGTGGATGAGCTAGACGCGATTTCTGAAAAAATTAGAGGGGAGCAATTCCATAATGTTGTGGCTCAGATCCAATACTTCAATCCTGATGTCACCCTTGCCTTAGAGAGTCTCAATGTTGAGAAAGTCTTCCATGATGAGCAGCTTATTTTTGTGTAGGACCTTCCTTAGGTCAGTTCCGGGGATGCTTCAAGAGTCTTGCCTAGGCTCCTAATCGAAGCAGGTCGAAACCTAAGTTCTTTCTTTCTTTTTGCCTTCATGGGTTTTTATTTATTTTGTAAAGACAATTGCCCCGTTTGGTTGGGGTTTTAAATTTGTGCATCTTTGCTTCTTGTTTGTTTGTCTGCATATTTACTTTTTGTGGTTCGTTTTAGGTCCAATGCCCATTATGGTATCTATCGTAACCATGTTGTGGACTTAGGAAAATTCTTAGTAAAAACACGGGAACCATGGTTTGGAGTTCCATAACAGCGACACCGGGTATGTAACATCCTTCTGGACTTAGGTACAAATAACACCTTAGTCTATTATCCAGTCACTCGAAATGACGAGTACTTTGGAAATATGGACTTAGGTAAGAATAAACACTTTAGTGCATGATCCATTGTTTATAGTATTAAACTTTTGGAATTTTTGAACTTAGGCGCAAGAGATAACGCCTTAGCTTAGGATTCAACGTCTGAAAGGCTTGGTGCTTCCGAATTCGTTTGCCTTAGGCATACGTTGTTATTTAGACCTTACCCGGGGTCCTCTTGTTAACCACACTGGTTTAACGGGATCCCACTTGGCTTAGGTATAAGGCTGGATCGCGGGTCTTCAGATCTGTTGTACCACTGACTTTGAAGTTGTCAATGCCAGGTATCGAGGTCGGGTGTTGACCCTGTAGCTTGCTACCACAACTGGGTGTGCTATGCCTCCTGACTTGAGTTTTTGATTTCTTATCGAAAAAGTAGTATCTGAATAACTCTTTTTTATTGATAAGTGTTGGGGGACAAGGGTCCATATGAAATCGAATAAGGACAGATTAAACATTAGTTTTTACTAGAAGACGAGGTCGTTATAGGCGTCTAGTTATAGTATTTCCTAAGTTTATCTGCATTCCAATAGTTCTTAATTGTGTTGCCTGTTAGAGTTTCCAGTGTGTAGGCTCTCTTGCTGGTGCTGACGACGATACGGTAGGAGCTTTCCCAATTAGGAGCTAGTTTCCCTTGGGAGACATTTTTCCCTCTGATGTCCGCTCTTCGGAGAACCAGATCTCCTAGTTGGAACTGCCTTGGTACCACTTTTTTATTGTATTTGGCTGCCGTCCTTTGTTTGAGGGCGGTGTCACGTATGTGGGCCACGCGTCTTCTTTCTTCCAACAGGTCCAGGTTTTCCCTGATTAATCTGGGGTTACTGTTAAGCGAAAATTGTTGATAACGCCAACTCTGTTCTCCTATTTCTACCGGGATCATGGCTTCGCATCCATAAGTGAGTTTAAAAGGGGTTTCACCCGTGGTAGAGCAGGGAGTAGTCTTGTAGGCCCAGAGGACATGGTCGAGCTGTTTAGCCCAATTTCCCTTAGCTTCATCCAATCTCCTTTTGATTCCTCGAACAATAACCCGGTTGGCAGCCTCTGCCTGCCCGTTTGTCCTGGGGTTTTCGACAAAGACCTGAGTTGATATTTTATTTTAGTTTGACCAGTAGTTCTTCGAATCTCATATCTTTGAACTGAGTTCCGTTGTCTGTTACTATGAATTTCAGAATTCCAAACCTGGTGATGATGTGACACCAAGTAAATTTATGGATCTGGGCTGCAGTGATTGTGGCTAAGAGTTCTGCCTTAATCCACTTCGTGAAGTATGTCGCGACCGGGATCGCGATGGGATAAAGACTTGAATTACAAAAATTTAAGGGAGTCGCCACCAATTTTATTTTTATTAGGAATAATTAGAAAACCTAAAAAAGATGGTTTGAGTTCAAAGATTCAGATTCGGGAGTCGAATTATGCACAGGGAAGGGTGAAGATTTAACCCCACAGCACCCCTAATACATCCGCCCTAAGACGGTTACCTTAAATTAATTGTGCAAATTTTTATAACTATTAAAAATATTTATTTTACCCATTTATCAAAAGATAAACTAAACAAAAAAATAAATTATGAAAATTTCATTTTGGCTTGACAGAATTGAGATTCTGCTCCTACGTATCCTTGGATGCAATGAGGAATTCAAAGCCACGTCGTTCTTTAGAAAACGATTGTGGGTTGGTTATTTTTAATTTTGAAAAGATTTTTTTTATTTTGAAAATTCATTTGATTTTTTTTATATATATTTAGAAGAAAGTTCGAATAATCAAACTGTCACAACTTAGATGATCCTAAAAGTTACAGGATTAGCAAGCTGTCATAACTCAGCTAATCTCGTTTTATTAAAAAAATTATTTTTAAAATTAGTACAAGATCACTATTTAAAATCAAGATTAATAATATAATAAGCATACCAATTCAAAAAGCAAACAAAGAAAACAAAACATTTTTTTTTATTTTGTTTGTATCTTTAACCACTCTCACCTTAGCCTAAATTATGTGATTAAAAATTATGTTAATTTTTTTTCTTTACTTAGAAAAACTAAAAAAAACCTCATAATTTCCTAACAAACCTCAACCCATAACTTATTTAGTCTGGCCCAAAAGAAAGACCAAGAACTCCAACCCAAAAGATCCCCAAGCATTAAAACTAAAAGAAAATAACCTAAATAAAACCAAATAAAGAATAATAATAATAACAAAAAAGAAAAAAAAAGAGTTTACAACGTAAAAAGAAAGGTGCTTGGCTTTGAAGTTTCAAATGGGGGAAGTCATGGAGACTCGAAGCAAAGAGAAAGGAGCTCACGCGCAGCTTCGGCGACGACGCGTTAGGAGTCTCCAGCGGCAATGGACGGAGACGTCGGTGGTGGGCTGGTTCGCGGTTTGGTTGCATGGAAGGTAGCTCGAACGACGGTTTCTGGTTCATGCGAGTCTGGGCTGGTGGTCCTCCTTGGTTTGCGGTGCAGTTGCTGTGTGGATGAAGATGACAACAGCTAGGTCGGGGAAGCTTCGAATCGAGGAGGTCGTGCGGTGTTGGTGCAGATCCGGCACGGTGCTGCTGGTGCAGAGGAGCAGGTTGGTTCGAGATTGCAGTTAGCGGCGAGGAGGACAACGAAGGCCTTGGCTGGAGCTCGCGGACGGTGATGATGTAACACCCTCCCTAAGGTATCACATGTCTGACTCCCGACTCATAATCTGAAAAGAAGTTCGCACAAAGTTTGAGTTATAAAAAGTGGGTTTTAAAATTTCTTTTCTTGCAGTAACTTAAACTTACTGAAACTTATAAGTGATACTGAAAAATATTTTAAAACAGATTCATATACACTATTGACCCAATTAATATTTCACAATTTAAAGAGAAATATAAAACTTACAGACTCTTTTTTTTTTTCTCTAACAAAGAAGAACTCCGATGACAGTTCTACTTAGTAGCACGATTATGTAACACTAACGTTAAAACCTTAACATACTCATTCCTTTTCTCGTATCCACTTGATGCATCGAACTCTACTCCTTGTCTATCCTGGCATAACTTTGAACTTGAGACAAACCACTTTTCAATGTTTTCATCAATCTCTCGAGTATCCATCGCCCTTTATGTCCTAAGACAACTCATTCCTTCTACGTATAGTTTTAACAATACATACATAGCAAAACAACATAACAAAGAGGTGAGATCACCTATGCCAATCCAACATGGCGAGTTGTAGATAACAAAAATAACAAATCATACGATAAATCATACTATAATCATGTTATCGCATTAATCAACTATCATCATCTAATCATTTATCGGTTTAATTATCATCATCATCATCGAAATAATCAAAACAAATTGTCATAACCAATATCCCTCAATTAATATATCACATAGATATAAATGCTCGTGACTCATAATGTGCACAAAGACTCGCTTTTTCAAAAACAACTCCATGGAGGTTTTCACAATTTCGAGGAGAATGCTTCAATCAATTGTCGATCCTTTAGCCCAAAAGACAATCTTCTAGTTGTTGAAAAGAATCGTGTTCTTGTCGGGTATCGTCAATGCGTTGCAACGGATCTGCATCCCCAAGTGGCACAGGTACTCGCCACCGGCTGTCCACTCGGTCGACCGCGCGCTACTCGACGCCCCAAGATCCATCATAGACCTCACTATCAATTCTCATTCCCTCTTCGACCACAAGGGCCATATACAATGCACGAATATATCTGTGCAAGTCCAACCCCAAAGGGCCAAATCTTTTCAATTTCATTAGTTCAATGTATCATATGCCTCAACGCATATTTTTCCAATGCATGTATAATGCACCAAATCCAATCACAAGCATCTCTTTCCAATGCATATAAAATCCACCAAATTATACTGTATTTTTAACAGCAAAATCATGTTATCACATTTTCATAGTTATAAAACACTTTCGTCATGTTTTCACAAAATTGCGCAGCATTTTCGTTTCGTTTTCACAATTCCAAAACGTTTCTATTAAGTTTTCACAATTCCAAAATGTTTATATTACGTTTTCAAAATATCGTAACACTTATGTTACGCTTTTCAAAATTCAAACGTTTACGTTATATTTTCACAATACCACGACACTTCATGCGTTTTTTACACAACACAAGAACATTTCATTACGCTTTCAAAATACCACAACTCTTCTGTTGCACTTTTAAAACACGTACTAATTTTTCAACATTTTTTTCACTGTTTCAAAATCGCGTAACTTAAAAATCATTCTTTTACGTCACGTAAATCATTTTCTATCATTCTCAAAATATTTAAAACCCTTTTCAAATCACATAATGATTTTTCGCTATTTTCACAATCACTTAAAAATAATTCATCACTTTTCCATTTACTTGTAGTGATTTTTCAATAGTAATTCAAATTACGTAAAATATTTAAACGTAATTCAAATCGCGTAGAAATATTTTAACGTATTTAAAATCGCGTAGAAATATTTTATCGGTATTTCCAAACACTTAGAAATATTTTACTGTATTTCATGACCATTACTTTAAAATTACGTTTTTAAGATACGTAAATAATTTTTCACCACAATTTCATTACGTAAAATATTTCTTGACCTTTAAAAATTCCTTTTCAACTTTTCCCAAAATAATATAACTTTATACTTTATTTAATATATTTTCTTACTCAAGAAAATCTTTTTTCCATTTTTCTTTACTCAAGAAATCCTTTTCCAAAATATAATTCATAAAATCACTTTTCCATTGATATAAATCAATGTTTCAAAACTTAACATTTTCTAACGTATTTCAAAACTTAAAAATAAGTTATAATGTTAAGAATTTTCAAAACACCATTATATTCTCCATTTTTCTCAAATCAATTCTAAAATCAATTCTTTTCAAAACAATTTAAGATTCAAACCCTTGCAACTTTTCTTTTTCATTTTCATATGAAAGTTCATTTCTCAAGTGATAAAATACTTTGATTCCCTTTCCAAAATCCTTATACTAAAACATTTCGTTCAAACAATTTATTTCCACTTTAAAATTTCTTTCTTTCATAAAACCAAAATTTATTCCAACCTCAAAAAAAAGTAGAGTCTTTGGCCATTGAATCCATCAAATATTTTTATTCTAAATTGATATGGTTTTACACAAACAAAATCATTAAAATTTTGTTTTCAAAGCCGTAAGTCTTGTGGTCATGAAAACCAAACCCATTTGTTCAAATTCATTTTCACTTTCTTTACAAATCCTTTTTCACTTTCTTTGCAAATTCTTTTTCACTTTCTTTGCAAATCCTTAAAATCAACATTTGTCCGTTTCATTCAAAACTCATATTTAGAAAAACACTTAGCATCTTTTTACACAAAATAAATCAATAAAAATCCTTCTAAAATCATATTCATGTACTCTTTGAAAAATAAATTCTTTGTTTATTTTCATTACTTTTCTAAACATCTATTTTCATCATTCAAGAAAATATTAATTTTGTGAACACCTATTTTGAGGTGTCTTGTTCGAAATCCACCATGTTTAAGTACTCAAAAATCAATTCTTTTGTTCTTGAAAATTTTCAACATGAACCCTAATCAAGGGCATCAAAAAAATCGTAGCTCTTCCTTGGCTATTGGAGCCAAAAATCAATTTCCTTTCCACCATCAAGTCATGGCATATACATATATATTTCATCATAAATAATATAAGCATACCATCAAAGCCATAAAAACATGTATAGTATATCAAGCATATCATCAAAGCTATAAAATCATGCAAAGCATATCAAGCATAAAAAAATTAATCAAAGCTCATAAACACCCACAAATTAATTACATGACCATGGATATGAATCCTCACATGGATTCTATATCCATCAAATAAAATATCATCTCTCACCACCATGTTTGGTTGGTGAGATAGATCTCCCTCTTACTTCTTGAAGATCCTCAAAAACTTCTTGTTTTGCTTCTTTTTCCAAGTCCTTCATCACCAAGAACTTCTCAAATACAAAACAAAACACAAGTTAATTAACATATCAAGCTTGATTAAGAGGAACCATGGATCAAACATGGCTTAGATCATGAAAAAGAGAGAAGAAAATGAGGTTTCCTTACACTTCACCTCAAAAACCCAATAACTTTGATCTTGAAGAAACTCCTTGAAGATAAATGATTTAGAAGAAATCTTCAACATGAAAGTTGCTTAGAATATCATGGAGATTCAAGATCTAAGGTTGGATGAAATTAAAAGAGCTTGGATGGTGGTTTTGAGTGTCTTGACCGAATGGTTTCTCTTGAAGCACAAAGATGGAATTTTTGATTTTTGATAGAAACTTGAAGCTTGGATTTGAAGATCAAGATGAATGATTTTGGAAAAATTCATAACTAGAGATGTTCTTAGAATGATGTTTAGGTTTAGAAAATCAAGTTGGATGAAATTTTTGAGTTATGGAAGGTAGATGATGGTGCCATGGCCGTGAGCTTAGAGAAGGAGAAGGAGAGATTTTTTTTTTCTAAGTGTTTTAAGTTTTTGAAATGATCACAAATGACCAAGAATGAGTGATGATAGTAATGAAACACTTTCCTATAGTCTAAAGTATTCAAAAACCGTGCCCCCCCTTCATGCATTCTTTAGAGTGCAAGTAGCCACTAATAGTCAAGAATGATGACTAATTGATCAAGACATGCATAAAGTTGTCTTCTTTGTCACCAAAACACTACAAAAACCGTCCCCTCCTTGCATTTTGCATGCATTAATATTGTCATCTTTTTTATCCATTATTTGAAGCATCTCTAACCATTGATTACTTCAATGGTTAGGATTTAGTAGATTTTTAATTTTAAAGACTAAATCTAGCCATCGGATTTTTCTCCTTTAAATTCTAAATTTTAGATGTGTCTCCAAAATTAAGGGTCACAAGATTGCTTCTTCAAACTTTAAATCCAAGGGTCCTAATTAGTTTTGCCATTTTAGAAGACCAAATCTCTACCCTATTAATTTTTCATCCAATGGTCATAAATTTAAATTTGTTACTTTTTTTTTAAATTCCGCTTTTTAATCTAAATCCAATTTATAAATGGTCTTTGTTTTTTCAAGACCAATTCTACACCTTTAATTACATCTATTGGTTGATATCAAAGTCTTCCTAACTAAGCTTTATTTCACACCATTGATTAAATCAATGGTTATTATCCAAAGCTTTCTTTATTAAGTTTGTTTCTTAACTTTGATTAAATCAATAGTTAATATTCAAACTAAGATTCTCATCCAAGGGTATAAATCAAGTCAAGCTCTCTTTGTTGAACGCGAGATAATATTTATTCTTGTATCCTACAAATAATATTTTTACCGTATTTTTATCATCCGATAATTAAATACAAGGAGATAAAATACGAAACAAGAAATTTTCTAAAACTCACGCTTTCTGGATTCAACGGTTTAGTAAGATCTCCTGTCTCCGTCTAAATAAGACAAATTTTTCTATGCGTAGAAAAATTTTTCACTTGGTTCGCGGGTTGGGACCCACCCTGGCCGAACACGTATTTATACCACTTCGTGCCCACATACCTTTTGGTGCCCTCCTTGGTTTGTGGAAAAATTTCAAAATCATCCATAAAATCACAAAAATTATAAAATGGCATGGAATATCAATCAGTTACGTAAATTAATTACCTAACGGTAAAAATTAAATTACGTAAAGTTTTTCCCAAGACGAAAATTTTTATTTTCCGACACGGAAAAATCGCCGCGCCAAAACGATCAAATATGCGACGGAATAATCAAATTAATTTTACGCTTCGAGAAATCACTAAACAAATAAATTACGCTATCAAGGACAACGTTTAAGAGATTGAAAATTTTGGGGTGTTACAGATGACTCGGACGGAGGACGATGGCTACGGGGATGACGGATTTGCGGCTTGGGTTACGGGTTCGGGCTCAACGCGGAGGAGCCCAAGCCTGGGCATACATGATGGTGCCGGGGTTGATAGTGGTTGGTGCGTGGAGGACGACAGAGGTTTAGTTTGGTTGAGTGGCCAGTGTTCTGGTCGTGGGCGGGGGTACGAGCTCAGCGTGGTGGTTTTTTATGAAGATTTGTGAGGGGAGTTTGGACGGGAATGGTGGCTGCTATCCCTTTTTTTTTATTATTTTGGTAGTGAATATGGATGAGATTCCAGTTACAGGCGTTGTTGGTTACGACTTTAGGTTCTAGTTGAAGAGGATGGTGATGAGGTGAGGTCTCGGTGTAGAGGTTGTAATGGTTCTGATGGGAGAATGAAAGCTACCTGAATGGAGAAGAAAATGTGGATGAGAAGAACACCCCCGTCCCTCTCTCTGTTCTCTGCTTTCGGATGTAAACAAAAAACACTCTCTTCTTTGCATCAATTATGCTTCATATTTTATAAACCCAAAATACAGTCAAGCATGGACTGCACAAGTATGTGTGGTCTTTTTCTGATTTCCTTTCTCGGGTTCCATTTCTCTGCCCCATGCCTCTTTTTCTTCCCATTTCCTACTCCATATTTTTTTCTCATTTTGTTGTTGCCTTCCCTTTTGGTGTTTAGTCCTTGTTCCCTTTTTCCTAGCTGTAAGTGTTGCAGGAGGTGCAGGTGCACCTTTTCCTCTCTAATGTTTTCTTTTGAAAAAAAAAAAACTTCATCATCCTATTTTTCTTTTCTTATTCCATCACCAAAGAAGCTTATTTTGTCTTTTGTTCATTTGGTTCATTGGCAGATTCTAAACGTTAGCTTCCATTTTTATTTTTTTATTTTTTTACATTAGAAATTCAAAACAAACGGGCTTAGGGTAATTAAATGGACTTAAACATTGTTTCAATTGGGTTAGACTTGATTTGGGTCAAAAATTAAGAAAATGAAGCAACACTTAAGGAACACTTAATAGTGTTATTATTATTTTTATTTATTCTTTTTTTTCAAAAATTAAAAATTATGTCTGGACAAAATTGAGTGTTCATAGTTGCCCCTCTTTACTTGTTTCTTACTAGATATTAGGAATAATTATAGTTTTTCATATTATCGTCGTAAGAAACGAGTAAAGACGTGAACTTAAATTTTGTCCAGTGATGAAATAATGCTAATTGCAAACTAGCGAACTCAAATGCAGATTTACGAGCCGTCGTAGCATCGCTGATCCTACCAAGGTGAAGCTCAACGTAAAGCTAGAGACGTCAGCGTATTGTCAATAGGCTGTCGCAGCTCAATTGACGTTTACTGATCAAAAGAGTTTTTTTTTCTTTTTTTTTTTTAATTTCAAAGGCGTTGAGTGATCTTGTGACCCGAAATGTAAAAGATAGTGGGCTTGACCCGAAATTCAAAAGGTAATGCATGGGATGGTGTGAATGAACTAGAAAAGATGTTGATTGAAAACCAGTGAGCTCAAACGTGGATTTCTGAGTTGTCGCAACGTCGTTAATCCTACTAAGGTGAAGCTCAACGTAAAGTTAGAGACGTCACTGCATTGTCAATAAGCTGTCACAGCTCAATTAACGTTTACTGATCAAAAGAGTTTTTTTTTTTAAATAATGTTGGGTGATCTCGTGACCTGGAATTGTAAAAGGCAAAGGGCTTAACTTAGAATTTAAAAGACAAATAGTATATGATATCCCAAAATTTAAAAAGCTGTGGGTATTTGGTGTCCCAAAAATTAAAAAGCAGTGAGTATCTGGCGTCCCAAAAATAAAAAAGCAGTGGGTATCTAGCATCCTAAAAATTAAAAAGCATTGGGTATCTGGCGTCCCAAAAATTTAAAAGTAGTGGGTATCTGGTGTCCCAAAAATTAAAAAACAATGGGTATCTGGCGTCCCAAAAATTAAAAAGCAGTGGGCTTGACCCGGAATTTAAAAGACAATGGGTATCTGATATCCCGAAAATATAAAAGTAGTGGGTATCTGGCGTCCTGAAAATTCAAAGCATTGGGTATCTGGTGTCCCGAAAATTAAAAAGCAGTGGGTATTTAGCGTCCCAAAAATTAAAAAACATTGGGTATCTGGCGTCCCAAAAATTAAAAAGTTGTGGGTATCTGGTGTCTTAAAAATTTAAAAGCAGTGGGTATCTGGCGTCTCGAAAATTAAAAAACATTGGGTATCTGGCGTCCCAAAAATTAAAAAGCAGTGGGTATCTGGTGTCCTAAAAATTAAAAAGCAGTGGGTATCTGGCATCCCAAAAATTAAAAAACAGTGGGTTTGACCCGGAATTTAAAAGACAATGGATATCTGATGTCCCCGAAAATTAAAAAACAGTGGGTATCTGGTGTCCCAAAATTTAAAAGATAGTGGACTTCTGTGTCCCAAAATTTAAAATGCAATGGGCTTCTGTGTCCTAAAATTTAAATTGACTGTGGGCTTCGTGTCCCGAAATTTAAATGACAGTGGGCTTGGCCCAAAAGATTTTTTTTTTTCTTTTTCTTCTTTCTTTTACTTCTCCTTTTTTTTTTTTTCTTCTTTTTTTTTGTTTAGGAAAGACCATTAGGTCATCGACCTAAATTTTGTATGAACATGTCATCAAGTCAAGGACTTGAGATTATTATTTTTTTGGTTTTTTTAGGGAGATCGTTAGACTATAAACCTAGTTTTTTTTGTGAAAGCCACCAAGCCAAGAACTTGGAAGAATTTTTTGGCACTTCATCAGGTCATGGACCTAGATTTTTTTAAAAAAAAAACCTTTGTCTGTTCTTTTATAGTGAAGCTTGGCGTGAAAGCCAAAGACGTCACTTTCAAAGCTGTTGCAACTTATTATCTCATGAAAAGATGTTGTACTGTTCATTCCTGCAACTCAAAATCTAAAGATCCTGTCAATAGATTGAAAACATCAAATCAAAGACCTTTCACTTGTATACTTGATGCTAATTGCTCCCTCAAAAAACTTTCATCCACCAAACCCGGGTGCAAGCTCTCGCAAACTAGGGCCTATCAACTTGAGACATTGCGACATTGAGACATTGAGTATCTTTCCTTTCAAGTTTGATTATCAGGCACACAATCATTCTATTCTTCCTAGCTCTCTTCAAAATCTCTACTTCCATTTTTTCTCTTTTTTTTCGGATATCTCTTGTTTCTGGGTCATCCCTTGAGATAACATTTTCCCTTCAGTTGGAACTTACAAGTTCTTTTCAGTCTAAATTGCTCATTAGGGAGTTACCATTAGATGGTCAAATCTTAGTATTGTACTCATGTTCACCTAACTTGAAGCATTACGTAACAGACATACATGAATGCAAAAGTACAACAGGAAAGAAGTGAACAACTTCCAGATTGGTTTTGAAAGTTTGACTATACAAAGGATATATATGGACAAATACACAAACAATGACATAGGATTCAAATGGGTGCTGCCCCAGTGTGGATTGGTTTGACCTTTATGAAAGTCATCTTTAGTTACCTACTGGGCAATATGGCCAATGATTTCCTTCTGCTGAGCATGTACATCAAGTCAAATTGAACCAAAGAGAAATTTACCCTAGTGTAGGTCAAATTGAACCGAAGAGAAATTTGCCCCAGTCTAGGACTGAATTGAACAGGGCAGACACCCAAATGACCATAAGATTTGCCCTAGCATAGGTCAAATTGAACCGAGGAAAAGAAAAAAAAATGCCTCAATTTGGGATCGAATTGAACAGGGCGGAAACTTGTCCTAATATAAGGCCAAGTTGAACAAAAAAATTTGTCTTAATGTAGGCTAAACCGAGCTAGAGAAAAATGCTATAGTGTAGAGCCAGATCGAACAGGGTAGAAACTTACCCCTGGGTAAGTCCTATTTTTTTTCTTTTTTTTTCTTTTTTTAAGAAGTAATGAACTAGATACTTAGTTGAGCATAACATTTTGTCTCAGAATTAAAGCTTATGAAAATAACAACAATCATTCATTGATCAGAATGGACTTTTTAAGGGTTGTAATGTGGCCAAGGTTAGTGGTTATGAAACAAAAGATATAAGGCTCAAACAAGGGTTTAAGGGTTAAATGGGACCAAAGATCCTTATTCAAAGTTGAACCTTGTCAACTGCTTTTACGTTTTCAAACACACTTTTCTCTTATTATTCTCCATTCCTTCCCTTTTCTTTTCACTTCAATCATTCACCTTTGTCATGAACTATTTCATTTCATTTTCTTTCTTCTCTCTTTCCCTTCTCTCTTTTATTTTATTTTTTGGTTTTTCATCATTTTTTTTACTTCATGGTATTCAATCTTTGTTTTGTGCTATCCCCTAGTGTAAGGGTGATCCTTGTCCAGGGTTTATTGAAAAAAACTTTTAGACTCAAAAAGAGACAACGAGAGATAGTGAAAAGATAAATTCTTGTGAAGGAGAGAGAAAGATGGCTAATCTTCCTTTCAAATCTTGATTGCTCATTTTCAAAATTTTTAATTTGGAGACAAAAAGATTGGGCACAACAAGTGATTACTTCTTTACTCCATGTTATTTTTCTTATTGATTCATTCTTTTTCTTTTCTTTTTTTTGGCCTTAGAAAAGGGTACCTGTACACGTGGGCTTTATGACCACCAAAAGTTTTTCTGGAATAAGAATCCAATGGGATCTGAACCAAAAGAAATCAAGTAAAGGAAATGAAAGAGTGATAAGAAAGAAATGACAAGAACATGAAGGCCAAGAATGTTGAGGTCCATGCAAATCTATTACATTAATGCTTCAAGAGAGTTTACACAAGTTCAAGCATCACAAAAGTGTAAGATGACAATCACATCAAATTAAACGCCTCAAATCTCCAATTGTTCAAAGGTTCCGAGTTGCTGGAAGGCGCTTGGTGTAAACAGGATGAGTTAGGACATATGAACGCGGCGAGAGAACTTGGTATGAGGTCTGGTAAGCACTGACTTCTGGCTCTTCCTCCCTTGTCGATTCCACCATCTTAGGAAAGCTACTTTCTATATTTTCAATAGGTAACTTTCCTGATCTTGCAAGGTTCTCAATCCTTTCTCCAGCCAAAATTAAGTCAGAAAAATTTCCATAGGCAACCCCTGCCATCAGCCCAATAAAATGTGCTCCTAAGGTCCCCATGAAATATGAGCTCATCTCTGACGAAATCAATGGTGGTTGAACCTGGGCTGCCAACATTCTCCATCTTTGAGCATATTGCTTGAAAGCCTCATCACTCTTCTTCTGCATTGATTTTAGTTGTTCTCAAGTAGGTGTAGTGTCGATGTTGAATCGATGTTGTCCCAATAGATTTGTCAAATCATCCCAACGAGAAATCTTTGAATGATCAAGTTGCATATACCATTCCAAAGCTGGCCCAGTCAAGCTTTCATGAAAGAAATTGATTAAGAATTTTTTATCCCGTGACCAAATGGCCATTTTAGTGATGTAAGTCTTTAGATGGAACTTTGGATTGGTGCTTCTATCGTACTTTGAGAAATCTGGGATTTCAAAGTCCTTAGGGATATTGACTTCAGTTTCTGGGCACAGTTCATCAATTCCTACCGAATCATATAGGTTAGGGCCTTGAATGACTTTAATTTGTGCTTGCATCTCTTCGACCAATTCATCTCTTAATTTCTCTTTTTCTGAGTTGTTGTTCAGGAGTATCTTCACTGGCTGCTCATGAGCAGCTTTTGCATTGTCATTATCTCCTTCAGGACTTCTGTTCATGGAACCATCTCCTTCACTTGCATCTATTCCAATGTCGACAGGTGTTCCATTAGTTGTTCTGAGGGTCTCGATCAACTGTCTCAGTAAATTCTCGACCCATGATTGTCCTTCTGTCATTGCATCAATTCTTTCCCTCATTTCACCCATCTCTCGACCCAAATTTCCCTCTAAGTTTGACATTTGTTACAGCCTAGTTTGTGATCTCGTCTTGTGGGACCAAGTTTGTGCGATCTGCGTTTTTCGAGAACGAGCAATGGTTCAAGTTTTATTTTATTTTATTTTTTATAAAAAATAGAAAATTAAATGGAATTAAAAAATCTTTTTTTTAAAAGAATGAACATATACATGATGAAAATTTGTTCTTTTTTTTTAAAGAAAAACTAATTAATTTTTTTAATTCAAAAAAGAAAGATGTGAGGAGAAGATAGATAGAGAATAAATACGTTCCCTTTGTGTCCTAATGAGATTGCCTTAAACTCGGAGATTTATATCCTAAGGATCTATGAGTCTTTCTAATTCGTGAGAATTCTCATTGGGTGGCTCCACTATTCTAAAGGTCTCTAGAGCTAAGTCCCATTTCAAAATGTTGACCACAAACAGTGGGTAAACCACTAAGTGTGGGACATTCATGAAAAAGGCAAACTCTAGATGAGGTTTTCGCGATAACCAAACATGATGTACATCCAAAATGGGTATCACTACGCAACCTCTACTTAACTTAGGTTTCACTCAGACCCAGGTATAAGGCCCCACTCGAATGTGTGTGAGAAACGTGTAAGTGTAGTGTGCGTAGGGAACATACAAACCTTCATATTCTCACAAAACAAACGCAAAACAAATTCCTAAGAATCCTCTATCCTAAGGTTTGCTTAATCAAATAAAAACACAGCTAAATTAATCAATAAACAAATTAAACAAAATACAAAAACAAAACAAAAACAAAAAGGGTAAAACAAACATTTAAATGTCACAAAATTTGCACAACCAACTTACAAAGGTTTGACTCTCAAGAAATCCCCAGCGGAGTCGCCAATTGTCGCGACAGGGATCACGGCAGGATAACGACTTGAATTACAAAAATTTAAGGGAGTCGCCACTAATTTTATTTTTACTAGGAAAAATTGGAAAACCGAAAAAAGATGATTTGCATTCAAAGATTCAGATTTGAGAGTCGAATTATGCACAGGGAATGGTGAAGACTTAACCCCACAGCACCCCTAATACATCCGCTCTAAGACGGTTACCTTAAATTAATTGTACAAATTTTTATAACTTTTAAAAATATTTATTTTACCTATTTATCAAAAGATAAAATAAACAAATAAATAAATTATAAAAATTTAATTTTGACTTGACAGAATTGAGATTCTGCTCCTACGTATCCTCGGATGCAATGAGGAATTCAAAGCCACGTTGTTCTTTAGAAAACGATTGTGGGTTGGTCATTTTTAATTTTGAAAAGATTTTTTTTCATTTTGAAAATTCATTTGATTTTTTTATATATATATTTAGAAGAAGGTTCGAATCATCAAGCTGTCATAACTTAGATGATCCTAAAACTTACAGGATTAATAAGCTGTCACAACTTAACTAATCCTGTTTTATTAAAAAAATAATTTTTAAAATTAGTACAAGATCACTATTTAAAATCAAGATCAACAATATAATAAGCATACCAATTCAAAAAGCAAACAAAGAAAACAAAACATTTTTTTTATTTTGTTTTTATCTTTAACCACTTTCACCTTAGCCTAAGTTATGTGATTAAAAATTATGTTATTTTTTTTTATTTTCTTTACTTAGAAAAATTTAAAAAAAACTCATAATTTCCTAACAAACCTCAACCCATAACTTATTTAGTCTGGCCCAAAAGAAAGACCAACAACCCAACCCAAAAGATCCCCAAGCATTAAAACTAAAAGAAAATAACCTAAATAAAACCAAATAAAAGAATAATAATAATAACAAAAAAAGAAAAAAAGAGAGTTTAAAATAGAAAAAGAAAGGTGTTGGCTTTCAAGTTTCAGCCAGGGGAAGTCATAGAGACCCGAAGCAAAGAGGAAGGAGCTCACGTGCAGCTTCGGTGACGGTGCATTGGGAGTCTCCAGCGGCAATGGACGGAGACGTCGGTGGTGGGCTGGTTTGCGGTTTGGTTCGCAGGTTGCGTGAAAGGTGGCTCGAACGACGGTTTCTGGTTCGTGTGGGTCTGGGCTGGTGGTCCTCCTTGGTTCGCGATGCTGCTGCTGTGTGAATGGAGACGACGACAGCTGCGCCGGGGAAGCTCTGGATCGAGGGGGTCGTGCTGTGTTGGTGCAAATCCAGCACGGTGCTGCTGGTGCAGAGGAGCTGGTTGGTTCGAGATTGTAGTTGGCGGCGAGGAGGACAACGACGGCCTTCGCTAGACCTCGCGGACGATGATGACTCGGACGGAGGATGACGGCTACGGGGATGACAGATTTGCGGCTTGGGTTGCGGGTTTAGGCTCGACGCAGAGGAGCCCGAGCCTGGGCATAGATGATGGTGCCGGGGTTGATGGTGCCGGGGTTGATGGTGGTTGGTGCGTGGAGGACGACAGAGGTTTGGTTTGGTTGAGTGGCCAGTGTTCTCGTGGTCGTGGGCTGGGGTGCGAGCTCAGCGTGGTGGTTTTTGATGAAGATTTGTGAGGGGAGTTTGGACGGGAATGGTGGCTGCTTACCCTTTTTTTTTTTTATTTTGGTAGTGAATATGGATGAGATTCCAGTTACAGGGGTTGTTGGTTATGGCTTTAGGTTCTAGTTGAAGAGGATGGTGATGAGGTGAGGTCACGGTGTGGATGTTGTAATGGTTCTGATGGGAGAATGAAAGCTACCTGAATGGAGAAGAAAATGTGGATGAGAAGAACACCCCCGTCCCTCTCTCTGTTCTCTACTTTTGGATGTAAACAAAAAACACTCTTTTCTTTGCATCATCTATGCTTCATATTTAATAAACCTAAAATACAGTCAAGCATGGACTGCACAAGTATGTGTGGTCTTTTTCTGATTTCCTTTCTTGGGTTCCATTTCTCTGCCCCATGCCTCTTCTTCTTCCTATTTCCTGCTCTATGTTTTTTTCTCATTTTGTTGTTGCCTTCCCTTTTGGTGTTTAGTCCTTGTTCCCTTTTTCCTGGCTGTAAGTGTTGCAGGAGGTGCAGCTGCACCTTTTCCTCTCTATTGTTTTCTTTTGAAAAAAAAAACTTCATCATCCTATTTTTCTTTTCTCATGCCATCACCAAAGAAGCTTATTTTGTCTTTTGTTCATTTGGTTCATTGGCAGATTCTAAACGTTAGCTTCCATTTTTTTTATTTTTTTACATTAGAAATTCAAAACAAACGGGCCTAGGGTAGTTAAATGGACTTAAACATTGTTTCAATTGGGTTAGACTTGATTTGGGTCAAAAATTAAAAAAATGAAGGAATACTTAAGGAACACTTAATATTGTTATTATTATTTTTCTTTTTTCTTTTTTTTTTCAAAAATTAAAAATTATGTCCGGACAAAATTGGGTGTTCACAAAGTAATCTACTACTACCACTAAATATTTTAGCTGGCCTGGGGCTTAGGGAAATGGGCCCAATATGTCCATTCCCCATCTGTAGAACGGCCAGGGTACGGACATTGTGGATAGCTCCTCTGAGCGGGCCTTATAGTGGTCTGAATGACGCTGGCACTTGTCACAAATCCGGACATGTGCATGGGAATCAGCTTCTATTGTTGGTCAGTAGTACCCTACCCTTAGTGCTTTTAGGGCCAGTGTTTTGCCCCCTAAATGGTGTTCGTAACTTCCTTCATGAACCACGGTCAGAACGTATTCTGCTTCTTTTGGGGTGAGGCATTTGAGGAGGGGAGAAGAGAAGCCACGTTGGTACAAACGACCATCATAGATAGTGTACCTCACTGCTATCTTTGTTAGCTTTGACTCTCAAGAAATCCCCAGCGGAGTCGCCAACTGTCGCGACAGGGATCACGGCAGGATAACGACTTGAATTACAAAAATTTAAGGGAGTCGCTACTAATTTTATTTTTACTAGGAAAAATTGGAAAACCTAAAAAAGATGATTTGCATTCAAAGATTCAGATTTGAGAGTCGAATTATGCACAGGGAATGGTGAAGACTTAACCCTACAGCACCCCTAATACATCCGCCCTAAGACGGTTACCTTAAATTAATTGTGCAAATTTTTATAACTTTTAAAAATATTTATTTTACCTATTTATCAAAAGATAAAATAAACAAATAAATAAATTATAAAAATTTAATTTTGACTTGACAGAATTGAGATTCTGCTCCTACGTATCCTCGGATGCAATGAGGAATTCAAAGCCACGTTGTTCTTTAGAAAACGATTGTGGGTTGGTCATTTTTAATTTTGAAAAGATTTTTTTTATTTTGAAAATTCATTTGATTTTTTTATATATATATTTAGAAGAAGGTTCGAATCATCAAACTGTCATAACTTAGATGATCCTAAAAGTTACAGGATTAATAAGCTGTCACAACTCAGCTAATCCCGTTTTATTAAAAAAATTATTTTTAGAATTAGTACAAGATCACTATTTAAAATCAAGATCAATAATATAATAAGCATACCAATTCAAAAAGCAAACAAAGAAAACAAAACGTTTTTTTTTTTATTTTGTTTGTATCTTTAACCACTCTCACCTTAGCCTAAATTATGTGATTAAAAATTATGTTAATTTTTTTTTATTTTCTTTACTTAGAAAAATTTAAAAAAAACTCATAATTTCCTAACAAACCTCAACCCATAACTTATTTAGTCTGGCCCAAAAGAAAGACCAACAACCCAGCCCAAAAGATCCCCAAGCATTAAAACTAAAAGAAAATAACCTAAATAAAACCAAATAAAAGAATAATAATAATAACAAAAAAAAAAAAAGAGAGTTTACAACAGAAAAAGAAAGGTGCTGGCTTTGAAGTTTCAGCCAGGGGAAGTCATGGAGACTCGAAGCAAAGAGAAAGGAGCTCACGCGCAGCTTCGGCGACGACGCGTTAGGAGTCTCCAGCGGCAATGGACGGAGACGTCAGTGGTGGGCTGGTTTGCGGTTTGGTTCGCAGGTTGCGTGAAAGGTGGCTCGAACGACGGTTTCTGGTTCGTGTGGGTCTGGGCTGGTGGTCCTCCTTGGTTCGCGGTGCTGCTGCTGTGTGAATGGAGACGACGACAGCTGGGTCGGGGAAGCTCTGGATCGAGGGGGTCGTTCTGTGTTGGTGCAAATCCGGCACGGTGCTGCTGGTGCAGAGGAGCTGGTTGGTTCGAGATTGCAGTTGGCGGCGAGGAGGACAACGACGGCCTTCGCTAGACCTCGCGGACGATGATGACTCGGACGGAGGACGACGGCTACGGGGATGACAGATTTGCGGCTTGGGTTGCGGGTTTAGGCTCGACGCAGAGGAGCCCGAGCCTGGGCATAGATGATGGTGCCAGGGTTGATGGTGGTTGGTGTGTGGAGGACGACAGAGGTTTAGTTTGGTTGAGTGGCCGTGTTCGGTCGTGGGGCAGGGGTGTGAGCTCGCGCGTGGTGGTTTTTTATGAAGATTTGTGAGGGGAGTTTGGACGGGAATGGTGGCTGCTACCCCTTTTTTTTAATTTTGGTAGTGAATATGGATGAGATTCCAGTTACATGGGTTGTTGGTTACGGCTTTAGGTTCTAGTAGAAGAGGATGGTGATGAGGTGAGGTCACGGTGTGGAGGTTGTAATGGTTCTGATGGGAGAATGAAAGCTACTTGAATGGAGAAGAAAATGTGGATGAGAAGAACACCCCCGTCCCTCTCTCTGTTCTCTGCTTTCGGATGTAAACAAAAAACACTCTCTTCTTTGCATCAATTATGCTTCATATTTAATAAACCCAAAATACAGTCAAGCATGGACTGCACAAGTATGTGTGGTCTTTTTCTGATTTCCTTTCTCGGGTTTCATTTCTCTACCCCATGCCTCTTCTTCTTCCCATTTCCTACTCCATGTTTTTTTCTCATTTTGTTGTTGCCTTCCCTTTTGGTGTTTAGTCCTTGTTCCCTTTTTCCTGGCTGTAAGTGTTGCAGGAGGTGCAACACTTTTCCTTTCTATTGTTTTCTTTTGAAAAAAAAAACTTCATCATCCTATTTTTCTTTTCTCATGCCATCACCAAAGAAGCTTATTTTGTCTTTTGTTCATTTGGTTCATTGGCAGATTCTAAACGTTAGCTTCCATTTTTTTTTTTTTTTTTTTTTTACATTAGAAATTCAAAACAAACGGGCCTAGGGTAGTTAAATGGACTTAAACATTGTTTCAATTGGGTTAGACTTGATTTGGGTTAAAAATTAAGAAAATGAAGGAATACTTAAGGAACACTTAATATTGTTATTATTATTTTTCTTTTTTCTTTTTTTTCAAAAATTAAAAATTATGTCCGGACAAAATTGGGTGTTCACAAAGTAATCTACTACTACCACTAAATATTTTAGCTGGCCTGGGGCTTAGGGAAATGGGCCCAATATGTCCATTCCCCATCTGTAGAACGGCCAGGGTACGGACATTATGGATAGCTCCTCTGAGCGGGCCTTATAGTGGTCTGAATGACGCTGGCACTTGTCGCAAATCCGGACATGTGCATGAGAATCAGCTTCTATTGTTGGTCAGTAGTACCCTACCCTTAGTGCTTTCAGGGCCAGTGTTTTGCCCCCTAAATGGTGTTCATAACTTCCTTCATGAACCACGGTCAGAACGTATTCTGCTTCTTTTGGGGTGAGGCATTTAAGGAGGGGAGAAGAGAAGCCACGTTGGTACAAATGACCGTCATAGATAGTGTACCTCACTGCTATCTTTGTTAGCTTTGAGGCTTCTTTGGGGTCTGAAGGCACGACTCCGGACTGTAAGTATTCCATGATAAGAGTGATCTAAGATGTCCTTTCCTTTTCTACCTGAAAGACGACATTATCCGTGATAGAGGGCTGAGGAAGGGTTTGCTAGATTACTGATCGGTTGTTGCCAGGGCTTTTGGTGCTGACAAGTTTAGTTAAGAGGTCAGCTCTAGAGTTTTGCTCCCTTGGAATGTGCACCATCTTGGTTTCTTTGAAGCCTCTGAGGAGTTCTTGGACTTTAACCAAGTATCTTTGCAAGAGAGGCTCCTTGGCTTGATATTCACCTTGAATTTGGGAGGTTGCTAACTACGAATCGCTACAAAGTGTGATCCTAGTTGCCCCCATGTCCTTTGCCATGGTTATTTCGGCAATGTATGCTTCGTATTTGGCTTGGTTGTTCGAGGTAGGGAACTCGAACTTCAAGGAATGCTTCAAGGTCAGTCCTTCTTAATTTTCTAGAATTACTCCGGCTCCGCTTCCCTTGGGGTTTGAGGATCCGTCAACAAAGATGATCCAAGAAATTCATTTTGGGTCACCTGGGTCCGAAGTAAGCTCTACCAAGAAATCAGACAACTCTTGACCTTTTATTGCAAGTCGTGGTTCATAAGCGATTCCAAACTTAGAGAGTTCGATTGACCAAGCAATAATTCTTCTTGCTAAGTCTGGTTTGTGCAATACTTGGCGGATGGGCTGGTCCGTCCTTACTACCATGGGGTGGCACTCGAAGTATTGCCGCAATCTTCTTGCCGTGGTGATCAGGGCAAAAGCAACCGTCTCGACTTTTTGATACTAGAGTTCTGGTCCTTGAAGGACTTTGCTCACGAAGTAGATTGGTTTTTTACCTTCATCCATCTCTCGAATTAGTACTGAGCTTATAGTCTCTTCGTGGACTGAGAGGTACAGGAAGAATGTTTCTCCGTTATTCAGTCTCTACAAGATTGGAGGAGAGGACATAAGATTTTTCAAGGATGAAAAAGCGTCCTCGCACTCTGGGGTCCATTCAAAGCTTCTTCCCTTTTTGAGTAATTTGAAAAGAGGAGGAGACTTATGGGCTGCTTTGGAGAAGAAACGTGTGAGGGCTGTTATCCTTGCTGTTAGCTGTTGGACCTCCTTTACACACCGGGGGCTCCTCATGTCGACACAGCCTGACACTTGTCAGGATTGGCTTCAATTCCGCGGTGGGTTAGCATGAACCCCAAAAATTTTCTGGCATGGACCCCAAAGGTGCACTTCTCTGGGTTTAATCTCATATTATGCTTCTGAACTTGTGCAAATACTTCATCAAGGTCTGTCATATGTGATTTGCCTTGTGGGGTCTTCACTATCATGTCATCGACGTAGACTTCTAGCATCTTCCCCACTTGGTTCTTAAAGACTTTGTTCATCATTCATTGATAAATGGCTCTTGCATTTTTCAATCCGAAAGGCATAACCCTATAGCAGTAACTCGCCCTTTCAGTGATGAAGGCGATTTTTTCTTCGTCTCCAGGGTACATCGAAATCTGATTGTACCCAGAGTAGGCAACCATGAATGATAGCCACTTGAAGCCTGAAGAGCTGTCAACCAATTGGTCCATATTGGGAAGTGGATATGGATCTTTTGGGCAGGCTTTGTTCAAATCTGTGTAATCCACACACATTCTCCACTTCCCGTTGGGTATTTTCACTAGGACCACGTTGGACAACCACGTGGTATAAGTAGTCTCCCTGATGAACCCGTAACTTAGCAATTCTTTTACCTGCTCCTCGATGACCTGCTGTCTTTCAGGGCCGACCTTCCTTTTCTTCTGGGCGACCGCCTTCATATTCTAACTAGTGGACAAGCGGTGACAGATGAAGGAGGGTTTGAGTCCTGGCATGTCGATGACGTCCAGGCAAAGAGGTTCTTGTTTTTCAACAACAGCTTAATCAATAGTTATTTTATTCCTCTTCCAACTGAGCTCTGATCTTAGTAATCTAATCTAGCCTGGCTCCAAGTTGGAGTGGCTGCAGCTCACCCTCTGGCTGGGGTCTGATGCCGCGAAGTTCCTCTTTAACATCCAATTCGGTCATCAGTATGTTGACCTGATCCAGGACTAGGCCAGGATTGACAGACTTTCCTCTTTCCGATGCCCTGCATATTTTCAGGCTTTCGTTGTAGCATTTCCTGGCAGCCACTTAGTCGCCCTTGACAGTGACCACCTCGATGTGCTTATTGGGGAATTTCATGACAAGGTGGGTGGTGGATACCACGGCGCCAAGAGCATTTAGAGAAGGACGGCCAAGGATGATATTGTAAGTCAAAGGGCAGTCTACGACCAAGAACTTCACCTTTACTGTTCTGAAAAGTTTGGAGGAACCTAGGGTCAAATGGGTTTCATAATACCTAACTGGGGTGATCTTCTCACCTGTGAATCCTGTGAGTTCCCCATCATAAGGGATCAAATCTGACCGCAAGAGTTCTAACTTCTAGTAGAGGTCCAGGAATATAATATCTGCTGAGCTTCCTTGATCCACAAAAATTCGGCTGACCTTGGCATTGGAAATGATCCCGGAGATGACAAAGGGATCATCATAGTTCAGGATGATTCTATCGTAGTCCTCATCCGAAAAGGTAATGCTTGACGTCTTTCTTTCTGCGGTGTTGGATTTGGATTCAGAATGGGAGACACTGAACACCGTCATTCGTAACGTTTTCTTTCGTGCTCTATTTGATAGCCCTCCTCCAGTGAATCCTCCTACAATGGTATTGATCGTCCCGTTTGGTTCAAGGCGACGATCGTCATTGTCATTAGGTGAAGAGTCCTTGTTCCTCCCCTGCTAGTCACTGTCATTCTGGCGAGATGGTATCCGAGATCTTCCCATCAGACTTCAGTTTCTTCTCCTGTGGGGAGGAGATGGACTTCGTCGCTTATCCTCTTAGTGCCTACTGCGATGCTTATCATTTTGGGCACGGAGGATGTATTGCTACAATCGTTCGGCGTTGCTTAGGAACTCAATGGCATCGCCTAGTTGATAGCAATTTTCAGTGTCGTGGCTGTAACCTTTATGTCACACACAATGTTTGGAATGATCTTTTTGCTTGTGCTTTTTAATGGGGGGAAGCCTCCAGATATTCTGGAACTCGGTCTGCATCACCTCCCTCAAGATCGTTTCTCGTTGGGTGTTTAGGGGGGTATAATCAGAAAACCTTCTTCGTGGTGGACTACCTTTAGGACGTCGAGACCGTGAGGAATCGTGATTGGGCTTTAGATGAGTGTGCTCATCTTTATCCCATCTCTTCTGGTCCTTCGTTGCTTCCTCCAGGTTGACGTACTTTTGAGACCATATCTAGAATTCACTCAAGTTCTCAGGCTTCTTCTTTACGAGGGACGCAAAGAATTCGGAACCCACACGAAGACCACTCCTGGCATAGTGAAAGGCAATCTTGTCATCAAAGCTTTCCACATTGGTATATGCCGCCATGATCCGTCTTATGCAATCACAGATGGGCTCATCTCACCCCTGATGAATCTTGGCCAAGGATTTGATGAACTTGGGCTGCTCCTTACTGGTGGTGTACTGGAGCAAGAGCCATTGTTTCAGGTCTGACTAATCTACCACAGATTTACGTGGTAGACCGGAGAACCATTTAAGGGCTCTTTTTTTTAGGGAAAGGGAGAAAACACGGCATAACAGTTCCATGGATCTGCCATGGAAGCACATGGATTACTCAAAGGCGTTTACGTGCTCCTGGGGGTCTGTGGTTCCATCATAGATCTCCAGGCTGGCGGAGAACTTAAAGTTCCTGAGGACTTGGTACTCCATAAGTTGGTCAGAGAAAGGGTGTTCCTGGATGCCGCGGTTCAAGTTGTTGTTTCCAACGTTGGATACCATGGCTTCGACATGACCCCTCTTTTGATTGTTCTCCATATTACGTCCTTCACCAGTATGGTTTGACCTGAGCTGGTTATCATGCATGGCTCTTTGCATGTCTTCCAGTCTCTGCTATTGCTCGTTCAACATGGCCATGTGTTGTTGTAGCATGTCCTAGAATTGACGTTGAGACATATGAGACTCACTCCCATGTTTGGAGTGAGATACTCGGTTGCCGGCATCGCCATTTGGCATTCCCAAACACTGACGCACTAGGATTCTGTGTTTTTGGGTGTTAGGGTTTCCCCCTTGGCCTTGGATTCCAAGCCTATCCCTTATTGAGATCCTGCGCGAGGGGTTGGGACTTTCGTCTGAAATTGAAGTAGAGTGTCCATCACGTTGGTACTCTGTGTTGGGTGTCTGGTTTCTCACGGTGGAGGTTCCAACAATAGGTGGTGGGACAAAGTGGAGAGGATGTTGCATAGCAAGAGCCTGCCTATGGTTAGTAGAAGTTTACGCAACGTCTCTCCTTGAGTTTTGTCTTGTGTTCACCATGACTGGGTGTGATTAGAAGTTTTCGACATTTCCCACAGACGGCACCAATGTTCTGATGTAGAACCAGAGGGTGTCTGAAGAGACACGTGTACGGTGGTTTCCTCCTCCTTGTGCAGCCGCAGCCACCTTGAATCTTGAACAGGGGGTTGGGTACCTGCAAAGGGACTCCAACGCTCAAGTTAGGTGATGCACAAAGAGGGTATACACCATATGAATTATAGTTACCTTGTTAGAATGATATATCCTGATACTTATAGTGCATATGCATAGTCCTTGAGCATTCGTCGTAGAGTGCAGGCACGTTGAGATCGTGGCCTAATGGGGGGCAGGGTGCCTCCTCCCCACGATCGTTCGGGAAGAGCCCTGACAGAGGGTGTCTCCTTCCCATGATCGTCCAGGCAGTTCCCTGGAATCTCGGGCCTGTCGTATTAGTGGCCAACCACTGTAGTAGATAGTCATGGTCTCCACACTGTAAAGGTCACTATTGGCAGTAATTAGGCTATGCGCAGACCTATGGAGTGCTGTTTGGGGGATACGACTAGTACCCGTATACGGACATCCTACCGGGGTGCATACTCCGGAGCCTAGTAGTGTATATGCCAGGTTTAACCATTAGGAGCGGTATCCCGAATTACGGTCCAGAACACTATCTTAGCGGTCAAGCTCTCTAAACAGACATGAACTAGCTTTAGAGGGTTTAATTTCAACTTCACTACTCCTGTTGACAACAACATATCTCAGAGTCAGCTAAACAGTGATTGCAACGCATATTAATTTTAAGGAAAATGTTTCTTGGATATTATTATTATTTTTTAATACTTTTTTACTACACCTACCTCATTAAAAACAAAAAAATGTATATATATTTTAAAAATATATATATTTTATTTTATTATCTTAAAAAATATATATAAATAAAGTAAAAAATAATATACAAATAGCATTACTCTTAATTTCAATCAGAGTGGAAGGAAGAGTGCCCACTAGAAAATAGGGCTTTTTTACCATACTGCTATTTGTGATAAAATTAATTATCAAAATATAACTTTTTTTAAATTATTTACCAAAATGTCACCCTTTTCAAATTATTTATCAAACTGCCACCCTTTTGTCATATGTGGCATTTTTAATTTTTTTAGGGTCACGTAGGATGCGCCAAAGAGGCTGACGCATCCACGTATATTGCGCCAACACGTTTGGTACAATCTACATGGATGCGCTAGCCTCTTTGGCGCATCCTACGTGGATACGCCATCCTACATGACACATCCATGAAAAAAACGTCATGTAGGATTACGTATCCACGCCACGTGGAAAAAATAATGTCACGTTAGGTGTGCTTCTAGGGCACTTAACCCATTCCACGTAAATCTCGCACTCTTTTCAAAGGCACATACATTTCATATGTCTATTAGAGAGTGCACCATAACCTTGGAAGACATCAATATTTGTAGGTCAAGTGTTTGCTTCTGATCCGAAAGTAGTCGACTTTTTTACCATACTGCCATTTGTGGCAAAACTAATTACCAAAATACCATTTTTTTAAACTATTTACCAAAATGCTACCATTTTGAAACTATTTATCAAATTGCCACCCTTTTGTTCTATGTGGTATATTTTAATTTTTTTAGGGCAACTTTTTTAAACTATTTACTAAAATGTTACCTTTTTGAAACTATTTATTAAACCGCCACCCTTTTGTCCTATGTGGCATATTTTAATTTTTTTAGAGTCACGTAGGATGCGCCAAAGAGGCTGGCACATCCACGTAGATTGCACCAACACGTTTGGCGCAATATACATGGATGCACCAGCCTCTTTGGCGCATCCTACGTGGATACGCCATCCTACATGGCGCATCCATGTAAAAAATGCCGTGTAGGATGGCATATCCACGCCACGTGGACAAAAAAATATAAAAAAATGCCACGTTTGGTGTGCTTCTAGGACACTTAACTCATTTTACGTAAATCTCGCACTCCTCCCAAAGGCACATACATTTCACATGCCTATTAGAGAGTGTATTATAACCTTAGAAGACATCAATATTTATAGGTCAAGTGTTTCCTTCTGATCCGAAAGTAGTCGATGTGGGACTTTGGTATTAACAAGACAAAGCAACTAAGTAAGGCAACGATGTACTTTTATTCGATGTGGGACTTTGGTAAATGAAACAAACATCTTATTTACACACCTAAAATCATTTTTTTACTTTCTTAGCTACTTATAATATAATTTGATCTTCTTTTTTCTTAATGAGCTATCTACATATTCACGTGATGAACATGAATTATTATCATATATGGATTATTATTTTTTTCTTTTTTACATGTAACCAAACATGAAGACAAAATACGTTAGCTTTAATAATGTATTTAACCCCCCTCCCACCTAATTTTTTTGAGATTGTGGGTGAAAATACATTTGCTCGTTGTTTTTTCATTGCAAACATATTTTCAGAAGACAAAAACAAAATATTGGCTTGCAACAGAAACACATTTAATACTTGTCCCCGAAAAAAAATCAAAGGACACAAACTTCTAAACAGTACTCACAGAACACATTATAATTACTAATAAAATAAGTTCTTACTTCAATCTTTCTCAATTCAGCCTCTGTAGCAGCTTTCTTACTATTCTCCTATGCTGAAATGGTTGAAAGCTTTTTATGAGCTATGTTCAACAATTTCATTTAAATTAATAATCAAAAGCTTGTTAAATAACATCAAGAATCAAGTATGATAATAATTCATGTTCGTCACATGAATATGTAGATAACTCATTAAGAAAAAAGTATATCAAATTATATTACGAGTAGCTAAGAAAGTAAAAAAATGATTTTAGGTGTGTAAATAAGATGTTTGTTTCATTTACCAAAGTCCCATATCGAATAAAAGTACCTTATTGTCTTACTTAATTGCTTTGCCTTACTAATACCAAAGTCCCACATCGACTACTTTCAGATCAGAAGCAAACACTTGACCTATAAATATTGATGTATTCCAAGGTTATGGTGCACTCTCTTATAGGCATGTGAAATGTATGTGCCTTTGGGAGAAGTGCGAGATCCACGTGGAATGGATTAAGTGTCCTAGAAGCACACCCAACATGATATTTTTTTTGTCAACGTGGCGTGGATACGCCATCCCACATGGCGTTTTTTACATGGATGCGCCATGTAGGGTGATGTATCCACATAGGATGCACCAAAGAGGCTGGTGCATCCATATAGATTGCGCCAAATGTGTTGGCGCAATCTACATGGATGCGCCAGCCTCTTTGGCACATCCGGTCCTAAAAGAATTAAAAAATGCCACGTAGGACAAAAGAGTGGCAGCTTGATAAATAATTTTAAAAGGGTGACATTTTAATAAATAGTTTTAAAAAAGTGTTATTTTGGTAATTAGTTTTGTCACAGATGGCAGTATGATAAAAAAGCCGAAAGTAGTCGATTTGGAACTTTGGTATTAGTAAGACAAAGCAACTAAGTAAGGCAATAATGTACTTTTATTCGATATAGAACTTTGGTAAATGAAACAAACATCTTATTTACACACCTAAAATCATTTTTTTTACTTTCTTAGTTACTCATAATATAATTTGATTTTTTTTTTCTTAATGAGCTATCTACATATTCATGTGACGAATATAAATTATTATCATATATGGATTATTATTTTTTTCTTTTTTACATATAACCAAGCATGAAGACAAAATACGTTAGCTTTAATAATGTATTTAACCTCCCTCCCACCTAATTTTTTTGAGATTGTGGGTGAAAACACGTTTGCTCGTTGTTTCTTCATTGCAAACATATTTTCAGAAGACAAAACCCCACTTCCCACCTAATTTTTTTTAGATTGTGGGTGAAAATACATTTGCTCGTTGTTTCTTCATTGCAAACATATTTTTAGAAGACAAAAACAAAATATTGGCTTGCAACAGAAACACATTTAATACTTGTCCCCGAAAAAAAAATCAAATGACACAAACTTCTAAACAGTACTCACAGAATACGTTATAATTACTAATAAAATAAGTTCTTACTTCAATCTTTCTTAATTCAGCCTCTGTAACAGCTTTCTTACTATTCTCCCATGCTGAAATGGTTGAAAGCTTTTTGTGAGCTCTGTTCAACAATTTCATTTAAATTAATAATCAAAAGCTTGTTAAATAACATCAAGAATTAAACAGGATAATAATTTATGTTCGTCACGTGAATATGTAAATAGTTCATTACGAAAAAAAAAGATCAAATTATATTACGAGTAGGTAAGAAAGTAAAAAAAATGATTTTAGGTGTGTAAATAAGATGTTTGTTTCATTTACCAAAGTCCCTCATCGAATAAAAGTACCTTGTTGCATTACTTAATTGCTTTGTCTTGTTAATACTAAAGTCTCACATCAACTACTTTTGGATCAGAAGCAAACACTTGGCCTATAAATATTGATGTATTCCAAGGTTATGGTGCACTCTCTAATAGGCATGTGAAATGTATGTGCCTTTAGAAGGAGTGCGAGATCCACGTGGAATGAATTAAGTGTCCTAAAAGCACGCCTAACATAACATTTTTTTTATTTTTTTTGTCAACGTAGCGTGGATACACCATCCTACATGACATTTTTTACATGGATCGTCGTGTGAATGGCGTATCGGCGTAGATACTGCTAAAGAAATTTGGCGCATGATCGCAAACGCGATGTTACGCAATCTACGTGAATGCGTCAGCCTCTTTGGACCTTAAAAAAATTAAAAAATGTCACGTATGACAAAAAGATGTCAGTTTGATAAATAATTTTAAAAGAATGAAATTTTCATAAATAATTTAAAAAAATATTATTTTAATAATTAATTTTGTCACAAATGACATTACGATAAAAAAGCCAAAAAATAGACATGTACAAGAATTACTACTACACTAACTCCAAACGTAACTCCACTCCGTGTTCGACGATTTTTCCCCTAGTGGCTCTACATTAACATTATGGGTTCAGTTCATTATCAACTGAAACTTCCATTATCTCTCAGAAACTGCGTGATTGGTGGCTCCAGATGGGTTCAATCCTCCACCTCCACCTGTAGAAGAATGTTTGTGCCGCTAATGGCGTTGCCGTCCAGAATATTTGCCACCAAGTAAAGTATTGCTCTGTCACACTACTCTTTAATCTTTACTCAAAAGATTGGTTCTCTAATTTCGACAGCCCCAAAAACGCGAAACAAATCGCGTTTTAGGTGAACGCAGTGCTCGCCACTTCGTCATCTCATTTTGATTTTTAGCACACAGCCTCCATAAACCACCATTTCATATGCATTTTAAATTTCTTTGATTCAAAAAAGTTAATCAACATAAGCTTTGTCAACGTGGACTTAGATGGATGTTCATCATATATAAATGGTTGTATGCTGAAACAAATTAAATATGCATAATGCATGCAAGTGCAGAGTACTCATACTCTCATACACATAATCCTGCAAAAGTGCTGTTATCCCGTTACAATATTTGGCTGGCATACTTACTCCAACTTCGTTATTTGCACACAAAATTAGAATTTATTGGTCAGAAAGAAAACATTTGCAAAATTTGTTAAATTGGCCGATGTATGCCTTTATCATATATAGCAATTGCACATAGTTCTCTTTCTCCCAACAAAAAAGGTGCTGTTCAATTAGAAATTAAAATGGCCAGATGTATGGTTTTAGCATGGGAATATATAACCCCAATCACTTAGCCGAGTAGTAGAAGAGCACATGATGTGTGATAGATGTATGGATATAGGTTTAAATTTCAATTATGACAATATTTTAGAATCATGTCATAAGAAATATCTTATAAATTCTCTAATTCTGATGTAAATAGTTTTTCTTTAACTAAAATGTAAAAATAAATTACTCGAAGTACGCATAAGTTAACTTAGACATTATTTCACCTCAATACAAAAAAAAACATAAGGAGTATGTTTAGTTGAGTTTTTTTTTTCTTTATTATAAAATTGAGATTCTAGGCTGATGGCCTGACGACATAAGTGAATTCTCCCATTGAGAATCCAATCTCAAGTCTACCCCACAAATTTGACATAGGTTGTGGCCACTTTAACCACAACCCCTTGTGGTTGCCGGGATAATATTTTATGGGGCAGAATTTGAATCACAACTTAATTTTAATTTTAGTTTAGTAGAGGAAAAGAAACTAAACGCAATTAGTTGTGTCCAAATGTTGTTTTTGTGCTAATAAATTATTTGTCTAATAGAAAAAAAATGTATATGAGAGTAATTGTTATACTTAAAAAAATTGTGCCTGTTAGGGTATAAATATTTGGTTTAAGAGTCTGATATATATGCCTGATTGGGGTTGAAAGCCAATTAAGAGGCGAATTTAATGGATTATGTAGAAACTGAAGTAATCATATATAATATAACTAGAAGAATATTCCAACTTAAGCATATCGAATGTGCAAATTCAATTAAATTTAGAACTTGAGAATCGTTTAACTGTTTAGCAGATCAAATGGTTTCTAAGAACTAAAGTGAGTTCCAAGTCTAAGAAGTACTTTGGTAAGGTGAAAACAAAATTTAGATGCCCCAAAACTCTTAACCGCTTAAATTTTAAACAACCAACTAATGATTAAATAATATTGGAGTGTCAGCTTAAAGAGTTTTTATACTATTATTTAATTATATATTTTAATATTGATTTAATTGTAATGCATTGTTAGTGTAAATATTTTTTATACTATCAACTAATTATATATTATTACATCATTAAAAATATTTAATTCTCATAATAACTATATTACAAGTCACAAATGTAATGATATATGGTTGATTTATAGTGTAAAAAATTTTATACACGACAATTATATTAAAATTAAACTCTTATTATATTATTAGAAGAATATAGTTTTTAAGGTAGTTATGATAGTCAAATTTAATGATGTGGTGATAACTGAGTGATAATGTAATATATATATATATATATATATATATATATATATATATATATATATATATATATATATATATATATATATATATATATATATTAGGAGATCAATTTATATCGATTTTTTAGTTATACTTATTTTTAACCATTGGATATATTTTTATCTAATGATTTTTTTGATATAATCTTATTTTAGATCTAATTAAAATTAGTTTTTGGTGTAAAACTTTTATCTATATATATATGAAATTATTTTATTAAATATAATTATTAATGATAAAAAGATAACTATATTAGATAAAGAGATCTAACAGATTAAAAATAAATATAAAAAAAAAATTTATATTATATAAATTGATCTTTTATATATATATATACACACACAATTGAGGCAATACATTATTATTGAATAACAATAAGTACTTTTAATTTGTTTAATTTAATGCATTATAGAACTTTTACGTGGCTTTATTCATTTTGGGTTCAGAGTTGGTCATTTTATCGTAATTTTTTAATATCGTTTTTTTTTGTTTTTCTGTAGTGTGAATAGGGGGTTAATAGATAGTAACTGTGAAAATAGTATTTATGTTAAGCAATTCTACAGAAGTCTAGAGATGAGTCATGAGCATATAAAGCTAATACGTAATTATTTGAGGAAACCTTCGTAGGTCCGGGTTACTCCCAGTTGCATGGATGCAAATACAGTAGCTTATTTTATGATTAACTTATCCCTTTTTTTTTTTTTGGTATTGGCCTTTTCTGGACCAGCCTCCTCCGTTAGGTTGGAAATATGCCAGCGGTCCATCAGGTGCTTTTAATTAGAGGTGACAAAATGAGTTCAACTCGTTGGGTTAGTCTGTCAACTCATTATTTTTTTGCGAGTTAGATTCACGATTTCAATCTATTTTTTATTTTCAACCCGCATAACTCTCGGGTTAAGCGGAGCGGGTGCGGGTTGGTCCGTCGGGTTGAATTTTAAAAAAAAAAGTGTTATAAATTAGTCTTATTATTTGTGTTTATGATATTTTTATAAGTATGATACTAAATTTATTTTATTTTTTTATTTTTTTAATCTCTATAAATTATAATTTTTCTATTTTTAAATTTTTATGATTTTTTTTATTTTTATATATTTTATTTTATTTTTTAGTCAATTCATTATTTTTTTTTTTTTTTTTTTTTTTTATGCGGGTCAATCCGCTAACCCGTGACTAACCATATTAAAGCGGGGTGAGTTATTTCTTCCAACCCATTTTTTAAAGGTGCTTTTTTTTGAGGGTTGAATTTAGTTAATTTAATTTAATCTGATTTAATCTGACTTATTTAATAAAAAAATTATTAATTAAATATGTTAAGTTTTAAATTTTTGTAAAAGTATTTTAAATTTAATAAGTTGATTTATTTAATTATATATATTATTATTATATATATATTATGAAATTTTAATATTTAAATAATATAATTAATTTAATAAATAATATAATATTTTTTAAAATATAAATCTATTAATTTATATAAAAATTTAAACTTATTAATTTATTTTATTGATTTATTTAAAAATAAATTTATTAATCAATTTAAAAGTTTTATTATAAAATATATATTTAAATAAATTTTTAAATTAGATTATATTTTTAAAAAATATTAAATTAAATCTTAAAAAATAATTTATATCAAATAAATAACTCAAATTCATTTAAGATAAGACTTTACTTCATCTAACTCATTTTTATCACTATCCTCTGCATTGTAGTAGACTTTTTTCAGATGATCTTTAAGATGTTTCTTTATTGAGAAATGTTGTTGTGGTTTAGAGGCTTAGCCCCTCCGCTGGAAAACAAAAAAGCTAACATGATGCAAAATTATGGATCTAATAATTTTTATAAGTAGTATTACTCAAAGTCTCAATCTAATTAAAATGACAAGTTTGTGGGCAGAAAAATCAAATAGAGGTTGTCTTTGATTAGACACGTGCCTTTCTTTTGGTATTGATGATAGGCTGATAGTCACGTCCCTTGGGGACACTTTTTGTTTGTTTGTTTGGAATTGGTTCACAGTTCACACACTTGTTCTGCTGTACACCTTACCTGACCATGCATCAACCTAGCTAAAGTGAGATGGTCTCCTCGTGGTTGCTGACGGTCACAAGTTCTCAAACCAAATTCAAATTCCCAATATTCAAATTTTTGGGTGAGAATTTTTAACTTTAAGCATACAAATTAATTTTGTGAATCACATTAAAAATATACATATTTCTATTAACATAATTTTACATAAATCAAAGAATAATTTACATAATATAAAAAATTTCCAATCAAGAACTTTTCCAGCTTGTTTCCAAACTAAGATGACACCTTAGCCTTAGACACCCTTTCACAAATGCAAACAAAAAGCCCAGTTATTTTAAATCCTCATTGTACCAAGGCCAATTCACATGTACCCTTATACTTAGAGGTGTAAATGAGTGGTTTAGTTTGAGTTTTGAGAAAAAATAAATTTGAACTAATTAAAATCAATTATTTCAATTTGGTTTAATTTTCTTATTTTTTGATAGTCAAATCTGAATCGAACCGAACCGAACTAAACATCTATGATTTAGTTTGGTTCGGGTGATCGAGTTGACAATTATTTTTTAACATAAAAATTAACTAAACAACTATACATGTAATACAGAAAAGTACACATAATATATCAAAAATTTCAAATAATATTAGAACATAGACTAATCTTTTGTTCTTCCATCAGACAATGAACATTTAATTTCAAGTTGAGTCACACGATCATTGGTCTTTGAAATTTTTTGTTTATATCAAATTCAAAATGCTAAAATAGTAAGAAAAGAAAACATTTTAGTATGTGATAGAAAAATAGAATACATAATAAAAAAGTTCAGGTAATAACTGGACAACAGTTAGAAGCATAATCTCGGTAAAGATCAAATATGACATACAATTTTTGTAGTCTCATAAATAAGTTATAGAAAATGACTAAGAAGATAGCCAAAACAAAACTACTAGCTATATAATATACATGACTTTTATCTAATAATATAGTCAATACAAACATAATAACAGACATCACCCAAAGTTAATTCAAACTCAGTCAAAACTCATATCAATATATAACTAGTACAAATATAATAATGAACACGATTTTGGAAAAGAAAATGAAAATGCATATGTCTAAATTTAATGTCTCAGTACGTGCAATAGTGATTTAGTTCGGGTGATTTTTTAGATTTGAAATTCTCAATCTGAGAACTGAACCAATTAAACTCTCATTAGTTCAAATTTTATCCGAATCAATCAAAATACTCAAACTAAACTAAATTAACTTAATTGATTCAATTTTGATTGGTCGGATTATCCAAACTAATTTACAATCGAATCTATTTCTTTGTCGCTGCCAGCCGGACCATTAATCACCATCTCTCCATCTGCAAAGACATCATTAAGCTTGGGCAGATCTCACCAAGAATTTTGTAAAACTAAATCACGAATGCACAAATATGCATATTCGATATTCTGTTTCTCATCGTTGAATATGAATTTGCAAACAAATAATTTGATATTACTAATTAACAAGAAAAATATAAAATTTTAACTATGACATAAATAAAATTCATATGGAGGGATGACTGTTAAAATCAATGTTATTAAAACTGAATTGAACGTTGAATTGGCGTGACTAGATTCAACCATTTGAATAGGTTAGTCGAATTAGATAATGTTGTATAAATAATATACATGTAATAATATAAAATATATAAATGTTTAATTTATATATGTATGAAATGTGAAAAATTATTATATATTTTTTTAAAAATTAATAATCAATTTGTTCAATTGACTGCAAATTCATGATAAGATGATTTTGAAAAGATTGACTGAAATATCATAATGAAGTCACAGATAAATAATAAAAAGATTCTAGGTTTTTTTTTGGGGACAACTTCTAGCTTTTTTTAAAAAATAAACAAAAAAATTATTACTCAGTTACATATCAGAATTTTAGCTATACTAATTTTTTTTAAAAGTTAAGTAGTAAGAAATTTTCTTATAAATCCGTTATTCTTGACATGAACAACTTGTCTTTACCCAAAACTTAAAAGTAAATTAATCCATAACTTTATTGTAATAAAAGGAAAAAAAGATTCTAACTTACTACTAAGGGGTTTTGGTATCTCATGTGATATGATATAAAGTATATAGTTAATTCAATTAGATAAATAGTTGGTTGTATTATTTTCACTAATTGGTTAAATCGATTCAACAAATGATTAATGAATTTATAGTTAACATAGGAAAATAAGGAAAGATTCTTATGTATTTTAAAAATAATATAGCATTCTATTAAAAATAAAATATTATTAAATAAAGAGTTTAATTTTTATGTATTATTAGTGTAAAATATTTTACATTATCAATCAATCATATATTTTTAAATGTATGATTTTTGAGTAATTATTAAGAAAATTAAATATTTTTAATAATGTAAAGATGTATGATTGAATAATAGTTTAAAAAAATTATACTAATAATACATTCAAATTAATTTAAATAATTAAATTAAATATAAACAGTTATTAAACAACTGAAAATATTAGTATGAAAGAATATAAATATTTTTCCTTTGATTAATTTAGTTTTACAATTGATTAATTATTGTGTACCATACCTCACTTTTAATTTTAGAGAAATTCATACTTAAATATAATTTTTTATATCATCTTTTAAATACTTAAATCATTATTTGATATATATAAAAATATTTTATAATAATTTTTATAATCTTAAACATATCAAATAATTATTTAAATGCATCCATTATGACTAACTAAAAAATATTCCTATTTTTGTTGTAGAGCGTAGAAAATCTCTCGTAAGTTGTTAATTGTCACCAACCATGTCCATGTTCATCCTGCTCTGTATTCGGTTCACCAACTTTAAATGTATAATTTTAATTTTTTTATATTATTTTTAAATCAATTAATAAAATATAAATTTATATTTAATTATATATATAAATTAATTAATAAATATTATATTAATCAATCAATACATATAATTTATGTTAATCATCAATACATGTGATTAATTATAAATTTATATTTTATTAATCAATACTAAAAATGATATAAAAAAAGTTATAAAATAATTATTTTTGTTAAATATATAAGTATACTTAGGAGAATGTTTTTTCTGCACTCAAAACATGACACATACTTGGGATATTGTGTAGCATAATTTCTTATTTTTGTAGAATAAAATTTAATTTCAATATTTAGCTCTATTTTTTATCTTTAAATCTCATTTAATTTTTTTTTATATGTTTATTAATTTAATTAAATGAAATTTAAATAACAAATAAAAAAATTAAATAAAATTAAAAGTAAGAATTAGAATTTAAGATTGGAGGCAAGATATACTCATTTTCGTATTCTATATGCGTGACTCTGAAATCTATATCTTATTTATACGTGAGTGAGGTGTCATAATGATGTCATATTTAATGTTCCGCCACCTCTCGTACGAAACACCGTTTCCTTATTTTTTTAAGTTTGATATTTTTACCACAAACACAGTAAATATTCATTTCTCGTTCTCTTCGATTTCCTCACCATCGTTTCACTCCAACTCCAAAGTAAACCAACCTCTTTTCCCTCACCGCCACTGCATGAAGTTATCAAGTTTTCCACATTTCTCTTCCTCGCAATAATCGTTAAATTCTTCCACATTGTGATACTTTAAGCATCAAGGCAACCAACACATAAATCTTATCAATTTACACATGCCCATTGTTCTCTTATCACCTACAAATTCACCTCTTTTTGTTTTACACATTCAGATAAGCTAAGCTAAGCTAAGCACCATGATATCCTCAGTCAAGTATACAGCATCGCCCCTCAGCAGCAGCTCTGCTTTCTCAACCAGAAAGCTTCCTGTTCCAAGACCTCAACTTTACACATTACACACTATTCACAATGTTGTACAAAACAATGAACCCTCTCTCTCTCCCCACAAACCTCTTTACATTTCATCCACTGAGAACTTCACATTGTTAACAAAACTCAGAAGGAGGGTTACAGAGTGCAAGGCCTATGAGGCGGATAGGTCACGGCCACTAGAGATTAACATTAAGGTACCTGAAGAGCAGGGAGGTCAGAGGCTCAAAATTGGTTTGTATTTTGCTACCTGGTGGGCTTTGAATGTGGTCTTCAACATATACAACAAGAAGGTTTTGAATGCTTTTCCTTACCCATGGCTTACTTCCACCTTGTCCCTCGCTGCTGGCTCTCTCATCATGTTAATCTCATGGGCCATCAGGGTTGCTGATGTCCCAAAAGTTAATTTGGACTTCTGGAAGGCCCTGCTTCCTGTAAGCAAATCTTGGCTGATACTTTTCATTCTATTGCTTTCACACTCACAGCATGATAATAATCATTTCATTGTAAGATTAGCAGTATTTGCACTATTATAGTGGCCAGCCAAACATTGTTAGTGAGTTTGAAGTAAGGAAACTTTGATTTAGTAGTCAAGTGGGGATTTTCAAATTTGGGTCTGCACTGCAGGTTGCTGTGGCACACACAATTGGACATGTTGCAGCTACTGTGAGTATGTCCAAAGTTGCAGTTTCATTTACCCACATCATCAAGAGTGCAGAGCCAGCTTTCAGTGTTCTGGTATCAAGGTTCTTGCTTGGAGAAGCATTCCCTATGCCGGTTTACCTGTCACTGGTGCCAATTATTGGAGGCTGTGCACTTGCTGCTGTGACGGAGCTCAATTTCAATATGATTGGTAAGACACACCATTTACTGAATAACAAGGTTGAAATTCACATGCTTATCTAGTGGACAGACAGAATGGACAGGATGACGAATTTGTAATTTGTTCATCAATCTTTTTTCAAGTTCAATCATCTAAATAGACCTCTTTATGGTTTTTTTCAGGGTTTATGGGGGCTATGATATCAAATTTGGCATTTGTCTTTCGTAATATATTCTCAAAGAAGGGGACGAAGGGGATGTCTGTTAGTGGAATGAACTACTATGCTTGCCTTTCCATATTGTCTCTATTGATTCTCACACCTTTTGCCATTGCTGTGGAGGGCCCAAAGATGTGGGCTGCTGGCTGGCAAACAGCCCTTTCTCAGATTGGTCCCAATTTTGTTTGGTAAGCACAACAATCTACAAATCTCAGCGCACAACTTATTTTCTAATTTATATCCTCTATCTCTTTAATTTGGTGGAACTGTATTTTAGTTTTTTGCCTGTATAGTTGGATTTATATAAAATATATAGATTTTTTTAAAAAATAAAATAAAACACACACATACTGACACTGGGCGCATATAAGTCTCACAACTGGCAATTGGAGACCGTTTTGTAGTATGTGAGACATTCTTAAAAAAGAAATTTGCAAGCCATGCTGTAGTATGTGAAGAACATGGTGATTTAATTCAAATAAGTACAGTAACTGACTAAGTCCTGGAGCATAACTAATGGATACATCCTACATATTATTACATTGATGTTAGCAAATGCTGATTCACTGCCCTTGAATATCTTTCCTTTTCCCTGAAATTTATCATTGTTTGTGTAATGTCTATGGAACAGAAATGATTTCCTGTTTGATGTGGAATAGTTCTAGAAGAATTCTTAGTTTCTTACTCTACTGAATACTGATCATCATTTCTGATTACTGACCAAAGTTAAACTAATTAATTTTCTTCATCAAATGTTTAACTAATGAACTTCAGGTTTTAATTTTTACAGGTGGGTAGTTGCCCAAAGTGTCTTCTACCACTTGTACAATCAAGTCTCTTACATGTCTCTTGATCAGATTTCTCCCTTAACATTTAGCATAGGGAATACAATGAAGAGAATTTCTGTAATTGTCTCTTCCATCCTTATCTTCCACACACCAATTCAGCCCATCAATGCCCTTGGGGCCGCCATTGCAATTCTTGGCACCTTCCTCTATTCACAGGTGCATTCTCATTTCCTCTATTTTTGTTTGCTTTTACTATATACTACCTGAATGTTTGAGACAAATTAAAAGCAATGACTAAGAAAATTTTCATATCTCTCAACAGGGGAAAATCATAATCACTATTCTTTAACCTGTTATTGTGAATTTTAAAAACATTTAATCTATGCAAGCAAAGTAAAGTCAATAAGTCTTATTAGGGTGTGCAAGGGCACCCATTTGATGATTGTACCTCCCTAAATAAGCTCGGCAATATTACATTTGTACTTCGTCCAAAGAAAACTTACAGATATGTTCTTGTCTAGTGTTCTTTATCATGAACTTTCTAAGGCAAATTTAAATTTCATTCATGAGTAAGAGAACTTACACTACTACTACTATTGCTTTACATGTGGGTGTTTCCATTATTTGATGGCTAACTAGTGTTTGTTTGAGTGACCAGAATAGTATTGTTTATGGTTATTTATTCTATGCTCTTCTATTAATAAAATTGTCTACTGCTCAATTAGGGTTACATTATATATTTGTGACATAACTGATAGCTTTCTGTTAATTCTTTGAGCAGGCTAAACAGTAAGGTGTAGTTTAGAAGCTGTTATGTAACACCAAGTGAATGATGGCTCGTGGCTGGAGCTCAAAGTGTCACTGATGAGTGATGACAATTGATGTTACTGAGAAAGTATATATATGATGTGGTCGATAGGAGGACTTCAAGCTGCTTTCTTTGAGGCCATAGTTATAGCATTTCTAATTACGATTTGATCTGGTTTTCAGTGTAGATGAGCTTTTTGTTTCTTTCCTGTGATATGAGGTTGAGAAGAATGTACTGCAGTAAATAAGAACGATGTGTCAGAACTGTTATATGTTGAGGCTGAGCCTGAGAGTATATGAACTATGAAGGGTTTCTTGACTAATTTATTGTATAATCATGTTGTGTAACTCAATTTCATGTATTATCAAGCACCAACACTGCTTTGGATTAAGGGCGGCTTGACTTATTTTTGTGGCCTAAACCAAATTTTAATGTGTCTTGAGGATTAAATATGAGAGCAATATAAATTAGGATGGATAAGAAAAGAATGAGGCCTTTTATTACAAATAAAACATTTAAAAAATCTTGAAGCCTAAAGTATAGGCTTTACTAACCTTACCCACGAGCCGACACTGCTTTCGATATATGTTCATAAAAAGATGGCCACGATGAAAGTAGGAACAAATTAACTGCACACTCGAGACCCACGATGCTGAAACGCGGCAGCCGAAGACTCCATCAATATCCCCTTATTTGTGAATTGTGGTATGTCCTTACCAGGCTCTAATTGTCCCGTAGGACTTGGGGAGAGGGAGAATCTCAACCCACCAACCACCACCATTATCCAACCTTGTAAGTTTGAACAACACCGTTATTTCTTTAATGATTAAATGATCATTTTGGTCACTCTTTAAAATGAGGTCAATCATTTAAGTTTTCGACTCAATGAAATTAACAAAAATGTTTTTTACTCAGTAAATCTTGAGTCACATTAGTCCAATCGTTAGTCAACATTTGTTAACACTAACGGAGAGAGTGATGTGGCATGTTAAGTGTCAAGATGTAAACACAAGTGACAATGTTACTCCCTCAACCCCTTCAAACACAAAAAAATAATATTGTTTCCCTTCCCTAAAGTGGAACGACATCATTTTGTATCATCTTTTTTCCCAAATTGGATGACTATAAATCCTAATTTCTAAAACCAAAATACCCAAATTTCCACTACTTCCCATTGTGACACAGAATCAAAGCAAGACTTTGAGAGATGATAAGTGGTAGAAATTCGTATTTCTTGAATCGAGTACACCAAAGAGCATAAATGTCCGAAGGTAGCTGGAGTGCAACTGCCAATGCCAATTCGATGGGTAACGGTCCCTATTACAGGGGTGATGTAAGGTTCTACAAGTGTGGGATGAGAGCTGGAGTTCTCTTGAGCACTCCCATGCAATATTCCTCAACTCCTTGTCCTTAAATTGTTTTGTAAAATTCTTCCATAACAGTACTTGTGATTTGTTCCAGGGTTCACTTCCTGCATAGTTGGTATCAGTCTCTGCAAAATACTTGCATAAATAAGTCAAATTATTCCTTGTCATAAACTACATAACTCAAATCAATCCCTGTAAAAAAATGCACATGTCCCAACCTTGAAGAAGATGGACAATACCAACACAATGGATCAGACTTTTGGGGATGATTGTGGTTTCAATTTGGAGAGAATTGGATGGGGTTCTCTCTTGGGATAGAAAGGGATTTGTGAAACACTGATTAAGGTTAATGGACTTTCTATAATGGTGAGAATATGGGACGAAAATTATAATGTCAACTGAGTTTTTCCCTCTACAGTAGAAATGACATAATTTTTGTGTCTTTAAAGTGCTTGAGAGACTAGAAACAAAGTCATTCAATGTGTATGAAAAAGTTGAGATAAGTCAGTTGTCACGTGTATATCTACTTTAACATTTAACGAATGACGTAATTTTTGTCTCTAAAGCGTTTGAGAGACTAAAAACAAAGTTGTTCAATATGTGTAAAAGATTGAGATGAGTGAATTATCACATGTATATCTACTTTAACATTTAACATGTCACATCACTCTATTAGTATTACCAGATGTTGATTAACAATTAAATTAACATGATTCAAGATTTATTGAGTAAATAACGTTTTTGTTGATTTAATTGAGTTAAGACGTAAATCGACCGACTCTATTTTAACGAGAAATCAAAATTACCATTTAGTCTTCTTTAATTGCCTTAGTGTCAAATAATTCAACTCAACTCCCTCTTGTTTTGGGCCATTCCTTTCCGAGTCTTTGTTTTGTATGTCTAAAGTCTTACATCAATATAAATATATAATATTATATTATACAACATATGTATGAATTAATCTATGTGAGTGTGATCATTAAATGAGAAAATTTTTTATTTAAATATAAAATATTATAGATGAATACATCATATCAATTAAAATTTAATATTTTTATAAATATTTATAAAATTAATTAAATAAAAAAAAATTTATAAAAATATTAAATCTTAATTAACTAATATATCTAATTAAATACTTAGACAAAAAATTTTCTTCCTATAATATATTGCTAACAAATGGGAATAGGATAAAACTAGCTAGGCCTGCAGCGAAGTCCTTAGGTCTCAATAATTTTCCCGATCCTTATCTAAATCTAGCATTTAGCTCAATGAAGCCATCCTATTAACTAATAACTATAATAATGGATTTTAATATATTATTGGTGGTATCCATATTATATTATTTAAATTTTAATTGGGACTTCAATTTTAATATGTTAAAAATAAGTAATCAACAAAAGTTAACATATTTTTTTTTACAATAATATTAAAATTATTTATTCATTTTTTTCGTTGAAAATTATTTATTCATTAATTAAGTCATCATTTTTGTTTCGTATCAACCACTTAATAAAATAAATTTAAACTTTATTATTTATATATATAAATTTAGTTAAAAATACGAGATTATTATACAAATATCATCTTGAATACAATTCACACGTCAATCTTATTACTATGCCTACCATTATGTGTTCCTAGCGGTTGGAGAAATTTTACACAAGTAATATAGAATAAACTAATAAACGTATAATATATCATTATTTTACATTAAATAGTTGCATAATTCTACGTGTTATACAATTATTTTACATTAAAAATAATAGCATATATATATATATATATATATATATATATATAATAATTTATTAGTTTAGTCTAAACAATTGGTGTAATCAATGTACATCCACGATTCTCTCTGGTGATTGGTGCAGGATCGGTTTCTCCATCATTGTCAGCTTGTCTAGTTGTCTGGAACATATTATATTAGCATATGTATGAATCTCCCATTGACATTGAGAACAAGCTTGCAAGAGGGGTAGGACAATGCAATGGGGTTTTCTACATTTCCGAAAGCTGTGTCTATGGAGATACTCTTGTTCCTGTTCACATCATATGCTCTCGCAGCAATCTCAAAAGGGTTAGATCAATCTCCTTTTCCCAGCAACTTTCTCTTTGGCACTGCTTCTTCTTCGTACCAGGTTTGCCTTCATCTTGATGCTTATCTCTGCCTCTTGTTGTGTGTTCACTAATCACCATTCCCATATCAACCAGTCTAGCTCACATCACTAAGTCTTTGTATTCTAATTGTGGTTGATTTAATATTTAGTATGAAGGTGCTTACTGGAGTGATGGCAAAGGGATGAGCAACTGGGATGTCTTCAGTCACAAACCAGGTGATAAGATCAAGAACTCTGTCTTGCTCTGTAAAAGTACCCTTAGCCTCATTGTTTCTTTTTTGTTTTAGATATTTTCCAGAAAGTCATTGGCCATAATTTTATTCAATCACCTCAGTTATGCAACTTAAACTTTCTTTTTATATATTGTTCGAGCTTCAACTTTTATAAGCCAAGATAATATGTTGCAGGTAGTATATTTGATGGAAGTAATGGTGATGTTGCGGTTGATCAATACCATCGGTATCTGGTACATATATTTAAGTTCAGTTCTAGTTTATATTTGTACATCATATTCTACGTATAAACTTATATGCTATTTGCCTCGTGAGTTCTAGATAAAAACCAATTTCTGTATAGGACATTAGCGTGAAAAATAATGCAAATAAAAACAAAAGGATGACTTTTTTCTCATTTTTTAAACACCGCATGATTCATGCATTGCATGATTAATATTTTTTTTTAGAGAAACGGCATTGCGCACCCAAAATCATACACCATTTATGCATTTTATTTATTTGGAAAAAGGCAGAATCTTTATTTTAGTCTCTAAAGTTTTTGCAAAATTTCAATTTAATCTTAATTTTTTTAACTCTGATATTTTTATCATAAATAATACATATATTATTTTTTACATATCATTTAATATTATTCATTATATTTATTTTTTTTATCATTTTTTCTCTCTCAATCACGTATTCTTTTTAAAGGTGTGTACAGTGTTTACACCTCTAAAAGATGTGTAGGACCATTATTTTCCAAATTTTTTTTTCTCTTTACGCCTTAAAGGCTAACTTTTTGTTTCACTTTCGTCCTTCTACCTAACACCATTTAAATTATTAATGGTGAGGCAGACCTAGACCTCACAAATCCTACGTAGCTAATATCCCACGTGACATTTGACTAAATCGAAACTTTTGTAAAATGTGAAGGAAGTAAATAAAGTTTTAGTCCATTTAAAATCATAAATATTAATCATAAAATTTTAGGATTGTAGAACCACTACCACCATCAAACAGAACCACTATCATCGATAACAAAGTTCATCTCCCTGCTATCAAAAAAATGCACAACCCAGTCACCATTCTTACACCCATGTTAGAAGCCATATGTTTTACACCCTTCAAGTTTGGGTTTGATGAGCTGATTTAGTTTGTCACGCTATTGAAACCATCAAATTGTTTGAAGAGTTTCAGACTTGAAAAATTTGGACCTACAATGAACCATAAAGAAAAGCAAAATTGAATAAAAAAAATGCATATGATATGATGGCTAAATCGGTAAGAGTTAAAAAAAAAAGTTAAAACCTTATTTACATCCTCATGTTTTACAAAAAAAATTATTTGATCTTAGAAGTTTTTATTTTGTCATATTTACGTTTTTTATGTTTCATGACAAGTTTTAATTTGGTTATGTGTCACGTGAGATCTACGTCAGGTGTCACGTGGGTTTCATCTCAGCCTCGCCATTGACAATTTAAATGGTGTTAAGCGGAAGGATGAAATTGAAACAAGAAAACAACTTCTAGGACGTAAATTGAAAAAAAAAAAAACTTTTGAGACTACATTAAAATTTTGTAAAAATTTTAGAGACTAAAATAGGGCTTTTGCCTTTGAAAGAATAAAGATAGAGAGTATATATTAAAATATATATTTTTCTTATTTTATTATTTAAAAAAGAAAATAGTGTAAGAATTATGTAAGCTTTTTTGTGTACAAATATCATTATGAACATTGCAATGCGCATCATCGGAAAAATATAAGGATAAACACTTTTTTTTTGTCTTCCAAAGATACATGCAACATCACATTGTTTCGTTATTTATAAATATATCAAATTGATCCTTCAAGTATATAGGCATCAAATTAGTCCTTAAATGTCGTATTTTTCTATCAAATTAGTCTTTAAAATGACATTAAATTCGTATCAAGGACAAAACTGAGTTATCATTGAATGGCCAATTTAATGTTATTGATAAATGTAAAAAATAATGTAATGTTGCATGTGTTTTTAAAAGACTAAAATGAGTGTTTACTAAAAAGAAGTGGCAATTACCACTCATATTCTATTAAATTTTTATTAAATAAATTATTTTAAGTCATTGATCAAAACATGATCAAAAGTTATTTAATAAAAAAAATAATAAAATAAAAATGACAATACACTCTCCCTTACTAAAATTTTTTATAATAACAAGAGTCTATCAAGTGGACGAAACAACATAGCAACCGCCTTTTTCTCTTTTTTCAGATTCCCGCAAAAAAACAATCAAGCATTCGATTCTATTAGTGTTAATGCAAAGCTATTGATGTTCCGAATTTCAAATTTTAATAAAAACAGGAGGATATAGATCTAATGGAAGCTATCAAAGTCAACAGCTACCGGTTTTCAATTTCATGGGCAAGAATTCTACCAAGTATGCTTCTTCTCTTATTGATATCAACTTTTAGATGATATAAACAACCTGTTGACCATAGTCAATTTACAAGTAGAATTGGCAATGACTGTGAACAGAAGGTAGATTTGGAGAAGTCAACTTCGCGGGTATCAACTACTATAATAGACTTATAGATGCGTTGCTACTCAAAGGTTTGATTTCAATTTTCCTATGACTTATGAGACAGAGAGCAGCATAAGGATTCGATTTCTTTGACCTGCATTTGTTCTCAACTGTGCAACTCGCAGGGATCCAACCGTTTGTAACGTTGTCTCACTTTGACTTCCCTCAAGAACTTGAGGACATATATGGAGGTTGGCTAAGTCCCCATTCACAGTAAGCAACTAGTTCTCCAATTCATTTGTATTGATTTCAATACCATAGCCATACTTACTTATGTAGATAGCTAATATCATAATTAACATTTGTTTTTTTAGGATATTTTGACTTTGACTTAAAAAAACCAGATAATGGTACTAAACTTATTTACACATATGCAGGGAAGATTTTCAATTCTTTGCAGACATCTGTTTTAAATCCTTTGGTGACAGAGTCAAGTACTGGGCCACTTTCAATGAGCCAAATCTTCTAGTCCCACTTAGTTACCGTGTAGGAAGATTCCCACCATGTCGTTGCTCTAGCACATTTGGAGATTGCAGTGAAGGAGATTCAGAGAAGGAGCCCTTTATGGCAGCCCATAATATTATCCTATCACATGCAGCTGCAGTTGATATTTATAGAACCCAATACCAGGTAATTTAGTTAGAAAATCTCAGTAACACCTTTCAAAAATTTTAGCATTCTAGGGACTCAAATCATTTGGTTTTCTACTTAAGCCGATCAAAATGAAATAGTTTAGAGGTTATGATGCTAGTTTAACAAATCAAAGTGGAAAGTAATACGGAAAACTCATTCAAATCAAAACATTATAAACTTGCTTTGTTATTAATGGCACATCCAGACTGAGCAAGGGGGAGAAATTGGCATTGTCATACACTCTGACTGGTTTGAGCCGTTCAGCAATTCCACAGCAGATAAATTGGCTACTGAAAGAGCATATGCATTTGACATGAATTGGTAAAATTTCCTCATTGTTCACAGCTCATTTAACTCCCACACAAAGCTGATACGGTGATTGATTCTATCAAAGTATAGTAATATTCAACTATAATAATGCAGGTTCTTGGACCCACTCATATTCGGTAAGTACCCAACAGAGATGGAAACGATTCTAGGAACTATCTTACCCAAATTTTCCAGCAATGACAAAGTAAAACTGAGGAGAGGATTGGATTTCATTGGCATAAATCACTATGCAAGTTACTATGTCCGAGACTGCTTATCATCAGTGTGTGAACCTGGGCCTGGAATCTCCACAACAGAGGGTTCATATCAACAAACTGCACAAAAAAATGGTGTCCCAATAGGAGAGCTTGTAAGTACCTCAACCTTCTAATGAACCTGACATTTTATACTTGCATGACTAAACCGGCTCTGAGGCTTCTGTTGTTAATGTAGACTCCATTTGAATGGCTCAATGTTTACCCACAAGGCATGAAGAAAATTGTTACCTATGTGAAAGACAGATGCAATAACACTCCAATGTTCATTACCGAAAATGGTAAGCAAAGCACATTAAACCCCTTTGATTGAGTTTCTGAGCATTTCTGACTACCCAACGTTTTTTAGGGTATGGAAATTTGTATGATCCAGATCACACCGAGGATGAATATCCTAATGATCTTAAGAGAATAAACTACATGTCAGGTCACTTAGATAACCTAGCGGCAGCAATAAGGTACGAATCTATGAAATCAGAAGAAATATGTCTACCCCATGTAACAATAGACTCAAATCTTTTTACTAGGCCCTATTTTTTAAACAATTTTGTTACTCTAGCACTTCTACTTATTTGTCTAACCAGATGCTGAAACTCCTTCACTGACTCTTTTTTCCATTGGACACAAGTAAAATACCTGAGGATTTCTGTCTTGATTATGTGATCAGGGAAGGAGCAGATGTGCGAGGTTACTTTGCCTGGTCCTTGCTCGACAACTTTGAGTGGAAATATGGGTTTTCAGTGAAATTTGGACTTTACCATGTTGATTATGCCACACAGAAGAGAACTCCAAAATTATCAGCATGTTGGTACAAGAATTTCATTGCAAAGCACAAAACTGAGAGCATTATGCCAGAACTTGATAAGGAAAAGAGAAAGTGAAACAAACAATTAGTTAGAAATAGAAATAAAGAGAAAAATATTAATAAATTTGTGTATATTTTTAAATAAATATATATAAGAGAATTAATCTATTTATATAAAAAAATTATTGTACAAAATAAAAAAAAATATAATTATGTATTAAATTAATTATAATTATTTTTAAAATTAATCATAATTTTAATTATAATCAATCACGTTAACACAATTGAAGTCAAATAGCAAGCTTAGAACCTTAAGGCCAGAGTCTAGAATGAAAAACTTGGATAAATTTGACATCATATCCAAGGCATTCTGAAACCATCTCTTCATGCATAAGCTTCTCTTTAACATCATTAATCAATAAACTATAAGGGAAGGAAGTCACATGCTGCCAACTTATAATCAGCCGCAGATATTATTTTGAAGATTGATTTTGCATTCTTACGCGCAATCTGTTCGGTGTAGTTTCTTTCTACAGCTTGAGTCGCAGAGCAAACCATTTTAAATGTTGGCAACTTGGCATATGGTCCTCTGGTCTTGGAATGGCTAAACTCATTGCGCCATCCGAGTAGGACACGGTTGCCACTTGCCATGCGGTTTGCAGAATGAGTTAGCAGACCAGTCAGAACTCCAAAGTAATCAAATGGACAAAAGGAGGCTACAATTTAACCATAACCATCCAACTTTATTAGCTTGGACTATATAACTTGTGAACAAGATTCTATGCAATAATTTCAATGAAAAAAAGAAAGAAAGAAAACAACGTCTAAAATCATAAAAAGAAAATGTTAAATAATCAACGTCTATCATGCCCAGTTGGGTCAACAGCCTATAGTTCAATCATAAAATATTGAATTTATGGAAAAAACAACGTGTTATGTTATGTTAATAATCGTGTTTTACCCTTCTATCTTTCTAGAATAGTATACTGCCGAGATGCCATTGTTGCTTAATTATCAAAGGCAGTTGGGTCAACAGCCTATAGTTTACCGAAGCATGTATAGCAGAGGTTCCCAGATATTGAATTTATGTAATTTTGTCTAGTACCACTTCCATGAGAATACCGGTATCTTCTTAATAATTAATGATTAATATTTTTCATGTGTTTTACTTACTAAATATATATATATATATATATAAAAATTACTCTCGTAAAAATAAAGGACATTGAATATATCTCCTAAATTTCTTAATTTATTACCAAAGTACCCTTAAGCAATGCCTCTCTCCCTATTACAATTGAATAACAATCATGATTTTTTTAATATCATTTTTTATATTATTAATTATATTATTTCTTTCTTTTAATTACAACTATTAAAAAATATAATAAAAAATAATATAAGATAAAAAATATCTAAAAGCCTCATTTTCCAATAAATAAACACTTTCTTGTTTCGTGCATATAAAACATATTAACCTATCACTGACGTAGTGACGTCCACCACCAACAAGAGTCAAGCGCAATAGTATGCCATGGGGTTCTCTACATTGCTGAAAACTCTCTTTCCGGAGATACTCTTGCTTCCCCTGCTTGCATCATATCATCTCACTGCTCTCTCAATTGGGTTGGATCTATCTCCGTTGCCCAGCAACTTCCTCTTCGGGACTGCTTCTTCTTCTTACCAGGTTTACTTTCAAGCTCTTCAGCATATATGATTTCTTTCTCTTCATTTTGGTGCTTTCTCTGTTGCTTCTTGTATAAATATCACTTTTTAACACTCACTCACTCACATACCAACAACGACCAATAAGAACATCCCAGAGCAGCTAATTAATAAGGATCTTTAATCTTTTTACAGTATGAAGGTGCTTACATGAGTGACGGCAAAGGACGAAGTAACTGGGATAACTTCACTCACGGACCAGGTGATATAAGATTAACAACTTTATTTTTAGCTGTAATAGAATTAAAATACCATATTACTCCACCCAAATAGATTTCACTGCAATTTGATCAAAGTTGTAGACAGATGAAGTGAATTTAATTTTGCTGACTCTTTCCACTTGCTGGTTTTCTGCCCATTTTTTGTTCATTGAAATGGATTCTTTCTTAACTTGCAATTTAATTAATGATAATTTGCAGGTAGAAGTTTAATACTCGATGGAAGTAATGGGGATATTGCGGTTGATCATTATCATCGCTATCCGGTATAGTATGAGCTTAGTTCTAATACAGTTATACAGTAATACCCATTCCTCTCAAGAGTATATAATATATAATATCATCTTCATCAATAATACTTAATCCCACGAACAGCTTTTGGTGAAACGACACACGAAATCTAAATAGTGGGATGCGAGTGTTGTGTTTTATCTGTTAGTTTTCTTTTACTTAATTGTGTTGTGATTGTTAAAATAAATTATTAGGTATATTTTGCTAGACCATTTCATGAAAATTCCTTCGCGATAAATAGCACTCTTCGTCCACACGCCAAAATGTGAGTTACTTTAAAATATTAAAATAATACAGCATGACCCATGCGCTCCGCGTGGATTTTAATATACAAAGTAGTTGCTAGAGATGGGTATATCGGTCGTGTAACTTGCGATCTGCGTGGGTTAGAATTGGTTAAAATACTAGTCCATTTACACATGGATTTTTTAGCCCAATTTGTGTAAATCAACAGTTAAATCGATCTGTGGATCAGTCCGCAAATTCGCATAATTTTTTTTTAAAAAAAATTGGTAGCTTTTGCTTTTAGTCTTTGATAAGAAAGAAACTTAGATTCATATATTTGACCTAACATGTTACATATTTATATGACTAAACAAGTATTAAATTATTTTATTTCAATTTTTTAAGCTTATATATGACCTGCGAACTTGCAAGCTAATGCAGTGCAGACGCAGATTAGCATAATGTTAGTCTATTTATTTTGCGGACCAACCCCAACTTGATCCATTTAATTGTGATTCATTGCATATTGAGTCTGTCTGCATACCCACTCTAGTGGTTGTAATAGCCGAAAATACAAGTACGTACTAAACTATTGTTAATAATTCTTTCATTTATAAGTTATCTGCGAAGGTGGGGAGACTGAGATAATTATTTTTAATTTTTTAAATAAATTAAAATTGTTATAATTAAGATGTGTCCCATACAGTTTGCATATGTTAACTATCTTATCGACAAAACTTAACCATGTACCATATAGTTTGCATATATATTGTATGATAAAAATTTGTAACAAAAATTTAAATTTTATACTCTTTAATCCACGATCCTTCTAAACATCAAATTTCTTGCACCTCCTCTATTTTGTTAAGGATAATGATACATATGCATACCTAAATCTTCACATACCACATATAATTTTTTGAGTAAATTACACTCTCTTCTTCTAAAAGATGCTTAAATCACACTGTTATCCCTTCTATTTTTAAAATATACACTTTAGTCTAGTTGACTAAACAATGTTAAGAATATTTTTTTAAAAAAAATTAATTACATTTTTAAATTAAAATGTGTATTATTATATTATTTTAAATTTACTAAACTAGGTCTATTATTTCATCCTCAATCCTCGTTCGAACAAAGCTTCATCCCCAACCCATTGTTCCTGCCCTAACTCGTCCTTAACCTACATCAGCAATACTGACGTCATGCCCAATAGTCAACATCTGCAATTTTGACCCAATATAATTAGCTGGTGGTTGATGCGATTTCAAATTTTTGAAGTTGTGAGAGTTTTAACAACAAATATAAAAATATATTAAAGTATAACACATTTTTATCTCTTAAGGAATGAGAGTGTAAATTTTTAAAATAGAGAAATAATAATAATATAATTTTTAAGAAACTTTTAAAAAATAAAATATAATTTATTTTTTTTTTCTTCACGAGAGAAAGCAAAAAGACAGAGAGGAAAAAAATATTTATTTTCTAATGTGAGATATGTGAAGGTTTAGGTATATATTTATGTATCATTATTATCTTTTCTTTTTTTTTTTTAACTTATCATTATCTTTTCTAAATAAGCACACAATCTTTTATTGATAAGCCGAAAAAACCGACTTACTAAAAGTGCCACCAACTTCTAAGCCCAATTCACTAATATTAACCGGATTATACGAAATTGTTTACAGTATCTACTCCCGAGTTGTTTAATTATTTTGACAGTTCCGACAAAAAGTCGGCAAATAATGTGATCATATATACAAGAATTACTCTTCAAGAGGAAATACTAAAATCTATTTTACATGTTCTCGTCAAAAAAAAAAACTATTTAGGATGTTGAAATTAAAAAGCCTGTTACATCATCAGCACTCATATTTCCCTTCATTCTCTCTTTCACTTTTTTATAAACATCAATGACGCACAATTGTTTTATGAAGTCAGTCACACCGCTTCTGTGCAACTATATTTTCCCATAGTAATATAGATGTACCGAACCAAAAAAAAAAAAAAAGAATACTTATATCAAGTGGCTCTAACACGTTAGCTTTTTCACTTTCGCATTTGAATTTGTTATTTGAGGCAAAAGCAATTAATTTTCATAATAAAAATGCTACAGCAAGAATTTTTTATTGAATAATTTGGCATGTTTAATGAATCTTGAATGAGTGAATATTTTTATTACTTTATTCCATCGGACAATCATCATTGAATCTAGTTGAATTCTGTAAATCATTACTTTTTCCTAAAATTATTACATGATTTCAATGTGGACTTAAACAGGAGGATATTGATCTAATAGAACCTTTGAAAGTCAACAGCCACCGGCTCTCTATATCTTGGGCAAGAATTCTGCCAAGTATGCTTTTCTGCATTATCAAAATCTAAGTGAAATGTTCCAACTAGGATAATGACACGGATTCTTGGTACATGGTTGTGAACAGAGGGTAGATTTGGAGAAGTCAACTGGGCTGGTATCGACTTCTATAACAGATTAATAGATGCTCTGCTACTCATGGTTTTAAATTGCTCTGCTAGATCAAAAAATGCAGGTAACTTCCAAAAATCGCAATATCAAGATGCAATTTAAAACCATGCTGCTACTCAAAGGTAACTTCCAATGTTCGATTTTCTTTAAAGAGTAAAAATCTGTGGAGGGTAAATAAGAGCATAATGGATACATTTCTTTGATATGCGTTTTCTTTTCTCAACAGGGATCCAACCCTTTGTAGTACTTAGTCACTATGACAACCCTCAAGAACTGGAGGACAGATATGGAGGTTGGCTAAGTCCCCAATCACAGTAAGCAACTAGTGTTCCAATTTACCTTGAAGAGGCTTCAATGCCACATTGACCATACAAGCTCATAAAGATCATATTTTTGTGTTTGATGAGCAGGGAAGATTTTGCTTTTTATGCGGACCTATGTTTTAAAACCTTTGGTGATAGAGTCAAGTACTGGGCCACCTTCAATGAACCTAACAACCTAGTGCCACTTGGTTACCGTTCAGGTTTATATCCACCATGCCGTTGCACTGGCTCATTGGCAATGGCAAAGTGCAGAGAAGGTGATTCAGAAAAGGAGCCCTTTGTAGCAGCCCATAACATTATCCTGTCATATGTTATCCTGTCACATGCAGCTGCAGTTGATATCTATAGAACCAAATACCAGGTATTGTGATAGAGTTATCAACACCAAAACTAAGCCCCTCTCTTAGAAGAGAAGAAAGAAATCATGACAACACCTATAAAAAGCTTTGAAAACCCAGTTATTTGATAAAACACATGAGAGGGTAGCAGTTTAAATTTTTAAATCGTTGTAAAACTTTGTATTTTGTGGATGAAATATCAGACTGAGCAAAGAGGAAGAATTGGCATTGTCCTACAACATGAATGGTATGAACCAATCAGCAATTCTACAGCAGACAAATTGGCTACCGAAAGAGCAAGATCATTCACCTTCAATTGGTATAATTCAATTTTGATAGCTTCTTCTATTTGTTCACTCAACTCTCCCAGTAAACTAAGGTTGAGTGCCTCATACCGTAAATAATATATTATAATGCAGGATCTTGGACCCAATCATATTTGGAACGTACCCCTCAGAGATGGAGAACGTTCTAGGAAGCATCTTACCCAAATTTTCCAGCAACGAAAAGGTGAAACTCAAGAAAGGATTGGATTTCATTGGCATCAATTACTATACAGCTTACTACGTACCCTCAAACTTATAATCATGATCACCTTTTCCCTCATGCTTTATCAATTCTGAAACTCCCAATGCCATACAGACTTCATTTAGTTGGCTTAATATTTACCCAGAAGGCATGGAGAAAGCCGTTACATATGTAAAAGACAGATACAACAATACTCCAATGATCGTAACTGAAAATGGTAAGCAACAATTATTAATCTTTTTAGTCAGAGTTTCTGTGCATTTCTGATAATCCAAACATTTTATAGGGTATGGCGAACAAGATGATCCAAATTTCACTATGGAAGAACATCTTAATGATTTTAGAAGAATAAAGTACATGGCGGATCACATAGAGGCCCTGTCAGCAGCAATAAGGTAAGAATATAAAAGAAATCTTTAAAGAAAAAACAACAACATAAATTCTAGCAATATAAAACAGGATAAAATATGTCTAAAACCAATGGCAAGGATTCCAATTTTCACAATATTTTTATCTATTTTGTCACTCGCGCAGAGATAAGTATGTTTTGTTAAATGAGTGGACATACAAAACAATATAAGATTAATAATAAATGTATTAAAAAGAAAGTAGAAATAACACTTATTGAAAAAAAGATAATAAAATTTCGCCTTAGGTAGTTTGACTATGTGAGAAAAAGACCATTACAAGTCTTAGTAAAAGGAGAAGATCACGAGAAAGGTAGCCTAGTAGTTAGAAGTAAAAGGAGATTAAGAAAAATTATAGGTGAAACTATTAAAAAAGACTTAAATTTACATAGCCTTTATGAAGACATAGTTTATGATTGAATACAATAGTATCGTTTGATCGATGTAGCCAACCCAAGTAGTGGAAAAAGATTTTGTTGCTTTGTTGTTGTACTCGTCACTCTAGATTTTTACTATAATTTTATCTAACCAGATGTTGGAGCACCTTCAACATGTCTGTTTGCTTTGACAATTGTCAAACATCTGAGAATAAAATAGATTTCTGTTTCGTTTTTCTCCAACCCTGTCTCTTTCAGGAAAGGAGCAGATGTGAGGGGATACTTTGCCTGGTCCTTGCTCGACAACTTTGAGTGGATATATGGATATACAATACGATATGGACTCTACCATGTGGATTATGCCACGCTGAAGAGAACTCCAAGATTATCAGCAAGTTGGTACAAGCAATTCATTGCAAGGCATAAGGAAACCTCTGTACCAGGAATGACAGGGCAAGAAAAACTGGTACAAATCACTTGAGACAAATACAAGGCTTAAGAGCCTTATCTGCTACACTTGTAATAATTTAGGACATCTTGTCAGTGCTTCTGTCTTTAATCAAAATGAACTAGAATATTCATTCACTCTTCATAAAGAGTTGTTCAACTCTGGAATCCGTTATGCTCTGGCTTGCGTGTTCAGGGTTGATTTGGCTGGAAAAGAATGTTTTAAGGTTCACTAGTATGCAAGATTGCTAGTACAATCCAACTTCCTTCAGAACCATTTGCTATACTTGCTTCTATGCTTTTAAAGTTGAAATAACTCGAACCACAATCATATTAATTTTTTTCAGCATGAAACCCTACACTGCTAGCTAGCTAGACTCGTATACCTTTCAAGTACTGAGGTGAATGGTTGTGTTCTTCCAACAAAGAGGCTGAACAAGTGACCGAGAAAACACTTGCCAAATACATTTCTACCAATTGACTCACTATTCAAACTAAAGAACCAATTATTCAAGTGCAAGATTCTGACATTTCAAAACTCCCAACGAAAAAAGAAGAAGAAGAAGAAGAAGAAGGAAAATAACATAAAAAATGGAAAATGCTATGATCACAAATTCATAGTCATATTCTATACCATAAGCAGCCACATGTTTGTTAAAATTGAAGCTACTATTCACAGTTATTATTCCGGTTTCACATACACAGATTGCCTATAATGTTACACCTATCTTTTCTACTGCCACTACTAACCATTACTAACCATGACAGAGCACCCTCTCCTTTAGCCTCATCAGGATTACAAATTACCCTGCCATTAGCTCCTCCACCAAAAATGCACACTTTTTCACCTGTTCAACAGTCTATTGTCAACACTAATGTTCATCTTATGGTCACTGGAGCCAAGTCTGGCATCTACAAGCCTAAAGTATACATAGTTGCAGTAATACCTACCTCTGTCAAGCAGGTATTGGCCATTCCCGAATGGCATCAAGCCATGAAAGATGAGTATGCTGTACTTATGAAAAATAACACCTGGTCTCTTGTGTCTTTGCCTTCGGATAGGTCTGCAATAGGCTGCAAATGAGTCTTCAGGGTCAAATACAACTCTGATGGCTCTATTCTAAAGTACAAAGCAAGACTAGTAGTTAAGGATCCAACAAGCAGACTTTGATTTTCAAGAAACTTTCAGTCCTGTTGTGAAGCCTAATACAGTAAGGGTGATTCTTACAATTGTACTCTCTAGGCAGTGGCAAATTCATCAATTGGACTTCAACAATGTCTATCTTAATGGAGATCTCCAAGAATAGGTTTTTATGTCTCAACTTGAAGGTTTTGTTATTGAAGGTTCTCATTTGGTCTGCAAGTTAAATAAGGCATTTTATGGCTTGAAATAGGTCCCCCGAGCCTGGTTTGAAAAACTCGGTGGCACTCTTCATCAATTAGGCTTCCAAACTGCAAAATGTGATTCTTCTTTGTTTGTTAGAATCACTGCCAGCTGCGCCATTTACATTTTAGTTTATGTAGATGACATATTAATTACAGGAAGCTCTCAACAAGCCATATCACAGTTAATCTCTGAATTAAACACTACATTTCCCTTAAAAGATCTTGGTCATATACACTACTTCCTTGGGATATAAGCTAGGAAAACAACAGTTGGAGGACTTTATCTCTCTCAATCCAAATATGTTGCAGACCTATTAGTTAAAGCCAATATGTATAAGTGCGAGTCTCTTCCTACTCCAATGATTACTGGATTGAAACTATCCAGTCATGGAACTGATTGAGGATCCAGCACTTTATAAGTCCATTGTTGGAGCATTGCAGTATGCTACAATAACTAGACTTGAGATTGCTTATTCTGTCAACAAAGTTTGTCAATTCATGCACAAGCCTCTGCTTAGTCATTGGAAGGCAGTCAAACAAATTTTAAGGTATCTTCAAGGGACTATAACTCACGGATTAAATCTCAGAAGTTCTTAGCAGATGCAATTAACAACATTTTGTGATGCAGAATGGGGGTTGGATCCAGATGACAGGAGATCTACCTCTGGATACTGTGTTTTTCTTGGCTCCAATATAGTGTTTTAGCTATCTAAAAAGCAGATCGTGGTGTCTAGATCAAGTACAGAAGCTGAGTATCAAAGCCTTGTAGCAATCATAGCTGAACTTATATGGTTACAGTCACTGCTCAATGAACTTCAAATTCCAATTTCCTTACCTCATCGAGTTTACTGTGACAATCTAAGTGTAGTCATACTAGCTGTCAATCATATTCTCCATAGTCGAACTAAAACATTTTGAGTTAGATCTTCACTTTGTAAGGGAGTAAGTTGTAGCAAAACTTGTTCATGTTCATCACATTCCATCTACTGAACAACCAGTAGATATTCTGACCAAAGTTATTTCTAGCAGTCAATTTCATTATTTGAGAAACAAACTCAGAGTTGAAAAGTTTTCACCCCTCTGAGTTTGAAGGGGGATAATAGGAACTATAAGCAAGCTAATTATGTTAAAGCCTGGTTGTAGTTAGTTATGATGCAGAGTCTATTATAGGTTAATTATGATGTAGTCAAAGTTGGATTAGTTACAATAATACAATATATAAGCATATATGCATTGTGACAGTGTATCAATGAAAATCATCTTTCATATTCAGTCTCAACTTTGATCTCTCTCTCTTGTCTCTCTTGTTCTTCATCTTTCTTGTGATAGCTTGATACCTTTCAGAAACAAAACTCCAAATATCCTCTTTGTAAAAGATAATCAAAGAAAAGAGACATGATATAAATTTATTTATTATTTCATTATAAATGTAACCTTGGAATTTGGAAACACTTGTTGAATACTATGTGAAAATTGAGATGGCAAGGGTGCGAACTAGGGCTCTTGAGTCCATTCGCGAACTCTCGAGTTTTGACCTAACTCAACTCATAAAAATGTGAGTTGGATAGGGTTCGTGGGTTAAATTAAGTTGAAAAATACTCAAACTCGCAATTTGTGAGTCGGGTAGTGGGTTTAAAAACGTCTACTTCACATATACCTAATCCACCCACTTTTTTTAAATTAAAAAAATTCGTTTAGTCACGGTTAAAAAGTCGTTTAGCTAAGATTTTTAACTGTAGCTAAACAACCACTAAAAAAAACTCATCTAGTAAAATGATTCTATTTTACTTTGAAACCTAACAAAAGGTAAAAAAGGTAAGTACTCACACAAAGATAATACACTCATTCTCACCAATCAATATTTTGATCTTTCATCTCTCTCCAAATTCTCGGTCTCTCAAATAAAAAATTCAATTTTCTAATTTTTTATTTCAAGAATTTTAGTCTTTTCAAAAATAGATAGTGAAATTAATGATTATGTCAATCTACATAATATATGTGATGATATTAAATTCAATTGATTAGAATAATTAATTATTTATGAATATTGAGACCTATTAACTTAGTTTAGTTTATTACAAACTTAAATTATTAAGACTTGTTAATTTATTATGTACTTTTGTGTATTTAGTTTATTTGAGACTTATTATATTTGTATAAGATTGGTCATGTAAATTAATATATGGTGCTTACAATGAACTGGGCTTCATATTGGGCTTTGGCCGCATATATGATTACTTTGTTAAAAATAATGTAAAATTCATAAAAAGCATTTATGCAATATAAATTATTTTCTTTTGAGTGAGAGTGAGAGTGAGACCTCCAAAAAAAAATTAATGCTAGTGAATATCCAGTACATAGTATGATTTTTTTTAAATTCAGCTAGAATTTAACTAAATTTAAAAAGTATAGATTAAAAAAGAGAATATATTATTTAACTGGATTTAAAAAGTATAGATTAAAAGAGAGAATATATTTAAAATTGAAAAGGAGGATATGCATAACTAGTCTTTTTTTTTTGGTACATTGCATAACTAGATTAAAATAATATTTGAATTTGAGACTTTAAAAAAGATAAATTAATAATGAAATGTGTAATTCTTTGAGAAAGAGTAAGTCACTCTTAATTTTAAGTAATAATACTTTAATTTATTACATAGGGCTGGATTTTTCATATTCTCTCTAGTCTCTACACTCTACTAATAACTTCAGAAATCCTAAGTTATTTTTTTTGGAAACTATTAGAGTTAGTTAATTAAACGTGTTTCTCTACAAAATGATTGAAAATGTTTAATGATCAGCTAATGAAATCATATGAGTTGTATATGCTGATTTAAATGACGAGTGATTGATAGCAAAATCTTGATTGCCACAATCTATATCCCAGATATTTTATTTTGAGTTTAACAAAAATAACAAGTATTTCATGTATTTCACGATTTTTAAAATTTTAAATAGAATATGAATAAATATAGATTAAAAAATAAAATTATTTCAAATTATAAAGAAGATATGTATAATTAATTTATTCAGATAGAATCTTAAAAACTATAAAATAAAAGAAAATTTTACTTAAAACTATAAAAGTGATATGTATAATTAATTAAAAAATAGTTTGAATTTGAAATTTAAAAAAAATTAAGAATGAAATGTGTCATTCATATAGAGAGGATAGCTTAAGATATTAAGTCATTTTTAAAAAAATGTACTCTAATTTGTTATATAGGAGTAAATTTGATGGATATTTTACTTTAAAAAAATAGGGATATAAAAAATTTAATTTTTAATGGACAAATATATGTGTGTGTGTTAAAAACAAAATTAATTAAGTTTAAACAAACTGTGTTAGTTATCAGAAATTTTGTAATTTTTGTCTTAATTCATTACAAAATAAAAGGAATATTAGATACAAATAATTATTTGAGACAAGGAAGATATATATATATATATATATATATATAAGCATAAGGCATATCAACTCACCAAAAAAAGCATAAGGCATATCGGTTGAATAATTGTTAAAGTATTGAATTACTTTAAATATGATTGCCTTTTCTTACCAAAAATAAATGATTGATTTTGTAAGTTATTAATTATTATATATGCATATTTAATAATCTCTCTATATTCAGATAAAAAAAAAATATCTCTATGTTAATACTTCTACCATTCACTTTTAGTTCTTCGTTAAGATTATTGCGCAACAATTAAAAATTTCATTAAAAGTTATTAATTATAAATAAAATTAATTTAATTGATTAAATTATCATTTATTTAAATAATATAAGAAAAGAAAGTAATAACACTTGATTGATATTTAAAATATTATTATCATTTTATTAATTTTTCTCACTTATTAATTTTAAAATTAAATTTAAAAATAAAATAATTAATGATTAAGCTTACCTAGTTAATACGTTAATGAAAGTCTTTTCAAATATTTAAAAGTATTTTACATTTATGGAATGAATATACTATTTATTTTGAAGTTTGAAAACTCTTAAGTATGTTTGGATGGAGGATTTTAGAGGAAAAGAAAAAAGAGGGATTATTTTTTATTTTGAGTAAATATTTTTATATTTAATTTTTTTTTTAAAATGAATGAATAATATGAAAGATAACCATATAACATTTCAATCATCATTTATTCATATTTATAAATATTTTATAATTATCTTAATTTATAAATAAAAAATAAATCTTTCTTTTCTTTTCTTTCTAAAACTCTTCATCTAAACATATTCAATCATTAGAAAAGATGAGAATTTTTTACATAAATTTAAAATATTTAAATTAAGTATATTAAATTAATTATATCATTAATTAATAATTAATTATTATAATTATTTAATAGTTAATTACTATAATATATTATAATTAATAATATAATTAATTTAATATATCAAACTTAAATATTTTAACTTTATATAAGAAATTTTTTAAAAGAAATAAGCAGTATACAATCTTGTAATCGAAAGTAAATCACAAAATTATTTATAATTTTATTTTTTAAATATTATTTTTTATATTATTAATCATATTATTTTATTTTTATTATTTTTTATTTAATTATAATAATTAAAAAATAAAAATAATATAAAAAATAATATATAATTATTATTTTTCAATTATTTATTGTCTAGCATGAAAGACTGTAGACAATGGGCAGCAGTGGCATTGGGCGTGATGGAGCATTGGTGGATTTGTCAGAATATAACAGTAACGAAATTTAATGCGGTAAATGAGATGAGAACAAACATTATTGGAAGACCAAGAAAGCGGCGGATAAATAACAGACAGCACCCCCAACGCTCTCCTGCCATAAATGTACTATGCATTTTTTTGATGAATAAATGTCCTATGTATTATTCATATGTAGACTTTTTTTTTTTGGGGTACAATTTCATATGTACATTTTACTTTTTTGACACAAATAAAACCCTAGATCAAAAGTATAATTTTTCCAAAAAGAAATGAAAATGACAGCCAAGCCTCATGGAACGACATCTACATAGTGACCATTAATGATCAAAGGCCCTAGCCAGTAAGACACTTGGTATAGGGCAGCAAAGTGAAATAGGTAGACATTTAAATAAAAATCACCGATTCAAGTTTTAATAATATTTTTTAATTGTCAAAAACAAAAAAATAAAATAAAAATCTTAACTGGTTGTCATTAACTACTGTTGGAAATTGGAAAAGGACACTATAGGTGGGGTTTTTGACTAAAGTGTCATTTCTGGCAAAATAAATTATCAAAATGTTATTTTTCTCAAATTAATTATCAAAATGTCACCGTTTTGACCACGGTGATATTTTTTATTTTTTGTTGGGCCACGTGGAATACGCCATCACGCGTGTGGCAGATTCACGCAGGATACGCCAGAGCGCTTGGCATATCCAAGAGGATACGCCATGCTGTACTCTTGGCGTATCCTACATGGATACGCCAAGCGCTCTGGCGTATCCTACGTGGATACGCCACACGTGATGGCGTATCTACGCCACGTGGACAAAATTTTTTTTAAAAAAAAATACTACGTTGGGTGTACTGTTAGGACACTTAACCCATTTCACGTGGATCTCGCACTCCTCCCAAAGGTACATACATTTCACATGCCTATTTGAGAGTGCATCATAACCTTGGAAGACATCAATATTTATAAAGCTAAGTGTTTGTTTCGATCCTAAAGTAGTCGATGTGGGACTTTGGTATTAGCAAGGTAAAACAACTTCAAGTAAGCGCAACAAATGTACTTTTATTCGATGTGGACTTTGGTAAATGAAACAAACATCATAAGAATACTTGGTTGCAGCAAACTAACTAAATTCTTGTGCAGACAAAGAAAACTTGTCTTGAACGGTTGAAAAAGATCCCAATAAAAAAGGATTTTGTTTGGGATTAAAATTATAAATAATTCTTTATAAAACAAAAAGGGATTGATGTTGCATTCCAAATCACCCAAATTGAGGGATGTAATATGACTATACGAGGTTTGAGCGATATGGAGTAATTTGATTCTTCTCCCTAACCACTCTAACACACAAATGAAGAAATAATGTTTGTTTCATTTACCAAAGTCCCACATCGAATAAAAGTACATTGTTGCCTTACTTAGTTGTTTTACCTTGCTAATACCAAAGTCCCACATCGACTACTTTAGGATCAGAAACAAACACTTGGCCTATAAATATTGATGTCTTCCAAGGTTATGATGCACTCTCAAATAGGCATGTGAAATGTATATACCTTTGGGAGGAGTGCGAGATCCACGTAAAATGGGTTAAGTGTCCTAGAAGTACACCCAACGTAGTATTTTTTTAAAAAAAAATTTTGTCCACGTGGCGTAGATACGCCATCACGTGTGGCGTATCCTACGTGGATACGCCACACGTGATGGCGTATTCTGTAACACCCTAATACAGATATCCAGATATATCCTAGATAGACAGAGATATATAAAGATAACTAGTACTAGAGACGTCACTTCTATACTACATACTAACATATATCTATAATCACAACTGAGTAATTATAGAAAGCCTTGAGAGATTGCGGAAAAACTTAAACTCATACATATACATATACAAACTTAGCCACCTGAGGGCTTCTTGTAATACATATAACATAAAACTTACGAACAAACATAAACCTATTACATAAGTTCTGTTTTACTTAAAGCAATAAAAACTACTCTAGTCTTCATGCTTTATCTTCTCATCCTTAGCGGGGTTTGTACCTCCGACCAGTGCCTTTGCTCGCGCCAAAGATCTCGTGCTCGCATCCGAACTCTCGCATCCGGATTTACATGGAATAACAACTGGGGTGAGAATTAACATTCTCAGTAAAAGCAATTCCAATACCAGTCCTCTATAACATTGTATATAACAAAATATATAACAAATGCTATAATTCTAATTTAGGAGCTTTGTCCCATTTTCTCATAACTTAGGAGTTTCCTCCTCTATTCTCCTAACTTAGGAGTTTCCTCCACTTTTCTCATAACTTAGGAGTTTCCTCCTCTATTCTCGTAACTTAGGAGTTTCCTCCTCTTTTCTCATAACTTATACACTTTCTAATAGTGTGATACCAATTAAGAGTCAACACACTCGTTAATATATACAAATACCCATACATCTGTACATACCAACAGTGACTGACAATGCCCATACAACTGTCCGTAAATGCAATGATAATGATATGTAATGAATATGCCTAAGGAATCCTAAGAGCATGTGAATGAAATGCAAATGCAGAGTTTTGTTTTGAAGCAAAGGAGTTTGCTAGGAACTAGTCAGTATATCATCCAGTGGTAAATAGAGGAAAACCTCATCCTCACCTTACACGTATCCTGGCACATTGAGAAGTTCGGGCTTCATCCTTGCTCAAAGAGCGTCTCTGGATTTCCCACTTATCTCCTTTGGCCTTGGCACATCGAGACATCAGGGTTATGTCCTTCTCAAAGTCCTTCGGACACCCATCTATCCCCTTTTGCCTTCATGATTAACATCAAAGGATACTCACTAGATCGATCCTACTTGACTAATTCATAGACTTTCGTACATACTTATATACTTAGTTCCTCTAAGAGCTAAGCATATTCTACTCTTCTTATGTTTACCCTTTGTAATGAGGAGAATCAGAACCTCATACTACATGTAACCTTAGCACTTGGTTAGGAATACTTGTTCCCTTAGGAACTTCTCTCGATTCCTTACCTTCTGGCTAAATGACCTCACATCATATAACGTTACATTCTTAGGTAAACATCACTAAACTATGTCTCTTACTTGTACCTAAACTCCACCTTATCACTCATTTCTCTTAAGTGATTTCTAATGCAACCTTAGGTTGCTTTGAGGTGTTAGGTACTTACCTTTGGCAAACCACTAATCTTGGTTGCCCTAAGGTCCTTTCTTTCATCTTCACACTAGCTTAACTTTCTAGTGTGTGAAAAGCTTAGTGTTATGTTTATCTCTTACATAACACCATCTTACTCTTTTCTATAGACTCAACTCATCCTAATGAAAGAGTCTATCTTAACTAATGCCTCATCTAACCTTGCTTAAGGAACTGAGGGCATTTCTCTAAAACTTTGCATAATTAACTCAACTTTATCTAAAGAGAGTAATTCATGCATCTAACTTTCCTTTTCTATCACACTTCTGGTAGTAGCGTATACTACGCTTGTGTGCTAACATGCTTATTCTAAACTCAACTTCTATGCTTTGCTCGTATCTAAGGAAGTAACTTCTCTTTATCTTGTACTTCTAACTCATCTTAGCTTATACTTGAGTTATTGTACATTTCTATTCTACTTTCTGCTTATGACATCTTCTTAGTCACAATTCCTCTTATTGTGTATTTAGCAATGTACTAAGTCTCACTTAACTTGAGACTAAGTACCTAAACGTTCCCTCTGTGGAGCTAATACACAATCTTGTCTCCACTCATGTAATCTAACTCAAGAGTGGTTCTTACTTGCAACTCTTTGTTGCCTAAGCTTCTAGGTACCTTCCTAAGGTAATCCACTATTCTTGATTTCCTAAGGTTCATACCTTTCTCATTATTCTCTACTAGAGTGAATACTATTATTCATCTCTATTGTACTATCTCATCACATCTTAAGTGATATCAATTGCAACATTAAGTTGCCTAAAGTGCAATGTCATTACTTAAAGCAAACCTTTCCTTTAGGATGCTTAAAAGTCTATGCTTTCTCATACTTGATGGATAGATATTTTCCACTTGAAAATATCCCAACTTGTGCCTTAACACACTTAGGAAACATGTCTTAATGATAACATTAACTATAGCACCTCAAAACATCCAAAAACATCATTTTGGAGCTTCGAGTCTCACGCCGCGGACAAAGATTTGCACGCCGCGGCGCGCCTTCTCTCGAGGGCTACTTCAGAAATTAAGGGCTAATTTTTAGCCTCATGCCGCGGCATGCATCTTCTACGCCGCGGCATTCCCAACGAAAAACTCTCACGCTGCGGCGTGACTATCTCCACGCCGCGGCGCCATCGTAGAACCACAGTTCTGCGCAAATGACGAGTGATTGATAGCAAAATCTACGGGTTGCTTGTTCTATTGGTCATTTTTTTGATTCCAAGCCATTTCAATCCAAATTCTAAGTAATTCTAAGTCCCTAATCAGTTCTTTAACATTTAGGAACATCAATTACTCTCTTAAATCTCTTAATTTGGATTATGGCTAAAATTCTTCATTCTTTAACTTAAGGCTCACTTTGTGATTCAAGGGTCTTCTTACTTAAACGATGCTATAGACAAGTCATAATTGACCCAAGAAACACTTCTATGCAAGCTAAACTCATCTAACATCTCTAAAACTCAAATTAGCATATTATGTATCTATATGCATACATAGAAAAAGAGATGAATAAAAGCTCTAAACCCCTACCTCTTGAAGACTTGAAGCCTTGAACCTTGAAGCTTGATCTTCCTCTTCCTTCTCCCTTCTTCCTTCTTCCCCTTTCTCCCTTCTCCCCTTTCTCTCTTTCTGTTTTCGGTTTCTCCTTCTCTCGCCGAGAGAAGATAGAAATAAATGGGACGTGAAAGGAATTACGGGAAAAGATTAACTTAAGTTTCTACACCGAAACTTATATCAGTATGGACACCCGAATTGTGCTAATTCGAGTTTCCTCGCTTCTAACAACTTTAGAATAAATCATAAGATTCATCTAAATTGTTGTTTCACAATTCTCATCATTTTATATATCTGCTAGGGATCAATCTATTAAAAGCAAACCCTGTATGCCTAAAAATATCAAACTGACTCCGATTCTCTTAAAACTTTTACCACATCTTACTTGGCTTATTTGTGACCTAGAAATAAACTCTCTATGTTTATTTCTCTTAACTTAACAACTTATGCTATTATCTGAGTCATTTTAAGCCACTTTACAACTTCTATGTTGCAACTAAGTGCCTAAATGAACTCAGATTGTCACAAAACTTTACTGACATGCTAAACAAGTCAAATGCTACCTTCGGTAACCATTTACCAGTCTAACATGTACTTAAGGGTATTACATATTTCACGTGGCCCAACAAAAAATAAAAAATGCCACCGTGGCCAAAACAGTGGCATTTTGATAATTAATTTGAGAAAAGTGACATTTTAATAATTTGTTTTGCCAGAAATGGCACTTTGGTCAAAAAGCCATAATATGACTATACGAGGTTTGAGCGATATGGAGTAATTTGATTCTTCTCCCTAACCACTGCAAACTAACTAAATTCTTGTGCAGACAAAGAAAACTTGTCTTGAACGGTTGAAAAAGATCCCAATAAAAAAGGATTTTATTTGGGATTAAAATTATAAATAATTCTTTATAAAACAAAAAGGGATTGATGTTGCATTCCAAATCACCCAAATTGAGGGATATAATATGACTATACGAGGTTTGAGCGATATGGAGTAATTTGATTCTTCTCCCTAACCACTCTAACACACAAATGAAGAAATGATGTTTGTTTCATTTACCAAAGTCCCACATCGAATAAAAGTACATTGTTGCCTTACTTAGTTGTTTTACCTTGCTAATACCAAAGTCCCACATCGACTACTTTAGGATCGAAACAAACACTTGGCCTATAAATATTGATGTCTTCCAATATTATGGTGCACTCTCTAATAGGCATGTGAAATGTATGTACCTTTGGAAGGAGTGCGAGATCCACGTAGAATGAATTAAGTGTCCTAAAAATACACCCAACGTAGTATTTTTTTAAAAAAATTTTGTCCACGTGGCGTGATACGCCATCACGTGTGGTATCCACGTAGATATCGTCATAGTCTTGGCGTATAATGTGGATCGCCAAAGCGCTATGGCGTATCTACGCGGATACGCCAAGCGCTTGGCGTATCCCACGTGGATACGCCACACGTGATGGCGTATTCCACGTAGCCCAACAAAAAATAAAAAATGCCACCGTGACCAAAACGGTGACATTTTGATAATTAGTTTGAGAAAAGTGGCATTTTGATAATTTATTTTGCCAGAAATGACACTTTGGTCAAAAAGCCACTATTGGTGAGGGTGAACACTGAACAGCAGCACCAACTTTGCATTTTATTGTATTCTTATAACTATTTTGGGTTAACTAATTAATTATTACTAAATTATCAGGCGAAGACCCTCCTATTACGAAATTGTAACAGCCAAAAACTAATATTATGGTTTACCAAAGGTATCTAAACATAACCTACTTTTAATCAAAACCAAGTTTACAATTTCAGGTTCATCCAAAATTAATTTTAAAATCATAATCCAAACACCCGCGTAGTTATGCTTAACAATTATAACTTGTTTAAGATTAAATCAGGGTGTACCATATATGGGGATGGGGCACAAACATACAGCTGTCACAAAAAATCTTCAACAATGGAACATATATATAGCCTAATCGGCCCTACTACCAGTACAAGTTGATACTAAAGTAAATTAATATTTTGGGTATGCAACCCCAGTGCTGGAACAAAAATGCTGAAAAATCAATCCAGTAAACAAATCATTGAGTTTTGTTATTCATTGCTGCTCTGCAATCCCACCCAATGTATGCAACTCCCACCGGCCCATTAATTATTACTAATCACTAATACAAAGAAAAATAGTAGTAGAAAAATTTCCCATCAGCTCGTTTATTTTATTGAGGATGTCTGGATGGTACAAGTCCATTTAGTTAGATAAATTCATTACTTTAAATATGTTCTCTTATGTACAATACGCTGTATAAAATCAATAATGGTATTTATATATTATTTTTTATTATATTATTTTATATTAATTTTTAAAAATAATAAAATAAGAATAATATGAATAAAAAATACATATTCTAACTCTCTCTATCCTTTTTAAAAAAATGAAAAAAATAATGAAAATTTTGTGGTGTGTAAATATATTTTTTAATGAACAAAATTTAGTTTTAACTTTTTCTCTTTAATTATTTTTTTCTAATTTCTTTGATTATCTTTTATTTATTATTTTTTATTTTATTTAATTAAATTAATGAACACATGAAAAATGATTAAAAGAGTTAAAAAGAAGTATTAGAGAAAAAAATTAAAACTAAATTTTGTTCATTTTTAATATAACCCAACAGTAGTTAATTATTAGGAGAATCATAGAAAAAAAGAATTTTATCTTACCATTATTCTTACTATGAAATATATTATATTTATGTTTCAAGCAATTAATATAATAGATACAAAATGCAATTACTTATAGCTTGTTTGAAAATCAATTTGTCCAAGCAAATTTATGTTTACAGTTTTCGAATGATGTAAAAGTATATTTGTGTATTTTAAATTTTTATTTTTTTCAATAGAATAAATAAGCAAATGTATATTGAATTAAAAGTAAAAAAATAAATATATTATATAAAATTAAAGATAGTTAGAGAATTTTTTTTTAATTTGAGTTGAAATTAAATTTTGTCTCGAATAAAAAAATTGATGAATTTACACCACTTTTTTATATTATTTAAAAAAAGAAAAATAACGTATTAAAATATGTATTTTTTATTTTATTATAAAAAAATTAATGTAAGAATGATATAATAAAAATAATAAATAAACATCTCTAATGTTATATATATCTGTTGCTCTACCCATACGCCCTTACCACCTTCAACCTTCAACCTTCAACGTAGGCAGCTAGCTCTGTTTGCAACCATTAATTACTTAATGGAGCTAATAGACGTTATTCTAGTGTGCTTGGGATTGGTGTTCCTCCGGTGGTGGTGGCGCTACTGGTCCAGCACGGGTGGGGGGCCAAAGAACCTGCCACCAGGGCCACCGGGGTGGCCAATCGTGGGCAACCTGTTCCAAGTGATCCTGCAACGGCGTCACTTCATCTACGTGATCCGCGATTTACGTGAAAAGTATGGTCCAATCTTCACCATGCAAATGGGTCAGCGCACCATGATCATCGTAACCAGCGCCGACCTCATCCACGAAGCCCTCATCCAGCGTGGGACCTTGTTCGCCAGCCGCCCTAAGGACTCCCCCATCCGTCTCATCTTCAGCATGGGCAAGTGCGCCATCAACTCCGCCGAATACGGCCCTCTCTGGCGCTCCCTTCGTCGGAACTTCGTTACGGAGATGATCACTCCGTTGAGAATAAAGCAGTGTAGTTGGATAAGGAAGTGGGCAATGGATGCTCACATGAGAAGGATTCAACAAGAGGCACGTGACAAGGGTTTTGTCCAAGTCATGAGCAATTGCAGGCTCACCATTTGCAGCATCCTCATATGTCTCTGCTTCGGTGCAAAGATCACAGAAGACCGAATCAAAAGCATCGAGAGCGTCTTGAAGGACGTCATGCTCATCACCCTTCCCAAGCTTCCAGACTTCTTGCCGGTGCTGACGCCGCTGTTCCGACCACAAGTGAAGGAAGCGAGGAAGCTGAGGAAGAAGCAGGTGGAGTTGCTGGCGCCATTGATAAGGAGCAGGAAAGCATACGTGGACAGTAAAGGGAAGTTGGGAGATGCTGAGATGGCGAGTCCCGTGGGTGCAGCTTACGTGGATTCGCTGTTTGGATTGGAAGTGCCCGGTCGAGGAAGGTTGGGAGAGGAGGAGCTGGTGACGCTGGTTTCGGAGGTGATCAGCGCAGGGACGGACACGAGCGCCACGGCGGTGGAGTGGGCCCTGTTTCACTTGGTGATGGAGCAGCAGATTCAGGAGAAGTTGTATAGGGAGATTGTGGAGTGTGTAGGGAAGGACGGGGTGGTTATGGAGAGTGACGTGGACAAAATGCCTTATCTGGGCGCGGTGGTGAAAGAGACATTCCGGCGACACCCACCCAGCCACTTTGTGCTTTCTCATGCTGCCACGGTGGAGACGGAACTGGGAGGGTACACTATCCCGAAGGATGCGAGTGTGGAGTTTTACACTGCGTGGTTGACGGAGGATCCGAATATGTGGGAGGATCCGGGAGAGTTCCGACCGGAGAGGTTCCTGAACGGGGATGGGGTGGAGGTGGACGTGACGGGGACGAAAGGGGTGAGGATGATGCCGTTTGGGGTGGGAAGGAGGATCTGTCCAGCGTGGACTCTGGGCGTCTTGCATATAAACTTGTTGCTGGCTAAGATGGTGCTTGCTTTCAAATGGTTGCCCCTTCCAAATGCCCCGCCCGACCCCACTGAAACCTTTGCATTCACTGTTGTCATGAAGAACCCTCTCAAGGCTCTTATTCTCCCTAGGTCCATTTAGGTAACTGTAACACTACACTACTTCACCATTAGCCTCATTATCAGCCTCTCAGTTACACTTCACGCAGAAGGAGCCTAGTATCAAGTTCAATTTATTTTATAGGGTTTTTTGGAAGCTTAGATCTGCTAGCTAGTTGCAGGTGTGCGTCTGTACGAGTATTGAAGGTGATATCTATACAATAAACTGCCAATTTTATATGTATCTGCATTCCATGTGATATTCATGGAAATCTCAAGTAGGCCTTCCTTGTCTCAGTTTGGAAGATGATTTTTTCTTATATATATTCATTATTATTGGGCAAGACAAAATCAGCTCTATCTATGTACGTACGTAATTTAATTTTATGAATATTTTTCTTTTTCGGATGAGAATGACATTAATTTAGCCTTGTACTCAATCACGGATCCCTCACCTTCCTAAATTTACTAATCTCTCTCTAAATAGTATTTATTAGAATATTTGTTTTTCTGTCTATATATTTGTGCACGCTAGCTAGAACATCCGAAATTAACCATGCAATGTGGCTCCAGTGTTGAAAATCTTTTACGTGTTTAATCTAGCCATATAGGGACCAGTAGATTTCCTAATGAAGGTGACACTCCTACGAATTACTTGACCATCTCTATATAGCTAGGAGAGCATATTGATGAACAATGATTAATTATTCAAGCAATGATAAACAGAGTAGTTTTGGAAGCTTTAAAATTTAAACATATTCATCTAGCTTATATACACACACACATTTAGCTTCACATTAAGATTAGTTAATGCATGTTGACTCTATTGTTTGAAGGAATTTGGATAAAATTCTACATTTTCTACACATGTAGGGTTGCTTAAGACCCAATTAACTTAACTAAGAAATTAATTGGGTCTTTGGATTCTGAAGTTTAGGCTTGGATGCATTCTTGTTGGACTACCCTGACCTAATCTTACATAATATTTTAAGATTAATCATTTTTTTAAAAATATCAAAACTTCTTTATTAAAATTATCATTTTTTTTATCATAGATAACTATGAAATTCTTGAGATTTTAATTAGTAAGTGGTATTTTTACACACACATTAGGGAGGAAAAGAGTGAAGACGAAATTTAATCTTAAAACATTGCAATCAACTACAAATGTTTTTATTTAAATTAATACTTATACATAACATGCTAATATTTTTATAATAAATTATTTGTTTAGAAATATAAGTTATAAAAAAAAATTATTTCTAAAATTTTATAACTAATGTATTACTAAATTTATATATTTGTCGTAGCCTCGAGTCAGCTTGATTCTAATTAATTCAGTCATTACTTGGGTCATAATCAAATTATGTTCTGGTTCAATTAAAAAATTAGTTCAATTAGAATATCAAACTAGGACAGCGATTGAACTCAACTCATGAACACTCCTACCTATATGCATATATAAGTTTAAGTTTTCCTTTAAACTAATAGTCCCGCTTAGTGGTTATCTCTCCCTAAAAAAGATCCTTGGAAGTAATTCTCTTGGTGAGTCTCTGCTTGCCCTCTAGAATCCAAGTATGCCCCATTAGCTTATTTTCAAAGATTAAAAAGAAAAAGTTCCCTCTGCCGGCTCTTACGCAATCTCAAATATGTCATTGGCACGAAGTATAACTTATCCTTATTACTATTTTTCATATTGAAAAAATAAAAAAAATAAAAAGCTTCACATTAGACACAACACTGCAAGCAATTTTTTTTTAAAAAAATTTAGAATGAGGAAAAGGTTTTAAGTTTAAGTAATTTTATTTTTACTCGACGTGCAAAAGATATTCGTATTAGAGTACTTAAGCAAGAATCTAGTTACACGTGATGTGATATATATTTTGTCACATAAATGGGAATCTCTCAAGAAATACTATACTTTATTCTATTTTTATGTTTTATATTAAAACTCTTGCATGACTGAAGACTTAAAGTCGCAATAGTCACCAATTAAAAAATATTTAATAAGGAACATTTTTAATAATATTTAGTTAAATGAACTAAATTACACCAACAATGTTATTGTTTGCCCAACAACCAACGCCTCTGACTTCAATCCTATTAGTTGGTGATTGTTGCAACTGAGTTTTTTATGTACGAGAATTTTAATGAAAAGTATAAGAATGGACTATAGTGTATACATATTTTCATGTTTTAAAAGAGAGAATATAATTTTTTAAAATAGATGAAATAATAATACAATTTAGGAAAAATAGTATATACCTTAAACTTTGATCATTTTGTAAATTAACACCAAAACTTTAAAATCTTTTAATTAGTCCTTAAACTTTGATCCTTTTGTAAATTACTCCTACGAATTTTAAAATCTTCTCAATTAGCTCTCGAATTTCGATCCTTTTACAAATTATCACCACAAACTTTAAAATTTTTTAATTAGTCCCTAAATTTTAATTAATATCTTAATAGATTCTTCTGTTTAATTTAGATATGTTAATTCACTAATGATGATATTGTGTAACAACATCTTATCCGCTTTAATTTTAATTCTGACTATTTATTAATTCATTTATTAAAATTTGATTATAAATACATTTTATTATTACAAAATAAATAAAAACAAATTTTGTTTTAAAATAAATTTATTTTTATGTACTTTGTATTGAATAAAATATATTTAAAATTAAATTTTAATAAATAAATTAATAAATAGTTTAGAATTAATGTTAAAACGGATAAAATGTTGTTACGCAATATCATCATAGTGAATTAACATATCCAACTTAAACAAAATGATCTATTGAGACATTAATTAAAGTTTAGGATTAATTAAAAAAGTTTTAAAGTTTGTGGTGATTATTTATAAAATAGTCAAAGTTCGAGACTAATTATGAAGATTTTAAAGTTCATGATGATAATTTTTAAAAAGATCAAGTTTAGAGATTAATTAAGAAGATTTTAAAATTCATTATACTAATTTATAAAAAAGTCAAAATTTAGAGTAGCTTTATACTTTTTTCCCTATAATTTAAGTATTTCTCAATAGAGGAAAGTAGTATTAACTCTATATATCGTATTCGAAACTATTAATGATAATTAATATGTATGCTTCTTTACTTTCTGCCCTTAAAACAAAATATGTATGCTAGCTAGCTGCTTTAAGTGGATTTTATCTATTTACAAATCACTTACAAGCACATTAATTATTCATGCACACCTGCAAGATGGCATATTCAATCTATAGTTTAATTAGTTTGTTTGCATTTACAGAGTTAACTGAACACAAATCAAAATTTAATACCTTTATAAGATTGTGAATTTTTATTTTTTTGGGTGAAAGAAACGGGGCAAAAGTTTAAGAGATCATGAGAAGTTAATAAAAGAGATAAAGTGATTTTATTGAATAAAAATGTTATTAATTTAAAAAATAATGTTATACAATAATTCATTAAGAATCTATTAAAAACTTTAAAAAATGCTATTGATTTATGACAAAGAAGAAATTCATTACGATAGTGAAAAGAACAATAATTAATAATAAATAAATAAATAATTTTAATAAACTAATTCTTTAGAGTTTACTTTAAACAATATTAATGAATATAATAATAAACGAGATAAAGATAGCAATCAATTTGCATCTGATATTTATATCTCCAAGAGTAGAATCCAGCATGTAACAGAGGAAAGTTGAAACAACGATTATTGTTCAACGGGAAGAAAATTACTAAAAATATCAAAGATCTAGAAGGAGAGAGAAGGGAGACTACATGATCAAAATTCAAAAAGCAAAAAATAAAATTATGAGTTTTGTTATATTTTCTTAAAATATTGTTTTAATAATTTTTAAATATCTAATAAAAAATATTAAATATAAATATAAATATATTTAATATTGTGAGAATTAAAATTATTTAATAATTTTTATTTAATAATTTTTATTTAATAATTAAAAAATCAATACAAGAATTAGTTAAGAGAATTTAGAATTAATAAAAAAAATTATAATACGTGGAATGGTAGTAGGCTAGTAGAACGTGAAATTATTACTTACCTGCTTGCGAAAAGGAGTAGTGTTCTGAAGTGAATTACTCTCTATTCTCAAGGGCCGTCTTCAATTTGCCTAGCAAAATGTTAAAGTATTGGTACCCACCCATACTAGCAACAAGTTAGCACATCTGGCTTAGAAATATAGTTGAGCAATCTTCATCGTTTTCTTCTATAATCAGATTCAGTGAACTTGAGCTCGTTAATTTGTCCATTGTCTATGCTGAATTTTTATCTTATGTTTATGCATCTTGATGTCTTTGTAATTGGGTTTATAAACAAAACTAAAGCAACAACACCCAAAAAAACAAAAAAAATAATCATCTTACTGTATATAGTATATACACCTGTTTTAACACTTATTTCTTATACGTTATTATATGCGATATGTGTTAATTATTTTATTTTTATTTTTTATAAATACTACATATGATAATGTGTATAAAAAATAAATATTAAAATAAGTATATATACTGTCTATCATAAGAAAATCGCGACTGAACAAATAAAACTAAAGCTACAGTTATATAATACGAGCAAGAGAAATTATTATGTCTTTTGTTTTATTTTTTAAAATTCTTTGCTTTTGTTGTACGAAGTTGGATCGTCTAAAAATTATAGCATGTTTGGTTTTTTTTTTTTCCAACGCCGACAAAAAAGGAAGTATACCCTTTCTTTTGGTAAACGTCTATTTAAAATGCATTGAACGTTGAGATTGTGAAATAAATCTAACCTAACAGCGGTGAAATAAATCTAATAAAAACATGCTATTAGGATTTAGTTAGATAATAATGAAATATAATTAGATATAGTGGTTGTTTGTTGGAGGTTCTAAAATGTCTAGAATCAATTGTAAGTATATCTCTCGAATATAAACTAATTATTATTTTTAAATCAATTATTTCAATACCAATTCTTTTAAAATAAATTCAACTAAAATGTAAACCACATTCATTTGATTAAACAGAAAAAACAGTGACTCGTATTAATAATTTAATGGATATGCGCTTTTATTTAATCCTAAGTGTGGTCTCTGACTCTCTATAGAGGAAATGAACCATTGATCGACATGGCAGAATCATGATACTGATCTCATAGTTTCCCCCTGCTGCCATGAATTTGTAAGCTCTGCTTCTTCTATAGTTTGGAAGCCAAACAAACATTTAGACTTTGTTTAGATAGGTGGTGAAAAATGGAATTAGATAAAATGAAATAGAATAATTTATTATTTTATTGTTTGAATTTTAAAAATAAGGATAGAATAAAATAGTATTAAATACTATTTAGTATTAAATAGTATTAAATATTACATCCAGACTGAGCAAGGGGGAGAAATTGGCATTGTCATACACTCTGACTGGTTTGAGCCGTTCAGCAATTCCACAGCAGATAAATTGGCTACTGAAAGAGCATATGCATTTGACATGAATTGGTAAAATTTCCTCATTGTTCACAGCTCATTTAACTCCCACACAAAGCTGATACGGTGTTTGATTCTATCAAAGTATAGTAATATTCAACTATAATAATGCAGGTTCTTGGACCCACTCATATTCGGTAAGTACCCAACAGAGATGGAAACGATTCTAGGAACTATCTTACCCAAATTTTCCAGCAATGACAAAGTAAAACTGAGGAGAGGATTGGATTTCATTGGCATAAATCACTATGCAAGTTACTATGTCCGAGACTGCTTATCATCAGTGTGTGAACCTGGGCCTGGAATCTCCACAACAGAGGGTTCATATCAACAAACTGCACAAAAAAATGGTGTCCCAATAGGAGAGCTTGTAAGTACTTCAACCTTCTAATGAACCTGACATTTTATACTTGCATGACCAAACCGGCTCTGAGGCTTCTTTTGTTAATGTAGACTCCATTTGAATGGCTCAATGTTTACCCACAAGGCATGAAGAAAATTGTTACCTATGTGAAAGACAGATACAATAACACTCCAATGTTCATTACCGAAAATGGTAAGCAAAGCACATTAAACCCCTTTGATAGAGTTTCTGAGCATTTCTGACTACCCAACGTTTTTAGGGTATGGCAATTTGTATGATCCAGATCACACCGAGGAAGAATATCTTAATGATTTTAAGAGAATAAACTACATGTCAGGTCACTTAGATAACCTAGCGGCAGCAATAAGGTACGAATCTATGAAATCAGAAGAAATTGTCTACCCCATGTAACAATAAACTCAAATATTTTTACTAGGCCCTATTTTTTAAACAATTTTGTTACTCTAGCACTTCTACTAATTTGTCTAACCAGATGCTGAAACTCCTTCACTGACTCTTCTTTCCATTGGACACAACTAAAATACCTGAGGATTTCTGCCTTGATTATGTGATCAGGGAAGGAGCAGATGTGCGAGGTTACTTTGCCTGGTCCTTGCTCGACAACTTTGAGTGGAAATATGGGTTTTCAGTGAAATATGGACTTTACCATGTTGATTATGCCACACAGAAGAGAACTCCATGTTGATACCCAATTTTGTCCATAAAATTTTTATTACTTGATCAATGATTAATATTTTTAGTGAAAAGATGCTTAATTGCAATGTTGTGATCACACTATTTTTTTTTATTATTTACTTTTATCTTACTTTTTCTTATTTGTGCAAAATAAAAATTTGTTTTGTAGTTTATTTCTCACCAAATTACACTCCACTCACTCTGCATATCTACTCACTAATCACTCCACTACACTCACTAATTGCACTCCCACTCACCTAATTGCACTCACTCACCTAATTGCACTCCGCACTCACTCACTCAATTCCAAATAGCACAATCCACTCACAATTCCCTTTGCACCCACTCTGCACTCACTTTCATTTTTTTTTTTTCCCACTCACTCACCAAAGACAATTGCACTTCCACTCACAAAGACTAATCACTCTTCATTTTTTTTTTCTTCTTTATTTCTCACACACTCACGTACAGCCCCTCTTCATTCTCATTCTCCCTATATAACCAACCCAATGTTCAACGTAAGAGGGGACTTCCATTTCTTCACTCATACTCCCATTTTCACAAGAAATAAGAGAGGCATTATTTTCCTGGCTTTGGAAAGAAAAACAGAGACACACACTTCCAAGGGAAAACTCGTCATTTTTCTTCTTCCCCTCACGGTTTCACGCAAGAGAAAGACAAGAGTACACCATACCCCTCCATTCTCATCTTCATCTCCCTTCCTCCATCCTCAAGCACCTTACCATCACTTCCATCTCCACCTTCATTCCATCCTTCATCCTCCACGTGAAGCCAAAACCGTGAAAGAGCCCTCCATCCTTAAACCACCATACCACAACCATTTTTCCATAACAACTCCTTCACCCTCAAAACCGTGAGCTCCCCTCCCCTCACTATCCGATTTTCACTCTCCACTCCTTCATCCCATACCCACCATTTTTCATTCATCTCCAACCTTCCATATCACTCTCCAACCGTGTTCACCAAGACCATACCCTTCCATTTTTCACACAAAATAGCCCCCTCGAAGCCAAACACCATCATCAACCCGTAGCTCCACCCACCAAACTCACGGCATCCACCAACCATCCATATTCCATTTTTCATAACAGAAACCAACTCACGCAGCCTCCACCCACCAAACCAGCTCCACCGTAACCCTTCAACCTTTCAAGCTCATTCACCCTTCAACACCATTAAACAACCCCTCCACTCTTACCTCCGACCTCTCACTCTCAAGCTTCCATAACCCCACCGTGCAGGAACTCAACTCAGCAAACCAGCCCACCATTTCCAGCAACTCCACCGTAGCCTGCTGTGAAGCCTCTGATCCGCACCGCACTCCAACCACCAAGCCTTCACATCCCAACCGTGACCAAACAGCCCTCCACCCTCACCATCAACTCCTCTCCAGCACCCCACACCAGCACCACCAGAACGACCACGCACCAAGCTTCACGACCCAGCACCGTGCGCCACCACCCACGCCACCGTTGAGCCCTCCCTTGCCGCTGCCAGTGAGGTGCGTAGTCCCAACTCTCTTCATTATGGCTGCTTCCCTTTTGCTTCTTTCTTCTTTTTAATTTGTTTTCGTTTACGTTGTTTCCAGCTACTGTGAGTTACGAGTTAGGATCATTTTTTTTTCTTTCCTTTTTTTTAATTTTATTTTATTTTTTTTAGGTTGCTGAAGTTTTAAAAAAAAAAAAATAAGTTAAAATAAAATTAGAAGAAGTAACAAAGAATTTTGCGTTGCAGCTGGGTAGCCAGCCCACCTTACGTGGGTTTGGTGTTTTGTTAAGAAATAGGATGATAATAACAAATAAAAAGGGGTTTGTGCCTTGGTTTTTTTTTATTATTATTTTTAATAAAAAAGGTGGAAATAATTATAAATAATAAATGTGTGTGTTCGATTTTGTTTTTCTGTTTAGTAAAATTTATTTTACTTGATAGTGTATTTTTTATGTTATGTCTTTGTGAATAAACAAGAAGATAAAAAGTAAAGAAAATGAAGGAAAGTAAAAAAAATAAAAAAAATTGAAAAATCCAAAAATCGTTATAAAAGTAAAAATAATGTTGTTTTGAGTTATTTGATTTTTGACACTTATATTTCATCTTGTTTCTTTTAGTTATTCATTTGGATCATGGAAAATTTATGTTTGTCTTTGTACCCTTTGTTTTTTTTAAAAAAAATTAAAAATAAAAGATAAAAAAAAAATTTCAATGCAATGACTAATGATGTTGATTGAATAGCGGATGCTATCTTCAATGTCGTTTGGATCATAAGGGTTTATTGAATAGCTTCGCTACCTTGAATCTTGAATCTGCAAGTTTTTTTTTTTTATATAAAATCTCTTTTCAAATTTTTTTTTTCCTTAATTAAAATCAATCAACTCACACTTATTTTATAAAGAACTACGTGACTTTGAGTTCCTCATTGCACCCGAGGATACGTAGGAGCAGGATTTCTATTCTCATCAAGTGCGAAAAAATAAATTTTCATAATTTAGTTATTTCTCTTTTCTTTCCTTAAAAAAAATAAAAATAAAAAAATAAAATAAAATAAAATAGTTACAAAGTCTTTTCAAAAAGGGGTAAAATAAATAAATTTGATATTATTAAAATTTGCACAATTGACTTAAGGTACCGTTCTTGGAACGGGCAGTGTAGGGTGCTAACACCTTCCCTACCTGTAATCGACTCCCGAACCCAAACTCATTTTCCAAAAGACCAGTTTTGCCTATTTTAAGGGTTTTTCTAATATTTTTCCAATTAAAATAAACATTGGTGGCGACTCCATTGATTTTCAAAATACCAATCATTTTTCGGTCGTCCCGTCGCGATCCCGGTTGCGACAGCTGGCGACTCCACTGGGGACGTTTGATGAGAGTCAAGCCTGTTGTTGTTAGTTGTGCAAATTATTAATAATTTTTATTTATTTACTTTACCCCTTTTTGTCTTTATTTCTGTTTTCTTACTTGTTTGTGAATAAATTTTATATGATATTTTTATGTAAATATTTGCTGGCATTATTTTGTGTCCATTTTGACATGACTTATTTGTATATATTTTGAGTTTAATTGTTGAAACCTTAGGATAGATGATTGCTGGCTGGTTATTGTATATATGCTTTTGCAGATTGAGGGTAATTTAGTCTTTTTAAATTTTTGTACAGTTTTGTATGTTCCCTCACATACGTCACTATCACTTACCTCACACACAAGCTCTATACCCGGGCTCGGTACCTTGTAGGATTAGATAGAGGGCGAAGTAGTGTTGCTTTGAGAGACCTTTGGTCTCCGAATAGGCACATGAAAATCCCTCACTCAGATTGAACTCTTTCCGCTTGTAGCCTATCATGGGTGAGGATGGAGAACTCTTGCTAGCCAAAGTGTTGGTGACAGTAAGGGACAATTTGGGGACCTTTTGTCTGATAGGGGTCTAGAACCAAGATATCACATATTGAAATACCCTTAGAGCTACTATGGTCCATAGAACTTTTTTCAAAGTCGGGTACCAAGCCTAGATTATCATTTTCCTTTAACACATGAGAAAATTCTTTTTGTCTATATTCTTTTCTTTATTTCATTTTTTGTAGACATTAATTTTCTTTTTGCATTTGCATGTGTGGTCCAATTTTGCAAAGATATCGGTAAACCTCGAACATGGATAAAGGGAAAAAAGCTCTAATGTCTGAGGTTGCTGAAAGTATATGGGCATTATTGAAGAGTCTGCAAGGGCTCAAGTAAGTGAAGGAAATAGCTCGCAACACAGGGGATACTCTTTTACCACCTCTAATGAGAGGCCATGACTTTGAGCAAAATGATATTAGAAGACTCCGTAATGTGTGGTATAACATGGAAAGACAGGAAGAGTTCAATGACAAATATGGAGATATTGCAGCTCTGATGTTCATCGCTCCTGATACCCAAATGTTGAAAGTCATGCTTCGCTTTTGGGACCCCTCATATCGATGCTTCACTTTTCGAGAGTTTGACCTGGTACCAACAATTGAGGAGTATGCTAAATTGCTCAATAAAGATAATATGCCCAAGGATAAAGTATACTCGCATGACCCTAAGAAGACGCCAAGAAGGACGTTGTCCAAACTCATAGGAGTTCGTAGCAAATGAATTAAATAGATACATGAAGGATGGAGGACGAAGCCCTGGATTCCGAGTTTCTGCTTAGATTTATTGAAACTCAGGTTGATCAAAGTTTTGGTTTGGTAGCACTAGCTCTAGCTATTTACGGGTTGGTAATATTCCCAAGAGTAAAGAATCGATAGATGGACATGTAATCAATTTGTTTGAGCAGATTGACAATGGGTACACCCACCCCACCAATCTTGGCAGAGACAATTCGATCTTTGAATTCTCACAAATTCATCAAAAGGGAAGATTTTGGGATGTGCATCACTCTAGCTAGCAAGATGGATGCTTAGTCATCTACCGACCTTGAAATGCTTTGGTCACCCGAGATTGATCTTAAACAGTTTGTCATACCTAAACACCCGCTCTCGCTATATGGTCGTGATAATTGGCCTTCCCGAACTCCGATGATGGGGCAATAGATCGGTTTTTTTCATGGAAATGAAGGAAGTGGTTTGGAGAGCCAAGTGGTTTCCTCTTACATACACCATATACAGATGTGGGAGTAAGCCTTGGGTTCCACTTATTGGTCCATGGGGAGTAGTGAGCTATGCTCCGACAATGGTCTGAAGGCAAATGGCATCCTTGCAATTCATTCCTATGACTCATGGGTTGTCAAAATATGAATTCTCATATGATGATGAAGGAATCGACCATAAGGTCAAAGAGGTCATTGGAGATTAGAAAGATGTAAGAAGTATAAAGCCTGGCCTCCCCTCATCCAAAACAACAGAAGATTACCCAATTTGGCAAGCTGGTAGGAAGAAAGGGTTTCTTGCTCCTAAGGTACAGGGCCCGGAGCCACCAATGCACCAGTTTAATGAACCTATTGATTATCATGCTGAAGCAGAGGGCCGATATGAAATCATTTGTCAACAGTGGGCCACTGAGAGAAGATCCTTGAAGACTCAACTTGACATAGCGAGAGAGAGAATCCAAAATCAAGAACGGAAAATGGTCTCTAAGGAAATTGAGATAGAGAAGCTAAGAGAGACTTGTCAAGTTCTTGAGGCAATCATTCAAGGGAAAGATGGTCAACTTGAAGGTTACAAGGCTGAAGTTGAAATCTTAAATCAGCAGAAGAATAAGTTTGGAAAATGATGTTATTTTTTTTGACTAATGAAAAAGACTTCTACCTAAATGCAAGTCAAGACATGAAGCGGAAAGCAAGTGGTGATTAATAATGTGAGGGAGATCTCCAACCGCTCGAGAAAAAGGGCAAGAGAGATTCTCGAAGTGGAAGCTAAGTTGATACCGGGAGAAACCCAAGAGCTTCGACCCGGTTAGGATGGACTTGAATTTTCTTGGCAAATTTCACTAAAGAAATCACCAAAATTAGTCTTTTATTTTTGTTGGCTTTCTCGGAAATTGAAAATGGTCCGTTCATTCCATCTTGTTCTTCTATCTTTAAGCACATAAGGGCAAGTTAGACCTAAGGAGTAGCATGATCAACATGATGTAAAAGGAAATTCTCTATGAAGCTTTTATCTTTGAATAAATGAGGTTTATCGATATCGTTTGCTTCATTGGATCATGTCTTTGCATGCATTTTACTTAAGTTTGCATTTTATTATTCCTAATAATAAAAATAATATGACCACGTAAAAAAAGCGTCTACAACACCCTTATAGGACCGCTCCCAATCGAAGGTCATGGATGAACTGGGACAGTCGCAAGAAGAACTGAAGGAAGAAGTGAACCAGCTTAGAGAGCAAATGTCCAAAATGATGGAGCTGTTGCAGTCTATGGAGAATAGAAGGAACACGGATGGGAACCCCTCAGCAGCAAACGAAGGACACCCAGCCACACCTCTTCACCCGCCTAGCTTCTCTCCAACCCCTCTGCAATATCAAAGCGTTAACCCTCAAGGAGTTATGATGCCACTAACTGTTTATCCAAACAGCACCACTCAACCTGCTGTCACAAGTTCACAGGGAACTCAGGCTCCATCATTCCCACCATATGGCCTCCCTCCTGGGTATGTACCACCATTGGCCACAAATTCCCTTGATAATGGCACGTCAGCAGTAACACCGATCCCAAACCCGCCAAATACTACTGAAGCTCAGGTTACTCTGCCAAATGCTAATGAAACACCACAAACACAACACCCATTCCCCTTCTTTCTTCCTCCATATGGTTTTCCTGCCGCTTTGTACCACCACAAGCGACCAATCCCTGGACGGCAAAGAATCCTACCGCTAACTCTTTAAACACAACCCAACCACCCGCTAACGGAACCTTGCCAAGACAAATTTTATCCCCACTTTTATGCCACAAAACCCATTGAATTCCTCATTAAAAATTCTCGGTCCCGAGAGAAGTTGGAAACTCTAGAAGAGAGATGCATGAGCCATAGAAGGGGCAAGTAGCTACGGTCTCCTTGATGCTTCTGAACTTTGCCTTGTCCCTAACGTGGTGATCCCACCAAAATTCAAAGTTCCGATTTTGATAAATACAAGGGGACCACTTGCCCAAAGAACCATCTGACCATGTATATCCGCAAGATGGTTTCGTGTGCTCACGATGACAAGTCAGCGATTCACTTTTTCCAAGACAAATTGACTTGGGGGGCTTCAAATTGGTACACTCATCTTGAGCGTGCCCATGTTCGATGTTTCAAAGACTTGGCCGATGCTTTCTTGAAGCAAGATAAGTACAATATTGATATGGCACCGGATAGATTGCAGCTCCGAATATGGCTAAGAAAGATGTTGAAACCTTTAAGGAATATGCTCAGCGATGGAGAGAAATGGCCGCTCAAGTAGAACCCCCTCTGACAGAAAGAGAAATGGTGGCCACGTTCATTGACACTCTACAATCACCTTTCTATGACAAAATGATAGGAAGTGTGTCATCAAATTTCTCGGACATGGTTATCATCGGAGAAAGAGTTGAGGGAGGAATGAGAAGTGGGAAGATCGTTGAAAGTTCGACAGGAACATTTAACGCCAAGAGGCCCCCGATGGGAAAGAAAAAAGAAGGAGAAACCCATGTTGTTACCTTCGACCAAAGAAACTTTACCCAAGGGAGAGATAGCCAAATACCAGTAAACCATCAATCATCCTTCCAAACCCCTTTCGCACCTTACCACCCATACTTTCCCACTACACCACCAATTCCATATCCCCACCTTATTACCCCCATGTCGCCAATACTTCACACGTTCCTCATCCTCAACCTCACCTCTCAATGAGGCCTCACCAAATGCCATCTCATTCTCAATACCAGACACCTCCTACCTTACCGCCTCAAACAGTTCAACCATGGACCCAAAATCCAAACACAAACCAAAGAAGACCACCAAATAACCAAGAAAGGAAGTTTGTCCACTTCGACCCAATTCCTATGACCTACACCGAGTTACTACCCCAACTCATCCGTAACTCTCTCTTGGCTCCTTGCCCGATGAAGCCATTGGAACCCCCATACCCTAAAGGTTTTGACCCCAACGCCAAGTGTGATTACCATGCAGGAGCCATAGGGCATTCCACAGAGAATTGCAAAGCGCTGAAGTTTAAGGTGCAAGATCTAATCAATGCTAAATGGTTGAATTTCAAGACAAATACCCCTAGTGTGGGCCACAACCCTTTGCCTAACCATGAGAATCCTACAGTCAATGCTATAGAGGAGTGTTCTCACGCCAAAAGAACTTATAAGACGAGTGGCAGATGTCAAAACCCCCATGAAGGTTATTTTTAAAGAACTGTGCAAATTCGGGATGATGGAAGTTCATATTGAAAAGAAAGGGGGCGGCGATAATGAAATAATGTGCAATCTCCATGGGAATGTGGGGCATTCTATTGACGAATGTGGTGAGTTCAGACAAATCCTCCAAGATCTAATGGACATGCAACTAGTGCAAATAGGTCATTTATGTGACAATGGTGGCATAAGTATGGTGGATGAATGTGCTATTCCACAGTTTCAAGAAGGTCATGAAGCCATAAACTCTCTGGTCCCTTCCATTGCAAATCCAGCTATCAAACCGTTGGTTATCTATTACACTGCAAGTTCACCTGCGCCACCTCCATGTGGCCCAAGGCCCATCACCATTCAAGTTCCTAGTCCTTTTCCATTTAAGGACACCAGAGCAGTACCGTGGAATTATGATATACAAGTCCTTGGAGATAATCTCACAAACGATCAGCCAAATGTTTCATCTTGTTCGACCGCTATTGTCACAAATATATCGGGGATTGGAGGGATGACACGAAGTGGTCGCATTTACACTCCTGAGGAGTTGCGAAAGGGGCAAGAAGAAGAAGAAAAGAGAAACTACAAGGGGAAGAGCAAGACAGGAGAGACTTCTATGGGGAATGATGTGAAAGAAAAAGGAGGATTGACAAAGCCAAATGAGTATAAGAAAGAGGTATCCGATGAAGAAGTTTGTGAGTTCCTCGAAGTTCATCAAGCAAAGCGAGTATAGGGTGGTTGATCAGTTGAATCGCACTCCTGCAAGGATATCTCTCTTGTCCTTGTTGATGAATTCTGAGCCGCATAGGAAAGTATTGATGAAGATACTAAATCAGGCACATGTTTCTCATGACATTACAGTTGACAAATTTGGTGGTATTATTGGCAATATTACTGCTGATAATTATGTCACTTTCACCGATGATGAGATCCCTGCTGAAGGAATGGGGCATAATAAGGCGCTGCATATTTCCGTCAAATGCCAAGATCATATAATGGCTAGAGTGCTCATTGATAATGGTTCCTCTTTGAATGTAATTCCAAAATCAACTCTTTCCAAATTGCCTTTTGATGGGACTTACATGAAACCAAGTACCATGATCGTGAGAGCTTTTGATGGGACCCGAAGAGAAGTGATGGGAGAAATAGAGATCCCAGTTCAGGTTGGACCTACTACATTTCATGTACTCTTTCAGGTGATGGACATCACACCAACTTACAATTGCCTATTGGGACGACCCTGGATTCATTCGTCACAGCGCGCGGTGCCATCCTCTTTGCACCAGAAAGTGAAATTCATAGTTGGCAATAGTTTGGTGATCGTCTCGGGTGAGGAAGACTTATTGGTGAGCAAGCTCCCATCGACTCCTTACATCGAAGCTGCAGAAGAAGCTCTTGAAACAAAGATTCCAAGCGTTTGAGGTTGTCAATGCTTTGTTTATGTAAAGGAAGGAGCTCGAATTCCAAAACCACAGTCATCTAGTGCATCCATAATGATGACTAAAGTTATGCTTGAAAGAGGATATCAAAGTGGAAATGGACTAGGAATGAATAAACAAGGCATTGCAAAGTTTCTGCACCCATGTGAAAACAAGGACAGGTTCGGGTTATGATATAAACCGACTAAAGCTGACAAGAGAAGGGTCATAGAAGAGAAAAGGGAGAAGAGGTTGGCTCGATTGGAAAATCGGGAGCCTAAAACTGAGAGGATTCCCATCTGTGACATCCGACAGAGTTTCTGAAGTGCCGGGTTGGTGTTTCTGAACCAGGTGACCGCTATCAATGATGATCAATCCATCGACCTTGGTGTCAGTCTGGTGTACCCTTGTTCTCCGGATGCAGAGCTCAACAATTGGGAGATCGTCGATTTTCCCATGACTTTTGAAACTGATTCAAAGTAATTCTGTAATGCTAATCCTATAGCTATGCCTAAGGCTTTAGGAAAATATGTTGTAAAAACGGGCTCACATGTTTCCTTTTCAGTATTTGCTATCAATAAAATGCATTTTCAAATTATCTTCCCTTTTAATTTTTCTGTTCGACCATTGCATTAGCTTTTATTCATTACCCTTTTTACTTGTTTTGACATCAATAAATGCAGATCTGAAAGTGGTTCTCTTGAAAATGACAGTGCTATGACCCCATTGTATAATTTTGACCATCCCATTAATCATGTTGATGAAGATGATGACGATTGGGAACCCTCTTCTGAGCTAATGAGATTAATAGAACAAGAGGCCAAAGAGATTCAACCCCATGAGGAGCCAGTTAAAGTGATTAATTTGGGGACAGAAGATGATAAAAAAGAAGTTAAAATTGGCACTTCTATGAAAGAAGAAGAGCGAAGCAAGTTGGTCAAGCTCCTATCTGATTATCGTGACATTTTTGCATGGTCGTACCTAAGACATGTCGGGCTGGATGTTAGCATAGTTGAGCATAAATTGCCATTAAGACCAGAATGTCTTCCCGTCAAGCAAAAATTGAGGCGAATGAAGCCGAAATGTCGCTAAAAATTAGAGAGGAGGTCAAAAGACAGCTTTGATGCAGTTTCCTCGCTGTCGCAAAGTACCCTCAATGGGTCGCCAACATCGTACCTGTCCCGAAGAAAGATGGGAAAGTACGCATGTGCGTTGACGATAGAGATTTGAATAGGGCCAGCCCTAAAGATAATTTTCCTTTACCTCACATTGACATTTTGGTGGACAACACTGCTTAATATGCATTTTTCTCCTTCATGGATGGTTTCTCGGGATATAATCAAATCAAGATGGCACCTGAAGATATGGAGAAGACCACATTCATCACTCTATGGGGGACTTTTTGCTATAAAGTGATGCCATTTGGATTGAAGAATGCCGGAGCAACTTATCAAAGGGCAATGGTAGCATTATTCCATGATATGATGCACAAGGAAATAGAAGTTTATGTGGATGATATGATTGCAAAGTCAAAAACAGAAGAAGATCACATAACCGATTTACAAAAGCTTTTTGAGCGGTTAAGAAAGTTCGTGCTCGATTGAATCTGCTAAGTGCACTTTTGGTGTAAAATCGTGCAAGCTCTTGGGATTTGTGGTTAGCGAAAGGGATAGAAGTTGACCCGCACAAAGTTCGAGCAATCATAGAGATGTCAGCTCCTCGCACTGAAAAAGAAGTTCGTGGATTTTTGGGGAGGCTGAACTATATTGCTAGGTTTATATCCCAATTAACTGCAACGTGTGAGCCAATCTTCAAGTTGTTGCGTAAAAACCAGACAGTAGAATGGAACGAGGATTGTCAAGAAGCATTTGAGAAGATCAAGCAGTATCTGCAAGAACCCCCAGTTTTGGTACCTCCAATGCCAGGAAGGCCTCTCATCATGTACTTGACTGTGTTGGATGAATCCATGGGTTGTGTATTGGGACAATATGTTGAAATCGGTAAAAAGGAGCAGGTCATCTATTACTTGAGTAAGAAGTTTACGAACTATGAGGCAAAATATTCATTGTTGGAACGCACGTGTTGCGCCTTGGCATGGGCGGCCCATCGATTGAGGCAGTACATGTTGTGTTACACCACTTGGTTAGTATCCAAAATGGACCCGATCAAGTATATCTTTGAAAAACCTGCCCTCACTGGGAGGATTGCACGTTGGCAAGTTTTGCTATCAGAATATGACATTGTCTACGTCACCCAAAAAGCAATCAAAGGCAGTGCTCTGGCAGATTTCTTAGCTAGTCAACCAGTGAAAGGCTATGGGTCTATGCAGTGTGAATTCCCTGATGAAGATATAATGGCTTTGTTTGGAGAAGAAGAATCTTCGAAAAAAGAAAAATGGACTTTGTTGTTTGACGGAGCTTCTAATTCACTGGGGCATGGAGTCGGGGCCATATTGATTTCCCCTGAAAGTAATTTTATCCCAATCACTGCTCGGTTGTGCTTTGACTGTACAAACAACATAGCCGAATACGAAGCATGTGCCATGGGAATCCAAGCAGCGATAGAATCAAAGGCAAAAGTTCTTGAGGTATACGGGGACTCGCCCTGGTCATCCATCAGCTAAAGGGAGAATGGGAAACTCGAGATACCAAGTTGATCCCTTATCATGCTTACATCAAAGAGTTGACTGAACAACTTGACGAAGTCACATTCCATCACGTCCCTCGGGAAGATAATCAGTTGGCTGATGCTTTAGCCACGTTGTCGTCAATGTTTAAAGTAAGCCATGATAAGGACTTGCCACTCATAAAGATGGAGAGTCGTGACCAACCGGCATATTGCCAAATGGTAGAAACGGAGCCAGATGGGAAACCGTGGTACCATGACATCAAATGTTTCATCAAGAACAGAGAGTACCCTCCAGATGCTTCAGAAAATGACAAAAGAACCCTCAGAAGACTCACAATGGGTTTCTTTCTAAATGGGAAGTTCTCTACAAGAGGAACCACGACATGGTGTTTGCTAAGATGTGTTGATGCAACGAAGCGAGAAAAATCATCAAGGATGTCCATGAAGGTTCTTTTGGAACTCATGCAAGTGGGCATGCAATGGCAAGAAAGATACTAAGAGCTGGGTATTATTGGTTGACAATGGAAACCGATTGCTTTCAATTATGTGAAGAAGTGCCACAAATGCCAGACATATGCTGACAAGGTTCATGCGCCACCAACACCTTTGAATGTTTTAATAGCACCTTGGCCATTCTCTATGTGGGGAATGGATGTTATAGGGCCCATTGAACGGAAGGCCTCAAATGGACATCGCTTTATTCTTATCGCAATTGATTACTTCACAAAATGGGTCGAAGCGCTTCTTATGCCAATGTGACTAGGAATGTAGTGGTCAAATTTGTCAAAAGGGAGCTGATTTGTCGATATGGTTTGCCAAGCAAAATTGTCACTGACAATGCCACTAATTTGAACAATAAGATGATGAAAGAGATGTGTGAAAGTTTTAAAATTGAGCACCACAATTCCTCACCCTATCGCCCAAAGATGAATGGGGCAGTGGAGGCGGCAAACAAGAACATCAAAAAGATTGTTCAAAAGATGGTTGTAACGTATAGAGATTGGCATGAAATGCTACCATTTGCACTGCATGGTTATCGTACATCTGTTCGTACTTCAACTGGGGCAACCCCTTTCTCTTTGGTTTATGGAATGGAGGCGGTACTCCTTATTGAAGTGGAAATTCCATCATTAAGAGTGCTTGATAGAAGCGACTTAGAAGAAACCGAATGGGTCCAAACTCGACTTGATCAGTTGAACCTCATTGAAGGAAAGAGATTAACAAAGACTCTGTCATGGCCGCTTTACCAGAAGAGAATGATGAAAGCCTATGCGAAAAAGGTGCGTCCGCGACAGTTCCAAGAAGGAGACCTAGTACTCAAGAAGATTCTTCCCATTCAAAGGATAATCGAGGAAAATGGACTCCAAACTATGAAGGACCTTATGTTGTAAAAAAGGCTTTCTCGGGAGGAGCTTTAATTCTCACAAATATGGATGGTGCTCATTTACCACTTCCTGTAAATTCATATGCTGTCAAAATGTATTATGCTTAAAAAAAACAACAACAAAAAAAAAAACAACAAAAAAAAAAAAGAAGGAAAGAGCGACCTGCTAGGTTGAAAACTCGGAAAGAGCGATCTAGGCAAAAGTTAAGATGGTTCTTGACACATCTGGAAAAGTGGAGTTGCCTCGAATCACAAACTGGGGCAGTTTGAATGGAAAGTGTTGTCATGAACCCTCCCGACGCATGAAAATTGGGTCAACTCATGTTCTCAGAAATAGAAAATGGGGTATTTACGGTCTTACACATGGGAAATTAGCACTGGTCATCCTAGAGAGCATCACTGGAAGAGCTGGAAAAATCTACTCCAACATTCTTCTAAACCTTTCAATTCTAACCTTTGTGGTACCACATTCCTCAGATCTTGTTTCTTTTCCATAATAATAGTCCATTTTCTTTGCAACCCATTGTTGATTCAATATGCATTTATCATGATAGATTTATATTGAAATGTGAAACATGTGATTATATTGCAAAAGCATTCAGGTTTTATTTTAACAATCTTGAAAGGTCATGGGGAATGCGATAAATTTCCGATAAAAGTATTGATGAAAACAAAGAATCACCAACAAATCAAGAAGCCAATCGATGAATTTTGTTTACCGTTCGACCTTGATCCTACTATGGGAAGAAGTTCTTAAGGGTGTTGTGGAACCAAGAGTGATCCGACTAAAGCTCTGATGTATCAATTTTTGTTTACCCAATTTGTCCATGAGAATATCTATAGTAGAACATTCATTGCATCATCATGCATTCGTTACATCATGCATCATCCCAGGCATTACATGCACTGTCCTCAAGCTTCACATCCATTGCATTATCATGCATCCATTGCATCAAGCATCAACTTAGGCATCATATGCATTTACAACAAAAAAAGCAGCAAAAGCCTTTCTGTAGCTTTTTGGGTCCCCGCACCCATTTGCCTTTAGTTTTCGGGTCCCCACGCCCGTTGCCTTTTCAATTCCGGGTCCTCGACCCAATGCCTTTTCCTTTCTGGGTCCTCGCACCCATCTTTTTAAGTTTTTCTGTCAAGCTTCGACGGGCATCCTACCCCGCAAGCTTTTAAGTTTTCTCATTCAAGCTTCGACGGGCACCCTACCCCGCAAGCTTTTGTTTTCTCATTAAGCTTCAACGGCACCCTACCCCGCAAGCTTTTAAGTTTTCTGCACAGTCAAGCTTCGACGGATACCCGACCCAGTGTTTTTTTATCCTTCCCGCTTTAAGTTTTGGTCAAGTTTCAGCGGATAACTGACCATGAGCTTTTAAGTTTTCGCTAAGCTTCGGCGGATACCCGACCATAGCAAGCTTTTTAAGTTTCCTTTCGGCGGATAACCCGACTCAAGTTTTTCCCTTCCCGCTTTAAGTTTTTTTCCAAGCTTCGACGGATAACTCGACCAAGCTTTCTCCCTTTCCTTTTAAGTTTTTCCAAGCTTCGGCGGATACCCGACCAAGCAGCTTTTTAAGTTTTTGCCAAGCTTCTAGAGGATACCCGACTCATGCAAGCTTTTAAGTTTCTGTCAAGCTTCGGCAGATACCCGACTCCGCAAGCTTTTTCCCTTTCTTGCTTTAAGTTTTGTAAAGTTTTGGCGGATACCCGACTCCGCAAGCTTTTTATCTCATTTCAATGACCATTGTTTTTGCCTCACTCTGCTTTCTAAAAAAAAAGAAAAAAAAAGAAAGAAGGAAAAGAGGAAAAAGAAAAGGAAATAAAAATTTTCATAGACAAAATTGAATCAATTCCTTTGCTTCCCATTTATTCTAAATGTAAAGCAAAGGGGGGCAGCTGTTGATACCCAATTTTGTCCATAAAATTTTTATTACTTGATCAGTGATTAATATTTTTAGTGAAAAGATGCTTAATTGCAATGTTGTGATCACACTATTTTTTTTATTATTTACTTTTATCTTACTTTTTCTTATTTGTGCAAAATAAAAATTTGTTTTGTAGCTTATTTCTCACCAAATTACACTCCACTCACTCTGCATATCTACTCACTAATCACTCCACTACACTCACTAATTGCACTCCCACTCACCTAATTGCACTCACTCACCTAATTGCACTCCGCACTCACTCACTCAATTCCAAATAGCACAATCCACTCATAATTCCCTTTGCACCCACTCGCACTCACTTTCATTTTTTTTTCCCACTCACTCACCAAAGACAATTGCACTTCCACTCACAAAGACTAATCACTCTTCATTTTTTTTTCTTCTTTATTTCTCACACACTCACGTACAGCCCCTCTTCATTCTCATTCTCCCTATATAACCAACCCAATGTTCAACGTAAGAGGGGACTTCCATTTCTTCACTCATACTCCCATTTTCACAAGAAATAAGAGAGGCATTATTTTCCTGGCTTTGGAAAGAAAAACAGAGACACACACAGAGGAGGCAAGGGGAAAACTCAGAATTTTTTCTTCTTCCCCTCACGGTTTCACGCAAGAGAGAAGACAGTAGCACCATACCCCTCCATTCTCATCTTCATCTCCCTTCCTCCATCCTCAAGCACCTTACCATCACTTCCATCTCCACCTTCATTCCATCCTTCATCCTCCACGTGAAGCCAAAACCGTGAAAGAGCCCTCCATCCTTAAACCACCATACCACAACCATTTTTCCATAACAAAGAACTCCTTCACCCTCAAAACCGTGAGCTCCCCCTCCCTCACTATCCGATTTTCACTCTCCACTCCTTCATCCTATACCCACCATTTTTCATTCATCTCCAACCTTCCATATCACTCTCCAACCGTGTTCACCAAACCATACCCCTTCCATTTTTCACACAAAACAGCCCCTCGAAGCAAAGAACACCATCATCAACCCATAGCTCCACCCACCAAACTCACGCATCCACCAACCATCCATATTCCATTTTTCATAACAAAACCAACTCCACGCAGCTCCACCCACCAAACCAGCTCCACCCAACCCTTCAACCTTTCAAGCTCATTCACCCTTCAACACCATTAAACAACCCCTCCCTCTTCCTCCGACCTCTCACTCTCAAGCTTCCATAACCCCACCGTGCGTCAACTCAACTCAAAAACCAATCCACCATTTCCGAACTCCACCACCTAGCCTTTTGTTGTGAAGCCTCGATCCGCACCGCACTCCAACCACCAAGCCTTCACATCCCAACCATGACCAAACACCCTCCACCCTCACCATCAACTCCTCTCCACCATACACCAAAGCTGCACCGGAAACGACCTACACCAAGCTTCACGACCCAAAGACCGTGCGCCACCACCCAGCCACGCCACCGTTGAGCCCTCCCTTGCATTGCCGGTGTTTGCGTAGTCCCAACTCTCTTCATTATGGCTGCTTCCCTTTTGCTTCTTTCTTCTTTTTAATTTGTTTTCGTTTACGTTGTTTCCAGCTACTGTGAGTTACGAGTTAGGATCATTTTTTTTTCTTTCCTTTTTTTTAATTTTATTTTATTTTTTTTAGGTTGCTGAAGTTTTAAAAAAAAATAAATAAGTTAAAATAAAATTAGAAGAAGTAACAAAGAATTTTGCGTTGCAGCTGGGTAGCCAGCCCACCTTACGTGGGTTTGGTGTTTTGTTAAGAAATAGGATGATAATAACAAATAAAAAGGGGTTTGTGCCTTGGTTTTCTTTTTTTTTTTTTTTAATAAAAAAGGTGGAAATAATTATAAATAATAAATGTGTGTATTCTGATTTTGTTTTTCTGTTTAGTAAAATTTATTTTACTTGATAGTGTATTTTTATGTTATGTCTTTGTGAATAAACAAGAAGATAAAAAGTAAAGAAAATGAAGGAAAGTAAAAAAATAAAAAAAATTGAAAAATCCAAAAATCGTTATAAAAGTAAAAATAATGTTGTTTTGAGTTATTTGATTTTTGACACTTATATTTCATCTTGTTTCTTTTAGTTATTCATTTGGATCATGGAAAATTTATGTTTGTCTTTGTACCCTTTGTTTTTTTTTTAAAAAAAATTAAAAATAAAAGATAAAAAAAAATTTCAATGCAATGACTAATGATGTTGATTGAATAGCGGATGCTATCTTCAATGTCGTTTGGATCATAAGGGTTTATTGAATAGTAGCCAAGGCTAATTTGAATCTCAATGCAAGTTTTTTTTTTTCTTATATAAAATCTCTTTTCAAATTTTTTTTTCTTAATTAAAATCAATCAACTCAGACTTATTTTATAAAGAACTACGTGACTTTGAGTTCTCATTGCACCCGAGGATACGTAGGAGCAGGGATTTCTATTCTATCAAGCCGAAAAATAAATTTTCATAATTTAGTTATTTCTCTTTTCTTTCCTTAAAAAAATAAAAATAAAAAAATAAATAAAATAAAATAGTTACAAAGTCTTTTCAAAAAGGGGTAAAATAAATAAATTTGATATTATTAAAATTTGCACAATTGACTTAAGGTCTGTTTTGGACGGAGGCGATTGAGGGTGCTAACACCTTCCCTACCTGTAATCGACTCCTCGAACCCAAACTCATTTTCCAAAAGACCAGTTTTGCCTATTTTAAGGGTTTTTCTAATATTTTCCCAATTAAAATAAACATTGGTGGCGACTCCATTGATTTTCAAAATACCAATCATTTTTTGGTCGTCCCGTCGCGATCCCGGTTGCGACACTCCAAAATTATCAGCATGTTGGTACAAGAGTTTCATTGCAAAGCACAAAACTGAGAGCATTATGCCAGAATATGATAAGGAAAAGAGAAAGTGAAACAAATAATTAGTTAGAAATAGAAATAAAGTGAAAAATATTAATAAATTTGTGTATATTTTTAAATAAATGTATTTAAGAGAATTAATCTATTTATATAAAAGATTATTGTATAAAATAAAAAAATAATAAAGTATAATTATATATTAAATTAATTATAATTATTTTTAAAATCAATCATAATTTCAATTATAATCAATCACGCTAACACAATTGAAGCCAAATAACAAGCTTAGAACCTTAAGGCCAGAATCCAAGGCATTCTGAAACCATCTCTTCATGCATAAGCTTCTCTTTAACATCATTAATCAATAAACTATAAGGGAAGGAAGTCACATGCAACCAACTTATAATCAGCCGCAGATATTATTTTGAAGATTGATTTTGCATTCTTACGCGCAATCTGTTCGGTGTAGTTTCTTTCTACAGCTTGAGTCGCAGAGCAAACCATTTTAAATGTTGGCAACTTGGCATATTGTCCTCTTCTCTTGGAATGGCAAAACTCATTGCGCCACCCGAGAAGGACACGGTTGCCACTTGCCATGTGGTTTACAGAATGAGTTAGCAGACCAGTCAGAACTCCAAAGTAATCAAATGGACAAAAGGAGGCTACAAATTAACCATAACCATCCAACTTTATTAGCTTGGTCTATATAACTTGTGAACAAGATTCTATGCAATAATTTCAATGAAAAAAAGAAAGAAAGAAAACAACGTCTATCATGCCCCGTTCAATCATAAAAAAGGAAAATGTTATGTTAATAATCGTGTTTTACCCATCTATCTTTCTAGAATAGTATACTGTCTAGATGCCATTGTTGCTTAATTATCAAAGGCAGTTGGCTCAACAGCCTATAGTTTACCGAAGCATGTATAGCAGAGGTTCCCAGATATTGAATTTATGTAATTTTGTCTAGTACCACTTCTATGAGAATACCGGTATCTATACTATAAATAATTAAGAGGTTTTTCAAGGAAAATTTTGACACATGTCTATCATTCAGGATACTTACTTTCCCTCCAAAAAAATTATTCTTTCTATCTATAGTAAGTTTTTTTAAAATAACATGAATGAAAAATTAAAAAAAAATTATTTAGTACACTTAATGGATCCAACTATAAAGCATTAATACTCAATAAACATAACTTAATTGACTGGTACAACAACTTCAGACAACTTCGTCTAGGTTCATGAAGGTTCTACTTTGAATTTTCAAATTTAACTCTGTAACTTCCTCCATTCTAGTTTTTCAATTCTAAAAAATTTATACACTTTGGATACAATTGCACACGGCCCAAATTTAATGGGAATGTCATGTTTGTCTTTTCTTTTTCTCTGTTCTCTATACCATTGCAGCCAATTTCTTTCTCCATATTCCCTCTTGCATGGGCGTCTCTGCTCCTTCTTCTCTGTCAACGATGTAGCATGCGTGAATGCTCAACTTCAATTGATCAATGGCTTCATTCTCCGGTTAGTTGGGTTTTAAAGTGTGCACGTGTGGAGTCATTGGGAGAGGTACGAAACCCTAAGTCTTCCCCATTATCTTTCTTCCCTATAAATTCTTGATTTACGGATGTCAGAGTTACATGTTTAATCATTATCATTGTTTGTGGATATTTCTTTTGCATAAATTGATTTTGCTTCCATATAACCTTTTGTGTTTAATCTGATCCATGGCATCTCGGATTGATCCGTTGGAAAAAATCACTCTCGTAAGGGAGTGTTGGAGGGTTAAGGTTCGTGTGGTACGACTATGGTACCTTCTAAGTTTCAACAACCCTCAAACCATCGACAGTATTGAGATGGTCTTCATGGACGAATTTTTGAGTAATTTTTTTTTTTGTGTTTCAGTTATAGCATTCTAATATTCATTCTATACATTATTTTGTTAAATGTTTCTAATATTTCCAAAAAACAGGGTTGTACCATGCATGCGTCTGTGCGGAAAACTCTGATATACAAGTTCAAACCCGTACTTTCTGAAGGGGAAGTATATGTAATTGCTTACTTTGGGGTTGGGGGTAATACTGAGTACTTTCGGACTACTAGACATGAATATCGTCTGAATTTCTAGTTGAGAACTACTGTAAGGTCATATGAAAGAGAGATTATTTCTCTGTATGGCTGTAAGTTGGTCCCATTTGATGATGTTTTTCAGAGTGGTGGGGATTTCCCTTATTTAGTAGGTAATTAGAATATGAAGTTTAACACCGAGTCGTTATGTTATCTTTGATTCTCTTTCTATTCGTTTGTAATCATTATTTTTGTTTGTTCAAATGTTATGGGTGTTCTAACAGCAGTTGGGACAGAAAAAGAATATGACAAAGATGGTAAGAGGACTAAAATGATAGTAATTGAGCTCGATGTTGACAAGTGATGTCCTTTGATATTTTGTCCTTCAATCAAGTCTTTAGTAATTCCATTTCTTTATTACTGTAATTATTTGTTATAATACATATACATGTTTCATGTGATGTCTTCTTTCTTATTTATGAAAATGTCATAAATAAATGATGATTTTGTATGTGTTTATGTTCTCTCTTATCTAGATATACCTTTGTTATTAGTATAAACTTCTACCAAAATTATTTCTAAATTTCATTCATTTAGAACTTCAATTATTTGTTGTAGTACACATCCAACCATACCCTGATTTCTTTCAAATTTGACTTATGTAAATGTATTTTTTATTAATGCAGTGTAAAGTTGGAGGTTGCCCTTTTTGGGGATTATGTGGATGAGGTCAACACTTTCATTGCTAATGGTGATACCCATCAATCTGTGATTGTTGTTCAATTTATTAGAGTGAAGACTTTTAAGGGTTTACTATCTTCAAAACTTTTACTTTTTATGATTACTATCTTTGCAAGGTGCATACGTTCCTAATTCATATTTAGGTTGATGGAAAAATATTTTTGTTGTCTATATGTTTATAGCTAGCATATTGGTCACTGATAGTGTGATAACAATAACATTTTCTTATTTCATTATCATATTTAGTAATCATATGTTTGTTTTATTTTCTTTCTTTCACTATGTCTTTTATAGCTTCATTAATTTCAAACTAAACATTATTTAAATTTGAACATTTTTGTTCAATAAATGCTACTCGATTGTAGGGAAAATTATTTTGCAGAATGTCATGTATGGTACTAGGTTGTTGTTCAATCCTAGCATACCAGAGGTCATTAAATTCAAAAAATGGTAACTTATGTGTTAAAACTAAATTTTACATTTTGAATGACTAGTAATAACACATTTGTTGGCTTTGTTTCTTATCAAGTGGTTATGTTTTTTATCTCCAGCCTACCAACTTCAAATGAAGAGAATTCACAAACTTTAAGCATTATTTCTGATGCTCCTTATTACTCACTTGAGGATGACTTTCTAAGGGGGACTCCTAGGAAGTGCATTGAGGAATTAAAAGATTGTAAAGATGTCAGTTTAATATTTTTATTATACTCCCACAAGTTTATATTTGCATATCTATAAACTTTTTTAAATTTATAGATAAATTAAATGTTATCTAATTTCATTGTAGGATGGACTTTACATAGTCTTTGGAACTATTAAGAGTGTGAACAATGACCACTGGTGGTATGCTGCATGTAAATGCAACAAAGCAGTCACCCCAAACTCCAAGCATGTACTATTGTGAACGTTGTTTTTGCCACGTTGTCAATGTTGTTCCTAGGTGAGTTCCAACATTCTAAATTTAAATTTATTATTCCTTCTACAGTTGTTTACTAAACTTCTTTATATATCTTTAATCAGATATCGAATCAAGGTTATGGTCTCTGATGACACTGAGTCTGCTACATTTGTCCTGTGGGATCGTGATGGTGGTAGCCTTATGAAAAAATCTTGTTCTAACTTGCTAGAATCTATTCAAAAGGTATGAAATTAGTTTTTTTTCAAACAAACTATTTTATTATTTTCAAATTTTTCACTTATTGAATTTTGATTTTCATATTTTGAAACAGAAGGGTGGTCCTATTAAACATCCGACTGAGTTTCAACAGTTTTTGATTGAAAAATCATTCCTCTTTAAGGTTGAAGTTAAGACAATAGTTAGCAAGAATTTTGAGCCTTCTTTTAAGGTTATCAAGATCTGTTCTGAACCTAATATTATATCTAAATTCAGACAATCTGATGCTTCTGTGTTTGCTACACAGGTCTGCTCAATATTCATGTTCCCTTTTTTAAAAAAAAATCAATTATGAGGTTTTGGTACAATTTTTTATTTTGAAGTTTATTATATTGTCATATACTCATTCATTTTGATTTTGCTATTCAATTTGTTTTTTAGGGCCCCGTCAAGTCTGATGCACCTTATTATACAGTTCAGAATGACTTTTTAAACATGACCTCTAGCAAGTCAATTGAACAACTAAGGGATTACAAAGATGTTAATGGTTTTAAAAATATTTTTCTTAAAAACCAGTTTTATTTTTTGCATCCTGAGTGTGAAATTTGACATTATAATAACACTTTATTAATTTAAATTATAGGAAGGAATATACATAGTGCTTGCTACTGTAAAGGGTGTCAACAATGGACCGAACTGGTGGTATGCTGCATGTAGATGCAATGAAACAGTCACCCCAGACTCTGGAATGTGCTATTGTGAATCATGTCAGTGCCATATTGTGAATGTAGTGCCAAGGTTTGTTTATTAGGTTTTAGTTTACAAATTCATATCTCTTTCGTTTGTTATTTACTAATGTTTATTTTATATACTTACTCAGATACATAATTAAGCTAAGAGTGATCGATAACAGTGATAATGCAACATTTGAAATGTGTGATCATGATGCATGTATTATTCTGAAAAAGTCTTGCTCTCACATGCTTGAATGTATTCAAAAGGTAACTAATATATTTGTCCAATTATTTTATGGTAATATGGTTATGGAATTTACAAATTTATTTGTCATTTGTATATTCTGAAACAAGATAGAGGTCCAATTGGCCACCCACCTAAATTTCAACACCTATTGATTCAGAAAACATTCCTTTTTAAAGTTGTTGTCAATTCTGTAGTTAGCAATGAATTTGAACCTTCTTTCAAAGTTTTGCAAATTTGTTCTGATGATGACATAATTGGTAAATTCAAACAGTCCAGTCATTCATTCTTTGTCAATGAGATTTGTCAAATACACATGTGGCTTTCTTTTATTTACATGAATCCTATACTTAATTGATTAGTTTTTATTTTTATAATACAAGTAATAACGAAATAAGTTGTTTTATTCTTTTGGCACTTGAATCTGTTTGAAGCCTGACACGACTATGGGTTTGTCCATTGGTGATACATCTTCAAGTATGGAACTTCAAGATGTTCAGTCCTGTGTTGCTAAGGTATGCATCCTTAGCATACTATGATTGTATGTTACAGTCCTGTGTTGCTATGGTTTACCTCCTCCTCACTTCAATTTTTTTTAGGATTTGATGGAACATTTCACTAAGGCTTATTTATGCCTAGGAAGTCAAGCAGAAAATACTATTCCCATTGTAACCCCTGCAAACAGAGGTTTTCAAGAAAGTTTTTCCTTTGTTGATGGTGATATGTCAAGCACCAAGCTGAAAGAAGTCAAAATAGAGAAAGATTGAAGATTCCAAGTAGCATGGCTCTTTTTTAAGCGGAATGAAGCATTTTGGGGTCCTTTACTGTTTGTTTTACTTTTTTAAGTTTGATATTGTTTTTTAGAATTGCATATGTTTTGTTCTAAATGTACTTCAGATTTCCTTGGGTATTAAATTTGAATGTTCCTATTTTTGTGTTTAAACGTCAAATATATTAGCCTTAATTCCTTGTTAATATCATTTAATTTTTATTTTACTAGAAATCCAAATTACATGAACTGCAATCAAATTAAGTATTCGGTAATTTATTAATGTGCAACAAGTCAGTAAGTTAAGTAGTTTTTCTAAAATAAACATAATTTCCCATGCCACCGAATAACTTATGTTGGGTCTTTTAAAATAAATTCAAGATTTTGGACTTATATATCAATCGTATTTAATATTTCATCAACTTATTGAATTTAAAATTATTTATTACATAAATAGTTTAATAACTTATTAACATTGTATTAGTTTTCATAACGTTATTTACACAATACAATATATAAATAATTTTGTAATACTTTAATATGAATTAGAAGTTTTATTCAAGTATAAGTCATTAGTCTATAGTACCATTTTCTTTCATGGTAGTGCAATTCAAACTTAATTTATATGAGTTACATTTCACTTATTTGACTTATCAAGTTTTCTAATAATTAACTTTGTATCCTCATGTTCGAAAAAAACAATGTAATCTCAAAACTAACATAAGTCAATATGTCAAATGTAATGACAAAAAAAAGACAAATATTATTTTTAGATCCTATTAACAAAAACAACTTTAAGAAGGTCACACGATAATAAGCCTAGCAAATAAATTTTTGTTCTAAAGTAGATAAATTATAATTCTAAATTGTTATTTTTACAACAAAAAAAAAGGTCAAAGGAGAATAAGTACTGCCCATTAGAAGGCTTTTCAACAATACCATAAAATAAATTGTTAAATGTTATTATTCTAAATAAAAACTGCTGAAATGTTTTTTTTTTGTTTTTTCATTTCTCAAAAAATAACTTAGTTATCATAAAATTGGACCAAGCCTTGAAATTAAGTTTTAGGATGGAAAACAAAAAAATTGAACAAACACGGTGAGAGAGGAAAGAGCCTGGTCCATTGTTATTATTACTTTTTGTTTCAATATAATAACAATCCAATAAAAAAAATTAAACATATTACTTTCATAAGGCATATCAGTCATAAGCATTTTAGCCTTCTTTGTCCATCTTCTAGACTCTTCTCCTTCCAAGTTTCAAAACTTGAATCCATCATAGCCATTTCACAGGAGTACTTTATCTTCCTGTATTCTCTACTTCCTTCTCTGGGTTTACATAAAAACTCATTTATTGCTTGCGTATTAAACGGGTACTTCCATCTTCGTCTTTGTTGCATCTCGAGTATCAATGTCTTTTTTTTTAAATTGTACTATGGGTAACAATCTTTGCTATTTTAGAAATATGTTTACAATTATTAAAATTACGAATAGAAAGTATGAATTTCATTTTGTTTTTTTTTTGTTTTCAAAATATTATTACATTATTTATGTCCATCTTTTCATATTATTTCATTATTTCTTGGATATTGATTATTAAAGCCAATCTTACAACAACTCCTTCATTGTGTGTTCTTAGATTCTAATTTTTTTTAAATTATTCCAATTATTTGTGTTATTTACTGTTTCTGCAATTTTATAGCCATGAGTTTCTATGTTTTTTTTAAATTAATACTTCCTGTAGCAATCTTTGTTTTTTTTTAAATGTTTACAATTAACAACATTACGAATCTCTTTATGAATTTCAAATTGTTACATATTTTCCTTTTCAAAACATTATTAGATTGGTGATGTTCATATTTTCATATTATTTGACTAATTTTCGGTTATTCATTATTCAGAAAAGTCATACACCAAATCCTTCAGTCTGTGTTCTTAGATTCTGAAATTTTCTTATTTTTTATTATTCCAATTGGTTATGTTCTTTATCTTTTCTTAAAATTTTCAGACTCTACTCTGCAGTTTTGTTTCATGCATATAACTTTAGCCATCTGATTTCTTGAATCATGTTATGCAATCTTTGTGTTCGTCCTTTAGTAGAATACTAGAACAACCCTTTCACATCAATTTAAAATGTTTGTTCTCGATTGTCTTCATGGTGGACCCTGATTTGCATATATGAATTGCATATATCTTCTGTCAATAGGTGATATATTAGGCCTATTGTTTTATTTAGTCTTCTATTTAGTTCAGTTGTTTTTATTTGGTCTTCTATTCACTTATTGTTTGAAAACTCAATCTTAGGAGAATAGGCCACCTCGAGGATGGATTTCCCGTCGTAGAAGGTTTCCTATAACTGTTGAGGTTGTCAATGAATATGCAAAGGTGCTTACTGTTTAAAAGTTTCTTGGATTATAATATTAAAAATTTCAAAATTAATAACAGTTAGTAATTTAATCTTTAAGAGTTATGGTTTGCTGCCTTTGAATTTCACAAATGAGTTTAGCTCCATCTTAGGATGTTATGCAACTATCAAAGATCCTGATGGAGATATCTATCGTCTCTGATATTCATAAACTAAAACAAGAGGGATGCTAACTAATAGTTGGTGTAAGTTTGTTGACCTTTTAAATATGCATCTACATGCTAAGGTCATTCTGCATTACGTTGGAGAATCCTACTTTAGGATTAATTTTGCTAACCAAATTGAAGTGAATAATGAAGTTGAAATAAATGTAAAGGCTGAAGTTGATTCAGTATATGAACAAACCAATCCATTTCATGGGGTTGCAATGCATAATTCAACTCAGGTTCCAGCAGCACGTAATGTTAAAAAACAAATAAGGCTAACTCCTTATTCTATTTTTCAGGGACGACAGGTATCTTACTATATATGTATAGATTTATTATTATTATTATTGTTTCTTTTGAAAATAGATTCTTATTTTTGTTTAACTGTTGTTGCTAGCACCTACCTGCAAGTTTTGTTGAAAGATACTTGAATCTTAGGCTGAAGTCTGTTGCCATCATGATAAATGATGGCAGAAAGTGAACATGTGGATTGTACCACCGTAAAAGGAGGGCAAGTGAGGCAAGGATCAATCTTTAGGATTGTGCAATGGAACACGACTAATTGTTCAAGAGTTGGGAAATAATGTCATAGGTGCAATTGTTGTTACAGGCAATCATATTGGGGAGAAGGTTTACATCTTTCGGATGAATTTAATCCCATCAGATCCAAGAATGCCTCTCAAATTTCAAAGAAGGCAATTTCCTATTAACCTTTGATTTGTTATGACAATTAATAAGAGTCAAGGTCAATCTCTTTCTTATGTGAGATTGTTTTTACCAAAACCAGTTTTTACTCGTGGACAACTTTATGTTGCCGTTTCTAAAGTCAAATCAAGAAATGGTTTGAAGATTTTGATTTACGATGAAAATGACAATTTGTGTAAAACAACAAAAAATGTTGTCTTTGAAGAAGTGTTTCAAAAAATATAAAAGTACTACAGTGTTAGAGTTTAAACTTTTTATTGTTATTATGTTTTACATTTCAAATTTAATTATGTTTTATTATTGTTATTTAAAGTTCATATTCATTACTTTTTATACCACCCATTATTGTTACTCTTTATAAAGAAGTAACAAAACAATATAAATTAATGTTAAACTTAGTCATATATAGTCTATTATATGTTTTAAAATAATGTGAAACAATGATTGTTACAATTATCTTTAAGATTTCTAATTTTATATCAAATTGCAAATTATTTATAAATAAATAAAATAAAATTAATAATTATTATATTTTTCTAAAAATTAATCTTTTGCATTACGAGTTTAAAATACTAGTCTTCTTAATAATTAATGGTTAATATTTTTCATGTGTTTTACTTTATATATTTATATATATATATATATATATATATATATATATATATATATATATATAAAATAAATTACTCTCGTAAAAATAAAGGACATTGAATAAATCTCCTAAATTTCTTAATTTATTACCAAAGTACCCTTAGGCATTACTTCTCTCCCAACTACAATTAAATAACAATTATGATTTTTTTATATCATTTTTTTATATTATTTTTTATATTATTTTCTATACTATTAATTATTTTTTTTAATCATAATTATTAAAAAATGTGATAAAAAATATCTAAAAGTCTCATTTTTCAATAAATAAACACTTTCTTGTTTCGTGCATATAAAACATATTAACCTATCACTGCTCTCTCAGTTGGGTTGGATCTATCTCCGATGCCCAGCAACTTCCTCTTCGGGACTGCTTCTTCTTCTTACCAGGTTTACTTTCAAGCTCTTTAGCATATATGATTTCTTTCTCTTCATTTTGGTGCTTTCTCTGTTGCTTCTTGTATAAATATCACTTTTTAACACTCACTCACTCACATACCAACAACGACCAATAAGAACATCCCAGAGCAGCTAATTAATAAGGATCTTTAATCTTTTTACAGTATGAAGGTGCTTGCATGAGTGACGGCAAAGGACAAAGTAACTGGGATAACTTCACTCACGGACCAGGTGATATAAGATTAACAACTTTATTTTTAGCTGTAATAGAATGAAAATACCATATTACTCCACCCAAATAGATTTCACTGCAATTTGCTCAAAGTTGTAGACAGATGAAGTGAATTTAATTTTGCTGACTCTTTCCACTTGCTGGTTTTCTGCCCATTTTTTGTTCATTGAAATGGATTCTTTCTTAACTTGCAATTTAATTAATGACAATTTGCAGGTAGAAGTTTAATACTCGATGGAAGTAATGGGGATATTGCGGTTGATCATTATCATCGCTATCCGGTATAGTATGAGCTTAGTTCTAATACAGTTATACAGTAATACCCATTCCTCTCAAGAGTATATAATATATAATATCATCTTCATCAATAATACTTAATCCCACGAACAGTTTTTGGTGAAACGACACACGAAATCTAAATAGTGGGATACGAGTGTTGTGTTTTATCAGTTAGTTTTCTTTTACTTAATTGTGTTGTGATTGTTAAAATAAATTATGAGGTATATTTTGCTAGACCATTTCATGAAAATTCCTTCGCGATAAATAGCACTCTTCGTCCACACCCCAAAATGTGAGTTACTTTAAAATATTAAAATAATACAGCATGATCCATGCGCTCCGCGTGGATTTTAATATACAAAGTAGTTGCTAGAGATGGGTATATCGGTCGTGTAACTTGCGATCTGCGTGGGTTAGAACTAGTTAAAATACTAGTCCATTTACACATGGATTTTTTAGCCCAATCTGTGTAAATCAACAGTTAAATCGATCTGTGGATCAGTCCGCAAATTCGCATAATTTTTTTTAAAAAAAATTGGTAGCTTTTGCTTTTAGTCTTTGATAAGAAAGAAACTTAGATTCATATATTTGACCTAACATGTTACATATTTATATGACTAAACAAGTATTAAATTATTTTATTTCAATTTTTTAAGCTTATATATGACCTGCGAACTTGCAAGCTAATGCAGTGCAGACGCAGATTAGCATAATGTTAGTCTATTTATTTTGCGGACCAACCCCAACTTGATCCATTTAATTGTGATTCATTGCATATTGAGTCTGTCTGCATACCCACTCTAGTGGTTGTAATAGCCGAAAATACAAGTACGTACTAAACTATTGTTAATAATTCTTTCATTTATAAGTTATCTGCGAAGGTGGGGAGACTGAGATAATTATTTTTAATTTTTTAAATAAATTAAAATTGTTATAATTAAGATGTGTCCCATACAGTTTGCATATGTTAACTATCTTATCGACAAAACTTAACCATGTACCATATAGTTTGCATATATATTGTATGATAAAAATTTGTAACAAAAATTTAAATTTTATACTCTTTAATCCACGATCCTTCTAAACATCAAATTTCTTGCACCTCCTCTATTTTGTTAAGGATAATGATACATATGCATACCTAAATCTTCACATACCACATATAATTTTTTGAGTAAATTACACTCTCTTCTTTTAAAAGATGCTTAAATCACGCTGTTATCCCTTCTATTTTTAAAATATACACTTTAGTCTAGTTGACTAAACAATGTTAAGAATATTTTTTTAAAAAAATTTAATTACATTTTTAAATTAAAATGTGTATTATTATATTATTTTAAATTTACTAAACTAGGTCTATTATTTCATCCTCAATCCTCGTTCGAACAAAGCTTCATCCCCAACCCATTGTTCCTGCCCTAACTCGTCCTTAACCTACATCAGCAATACTGACGTCGTGCCCAATAGTCAACATCTGCAATTTTGACCCAATATAATTAGCTGGTGGTTGATGCGATTTCAAATTTTTGAAGTTGTGAGAGTTTTAACAACAAATATAAAAATATATTAAAGTATAACACATTTTTATCTCTTAAGGAATGAGAGTGTAATTTTTTAAAATAGAGAAGATAATAATATAATTTAAGCATCTTTTAAAAAAAGAAAATATAATTTATAAGCATCTTTTAAAAAAAGAAAATATAATTTATTTATTTTTTTCTTCACGAGAGAAAGCAAAAAGACAGAGAGGAAAAAAATATTTATTTTCTAATGTGAAATATGTGAAGGTTTAGGTATATATTTATGTATCATTATTATCTTTTCTTTTTTTTTTCAACTTATCATTATCCTTTCTAAATAAGCACACAATCTTTTATAAATAAGCCGAAAAAACCGACTTACTAAAAGTGCCATCAACTTCTAAGCCCAATTCACTAATATTAACCGGATTATACGAAATTGTTTACAGTATCTACTCCCGAGTTGTTTAATTATTTTGACAGTTCCGACAAGAAGTCGGCAAATAATGTGATCATATATACAAGAATTACTCTTCAAGAGGAAATACTAAAATCTATTTTACATGTTCTCGTCAAAAAAAAAAAACTATTTAGGATGTTGAAATTAAAAAGCCTGTTACATCATCAGCACTCATATTTCCCTTCATTCTCTCTTTCACTTTTTTATAAACATCAATGACGCACAATTGTTTTATGAAGTCAGTCACACCGCTTCTGTGCAACTATATTTTCCCATAGTAATATAGATGTACCGAACCAAAAAAAAAAAAAAGAATACTTATATCAAGTGGCTCTAACACATTAGCTTTTTCACTTTCGCATTTGAATTTGTTATTTGAGGCAAAAGTAATTAATTTTCATAATAAAAATGCTACAGCAAGAATTTTTTATTGAATAATTTGGCATGTTTAATGAATCTTGAATGAGTGAATATTTTTATTACTTTATTCCATCGGACAATCATCATTGAATCTAGTTGAATTCTGTAAATCATTACTTTTTCCTAAAATTATTACATGATTTCAATGTGGACTTAAACAGGAGGATATTGATCTAATAGAACCTTTGAAAGTCAACAGCCACCGGCTCTCTATATCTTGGGCAAGAATTCTGCCAAGTATGCTTTTCTGCATTATCAAAATCTAAGTGAAATGTTCCAACTAGGATAATGACACGGATTCTTGGTACATGGTTGTGAACAGAGGGTAGATTTGGAGAAGTCAACTGGGCTGGTATCGACTTCTATAACAGATTAATAGATGCTCTGCTACTCAAAGGTAACTTCCAATGTTCGATTTTCTTTAAAGAGTAAAAATCTGTGGAGGGCAAATAAGAGCATAATGGATACATTTCTTTGATATGCGTTTTCTTTTCTCAACAGGGATCCAACCCTTTGTAGTACTTAGTCACTATGACAACCCTCAAGAACTGGAGGACAGATATGGAGGTTGGCTAAGTCCCCAATCACAGTAAGCAACTAGTGTTCCAGTTTACCTTGAAGAGGCTTCAATACCACAATGACCATACAAGCTCATAAAGATCATATTTTTTTTGTTTGACGAGCAGGGAAGATTTTGCTTTTTATGCGGACCTATGTTTTAAAACCTTTGGTGATAGAGTCAAGTACTGGGCCACCTTCAATGAGCCTAACAACCTAGTGCCACTTGGTTACCGTTCAGGTTTATATCCACCATGCCGTTGCACTGGCTCATTGGCAATGGCAAAGTGCAGAGAAGGTGATTCAGAAAAGGAGCCCTTTGTAGCAGCCCATAACATTATCCTGTCACATGCAGCTGCAGTTGATATCTATAGAACCAAATACCAGGTATTGTGATAGAGTTATCAACACCAAAACTAAGCCCCTCTCTTAGAAGAGAAGAAAGAAATCATGACAACACCTATAAAAAGCTTTGAAAACCCAGTTATTTGATAAAACACATGAGAGGGTAGCAGTTTAAATTTTTAAATCGTTGTAAAACTTTGTATTTTGTGGATGAAATATCAGACTGAGCAAAGAGGAAGAATTGGCATTGTCCTACAACATGAATGGTATGAACCAATCAGCAATTCTACAGCAGACAAATTGGCTACCGAAAGAGCAAGATCATTCACCTTCAATTGGTATAATTCAATTTTGATAGCTTCTTCTATTTGTTCACTCAACTCTCCCAGTAAACTAAGGTTGGGTGCCTCATACCGTAAATAATATATTATAATGCAGGATCTTGGACCCAATCATATTTGGAACGTACCCCTCAGAGATGGAGAACGTTCTAGGAAGCATCTTACCCAAATTTTCCAGCAACGAAAAGGTGAAACTCAAGAAAGGATTGGATTTCATTGGCATCAATTACTATACAGCTTACTATGTCCAAGACTGCACATACTCCGAGTGTAAACCAGGATTTGGGATCTCCAGAACAGAGGGTTCATACCAAAAGAGTGGGGAAAAAAATGGTGTCCCAATTGGAGAACCTGTACGTACCCTCAGACTTATAATCATGATCACCTTTTCCCGCATGCTTTATCAATTCTGAAACTCCCAATGCCATACAGACTTCATTTAGTTGGCTTAATATTTACCCAGAAGGCATGGAGAAAGCCGTTACATATGTAAAATGTTGAAGAGTCAAAGAAAGAAGCAGGCACCGAAAAGTAAGACGAGCGCCCGCAACATTGGAAACTGTAATTGTTGAAAAAAGGAACGAAAAGCCATTTAGCTCCTTGATATGTGCCAGTCCTTGCGGAAATATGTTGCAAATTTTTCCTATAAATTGCAACCTCCATTCTCCCATTCCTGTATCCCATCTCGGAGTGAAACCAAAAGTGGTACACACCAACGAGAAGAAAGAAAAATCACGAAAGAGTGAGAGAAGAGTGTGAGAAAAATTAGAGAGAAAATATTCCTAATTTTTTTGGGTGTAATTGGGTTGTGGATTGTGAGTAGTTGTGAGTGTTTTGTAAACACTTTGTATATTTTCTTTTTCTATAAAAGGTCTGCAAAAATCTGAGACGTAGGAGGCGTGGCATAATTGGCCGAACTCCGTTATCAATTTTGTGTGTACTATTATTCTGCAGTTATTTTGCTCTCTCTCAAATCTGAGGTTATAGGAAAATTCAGCGTAATTTTCCCAACAACTGGCATCAGAGCTAGTTGGTTATTTCTGCTAATTTTGAAGTGGGTACTATTCATGTGAATAGTAAATTCGTGAATAGTAAAATTCGTGAATAGTAAATTTCATGAATAGTAATTTATGAATAGTAAAATTCGTGAATAGTGAATTTCATGAATAGTAATTCGTGAATAGTAATTTTGTGAATAGTAAAATTGGTCAGCGTTACCAATTTATCCACGGAGGTGTTCTAAAGCACGGTGGTTCGCAGAAATTGTCAGAAACGATCCTGAGGAAGTCAGATTCGAGTAGGAGCGATGGCTGCAGACGAAGGAAAAGTGAAAATTGAAAAGTTCGATGGTGCGGACTTTGGCTTTTGGAAGATGCAGATCGAAGATTATCTGTACCAGAAAAAGCTCTATCAACCTCTCTCAGAAAGGAAGCCAGAGGGTAGGAAGGATGAAGACTGGGCTCTTCTAGACAGACAAGCCCTTGGAGTTATTCGATTGACGTTATCCCGCAATGTTGCTTTCAATATAGCAAAGGAAAAGACCACGGCGGGTCTTATGGCGCTCTCTCCAGTATGTATGAGAGCGTCGGCCTCTAACAAAGTACACTTGATGAGGCGGTTATTCAATTTGTGGATGACAGAAGGTGCATCGGTAGCTCAGCATCTCAATGAACTCAATACAGTCACAACCCAGTTGAGTTCAGTTGGAATTGAATTTGATGAAGAAGTCCGAGCATTGATACTTTTGTCTTCTCTACCAGAAAGTTGGAATGCTACTGTCACGGCTGTGAGTAGCTCATCGGGAAGCAATAAGTTGAAATTTGATGATGTTCGTGACCTGGTTCTCAGTGAAGAGATCCGACGGAGAGAGTCGGGTGAATCGTCATCCTCTTCAGTTTTGCATACAGAGTCAAGAGGAAGAAATTCAACTAGAGGGAATGCACGTAGCAGATCGAACTACCGAGGTAGATCAAAGGATAGGAGGTCCAAATCCAGGAATCCCAATAATTCCAATAGTTCAAAGACCATCGAGTGTTGGAATTGTGGGAAGACCGGACATTACAAAAATCAGTGCAAGAGTGCACCGAAGAATCAGGAGGTGAAGGACGAGGCAAATGTTACTTCCACCTCAGGAGGAAATGATGCATTGATATGCTCTTTGGAGAGTAAGGAAGAGTCTTGGGTGTTAGACTCTGGAGCATCGTTCCATGCTACTTCACAAAAAGAACTCTTCGAGAGGTATGTCCCCGGAAACCTTGGAAAAGTATACCTTGGTGATGATCAACCTTGTGCTATTATTGGTAAAGGTGTAGTGAAGATTAAGTTGAACGGGTCTATTTAGGAGCTGAAGAATGTCAGGCATATTCCCGACCTGAGAAAGAACTTAATCTCAGTAGGGCAGCTGGCTAGTGAAGGCTACACTACGATCTTTCACGATGATGATTGGAAGATTTCAAAGGGTGCAATGACGGTTGCTCGAGGCTCTCTTTACATAACAGTAGGGGCACGCTGCTCAATTACAGTTGCAGCTAGAAATGAAAATCCCAATCTGTGGCACCAGAGACTTGGCCATATGAGTATGAAAGGGATGAAGATTATGCACTTGAAGGGCAAACTTCCAGGTCTACAGTCAATTGAGATTGACATGTGTGAAGACTGCATACTTGGAAAGCAGAAAAGAGTCAGCTTTCAGACAAGTGGAAGAACCCCAAAGAAGGAAAGACTCGAGCTTGTTCACTCTGATGTTTGGGGTCCAACGACTGTCTCATCAATTGGTGGGAAACAGTACTTCGTGACCTTCATTGATGATCACTCTCGGAAGGTATGGGTTTACTTTCTAAAGCATAAGTCTGAAGTGTTTGAGGCTTTCAGGATATGGAAAGCCATGGTTGAAAATGAGACAGGGTTGAAGATCAAAAAGCTCAGAACCAACAATGGTGGTGAATATGAAGACGCCAGATTCAAGAAGTTTTGCTATGAGCACGGGATCAAAATGGAGAGGACCGTGCCGGGTTCGCCTCAACACAATGGTGTAGCTGAGCGTATGAACCGAACGTTGACTGAAAGAGCCAGAAGCTTGCGTGTGCAGTCAGGCCTACCAAAGCAGTTCTGGGCAGAAGCAATCAACACAACAGCTTATTTGATCAACCGAGGTCCATCGGTACCATTGGAGCACAGAATACCAGAAGAGGTATGGAGCGGAAAAGAGGCCAAACTCTCACATCTTAGAGTTTTCGGTTGTGTAGCATATGTACACATCAGTGATCAAGGTAGAAATAAACTTGATCCCAAATCGAAGAAGTGCACATTCATCGGTTATGGTGAAGATGATTTTGGCTACCGCCTTTGGGATGATGAAAACAAAATGATGATCCACAGTAGAGATGTGATCTTTAATGAAAGAGTGATGTACAAGGACAGGCATAACACAAACACCAGTAACTCAGAACAGAGTGGGCCAGTGTATGCAGAGGTGGATGAAGTCCCAGAAGGTCCTATAGTTGAGAGTCCTCAGTCAGAGGAATCAACTGAACAGAGCAGTGCACAGCAGTCCGACACACCACAGTCTTTAACTCCAGCTCCTATATTGAGAAGGTCTTCTTGGCCTCATGTGCCTAATAGGAGATACATGAACTATTTACTGCTGACTGATAGAGGGGAGCCTGAATGCTATGATGAAGCTTGTCAGACTGGAGATGCTAGCAAGTGGGAGCTTGCCATGAAAGACGAGATGAAGTCTCTGATCTCAAACCAGACATGGGAACTAGCTGAGTTACCCGTGGGGAAGAAGGCACTTCACAACAAATGGGTGTATCGGGTGAAAGAGGAGCATGATGGCTTCAAGAGATACAAAGTCCGACTAGTTGTCAAAGGATTCCAGCAAAAGGAAGGAGTCGACTACACCGAAATCTTTGCTCCAGTTGTGAAGCTCAATACTATCAGATCTGTGTTAAGTATTGTTGCTAGTGAAGAGCTTTACCTTGAGCAGTTGGACGTGAAGACCGCATTTCTTCACGGAGACCTAGATGAGGAGATATACATGCACCAGCCAGAAGGTTTCTCAGAAAAAGAGAAAGAGAATATGGTGTGCAGATTAAAGAAGAGCTTGTATGGCTTGAAACAAGCTCCAAGACAGTGGTACAGGAAGTTCGATGGCTTCATGCACAAGGAAGGTTTCCAGAAGTGCAATGCCGATCACTGTTGCTTCTTCAAGAGATATAAGTCCAGTTATATCATGTTGCTACTTTATGTCGATGATATGTTAGTAGCAAGTTCAGATATAGACGAGATCAGAAAATTGAAGATGCAATTGTCAAATGAATTTGACATGAAAGATTTAGGTCCAGCAAGGAAGATCCTTGGAATGCAAATCACGAGAGATAAGCAAAGAGGGATTTTGCAATTATCTCAGGTAGAGTACATCAACCGTGTTTTACAAAGATTCAACATGGACAACGCCAAACCGGTTAGCACACCTTTGGCCAGTCATTTTCGCTTATCTAAGGATCAGTCCCCTCAGACGGAGGAAGAAGGAGAATTCATGGCTAAGATTCCATATGCCTTAGCCATTGGAAGTTTGATGAACGCAATGGTCTGTACAAGGCCAGACATTGGCCATGCAGTGGGAGTTGTTAGCAGGTTTATGTCAAATCCAGGTAAAGCTCATTGGGAAGCAGTCAAATGGATTTTGAGGTATCTACGAGGTACCACAAAGAAGTGTTTACACTTTGGTAAAGGTGAATTAAAGGTGCAAAGTTATGTAGATGCAGACATTGGAGGTGAAGTCGATCACCGAAGAAGTACCACCGGTTACATTTTCACTGTTGGTACTACAGCTGTTAGTTGGATGTCACAGGTACAGAAGATTGTTGCTCTATCCACTACGTGTTCGAGTATGTAGCGAAGAATGTGAGCCAACAAAGAATTGATATGGCTTCAAGGATTGTTAACAGAGCTGGGATTCATCCAGGAGAGGAATGTTTTGCATAGTGATAGTCAGAGTGCAATACATCTGGCAAAGAATTCAGCATTTCACTCTAGGACAAAGCACATTGATATTCGTTATCACTTTATCAGATCTCTGCTAGAGGATGAGGTGCTAACATTGAAGAAGATCCTAGGAAGCAAGAACCCAGCAGACATGTTAACAAAGGTGGTGACCATTGACAAACTGAAGTTGTGCTCAACTTCAGTTGGCCTGCTAGAGTAACAAGATCAGGAAGGCTGCTGCATTGATCAAGGTGTGAAGACAGATTGAAATCAGTCTTCAAGTGGGAGATTGTTGAAGAGTCAAAGAAAGAAGCAGGCACCGAAAAGCAAGACGAGCGCCCGCAACATTGGAAACCGCAATTGTTGAAAAAAGGAACGAAAAGCCATTTAGCTCCTTGATATGTGCCAGTCCTTGCGGAAATAGGTTGCAAATTTTTCCTATAAATTGCAACCTCCATTCTCCCATTCCTGTATCCCATCTCGGAGTGAAGCCAAAAGTGGTACACACCAACGAGAAGAAAGAAAAATCACGAAAGAGTGAGAGAAGAGTGTGAGAAAAATTAGAGAGAAAAAATTCCTAATTTTTCTGGGTGTAATTGGGTTGTGGGTTGTGAGTAGTTGTGAGTGTTTTGTAAATACTTTGTATATTTTCATTTTCTATAAAAGGTCTGCAGCAGCCCGGAGACGTAGGCATAATTGGCCGAACTCCGTTATCAATTTTGTGTGTGCTATTATTCCGCAGTTATTTTGCTCTCTCTCAAATCTGAGGTTATAGGAAAATTCAGCGTAATTTTTCCAACATAAAAGACAGATACAACAATACTCCAATGATCGTAACTGAAAATGGTAAGCAACACTCATTAATCTTTTTAGTCAGAGTTTCTGTGCATTTCTGATAATCCAAACATTTTATAGGGTATGGCGAACAAGATGATCCAAATTTCACTATGGAAGAACATCTTAATGATTTTAGAAGAATAAAGTACATGGCGGATCACATAGAGGCCCTGTCAGCAGCAATAAGGTAAGAATATAAAAGAAATCTTTAAAGAAAAAACAACAACATAAATTCTAGCAATATAAAACAGGATAAAATATGTCTAAAACCAATGGCAAGGATTCCAATTTTCACAATATTTTTATCTATTTTGTCACTCGCGCAGAGATAAGTATGTTTTGTTAAATGAGTGGACATACAAAACAATATAAGATTAATAATAAATGTATTAAAAAGAAAGTAGAAATAACACTTATTGAAAAAAAGATAATAAAATTTCGCCTTAGGTAGTTTGACTATGTGAAGAAAAGACCATTACAAGTCTTAGTAAAAGGAGAAGATCACGAGAAAGGTAGCCTAGTAGTTAGAAGTAAAAAGAGATTAAGAAAGATTATAGGTGAAACTATTAAAAAAGACTTAAATTTATATAGCCTTTATGAAGACATAGTTTATGACTGAATACAATAGTATCGTTTGATCGATGTAGCCAACCCAAGTAGTGGAAAAAGATTTTGTTACTTTGTTGTTGTACTCGTCACTCTAGATTTTTACTATAATTTTATCTAACCAGATGTTGGAGCACCTTCAACATGTCTGTTTGCTTTGACAATTGTCAAACATCTGAGAATAAAATAGATTTCTGTTTCGTTTTTCTCCAACCCTGTCTCTTTCAGGAAAGGAGCAGATGTGAGGGGATACTTTGCCTGGTCCTTGCTCGACAACTTTGAGTGGATATATGGATATACAATACGATATGGACTCTACCATGTGGATTATGCCACGCTGAAGAGAACTCCAAGATTATCAGCAAGTTGGTACAAGCAATTCATTGCAAGGCATAAGGAAACCTCTGTACCAGGAATGACAGGGCAAGAAAAACTGGTACAAATCACTTGAGACAAATACAAGGCTTAAGAGCCTTATCTGCTACACTTGTAATAATTTAGGACATCTTGTCAGTGCTTCTGTCTTTAATCAAAATAAACTAGAATATTCATTCACTCTTCATAAAGAGTTGTTCAATTCTTCAATCCCTTATGCTCCGGCTTGCGTGTTCAGGGTTGATTTGGCTGGAAAAGAATGTTTTAAGGTTCACTAGTATGCTAGATTGCTAGTACAATCCAACTTCCTTCAGAACCATTTTCTATACTTGCTTCTATGCTTTTAAAGTTGAAATAACTCGAACCACAATCATATTAATTTTCTTCAGCATGAAACCCTACACTACTAGCTAGCTAGACTCGTATACCTTTCAAGTACTGAGGTGAATGGTTGTGTTCTTCCAACAAAGAGGCTGAACAAGTGACCGAGAAAACACTTGCCAAATACATTTCTACCAATTGACTCACTATTCAAACTAAAGAACCAATTATTCAAGTGCAAGATTCTGACATTTCAAAACTCCCCACGAAAAAAAAAGAAGAAGAAGGAAAATGACAGAAAAAATGGAAAATGTTATGATCACAAATTCACAGTCATATTCTATACCATAAGCAGCCACATGTTTTTTAAAATTGAAGTTACTATTCACAGTTATTATTCCGGTTTCACATACACAGATTGCCTATAATGTTACACCTATCTTTTCTACTGCCACTACTAACCATTACTAACCATGACAGAGCACCCTCTCCTTTAGCCTCATCAGGATTACAAATTAACCTGCCATTAGCTCCTCCACCAGAAATGCACACATTTTCACCTGTTCAACAGTCTACTGTCAACACTAATGTTCATCCTATGGTCACTAGAGCCAAGTCTGGCATCTACAAGCCTAAAGTATACATAGTTGCAGTAGAACCTACCTCTGTCAAGCAGGTATTGGCCATTCCCGAATGGCATCAAGCCATGAAAAATGAGTATGTTGTACTTATGAAAAATAACACCTGGTCTCTTGTGTCTTTGCCTTCGGATAGGTCTGCAATAGGTTGCAAATGGGTCTTCAGGGTCAAATACAACCCTGATGGCTCTATTCTAAAGTACAAAGCAAGACTAGTAGTTAAGGATCCAACAAGCAGACTTTGATTTTCAAGAAACTTTCAGTCCTGTTGTGAAGCCTAATACAGTAAGGGTGATTCTTACAATTGCACTCTCTAGGCAGTGGCAAATTCATCAACTGGACTTCAACAATGTCTTTCTTAATGGAGATCTCCAAGAACAGGTTTTTATGTCTCAACTTGAAGGTTTTGTTATTGAAGGTTCTCATTTGGTCTGCAAGTTAAATAAGGCATTTTATGGCTTGAAATAGGTCCCCCGAGCCTGGTTTGAAAAACTCGGTGGCACTCTTCATCAATTAGGCTTCCAAACTGCAAAATGTGATTCTTCTTTGTTTGTTAGAATCACTGCCAGCTGCACCATTTACATTTTAGTTTATGTAGATGACATATTAATTACAGGAAGCTCTCAACAAGCCATATCACAATTAATCTCTGAATTAAACACTACATTTCCCTTAAAAGATCTTGGTCATATACACTACTTCCTTGGGATATAAGCTAGGAAAACAACAGTTGGAGGACTTTATCTCTCTCAATCCAAATATGTTGCAGACCTATTAGTTAAAGCCAATATGTATAAGTGCAAGTCTCTTCCTACTCCAATGATTATTGGATTGAAACTATCCATTCATGGTACTGATTGAGGATCCAGCACTTTACAAGTCCATTGTTGGAGCATTGCAGTATGCTACAATAACCAGACCTGAGATTGCTTATTCTGTCAACCAAGATTGTCAATTCATGCACAAGCCTCTGCTTAGTCATTGGAAGGCAGTCAAACAAATTTTAAGGTATCTTCAAGGGACTATAACTCACGGATTAAATCTCAGAAGTTCTTAGCAGATGCAATTGACAACATTTTTTGATGCAGAATGGGGGTTGGATCCAGATGACAGGAGATCTACCTCTGGATACTGTGTTTTTCTTGGCTCCAATATAGTGTTTTAGCTATCTAAAAAGCAGATCGTGGTGTCTAGATCAAGTACAGAAGTTGAGTATCGAAGCCTTGTAGCAGTCATAACTGAACTTATATGGTTACAGTCACTGCTCAATGAACTTCAAATTCTAATTTCCTTACCTCGTCGAGTTTACTGTGACAATCTAAGTGTAGTCATACTAGTTGTCAATCATATTCTCCATAGTCGAACTAAAACATTTTGAGTTAGATCTTCACTTTGTAAGGGAGTAAGCTGTAGCAAAACTTGTTCATGTTCATCACATTCCATCTACTGAACAACCAGTAGATATTCTGACCAAAGTTATTTCTAGCAGTCAATTTCATTATTTGAGAAACATACTCAGAGTTGAAAAGTTTTCACCCCTCTGAGTTTGAAGGGGGATAATAGGAACTATAAGCAAGCTAATTATGTTAAAGCCTGGTTGTAGTTAGTTATGATGCAGAGTCTATTATAGGTTAGTTATGATGTAGTCAGAGTTGGATTAGTTACAATAATACAATATATAAGCATATATGCATTGTGACAGTGTATCAATGAAAATCATCTTTTATATTTAGTCTCAACTTTGATCTCTCTCTCTTGTCTCTCTTGTTCTTCATCTTTCTTGTGATAGCTTGATACCTTTCAGAAACAAAACTCCAAATATCCTCTTTGTAAAAGATAATCAAAGAAAAGAGACATGATATAAATTTATTTATTCTTTCATTATAAATGTAACCTTGGAATTTGGAAACACTTGTTGAATACTATGTGAAAATTGAGATGGCAAGGGTGCGAACTAGGGCTCTTGAGTCCATTCGCGAACTCTTGAGTTTTGACCCAACTCAACTCATAAAAATGTGAGTTGGATAGGGTTCGTGGGTTGAGTTAAGTTGAAAAATACTCAAACTCACAATTTGTGAGTCAAGTAGTGAGTTTAAAAACGTCTACTTCACATATACCTAATCCACCCACTTTTTTTAAATTAAAAAAATTCGTTTAGTCACGGTTAAAAAGTCGTTTAGCTAAGGTTTTTAACTGTAGCTAAACAACCATTAAAAAAAACTCATCTAGTAAAATGACTCTATTTTACTTTGAAACCTAACAATAGGTAAAAGTACTCACACAAAGATAATACACTCATTCTCACCAATCAATATTTTGACTGCTCACTCTCAAATTCTCAGTCTCTCAAATAAAAAATTCAATTTTCTAATTTTTTATTTCAAGAATTTTAGTCTTTTCAAAAATAGATAGTAAAATTAATGATTATGTCAATCTACATGATATATGTGATGATATTAAATTCAATTGATTAGAATAATTAATTGTTTATGAATATTGAGACCTATTAATTTAGTTTAGTTTATTACAAACTTAAATTATTAAAACTTGTTAATTTATTATGTACTTATGTGTATTTAGTTTATTTGAAACTTATTATATTTGTATAAGATTGGTCATGTGAATTAATATATGGTGCTTACAATGAACTGGGCTTCATATTGGGCCTAGGCCGCATATATGATTACTTCGTTAAAAATAATGCAAAATTCATAAAAAGCATTTATGCAATATAAATTATTTTCTTTTGAGTGAGAGTGAGAGTGAGAGTGAGAGTGAGCCTCCAAAAAAAAATTAATGCTAGTGAATATCATACATAGTATGAATTTTTTTAAATTCAATTAGAATTTAACTAAATTTAAAAAGTATAGATTAAAAGAGAGAATATATTATTTAACTGGATTTAAAAAGTATAGATTAAAAGAGAGAATATATTTAAAATTGAAAAGGAGGATATGCATAACTAGTCTTTTTTTTTTTTGGTACATTGCATAACTAGATTAAAATAATATTTGAATTTGAGACTTTAAAAAAGATAAATTAATAATGAAATGTGTAATTCTTTGAGAAAGAGTAAGTCACTCTTAATTTTAAGTAATAATACTTTAATTTATTACATAGGGCTGGATTTTTCATATTCTCTCTAGTCTCTACACTCTACTAATAACTTCAGAAATCCTAAGTTATTTTTTTTTGGAAACTATTAGAGTTAGTTAATTAAACGTGTTTCTCTACAAAATGATTGAAAATGTTTAATGATCAGCTAATGAAATCATATGAGTTGTATATGCTGATTTAAATGACGAGTGATTGATAGCAAAATCTTGATTGCCACAATCTATATCCCGGATATTTTATTTTGAGTTTCACAAAAATAACAAGTATTTCATGTATTTCACGATTTTTAAAATTTTAAATAGAATATGAATAAATATAGATTAAAAAATAAAATTATTTAAAATTATAAAGAAGATATGTATAATTAATTTATTCAGATAGAATCTTAAAAACTATAAAATAAAAGAAAATTTTACTCAAAACTATAAAAGTGATATGTATAATTAATTAAAAAATAGTTTGAATTTGAAATTTTAAAAAAATTAAGAATGAAATGTGTCATTCATATAGAGAGGATAGCTTAAGATATTAAGTCATTTTTAAAAAAATATATTCTAATTTGTTATATAGGAGTAAATTTGATGGATATTTTACTTTAAAAAATAGGGATATAAAAAAATTTATTTTTTAATGGACAAATATATGTGTGTGTGTTAAAAACAAAATTAATTAAGTTTAAACAAACTGTGTTAGTTATCAGAAATTTTGTAATTTTTGTCTTAATTCATTACAAAATAAAAGGAATATTAGATACAAATAATTATTTGAGACAAGGAAGATATATATATATATATATATATATATATATATATATATATATATATATATATATATATATATATAAAAGCATAAGGCATATCAACTCACCGAAAAAAAGCATAAGGCATATCGGTTGAATAATTGTTAAAGTATTGAATTACTTTAAATATGATTGACTTTTCTAACCAAAAATAAATGATTGATTTTGTAAGTTATTAATTATTATATATGCATATTTAATAATCTCTCTATATTCAGATAAAAAAAATATCTCTATGTTAATACTTCTACCATTCACTTTTAGTTCTTCGTTAAGATTATTGCGCAACGATTAATTAAATTTCATTAAAAGTTATTAATTATAAATAAAATTAATTTAATTGATTAAATTATCATTTATTTAAATATTTAAAATATTATTATCATTTTATTAATTTTAAATTATCATTTATTAAAAAGAATAAGCAATATACAATCTTGTAATCGAAAGTAAATCACAAAATTATTTATAATTTTAATTTTTAAATATTATTTTTTATATTATTAATCACATTATTTTATTTTTATTATTTTTTATTTAATTATAATAATTAAAAAATAAAAATATATATAAAAAAATAATATATAATTATTATTTTTCAATTATTTATTGTCTAGCATGAAAGAGTGTAGACAATGGGCAGCAGTGGCATTGGGCGTGATGGAGCATTGGTGGATTTGTCAGAATATAACAGTAACGAAATTTAATGCGGTAAATGAGATGAGAACAAACATTATTGGAAGACCAAGAAAGCGGCGGATAAATAACAGACAGCACCCCCAACGCTCTCCTGCCACGTTCACACATAAATGTACTATGCATTTTTTTGATGAATAAATGTCCTATGTATTATTCATATGTAGACTTTTTTTTTTTGGGGTACAATTTCATATGTACATTTTACTTTTTTGACACAAATAAAACCCTAGATCAAAAGTATAATTTTTCCAAAAAGAAATGAAAATGACAGCCAAGCCTCATGGAACGAGATATACATAGTGACCATTAATGATCAAAGGCCCTAGCTAGTAAGACACTTGGTATAGGGCAGCAAAGTGAAATAGGTAGACATTTAAATAAAAATCACCGATTCAAGTTTTAATAATATTTTTTAATTGTCAAAAACAAAAATAATAAAATAAAAATCTTAACTGGTTGTCATTAACTGCTGTTGGAAATTGGAAAAGGACACTATAGGTGAGGGTGAACACTGAACAGCAGCACCAACTTTGCATTTTATTGTATTCTTATAACTATTTTGGGTTAACTAATTAATTATTACTAAATTATCAGGCGAAGACCCTCCTATTACGAAATTGTAACAGCCAAAAACTAATATTATGGTTTACCAAAGGTATCTAAACATAACCTACTTTTAATCAAAACCAAGTTTACAATTTCAAGTTCATCCAAAATTAATTTTAAAATCATAATCCAAACACCCGCGTAGTTATGCTTAACAATTATAACTTGTTTAAGATTAAATCAGGGTGTACCATATATGGGGATGGGGCACAAACATACAGCTGTCACAAAAAATCTTCAACAATGGAACATATATATAGCCTAATCGGCCCTACTACCAGTACAAGTTGATACTAAAGTAAATTAATATTTTGGGTATGCAACCCCAGTGCTGGAACAAAAATGCTGAAAAATCAATCCAGTAAACAAATCATTGAGTTTTGTTATTCATTGCTGCTCTGCAATCCCACCCAATGTATGCAACTCCCACCGGCCCATTAATTATTACTAATTACTAATACAAAGGAAAATAGTAGTAGAAAAATTTCCCATCAGCTCGTTTATTTTATTGAGGATGTCGGGATGGTACAAGTCCATTTAGTTAGATAAATTCATTACTTTAAATATGTTCTCTTATGTACAATACGCTGTATAAAATCAATAATGGTATTTATATATTATTTTTTATTATATTATTTTATATTAATTTTTAAAAATAATAAAATAAGAATAATAAGAATAAAAAATACATATTCTAACTCTCTCTATCCTTTTAAAAAAAATGAAAAAAAAAATAATGAAAATTTTGTGGTGTGTAAATATATTTTTTAATGAACAAAATTTAGTTTTAACTTTTTCTCTTTAATTATTTTTTCTAATTTCTTTGATTATCTTTTATTTATTATTTTTAATTTTATTTAATTAAATTAATGAACATGTGAAAAATGATTAAATGAGTTAAAAAGAAGTATTAGAGAAAAAAATTAAAACTAAATTTTGTTCATTTTTAATATAACCCAACAGTAGTTAATTATTAGGAGAATCATAGAAAAAAGAATTTTATCTTACCATTATTCTTACTATGAAATTGCGTAAATAATTATTATATATAAAAAATATAATTTATAATATAAAACAAAAATTTATTGAATCATATTATTTGGTCACTTGTGATTTAAAGTTGTAAAAACTTGTTCGAATTTCACCATTAGACTAGGGGAAAAGAAAAGGAAAATGGCCCCTCAAAGGCTGAAATTCAAAGGTCCGTTGAATATCTGTCATGATCCTGAACAATCCGTACTTACAGTAATTGCATCTGGTCAAATTATTCAATACAATTAAGTTTGGTTTACCAAACGCATTCACTCATATCATTTCATAGGAGCACGAATAGGACAAAATTTACCTCAAATTCAAGTAGAGGAAAGTTCATTAATTATCTTTAATTTTATATTATATGTTTATTTTATTAAATTTTTATTTATTTTAATTTTATTAATTTAATAAAATAAATATATTATATAAAATTAAAGATAGTTAGAGAATTTTTTTTAAATTTGAGTTGAAATTAAATTTTGCCTCGAATAAAAAAATTGATGAATTTACACCACTTTTTTATATTATTTAAAAAAAAGAAAAATAACGTATTAAAATATGTATTTTTTATTTTATTATCTAAAAAAAATAATATGAGAATGATATAATAAAAATGATTAATAAACATCTCTAATGTTATATATATCTGTTGCTCTACCCATAAGTCCTTACCACCTTCAACCTTCGACCTTCAACCTTCAACGTAGGCAGCTAGCTCTGTTTGTAACCATTAATTACTTAATGGAGCTAATAGACGTTATTCTAGTGTGCTTGGGATTGGTGTTCCTCCAGTGGTGGTGGCGCTACTGGTCCAGCACGGGTGGGGGGCCAAAGAACCTGCCACCAGGGCCACCGGGGTGGCCAATCGTGGGCAACCTGTTCCAAGTGATCCTGCAACGGCGTCACTTCATCTACGTGATCCGCGATTTACGTGAAAAGTATGGTCCAATCTTCACCATGCAAATGGGTCAGCGCACCATGATCATTGTGACCAGCGCCGACCTCATCCACGAAGCCCTCATCCAGCGTGGGACCTTGTTCGCCAGCCGCCCTAAGGACTCCCCCATCCGTCTCATCTTCAGCATGGGCAAGTGCGCCATCAACTCCGCCGAGTACGGCCCTCTCTGGCGCTCCCTTCGTCGGAACTTCGTTACGGAGATGATCACTCCGTTGAGAATAAAGCAGTGTAGTTGGATAAGGAAGTGGGCAATGGATGCTCACATGAGAAGGATTCAACAAGAGGCACGTGACAAGGGTTTTGTCCAAGTCATGAGCAATTGCAGGCTCACCATTTGCAGCATCCTCATATGTCTCTGCTTCGGTGCAAAGATCACAGAAGACCGAATCAAAAGCATCGAGAGCGTCTTGAAGGACGTCATGCTCATCACCCTTCCCAAGCTTCCAGACTTCTTGCCGGTGCTGACGCCGCTGTTCCGACCACAAGTGAAGGAAGCGAGGAAGCTGAGGAAGAAGCAGGTGGAGTTGCTGGCGCCATTGATAAGGAGCAGGAAAGCATACGTGGACAGTAAAGGGAAGTTGGGAGATGCTGAGATGGCGAGTCCCGTGGGTGCAGCTTACGTGGATTCGCTGTTTGGATTGGAAGTGCCCGGTCGAGGAAGGTTGGGAGAGGAGGAGCTGGTGACGCTGGTTTCGGAGGTGATCAGCGCAGGGACGGACACGAGCGCCACGGCGGTGGAGTGGGCCCTGTTTCACTTGGTGATGGAGCAGCAGATTCAGGAGAAGTTGTATAGGGAGATTGTGGAGTGTGTAGGGAAGGACGGGGTGGTTATGGAGAGTGACGTGGACAAGATGCCTTATCTGGGCGCGGTGGTGAAAGAGACATTCCGGCGACACCCACCCAGCCACTTTGTGCTTTCTCATGCTGCCACGGTGGAGACGGAACTGGGAGGGTACACTATCCCGAAGGATGCGAGTGTGGAGTTTTACACTGCGTGGTTGACGGAGGATCCGAATATGTGGGAGGATCCGGGAGAGTTCCGACCGGAGAGGTTCCTGAACGGGGATGGGGTGGAGGTGGACGTGACGGGGACGAAAGGGGTGAGGATGATGCCTTTGGGGTGGGAAGGAGGATCTGTCCAGCGTGGACTCTGGGCGTCTTGCATATAAACTTGTTGCTGGCTAAGATGGTGCTTGCTTTCAAATGGTTGCCCCTTCCAAATGCCCCGCCCGACCCCACTGAAACCTTTGCATTCACTGTTGTCATGAAGAACCCTCTCAAGGCTCTTATTCTCCCTAGGTCCATTTAGGTAACTGTAACACTACACTACTTCACCATTAGCCTCATTATCAGCCTCTCAGTTACACTTCACGCAGAAGGAGCCTAGTATCAAGTTCAATTTATTTTATTTTATAGGGTTTTTTGGAAGCTTGGATCTGCTAGCTAGTTGCAGGTGTGCGTCTGTACGAGTATTGAAGGTGATATCTATACAATAAACTGCCAATTTTATATGTATCTGCATTCCATGTGATATTCATGGAAATCTCAAGCAGGCCTTCCTTGTCTCAGTTTGGAAGATGATTTTTCTTATATATATTCATTATTATTGGGCAAGACAAAATCAGCTCTATCTATGTACGTACGTAATTTAATTTTATGAATATTTTTCTTTTTCGGATGAGAATGACATTAATTTAGCCTTGTACTCAATCACGGATCCCTCACCTTCCTAAATTTACTAATCTCTCTCTAAATAGTATTTATTAGAATATTTGTTTTTCTGTCTATATATTTGTGCACGCTAGCTAGAACATCCGAAATTAACGGACCCGACTTGTCTCCAGCCGCTGGAGGTGCGGCTGGAGCATCTCCAGCATTAGATTTTTATCTAATGGTCAGAATTTGTTATAATTTTTTAATGTTAAAAATATTTTTTAATATTAAAATAATATTAATCGTTGAATAAAAAAATCAACGGTATAAATGTGTTCCAGCAATTACTAGAAGTATAACTGCTGGAGAGAAGCCGGATCCAAAATTAACCATGCAATGTGGCTCCAGTGTTGAAAATCTTTTACGTGTTTAATCTAGCCATATAGGGACCAGTAGATTTCCTAATGAAGGTGACACTCCTACGAATTACTTGACCATCTCTATATAGCTAGGAGAGCATATTGATGAACAATGATTAATTATTCAAGCAATGATAAACAGAGTGGTTTTGGAAGCTTTAAAATTTAAACATATTCATCTAGCTTATATACACACACACATTTAGCTTCACATTAAGATTAGTTAATGCATGTTGACTCTATTGTTTGAAGGAATTTGGATAAAATTCTACATTTTCTACACATGTAGGGTTGCTTAAGACCCAATTAACTTAACTAAGAAATTAATTGGGTCTTTGGATTCTGAAGTTTAGGCTTGGATGCATTCTTGTTGGACTACCCTGACCTAATCTTACATAATATTTTAAGATTAATCATTTTTTTAAAAAATATCAAAACTTCTTTATTAAAATTATCATTTTTTTTTTTTTTTGTCGTATCATAGATAACTATGAAATTCTTGAGATTTTAATTAGTAAGTGGTATTTTTACACACACATTAGGGAGGAAAAGAGTGAAGACGAAAAATCTTAAAACATTGCAATCAACTACAAATGTTTTTATTTAAATTAATATTTATACATATCATGCTAATATTTTTATAATAAATTATTTGTTTAGAAATATAAATTATAAAAAAAAATATTTCTAAAATTTTATAGCTAATGTATTACTAAATTTATATATTTGTCGTAACCTCGAGTCAGCTTGATTCTAATTAATTCAGTCATTACTTGGGTCATAATCAAATTATGTTATGGTTCAATTAAAAAATTAGTTCAATTAGAATATCAAACTAGGACAGCGTCGATTGAACTCAACTCATGAACACTCCTACCTATATGCATATATAAGTTTAAGTTTTCCTTTAAACTAATAGTCCCGCTTAGTGGTTATCTCTCCCTAAAAAGGATCCTTGGAAGTAATTCTCTTGGTGAGTCTCTGCTTGCCCTCTAGAATCCAAGTATGCCCCATTAGCTTATTTTCAAAGATTAAAAAAGAAAAAGTTCCCTCTGCCGGCTCTTACGCAATCTCAAATATGTCATTGGCACGAAGTATAACTTATCCTTATTACTATTTTTCATATTGAAAAAATAAAAAAATAAAAAGCTTCACATTAGACACGACACTGCAAGCATTTTTTTTTAAAAAAAATTTAGAATGAGGAAAAGGTTTTAAGTTTAAGTAATTTTATTTTTACTCGACGTGCAAAAGATATTCGTATTAGAGTACTTAAGCAAGAATCTAGCTACACGTGATGTGATATATATTTTGTCACATAAATGGGAATCTCTCAAGAAATATTATACTTTATTCTATTTTTATGTTTTATATTAAAACTCTTGCATGACTGAAGACTTAAAGTCGCAATAGTCACCAATTAAAAAATATTAAATAAGGAACATTTTTAATAATATTTAGTTAAATGAACTAAATTACACCAACAATGTTATCGTTTGCCCAACAACCAACGCCTCTGACTTCAATCCTATTAGTTGGTGATTGTTGCAACTGAGTTTTTTATGTGCGAGAATTTTAATGAAAAGTATAGGAATGGACTAAAGTGTATACATATTTTCATGTTTTAAAAGAGAGAATATAATTTTTTAAAATAGATGAAATAATAATACAATTTAGGAAAAATAGTATATGCCTTAAACTTTGATCATTTTGTAAATTAACACCAAAACTTTAAAATCTTTTTAATTAGTCCTTAAACTTTGATTCTTTTGTAAATTACCACTACGAATTTTAAAATCTTCTCAATTAGTTCTTGAACTTCGATCCTTTTACAAATTATCACCACAAACTTTAAAATTTTTTCAATTAGTCCCTAAATTTTAATTAATATCTTAATAGATTCTTCTGTTTAATTTAGATATGTTAATTCACTAATGATGATATTGTGTAACAACATCTTATCCGTTTTAATATTAATTCTAGACTATTTATTAATTCATTTATTAAAATTTGATTATAAATACATTTTATTATTACAAAATAAATAAAAACAAATTTTGTTTTAAAATAAATTTTTTTTATGTACTTTGTATTGAATAAAATATATTTAAAATTAAATTTTAATAAATAAATTAATAAATAGTTTAGAATTAATGTTAAAACGGATAAAATGTTGTTACGCAATATCATCGTTAGTGAATTAACATATCCAACTTAAACACAATGATCTATTGAGACATTAATTAAAGTTTAGGGACTAATTGAAAAAAATTTTAAAGTTTGTGGTGATTATTTATAAAATAGTCAAAGTTCAGGGACTAATTATGAAAATTTTAAAGTTCGTGATGATAATTTGTAAAAAGATCGAAGTTCAGAGATTAATTAAGAAGATTTTAAAATTCATAATAATAATTTATAAAAAAGTCAAAATTTAAAGTAACTTTATACTTTTTTCCTATAATTTAAGTATTTCTCAATAGAGGAAAGTAGTATTAACTCTATATATCGTATTCGAAAATATTAATGATAATTAATATGTATGCTTCTTTACTTTCTGCCCTTAAAACAAAATATGTATGCTAGCTAGCTGCTTTAAGTGGATTTTATCTATTTACAAATCACTTACAAGCACATTAATTATTCATGCACACCTGCAAGATGGCATATTCAATCTATAGTTTAATTAGTTTGTTTGCGTTTACAGAGTTAACTGAACACAAATCAAAATTTAATACCTTTATAAGATTGTGAATTTTTATTTTTTGGGGTGAAAGAAACGGGGCAAAAGTCTAAGAGATCATGAGAAGTTAATAAAAGAGATAAAGTGATTTTATTGAATAAAAATGTTATTAATTTAAAAAATAATGTTATACAATAATTCATTAAGAATCTATTAAAAACTTTAAAAAATGCTATTGATTTATGACAAAGAAGAAATTCATTACGATAGTGAAAAGAACAATAATTAATAATAAATAAATAATTTTAATAAACTAATTCTTTAGAGTTTATTTTATACAATATTAATGAATATAATAATAAACGAGATAAAGATAGCAATCAATTTGCATCTGATATTTATATCTCCAAGAGTAGAATCCAGCATGTAACAGAGGAAAGTTGAAACAACGATTATTGTTCAACGGGAAGAAAATTACTAAAAATATCAAAGATCTAGAAGGAGAGAGAAGGGAGACTACATGATCAAAATTCAAAAAGCAAAAAATAAAATTATGAGTTTTGTTATATTTTCTTAAAATATTTTTTTAATAATTTTTAAATATTTAATAAAAAATATTAAATAAAAATATAAATATATTTAATATTCTGAGAATAAAAATTATTTAATAATTTTTATTTAATAATTAAAAAATCAATACAAGAATTAGTTAAGAGAATTTAGAATTAATAAAAAAAATTATAATACGTGGAATGGTAGTAGGCTAGTAGAACGTGAAATTATTACTTACCTGCTTGCGTAAAGGAGTAGTGTTCTGAAGTGAATTACTCTCTATTCTCAAGGGCCGTCTTCAATTTGCCTAGCAAAATGTTAAAGTATTGGTACCCACCCATACTAGCAACAAGTTAGCACATCTGGCTCAGAAATATAGTTGAACAATCTTCATCGTTTTCTTCTATAATCAGATTCAGTGAACTGGAACTTGAGCTCGTTAATTTGTCCATTGTCTATGCTGAATTTTTATCTTATGTTTATGCATCTTGATGTCTTTGTAATTGGGTTTATAAACAAAACTAAAGCAACAACACCCAAAAAAACAAAAAAAATAATCATCTTACTGTATATAGTATATACACCCGTTTTAACACTTATTCCTTATACGTTATTATATGCGATATGTGTTAATTATTTTTTTTTATTTTTATAAATATTACATACGATAATGTGTATAAAAAATAAATGTTAAAATAAGTATATATACTGTGTATCATAAGAAAATCGCGACTGAACAAATAAAACTAAAGCAACAGTTATATAATACGAGCAAGAGAAATTATTATGTCATTTGTTTTATTTTTTAAAATTCTTTGCTTTTGTTGTACGAAGTTGGATCGTCTAAAAATTATAGCATGTTTGGTTTTTTTTTTTTTTCCAACGCCGACAAAAAAGGAAGTATACCCTTTCTTTTGGTAAACGTCTATTTAAAATGCATTGAACGTTGAGATTGTGAAATAAATCTAATAAAAACATGCTATTAGGATTTAGTTAGATAATAATGAAATATAATTCGATATAGTGGTTGTTTGTTGGAGGTTCTAAAATGTCTAGAATCAATTGTAAGTATATCTCTCGAATATAAACTAATTATTATTTTTAAATCAATTATTTCAACACTAATTCTTTTAAAATAAATTCAACTAAAATGTAAACCACATTCATTTGATTAAACAGAAAAAACAGTGACTCGTATTAATAATTTAATGGATATGCGCTTTTATTTAATCCTAAGTGTGGTCTCTGACTCTCTATAGAGGAAATGAACCATTGATCGACATGGCAGAATCATGATGCTGATCTCATAGTTTCCCCCTGCTGCCATGAATTTGTAAGCTCTGCTTCTTCTATAGTTTGGAAGCCAAACAAACATTTAGACTTTGTTTAGATAGGTGGTGAAAAATGGAATTAGATAAAATGAAATAGAATAATTTATTATTTTATCGTTTGAATTTTAAAAATAAGGATAGAATAAAATAGTATTAAATACTATTTAGTATTAAATAGTATTAAATATTACATCCAGACTGAGCAAGGGGGAGAAATTGGCATTGTCATACACTCTGACTGGTTTGAGCCGTTCAGCAATTCCACAGCAGATAAATTGGCTACTGAAAGAGCATATGCATTTGACATGAATTGGTAAAATTTCCTCATTGTTCACAGCTCATTTAACTCCCACACAAAGCTGATACGGTGTTTGATTCTATCAAAGTATAGTAATATTCAACTATAATAATGCAGGTTCTTGGACCCACTCATATTCGGTAAGTACCCAACAGAGATGGAAACGATTCTAGGAACTATCTTACCCAAATTTTCCAGCAATGACAAAGTAAAACTGAGGAGAGGATTGGATTTCATTGGCATAAATCACTATGCAAGTTACTATGTCTGAGACTGCTTATCATCAGTGTGTGAACCTGGGCCTGGAATCTCCACAACAGAGGGTTCATATCAACAAACTGCACAAAAAAATGGTGTCCCAATAGGAGAGCTTGTAAGTACCTCAACCTTCTAATGAACCTGACATTTTATACTTGCATGACCAAACCGGCTCTGAGGCTTCTGTTGTTAATGTAGACTCCATTTGAATGGCTCAATGTTTACCCACAAGGCATGAAGAAAATTGTTACCTATGTGAAAGACAGATACAATAACACCCCAATGTTCATTACCGAAAATGGTAAGCAAAGCACATTAAACCCCTTTGATAGAGTTTCTGAGCATTTCTGACTACCCAACGTTTTTAGGGTATGGCAATTTGTATGATCCAGATCACACCGAGGAAGAATATCTTAATGATTTTAAGAGAATAAACTACATGTCAGGTCACTTAGATAACCTAGCGGCAGCAATAAGGTACGAATCTATGAAATCAGAAGAAATTGTCTACCCCATGTAACAATAGACTCAAATATTTTTACTAGGCCCTATTTTTAAAACAATTTTGTTACTCTAGCACTTCTACTAATTTGTCTAACCAGATGCTGAAACTCCTTCACTGACTCTTTTTTCCATTGGACACAACTAAAATACCTGAGGATTTCTGTCTTGATTATGTGATCAGGGAAGGAGCAGATGTGCGAGGTTACTTTGCCTGGTCCTTGCTCGACAACTTTGAGTGGAAATATGGGTTTTCAGTGAAATATGGACTTTACCATGTTGATTATGCCACACAGAAGAGAACTCCAAAATTATCAGCATGTTGGTACAAGAGTTTCATTGCAAAGCACAAAACTGAGAGCATTATGCCAGAATATGATAAGGAAAAGAGAAAGTGAAACAAACAATTAGTTAGAAATAGAAATAAAGTGAAAAATATTAATAAATTTGTGTATATTTTTAAATAAATGTATTTAAGAGAACTAATCTATTTATATAAAAAGATTATTGTATAAAATAAAAAAATAAAAAAATATAATTATATATTAAATTAATTATAATTATTTTTAAAATCAATCATAATTTCAACCATAATCAATCACGCTAACACAATTGAAGCCAAATAACAAGCTTAGAACCTTAAGGCCAGAATCCAAGGCATTCTGAAACCATCTCTTCATGCATAAGCTTCTCTTTAACATCATTAATCAATAAACTATAAGGGAAGGAAGTCACATGCAACCAACTTATAATCAGCCGCAGATATTATTTTGAAGATTGATTTTGCATTCTTACGCGCAATCTGTTCGGTGTAGTTTCTTTCTACAGCTTGAGTCCCAGAGCAAACCATTTTAACCATTTTTGAAATGTTGGCAACTTAAGTTTGCAAAAGTATTTGTCCTCTGGTTTGAGAACTTTTGTTTCAAAAGTAATGTTGTTTGGATGGAAATAACTCACTTTTAAATGTGAAATTACTAAAAAGGGTATGAATTTATATTACAATATTAATATTACCTTTTATTTTATATGATTATTTGTAAGAGCACATGAATAAATTATATAAATATTTTTTTTTTTACTTTTAGTGGTAGAGTTAAATTATAAATAAAAAAAATTATAACAAAATGTTAAATTATATGCATAGTTGAATAAATTATATAACAAAACGTTAAATTATATTCATAGTTGATCCGATAAATAAAGACAACTAAAGTTTCAATACATCAAGTCAATTGATTGATCCAAATCAAAATACAAAATAATAGTAAAGTATACAGAAAAATGTAATGCAATTTAGAAATATAAATATACTACTAATTAAGCTGCATATGCTCAATAATTTGATTCCGAATTGAGTCTCGAACAATATTCATCTCTGATGAAGAGACTGTGGTTAATTTTGGGGATGGATACTCATCAACAACATCTTCATTATCATCTTCAGGTTCAACTATATTTTCATCTTCATAACGATTGAATTCAATCCAACCATTGTTGCACTGACTATTTGAACTTGTGTTTCTATTTTGAACTTAGGCATGTGACGCAAAATAGCAAACCTATTCTTCCATACCCCAAAAGTCCTTTCTATTGTGCACCTTAGACTTGAGTGATAATAATTGAACACTTCATTGTGGTTTGCAAATCCAGATGAACGCCTAAAATCAGGAAGGTGATAGCGTTCACATTTATAGGGACCAATATATCCAATTGGTGTTGGATAGCCAGCATCCACCAAATAATATTTACCTAATAAACAATGAAAGTAGTATCAGGTATATTTATAATTTTAATGCAAATGTAAATTAATTATAGATGTGAGAAAGAACAAACCTGGAGGTGGATGTGGGAAATTCATACTAGGAGTTGTAAGGGCATTCTCAAAAATACGAGCATCATGGGCGGTGTCTTTCCATCCAGGCAATGCAAAAATGAAGCACATGTTCCAATCACATACAGCCATTACATTTTGTGTCGGATGTCCCTTTCTTCCAATGAATTTTGGTTGTTCACTAGGACTAACCACATATGAGTACCATCAATTGCTCCTATAGCATTCTTGAAAAATGGCCAATATCGCCTATCATTTCGAATTTTGTTTTGAATATCCCGAAATCTACGATCTTGTGGCTTAATGTATTTAAAGGACAGCCTAAGGCAGGCAATCAATACTTTATGAAAATGTCTACTTACAGTCTCTCCTGAGTGTTGAAACCTTTCTTGTATCATCCTGTTTCCTATCCCATGGCCAACCATGTTTAAGAACATTGCAACCATTTCTTGAATCCCCATTCTTTTAGTGTCTTTTAAACCATGTTCAACCAATTCAGTGCAAAACTGAAAGAAAACATGTTTTTCCATCCGAAACATTTCATAACAACGAATAGGATGCCCTTGCAAAACTTCTTGCACCCATAAATGACCTGTTTGCTCACTGGTTCTACGTGGCTCTTTACATAGATATTTTACCACGTACTCACTAATTAATGCACTTACATCTTCATCTTCCTTCATATCATCATCTATAATAGAAAATATTTTAGATTCTTCATCACAATCTTTTGCATTCCAATCATTCATTGATTTTTAAACTTTGTAATAATGAAATTGAGGAAGACGTAAATGCACATGAAAATGGAAAATGTAATGAACAAAAAAAGCACCATAAAGATAATAAACTAAATATATGTAGTACATAAGCATACATAAGTCACTTAAATACATCAAGTCTACCAGAAACTTAATTTAAAGTCAATTAGTTTAATACAGTTTTCCAACTAATTTTGCATGAAGGGGAGTGGGTTATAAGCTGCATATTTAAGCCAATCCAACAATCGCTCCTGAAATCCTTTCAATGAGACAAACATTTCTCTTGCAGGCCTAAACATCATGAGTTGACAACATCGAGAATGCCAATCAGCATCACTTGTAATAGCCTCCATGTTTTGAAGCTCACCATCACCTCACCAATAGATGAACCAGTACTATGAGTGTGTTTACAACGGCCAAAATGCAATTCTACTTATTGCATCGGCCTTTAGGGAACTTTGGCCTTTCTTTTCCTTTCATTCATTTCACTATGCCCAACCATTTTCCTCTTCCTATTATCGTTTTGGCTATAGAAGTGCTTAAATTAATATGTTGAAATTCAGTACTGACTCCAACACTAGTTTGAACACCAAAGACCTAAAGATTCTTCACTACTCCCTGACCCTTCCTCTAGATCGACACCACTCTCAAAGCATGGACGGTACCCATCATCATCTTCATTTGTTCCATTAGGTAATATCCCAGATGTGGGCGCCCAAGCAAATTTTCCAGTAGCCATCACATCTTTGAACAATATGGTTAACTCATGGGCAAAAGGAAGTCCTTTGTACCTAAATTTTCCATAATCACGATTTTCCTGCACATATACAACTTATCATCACAACACATTACACAAAATAAATCTAAAACTTATAACTTCATATTTATTTACTACATACCGATTGTTTTTCTCCCACCACTTCTGCATCTACAATATTCTTTTCATTGTTCCATCCTAAACCTGTCTCTTTGGCAAACAACTTGTACCATAGTCCCTTTTTTAAGGTTATCCCACTTATGTCTTAACTGCATCTTTCCATATTGCTTTCCACTTCTCTCATTAAATTGAGACATAACAGCTTTCCACCCTTTCTTTGTAAGGGTGGTTGTATTGCGTTCCCCCTTATAGACCTGGTCCAAGCATGCTTGGATAAAATGTTCAGTTGTCTTTAGATCCCATGTAGCCTTTGGCTTATGAGTTTCATTGTTGTTACTCATTGATCTATTACAAAATATAAAACAAATAATATAAGCTAATTACCATAACACACAATATAGCAACAACAAAATTTTACACACTAATACTGATTATATAGTAACAAGAAAGCAAGAAATAGTAACTGATTTTACACACTAATATTGAAAACTATATCAAAGATTTGTAAAAGATGATATTATTATTGTTATTATTATTTTGCTGAGGTAACTATACCTTACAGTTGCTAAATTTAGGCTTAGCCCTTGCCACTTCATTATTATTATTATTATTATTATTATTATTATTATTATTATTATTATTATTATTATTATTATTTAACTTCTTTTTGTGCATGCCCCTTAACATCAGAAGAGTTAGCTAAATCTATCATGTGGTCCAAATTTCACTACTAATGAAACGCATGGACTAGATGTTCTCCCTATTATCTGCAGCATGCATAACATTACAAAAACTCATCCAAAATTATTGGCTATGTAAATTGTAAATCATAAATTGTAAACTCATCCTAATCTCTCTATTTATCTTTTATCTTTCATTCATGAAACTTTCATAAGATTTGACGCTTTGACAGCACTAAATTGGATCATTGTCTCACACAAGTCACATGTAATGGTACCTCTTGTTGGTGAAGACAATTGGATGTATCTCCAATAGCCTAAACGTTACAGATAATTCCCAATTCAGATGAGAGTCAATTCAAGTGGAACGTTTCTAACACACCCTTCTCGTCTTGATCATCATCACATGAACAACTCTTGTGGAATCGGTATTACATTATGAGATATAGCATTTGTTCAATATTCTGCGATATGAGCAAAGATAGCAACAACATTATTAACTAATAATCACAGTGGGGTGAGACAGCTAAAATTTATTACAATAGTGAGTCTAACAATAATAGTAAAGTATCAAAACTAGTCAAAGCATTTCTGCAGATGAATGAAACCGAAGAAGAAGAAGAAGAAGAAGAAGAAGAAGAAGAAGAAGAAGAAGAAGAAGAAGAAGAAGAAGCGGCAGAGGGAGCAGAGCAGATCGGTAGAGGAACAACAATGGAGTCCACAGAATCATCCTTCTACGTGTCGTCTCCAGAGGCAACCAGGAAGGGACCGCCCAAATCCCCTTCTTCTTCAGGTCCGATCCCGGAGTACCAGTTTGATGCTGATGAACGCCGTATAACTAGAGCGGTTTTGGAGAATAAAATTGCTGGTTCTGGGTTGTTTTGAGAAATGTGGGAAGTGAAAATAAAAAAAAAAAAAAAGAACATGTGCATGTGTTGTTTGCGTCTTATTATTATCAGAGCAGATCGGAAGAGAGCAGAGTAGATCGGTAGAAGAAGATTATTATTATCGAGCAGATCGGAAGAGAGCAGAAGCGGATCGATAGAAGAAGAAGAAGAAGAAGAAGAAGAAGAAGAAGAAGAAGAAAGAAGAAGAAGAAGAAGAAGAAGAAGAAAAAAAGCGAGACGATAGACGGATCGGTAGTAGTAGTAGAAGAAGAAGAAGAAGAAGAAGAAGAAGCAGATGGCAATGAGATCGGTAGTAGTAGAAGAAGAAGAAAAAAAAAAAAGCGACGACGAGATCGGTAGTGGTAGAAGAAGAAGAAGAAGAAGAAGAAGAAGAAGAAGAAGAAGAAGAAGAAGAAGAAGAAGAAGAAGAAGAAGAAGAAGAAGAAGAAGAAGCGAATGAATGTGCGATGGAGAATGATTAATGGATCGGTAGTAGTAGAAGAAGAAGAAAAAAAAAAAAAAAAGTAAGTAAGCGCGACGGATCGATAGTGGTAGAAGAAGAAGAAGAAGAATGATACCCTGGTGTGGTGCGAGATCAAAACCAACGGCAAGTGCAGATCAGAAAAAAGGAAGGAGTGAACCAGCAGAGGTTAAAAGAGAGAAAATATTTGCAACGGAAACGGCAAGTGCAGATCAGAAAAAAGGAAGGAGTGAACCAGCAGAGGTTAAAAGAGAGAAAATATTTGCAACGGAACGTAGAAGCAAATATTTGTTGCTTTGGCTGAACGTGCGTTGAAAGCAAAAAGTGAGTTGAAGTAAACGTAAAAAAAATGAAGCCAAACATCTCATTTATCCGTTCAATAATAATAAACGTACGTTTACAATTTCTAACTATAAAACAAACACGCTCTTAAATGTTGGCAACTTGGCATATTGTCCTCTTCTCTTGGAATGGCAAAACTCATTGTTGCCACTTGCCATGTGGTTTACGATGAGTTAGCGGACTGTCGAACTCCAAAGTAATCAAATGGACAAAAGGAGGCTACAAATTAACCATAACCATCCAACTTTATTAGCTTGGTCTATATAACTTGTGAACAAGATTCTATGCAATAATTTCAATGAAAAAAAGAAAGAAAGAAAACAACGTCTATCATGGCCCGTTCAATCATAAAAAAGCAAAATGTTATGTTAATAATCGTGTTTTACCCATCTATCTTTCTAGAATAGTATACTGTCTAGATGCCATTGTTGCTTAATTATCAAAGGCAGTTGGCTCAACAGCCTATAGTTTATCGAAGCATGTGTAGCAGAGGTTCCCAGATATTGAATTTATGTAATTTTGTCTAGTACCACTTCTATGAGAATACTGGTATCTATACTATAAATAATTAAGAGGTTTTTCAAGGAAAATTTTGACAGATGTCTATCATTCAGGATACTTACTTTCCCTCCAAAAAAATTATTCTTTCTATCTATAGTAAGTTTTTTTAAAATAACATGAATGAAAAATTTAAAAAAAAATTATTTAGTACACTTAATGGATCCAGCTATAAAGCATTAATACTCAATAAACATAACTTAATTGACTGGTACAACAACTTCAGACGACTTCGTCTAGGTTCATGAAGGTTCTACTTTGAATTTTCAAATTTAACTCTGTAACTTCCTCCATTCTAGTTTTTCAATTCTAGAAAATGTATACACTTTGGATACAATTGCACACAGCCCAAATTTAATGGGAATGTCATGTTTGTCTTTTCTTTTTCTTTATTCTCTATACCATTGCAGCCAATTTCTTTCTCTATATTCCCTTTTGCATGGGCGTCTCTGCTCCTTCTTCTCTGTCAACGATGTAGCATGCGTGAATGCTCAACTTCAATTGATCAATGGCTTCATTCTCCGGTTAGTTGGGTTTTAAAGTGTGTACGTGTGGAGTCATTGGGAGAGGTACGAAACCCTAACTCTTCCTCATTATCTTTCTTCCCTATAAATTCTTGATTTACGGATGTCAGAGTTACATGTTTAATCATTATCATTGTTTGTGGATATTTCTTTTGCATAAATCGATTTTGCTTCCATATAACCTTTTGTGTTTAATCTGATCCATGGCATCTCGGATTGATCCGTTAGAAAAAATCACTCTCGTAAGGGAGTGTTGGAGGGTTAAGGTTCGTGTGGTACGACTATGGTACCTTCCAAGTTTCAACAACCCTCAAACCATCGACAGTATTGAGATGTTCTTCATGGACGAATTTGTGAGTAATTTTTTTTTTGTGTGTTTCAGTTATAGCATTCTAATATTCATTCTATACATTATTTTGTTAAATGTTTCTAATATTTCCAAAAAAACAAGGTTGTACCATGCATGCGTCTGTGCGGAAAACTCTGATATACAAGTTCAAACCTGTACTTTCTGAAGGGGAAGTATATGTAATTGCTTACTTTAGGGTTGGGGGTAATACTGAGTACTTTCGGACTACTAGACATGAATATCGTTTGAATTTCTAGTTGAGAACTACTGTAAGGTCATCTGAAAGAGAGATTATTTCTCTGTATGGCTGTAAGTTGGTCCCATTTAATGATATTTTTTAGAGTGGTGGGGATTTCCCTTATTTAGTAGGTAATTAGAATATGAAGTTTAACACCAGAGTCGTTATGTTATCTTTGATTCTCTTTCTATTCGTTTGTAATCATTATTTTTGTTTGTTCAAATGTTATGGGTGTTCTAACAGCAGTTGGGACAGAAAAAGAATATGACAAAGATGGTAAGAGGACTAAAATGATAGTAATTGAGCTCGATGTTGACAAGTGATGTCCTTTGATATTTTGTCCTTCAATCAAGTCTTTAGTAATTCCATTTCTTTATTACTGTAATTATTTGTTATAGTACATATACATGTTTCATGTGATGTCTTCTTTCTTATTTATGAAAATGTCATAAATAAATGATGATTTTGTATGTGTTTATGTTCTCTCTTATCTAGATATACCTTTGTTATTAGTATAAACTTCTACCAAAATTATTTCTAAATTTCATTCATTTAGAACTTCAATTATTTGTTGTAGTACACATCCAACCATACCCTGATTTCTTTCAAATTTGACTTATGTAAATGTATTTTTTATTAATGCAGTGTAAAGTTGGAGGTTGCCCTTTTTGGGGATTATGTGGATGAGGTCAACACTTTCATTGCTAATGGTGATACCCATCAATCTGTGATTGTTGTTCAATTTGTTAGAGTGAAGACTTTTAAGGGTTTACTATCTTCAAAACTTTTACTTTTTTATGATTACTATCTCTGCAAGGTGCTTACGTTCCTAATTCATATTTAGGTTGATGGAAAAATATTTTTGTTGTCTATATGTTTATAGCTAGCATATTGGTCACTGATAGTGTGATAGCAATAACATTTTCTTATTTCATTATCATATTTAGCAATCATATGTTTGTTTTATTTTCTTTCTTTCACTATGTCTTTTATAGCTTCATTAATTTCAAACTAAACATTATTTAAATTTAAACATTTTTGTTCAATAAATGCTACTCGATTGTAGAGAAAATTATTTTGCAGAATGTCATGTATGGTACTAGGTTGTTGTTCAATCCTAGCATACCAGAGGTCATTAAATTCAAAAAATGGTAACTTATGTGTTAAAACTAAATTTTACATTTTGAATGACTAGTAATAACACATTTGTTGGCTTTGTTTCTTATCAAGTGGTTATGTTTTTTATCTCCAGCCTACCAACTTCAAATGAAGAGAATTCACAAACTTTAAGCATTATTTCTGATGCTCCTTATTACTCACTTGAGGATGACTTTCTAAGGGGGACTCCTAGGAAGTGCATTGAAGAATTAAAAGATTGTAAAGATGTCAGTTTAATATTTTTATTATATTCCCACAAGTTTATATTTGCATATCTATAAACTTTTTTAAATTTATAGATAAATTAAATGTTATCTAATTTCATTGTAGGATGGACTTTACATAGTCTTTGGAACTATTAAGAGTGTGAACAATGACCCTGACTGGTGGTATGCTGCATGTAAATGCAACAAAGCAGTCACCCCAAACTCCAGCATGTACTACTGTGAACGTTGTTTTTGCCACGTTGTCAATGTTGTTCCTAGGTGAGTTCCAACATTCTAAATTTAAATTTATTATTCCTTCTACAGTTGTTTACTAAACTTCTTTATATATCTTTAATCAGATATCGAATCAAGGTTATGGTCTCTGATGACACTGAGTCTGCTACATTTGTCCTGTGGGATCGTGATGGTGGTAGCCTTATCAAAAAATCTTGTTCTAACTTGCTAGAATCTATTCAAAAGGTATGAAATTAGTTTTTTTTCAAACAAACTATTTTATTATTTTCAAATTTTTCACTTATTGAATTTTGATTTTCATATTTTGAAACAAAAGGGTGGTCCTATTGAACATCCGACTGAATTTCAACAGTTTTTGATTGAAAAATCATTCCTCTTCAAGGTTGAAGTTAAGACAATAGTTAGCAAAAATTTTGAGCCTTCTTTTAAGGTTATCAAGATCTGTTCTGAACCTAATATTATATCTAAATTTAGACAATCTGATGCTTTTGTGTTTGCTACACAGGTCTGCTCAATATTCATGTTCCCTTTTAAAAAAAAAAATCAATTATGAGGTTTTGGTACAATTTTTTATTTTGAAGTTTATCATATTGTCATATATTCATTCATTTTGATTTTGCTATTCAATTTGTTTTTTAGGGCCCCGTCAAGTCTGATGCACCTTATTATACAATTCAGAATGACTTTTTAAACATGACCTCTAGCAAGTCAATTGAACAACTAAGGGATTACAAAGATGTTAGTGGTTTTAAAAATATTTTTCTTAAAAACTAGTTTTATTTTTTGCATCCTGAGTGTGAAATTTGACATTATAATAACACTTTATTAATTTAAATTATAGGAAGGAATATACATAGTGCTTGCTACTGTAAATGGTGTCAACAATGGACCGAACTGGTGGTATGCTGCATGTAGATGCAATGAAGCAGTCATCCCAGACTCTGGAATGTACTATTGTGAATCATGTCAGTGCCATATTGTGAATGTAGTGCCAAGGTTTGTTTATTAGGTTTTAGTTTACAAATTCATGTCTCCTTCGTTTGTTATTTACTAATGTTTATTCTATATACTTACTCAGATACAGAATTAAGCTAAGAGTGATCGATAACAGTGATAGTGCAACATTTGAAATGTGTGATCATGATGCATGTATTATTCTGAAAAAGTCTTGCTCTCACATGCTTGAATGTATTCAAAAGGTAACTAATATATTTGTCCAATTATTTTATGGTAATATGGTTATGGAATTTACAAATTTATTTGTCATTTGTATATTCTAAAACAAGATAGAGGTCCAATTGGCCATCCACCTAAATTTCAACACCTATTGATTCAGAAAACATTCCTTTTTAAAGTTGTTGTCAATTCTGTAGTTAGCAACGAATTTGAACCTTCTTTCAAAGTTTTGCAAATTTGTTCTGATGATGACATAATTGGTAAATTCAAACAGTCCAGTCATTCATTCTTTGCCAATGAGATTTGTCAAATACACATGTGGCTTTCTTTTATTTACATGAATCCTATACTTAATTGATTAGTTTTTATTTTTATACTACAAGTAATAACGAAATAAGTTGTTTTATTCTTTTGGCACTTGAATCTGTTTGAAGCCTGACACGACTGTGGGTTTGTCCATTGGTGATACATCTTCAAGTATGGAACTTCAAGATGTTCAGTCCTGTGTTGCTAAGGTATGCATCCTTAGCATACTATGATTGTATGTTAACAATGGACCGAACTGGTGGTATGCTGCATGTAGATGCAATGAAGCAGTCATCCCAGACTCTAGAATGTACTATTGTGAATCATGTCAGTGCCATATTGTGAATGTAGTGCCATGGTTTGTTTATTAGGTTTTAGTTTACAAATTCATGTCTCCTTCGTTTGTTATTTACTAATGTTTATTCTATATACTTACTCAGATACAGAATTAAGCTAAGAGTGATCGATAACAGTGATAGTGCAACATTTGAAATGTGTGATCATGATGCATGTATTATTCTGAAAAAGTCTTGCTCTTACATGCTTGAATGTATTCAAAAGGTAACTAATATATTTGTCCAATTATTTTATGGTAATATGGTTATGGAATTTACAAATTTATTTGTCATTTGTATATTCTAAAACAAGATAGAGGTCCAATTGGCCATCCACCTAAATTTCAACACCTATTGATTCAGAAAACATTTCTTTTTAAAGTTGTTGTCAATTCTGTAGTTAGCAACGAATTTGAACCTTCTTTCAAAGTTTTGCAAATTTGTTCTGATGATGACATAATTGGTAAATTCAAACAGTCCAGTCATTCATTCTTTGCCAATGAGATTTGTCAAATACACATGTGGCTTTCTTTTATTTACATGAATCCTATACTTAATTGATTAGTTTTTATTTTTATACTACAAGTAATAACGAAATAAGTTGTTTTATTCTTTTGGCACTTGAATTTGTTTGAAGCCTGACACGACTGTGGGTTTGTCCATTGGTGATACATCTTCAAGTATGGAACTTCAAGATGTTCAGTCCTGTGTTGCTAAGGTATGCATCCTTAGCATGCTATGATTGTATGTTACAGTCCTGTGTTGCTATGGTTTACCTCCTCCTCACTTCAATTTTTTTTAGGATTTGATGGAACATTTCACTAAGGCTTATTTATGCCTAGGAAGTCAAGCAGAAAATACTATTCTCATTGTAACCCCTGCAAACAGAGGTTTTCAAGAAAGTTTTTCCTTTGTTGATGATAATATGTCAAGCACCAAGCTGAAAGAAGTCAAAATAGAGAAAGATTGAAGATTCCAAGTAGCATGGCTCTTTTTAGGCGGAATGAAACATTTTGGGATCCTTTACTGTTTGTTTTACTTTTTTAAGTTGATGTTGTTTTTTGGAATTGCATATGTTTTGTTCTAAATGTACTTCAAATTTCCTTGGGTATTAAATTTGAATGTTCCTATTTTTGTGTTTAAACGTCAAATATATTAGCCTTAATTCCTTGTTAATATCATTTAATTTTTATTTTGCTTGAAATCCAAATTACATGAACTGCAATCAAATTAAGTATTCGGCAATTTATTAATGTGCAACAAGTCAGTAAGTTAAGTAGTTTTTCTAAAATAAACATAATTTCCCATGCCACCGAATAACTTACTTTGGGTCTTTTAAAATAAATTCAAGATTTTGGACTTATATATCAATCGTATTTAATATTTCATCAACTTATTGAATTTAAAATTATTTATTACATAAATAGTTTAATAACTTATTAACATTGTATTAGTTTTCGTAACGTTATTTACACAATACAATATATAAATAATTTTGTAATACTTTAATATGAATTAGAAGTTTTATTCAAGTATAAGTCATTAGACTATAGTACCATTTTCTTTCATGGTAGTGCAATTCAAACTTAATTTATATGAGTTACATTTCACTTATTTGACTTATCAAGTCTTCTAATAATTAACTTTGTATCCTCATGTTCGAAAAAAACAATGTAATCTCAAAACTAACATAAGTCAATATGTCAAATGTAATGACAAAAAAAAAAAGACAAATATTATTTTTAGATCCTATTAACAAAAACAACTTTAAGAAGGTCACAGGATAATAAGCCTAGCAAATAAATTTTTGTTCTAAAGTAGATAAATTATAATTCTAAATTGTTATTTTTACGACAAAAAAAAAGGTCAAAGGAGAATAAGTACTGCCCATTAGAAGGCTTTTCAACAATACCATAAAATAAATTGTTAAATGTTATTATTCTAAATAAAAATTGCTGAAATGTTTTTTTTTTGTTTTTTCATTTCTCAAAAAATAACTTAGTTATCATAAAATTGGACCAAGCCTTGAAATTAAGTTTTAGGATGGAAAACAAAAAAATTGAACAAACACGGTGAGAGAGGAAAGAGCCTGGTCCATTGTTATTATTACTTTTTGTTTCAATATAATAACAATCCAATAAAAAAAATTAAACATTTTACTTTCATAAGACATATTAGTCATAAGCATTTTAGCCTTCTTTGTCCATCTTCTAGACTCTTCTCCTTCCAAGTTTCAAAACTTGAATCCATCACAGCCATTTCATAGGAGTACTTTATCTTCCTGTATTCTCTACTTCCTTCTCTGGGTTTACATAAAAACTCATTTATTGCCTGCGTATCAAACGGGTATTTCCATCTTCGTCTTTGTTGCATCTCGGGTATCAATGTCTTCTTTTTTTTTAAATTGTACTATGGGTAACAATCTTTGCTATTTTAGAAATATGTTTACAATTATTAAAATTACGAATAGAAAGTATGAATTTCAATTTGTTTTTTTTTTTGTTTTCAAAATATTATTACATTGTTTATGTCCATCTTTTCATATTATTTCATTATTTCTTGGATATTGATTATTAAAGCCAATCTTACAACAACTCCTTCATTGTGTGTTCTTAGATTCTGATTTTTTTTAAATTATTCCAATTATTTGTGTTATTTACTGTTTCTACAATTTTACAGCCATGAGTTTCTATGTTTTTTTTAAATTAATACTTCCTGTAGCAATCTTTGTTTTTTTTTAAATGTTTACAATTAACAACATTACGAATCTCTTTATGAATTTCAAATTGTTACATATTTTCCTTTTCAAAACATTATTAGATTGGTGATGTTCATCTTTTTATATTATTTGACTAATTTCCAGTTATTCATTATTCAGAAAAGTCATACACCAAATCCTTCAGTCTGTGTTCTTAGATTCTAAAATTTTCTTATTTTTTATTATTCCAATTGGTTATGTTCTTTATTTTTTCTTAAAATTTTCAGACTCTGCTCTGCAGTTTTGTTTCATGCATATAACTTTAGCCATCTGATTTCTTGAATCATGTTATGCAATCTTTGTGTTCGTCCTTTAGTAGAATACTAGAACAACCCTTTCACATCAATTTAAAATGTTTGTTCTCGATTGTCTTCATGGTGGACCCTGATTTGCAGATATGAATTGCATATATTTTCTCAATAGGTGATATATTAGGCCTATTGTTTTATTTAGTCTTCTATTTAGTTCAGTTGTTTTTATTTGGTCTTCTATTCACTTATTGTTTGAAAACTCATTCTTAGGAGAATAGGCCACCTCGAGGATGGATTTCCCGTCGTAGAAGGTTTCCTATAACTGTTGAGGTTGTCAATGAATATGCAAAGGTGTTTACTGTTTAAAAGTTTCTTGGATTATAATATTAGAAATTTCAAAATTAATAACAGTTAGTAATTTAATCTTTAAGAGTTATGGTTTGCTGCCTTTGAATTTCACAAATGAGTTTAGCTCCATCTTAGGATGTTATGCAACTATCAAAGATCCTGATGGAGATATCTATTGTCTCTAATATTCATAAACTAAAACAAGAGGGATGCTAACTAATAGTTGGTGTAAGTTTGTTGACCTTTTAAATATGCATCTACATGCTAAGGTCATTCTGCATTACGTTGGAGAATCCTACTTTAGGATGAATTTTGCTGACCAAATTGAAGTGAATAATGAAGTTGAAATAAATGTAAAGGCTGAAGTTGATTCAGTATATGAACAAACCAATCCATTTCATGGGGTTGCAATGCATAAGTCAACTCAGGTTCCAGCAGCACATAATGTTAAAAAACAAATAAGGCTAACTCCTTATTCTATTTTTTAGGGACGACAAGTATCTTACTATATATGTATAGATTTATTATTATTATTGTTTCTTTTGAAAATAGATTCTTATTTTTGTTTAACTGTTGTTGCTAGCACCTACCTGCAAGTTTTGTTGAAAGATACTTGAATCTTAGGCTGAAGTCTGTTGCCATCATGATAAATGATGGCAGAAAGTGGACATGTGGATTGTACCACCATAAAAGGAGGGCAAATGAGGCAAGGATCAATCTTTAGGACTGTGCAATGGAACACGACTAATTGTTCAAGAATTGGGAAATAATGTCATAGGTACAATTGTTGTTACAGGCAATCATATTGGGAAGAAGGTTTACATCATTCGGATGAATTTAATCCCATCAGATCCAAGAATGCCTCTCAAATTTCAAAGAAGGTAATTTCCTATTAACCGTTGATTTGTTATGACAATTAATAAGAGTCAAGGTCAATCTCTTTCTTATGTGAGATTGTTTTTACCAAAACCAGTTTTTACTCGTGGACAACTTTATGTTGCCGTTTCTAAAGTCAAATCAAGAAATGGTTTAAAGATTTTGATTTACGATGAAAATGACAATCTGTGTAAAACAACAAAAAATGTTATCTTTGAAGAAGTGTTTCAAAAATATAAAAATACTACAGTGTTGGAGTTTAAACTTTTTATTGTTATTATGTTTTACATTTCAAATTTAATTATGTTTTATTATTATTATTTAAAGTTCATATTCATTACTTTTTATATCACCCATTATTGTTACTCTTGAAGTAATAAAACAATATAAATTAATGTTAAACTTAGTCATATATAGTCTATTATATGTTTTAAAATAATGTAAACAATGATTGTTAAAATTATCTTTAAGATTTCTAATTTTATATCAAATTGCAAATTATTTATAAATAAATAAAATTAAATTAATAATTATTATATTTTTATAAAAATTAATCTTTTGCATTACACAGGTTTAAAATACTAGTCTTCTTAATAATTAATGGTTAATATTTTTCATGTGTTTTACTTACTTTATATATATATATATATATATATATATATATATATATATATATATATATATATATAAATTACTCTCGTAAAAATAAAGGACATTAAATAAATCTCTTAAATTTCTTAATTTATTACCAAAGTACCCTTAGGCAATACTTCTCTCCCAACTACAATTAAATAACAATTATGATTTTTTTATGTCATTTTTTTATATTATTTTTTATATTATTAATTATTTTTTTTAATCATAATTATTAAAAAATGTGATAAAAAATATCTAAAAGTCTCATTTTTCAATAAATAAACACTTTCTTGTTTCGTGCATATAAAACATATTAACCTATCACTGACGTAGTGACGTCCACCACCAACAAGAGTCATGCGCAATAGTACCCCATGGGGTTCTCTACATTGCTGAAAACTCTCTTTCCGGAGATACTCTTGCTTCCCCTGCTTGTATCATATCATCTCACTGCTCTCTCAAATGGGTTGGATCTATCTCCGTTGCCCAGCAACTTCCTCTTCGGGACTGCTTCTTCTTCTTACCAGGTTTACTTTCAAGCTCTTCAGCATATATGATTTCTTTCTCTTCATTTTGGTGCTTTCTCTGTTGCTTCTTGTATAAATATCACTTTTTAACACTCACTCACTCACATACCAACAACGACCAATAAGAACATCCCAGAGCAGCTAATTAATAAGGATCTTTAATCTTTTTACAGTATGAAGGTGCTTACATGAGTGACGGCAAAGGACGAAGTAACTGGGATAACTTCACTCACGGACCAGGTGATATAAGATTAACAACTTTATTTTTAGCTGTAATAGAATTAAAATACCAGATTACTCCACCCAAATAGATTTCACTGCAATTTGATCAAAGTTGTAGACAGATGAAGTGAATTTAATTTTGCTGACTCTTTCCACTTGCTGGTTTTCTGCCCATTTTTTGTTCATTGAAATGGATTCTTTCTTAACTTGCAATTTAATTAATGACTATTTGCAGGTAGAAGTTTAATACTCGATGGAAGTAATGGGGATATTGCGGTTGATCATTATCATCGCTATCCGGTATAGTATGAGCTTAGTTCTAATACAGTTATACAGTAATACCCATTCCTGTCAAGAGTATATAATATATAATATCATCTTCATCAATAATACTTAATCCCACGAACAGCTTTTGGTGAAACGACACACGAAATCTAAATAGTGGGATGCGAGTGTTGTGTTTTATCAGTCAGTTTTCTTTTACTTAATTGTGTTGTGATTGTTAAAATAAATTATTAGGTATATTTTGCTAGACCATTTCATGAAAATTCCTTCGCGATAAATAGCACTCTTCGTCCACACGCCAAAATGTGAGTTACTTTAAAATATTAAAATAATGCAGCATGACCCATGCGCTCCGCGTGGATTTTAATATACAAAGTAGTTGCTAGAGATGGGTATATCGGTCGTGTAACTTGCGATCTGCGTGGGTTAGAATTGGTTAAAATACTAGTCCATTTACACATGGATTTTTTAGCCCAATTTGTGTAAATCAACAGTTAAATCGATCTGTGGATCAGTCCGCAAATTCGCATAATTTTTTTTTAAAAAAAAATTGGTAGCTTTTGCTTTTAGCCTTGGATAAGAAAGAAACTTAGATTCATATATTTGACCTAACATGTTACATATTTATATGACTAAACAAGTATTAAATTATTTTATTTCAATTTTTTAAGCTTATATATGGCCTGCGAACTTGCAAGCTAATGCAGTGCAGACGCAGATTAGCATAATGTTAGTCTATTTATTTTGCGGACCAACCCCAACTTGATCCATTTAATTGTGATTCATTGCATATTGAGTCTGTCTGCATACCTACTCTAGTGGTTGTAATAGCCGAAAATACAAGTACGTACTAAACTATTGTTAATAATTCTTTCATTTATAAGTTATCTGCGAAGGTGGGGAGACTGAGATAATTATTTTTAATTTTTTAAATAAATTAAAATTGTTATAATTAAGATGTGTCCCATACAGTTTGCATATGTTAACTATCTTATCGACAAAACTTAACCATGTACCATATAGTTTGCAAATATATTGTATGATAAAAATTTGTAACAAAAATTTAAATTTTATAATCTTTAATCCACGATCCTTCTAAACATCAAATTTCTTGCACCTCCTCTATTTTGTTAAGGATAATGATACATATGCATACCTAAATCTTCACATACCACATAATTTTTTGAGTAAATTATACTCTCTTCTTCTAAAAGATGCTTAAATCTTAAATCACACTGTTATCCCTTCTATTTTTAAAATATACACTTTAGTCTAGTTGACTAAACAATGTTAAGAATATTTTTTAAAAAAAATTTAATTACATTTTTAAATTAAAATGTGTATTATTATATTATTTTAAATTTACTAAACTAAGTCTATTATTTCATCCTCAATTCTCGTTCGAACAAAGCTTCATCCCCAACCCATTGTTCGTGCCCTAACTCATCCTTAACCTGCATCAGGAATACTGACGTCGTGCCCAACAGTCAACATCTACAACTTTGACCCAATGTAATTAGCTAGTGGTTGATACGATTTTGAATTTTTGAACTTGCGAGAATTTTAACAACAAATATAAAAATATATTAAAGTATAACACATTTTTATCTCTTAAGGAATGAGAGTGTAATTTTTTAAAATAGAGAAGATAATAATATAATTTAAGCATCTTTTAAAAAAAGAAAATATAATTTATTTATTTTTTTTCTTTACGAGAGAAAGCAAAAAGACAGAGAGAAAAAAAAATATTTATTTTCTAATGTGAGATATGTGAAGGTTTAGGTATATATTTATGTATCATTATTATCTTTTCTTTTTTTTTTCAACTTATCATTATCTTTTCTAAATAAGCACACAATCTTTTATAGATAAGCGGAAAAAACCGACTTACTAAAAGTGCCACCAACTTCTAAGCCCGATTCACTAATATTAACCGGATTATACGAAATTGTTTACAGTATCTACTCCCGAGTTGTTTAATTATTTTGACAGTTCCGACAAGAAGTCGGCAAATAATGTGATCATATATACAAGAATTACTCTTCAAGAGGAAATACTAAAATCTATTTTACATGTTCTCGTCAAAAAAAAAAAAACTATTTAGGATGTTGAAATTAAAAAGCCTGTTACATCATCAGCACTCATATTTCCCTTCATTCTCTCTTTCAATTTTTTATAAACATCAATGACGCACAATTGTTTTATGAAGTCAATCACACCGCTTCTGTGCAACTATATTTTCCCATAGTAATATACATGTACCGAACCAAAAAAAAAAAAAGAATACTTATATCAAGTGGCTCTAACACGTTAGCTTTTTCACTTTCGCATTTGAATTTGTTATTTGAGGCAAAAGCAATTAATTTTCATAATAAAAATGCTACAGCAAGAATTTTTTATTGAATAATTTGGCATGTTTAATGAATCTTGAATGAGTGAATATTTGTATTACTTTATTCCATCGGACAATCATCATTGAATCTAGTTGAATTCTGTAAATCATTACTTTTTCCTAAAATTATTACATGATTTCAATGTGGACTTAAACAGGAGGATATTGATCTAATAGAACCTTTGAAAGTCAACAGCCACCGGCTCTCTATATCTTGGGCAAGAATTCTGCCAAGTATGCTTTTCTGCATTATCAAAATCTAAGTGAAATGTTCCAACTAGGATAATGACACGGATTCTTGGTACATGATTGTGAACAGAGGGTAGATTTGGAGAAGTCAACTGGGCTGGTATCGACTTCTATAACAGATTAATAGATGCTCTGCTACTCAAAGGTAACTTCCAATGTTCGATTTTCTTTAAAGAGTAAAAATCTGTGGAGGGTAAATAAGAGCATAATGGATACATTTCTTTGATATGCGTTTTCTTTTCTCAACAGGGATCCAACCCTTTGTAGTACTTAGTCACTATGACAACCCTCAAGAACTGGAGGACAGATATGGAGGTTGGCTAAGTCCCCAATCACAGTAAGCAACTAGTGTTCCAATTTACCTTGAAGAGGCTTCAATACCACAATGACCATACAAGCCCATAAAGATCATATTTTTTTTGTTTGACGAGCAGGGAAGATTTTGCTTTTTATGCGGACCTATGTTTTAAAACCTTTGGAGATAGAGTCAAGTACTGGGCCACCTTCAATGAGCCTAACAACCTAGTGCCACTTGGTTACCGTTCAGGTTTATATCCACCATGCCGTTGCACTGGCTCATTGGCAATGGCAAAGTGCAGAGAAGGTGATTCAGAAAAGGAGCCCTTTGTAGCAGCCCATAACATTATCCTGTCACATGCAGCTGCAGTTGATATCTATAGAACCAAATACCAGGTATTGTGATAGAGTTATCAACACCAAAACTAAGCCCCTCTCTTAGAAGAGAAGAAAGAAATCATGACAACACCTATAAAAAGCTTTGAAAACTCAGTTATTTGATAAAACACATGAGAGGGTAGCAGTTTAAATTTTTAAATCGTTGTAAAACTTTGTATTTTGTGGATGAAATATCAGACTGAGCAAAGAGGAAGAATTGGCATAGTCCTACAACATGAATGGTATGAACCAATCAGCAATTCTACAGCAGACAAATTGGCTACCGAAAGAGCAAGATCATTCACCTTCAATTGGTATAATTCAATTTTGATAGCTTCTTCTATTTGTTCACTCAACTCTCCCAGTAAACTAAGGTTGAGTGCCTCATACCGTAAATAATATATTATAATGCAGGATCTTGGACCCAATCATATTTGGAACGTACCCCTCAGAGATGGAGAACGTTCTAGGAAGCATCTTACCCAAATTTTCCAGCAACGAAAAGGTGAAACTCAAGAAAGGATTGGATTTCATTGGCATCAATTACTATACAGCTTACTATGTCCAAGACTGCATATACTCCGAGTGTAAACCAGGATTTGGGATCTCCAGAACAGAGGGTTCATACCAAAAGAGTGGGGAAAAAAATGGTGTCCCAATTGGAGAACCTGTACGTACCCTCAAACTTATAATCATGATCACCTTTTCCCTCATGCTTTATCAATTCTGAAACTCCCAATGCCATACAGACTTCATTTAGTTGGCTTAATATTTACCCAGAAGGCATGGAGAAAGCCGTTACATATGTAAAAGACAGATACAACAATACTCCAATGATCGTAACTGAAAATGGTAAGCAACACTTATTAATCTTTTTAGTCAGTTTCTGTGCATTTCTGATAATCCAAACATTTTATAGGGTATGGCGAACAAGATGATCCAAATTTCACTATGGAAGAACATCTTAATGATTTTAGAAGAATAAAGTACATGGCGGATCACATAGAGGCCCTGTCAGCAGCAATAAGGTAAGAATATAAAAGAAATCTTTAAAGAAAAAACAACAACATAAATTCTAGCAATATAAAACAGGATAAAATATGTCTAAAACCAATGGCAAGGATTCCAATTTTCACAATATTTTTATCTATTTTGTCACTCGCGCAGAGATAAGTATGTTTTGTTAAATGAGTGGACATACAAAATAATATAAGATTAATAATAAATGTATTAGAGAGAAAGTAGAGATAACACTTATTGAAAAATAGATAGTAAAATTTCGCTTTAGGTAGTTTGACTATGTGAGGAAAAGACCATTACAAGTCTTAGTAAAAGGAGAAGATCACAAGAAAGGTAGCCTAGTAGTTAGAGGTAAAAGGAGATTAAGAAAAATTATAGATGAAACTATTAAAAAAGACTTAAATTTACATAGCCTTTATGAAGACATAGTTTATGACATAATACAATAGTATCGTTTGATCAATGTAGCCAACCCAAGTAGTGGAAAAAGATTTTGTTGCTTTGTTGTTGTACTCGTCACTCTAGATTTTTACTATAATTTTATCTAACCAGATGTTGGAGCACCTTCAACATGTCTGTTTGCTTTGACAATTGTCAAACATCTGAGAATAAAATAGATTTCTGTTTCGTTTTTCTCCAACCCTGTCTCTTTCAGGAAAGGAGCAGATGTGAGGGGATACTTTGCCTGGTCCTTGCTCGACAACTTTGAGTGGATATATGGATATACAATACGATATGGACTCTACCATGTGGATTATGCCACGCTGAAGAGAACTCCAAGATTATCAGCAAGTTGGTACAAGCAATTCATTGCAAGGCATAAAGAAACCTCTGTACCAGGAATGACAGGGCAAGAAAAACTGGTACAAATCACTTGAGACAAATACAAGGCTTAAGAGCCTTATCTGCTACACTTGTAATAATTTAGGACATCTTGTCAGTGCTTCTGTCTTTAATCAATAAACTAGAATATTCATTCACTCTTCATAAAGAGTTGTTCAACTCTTCAATCCCTTATGCTCCGGCTTGCGTGTTCAGGGTTGATTTGGCTGGAAAAGAATGTTTTAAGGTTCACTAGTATGCTAGATTGCTAGTACAATCCAACTTCCTTCAGAACCATTTTCTGTACTTGTTTCTATGCTTTTAAAGTTGAAATAACTCGAACCACAATCATATTAATTTTCTTCAGCATGAAACCCTACACTACTAGTAAGCTAGACTCGTATACCTTTCAAGTACTGAGGTGAATGGTTGTGTTCTTCCAACAAAGAGGCTGAACAAGTGACTGAGAAAACACTTGCCAAATACATTTCTACCAATTGACTCACTATTCAAACTAAAGAACCAATTATTCAAGTGCAAGATTCTGACATTTCAAAACTCCCCACGAAAAAAAAAAAGAAAAAAGAAGAAGAAGAAGAAGGAAAATAACATAAAAAATGAAAAATGTTATGATCACAAATTCACAGTCATATTCTATACCATAAGCAGCCACATGTTTGTTAAAATTGAAGTTACTATTCACAGTTATTATTCCGGTTTCACATACATAGATTGCCTATAATGTTACACCTATCTTTTCTACTGTCACTACTAACCATTACTAACCATGACAGAGCACCCTCTCCTTTAGCCTCATCAGGATTACAAATTACCCTGCCATTAGCTCCTCCACCAGAAATGCACACTTTTTCACCTGTTCAACATTCTACTGTCAACACTAATGTTCATCCTATGGTCACTAGAGCCAAGTCTGGCATCTACAAGCCTAAAGTATACATAGCTGGAATAGAACTTACCTCTGTCAAGCAGGTATTGGCCATTCTCGAATGGCATCAAGCCATGAAAGATGAGTATCCTGTACTTATGAAAAAAAACACCTAGTCTCTTGTATCTTTGCCTTCGGATAGGTCTGCAATAGGCTGCAAATGGGTCTTCAGGGTCAAATACAACCCTGATGGCTCTATTCTAAAGTACAAAGCAAGACTAGTAGTTAAGGATCCAACAAGCAAACTTTGATTTTTAAGAAACTTTCAGTCCTATTGTGAAGCCTAATACAGTAAGGGTGATTCTTACAATTGCACTCTCCAGGCAGTGGCAAATTCATCAACTGGACTTCAACAATGCATTTCTTAATGGAGATCTCCAAGAACAGGTTTTTATGTCTCAACTTGAAGGTTTTGTTATTGAAGATTCTCATTTGGTCTGCAAGTTAAATAAGACATTTTATGGCTTGAAATAGGTCCCCCGAGCCTGGTTTGAAAAACTCGGTGGCACTCTTCATCAATTGGGCTTCCAAACTGCAAAATGTGATTCTTCTTTGTTTGTTAGAATCACTGCTAGCTGCAACATTTACATTTTAGTTTATGTAGATGACATATTAATTACAGGAAGCTCTCAACAAGCCATATCACAGTTAATCTCTGAATCAAACACTACATTTCCCTTAAAAGATCTTGGTCATATACACTACTTCCTTGGGATATAAGCTAGGAAAACAACAGTTGGAGGACTTTATCTCTCTCAATCCAAATATGTTGCAGATCTATTAGTTAAAGTCAATATGTATAAGTGCAAGTCTCTTCCTACTCTAATGATTACTGGATTGAAACTATCCAGTCATGGTACTGATTAAGGATCCAGCACTTTACAAGTCCATTGTTGGAGCATTGCAGTATGCTACAATAACCAGACCTGAGATTACTTATTCTGTCAACAAAGTTTGTCAATTCATGCACAAGCCTCTGCTTAGTCACTGGAAGGTAGTCAAACAAATTTTAAGGTATCTTCAAGGGACTATAACTCACGGATTAAATCTCAGAAGTTCTTAGCAGATGCAATTGACAGCATTTTGTGATGCAGAATGGGGGTTGGATCCAGATGACAGGAGATCTACCTCTGGATACTGTGTTTTTCTTGGCTCCAATATAGTGTCTTAGCTATCTAAAAAGCAGATCGTGGTGTCTAGATCAAGTACGTGTGAGTATCGAAGCCTTGTAGCAGTCATAGCTAAACTTATATGGTTACAATCACTGCTCAATGAACTTCAAATTCCAATTTCCTTACCTCCTCGAGTTTACTGTGACAATCTAAGTGTAGTCATACTAGCTGTCAATCATATTCTCCATAGTCGAACTAAAACATTTTGAGTTAGATCTTCACTTTGTAAGGGAGTAAGTTGTAGCAAAACTTGTTCATGTTCATTGCATTCCATCTACTGAACAACCAGTAGATATTCTGACCAAAGTTGTTTCTAGCAGTCAATTTCATTATTTGAGAAACAAACTCAGAGTTGAAAAGTTTTCACCCCTCTGAGTTTGAAGGGGGATAATAGGAACTATAAGCAAGCTAATTATGTTAAAGCCTGGTTGTAGTTAGTTATGATGCAGAGTCTATTATAGGTTAGTTATGATGTAGTCAGAGTTGGATTAGTTACAATAATACAATATATAAGCATATATGCATTGTGACAGTGTATCAATGAAAATCATCTTTTATATTTAGTCTCAACTTTGATCTCTCTCTCTGTTCTTCATCTTTCTTGTGATAGCTTGATACCTTTCAGAAACAAAACTCCAAATATCGTCTTTGTAAAAGATAATCAAAGAAAAGAGACATGATATAAATTTATTTATTCTTTCATTATTAATGTAACCTTGGAATTTAGAAACACTTGTTGAATACTATGTGAAAATTGAGATGGCAAGGGTTCGAACTAGGGCTCTTGAGTCCATTCGCGAACTCTCGAGTTTTGACCCAACTCAACTCATAAAAATGTGAGTTGGGTAGGGTTCGTGTGTTGAGTTAGGTTGAAAAATACTCAAACTCGCAATTTGTGAGTCGGGTAGTGGGTTTAAAAACGTCTACTTCACATATACCTATTCCACCCACTTTTTTAAAATTAAAAAAATTCGTTTAGTCACGGTTAAAAAGTTGTTTAGCTAAGGTTTTTAACTATAGCTAAACAACCACTAAAAAAAACTCATCTAGTAAAATGACTCTATTTTACTTTGAAACCTAACAAAAGGTAAAAGTACTCACACAAAGATAATACACTCGTTCTCACCAATCAATATTTTGACTGCTCATTCTCAAATTCTCAGTCTCTCAAATAAAAAATTCAATTTTCTAATTTCTTATTTCAAGAATTTTAGTCTTTTCAAAAATAGATAGTGAATTAATGATTATGTCAATCTACATGATATATGTGAAGATATTGAATTCAATTGATTAGAATAATTAATTGTTTATGAATATTGAGACCTATTAACTTAGTTTAGTTTATTACAAACTTAAATTATTAAAACTTGTTAATTTATTATGTATTTATGTATATTTAATTTATTTGAGACTTATTATATTTGTATAAGATTGGTCATGTGAATTAATATATGGTGCTTACAATGAACTGAGCTTCATATTGGGCCTTGGCCGCATATATGATTACTTTGTTAAAAATAATGTAAAATTCATAAAAAGCATTTATGCAATATAAATTATTTTCTTTTGAGTGAGAGAGAGTGAGAGTGAGACCTCCAAAAAAAATTTAATTGCTAGTGAATATCTGGTACATAGTATGAATTTTTTTAAATTCAGCTAGAATTTAACTAAATTTAAAAAGTATAGATTAAAAGAGAGAATATATTATTTAACTGGATTTAAAAAGTATAGATTAAAAGAGAGAATATATTTAAAATTGAAAAGGAGAATATGCATAACTAGTCTTTTTTTTTTGGTACATTGCACAACTAGATTAAAATAATATTTGAATTTGAGACTTTAAAAAAGATAAATTAATAATGAAATGTGTAATTCTTTGAGAAAGAGTAAGTCACTCTTAATTTTAAGTAATAATACTTTAATTTATTACATAGGGCTGGATTTTTCATATTCTCTCTAGTCTCTACACTCTACTAATAACTTCAGAAATCCTAAGTTACTTTTTTTTTTGGAAACTATTAGAGTTAGTTAATTAAACGTGTTTCTCTACAAAATGATTGAAAATGTTTAATGATCAGCTAATGAAATCATATGAGTTGTATATGCTGATTTAAATGACGAGTGATTGATAGCAAAATCTTGATTGCCACAATCTATATCCCAGATATTTTATTTTGAGTTTAACAAAAATAACAAGTATTTCATGTATTTCACGATTTTTAAAATTTTAAATAGAATATGAATAAATATAGATTAAAAAATAAAATTATTTAAAATTATAAAGAAGATATGTATAATTAATTTATTCAAATAGAATCTTAAAAACTATAAAATAAAAGAAAATTTTACTTAAAACTATAAAAGTGATATGTATAATTAATTAAAAAATAGTTTGAATTTGAAATTTAAAAAAAAAAATTAAGAATGAAATGTGTCATTCATATAGAGAGGATAACTTAAGATATTAAGTCACTTTTAAAAAAATGTATTCTAATTTGTTATATAGGAGTAAATTTGATGGATATTTTACTTTAAAAAATAGGGATATAAAAAAAAATTTTTGATGGACAAATATATGTGTGTGTGTTAAAACAAAATTAATTAAGTTTAAACAAACTGTGTTAGTTATCAGAAATTTTGTAATTTTTGTCTTAATTCATTACAAAATAAAAGGAATATTAGATACAAATAATTATTTGAGACAATATATATATATATATATATATATATATATATAGCATATAGGCATATCAACTCACCGAAAAAAACATAAAGGCATATCGGTTGAATAATTGTTAAAGTATTGAATTACTTTAAATATGATTGACTTTCCTTACCAAAAATAAATGATTGATTTTGTAAGTTATTAATATATATATATATATATATATATATATATATATATATATATATATATATATAGCATAAGGCATATCAACTCACCGAAAAAAACATAAAGGCATATCGGTTGAATAATTGTTAAAGTATTGAATTACTTTAAATATGATTGACTTTTCTTACCAAAAATAAATGATTGATTTTGTAAGTTATTAATTATTATATATGCATATTTAATAATCTCTCTATATTCAGATAAAAAAAATATCTCTATGTTAGTACTTCTACCATTCACTTTTAGTTCTTCGTTAAGATTATTGCGCAAGAATTAAAAATTTCATTAAAAGTTATTAATTATAAATAAAATTAATTTAATTGATTAAATTATCATTTATTTAAATATTTAAAATATTATTATCATTTTATTAATTTTTCTCACTTATTAATATTAAAATTATATTTAAAAATAAAATAATTAATGATTAAGCTTACCTAGTTAATATGTTAACGAAAGTCTTTTCAAATATTTAAAATTATTTTACATTTATGGAATGAAAACAAAATCGAGAATTGACATTTATTATATTTAGGTTAAAATATACTATTTATTTTGAAGTTTGAAAACTCTTAATCGTTAGAAAAGACGAGAATTTTTTACATAAATTTAAAATATTTAAATTAAGTATATTAAATTAATTATATCATTAATTAATAATTAATTATTATAATTATTTAATAGTTAATTACTATAATATATTATAATTAATAATATAATTAATTTAATACATCAAACTTAAATATTTTAACTTTATATAAGAATTTTTTAAAAAGAAATAAACAGTATACAATCTTGTGATCGAAAGTAAATCAAAAAATTATTTATAATTTTAATTTTTAAATATTATTTTTTATATTACTGATCATATTATTTTATTTTTATTATTTTTTTATTTAATGTCTAGCACGAAAGAGTGTAGACAATGGGCAGCAGTGGTATTGGCCGTGATGGAGCATTGGTGGATTTGTCAGAATATAACAGTAACGAAATTTAATGCGGTAAATGAGATGAGAACAAACATTATCGGAAGACCAAGAAAGCGGCGGATAAATAACAGACAGCACCCCCAACGCTCTCCTGCCACGTTACCTCCTTCACACTTAAATGTACTATGCATTTTTTTTATGAATAAATGTCCTATATATTATTCATATGTACACTTTTTTTTTTTGGGGTACAATTTCATATATACATTTTACTTTTTTGACACAAATAAAACCCTAGATCAAAAGTATAATTTTTCCAAAAAGAAATGAAAATGACAGCCAAACCTCATGGAACGACATAGTGTGTGTTTGAATTGCAGTTGGTAAACTTAAGTTTAGTTGAAAGTGTGTTTCAAACTTAAGTTTGGTTGAAAGTGAGTTTGCGATCATGGAACGAAAAAAATGTTGTTTTGGTCATATACATAGTGACCATTAATGATCAAAGGCCCTAGCTAGTAAGACACTTGGTATAGGGCAGTAAAGTGAAATAGGTAGACATTTAAATAAAAATTACTGATTCGAGTGTTAATAATATTTTTTAATAAAATAAATATGTTTATATTAGTATAATTTTTTTTATATTTATTTTTAATTATTAATTTTATTTTTATTTAATGATTAAGAATATTTTATTAAAAATAATTATTAAATAAAAATAGATCTAATAACTGAAAATAAATATAAAAAAAAATTAATTTACATGGATATAAATTAATCTTCCTTCATTTTTAATTGTCAAAAACCAAAATAATAAAATAAAAATCTTAACTGGTTGTCATTAACTACTGTTGAAAATTGGAAAAGGAAACTATAGGTGAGGGTGAACACTGAAGAGCAGCACCAACTTTGCATTTTATTGTATTCTTATAATTATTTTGGGTTAACTAATTAATTATTACTAAATTATCAGGCGAAGATCCTCCTATTACGAAATTGTAACAGCCAAAAACTAATATTATGGTTTACCAAAGGTATCTAAATATGAGAGATTCTTACTTTAATTATAGGTATTTAATTAAGTGTATTAAGTCAATCAGAATTTAATATTTTTATAAATTTTTGTGTTTTACAATTAATTTTACAATACTCTATGAAAATATCAAGTTCTGATTGACTTAATGTACCCAATTATCATGTCTATAGTTTAAGTAAGATTTTCTCATCTAAACATAACCTACTTTTAATCAAAACCAAGTTTACAATTTCAAGTTCATCCAAAATTAATTTTAAAATCATAATCCAAACACCCGGCGTAGTTATGCTTAACAATTATAACTTGTTTAAGATTAAATCAGGGTGTACCATATATGGGGATGGGGCACAAACATATAGCTGTCACAAAAAATCTTCAACAATGGAACATATATATAGCCTAATCGGCCCTACTACCAGTACAAGTTGATACTAAAGTAAATTAATATTTTAGGTATGCAACCCCAGTGCTGGAACAAAAATGCTGAAAAATCAATCCAGTAAACAAATCATTGAGTTTTGTTATTCATTGCTGCTCTGCAATCCCACCCAATGTACGCAACTCCCACCGGCCCATTAATTATTACTAATTACTAATACAAAGAAAAATAGTAGTAGAAAAATTTCCCATCAGCTCGTTTATTTTATTGAGGATGTCTGGATGGTACAAGTCCATTTAGTTAGATAAATTCATTACTTTAAATATGTTCTCTTATGTACAATACGCTGTATAAAATCAATAATGGTATTTATATATTATTTTTTATTATATTATTTTATATTAATTTTTAAAAATAATAAAATAAGAATAATATGAATAAAAAATACATATTCTAACTCTCCTATCCTTTTAAAAAAATGAAAAAAAATAATGAAAATTTTGTGGTGTGTAAATATATTTTTTAATGAACAAAATTTAGTTTTAACTTTTTCTCTTTAATTATTTTTTCTAATTTCTTTGATTATCTTTTATTTATTATTTTTAATTTTATTTAATTAAATTAATGAACACATGAAAAATGATTAAATGAGTTAAAAAGAAGTATTAGAGAAAAAAATTAAAACTAAATTTTGTTCATTTTTAATATAACCCAACAGTAGTTAATTATTAGGAGAATCATAGAAAAAAGAATTTTATCTTACCATTATTCTTACTATGAAATTGCGTAAATAATTATTATATATAAAAAATATAATTTATAATATAAAACAAAAATTTATTGAATCATATTATTTGGTCACTTGTGATTTAAAGTTGTAAAAACTTGTTCGAATTTCACCATTAGACTAGGGGAAAAGAAAAGGAAAATGGCCCCTCAAAGGCTGAAATTCACAGGTCCGTTGAATATCTGTCATGATCCTGAACAATCCGTACTTACAGTAATTGCATCTGGTCAAATTATTCAATACAATTAAGTTTGGTTTACCAAACGCATTCACTCATATCATTTCATAGGAGCACGAATAGGACAAAATTTACCTCAAATTCAAGTAGAGGAAAGTTCATTAATTATCTTTAATTTTATATTATATGTTTATTTTATTAAATTTTTATTTATTTTAATTTTATTAATTTAATAAAATAAATATATTATATAAAATTAAAGATAGTTAGAGAATTTTTTTAATTTGAGTTGAAATTAAATTTTGTCTCGAATAAAAAAATTGATGAATTTACACCACTTTTTTATATTATTTAAAAAAAAGAAAAATAACGTATTAAAATATGTATTTTTTATTTTATTATAAAAAAATTAATGTAAGAATGATATAATAAAAATAATAAATAAACATCTCTAATGTTATATATATCTGTTGCTCTACCCATACGCCCTTACCACCTTCAACCTTCAACCTTCAACGTAGGCAGCTAGCTCTGTTTGCAACCATTAATTACTTAATGGAGCTAATAGACGTTATTCTAGTGTGCTTGGGATTGGTGTTCCTCCGGTGGTGGTGGCGCTACTGGTCCAGCACGGGTGGGGGGCCAAAGAACCTGCCACCAGGGCCACCGGGGTGGCCAATCGTGGGCAACCTGTTCCAAGTGATCCTGCAACGGCGTCACTTCATCTACGTGATCCGCGATTTACGTGAAAAGTATGGTCCAATCTTCACCATGCAAATGGGTCAGCGCACCATGATCATCGTAACCAGCGCCGACCTCATCCACGAAGCCCTCATCCAGCGTGGGACCTTGTTCGCCAGCCGCCCTAAGGACTCCCCCATCCGTCTCATCTTCAGCATGGGCAAGTGCGCCATCAACTCCGCCGAATACGGCCCTCTCTGGCGCTCCCTTCGTCGGAACTTCGTTACGGAGATGATCACTCCGTTGAGAATAAAGCAGTGTAGTTGGATAAGGAAGTGGGCAATGGATGCTCACATGAGAAGGATTCAACAAGAGGCACGTGACAAGGGTTTTGTCCAAGTCATGAGCAATTGCAGGCTCACCATTTGCAGCATCCTCATATGTCTCTGCTTCGGTGCAAAGATCACAGAAGACCGAATCAAAAGCATCGAGAGCGTCTTGAAGGACGTCATGCTCATCACCCTTCCCAAGCTTCCAGACTTCTTGCCGGTGCTGACGCCGCTGTTCCGACCACAAGTGAAGGAAGCGAGGAAGCTGAGGAAGAAGCAGGTGGAGTTGCTGGCGCCATTGATAAGGAGCAGGAAAGCATACGTGGACAGTAAAGGGAAGTTGGGAGATGCTGAGATGGCGAGTCCCGTGGGTGCAGCTTACGTGGATTCGCTGTTTGGATTGGAAGTGCCCGGTCGAGGAAGGTTGGGAGAGGAGGAGCTGGTGACGCTGGTTTCGGAGGTGATCAGCGCAGGGACGGACACGAGCGCCACGGCGGTGGAGTGGGCCCTGTTTCACTTGGTGATGGAGCAGCAGATTCAGGAGAAGTTGTATAGGGAGATTGTGGAGTGTGTAGGGAAGGACGGGGTGGTTATGGAGAGTGACGTGGACAAAATGCCTTATCTGGGCGCGGTGGTGAAAGAGACATTCCGGCGACACCCACCCAGCCACTTTGTGCTTTCTCATGCTGCCACGGTGGAGACGGAACTGGGAGGGTACACTATCCCGAAGGATGCGAGTGTGGAGTTTTACACTGCGTGGTTGACGGAGGATCCGAATATGTGGGAGGATCCGGGAGAGTTCCGACCGGAGAGGTTCCTGAACGGGGATGGGGTGGAGGTGGACGTGACGGGGACGAAAGGGGTGAGGATGATGCCGTTTGGGGTGGGAAGGAGGATCTGTCCAGCGTGGACTCTGGGCGTCTTGCATATAAACTTGTTGCTGGCTAAGATGGTGCTTGCTTTCAAATGGTTGCCCCTTCCAAATGCCCCGCCCGACCCCACTGAAACCTTTGCATTCACTGTTGTCATGAAGAACCCTCTCAAGGCTCTTATTCTCCCTAGGTCCATTTAGGTAACTGTAACACTACACTACTTCACCATTAGCCTCATTATCAGCCTCTCAGTTACACTTCACGCAGAAGGAGCCTAGTATCAAGTTCAATTTATTTTATTTTATAGGGTTTTTTGGAAGCTTGGATCTGCTAGCTAGTTGCAGGTGTGTGTCTGTACGAGTATTGAAGGTGATATCTATACAATAAACTGTCAATTTTATATGTATCTGCATTCCATGTGATATTCATGGAAATCTCAAGTAGGCCTTCCTTGTCTCAGTTTGGAAGATGATTTTTTCTTATATATATTCATTATTATTGGGCAAGACAAAATCAGCTCTATCTATGTACGTACGTAATTTAATTTTATGAATATTTTTCTTTTTCGGATGAGAATGACATTAATTTAGCCTTGTACTCAATCACGGATCCCTCACCTTCCTAAATTTACTAATCTCTCTCTAAATAGTATATATTAGAATATTTGTTTTTCTGTCTATATATTGTGCACGCTAGCTAGAACATCCGAAATTAACGGACCCGACTTGTCTCTAGTCGTTGGAGGTGCGGTTGGAGCATCTCCAGTGTTAGATTTTTATCTAACGGTCAAAATTTTTTATAATTTTTTAATGTTAAAAATATTTTTTAATATTAAAATAATATTAATTATTGAATAAAAAAATCAACGGTGCAGATATGCTTTAGCAGTTGTTGGAGGTGCAGCTGCCGGAGAGAAACCGGATCCGAAATTAACCATGCAATGTGGCTCCAGTGTTGAAAATCTTTTACGTGTTTAATCTAGCCATATAGGGACCAGTAGATTTCCTAATGAAGGTGACACTCCTACGAATTACTTGACCATCTCTATATAGCTAGGAGAGCATATTGATGAACAATGATTAATTATTCAAGCAATGATAAACAGAGTGGTTTTGGAAGCTTTAAAATTTAAACATATTCATCTAGCTTATATACACACACACATTTAGCTTCACATTAAGATTAGTTAATGCATGTTGACTCTATTGTTTGAAGGAATTTGGATAAAATTCTACATTTTCTACACATGTAGGGTTGCTTAAGACCCAATTAACTTAACTAAGAAATTAATTGGGTCTTTGGATTCTGAAGTTTAGGCTTGGATGCATTCTTGTTGGACTACCCTGACCTAATCTTACATAATATTTTAAGATTAATCATTTTTTTAAAAATATCAAAACTTCTTTATTAAAATTATCATTTTTTTTTTTATCATAGATAACTATGAAATTCTTGAGATTTTAATTAGTAAGTGGTATTTTTACACACACATTAGGGAGGAAAAGAGTGAAGACGAAATTTAATCTTAAAACATTGCAATCAACTACAAATGTTTTTATTTAAATTAATATTTATACATAATATGCTAATATTTTTATAATAAATTATTTGTTTAGAAATATAAATTATAAAAAAAATTATTTCTAAAATTTTATAGCTAATGTATTACTAAATTTATATATTTGTCGTAGCCTCGAGTCAGCTTGATTCTAATTAATTCAGTCATTACTTGGGTCATAATCAAATTATGTTCTGATTCAATTAAAAAATTAGTTCAATTAGAATATCAAACTAGGACAGCGTCGATTGAACTCAACTCATGAACACTCTTACCTATATGCATATATAAGTTTAAGTTTTCCTTTAAACTAATAGTCCCGCTTAGTGGTTATCTCTCCCTAAAAAAGATCCTTGGAAGTAATTCTCTTGGTGAGTCTCTGCTTGCCCTCTAGAATCCAAGTATGCCCCATTAGCTTATTTTCAAAGATTAAAAAGAAAAAGTTCCCTCTGCCGGCTCTTACGCAATCTCAAATATGTCATTGGCACGAAGTATAACTTATCCTTATTACTATTTTTCATATTGAAAAAATAAAAAAATAAAAAGCTTCACATTAGACACGACACTGCAAGCAATTTTTTTAAAAAAAATTTAGAATGAGGAAAAGGTTTTAAGTTTAAGTAATTTTATTTTTACTCGACGTGCAAAAGATATTCGTATTAGAGTACTTAAGCAAGAATCTAGCTACACGTGATGTGATATATATTTTGTCACATAAATGGGAATCTCTCAAGAAATATTATACTTTATTCTATTTTTATGTTTTATATTAAAACTCTTGCATGACTGAAGACTTAAAGTCGCAATAGTCACCAATTAAAAAATATTAAATAAGGAACATTTTTAATAATATTTAGTTAAATGAACTAAATTACACCAACAATGTTATTGTTTGCCCAACAACCAACGCCTCTGACTTCAATCCTATTAGTTAGTGATTGTTGCAACTGAGTTTTTTATGTACGAGAATTTTAATGAAAAGTATAAGAATGGACTAAAGTGTATACATATTTTCATGTTTTAAAAGAGAGAATATAATTTTTTAAAATAGATGAAATAATAATACAATTTAGGAAAAATAGTATATGCCTTAAACTTTGATCATTTTGTAAATTAACACCAAAACTTTAAAATCTTTTTAATTAGTCCTTAAACTTTGATTCTTTTGTAAATTACCACTACGAATTTTAAAATCTTCTCAATTAGTTCTTGAACTTCGATCCTTTTACAAATTATCACCACAAACTTTAAAACTTTCTCAATTAGTCTCTAAATTTTAATTAATATCTCAATAGATCCTTCTGTTTAATTTAGATATGTTAATTCACTAATGATAATTTTGTATAACAACATCTTATCCATTTTAATATTAATTCTGGACTATTTATTAATTCATTTATTAAAATTTGATTATAAATACATTTTATTATTACAAAATAAATAAAAACAAATTTTGTTTTAAAATAAATTTTTTTTATGTACTTTGTATTGAATAAAATATATTTAAAATTAAATTTTAATAAATAAATTAATAAATAGTTTAGAATTAATGTTAAAACAGATAAAATGTTGTTACGCAATATCATCATTAGTGAATTAACATATCCAACTTAAACAGAATGATCTATTGAGATATTAATTAAAGTTTAGGGACTAATTAAAAAAGTTTTAAAGTTTGTGGTGATTATTTATAAAATAGTCAAAGTTCAGGGACTAATTATGAAGATTTTAAAGTTCGTGATGATAATTTGTAAAAGGATCGAAGTTCAGAGATTAATTAAGAAGATTTTAAAATTCATAATAATAATTTATAAAAAAGTCAAAATTTAAAGTAACTTTATACTTTTTTTCCTATAATTTAAGTATTTCTCAATAGAGGAAAGTAGTATTAACTCTATATATCGTATTCGAAAATATTAATGATAATTAATATGTATGCTTCTTTACTTTCTGCCCTTAAAACAAAATATGTATGCTAGCTAGCTGCTTTAAGTGGATTTTATCTATTTACAAATCACTTACAAGCACATTAATTATTCATGCACACCTGCAAGATGGCATATTCAATCTATAGTTTAATTAGTTTGTTTGCGTTTACAGAGTTAACTGAACACAAATCAAAATTTAATACCTTTATAAGATTGTGAATTTTTATTTTTTTGGGGTGAAAGAAACGGGGCAAAAGTCTAAGAGATCATGAGAAGTTAATAAAAGAGATAAAGTGATTTTATTGAATAAAAATGTTATTAATTTAAAAAATAATGTTATACAATAATTCATTAAGAATCTATTAAAAACTTTAAAAAATGCTATTGATTTATGACAAAGAAGAAATTCATTACGATAGTGAAAAGAACAATAATTAATAATAAATAAATAATTTTAATAAACTAATTCTTTAGAGTTTATTTTATACAATATTAATGAATATAATAATAAACGAGATAAAGATAGCAATCAATTTGCATCTGATATTTATATCTCCAAGAGTAGAATCCAGCATGTAACAGAGGAAAGTTGAAACAACGATTATTGTTCAACGGGAAGAAAATTACTAAAAATATCAAAGATCTAGAAGGAGAGAGAAGGGAGACTACATGATCAAAATTCAAAAAGCAAAAATAAAATTATGAGTTTTGTTATATTTTCTTAAAATATTGTTTTAATAATTTTTAAATATCTAATAAAAAATATTAAATAAAAATATAAATATATTTAATATTCTGAGAATTAAAATTATTTAATAATTTTTATTTAATAATTAAAAAATCAATACAAGAATTAGTTAAGAGAATTTAGAATTAATAAAAAAAATTATAATACGTGGAATGGTAGTAGGCTAGTAGAACGTGAAATTATTACTTACCTGCTTGCGTAAAGGAGTAGTGTTCTGAAGTGAATTACTCTCTATTCTCAAGGGCCGTCTTCAATTTGCCTAGCAAAATGTTAAAGTATTGGTACCCACCCATACTAGCAACAAGTTAGCACATCTGGCTCAGAAATATAGTTGAACAATCTTCATCGTTTTCTTCTATAATCAGATTCAGTGAACTGGAACTTGAGCTCGTTAATTTGTCCATTGTCTATGCTGAATTTTTATCTTATGTTTATGCATCTTGATGTCTTTGTAATTGGGTTTATAAACAAAACTAAAGCAACAACACCCAAAAAAACAAAAAAAATAATCATCTTACTGTATATAGTATATACACCCGTTTTAACACTTATTTCTTATACGTTATTATATGCGATATGTGTTAATTATTTTTTTTATTATTTTTTATAAATATTACATACGATAATGTGTATAAAAAATAAATGTTAAAATAAGTATATATACTGTGTATCATAAGAAAATCGCGACTGAACAAATAAAACTAAAGCAACAGTTATATAATACGAGCAAGAGAAATTATTATGTCATTTGTTTTATTTTTTAAAATTCTTTGCTTTTGTTGTACGAAGTTGGATCGTCTAAAAATTATAGCATGTTTGGTTTTTTTTTTTTTTCCAACGCCGACAAAAAAGGAAGTATACCCTTTCTTTTGGTAAACGTCTATTTAAAATGCATTGAACGTTGAGATTGTGAAATAAATCTAACCTAACAGCGGTGAAATAAATCTAATAAAAACATGCTATTAGGATTTAGTTAGATAATAATGAAATATAATTCGATATAGTGGTTGTTTGTTGGAGGTTCTAAAATGTCTAGAATCAATTGTAAGTATATCTCTCGAATATAAACTAATTATTATTTTTAAATCAATTATTTCAACACTAATTCTTTTAAAATAAATTCAACTAAAATGTAAACCGCATTCATTTGATTAAACAGAAAAAACAGTGACTCGTATTAATAATTTAATGGATATGCGCTTTTATTTAATCCTAAGTGTGGTCTCTGACTCTCTATAGAGGAAATGAACCATTGATCGACATGGCAGAATCATGATGCTGATCTCATAGTTTCCCCCTGCTGCCATGAATTTGTAAGCTCTGCTTCTTCTATAGTTTGGAAGCCAAACAAACATTTAGACTTTGTTTAGATAGGTGGTGAAAAATGGAATTAGATAAAATGAAATAGAATAATTTATTATTTTATCGTTTGAATTTTAAAAATAAGGATAGAATAAAATAGTATTAAATACTATTTAGTATTAAATAGTATTAAATATTACATCCAGACTGAGCAAGGGGAGAAATTGGCATTGTCATACACTCTGACTGGTTTGAGCCGTTCAGCAATTCCACAGCAGATAAATTGGCTACTGAAAGAGCATATGCATTTGACATGAATTGGTAAAATTTCCTCATTGTTCACAGCTCATTTAACTCCCACACAAAGCTGATACGGTGTTTGATTCTATCAAAGTATAGTAATATTCAACTATAATAATGCAGGTTCTTGGACCCACTCATATTCGGTAAGTACCCAACAGAGATGGAAACGATTCTAGGAACTATCTTACCCAAATTTTCCAGCAATGACAAAGTAAAACTGAGGAGAGGATTGGATTTCATTGGCATAAATCACTATGCAAGTTACTATGTCTGAGACTGCTTATCATCAGTGTGTGAACCTGGGCCTGGAATCTCCACAACAGAGGGTTCATATCAACAAACTGCACAAAAAAATGGTGTCCCAATGGGAGAGCTTGTAAGTAGTTCAACCTTCTAATGAACCTGACATTTTATACTTGCATGACCAAACCGGCTCTGAGGCTTCTATTGTTAATGTAGACTCCATTTGAATGGCTCAATGTTTACCCACAAGGCATGAAGAAAATTGTTACCTATGTGAAAGACAGATACAATAACACTCCAATGTTCATTACCGAAAATGGTAAGCAAAGCACATTAAACCCCTTTGATAGAGTTTCTGAGCATTTCTGACTACCCAATGTTTTTAGGGTATGGCAATTTGTATGATCCAGATCACACCGAGGAAGAATATCTTAATGATTTTAAGAGAATAAACTACATGTCAGGTCACTTAGATAACCTAGCGGCAGCAATAAGGTACGAATCTATGAAATCAGAAGAAATTGTCTACCCCATGTAACAATAGACTCAAATATTTTTACTAGGCCCTATTTTTAAAACAATTTTGTTACTCTAGCACTTCTACTAATTTGTCTAACCAGATGCTGAAACTCCTTCACTGACTCTTTTTCCATTGGACACAACTAAAATACCTGAGGATTTCTGTCTTGATTATGTGATCAGGGAAGGAGCAGATGTGCGAGGTTACTTTGCCTGGTCCTTGCTCGACAACTTTGAGTGGAAATATGGGTTTTCAGTGAAATATGGACTTTACCATGTTGATTATGCCACACAGAAGAGAACTCCAAAATTATCAGCATGTTGGTACAAGAGTTTCATTGCAAAGCACAAAACTGAGAGCATTATGCCAGAATATGATAAGGAAAAGAGAAAGTGAAACAAACAATTAGTTAGAAATAGAAATAAAGTGAAAAATATTAATAAATTTGTGTATATTTTTAAATAAATGTATTTAAGAAAACTAATCTATTTATATAAAAAGATTATTGTATAAAATAAAAAAATATAATTATATATTAAATTAATTATAATTATTTTTAAAATCAATCATAATTTCAATTATAATCAATCACGCTAACACAAAGCCAAATAACAAGCTTAGAACCTTAAGGCCAGAATCCAAGGCATTCTGAAACCATCTCTTCATGCATAAGCTTCTCTTTAACATCATTAATCAATAAACTATAAGGGAAGGAAGTCACATGCAACCAACTTATAATCAGCCGCAGATATTATTTTGAAGATTGATTTTGCATTCTTACGCGCAATCTGTTCGGTGTAGTTTCTTTCTACAGCTTGAGTCGCAGAGCAAACCATTTTAAATGTTGGCAACTTGGCATATTGTCCTCTTCTCTTGGAATGGCAAAACTCATTGCGCCACCCGAGAAGGACACGGTTGCCACTTGCCATGTGGTTTACAGAATGAGTTAGCAGACCAGTCAGAACTCCAAAGTAATCAAATGGACAAAAGGAGGCTACAAATTAACCATAACCATCCAACTTTATTAGCTTGGTCTATATAACTTGTGAACAAGATTCTATGCAATAATTTCAATGAAAAAAAGAAAGAAAGAAAACAACGTCTATCATGCCCCGTTCAATCATAAAAAAGGAAAATGTTATGTTAATAATCGTGTTTTACCCATCTATCTTTCTAGAATAGTATACTGTCTAGATGCCATTGTTGCTTAATTATCAAAGGCAGTTGGCTCAACAGCCTATAGTTTACCGAAGCATGTATAGCAGAGGTTCCCAGACATTGAATTTATGTAATTTTGTCTAGTACCACTTCTATGAGAATACCGGTATCTATACTATAAATAATTAAGAGGTTTTTCAAGGAAAATTTTGACAGATGTCTATCAACTTACTTTCCCTCCAAAAAAATTATTCTTTCTATCTATAGTAAGTTTTTTTAAAATAACATGAATGAAAAATTTAAAAAAAAAAATTATTTAGTACACTTAATGGATCCAGCTATAAAGCATTAATACTCAATAAACATAACTTAATTGACTGGTACAACAACTTCAGACGACTTCGTCTAGGTTCATGAAGGTTCTACTTTGAATTTTCAAATTTAACTCTGTAACTTCCTCCATTCTAGTTTTTCAATTCTAGAAAATGTATACACTTTGGATACAATTGCGCACGGCCCAAATTTAATGGGAATGTCATGTTTGTCTTTTCTTTTTCTTTATTCTCTATACCATTGTAGCCAATTTCTTTCTCTATATTCCCTTTTGCATGGGCGTCTCTGCTCCTTCTTCTCTGTCAACGATGTAGCATGCGTGAATGCTCAACTTCAATTGATCAATGGCTTCATTCTCCGGTTAGTTGGGTTTTAAAGTGTGTACGTGTGGAGTTATTGGGAGAGGTACGAAACCCTAACTCTTCCTCATTATCTTTCTTCCCTATAAATTCTTGATTTACGGATGTCAGAGTTACATGTTTAATCATTATCATTGTTTGTGGATATTTCTTTTGCATAAATCGATTTTGCTTCCATATAACCTTTTGTGTTTAATCTGATCCATGGCATCTCGGATTGATCCGTTGGAAAAAATCACTCTCGTAAGGGAGTGTTGGAGGGTTAAGGTTCGTGTGGTACGACTATGGTATCTTCCAAGTTTCAACAACCCTCAAACCATCGACAGTATTGAGATGTTCTTCATGGACGAATTTGTGAGTAATTTTTTTTTTTTTTGTGTTTCAGTTATAGCATTCTAATATTCATTCTATACATTATTTTGTTAAATGTTTCTAATATTTCCAAAAAACAGGGTTGTACCATGCATGCGTCTGTGCGGAAAACTCTGATATACAAGTTCAAACTTGTACTTTCTGAAGGGGAAGTATATGTAATTGCTTACTTTGGGGTTGAGGGTAATACTGAGTACTTTCGGACTACTAGACATGAATATCGTTTGAATTTCTAGTTGAGAACTACTGTAAGGTCATCTGAAAGAGAGATTATTTCTCTGTATGGCTGTAAGTTGGTCCCATTTAATGATATTTTTTAGAGTGGTGGGGATTTCCCTTATTTAGTAGGTAATTAGAATATGAAGTTTAACACCAGAGTCGTTATGTTATCTTTGATTCTCTTTCTATTCGTTTGTAATCATTATTTTTGTTTGTTCAAATGTTATGGGTGTTCTAATAGCAGTTGGGACAGAAAAAGAATATGACAAAGATGGTAAGAGGACTAAAATGATAGTAATTGAGCTCGATGTTGACAAGTGATGTCCTTTGATATTTTGTCCTTCAATCAAGTCTTTAATAATTCCATTTCTTTATTACTGTAATTATTTGTTATAGTACATATACATGTTTCATGTGATGTCTTCTTTCTTATTTATGAAAATGTCATAAATAAATGATGATTTTGTATGTGTTTATGTTCTCTCTTATCTAGATATACCTTTGTTATTAGTATAAACTTCTACCAAAATTATTTCTAAATTTCATTCATTTAGAACTTCAATTATTTGTTGTAGTACACATCCAACCATACCCTGATTTCTTTCAAATTTGACTTATGTAAATGTATTTTTTATTAATGCAGTGTAAAGTTGGAGGTTGCCCTTTTTGGGGATTATGTGGATGAGGTCAACACTTTCATTGCTAATGGTGATACCCATCAATCTGTGATTGTTGTTCAATTTGTTAGAGTGAAGACTTTTAAGGGTTTACTATCTTCAAAACTTTTACTTTTTATGATTACTATCTCTGCAAGGTGCTTACGTTCCTAATTCATATTTAGGTTGATGGAAAAATATTTTTGTTGTCTATATATTTATAGCTAGCATATTGGTCACTGATAGTGTGATAGCAATAACATTTTCTTATTTCATTATCATATTTAGTAATCATATGTTTGTTTTATTTTCTTTCTTTCACTATGTCTTTTATAGCTTCATTAATTTCAAACTAAACATTATTTAAATTTAAACATTTTTGTTCAATAAATGCTACTCGATTGTAGAGAAAATTATTTTGCAGAATGTCATGTATGGTACTAGGTTGTTGTTCAATCCTAGCATACCAGAGGTCATTAAATTCAAAAAATGGTAACTTATGTGTTAAAACTAAATTTTACATTTTGAATGACTAGTAATAACACATTTGTTGGCTTTGTTTCTTATCAAGTGGTTATGTTTTTTATCTCCAGCCTACCAGCTTCAAATGAAGAGAATTCACAAACTTTAAGCATTATTTCTGATGCTCCTTATTACTCACTTGAGGATGACTTTCTAAGGGGGACTCCTAGGAAGTGCATTGAAGAATTAAAAGATTGTAAAGATGTCAGTTTAATATTTTTATTATATTCCCACAAGTTTATATTTGCATATCTATAAACTTTTTTAAATTTATAGATAAATTAAATGTTATCTAATTTCATTGTAGGATGGACTTTACATAGTCTTTGGAACTATTAAGAGTGTGAACAATGACCCTGACTGGTGGTATGCTGCATGTAAATGCAACAAAGCAGTCACCCCAAACTCCAGCATGTACTATTGTGAACGTTGTTTTTGCCACGTTGTCAATGTTGTTCCTAGGTGAGTTCCAACATTCTAAATTTAAATTTATTATTCCTTCTACTGTTGTTTACTAAACTTCTTTATATATCTTTAATCAGATATCGAATCAAGGTTATGGTCTCTGATGACACTGAGTCTGCTACATTTGTCCTGTGGGATCGTGATGGTGGTAGCCTTATGAAAAAATCTTGTTCTAACTTGCTAGAATCTATTCAAAAGGTATGAAATTAGTTTTTTTTTCAAACAAACTATTTTATTATTTTCAAATTTTCACTTATTGAATTTTGATTTTCATATTTTGAAACAAAAGGGTGGTCCTATTGAACATCCGACTGAGTTTCAACAGTTTTTGATTGAAAAATCATTCCTCTTCAAGATTGAAGTTAAGACAATAGTTAGCAAGAATTTTGAGCCTTCTTTTAATGTTATCAAGATCTGTTCTGAACCTAATATTATATCTAAATTTAGACAATCTGATGCTTTTGTGTTTGCTACACAGGTCTGCTCAATATTCATGTTCCCTTTTTAAAAAAAAATCAGTTATGAGGTTTTGGTACAATTTTTTATTTTGAAGTTTATCATATTGTCATATATTCATTCATTTTGATTTTGCTATTCAATTTGTTTTTTAGGGCCCCGTCAAGTCTGATGCACCTTATTATACAGTTCAGAATGACTTTTTAAACATGACCTCTAGCAAGTCAATTGAACAACTAAGGGATTACAAAGATGTTAGTGGTTTTAAAAATATTTTTCTTAAAAACCAGTTTTATTTTTTGCATCCTGAGTGTGAAATTTGACATTATAATAACACTTTATTAATTTAAATTATATGAAAGAATATACATAGTGCTTGCTACTGTAAATGGTGTCAACAATGGACCGAACTGGTGGTATGCTGCATGTAGATGCAATGAAGCAGTCATCCCAGACTCTGGAATGTACTATTGTGAATCATGTCAGTGCCATATTGTGAATGTAGTGCCAAGGTTTGTTTATTAGGTTTTAGTTTACAAATTCATGTCTCCTTCGTTTGTTATTTACTAATGTTTATTCTATATACTTACTCAGATACAGAATTAAGCTAAGAGTGATCGATAACAGTGATAGTGCAACATTTGAAATGTGTGATCATGATGCATGTATTATTCTGAAAAAGTCTTGCTCTCACATGCTTGAATGTATTCAAAAGGTAACTAATATATTTGTCCAATTATTTTATGGTAATATGGTTATGGAATTTACAAATTTATTTGTCATTTGTATATTCTAAAACAAGATAGAGGTCCAATTGGCCATCCACCTAAATTTCAACACCTATTGATTCAGAAAACATTCCTTTTTAAAGTTGTTGTCAATTGTAGTTAGCAACTTTTGAACCTTCTTTCAAAGTTTTGCAAATTTGTTCTGATGATGACATAATTGGTAAATTCAAACAGTCCAGTCATTCATTCTTTGCCAATGAGATTTGTCAAATACACATGTGGCTTTCTTTTATTTACATGAATCCTATACTTAATTGATTAGTTTTTATTTTTATACTACAAGTAATAACGAAATAAGTTGTTTTATTCTTTTGGCACTTGAATCTGTTTGAAGCCTGACACGACTGTGGGTTTGTCCATTGGTGATACATCTTCAAGTATGGAACTTCAAGATGTTCAGTCCTGTGTTGCTAAGGTATGCATCCTTAGCATACTATGATTGTATGTTACAGTCCTGTGTTGCTATGGTTTACCTCCTCCTCACTTCAATTTTTTTTAGGATTTGATGGAACATTTCACTAAGATTTATTTATGCCTAGGAAGTCAAGCAGAAAATACTATTCTCATTGTAACCCCTGCAAACAGAGGTTTTCAAGAAAGTTTTTCCTTTGTTGATGGTGATATGTCAAGCACCAAGCTGAAAGAAGTCAAAATAGAGAAAGATTGAAGATTCCAAGTAGCATGACTCTTTTTAGGCGGAATGAAACATTTTGGGGTCCTTTACTGTTTGTTTTACTTTTTTAAGTTGATGTTGTTTTTTGGAATTGCATATGTTTTGTTCTAAATGTACTTCAAATTTCCTTGGGTATTAAATTTGAATGTTCCTATTTTTGTGTTTAAACGTCAAATATATTAGCCTTAATTCCTTGTTAATATCATTTAATTTTTATTTTGCTTGAAATCCAAATTACATGAACTGCAATCAAATTAAGTATTCGGCAATTTATTAATGTGCAACAAGTCAGTAAGTTAAGTAGTTTTTCTAAAATAAACATAATTTCCCATGCCACCGAATAACTTACTTTGGGTCTTTTAAAATAAATTCAAGATTTTGGACTTATATATCAATCGTATTTAATATTTCATCAACTTATTGAATTTAAAATTATTTATTACATAAATAGTTTAATAACTTATTAACATTGTATTAGTTTTCGTAACGTTATTTACACAATACAATATATAAATAATTTTGTAATACTTTAATATGAATTAGAAGTTTTATTCAAGTATAAGTCATTAGACTATAGTACCATTTTCTTTCATGGTAGTGCAATTCAAACTTAATTTATATGAGTTACATTTCACTTATTTTACTTATCAAGTCTTCTAATAATTAACTTTGTATCCTCATGTTCGAAAAAAACAATGTAATCTCAAAACTAACATAAGTCAATATGTCAAATGTAATGACAAAAAAAAGACAAATATTATTTTTAGATTCTATTAACAAAAACAACTTTAAGAAGGTCACAGGATAATAAGCCTAGCAAATAAATTTTTGTTCTAAAGTAGATAAATTATAATTCTAAATTGTTATTTTTACGACAAAAAAAAAGGTCAAAGGAGAATAAGTACTGCCCATTAGAAGGCTTTTCAACAATACCATAAAATAAATTGTTAAATGTTATTATTCTAAATAAAAATTGCTGAAATGTTTTTTTTTTGTTTTTTCATTTCTCAAAAAATAACTTAGTTATCATAAAATTGGACCAAGCCTTGAAATTAAGTTTTAGGATGGAAAACAAAAAAATTGAACAAACACGGTGAGAGAGGAAAGAGCCTGGTCCATTGTTATTATTACTTTTTGTTTCAATATAATAACAATCCAATAAAAAAAATTAAACATTTTACTTTCATAAGACATATTAGTCATAAGCATTTTAGCCTTCTTTGTCCATCTTCTAGACTCTTCTCCTTCCAAGTTTCAAAACTTGAATCCATCACAGCCATTTCATAGGAGTACTTTATCTTCCTGTATTCTCTACTTCCTTCTCTGGGTTTACATAAAAACTCATTTATTGCTGCGTATCAAACGGGTATTTCCATCTTCGTCTTTGTTGCATCTCGGGTATCAATGTCTTCTTTTTTTTAAATTGTACTATGGGTAACAATCTTTGCTATTTTAGAAATATGTTTACAATTATTAAAATTACGAATAGAAAGTATGAATTTCAATTTGTTTTTTTTTTGTTTTCAAAATATTATTACATTGTTTATGTCCATCTTTTCATATTATTTCATTATTTCTTGGATATTGATTATTAAAGCCAATCTTACAACAACTCCTTCATTGTGTGTTCTTAGATTCTGATTTTTTTTAAATTATTCCAATTATTTGTGTTATTTATCTGTTTCTACAATTTTACAGCCATGAGTTTCTATGTTTTTTTAAATTAATACTTCCTGTAGCAATCTTTGTTTTTTTTTAAATGTTTACAATTAACAACATTACGAATCTCTTTATGAATTTCAAATTGTTACATATTTTCCTTTTCAAAACATTATTAGATTGGTGATGTTCATCTTTTCATATTATTTGACTAATTTCCAGTTATTCATTATTCAGAAAAGTCATACACCAAATCCTTCAGTCTGTGTTCTTAGATTCTAAAATTTTCTTATTTTTTATTATTCCAATTGGTTATGTTCTTTATTTTTTCTTAAAATTTTCAGACTCTGCTCTGCAGTTTTGTTTCATGCATATAACTTTAGCCATCTGATTTCTTGAATCATGTTATGCAATCTTTGTGTTCGTCCTTTAGTAGAATACTAGAACAACCCTTTCACATCAATTTAAAATGTTTGTTCTCGATTGTCTTCATGGTGGACCCTGATTTGCAGATATGAATTGCATATATTTTCTGTCAATATGTGATATATTAGGCCTATTGTTTTATTTAGTCTTCTATTTAGTTCAGTTGTTTTTATTTGGTCTTCTATTCACTTATTGTTTGAAAACTCATTCTTAGGAGAATAGGCCACCTAGAGGATGGATTTCCCGTCGTAGAAGGTTTCCTATAACTGTTGAGGTTGTCAATGAATATGCAAAGGTGTTTACTGTTTAAAAGTTTCTTGGATTATAATATTAGAAATTTCAAAATTAATAACAGTTAGTAATTTAATCTTTAAGAGTTATGGTTTGCTGCCTTTGAATTTCACAAATGAGTTTAGCTCCATCTTAGGATGTTATGCAACTATCAAAGATCCTGATGGAGATATCTATTGTCTCTAATATTCATAAACTAAAACAAGAGGGATGCTAACTAATAGTTGGTGTAAGTTTGTTGACCTTTTAAATATGCATCTACATGCTAAGGTCATTCTGCATTACGTTGGAGAATCCTACTTTAGGATGAATTTTGTTGACCAAATTGAAGTGAATAATGAAGTTGAAATAAATGTAAAGGCTGAAGTTGATTCAGTATATGAACAAACCAATCCATTTCATGGGGTTGCAATGCATAATTCAACTCAGGTTCCAGCAGCACATAATGTTAAAAAACAAATAAGGCTAACTCCTTATTCTATTTTTCAGGGACGACAGGTATCTTACTATATATGTATAGATTTATTATTATTATTGTTTCTTTTGAAAATAGATTCTTATTTTTGTTTAACTGTTGTTGCTAGCACCTACCTGCAAGTTTTGTTGAAAGATACTTGAATCTTAGGCTGAAGTCTGTTGCCATCATGATAAATGATGGCAGAAAGTGGACATGTGGATTGTACCACCATAAAAGGAGGGCAAATGAGGCAATGATCAATCTTTAGGACTGTGCAATGGAACACGACTAATTATTCAAGAATTGGGAAATAATGTCATAGGTACAATTGTTGTTATAGGCAATCATATTGGGAAGAAGGTTTACATCATTCGGATGAATTTAATCCCATCAGATCCAAGAATGCCTCTCAAATTTCAAAGAAGGTAATTTCCTATTGACCGTTGATTTGTTATGACAATTAATAAGAGTCAAGGTCAATCTCTTTCTTATGTGAGATTGTTTTTACCAAAACCAGTTTTTACTCGTGGACAACTTTATGTTGCCGTTTCTAAAGTCAAATCAAGAAATGATTTAAAGATTTTGATTTACGATGAAAATGACAATCTGTGTAAAACAACAAAAGATGTTGTCTTTGAAGAAGTGTTTCAAAAAATATAAAAATACTACAGTGTTGGAGTTTAAACTTTTTATTGTTATTATGTTTTACATTTCAAATTTAATTATGTTTTATTATTATTATTTAAAGTTCATATTCATTACTTTTTATATCACCCATTATTGTTACTCTTGAAGTAATAAAACAATATAAATTAATGTTAAACTTAGTCATATATAGTCTATTATATGTTTTAAAATAATGTGAAACAATGATTGTTACAATTATCTTTAAGATTTCTAATTTTATATCAAATTGCAAATTATTTATAAATAAATAAAATTAAATTAATAATTATTATATTTTTATAAAAATTAATCTTTTGCATTACACAGGTTTAAAATACTAGTCTTCTTAATAATTAATGGTTAATATTTTTCATGTGTTTTACTTACTTTTTATATATATATATATATATATATATATATATATATATATATATAATAATAAATTACTCTCGTAAAAATAAAGGACATTAAATAAATCTCTTAAATTTCTTAATTTATTACCAAAGTACCCTTAGGCAATACTTCTCTCCCAACTACAATTAAATAACAATTATGATTTTTTTATGTCATTTTTTTTATATTATTTTTTATATTATTAATTATTTTTTTTAATCATAATTATTAAAAAATGTGATAAAAAATATCTAAAAGTCTCATTTTTCAATAAATAAACACTTTCTTGTTTCGTGCATATAAAACATATTAACCTATCACTGACGTAGTGACGTCCACCACCAACAAGAGTCATGCGCAATAGTACCCCATGGGGTTCTCTACATTGCTGAAAACTCTCTTTCCGGAGATACTCTTGCTTCCCCTGCTTGTATCATATCATCTCACTGCTCTCTCAAATGGGTTGGATCTATCTCCGTTGCCCAGCAACTTCCTCTTCGGGACTGCTTCTTCTTCTTACCAGGTTTACTTTCAAGCTCTTCAGCATATATGATTTCTTTCTCTTCATTTTGGTGCTTTCTCTGTTGCTTCTTGTATAAATATCACTTTTTAACACTCACTCACTCACATACCAACAACGACCAATAAGAACATCCCAGAGCAGCTAATTAATAAGGATCTTTAATCTTTTTACAGTATGAAGGTGCTTACATGAGTGACGGCAAAGGACGAAGTAACTGGGATAACTTCACTCACGGACCAGGTGATATAAGATTAACAACTTTATTTTTAGCTGTAATAGAATTAAAATACCAGATTACTCCACCCAAATAGATTTCACTGCAATTTGATCAAAGTTGTAGACAGATGAAGTGAATTTAATTTTGCTGACTCTTTCCACTTGCTGGTTTTCTGCCCATTTTTTGTTCAATGAAATGGATTCTTTCTTAACTTGCAATTTAATTAATGACTATTTGCAGGTAGAAGTTTAATACTCGATGGAAGTAATGGGGATATTGCGGTTGATCATTATCATCGCTATCTGGTATAGTATGAGCTTAGTTCTAATACAGTTATACAGTAATACCCATTCCTCTCAAGAGTATATAATATATAATATTATCTTCATCAATAATCCTTAATCCCACGAACAGCTTTTGGTGAAACGACACACGAAATCTAAATAGTGGGATGAGAGTGTTGTGTTTTATCAGTTAGTTTTCTTTTACTTAATTGTGTTGTGATTGTTAAAATAAATTATTAGGTATATTTTGCTAGACCATTTCATGAAAATTCCTTCGCGATAAATAGCACTCTTCGTCCACACGCCAAAATGTGAGTTACTTTAAAATATTAAAATAATGCAGCATGACCCATGCGCTCCGCGTGGATTTTAATATACAAAGTAGTTGCTAGAGATGGGTATATCGGTCGTGTAACTTGCGATCTGCGTGGGTTAGAATTGGTTAAAATACTAGTCCATTTACACATGGATTTTTTAGCCCAATTTGTGTAAATCAACAGTTAAATCGATCTGTGGATCAGTCCACAAATTCGCATAATTTTTTTTAAAAAAATTGGTAGCTTTTGCTTTTAGCCTTTGATAAGAAAGAAACTTAGATTCATATATTTGACCTAACATGTTACATATTTATATGACTAAACAAGTATTAAATTATTTTATTTCAATTTTTTAAGCTTATATATGACCTGCGAACTTGCAAGCTAATGCAGTGCAGACGCAGATTAGCATAATGTTAGTCTATTTATTTTGCGGACCAACCCCAACTTGATCCATTTAATTGTGATTCATTGCATATTGAGTCTGTCTGCATACCTACTCTAGTGGTTGTAATAGCCGAAAATACAAGTACGTACTAAACTATTGTTAATAATTCTTTCATTTATAAGTTATCTGCGAAGGTGGGGAGACTGAGATAATTATTTTTAATTTTTTAAATAAATTAAAATTGTTATAATTAAGATGTGTCCCATACAGTTTGCATATGTTAACTATCTTATCGACAAAACTTAACCATGTACCATATAGTTTGCAAATATATTGTATGATAAAAATTTGTAACAAAAATTTAAATTTTATAATCTTTAATCCACGATCCTTCTAAACATCAAATTTCTTGCACCTCCTCTATTTTGTTAAGGATAATGATACATATGCATACCTAAATCTTCACATACCACATAATTTTTTGAGTAAATTACGCTCTCTTCTTCTAAAAGATGCTTAAATCTTAAATCACACTGTTATCCCTTCTATTTTTAAAATATACACTTTAGTCTAGTTGACTAAACAATGTTAAGAATATTTTTTAAAAAAAATTTAATTACATTTTTAAATTAAAATGTGTATTATTATATTATTTTAAATTTACTAAACTAAGTCTATTATTTCATCCTCAATTCTCGTTCGAACAAAGCTTCATCCCCAACCCATTGTTCGTGCCCTAACTCATCCTTAACCTGCATCAGGAATACTGACGTCGTGCCCAACAGTCAACATCTACAACTTTGACCCAATGTAATTAGCTAGTGGTTGATACGATTTTGAATTTTTGAACTTGCGAGAATTTTAACAACAAATATAAAAATATATTAAAGTATAACACATTTTTATCTCTTAAGGAATGAGAGTGTAATTTTTTAAAATAGAGAAGATAATAATATAATTTAAGCATCTTTTAAAAAAGAAAATATAATTTATTTATTTTTTTTTCTTTACGAGAGAAAGCAAAAAGACAGAGAGAAAAAAAATATTTATTTTCTAATGTGAGATATGTGAAGGTTTAGGTATATATTTATGTATCATTATTATCTTTTCTTTTTTTTTTCAACTTATCATTATCTTTTCTAAATAAGCACACAATCTTTTATAGATAAGCGGAAAAAACCGACTTACTAAAAGTGCCACCAACTTCTAAGCCCGATTCACTAATATTAACCGGATTATACGAAATTGTTTACAGTATCTACTCCCGAGTTGTTTAATTATTTTGACAATTCTGACAAGAAGTCGGCAAATAATGTGATCATATATACAAGAATTACTCTTCAAGAGGAAATACTAAAATCTATTTTACATGTTCTCGTCAAAAAAAAAAAAAACTATTTAGGATGTTGAAATTAAAAAGCCTGTTACATCATCAGCACTCATATTTCCCTTCATTCTCTCTTTCAATTTTTTATAAACATCAATGACGCACAATTGTTTTATGAAGTCAATCACACCGCTTCTGTGCAACTATATTTTCCCATAGTAATATACATGTACCGAACCAAAAAAAAAAGAATACTTATATCAAGTGGCTCTAACACGTTAGCTTTTTCACTTTCGCATTTGAATTTGTTATTTGAGGCAAAAGCAATTAATTTTCATAATAAAAATGCTACAGCAAGAATTTTTTATTGAATAATTTGGCATGTTTAATGAATCTTGAATGAGTGAATATTTGTATTACTTTATTCCATCGGACAATCATCATTGAATCTAGTTGAATTCTGTAAATCATTACTTTTTCCTAAAATTATTACATGATTTCAATGTGGACTTAAACAGGAGGATATTGATCTAATAGAACCTTTGAAAGTCAACAGCCACCGGCTCTCTATATCTTGGGCAAGAATTCTGCCAAGTATGCTTTTCTGCATTATCAAAATCTAAGTGAAATGTTCCAACTAGGATAATGACACGGATTCTTGGTACATGATTGTGAACAGAGGGTAGATTTGGAGAAGTCAACTGGGCTGGTATCGACTTCTATAACAGATTAATAGATGCTCTGCTACTCAAAGGTAACTTCCAATGTTCGATTTTCTTTGAAGAGTAAAAATCTGTGGAGGGTAAATAAGAGCATAATGGATACATTTCTTTGATATGCGTTTTCTTTTCTCAACAGGGATCCAACCCTTTGTAGTACTTAGTCACTATGACAACCCTCAAGAACTGGAGGACAGATATGGAGGTTGGCTAAGTCCCCAATCACAGTAAGCAACTAGTGTTCCAATTTACCTTGAAGAGGCTTCAATACCACAATGACCATACAAGCCCATAAAGATCATATTTTTTTTGTTTGACGAGCAGGGAAGATTTTGCTTTTTATGCGGACCTATGTTTTAAAACCTTTGGAGATAGAGTCAAGTACTGGGCCACCTTCAATGAGCCTAACAACCTAGTGCCACTTGGTTACCGTTCAGGTTTATATCCACCATGCCGTTGCACTGGCTCATTGGCAATGGCAAAGTGCAGAGAAGGTGATTCAGAAAAGGAGCCCTTTGTAGCAGCCCATAACATTATCCTGTCACATGCAGCTGCAGTTGATATCTATAGAACCAAATACCAGGTATTGTGATAGAGTTATCAACACCAAAACTAAGCCCCTCTCTTAGAAGAGAAGAAAGAAATCATGACAACACCTATAAAAAGCTTTGAAAACTCAGTTATTTGATAAAACACATGAGAGGGTAGCAGTTTAAATTTTTAAATCGTTGTAAAACTTTGTATTTTGTGGATGAAATATCAGACTGAGCAAAGAGGAAGAATTGGCATAGTCCTACAACATGAATGGTATGAACCAATCAGCAATTCTACAGCAGACAAATTGGCTACCGAAAGAGCAAGATCATTCACCTTCAATTGGTATAATTCAATTTTGATAGCTTCTTCTATTTGTTCACTCAACTCTCCCAGTAAACTAAGGTTGAGTGCCTCATACCGTAAATAATATATTATAATGCAGGATCTTGGACCCAATCATATTTGGAACGTACCCCTCAGAGATGGAGAACGTTCTAGGAAGCATCTTACCCAAATTTTCCAGCAACGAAAAGGTGAAACTCAAGAAAGGATTGGATTTCATTGGCATCAATTACTATACAGCTTACTATGTCCAAGACTGCATATACTCCGAGTGTAAACCAGGATTTGGGATCTCCAGAACAGAGGGTTCATACCAAAAGAGTGGGGAAAAAAATGGTGTCCCAATTGGAGAACCTGTACGTACCCTCAAACTTATAATCATGATCACCTTTTCCCTCATGCTTTATCAATTCTGAAACTCCCAATGCCATACAGACTTCATTTAGTTGGCTTAATATTTACCCAGAAGGCATGGAGAAAGCCGTTACATATGTAAAAGACAGATACAACAATACTCCAATGATCGTAACTGAAAATGGTAAGCAACACTTATTAATCTTTTTAGTCAGTTTCTGTGCATTTCTGATAATCCAAACATTTTATAGGGTATGGCGAACAAGATGATCCAAATTTCACTATGGAAGAACATCTTAATGATTTTAGAAGAATAAAGTACATGGCGGATCACATAGAGGCCCTGTCAGCAGCAATAAGGTAAGAATATAAAAGAAATCTTTAAAGAAAAAACAACAACATAAATTCTAGCAATATAAAACAGGATAAAATATGTCTAAAACCAATGGCAAGGATTCCAATTTTCACAATATTTTTATCTATTTTGTCACTCGCGCAGAGATAAGTATGTTTTGTTAAATGAGTGGACATACAAAATAATATAAGATTAATAATAAATGTATTAGAGAGAAAGTAGAGATAACACTTATTGAAAAATAGATAGTAAAATTTCGCTTTAGGTAGTTTGACTATGTGAGGAAAAGACTATTACAAGTCTTAGTAAAAGGAGAAGATCACAAGAAAGGTAGCCTAGTAGTTAGAGGTAAAAGGAGATTAAGAAAAATTATAGATGAAACTATTAAAAAAGACTTAAATTTACATAGCCTTTATGAAGACATAGTTTATGACATAATACAATAGTATCGTTTGATCAATGTAGCCAACCCAAGTAGTGGAAAAAGATTTTGTTGCTTTGTTGTTGTACTCGTCACTCTAGATTTTTACTATAATTTTATCTAACCAGATGTTGGAGCACCTTCAACATGTCTGTTTGCTTTGACAATTGTCAAACATCTGAGAATAAAATAGATTTACTGTTTCGTTTTCTCGACCCTGTCTCTTTCAGGAAAGGAGCAGATGTGAGGGGATACTTTGCCTGGTCCTTGCTCGACAACTTTGAGTGGATATATGGATATACAATACGATATGGACTCTACCATGTGGATTATGCCACGCTGAAGAGAACTCCAAGATTATCAGCAAGTTGGTACAAGCAATTCATTGCAAGGCATAAGGAAACCTCTGTACCAGGAATGACAGGGCAAGAAAAACTGGTACAAATCACTTGAGACAAATACAAGGCTTAAGAGCCTTATCTGCTACACTTGTAATAATTTAGGACATCTTGTCAGTGCTTCTGTCTTTAATCAATAAACTAGAATATTCATTCACTCTTCATAAAGAGTTGTTCAACTCTTCAATCCCTTATGCTCCGGCTTGCGTGTTCAGGGTTGATTTGGCTGGAAAAGAATGTTTTAAGGTTCACTAGTATGCTAGATTGCTAGTACAATCCAACTTCCTTCAGAACCATTTTCTGTACTTGTTTCTATGCTTTTAAAGTTGAAATAACTCGAACCACAATCATATTAATTTTCTTCAGCATGAAACCCTACACTACTAGTAAGCTAGACTCGTATACCTTTCAAGTACTGAGGTGAATGGTTGTGTTCTTCCAACAAAGAGGCTGAACAAGTGACTGAGAAAACACTTGCCAAATACATTTCTACCAATTGACTCACTATTCAAACTAAAGAACCAATTATTCAAGTGCAAGATTCTGACATTTCAAAACTCCCCACGAAAAAAAAAAGAAAAAAAGAAGAAGAAGAAGAAGGAAAATAACATAAAAAATGAAAAATGTTATGATCACAAATTCACAGTCATATTCTATACCATAAGCAGCCACATGTTTGTTAAAATTGAAGTTACTATTCACAGTTATTATTCCGGTTTCACATACATAGATTGCCTATAATGTTACACCTATCTTTTCTACTGTCACTACTAACCATTACTAACCATGACAGAGCACCCTCTCCTTTAGCCTCATCAGGATTACAAATTACCCTGCCATTAGCTCCTCCACCAGAAATGCACACTTTTTCACCTGTTCAACATTCTACTGTCAACACTAATGTTCATCCTATGGTCACTAGAGCCAAGTCTGGCATCTACAAGCCTAAAGTATACATAGCTGGAATAGAACTTACCTCTGTCAAGCAGGTATTGGCCATTCTCGAATGGCATCAAGCCATGAAAGATGAGTATCCTGTACTTATGAAAAAAAACACCTAGTCTCTTGTATCTTTGCCTTCGGATAGGTCTGCAATAGGCTGCAAATGGGTCTTCAGGGTCAAATACAACCCTGATGGCTCTATTCTAAAGTACAAAGCAAGACTAGTAGTTAAGGATCCAACAAGCAAACTTTGATTTTTAAGAAACTTTCAGTCCTATTGTGAAGCCTAATACAGTAAGGGTGATTCTTACAATTGCACTCTCCAGGCAGTGGCAAATTCATCAACTGGACTTCAACAATGCATTTCTTAATGGAGATCTCCAAGAACAGGTTTTTATGTCTCAACTTGAAGGTTTTGTTATTGAAGATTCTCATTTGGTCTGCAAGTTAAATAAGACATTTTATGGCTTGAAATAGGTCCCCCGAGCCTGGTTTGAAAAACTCGGTGGCACTCTTCATCAATTGGGCTTCCAAACTGCAAAATGTGATTCTTCTTTGTTTGTTAGAATCACTGCTAGCTGCAACATTTACATTTTAGTTTATGTAGATGACATATTAATTACAGGAAGCTCTCAACAAGCCATATCACAGTTAATCTCTGAATCAAACACTACATTTCCCTTAAAAGATCTTGGTCATATACACTACTTCCTTGGGATATAAGCTAGGAAAACAACAGTTGGAGGACTTTATCTCTCTCAATCCAAATATGTTGCAGATCTATTAGTTAAAGTCAATATGTATAAGTGCAAGTCTCTTCCTACTCTAATGATTACTGGATTGAAACTATCCAGTCATGGTACTGATTAAGGATCCAGCACTTTACAAGTCCATTGTTGGAGCATTGCAGTATGCTACAATAACCAGACCTGAGATTACTTATTCTGTCAACAAAGTTTGTCAATTCATGCACAAGCCTCTGCTTAGTCACTGGAAGGTAGTCAAACAAATTTTAAGGTATCTTCAAGGGACTATAACTCACGGATTAAATCTCAGAAGTTCTTAGCAGATGCAATTGACAGCATTTTGTGATGCAGAATGGGGGTTGGATCCAGATGACAGGAGATCTACCTCTGGATACTGTGTTTTTCTTGGCTCCAATATAGTGTCTTAGCTATCTAAAAAGCAGATCGTGGTGTCTAGATCAAGTACAGAAGCTGAGTATCGAAGCCTTGTAGCAGTCATAGCTAAACTTATATGGTTACAATCACTGCTCAATGAACTTCAAATTCCAATTTCCTTACCTCCTCGAGTTTACTGTGACAATCTAAGTGTAGTCATACTAGCTGTCAATCATATTCTCCATAGTCGAACTAAAACATTTTGAGTTAGATCTTCACTTTGTAAGGGAGTAAGTTGTAGCAAAATTTGTTCATGTTCATCGCATTCCATCTACTGAACAACCAGTAGATATTCTGACCAAAGTTGTTTCTAGCAGTCAATTTCATTATTTGAGAAACAAACTCAGAGTTGAAAAGTTTTCACCCCTCTGAGTTTGAAGGGGGATAATAGGAACTATAAGCAAGCTAATTATGTTAAAGCCTGGTTGTAGTTAGTTATGATGCAGAGTCTATTATAGGTTAGTTATGATGTAGTCAGAGTTGGATTAGTTACAATAATACAATATATAAGCATATATGCATTGTGACAGTGTATCAATGAAAATCATCTTTCATATTCAATCTCAACTTTGATCTCTCTCTCTTGTTCTTCATCTTTCTTGTGATAGCTTGATACCTTTCAGAAACAAAACTCCAAATATCGTCTTTGTAAAAGATAATCAAAGAAAAGAGACATGATATAAATTTATTTATTCTTTCATTATTAATGTAACCTTGGAATTTAGAAACACTTGTTGAATACTATGTGAAAATTGAGATGGCAAGGGTGCGAACTAGGGCTCTTGAGTCCATTCGCGAACTCTCGAGTTTTGACCCAACTCAACTCATAAAAATGTGAGTTGGGTAGGGTTCGTGTGTTGAGTTAGGTTGAAAAATACTCAAACTCGCAATTTGTGAGTCAGGTAGTGGGTTTAAAAACGTCTACTTCACATATACCTAATCCACCCACTTTTTTTAAATTAAAAAAATTCGTTTAGTCACGGTTAAAAAGTTATTTAGCTAAGGTTTTTAACTATAGCTAAACAACCACTAAAAAAAACTCATCTAGTAAAATGACTCTATTTTACTTTGAAACCTAACAAAAGGTAAAAGTACTCACACAAAGATAATACACTCATTCTCACCAATCAATATTTTGACTGCTCATTCTCAAATTCTCAGTCTCTCAAATAAAAAATTCAATTTTCTAATTTCTTATTTCAAGAATTTTAATCTTTTGAAAAATAGATAGTGAATTAATGATTATGTCAATCTACATGATATATATGATGATATTGAATTCAATTGATTAGAATAATTAATTGTTTATGAATATTGAAACCTATTAACTTAGTTTAATTTATTACAAACTTAAATTATTAAGACTTGTTAATTTATTATGTATTTATGTATATTTAATTTATTTGAGACTTATTATATTTGTATAAGATTGGTCATGTGAATTAATATATGGTGCTTACAATGAACTGAGCTTCATATTGGGCCTTGGCCGCATATATGATTACTTTGTTAAAAATAATGTAAAATTCATAAAAAGCATTTATGCAATATAAATTATTTTCTTTTGAGTGAGAATGAGAGTGAGAGTGAGACCTCCAAAAAAAAATTTAATTGCTAGTGAATATCTGGTACATAGTATGAATTTTTTTAAATTAAGCTAGAATTTAACTAAATTTAAAAAGTATAGATTAAAAGAGAGAATATATTATTTAACTGGATTTAAAAAGTATAGATTAAAAGAGAGAATATATTTAAAATTGAAAAGGAGAATATGCATAACTAGTCTTTTTTTTTTGGTACATTGCACAACTAGATTAAAATAATATTTGAATTTGAGACTTTAAAAAATATAAATTAATAATGAAATGTGTAATTCTTTGAGAAAGAGTAAGTCACTCTTAATTTTAAGTAATAATACTTTAATTTATTACATAGGGCTGGATTTTTCATATTCTCTCTAGTCTCTACACTCTACTAATAACTTCAGAAATCCTAAGTTATTTTTTTTTGGAAACTATTAGAGTTAGTTAATTAAACGTGTTTCTCTACAAAATGATTGAAAATGTTTAATGATCAGCTAATGAAATCATATGAGTTGTATATGCTGATTTAAATGACGAGTGATTGATAGCAAAATCTTGATTGCCACAATCTATATCCCAGATATTTTATTTTGAGTTTAACAAAAATAACAAGTATTTCATGTATTTCACGATTTTTAAAATTTTAAATAAAATATGAATAAATATAGATTAAAAAATAAAATTATTTAAAATTATAAAGAAGATATGTATAATTAATTTATTCAAATAGAATCTTAAAAACTATAAAATAAAAGAAAATTTTACTTAAAACTATAAAAGTGATATGTATAATTAATTAAAAAATAGTTTGAATTTGAAATTTAAAAAAAAATTAAGAATGAAATGTGTCATTCATATAATGAGGATAACTTAAGATATTAAGTCACTTTTAAAAAAATGTATTCTAATTTGTTATATATGAGTAAATTTGATGGATATTTTACTTTAAAAAATAGGGATATAAAAAAAATAATTTTTGATGGACAAATATATGTGTGTGTGTTAGAAACAAAATTAATTAAGTTTAAACAAACTGTGTTAGTTATCAGAAATTTTGTAATTTTTGTCTTAATTCATTACAAAATAAAAGGAATATTAGATACAAATAATTATTTGAGACAAGGAAGATATATATATATATATATATATATATATATATATATATATATATATATATATATATATATATATATATATATATATATATAAGCATAAGGCATATCAACTCACCGAAAAAAACATAAAGGCATATCGGTTGAATAATTGTTAAAGTATTGAATTACTTTAAATATGATTGACTTTCCTTACCAAAAATAAATGATTGATTTTGTAAGTTATTAATATATATATATATATATATATATATATATATATATATATATATATATATATATATAAGGCATATCAACTCACCGAAAAAAACATAAAGGCATATCGGTTGAATAATTGTTAAAGTATTGAATTACTTTAAATATGATTGACTTTTCTTACCAAAAATAAATGATTGATTTTGTAAGTTATTAATTATTATATATGCATATTTAATAATCTCTCTATATTCAGATAAAAAAATATCTCTATGTTAGTACTTCTACCATTCACTTTTAGTTCTTCGTTAAGATTATTGCGCAAGAATTGAAAATTTCATTAAAAGTTATTAATTATAAATAAAATTAATTTAATTGATTAAATTATCATTTATTTAAATATTTAAAATATTATTATCATTTTATTAATTTTTCTCACTTATTAATATTAAAATTATATTTAAAAATAAAATAATTAATGATTAAGCTTACCTAGTTAATATGTTAACGAAAGTCTTTTCAAATATTTAAAATTATTTTACATTTATGGAATGAAAACAAAATCGAGAATTGACATTTATTATATTTAGGTTAAAATATACTATTTATTTTGAAGTTTGAAAACTCTTAATCGTTAGAAAAGACGAGAATTTTTTACATAAATTTAAAATATTTAAATTAAGTACATTAAATTAATTATATCATTAATTAATAATTAATTATTATAATTATTTAATAGTTAATTACTATAATATATTATAATTAATAATATAATTAATTTAATACATCAAACTTAAATATTTTAACTTTATATAAGAATTTTTTAAAAAGAAATAAACAGTATACAATCTTGTGATCGAAAGTAAATCACAAAATTATTTATAATTTTAATTTTTAAATATTATTTTTTATATTACTGATCATATTATTTTATTTTTATTATTTTTTTATTTAATGTCTAGCACGAAAGAGTGTAGACAATGGGCAGCAGTGGTATTGGGCGTGATGGAGCATTGGTGGATTTGTCAGAATATAACAGTAACGAAATTTAATGCGGTAAATGAGATGAGAACAAACATTATCGGAAGACCAAGAAAGCCGCGGATAAATAACAGACAGCACCCCCAACGCTCTCCTGCCACGTTACCTCCTTCACACATAAATGTACTATGCATTCTTTTTATGAATAAATGTCCTATGTATTATTCATATGTACACTTTTTTTTTGGGGGGTACAATTTCATATGTACATTTTACTTTTTTGACACAAATAAAACCCAAGATCAAAAGTATAATTTTTCCAAAAAGAAATGAAAATGACAGCCAAACCTCATGGAACGACATATACATAGTGACCATTAATGATCAAAGGCCCTAGCTAGTAAGACACTTGGTATAGCGCAGTAAAGTGAAATAGGTAGACATTTAAATAAAAACCACCGATTCGAGTTTTAATAATATTTTTTAATAAAGATAAATTTATTTACATCAGTATAATTTTTTTATATTTATTTTTAATTATTAATTTTATTTTCATCTAATAATTAAGAATATTTTATTAAAAATAATTATTAAATAAAAATAAATTTAATAACTGAAAATAAATATAAAAAAATTAATTTACATGAATATAAATTAATCTTCCTTCATTTTTAATTGTCAAAAACCAAAATAATAAAATAAAAACCTTAACTGGTTGTCATTAACTACTGTTGAAAATTGGAAAAGGAAACTATAGGTGAGGGTGAACACTGAAGAGCAGCACCAACTTTGCATTTTATTGTATTCTTATAACAATTTTGGGTTAACTAATTAATTATTACTAAATTATCAGGCGAAGATCCTCCTATTACGAAATTGTAACAGCCAAAAACTAATATTATGGTTTACCAAAGGTATCTAAATATGAGAGATTCTTACTTTAATTATAGGTATTTAATTAGGTGTATTAAGTCAATCAGAACTTAATATTTTTATAAATCTTTGTGTTTCACAATTAATTTTACAGTACTCTATGAAAATATTAAGTTCTGATTGACTTAGTATTTCTAACTATCATGTCCATAGTTTAAGTAAGATTTTTTCATCTAAACATAACCTACTTTTAATCAAAACCAAGTTTACAATTTCAAGTTCATCCAAAATTAATTTTAAAATCATAATCCAAACACCCGGCGTAGTTATGCTTAACAATTATAAGTTGTTTAAGATTAAATCAGGGTGTACCATATATGGGGATGGGGCACAAACATATAGCTGTCACAAAAAATCTTCAACAATGGAACATATATATAGCCTAATCGGCCCTACTACCAGTACAAGTTGATACTAAAGTAAATTAATATTTTAGGTATGCAACCCCAGTGCTGGAACAAAAATGCTGAAAAATTAATCCAGTAAACAAATCATTGAGTTTTGTTATTCATTGCTGCTCTGCAATCCCACCCAATGTACGCAACTCCCAGCGGCCCATTAATTATTACTAATTACTAATACAAAGAAAAATAGTAATAGAAAAATTTCCCACTTGTCAGTTGTTGTTTTATTATCAGCTCGTTTATTTTATTGAGGATGTCTGGATGGTACAAGTCTATTTAGTTAGATAAATTCATTACTTTAAAATCAATAATGGTATTTATATATTATTTTTTATTATATTATTTTATATTAATTTTTAAAAATAATAAAATAAGAATAATATGAATAAAAAATACATATTCTAACTCTCTCTATCCTTTTTTAAAAAAATGAAAAAAAATAATGAAAATTTTGTGGTGTGTAAATATATTTTTTAATGAACAAAATTTAGTTTTAACTTTTTCTTTAATTATTTTTTCTAATTTCTTTAATTATCTTTTATTTATTATTTTTATTCTCATTTAATTAAATTAATGAATTCATAAAAAATGATTAAAGGAGTTAAAAAGAAGTATTAGAGAAAAAATTAAAACTAAATTTTGTTCATTTTTAATATAACCCAACAGTAGTTAATTATTAGGAGAATCATAGAAAAAAGAATTTTATCTTACCATTATTCTTACTATGAAATTGCGTAAATAATTATTATATATAAAAAAATATAATTTATAATATAAAACAAAAATTTATTGAATCATATTATTTGGTCACTTGTGATTTAAAGTTGTAAAAACTTGTTCGAATTTCACCATTAGACTAGGGGAAAAGAAAAGGAAAATGGCCCCTCAAAGGCTGAAATTCACAGGTCCGTTGAATATCTGTCATGATCCTGAACAATCCGTACTTACAGTAATTGCATCTGGTCAAATTATTCAATACAATTAAGTTTGGTTTACCAAACGCATTCACTCATATCATTTCATAGGAGCACGAATAGGACAAAATTTACCTCAAATTCAAGTAGAGGAAAGTTCATTAATTATCTTTAATTTTATATTATATGTTTATTTTATTAAATTTTTATTTATTTTAATTTTATTAATTTAATAAAATAAATATATTATATAAAATTAAAGATAGTTAGAGAATTTTTTTAAATTTGAGTTGAAATTAAATTTTGTCTCGAATAAAAAAATTGATGAATTTACACCACTTTTTTATATTATTTTAAAAAAAGAAAAATAACGTATTAAAATATGTATTTTTTTAATTTATTATAAAAAAATTAATATAAGAATGATATAATAAAAATGATAAATAAACATCTCTAATGTTATATATATCTGTTGCTCTACCCATACGCCCTTACCACCTTCAACCTTCGACCTTCAACCTTCAACGTAGGCAGCTAGCTCTGTTTGCAACCATTAATTACTTAATGGAGCTAATAGACGTTATTCTAGTGTGCTTGGGATTGGTGTTCCTCCAGTGGTGGTGGCGCTACTGGTCCAGCACGGGTGGGGGGCCAAAGAACCTGCCACCAGGGCCACCGGGGTGGCCAATCGTGGGCAACCTGTTCCAAGTGATCCTGCAACGGCGTCACTTCATCTACGTGATCCGCGATTTACGTGAAAAGTATGGTCCAATCTTCACCATGCAAATGGGTCAGCGCACCATGATCATCGTAACCAGCGCCGACCTCATCCACGAAGCCCTCATCCAGCGTGGGACCTTGTTCGCCAGCCGCCCTAAGGACTCCCCCATCCGTCTCATCTTCAGCATGGGCAAGTGCGCCATCAACTCCGCCGAATACGGCCCTCTCTGGCGCTCCCTTCGTCGGAACTTCGTTACGGAGATGATCACTCCGTTGAGAATAAAGCAGTGTAGTTGGATAAGGAAGTGGGCAATGGATGCTCACATGAGAAGGATTCAACAAGAGGCACGTGACAAGGGTTTTGTCCAAGTCATGAGCAATTGCAGGCTCACCATTTGCAGCATCCTCATATGTCTCTGCTTCGGTGCAAAGATCACAGAAGACCGAATCAAAAGCATCGAGAGCGTCTTGAAGGACGTCATGCTCATCACCCTTCCCAAGCTTCCAGACTTCTTGCCGGTGCTGACGCCGCTGTTCCGACCACAAGTGAAGGAAGCGAGGAAGCTGAGGAAGAAGCAGGTGGAGTTGCTGGCGCCATTGATAAGGAGCAGGAAAGCATACGTGGACAGTAAAGGGAAGTTGGGAGATGCTGAGATGGCGAGTCCCGTGGGTGCAGCTTACGTGGATTCGCTGTTTGGATTGGAAGTGCCCGGTCGAGGAAGGTTGGGAGAGGAGGAGCTGGTGACGCTGGTTTCAGAGGTGATCAGCGCAGGGACGGACACGAGCGCCACGGCGGTGGAGTGGGCCCTGCTTCACTTGGTGATGGAGCAGCAGATTCAGGAGAAGTTGTATAGGGAGATTGTGGAGTGTGTAGGGAAGGACGGGGTGGTTATGGAGAGTGACGTGGACAAGATGCCTTATCTGGGCGCGGTGGTGAAAGAGACATTCCGGCGACACCCACCCAGCCACTTTGTGCTTTCTCATGCTGCCACGGTGGAGACGGAACTGGGAGGGTACACTATCCCGAAGGATGCGAGTGTGGAGTTTTACACTGCGTGGTTGACGGAGGATCCGAATATGTGGGAGGATCCGGGAGAGTTCCGACCGGAGAGGTTCCTGAATGGGGATGGGGTGGAGGTGGACGTGACGGGGACGAAAGGGGTGAGGATGATGCCGTTTGGGGTGGGAAGGAGGATCTGTCCAGCTTGGACTCTGGGCGTGTTGCATATAAACTTGTTGCTGGCTAAGATGGTGCTTGCTTTCAAATGGTTGCCCCTTCCAAATGCCCCGCCCGACCCCACTGAAACCTTTGCATTCACTGTTGTCATGAAGAACCCTCTCAAGGCTCTTATTCTCCCTAGGTCCATTTAGGTAACTGTAACACTACACTACTTCACCATTAGCCTCATTATCAGCCTCTCAGTTACACTTCACGCAGAAGGAGCCTAGTATCAAGTTCAATTTATTTTATTTTATAGGGTTTTTTGGAAGCTTGGATCTGCTAGCTAGTTGCAGGTGTGTGTCTGTACGAGTATTGAAGGTGATATCTATACAATATACTGTCAATTTTATATGTATCTGCATTCCATGTGATATTCATGGAAATCTCAAGTAGGCCTTCCTTGTCTCAGTTTGGAAGATGATTTTTTCTTATATATATTCATTATTATTGGGCAAGACAAAATCAGCTCTATCTATGTACGTACGTAATTTAATTTTATGAATATTTTTCTTTTTCGGATGAGAATGACATTAATTTAGCGTTGTACTCAATCACGGATCCCTCACCTTCCTAAATTTACTAATCTCTCTCTAAATAGTATTTATTAGAATATTTGTTTTTCTGTCTATATATTTGTGCACGCTAGCTAGAACATCCGAAATTAACCATGCAATTTGGCTCCAGTGTCGAAAATCTTTTACGTGTTTAATCTAGCCATATAGGGACCAGTAGATTTCCTAATGAAGGTGACACTCCTACGAATTACTTGACCATCTCTATATAGCTAGGAGAGCATATTGATGAACAATGATTAATTATTCAAGCAATGATAAACAGAGTGGTTTTGGAAGCTTTAAAATTTAAACATATTCATCTAGCTTATATACACACACACATTTAGCTTCACATTAAGATTAGTTAATGCATGTTGACTCTATTGTTTGAAGGAATTTGGATAAAATTCTACATTTTCTACACATGTAGGGTTGCTTAAGACCCAATTAACTTAACTAAGAAATTAATTGGGTCTTTGGATTCTGAAGTTTAGGCTTGGATGCATTCTTGTTGGACTACCCTGACCTAATCTTACATAATATTTTAAGATTAATCATTTTTTTAAAAATATCAAAACTTCTTTATTAAAATTATCATTTTTTTTATCATAGATAACTATGAAATTCTTGAGATTTTAATTAGTAAGTGGTATTTTTACACACACATTAGGGAGGAAAAGAGTGAAGACGAAATTTAATCTTAAAACATTGCAATCAACTACAAATTTTTTATTTAAATTAATATTTATACATATCATGCTAATATTTTTATAATAAATTATTTGTTTAGAAATATAAATTATAAAAAAAAATTATTTCTAAAATTTTATAACTTTTGTATTACTAAATTTATATATTTGTCGTAGCCTCGAGTCAACTTGATTCTAATTAATCTAGTCATTACTTGAGTCATAATCAAATTATGTTCTGGTTCAATTAAAAAATTAGTTCAATTAGAATATCAAAATAGGACAGCGTCGATTGAACCCAACTCATAAACACTCCTACCTATATGCATATATAAGTTTAAGTTTTCCTTTAAACTAATAGTCCCGCTTAGTGGTTACCTCTCCCTAAAAAAGATCCTTGGAAGTAATTCTCTTGGTGAGTCTCTGCTTGCCCTCTAGAATCCAAGTATGCCCCCATTAGCTTATTTTCAAAGATTAAAAAGAAAAAGTTCCCTCTGCCAGCTCTTACGCAATCTCAAATATGTCATTGGCACGAAGTATAACTTATCCTTATTACTATTTTTCATATTGAAAAAATAAAAAAATAAAAAGCTTCACATTAGACACGACACTGCAAGCAATTTTTTTTTAAAAAAAAATTAGAATGAGGAAAAGGTTTTAAGTTTAAGTAATTTTATTTTTACTCGACGTGCTAAAGATATTCGTATTGGACTACTTAAGCATAGGGATGGGAATGAGTATTGGACCCGATGGGTACCCGCAAAAATTACCTACAATAGGTAGGGTAATTACTCGCTTAATGGGTAAGGGTAAGGGTACGGGTAATTACCCGCAAATTTTGATGGGGATGGGTGCGGGTACGGGTACCATGGTACCCACCCCGCCCCATACCCGCACATACTTATTTATTTATTATTTATTTATATATACATATATAATACATTATACTGATAAAAAATATATATATATAACACATTACACATGCTGGGAGCACACAAGGCTAAGATTATACGATACCTACGTGGGTCAATCCCTGCGTGAAGGCCAATTGCTAATTTGCTATCACTTTTATTATAACAGTGGGCCAATTCACTTGACTTTTCTTTTGGACTTTGAAACTTTCAAAGTGAGAAATCAGAAGAAATTAGAAACCTATCTACTATCTACTGAAAGACAAAAACGCGTATCACTCATTTCCCGTTCCTGAGACTTCCGCCGCTTTTGTTTGACTGAAGGCTTGAAGTTGTGCAAACGAATCGGAGCTGCGTGCGAGTTGAGCTTGCACCACCGTTGGAGGGCCGCGTCGGATTGCACCACCGCCGCATCGGAGTCCTGCTTTGCTGTCTTCTCCGCCACCCAAGCAGCAGCCTGCTCTTCGCTGTGTTCCTGCGCTCTTTCGCTGTCTTCTTTCGCTGTCTTTAATTAGTGTAATGTATCACTTTTTAACAGATTTTGGAGAGTACCAGCACGTGACTTGGAAGCTTATGAATTTGTTGTTTATGAATTTCTTGTTACATTAGATTTTGGAGAGTACCAACACTTTTTATGATTATGTTTGAAAGACCTTTGAATAGTTTGACAATTGTATGACATTGACATTTTTAATCAATGTCTTTTTATCCATTAATTTTTTCGTAGTTAATAAAAGTGCGGGTAACGGATACGGGTACGGGTCCTTAGGTACCCAGAAGGTAAGAGTACGGACATCAAAGTTGCTACCCACGCGGGTATGGGGACGGGTACGGGTACAGGTATTTTTTTTAAATACGGGTATAGAGACGGGTACTATAGTACCCTACCCATTGTCATTCCTACTTAAGCAAGAATCTAGCTACACATGATGTGATATATATTTTGTCACATAAATGGGAATCTCTCAAGAAATACTATACTTTATTCTATTTTTATGTTTTATATTAAAACTCTTGCATGGCTGAAGACTTAAAGTGGCAATAGTCACCAATTAAAAAATATTTAATAAGGAACATTTTTAATAATATTTAGTTAAATGAACTAAATTACACCAACATTGTTGTTTGCCCAACAACCAACACCTCTAACTTCAATCCTATTAGTTGGTGATTGTTGCAACTGAGTTTTTTATGTGCGAGAATTTTAATGAAAAGTATAAGAATGGACTGAAGTGTATACATATTTTAATGTTTTAAAAGAGAGAATATAATTTTTTAAAATAGATGAAATAATAATATAATTTAGGAAAAATAGTATACAATTACCTTAAACTTTGATCATTTTGTAAATTAACACCAAAACTTTAAAATCTTTTTAATTAGTCCTTAAACTTCGATCCTTTTGTAAATTACCATCACGAATTTTAAAATCTTCTCAATTAGTTCTTGAACTTCGACCTTTTTACAAATTATTACCACAAATTTTAAAATTTTTTTAATTAGTCCCTAAACTTTAATTAATATCTTAATAGATTCTTCTGTTTAATTTAGATATGTTAATTCACTAATGATGATGTTGTGTAACAACATCTTATCCGTTTTAATATTAATTCTGACTATTTATTAATTCATTTATTAAAATTTGATTATAAATACATTTTATTATTACAAAATAAATAAAAACAAATTTTGTTTTAAAATAAATTTAACACTTATTTCTTATATGTTATTATATGCGATATGTGCTAATTATTTTTTTTTTATTTTTTATAAATACTACATACGATAATGTGTATAAAAAATAAATGTTAAAATAAATATATATACTGTATATCATAAGAAAATCGCGACTGAACAAATAAAACTAAAGCAACAGTTATATAATACGAGCAAGAGAAATTATTATGTCTTTTGTTTTATTTTTTAAAATTCTTTGCTTTTGTTGTACGAAGTTGGATCGTCTAAAAATTATAGCATGTTTGGTTTTTTTTTTTTTCCAACGCCGACAAAAAAGGAAGTATACCCTTTCTTTTGGTAAACGTCTATTTAAAATGCATTGAACGTTGAGATTGTGAAATAAATCTAACCTAACAGCGGTGAAATAAATCTAATAAAAACATGCTATTAGGATTTAGTTAGATAATAATGAAATATAATTCGATATAGTGGTTGTTTGTTGGAGGTTCTAAAATGTCTAGAATCAATTGTAAGTATATATCTCTCGATTATAAACTAATTATTATTTTTAAATCAATTATTTCAACACCAATTCTTTTAAAATAAATTCAACTAAAATGTAAACCACATTCATTTGATTAAACAGAAAAAACAGTGACTCGTATTAATAATTTAATGGATATGCGCTTTTATTTAATCCTAAGTGTGGTCTCTGACTCTCTATAGAGGAAATGAACCATTGATCGACATGGCAGAATCATGATGCTGATCTCATAGTTTCCCCCTGCTGCCATGAAGTTGTAAGCTCTGCTTCTTCTATAGTTTGGAAGCCAAACAAACATTTAGACTTTGTTTAGATAGATGGTAAAAAATGGAATTAGATAAAATGAAATAGAATAATTTATTATTTTATTGTTTGAATTTTAAAAATAAGGATAGAATAAAATAGTATTAAATAGAACTCATTTCATTTTATTTTATTTCTAATTAGAAGTATGAGATTGAATAAAAATTTTACTTTATTAATCCTTACAATTTCATTCTATTATATTGTTATTATAAACAATAGAATAAAAATTCAATTTAATTTTATCATAAATTATTCAAATAATAATATAAAACCTTTATTTAATTTCTTTCCATTCATCATTAAGTATTAAAAAAAGGCTTAGGCTTATAACTAAATTAAGACAGACCCGGTCATTATCCTCTTTTCGTACCTTGTACTGTTGAAAATAATAAAGAAAGCGACTATGGGTTCAATATGGAGTGGTACGTAGATGCCTGGATGAGCCTGCTGGGAGTTGAAGAAGTTAAAGCAGCAACTAACAGAGTAGGTGTGTGAATTAAGTCGAGAATTTATTGTTCTATACTAGCCCTTACCACTACTAAAAGAAAAAGAAAAAGGAAGAAAACACAGCAATGTTCGTGCGAGAAATTTTTATTTGAACATGAAATATTATAATTGGATGTGTCATATTAATTAAAATTTAATATTTTTATAAAATTAATTATGTAACATAAGTATTTATAAAAATATTAAATTTTAATTAATTTAATACGATTAACTAAATATTTTAAATTTAAGAAAAAATTTATCTGCCTGTTCCTATCCCATGTACAGTATCCACTAACTGTCTTAAGTATAGAGTAGATAAAAAGTGGTGCACCTTTTTTTTTAATTTTTCAAGATTATTTTTAATTAATAAGTAAAAAATTAATATCTTAAAATATAATCAGTATTTAAGTAAAATAAATTTTAACAATATTATTTTTATTTACATAAATTTTTGAATCAAATATAAAATTGCATATTTAAAAAATTTGAATCATTTTTATTTGAACTAACACACATTAATTAACAAAAAAAGGGGAGCACATTGAGTTTGGTTGTGAATTTGTTTTTCACTTGGAAATGATAGGAATGTTTTGTTCCTATATTTAGTAAAAGATATTAAAAAATATTTTCATTCATGCATTATTCATAAAATATTTATTGACCACTATTCTCACCAAATTATTCTCAAGGTGGAGGTAGGTTGAGATGATTCTCATGCGGTGAAAATAATTATAGATTTATAAAATTACACTCTTGCTCACGTTTATCCTCAAATTCTTATGAATGACTAAAGTTAACCAAACATAAGTGTGTTAGATTCTTATAAGTAAGGGTGTAAATTGGTTCGGATAATTCGACCAATCTGATCAACTCGAACTGAACCAATTAAGTTGGTTTGGTTTGGTTTGGTTTAGATATTTTGATTGGTTCAAGTAAAATCCGAAATAATGAGAGCTTAATTAGTTTGGTTCTCGGATTGAGAATTTTAAATCCAAGGAACTACTTGAACCAAACTACTATTACATGTACAGAGATATCAGACATATGTGTTTTCATTTTCTTTACCAAGATTTTTTATTAATTGTTACCCTGTTAGTATGATACATTTATAGAAATTGGATTACATTAATTTTATTAGGTATTTTGCTTTGGGTGTTATATTAGTTTTGAAAATGTCTATAGATATCAATAAATAAAAAATTGTGTGATTATATAAACAAGTGTTTATTAAGGAATATATTTAACTAATAGTTCTATTTTTCTATCGCCTACTATAAAGTTTTCTTTTCTCACTATTTTAGCATTTTGGATTTGATATAAACAGGAAATCTCAAAGAACAATGATCGTATAACTTAACTTGAAATTGAATGTTCATTACCTGATGGAAGAGCAAAGGTTAATTTATGTTCTAATATTATTTAAAATTTTAGATACATTATGTACACTTTTCTGTATTACATGTATAGTTATTTAGCTAATTTTTGTGTTAAAAAAATAATGATTAATCCGATCACCAGAACCAAACCAAATCATAGATGTTTGGTTTGATTCGGTTTGGATTTGTCTATCAAAAAATAAAAAAATCGAATCATATCGAACTAATTAATTTTGATTGGTTCGTATTTATTTTTCTTCAAAACCTGAACCAAACCACCCACTTATACACCTACTTATAAGAACCATTTTTTGGAATGTAATACCCAAAAGTCTTATTCATACCAATGAAAAATCAACTATTAATACAAACGCCTTAAGATTATGTTTGGAATGATAGCAATAGTGAGAATGACAAGAAAGAAAATAATAAAAATTATTAAAGATGTATTTGAGAGTTATTTAAAATAAATGAATGAAATGACGATGGAGTAAAATAGTAAGAGAAGGTTCCTCCCTTGTCACTTAAAGACTCATTGTTTCAATTTTTTATCCTTAAAAATTAAGGGGTCAAAAAGAGAATAACATTAATTTTACTCTCACCTCTCATCAAACTTACTAATCAACCAAAGAATAAAGTGACATGTTCTTTTCTATTACATGCAATTCATTCTCTTCTTCCAAACATATCATAAGTCCTAAAAATAAAGAAATCGACTATACGTAGATAAAACAAACAAGAATTTAATTTTAATATAATGTCATTATAAAATATTTTTACATTATTATTAATTTTTTGTTGTTATATTATTAAAAAATTGATTACAATAAAAATTATTTTAAAAACATAAATTATTATAATAATGTGTGAATACATGATTAAATAATAATAATAATATAAAAACTTGTATATTAATTTCACATCAAAACTAAACTCAAATTTAAAAAGAAACTCCTAAATCTTCAACAATACTAGGATGATATTCATATGCGGGGCTTTTTTTTTAACACTTTTAAGTAAAAACACTATGTACCATATTAATATGTTTTGTATTAATTTATTTTGTGTTGAATAAAGTATACAATCAAAATACTATAAATATAATTTTTTTTGTTCTAAATCTTATTTTTGATAACAAATTAAGTAAATGTGTTAAAGAATAAAGTTAAAATTTGATTAACTATTAATATAAAGATTTGTATACTATGATCTAATAGTGTATTGACACATCAATAAAAATGTTAAATTAATAATAATTTAAAAATATATGATTAAATGATAATGTAAATAATTTTAAACATATTAATTTATTTTGTGTTGAATAAAGTATACAATCAAAATACTATAAATATAATTTTTTTGTTCTAAATCTTTTTTTTTTTTTATAAAAAGTTAAGTAAATGTGTTAAGAATAAAGTTAAAATTTGATTAACTATTAATATAAAGATTTTTATGCTATGATCTAATAGTGTATTGACACATCAATAAAAAAGTTAAATTAATAATAATTTAAAAATATATAATTAAGTGATAATGTAAATAACTTTTTTTGTTGACACGTGAAGATGTGAACTTTTTTTTTTGTGAACAATTAGGTCCCACTCAATGAGACTTGATGGATGGGTCCTTAATAGAACCCTTGAATGGCTCCTTAATGGGGCCAGGGGGAGGCGAAAGGAGAGAAGGTTAAAAATATTGAAGAGGGATCGATGCCTCCCCACTGTCCTTGTGTTCCCATTACTTAACCAACTGACCTCTATCTTTGGGAGTAAGTTTGCTTTGATGAATATAAGTTTTTCATTCTTCTGCATCTGCATATGTGTATGATCCTTTTGAGCTTGGGCTATCATGCCCCCGAAATTGAGGTCTTTACTCATTCGTCGTTTATTGGGCCAATCAAATGTTGAATTTCGGAATTTTTAGGTTTTGTTCCAGTGGAGCTCATTAACGTCATTCCAAATAGCTTGGGCCCCAACCACCCTCTGAGTAGATTTTAGAATCCAAAGAAAGGAGAAATTCTTGAAGCAAATGGTGAAAATAGTATTATATTAGTTTTTGAATAACCGAAATTATTCCTGGAGTTCTTGAATTTGCATTTAATCGTTTAAATTAGTTGTTGATATTATTTAACATGTGAATATTCAGAGATTAATTTAAACAACGAAATGTATATTTAAAGACTTCAATAATAATTTCTATTATTTAAAAACTAATATGATTGGCACTATATTTTTTCAGAGACTAATTGACTATTTACTTGAAATTCTTGTGTCCACTAAAAGCACTATACTACTTAATAAAAATATGATACATGACACCTTATAATTATACATATCGTTAGATTAAAGACAAAGTAATATTAAATGAGTGGTATTATGTTCCACAAATTTATTTTCGTGTAAGATTTACGAATGTTCATTTAACCGTAACAAATTGAAACTAGAAACATGTAGAAAAAAGCAATTAACAAAATACAAATACAATCAACCTTATTTTAAGCATTCGTATGTTGTTCTACAAAATGATATTTGTAGGATTAAGCATTTTTCTTATTAAATTGAATATTAACGGTTACAAATTGATGAGAGATACTCTCAAAGTGTGTAAGAATTTTTCCAAGAAAAAGACACCACAAAGATTTTAGCTTCAATATCGACGGTTTATGTTTGTTTGAGAAAACTATTAAATTGAATATCCACTCTTGCCAATGCACCACAAAGATTTTAGCTGTTACGCGTTTGTTTGGAAAACTATCCACTCTGCCAATGCATGCAAGACTCAATTATTCATTGATTAAGTACACCAAAAAAATTATTCATTGGTTTAAAACTTACAATAAACAATAGTAATGTTAAAATTCTCTAAGTAATTAATCTAAAATCTTTCATATTTTTAAAATAAAAAATATTAAATGAAAAAGACAAAAATATTTAATGTATTGGGAGTTTAAAAAGTATTTAATATTTTTCTCTTATGAAAATAGAAAACATTATTAACGGATTTATTAAGAAGATTTAAAGTGTTTCAATAAAGAATGAGATAAAAATTGAAAATTTAGATATGATTCTGAACATACATAAAGAACTGAACAACAAAACGTTTCTGGTTCAAAGTCTTTATTCTTGTCACTTGCGAGAAATCTCTGAGATCATCATTTGTCCCAATATAATTCCGAATTCAATCTTTGCTGACTGCTTCTTCGTTTGGCATTCTAGGCCTTGGAAGGAAGGAAAAGTTTAAGCTATCAAACAATGCTGCCGATGCCGAGTTATATTTGCAGATGGTATAGTAAAGGATAATTTAAGAATTTTTTTTATTTCAGCGGCAAAGAATCTGACACTAAGACTTATATCGGATATTACAATGATGAACACAACTTATAGCTCTCAGAGCTGTTATATTAGAGAATGAGTTAACAAGCTTGGCTGGGCTTGTGCCTCATAGAAGATTGAAATTGGAGATGGTCAAGTCATCAACTATATGTTGATCAAGTGACTGCAATTAGCCAATTGTATATTTGATCACAAGTGATGGGCGGCTATGAACGTGTCCATTATGCCATACAACACAACACAAGACTTTTATTGAAGGCTCCAAGATTGCAATTAAGTAGGCGAAAGCATGCCTAGGCAGTAATCGAGCGGCAAGATATGAGTTTCCGTGTCTGTTAAGTTGTTAGACATATCAAACGAAGGAAACATAAATTAGACTAGAATCCTTTATCTAATGAATTTTCACCCTAAGGCTCAACTATGCCAACAACAAACCCTCTTTTTTTTTCAGCAATAAACCCTCTTTAATCATGAAATCTTAGAAATTTTTTATACCATATAAACTATTATTAATTTTTGTTCTAGATTCTGACCGACACCTAAGTTGATAGGCAAAAGTAGTGATAGATCTAAAAAATTTGGATAGTGAGGACAAAATGACTAAGGATAATATAAATGCATAAGTAAATATTTATTAAATATTTACATTTACATATCAAAATATAATATTGTAAGATAACAAATTTAATTTGAATTCATTACTAATGTAAATTTTTTTTATTTATCATCTAAACATATGTTGCTGCAATCTTAAATGAATTTAACCTTTAAGATAATTATATCAAATAAGTAGTAGAGACAAATCTTTATAAATTTTGAAATATATATAAGAATAACAAAATTACACATAATAATTTTTAAAAAATACTGTGAGACTATCAGGACCTACAATGTAGGTATGCTCTTGGGCAGAAGGGATTCATTAGAGACATACAAGAAAGACAACAGCGAGGTCAAATGAACCTCGGAAGGTCAGGTAATTGGTAGGATAGTATGCAAAGTAGACTAGTCAGAGCGTTTGGATAAAAGATGAACATGTATGAGCTATGTTGGCAGGCCGATTTATATAAGCCTCTGGAGGACTGACTCGCTGAATACCATCCATTCAGGTCATTTCAGATTCTGATTGTTATGTCCGGTCATTAAGGCACGAAGACGTTAACGACCATTGGTCATGATGGCGCCAAACAACTATTGGTGGGTCGAACAAAGCACATGCTTGTCAAGTCATTACCCGTTCATGTAGCCTGAAATTGAACGAAAAAATTTACAAAATAAAAACAGTTAAAATGACAATATGCCTCACAGAGTGCCATGCTGCTGCAATGTTTGTGAGTATACCTTGGTCAAAGACCAAAAGAGCCATAATTTTATAAAATTGTTTCTTATTAAAAGTAAATGAAAAAAGACAAGTAAATGCAGATCAATAGTAATCAATATATTCACAACTGTACAGTTGACAACATGAGTACAGCTGGTCCCACCTAAAGTTCCACACAAATGCATTAAGATCCTGCCACCTGAGCAGGTGTGATGTGTGAGCAAGGTGATTGTAAAGTGATGTGTAACTATATTTTTTTTTAAAAAAAGAGATGATATCCAATAAAGGAACAAATAATGAGGGACTCCAAATAATGATAACAGTACAGGAGAAATGAGAGAAAGGAAGAGTCAAACTAAAAATAAGCTAATAGTACAAGCTTTAAACTAGCTTGAAGTATCTACTATCTAAATAAGTTAGAATATGAGTGCAGATAGTATAGCTTGAGTGATAAGCAGAAAATCTAGTCTGTATAGCTTCAAAGAATCCAGATAGTATAGATATTCTCAAATTGGAAGACATCAACTGAACCCAAAGCGATCTAGAAAAAAAGAAGTCATACACTATGTAAGACAATGAAGTAGAGCCTTAAAGAGAGGCCAGAGGGCACTATCCCACAATGGTCACAGAAGCCATTAATTCATTGGTAACTTCTTACGTTACAGTGTCCTTTTTCACACGTGTACTCAACAAATCCTTATGTTTTAATTTCCATCATCTTTCAAAATCAATTGTCATAACAATAATTATCAGGAGGGGGTCATCACCCAAGTTACCCAATCCTATAAATCAAGTCATTAAAGTTGGAGTGGGACTGGCATCATTCAATGCCCTATGAACAATATTGCTAAAAATATATTATAGTTTATCAAAACCCTAGTTATTCAAGATCAAATTACAATCACAACATTGATATTGGTACAAGTAAAATTACACAATCATATAGCTAATAGCGTAAGGCTATGTTTGGTATATTGTATAACAAAAACAAAAACCTAATACTATCAGGTGTTTGGTATAATCCCTTGATATTATAATCAAATACAATATATACTTTTTTACTATAACAGTATAACACTACTCTATTCTTTACCATAAGATATGACTTTATAGGATTTTCATTCCAAGCAAACCCTCAACCTGTATTTGAGACGTTGCAGGGTTCTCATCAGTCATACCCATTGCTTCCCCATCACCATTGCCAAGCACCATTATTTTTCTAAGATATTTTAATAAACCAATTATAAACTTCAATCCATAATTCCCAAGATGTAAATAATCAGCAAATTGCCTCAATCATGAAAACAAAAGTTTAAATAAACTAGCATTACTCTATACCATATTGTACTCTATCATGTATATTCCAAGCAAATACCACTGATCCAACAGTAATGGGGAAAACCAAGCAAATACCATTGATCTATGAATTCACCTGATTGACTCCTAAGTTGGGAAAACCAGGCGACAATTGACCCCCGTTAGTTTGCATAACATAAGTCAGTAATTCTTTAAGCATTACAGTATTTGTTGCAACTTCTAACTTTAGATTTTCATATTCAACTTTTGATGGGACATCACTATATGAAGATGACGTCGACCCTCTAGAACGACAAGTAGGTCCAAAGACTTGAGATGGGCAAACTCCAAATCCCATACCTCGGATATATCTCGGGTGCTCTTTCCCAAATACTTTAGTATATGCCTCATTTTCAGAAGGTGCCTCCTCAATTTCTTTTTCTAATTCTTCCTGCACATAACATTAAACAACATGTATTTAAACATCCAAAAGATTGACAATATAAACTCGTAAATAACATATTGTACTTACTCTCTTTTCCTTGGCTTCAGGATTAACAAAAGATCCATCCTTTTGCATGTGGGTAATAGGATACATTTCCCCTCTACTGTAGGGTCGTCCACTTTGAATTTCCTAAGATTTTGTACCATATAATTAGTATGATTATAAAATAATTACTTAATTATCTAAAACTAGCAAACATCAAAAGAATAAATGAATTATACTAGCTCATGCTTCTTCCTAATAATTGTCTTGGACCCAAGAGTACAAATAGTGTTCACCCTCACCTATAGTTTCCTTTTCCAATTTTCAACAGTAGTTAATGACAACCAGTTAAGATTTTTATTTTATTATTTTGGTTTTTGACAATTAAAAAATATTATTAAAACTTGAATCGGTGATTTTTATTTAAATGTCTACCTATTTCACTTTACTGCCCTATACCAAGTGTCTTACTAGCTAGGGCCTTTGATCATTAATGGTCACTATGTATATGTCATTTTCATTCATTAATGGTCACTATTCTCGTGAATGGTAAGTGCAGAAGAAAATTTAGCAAAAGTGTCTTTTATGTCATTCATGGTTTGATTGTTTTGTTTATTAATGGCCTCTTGTTTTTCCATGAATGCATGCAGTGTTTCTTCAAAGTTTTTCCTATATGGTAGGATATAAGGTGCATATCCTTGAGAATTTTGAGAGTCCTGTTGTGCCTGAAGAGGTGGTGGTTGCACAAATTGTGACTGATTATTATTCCTCCAGCTGAAATTTAGGTGATTTCTCCATCCCGAATTGTATGTATCTGAAAAAGAAGAAGTAAATAGTTTGTTAGAATTATTCATTGCATTTACCTGCTCATGTACAATTTCTTTAAAAACAAGAATTTTAGGACATTCATGTGTTGAGTGTCCTAAATCATCACAAATGCTACAAATTTCTTCATTTTGCACAGATTTGATTTCTTTTGCTTTTCTTAATTCCATGGCTTCAACCTTTCTAGCCAAACTGGCAAACCTAGCATTTAGATCTTCCTCTTGACTAAGGTGATATTTTCCTTTATTAGCACTTGCAAGATTAGATCTAATTGAATTTTCAGAAGTATTAGTACTATACCAAGATTGAGAATTTTTAGCCAACTAGTTCAAATAGTCTAAAGTTTCATCATGTTCTTTATCAAGAAACTCACCATTGCACATTGTTTCCACAAATTATTTAGTTTCAAGTGTTAAACCTTCATAAAAGAAGCTTATACTGCGCCATTTTTCAAAACCATGATGTGGGTAAGAATTTAACAAATCTTTAAATCGTTCCCAACATTGAAAATATGCTTAATTTGAATTTTGGAAAAAAATTTAGATTTGTCTTTTCATAGCATTAGTTTTATGTGTTGAAAAAAATTTCTTTAAGAACTCACATTGCATTTTTTGTCATGTGCCAATTGATCTTGGATTCAAAGTGTTAAGCCAAGATTTTGCTTTATCTTTTAAAGAAAAAAGAAACAATTTAAGCTTAACAATCTCTTCAGTGCAATTTTGATCATTGAAGGCAATACATACTTCCTCAAATTCTTTCAGATGTAAATATGGACTTTCAGATTCTAAACCATGAAAATTAGGAAGTAAAGAAATCATACCTGACTTAAATCTAAAATTGTTGGCATTGAGTGGAAATATAAAACATGATGGACTAGAACTTCGAGGTAGTTGCAAATATTCACGCATGGTTCGTAACGGTTGATTTTCATGTTCATCATGTATATTTTAATTTTTAGTCATTGTGTCAATTGTGTGTGATTGTGATTCAAATAAATCAATATATAAAGTACCATGGTTAATTTTAACCAAACGACCAGAATTTAAATCACGATACCTTAAGCATAAATACATAAATAACTTAAAATAAATAAATAAAAAATAATATACAAGATGGCGGTGTAACCCACCATTAAATATTAACAAGGATGTGGTATAAACTAACCACCCAAAAATAAAAATTAAAATAAAATGTGAAAAATAAAATGCAAAAATTAAAATACGAGAAAATAAAGTGTAGAAAGTAAATTTAAAATATGAAAATCGGATAGAGACAAAGCCCCACAGAGTCAAGTAAAGAGAGAGAAGAAGAAAAATATTATTTCATTAAGTTAGATTGTGGAAAAATAAATAACAAAAAAGTAAAAGGGAGAGTTTCCCCACTAAATTAGTGCGTAAAATAAAAGGGAGAGTTACCCCACATCGACGAAAAAAAATGATGAAAATAAATAAATAAAATTAAAAAACAAAAATAAATGACATAAATATAAAAGTTAGAAAGTTAGTATGTTAGCAAGTTAGTAAGTTAGAGTTAGATAGTTAGAAAGTTAGAGAGTTAGTAAAGAAACCAAAGGATCGGCAAGCCGATCTTTTGCTCCGGTGAGGGAGAAGAAAGAATAGATTTTATTAAAGAAAACGAACCTCAATAAATCAAAACTTCAAATCAAGTCCCTGGCAACGGCGCCAAAAACTTGACTACGGGATTAAAGGATGCAAACCCAAGTATAGGTTGTCTCAAGTAATAAATTTCTCGAGTTCGAGGCCGATCCACAGGGAATTGATGAAGAAAAATTAATTGAGGTAAGAAAAGAATTTGTCACAACACCAAAAGTAATAAAAGATGTTCACAAATGAATTTAAGAACTTGTTTGGGTTAGGAGATCCATTCTTGGTAATAAATTAAAGGTAAGATTATTTCTCTTTTTAACTCAATTGAAATCTACGCACAACGGAGGTTCCAATCGGAAAATATAACATTCAAAGTTCAATTATATATGTAATCATATTATGATTCCTTTAATTATCTACCAATATTTGTAAATGAGTTTAAGCATTCACTGTATCAATCCTATTGTCTACAATAAATCAAGATCTCCATTAACAAAGAAGGTTTCTAAATTGATTGGAAACAAAATACAACACATATAATGTTCATTTAATAATATATCATTTAAGCACAAGAAATAGAATAATCTAACCTTATTTCATGACCAAGAGCTTCACTCTTTCACCCAAGCAAGATGAAGATTTAGTTACCCATGGATAAGAAAAAAGAAAGAGAGAAGAAGAGAAAGATGAACATAACTTCAATTTAGAACAAGAGAAAATTACAACAAAGGAAAATAATAAACAAGCATAACTATAACTTGTAAAAACTAAGCCTAACTCCTAGTGCCCAACACTAAGCTCTCAACATCCAGCTTATGGTGCCTTTTATAGAGGAGTAGGGATACAAAATGATAAGGAGAATGATTAAGAGTAGGTGAATGAGTGGTTGAGTGGTTGGATGATTGGATGAGTAGTTGGATTATTGAGATTCTTTATCTCTGAAATATTTCATTGCTTAAGTCATTGATTCCATCATTTTCGAGTCAAGTGGTCTTCATGAAAGTTCTAGGAAATTGTCTAAGCTTTCCAATGGCTCTGGAATCACCCAAAAATTCGTCCTACAGCCCAAGATATGACCCAATTACTACAGACTATTCAGGCTCAGTTTCAACACCTCTGTTTTGACTTTCAGACCCAATATCACCATTAAGGAGCCCGAATCAAGTTTTGTGTTCAACATGAAAGTTTTAGATCTGGGTCTTAACTTTCAAATGTCCAAATTTCAGCCCAAGATAATTCTTGCAGCCTGAGTTATGCTCTTATTACTGTACACTATTCAGGTTTCAGACACAAAACTCATGTTCTGTCTTCTAAGCCCAATTAACTCCACTAGATGTCTGATTGAGATTTTGAGCTTTTCATCAAAGTTGTAGAGCTCTCTCTTATCTTTCCTACAAGGTAAAATTCATAATTATCAGACATTTAGAACTCAAAATATGACCGAAATACAGAAATAGCGTAAGACCAAAATAGTGCTGAAAAAATCAATTAAGTCCAATTTGAGTCCAAACTTACAAAACATAACTAGACTTAATTAATTTAGTATATGGAGAGTATAAATGACTAAAAATGAGGGTTTATTAATATATAAAATATGTGATCATTAACGAGCATTTACATAGGCTAACATACCACCTTTAAATAGGTCAACATGCCTTTACATAGACTAACAGACCTACCTTTAAATAGGTCAACATATCTTTACATAAGCTAACAGACCTAAGTCTTGAAATAGGTCAATGGGCCTACTTAAGGCCAATAGGCCTTTACTATAACTTAACACTCACCTTATAATTTTATAGATGCTCACAACTTTCTTACTCTAGTATTTGATCGATGTCGGACTTGGAGATATACCAAGTTACAAAATTATTAGAGGCATATAGTTACAAAACATAAAGATCAAACTTACGCTCTTCTAATTACAACATAAATACAGTGCTAGAGCTATAACGAATTAGCATCATGATAATAATTGCATGTTCTATAATAAATTAACAAGAAAGATAATATCATAATTTCAATAATTTGTGAGGTTAGCATATTACCTCAATAATTCCACAAGCAACCAAATAAGTAAGACATGAAACATAATCCAGTAACTTTGGTAACTTTTCATCAGGATCTTGTAACTAGAGACAAAATAATTGTACGATTTAACTATAAGAAAATTAAAATAATAACTTCACATAAGTTATTAATAAATATATAAACAAAAAATCCAATAATAACGTAGGTTATATCTTCATGTTTTGTAACTATAGGCATTTTTACCATACTGTCATTTATGGAAAAACTAATTATCAAAATGTTATTTTTTTTTAAACTATTTACCAAAATATCACCCTTTTGAAACTATTTATCAAATTGTCACCCTTTTGTCCTACGTGGCTTTTTTAATATTTTCTGGACCACGTAGGATGCGCCAAAAAGGGTGGCGCATCCAAGTAGATTACGCCAATAAGCTTGGTGTAATCCAACATGGATACGCCACCCTCTTTGGCACATCCTACGTGTACACCACATAGGATGATATATTTACAAAGGTTACGCCACACATGTTGCTGCAAACAAGGTGATTATGCCACCCTTGTTGGCACAACTAGGCTGCTTTCACATAATGAAAAATTTGTTGTCATATGTTGATTTTGGGTGAAAATTGTATATGTTTTTATATCTTTATAAATCTATTGATGTTAAAATTGTAAGTGTTATTAGGCTTTTTTAATGAAATTAAGTTTATGGTAAAAAGAAAATTATGGTTATGCAAGAGTTTAACCATCGTACTAAGATTATCAACAGAAACGAAATGACAAATATGTTTAATCCAACAAGGATATCAAAATAACAATAAAAAATCATCAATAGTAATTAAACCAAAACTACTAAATATAACATTCTCAGATACACTAATGAAATATAATTACACGTCAATGAGATGGGTCAGCATCAGAATGCGGTGGTCTGTGAGAGGGATCAGAAGGACTTGACTGTGATGGGTATGATGGGTAACCCGGTGGCGAGTAAGGATATGGTGGGTAATCCTGTGGTATGTAAGGATATGGTGGGTAAGGGTGTGATGGGTATAGAGGGTATGGTGGGTAATATATAGGTGGTAACTGAGTGACTGGATATGTAGCAGTTACATTCGGAACGGTAACAATGATAGTTGTGGTCTGAGGCTGAGTCGTGTGCTGGCTTGTAGAAACGGAGTCCTCAGGATGTCAAAGTCATGTCCGAGTGCTCGCTAACCCTGTCTTTCTTCTGCGTCGCGTCCCTTGTATACTGGACTCCTCAAGTGGCTTTAGAATGTCATATGCTGTTGGAGTTGGACAAAGTTGTTCCATGGTAATGCGATTATGCTCCTACAATGAATGTAGGATCTGTGTAGCAGATTCTTTAGCGGCAACGTCCGTAGTCGAGCTGAACAATTGTTCTGCAATGTCCGCCTAAGAAACAAATATAAAATATATCATTATAATCAATATAAAATACATATAGTAAACGCTGAATTGCTAAAGAGCTTACCACATTCCTAATAGATGTACCGGTCGGAGACATCCAGCGTCTCGTAACTCTTTTATACCAACGCATATACTCAGAACGCGAAGTGAGCGGTGCTTGTAATGTGGTTCCCCAAACCAGCTTCTCCCTTCGACTATCTCACGTGGCTATGTAAACAACATGTGTAACTGACCAATTCTCATCATGCTTACCTGCAACTATAATTGAGTGCAAACTGTCGGGTTGGTGCGGTCTCCATGATATGGGCTGGTCAAGACCAAACTGGCGCATCACCCAGTCTGGCTGGTGCCACTCAACAATGTGAAAACATATGAGAGGGACCACTGCTAGTGCTATGTCCCTACCAGCCACACAAAAAGGTGAAAGTGATGTCACTATCTCATCTGTGTATGGTTGCCATATAATTTGCAAAATGATATATACACAAAATTAAGAAGAAGTCATATACACAAGTAATTAATTCAAATGAATGTAAAATAATACATATCTGATCATTCTTCAGTTGATCAAAGAACCGACGATAATATTCAAGTACGCTGATCACAGTATCACTCAAAACTTTATGCTTGCGCCACCTATTTATAAGTCAAAGTATTATGGACGTAAGTGAGAAATATAGCAAAATAAGCAATAAAGCAAAGTAATGTAAAGAAATGATATGAAAAGAAACTTACTGTCATCCTAATGGACGTCATTGACCACGATAAGCACCATAGAACACATCAGGTTCAACATGGTCAGCCAGTGTGTTCTTTCCAAATAAAAATAAACAAGCTTATCTCCAAGACGTATAAAAATGTTATACTCAAAGAAATTGGTGCAGAGGGCCCCACTTGTTCTTTCCAAATCAAACCTTGAAAAGTAACCCACTTGCAAAAAAAAAATTTATTAAAGTTCTCGAGCTCTTGTACTTAGTATTAAGCCCAAGTGTATAATTTTTGTTGGATGCCAAAAACAATTGAGAATCACCCCTTTATATAGGAGCAGGGGAGGGAGAATGAGCATGACTTCTCCAATGTGGGACTTAGTGATACAATGAATCTAGACACCTTAGTTTTTTAAATTTATTTTTTTTATTTTCTAAATTTCTTTGATGACTCGAACAAAATTGGGTGTTTACATTAATATGATTAGTACACATTCAAATAACTCATACAATTTAGACTATCCTATTAATTAATCAGGCAAAACAAAATTGTAAAAACCTTTAAATACGTATAAAATAACAAAAATATATAATTAACATTAATATAAAAAAAAACAGCCACCAAATCATAGACAAAAAAAAAAAAAAAAATCAAATATTATAATAATAAAAACTTACATATAAGGATTAATATATGAATATGATCAAATATGAGATCCAGACACTCCCTCTAGTAGCAACTGCCAAATGAATTATGTAATAGAAAGTTGAGAGACTTTAGAGAGAGAAAATTTGTAGAGAGAGAATGAGAATTGAGAAAATGATGGCAATGCCACGGATGGAGGAAGAGGTTGCTTATATATAACCTAGTTACGTCAACGAAGGTGACATAATCACCCTAGTGGCGTTAACAAGGGTGGCATAATCACCTTGCTTGCGCCAACATGTGTGACGTAACCTGTAGGATGCGCCAAAGAGAATGACGCATCCACGTAGTCCAGAAAACATTAAAAGAAGTCACGTAGGACAAAATGGTGACAGTTTGATAAATAGTTTAAAAGGGTGACATTTTGGTAAATAGTTTAAAAAAGTGATATTTTAATAATTAGTTTTGCCACAAATGGCACTATGGTAAAAAAGCCTGCAACTATATGCCTCAAATAATTTTGTAACTTGGTATATCTTTAAGTTTCACATCGACCAAAGACTAGAGTAAGAAAATAGTAAGCATCTATAAAAATAAGATGTGAGTGTTAACTTATTATTTTTATTCTAATAAATATATTACATTAAATATATTAATAAATATGTTATTTCTATTTTAACTTACTAACTTAATTTTAATTGTTAACTTTTATTAAAATTTAATTAAAAATATATTAATATATTATAATAAATTAATAATTATAATTATAATTTATAATTATTATAATAATATAAATTATATTATATTATATATAATTAAACACGTTAGTCATACTTGTCAGACTTAAACAATTTATTAGATGGCCTAAGGCCTTATCTTTTTTATTAAATAAATTTTTAAAAAAATCTTGACCTAACTTATTTAATAAATAAATCAGATCAAACTTCAAATAAATTAGGTTATAGACCTTAACGGACAACCTAACATATTTTCAGCTATATTTTCTACCAATGCACTTTTCAGGATACTCGGCCATGGCTTCTTCCTTCAAATGCACTTTAAATTTTCAAAACCAAATCCAAATTAAAATACAATAGCCTAAGTTCAATATTTTGCAAGCTTGTAAGGTTTATATTAGTAAAATACTAAAATATCATAATCTTAAAAACAATAAATACCGAACAACGTTGAAACTTATATTAACTAATGATTGGGGCATTGTCACTTCAAAATTCATTATTTTTACCAACTACATTTTTTGAAAAAAAATTAATAGGGAACTAAATCTGAATTATATGTTGACGGGCAACACCAACAGCTTGGATTCGTTAAGCAAAACCCAGTCTCAGTCTCTGCCATATTTTCATTCTGAGACTGTTGATTCGTTGAACCATCAATCAGCATTGAGCATTCATCAACGATCGGATTCGAATCCTCTGTGGAATCCGAATGCAAGAATCCACAGGTTGTTTCACCGATGGCGTAACTGAATCTTGAATTCTGAATCTTGAATTGACAATGTCTTGGGGATTGGGGTGGAAGAGGCCCTCCGAGATCTTCCACCTCACTCTCAGCTATGGCACCGACGATCCCCCCGAGAATCTTGCTCGCACTTCAACCTCCTCCCGTTCCTCCTCGTCTTCGTCGTCGTCCTCCTCCTCCTCTTCCTCAATCCTCTCGCAGGAACAGGAACTCGGGTTTCGCATCGAATTGGATTGGTCGGCATCGGAGGACGAGGATCAGGCTGCGCTCAAGCTTCAGTCACAGCTCATGGTGGCTCTGCCGATGCCGCAGGACACCGTGGTGGTAGAACTGAGGCCTCGCGACGATGATGAGAATGTGGATTTGGGAATGAAGGTTGTAAAGAGAAGGGAGCCTCTCAGGGCTGTCACAATTGCCAAGGCTATTGCCTCTGGCTACCAAAGCGATGGCACTGGGGTTTTGATACGTTTGTTGCGCGCCAATTTGACTTCCTCAACCCCACACGTTGGCGACGGCTTTGCCGGTTGCGCTGACCATTGGATGAGTCTTGCTGTGCTCAGTATTTGCGGCTGTGGCTTGTCGGTGAGTGGTAGTTATTATTTAGCTTCATTTTATGTTCATTTGTTCTTACTCTGTTCATTTTATGTTCTTCTCGTATGATTTGAAGCAATGAATTTCAATCTGTGTGAGTTTAAAACCTTATTAACTTTTGATTTGCGAAAAAGAAAGTGTTACCTACTTACCTTTGCAATTTATGGCGCTATAACTTCTGGCAAGTGAATTTTGCAAATCTGCTGGTTGTTCGTAATGTAATTTCCAAAATTGAAGGAATTAGTTAGTGGTTTTGTTTGCTTCTCTGCAATATTTCTGGAGTATCATATGCAAGATTCAAATTGTGTGATTATGTTTGTTTGCCTTTTTTTTGGGGGGGGTCACCCTGGTGCCGCCTTGAATTTTATAATTTAGTTGGAAGTCAGACATAATTGAGTTGGATCAGGGATTTTTTTTTTAACTGTATAGTTATGTACAGGTATTTCCAGTGGAGCTTACTGAATTGCCACATCTTGAGAAACTTTATCTTAATAACAACAAGCTGACTGTTTTGCCGCCTGAGGTTGGTGAGGTTAGAAGCTTAAGAGTGCTCAGAGTTGACAACAACATGCTTGTCTCGGTACCTGGTAAGCTTTTCATTGTCTGAATTACGACCATGTAAGGATAGTAGTAACCTAGTAGTTTTTATGTGTACCTAGCAGAAGTGGAAATAATTTTTACATCATCTAATAAGTATACTGAGTAAACATGAGCAGATAACACTACGTTAAAGTTATGAGCAATGTTAGATTACATGAAGCTTCCAACTGAACACGAACATGAAAAGCATGATTGCACTGGGTAAGGGAAGTTCTAGGCCTCTGTACTGCAACAATGCATTAAAAAAACCTCGTGGATTTGGGGAGCACATCTGTGTCCAGCCCTGTTGCATTTACTATTTAGATATTTCCTAGAGTAACTAAGGTCATACGATCAATATTTCTTGCAAAAATTGCCGATTTATCTGATTTTTTAGTTTATTGAGCAGTGGAATTGAGAGAGTGTATGCAGTTGGTGGAGTTGTCATTGGAAAACAACAAGCTTGTTCGGCCTCTTCTTGACTTCAGGTTTTTGGATTAGACAATCTGCTATAAATTAGTTTAGACTCCATGTATTCTTCTGTTCTTATTGTTACCACATATGGCAGGGCTATGGCTGAATTACGGGTTCTTAGGCTATTTGGAAATCCTCTGGAGTTTCTTCCTGAAATTTTGCCACTCCACAAACTTCGCCACCTTTCTCTTGCAAATATTAGGATTGTGGCAGATGAAAATTTGAGATCAGTGAATGTGCAAATAGAGGTAGCATTTCACAAACTAACTAGACTAATTTCTGGCATTATTCTTTAGAACATATTACATATTTAGTCAAACATACTTTTTTCTGGTCATTGCAGATGGAAAACAGTTCTTATTTCGTTGCATCTAGGCATAAGCTCAGTGCCGCCTTCTCTCTTATATTCCGTTTTTCTTCTTGTCATCACCCTTTACTAGCATCTGCTCTAGGAAAGATAATGCAAGACCAAGCTAATAGAGTGTTTGTTGGTAAAGATGAGAATGCAGTGCGACAGCTTATAAGTATGATAAGTAGTGACAACTGCCATGTGGTATGTTTTAATGGGTCTAGACAAAACAAGTTTTTTAAATTTATTCTGCTATCTCCAGCGGTCGTGATTGTTCTTAATATTTTACAGGTTGAACAAGCCTGCTCTGCTCTTTCTGCCCTTGCCTCTGATGATTCTGTCGCACTGCAGCTGATGAAAGCGGACATCATGCAACCAATTGGAACAGTTCTGAAATCTGCAGGTCGGGATGAGGTAATATCTGTATTGCAAGTTGTGGTCAAGTTGGCTTTTACATCTGATACTGTGGCTGAGAAGATGATGACCAAGGATGTTTTGAAATCATTGAAAGTCTTATGTGCCCATAAAGATCCAGAGGCAAGTTAATTTCTTTTCATAGATAATGTATAATTGATTCCTTGTATTGCATGGTCCTTTAATTTTAAGGTTTATCTTTCTATAGGTACAAAGGTTAGCTCTGTTAGCTGTTGGGAATTTGGCCTTCTGTCTGGAGAATCGCCGTATACTTGTTACTTCTGAAAGCTTGCGAGAACTTCTCTTGCGCCTGGCTGTTGCAACTGAACCGCGTGTTTATAAAGCTGCAGCTCGTGCTTTGGCAATTCTTGGTTTGTCTCTGAATATAAAACTTATCTATGTTTTTCAGGATGTTTTACCCTGATTACTGAATGGGCTTCTACATTTTTTGCTTTTGTAGGAGAAAATGAAAACCTGAGGCGTGCGATAAGAGGGAGACCAGTAGCAAAGCAAGGACTTCGCATACTCTCAATGGATGGAGGTGGGATGAAAGGTCTAGCAACTGTGCAAATGCTAAAGGAAATTGAAAAGGGAACTGGCAAACGAATACATGAGTTGTTTGATTTAATATGTGGCACATCAACAGGTGGAATGCTAGCTGTTGCCCTTGGCATTAAGTTAATGACTTTGGAAGAGTGTGAAGATATATACAAAAATCTTGGTGAGGGTGTTGCTTAAGAATGGCATGCACTATTTTTGTTTATTGATCTGTTTATTTGCCCTGCAATTCTAGATAAGCTGATTCAATGACATTTTGAATCAGGGAAGCTTGTTTTTGCTGAGCCTGTTCCCAAGGACAATGAAGCTGCAACTTGGAGAGAAAAGTTAGACCAACTTTATAAGAGTTCATCACAGAGTTTTAGAGTTGTTGTTCACGGATCAAAAGTATGCACTTCTTTCCTTTATGTTGTTGTATTGACAATTTTTTTATTTTTTAATCACTTCTCTATTTTAGAAGCATGTATTTTAGAAATTCTGAGTGGAAATGAGATACTTCACAATATTAAAGTTTATGTAGTGCAATATATTTTACGTTTGAAGACAGAGTGCATAATGCATTCTTTTGTTTGGAGCTATTAGCGAATTAGACAGCTGTATCTATCATCTATGCCCTAAAAGGAGAATTATTATGACTTATTGTCTTGCAGCACAGTGCAGATCAGTTCGAGAGGCTATTGAAGGAAATGTGTGCCGATGAGGATGGGGATCTAATGATAGACTCTGCTGTGAAAAATGTGCCCAAAGTTTTTGTTGTATCAACCTTGGTGAGCATGATGCCAGCACAGCCATTCATATTTCGCAATTATCAGGTACGAGGCTAATATTTTCTACTTGTATTTATAGTGGCTATTAAATTACACTTGTTGCGTGGTTGTTAATGTGTTATTTCTTAACAATATTTAATTCTTTTGTCCTCTCTCTCTTTACTTTTACTGTCTAAAATACAGTACCCTGCTGGAACACCAGAGGTGGCTCTTGCAACATCAGAAAGTTCAGGGATTACTGTATTAGCATCACCTACAGGTGCACAAGTTGGCTATAAGTGCAGTGCATTCATTGGAAGTTGTAAGCATCAAGTATGGAAAGCTATCAGAGCTTCATCTGCTGCTCCTTATTATCTTGATGATTTCTCGGATGGTACTGGTTGCTCTGCTATTGTTTGCATCTATTTGGTTGTGTTTAAGTTTTAGGTATTTCCTTTTCTGTATTGTTTTTGACATGTATATCTTTTCATCCTGCAACTTGCCTTAAGATGTCAACCGCTGGCAAGATGGTGCAATAGTGGCAAACAATCCTACAATTTTTGCCATAAGAGAAGCAGAACTTTTGTGGCCTGACACAAAAATTGACTGTCTGGTTTCAGTAGGGTGTGGTTCTGTTCGAACAAGGGTAACTACTCTTCTCTGTTTTAGTTCTGCAATAATGTTCTGTATTTGGAAAAGAAGATCAAGGGCTTTGATGATTATTCTAATGTCACACTTGCTTCTATAGTTCGGTGAACATGAAAATTAGAAAGAATGTGATTAGTAATTTTGATTTTTGGATATATGTCATTAACTATTGAAGCTCTTGAAGTTACTTAATATTTTATTTTCATAAATTTGTGCTGTTGTAGATGCGAAAAGGTGGTTGGCGGTATCTTGATACGGGGCAGGTGTTGATTGAGAGTGCATGCTCTGTTGATCGAGTGGAGGAAGCTTTAAGTACATTGCTGCCTATGCTTCCTGAGATACAGTATTTCCGTTTCAACCCAGGTACAATGCTTGTGTTTTGGTGTGTGGGAATGGAAGAATCTTTCTTTTGCCTTCGTCTAATTCTATTGGAAGCAATTTTCAGTAATTTGCTATATACTCTTTCAATTTTAACTTCATTTCTTTTCCTTGTTTGATAGAGAAGTATCCTTAAAGAGTATATATTCTTGGAAAGAACTTTAATTCTCAGTAAGGGTTCTCTGTGGTTTGCCTTGCAGTTGATGAACGTTGTGATATGGAACTTGATGAGACTGATCCAACTAACTGGCTGAAGTTGGAATCTGCAATTGAAGAATACATACAAAATAATCATCGGGCATTTGAAAATGTCTGTGAGAGATTGCTTCTTCCTTTCCAGCATGAAGAGAAGTGGTCAGAGAATCTGAGATCTAAATTACCCAAGACCAAGGAGTCAAATGAGGGTATTGCAGCTTATAAGTTGTCTATACTTTAAAATTTCACTTTCATTGATCCCCTTAAAAATTAAGATTCTTTTTATTCTGTTTTATCAGGTGCTAATGGCCCCATGTTAGGGTGGAGGCGTAATGTACTACTTGTTGAAGCTGCAAATAATTCTGGAAGAGAGATGCAGCATGCCCGGGCACTTGATTCATTTTGTGCTCGTAGTGGGATACGATTATCCTTCATGCAGGGTTTGTCTGGGATTGTAAAGACAGTGCCATCAACAACATTCCCAACTCCATTTGCATCACCTCTGTTTGCAGGAAGCTTCCCTTCGAGTCCACTTGTGTATAGTCCTGATATTGGTCAGAGGATTGGACGAATTGATCTGGTCCCACCTTTAAGTTTAGATGGTCAATTGGGAATAACAGCTGCATCACCTCCATTGTCTCCTCAAGGACTTAGACAGCTCTCTTTGCCTGTCAGATCATTGCATGAGAAATTGCAGAATTCACCACAAGTGGGTGTTATACATTTGGCTCTTCAAAATGACTCAGATGGCCTAATTGTGAGGTATTTGCTAATATGTTTTATGAATTCCTATTCATTGTCACCTGTTCTTTTTCTCAATATGGATGGAAGCATGATGTTGCTGGCCTTTTATTTAGTTGGCACAATGATGTATTTGTGGTGGCTGAACCGGGAGAGCTTGCTGAGAAATTTCTACAAAGCATTAAATTCAGTCTGTTGTCAACAATGAGGAGCCACCGTAGAAAGGGCGCATCTCTGCTGGCCAATATTTCTACTGTTTCTGATTTGGTTGCCTTTAAATCTTATTTCCAAGTTGGAGGCATTGTCCACCGTTATCTAGGCCGTCAAACCCTAGTATATCTTCTTCCCTTCATGCTTCTTTATAACTTTTTGAAATCAAAGTTAATACATCTATTAGAAACTTGAGTTTGGATATCTTTTATGTAGGTTATGGAAGATGATCAAGAAATTGGTTCATATATGTTTCGTAGGACTGTCCCTTCTATGCACTTATCACCTGATGATGTACGATGGATGGTATGCGCTTTGCTTCCGCCTTGATTTTCTTATTGTCCCTCTAGATGTATATTTTGTGGAGCTTTACTCAAACTGTTACAGATATTTCTTATTTGCTACTACTCAATGTCCACTTTCATAATCTGATCTGGAGATTTAAAATATAGAATGATGGTTGAATGTTAATCGCTTGTTTATGCATGAGTCACTTTTATACTCTGCAAAAAGTTGGAGGTTATATCCAAGTATGATTGTCACCTTGTAGGCTTGTATTGCACTGGGTCCACTTTTATATGGCTTAATTTGTCTCTGTTACTTACTTCATTCATTCTTGAGGGATTCTTTAATCTGGTTGCATACAAGGATACCTTATATGTGCGAAAATATTGGGGACAGGACTTACAAAGCTCGAGTCCATTTGGATTTTTTTTTCGAAAAAAAAATTGAGCAATCCCACTATTTGGATTACAATTTTACTGTGACACTAGCTCTGGCTGATTTTGTAAAGCATCTGGACTGTTTGGGTACAGTAGGATTTAAAGATCATCTACAGCCATCATTTTGACAATTATGGTGTATGTTTTTATGAGTCCAATCTTTTTCTTATGGCATACTTTTCTGGGAATGTGGGGATAAACATTTGATCTTTCAAGTTTTTATATCACATCAAGAGAATAATGATCTTTGGTTTGAAGAAGAGTGACAGTAGTAACTTCTTATAGTTTCTTCATATCAATCAGAACCATGCTTTCCTTTTTGATGGCTTCAATTTAAGATGTAGTGGAGTTTGTGTTGTGTGATATCTCTGTTCTCCAGTTCAACCGCATTTTCCCTGGGGTAGGTATAGGGGAGAGAAATTGCTAGCCCTTTGAAGCTTAGATCCTGTGTAATATACATGGAAATGTTCTGACTCATTTCTGTTTTCTCCTTTTATTGGTGCTTTGAATAACATAGGTTGGAGCTTGGAGAGAAAGGATCATAATATGCACAGGGACATATGGACCTACTCCTGCTCTTATTAAGGCCTTTCTGGACTCCGGTGCCAAAGCTGTTATATGTCCTTCAAATGAACCCCCAGAGTCTCAGTTGACGACCTTTGATGGTTCCAGGGAGTTGAATGTGATGGAAAATGGAAAGTTTGAAATTGGAGAGGATGAAGCAGATGATGAGACCTCGTCCGCACCTGCCAGTCCAGTAAGTGACTGGGAAGATAGTGACGCTGAGAAAAATGGGGACCGCACTTTATCTTTTTGGGACGATGATGAAGAGGAACTGTCACAATTTGTTTGTCATTTGTATGATTCATTGTTCAGGGATGGTGCTAGTATCAATGTTGCTTTGCAACGTGCTCTTGGCTCACATCGAAGATTAGGGTACGTGTGCCATCTCCCCAGCGTACAATAATTTGTTAACTTAAATCTTATACAATAATAATCATAAAAAAAGCAACAAATAGGAAAACAAAGGAGAGAGAGAGAGAGAGAGAGAGAGAGAGAGGAGGGGGGGGGGGGAAATATTTGAAAAAAAAAAAAAAGGAAGCACAGAGTGTGTCTCTGTGAGAACATGTTCTTATAGAATTACAGTCGATATCCAATTTTGAGGCTTATAAAGATGTGCATTGTCATTTGTTTAGTATTAGCCCTACGTATTATTTTAATTTTTTCCTTGTTCCGATGTGACTTTAATAACATTGCATTAGGGCTTCGTATCATTTGTATAGTAAATTTCCGTACCTTGTCACTCAGACGGTTGCCAAGACTCGAATCCCTTGCCCACATGATTTTGAGGGATTCTTAGGTGAGAAGTTCTAATTTTAGACATATTCAAATAAGTTTTTGATATGTGTAAAATTATGTGATCATACTAAATATAAATATATTTATTAAAATTATTTTACATATATTAAAGATTGATTTGTATACTTAAAATTAGAAGTTTTTACTTCAAATTTTTTTCGTGATTTTACGCAATAATATTTCTTTCACCTTCAAAGTCATGACTGTCGTTGTATTAAAAAGTACCATTACATTTGCTACTCGTCACAAAATTGATTGCACTTAAAAAGTATAACTACATTAGCTAATCCTTATACTTTCTATTAAGTTGTTTGAATTTTGAACACTAGATGTTTCCATTAAAAAGATTCTCCTCCTCGACACATTTTTTCCCCACACATAGTCACGTACTCGAAATACCTGTTGCTATTTCCTGCCTTTAATGTGAGTATCCTATTCCATAACCGGCTAATTAATATTATTTCAGTCACTGGGGTCAACGAATGCGCACAAAGTTAGTCTTTTTTGCATGATAATGCATCATTTCACTTTCAAATAAATATAAGAATAATACAAAGTAAAAGAATCTTCAAATAGAGGAAATATCAGCTAGACAGCAAGTTAATAGGACCCCCATAACCGAAAAGCACACAACCAAGACAATGAAAGATCAACCTCTTTCCTTTAGCCAAGACATGAAAGATGGAGGGTAACTTTGACCCAACAGAGATAAAAGGTGAACCGTTGAGTTTGTGTTGAGCGCCTGTAGAAATTTCAAATTTGTCAATATTGCAATTATTATGGATGAATTTAAGGGTGCAGATTTCAGAAAGCCCATTTCATATGTACTATGATGAATAATTTTACTACTGACTAGTGTGCATAAGAAGCAAGCTATTATATAGTCTGAGAAGTCAAAGGGTAAAGTGAGATGCCCGGAAAACAAGGGAGTTTTTATTGCTGACACTGGGAGAAAATGATGTTCATGTTCACTTTTTGAAGTTTCAATTATGGAAGTTCATGCTTTTCATAAAGCATTTTATTATCTACAATTTATTAAAGATCAAAAGGAGATACCCCAAATTGAAAATTAAATTTAGAACTGTGACCACAACTTTCTTCATCTAGAAGCCTCCTTCGAGACTCCAGTTTAACAGTAAAATTAATGCACTATAAAAGCAGTGCCACTGCCACTAAAACCAAATTCCCAGATAGAATGGCTGCTCCTGCTCCAGTTGCTATAGGCACAAGGGGGACTGTTGGATCTCTAGTCAGGAAGGAAATTGAGTACTTCAACAAGTTTGAGTTAGACAAAGCAGGGAATTCACAGAAGCCTCAGCCACACTATGTGGACATGGTTTCTAGCAGAGGCTATTCCATGTCCAGGCCTAGTTTCTGGGCCTTGCTAATGACAGGGAAGATGAGGAAGCGAAGAGTTACAAATGGGTTTCTCCCAAAAATATGTTCTGCTGCAGAAGTAGCAGAAAGCAATCAATTTAACAGGATTCCTGGTTACAGCTATAGGATCCTCAAGAATGACATCAACAACTTTCAGCTCTAAGTGACTCTCTGGAGTTTCTTGTGTTAGTCTGCGCTTGCAACTTGAGTGACCAATACTTGCAGCATATTCATGTTATTTTTCATGTTGTGTTGCCAGATTGAGCAATTTTTCTTTTATTTTGGGGTTCATGTTGATTTCGAGTTCCCTGCCAGGTCATCTGTTTCTGATGCTGCCTTTATAGCTTTCAGATTAAATATAAAATCAGTGTTCTATCGTTTGAATAAGCAGATTTTATCCAATGCAGCTCATTGGAAATACGGTGCAGCCAAGAAGACAAAGGATCAGATAGCAAGTGAATGCCATGCTTAATGTATATATCATATTCAGATCTGTGACTCATTTGTATTTATCAACATATTTTGTAATTGTGCCCACATTAATATTTTTGGATGTGAACACGAGGTTTTTATGGGTGAAATGAAATAGAAACAGAAAATGCAGAACTCTTGATTTAATTTTGATCCACTAAAACAGTGACAATGACAGTGTAAAAAGTTTTACACTATCAATAGATCAAATTTAAACTCGTGAACTAAAAAGATCCTGATTTCAAAGCCCGCGAGCATCAACCTAAAATTTAACTCTAGGAGTTTGTACAGAAAGAGTTACAACTAGGCACACTCATCTTTGTACAATATTTTTTGTGTTTTCTTCAAATTTTGAGTGAATCCCATAGTGGTGATGAAGCTACGCCTACGCCTGTTGGTCTCTACGTGAACTTCCACCTCTAAATGATTCAACATGCCCAGCACTTTTTATGGATTCATTTGCCATGTTTTTTTCTCGTTTTGTGCGCTGCTAGATGCTGAAGAGCTGTTACAACGTCACTCAAGAGAGGTCGTGTTTCAGCTTCCTCTTGGAGACACATTGCAGCCACAGCAAGGGCTTGAAATAGACTCTTCACAGGGAACTTATCTTCAAGCAAAGGGTCAGCTATTAGAATGAACTTCCTTCTGTCCTTAAACAATGGTTGTGCCTGGGAGATCAAAAGAAGGACAACCATAAATGCCATGTTCCTAGACTATTTAATATTATTGTTCAAAGTTCAAAGTTCAAACCAGATCAAAATTCTTATTGAAGAGGAAAATAATACTGCAACATACCCAGTCAATCAAGTTTTCCTCCTCTGTTGGTCTTGCAATGTCAATCACTCTCCTACCCGTGATTGTTTCCAAAAACACTACACCGAAGCTATAAACATCAGACTTTGTGGTTAGCTGACCTGTAGAAGCGTATTCTGGTGCACAATAGCCATAGGTCCCCATCACCCTTGTTGAGACATGGTCCTTGCCTCCTGTTGGACCCATCCTGGCAAGTCCAAAATCAGAGAGCTTTGGATTGAAATCTTGGTCTAACAATATATTAGATGCTTTAAAATCACGTTATATCACTGGTGGCTCAGCAATCTCATGCAGATATTCAAGTCCTGTAGCTGCTCCCTCAACTATTTTCATCCTGGTATGCCAATCCATAGGCTCCTGTTTTGGAGCTAAGTCTGAGATAAATTAACTCTAGTCAGTGTTGCAACCTATAAAAAGTGCTTGTGGGTCAATCGATCCATCAAATTAGTAAAAGGAGTTTCTTTTTTCTCTATCATACCTAGAAGATGATTTTCCAAACTCCCATTGGCCATGAATTCGTAAACTAAAATCCTTCGATCGCCTTCTGCACAATAACCAATGAGCTTGACAAGGTTTGGGTGCTTCACCAAGCTTAACATCAAAACCTCTGCAAGGAATTCTCGTGTTCCTTGCAATCCTTTCCTGTTCAGTTGCTTCACAGCTACTGTCTGTGAACCAAATATTTAGCATGAGACTTTCACAACTTCTAAACAAATCAACATGTCAAAGACTAAATGAGTGTGTTTGAGAAGGAGAAAGAAAGAGGAAGAGATGGATACTTCATTAATGCTTTTTATGTATCCTTTGTAGACACTCCCGAATCCACCTTCGCCCACAAGGCAATCAGGATTGAAGTTATCAGTTGCAGGAGCGAGTTCTTGATATGTGAATACTTCTACATTATTTTTCGCAGTTCCATATTTTAGTGTGTCTGCTGTAATAATGCGTCTCTGCTTGCTTCTACCTGCAATTGAGAACATGTATTTATACAAATTAGACACCAAAATTTACGTTTGAAGCCATGGTTTCAAATATGGAATTTTTTATCAATATTGTATAATCTTTTGGATATTAATAAAAACTGGGGTATCATGGAATAATTTAGGTTTAATTTTAACCTTCACTCTTTAAAAATTTGGAAATTCATGATGCAATTTGTCAAAAACTATCAAGGAAAAATTTATTGAGATCTGACATAATAAAGTTAAATTTAAGGTATTTATGGTATTTATTAGTAACAAGTCCTTTCAATTCAGAAAAGCTTATGACAGAACAGAACCAAACAGTTGATGAAATATCTTTCTGTGCTCTCCTTGTTTCTCAAAATTGTCAGGAGAATTAGGAACATATTTTTTATCATACTTTTTTTAATATATTATTTTTTATTAAATTACATCATATATTAAAGTATAAATTCAAATTTAATTATATGTTAATTAAATTTATTACACACTAATTAAGTTATTTATATACTAATCAATGTTAAATATATACTTTAATGTATGACGTGATTCAATAAAAGAAAATATATTGAAAAGAGGGTGATAAAAAATATGTTCTGACATTTTTCAAACTCTAGCATGGCAGAAATTGAAAGTGCCCTTTGATCAATTAAATGAAAACCAAATGTCCATTCAATCAGATTAAATAGCAAAACAAGAAAACAAACAAACAAAAATGAGTTTATCAGGTATAATGAGGAAGGAATTATCGTATAAACAGTTTGATGGAATTAGAAGAGACTAATTAATATCTGTATCACCAATGCACCTGACCGCACACCTGGTTTAAGTGACATAGCCCCCATCAACGATTTGAATGTTCTTCTTCTGCCTTTGGAAATTTGCGTGGGACTACTTCTGAAAGAGAGCGTGTCCGTTTTAGAGCATGTGAAGCAACTCATTTTCTCTCCCTTCTCCTTGTGGGTAGCTAGCTATAGCCTTTGGTACAAACCCAATTAATTTATGTTAAGGTTAAAAGCCTTAACATAAACCAAGAACTTAGATCCCTCACAACAAGAGAGATTGTATGCAAGCACAAAGGATAAAAAGAAAAATGGAAGAACATAGTTATAGATTTGATGGCTTTTTGAAGCTGTGAAACTGTAGGACGTTACGTCAGGTCCAGAGACTAGGAAATCTGTTTTTTATGTGTGTTTATGAGGAAAATGTGATTTCTAATTTTAGTTTTCGGATTTGTTTTCACATGGCATCAAAATGGATTGCCTTTAATTTATGGAGACATTTATAATACTCTTAATAAATTTTTAAACATTAATGTTTTAAAGAAATTACTTGTTTTTACAGGTAATTTATCATTGACTTTTTTTTAAAACAAAAAATTATCATATTTTCTCCTTTTTTTATTTTCTTTTATTTTCATCTCGCGATGTAGGACGACGACACGAGGGAATTAGTTTGGCGCGGTTCTGGATTGGTTGGCTCGTGATGGTGGTAGCAGAACACTTGGGTGAGACAAGGTGTCGAGGAGGGGCAAAGGTGGTTCTGGGTGTTGGATCTCGTGGTTTCGGTGGTGCGACGTTATGCGCGGCACGATGACTTGGATGGCGAAAGATGACGGCTCTGGCATGGATCTGGTGCATAGAGGGGGAGGAACTGCGCAACTCGCGGTGAAGATGCCTTGGCTAGTGATGGTAGCTGACGGTATGTTCACCGACGAATGTGACCGCACCACGACCAACATGTTTTTCGTCTTTTCATTAGAACACTTGCTTCAACATGTTGTCCATGCTTTTGAAAGAGAATCTCCGACGCGTTCGACGATTTTGATCTTGTAGAGTTCAGAGTTTTTCTCGATGATGAGGTGGACGGTGTTTCTGCAATGTAGAGAGATCTGCTGAAATCGTCGTCAGCAATAATCATGACGGTTGACGAAGAAAGTGAAAGGAGAAGTGGGAGGTGGCTCTGAAAAAGAAAAAAAATGAATTTATTATTATTTATCTATTAACAAAGTTGTAGGTAAAATATACTCACCATTGATTGATTTTTTTACAAAATCAATTAATTTTTTTCATAAAATTAACAATGACAGAATATAGAGTATACATGCTCTTAATTCTTTTAAAAGCATTTAAAACGTCACCGTAATTTAGTTAATCTTAACTGGGTTTCATTGATACATAAAGGAGAAGGAGCTTAGTTTTTCACTTGCAATTAAATCTCACGCGGACGCCAAGTTGTGCTTCCGTTTGTTACTGAGACTCTGTTTGTTACTGAGACTTATATGATATGTTTAAACCTCATTTTACTCGTAAGTTCAACTTACAAGAATCTTATCATATTTTATATTTTCACTTTAAGTCAAACAAAGAGAAGGATATATTATCTTCATTTCTTTATTCAAATATTTAAATAAATAATTAATTCTCCCTTATATTTCCTTCAATTCTTTTTTTCTATTTTCTTTTGCTCAAAAACTTGTAAAAATAGCATTTTACTCATAATTAAAAGGATTTTTTATATTTTATTATCACAGCAAAACAAGGATTTAAGGAAAAGTTTATCCTTATCCTGTACTATTTATCAAAAGGAAATAATCGTGACAACCAAACAAATTAAGAAAGAGCTTCTCCTCATCCAAACAATTTATCCTTCTATTTAGGCCAATTCCACCATCACAACCACAACGTTACGAGTGCAAATAAAAAAATTCCAATACTTATCCTTTGGGAATGTTTTGGGAAAATGGCAAGGTGCGGAGTGAAAAGGTATGATATAACAAAATTTAATAATATTGTTTTGAAAGTTATTTTAAAGAAAGAAATAGGATGACACTATAAAAAGTTTTATTTTATTTTTTTTAATTTAAAAGGTCAAAAAGAAATGACTTAAATGTTTTACTATCTTTTTTTATTAAATTTATTAAATTATTTAAGAATGGTAACAAGGCAGGATGAGAGTAGATAGTAGTTCCTTGTCCCAGTTGATAAGTATTTGCCTGCCTTCGCCTCCATATGTATATAGGTACATATCTCATATTTCCTTACATGTAGATGAGTATTCATGAATATTCACGAGTATCAAATAAATTACAAAAAAAAATTAACAAAATTTAAAATAAATAAATAAAGTATAATACCATAATTTTTTAGAATTTATCAAACACAACTTAATCCAAATACAATATCAAACACTTACATTCAAATTTCAAATACTTAAACTACTTAAAATTCAATTTACATCCAAATACAATATTCAATATAATTATATCAAATATCTTAAAACACTTAAAATTTAACTTACATCCAAATATAATGTCCAATTACAATATAACTTGATTCATCATCTTAAAACACTTAAAATCAAAATAACAACACAAATTTTACTTGAAGTATATTTTCAAATTCTAATAACTAAATTCATCATATAATATAACACCAAACATCTACATCCAAACACCAAATCTAACAATATCATACAATAGAATAACATATTGTCTTCAATTCCAATCCTTACATTTCTATTTCATTATATTATGAGTAACTCATTTTCATCATCTTTAAAATTCTAAAACATAGCCTTTGTACTTACCTTACCACCCTTATCAATTATTAAATCATGGCTGAACGACTCTGCGTTTCCTGTAATCCCCTGAGTTCAAACGACTAGCCGTCTAACTTCAAAAGTCTGAAATTCAACGTGTCAGTTTGAACACCAACACAGCAGGCAGGGACAATTGTTTCAACCAGAAAAACGCACGTATCGTCGTCTTGTCCATCTTCACCGAGGAGAGTCGAGTCTAGAGCCCAAAAGTCAAAACCCTCCCTTGAACCAATTTGTGTTCCAAAAAATGTTTCAATAATGGTTCTCTTGAGATCCCTAAAATCTATACTCGTCGACAGCATCAACACCAAAACCAAAGCTCGAACGTTTCTCACCTCAGCAAACACCTTCCCATTCTGGCCATTGTACGCACATCACCATCACCATCACCATAACAACAACAACCCACTCTTCCTGTTGCCATCTAACAGTAACAGATTGCTCTTGCTCTCTCCTTTTCCCTTTCAGGCTCAGCGCCGCCCTGGCCCTCTCTTCCTCATTTGTCCCCCATGGAAGCTCTCTCAGTCCGCCACCCCTCTCTATTTGCAGGGAAACGCCGTCGTTTTTCCCAAGGTCAATTTGAATCTTAATTTACTTCGCCCCAGAACCCCTTCACCTCTCCCTTTGCTGGATCCGGTTCACTCCGATTCGGTCCACTCTTCCGAGCACCCCCTTTTCCACAGCTTCGTTAATGTTCCCAATTTCATCTCCTTTACCCGATTAATATCCGGTCCTGTTCTTGGATGGTACGTTCATTTTTCCATTTTTTACACACACACACTAAATTAAAATAATAATAATAATAATAATAATAATAATAATAATAATAATAATAATAATAATAATAATAATAATAATAATAATAATAATAATGTGCTAGTTTGATTGAAAATTTTGTACAGGATGATCACGAATGAGTTGTATACTTCATCAATGATAGGGTTGGCCATCTCTGGTGCGACAGATTGGGTATGAAATGTTGAAAACAAATAATTATTGGTTTTAAATATGTTGAGTTGAGTCTCATTACAATGACATGTTAAACATATTTATCTTTTTCTTCTTCTGGTGTAATTGATTATAGCTGGATGGATACGTAGCTAGGAAGATGAAAATCGATTCTGTGGTGGGTTCCTACCTTGATCCCCTTGCTGACAAGGTATAATTATAATTAATTAAAGCGCAGTGTCATTAGCCAGTTGAGTTTGCACGCTTGCAGTTGCTTGATAGAAACCTTCCTACGGCTTGTGTTTTCGTTTCATTATCTGCTTTCAATTCCGGATGCAGGTTCTTATTGGTTGTGTTGCTCTTGCAATGGTGCATAAAGATCTACTGCATCGTAAGTAGTTTTGTTTTGTGTATCTCTCTCTCTCTCTCTCTGGAATAGCAGCACATACATTATATTATTTATAATTTATTAATTTTCCATAGAAGCCCTTCGGCCTGATAATATTCTGTGCTTAGCTACAATGTCAAATATTGTGACTGAGCTGTTTGTATTGTGACAATCAGTTTGCTTTTACTGTCTTACTGTCCTAGCGAGGCTGTCACTTTATTCTTACCTTCCATTGTCAGTAGGAGATTTTAATATACGATCTTTACTTGTTTTGGGCTGTTAATCAGGTGCAGTATTAGGTTATAGTTTCTTTTAATTATATGTTGCTTGGGCTTAATGATTTCAGTGGCTGAAGAGATGTGAATTGTGATAAGCATTTTTATTCAAATAATTCTTGCATTATTTAGCATATATGTTTTGAGAATACAGACATTACTTTGTATCCCATCTATGTGGTGTAAAACTGGATATCCATTTTGGTTTCTCATTTTGAAGCCGGACTTGTTGGTCTTGTTGTGTTCCGAGATGTCTTCCTCGTTGGCGGTGCTGTATTTGTAAGAGCAAGTAGCTTGGGTTGGAAGGTAAGAACAATGTGGTTTTCCATTTTGCTTGAGAAATTGTGTAGTCATCAAGATGAAACCTTGATTGTGTGTGCTTCTCTCAGTGGAAAAGCTGGTTTGATTTTTTTAACCTTGACGGGACCTGTCGCCAAAAGGTTGAACCACTCTTTATAAGCAAGGTAAGCTTTATGGGTGTTAGTTTATTACACACAGTCCATTTCTTTGGACATTTGGTGTGGAGTAGCTTATGTATACTAGTTGTGTATCACCTGCTAATCGTGTTACCCTCCCTAATAAATGTTTGGATTAGGATTGAGATATGCACAGATAGAACATCTAAGATAGTTATATTGCCCAAACCCATCCTTCAATTAAACCGAGTGTTGGAGTTTGATTTCAGAGCATTATTGATTGGTAAGTGTTTGCATACCCATAAAAGTAATTGGAGAAATTAGAATATAGTTTATCAACAGCTAATGGCCGCAGGGAAATCCTTTGCGTCTCTTGTTTAGGCTATCCTCAGCTTGTAGTGGTCTCGGATTACATTCCCAAGTCCCAACCCCTCCTCCCTCTTCCTTTTGAAAATAAAAAATCATACTACACAGAGGCACAAAAACAAAAACTTCCTTCTGATACCAAAAAAAAAAAAGGAAAACCAAAACATTATATACATAGATTAGAGAAGTAGATTATTTATGCTCATAGAGAACCTGTCAATAGATGTCCTTTTATCTATTCTATCTTAAAGATTTCCTTTTATCTATCCTACTTTCTGAGGAGGAATACAAATTTGAACAGGTGAATACAGTGTTCCAATTAGTACTAGTTGCTGCAGCTCTTCTTCAACCAGAATTTGGAACCCAAGAAACTCAATCATATGTTACTTATTTGAGGTAATTAGAATAGAATTTTCTATTTTTTATTTTTATTTTTATTTTGCCTTTCTAGCGAGTATTCCCAGATATTGAACTCGACCCATTTTGTGGTGCAGCTATTTAGTGGCTTCAACAACAATGGCATCTACTGCAGCATACGGAGCACAATATTTTAGGAGATTTGCAGTAGTATCTAACTCGGCCTAGTTGAGCTTCCATTGAGGTAAGTACAATGGAGAAAGCCCAAACGGACTCAGATTTGAGCCGTGCAGCACCCAGATGAGATGCAGAGGGATGACGGATGGGCACGAGAAAGGACTCGTTGCAAAGCAGATTACGGCAATTTGCTTTCAAAGATTGGCTTCTGGCATAACCATCCAAATTCGAAGTGTTCTCAAAGATTATTTTCAGGAAGTGACTGACAAATGTTTTTCACAAGAAAACCAGCCAAGTTAAGAGTTTCGGACATTTACAAGTGATCCAAATAGTCCTTGTCACATTGTGTACACGTCTTGAATTTTCATCAAGTGTTATGGATTTTTTTCTTTTTTTTTTTAAATAATCACGTTAGCATTATAATTTTACATACAAGTAATTAATATTTGAATTTAATTTTGATGCGGTGTAAAAAAACATTTATACTTGTATCGAATCATGTGCTCTTACATTATTTAAAAATTTGATGTCTTATATATTTATTATTATCGTTAAACATTTTATTAAAAAAATAGTTAAATTCATTAAATGATGTGTTAATACATAATTAAATAATAATATAAAAATATTTTAGATTAGCATTCAAATTAAACTCTTAATATTGTTACTACTTCATAACACGACAATATCCTCAGCAAAAAAAAATATATCCGGTGGGAATATTATTCAACAAGAGACACTTGTTAATAATTTTTTTATGAAACTTAAAAAGTCAATATACTATAAAATAAACTAGCATGCATGTACATGTTTCTAAATTAATGTGGACATCGATCTCACATGAGGCGACCTTCTCCACGGGAGAAATTCATAGATTGTAACTAAACAGCTAGATGAGGTGAAAATAAATAATTGTCATATACTTTGTGTTTGTATTTTTTTTATTAATGGAATGAAACAGAATAGGTGAGAATAGATCAGAAAAGAAAAAGAAAGAATGGAATATAGTTTTTTCTTTTTTTGTTTGAAAAATTCATTAACGGAACGAAATGAAACACGTGTTCCTCCCATTCTATTTCAATTTTGGGATGAACAAAAATTAGACATTTAAAAGAAAGAAGGGAGGAAGAATGATATCCTATGTGTTCCGTTCTATTCCTATACATTTTAAAACTTTCAAATACAATAAATTATTTTTATTCTTCCTATTTTTTTTCCTTTCATTATCTGTCATCCAAATATAGTATTATGGACGAATTAACTCGAGTATATCAGTTTCATGGAAATAAAACGTTGCAAGGATAGAGATAATGCAATATTAAGGAATATCGATGTGCGAAGTGGATTAAACGCTGCGTTCGAGGGTTAGTTTTGGGAGCAAAAAAGAAAAACAAAAGATCGTATGGAAAATGAACCCGACGTGAATCGAACACGCAACCTTCTGATCTGGAGTCAGACGCGCTACCATTGCGCCACGGATCCAATTGGTGTTATTGTCGAGTACTTTTTTTACTTCAATAATATCGTTTTATATTAAAACAACAGAGATAAACCAAGTCCTATGAGTCTATGCTGATAATTGATAAGAAATGTGGTGCTATCATCTATGAGATGGAGATAAGTATCCAATTATTGTATTTGATTCGATAATTTAAACCATCAAATACCTTATGCTAAATTGCATGGCTTTTTGACAGATGGCTCTTGGTTTTCATTAGCAAAGTACCGAAGCTGATTTGCAATTAGTTAAAACGTTTTTTTTTTATTTGAAATGTTTGCAAACTTAGTTTGTGATATACCTAATACTTTGCATATCATATATCTTTCTTTGGATTAACAAATGGCTTTTTTTTAATAATTACGTCACACAATGAGAATTCATCATTAAGTTTGTTCTACTAAATCAGTAAATTTTAAAGTTATAGTTCCTCTCACTTTTTCATATTGATCACACTTTTTTTGTACACATTTTGAACACAATTTCGACTTGCGAGTACTCACCTCATATGGGGCTTGTTTTTTTAGTCAATTTCTCTCGTTCCACCTTTCATTACATTCCACATTTATATAAATATTATGCTTAATTTTTTAATACAGGAACACTATTATATTTACTTTAATTACTAATAAAGTAAATTACATTATTTATTTTCACTAATTTAATATTTATTATGAACATATTTTTTAATTTATATGAAATAATAAATTAATTTTTAGATAGTAACTAAATATTATATAGTTTTAATATAAAATATTCATATATGTAAGATAGATTAGGACGGGTGCATTGCGAGTTAGATTGAGTAAAAACCTAAACATGTGTGAGTTATTTACTAATTCAAATTTATAAAATTTCTCAAATCAGTTATTTATAATAATAAAAAAAAAACGTGGTCCATGAACAATCAATCTATACCATATATCTAGTATACTCATTAAGTGTAAGATAATATTTTTATATTATGTCACCAAACCGTATATCATAGTGGTTATAGAAGTTATTTTTATTTTTATGTTAAAACTTGTTTAATGTTAACTAGTAGCTAATAATTTCTTCATAAGTTCATACGTAAGTATCTCATGCATTCTTCCAACTAAAGGGCACAGGTGGTGAAAAAGGCTATTCATGTCAATTGCCACGTGCTACAGTTCAAAATGGGTAAAAAGGAATTTTAGACAAAGCTCCGCTAACATATCACGTGACAATGATGTGATAGGGATACTATACTACTATCATTTTTAAATGTTTTGAAATATTTACAAATTTAAAATTTAAAAAGTGAAATAATACGTGGCAATTAACAATCTGTTAAATTTATAAGAGTTCAATAATTATCATAAAATTTGTATGTACGTATAATTATACATTAAAAACATTTGATAGACAAGTGATAAAGTCACAACTAAATTTGCTTTGCCGCCTAATTCCAATTACGCATCAAGATCTAGGGGACACAAAATGCCTAATCGTAATCACGTGTAAATCTAACAGCCTCTCGTGCGTCAGTATGATATCTTTTTTTGTTTTTGAACAAAAGAAATAAAAAGAAAAGCATCATAAGTGGGCAAGCAGTAAAAGTAGTGCAACAGCGAACAGCGACGTTTGACTTTTGGTACTCAACTTGAAGTCTGAAGAAGCTTTGTTAAGACAAAAAAACACGAGAGAGAGAGAGAGAGTAAAAAAGCGCGCGAAAGTTGGTGCCTCCGTCTCTAATTTAGGCGAATCCCTATTGAATTTGATTTTGTAAGAAAGGCTTCCAATTCCATTTTGATTTGGTACCGAAGCGAAATTGAAAAAGGCCCACACACACTTTATAGTCTGTTTCTCTCGGTAGACTGTCTGGTAGACAAGAACCCAACCAATACCATCATCATTCCTGCTCAACGGCCAACGCTCACATAGCCTGGTCGCAAAATGAGGACGCCCATTCTCATGGATATGGAGATGGAGATTTCACCTGTCTTCCCCAATTTGTGGCAGTGGCAGTGGCAGTGGCAGTGGTGGGACCAAATCAACGACTCCACTCGCTGGCAGGACGCTATTTTCTACTCCCTCTGCGCTGCTTACGCTCTCGTCTCCTCCGTTGCTCTGGTCTCCTCTCTATGTTTATCATCCTATGCCTTTTCTAAAACACTTCCTTCCATTATGCAATTTCTGTTTATTTAGTTTACTTTAGTTTGTGGATTCTTACAATAATACGCCTTTTCTAACCTGATTTTGAAATGCTGCCAGATTCAATTGGTAAGAATTGAACTAAGAGTACCTGAGTATGGTTGGACTACGCAAAAAATTTTTCACCTTATGAACTTCATCATTAACGGAGGTGACCTCACATCCACACTCACTCTTTCTGCTCCTGCTGTCAGGATCTCTGCTTTTCTTGTACCTCCATTTTATTCACTCTTTTTTTTTTTTTTGAGTTGCATTTTTTGTATTGCAGTACGTGCAGTGGTGTTTGGATTACACAACCTAGTTTTTCTTTTGCGCCCTAAGGTTAGTTTTGCACCTGTGATATTTGACTAAAATTATACTAAGGCTAAGGCTTGTGTACTGACATAGAGATAGAGTGGCTGCTTGTTCAATTAGGTCTTGATTTTGGTGCTATTAGATCTGCCGGGACTACTGTTTTTCTCAACATTTACACTTCTAGTCCTTTTTTGGGCAGAAATTTATCATCAGGCAAGTCAAATTTCTTCTTTATCCTTTTCAATTTATTTATTTTAATTGTTACGAGTGAGTACCTTACTTCAATGAATTAAATGAAACCAACTCTCAAAAAAGGAATTATCCATTTTCGCATGATCAAGGATTTTTTTTTTCTATGATTCTTGTCACTTTTTAGTTTTGGTATAGGAAATTCTAATTTTATTCCAATGACTGACGACCAGGCAAGGAGTTTACCAACTGATAAGCTCAGGATAGTGTATATTTCAATAAACGGTGCCTTGTATTTTATCCAGGTATCTATAATCTATCTCTTTCTCTTTTAGTGCACACTCTGTCAATACACAATGACATCTCCTCTGCAACTGCAATATGGTTGCACCCGAACTGTTCATGTCATATTCTCCGTCTGAAGCATTTTATTTTATTTTTTATTTTTTAGTGCATTTTCTATGTTCATTCATGGACACGTGCTCTTCATTTTGAGTTTTTATATCCCATGATGTTGGCCAGACACTGTCAGGCTGTAGCTCCTCATCTTATAACCTATTATTTTATCAACAACTAGTAGCCCGCCTCCAACAACTTTTACTGGAAGGGAAAAGTCGTGGTGAATAATATGGAAACAAAATTAGAAAGTTTTAAGTCAAGATCTTCTGGTATCTGGAAATATCATGGCATGTGAATTTCTCGGAAACTTGTACATCTTGATTGTGTATCAAATGTTCAACCATGACTTATTTCATTTAGAAATTATTGGATTTTTAAACAGGCGATTTAATTTCACTTTTGGGCAGTAATTATGGTTAATTTATATCTAGTTTCTGCAACATGCATGTCAAGCAAGGCATAAATCTCTCCATTGTTTCAAAGCAAAAAGGAACATTTTCTTTGATAGTTGACATCGATAATCATAATACTAAAGTGTGGCTTTGGATTCAGGTTTGTATTTGGATATACCTCTGGATAGATGAAAACAGTGTTGTGGAGTTCATTGGAAAGATATTTATTGCAGGTTAGCTTTTTAATCAAAGATTGATTTATGTTTCACACCCACTTGTGAGCTTAAGAATGAGTTTTGCCACCTTAAAATAATATATTGCTATATGCATAGACATTTTTTTTAATGAAATTTACTTTTCGTTTCTTTTCTTCAGCTGTATCATTTATGGCTGCATTAGGCTTCTTGCTATATGGAGGAAGGTGAGGCTTCTGCATTTTGTCTGGGAAACTATGAAATACCTCTGCAGCCTTTGTTTCATTTACTCACTGGTAATTCATGGTTGTTATGTGCGGCCTTTTCAATTTCCGCCTGGAACATATTATATGTTTCTAGATTATTTTTCATGCTGAGGCGTTTCCCAATCGAATCTAAAGGGAGAAGGAAGAAACTGCACGAGGTATGAGCATTTTCTTCTCGTTGTGTCTATTTGATAATATGTATTTTTGCAAATCATGTTCTGCCACTACTCTACAGAAAAATCTCATTTGAGTCACACTTTACTCCACCCCGCCCTCGTTTTAGAAGGAAAAAAAAATTACTTTTCATAATGTGTTCAGGTTCCCCATAGTATTTTAGTACATTGCAAATGTGTTCATGTGCGGGTATAAATGACTTCGATAGCAAATGATTGTCCACTTTTGTTGTCTCATCTCTTCTATTCTTTTAGTACATGGATCTTCCAAACATACACACGAGAGGCAGAGGTTTTGGAAAGGTGCATGGTAGAGTGTCATTTTAGCATTGGTTAGTTATTACTTTTACAGTACAAAGAATTTGAGTTTCTTGTATTTGCAACAACTAAAGTCCTAATTTCCAATAGTGAATAGTAAAATCAGTAATGAAAGACAGCTATTTAAGTGTTCTATAAGGATTTGGATGTACAGGGTGTTGGCTTTGAATGAGGAGATCATAATCTAAATTTTCCTATCTTATGATGAGTTTCTCTGTTGCCTTCGTCCATTTTCATGTCTAAAGGATAAATAACGCAAACTCTTGTACCCTCTTTATTAGCTTCTCTTTGTCATGTCTAGATTTTTCTCTATAAAACTCAAATTGTGTTCCACTGTAGAATCTTCAAGCATATGATGGGAAGGAATGAGTCGTATGTTTGTAATGTCATGCAATTATTTGTGCTACAAATGAAATCAGTTTTAACTAGCTTGCTCACTCCTATTCTTAAATTACAATAAATCAAGACTTTCCTTTTTAGGCATAGACATTTTTATTTTCTATAGTTCGTGGTCTATAACATTACCCCTTTCAACAATAAGGTTTAAGTTCTGTATGTTCCCTTGGATTAGACCTCATCATTGTGAACTGAGAAGAACCGCTTCTTGCTTTTCGTCTTCTGTTCTGTTCCAAACATACAACAAGGTGAAATTGAAAAGAAATTGTTAATATTAGTTGTATTGCGCTTTGTATTTCAGGTCGGATCTGTCACAGCCATCTGTTTCACCTGTTTTCTGATAAGATGCGTTATGGTAAGTTATATATTTATTATTATTGTTATCTGTTTCACCTGTTTTCTTAAGCTTGTCTGTGTAAATATGTCACACGTGTAGAATTATAATTCTTTTATGCTTGTCTTCTGTACATCATCCTGTGTTATTCTGTTACGCTATTTATATGTTAGTATTCTCCCACCTGCTTGCAGCAAGAGGGGTCACGATCCACATTCCACAAACATTCACCAAAAAATGTGAACATTTTTATCAGCTTTGAGTGCAGTAATAGGCATTTGATATATTCTATGAATGGCACATATGGGTTTCTTAATAGTTATAAAACTTTTTTTTTTGGTATTTAAAACATTTTAATTTAAGGGTTTACTGTGTTCTTGTTTTGTTAATACTTTCTTGTATACTACACACAAAAAATATTTGTCGTATGATTAATGGAAATGTAGCTTTTTTCTTTTGACAATAACTAATTAACGATTGAAAGTGTGAATTATGTATATGTAGTTGATGAGAGGGTGTATAGTTTGATGATGTGTGAGATAAAAATGCCAATAAATTTGTTCACGAGATTTAAATGTGGCACTACTTTAGTTGAATGTGAGAATCCTATAATATGGGTTTCAACTTTCTAGTGCAATACTGTTAAACAATTTTAGAATAAACAGAAGTTAGAGGGAGAAGATGGAAATCAAAAGAGCACAATAGAACCTTTGGTGGTCAGCATGATAAGAGTGATCAAATGCAAAGTATGTCCTATGTGGAGATGAATTTTAGGTAAAAGGGAGAGGTTTAAGTCTTTGTCATGAGAACTAAAGCTGTAGAGTTGAAGTTAAATAATGATATGCATGGTATTATTATTCAAGCAGTATACCTTCTTTCTTAATCACACTTTTGATATACATGCAGGGTTTTCTATCTGCATTTGATTCAGATGCATCTCTTGATGTTTTGGATCATCCTATTTTGGACTTGATCTACTACATGGTATACTACTGAGTATTCCTTTTCGTTGATTGTCACTAGACTTTTGGTTTCTTGCTTTCTTGGCATCTGGAATTTACTTTTAATTTTTCAAAATACAGCTGGTTGAGGTCCTGCCTTCAGCTTTAGTCCTCTACATCCTGCGCAAATTGCCCCCAAAGAGGATATCAGCCCAATATCACCCTATCCGTTAACTAGAGTGCATCTTGGATATTAATTTATTCATTTGCCCATTGGTTATGATTTTAATGGTGCTTTGGTTAGATAGTTTGAAGTTCAGCAGGAGAAGCAGATGCAATTCTTTACATCTGTGGTACTCAGCAGTTGCTGCTTGGGAAGGAAAATTTGGATTGACGTTTTAGGCTGAGTATTTAAGAAATACAAATTTTCATGTAGTCTGGATGTTGTAGTATTAAGGCAATGATGCATCCATTATTTTTTCTCCAACATTTCATACGATGTTTAGTGTTTGCTGAAAAATATGCTGCGAAAGGTTGAGGTCGTTGCTTAAATAAACTTATGCCTGGTTTTAATGAATTTGAATAGCAAAAATGAGTTAGTACCTTTGTCATCCTATTCAAATAGCTTTTTATTTGAACGACGTTAAACTATGAATGTAGATTCATACCAAGAGCTCAAGCAATCTAGAAACTTTTATTTATATATATATATTGGCAATTTTCTTAAAACCAGGTTTAGTAAGTGAAAACTAACACCATGCTACATATCTTGGTAATTACAAAAATGATAACTTATTTTCACTTTGTTTCTTATTTTCATAATTACAAAGTTTTGTTGATTTTATCATTTCTTTCATAAAATTTTAAAAATAAGGAATTGGATGGAAAGAAGGAAGTATTTTTATAATCATTAGTAAAAATATGTTAACTAAAAATAAAAAAAAAGTATTACTATTATAAAAATATAACATTATTTTTTATTTTATTTTAAATTTTTTAATTTTTGAAAAAAATATAATACAAATAAAAAAATATTATTTTCAGCATTCTCTTTACACAATTTTAAAAACAAGAAATAACGTAAAAAGAAGGTTACATTGTGTAATTATCAATAAAAGCATATCAAATAAAAACAAAAAAACAAACGAAATAGACTTCTTCCATGTTCTCTCGCTATTTCCACTGCCCAACTAAACGTCAACTCGCCTCCGCATCCACCAAAGTTCTCCCATTTTCCTGCGAGTGGAACCACCGTTGGAGCGTACTCTCTCTTCAGCCCATCTACGTTCCTGCTCCATTATGTTGATATACGTGTCCTGTGACATGAGACAAAATTCTTCCTCCAACATTTATCTCTACCAGAGAGTGACACGTTTTCTTTCTCATGCATGGAAGCCAGCTGTCTTGAGACCAAGTTGGTGTGGGAAAAAGAGTGAGAGAGACCAAACTTCATTGATAATTGGAAAAACTTCAAAAAAAAAAATCTTTAGAATTATACATGATGTATATTGTAGTTTAGTTACTTTTAAAATATATAAAATGGACTATTTTTTTTTTAAAGTTATACATTTCACTGTAAAATGATAATAAATGTTAAAAATTAGACTGAAAATTGTATGTGCTTCTCACGTATATATTTAAAAGTTTGATATTCAAAGAACCATATGAGATAAAAGTAATTTGAGGATAAAACTCATTAAAAATATGTATATGATGTATATGTGTTTTTCTTCTTTTTCTTAGTCACTTCTTTGCTCAAGCAGATGAGAAAATAAAACAAAAATTTAATCTTTAGAGTTGAATTGCAGTGAAGGTAATGACAAAACATAAGCGTGGTAATTAAAGAACAACATTCTCATAAGATGAGAGCAAAAGACAGAGAAGGAAAAAAAAAAGGTAGAAGAAAAGTGTAACATCTTTTTTATTAACACTCTAATGGTGATGATAGCCATAAATAAACAAAACATGATATGAATTACAACAATAATGTCCAGAACTTGAACTATTAAACCACGTCACTTTTTGGTTAACATTTTTTAATTTTTTTATTTCATTTTTTCTTCTTTTTTATGGTTGTTCTTGAATTCTCATTTCCTAGTTATTCTTTTTAAAATTAGCTGAGAGGAAAAAGAAAAACTTCACATGTGCATCTTCTTAATAAGATTTATTTCCAAATTATCATCATCTTAATTACATCTCTTTTGAGTATTAGAATTTTAAACATGCATGTAAGTGACACATGTAATTTTTTATTTAAATTTTAATATTTGCTTGTATTTTATAATGAAGTGCACAATTTAAAAAATAGAGTAAATTATATTGACCCCCCTCAAAATATTTAGAAATGACGCTTAACCTCATTTTCATTAAAAAAATTATACTTCACCCCAATTAACTAGTTTAAATAACAGAATCTGTTAAATGTTAACATAATATTCCATTTAACCATAAATTTAACTATGATTTTTCTTGAAACAATAAAATCACAATACAAATAATGTTGAGGAGCCTAGAATGCTCTTCTGCTCTCCTTCTTTAAAGACCTTAAAACACATAAAAATAGAGCAACTATTTTTTTAAAAAATTAAATCACAAACATGTTGTCAAAGCAAGTGACACTACTGCTTGTGCTTTGAATAACCAATATTATCTCTTCACTAGCAATATACTAATACTTAACAACATCATAACAACATATATATTAAAGTGTTTATCTTAATGGGGTCTATTATAGTCATTGTTGTTACAAACCACAAAATATACCAAGTTGTAGCATATTCAATAATAGAGCAAGGTCCCCAACAAAATAACATATACACCATAACGAGGGCTATTATAGTCCTTGTTGCTACAAATCACAAAATATACCAACTTGCAGCAAGTTCAATAATCCAACAAGGTTCCCCAACAAAAAACATATATGTCATATTAAATACTAACACATCAATGGCTCATTTCCAAATAACTAAAATACTGCATATTCACTTGTCCTCATATCCTTGGCTTGAGTTGCATTTGTACTGTTACTTGTTGCTTGGCTAGCATTAAGTTGTTGGCTTCCTTCTACATTGTTTGTCACATTGTATTTGCTACTAGAGCCCTCACCTGCAGTGAGATTTATCCTTAAATCCTACAAAACAAAGAATTCATATAAACAAATGATTATTAATGACCTCACCCATAGTCAATTTTATAAATTACTCAAGCAATTAATTAAAAGTAACATCTTACCCATCTTGATTCTATGCTAGTGGTTCCTCTTGCATCGTTAGTTGTTGCTTGGCTAACATTAAGTTGCTTGGTTCCTTCCACAATGTTTGTCCCATTAGGTCCACTACTAGGGCCCTCATTTGTAGTGGCATTCCTCCTTAAATACTACAAAAAAAAAAAAAAACAAATAAGTCTTGCAAAGCTCACCTACAATTTGTGCTATAAGGTAATCTTGCAGTTAATTAAACATGTTACCCTTCTTGATTCATTGATGTTCCCTCTCGTGATATCACTAATCATTGTTTTCCCTTTTTTCCTTGTTCCTTGTAGCAATAATATTTTTGGAAGCTTGATTGTGCTTAGTGAGTGCACTTGAATTCACAACAATTGATTCCTCTTGAGTGACCCCGCTAGCTTTATTAGCATTAGTTGCCTGCATATATAAGGGCATTTATTATAGATGCATGAAATGCATGCTTGAAAAAAAATAGTATTCAATCATTGTTAATAAGATGTATACCTTTCCACCAACATATTTCTTTTTCACAGCCACTAGAACTCTTTGAGAAGTTCTTATATTATGGCTAAATTCCTTGCAATTATCACATTTCATTGTGTTTGATCTCCTTGTTTTTCCATCATTGGGTTTTCCCTCATCTGCCTCTCTAGTTCTTTTTTTTAGGTCTTTCAGGAAGTCTACGTAAAACTGGAGGCAATATAATATCTCTAAGAGTCTTATACATCTCCACCATTTTAAAGTCATGAACAGGGTGTATAATTTCATTATAAGTTTGTTGATAAGCATTCTTGCTTTAATAATCATCACAATAACTTTTCAAGTCATGCCTTAAATAAACCATGCATGCAACATCATGCTTACAAGGCAACCCTCTAATTAGCCAAAATCTGCATTGACACTCCTTAGTTTCTAAGTTAATAGCAAACCTATCTTCATTATTGTCAATAACAACAAACTCCATTTATCCAGGTGGCACCAAACTACCAAACCTAGCATTATTTTGTATTTGGTTCAACTTCTTAATTTTTGGTGCAACATTAGTCTTCAATTTGCATCCATTCTCATACCTTACATGTAACTTCCCCGTGAGTTTAACAACCAGTGATTCCACCAATGTTAATATTGGTTTAACCCTTAATTCACCAATCCAATAGTTAACGGTCTCTATCATGTTCTTTGTGATATGGTCACTCTTAACCCTAGGATCAAAAGCATGCCTTGCCCATGCCTCAAGAGACAACTAAGATAAATACCCAAGTGCTTCCTTGTTTTTCTTGAAAATATCATTCATTGCTTCGTTAAACACGCAAGGATAATAGGTCTTTGCAGCTTTCTAAAATAGCTTCCTCAACATTAGTCCAAGACAAATAGCCTTATAGTTGTTGTATAAGTGTTTACAATAATATCTTTATGTTGCTTCAAGAAATTCACATGAAATAACTTCTGGCAAACTCTGTTAACACAGTTGGTTCAATTTCATATTCAATTTCATCTTCAATAAATTCATTCTTCAATAACACCAATCTATGTTCAGATATTTTACTTTAATTGGTAGCCTCTATAAAATAATTGCTAAGTTTTTTGCCTTGAGATTAAAACGAGTTTTGGGTAAGGAAATTTCTGCTTGTCAATCAGCTTTTCTTCCCAATAGGCAGATTCTTGACGGTGTTTTAGTTGTTAATGAGATTATTAATTTGGCAAAAAGGAGGAAGGATAAGTGTTTGTTACTGAAGGTGGACTTTGAAAAGGCTTATGACTCTGTAAGTTGGAGTTATATTGACTATATGTTGATTAGATTAGGCTTTAATTCCCTTTAGAGAAAGTGGATGAAGGCTTGTATCTTTTCTTGTTCAACTTCGGTTTTGGTTAACGGGAGTCTTACAGAAGATTTTGAAGTCAAGAAGGGACTAAGGCAAAGGGATCCGTTGGCTCCTTTTTTATTTTTAACAGCAGCCGAGGGTTTGACTGGTCTGGTGAATAAAGTTGTGGATGTGGGTTGGTTGAAGGGTTATTTGGTTAACCAAGAAATTTCCTTTCCTATTCTTCAATTTGCAGATGATACCATTTTGATGTGTGAGAGCTCTTGGGATAATTTATGGTGTATTAAAACGATTCTGAGGAGTTTTGAACTATCTTCAGGTTTGAGAGTGAATTCCTCCAAAAGTAATTTGTTCAGTATTAATGTTGATGATCATTTCTTGGCAGCAGCCTCTTCCTTCTTATTTTGTTGTATTGGTTCTTTCCCGTTCAAGTTCCTTGGAATTCCGGTGGGAGCTAATCCAAGGAGGTGTTCTACTTGGTTACCGGTGGTGGAGTCTATGAAGAAGAAGCTTTCTTTGTGGAAGGGTCGTTTCTTATCTTTGGATGGTAGAGTTACACTCATTAATTCTGTTTTGACAAGCATGCCTCTATACTTCTTCTCCTTCTATAAAGTTCCTAAAAAGATTATTAAAATGTTCATAAAGATTCAAAGGAATTTTTTATGGGGAGGAGATCTAGAGCATCAAAAAATAAATTGGGTTCGGTGGGAAAATGTTTGTTTGCCGAAGAAGAGTGGGGTTTTAGGAGTGAAAAATCTTGAGCTTTTTAATATTGCTTTGTTATCCAAATGGAAATGGCGTTGTTTAACGAATCGTAATGCTATTTGGTTCAATTTATTGTCCTACAAATATGGTCCTATGGTTAAGTGTGTTCTGCAAGATCCGGGCTCCTTTATTAATCATGGTTCCTCTATTTGGTGGAGGGACTTAATGCTATTGGATTTTGCCCAGGGTAGTAGCTCTAATTGGTTTTCGGAGGCGGTTCGGTGCAAACTTGGGACTGGTGCGAACATTAGCTTTTGGAGAGACAAGTGGTTTGGTATGGTACCTTTTGAAGTATGCTTCCCTAGACTTTTCCAGGTGGCTGCGAATAAGTCTTTGTCTATTGCCGAAATGGGTCTTTGGAGTAGTGATAGGTGGGTGTGGAATTGGAGGTGGAGACGTTCTTTATTTGTGTGGGAGGAGGAGCTTTTGAAAGAACTTGAAAATTTGCTTGATTCTGTTACTCCTGAGAAGGAGGCGAATGACTCTTGGATTTGAATTCCAGACAATTTAAATGGCTTTTCGGTGAAATCTGGGTATGCACATCTTTTGAAGCTTCAAAGGTCCACTATTCCCCTTCCAACCTTGTCAAAGGTTTACCAGAATTTATGGAAGACAACGGTACCATCCAAAATTATTATTTTTGTTTGGAGGTTGATTCAAGATCGGTTGCCAACTAGGGAGGCTTTGGTTTTTAGGGGAATAATTTCTTCTGATCATGATGTTTCTTGTGTTTTCTATTTTTCCCATGAAGAGAACTATGCATCTTTTTTTTTTTTCACGTGCCCTTTCTCTTATAAAGGTTTGGACTGCTATTTATGCTTGGATGGGGTTTGAGGGAGTTTATCATAATGATGTCGTTAATCATTTCTTGCAACATTTGGCCTTTCTTAGAGGGAAGAAGCTTAATAAAGTAAGACATATTATATGGTTAGCAGTTGTTTGGTCTCTGTGGTTATTGATGAATAATGTTATCTTCCAAGGGGCAATTGCTGACTTCTCTTCTGTAATTGCTCAGATTAAGATTGTATCCTGGGGGTGGTTTATTTGTAGAGAGACGAGAAATTCAAGATTCCTTTTTTCAGATTGGTGTATTAATCATTTGGTTTGTCTTCGGACTTATAATGATGTAATTTGATGTAATGGATTGGAGTACCCCTTGTGCTCCTCTTTAATATACTTTTGCTTATAAAAAAAAAAAGTAGATATTTGATAATTCCCCCACCCCCTACATTTTTTAATATATTACAATTATATGTATGTGTTCAAATATCCTTTTAGAATGTTCTATTTATGATATATATATATATATAAAGATGGAGTAAAAGATTAAATTACTATAAGTTAATTTATGTTTTATTGGTGAAACAAAGTAAAGGATCGTGATTTGTCTCTTTTTTATGACAAAATAAAAGAAAGAGATGAACTTCAGGATGACACAGGTGACTGTGTAACAAGTCTTTAATTCGGCTGTAATTTAGTGTATTTTTGGAACTCTAATATTTGAATACTTGGCTGAGTTATTTGAATATTATTAAATTAGTAGCGAACTATTTAGAATTGCTAGCGTGAATATTGGCCTATCATGTCATGATATTTAAATTTTATGAAGAAAATAGTTAATTATTTGGTTTTTATCAGTTTTAATTTTTAATTTAATGTAATATAATATCTAATTATTATTATTAAATTAAAATGTTTATTTATAATCTTTTAATGTAAAAAATTATACCACTTTTAATATTAAAATTAAATGTAGCTTAATAATAATTAAAAAAAAACCTGAGTACCTACCCTGTTGCACAAGCCAACTTACTAATTAGTTGGGAATTCTCAAGCTCAATCAATCATTGTGAACTACTTGAGCTGATGGGGAGAAAATCTGATATTGGCAGGCTATGTCGCAACAACTGTCTCGTCTGCAAATGGTGCTTTGATGAATGATGGGGTTTTTAGGGGCTGACGACCAGTCATCCCGGATAGACATCTTCAAGATAATAGTATGCATGAGTATGACCAGCAATCATTCCCCGACACAAGTTTTCAAGATTTCACACGAGCTGTTTACAGCATCAATAGATAGACCCCGATCTTCTTAGGGACATAAGGGGCAGCTCCCCCCTTTTTCTTTTGTTAGTTAGTATTAGAGGTGTCAAAATAGGTTGACCCGACTTATTCGGAGTCAAGTTATTTTTGGGTTGATTCATTCGAGTTATATAAGTTTCGGACTGATATTTTGTTAGTTCAATACAGTTTATTTAACATTATGTAGTGTTAAAAGAGCGAGCTGACTCGGCCTATTCGGAGTTAACATATTCGAACCATATAAGTTTTAAGTTGACATTTTGTTAGTTCAGTCTGTCCATTTTACCAAACTATTCATGCCAGTCTATCGAATTTGTTCTATTTTGACACCCCTAATTAGTACTAATAAATATCATATAATTGATGATTTTTGTAATTATTTCTTGTTTGTTTCAAACTTTGTGTTTTGTATTACTGGTTATAATGTCCTTGTTTCTTAATCTTATCTTAATGAATGAACTTACTACCACTTCTTTATTCTATATAACACATGAATGTTGTAGCTTTAATAGGACACACATTCACCCGACTAATATGTATAATTTGTGAATGATATTTGTACAAATTTACAAGTACATACTCCTTATATACTCTCAACGCAATTTATTGAATAACAGCATGACCCCACAATAACTTGTTTTTTGAAATATTTCTCTTTAGGCTTTTGAATTTTGATTTCTAAGGTTTTATTTAGACATAGGTTGAGCTTTTGATATCTTAATCATCCAACTTTAAAGATTATTTTTTTTCTTGATAAGTTAGATTTGAAATTTTTAGTTAACACCGTAGTTTTTTTATAAGTCAAATTTGAAAAATTTAATAATATCTTTGCCCCTTCAAAGTTGTTGGTTGAGTTCGGCCACTCAGTAAATCCACCCCAAGAACCAGGAGGTCCAGAACAGAGAATCCCAAGAGGATCTACAAGCATAAAACTTTAAGATCAGGTTTCCTTGATGAGAACTGAATAAATGGAAAAAAGATTGATTTTATGTACAAAGCATAAACCCAGTTTGATGGGATCCTTTCATGTTCAACAAGATAGCAACAACACAGCTTAAAACACTGGTATTATTCCACCAAAAAGAACAATTCCAGTCAACACCGTGGCACCAAATAAGAACATGTAAAAAACCCCCTTAAGGAGTTGTCCTCTAGAAGCTTGGAGTACCGAGCAAGAAAATACATCAGGGGAGCATCAATTGTTGAGTTTTAACATCAAGATAGGAGCATCAATAACAAATATTTAAGTTGAAAGTGGAAGGACGATTGCCAAGAAAGCATTGTTGAGAATGAGATCAAAAGGGAATGAAAGGCGTAAATCAAGGGAGCAGCCGATTTTAGTGAGATATGAGCGGGTAATGATGATGGGCATCTGCTTAGCCTTATACCATTCATTGTTCTACTTCTTCACCCATTATTTTTATTTATCTTCCCTAATTTCTCCTACTAATATAATATTGTTCTGAATGTGAATAAGAATGATACCAAATTCGCTGAGAGCATTGGTTTCCTCCATGTACGATCACTGTGACAGTAATACGAGAGATAAGTATTTATAAAAAATATTCTAATATTTAAGTTAGATTATGTACAAAATTAATAGTATTTAGAATTAAATACATATATTATTATTTTGTGGGATATTTATAAGAATGTCTTGAATAATATAAATGGTTATTTAATGAATTAAATATTATTAATTGAGATAAGAATCAAATAAAATTATGATATCTTATAACTAATTTTTATTTAAGTATGATGTAATTGATATTTATATTTATGAGAGATTTGAGAAAAATTTCTTTTTATAAATAAGTAGATTTACTTAATTAATATTACATATAAATATCTGATATTTAAATCTAAGAAGTCTAGTTGTTCATGAATCATTAATCCAAAATTCAGTTTAGAACAAATATAATTAGACTTAAATAAGAGGAGGATCTCGAATAACTTCGCTATTATTTGGGAATCAGAAACATAAACAGATAAAAGATAAACGGTATGAGAATTGAATGAAGCTTATGGTGTAGTTGGGTTGACAGCAAGTGCCACAATACCAGATTTGGGGAATGACGCGGAGATAGCATAGCGTAAACAGTATATTAATATTGAAAGCTTTTTCACAAGAAAGGTTGTTAAGAGAGATATTTTTTTAAATTTAATTTAAATTATTAAATTATAATATATTTAAAATTAAAAAAGATATGCATAATAATTAGATTAAAAAACATTTGAATTTAAAATTTTAAAAGATAGAATCTGAATTTTTAAATTAAAAAAAAAAAGAAATTAAAAATGAAACATGTCATTTTATTCTATATTCTCTTGGAGAGTATACAATAAGAAGTTAAGTAAATTTCAAGTAAGCCTACTCTAATTTAATAGATAGAAGTAGATAGTAAAGTAATTAAATCTTTTAACCGAAAAAAAGTAATTAAATCTTAGCAAATATAAAATCTTATCTGATAAAAGGTTTCTAGAAACAAATAATTTATTAAAGATAAGATAAAATTTTTGAAAATAAGATAAGATTCCTATATATATATTTAAATCTATAAATAACAAATTATAATAACGTCTTAAATTATCTAAATAATATCAAAATAAAAAATCACACAATAATCACAATTTAAAACTATATTTGTAACCCGTGATTTGCACAAAGAAACAGAAAGGGAATTTTTATTACTTTTATTGATATTTACATCTTTTTAGTTTGTTATATAATTCATTTGAAGGGTGCTTGGCAAGATCTTGCTAAATAGTTGAACACATAAAATTTTTATTAAAAATGATGTGTAATTTAAAATCATTAAAAAAAATAATTTAAAGTACAAACCTTACAATGAAAGATAAATATAATTCATACTAAAAGGAACACAAAAAAAGAATTCATACTGAAAAATAATTACAATCAAGAATAACATATGCTATATATCAATATAATGAGATGAAACTTATTAAGAATAAAAGTCTTTTTTTTTTCCAGGAATAAAGTCTATATTTTTATTCCATCACTATCAAAAACTTCTTCATGAGGTATTAAAGGTAATTTATAATGAATGATAATTGAATCCTATTATTTATAATGAATGATAAGATAATTTTTTATATGAAGAAAATATAAGATTAAATTCTTAAAAGTTAGATAAAATTCTTTTTATTTTAAAAATAAGATAACATTCTTAACAATAAAGATATATATAAAAATTTTTAAATAACAAATAAAATATCTTAACCAATCAACTTCTTCTTTGCTTACGAAGTTTGGGTAAGAGTGACTAGTGGGTATTACCATCTTAAATTGTGTGTTTTGAGCCTTGTTACTCATCCCATATTATATAAAGCCCAATCGCTCTGTATTACTTGTGAGAAGTAGAGAGATAATATCTATTTACAACGTTATTTTTTTATAAAAAAAGTAGAGAACTTACCATGGCAATAAGGTAAGTTTAGATCCACCACAACTTGCAACATGGTTTGGTGGTTGTGTAAATGTTGAATTGCATCTCTCAAGGGTCAAGGACATCTGATAATAAGAGATGCAATTCAACATTTATATAATTATTAACCAATATTGCAAGATGTATTGGAACTAAATTTATTTTATTGTGTAACTTCTTTACTTTATTATAAATTTAACATTGTGAATAGGTATTAACTTTCATATTTTTCAAGCTTCAAATGAATGTCATGGGAAAATCATGGTAAATTTATGCCTTTATTATCTATACTATTAATAAAGGAAATTCTCTTATTTTGGTCATAAATTTTAGTTTTTTAATTTTTTTATTTGAATTTAATTATATATATATATAATTAATTTTTTTAATGAAGTGGACTCGTGGTATTTGCATGTTTAAGCAAATTTTTTTTTTATTTTAACTTTATGCATCATAAATTCATAAATATTTTTAATTTTGTATGAGGTAGAATAATTTATATAAATACTAATGTGATATATGATTAAATATAAATATTAATTTATTTATAATATAATAAAATGAATAAAAAATAAATACAGACTGGTCTGTCAATTTGCTAGTAATATGGGAATGCTCACCTTCAAAAATTCACGTGAAGGTTATCACTTTTAATTATTTTTTTGGACAAAAAAAATTATTTTTGTCTTTTTCTTATCCAACTTATATAATAAGGTTAGGGTTTTGCTAAAAAATGTCATAAGAACACTTATTAAGAATACAAAATAAGAATTTTTTTATAAAAAGTAGAGTATTTAATGCATTAAAAATTAAAAAAATTAAATTTTTTATGTAAAATTTCTTATTTTAGATTCTTTAATAATTGAAAAAAACTCACAAGATTATTATCTTTTTTGTTTTTAACTAATTATTCATGTAATTTCATGTCATTTAGTTAAAGTCTTTTGTTAATGTGATAATTCATTTTTCTTGTAAAATAAAACTTAAATAATAAGTTTATTTTAGTAAATATGAATTTTGTTAATTAATGCATATTCTTTCACATAATAATTACTAAATAAATTATCCATAAAATTGTTAAAATGGGTTGAGCTCAATTGATCAACTCGAATAGTTAAATGAAATGTATGAGTCAAACTATTAAATTTAAACTCAAACTTATTTACTTAGCCCGATCTAACTATTACTTGAAATTGGACAGTTCGTTGGTTTTAAATTTAATTTAATTTTTAATCTAGTTGAGATAACTCCCTACAAGCTATTACTTAAAAGTATATTCTATTACTTAAAAGTATATTACTTTTTTTTTAAGTTTGAAAAATTAAAATTTAATTAGTAGTTGAGATAATTCCCTAATATATTTATTATTGTCCAAAAATTAAGTTATCAAAATTTCTTAATTTTTATTGATTCAAATTTCTTAAAGATTAAATTAATTACATTAAAATGAAAAACTTAATAAAATGATTTATCAATTCGCTTAACCTTCAGCTTGCAATAAATTAGACTTAAGTGAGAAATTTAACTCAACCCAAAAAGGGCCAACCCAATTCTTTGATACCTCTAACTATTTTTTTTCTCAAAATAACTACTAACTTCGTAATCTTCTCATTGTTAATTTTTTTTAAAAATAATCAGAAGATATAATATTAACTAATTTAAAAAATAAAAACCCGTTGTAAAGTTTATTTCTAAAAAAATTATAAAAATCAAATAGGAAGAGAAAAAAGAAAACACTTTAAGATCCTGTCACGTGATCCGTATCAGTCCTTCTCCTCCTCCTCCTCCACCACCATCATTTACCCGCTCTCCGCCACAGCCATTTCAAATTCAAAAATCAAACACAAACCCTTCAAATTGAATACTTGAACTATCACTCACTCTCTCTCTTTCTCTTCCCTTCAGTTTCAGACAATAGAATACGCAAACAATGGATAGAGAAGAACCTCCTTGTCCCTCACCTTCACCCTTTCCCCATCTATCGTCTTCTTCTCTTCTCAAGGATATCTCCAACTTCAGAACCCCCAAACGCCCCTCCCTCTCCCTCAACACCCAATCTCCCTCCACCCACTTCTTCACCGCTTCCAAACAAACCCCTCGCTCCTCCGCATTCCGCCGCCGCCCCTCCCTCGCTCCTCCCCCCAAGAAGCACTCAGCTGCCGCAGCCAGGAAACTCAAGGCCTTCCAACTAGAGCAGTCTCAGTCCTCCAGAAAGGCCCAAATCATGAAGGAGCAGTCCCTTAAATCCCTAGCCAAGTCAATCACCGTTTGGCTTAATTTCTTGCTCGAAAACCCCGCCTCCTGCGGTTGCGACTTGTCCATCTCCGGAGTCCAGATCCGAGACGCTAATTCTGCGACGCCGGCCACCAAGGGGAAGAGAGACAGTGGCCCCGGAATTTCCGTCGGGGTTGATTCGGCATGGCGAACTCCGAAGCGGCAGAGGAAGACGTGGTCGCGGGATGACTACCGTGTTGTTGGTAAAGAAAATGCTGCAGCTGAGTTGCCGAATTCCATGTTTTCCTATTTGAGGGATTCGTTGAAGGATGTCTGCAGTTTTGATGATTTGAAGCAGCGAATGAGGGTTTATCTGAGTCTCGGAACATGTAAAGAGATCTTCGAAGCTATGAATCATGTCGCTAAGGTTTGTTCTCTCTACGATAGCCTTCGCTTCGATTTTCTGTCAATAGTTAGAAGGCTCAGGATATTGTGTGCACCTTCAATTATGGGTGCTCTAAGTATTATAGTCGTGTTCATTGACATAGGAGACTGACTGGGATAATTGATGCTCTGTTATTTTTGAAATACTTTTTATACTGTGATATGATCTAATCATTTGGTTGCTGGCAATTGGTTTGAAACTTCTAATTGTTTTATAGAACTTCTGGCTGAACTTCATTGTTATGGACTGTCAAATGAAATCTGCTTTGAATTATACGGCATTGAATAGTGTGTCAGTTTCCTTTGTTTTTTTTCTCAGACAATTGACGAAGGAAGGCTAAATTTGAAGGCACACTGCCCGATAGTAACAGATGTTGGGTTGAAGGATAAGGCCACAAGGATACTTATGTGTTATAATCCAATTTGGCTCCGAATTGGATTATATGTAATTTTTGGTGGTGACTCCCTGGTGTTAAATGGAGATGTTAATTCTGATCAAGATGTCATATTTTTGAAAATGATCATTGACAAGCTATTTTTTTCACATGAGGGTCTAGCAAAACAATATGCTTATAACAAGATGGTTGAAGGCGTATATAGGTCAGGTTACTATGAGAATTTGGGGAATGTGATTTTGAAGAGAATTTTGTTACTTGTGCTTCTCCTGGATAGAGCTAAATGTCAAAGTTACCTCCCACTTGAGTACGGTATTGATGGATTAGATGGGGGTTCCCCTTTATTATTCAAAGCAGAATCCTGGATTAAGTCAAGTAATCAAGTGATCCATGGTAAGTCTTCATTTATGTTTTAGTCCTATTTTCTGTTGATATTTTTGTAACAGCAGTTTCTACATTGTAGGTTGATTTTTCTCTCTTTTTGGTTCAAAATTAGAATTTCTATCGTCAGATGTAATGCATGGAGAAGGCAATCTTCTTGCACATTTGGTGATTTTAGGGTACAAAGTATCTCATCAACAGGTCAATTATTCCTTCCATATGTTATGCTCATTTGCTTGAGTTTGAGGTTGTCTGTTAGAGTGAGTGTGTGTGAGCTGCATGCGGACAACATCATTTTTGGAGGTCTTGGTGCATTTTATGGCATTAACAGATGTTTCACTTTAATGTTTATGCCCTAATAAATTAGTGAAGAAGGACATCGTATCAAGTTCAAGATATGGTTTATGAGATCTTTTTTCTGATCTGACTGCTTTGTGATTTTGTAGGGGCCTCTTGTTGAGTATGATTTCAGGGTCAGAGATTTATTTGTAGATCTCCAAGATGGATTAAAACTGTGTAGAGCCATTCAGCTCTTGCAACATAATTCTTCTATCCTCATGGTTGGTTACATATCTATATCTATGTCTATGTATCAGCATATTTGACACTCCGATGTTATTATTTTCTGGATAATGCAATTAGTTATGAATTTTGATGCATCATCATTGTGTGGACAGAAAATTGTAGTTCCCTCAGATACTCCTAAGAAAATTTTGGCAAATTGTGGTCTTGCCCTACAATATCTTAGGCAAGCTGGTGTATCGCTACAAGATGAAGATGAGATGATGATTGTGGCAGATGACATTGTTAATGGAGATAAAGAACTTACACTTTCCTTGCTCTGGAATATGTTTGTTCACTTGCAGGTGGCAGCTTTGTTTTTAGCTGATTTTTAAAATTTTGTAATAAATTGCCTTAGGATTTGATTACTCTTAACTTCTAATCTGGACAGCAATATAATTTCCTATGCCATTGGACATGCAGCTACCTCTTTTGGTTGACAAAACAAGTTTAGTTGGGGAAATTTCCAAAATTCGAGGACCTGGCATGGTATGTTCCAAGTTAGATGAGTTTCATGTTTCAATTTAGTTAAAAAGGAATACATCCACTTTTTCTTCACCTTCTTTTTCTTTAAGCTCATATCTTCTATCATAATTGTGCTTTGATTTTTCTTCCATCTTACAGGATCTCATAAACAGTGCAAATTCTAGTTCTCTGGAATTGCTTTTGAATTGGATTCAGGTACAGTCCTAGTTTACTTTCATCTACCCAGCAGATAGTTTCCTTCAGAAACCAACAAGAATGAGAATCCTGCATACTATCTGATTCATTTTTCATGACTGCACGCTTTGTTAAACTGCCTAGTACCCATGCACAATTCACACTACTGCTAACATCTTACAGTATGATATGAGAACTAGTAAGGGCTGATTACAGAAAAGGATAGTAATTTTCCTAGATGTTTTTCTTCTTGTTTTACAAGAGGCTCATGAGTAATATTCTTTCTACATTAATATAATAGTTATCATACAAAGAGCTAGATTGATCTGTATCATGAACTTATGCTAGAAGATTGTCAAACATAATGTCTTTTTCCAGATTTTTCATGAATTGTGTTGGTGGATAGTTAGATAAATGCAATTTCGTTTTGCTTTTTCCATAGCTAATTGTTCTTTGATACTTGTTGGTCTTATATACTTTGTTTCAGCTTTAGTTTCATTTTCTTACTCGAGCTTTAGATGGTGCATTTGAAATGTGTGAGATGTTGGCACATAGTTAAAAAAAATGTTTCATTATGTTATCCGCAGTTTAACCTTGTCATTACTTTTTCGCAGGCTGTTTGTGAAAATTATGATTTTGCAATTGTCAATTTTCATTCCCTTGTTGATGGCAAAGCTATCTGGTGCTTACTTGATTATTACTTCCAGAAGGAACTTCATAATTCCTGTTCATTGAAGGTCTTGAATTTCTTTGGGTTTCTGCTGAATGCTGATAATAGCTTCTTGTTCTTTAGCTTTATTATTATTATTATTATTAATTTTTTTTTTTACAGGATGTTAATAAGAAAAGTGGCAAGGCATCAATTATGTCAGTCAATGAATATTCAGATGCACTGTACAATTTTATATTGTCCCAGAAGTTGACTATGTTACTGGGGAATTTTCCAGAGGTAAATTAGTAAATTCCCTAATTTGTGTAAATGTCTACTTCTTGTATGCATGCTGGAACTATCGTCAAGACATGGTCACATCACATATATCTGATACATTGATAGAAACACATTAATTTTTGTGGTTAATTGTACAATTCTATGATTTACTTGGCAAGAGTCTGCTAGAATCATAACAATACACTCTTTTCCATATATTGCCTTACTGATGTACTCTAATATTTGTTACTGATTCAAACTAATTAAAGTTGTAAATGGGATTTCTTTTCGTGAGGGACAAAGATTGATTTTTGTATATCTAACACTTTCGTGTGAAAGCCTATTGGGATTGAATCTGGACAAAGCACAAGCCTTGCAAAAATTTGTGCTAAATTTTGATTATAAGTATTGGAGTGCAAAATATCAAACTTTGGCCTGAATACGGAAAAGAATGGTCATTTTCCTAGATGAGCAAGCATGTGAAATATGCTATATTTATGAATGCATTGCATTAATACTTGCTTGAGAGCTACATATATACATGTTTGAATTCGTTTCCAGGTTGAAACATGAACTCCTATTGTATAGTGAAATGAATTCTATGGACATTCAAAATTGTCTGGATAATTTATGTATCTCAAAATGCACAACTATTATGGTTGCGTATAACCCAAAGAAAAAATTATACCTGTGCATATATAAGTATCTCACTTGATACTATGTGGTGGTATAACGGAATCTGGGTATATATTATTCTACAGGTACTTCAAATAAGTGAACTACTTCAATATAATGTCGCTTGCAGTGATCGAAGTGTGGTGATATTGTTGGTGTTCCTAGCAAGCCAATTATTTGTCAAGAAAAATGTGGTAAACTGAACAAAGTTTATGGTCACATCCTGTTATTGTTGTACTCCAGAAGTTGTATTTAAGTAGTATCTCCCTTTCTTTTCTTCTTCCTTTCCAGGATCACTTAAATTTCCATAAGCTCCTAGGCTATGAGTGCCACAGTCCCTACCGTAGACATTTGAGGATGGTACAGTGCCTTTCAAGTTCTGAATCAGTACAAAAGCCAGATGCTTCAGATGTGCATGGCAATGAAGGTTTCTTGTTGACTTTCTAGTGGTGTGAATTTTAGTTATTTATGCATGTCATTCGTTTATATTTCTTGTTCTACATCTATGCATATATCAATGATTTTGATTTTAAAACATGCAATAACTTTTGCAATTATAGGGCTGATATCTTATTTTATCAAATGATTCTGCCACCATCATAAAACTACTAATGGAGCCTTCATTGTGATAGTTGTATCAGTTGGATTTGTATGACTCTAGCATTGAGAATAAAAGTGAGAAAATTTCATTTTGTTTTAAAATAGTAGTAGATCGGTGAACCTTAAATGGGCTTTATCTTTAAAATAGATAATGCCCTTGTATATAGCTTTGTAAGTTTATGCTAGTCCATTTGTGGTTCTTGCATTGCATGATAGTTGGCTCTGAGTAGACAACAGTGTGTTGGTGTCAATTTTTTTCGAAATGATTATATTAGAGTCCCAAAACAAACATCTTAGATTAATGATAAGAATGGTATATGATCTTATTCCAGAAATAAATATTTTTCTTATTCAGTATTTGGTCTTTGATAAAAATCTTGTGATTTATTAAAATAGATGCCGCAAGAAAATTCAGGGCCATCCAGGGTTGGTGGGAAGATATGGCTGAACGAAACCGTATCACGAAACCAGCTGTCTCTAATTTGCGGAGATCCAGAACCATTGAATGCAGCACCAACATTAGAAGAGGTAACTAATACGACTTGCACAGTTCTTTTTGCTACTATGTCACCAACTCACCATACATACATTTACTGTAGCCGTGAAAAAAAAATACTATATCAGGTGCAATTTTACTTTCTAAGTAATTGTTCCTGAAATTACTCATATGTGAAAATAAGAGGCAGGATTTAGTTCATCCCTCATTAATTCCTGATTCGTGTTCATTTATGATGGAACTGAATGGGTATTTGCAATGATAATGAACCCAAGGTTTGACATGGAATACATAGTCTTTGTAGTTCTTTTTCTTTCTCCACGGCATTGCTTAGTAAAAGGGTGTTGTGTGATTGTTTTCCAATCAATATTCTAGCTCATTAATCCATTGTAATTCCATGCAACACTTGAGTTGTTGATGTTCTTTGCTTTCATATTGACAACTGTTACTCAATGTTTTTAGAAAATGCTGCAAGAACAATACAATCTCATATCAGAGGATTGGTTGCACGTCGCAAGTTTCTGAAGATGATAAAGGCTGTCACCCTTTTGCAAACTGTTTTCAGATCTTGGCTAAAAGTGAGGCTGGAGTCAACCTGCGTGATATTCACCACCATTCCAGTGTACAACTTTTCATGTGGTATACAATTTATCAGCTTGTATCAAACATTTCTCAGTATTATGGTTCATTACTTATTGGCATGTCATGCTTGTTCAACCACAGAAATATTGAAGCAATCCGAAACATCTTGGAGATATGCCATGTTTTTCGTTCATAGGCATTCTTTTTTGAGATTGAAGAGGTCAGCACAGCTTATCCAGCATGCAGTGAGGAGTTGGCTCTATTGGAGGCATCAGCAACTGCAAGGATGTAGTATAAGTCCTAAACTTATCACTTCAGATCCAGTGATTGCTGCTACTACTGTTCAGAAATTTGTTCGTGGTTGGATGGCACGATCTAGATATATTCGTCAGCTAGATCAGAAAGAGAAAGCTTTAAATTTAGCCCAACAGAAGGTTACATTTGATCTTCAAACAAATGCAGCTGTTAGTATTCAGCTTGCTTGGAAGAAGTTCATATGCTGCAAGTCTACTAGGAAACAGCACTTTCTTGCAACTAAAATTCAATGTAATTTCCGTAGTTGGTTGTTGAGAAAAAGATTTTTACATCAGATTCAATCTGTCATAAAAATTCAATCTTATTTTCGAATGTGGAGATGTGTAAAGGCTTTTCAGCACTTCAAAATTGCGTTTAAGGCAGCTATTGTCATTCAGTCTTTCTTACGTGGATGGATTACACGGAAGGGAGCTTGTGCACGTAGGAATCGCATTGTTGAAATTCAAGTAAGACATTGACTTGCGTTCTTCTGTTCATATTCATTTGCATTTACTTTGTATGACTTTCCAGTTTGACACAGAAAATAATGAGTTATTCTGGGGTTACTTTATAAGGCAGAATGCATGCTGGTTGTACCAAAAAAACAAAAAAAGAACGCATACTAGTCAATTAATGAAAGTAGCATTTTGATCGTTTCATAATATTTCATTGAACTCATAGTTGCATTGTCGTTATTGTTATGTTTCTTATTCGGTGAAATATCTAATTCCAGTTGCTATTCTAGCGTGGCTTTTCTGAATTTTGGAGAAATACCTTGCGTTTTTGGAAGTTTTAATTGTAAAATATTATATATTTTGCTACTTTGCTTGAACGATTCCAGAGGCATTGCCGTGGTTGGCTGGTGAAACGGGACTTCCTGTTGCAAAGAGACGCTATAGTTAATATCCAGTGTGTTATTCGAAGCCTGGAATGCCAGAAGGCTCTCAATTGTCAAAAAGATGCTGCATTAGAGATCCAGCGCTTTATCAGGGGGCATTTAACTCGAAATCGGCTGTTAGGTTATTAGTGCACGTTTTGTGAAGCTAATATTTGCTTGATTCAGTTATGGTTTTACGTTTTCTTAGTATTATCTCATGTTTTCGTGGTGTAGGTGGTGCTTCTCAGTTACGCTCAGTCGTTCCTGTTAGTTACATTTCAAGACCAGTTGGCTGTTATAGTTTTCAACTGGAACTCTTCTTGTTTTCAGTAAAGAAATTGCAAAGATGGTGGAAGAGTCTCTTGTTGCTTAAATTAATGAATAAGTCGGCCATCATTATTCAGTCTTGTACTCGCGGGTGGATAGCCAGGCGAGTGGTCACTGTTCACAGACACCATATCGTCATCCAAGTATGGTATTCTAGTTGTTATCGTGTTATACACGCTGTAGTTCTTTTGTATTTTGTTTGACGTGGCTGTTCACATGCACATGGTAACTGCTAATAGTATTATTGATATAAAGGTTTTGTAATTTCTGGGGAAATTTTAGCAGAAGCAGATATGACATTTCTTAAAGATATGCGGTCTTTTATCCCTAGTAGAAGAGTGAAGGGAGCAAACTGTGTTTCGGGGTTGAACTAACTCTGCATAAGTCTATTTTTTTAGAAAGTATATATGTTGCGATAGTTTGCTTTTTTATTTGTTTGTTCCTTTGTTACGTTGTATTGCCAGAATGATGCTGCATTGGAGATCCAGCGCTTTATTAGGGGACATTTAACTCGAAATCGGCTATTAGGTAATCAGTTCACAATTTATCAGTGCTTTATACTTTATCTCATTAAGCTAGTAATTGCATGATCTAGTTGTGGTTTCACATTTTATTACTATACTATTATCTAATGTTGTCGTGATGTAGGCGGTGCTTCTCTGCTGCGTGCAGTCCTTCCTGTTGGTTGCAATCTAAGACCAGTTGGCTGTTATAGTTTTCAACTGGAACTATACTTGTTTTCAGTTGTGAAATTGCAACGATGGTGGAAGGGTCTCTTGTTACATAGATTGATGACAAAGTCTGCCATTATTATTCAGTCTTGTACTCGTGGGTGGATAGCCAGGCGAAAGGCCACTGTTCATAGACACCATATTGTTGTCATCCAAGTATGGTGTTTTAAATTTTCAATTGTTATCAACTTAGTGTGATATACTACGCTGTAGTTGTTTTGTATTTTTTTGTACTTGCTGTTCACACAAACATGGTAGTTTGAGTTAGCTATAGTGTTATTGATTTAAAGGTTTTGAACTTTCGGGGGAAACTATGACAGAAGCTGATATAACATCTCTAAAAGATAAGCCGTCTTTTATCCCTAGGTAAGTGAAAGGAGTGAATTTTGTGTTTTGGGGTTGAACAAACTCTGAAAAAATCCTTTTTTTTTTCCCCTTTCTCTTAATATTTGGTTTTATCCTAAACCATCTTAGTTTCCACACATATATATTTCATTACCAAGTGGATCAACCAAATCGTTATGATGCTACTGATGCTGATTATAACCCAAGCCAAATTTCCATCCATGTTTAGTTTTCTTTTTTATTAGTTTGTCCCTATTTCTTAATCTTCCTTCTCTTTTTTATTTTAACTTTTGTAGTCCCACTGGAAAGGTTACCTTGCACGTAAAGAGTCAAAAGAACAGCTATTGGATTTGCGCTTGAGAGTGCAGGAATCTGCCAGAAATGTGGATGACAGCAAGCGTCTCATAAACAGACTCTTGGCTGCGCTTTCAGAGCTACTTAATATGAAGAGTCTTAGTGACATCCTTCATACTTGTTCAACATTGGGTGAGAGCTATTTGGATTTTGTTGCTATCATTATTGTTCTTTAAGTAAGCAGATGACCTCTCAAGCATGAATTTTAGTTTCTTCAAGTATGTGCTCTAATTCCAATTTGCATAAAGAGCTACATGTGTAAAAGTACATATTTTAGAATACATTTAGGGACCAGAAGAGTCAAAGGCATATTAGAGCCAATTGTTGTTGTGCCTGTGATTTAGATTAAGGGTGTGCGTGGATTCGGTGGCTTCGGTAGTATTTTTGAACTTGATGTGTTCATTAGAATAGTGAATTGGGTTGGGTCAAGGAGATTTTTTCGTTTAATCTAAGCTAACTCGACCTCTTTAAGAGTGGGTTAGGTTAGGTCAAACCCGTGAATCCGATATGTTTTTTTTTAAAAAAAAAAATCCAAAAAAATAAGTTAAAATATAAAATCTAAGAAATTAATATCATAAGTCTCAATTTCAAACATAATAAGTTTTAATATAACAAATTAATACCATAAGTCTTTATTAATCTTACTCAAATATAATAAGTCTCAATTTTAAATAAATTAAATATCATAAGTTAATAAGTCGTAATAAAATAATAATTAATAAGTATTATTAAGTTTGGAATAAACTAAACAAAATTAATCATAACTCAAATAATAAATTAGTTTAACCAATTGAAGTAGTATTATCACATATTATATGTATTGATATAATGTATTAATTTCACTTTCTTATTTTTTTTATATTTTTTATTATTTAAATGACTTTTTACTTAAAAAAAATATATAAATAAGTCAATTTGTGTAAGTTAAAATCTACATATTGTGAATTAAAACATTTTTAGTCCAACTCAACTTTTATTTTATGAGTTGAGATGAATCGAAACTCAACGAGTTCACAGATTGATGTGACCCACTAAATACCCATAATTTAAATTGTCCTGATTCCTTTCCTCTCCCTATTACTTTCCACAAATTAAGAAAATATAGATACGAGCTCTAGTAGTACCGTTTTATACATTCTGGTTTCACGTCATTATCTAGTTAACAAATAACATTCGATGAGTCCTGACAAGTGATCTTGTTCTTTCATTTTTTAATTCTTTCATTTTTTAATTTATATGTCTGTCTTTTGACAGATATGGCTACAGGACATTCTCAGAAATGTTGTGAAGAACTAGTGGCTGCAGGGGCTATTGACACGTTGCTATGGCTAATTCGATCAGTCAGCCGGAGTATACCTGATCAGGAGGTTCTAAAGCATGCTCTGTCAACTCTCCGAAACCTTGCCCGGTATCCTCATCTACTAGAAGTGCTGATCCAGAGTCACGGTTCTGTACAGATAATCGTCATGGAGTTACTGAGGTTTCAATACTCAATAGTGGTTACCTGTTGAAAGTTGATGTAGGATTGTTTTCTGTTCTTATAATTTGCAACTTCTAAAATTTCTTCCAGGAATAAGGAGGACGGCTACTTCATTGCTTCTGAACTTTTGAAGAAGATATGTTCAACTCATATAGGCGTTCAGGCGATACTCAAGTCCCCTGCCCTACTAAAACGACTGCACAGTCTTGTTGAGGAGCTTACAAGAAAGGCAGTTTACGAGAAAAGGTCAGACTTTGGCAACTGGATTAAGAGCACATTTGGATACACTTAATTTTTAAATTAAATATTTATATTTTAAAAATAAATGGTTAGAAGTGTGTTTGGATGTCTTTTTTTTTAAAATAAAGCAGAAGTTAAAAAAAAATTCAATTACTTATTTTAGAAGTTAACAATTTTTAATTTTTTTAAAATAAGTGAAAGAATAAGTGATTTGAATATTAGTGATTATTAATATAGGTATTTTTCAAATATTACATGTAAACGTAAAATAACTTTTTTTTTATGGTTGTTTTCTTCTTCTAAAAAAATTAAGTTCTTTAAAAAATCTAAACGAACTTTAAAATAATTATTTTTTATATAAGTGTATCCAAATATGTCTTTATATATATATATAATTCTAAGTTTGTTGAGATAAATCTAACACGAATCTTGAATTTGTTTTCTATTAACTGTTTTGCGCAAATGCAGAAATGCTAGGGGTCCTAGTCCAGTTATTAGAGAAAACAGAGAGAGAAGATTGAAGGAGGCTGCTGAGATTCTAAAACTGATAGCACGCGCCTAAAGTTTTTTCTATCGTGTTCAAAAGCTATGTGGTATGTGCGATTGTTCAATATATGCTAGGGATCAAGCGTTCGTTTGCTATTATTTCCATTCTTCCTTCCTCATCTCGTGGATTTAGGAGTGAGCTTTGTTGATAGTTAATGGTTAATAGTTTGTGTAACAGATTACACATTTTATCATTTAGTATGAACTATGAAGTAAACAATTAATATAGAATCAGGCGACTCACTGCCGTTCTAGGAAAGCTTCATGATATTCTCTGTTGAAATTGAGGAAAAAAAAAATGAAAAAAGAGAGTATCCAATAATAGGTCTAGAAAATAGACCGCTTTTTCATATTTATAATTTTTATTATTTTCTGAAAATAATTATCAGAAAAAATCTTGACGTTCTCTGACTTGTAACCACGCTTGAAATTATTTTACGTAGTATCATATACGCATGAAAATTTGTGCTTTCGAAGCTATTGGGTCTTTTAAATAGCCATAAACATGTGACAGATCCAATCAGCCAAACAAGCTGCAGGTTGTTAAGCATTAGAATTCAACTACACATGTTGTACAAAAAAAAAAAAAGATAATTCTAGTGCACATGTCAATCAGAGATTTTCTCAGGTTCCCCAGTTTCAGTTTTTTTTTTTTTTTTTATCCAGAGGAAAAGAAAAACAAAGCAACAAAAACTAAGACCGGAACTTGATAAAACCTATAGCATTAGCAAATAAAAGATGATGTAGCTGATGAGGACAATTCTCCCAAAAGAAGATGCTAGTTCAAATTAGCTCTATATTTTGCTAACCAATCAACACAAAAATTGCCTTCACGAAGAGTGTGTTGCAAAGTTAGATTTTAGGGACGAGTAAGAAACTCTCTGATTCTATTGACGAGGAGCATGAGGGTGGAAGAGACAAGCTGCAAGGCAAGCTGATAGTCTGACTCACAAATGACTGATCTAAAGCCTCTATTCCAAGTTGTGTTAAGCCTCTATTCCAAATGACTGATCTAAAGCATTTAAACAAGTTGTTAAACCATAGAAACCTGAGAAACCACAAAGCCATTCTCCAACCATGTTTCTGATCAAACCCCCACCTACCTGGGTTGCCAATAGAGCTGCCATCAACATTAATTTTGCAGAAATTCTCAGGAGGAGGAGACCATTTGATCCCTCTAAAACCCTGGACATTCACAGTTGCACCAAAAGTTCTCTGAATGTTCTCATTAAAGGAGGAGATTTGATTCAGAAAATACCATAAGTCCCATTTGGTATCAATAAAAATCTCTATGTTCCTAGCTTTCCAAATGATTCAATAAGTTACCATGAAAAGGGTGCCTCTGCTATCCTGCATATTGCACTTTAGCCAAACATTGCAGTTCTGAACACTAAAATCCTGATTCTAAGTAACTCTCAGCACCTCCCAAATCTTGATAGCAAAAGGACAATCACGAAGAGTGTGCAAAATTGTCTCTTGAATAGCACCACACCTATGACAGGATGCATCATTACAAGTATGCCTCAGAGCTCTGAAGTAGTTAGTTGGCAGACAACCATGAAGAGATAGCCAAAGAAAATGTTTAATATTTTCTGGAATTTTAAGCCCCCAGAACCAAGCCCAAGAGTCTGATCTACTTAGCTCAGTGCTTTGATTCAGAGTAAACCAGAGATAAGCATCCTTAGCAGAATAAGAGCCTGATACTGAATGACCCCAAATCAACACATCATCAAAACAACCATCAATAAAAAGGCTTTGCATCTGCAATTTAACAGTAGGGGGAATAGGAGTAGCTAGTTTATCCCAGTGCCATTGATTATCAATGAATATGTCTTTAAGCTGAAGCTGCGTATCCTGAATATTTACATAAGGAATTAAGTGGCACAAGTAATCATCATTAAGCCATTTGTCATACCAAATGGACACCTCTCCCTTCCCAACTCTCAATTTAAAACCTGATTGAATTGCATTGACAGTCTTCAAAATAGAGTTCCAAGTATAAGAAACACCAGAAGGTGATGAAGCACCAAAGATGCTAGAACCCTGCAGATATTTGGAGGTCAATAACTGAACCCAAAGTTTATCTGGGTTGTGAAGGATGTCCCAAACATGTTTCCCTAATAAGGAAATATTAGTGTTTCTGGCAGTATGAATACCAAGACCTCCACTTCTCATTGGTTGAGTGATGGTATCCCAGTTAATCCAATGAGAAGAATTACCACCCCAGATGAAGTTCCTGACAGTAGCATCCAATTTATCACAAATCCCTTCTGGAAGCCAGTTATTCTACATAGTGTATATAGGCATGATGGAGATAACAGACTTAGCAAGGGTAACACGACGTGCCCTATTAAGAAGTTTGCTCTTCCAACCAGCTAGTCTCCCATTAATCTTGTCTAGGATAAAGCCAAAGTCACTCTTCTTGACTCTCCCTGTCAAAAGAGGGAAGCCAAGATATCTGCCCAAATTAGAAGTGGACTGGAAGCTAATTATGGCAGCGAATTTAGACACCTTTGATCTAGGAACATTTTTGGATGCCAGGAACCTAGTTTTCTGAATATTTACCTTCAAACCAGAGGCATGACAAAAAGAATGCAGAACCTCTTAAACCAGCCTTGCCTGAGAGGACTTAGCTTGAGTGAAAAGTAAACAGTCATCTGCAAACAACAGGTGAGAAATAGCAGGACCATTTCTAGATACTTTGATTGGTTTCCATTTCTGATCATGCACCTTTTCTTGAATGAGGAGAGCAAGTTTCTCCATACAAAGAACAAAAAGGTAAGGAGACATTGAATCACCGTATCTCAATCCTCTAAAAGGAGCAAAACTTTCAAGCTTCTCACTATTCCACTTTAAAGATAGGGTAAAGGCAGTAGTGCAATGCATAATAAGATCAATGATCCTTTGAGGGAAGCCAAATTCTGATAAAGTCAATCTAAGGAAGTTCCAATCAACTCTATCATAAGTTTTCTCAAAATCAACTTTGAAGAGAAGATAACTTGTGTCACCTTTCTTCTTATGCATATGGTGGACAATTTCCTGAGTAATTATAGCATTATCAGCAATGCCACACTTGGGAATGAAGCAATTTTGAAGAGGACCAATGAAACTGTCTAGATAAGGCCTAATTCTTCTTACCAGAACCTTGGATATGAGCTTTAACAGGACATTACACAGGCTTATAGGCCTGAAGTCCTTCAAGCAAGCAGGGTTGTCCACCTTAGGAATAGGGACAATTAAGGTTTCAGCTAACCTGATATCAATGCTGCCAGAAATAAAAGCATTTGAGACCAAATCATAGACATCCTTGCCAACAACATTCTAATAAGTTTTATAGAAAATAGGTTGAAAGCCATCTGGTCTAGGTGCTTTGTAAGAGTTCATGGAGAAGAGAGCTTCCTTAACCTCTTCAAAGGACATAGGTTTCAAAAGAGAACTATTCAGATCAGAACATATCTGAGGTATTAACCTCAGGTTCAAGCTAGCAAGATTGCGATGCTCAGTTGATTGCAACAGCTCTTTAAAGAAAGACAAAGCTTCCCTTTTCAAAACCTCTTCATCTGTACACTAAACCCCGTCTACATTAAGCCCTGCAATCTTATTTCTCCTCCTTCTAACAAATGTTTGTGTATGAAAGAACTTAGTGTTTTTATTGCCAAACCTAATCCAGTTCTCTCTAGACTTTTGATACCACAAAAGTTCTTCTTGATTTAAAACATCATCATATTGCCTCTGAAGATCCCTTTCCAGCTTAATCAAATCAGAATAAGGATAATAGTCTAACTACTGATGGACTCCTTTGATTCTAGCTTCAAGTTGTCTCTTTTTCCTGAAAATATTCTCAAACACTTCCTTGTTGAAAATAACAGATTGGTGCTGAATTTTATTTGTTTTCATAACAACATTGCCCTTAGTTTGATGCCAAGTCTTCTCAACAAGCTTGCCATAATCAAGATGGGAGATCCAAGCTGCTTGGAAATGGAAAAGATGAGCCTTCCTACTTTGAGATTTCTTGCAACTAAGAAGGAGAGGATTATGGTCAGAATTGTGGAGAGGTAGAATTTCAACCAGGGCATGAGGAAAGCTAAGATGCCAATCAACATCCACCATGCATCTGTCAAGCTTCTTTCTAACATGACGCCTATTTTGGATATTTTTCCTCCAAGTATACAGGCCGCCAACCATATGGAGATCAATAAAATCACACTGATTCATAACATTAGCTAACAGAGCAGCTCGAGAAGGGCAAAAGGAGCCACCTGAAACTTCTGTTGAGTAAAGAATCTCATTCAGATCACCAATCACAGCCCAAGGCCCATGCAAATTTCTTCGTAAGGCAATTAAGAGGTCCCATAAATTGCAACGAACAGAGAAAGTGTAACACCCACTGTAAGGTATCACATTTTGATGTTATTATTACCGAATTAACCTAAGTTATAAAATAATATTTACATAATAATACGAGTTATAAAATTTCTTGATATTGATAAGATAAACTTAGCAAAATATAAAAATACTAAAGAGTATCACAAAAAATTTACATCATATACATAATCTCATTACTGACATACTTAAATAAATACAGATAGAGTTCTCAAAAGTATTTAAACATTATCAAAACTACTATACTGGCCCAAGTACACGTCTATAGAGCAAAACCCTCAGACGGATCCTCCTCCGACTCCTCAGAAGATAGGAATCCTGCATGACGCGTAGTCTTATGGACAAGTGTCTGAGCAAACGACACAACGCTGATCTCACTAGGAGTATGGTAGTAAGCACCCCAATACTGCCTAATGGATAAGAGAAACTCTAAGTGTACGTAAATATTGATACTGAAATAAGGGTTCCCATAATACACCATACTTAGGGAAACAGTAAGATCTCCCATGTAGATAACACACCCTCTATCTAAATGAACACGTCAAGCCTTCGAACCTCCTTAGAATTGTAGCCTCATGTACCCAAGAAAACTTGGCGTCGCCATTGACTCAGAATTCGGCTTCCTCAGCAGGAATTGGCTCCTCACCTTCTTGCTCAAACCCTTGCTCACCGTCTTTACTAATTACAATACAAGAATAGCATACAAAGAGGTGAGATTTGTAACACTCCAATTTTTAGAAAATGTACCGAATGTACTGTTTGCTGTTTTTCAAACTTTTGTGTGAATGACCGTTGTGTCCCTATTTTACTGTTTCTCGATTTCTGCATGAAATACAAATACGTTTATACAGACTCAAATTTTATTTGGTCTTTTTACGTAATTTGTTCCGAGACGGTAAAATAAAAGTTTTTCTGAGCTACTATTTTAATTTTTCTGAAAGATATACAGACAATTAATACTGTCGTAATTTTATTTGAACTTTTTGGATGATTAGCTACGTTGTGGGAAAAAATAGGAAAATGACCATTACGTCCCGAACGTGCTGTTTGTACTTGTTTTTGCTTTGTTTTTAATTGTTTTCTACTTGATTTAGTGTCCAATATTACTGTCTATGATTTTATATGGACTTTTTGTGTGATTTGCTACTGGCGGAAAATAATATTTTTCCTGACCGGTAAAATTTGTTTTTAATTATTCAGAAGGCGAGGATCTTACTAAACCCACTCTCGAATGAGCCTAAAATTAATCTTTTAATTTTTAGGATTTAACTTTCAAATAAAATAATTTTATATTATTATAATATTATTTTATTAGTCAAGATAACTTAGTGACAAAGGGACCCTAAATGTTTTGCGGGACCCACGTTTAGCTAATACAGTTAACTTAGTAGCTTAATTAATCATCATTAGTGAAGGAACTCTCTAGAACATGGTGACTAGGTTAGTGTGATGATGAAGCTTAGTGACAAGGCTTAGTGACTAGGTTAGAAGGAACCAATGGGAGACAAGCTTGCTAACCAAGTTTTGATCTTGGCCTTTGATGCATTCTAAGGCTTGGATGAAGCCAAGCCATGGACACCTTGCATGGCTTGAAGTCTACGGCCAAGTGAGGTTTGGAAGACCAAAAATCACTTTGTCTTCAAGCATTTTCTCTCTTCTCTCTCATCCAAGAACCCTAAACACCATTGTTGCTTCCTTTCTCAACCATTCGGCCAAACCTAGTTCTACACCATCCAACCACCTAAAATTCTATCCAACCAAGTTTTCTAAACCTAAACACAATCCTAAGAACATCTCTAGTTGAGAGTTCTTTCAAAATCTTACATTTGGAGCTTGAAAACCTACTTGGAAGTTTGTACCAAGGAGGTGAAATCTCTTGTTTTTCTTTTCTAAATTCTTTTTCAAAGTTCTAAGCCATGATTTATCCATGGTTTAGGTTCTCTTTTAATGGTTAGTAACTTGTAGTTTTGTTTAAGTTTGCTAGGTATTTTGAAGCAGAAAACCGTGACCTAAGAGGAGTGAAAGAAATCCTTTTGTCTTCATTTAAGGTAAGAGGAAGACAAATCTTATCACCTATGGATGGTGGTAAGAAGATGGAGTTTGATTTTGTGATTGTAGAATCCATAAGGATTCATGTTTGTGCTTGTTAGTAGCTTATTTGATGTGGTTGTGTATTTGTTAGTAGCTTTCCTAATTGTTGTTTGTAATAAATTGCATGTCTACAAGCTTTAAGTTGCATGTCTATAAGCTTTGATAATATTGCATGTGTTAGAATTGCATGATAAAGTATAGAATTGCATGATAATGTATAGGATGTGAATAACATGTCAAGGAAATGCATGTGTGTTCCAAAGAACACCACACCAAGGCTCACGGCCACTAACCAAATGGAGAACCAAAATGTTCTCTTAATTTTCTTAAAAGGTAATTTAATTAACCTAGGAGAATTAAGAAGGTTTCAAGTTGATTAGATCAAAGAAAATGAATTTAAAAATCAAATGGTAAGACTTAGTATTTTCGCCAACATGCCTAAAATGAATGTGTTGATTTCAAAACCATTTTTTAAAAACAATGGTTAAATGAATTTAGATAATACAATAAATTTGACATATATTTAGAAGATGAGAAATAATTTAGAAATCAATTTCAAAGGATTTAGGAAATTCGCCAACATGCCAAACTAGATATTCTTGATTTCTAAAATCAATTCCAAACCATTTTCATTTATATAGTTGCAATATATGTTAAAAAGAATTTTTCTAAAATAAGTTTTGAAGAAATCAATTGATTAGAATTAAATTAAGGAACTAAAATCAATAATTTTATTGTTATAAAGAAAATACAAGAATCTTTAAGAATTTCTAACATATGGCTCATACTATATTTTGAAGCATGTTAAGAGTTTTTAAGAGATTAAATTATCTGTTTATTTAAATAAACAGAGTTTTTACGAAAAAAATTAGGAAACCATTATTATTAATTTTCTAAACAAAATATCATCAATTTTTAGTAAAAACGGTCAAATAAGATAGAAAAGATATCCAAAAGACAATTATACGGTATGAAAAATATTACACGTAGTTTAAACGTATTAATTATTATTTCTTTTTATTTAAACAAGATTTTAAGGGATTTGGACAAGAATATGATTTAAAAATCCTACGTGATTGAGAAAACGTATTAAAAATTCTACGCGATTTTAAAAACAGAAAAATATATTTACGTGATTTATAAACGTTGTAAAAACGATGGAATTGTGAAAACGCGATAAAATTTCTACGCGATTGACCGTCTTTGTATTTATTTTATCTTTGTCGGAAAATGTGAACCCGTCATGTGCTTTTGAGGATTTTTCGTCGGGAAAATGTGAACCTGTACAGGCTTTCTATTTTATACCATGAGGGTATTCTGGTAATTTACCAATTTTTGGTGAATTTTGGTTGATTTGCGTGAATCACATCGTGTTGTCGATGCGATAAACGTAGTGTGGTTCATTGTTCTAATGAACTTGGAGACTTTAGTGTACGGGATTCCATATATGGACGGTCGGACGCTCTTTCTTGGGCCGTGGTAACCGATAGCACACTAATGGACTCGATACGCACTATATTTAATCGAGATTTGTAAAGTCTAGTAGTACATTTGCCAGTAGTGTCACGACGTGAGACAAATGAACTACCCCACGCCTGATGGTAAATTCTCGGTGATGTGGAGCTATAGACGCAACGTATGACCGCGGAATAGTTGGTGGCAGCAGCAAAGTGGTACTAATAGATTTTTGCGAGTCATTCCTCTCGATATCCGTGGTATCTGTGTTGTTTAGCTCCATGGAGTAGGAACGTGTCATATTTCTTATGAGTATATCTGGAACTTTATTTTATCTTATCCGTCTATTTTATCTGGTTAGTATTATGAGGATTATTTATCCGTTCTATTATTTTATCTGTGATGTTTTATTTTATCTCGTGATATTATGTGTCGTTATGATAATTAGATCTTTTTCTTTATTCTCATTCGATTTACTTATAGCTTTTCATGTTGCATGAATTGTATAACTGTTGTGTGTCGTTTTCTTATTGGCTATGTTTATGGTGATTTTAGATTGTCTTACCTCTTTTCTGTATTGTGTATGTTTCCTGTATATTTATTTTATGCGGTAAAGAGTTTGAGGAAGAAGAAGAGGAACAGCCTCTTGAGGTTCTGTACCCCGAGGAGGAGGAAGATCAGCTAGCCGACGACTAGTTTGACGATCAAGAACCATCTGATCATCCATATCCATTGGATTGATTTGATTGGGTATGGCGATACCTGGATTTCTAGGGTTTGTACAGCTGGAGTTTCATGGAGGATCGTTAGCTTGGCATCTGCGAGGAGACCGAGACTCTGTGACGTATGTAGGACGGCTGACTGTGACCTTACGTCAACGCTGATGGAGAGCCGCTTATGACTACTACCGTATTTTTACATTTAGAGTTACCTTTATCTCTTAGGCGTCATTTTGGTGGTATGACCACGGAGCCTAGTGAGATTAGTATCGTATCGACTGCGCGATCTCGTTATCGCCGAGAGTCGAGACATCTGGGATATTTGTCTCCTGATGATCATTTTCATGTTGAGAGTGATCCTTCAGAGGATTAAATATGCATGATGTTTTTTTTTTTTTGCGCGTCTACGTATGGATGTATATATTGACTCTTTTACTTGTTTTTATTTATCTTGTTTCTGTTTAAATATTTGTAATTATAGTTGTAAATTATTTGTATAACTTATAACTTAGAACATATGTATATTATGAGTGATGTTGTTCTATTATTTTATGTTTTCCGCAATATTTTATTTTTAATAATCTGTTTAACAGAATTACTTTACGACCCATATTATTATGTAATAAATGTTTTATAACTTGGGTAGATTTTATTTATTTATTTTATTTTTCTTTATATGTGTGACATCCCAAAGGGGTGTTACATTAGTTAGTATCGAGCCCGCCAGTTAGAGTCTTTTGAGATTGTGGTTGGAGTCTGTTTTTGTTTGTCTTTGTGTGATTCTCTGTGATTTATATCCTTTCGGAAGTATCTAAAAGGATGTATCTAATTTTGTTTTGTTTGTTTGAAGAAAGAAGATGTCTGGACGAGGTAGAGGACGTACGAACATGAATCGTGATGTGGACCCTATGATTGCGGCTGCTGAGGCTATGCAATGGATGGTCGAAGTGATTACTCGAAAAATCGAGAGCGACTCAACAAAGAAGATGCTACTGCTGATGCCCTAAATTTGGCTGAGTTTAGGCGTCATAATCCGCCATAGTTTAGAGGCGAGGTGGATCCGGAGAAAGCAAGTCAGTGGATGCAAGATTTGGAGAGGATCTTTGAAGGAATGAGATGTGCAGATGATAAGAAAGTGACTTATGCTGTTTTCATGCTGAGAGGAGATGCAGAACATTAGTGGAGAGGAACCCGCCGAGTTTTACAAGCTGAGGGGATGGAAATTACTTGGGAGGTGTTTTCTAACGCTTTTCTGGATAAGTATTTTCCTGCGAGTGCTAGGCATGCCAAAGAGATGGAATTCCTTGGTTTGCGACAGGGGAATATGACGGTGAATGAGTATGCCACAAAGTTTAAGAATTTGTCTCAATTCTCAGATTATGCTCAAACCCGGCAAGATGATGCGTGGAGATGTCGGAAGTTTGAATCAGGTTTAAGGGTGGAACTGAAACGAGGAGTGGTATCTTTGAGAATGACTCAATTTCATGCTTTGGTGGATGCTTGTGCTCGACTTGAGGAGTTGGAGCCATCTAGAGATCAGAGGAATCGGAACTTTGGGCCGACAAGGTTTCAGAGAGGTGGAGGTAGTAATACGAATCGGTTTCAGCGTAAGCGTATTCCAGACCAACAGGGGACTCAATCTCAACGACCATCGGTTAGTGGAGGTGCAAGTGGTAGTGGAACTGGACAGAAGGTGGTGTTTACGCCGACATGTTTTAAGTGCGGGAAGAAAGGCCATATCTCGCTGGAATGCACGCTTAGAGGTACAGTTTGTTTTAACTGTAAGCAACCTGGGCACATGTCAAAGGATTGTACTCAACCGGAAAGAAACCACTGTCGTTATGTTCGTGCTAGTCGGCGAGAAATTAAGGAATACTCAACCGAGATCCGGAGGGCGTGTTTATACCATGAAGGGAACCGAGATTTCTCAATCTGATGATCTTATACAAGGAGAAGGTGACATTGGAGGTAACCATCTGACTGTGTTGTATGACTCTGGTGCTACACACTCGTTTATTGCATATGATTGTGTGGAAAGATTGAAGTTGCCTGTGTCTTCTTTGAATGTTAAGTTGAGTGTTTCTACTCCAACTGCTAAACCTGTGATTGCATCAAAGATATGTTTGGATTGTCCTGTTGTTGTGAAGGGCCGTCTGTTTATGGTCAACTTGATTTGTTTGCCTCTTATTGAGATAGATGTAATATTAGGGATGGACTGGTTATGTTCTAACCATATCCTTATAGATTGTGCAAGTAAAACCATAGTTTTTCCTAAGGAAGAAAAGTCTGGGTTCTTAACTGCTGTTAAGGTCAAGTCTTTGTTAAGAGATGGAGCGCAGGGATATATGGTATTGTCTTCTCTAGAAGTTAAGAATGAGAAGGATGTGAATACTATTCCTGTTGTCAACGAGTTTCCTGATGTTTTTCCCGACGACGTACACGGTTTGCCACCGAGAGGAGATCGAGTTTTCAATTGATTTAGTACCGTGAACAGTCCTATCTCAATTGCACCGTATCGTATGTCACCGGTGGAATTGGAGGAGCCGAAGAAGCAATTGGTGGAACTGTTGGAGAAAGAGTTTGTGCGACCTAGTGTTTCACCATGGGGTGCGCCGATGCTTTTGGTCAAGAAGAAGGACGGAACGTCTCGGCTTTGTGTGGATTATCGTCAGCTGAACAAGGTGACTATCAAGAATAAATATCCGCTTCCAAGAATTGACGACTTGATGGATCAGTTGAAAGGAGCTGTGGTATTTTCCAAGATAGATCTGAGATCTGGTTATCATCAGATTCGTGTAAAAGGGGAAGATGTGCCGAAAACTGCTTTCCGAACTCGTTATGGACATTATGAGTATCAAGTAATGCCATTCGGAGTGACGAATGCTCCTGCCATATTTATGGATTATATGAACAAGATTTTTCGTCCTTATTTAGACAGATTTGTTGTTGTCTTTATCGATGACATTCTGATCTATTCTTAATCGAAGGAAGAGCATGCTGAACATCTTGGTGTTGTCCTTCGGATTTTGAGGGAGAAACAGCTGTATGCGAAATTGGCTAAGTGTGAGTTCTGGTTGGAAGAAGTCCAATTTTTAGGTCACGTAATTTCTAAAGAAGGTATTGCGGTGGACCCATCTAAAGTGGAGACTGTTTTACAATGGGAAAGACCTAAGACGGTAACAGAAGTTCGAAGTTTTGTTGGACTTGCTGGTTATTATCGGAGGTTTATCGAGGGTTTTTCCAAGATTGCTGGACCACTTACACAACTTACGAGGAAAAACCAAGCTTTTGAATGGACGGAAGAACGTGAAGCCAGTTTTCAAGAGTTGAAGAAGAGATTAACAACTGCACCGGTGTTGATCCTACCAGATTCGACGAAATCTTTTGATGTGTATTGCGACGCTTCTTATCAAGGGCTTGGATGCGTATTGATGCAAGATCGGAACGTTGTGACATATGCTTCTCGACAATTGAAGGTTCATGAGAGGAATTATCCAACACATGATTTGGAATTGGCCGCTGTGATTTTTGCTCTAAAGATATGGAGACATTTTCTCTATGGAGCAACGTTCAACATTTTCAGTGATCACAAGAGCTTGAAATACTTGTATGATCAGAAAGAGCTGAACATGAGGCAGCGGAGATGGCTAGAATTCCTGAAAGATTATGATTTTCAATTGTTGTACCACCCTGGTAAGGCGAATGTCGTGGCTGACGCCTTAAGTAGAAAGATTATCAGTGCTTCTGCTCTGATGATCAAGGAAAAGGAACTCATTGAACAGTTTAGAAATGTGTGGTCATTTGTTGAGTTAAAACCGGGGAAGATCTGTATTAACATGGTTACTATCTCGAGCGAGCTGATGGAAGACATAAGGGAAAAATAGAATGCCGATGAATTTTTGCATGGAATAAGAGAACAAATAAAGCAAGACGAGACAATAGAGTTCAAAGAAGGAACTGATGGAATTCTGAGGTTTCGGGGTAAAGTCTGTGTTCCTCGTGACCGGGAACTGAGGCGATATATTGTGGAACATGCCCATACTAGTCTATTGAGTATGCATCTAGGCATAACAAAGATGTACCAAGACTTGAAGAAGTTATTCTGGTGGCATGGATTGAAGAGTGATGTTATTAGGTGCGTGTCAACTTGTCTAGTCTGTCAAAAAGCGAAAGTGGAACATCAAAGACCACCGGAATGTTACAACCAGATCTATTCCCGGAATGGAAATGAGATAGTATATCGATGGATTTCGTTCTTCGGTTTGCCAAAGACGAGGAAAGGTCATGATTCGATATGGGTTATAGTCGATAGACTTACGAAATCGGCTCATTTCTTACCAATTAATATTAAGTATTCATTGGAAAGATTAACCCAGTTATACATCAGTGAAATTGTCAGATTACATGGTGTACCTACATGTATAGTTTCTGATCGAGATCCGAGGTTTACATCACGATTTTGGCGAAGTCTGCAAGAAGCTATGGGAACTAAGTTACGACTGAGTTCAGCGTATCATCCGCAGACAGATGGTCAGACAGAGAGAACTATACAGTCTTTGGAAGATCTGTTGCGTGCTTGTGTTTTATAACAACGAGGAAGTTGGGATGAATTTTTATCTTTGATAGAATTCACCTACAACAATAGCTTTCACTCAAGTATAGGGATGGCACCCTATGAGGCATTGTACGGAAGACGATGTCGGACTCCGTTGTGTTGGTACCAAGATGGGGAAAGTATGACCGTTGGACCAGATCTTGTACAACAAACTACGGAAAAGGTAAAGATGGTACAAGATAAAATGAGGACAACGCAAAGCAGACAGAAAAGTTATGCGGATAAACGAAGACGACCTCTTGAATTTGAGGAGGGTGAGCATGTGTTTCTAAGAGTTACTCCTACGACTGGTGTCGGAAGAGTTATTAAGTCTAAGAAACTTACTCCTAAGTTCATTGGACCGTATCAGATTATCCGACGTATAGGTCCCGTAGCGTATCGATCGTATCGCTATCCGCCGTTTCTATCGAATCCGCATGACGTGTTTCATGTGTCTCGATTACGAAAGTATATACCGATCCGACGCATGTTATACGGCCCGGATGAAGTGCAGTGAAGGAGAATTTGACTTACGAGACTTTACCCGTCGAATTGAGGACGAAAAGGTAAAGCGAACTTCGAGGAAAATGATCGAGCTAGTGAAGGTCATATGGAATGATGTGACGGTGAAGCTACGTGGGAGCTGGAAGATAAAGTGAAGGATCAGTATCCTCATTTGTTTTGAGGAACAACAAATTTCGAGGATGAAATTTTTATTTGTTGGGGAGAGTTGTAACACCCCAATTTTTAGAAAATGTACCGAATGTACTGTTTGCTGTTTTTTAAACTTTTGTGTGAATGACCGTTGTGTCCCTATTTTACTGTTTCTCGATTTCTGCATGAAATACAAATACGTTTATACAGGCTCAAATTTTATTTGGTCTTTTTACGTAATTTGTTCCGAGACGGTAAAATAAAAGTTTTTCTGAGCTACTATTTTAATTTTTCTGAAAGATATACAGACAATTAATACTGTCTGTAATTTTATTTGAACTTTTTGGATGATTAGCTACGTTGTGGGAAAAAATAGGAAAATGACCATTACGTCCCGAACGTGTTGTTTTATCTTGTTTTTGCTTTGTTTTTAATTGTTTTCTACTTGATTTAATGTCCAATATTACTGTCTGTGATTTTATATGGACTTTTTGTGTGATTTGCTACGGGCGGAAAATAATATTTTTCCTGACCGGTAAAATCTGTTTTTAATTATTCGGAAGGGGGATCTTACTAAACCCAATTGAATGAGCCTAAAATTAATCTTTTAATTTTTAGGATTTAATCACAAATAAAATAATTTTGTATTATTATAATATTATTTTATTAGTCAGTATAACTTAGTGACAGTGGACCCGGAAATGTTTTGCGGGACCCACGTTTAGCTAATACAGTTAACTTAGTAGCTTAATTAATCATCATTAGTGAAGGAACTCTCTAGAACATGGTGACTAGGTTAGTGTGATGATGAAGCTTAGTGACAAGGCTTAGTGACTAGGTTAGAAGGAACCAATGGGAGACAAGCTTGCTAACCAAGTTTTGATCTTGGCCTTTGATGCATTCTAAGGCTTGGATGAAGCCAAGCCATGGACACCTTGCATGGCTTGAAGTCTACGGCCAAGTGAGGTTTGGAAGACCAAAAATCACTTTGTCTTCAAGCATTTTCTCTCTTCTCTCTCATCCAAGAACCCTAAACACCATTGTTGCTTCCTTTCTCAACCATTCGGCCAAACCTAGTTCTACACCATCCAACTACCTAAAATTCTATCCAACCAAGTTTTCTAAACCTAAACACAATCCTAAGAACATCTCTAGTTGAGAGTTCTTTCAAAATCTTACATTTGGAGCTTGAAAACCTACTTGGAAGTTTGTACCAAGGAGGTGAAATCTCTTGTTTTTCTTTTCTAAATTCTTTTTCAAAGTTCTAAGCCATGATTTATCCATGGTTTAGGTTCTCTTTTAATGGTTAGTAACTTGTAGTTTTGTTTAAGTTTGCTAGGTATTTTGAAGCAGAAAACCGTGACCTAGGAGGAGTGAAAGAAATCCTTTTGTCTTCATTTAAAGTAAGAGGAAGACAAATCTTATCACCTATGGATGGTGGTAAGAAGATAGAGTTTGATTTTGTGATTGTAGAATCCATAAAGATTCATGTTTGTGCTTGTTAGTAGCTTATTTGATGTGGTTGTGTATTTGTTAGTAGCTTTCCTAATTGTTGTTTGTAATAAATTGCATGTCTACAAGCTTTAAGTTGCATGTCTATAAGCTTTGATAATATTGCATGTGTTAGAATTGCATGATAAAGTATAGAATTGCATGATAATGTATAGGATGTGAATAACATGTCAAGAAAATGCATGTGTGTTCCAAAGAACACCACACCAAGGCTCACGGCCACTAACCAAATGGAGAACCAAAATGTTCTCTTAATTTTCTTAAAAGGTAATTTAATTAACCTAGGAGAATTAAGAAGGTTTCAAGTTGATTAGATCAAAGAAAATGAATTTAGAAATCAAATGGTAAGACTTAGTATTTTCGGCCAACATGCCTAAAATGAATGTGTTGATTTCAAAAACCATTTTTTAAAAACAATGGTTAAATGAATTTAGATAATACAATAAATTTGACATATATTTAGAAGATGAGAAATAATTTAGAAATCAATTTCAAAGGATTTAGGAAATTCGGCCAACATGCCAAACTAGATATTCTTGATTTCTAAAATCAATTCCAAACCATTTTCATTTATATAGTTGCAATATATGTTAAAAAGAATTTTTCTAAAATAAGTTTTGAAGAAATCAATTGATTAGAATTAAATTAAGGAACTAAAATCAATAATTTTATTGTTATAAAGAAAATACAGTAATCTTTAAGAATTTCTAACATATGGCTCATACTATATTTTGAAGCATGTTAGGAGTTTTTAAGAGATTAAATTATCTGGTTTATTTAAATAAACAGAGTTTTTACGAAAAAAATTAGGAAACCATTATTATTAATTTTCTAAACAAAATACTGTCAATTTTTAGTAAAAACGGTCAAATAAGATAGAAAAGATGTCCAAAAGACAGTATACGGTATGAAAAATATTACACGTAGTTTAAACGTACTTTAATTATTATTTCTCTTTATTTAAACAGTGATTTTAAGGGATTTGGACAAGAATATGATTTAAAAATCCTACGTGATTGAGAAAACGTATTAAAAATTCTACGCGATTTTAAAAACAGAAAAATATATTTACGTGATTTATAAACGTTTGTAAAAATGATGGAATTGTGAAAACGCGATAAAATTTCTACGCGATTGACCGTTGCTGTATTTATTTTATGCTGTCGGGAAAATGTGAACCTGTACAGGCTTTCTATTTTATACCATGAGGGTATTCTGGTAATTTACCAATTTTTTGTGAATTTTGGTTGACGAGGTGAATCACATCGTGTTGTCGATGCGATAAACGTAATGTGGTTCATTGTTCTAATGAACTTGGAGACTTTAGTGTACGGGATTCCATATATGGACGGTCGGTCCGCTCTATTTGGGCCGTGGTAACCGATAAATAGCATACTAATGGACTCGACACGCACTATATTTAATCGAGATTTGTAAAGTCTAGTAGTACATTTGCCCGTAGTGTCACGACGTGAGACAGTGAACTATCCCACGCCTGGATGGTAAATTCCCGGTGATGTGGAGCTATAGACGCAACGTATGACCATGGAATAGTTGGTGGGCAGCCGTGGTACTAATAGATTTTTGCGAGTCATTCCCTCTGATATCTGTGGTATCTGTGTTGTTTAGCTCCATGGAGTAGGAACGTGTCATATTTCTTATGAGTATATCTGGAACTTTATTTTATCTTATCTGTCTATTTTATCTGGTTAGTATTATGAGGATTATTTATCTGTTCTATTATTTTATCTGTGATGTTTTATTTTATCTGTGATATTATGTGTCGTTATGATAATTAGATCTTTTTCTTTATTCTGTTACTGATTTCTATTATAGCTTTTCATGTTGCATGAATTGTATAAGCGTTGTGTGTCGTTTTCTTATTGGCCATGTTTATGGTGATTTTAGATTGTCTTACCTCTTTTCGTATTGTGTATGTTTTCTGTATATTTATTTTATGCGGTAAAGAGTTTGAGGAAGAAGAAGAGAACAGCCTCTTGAGATTCTGTACCCCGAGGAGGAGGAAGATCAGCTAGTCGACGACCGGTTGACGATCAAGAACCATCTCGATCATCCATATCCATTGGATTGATTTGATTGGGTATGGCGATACCTGGATTTCTAGGGTTTGTACAAATTGGAGTTTCATGGAGGATCGTTAGCTTGGCATCTGCGAGGAGACCGAGACTCGTGACTTATGTAGGACGGTGACCGTGACCTTACGTCAACGGTTTGATGGAGAGCCGCTTATGACTACTACCGTATTTTTACATTTAGAGTTACATTTATCTCTTAGGCATCATTTTGGTGGTATGACCACGGGCCTAGTGAGATTAGTATCGTATCGATATGTGATCTCGTTATCGCCGAGAGTCGAGACATCCGGATATTTGTCTCCGATGATCATTTTCATGTTGAGAGTGATCCTTCGAGGATTAAATATGCATGATATTTTTTTTTTGGGCGCGCTCAACGTATGGATGTATATATTGACTCTTTTCTTGTTTTTATTTATGTTTCTTTTAAATATTTGTAATTATAGTTGTAAATTATTTGTATAACTTATAACTTGGAACATATGTATATTATGAGTGATGTTGTTCTATTATTTTATGTTTTCCGCAATATTTTATTTTTAATAATCTGTTTAACAGGAATTACTTTACGACCCATATTATTATGTAATAAATGTTTTATAACTTGGGTAGATTTTATTTATTTATTTTATTTTTCTTTATATGTGTTACATCCCCAAAGGGGTGTTACATTAGTTGGTATCAGAGCCCAAGTTAGAGTCTTTTGGGGTTGTGTCACATCTAGCATTATACACGACAGTCTATGTCAGATCTTGATTAAGAATAGTATCTCGGTCCGGATCGTCAGTGTGTTGCATCGGTCCGATCCACGGTACAGAAGAGCTACCAACTGCCCATTGTAGAAAACTTGTACCCCGACGCCCCCAAGATCATCAAGTGGCTTATACTATGCATATCACACCACACAAAAGTGTAATTCTCTCCTAGGCCACCGGCCTTAACATAGTCCATCGAACTTTTTCAAATGCATGTTAAATGCATACAAACCAATCACAAGCTACAGTTATATTTCACATATATGGGTCCACACTTTGGCCCAACAGTAATTCTATTGTATTTTCAATCGCGTAAGTATTTTACTGCATTTTCACAATCGCACAATATTTTTATCGCGTTTTCAAATCGCGTATTGATTTTTCAACGTTTTCTCAATCACGTAAAATTATTTAAACGTTTTTCAAATCGCGTAACGATTTTTCAATGTTTTTGAAATCGCGTAACTTAAAATCACATTTTTAAGTAGCTAAACACATTTTTCATCATTTTTCAACTACATAAAATATTCTCAATATTTTAAACAACATTTTGGTCTTTCTAAAATTAATATGACTTCTAACTTCATTTTTTCACATTTTCTTACTTAAGAAATCTTTTTCACAATATATTCCACAAAATTACATTTTCATTGATTTAATCAATGTTTCTAGCTTAAAATTTCCTAACGCGCTTCAAAACCCAAAGAGTGAGCTATACGTTAGTAAATTTCAAGTCAACAATATATTTCTCATTATAACGTGATTAATCTAAAAATTAATTCACTTTATAAAATATTTTGAGGTTCAAACACTTTCAACTTCATTCTTTCCTTTATGAAACGAAATCTCTCTTTTTCAAATAATAGTTTGTTTGTTTCTATTTTTATTTCTTAAATCTTTGTATTAATTTCCTTGCACCCTAACAACTAAGTTACCATTTATAAATCATATTTTACACAAAACAAAACCATTTCACTCCTTCATGGCCGTGAGTTACACATTCATTGGAACCAAAATATCTTTTTTTTTTCCTTTCTATTCTAAACATCCAATTTTATCATTCAAGAAAATATTAACTTGGAAACACCTATTATGAGGTGTTGAGGCCGTGAGCCTCATGGTCTTTGGAACGAAAATTATTTTCCTTTCCAACATTAATCATGACATACATGACATATAATCATCATACTATATCACAAGCATACCATAAAATAATAAAAAATCATATAAGCATACAAGCATAAATAAATAAATCTAAAGCATATAAACACCACAAATAAATTACACAACCATGGATATGAATTCTCACATGGATTCACTATCCATCAAATACAAGTTCATCTCTCGTCACCTTACTTGGTTGGTGAGATAGATCTCCCTTTTACCTTGTGGTGAAACCTCCAAAGCTCCTTACTTTGCTTCTTGTACTAGTCCTTCACCACCAAGAGCTTCTTGAACATAAAACAAACACAAGTTTATTAGCATCTAAAGCTTGAACTAAAAAGACCATGGATCAAAACATGGCCTAGAACATGAAGATGAAACAAATAGTGAAGTTTTCATAAACTCCACCTTAACACCCTAGAACTTGAGTCTTGGAAAACTCCTTGAAGATGAATAATTTTGGTCAAGACTTTAACTACAAAGTGTCTTATATTTAGCTAAGGATTCAAGAAATAAGGTTGGTTAAAATTATTGGAGAGTGAAGGTATGATTTAGGCCTCTTGGCCATGGGGTTTAGGGAAGAAAAAAGAGAGAAGTTTTGATGATAGATTTCTTTTGAGTGAAAAGAAGAAGATGAGTGATAGAAATGAATTAAAACTCTTCCTAAAGCTTCCTAAGCCTTAAAACCGTGAGCCTCCCCCCTTGAACACTAAGGAAGTGTCTAAATTCATCTAGCCACTTTTTGAGACTTCAATAGCCATTGATTGAATCAATGGTTGATCTTTGTGAAGCTTCCAAGCGATAGGTTTGAATTTGAACCATTGGATTCCTCCTCCATGAAACCTTAGCCGTGAGATGCATCTTCAAAATGGAGGGTCAAGAGCTTCTCTTCCATGTTGCCATCCAAGGGTCACAAAATGTCCTTGCCACTTTGTGAGACTAATTTCCACCATAGATTAAATCAATAGTAGATATCCAAAGCCTTCACCACCAAGCTTGCTTCCTATTGGTCCTCCATAAAGCTATCAAAACCACTTAATTTGACTAGCCAGTATATTATTTTTCTGGCTGCTATTACCCTCTAGACAAAAATTACTGTATTTTTTATTGTCCGATAAATAAAACAGTACAAAACACAGTAAAAAAAATTTGAAAACTATTTCTGATTTTGAGTTTAGTAAGATTCCTCAGCCCCGTCTTAACAGTACAAAATTTTTTGGCAACAGAAAAATTTTATTTTGGGAGGGGCCCGCATACAGCTCAAGAATAATATTAAAATAATCAAAAATATAAAATCTCACAAGAATTCACAAAAATCATAAAAATTATAAAATTTATGGAAATCAAATCAGATTAGTAAAAATAGTTAAGAATCAACGGAAATAATTAAAATACGTAAAGATTTTCTCTGGCTCAAAAATTATTATTTTCCTGACTCGGAGCAAATCACACAAAACGATCAAATACAGTCACGAAACAGTCAAAATAATTTTACAGTATACAAAATTTACAAAACAGTACAATTTTGTCGTTACTGTCAAATAGCTAAAATTTGGGGTGTTACAACTCTCCCCCTCTACAAAGAAGTTTGGACCTCGAAACTTAAACACATACTCAAAACAAATACGGATATTGTTCTTTTATCTTATCCTCCAACTCCCACGTTGCTTCTCTACTTACGTCACTTCAGACTACTTTAACCAACGAAATCTCTTTACCTCAGAGTTGATTTATCCTCTGATCCTCGATCTTAACTGAAAATGTTTCATAGGTTAAATTCTCCTTCCGCAATTGCGATACATGAAATATATTGTGAAGATTCGATAGAAAAGGCGGTAACGCAATTTGATAAGCTACCGGACCTATCCGACGTAAAATCTGATACGGCCCGATAAACTTTGTAGTGAACTTTCCAGACTTAATCACTCGTCCTACTCCAGTTGTAGGTGTCACTCATAAAAATACATGGTAACCTTCTTCAAACTCAAGCGGTCTCCTCCTTTTATCAGCATAGCTCTTTTGCCGAGTCTGAGTTATCCTCATCTTGTCTTAAATCATCTTCACTTTTTCTATAGTTTATTGTACAAATTCCGGTCCTAAAATAGCACTTTCACCGTCCTGATACCAACACAATGGTGTTCTGCATCATCTCATATATAATGCCTTATAGGGTGTCATCCCTATACTCGAATGAAAACTGTTGTTATAGGTAAAGTCTATCAATGGTAAGAATTCATCCCAACATCCAAATTGTTCTAGCACACAAGCCCTCAACAAATCTTCTAATGACTGAATCGTTCTTTCTAACTGACCATCTGTTTGTGGATGGTAAGCAGAACTTAAACGTAACTTCATTCCCATCGCTTCTTCCAGACTGTGCTAGAATCTCAACGTGAATCTCGAATCTCGATTCGAAATAATACTATAAGGTACACCATGAAGTCTAACAATTTCACCGATGTACACTTGGGTCAACCTCTCCATCGAGTACTTAATGTTAATTGACAAGAAGTGCACCGACTTTGTAAGCCGATCAATAACTACCCATATAGAATCATGACCTTTTCGAGTCTTTGGTAGTCTAGAGACAACGTCCATTGCTATATCATCCCATTTCCATTTAGGAATAGACAAAGGTTGTAACATTCCAGAAGGTCTTTGTTCTTCAACTTTAGCCTTCTGACAGACTAAGCAGGACGACACATATTCAGCGACGTCTTTCTTCATTCCTTGCCACCAATACAACTGCTTTAAATCTTAATACATTTTTGTGGCTCTAGGATGCATACTTAGCTTACTCCTATGAGCTTTATCCAAAATTAATCTCCTAAGTCCTTGATCGTTGGGCATACAAATCCTTCTTTTGAATTTCAAAATTCCATTTGTTCCTTCTTAAATTCCAACACCGCGCCTTGGTTCCGTGCTTCCTTCACTTCTTGCAAGTATTGGTCATCATTTTGCCCCTCTCAGATTTTATTTATTAAACTATTTGAGATAGTGATCATGTTCAAACACATCTTTCCTGGCGTCAACTTCATATATAACCGCATATCCCAAAATTCTTCTATCAATTCCTTCTCTTTGATCATCATAACAGAAGCACTAAGCATTTTTCTACTTAAAGCGTCCGCTACAACATTCGCCTTCCTGGGATGATACTGTAACTGAAAATCATAGTCCTTCAGAAACTCTAGCCAACGCCTCTGCCTTATGTTCAACTCTTTTTGGTCAAACAAATACTTCAAGCTTTTATGATCACTAAAATCAATGAACGTTGCTCCGTAGAACAAATGTCTCCAAGCTTTCAATGTGAACACCACTGTTGTCAACTCCAAATCATGAGTAGGATAATTCCTCTTGTGTACCTTTAACTGCCTTGAAGCATATGCCACAACCTTCCGGTGTTGCATAAGTACACAACCCATGAAGCATCGTAATATGCTTCAAAAGGTTCATTCGGATCAGGTAGAATCAATACCGATGAAGTAGTCAATCGTCTTTTTAACTCTTAAAAACTTTCCTCGCATGCATCAGTCTATGCAAATGGTTGATTTTTCCTTGTAAGTTGGGTAAGAGATCCCGCTATCTTGGAAAATCCCTCAATAAATCGTCGATAGTAACCAGCTAATCTAAAAAATCTACGGATCTCCGATACAGTCTTCGGCATTTCCCATTCAAGAATCGTCTCCACCTTTGAAGCATTTGCTTCAATTTCTTCCTTTGATATCACGTGTCCCAAAAACTGAACTTCACTTAACCAAAATTCACATTTGGACAATTTTGCGTACAACTTATTCTCCTTCAAAATCTGGAGAACCACTCTGAGATGTTCAGCATATTCCTCATAACTTCAAGAGTATATTAGAATATCATCTATAAAGACAATGACAAACTTGTCCAAGCAAGAACGGAAAATTCTATTCATGAAGTCCATGAATATGACAGGTGCATTCGTCACACCGAACGACATCACTTGATACTCGCAATGCCCATAACGCGTCCGAAATGATGTCTTTGGGATATCTTCCACCTTCACACGAATTTGGTGATATCCAGAATGTAAATCAATTTTGAAAAATATCGCGGCTCCCCGCAGTTGATCCATCAGATCATCTATCCTTGGAAGTGAATATTTATTCTTAATCGTGATCTTGTTCAACTGCTGGTAGTCTACACATAGACAAGAAGTCTCATCATTCTTTTTGACTAACAATACTGGAGCTCCCCATGGTGACATACTAGGTCTCACGAATTGCTTCTCCAACAATTCCTCCAGCTATTTCTTAAGCTCTACTAATTTCGACGGCGATATCCTGTAAGGCGCCATAGATATAGGTCCAACTCCCGGTACTAGATCAATAGCAAACTCGATCTCTCTTACTGGTGGTAGTCCAGGTATATCGTTAGGAAAAATTCTGAAAACTTGTTGACTGCGAAAATATCTTTAAAAGCATTTTCGCTTTGTACTTCCAAAGAAGATAGCAATAAGTATCCTTGAGCTCCTTCCTTCAAACAAACTTCTACTTGAGTGGCCGTTAGGAATATAGAATCCTTAGCCTCGGAAAAAATAATGTCTTACTGGAACAGTCTATCAGGATTTGGTTAGAAGATAATCAATTCATCCCTAAGATTACATTAATCTTGAAAATAGGCAAACATATCAAGTAAACATGAAAGATTCTATCCCTAACACAAACAGGACAATTCAAGCATACTTTTGTAGTAATCACATGTTTATCAGTAAGAGTAGCAACACTCAAGTCATAAGGCAATGTAGTTACAGATAATCCCAAATGCTCCACACAATCACAGGCAATGAAAAAGTGGGTTGCTCCCGAATCATATAATACGGTTAAAGGATTACCTTCAATGGCACACTCCTCTATAATTAGATCCTCTGACTTCGTGGCTTCCTCCCCGCTCGTAGTATACACCTGACCACCCGCTTGTGGTCTAGCAGTACGGACATTCCCCACAGAGGGTTCCGCCTTCAGTTGGTTACAATCCTTTGAGAAATGTCCAGGCTTCCCACATCTAAAGCATATAATTCCTTTGTATGGACAGTCCTTATTCAAGTGGTCCTTTCCACACTTAAAACATTTGGATGTAGGAGTTCCAACTTGACCAAACTTGTTTCCACCTGAAACTCCTCCAAAGGATTACTGTCGAGTCTGACCTCCTGATGGTCTAGCATACGGTTTCTGTTGATAACGGTTGCCACCGCTACCTTTTCCTCTTTGGAACTGAGTAGGTCGAAAGTTCTGGTTCCTCGCATCACGTTGATGATCTATCTGCTTAACTTTACGACATTTATCTAACAATGCTGGAAACTGATCGATTTCCAAGGTTACTACTGCCCGTTTTATATCGTGTCTCAACCCCTCTTCAAACTTCCTACACTTCCATTCTTCATCTGGTTACATCTTAAAAAATCTTGAAAACTTAGACAAGCTTTCAAACTTTGCAGCATATTCACTTACTGACATCCCCCTTATCACAGACCAAGGAATTCCATCTCCTTAGCATGCCTAACACTAGCTGGGAAATACTTTCCCAAGAATCTTTGCTTGAAGAGTTCCCAAGTTACAACTCTCCCTTCAGCTTGTCTTAACCTTCGAGCTCCTGCCCACCAATCTTCACCATCACCAATCAACACAAAGGTTGCATAAGTGACTTTCTTCTCATCAGTACAACTCATACCATCAAATATTTTCTCGAGCTCTTTAATCCAAAGATTGGCTTTCTCGGGGTTAAAATCTCCATTGAACCGTGGCGGATTATTCCTACGAAACTCTAACAAATTCTGAGTTTCTTCGTTTGCCATTTGGTTTGGTTGGACGATGACATCTGCCATCATTTGCATTGTTGCTACAGCTACAGCCATTCCTTGATTGTCATCTTCAACATTCATGTGTCCACCTCTAGTATTCATACATCCTCTTCCTCGTCCAGCCATTGTAGTTCTCGAAATCAGACTAAACAATACAAGACAAGAGTCAAGTATAATCACTTCAAACAATATTGTTCCCTTTCGGAAACCAAGCACAAAGAATTACACAACACAAACAAGATAGACCTAACCACAAACCCAAAAGACTCTAACTTGAGCTCTGATACCAGAGAAAGTGTAACACCTACCATAGGGTATCACATTTTAATGTTATTATTACCGAATTATCCCAAGTTATAAAATAATATTTAATATAATAGTACAAGTTATAAAATTTCTTGATATTGATAAGATAAACTTAGCAGAATATAAAAATACTAAACAGTATCACAAATAATTTACATCATATACATAATCTCAGTACTGACATACTTAAATAAATACAGACAGGGTTCTTAAAAGTATTTAAACATTATCAGAACTACTATACTGACTCAAGTACACGTCTATGGAGCAGAACCCTTAAACGGATCCTTCTCAGACTCCTCAGAAGATAGGAATCCTGCATGACGCGTAGTCCTATGGACAGGTGTCCAAGCAGACGACATAACGCTGATCTCACTAGGAGTATGGTAGTAAGCACCCCAATGCTGCCTAATGGATAACAGAAACTCTATGTGTACGTAAATATTGACATTGAAATAAGGGTTCCCATGATACACCCTACTTAGGGAAACAATAAGATCTCCCATGTAGATAACACACCCTCTATCTAAATGAACACGCCAAGCCTCCGAACCTCGGAATTGTAGCCTTATGTACCCAAGAAAACTTGGTGTCGCCATTGACTCAGAATTCAGCTTCCTCAGTAGGAATTGGTTCCTCACCTTCTTGCTCAAACCCTTGCTCACTGCCTTTACCAATTACAATTATAATACAAGAATAACATACAAAGAGGTGCAATTACCAACACCAGTACCAACATGGCAATAAAGACATAGGAATGACAATAATGTCATACAGATATAATAAACAATAATTATAATCATGACATCAACATCAATTAATAGTTGACAAATAAAATATCACACAAATATAGATGTTCAGATTATGCATGTGCACATAGACTCAATTTCCTACTCTATAGAGCTAACTCAAGTTGGAGAGATTGATCTAGAAGATCTGACGATACCACAATTGCCTCAGACCACTTGCTACAACTCTCATCAATTTTGCACATCTAGCATTATATATGACAGTCTACTCCAGATCTTGATTAAGAATAGTGTCTCCGGATCGTCGGTGTGCTGCATCGGTCAGATCCATGATGCAGAAAAGCTACCAACTGCCCATTGTGAAAAACTCGTACTCCGACGCCCCCAAGATTAACAAATGACCTACACTATGCATATCACACCACACAAATGTGTAATTCTCTCCTAGGCCACTGGCCTTAACATAATCCATTGGACTTTTTCAAATGCATGTTCAATGCATACAAACTAATCACAGGTTATAGCCATATTTCATATATATGGGTCCACACTTTTACCCAACAATAATTCTACTGTATTTTCAATCACGTAAGTATTTTATTACATTTTCACAATCGCACAACATTTTTGTCTTGTTTTCAAATTGCGTATTGATTTTTCAACGTTTTCTCAATTACATAAAAATATTTAAACGTTTTCTAAATCACGTAACGATTTTTTAACGTTTTTGAAATCGTGTAGCATAAAATCACATTTTTAAGTAGCGAAACACATTTTTCATCATTTTTCAACTGTATAAAATATTCTCAATATTTTAAACACCATTTTGGTCTTTCTAAAATTTAATATGACTTCTAACTTCATTTTTCCACATTTTCTTACTTAAGAAATCATTTTCGCAATATATTCCACAAAATTACCTTTTCGTTAATTTAATCAATGTTTCTAGCTTAAAATTTCTTAATGCGCTCCAAAACCCAAAGAGTGAGTTATACGTTAGTAAATTTCAAGTCACCAATATATTTCTCATTATAACGTGATTAATCTAAAAATTAATTCACTTTATAAAATATTTTGAGGTTCAAACACTTTCAACCTCATTCTTTCTTTTATGAAAATAAATCTTTTTTTTTTCAAATAATAGTTTGTTTGTTTCTATTTTTATTTCTTAAATCTTTGTATTAATTTCCTTGCACCCTAACAACTAAGTTACCATTTATAAATCACATTTTACACAAAACAAAACCATTTCACTCCCTCATGGTCGTGAGTTACACATTCATTGGAACCCAAATATCTTTTCTTTTCCTTTCTCTTCTAAACATGCAATTTTATAATTCAATAAAATATTAACTTGGAAACACCTATTTTTAGTTGTTGAGGCCGTGAGCCTCATGGTCTTTGGAACCAAAATTATTTTTCTTTCCAACATTAATTATGGCATACATGGCATATAATATCATACTATAACACAAGTATACCATAAAAGCAATAAAAAATCATATAAGCATAAAAGCATAAACAAATAAATTTAGAGTACATAAACACCACAAATAAATTACGCAACCATGGATATGAATCCTCACATGGATTCACCATCCATCAAATACAAGTTCATCTCTCACCACCATACTTAGTTGATGAGATAGATCTCCCTCTTACCTTGTGGTGAAACCTCCAAAACTTATTGCTTTGCTTCTTGTACTAGTCCTTCACCACCAAGAGCTTATTGAAGATAAAACAAACACAAGTTTATTAGCATTTAAAGCTTGAACAAGAAAGACCATGGATCAAAACATGGCCTAGAACATGAAGATGAAACAAATAGTGAAGTTTCCATAAACTCCTCCTTAACACCCTAGAACTTGAGTCTTGGAAAACTCGTTGAAGATGAATGATTTTGGTCAAGACTTCAACTACAAAGTGCCTTGTATTCAGGTAAGGATTCAAGAAATAAGGTTAGTTAAAATTATTGGAGAGTGAAGGTATAATTTAGGCCTCTTGGCTATGGGGTTTAGGAAAGAAAAGAGAGAGAAGTTTTGATGATAGATTTCTTTTGAGTGAAAAGATGAAGATGAGTGATAGAAATAAATTAAAACTCTTCCTATAGCTTCCTAAGCCTTAAAACCGTGAGCCTCCCCCCATTGAACACTAAGGAAGTGTCTAAATTCATCTAGCCACTTTTTGAGACTTCAATAACTATTGATTGAATCAATGGTTGATCTTTGTGGAGCTTCCAAATGATAGGTTTGAATTTGAACCATTGGATCCCTCCTCCATGAAGCCTTAGCCATGAGATGCATCTTCAAAATGGAGGATCAAGAGCTTATTTTCCATGTTGCCATCCAAGGGTCACAAAAAGTCATTGCCACTTTGTGAGACTAATCTCCACCATAGATTAAATCAATGGTATCCAAAGCCTTCACCAGCAAGCTTGCTTCCTATTGGTCCTCCATAAAGCTGTCATAACCACTTAATTTGGCTAGCCAGTATAATATTTTTTTAGCTGCTATTACCCTACGGACAAAAATTATTATATTTTTTATTGTCCGATAAATAAAACAGTACAAAACACAGTAAAAGAAAATTTTGAAAACTGTTTTCGGTTTCGGGTTTAGTAAGATCCCCCGATCCTGTCTCAACATTACAAAATTTTTTGGCCACAGAAAAGTTTTATTTTTCCGAACTCGCCCATGGCCCGCATACAACCCAAGAATAATATTAAAATAATCAAAAATATAAAATCTCACAAGAATTCACAAAAATCATAAAAATTATAAAATTTATGAAAATCAAATCAAATTAGTAAAAATAGTTAAGAATCAACGAAAATAATTAAAATACGTAAAGATTTTCTTCGGCCCGAAAATTATTATTTTCATGACCTAGAACAAATCACACAAAATGATCAAATACAGTCACGAAATAGTTAAAATAATTTTACATAATACAAAAATTACAAATCAATACAATTTTGTCATTATTGTCAAATAGCTAAAATTTGAAGTGTTACAGAAAGTAAGAAATGCATACACTACAGAACAAAACAAGCTGGCATTACCTCTCTGGACTAAGAAAGTAATAGCTTGAATACCATTATCAACAAGAGTAAAGGATAGATCATCATTGGAAGATAGAACCCAAATTCCACCAGAGTGGCCACGGGCCTCTTGAGCAAAAATGAGAGAAAAATCCAAGGAAGTCCAAAATTGATCCACTTTAGCAAAAAGCCTATGAGTCTCAAAGACAAAGAACAAGGATGGATGATGCAAATTAACCAAATCTCTAACATGGCGCTTTTTAAGACTACCAAAAGCACCACGAATATTCTAAGAAATTATAGATAAATCATGAAACAAATCCATAAAAACTAAAGGAAAAGAGAAGTAAAGCAGCCATTGAAGGCTAAGTTACCATAGCTTCTGAAAAGAGTTGAGTCTCAAGAACTATATCTTGATTATCGTCCTTATCAGTTGGAACACCAATATCCATGACCCTTTCCACAGGTTTCTCAACATTGTCTTCCTCTTCCTCAGTCAAGAGCAAGTATCTCGAGCCTGAAACTGCCTTCATCTTAATTGTGGACTTGGTTCCATTGCCTAAGTCATAAATGATGGGTTTATTAGAAGTGAAGGGGTTGGGAGAGCTCTGAGTAACTGACTTAACCAACACTTCAAGATGTTTTTGGGCCAACCATACAACAGAGTCCATATTTTTCTTGGGCCTTTTGTTTTTGGATTTTGAGGGACCCATCGTATTATTTTTTGTTGCATTAGAAGTCATGTGCGCCACTTTGGGAAGTTGCACCTTTTCTGCATGGGATCCCGACGTATCTTTGTTAGCGTGAGAGAAAACTTTTTTAGCATTAACTTGCACCTTTTGTTTAGGGACAAAGGAATCTTTACTTGATTTTTTATTGTTATATTTATGTGGCTTTCTTTTCACAATCATCCATTCCCCATATAACGGTTCCCGACTTTCAGGAGCAGATTCGTTATTTGTTGCCACTAAATTAACTTGATTCTTCTCTTTGCCAGCTACTGCATTAACTGTTACCGTGATATTTTCTCCAGGGGATATCGGAGGTTGAGTTGCAGCTCCTCCACCGCTATTCCTAAGTGTTTGTTGAGCAACATTATCAACAACATCTTTGGTCTTTTTTCCTTGTTTGCAGTCCCTTAACAAGTGACCATAGCAACCATAATTCGTGCAAATGCGATGTAAACCTTCATACTCGACGTGATACCAAAAGCCCTTTAACCGAACTTTGCCCACCACTGTTTTGCTAAGATCGACTTCTACATAAACTCTAACAAATCTTCCTCTCTTAACATCCAACATGTTACTATCAACTTTCACTGGTTTACCAACAGCCGAGGCCAAAGCCATGAGAATGCTTTCGTCATAGTAATACAAATTCAATCCAAGAAAACGAATCCAGACCATTGTTCTCTCAATCTTAGCATTAGGAGAAACAAAATCTGGTGTCCATATTTGGACAGTAAGATAATGATCAAAGATCATCCATGGACCTTCATCCATCACCTTTGCCTGATCAACCTCCTCCTCAAACTTGACCATATAAAAACCATTGCCAATGTCCATAATCTCAAAACCTGCTTTGAGTTTCCATAACCTCGTTAATTTATTCTTCATGGTAGTATAACCAATGCTCTTATCTAGAAGGTTTACAACAAGAGCATCCTGCCAAGGAGCATAAAGACCTTCAAAAATTGAGTCCACAATATGCACCATTGGTCTTTGTAAGTTATCATCCTCATACTCGATCCTAGCAAGATTTTCCTTGAAAAGGTCAACCTTAGGCCTAGGAGCTAGAGCCTTCTTAAAGCCAAACACCATATCCTTGAAAGAAACTCTATTTCGCTTCTCATCATTCACACCCGTACCATCACCATCACCACCACCACCATCCAGTGGCTCTTTCACCGAGATACCTTCACCTTGCACAGGAGTCGTAGAGAGAACAAAACGTGACATGATTAGATCCTTTACTGTTATTAATTCAAATATGAAATGTCCATTGAATCGGTAAATGCAAATATGCCACTGTAGTCATGTATAATCAAACGGGAACGTAAGCTTCAGGTTAATTGGTGACGAAATTCTCATTTGGCATCTGAGCTCCGTTCATTGAGAAATACTTACGTGGAATTTAGTTACGCAAATTGCGTTGATTAAATGAATCAAGAAGTGATATATTTTTATTTTTAATATAAAATAATTATATGACATAAGAATTTATATAATTAATTAATTATTAATTTATTTATTTTATGCAATTTATTTATACAAGTAATTCTCGTGTCAAGAAATATTTGTGTAAATTTTGTTTATATAAATTGTGTAGATTAAATTAATCAAAATTTAACATATTATTACTTTTAAGATTTTGCTAAAGAGTGCCTTTACAGCACCTATTAAGGATCTAAAATAGAAAATTTTTCATGAAAAATAGAGTATTTAATGCATTAGGAATTAAAAAAAATTATATTTTCATGTAAATTTTTTTTTATTTTAAATTTTTTAACAAATATCATAAGAATATTTGTTAAAAAATATTTTTAATGTAAAATAATTATTAAAAAATGATTTATAAATTTAATATATAATAATTATGAGAATATATATATATATATATATATATATATATAATTTATTTAAGTGTTGATTGAATTAGTCGGCATAACTATGTTGTAGACTTGACTATGACTTTTGAGTATAATTAAAAATTAACAAAATCAAATTTAATTTTGATTTATCGTCAAATTATTTCAATTGTTTCTCTCGTAGATAACTGGTGCATACATATCCTTGAGTTTTGATCTGGTTGAAGCACACAAATAACATGTTATCCTATGTGACGGTCATAATTAGTGTACTGGCCAATGAATACAGTGGTTAGGGGTTGTGTATAGAAAATAATCATCTTATATTTTTTTTAAAGATGTAGATATTATTTATATTATTTTTAATAAATATGATTGAGTTAAAAAAAAAAAAATAATAAAAAAATATATATAATGAATGATATTAGATGAAATGTAAAAATATATATATATTATTTGACGTAAGAATATAAAAGTTCACAATTGACCTACTTTAATGTCTATTAACATTCTTCACTAATAATTTATGATTTTTATTCCAAAATCACCCTTACGTATATACTTTAATTTTATTAAAGTCAAACTTTAATTAAGAATTTTAATTTTTGTCAAACATAAATTTTTGTATTGAGTAAAAAAGTTTAGGATTTAATTTTAATTCATTTTGAATATTATATTATCATTTAATTTTATATTATCTTCAAATTAATTTAATGATGATAATAATTATTTTATAAGTTAAACTCTTTTAATAATATAACAATACATGATTTGATAAGAGTGTAAAAATATTTTATACTAATAATTAATCAAAATTAAGCTATGACTATGACTTTTGAGTATAATTAAAATTAACTCATTTCAAATCAAATTTAATTTTGATTTATCGTCATTGTAAAACTAAATTGGAAAAATTATTAACACAAAATTTGTCAATATAAATATTACACAAAGACAAATAAAACCGTTGATTTTTATGACTAAATTGGAGAGAGAGAGAGAAGGAGAAATGAATCAACAAGATATGATATGTGTAACTTTTATAGGACCAAACTTAAGTACAGTACCGTAAGTGCCGGTGGTATTGTTACTTAATTACAAAAATATATCTAAACTAATTTTTCCATGTCATTTCTAATTCATTCTCCATTCTAATAATTTATTTTTCACATCGTTTACTTCATTTTTTCCTTGGTTAAAACTTCTAACACCTCCATCTCAGACCATTGGCCAACCGACATCTCCATTCCTATCATGCCTCTGCCACCAGAAAATGCTCACGTACTTCCATCAACCAGCAGCATCATCCCTCCTATGGTGGCCAACGAATAAAATGTCATCTCCACTCCTAGCATGTCGGTAGGCAAATGGTCTGAGATGGACTCTTCTGCCATGGGAAATTGAAGGGTGTTAGAAGTTTTAACAGAGAAAAAAATAATGTAAACAAAATAAAGAGTGTGACGAATAAATTATTAGAAGAGGTAATGAATTGAAAATTATATGGAAAAATTAGTACATATACATTTTTATAATTGAGTAACAATACCACCAACAGTTACGATACTACATTTAAGTTTTGTCTATTCTTATATCGAAGAAAGTATATACAACACTAAAATAATATATGCAGACAATTTTTTTTTTAATTTATTTATTATGAGTAAAGGCATAAATATTACATAAGAACAAAATAAGTTATCGCTGCTATAAATCCTCATAAAAGAATGTACAAATTATTGGAAGAACAAAATTGGATGATTAATACTTTTATTCCTTAAAATATAATTTCATAATAACTATATCTCATAAAAGATAAGTGAAGGATTAATATAATTTATTTTATTTTATCAAAAAACTAGATTACTAATTTAACATATTATCTTGTTAATGAAATTTCAAATAGTAAAAATTAGAAGGACATGTTGCTATGGCTTTACATGAACAAGATGCTATGACAAAGAAAATTAATAAAAATTAAAATAATTATAAAATTTAAAAATACATAAATTAAAATTAAATAATTAATGTTATTGAGTGTGAATAGACAAATATTAATATACTTAATTAAAGTTTGGAGTTTAATAAAAAGAAACTATTTAGATAAAGGTAATTTAAGAAATTAAAATTATAAATTGTTAGTAGAGAACATGAATTGATATTTAAAAGTGTTAATAATCCTACCCAGTGGTCAGATTAGAAAACAACTTTGAATGTATTTTTCCTTAGTCTGTCACTTTAAAAAGAATTTTAAATGAATTCTTATATTTTAAATAAATTTCTAATTAAATCTTCACTAATTAAAAAAATGTGTTATTAAGTCTCTAAAATTTATAACATTAACGCAAAATAGCTTGTAGATAATTGTAAACATTTATTAACAAAGTTTAACCGTCATCAATTAATAGGGATTTTTTTAAAAAATAAAAGTATAGAAATTATATTAAAAACTTTTAAATTATAGAGATTTATTTAAAAATTCAATAAAATTGTAAAGATCAAAAGAGTAATTTATTTGTTTTTTCTTATTTACATTTGAAGTTACAAGTATAGCTGACAAAATAGGTTATAATCTGATTAGGTCAAATCGATTCAAGTATATTTCAAACTAACAACGTTGCGGGCTATGGGTTATGGCCTTACAAGTCCGATAATTCTTTAAAAAAAATAATGAAAAAATAAAAAATTTTGAGTAACTTAGTTTTTGGTCAATGATAACTAAATTACATAAGTAGTCCAATTCTCAATTAGGTTTTAGTTTTTTAAATAAAATAATAATAATTTTCTTTTAAGTGTATATTATTAAATTAAAAAAAATAAAATTTGAGTCAATAAGTCAGTTTAATCCAAAGTAAGTTAACCAGATTTTGAGCCAAGTTAAATGAGGCCAAATCACATCGAATCAAATTAAATCTAATTCATACTTTTTGTTAAGTTATTCAAATTGACTTATTGAACTCTAATCATTTTGTCAGCTCTAATTGCAAGCATCTAAGTCTTGTATTGGAAGATCAAATTTCCCATATCGTGAAATTGATGACCGGGTAGAAAATTGAACATCCTTATTATTATCACACCTATATTTTAATTTATATTTTAGTTGGTGCTACTTGAGTTATAAACTCGTTGGTTGTATGCTTATAATCTGTATATTAAGAACTTAAATCGAATGAAAGATAGAAATTATAAAACTAAATAAAGGACTTTAAATCTTCTAAATGAACAATTTAATTCAATAATTTTATAAAAAATATTTTAATAAATTAATTTGATTTTAGTTAAAAAAATTACAATATAAATTAATTTAATTTAAAACTTTTGTAAGTCAAGTAATAATTAATTGAGTCAACCCTCATTATAGGCTTTTAGAAAATTCTCTTCCTCTTTATACAAGACAAGATATTGCATTCATATAATGCACGAAGTAAATTAAGTTAAATAATAAAACTAAATCAACTATTTTATAAAAAATATTAAATAAAAAATATATAATAATTCATTAAAAAAATTAAACTTATAAATTTAATTTAAAAATACATAAAATATAATTTTTATAATATTTTCATAAAAAAATCTCACTCCAATATAAATATTAAAAATTTTAAATATAAATTGTTATAAAACAACTTATAAGTCGAAAAGATTTTATAATATAAAAAAAAAATCTTTGTCTTCTAAATGAACAATTTAATTCAATAATTTTATAAAAAATATTTTAATAAATTAACTTGATTGAAAATTACATATAAATTAATTTAATTTATGTAAGTCAAGTAATAAACAGTTTTAGGATGACAAAATCTCTAGAGGTGTCTCAAGTTGGGTTAGGTAATCCAACTCACTCTCGAACTGTCAGTTGGGTTGGGTGAGTTCAGATTGGGGTTAGGTTGGGTCGAAGAGATTTTTTCGCTCAACCCGACCTAATCCAATGTGTTTTTTTGTGTTTTTTTTTAAAAAAAAAATTCTTAAAAAAAGGCTAATACAAAATCTAACAAATTAATATCATAAGTCTCAATCTCAAATAAACTAAACATCATAAGTTAATAAGTGCATAACAAACTAACAACTAATAAGTCTTACTAAGTTTGAAATAAATTAAATAAATTTAGTCATAATTCAAATAACAAATTAGTCTCAAACACATACAATTGCATAACATCTCTACCAACAATTTGTCTAGAAGGAACTTAAAATTGAGATTGCATAACTTGAGTAAAACTTTTAAAGCCTTCATTTTCAACAAATTTAAATGGAAGCTCATCAATGATAATAATTTTAGCAAGTGCAATCCTACACTCCAAGCTTGCTCTTCTTATTCTCCAGCGATACTACATTCATCGCCTATCCACCCTAAAGCTCTGCTATCCGCTCTGCTCCCTGTACCTTCCTTGCCCGTACGGTGCCAAAGCACTGTATCCAGCTGCACTCCTTCTTATGTTCCAGATTTACATGAAAAGAGCAGAGAAAGAATGCTTACCTGCTAGGGTTACATGATGCAAAAAATTGAAAAAGCCATAAGAGGAAAGATGGACGCGTGGCTGTGTGGTGGCGTGGCGTGGCTAGTTGCAGAGAACGGCTGGGAGAAGAAGTAATAGTCACAGACTCAAAGCGATAATGCAATCGCTGGGAATGGGAGATAGGGTGTGAGAAGAAGCAATGATCATTGACTCAAGGCACAAACGTTGGGAGCTTGGGAGAACGGCTGCACTGCGAATAACTAGTTGCAGAGAAGAGAGAACTAGTAGTTGCATTGGGGCCAGTGGAGAAGGAGTAGATAGATAGGGTTTTGATGCATTTTCTCTTCTCACTTTTGCCTCTATTTGTTAGCGTATTTACATAGTCTAACGTTGTTCTTAACTATATCAGAGAGGATATTGATGAACCTTAAAGGCATTTTTCAAGTAAAACACACACTCTGTTTAAGTCAAAAAAAAATTAAAAAAAAGGTGGATTGATTGGGTTGGGTTGAAAGCGTTCCAACCTACTACTCGACCCAACTCGCGAACCCAACTCAACCCAACCCGCATTTATGGGTTGGATTGAGTCGAAACTTGTGAGTTTGTGAGTCGACCCGATCTGCTGGACACCCTTAAAAATCTCCTTACATTTGATGATCCTCATGAGAACTGCCTCATTTAGAGACCCCAATTTGGAAAAATTTCCATTCGGGAATGGGAATGGGATAAAAATCCTTCTAAAATAGATGTGGGAACAAGAACAAGAATCATTTTTCCTACCCCGTGAGGTTCCTAAATATTTAATAATTTTAGAAAATAATATTCAAATGTAATATAATAAACAAAATTTGATTTTTTTTAATAAAATTTGGAATATAAGTGATGTTTTTTTTAACCACATATCAATGGTATATAAAAATCATCTTAGAAAAAAAAAATTATAAATAATATATGAAAATATATTCTTTAACATTTAGAATTTGTAACATTACTTTTATATAAGTATAATGAATAATAACATTATTTATGTCCACGTGTTATGCATGAGATTTTATTAAGAATTGAGTTATAAAAAATAATAAAATAATTTTATTAAATGAAATATGTAGACATATGTACAACAAAAAAGAAATATATAGACATTATCTAATGTTAAAAATTCAATGCTAAATTATTCTACTAATTATTTTTTTATATTACATGTTTATTCTTAATATAATAACTTTTAATATTAAATACACATATGATTGAATAAAAATTAAGTTATACCTTGTCGAGTAGGGTTTCATTAACTTCATTTACATTTTGGTTAGATACCTGTAAATTTTCTTTTATATATTTTTAGTGTAATTGAGAACTTTAAATTATTTTAAACACTTTCAATGCTTAGTATAATCTTTATATTAAGTATTGAGTAAGTATGAGTAAGTATCTTGTGAAGTTTCTAAAACTAACGATTAAAAAGAGAGTGAAAGCAATAGAGAATGAGATATTTAAGTGTATTAATGTGTTATTTAAATAAGAGATATATGAAAGTGAAATAGGAAGTAAATAAATTAATATATTAATTTAATTAAAAATAATTGATACAACTTATTGATCAATTCAAGAATTTCTATATTTCCTTAAGGTTTGTTTCTATATTATTATTATTAAATAAGATTTGTTATCATATTTTAAACTTAAATAAAAATGTCTTTTAATATATTTAGGACATTACAAACTTATTTATGCAAAATTTATGAACTGACGAATTTGATTAATAATTTTTTAAAGTTTTTAGCTATGACTAGAGTACTTTACTTATTTTAATCAAATTAAATAAAAGTTACTTTTTATTTTAATAATCATCAATACTATCGAAAGAAATAACTTGAAAGATATACAATATATACATTATATATTATGTAGAAGTATAAAGTTAATTTACACAACTAAAAAATAAAAAAGAAATATTTGGGTTAAATATCCCAAATATTTGTACAATAATTACCTAATGTTACTATATTTGTAAATGTTTCAATTGATGATTAAACTATAAAACAAATGAAGTAAATAAAAATTACTTTATACAACAATGAATTAAAATGAGCAAATCAAGCAAATTAAGAATTAAATTACACAAAAAATAAAATAAAATAAAAAGACAATTGCTCAGAGGCTTTCACGTGAATCATCACCGTCTTCTAAATCCTATGAAAGCGAAATATGAAGTAATTAAATTAATATATTGGCTTTATTAAAAATAATTGATCCAAAGTATTGAACAATTAAAGAATTTTTCATATTTTCTTAAGATTTGTTATTATTATTAAGATTTGTTATCATATTTTTAACATAAATAAAAATATTTTTTAATATATTTAAGACATTACAAACTTATTTATGCAAAATTGATAAATTGACGAATTTGATTAATAACTTTTGAATGTTATTAGCTATAACTATAAATCACTTTACTTGTTTTAATCAAATTAAATAAAAGTTATTTTTTATTTTAATAATCATCAATACTATAAAAAAATTGAAAGATATATAATAAAAGATATATATTATATATAAATGATCAAGTTAATTTTCACAACTAAAATAGGAAGGAAATATTTAAGTTAATTATCTCAAATATTTGTACAAAAATTACCTATTGTTACTATGTTAGTGAATATTTCAATTGATGTTTAAACTATAAAACAAATGAAGCAAATAAAAAATTACTTTATACAACAATGAATTAAAATTAGCAAATCAAACAAATCAAGAATTAAACTATATATAAAATAAAATAAAAAAAAAAAGATAATTACTTAGAAACTCTCACGTGAATTATCACCATATTCTAAATCCTATGAAAATGAAATATGAGGTAATTAAATTAATATTTTGATTTAATTAAAAATATTTGATACAAATTATTGTACAATTAAAGAATTTCCATATTTTCTTAAGATTTGTTTTTATATTATTATTTATTATTATTATTATTATTATTATTATTATTATTATTAAGATTTGTTGTCATATTTTAGACCTAAATAAAAATATTTTTTCATATATTTAAGATATTACAAACCTATTTATACAAAATTTTTGAATTGAAGAATTTGATTAATAACTTTTAATGTCATTAGTTATAACTAAAGCATTTTACTTATTTTAATCAAATTAAATAAAAGTTATTTTTTATTTTAATAATCATCAATACTATAAAAAAGTAACTTGAAAGATATACATTATATATTTATGTAGAAAGATCAAGTTAATTTACACAATTAAAATAAGAAGAAAATATTTGAGTTAATTATCCCAAATATTTGTATAATAATTACTTAATGTTACTATATTAGTGAATATTTCAATTGATGATTAAACTATAAAGTAAATGAAGCAAATAAAAAATTACTTTATACAATAATGAATTAAAATTAGTAAATTAAATAAATCAAGAATTAAAATACACAAAAAATAAAACAAAAAAAAGATAATTACTCAAAGACTTTTACGTAATCATCATCATCTTCTAAATCTTTTGAAAGTGAAATATGACTAAATTAATATATTAATTTAATTAAAATTAATTTATACAAATTATTGAACAAATAAATAATTTTCATATTTTATTAAGATTTGTTATTATTATTATTATTATTATTATTATTAAGAAGATTTGTTATCATATTTTAGACTTAAATAAAAATATTTTTTAATATATTTAAGACATTACAAACCTATTTATGTAAAATTTGTGAACTGACGAATTTGATTAATAACTTTTGAATGTTATTAGCTATGACTATAAAGCACTTTACTTGTTTTAATCAAATTAAATAAAATTATTTTTTATTTTAATAATCATCAATACTATAAAAAAACTCGAAAGATATATAATAAAAGATGAGGAGGGATCGACTTACACCAATGTAAGTCTTTTTTGACTTACACTCATTTTTAATCGTTAAATCCACTTTTATCTAATGGTTGAGATGATTTCATTAAAAGTAACCATTAGATGAAAGTGAATCTAACGGTTAAAAATAAGTGTAAGTCAAAAAAGACTTACACTGGTGTAAGTTGATCCTCCCTCATAAAAGATATATATTATATATTATGTAGAATGATCACGTTAATTTTCACAACTAAAAAAGGAAGGAAATATTTAGGTTAATTATCTTAAATATTTGTACACAAATTACCTAATGTTACTATATTAATGAATATTTCAATTGATGATTAAACTATAAAGCAAATGAAGTAAATACAAAATTACTTCATACAACAATGAATTAAAATTAGCAAATTAAGAATTAAATTACACAGAAAATAAAACAAAAAAAAAAGAAGGGACACTTACTCAGAATTTTTCACATAAATTATCATATTCTTATAAATCTTTACATCAAATATTTTCTTGCGAAGATCAAAGAAGTTGGAAAGCAAGTGACTTTTCTCCTTTTGATTATTGTTATTAACCTTCTTAGTGAAGTTGTCCTATAGGTTGATGTCCCACAAGGTTGAATCTTATGCTAGATAAAACAAAGTTGTACTCCACTTCAACTCCTCATTCGAAGTCTCATTGGTAGCACACATTATTTCTAATTTCTCATACTTTGTAAGGCATTACTAAGTGCTCATATATCTAATAATGGTTGGATCAAGTTGTGTGATTGAGCATATTCTTTTTGTACTTTCTCATACTTTGCAAGGTTTCTCTGAGTGCTTATGGATCTAAACATGACTATATCAAATTGTGTGAAAGACAATATTTTGATTGGTAAATTAGCAATGTATAAATGTGAAAGAAAAATGATTAGTGGGGAATGCAAGAATGACATGACTTGTAACATTTACCATAATTTGTTGTGCGTCGTTTAGTACAGGAGAAATGAGGAGGAATGGTTTGTCGTGGAAGATTGTATCGGGTAAGAGATGAATTTTGAGCTACAATGTAAAATCTAAAAAAAGATGAACCTAAGACTCCATCAAAAGATGAACCATTTAAAGTGTGTGAACTTGAATTAGTAGTGAAAATGTATAATGATAGTCTTTATATAGAAAATCAATTGCTTTTGACTATCTGCAATTTGAAATCGAATCTGAAATTAATTTCATAATTTGATTGATTTACTAATGAGCCAAAATAGGAAGAAAATTTTGATTTTGATTAAAAAAATTCATTTTTTAATTGAATATGAAATTTATTTCAATAATTATCAAATTTGACTACCTAAAATTTATTACATATAAACAAAATCAAGCATTAATATAATAATAATGAATTAAAAAATAGAATTAAACCAATTAAAGTAAATTAATTAAACTTAACAAATCGAATATTCTACAAACAATAATAAATGAAAATTACCAATTGAAGCAAATCAAATATGAAATTAATATAGAAAAATAATTGTTTTTCATTACTTACAATTTGAAATTAAATTTAAAATTAATTAAAATTATGATTAATTTATAATAAGTCAAAATAGGAAAGGAATTTTGATTTTTATTGAAAAAATTATCTTCCTAATCAAATATTATATGATATATCATATAATAGTTATTAAGAACATATATTTGTTGTTTAACAATATTTTATACTTATATTATTATGTCATAATAACATATGTCATTATATATATATATATATATATATATATATATATATTTTTATTATAAGATCTTTTTTTATATGAATGGTCGGGATTACCTTCTTTTAATATCACCATTATAAAAAAAACAATTGATTATATGTGATCTTTTACCTTCTTTTATAATTAAAAAAAATTGAACATGACTGACTCAGAAAAAAAAAATCTTATTTTTATTTCACTCATTTATTGAATGTTTATCTAAAGTTTCACATCCCTTTTATTCCATCCTCTTCCTCTAATGTTTAGAATCATTAGATACTAGGAAGGTAAAGGGGGAAAAAGAAAATAAAGAAAAAATGTAGATAACGGAATGAAATAAAATGTAGCGAAGTAATTAGTTTGCTTGTGTTTGTTTATTATTACTTTAATTAGATATTTAAAATATTTTAAAGACATACATTAATAACAAATTAAAATATTTATAAAGATATTAATGAATGGTTAAGAATGATCATATAAAGTATTTTAATTTCTTATTTTTTGTTTATAAAAAATCCTGAATAGGGTATGCTTAAAGCTTTTTCTTATAAGAAGAAAATAATTTTATAAACAAATAAAATAATTTTTACGTGGCCATTCCCAATAATACTAGCTCATATTAAAAGATTTTTTTTGCAAATATAAAAGAATTTCTTCCATTTATAAAAAAAAAGTTGAAAGAAAAAGTTAATAATAATAATGGTAACAAACGTAGCCTCACATCACGGCTAGGGTTTGAGTCTCAACCACCCTTTAAAGAACGACACAGCACACTCTTCTATTGCCCATTGCTCCTTTTCTCTCTCTTTGTTTCCTTTGCTTTCTCTCTCTAGAATTTGAGATTTGAGATTGATTTGAAGATGATGCAAGCTGGACCTGGAGGCATGGCTCCACCCACCATGGCCCAACAACCCAACCAGCAATACCATCAGCAGCAACAACCCTACATGAACATGATGATACCCCCACAGCCTCAGCCACCGCCGATGTGGGCCCCATCGGCCCAGCCGCCGCCCCAGTCCGTACCTCCTCCGCAACCGGTTCAGCCGACCAGCGCCGATGAGGTCCGTACCCTTTGGATCGGTGATTTGCAGTACTGGATGGACGAGAACTATATCTATAACTGTTTCGCTCATACCGGCGAGGTATAATATAACCGCTTTCTTCCTCTCGTTTTCTTTCGTTCCTCTTTTTTTATTATTTTGAAATCTCCATGATAATTGACCCTTTTCTTTTTCTTTTTAATGAATTCGAAAGTTAGATTTGAACTCGAAATTGCTATGCTGTGTTTTTCGTCACATGGGATGGGAGTTATACTATAGACTCTTTTGAAATAAAAAAATACACTTTTTTTTGGGGGGGGGGGGAGTGGGCGTGTTATTTCAAGCTATAAATTTATGTGAATGGGAACGGAGATACTTTTTTGAAAAAAATGGTGTATATTCTAGGTTCCTTTAATGCCGATTTGTGTTTTCTGTTGACAACCTCAGTAGTGTTATAAATCAGGGGTTTTACTAATTTCCATCCCGGAGAATTTGTTTACACGGTGTGTTTGTTTGAACTTCGTATTGATTTAGATGGATTATTCTATTATATATCCATCAATGTATTGCTTGTAAAATTAATATGTAATAGCCTGCGGGTGGTTCATGTTCGTTCTGTTTATTACTGAAGGAAGTGCATTGTTTACTTGTAGGTGGCCTCTGTTAAAGTTATTAGAAATAAGCAAACTAGTCAGTCAGAAGGTTATGGGTTTATTGAGTTTGCCAGTCGTGCTGCTGCTGAGAGAACACTTCAAACGTATAATGGCACCATTATGCCAAATGGCGGGCAGAACTTCAGATTGAACTGGGCAACTTTTAGTGTGGGCGAGAGGCGTCATGATGATACTCCTGATTACACCATATTTGTTGGAGACTTGGCTGCAGATGTTACTGATTACCACCTGCAGGAGACATTTAGGGCTCGTTATTCCTCGGTTAAGGGTGCCAAAGTTGTAATTGATAGGCTCACTGGGAGGACAAAAGGTTATGGTTTTGTTAGGTTTGGAGATGAGAGTGAGCAAGTTAGAGCTATGACTGAAATGCAAGGGGTTATTTGTTCAACAAGACCCATGCGAATTGGACCAGCCTCTAATAAAAACCTTGGCACTCAGCCAAAAGGTTTGTCTCTTTCATAGTTGTTATATGCTGGCCATTTTTCTGGAAATGTCTGCTTGATATGCTCCATAAAGAAAAATTTGAGCTGTTTTCCTTCAGATGCCAACTTTTAGCTTGTTAATAATACTAGTTGGATTTAAGGCTTTATGTCTCTAGTTATCTTTTGTGCTTGTATCCTAAATGTTATCTTTTAGTTTATGATTCTTTTCAGTTACACTCTTGGAGATATGCAGTCCAGACTCATTTCTTCCTGTAATTTCCTTTAAAAATTTGGGCTAAGTAAATGATATAGAATAATAGAATCTTATAGAACTCCTATTGTCTCAAAGCAGGGTGTCAGGAGGCTCTGTCATCTCGGAGCCTGGAACTGATTTCAGCTGAAATGGTTACCATTTTAGTGCATGGCCTTGTGTAGGTCAGTTATCCGTTTATGTCTTGCCCATTATTTTTGGTGGCATTTTCTTTTCCGCCTACATTGCGCAATTATTCTAATTATATTTTCTTTTCATTTCATTTTGTTGGTTGGGTTTTAGCCAAATTACATAGCGCAGCTATTCTAATTACTTATATTTTTCAGTCCACCGTTCTTAATCTTCACTCCTTTAATTTTACTCCTTTGAGCTTACTGGAAGAACTACATCTTTCAATTTGTTTTGTAGTTTTCCCTTGTTCTAAATCAGATCTTGTTTACTTTTCTATAATTTCTTTTGCTCGTCTATCTGATAGCTATTAAATAAAGTTTCTAATCTCCAGTCCATGAAGGGAAAAAAAAATTGTGCGGTACCAGTGTTTAGTGCTTCACTCTGCAGGCTGGTTTTGTTTGTGTTATCATGTGGTTTTTTTTATTGTCTTGATGCTTAGGGTCTGTCCCCATTTTATCTTTCTCAATTTCTCAGCACTATGCAATGCAATTAAAGTTGTAATTTACTTTATATTGCTCAGACCTATGGGTAGCCTAATCTGTCAAAATGTCAATAACTTGATAAATGACTTGTGGAGTTTTCTATAGCCTGCACAAGCATTTGACAGCTTCCTGCTCCTCCATTCTTATTTTCAGTCTCTATGGCAAACTCTGACTATTCGTACCCTTTCTTAAATACTGGAAAATTTTAAAGCGATAGGATATGAGGAGGATCGTGGCTTATAAATATAAAACTTTCTCATTTACCACTTTAGCTTTTTCTCGCCCTTTTGTTTGTTAATATATATCTATTTTCATCCAAATATTAACAAATATCCTGCCCTCATTGTATGACAACTATTTCTGTTGAATTTTCTCATTAAGTTATCTGAATGCGTGGTTTATATTTTATTTGTGATTTCATTTCTATTGGTGAATGGTGTTCTCATATTTGAAGATATATGGTATATGTAAGGCACTGACCATTTTATTGTTTCTCAACGTGCTGTTTATCTATATATGCACTTGTTAACTGAATGTGTGGCTTATTTTGTAATGACTTAAATTTTTATTAGTGTAGTGTTTTAACTTTTCATATTTGAAGGTTTGTGGTGCATGTAAGGCACCAGTAATTTTGTTGCTTCTGTAATTGCAATATATATGTCTGCATGCTTTTGGAATGAATCATCTGAAGCTGAAATTGGGATATTCAAAGTTTCCTAATAGCTGTTGTTACTGGATGTATGTAGATATTCAAAGTTTCCTAATAGCTGTTGTTACTGGATGTATGTAGATATTATGCTTAGTTGTGCCTTTTATTATTAGAAAATTAGTTGATATATATTTTTTCTCTGTTTGGTGTCTTTTTCCAAGAACTGCTTCCTTCCCTGTGTTTATGTCATTCATCTTTTACTTTACATTTACTTTGAACATGCAGCTTCATATCAGAATCCTCAAGGGGCACAGAACGAGAATGATCCAAATAATACAACTGTGCGTACTTCTTTGCAATATAGAAACTACCATCCTTCCTGCTTGTTTGTGACTCGATTTTTCTTATTGCAGATTTTTGTTGGCAATTTGGATCCTAATGTTACGGATGATCATCTGAGACAAGTTTTTGGGCAGTATGGAGAGTTAGTTCACGTGAAGATTCCAGCAGGCAAAAGATGTGGGTTTGTCCAATTTGCGGACAGGTAATTTAACCGTTTGGATATTTGATATTTTTATCTTGTGTGATTACTTCCTAGTGTCTATGCAGCGCTCTGATTGTGCCATGATTTTTCATGCATCAGGAGCTATGCAGAGGAGGCACTGAGGGTTTTAAATGGAACCCTTTTAGGTGGACAAAATGTTCGACTTTCATGGGGCCGAAGTCCTTCAAACAAACAGGTAATTAAATTTAGTGTTGTTTTAATTCTGAGCTGCATTAGCTACAACGTGTTACTGATTTTGATGAATGAATTTGGATTCTTTGGATGATTTTCAGACTCAATCAGATCCAAACCAGTGGAATGGTAGTGGATATTATGGATATGCTCAGGGTTATGAAAATTATGGTTATGCTCCTGCTGGACAGGACCCCAACATGTATGGCAGTTATCCGGGGTATGCAAATTACCAGCCTCCTCAGCAACAGCAGCAAATAGGATATAGTTGAGAAATCCCGCCCCTATTTTTCCGTTTTCTTTTGTAATCCTATGATACTTATTTTCAGTTGCTTCTCTTTTCGTGTCTCGTGGAAAACCAACTTTGCTCCTTTTTTTGTGTTTTTTAATTAGTTTCCTATGATTGCTCATAACATTAATATTTTATGCGAACCTTCTTTTGTATCCATAAAAATTTGCTTGCTGAATACTTCTTTGATGTTTATATATTTGATGAATTGGTCCATTCGGTATCTTGTATTAATTTATGTATTATGCGTAAAACATTAGTTTTGCTGTGTTTACACTTGAGCTGGTGTTAAAAAATAGTTTGTACTCAGGTCATCAATGAGGGGGACACATCAAGATCAATATTTGGAAGTGTACTGTCTGCATGCCTTTAAATTTTTATGTTACATTAATACCTTTTTACTAACTTAATGCAAATGGCATACATCTTGTAGCATTTTTCTTGACAGCCAATTACCAATTGGGCATATGAAATCCACTATTACATGCGAGCATATGTTTATTTGTATCCTTAATTTGAAGTTATTTGGATTCAAAAAACTAGTATGATAAAGTTAATAAGGAAAAATAGTATGAAAGCTACGATAATAAATGTACATCCACATAAGGTGAGTAGTGTCGCTTGGATAAATCAGCAGATTGAAAATCTATTGTGATTTACAGCTCCTCAAAGAATTCATTTCGACAAGTAATTTGGTTTTGCGTCTCTCTTAACCATGAGTATTTAGGGTTAACTTGGTTGAGTTTCTGAAAAATAATAAAGATATTATTTGGATATATAAAAAGGATATAGATATTCCTTTTTATTGTTTACATTTTTGTTTTCTATTTTCTTTTATATAGAAGTCTTGGGAAAAAGTGGTAGTCTCATTCTAAAATTAGGGTATGCCATAAGCCTTAAGTTTTTTACCGCATTTTTAGGTGTACAACACAACAAACAGCTAAATACACCTGAGTTAGATTATAGAAGAATTGATTGTGTAAACCAAAAAAAAAAAGAAAAAGAAAAAGAATTGATTGTGAAAAAATTGACGCTTAAAGAATTGATTTAAAAAAAATTAAATATGTTTAGAATTGTAAAGTAATAGCTTTCTAAGTTTATTGTGTCTCACATATTTAAATATTATTAAAAATAGTTTTTTCCAAACATGTTGAAACAAAAATGCACTCAAACTCAAATTTTAAGAGTAATGCTGCATAGGCAAAAAAACAAAAAACAAAAAATGCCAGTTGGATGAAATCATGGAATAAATTGGTGGGGATTGCTCACCCATCAAAAAATTTTTGACACAAATTTTGGTAACACAATTTGGCTTTATAGCATTTTTCTTTCTACAATATTGAAATAAAAATAATATTGAATCGTCACGATGTCATTCGAAAAGATTTTGTCAAACATGTCGACATTATTATGAAGGCGATTTTGATGCCTTAAACAGTTTAAAATCCTAACCAAAAGGCTACATGCAGAGCAAATTAGTAAGTTTTTTTATTAACAACTATGTATTTCGTCCTTTACTCTCCTAAAGTACAGGATATATTTGATAGGATTATTTTCCAAAATTTTATCTGTTTTGGTCTTGGTCATTAGCAGAACTCGGAAGTTAAAATTAATTGGAATATTAGTTCATAAAATCACACACAACACAATTTCGTTGTTACAAATATATAGCTTAAAATATCATATAAATTTAAATATGTTTTTGTACCTAAAAATATACCTTTTGATTTAAGTCCTTATTAAATTTATTTATTTATTTTTGTTTTGGTTCATATTTTTTAATTATTTTTTGTTTTAACTTATCTCATTAATGAGTCTTTGTTAATTGTTTATGTAATAAATAAAAATCTCTCTTCAATGTCACGTGTTAATGGTTCTTTTGTCACGTAAACATTTAACGAAAGTTCATTAAAAGCAAAGACTAAAACTAAAAATATTTTAAAAAAATTGGAAAAAAATTAATAAAGACTTAAATAAAAATATATTATATTTTTTGCGACCAAAAATATATTTAGGCTTATCATGTAAACAACGCTTACTTTCAACCTAACAATGACCAAGTAAGCAACTAAATATATAGATTCATAGTTTGCCACACGACCAACTAAGCAACAAGTTATATTTTCTTGTTCATATTATCAAGTGCTGAATAACAAGATTAAATTAATACATGGGGATGGTGAGGATGCTTACCCCCAAACATGTTTGCCTATTCTGTCCGAACATATGGCAGACTGTATTATCAACTGTTGACAGTCATATTTAACAAATAGTCTGCACACTCATATATCATCTATCTCTGTCAATAATCCAGCAGTGTACATTTTCCCCCAATACCATGTATTCAAATATCAGAGGTAAAATGCATAAACAGTATTATCCTACGGATAACAAAAAAAGATTATTGAAAAGAAAACTCATTTATTGGAAAGAGATAAACAAAACAAAAGTAGAGCAAAGGACAATACTTTTTATAGTAATAATTAAAAAAAAAAGACCACCAAGAGAACTTGAAACTATAAATCTGAATGTCTACTCGATTCCAATAACACTGTTAAATCAGGTGACCAAATTACTTGGATTATTCTGGGAACTTCGCTCTGACCATGCCAGACCACTTTCTCCATCTTTTCCAACTAAAATTTTCAAGAAATGTCTGATCCAATCCGGTTTTCAGGTTCCACAGAATTAACTAAAGATTCAGTAGGTTGATTGACACCCATCTTACTAATGGCACTAAAAGAGCTACAGTTCTGGGGATCACTCTTCTCCCAGAAATCACATCCTTCAGATGAAAACTTGGACTCAGAAGGAACAGATTTACTAATCTGTTCAGATGGCATGAATTCAGGTTGGATGGTCTCAAGTACATGGATTGATCCCACATCAAGAATATTAGCAGCATCAGTACTTGGTCTTCCATTTGAGTTTGAGGTGTCATCTTTGCTCAAAGTCTCAATAGCAAGCTGTGTCTTTGTATCTTCTTGTACATCTGTTTTTGGCGATGCTTGCTTGTCCACAAAGTTGTCAACAGATCTACTAATCTGTTCAGAGGCCATGGATTCAGGCTCAGCAGTTTCAGGGATTTGGTTGAGTTCGATATTTGAGGTATTTGGTTCATCTTGAATCAGCTCATTCAGCTTATGCACAAAAGGCACTGCCTGCTGTCCAGTTCTGAGCTCCTTATCAGTGTTTTCAATTGTTGGAACTAGGTTGATGGGTTCAGATGCTGGCTGTGAGTCTTTTGTTGCTCCTCCATCAGCACTGGATTCTTTTACCTGTGTGGAGGCATCGAGTTCATGCAATGTTTCATCTCGTTCAACAGTTTTGTCACACTCCAACTCTGACATGATCGAGGCAGACTGACTCTCATGCCCTGGCTCTGACATTCCCTGTGGAATTCCTCCACTGGAAATGGAAGTTTCATTCTTTGGCAAGTCAGCCATGGGTACCATACTAGAGCCAGATTGATTCTCAAGTGAAACTGAGATGCCAGAATGGATCTCAGTTGGTAACACTTGCTCTTTAGACATAGGCACCTGTAATTCTGGCTGAAAAGGTTGCTTGCTGCATTGTACTGATGAGGGAACAGAACCATATATCTCGGTCTGTGGGTTCAGAACTGGAATTGGAATCTCTTTTCTTTTAATCATTTTAACGTGTGGAGCCACATCATTTTCTGCTGTTATTGGAGCAACTTGGCCTGGTAGAAATACAAGGCCTCTTAAATAAGCATCAGTGTCTGCCACCTTAACATTAAGAAGATATCCAGCATTAAAAGTGCCTTCAATGACACCAGTGACCACCTTCCCCACCATTTCATCACCACAATCATCAGTTGTGCCTGCTGTTTGGTTGGAGTTCAACACATTGTCAGAAACAGGCATTACAGGCATGTTCCCCCCCTGAGCTACACTTTCTTCTTTGCGTGGCCGGCCACGTTTCCGCTTCATTGGAACACTCAATGGAGAGCCTGATCCTTGATTCTGTTGGTTCATCTTCCAAAATGAAAGATACTGAAACGTCTCTAGAAAATCTCTCTGAAAATCATAAAGGGACAATTATTTGTTTGAACAGCAAAAGAAAGAACATGAACAGTATAAACGTGCATAAATTTATCCCTCTTAATCAACTTCAAGTGAGGGGGGAACAATTTTAACCAAGATGAGACAGCATCACTTAAGATGATTAATTCTACAAATGAGAGAATCAAATTGACACAGTAGTATAACTAAAGAAGTAAATCAGGGGGAGATGAAACGTGAGGCAATAACAAAGCAAAGCTTCCAAAGAAATGTATCTGCTTCCTCTTACAGAAGGATGGTGGAAAGTGAATTAATATTTGTTACTAGACAACATCTGTACCAGTGGCTCACATTTTGAAAACATGTAATGAATTTAGCCTTAAACTGTGAACCAGTATCTTTCAGCAAACAAAAGGGCGCATCTAATAAGTTATTCAAGTTCTATTAACATTTACTATGATGTGAAAATCATCATTCTTTGTGCACAAGCATCTGAGAAATTCAATATCTAAGACCCATGTTCTTAGGATTTGAATCTTTCTGAATGTATCTCGCCAAAGTTAAGTACATGCAATGTTTTCTAATGGATTTGACTCTTGCACAGTTGCACCAACCAGCATACTACTGCATTGCCAATGAACAAGTAACAGAGAATATGAATTGAATATAGAAGAACAAAAACAACATTAAAAAGACACCAAAAGTAAGCAAGTATGTCCAAGACAACATTCGCAAGAAAATTAAAACAGAAGAACAGAGTCCATACATGCAAAAGCACCACTTTTGCTGCAACCAACGTGAGTTTTTAGATTTAAAGAAACTTAAAAACAAAAACAAAAAATAAATAAAATAAAAGGAAGATATTAGACACCAAGGATAAATGTTTATCCACAAATGTACTATCTCGAAAAATAAATAAAAAATAAAAGGAAAATATCACACGTTTCTTTCGGAGGTAGAACAAAAAGAATCTCTTTATAATGCATGTTTAATAACAGGCGAGCTGCACTGTGAATAGTACCAACCCACGACCAGTTGTCTCAACTCGGATCAAACCCTAAACTACCGAGGAACAAATTTACAGGAGTGGCAATCACATCTACTTCTACAATGCCAGAACATGAATAAAAGAAAAAAAAGAGTAAAAGATTGGCCTTTTTTTTTTGGTACAAAAAGATTGGTCTTTTATTGTTACGTAAACGTAAATGCAGCAAGAAAAACTCACAGATGGATTGCGGCTATCGAAAGACGTTAGGGGCGAAATGGGGTTGGGAGAATCAACCACAGAAACAAATTTTTTGTGGTTATGGCGAGAACAGAAAATCTGCTCTTGCTCTGCACAAAGTAGCTTGTTATCCTATCTTATATTATCTTTGTTTTAATGTTTTTGGGAAGGGATTTTCTCAAACGGAAAAATAAATGAAAGGAAACTGATGAAAGAGTAATAATTTTGGGCTTGGATTATGATTTAGGACTCTCTCTCTCTCTCTCTCTGCCTCTCCAACTCCAACCTGCTGGGAAGAACAAAACCTCCACGTGGCTTAATTTCACTTTGTGTAATAAATTAATAATAGTATTAGCAATTCTATTTTTTATTTTTTTGCCCCCTCTAACTTTTCTCCCGAAAACGTTTTCCCTGCATGCTTGCATTTTCTAACTTCTATTTAGATGCGGTCTTTGGGGTATACAATTAGAAAAAAGGCTCCACTAGATTGAGTTTTTATGGGGTGGAATATATTCATTCTTACGTTATTTAATAAATTAAAGATGTTCATATATTTTATTAAATTAAAAATAAATATATCTTTATTTATTTATTTTAAAAAAATTATAATATGTTTTTTATAAAAGTAAGTATACGAACCTTGATATGTGGCCAAACTTGTGTAACTCACAACTCACCTAAATTAGGATTAGGTAAAATGCATGTCCGTTTAAATATGAGCCTACTAACTCAGTCAGAGACGAACCTACGTTGTAGGTCCTGGAGGCATATGTTCCAATAATTTCATATTTTTTTTAAAAATGTTATATATAATGTTATTTTTATATATTTTAAAATTTATAAATATTTGTTTCTATAATTTGTTTAATATAATTATTTTAAGTTAAATTCACTTAAAATTATACCAACATATTATTTGATGATAATATAAAAATAATTGATATTAATAAAATTAAAATTAAAATTAAACTTTATTCTCTCTTTTGATATGTAAATATAAATATTTTTTTTGATTTTTCATAATATTTCTTATCCCGTAAATAAGAAATTAATCTTTTGAAATACGATCGATATCTAAGTGAAAATTCTTCTTAATAATATTATTTTTATATATATGAATCTCAAAATTGAATTCAAATCACATATTTAATAAATTCAAATCTCTTAACTAAGACATATTAATATGTAAACATAAATATTTAATAAATATTTACTTATATATTTATATTTTTCTTAATTATTTTGCTCCTATTATCTAAATTCTCTAGTCCTTCAATGAGCTCAATCCATTTATTGTTTGTTTGTTTTTTTAAGGCAGTTTGCTTTAACAAATAACGAGTTACTAGATTTTATTGACTTAATATGTTATCGACTTGATGTGTGTATATATATATATATATATATATATATATATATATATATATATATATATATTATATTTTGCGATCCATAGGTTAACTCGCATTATGTTGACCTATTTAAGTTGCAGACTAACTCGATCTAATTCGCTTAACTTTGGGCCTGGATACTCAATTCTACTCATGGAGCACATTTAATATATGTTTCTTGAAGAATTTCTACCATTGATTTTAAACAAATTTAAATAAATTTTAAGTTATTAATTTAAAATTAATAATAAAAAATATCTTAAAACATGCATTTATTATACTTCAATATATACACTAATTTTTCTTTATTTTAGAGGCAAACTTATTTTAAAATATATTTATTCATATAATTATGACATATTTGATCAAATTAAATTGGTCAAATATTATGTTTTTATTCTTGAAGATAAAAGTAAATATGTAACTCGCATTTGGTAACGTATTAAAAGTGAGTTACAACTCTTAAGAATATGAAATGTATTTGATGTCAAAGTAATTTTTGAAGGAGAAATCATTCCATTTTACACTTGAGCCTAAAGAAGTTAACATCTTAGAGCAAGCTGTGCTCACCGGTGAGAATGACATGCAAATCACCCTAACTCCTTTTGAAGTATAAAAATGGTTTAAATAAGGTTTTAGTTCCGATAATTTTCACCTTCTTGAGTTTTCGTCTTTATAATTTTTTTTTTTTAGATATCAATCCATATATAGAGGATGGTGTATATCTACTTTTCACAATTTTATTTTTATGTAAAATTATGCACATTTTTTCAGATAAATGTTAAAATGGTGACCTAAAAAAGAAATTGACAGAAATTTTATTTAAATAATACTAAACACATATATTACTTTATATTTATATAATTTTTATTATTTAATTATATTTTATTTCACTTGATTTCTGTAAAATTACATTTTAATTCTATCACCTCACACAACTTAATATAAAGTTTGATGCTTATTATAGCATAATCAGTGCAAGAAATGCATGAAATTTTTTGAGTGTCTATCTGTTTATAGTAGTAACATTATTTTACTATAAAAATATAATAGTGATAGTTACCAATATATATATAAAGAGAGAAGTAATGAAACTTGTGGACGTCACCTTCATATGATAAAAATTATGTTAATATCTGTGTATCAATGTAAATAACTATTTTAACACCAATTTGAAGGTAATCAAATTTACAATTTAGAATTTACAATAGTCTTACATTGTCGGCTCTGAAGATTTTTTATGCTGCAATTAGAAATAAAATAATGTTATATTTTTTTATAAGTTTTTTTTTAATACTAAATGAAAAAAATATTATATAAAAAAATATCTAATATTTTAAAAATATAAAAATATTAAATATTTTTATTTATTTAATAATTAAAAAAATTAATAAGATAATTAAATAAGAGAATTGATATGAACGTGGGTTATAAGTGTGAACAAATCCAATTAAACTCACTAAAATAGTGTGTTTGACAAAGGGTTTTATTTTTAATTTTTTTCTTTCATAAAAATTGAGTCAGTTTGACCCGATTTATTTAATTCGACCTTTAAGCGAGGGCGGATTCCAGCCGAAATTTTTAAATAAAAAATAAAAAATAAAACTCAGAGACGAACAGATCAGAAACAATCAAGTTTGGTTTCCTAATTCCTTTGTGGCGCTGGCTAAATGATCCTTCGTCGCTGCTTACTGCTTCCACACGCCCAGAAAGCAGCCCATTTGCCCTCCACTCTCTTGCCCCTGCCAAGTGCTATTTCAATTTTCAAGTCCTTTTGATTTCATTTTGAAGTGAATGGCTGGGTAAGTAACATTGACATCTGGGGTTTTTAATTTAATCATTTATCTATCAATAATGAACTGCTGTTAGTCACTCACCAACTGTATGATAATTGTCTTGTTAGAAGATGTCAAGTCTTTTGAATTCTTTCCCAATGTCATCCTTGTTTGGATCAATGCCCGGTACTTCACTACCTTCTCTCATGATCAAAACGCCTTGAATTTGATGAACTCTAGTATTCAGATGTAGTCCTTGCATATGGCTTCAATGATGATTACAATTTTGTCTTCAACAAGACCTCCAAGTTCTACGAAAGGCCTGCTAGCAAAGTGCTATCCATCATCACTTCTTTTTTCTCATCTGTCTTTGTCACAAAATGGAGCCATGCCATTCCTTCCATGGGCGTGTCGTAAGCTGTGCATCCATACAAGTCCTTCAAGCGTATCTTCTGTGGAGGCAAAGTATCTGTCTGTAACGACACAGTCAGCTAAAAAGGGCCATGTGGAGAATGAGTCATTGCAGCCATGTGAATCAGGACAGCAAGGAAGCCAGCTAGGACCAGAATTGGTTAAGAAGGATCCGGGAATCCCGGAGGTGAGGAGAAGCTGCAGACAAAGGGTAACTAACTCAAGGCTGAGGGATTTTGTGTGAAAGTACACGTATAAGAGAGAGAGAGGGAATAATGGGCAGGGCATGGAATGTGTGAGGTCATCTTTTCTTCTTGATTCCCTGCTCCCAAATTCTGATCCCTTCTCTGAAATTCTCTCTATTCTCTATATTTAGCATTTAGCTGTACTTTCCTTTTTTTTAAGTTGAATCCAATAAAACAGTACACGTTGATTATCTTTTTAATTGATTGGAACCCTTACATTGGTGCTTTCATCTCACCATGGCAGAGAACACAAGGCTGAAAGAATTGCAAGCGGATGTCAAACGAATCCTGGAGACAATGGAGAAACGAGACACGGATTATGAATCTCGATTTGGGCAACTGGAAGCAACTAGTAACACTCGGCTAGATAGAATTGAAGCTGCCTTAGAAGCTTTGGTTCAGAACTCTCCCCATGGTGCTATGAACTCAAACAAGGAACCCTTGCGTCAACCATTTCAGGTTCGAAATGTCAAACTCGAATTCCCTAGATTTGATGGTAAAGATGTTCTAGAATGGATATTTAAGGCAGAACAGTTTTTTGGGTATTATGATACACCTGATATGAATCGATTGACCATAGCAGCTGTTCATTTAGATCGGGAAGTCATCCCATGGTTCCAAATGATGCAGAGAAATCACCCATTTCAGTCATGGCAAGCTTTTACTAGAGCTCTGGAGTTAGACTTTGGTCCTTCTCTGTATGATTGTCCTAGAGCTACACTTTTTAAGCTGATCCAAGTAGGATCTGTGGGTGAATATTACACAGAGTTTACTTCTTTAGCAAATAGAGTTTATGGTTTGAGTGTTGATGCATTGTTAGACTGTTTTCTGAGTGGATTACAAGCTGATATCCGTAGGGAAGTGATGGCTCAAAGCCCTATCTCACTGCTCAAAGCAGTGGCTCTGGCCAAATTATTTGAAGAGAAGTATCAACCTCCACCCAAATCATTGCACACAGCCAATAGCCCAAATACCAAACCTCAAACAACACTCACCAAACCAGATACACAGCTAACCATTCCACAAATTCCACTTACCAAAACAGAAACAATTTACCACCTCTACTACCAACCCCACTTACTAGACCACTGAACCAACCTCAGAAAAGTCCCAATATCAAAAGAATGAGCCTCGCTGAAATGCAATTGAGGAGAGAAAAAGGTCTATGTTATACATGTGATGAAAAGTTTTCCTTTAATCACAAATGTCCAAACAAGCATTTGATGATTTTACGAGCAGAAGAGGAAGTCAGTAATGAACCCGAACCTGACCCTCCTGATGCACCAGTGGCAACCAGTGATGACCAGCAACTAGAACTGCATCTATCCTTGAATGCTCTTAAAGGAGCTAATGGTGTGGGCACAATCAAATTCACAGGACAAATTGGTGGCATTTTTGTGCAAATCTTGGTAGATGGGGGCAGCTCAGATAACTTCTTACAACCTAGAGTGGCACGCTTCCTCAATTTACCAGTTGACCCAGCTCCTCTCTTTAAGGTATTGGTGGGTAATGGCCACTCAATAGCTGCAGAAGGTTTGGTTCAGCATTTGACAGTATCAGTACAGGGTCATGAGCTACAACTACCTGTTTACTTATTGCCTGTATCTGGTGCTGATTTGATACTAGGGGCTGCTTGGCTTGCTACATTGGGACCACATGTGGCAGACTATTCAGCCTTAAGTCTCAAATTTTATCATGAAGGGAAATTCATCATATTGCATGGAGAAAAGCCTAAGCTACCCACACAGGCTCAATTTCACCACATCAGAAGGTTGCATCACATAAATGCTATTTCAGAACTGTTTGCAATCCAATTAGTTGTACCTGATCAACCTCAAGACACCTTGCTAGACTTGCCAGATAATATGGAACCTGAATCAGCCATCCTGCTGCATACATACAGAGCTGTCTTCAATAAACCCACAGGTTTACCACCTCCAAGAGAGGAAAATCACTCTATTCCATTGCATGACGGGTCAAAACCTATGAAGGTGCGACCATATAGATACCAACATAGTCAGAAAGAGCAGATTGAGAAAATGGTCCAGGAAATGCTTGAAGAAGCCATCGTTCAACCAAGCAACAACCATTTCTCTTCTCCAATTCTGTTAGTTAAGAAAAAAGATGGTACTTAGAGATTTTGCACTGATTATAGAGCATTGAATGCCATAACTGTCAAGGACAGTTTCCCTATGCCAACAGTGGATGAATTACTAGATGAACTGTTTGGGGCTAAGTATTTTTCTAAGTTGGATCTTAGATCTGGATTCCATCAGATATTGGTTGATCCTGCAGATAGATACAAGACAGCTTTTAAGACACACCAAGGCCACTATGAATGGCTCGCCATACCATTTGGGCTAACTAATGCCCCAACAACCTTCCAATGCTTGATGAATAAGATATTTTAGTCACTATTGAGGAAATATGTCTTAGTTTTCTTTGATGACATACTTATATATAGTCCTACATGGTGTACACACTTACAACATTTGGAGTCAGTTTTACAAATTTTGCAGCAAAACACACTCTTTGTAAAGTTATCCAAATGTTCTTTTGGAATGACAGAAGTTGATTACTTGGGACATACGGTGTTAGGAACAGGGGTGGCTATGGATAAGAACAAGATACAAGCAGTGGTGTATTGGCCAAGACCTTCCAACATTAAATAACTTAGAGGATTTTTGGGGTTAACAGGCTATTATAGAAGGTTTATTAGAGCATATGCTTCTTTGGCTACACCACTGACTAATTTACACAAGAAAGAAGCATTTGGTTGGAATTTGGAGGCAGAGGAAGCTTTTAACAAGCTCAAATTGGCTATTACTTCAGCTCCTGTGTTGGCTCTTCCAGATTTTACACAACCCTTCATCCTTGAAACTGATGCTTTAGGGACAGGTGTAGAGGCTGTCCTAAGTCAATCTGGTCATCCTATTGCTTATTTCTCAAAAAAACTAGCACCTAGGATGCAAAAGCAATTAGCATATACAAGAGAATTGTTGGCCATTACTACGGCCTTAGCCAAGTTTAGGCACTGCTTACTGGGCCATAAATTCATAATCCGAACTGACCAGAAAAGCTTAAGAAGTTTGCTAGATCAATCTCTACAAATACTGGAATAGCAAGCATGGCTCCACAAATTCATTGGCTATGAATTCAAGATAGAGTACAAGCCAGGAAAAGAAAATGTTGCTGCTGATGCTCTATCCAGAGTTTTGTTAATGGCTTGGTCAGAACCACAAAATCTTTTTTTACAAGAATTAAGGCAGGAAATTGACAAGGATGCACAGCTTAAGGAGATAATTCAACTATGTCAGACCAATGCACAACCAGATTTTCACTACCTGGTCAAAGAGGGCCTATTATATTGGAAAGGAAGATTGGTAGTGCCTACAAAGAGTTCACTGATACAAACAATACTCCAGGAATACCACAACTCACCTATTGGTGGCCATGCAAGAATTGCTAGAACAACAGCTAGAATTGCCTCACAGTTTTACTGGCCTAAGATGAAGGAGGATATAAAGCAATTTGTTCAACATTGCTTGATTTGCCAACAAGCTAAAATTGTTAATACTGTGCCTGCTGGTCTGTTACAGCCCTTGCTAGTGCCTAATCAGGTGTGGGAGGATGTTGCTATGCATTTTATAACTGAGTTACCATTGTCATTCGGTTATACTGTCATCATGGTGGTTATAGACAGGCTCTCCAAGTATAGCCATTTCATAGCAATGAAAGCCAACTATACAAGTAAAACAGTAGCAGAAGCCTTCATGTGTCATGCTGTTAAGCTTCATGGGATGCCAAAATCCATAGTTTTGGATAGAGACAAGGTATTCACCAGTAAATTCTGGCAGCATCTATTTCAGTTGCAAGGAACAACTTTAGCTATGACCTCTACATACCACCCTCAATCTGATGGCCAATCTGAAGCATCGAATAAATATCTTGAGATGTATCTAAGTTGTTTGACATTCCAGAATCCAAAGACTTGGTATAAGGCTCTAGCATGGGCTGAATACTAGTACAATACAACATTCCATATGAGTTTGGGTATGACCCCCTTTAAAGCATTGTATGGAAGAGATCTTCCTACTTTAACTAGGTATACTTCAAGTTCTAAGGATTCACCAGCAGTACAAGAGGAGCTAGGCAATAGAGACACTCTGCTAGCTCAACTGAAAGGTAATTTGATCCGAGCACAACAGGTGATGAAGCATCAAGCTGATAAGAAAAGACAAGAGGTTAATCTGCAGATTTGCGATTCAGTTTTGGTCAAATTGCAACCTTACAGACAGAATTCAGCAGCACTGAGAAAGAACCAGAAGTTAGGCATGAGGTATTTTGGACCATTTCCAATCATTGCTAAGGTAGGAGCTGTTGCATATAAGTTACAATTACCAGAATCAGCTAAGATACATTCTGTTTTTCACATATCTCAGTTGAAACTCTTTAAAGGACAAGTCAGTGAGCCATACATTCCTTTGCCTTTGACAACATCAGAGCTGGGACCTATTCTACAACCTGCAGCAGTATTGAAGACCAGAAAGATTGTCAGGGGCAACATTCACATTCCTCAAGTACTTATTCAACGGGGAAACTTGGAAGCTTCAGAAGCTACTTGGGAAGACTATGCTGAGATACATGCCAATTATCCTAACTTCAACCTTGAGGACAAGGTTGATTCTAAAGGGGAAGGTAATGTAACGACACAGTCAGCTAAAAAGGGCCATGTGGAGAATGAGTCATTGCAGCCTTGTGAATCAGGACAGCAAGGAAGCCAGCTAGGACCATAATTGGTTAAGAAGGATCCGGGAATCCCGGAGGTGAGGAGAAGCTGCAGACAAAGGGTAACTAACTCAAGGCTGAGGGATTTTGTGTGAAAGTGCACGTATAAGAGAGAGAGGGAATAATGGGCAGGGCATGGAATGTGTGAGGTCATCTTTTCTTCTTGATTCCCTGCTCCCAAATTCTGATCCCTTCTCTGAAATTCTCTCTATTCTCTATATTTAGCATTTAGCTGTACTTATTTCCAGCACATACACTGGAAGTTGAACTTTCCTTTTTTTTCCAAGTTGAATCCAATAAAACAGTACATGTTGATATCTTTTTAATTGATTGGAACCCTTACACTGTCATGTTAGTAATCAATATGATCATTGCTTCTGGCATCTTGTCAAGCGTGGAATGACTCTAAGGGAAGCATGGGATCTCCTCAGGGGTGCTGACAAATGCAACCTAAACAATCTTCTATTTGATGAGTTCAATGTCAACTACAATACACTGGGGGCCATATTCCTACAAGGGTCCTGTGTTTCAAGACAATGGTAGAGGATATTGTGAAGTACGCAGAGAACGGTGCTCCCATTAAAAGGCACAGGAGAAAGATAATCACCATGCATTCAAAGAAATTAGCAAGTAGAAGATTCTGGAATGAGCAGACTGTTCTTTTGAAGGAGCTTGGTAGTTTTGTGGAGGAGATTGACAATGTGAAACCAGAGTGTGTGAGGTCCTTTGAATTTGATAGCAAGTTGATGCCATCTACATGGATTGTAGTTCGACTAGATGGATGCCACTTCCACAGATTTTCCGAGATACATGAATTTGTGAAACCAAATGATGAGAGAGCTCTTAACTTGATGAATTCATGTGCAAAAGCTGTGTTAGAAGAGTTTCAGCCGGATATAGTCTTTGCCTATGGGGTTAGTGATGAGTATAGCTTTATTCTTAAGAAAACCACTGATCTTTATCAAAGGAGAGCCAGTAAAATCGTTTCTGCTATTGTGTCATTCTTCACATCCACTTATGTGATGAGATGGAAAGATTTCTTCCCACAAAGTCAGTTAAACTGCCCTCCTTTTGATGGACGAGCGGTATGCTATCCATCCACAGAGATTCTGAGGGACTATCTTTCTTGGAGACAAGTGGATTGTCATATCAACAATCAGCATAACTCTTGTTTCTGGAAGCTTGTTGCATCTGGAAAAAACAAAAGGGAAGCCCAGCAAAGTTTAAAGGGTGCTCAGCTGCAAAAGAAAATTGAGGAATTGGCTATTGACTACAATAAATTACCAATCATGTTCCGACAAGGATCCTCAGTTTTCTGGGACAGGGTAGACAATGTTCTCATTCATCAGAAGAATGGAGAGTCTTCTGAAAGCTATGGAAAGGTCATTGTAGAGCACAATGACATCATTGGATCAGCCTTTTGGTTGGAACACCCAGGCATCCTCGATGAGAAGCAATAGGTTTAGTGTAGTGTGGAGTCTGCATATTAATTTTGTTTACTTTATTTAATCTCTTGCTGCTAAAATTTTTGATTAGTTTGGTTTCATATTCTTGATTTTATATTAAATTTTATTGTTTAATATACATGAAACTTGCATGTGGGAGTTGTGGTTTCAGACACTGATGGCCCACAAATTCGCCCAAGTAACTGGTGTAGTTGGCTGAGAAAGAAGGTAAGGAGTGATGGGGTTGAAGCTGCCGCAAACCTTGGTGGAAGATCTGTGGGTAAGTTTCTAATAAAAAGAATTTCGGGTAAATGGTTGAAGAATTCTAGGAGATTTCGAGAAGAAATTGTTGCAGACATAAAAAGCTTTGAGAGCAATGCCACTGCCTGCACAATGGTGGATTGCCATTTGTGTAATTCAACTAACTAAAATGCTAATACTGTAGGAGTTTATTGGGGTACTGTTAATACTGCATTATACACTGAGATTTTGGAGGCTACGTCATACTTAATTGCTGGTTTCATTTTAATCATTACAGTTTAGTGGGCAAATATCCTTATGAGAGGAAGATAATAGCTGAGATGGCGAAGATTGAAGTCAAGGTCGCCGGGAATGTGATGGAAGCAATGCCAGGTTCACAATTGGGTTTAAAGGATCTGTTTCTAACCAGCGCACAACAAAAGGTTGAGTTTGATAAGATCTTGCATCATCAATTTGAGACTTTGAGGAGAACCAAGCAAGAAAAGGAGCCCATCTTGGCCACGATTCCCCCGTTGATTGGATGTTGAAAGATGGCCATGGAATTATCATGTTCTAGGAAGAATGCTTTTACAAGGAATATGGCTTATTATGCTGCTGGCCACTAATCTTCCCCTTTGACTCAAAAGGTACCGTGGCAGCTTACGAGGTGGGGGTTTGCAATGTGCTCATTGCTCAAGATGTGTAGGTGGTGTTATGTGGTGAGTTTCGTCAGGGTGGCTGCAACCTGCAAATTTGTTTTCATTTTGCCCTTGTATGTCTTATTAATACTTTGTTTTACGTCAACCTTGAAGTCAAAGTTGTTTACTTGTTTTTGAACGGGGTAGATATTGATAGGAATTCTAATTAGTTATGATTAGTTTGTAATTAGTTATTATTAGTTAGATAATTAGTTTGTTAGTTGGTGTTAGTTATTTGTATAGTAGGATTTAGAATTCCAAATAACTCATGAGATGATTAATTGAGGAGTAAGATTGAGAATTTTATTGTGGCTAGAGAACAAATTTATCTAGATTTGGCCACAGGGGTTTAAGTTGGGTGGTTTCAGGACATTTTGTGGACCCAACGTCCACATCAAGCTAATGAGTTAAGTTAGATCAAATTTGTGAGTCTGACATGTATTAAAAAAATTTATTAAAATAAATATTGAAATACAATTTTGAGTATTTGTTATACATAATATATTTTAATTAAAAATAATATATGTTTCAAATAAATTAATAAGTTAAATAATTGATTTTACACAAATAAAATTAGTTTCAAACAAGTTAAATAAATATAATAAATCTTATAAAGTTAATATAAATTTGAAATATAAAGTACGTTAACAAGTTTTAAAAGTAATAAATAACAAATTACATTAATTATTTATTTTATTTTTAATTTTTTCATGATACTATTTATCATCCAAGTAATCTATTGTATTTACATTGTAATAGTCCGTTAAATGCTTCATGAATTTTTTATCTTTATTTTTCTTAGTTATAATGCTTACACATAAACTTATTTAGCGCTACAGAAAAATTAGAAGAAAGCAATATGAAATGTCACAATAGCTAAACGACTTTTATTTTAAAAAAAATTACTTCGATGGATTGGATTTTTGTGGGTCTATATTTTCCTAATTCGCTATCTAATTCGTACTTTGTAGGTTGAAGTATATTTTAACTCAACTCAATCCATTGACCTAATTCAATCTCGTAAGATTTGGGCACTCAATCTTCTTGTCTCGAGCCCTCATATTTTAATTAAGGTCAGCCCAAACCTTTACCCAATCAATGTTAAAAATATAAGATTCATCATATTTATTGTAAGTTATCAAGTATTAATTATTTTTTATTATGTTTAATAAATTTTTAAATATTTATTATAAATTTAATATTTAATAAATATTAGACAATTCACTCTAATAATGTACTCATAAAAAATATGCAAAAAAAAAAAAATGCACAGATAAACTTTTAAACTTTACCTTGTTTTGAAATAGCAACCTTGAACTTTCAAATCCAAGCGAGGGGTCTTTAAAATTTCTAAAACTTGCAAATAGATCTTTTTGTTCACTAATGAAGCCAAAATAAGTTATGACGTGACGTGTATGTGTTGATTAATACACATAACAATTTATAATTTGTCCATGTTATTTTTTCAAAAGAAATCTAATTTTTTTATCCTTTTTATTTATTTTCTATTTTCATAAAATAAAAAATATTGAATAATTTAAAAAGAAATTAAGTTAAAAGGAGAAATTTTTTAAGTTTTTTAAAAATTGAAATTAGTCATTCTTATGTGTATTGATTAATACATATAAGTCATATGTATGATAATTAATTTTTATTTAACTTATGTATGAAAGGGTCTATTTAAAAATTTCAAAAAATTTAAGAGCATTTCATCTGAATTGAAAGATTATAATAAGAATAATTATTTTAAAGTGAGGTATAGTTTAGTGAATGTTTGTATATTTTTCTTCCTAAAAAATTACTACAATTCCCTAGATTCAATTAAACCTTTTTTTTTTTGTAAATAAGAAAGCGAAGGAACAAAGAGAAAGAGAACAACAATTAATCTCCTCATTATGTTTAAAAGGGTTAAAAAAACACACACACTGACACACACACACACACATAAATTGATTAGGATGATAAAGTAAACAAACGAAATATCCTCCTGTCCCAACTCAAGGAAAAATGAAATTATGATTTTTCTTGCATAGATACTTGTCTCCCACACGTTTGTGTCTGTACCTAAGTTTGGCACGATATTTATCCAAGAATAGCTGGGAAGGAAACATATTCCATGTCCCAACTCAAGGGGCTTGGTTTTCCTATCAAGTATCAAGTCTTGGATTATGCAGAGAGTCTCCTTCATGTCTGCAATGGAATCTATGTTGTCAAAAGTCAAATACATTAATTAGTACTAGGTTATTATCATAGGAGAAATGGTAATGGTTACCGGTTACTAAACCTTTTTCGTTCCTAAAAATAGCTCCTAATGAATTGCAGTACAATTACTCACAGATTTTATTTTTCTTTTTTCTTTTCTATTTTAGCTGAAAGAGATGAAGTAGATGAAGTGGGTGCACCACATCATTCATAAGAAATTTTCGTGGAATTAATCGATCGTCTGATATATACACACACGTGCTCTCATTTTGATTATATATATGTTTTCATCAGAAGGTGTCACTTGACTCAACTAATTAATCGAAGTCGTTTACAGAGTAGATTCAAAAGACCTAGAATTGAATTCCGTTTTTTCACCAAACAAGGATGTCAATCCCACATGAGCGTTCATCACACTAAGAGCAGTATTGAAAAAGAAAAAGAAACAAAGCAAAGGGACAATCCCTATATCGTCCTTCAAATAGAAACCAGCAAATGAATAATAAGTACTCCACATATAAAATAAAGGAAAGAACAACCGGAGTATAGCTTCTGGATAGGTATGTTCGTGTCATGATTCATGAATAATGGTTTAGTACACGGACCACCTTGATATGGTCTCTTTTTTTCAGGAGCCTGGCTTGGACTAAGTTTTATTTATTTAATACATTGGACTAAGTGAATAACGGTGGATGCGGATCTTTTTCTGTTGTTAAAAAATAAAAAAAAATGGATTTAGAATCATCTTTTTGACAAAGAAGAAGATGATTCTAATCCAATAATGGTATATACAAGCCAACTGAATCATAAAGAGGTATCTATTTTTATATTTCTGGATTTACACAAAAAAAGATCACTTCACTTGCAGAATTAATATACAGTTATACACAATTATACAGTCCCTCAACCTCAATCGTACATGAAAATACAAGTTGAAAACCAGGAAAAAAAATGAAAAAAAAAATGCTGGGTTTCTTAGTTGTTTTGTACAAGTACGTACAAATGAAAAAAAAAAAAAAAACCATCTCAATCTTTATACTACACAACCCTTCACAACCATAAATCAATTAACCTCAGGAATACTCTCTAGCACCGGCCTCCAGGGTCTCTGATGAGCATCATGATGGTGCTGGTTTGCATGATCTCTGGCGTTTATTAAGCGAAACAGAACTTGTTCTGCAGACGCAAAGGCTTGCCCTTCTTGCTTCTTAATCTGCTGTTGCTTCTCTATCCCTCCCAACAATTCTGCCAGCTCTTTCTTTGAAATTTTTATCTTCACCTTTCCATTGGCATCAGAAGAAGCTCTCAGCGCACCTAAAAGCTTCTCCTTCTGTACGTTCCCGAAACTCAACCCTTGACCTTCGTCAAACACCTTGCTTGAGATCGTCTTCCTCCTCGTATTCTTAGACTTCAAAGAACCCCAGTCCTCGTCGCCCCACTCCATTGACGATGCCGGCCTGCAACAATTTCCCATGTATATTTACAGATGAATGAACGTATATGTCTATGATCAGAAGCTAGCATAAAGTTCTTTAATTCTTTAGATATATAGATATATAATTAATATAATGAATATCTCTGCTTATGTGTGTATTATTTGATAACTCCTTAGAATAATGAAGTTAGTGATGGAATGAGAGATTTAATTGTGAGGTGTGGGAGGTTTTGGTACTTATAGGGGTGATGTAAGAGAAATGAATGATGGGAAAATTGACTTTTGGTTAACAATTAAGTGGATTATTATTAGTTAATTACTCATGGCGGCAGCTAGATCTGGTCTCTTTTATGTGCATGGCAGCCGAAGAGGTGGCTTTGATTAGAGATGGCAACATTATTCTTATTTGTGAGAATTGTGAGAATTTTTTGATGATAGAGTATTTATTTAATAAATAGAGGCAGATATATGAATTATAATATTTATTTCGTGGGTATTTATAAATTTATTAAGTATATTTTTTTATTTATTATATATTATATATTATTTTTTTTAATTTTGAGATGAGATGAAAATATATATATTTTTATTATTTTAAAATAAATTTTTTATTAAAATTTATAATGATAAATTTTATTAAAAAAATATATATTATTTATGTAATAATTATTTATGTAAATTAATTATTATAAAATTTAATTAAATTTAATTTATTATTTATAATATTTTTTAATTTTATAAGAATCTTAAATTATTAAATAAAATTATAATATATAATATTAAAATTTATTTTATTTATATTTTTTAATTACTCACAAATATTTATAAATATTTCGTTTATTCATAAAAATTATAAATAAATACTCATAATAAAAGCTGGACAAATACAAAATCAAGAGAAACATTACTCGCTCCTGTTCCGTGTCATTGCCATCCCAGCTTTGACCAAATATGATTGTAGCCACATATATGCCGTGTAAGACCAAACTTGATTTGCTCTGTTGATCGTGACTCTGTGAAATGAAGGGGGAAAGCAGCGTCTTTGCGGCTAGCTAGCTAGTAGCTACGCAAGTGAGTGTGAACGTACATATACCAATGGAATCTTGGACTTGGGATATTTACCTTGTCACTTGCCTTTAATTAATTATCGCCACGTATGAGCTTAGTTTAATCACTTGGGTGATCTTTATGAAAAACACTATGGATGCTCCATTATGTACAACCGTGGCAGTTTGACATGCAATAACGGTTTAAATCTTGCATTGACAAATTATATCAGTCTTTAATGACTCAGAATCAGAATGTCATTTGTAATCATTCTCAATATTCCATAATTTGAAGCCCATACGAAGATATTATAGAGATTCAATTTTTCTGATGCATGCACATCCCCCCCCCCCCCCCCCCCCCCCCAAAAAAAAAAAAGATGCCTGCGTGTGTTGTTTATAAGAAAGTAACAAGCAGAACAGCCACATATATGGTTTTCCAAGAATATAGAGCACTGTGGTGGGTTGGTAGTTGAATGCGTTCGAAAAACACCATAGATATTTATCTGGAATTTAATCTTCAATCTACTTAACTTTTCCCGTTTTGGAGTTTAATAACAAACTTGTATCTGTGATAGATGAATGGTATTAAAATAATGTTATGATTGCACTCGATTTCTCAAAATAACCATTTTTATTATTCTGGAATATGTGATCCTGATACTCTGTCAGCTTAATTTATTTTTCTTAGAACAAAATCTGAATTACAATTTCCAGAACTTGAAGAGGTAAACACCGCGAGATTTTGATGTCCTCATTGAAACTTGTTTTTATATTAAGAGACTTTTCAGAATTCCCTCCATAGTTCTCAACTTCAACACTCAATTGTCTTGAATTTTTTTTTTCTCTTTTTGGTGGATGGGAGGGGATAAATTGAGAATAGAAGGTAGAAAAGTATAAGAGATAATAAAATATGGATAATAGAAGAATAAGAGATAATAAAATGCTAATTATTCTAATTTTTCATCCTTTATCTCTTACCTTTTGAGAATTATTAAGTGCATGTTTGGTTTGAAGTTTATAACTCCAAACGTAAGTTGAAGGTCCTCGAACGATGAAAAATATTGTTTAGATTTTCTGCTTCTTCATTTGATTAAACACATTTTTTTTTCTAACTCACGTTGGGTTGAAAGCAACAAAATATTACTTTTGTATTCATTTGAATATATTTTATTTTTTTAATTTATTTTTAAGATAAAAATTTTTAAACATAAATTACGTTATTACAAATATACTTTTAATTAAATTTAAATTAATAAATATATTTTTAATTAAATTTAAATTTATCAATTATAATCTAAATACACACTAAAAAGTCATATAAAGATATGACTAAAAATCATTCTCCAGACTCATAGTCCTATGAATCTAGGCTTTAAAAAAATAAAATAAAATATGGATGCTTGGCTCTCAATGTGGATGGCACTTGGCAAACAGTGAATTGAGGGCGACTAGATACGAAAATGATGCCACGTTAAACTTGCGACGCCAAAATGAGAGCATGTCTCTTTCAATGGATAAGCATCACACCTGGTCATTGAATCATGCTTTATTATTGTACCTCTCTAGTGTATTCTATCAAATCATCTGCTATGTCATTCATCCTTTACCTCTGGCAACTTCTTATCCAAACAGATTAAGGGCTTATACCTCTAACGCATAAGGTGGAAATAACTCAGGTTAAGTTAATTTTGTTTTAAATACATTTAAAATATTTTAATTATAAAGTTTAAGTTTAATTTATGAGTTTTTAATAGGTTAAATTTTAAAATTTAATTTGATCTTTTTAAAAGTTTGATATAATTTAAAAGTTTATTTAAAAATTTATTTTATAATAAAATTTTTAAATATATTAACAAAATTATCATTAAATAGATTAATATGTTTTATATAGGTTAATAGATCTATTTTTAAATAAGTTAATATTTTTACATAAATTAACAGACTTAAACTTTAAAATAGACTAACGAGCTTACTTAAGGTCAATAGATCTTTATTATAACTTAACACTTATTTTTTAATTTTATAAATATTCATCTCTTTCTTTCTCTAGTCTTTGGTCGATGTGAGACTTAAAGATATACTAAGTTATAAAATTATTATAAGTATATATTTTCAAATCTCACATCGACTAAAGATCAAAGTAAAAAAATAGTGAACATCTATAAAAGCAAGAGGTGAGTGTTAACTTATTATTTTCATTCTATTAAATATATTACACTAAATATATTATATTAAATATATTAATAAATATGTTATTTTTATTTTAATTTACTTATTTAGGTTTTAGTTATTGATTTTTATTAAATTTAATTAAAAAATATATTAATATATTATAATAAATTAATAATTATAATTATAATTTATAATTATTATAATAATATATATTATTTTATATATAACTAAACAAGGCTAGCTTACAAATTCAAAAGATTTATTAGATAGCTTGAGATCTAATTTTTTAGTTAAACAAATTTTTAAAAAAGTATTAGTCTAACTTGTTTAATAAACATATTATACTAAGTCAAACTTCAAACAGATCAGACTATAAATTTCTAACGAGTAACTTAATTTATTTTCACTTCTAACCACAAACGACAGTCACATTTGAAAGTGAATATATATATATTTTTCATATGTATGTATAAACAATGAAAAATGTTATTTATATATTTTTTAAAAATTACATATCTTATATATATGTTTATGTGTTAAAATTAAAATATAAATATATAAAAAATAAAATAAATTTAATTAAAATAATATATGTATAAATATGTGAGTAATATTATTTATAAACAATACGTATTTGTCCTAATGAACTATTTTGCAGTGGTCATCAATGACGAGCGCATTAAGGAGAATTTGTCCGATCAATGCTATATGAAAAGGATATTTTATTGGGTACATATTATAATAGGATATATAATTTAGAATTAATGAAAATGAAAATGTCTATAAGCTGAATTAGATATATTATATATAAAACGGTCATTAAAAACGTCTGCATGTTTTTCTCGTGTTTTTTAATGTGAGATTTGTCTTTTTAATCCCCAAATTAAACAAAATTAAATTTGTAGGCAGGCTTAATTCACACCAGAATATAAAGACATGAGCATAAATTTACAGTACTTGGATTTCCTTCGAGTGATTTGATAAAAGTTGAAATAAAGGAGGCTAAGTCTTTATTGATTAGGACAAATTTTCTACGAAAAGTACAGCCTCTCTCAAGCAATTACCATACTCTGTTACTCTTCAACGTATGATTTTATCTTCACTTTACGTTAGCACTGATTCACTAATGGAAGTTTACATGTCAAAATCATATATATTTTTCATTGCTTTCTGCAATTTTAATTATCATGGCTTTTTCATGTATTGAAGATGATTGCACCCGCGACATGATATTAACTTCATAAATAGTCGTGTTAAAAATATTCATATTAAAGTGCTATTATTTTCATTCACATAATAATAGAATTTTCACACCCTCCCCTTACAATTTTTCAATAGATAATGACTAATCATACTCAAACTTTTTCTTAACAATTCTAGTTATGTGCAATCTCTCCTCTTCTTTTTTTTGGATGTTTATGTACATTCTCTTTAGTTACATACTTGTGCAAAAGTCACTTCTCTATATTTTAATAACCTATGCTTAAGCAACAATTAATTGGAAGACGAAGACCAAGAGCATATATAACATTATAAGATTATCTTCTATTTTTTCTTTTTCCTCCTTTCTCGCTTGGATATATAAGAAGGAAAAATTCTTGGCAAAACTTAAAACATTTAGTTAGGTACATTAGATTAATTAATATTTAATATTTTTATTAATATTTATATCACATAATTAATTTTATAAAAATTCATAAAAATACTAAATTTTAATTGATCTAGTACACTTAATTATAGTATTCCAGATTTAATCAAGTATTTCTCAAATAAAAAGAGTCAATTTAGGCCAATAAAAGAATTGACCTAACATCATGAAATTTGTTAAAGCAATGTTTAAGTGTGAGGGCCATAGCTACTTGCAAAAATCATGTTACTGTCACTGTGATTTCTCCCCCTAAACAAGTAAGAATACACTTTTGTGAAACACCAATTCTGCATTTGTGGTGAATTTTCCAATTGGTGGTGAATACTGAGTCATTCCAAGTTTGGGAACAGCATTTGTATTTTCTATTTTATTTCGCATGCTTTTTATAAACGTGTGACATTTCATTTTCTTGTCTGATAAAAAATATGTGGAGGATGGGTGGCAGCACATATAAAAATGCGAGTAATGCCTTCAGTTGGAAAATCAACGAAACGATCTTGTTTGATTGTTTCATCCAATTATCAGCAAATATGTATATGCACATAGCAGAATCCAATTAGGTTGTACTGCATGATTAATTTCAAGACTACCCGAACCAAAACAATCCAGAGGTTATGCTAACTAGAGGTCAACTCCAAACTGTATTAGACCCAAATAAGGTTTAGAAATAGCACAATGAGAGACTGACCAGTTTAGCAATGTTTTCGTGTCGCACTCACCAAAATCATATGCTTCCATGCATCCTTATCACTATAGCTAATAACCTGACGTATGTTTTTCATTAATGCACGGTATGAAACTGAGGACAGCTTGTCTACCCACATAAAGACCCTTCAACTGCTTACTGGGCACTGGGCAACCCCTTCAACCATAACCAGAAAACACTGAATACTTCAACTACATTACATTCAAGTCATATCATGGGAGCTTTTATATCCATGTGCAGACTTAGCTCCCTAATATATATCTCAAGAGGGAAATGCTAATCATGTGTGTTGGAATTTTTTTATGTGAGAAACAATTAATTATTATGTTTTGTTTGTGAAAATTAAGTTGATAATATGATTTGAGATATAAACAAGTATCGTAAATTTAATATTAATATTTATTCATGTTGTAAAATGTGTACACTTATTTTGAGTTAGTGTGGTTAGATGACAATAGTGTATCCAATCAACCATTGATTCATTAGAATTTATTTCTAACAATATTTCTTTATGAGAAAATTTGTTGTGGTTATAAATAATTGTGTGTTACAAGAGATAAGTAAAGAGAATAATCTAGTTATAAGAGTAATTCTTATCCGTACCTTAATCAATCATTCATGGCCAATTCAAGTATGTTTTATATTTTGTATTAATTATATTGGTGTTTTGAATTTATATAATTATATAAATTCTTACATGTGGTATTAGAATCTAATCATATAGATTCAAGATCCATATTATAGTATTATAGAAAAGTATACAATTTCCATCCCTACTTGTGGGTGAATGTGAGATGATTATTGACGAATATTTTGATGACTGTTTTCATCGAATTCGTTTATGGGTTTTGTTCTATTCATTGCCACGGGCTTATAAACTCGAAAACTGTTTGAAATTACTGAATGTGTATGCTATAAAGGTAAGCTTTTAACGTGAGAACACCAAGTCGGTGCTTGCCTTCAATATGCAATCGGTACATGATTGTATATTAGATTGGAATTGGAATTTGTTTGATATGCATAAACTTGTCTAAAGAGCCATGATGAGATAAATTCCTAATTGTATAAACTGAATCGGAAATTGATCAAGTTAAAAGGTCATATCACCGGTTAATAATCCAACTGTAAGTTTGATGGTTAAATTGAAAAATTTCGGATAATAATAATAACAATAATAATTTATTATTATTATTAACTCAATATAATATATATAAAAAATACATAATTTAATATTATAATTCAATAAATATAATATTTCAAAGTTTTTTACCAACAAATAATAAATATAATTATATTTTATCTAAAATAAAACACGTCAAACTCTTAATAATTTATACTACTAATAAAGGAGATTCTCCTGATTTAATCTCAAATTTTAGTTTTCCTATGATGCCATCAATATTTATTCAGTTTAAGTTTTAAATATAAATCAAACAGGATAAAAGTGTAACTTAACCATATTTTCCTCTATAAAATTATCAACTATAATTGTAATAAAATCGCACAACTTTCACTACTATTTAGCTAACTATTTATGTACGTGCAATTTTATTTTATTTTGTCTAAGCATATAATTAGTGCCTTCAATATGCTAATATTAATTAAAAAATTTATTAAAGAAAAAGGTTAAATGACCCCATGGGCCTATATGGTCCCACAAGAGTTGAGCACCACGCGATGCTGTTTCCAAACGTCACTTTCAAATTTCAAACTTAAAAAACGAAAAATTCTTTTATATATATACACATATGTATCTTACAAATTTAAAAAGTTTATAAGATAAGTAATTAGCTACAAACTTAACATATTACCTCTACACACACCTATTAATGAAATGACAACTCTTTATGTTAACTTTCACTCTAAAAGACATCAAGGAGAAAGAATCTCAACTATTCTGCGAAAAATGATTCTTATTCATCACACTACTGAAAGATTAAGAAGAATGAATATATATATATATATATATATATATATATATATATATATATATATATATATATATAGAAAGCTACCTAAGCTACCCGTAACTAACTAATTGAATAACAATGACAATAATTAAGCCAACTAACTGATAAGTATATATTTTATATATTAATAAATTTTTATTTTTAGTCATTTACACTCTTCTTATGTATTTAATTGATTAATTCTCGATTATGTTTTGTAAGATTGAATTTCAAATCGACTTAATTGATTTTTTCAGCATTATTTGGGTCTTACACTGTTTCTGTATTTTGGTCATATCTTGAGTTCTAAATATCTAGCAATTATGAATTTTATCGTGTAGGAAAGCTGAGAGAAGCTCTACAACTTTCATAAGAGTTTCAGGTAAAATATGGACATCTAGAAGAGCTAAATGGGCTTGGAAGACAGAACACGAGTTTTGTGTCTAAAACCTAAACAGTGTACAGTAATCAGAGCATAACTCGGGCTGTAAGAATTATCTTGGGCTGAAATTTGGACATTTGAAAGTTAAGATCTAGATCTACAACTTTCATGGAGATGACTTTTCTATTTTATGACAGAATCCATGACTTAAGCAATAAATGATTTCGGAGACAAGAAATCTCAATGATTTTTCACTCTTATCCTCACCATTTGGCATTTTCCACTCATTCATCCACTCATCCACCTACTCTTAATCAGCCTCCTTGTTATTTTGTATCCCTAATCCTCTATAAAAGGCACCATTGGCTGACCATTTAGAGCACTTGGTGTTAGGCTTAGTTTTTACAAGTTATGGTTGTGCTTGTTTTTATTTTACTTTGTTGTAATTTTCTCTTGTTTTAAAGTGAAGCTTTGTTCATCTTTCTCTTCTTCTCTCTTTCTTTCTTCTTATCTATGAGTAACTAAATCTTCAACTTGCTTAGGTGAAAGAGTGAAGCTCTTGGTAATGAAATAAGGTTAGATTATTTTATTTCTTGTGCTTAAAAGATATATTATTAAATGGACATTATATGTGTTGTATTTTGTTTCCAATTAATTTAGAAACTTTCTTTGTATAATAGAGATCTTGATTTATTGTAGACAATAGGATTGACACAGTGAATGCTTGAACTCATTTACAAATGTTGGTAGATAATTAAAGGAATCATAATATGATTGCATATATAATTGAACTTTGAATGTTATATTTTCTGATTGGAACTTCCGTTGTGTGTGGATTTTAATTGAGTTATAAAGAGAAATAATCTTGCCTTTAATTTATTACCAAGAGTGGATCTTCTAACCCAAGCAAGTTCTTAAATTCATTTGTGAACATCTTCTATTACTTTTGGTGTTGTGACAAATCATTTCCTACCTCAGTTAATTTTTCTTCATCAATTCCCTGTGGATCGACCTCGGACTCCCGAGAAATTTACTACTTGAGACAACTTGCACTTGGGTTTGTATCCTTAAATCCCGCAGTCATTAACAGAAAACTAACTGAAACTAAAACTAACTATATTAGTTAACACCCCCCTCAAGCTAGAATGAATATCTAACAGTCCAAGCTTGGAATACAATGTAGAGAATGGTCCAGGTTGCAAAGGTTTGGTGAGTATGTCAGCAATCTGATCATGAGTTGCAACTGGTAGAAGATGAGTAACACCAGCTTGAACTTTGTCTCGTACAATATGGCAATCAAGCTCAATATGTTTCGTGCGTTCATGAAAAATCGGGTTAGCTGCTATGTGGAGAGCACATTGATTATCACAATAAAGAACAACCGGTTTAGGATGATCAATAGACAAGTCACGAAGAAGATATAGTAGCCATTGTGCCTCACATGTCCCGTGTGCTATATCTCTGTATTCTGCCTCAGATGAAGATCGAGATATGACAGATTGTTTCTTACTTTTCCAAGAGATGAGAGTATTCCCAAGGACTGAGCGTCGAGTATCAGGGCAAGCCCCCCAATCTGAGTCAGTAAATCCCTTTAGGCACATGTCAGAATGTCTAGGAAAGAATACTCCTGTACCAGGGAATTTTTTAATGTATCGCAAGTCCCTAGTTACAACTTGTAACATCCTGGGACTACCTGCAGGATTGACGAGTGTCTCCACAAACCAACACGGGTCTTTTCAACGTGCTTTGTCCTCACTCACACGCATCCTAGGAAACTTCCCAGGAGGTCACCCATCCCACAATTGCTCTAGGTCAAGCACGCTTAACAATGGAGTTCTTATGTTCTAGGATCCCGAAAAGAAATTGTAACTTGTTGATATGGTTACGCCTAATCAATTCCTTTAAGCCATCCTGAACTAACTATGCGAGTCTCACGCACTGCACAGTCTTTGAATCCCTCTCATTCCGCTGTGTATTCAGTTCATTCATGAGACCATTCGCCTAGAAGCATGCCAGGAGCCGCTCCTTGTACGTGTTTCTCATGCACTAGCGTCCACTCCCCGCCCTCATCAACCCCGGGACACCACATGAGAGATGAGACCTCTCCCAGTACGGTGTGGTTCAGGGACGAACCGGGCAGAAGCTAGTGGGCATGTGGTGTCCCGGGGTTGATGAGGGCGGGGAGTGGATGCCGGTGCATGAGAAGCACGTACAAGGAGTGACTCCTGGCATGCTTCTAAGCGAAGGGTCCCATGAATGAACTGAATACGCACCGGAATGAGAGGGATTCAAATACTGTGCAGGTATGGAACTGCATAGTTTAGGATGGCTTAAAGGAATTGATTAGGCGTAGCCATATCAACAAGTTGTAACTTTTTTTCAGGATCCTAAAACATAAGAACTCCATTGTTAACTGTGCTTGACCTGGAGCAATTGTGGGATGGGTGACCTCCTGGGAAGTTTCCTAAGATGCATGTGAGTGAGGATAAAGCACGCTGAAAAGACTCATGTTAGTTTGTGGAGATACTCGCCAATCCTGCAGGCAGTCCCAGGATGTTACACAGCTAGGTAATGAACATCCGTGGGGGCATCAAGATATTGGCTAAGCTTACTCACAACATAGCAGATATCAGGTTTAGTGTGTGTGAGGTAAAGAAGCTTGCCAATGAGTCGTTTGTATGAAGATGAATCAAGGAGTAAGGTACCTAAATCTTTGCTAAGCTTTAGTTTGGGATCCATGGGAGTGGAGCAAGGCTTACATCCCAAAAGACCAGTATCGTGAAGAAGATCAAGAGAGTACTTTATCTGGTATAATGAGATGCCTGACTTGGATTTAGCAACTTCAAATCCAAGAAATATTTCAATTCACCAAGATCTTTAATACTTAATAGGTTGTGTAGTAGGTTTTTCATATGGTGAATCTCATTTAGATCATTACCTGTCAAGACTAAGTCATCAACATATACAAGGATAGCTATGAATCTAGTTGATGACTTCTCGATAAATAAGGAGTAATCAGCCCAAGATTGAAGGAAACCAGAAGTAATGAGAGTATCAGTCAATTTTGCATTCCATTGTCTACTGGCTTGCTTCAAGCCATATAAAAATTTTTGTAATTTACACATCAAAGTTGAATCATGAACCTCAAGGCCAGGTGGAACTTACATGTAAACCTCTTCCAATAGATCTCCATGTAAAAATGTACTATTCACATCTAATTGGTGAATAAACCAATTGAATGAAGAAGCTAATGAGAGGAGTAATCTGACAGTAGTCATTTTCACCACTGGGCTGAAGGTTTCAAGATAATCCAATCCTGCTGTTTGAGTAAAACCACGGGCAACAAGCCTTGCTTTATGCCTTTCTATGGAGCCATCAGCATTATATTTAATTTTGAAAAGCCATTTGCAACTAATAGGTCTTTTATCGGGTGGTAGAGGGGTTAAGGTCCAGGTTTGGTTTTTATTCAGTGCAGCCAATTCAGTATCAATGGCTTGCTTCCAGGAAAGATGTTGGATGGCTTCCTGAAATGTGGTGGGTTCAGAAGTAGTGGAAATTGCAAGAGAAAAGTGTTTGTAAGAAGGAGATAGGAAATCATAAGATAGGTAGTTAGTGATGGGATATTTGGTGGCATTTAGAGAGCAGTGGTAATCTTGAAGATAATTTGGAAGTTTTCGGGTTTTGATGGAATGTTTGGATGGGGGAGGTTGTTGTTGTTGCAGTAAGTTAGGGTCATGAGATTGGATAGGTTCATGTGTTTGAGGTTGATTTGGTTCTGTATGAGTGGGAGTGGATGTGTTGTTTATGAACCATGGATCAAAAACTGATATGTCCATAGAGTGTGATATAGGCATAGTGTTGACAGATGTAGAGGAATGTTCACATTCTGAATGAGCAACATAAGGAAATATAATTTCATGGAAAGACATATTTCTTGAAAGAAAAATCTCTCTGGTTTTCATATCAGACAAAAGGTAGCCTTTTGTGCTATGTATAAAACCAAGGTGAATGCATTTTCTAGATCTAGGGTCAAGTTTCTTTCTATGGCTAGGCAAAGTAGTTGCAAAACACAAGCAGCCAAACACTCTTAATGGTTCAAGGTCAGGTAATTTATGATATAGGTTTTGAAATAGTGATTGGTTGTTGAGGTAAGGTGTTGGTAGTCTATTAATGATGAATACAAATGGCTCACTACTTGTGTCCAAAAACATTTTGGAATATTGGTTTGGAACATAATGGCACGAGTGACTGCCAATATATGTTGATGTTTCCTTTCCACAATTCCATTCTGCTGAGGTGTCTCAACACAAGTGTTTTGGTGTAAAATTCCCTTCAGTTTATAGAACTCATGTAGCATAAATTCTTTGTCATTATCTGTCCTGATGCTTCGAACCTTGGTTCCAAATTGAGTGTCAACTAGAGTGACAAAATTTTTAATGTGACTTGCTGCTTCAGATTTCAGTTTCATGAAAAATATCCAAGTATGTCTAGAACAATTATCCACCACAGTCAAAAAATATCTATAACCAAACATAGAAGGTACAGATATAGGTCCCCATATGTCCATATGTAGTAAATTGAATGGTGCATCAAATTTGGACATGCTATGAGGAAAAGGAAATTTCTTTTGTTTTGTCATATAACAGACTTCACAAGGGTTAGCTATCTTATTACATTTGATGAAGGGAAAAGACTTATTCAAATGAAATAATCTATCATGTGAGGAATGTCCTAACCTCAAATGCCAGATATTAGTCCTAGTAGAATTGACAACATTTACAAAATGAAAAGGAATACCAGAACAAGCCTTTGAGTTGAATGTGTAGAGGCCAGCCTCCAATTTAGTTGTACCAGTCGTCTTCAAGGTGATGTTGTCCTGTATGTGACAAGCATCACAATCAAAGATCAATTTACAATCATTAGTTCTGATCATCCTTGACACAGATATCAAATTGAATGAGAAATTTGCTATAAACAAAACATCTGTGAGATATAATTTCTTAGAAATAACAACTATCTTAGCTATGTTAGTAGTCATTTGAGATCCATTAGGCAGCTTAACATTGACAGGCCTTATTCTTCTATGAAACTGAAACAATGACATGGAATGACACACATGATCTGTGGCCCTTGTATCCAATATCCAATTACTCGAATTAGCATTCTTAGCAATAGCACAAACAGTACCTGAATGATCTGCTGGTTGAGTCACAATGTGGTTAACATTGTGGTTCATAGCAGATTGTTACAACATAGCCAATATGGCTTTGTGCTGCACATGTGTAAAACTTAGCTTTGAGGAATCTTCCACATTTTCTTTCTGCCTGAGAGATCTAATAGACCTCAAATCATCTTCTATTTCATCTTTAATTATGAAATTATTAGCATTTGCAGTCTTCTGAAAATTTGGAGGATATCTGTGCTTCTTATAGCATGTGCCTACCATATGACTAACTTTATTGCAATAAGTACACACTTTTATGCTTTTGCCTCTGCCACTTCTATTTCTTCCACCTGAATTTGATCCTTTCCCACGAGTTCCTCTGCCTCTATAACCCCCATCATAGGTATTCAGTAGGATTCTTGGTTCCTCAATTTGAGTGTTCAATTGTCTTTCTTGTTGAATGAGCAGAGAAAACACCTTACTTATATCCAGGAGTGGTTCCATGAGCATGATTTGAGATCTCACAGCTGAATACTTCTTATTTAAGCCTTTAAGGAATCTAATTACATAGTCATTCTCCCTATAGGATCTAATTATAGGAATCAAATTGCAGGTACAATTAATCTGACATGTACAAGAAGGAATAGGTCTAAAATTATCTAACTCTTGCTAAATTCCTTTCAAACAAGTGAAGTAAGTGGTTATGGATGTATCTCCCTGTTTGTGCAAGTATAACTCTTCCTGAACTTAGAAATACGAAATATATCACCTTGATAGTATCTATTTTTAAGATCTTTCCATACCTCACTAGTAATCTCCATCCAAAGTACACTTTGCATGATGAGAGGCTCCAATGAATGTAATATCCATGACAACACAAGTTTGTTGCATCTGTTCCAAATCTTGTGGTTGGGATCTCTAACAGGAGGTTTAGGCAATGAATTGATCTTTGTTCTTCAAGCTTAATGCCACCATCATTGCTCTTGACCATTGGTGATAGTTTTCACCATTCAATCTATCAGAAACCAATACAGCTCCTGGAATTTCATTCTGAAGCGAATAATAGGGGCTAGTGAAATCAGTAGTCACATTCACAGTTCCAGCTGCGATAGAGTTTGATGCATTTGAAGTTGATTGTGCCATCAGAAATTTCTATTTCAATCACAGAAGATTAACACAAACACAATTGAATCTTGAAAAATCAACTGCACAAAGATTCACAGTGAATATGATTAAGAATCAATTGTAATGCAATTGAATCAAATCAAGAATTAGTTAGAGCAAACTCGCATATAATTTCTAACTGAAACAAACAAAATCAAATCAAGAATGAATCGTAAATCTCAAAATATGAATCACGTAAGAGAATCAGAGTTAGGCAACGGTGATCAGAACCTCTCAAGAAAGAGGCTCTGATACCATGTTAACTTTCACTCTAAAAGACATGAAGAAGAAAAATGAGTGAAGGAGAAAGAATCTCAACTATTATGTAAAAAATGATTCTTATTCATCACACTACTGAAAAAACAAGAAGAATGAATATATATATATATATATATATATATATATATATATATATATATATATATATAGAAAGCTACCCAAGCTACTCATAACTAACTAACTGAATAACAATGACAATAATTAAGCCAACTAATAGAAAACTAACTGAAACTAAAACTAACTATATTAGTTAACACTTTAGAAATGAGTCCTAGACTAACTCAACTATTAAAATACTATTTCCTTAAATTTTATCAAATTTTGCATTTCAAAAATTAAAAATATATAATTATAATATTTTTTTAAAAAGAAAGGCCCTAATATGTTGATTTCATCCTTCACACTTTCCTTCGGCAACCACACATTGCTGCTCAATCCAGTACAGTGTTGTCGGAGAGGTTCACAAGGGCGGTGGCGAAGCACGGTGCCATGAGCTCAGGTGCCGGAGTCTCACCCATCGATGTTGTTTCATCCTCCTCTGATGACCGTCATGTCTCTTTGGCGCCGCAGCTCCAACCTGATCCCTAAAGGAGCTCAAGGGAATTGAGCATCTCGTCAAAAATTTGTTACCAGCACCGAGGTTGGGAGCTCTATTGTCGTCATTTCAGACGCAGTGGCTGCCAGGTATGGGTTAGGACTTGGTTTGGTTGGCAGCCTAAATCCTAAACACTATGTTGTGGCTCTGGCAGAGTTGGTGGCGTAGACATCGTTTTTATCTATGTGAAGCTGGTGCTTCCGCCGGACAACGAAATGGAGTCAGAGGAGGAAGATGACTCTCTTCAATGAGGAGGAAATGAGCTTATCTTTTTTTAAAAAAATATATTATAATATTTTTTTTATTGAAGTATGAATTTTCATAAAATCTTAAGAGAGGATTTTTAATTAATGAATTGGTTTGTAGGACTCATTTTTAATGAGTTATGTTTTTATTAATGAATCTGTACAAATATGATGTGTCAGTTGTGCCTAACTGAGTATTTTTTCATAGAAGAGGATAAGCTTCTAAAAAAATAATAACATAAAAAGAAAAGGAAAAGTTACTTTTTTCAATTTTCAATGAGACGAAATAAAGAAGACAGAGAGGAAAGACTGGAGAGATACTGTGACATTGTCGTTGCAAGTTTGCATTTTACGACTTTGTTTCTTGATGAGAAACACAAACTAGAGAGAGAAATGGAGGTTAACTTGATAAATCTGTGAGGGCAGAAGCACATACTTACTTTGCCGAATCTGAGGTGCAGTATCGCCACCTTCGTGAGGCTCTCCTTACTCCTCCAAGTGGTTCGCATCCTTCATTGTCGACGGTATCTTTCATCGCCGGCGGCTTCCTCTGTAATTGGCATGGTGCTACAAGCGAGTCGATGGTCGAGCGAGTCGGACAGTTTAAGCCAATTTGACCGATGCAATACAAAAAAACGGTTCGAAGCTATGACCGAACCGACTCAAAGGGTGATTCACGGTTTTTTCGGCCAGACCGTGCAAACCGGTCTGATCCGCATAACTATGGATAAAACCAAACACCAAAGAGTTGATTAGGTGATAACATCATGTTATACTTGAATGTGATGAATTTTTATACCTACTTAAGTGGCCGTTTTCATGGAATTGTTATAAAGATTTTGTAATATTCATTATCATGATCTCAAGAAACTAAAATTGTTTTTTATGCAAATAAATTAAATGGGTTTTGCTATTTTATACTCGAATATAAGGCATGTAAGACCTGTAGGTCCGTCATTTGTGAATTGTGATGTCAATAATGTATTTTATATAACTTGCTAACATTATTTCTATAATATTTTTAGTTTTGGGCAGAATTAAAGTTTTTTATTTTTTGTTAAATTGCCCATTTGAATGGATACTGTGATATGAAATTTGCCTTTTGCACTTATATACATTTAGGGATGTCAAAACGGACCGACCCGGTCCATTCGAGCCAATCCATTTGGGGTTGGGCTATTTTTTGATCGATCCATTCAGGTCATGTAAGTTTTGAGTTGATATTTTATTAGTTCAGCTTAATTTATTTAGTCTTATATAGTGTTAAAAAAATAGGCTAGTCCGGCTCATTTGAACTCAGTCCATTTTGGTCAAATAAGTTTCGGACTGATATTTTTTAAGTCTAACCTATCTATTTTTTCGAATTATTCGAGTTAATCTATCAAACTTGATTCATTTTGACACTCTTATATGTATCGTATACTAGCAATTAGTCTGGGTGATATTATGTTATGATTTTGATTTCTTACTATTACATATATATTATTAAAAACTAGTTTTGATGAAGAAATCATAACTGTATATGTTTTGACTCTTGAGCTTGTAGAAGTTGGTATGGGAAAACCTGTGATTAAAGGTTTTGGGCATATTTGTTATTTTATTAAATAATTATATTCTATTTTTTTTCTTCCGCTATGCTAAATATATATTCTTTGGAATATCCTTAATTATTATTTGTAATTTTTGGATGAAGTTCCTGGGTTGTAATTATTGAGAGAGAAAAATCATGAATATTTTGGATTGAATGACAATATGTCCTCTTCCTTGATCCTTTCGTATTTTACACAATATACAAAACTCAGTATTTATGGAATGTAACTTTACTGTTTTATGACCAAGAGAGACACATGCTGATATGAATATTTCATTTTGACTGGTTCACCTATTTTGTTTATTTGGACTTTTTTTTTTCTTTGTATGATTAGTTTTGTGAATTTAGATGAACATTTATTATCAAAGTGATTTGTTTATGTGAATTCATGAGTTTATCATTGAGGGATGTTTTTTCAATTATTGCATACAATCACCACAATGGAGTTACTGTGTGTTTTAATCATGAATTAAGTGAAACATGTCGATGTGAGTTTATTTTTTATATTAAAAGTTATCATTCTAAAGAAAATTTTCTTAGTTATTGGGGATTTTCTTCTTGTTGGTTTCACATGAGGGACATTTATATATTTTGCATGCCCAACTCAAAGGGGATCGTAATTTTATATTTAGTTTCTAGGTTTGGCTTATATTGGTAGCAAGTCGTTATTTAATACCCAATTTTTTTTCCTGAGCATTCCTTTGACTATAATGATTATAGATTTGAATGGTTGTCATGACTTCTATGTTTATTTAAAGAAGCTTATATTTTTTAGGATTTTTTATTGAACTTTGTTTTGTTTAAGTAAATTATTACATTTAACGATAAGTTAAAGGATTACACATATTCTTTGTATCTTGTATTGCATTAAGATTTGGTATCGTTATTTATTAGCTATGATATTTGCTTTAACAAGATAATTGTGATTGAGATTATTTTAAAATATAGAATTTATGACTATGTGATCTACGGAGACACATCTTTCGTTAGTGTCTTATGTTGCATAGGTTGATAATATACATATTATTATTATATTGAGCTTATCTTATTTCTTTTGGACATTTTTTATCCTAGTATAAGCTAGTTCTTTGAAGGTCAATGTAAATGTTTATCACCAAAGTGACTCATTTACAAAGATCATAAGAATATTTTTTCATCATTATGTAATATTTTTTTTCTTTGGAGTATTGCATACAATTGCTACTCCAAAGGAGACTATTATGTGTCGTAATTAGATGAATTTCATGAAGTAGATACAAAGAAATAACGACTTTGGAGGTTTATCACTCATAAAGGGGATAGACTTTTGTTTCCCTATTGTGTTCTTTTTGTTAGTTACAATGACCTTAGGAATTTGTTTTTCCAAATGTGTTAATTTATAGGTTTTGTTGTAGTCTAATATGTTAACTTCATGATCAGAGGTTTTTTGTTATGTCCAAAAGAAAGTATAAAATGATATAATAATATTATCATATAGTTCATGTTGTTAAAGAGTTTTTTTTAAATGTATTCATTTGTTTGCGTGTTAGTTTCACGTTATTTATTTCAAAATTTAAAATAAAAATAAAAAATTTAAGTGAACTTATTAATTTTTTTTCATGTTTGATGTATACAATCATTATCATTTTTTTTTTACTCAATTAAATGCACATTGATATTGTTTCTAATGGTTATTTGGAATTGATATGTGGTGAAGATAGCAAAATGCTAATTATTATTTGGTGTAGAACAATTTTATGAACCTTGTGATTTGTTCCTAATATTAATTCTGTGAGATTTTGTCACTAATTGAGTTCTCTCTCTCTCTCTCTCTTCTTCATTTCTAATTGGATAAAAAGATTAAATATAATTAAAATAGTTCAAATGCACCTATGATTTTTATTTTCTTTCTTGAAACATATTTGTAGCAAATTTTTTTTGTTAGAAACCTTTTGATTTCATAATTTATGACAAGATATTCAGTTTGATATTTTTAATTAAATTATTATATTCATATATTAGTTATTTTATTTTATGGGATATAAAATAGGAGCATTAACAATTTCTTTTGAATGATTCACATTCTTTGAATAGAGTGAATGATTTTGAAGAGATTTGCTCTATGTTGGCTTAACTATTATGCCTCTGTTAATGCTTATAAATAAATTATGCAAGAAATTTTGTTGAAATAAGTGATTTTGTTACATATTTTATCTCATATGATGTTCCTTTGTATGAGTTTCTCTCTAACACTGAAATGCTTAAAAATCACAATTTTATGTGAATTTAATTTCATGGAATTTGATATGAAGTAGTGATATGCTTGTGTTAGTGAGTTATATATTTGAATATTGATATATCATACTTGGAAGATAATATGCATTTAATATAATTTGTATATTTGAAAGTTTGATGTAAAGCATATCACTTTTTTTTTTTCAATTAGAGCATGTTATCTAAAATAAGTATAATGTGAATCTTAACATCGAGGAGACACTTTTGACTTTAATTATTATTTGATGTCAAGTATGATGATAAAATCATTTACTATGTGAATTTAAATATCTCTATTTAGATGTCTAGTTTGAAAATATTTATAAGATCCTGGGAATTGAATTTCAGGTGAATTCTTTGAATGCATCATAGAAGATTTCAAAGTATATATGTTTATATTATATTTCATATGTTTGTTATACAATTCTATGCATATAGTTATGTATATGAAGAACAATCCTCTTTAATTTTTTTTTCATGAGACTTACTACCTTCAAAAGGAGATGATAGATTCATATGAACTGTATTTTCTACATGCTTGATAAATAAATAAATAAAAAGGTTGCTTGTTTATTTAATACAATTTATAGTAGCTACTATTGTGTTGAATTTTCATTGGATATTTGCAATTATGAGGAATAATATTAATGTATATGCTTGTGATAATAATTAGTTGCAATTTTGTGTTGTAAGATTCTCTTTGAATCATTTGAATGATGTTAAAATCTCTTAAATATGTATTTATCAAAATATTGATTTGCTCTTATATTACACAAGCAATTGATATAATTCATGTTTGGTAGCTACACAAATTTGTATACATCATTTACCATATTTTCTAAAGGCGGAGATATAATTTGTTATTTTGATCATTAAAAACTTTTATGAGTATGATGACTATTTGTTTAGAAGTTTTGTAATCTCACAAATGTGATATGAATGTATTCATAATATTTGTTGACTTTATAAAATAAACAATAAATTCAAATTTCTTTGACCATTTTTTTTTCTTAAAACATATTGGATATATGTGCAATTTATTGTATGTTATGTTGTTACATACTACTCGGTGTTTGTTTAAGAAACTTGTGACATGTACATGAACTTTACATTGAGAATTTCATTGCTTGAATGTTGAAAATTTATTATGATAATAATGTTACTTTGTAATGGTCTTGAGCATTTGGAAATGAAGCATTTGATATCGGATATCTTGTGAAAAATAAAGACATATTTATTGAATATGTTCATATTAGTTCCATGTTAGGGAAAACCTTATTCAAAAGTCTTAGGCCGATATCGTTTAAAAGACAAGTTGTAAATAAGGACATTTGAGATCGTTTGATGAGTGAGAGTTTGAATATTTATATTCTGATCCCAATCTCTATCATTGGACACTTTTAATGTCTGTTTGACTCTTGGAATTAAACATAGAATTAAAGTTTGAAAGTAAAATTGAGTCTCTGATTCCAATTTTTATGTTTGAAATGTCATTTATAATTGAAATTGTAATTATATAAATCAATTCTATAAAATTAAAAAATAGCTAAATTAAGTTTTTCTCAATTTTTACCATATACTTAAAGAATTATCAATTCTATAACTTAAAAATTAAATTCCCCCCCTCTCTCTTTCTCCATTTGTTTATGAGCAATGATATTTATTGAGATTCTGTATTTATATAGAAATTTTCTTATATTTATGTAAAAAATTATTATAATAGCATATTTATTTTTTCTAAAAAATTTTCATGAGAAATTTCTTTATGAAAAAAATATGACTATTAACTATAAAAATATTATTGTGTGAATATTTTATTAATTTTAATTTTGTAAATAATTTTTTAATATTTTAGATCATACTTTTAAACAATAAAATTATAATTGAATTTAGAATTATAATTTATTATCCAAATTCTTTGACAACCGCAAACATAAAATTTAAGATTCTCAATCAATTCTAATTAAAAGAAATGAGATTAAAATTAAAATTTTATGTTTCAATTCTAATTCAACTATCCAAATGAACTCTTAGTGTTTTATTTATATTTATTGTTTATTTTGAACAATTGATGATATGTTGATTTTGATTATTAAATCTTTTTATGTATATATCTTTGTGTATATCAATTTCAATATTTTTTGGAACTTAGTGTTGTTGAAACTACCATGTCTGTGGTTGATACCATATTGGAGTTTGAGGCATAATCATATTTTAAAACTTGGTGTCGATGGGACCAGTATGCCCGTGGTTGACGCCATGTTGGAGTTGAGGCATGAAGGTTCTTAACGAACCATACAATTTCTTACTTCTTTAAAGAATATATACTTGTAAAGAAATTGTGTACATATTTTTAAGGAACTTGAGTTTCAGTGTTAAAACTCAAGTATGTAGATGCTGCCTCATCATAAACACCATATTAGATGTGTGAGATAGGATGCTTGATTTTCTCTTGCTTATTTTGTACCCAAGCATGCTGAAGAGAAATTAGATTTCTCTTGCTTATATTGTAACTAAGCATATTGAAGAGAAGTCGGAGGACCGACAAAAAAAAAATACATTTTTTGGATCAATGTTGGATGTTGTTTTTCTTGCTACACTATCACACTAAGACTTGTGCCAATAATGTTAAACTATGTTTGTAACTATAGAAAGGAGTTGCGTAAAGAAATAATCAATGACTACCATGATTCGACATAGTTGACATTATTTGACTGATATATCAGATGTGTTATCTATAGATCATATGTTTTTAAAATATCGTGGTCACGTACTAAGTTTTTTCTTAGTTGGTTAGCCCTAGAGTCAATTTCAAAATTAAAATTACAATTAATTTTGCCTAAGTGAGAGAATGTTGAAATTTTCTTATGTGGACTACAATTAATTGTTATATTTTGTTTGTGAAAATTGGGCTGACAATATGATCTGAGATATAAACAAACACTGTAAGCTCAATATTAGTATTGATCCATGTTGTGGACTGTATACGCCTATTATTGAGTTAGTGTAGTTAGGTAACAACAATGTAAGACTAATTAACCATCGACCCATTAGGGTTTATTCCTGACAATATCTCTTGATGAGAGAGTTTGTTGTGGTTATAAATATGCAACTAAGTCTCCTCCCTACTATTACTATATGTTATGTTAGCTGAGTTACTCTATCAATAACCGCCTTTTACAAGAGATAGATAGAGAGAAAAATCTAGTTAAATGAGTAATTCTTGTTAGTACCTTAACCAATTATTCATGACCAACTTAGATATGCTTTATATTTTATGTTAATTATGTTGGTGACTTAGATTTATACTACTACATAAATTCTTACAATGTGTCTATCTCAATCTTCCCGAGTTAATTTTAACGACAATTTAGCAGTTGTCTCTGCATTAGATGACCTCTTTTATTTAATTTCCTATCCACTATGCTGCCTGTTAATGTCAATGGTGAATTACGAATAACACATTACACTAGAATAAATTAAAGCAGCCACAATTAATTAGGAGAAAGTGGGTAAGATCCCTAGTCACACAAATTAAAGGAAAGGAAAACACAATCACAAAGAGTACCGAATTTGATTTGGCTCGGCTCACAGTACTGCCTACAATTACATATATAGTTCCACAAAATGAGGGGAAAGAAGATTCTGAGAAGAGTACACAAATTTTACTCCATGGACATCAATTAATCAAATTGTGATAGCTAGGAAGAGAAGGATATGGTCCTCCTTGGCTGATATAAATTTCCTCACAAAGATTCGAAGCAAAAGCCAATAAAACCACATTTGGCAACCTGCTGCAATAATGAAACAAGTGGATGCAATTTAGAAATGGAGGGGGGATTGGGAGATATCTGTGTCCTAAGTGCCTTGTGCATAGAAGAGGGAGCGAGATTATAAGAGAAAATTTAAAAATTATACTCCAACCTCATTTCTATTAGTCTGATTTAGAAAAATGGGTTTCAGAACAATTTTAGCTTAATATATTTGCATAAAAAATAATTTCATAGAATATGATGAAATTATTAAGGAATAGAAATATAATTAAAGATAAAAAATTTAGAACATCGTAGAAATGCAATTAACGATAGAACATGGTAAAAATACAATTCTACCATGGTAAAAATTTTTACCATTCCAATCTTTCATATATTTGCAAGAATATTTTTAAGGGATAAAAATGTAATTAAGAGTAAAAATTTTAGAGCAAAAATGATATTTCAAGTAAAAGTTATTTAATGTTACAAGTAACACTAATAAAACTTTGGATAAAAATATCATTTAAAAGTCATTAATAATTAATTAACGATTCTATTATTCAATTTTAAATTTATTATACTTATTAAATTTATATATAATACTTTTTAAAAATCAAGCGTTTGTGTAAGTATTAAAAAGATTTTGTGTTGCTTTTGAAAATAGATGAAAGTGTGTAAAAAATTAGACAAATAAAAAAATGTTGGAATATTTTACTCAATTATAAAAAAAAATTATGTGAAAATTGACATTTGCCATTAGAATATCCCTTTCTCAAATATAAAAGAAACACGTAATGAATGTTCACAAACAAGAATCAAACTCAAGACTTTTTTTTTGTCAACAATGTTTTATATTATTTTTTTTCAATTAATCCAAGTCTTATTGGCATAAGAGACTGCATTTGAAGCGGCAACTCTAGACAGAAAAGAATGTTCAGACTTGCTCTGCTAGGGTTTCCTCCTCTGTAGCTTCCAAGGTCTGCTTGTAAGCTTTCATGGCCGTCGACAAAGTTGTCTGCCCTTGGGGCTTCTTGGCTAAGGCCGTTTCACCCTCTCAACAACCTCCCCCTGCCTTAGATCCCTCTGCTTCTTCTCTTTCTCCTCAACGAAAAACCTTTGCACAAGCATTGAAGAATGCCTGTGATATTCCTTATAGTCTTTTACCAAGACCTCGATTGAAAGGAGATGAGATTTCTATCAAGATCCCTGAAGAAGATTACAGGGTTGGTCTGGAAAGATGCAGAAATCACCTGCATGGTAGACTTATTCTTTCGAAGGGTGACACCCTAATTAAAGTCGGTGATCTGAAAGTTAAGTTATCTGGTTTGTGGAAACCTTTGGGTCAATGGAATATGATCCCCCTTGGGAGGGGTTACTATGAATTTGATTTCGCATCTGTTGATGATCTGCGAAGTGTGAGGGCTATTGGTTCCTTCAACTTGAATCCTGGGTTTTTGCGTCTTTGTGCCTGGTCCCCTGACTTTAATCCTGCAAACTAGAGACAATCTAGTGTTCAATGTTGGATCCGTATTCTTTGGTCTGGCTCAAGAATATTGGAGTCCCAATATTATTTTTGCTATAGCTGGAAGCATTGGTGTTCCTATCTGTTTAGATGAGGCTACTAGCAAGCACACGTTTGGTCACTTTGCAAGAGTGCTGGTTGATATTGATTTGAAAGGTATACTCAGAAACCAAGTTTTGGTTGAAAGGGAGGAATTTGCTTTTTTTGTTGGCATTGAGTATGAGAGATTACCTGATTTTTGCCAATCCTGTCAAATTATTGGGCATTCTATGGGTAACTGCAGAAAGAATTATTTTGCTAACCAGAAACCACAATCTCAATCTGATCATGACTCTGGAAAGCTCCCTGAAAAATCAAAATTTATTTTTGTTCCAAAAAGAATAAATGGTGCTCATCCTGTGGAGAATGAGAATGCGACTCCCACGGATCCAATTAACTCGATGCGAATAGGATTGCTTCCAATCAACACCAATACCTCTCCTCCTAACCGAGAATATCCACACCGAGAAATGATCGCTTTCTTCTCCAATTGCTCGTTTAAATGAAAATCCTACAAAGCGGTTGGATGTTGATCCTACAAACAATCAAAAAGGTAATAATTGTCCCGTCAACTCCATTGGCTCTAATTTAGTTTTGTTCCAAAATCTCGGAAACTGAAAATGTAAATGATCTGAGCTCTGATGATGAGGATAACTTGAATATTAGTGTAGAGGATCATTTGAATATTTGTGTAGAGAATCGTTTTGGATCTTCTATTAACCACTCTAGTACGCAAGATGTCAATAATAATCAAAATCCTTGCATGCCAAACAGATTGGACCCTAATAGTGGTATTATTCCTGGGTTTACACTTATCCACTCGGATAAAAGGAGGCCTTAAAATTTTGAGTCTGTTTGGTAATTTGGGTATAATTGGTAGGCTATGGAATGACCATTTAGATATGGTTGTTGAAGACACTGAGATATGGAATCTTCTCCTTCGTTCAAAGTCGGAGGTTATTGATGATAGTCTTTATAATAATTGGGGTGATCTCTAAATCACAAAAAAAGAAACTTAGAGACAAGCAATAGTTTGGGCAAAAGGTTGGAAATCGAAAAACCGTATCGTGTTATTCCTAGAAACTTTGCTTAATGAAGCTTCTTTATTGGAATGCTAGGGGAGTAGCCAATCTTGAAACCAGATTGTATAAAAAATTTGTTAATTTCTAATAAACCTGATTTCTTCTTTGTGGTGAGCCTACGGATCAACAATCGTCAGGCTTTCCTACAAACTTTTGGAATCAATTCAATATGAAATTGTTTGCTTTATATTTAAAGTAGAGGAGATAAAACTCCTAATCTTTGGTGTATGTATCATACTTCTTTATTTCCGTCATTTTGAAATCCTCCTCTCAACATGTTACTTTCTCTACTTGTGTGTAATGGTCAAACTCTTTTTATATCTTCTTTATGCTTCTACATCTAGCTTTAGAAGACAACTTTGGCTCGAATCTTATTTCTTTACTCGCACCACAGTCCTTGGTGTTGTCTTGGGGATTTTAATGCGGTTTTAGGTGCTCATGAGTAAAGAGGCAAAAGCTATCCTTCCCAAATCTCTAAATGAGTTTAGGTCTTGGTCGATGAAATCTTATACACCTTCCAACAAAAGGGGCTGAATACACTTGGTTCAATGGTAGAAGAAGCGTTAATTCATATGAAAAAATTAAAAGGTTGACGGGGTGTGTTGCAATGATAATTGGTTAAACTTTTGGAGTAACGTTTCTTGTTGCACCTCTCTAGGAATAAGTCGATCATTATCCAATTCTCCTATTCCTTCAAAATGATTTTGTCCTCATAGTTCTCCGTTTAAATTTATGAGATTGTGGTGATCATCATCATTGCCATAGTTTAATTTCGATTCTGGAAGCAATCATTGTTGTTTGTCAATTTTGAGTGAGAAATTAAAATTTTAAAGTATAGGTTAAAAACTTGGAACAGAGAGAAGTTTGGTGATGTTCATGCTAATGTTGTCAATGCCCAAAAGGCTGTTGATTCTGTTCAAGAGCAAATTAGTAAGGATGGTTATTCGGGTGATCTTTTTGAAAAAGAGAAAATGGCCCAGCTTGATCTTAATAAGGCTTTGCATTATGAGGAAGTTTTTTGGAAAGAAAAATCCAGAATGGATTGGCACTCTTATGGAGATAGAAACACCTCCTTTTTCCACAAAATTACCAAAATCCGTAACACTGCTAAACGTATGTCTATGTTGAAAAATGGTAATTTAATTTTGGAGAAACCTGCTGACATTGAAGAACATGTTCTCAATTTCTATTCCAAGCTGTTTGCTTTTGATAATTGTTGTTCTGATAATGCCTTGATTGACCATGTCATCTCTACTGAAGTTAGTCAGGAGGATAATACCATGCTAACAAATTTGCCTTCTCTGGTTGAAATTAAAAAAGTTGTTTTCTCCATGAATGCAAACGGTGCTCTTGGGCCTGATGGCTTTGGTGGTTTTTTCTTTCAACACTATTGGGATGTGGTGGGCTTAGATGTTTATAATACTGTTTTACAATTCTTTAAACAAGGATGGTTGCTGCCAAACTATAATTCTAACCTTGTGGTCTTGATTCCTAAGTCCCCGGATGCTGTCACAATTGATCAATATAGACCCATAGCTCTTGCCAATTTTAAATTCAAGATTATTACTAAGGTGTTAGCTGATAGGCTGGCCAAAATTGCCCCCAAGATTGTTTCGGATCAGCAAAGAGGATTCATTCAAAATAGGCAAATTTCAGATTGCATTGGGGTTGCTTCTGAGGCTATTAACCTTCTTGATAAAAAATCCTTTGGAGGTAATATAGCCATCAAAATTGATATTAAGAAGGCTTTTGACACTATGGACTGGAATTTTTTGCTAAAGGTTCTTCACAGGTTTGGTTTTGACCCTTTGTTTTGTAATTGGGTCCATGTCATCCTTAACTCTGCTAAGCTATCTATTTCAGTTAACGGAAAGGCTATTGGTTTTTTCTCCTGTAAAAGAGGTGTTAGGCAGGGTGATCCACTTTCTCCCCTTCTTTTCTGTATCGCTGAAGATGTTCTCAGTAGAGGGATTTCTAACCTTGTTGATCTTGATATGTTACTTCCCATGACTAGTCCTAGAGGTTTTAAAGTTCCTAGTCATGTTCTTTATGCAGATGATATCTTAATCTTCTGTAAAGGGACTAAGAAAAATCTTGAAAATCTTATGCTTCTTTTTCAATCTTACAGTAATGCTTCTGGCCAAATTATAAATTGTGAGAAGTCTAAATTCTACTATGGTGCTATCCCTAATAGAAGACTTTCTGTTATTTCTGATATTCTGAGATTTACTGCTGGCAGATTACCTTTTGTTTATCTTGGAATTCCTCTTTTTAAAGGGAAACCTCGCAAGGTTCACCTTCTCCCTATTGCAGACAGGATCAAAATGAAACTTGCTTCTTGGAAAGGTAAATTGTTATCTATTATGGGTAGAGTACAATTAGTTAATTCTGTTATTCAGAGCATGCTTATATATTCTTTTCATATTTATGCTTGGCCTATTTCTCTTATTAAGATGGTTGATAAATGGTTAAGGAATTTCATATGGGCTGGTGATATCCAAGTGAGGAAAATTTGCACAGTTCCTTGGAATTTGGTTTGCTCTCCTTGGCAAGAAGGAGGTTTAGGTATAAGGTCTCTCAGATCCATTAATAATGCAGCTATGCTCAAGTTGTGTTGGGATCTTATTACCTCTAATAATCATTGGGCTGTCCTTCTTCGAGCCAGAGCTATAAAGAATGGTAATGTTATTCAATATCATATTAGTTCCTCCATTTGGTCTGGTTTGAAATGTTATTTCAATACTGTTACCTCCAATTTTAGGTGGCAGATTGGAGATGGTAAGTCTATTAATTTCTGGTGTGATACCTGGCTTTCACAACTTTTAGTGGATTTGCTTAACATTCCTGCTAATTGTCACTCTCTTTTAAAAGCTTCTGTTTCTAATTTTATAAAGGATGGTTGGTGGTGTTTTCCTGATGAGTTGCTGCAGAAATATCCTCAGCTTTATCTTGAATTGCACGAGATCACTATTCCTAAATTTCATGCTGTTGATACTTTAATCTGGAATCCTTCAATTTCTGGCTGTCTTTCTTTAAAAGATGCTTATCAGTTTTTGCACAACAGGAATCAGGTAGTGCATTGGGGTAAATTGATTTGGAATTGTGTAATCCCTCCTTCTAAATCTTTTCTTCTTTAGAGGTTAATTAATATGAAGGTCCCTACTGATGATCAATTGTGGTTGAGGGGCTGCAATTTGGTTTCCATGTGCTGCTTATATAAGTCTAGCTATGAAACTTCTGATCATTTATTTCTCCATTGCCAATTTGCATCTCAAATCTGGTTTTGGCTTAGTAACTGCCTCAATATGCCTATTGATACTAGTTCTATCCTTTCTATTTTATCCTTGTGTAATAGAAATTGGGGTTCTCAAACAAAAGATGTCATTTTAGCTTGCATTGTGTATTCCATTTGGATTATCTGGTATATCAGGAATTGCATTAGATTTGAAGGTAGAATCATCCCTCTTCATTATGCTATTAACATGATTCATGCGAATGTCTCCTTCATTGGGAATCTTTCAAAAGGATCCACCTCTTCAGATATTTTAGAATCTACCATTCTGAATAAATTTAATGTTGAAGTTCATCGTTCAGTAGCTCCTAGGATTATTGAGGTTACTTGGAACCCTCCACATATTTATTGGGTCAAAGTTAACACTAATGGGCTGCTAAGGCTCTCCTGGTATGGCTGCTTGTGGTGGTATCTTTCGAGGTTCCAATTATGAAAATCTTGGTTGTTTTGCTTTTAACATTGGTATTTCATATGCTATTTATGCTGAATTTCTTGGTGCCATAATTGCAATTGAAGTTGCTTACAGTAAAGGCTGGCATAGACTTTGGGCGAATGCGACTCCAAGCTTGTTATTGATGCCTTCAACTCACTGAAGATTGTGCCTTGGAAGCTTAGAAATAGATGGCTCAATTGTTTAGCTTTAATCAGGAATATGTCCTTCATTTGTTCTCATATATACAGAGAAGGAAATGTCTGTGCTGATAAGTTGGCAAATCATGCCACTTCCATCCAGGGTTTTTTGTGGTGGGATTTAATTCCTAGCTTTATTACGGGTGATTTCTTCCGTGATAGGGTTGGTCTTCCTTGTTATAGATTCTCTTAATTCTTTTCTACCACGGGTTTGGTTTACGTCCCCATGCTTTTAAACCCCTTTTTTTAGTTAATTTTATTTTGGCGTCTTTATGAGATGATAGGCATTGCACAGTCCAACCTAGTTGGGATTTCTTGCTTTGCAGAAATGATGCCCTTGCATACCATTTTGATATAAAAAATTGGCATAAGAGACTGATTTATGCATTATGCTATCTACATACTTCAAATATTGTGAAATAGATTTAAACTAAAATATATTTTTTAAAATTATAAAAATGTAATGAAAAATAATTAAAAAACTATGATAAAAAATTATTAAAATAGGAAATATGTATAATTAATAATTTAAAAAGATAATTATCTTTTCAATTATAATAATTTTTTATGTATTAACTAACGTTTAGATTGGCATGTAATTACAATTAAAATATAAATAATAATGAAGAATATAATATAATTTAAAACATTTTAAAAAAACTATATGTATAGTATGAGAAATTAAAGAATATTCAAAAGTAGTTATAACTTACAACCGCAAAATAAAAATTATTTACAATTTTAATGTTTTTAAATAGTTTTTGTATTTAAATTTAATTAATTAATAGCAGTATTTTGAAAACAAAATTGTGATAAAATAATTCCAAGTAAGGGTGTTAATGGACCCGGTTGAGATAAATTTGGCTTAGCTTAAAATAAATCTAATATTTTGATCATATTAATTTTCTTGGATTTGAACTTGTGATACACTTAAAATACACTAAGAAGTTTATGACTTGAGTCTCAGTTGTCGATCCCACGATGAATAAGTGGTAATTACTTGATTCGCTAAACTCTTGGTTATTTAAACAATCGTAAGTGTAAAGAGAAACTTAAAATAAAATTAAACAATAAATAAAGAAGAATGATGGACAATTAAATAATGTAGAGATAAATCAATTAGAGGGAAATTAGGGCACAATGTTCACTTGAATAATATTCTCTTAATTGCTATTGAATCTCAATGATTATGGATAAATAATATTCTATTCCTAAATTATTCACTTATTTGGCCATTTAGTTGAATTAACTAAGAATACATTAAATCTCAATTTAAGAGATGAACTAACATTATTGTCAATTCAATTGATAGAATAAATTGATGTTTGGTCATTCACCTATCTAATCCTAAGTTTATTATATAAGCTTACTCATTGGTTGCGGATGGTCATCGGTCAAATAATAAATTAGAGCATGCAAAAAATGATCAAATCTTGATAAGAATTCAATAAATACAATAAACTCAATTGAAATTATCTTAATCAAATTTGAATTGAAAATAAATTTATTAGGAAAACAAGATCCCCCGTAGTCTCAGCTATGAGATTAGCTACTTATGTTCAATACAAATAATCTCAAATTATAATACAAATTCATGGAAAGAAAAACCTGAAGAAAATGAAAAAAATTAGAGGGAAGAGAAACCAAAACTCATTTTATGGAGATTGTGATATTCAAGTCTTCAAGAATTATGTCTTCTCTTTGTGGTCGCCCTCCAAATATTCATGGCAATTCTCTTTTTTAATTTGTCTCTCAAAGCCTATCATCGCAAAAATGTTTTTAAGTATAGAGATTCGCTTCTATTTATAATATTTGAGGTCAAAACTATCATTTTTACGCACAAGAAACCCCACACGACCGTGTCTAAGCTTGACATGGCCGTGTCTCTTAGTCACAAGTCTTCTTTTAGTTAGACATGATCGTGTCTAACTCAAGAAACGTTTCTGAATTGACATAAAGTTGTGTCTATATCAAAATGATTTTTTTTTTTAAAAGGCAATATGTTCGTCTATTTTCACTTCAAATGTGATAAACTTCTTTAATTTACAAAATCGAAGATAATAATAAAGATTCATTTAAAATTTACCAATAAATATAAACAAATGATCATAATTAATTTATCTAATTTAAAACTATAAAATATAGAATTATCTGGTTTTGTAATGACCCGAATGGCCCGACTGATGACAAAATTCCAACTTCTTTGTCCCTTTCGTTTTGTGGTCAGTTTACTCTGGAGCTGTGTCTCCTCTGTCTGATATGAATGAAGAAAGCTTTCTCTGTTCATGTTCATGGCCTCTACACCTTCCCAAGCCAAATGAACTCCGCCTGCGGGACACACATTCTGGCAATTCCTCATTACCGGAAACATCGAAATTCAGGGTGCAAGTGTGGGTCTCCCCTCTTCCGATGGTCATCGGTGCGGTTAATACTTCTACTTCTCCTGTGAATTTCCGCCAAGGCTCCCCAAAAACCGAGCTTTCTGCGAGGAAGCTCGCGGCAGGGTTATGGCAGTTGCGCTTTATGGAGGTTGTTTCAGGGGATTTCCCACATGCCTATTTCCATCTCTCCAACTCTGGGGCCGAGGAGCTATGTGCAATGCAATTCTTCACTTTGTTTCAATTTCAGAATTTTCCTTCTTGGCCAGGAAAAGGGTGGCAAACGTAAAGGAATCATTTTCTTTTCTTTTCTTTTTTAGACTTTGAATATTAGAATTTCTGTTATGCTCTTATTATTGCTTACACTGCTTCTGTCACTTGAGATTGGAACGCCACTTTAGTCAGGCTAGGATTATGAATTTCACCTTCAGTATTCAGAAACCTTAGGATTAGGATGTACATGTATAAACCTGTCCAAGCTTTGACTTCTTGGTTTAATAGTTTATCTTTTTTTCCAACTATACTTTAAAATATCAATTTATACATGGAAAGTAACATATCTCAACTCAAGTCTTAACTATTGATCCGAGGATGCTAATATGTTAGGGAAAGGAACCGAAGAATTGAAATACAACTTTATACTGTCACTATGTTTCTCCCCCTGAACTTCAATATTGAGATTCTATGTCCTAATCCATTACCTTCTAATTTGTTATTTGTGCTCACCCTGTGGGGATCTTGTCCTCAGCTTGAATCTTCTCCGGCATGTCTCAAATGTTCAAAGAAAGAGGTGACATCGCCAAAACGGGGCCCTGCTTTATCTGAATCTGAAGCATCCAATGTGTTCGCTAAGGTTCATAGCAGGAAGCTTTTGAGAGAAACAAAATTAATAGGTGACTCTGTTGTCTCTGCTTTGCTAGCTCAACTTCTTCGGGCTCAAAGGTGCATCAATAAGCTTAAAGCTGAACAGAAGTGCTCTAAGAAAAAAGTTGAACAATTTGTACAGAAGCTTGAAGAGGAAAAAGTCCTCTGGAAGCGTAGAGAACTCCAGAAGATTCAAGCAATGTTATATGACTTAAAGGATAAGTTGGCAAGGGAAAGGAGAAGTAGAAAGAGGATTGAGTTACTGAATACCAAATTGGTACGTGAGCTGGCTGAAGCCAACCTATCTGCCAAGCAATTTATGACAAACTTTGAGGAAGAAAAAAAAAGAAAGACAACTAATAGAGGAAGTATGCAATGAATTAGCCATGCAAATAGGAGAAGACAAGCCTAAGCTTGAGGGATTCCATAAAAATTAGCGAGGAAATGCAAGAAGAGAGGAAGATGTTTCAAATGGCTGAGCTTTGGCGTGAAGAAAGCATCCAAATGAAGCTGTTGATGCAAAACTTGCCCTTGAAGATAAATATAATCAGATGCCAGTTGATTGTTCATCTGCAAACTTTCTTAAGGTCAAGGGGAGATGAACTAGGCACCATGGAACTAAGTGACGCCGACTTGATCAAACAGGCTGCTGAATCAATCAATATTCAACGCATTACACAACTTTCATATGATTTCTCAAAGTCAGATGATGTTTTTCCATTTATGAGGAGCTCAGAAAAGACAAAGTTAACGAGAGAGTGATTAAACCAGACTCTCCTCCCAATTTTACTGGCCCCTCATCCACCATCCACATCGTAAGTCTTGAAGAAGATGGCTTTAACAATAACTCTGTATTACATCAATCAAGCACCTCTAGTGATTATAGAACAGGTTTAGAGGTAACTAATTTTTGGGACACTGAGGATCAAAATTTTACCTCACCACCTCAAAGGAGAGGCACCTCTCTTGATAGTGTTAACCATGACAAAAATATATCAGGCAGTGAAGCAGAATGCAATGATAATGGGGTCTGCTCTTTGTCAATAGGACAATCAAAGTGGAAAGCTTTTTCTGCCTCTGAACTACTAAGTTCACGCCAAAGTGATGGAACAACTAGTTCTGCTGCAAAAACTCGTCAATATAAAAGGCCAGATGATGATTGGTACAGAAACCATGATTCTGAGGCAGCACAACAAAACTCAGAAGATCTTACGTTTCATGAGTGTAAAGGGAGATTTACAACAGGCTCAATTCAGAGCAGTGGCATTACTTCTACAGTTCTACTTTTCTGTGTAATGGTTCAGGTGAAGGTGGCTTCAGACACTGGGAATTATTGGGACAACGAAACTCTACAGACACCATGAATCCACACATAACTCGTGGGATAAAAGGAAGCATAGAATGGCCACGAGGCATTACCAAAACCAATTCGAAGGCCATCCCTTTGGAAGAAAGAGTGAGAAACCAGAAATCTCAGTTACAACATATACTTAAGTGACCGGTAATAAAATTTATTAATTTTTAATTCATTCATATTAAAATTAATTTGATCTATTTAATTAAAATAATATATTTTATTGAATTAATCTAATAGATTAAATTTAGTTATAAATAATTAAAAAATCCAACCAAAACATGCATTGAATATTCAACAGAATATCTAATTAAAAACTAATCTAATGATATCTAATTAAAAATTAATTTAATAGATATTCAATATATTTTATGTTTTTTTATTCAAACAACTCGACGTAAAGTTATTAACCAAGAATCTTTTTAGAGAAATTTTTTTTAGAAAATTTTTTTAGAAAGAGAATGAAAATTTTTAGAAAGAAAAAAAATTAAAAAGAAAAGAAAATTTTTAGAGAGAGAAAAAACTTTTTAGAAAGAGAATAAAAATTTGTAGTGAGAAAAACATTTTTTTGAGAAAGAATAAAATTTTTTAGAGAAATAAACATTTTTTAGAAAAAAATGAAATTTTTTAAAGAGAAAAAAAATTAGAGAGAGAATTAAAATTTTTAAAGATAATTTTTTTTAAATAATTTAATTGGATATTCATCCATTCAATTTATTAAAATAGATTAATGAATGAATTGAATATTTATCCATTAAATTAAATCATTAATAGATTAGATAATATTAAATATTTTATAATAAATTTTAAATAAATTAATAATTTATTTTTAATTTATCTATTATAATTCAATCTAAAATCAAATTCATCTATCTATTGGGCTTGAGACCATGTTTGAAAGAGATTAATTTGATAGAAATAGAGGGGAATAAAATTTCATTAATTTACTTTTCTCTTGCGCGAACCTTGGACCATACTTACAAAAGAAACACCAACCTTCACAGTTTTCAGTTTGTGTGTCGAAAATAACAATGTGTTTGTCAGTCCATTCAGCCTTTGATCCATTCAATCAATTGTAATCACGCTAGAGTTATAGTAGATAGCATCTTGAATTTTGAGTATGGCTGGTTCTTTTCTGGAAAACCAAATCATTTTTTGCCCTAGCAAGAGTTAATGTTATTCCTTGACAAGTCACATTGTGTATATCACCTTAAAATCATGTCATGCACACTTATTTTTTATGATCTCTTGATATGTAATTTGTTTAATTCCTGGTAATGCTGAGGCTATTGGTGCTCTTACACTTTCCTTACCTCACTCACCTTTGTGACTAAAATTATCAACGGCTGCAATAAAAGAAAGAAAGGTTGGTTTTGGACCCAACCAGAAGATTTAATCAAATGGAAAATTCGTTGTCACTCATTTTAGTAGTTATCACAAGAATAATGTTCTTATATCGAATAAGAAGTTATTCAATAGTGTATATATTATTAGCACAATTTAATAAATAAAATTTTACATCAAATAAAAGTATCTTATTGTCTTATTTAGTAACTTTGTCTTGTTAATATTAAAATTTCACATCGACTGTTTTACATATCAGAATCAAATACTTAACCTATAAATAAGCTAATTGATACTGAAGTCTTTTAATATTATGATACACTTTTTAGTAGACATGTAAATTTTATGTTTCTAGGCACTATTTCTCAATAGATTCATATAGAATGGGTTAAGTGTCTTACACATATAACGTGATATTTTTTATTTTTTTTTATGTGAAAAATGCCAACACATTTGGTGCATCCTACGTGGATACGCTATCACATGTGGCGATACTACATGAAAAACACTACAGGTGTTAGCGTATCTTAGTTAGATGTGTCATCTCTTCTGCCGTATCCTACGTAAAACGAAAAATAAAAAAAAAATCATTATGGTTAAAATAGATACATTTTGATAAATAATTTAAAAATTATGATAATTTGATAAATATTTTTGTTACTGATGACATATCAGTAAAAAAAAGCCACCTTTGTGAGTAAAATTATCAACGGCTGCAATAAAAGAAAGAAAGGATGGTTTTGGACCCAACCAGAAGATTTAATCAAATGGAAAATTCGTTGCCACTCATTTTAGTGGTTATCACATGATATTGTGGTAACTGGTAATTAACCTTTTTCGGTAAAAACACAGGAAAACAAAACATCATCATTTGCTATGATTTACTTTCCTTTTGCTATCTTGACAGTTAACCTAAATGCCTGCCTGAATAAGTGAATACATAATTTTTTGTGATTTCTCGAAGTATCATTTTTATATGAGAAGTAAAAGAATAATCGCTCAAAATATAATTAAATATTTAAATAGAGATTTTTTTAATAATATTATTTTTATATATATATATTAATTTTATGATCAAACTCAAAATTATATAATTAAGAGATTCAATTTACTTTTACACGGAGATAATAAGTGAATATATATGCATATTCTAAATAAGAAGCAACAAATTGAATAATCAACTCCGACTTAATAAAGTCTTACAATCTCCGCTAAGAATGTTGGACAGGAATATGGCATTCCTCATGGTGCGCCTATAAGTATACTAGACGTAGACCCTACATGATTTTTTTTTTAAGAAACGTACAAAAGGCAAGATATATGTGAGGAAAATCAACTACATTCTTGGTGCTGGTAGGGATGGGAACCTTGTGAAAATGTTTTGATTCGTTTGCAGCCAAGTTGGAGGGAATGGTTTGTTAAGTTGAACTGCACGGTGTCATCCATAAGAAGATGACGACCCCAAACAAAACATGAAGTTATAAAAAAACCTTGACACTGTTTCCTCTGTCTGCGTCACGCCAGTGCGTCTTCAAAGTTTCATGCCTGCCAATAAAATGCACCATGCCAGTGCGTTTTTTTTCTCTTCTGTTTGCAAAGTTTCATGCCTGCCAATAAATTATTTCTTAAAGGTAGCATGATATATATCTATATATATATATATATATATATATATATATATATATATATATATAAAATTCCAACACATTCCTTAATGTCTTGTATATCTCACATATGTTTAAAATAAAGAATCAGAATGTATATTTGCATAAAATGAAGTGAAATACATTATAATTAGATAATAAAAAATATGTTAATGTAAGGTAATATATATGTGAGTATCATTATAGTTATCTTATACTCCTGCTGGTGTGTAAGACATAAGAATTAAGAAATGTCTTAATTGTCAGATTTTTTTTTATTAAACTATCTTTATTCAATTTTTAACAAATAATTACTCTATTTTTATGTTCATCTAATTTTCATAAATAGTTAAAACTTGAGAGATTTTAAAGTATAAGGACAAAGTTGGAAAAATAATAATTAATATTTTTTATAGCAATTAATGTTTTATTAGTATGTAAAAATATCACTTATAATATAGTATTTTTTTCACCAAGATGACATTAAAATAGACGGGAGAGAATATCTCACACTCTTTCATTCGAGAAATATTTTATATAGATCTTATTTATACATTTGTATAAACTAAATTGATCAATACTTGAATAATTACATAAATTATTATGTCATAAACATATTTTATATTAAAAATGATAATATATCATTTATTAATTGATTTAATTTATACAACTTATACAATTATCTACATAAAATCTAAACAAATATTTCTTCTTCCATTTATCACATATCCAAAGTGTAAGCTGTGTGCACACATGACGTGCAAGAAGCTTTTTCCGAAAAGGAACAATTGTCCTTTATAGATACATATCGATTATTTGAGAGTTACTATGATGAAAAAACAGTTAGATGTGTATATCATATCTGCTTATATGAAAAAATCAGAATAGAAGTGTGTATAAAATAATATAGAATTATTTGTAATTAAATAATGAAAAATGTATAAATATGAGTTGATATGAATAGAAGTGTGGGGGGGGGGTTAGAATTACTCTACTTTGATAGTTCAATGTGTATTTCATATCTGCTTATATGACGAATTAGAATAAAAGTTTGTAAAAAATGATATAAGATTAGATGTAATCAAATGATGAAAATTGTACAAATATGAGTTGATATGAATGAAAGTGTGTGTGGGGTTAGAATTACACTACTTTGATACGTGTATAGGCTTAAAAAAAAATACTAGATGCACATTATATGCCTCATATATCAATCATATTTAAATATGTGTGATAAAATCAAAATATAAATATACAAAAAAAAATGAGGCATGATTAATTATAATCAAACAATAAAAAGTTAAAATTGTACAAATATAATGTAATGTATGTGTAAATATATGTAAATATAATTATTCATAACCTACATCTGTTTAGCATTGAAGCTCCAACCATCCACCAGTTTAAACTAGGGTTGGAAGTGAGTCAAGTTAAGCTGAGTTAGGCCTAACTCAAACTCGGCTCGTTTATGAATAAGCTCATTTTCTTAACTCAAACTCGATTCACCTTAAGCTCACGAGCTATTCGAGGTTAATGAGTCAATATCAAGCCTTATACTGTTGAATATTTTATGCTCCATAACTTACGCTTGAATTTATAATTTAATAAAATCTATATTTGTTTACATATATTCAATTAAAAAAATTTAGTCAAATTGAAAATAAAATTAAATGCTAATATATTAAATTAAAGAATTATCATCATTATTCTAAAAAATGTATATATATTTATATATCGAGTCAGCTCACGAGTTAATAAGTCAAATATATAAAAGTTCAAGCTTGATTTATTTTTAAACGAGTCAAAATTTTTAACTCATTAAGTTATTAACAAAATGAGTTGTGAGCATACTTATAAGCTGGCTCAACTCAATTCTCATCCTAATTCAAACCTGAGTAATGATATTCTCCAAACATCAAAATATATAATTCAGGATCCATGTTTTTTATTTAACTTTTAATTTTAAATAATAAAATATTAAAAAATTTATTTAATAAGTGCCAACCGTTAGATTGACAACTTTGTTACTTGTAATTCTTTTTTAAACTGTATCAATTTCTTATATTTTTTATTTTATATTCGATTTATATTCGAATTTAATAGTATTCCAATTAAAAAATTCAAATTAAAAGAAAAGATATTAAAAGATAATAATTATTAAAATTAGAAAATTAAATTATAAAGTTATTAAATTATTAATCAATTTTTTCTACTTGTTCCTGGAGTAAAAAGAGTTCCATCTGTTCCTGAATAGCTTCCTTCAAAGGGTGCTCATGACCTGGTCCTTCTCGATAATTTGGCCCAATTTAAAATTAATTTGATTGGGTTAAATTTTTAAAATTAGACCTAATATAATTTTTGGATCAAATTTGGATCACACTTTAAATTGACCTAACCCATCCAAAGTTGTCTAATGTATTAAAACTTATAATGCTATGAAAATTAATAACAAAATATAAGACATCTTGACTTAAATTAATATTTTTTATGTTAATATAATTTGTTTCAAAATATATATTATAAAACATTTCATAATTTTTATTTGTACTATTAAAATTTTATAACTTAACTATAAATAATATCAAATTTATAACTTTTATTTAAATATCAAATTAGTCCAATTCTTATTCGGTCACTAAGCAAGCTATGATCAAGCGAATTTAAATCTTAAAATTTGGTCCAATAAAAAATATAAAATTTAAATTCAAATTCAAGTTAAATTAAACCCATCCCATAGCACCCCTTACTTTCTTCAAATGGGCTTTTGCTTTGCCGGTGGATGTGGGTTGCTTATACATATATTTTATCTGCATCTCTTTTACACTTTTAATTTATGCCACGAAAAAGTCATAATCTACATAGATATATGGATTACGCATAGATATGGAAAGTGGTAATATGAATGTCTAATATTGTACCGGTGTCAAATTGACACATTGACACATTTATCCTTTTATTTATAATATATATTTATATATTATACATAGATATAAAATAGCGTGACAGGTATTAGAAACGATCGCTTGGAATTTCAACGCGACCCCAGAATTCAGTACAATGGTAGCCCATATCAATGGCCCAACAACGGTCTAGATTAAACGTGAGTCAACGCTCCTATAATATTATCAAGCCATGGCCCACTATCTTTTTCTGCTAAGCCCAGGCCAAATATTAAACTGAACCTTTTATGACAAAATAATATCTTTTTAAATTTTTGGCCGTAACTAGTTAGTTAGTATCTTTTGCGAAGAGGGGGAACACATAGTGCCTTTTGACCAGATAAAGAGAAGTCTTAGGATGCTTTATTTTTATTATTTTTTAAGATATAGGACACATTCAGTACAATGGGTGCCCCTTAATGAGGGGATGGGGAATAGGGAAGGAAAAGTAGAATGAAGAATGGTGACCCGTCCGAAGAGGGGTGGGAGATAGGAAATGAAAAGTAGGATATAAAATATTTGTGATAATTGAATTCTGCTATTCTTTTTACATGCCTTCAACTCTTAACAATTGAGCTTCAACTCTTAACAATTGAGCCACTAGCATGTAACAAGTCTTTGAATGCTTTAATTTAAGAAATGTATTACTCACACGGACACATTTTTTTATGGAAACACCACAGATCCATCTTATTGAGAAATTCTAAAATACTAATGTTATAAGCAATTTTAAAGACATTTAAATTTAATTTAATATTTTATTTTTAATTCAACTATATCTATGGTTACAATGTGTTACATGTTATAGAATGGTGAAATACTCCTAGAATAGATAAGAGTCTCATCTTATCATTGTTTTTTTTTCTCTCTTTACTCTATTTTCAACAAGGGTCCTACAGGAAGTCAGTGTGGTATCTGTTTTATATATAAAAAAATTAACCTTTTCTTTAATTTAATGCTCCAAGCCTCAAATGAGTGTCTCAAGCTTTGAACTCTATATAATCATTAATCAACCATAGAAATAATCCATACTATTTTTTCACAAAAAAATAAAAAAAGAAATGAGAATATGTAAAATTATTCTTATCCACAAATTTATTTATAAGTTAAGATTAAACTACTAAAAGAAATATATTTTGCATATTGCAGATTAGTCAAGTGTGTGTAAATTAATTTAGACACTAAGTGATTGCAATATGAAAAAATAGAATTATATTTTGTTTGAAATTAGCATTTAAAATTAATTTATTGTCTAATTTAAATTCATAATTAAGTGAGAAAAATAATTTATAAAAGATTAAATATAAATCGTGGCTTTTTCTCATTTTTTTGGAAACTCAATCACCTTTGTTACTTTTTCAACTAATCTTGCAATAATTCTCACTCTTCTAGTCCTCTTACATCAAACACACGATACTCTATATGCGAGTTCAAAGAATAGAATAGAATAACCATACAATTCTCTTTCACTTTCAACTAGCTACAAGGAAGACACCTCTCCTATTTTCTTTATTTTGGGTTTTATCATTGGATTTCTGTGTATCCGTATACATTACATGCAAACAAATCTTTATGTATAAAAGGAAAATATTATGCAGCCTGGCTAAAAGTATCCGAGATGTTGCTCAGGTGATGAATTTAACTATGATAAGATTTTTTTAGCAGTATTAAGAAGCCTAGAATTCTTGATCCTAAATGGCATGAACATAAGTTAATTGATGAGTTTAACGACATTGTATTAACCGAACACAGATTTAGTCTATTTTAAGCTTGACTAATCTTTACAGATGGTCTAGTTGGGGCTGTGGACCGTACTAATCAAACACAAATCTGATCTATCTTAAGTTCGACTCATCTTTACATATGACCAAGTTAAGGAGTTGTGGACCGTATTGACACATTACCCAACCAACCACTTTATAAGCTCGGCCAACCATGTTCTGGTTGCCTAAGCTGGGAGGTTATGGATCGTATCGGCCTATCGCCCAACCAACCACCTCATAAGCTCGACCAACCATGTCTTGGTTACCTAAGTTGGTGGGCTATGGATCATATTGGCCCATCGCCCAACCAACCATCTTATAGATCAGCCTAACACCAAGCTAAGGAGGCCATGGAGCACACATGTCCTGTCAACCGTCGACTTGGATATTGGCGCGACCCAACCTGAACTAGCTTTTGACCTGACCTTATCTAGGTTGACCCTAATTATCTAACCTTATCTCAGTCAACCCAAGTTATTCTTGGCTTGATATCAGGAACTTGGTCAGTACCCTACACAAAACCAACATGACCTAAAATCAATGCCCCAACCATGGCTAATAACAGTCTCACAACCCACCAGTCATCGCCAGGACAGATCTAGGCTGGATGTGTGAGAGTTCCGCTCGATGATTCAGCCTGAGAGCTCTTTAAAAATAGACCTGACAACTTGAGCTAAGTATGTTCCGCTTTGCACAAAAAACACTTGAGCTTACCATCCTAGCCTTCATCTGACTAGCCTAGGTCCACGATTGTCCTCGTCGCCACCTTCCTCATAGGTCTCCAACGAGTCTCCTTGGTCTTCCGACCTAGGTCCAAGTCACTGTTCGGAACATTAACTAACTACACTATGGGACCCATGTTAGGGAGATTGTGAGAGAAAGCCTTATCTGATCTAATCCGTGATGTATCTATTCAGACTCTGTATCTTTTTCCTTTTTTTATTAAAATATATTTTTTTAAAAAAATGTTAGTTATAGTATGAGCTGGGCAACTCTCGTGCTCCACAAATTAGTACCTCTAGCACTTCCCTTATAAAATCAGTTCAAGGCTATTACTGTATAACATGCATTTGGAAGTTTAACTGGAAAAAAAAATTAATGATCCCATACATCAAACAAATAAAAAAAATTAATGATCCTAATTATTATGATAACTGAGGTTTCTAGAGGGGTTGTTGGAAGAGTTAAGACTTACCATTCTCCTTCTAAACCTAATCCAAAGCAACCGCAGATAAAGACTAATTAAAGCTAAGACAGAAGGTATCAAAATGTGCATGGTGATAGCTAGCAATGTATGCTTTAAAAGACATATGTACTTTAATGTCATTAACACAATATTTGAATGTTTTGTTAAAGGCACGAATGAAATAAGTGGGAATGGCTGGAAAGAGAGGAGACAAGTAGAATAAAGTTATTTTTTTTTAAGATTAATAATATAATAGAATGAAATTTTATTATTTTTTTAATTTATTTTTTAGAATAAGTGAGAGATTAATCTCTTAAGCAGCTAAACGAAAACCTCTTCTAACAGTATTATTTATATATATATGAATCTTAGGATCGATCTCAATACTATATGTTTAACAAAATCAAATCTCTTCTACTTAGACTAACACAAATTAGTAAAATTTCATTATCTTTTAATTTTTCTTATTTCACCTCAATTTAAAAAAGAGCAAAAATTAGATTTTTAAGGAAAACAGAGACAAAATTGATCCTTAATGTTTACCTATCTATTTTAAACTCCCGGACAAGTTATCCAAATTCCAAATACAATAGTGTACATTAGGAAGAATAAAGATCATCCTACACCCTTAAAAGGGTTGTAAGTCTATTCATATATTTTTTAAAAGATATGATTGAGTGAGAAAAAATAATAAAATAAATATGTATAATAAATAATATTAGATAATGTGTAAAAAGAAATATATACACTATTTGATATAAGAATATAAAGGTTGCATTAGAAATAAGGATAACCACATATACTCATAAAGTGACTAATTGATTTTTTCATGTCGATAACATATTTTATGTGGGGGGGGGGGGGGCGATACCCATAATAATTAAAGCTAAAATTAACTAAGTTCTTCTACCCGCTATAAATAGCTAATTAAGACCATGACCTGATCAGCCCTGGGGACCTTTTAGTGACCCTTTGATTTATAATGAGTTGCCAAGCAAATCATTCACATCCGTTCTCGTTTTGGCTAAGCAGAGAGAAGCAATATACTGCTTCTCTTCATGATTGTACCACAACCCCACCTGATCAAGAAACGAACTTGCCACGAGCATGCGCCAGAGCCACATATTATATATATATATAGTAGAACACATTTACACACACACATGCAAGTGGGTGCTCTGGCTAGAGTAGAACACATTTAACCTTAGGAATGATTTTACACAATAATTTTAATTTTTTCTCTTTCTAAAAATTATTTCTCTATTATTGTACCAACCCTTACAGAAACACCCATTGAGCTTTCTGTTAACTGTCACTGCAACAGAAATGAGCCAACTGTTAGCTGACACAGCTACATGAGTTGTTATATGATGATATATTGAAAATGACATTGTACGTACCAAACTATTTAGCTTCATAATATTATTATCAGCAAAAGGATATATTAACCATGAAACCACCATTGTTGACGCTTCTTTGGGTCGGTGGTGCCTTACCCTCGCACACGTCTGCATGTGCAATTGTCCGCATATAATAACTACAATTAACGAGATAGATTTAAAGACAACAATTTCTTAACAAGCCGTAGTTTTTGGCTTTTTGTTTGTTAGCCTAAACAAGCAATGGAGTGCTCAAGTGTAGTTAAGTTAGAGAATTGCGTTTGTTAGCGTAATTAATTATAATTAAAATTATAATTGATTATAATTGATTTTAAAAAATGATTATAATTAATTTAGTACATAATTATATTATATTATATTTTTTTTTTCTATACAATAACATTCTTGTATAAATAAAAGATAATCTTCATATATTCATTTATTTAGAAATATCACAAATTATCAATATTTGTTTCTTATTTATCTATTTCTAACATGGTGTCAGAGTCATATATCTACTTTGAGGAGAATTTCTAACTTAGTATCGAGCTTTTAAGCTCTCGGTTTTCTCCAGATCTTGTCTTAGATTCTAGACTCCAAACTTTTGTCCTAGACTCCGTAGCCAAACTCTAGACTCAATCATTATTCTGGTTGATTTTGCACTCTGGTTTCCAAATTCAAATTGGTTTCTTCTATATCTACTTGAGTTTGAGAGGGATGTTAGCGTGATTAATTATAATTAAGATTATGATTAATTACGATTGATTTTAAGAATAATTGTAATTGATTTAATATAGAATTAGATTGATTTAGTACATAATTATATTTTATTATTTTTATTTTTTGTACAATAATCTTTTTGTATAAATAGATATTAACGGTCTTGTATTTATTCATTCAAAAATATACATAAATTATTAATATTTATTTTTCTATTTTTTTATTTCTAATATGGTATTAAAGTCATAATATTCATTTTATGGAGAATTTCTAACTATGCTATTGAAGATAATATTTTGTTAGAGATGTCCATATGAAGTCATGAACTTGCAGAGACTAAAATAATTGAGTAATTAATTATATTTGGTAATTATACCTAGCTAAAAGAAGACAAGAAATGCATGCATGCCCAGACCAGCGTAGTTGATTGACCCCCTGGAGAAAACAAAAAGTGAACTCTTTCGAGTTCTGAAGGGAAAGATTCCTATAAATTATTTAACTATTATATCCATATGCCGTAACTGGTTACAAAAGGAAATCATATATTGTTGAGTAAATAATTAATGGGAAAGGGGATCTCTTTAGACTAGTTAAGCAAATGCAAATAATTTGCGGCTATAATTAGTAGCCCTTGATGTGATTTTTAATTACCAAGAGTGAAGAAGACTGCTGTGGCTATCTTTGATGCGCTACTCTAACCAACTGGAATTTGTTAATGGATCCATCGTGAATTGAGATGTGTTTCTTTACCTATTGATAAGACAATTAAAAATCAAATGTGTTACTTCCAATGAAAGAAATTTGAATTTTTTAAACATATGATATTAAATTTAATTTTAAAATTTATGTATATGAAAATCACACTAATAAAAAAAAAGTGTCTGATCATTTTTATGAAAATTATTCTCCCATCTATTTGGTAATAATATTCTAAAAAACCAAAAACACATAAGACAGGACAAGTGTTTTTAATCTTTAAGGGCATTTTTTAATTAGCAAAAAATGTAACAAATATTGTAAAATAAATGATATTTTTTTTAATCTTCCCTTCAGAGTATCTAAATCCTTGTTAAATATTTGTGTTGAGTAGGACTTGAATTATGTTTCTAAGCCTGTTTTGTTTGGTTTTTTCTTGACTGCTTTTAGTCAGTTGGAATGAAATTTCTTACTCTCTTTGCTTTTTATTTTAACGAAAAAAGTAGAACTTGGAAATAGAAAAATGAAACGATAGTTTTTGTATGAAAATCTTAGGCATGTTATTTCAAATTGATCTAGAAATTAATTAAGCTGTCCATCAAATTGGTGAATAGAAGTATAAAACGATTCAATTATATAAGAGATGAGTTGGGCACGACCCATCACATAGTATCGTGATTGTGATTCAGAAGAATGATACTGATTGTGATTAATGATCTTCAGTCAGATATTTAGCACAGTAGCGCCTAATAGAAAAATGATAAAACCACCTGCATTGGCAACCTGTCACCACTGAATTTTGTGCAAAAAAAAAAGATGGCAGTGGTGGACTCTATTGATAGGGACTTATTTTGGTTATGTTAAGTGGGAAGATGGCCTAGTTAACAGATTTTTGTTGTTTTTTATTTTGAATTTTGAATTGTGATATCAAAAGCATGAGATGATGCGTCTGGAATCTTGAGCATGGATTATTGGATATATAGATCCAAATTCAATTTGTTCTAAATGAGTTTTAAAAAATTACTTGAATGAGATTGATGAAAATAATTTCTTTCGTAGCATGGTGTCAATAATTGTGGTATCAGAGGTGGTTTAGAACACAACTTATCATAACATATATAAAATCCAAGCAAATTTAGAAAGATGAAGATGGTTATATAGTCCAAGTAGCTAGAGGCACCAGAAGGACAAGCCCATAAGCAAACATCACACTAGATTTTTTGGGCACTATAGATAGCTGTAAATTTGATGGATTGGAGTTTAAAGCTGGCATTTGCTCTACTTCGATGAGCTATTCTGCAATTTCTTTTAAGGACAATGATATAAGAGTTTCCTAAGTTATCGATGTAAGTTGTTCTCGTTCTCTATCTGGGGTAGTCTAATCGAAGGTCATCAGAAGTTTCCGCTCTAGTCAATCATGACGATTTTCGATTGGAGGCGGAGTTGAGATACTTGAAAGAAAAATTCCGACGTTCAAATCTAACTCAAAACTAAAAAGAATAAAAGAATAAAAACAAAAAAAGTGAATCAACTTGAAATATCTTTAAAAATTTGCTTATATAAGAGGTGGGGTCCTTGAGGCCTTATGTGGTAAAACACATGCAAGCTATCGAGCTTAGACTCAATAGGATATATTGGAATACAACCCTTTAGCTCAGTAGTCGATTCGTCAAGCATATCAAGTGTCAATGTGTATAAATCATCTCATCCAATTATTATTAGAGCCCTAGGTGGAGAGTTACTTGTAACCTTTCGTGCTTGGGCCTAATAGGATATATTAGAACACAAGTGTTTGAAAGATAAACCTTATCATCATCTGCAATCTGACATAGCAATGTCTGCTTTCAAAAGAACGATCCCCACACCCGTTCAAATTAAGAAGAAAACCTAACTAGTTACAACCCAAATTTATCTGATGTAGCCTTCTTGTAGGTAGAGGTGAAGAAATTCAAAACGAATGAAAGTTAATTTTTATGAAAAATGGAAGTGTGCTTAATTATATAATAGAGTAGAGTGAAAGCATATAGTGTGTGTTTGGATTGCAGTTGGTAAACTTAAGTTTAGTTGAAAGTGTGTTTGCAAACTTAAGTACAGTTTAAATTTATGTTTGGGAACTTTTGTTTAAAAGTAATTTGAAAGATTGTTTTTAGGTTATCAAGTTGTCTTACTTTTGGAAGGAAAAGATGTTAGATGAAAAAAATAACTCAAACATCATTGCACTACGTTCGAGGCATCCTAACTCACTTTTGAAAATCCTAACTACAAACCAAACACACACATAGTAATACAGAAATCAGTTTAATAAGAACTAAGTTGTATAGGAGGGAGACGCGAGTATTTTTTTTAAAAAAAAATATCCTTCAGGAGAAAAGCAATTTGCTTTGCATGCACTTTACAGGCATGTGGCTCTCCTTTAATGGAAGAGTGGTCCTTAATGCCTTGTTGGAGTGCCCTAAATATTTACTATCCAGTATATGGAAAGTACTATGTTGTAACCTGGTTCTCTTCAGTATAACAACAAATTACAATTGAAAAATTTAGGTTTAGCAAATAAAATGAAAAGAAAGGAATGGTGATTTAATTTTTTATTTTTTCAGAGTACCCGACACGGACAAAGCCTTCATCGAGACACTGTCCCTTTTTTCTGCTATGGTACTAAACAGCATAGAATACACAACCCAATGCTAGGACAAGACAGTTAACGTAATCATACAGTGTGGGTCTTTTTCCCTTTCATCACTCGAAAAAAAAATTCTAAGAATTCATCCTAGTTCAATCGTTGCTCAAGCTGGTGATCCAGTGGATCCAATTGATCCATAAAATATACCCATCATAAAACTAGTTTAGTACCAAAATAATACCTTGGTACATCTAATCTAAATCTGTCACCAATAAGTACATCCAACCCATCTGGAAATCATGATATCACATGGAAAACCCTAGGGTTTCTGTTGCACATTTTTATTTCCCTTATTAATTATGTACTGGCTGGCTGCTTGTATAATAGACGAGATTCTGATTCTGATTGTGCAAATTTAAATGATCCACCTAGCTAGCTATATTTATATATATACACAGTTAGCAATAACAATGTGAATTAATAACAACAATAATATTATGATTTAGCGGCAAATAAGTCCTCTTCAAGTATCACAATGACTGACAGAGCTAAACACAAATTTTGGCAGTTTCTGGGCTGTCTTTGTTCATAAAGTTGACATAATAGTGGGTCAAGTTTTTGGGACTATCCTGCTTATGAATCATTCCACTTGCAAGTTATATTGTCTGTCATTTGGCTAAGCAACAGACAAGAGGCGGGGGGGGGGGGTTCCTAAGATGTGGGATTAATTTATCACTATGGGCCATCCCATCATGAGCCGCCAGAACCAATTTTTTTACCTGATCCAATTTACCCCAAACCCAGTTACCCACTCTGATTCAATTCAGGCAACGCTAACAAATGCAAAGTGCTTTTGTAACATAACCAAGTACAAAGTGCAATTGATGGGATCATGGGAATGGGAGGCCAGGAATACAAGCACAGCATAGGATGCTTGGTTGCACTGATAGGTCTAAGTCTAGCCAGAGTTGGGCCCAGGGCCCACTCCTGCCAAATCCAACCATTTCCTATGGGACCTTTAGTCACGGTGAAACTTGCGTGACTGTGACCCACTTGCTGCCCACTCCACAATCTAAGGCCCATAAAAATTTGTGATCACTCACTCATCATCAATACAATAATACATTAAAAAATGGCAGTTGCAGATAGAGTACCCTCATGCATGAGTGAGGAAAGCAACACCCAAAGCCACACATCCGTAACTACCATTGGCCATTGGCCATTGGCCATTGGCAGAGTTGGCCATTTGGGTAAAGCTTTCAGATTTGTACTGGGCCTGGACCCTAGGCTCGTGGGCCTATTGATGGTGAAATATTTTGATTTTATATTAAACTATAATAGGGGTTGATAATAGATAGGGATGTCGCGGAGCAGGATCTCATCCAATATTCATTAAAAGTATTTATAATAATTAATCTATATAAATAATTATTACATAAATAATATTTTTTTAAAAAAAATTATCATTATAGATTTATTTAATAAAATAATTTATTATAAAATTATATATATATATATATATATATATAAAAATAAAAAAAATTTATAATATATAATATATATTAAATAAAAAAATATATTTCAATAATTTGTAAGTACTCATAATGTAGATAATCTAATTTTTATCTCTATCTTTAGTTATTAAACAAATACTTATCTCTTTTTTCATTGGGAGTAATCCTTATTGATCTAAAGACATCCCTAATGATAAAGAACATCGGTTTTGGTTTTCACTTCAAAATACGACAGTCTCCTACCGGCTATGGGTCCCACACGGACCCCCAACCTAATTCTGGACCGCTCAATGTGCCTCTCACACTCTGCTCTGCTCTCGAAGTTGGAGAATGGAGGGAGGACTTCAAAGTTGCTTTTCTAAATCCCATTACCATTTACGTCACACTGAAGTGTAATGTTCCAATTTTTATATTCTTAAATTAAATAATATATATATATATTTTTTATATTTTATATTTTATTATGTTTTATTATTATTTTTTATTTAATTACATCGCTTAAAAAAATATAAAATATATATACTACTAAAAATAATATATAATTATCTTTTTTCGTTTAATTCTAATCACCGTTGCAAACTTCACAAACTCAAACCATCAATTATGCAGAGGTTGGATCAATTCGGTGTCATTATCATCGTTATTTTTAGCCTTCTTTCCACATCTGCAATTCTTCTTATCTTATTTTCACAAAAAATTACAACCTGTCATTGTGTGCTTACGTGGCGTGGATAGAGAGCATCCACGGGCCCTGTTGAGCAGGAATCTTACACGTGGTAGGTAGTAAGAGGATGCAGAAGAAGATAGTTAACACGCCAGTACACACGTGGAGGGTGGGATCTTGATTGGATGCATTTGACATAATCAAACACGATACCTGTGCTGTTATAATTGTTTTAGAGTGTGAAGAACAGACGTACATGCATTTATCTCGTCTCTAGATCCCTCTTGATTTTATATCAGCTTAACAAGGAAAATACGCTATCAATTTGTAAAGGATAATGAGAGTTGTATTTTTTTACAATGTAAATTAATTCGATTTTTATGCAGAGAAAGTGATATAAGAATAACAAATATTAGTGCCTATTTTCAAAGTAATACCAAAGGAATCAAGATTTTAAAAATAATTTTTTTTAAAAAAATATATACTATTAAAAATTATGATAACCTTAAGAAAGAAGCTTCATATCAGTTGACTAGAATGACTATGTTAGAGCATATTCTAATTAATCCACTTACGAACATTTTTAACTGAACATTTTAACTAATTTAGTATTAGGCAATAGGTAGTTTTAGAATAAGTGACAGTGCATTGGACCGCACAGAAATATCCTTTACCTCCACCATCAAAACCAACTTGTTGAGTTACTCTATTTTTTTAAAATTCCAGTGCAGTGGAAATGAGTGAAGCCTCAAATGTCAATCACCGAGGCCAGAAGTAGAAAAAAATCTTTTTATGCCAATTATGGCGATCAACGACGAAAATGGAAACTTGATTGAAGAAACCCGCGTCAGGTTAGTGGAGTGGGCATTGCATTCTCTTCCCATCTCCCTCCATCCATCCAATCAAATTGGCGAGTGGTTCCACGCGCCATTACAGTTGCGTGTTATTGAGGAGAACATAACATATTAAGTTGAGATAATTACACTCATTCTCGTGAAATGAGTACTTATTACATCTAATATCTTAATTTTTTTTTTTGTACAATGATATTTTATTTTATTATTTATAAGTAAAACAGCATAAGAGTTTTTCATATTAAATAAATATATTTTTTTGGATATAGAAGAGTGTTAGATGTAAGAATAATAATTTAAACTTAAAATAAGGGATGAATGATTTTACATTTGTATATTGGCTATATATATTGGGTTATCATTGTTAGTTATTTTGATAGCTTCTATTTTCACCGTAGAACATGGTGGGAAATGCAGGCAAAATGCACCTGAAACTCAAATTCAAATGAAATTTGATGGAGATTAATTAAGCCCAGAGAAAAGGCTATATATACACATCCACTAGCATACACACAGCTTATGCCAAAGCCAAGCCAGGTTCCAAGCGTAAAGGACAATGGAGTTGATAATGTAATCTTGGCTTGGTTTGGCTTTACTTCCTAGCTAGTACCTATCCTACCACCGCCGAGACCCAATTCTGCCGTCGTTACATGACCAAGGGTCGCAAATTCACCACCAGCCGAAGCGAGCGCTTCTTGGGAACAACCTACACCCAAGGCTCCAATGCCACAGACCAATCGGAGCTCAGGGAAGAAGATGTCTGGTCCGTGGCGGAAGACCGAGCGGACGAGTGGGAGCCACGCGCAGCACCCCGGCGTCGGATCAGAGAGGAGCACCACCGCCACGTAGGAGGCCTGTCCCTGGCGTTCGAAGATCCGGGGAGTAATGGCTCGACGACGTCGCCAAGGATCGTGTACCACCAGTACCGGGCGCACGACGCCATTGCGTCTCCCCGGGAACACCACATGGCCACGTCAGCGCCGGTGAACGTGCCGGACTGGAGCAAGATACTCCGGGTCGACTCGGTGGAATCGCTGCATGTCATGGACGACGGTTTCGACGACGAGGAGTCGGAGATGGTTCCGCCGCACGAGTACTTGGCGCGCAGCCGCAAGATGGCCGCAAACTCGGTTTTCGAGGGGGTGGGTCGTACGTTGAAAGGCCGCGACCTGAGGCGGGTTCGCGACGCCGTGTGGAGCCAGACCGGGTTCGACGGCTGAGGTCGTCCGTTTTGTACTTGAATTGATTGTTATTGTAACCGTTAATCAGATTTTTAAGGGTGGTGGTTAATTTAAAAATTTTTGAAAAAAAAAAAAATAGATTTACGTTTTTTTTTTTGTGGGTTGATAAAATTGGATGGGTGGGTTTTTCTGGGCGATGATTGGGTTGGGTGGACTCGGGTGAAGAGAGTCCAAACCTGTGGCCAGTGAGCCTAAGCATATATTGGAAATTGGGATTTGATGAAGATCATCTCAGACTAAGACCACTCTAATCCCGATTTTGGATAAATTTGTATTACGATTACCATGTTTATTTGTGGTGAAAAGGAAGGATGTGATATTAATTATTATGAAAACTGAAAAGGAAATCACCACCCTGTTTTCCGATAAATTTGTATTCCAGTTCTGTTTGTTCGCATCGCTTGCAGTAAACTGTAAACCCAAACAGAAAGTGAAGCATCATTGATTTAGTCAGGGACGGATCCAAGACTAGGCGAGTATAGGCTCGGCTTCCCCTTTTCTCACTATTTTGAGTATTAATAATTTAATTTAATTTATTAAAAAATAATTATATTAATTTTTTATAAAATTAATATTTATTATATTGATATTTTTATTTAAAATTATACTTATATATTTAATTTTATTTATTGTTATTATACTCTTAACATCTTTTTTTATTTATAAAATTATATATATTTTTTTATATTTTATATATAAAAATTACATAAAATCTCATTAAAAATATAAAATAAAAAATATATAAATAATTTATTAAACAAGAAAAATGTCAATATTATAAATATTAATATTAAGAGAAGTTGCTATAATTATACTAAAGATAAAAATGATAAAATTAAAAGATTTTATACTTGATATGTATTTGATATGTGATTTATTATTATTTTATATACATTGATATTATAATAATTTTAACTTATATTTTTATTAATTTATAATATTTATATAATAAATTTAATATATCATCTCACTTTTAGCTTCACTTGTTTCTTTTTTTTTAAAATTTATATATATAAAAATTTTATTTTGTTTATAAATTATGATATAAAAAATAATTATTATTATGATACATTTAATATTTAATATAAATATTTTTTATTTTATTCATGAATCTTTTTATATAATGAAAAAAATATTTTTTTAAAGTGAATAAATAAAATATATTTATTATTAACTTAAAATAATATATTTTGATCTTAACTTATTAAATAATTTAAAGATGAATATATATTTATTTATTTAATTTTAAATTTTTTATATTTAATAATATGATTCATAATTTTTTATTTTTTTACTAAATAATTTTTAGATGTGTCCTTGAATTTAATTGGTGGTTTTATCATTTATTACTGTTAAATAGTAGTATTTGAACCTTGAAGGTTGGATGAGAACCAGACAAGCGTGAAGCATGAAACATGAAATATCATCTAACTTCAGAAAATGTGCAACGAACTTTGGTTTGGTTGGTCGGTTCTTATGCAAATAACGTGAATCGCATAAATTCTTAGACTACCACCTTTTTGAAACAAGGATCTTTTTTCTTTCGTTTTTGTTTTAAATTTTATTTTTTTTAGACAAAGGGACAAAGTCCCAAGACCGGTCAATTTAATTGGAACAATTTTATGTTTTGGGAAAAGAACAATCAAAGAGAGAGAGAAAAAAAAGAATGAATGAATAGTCTGATTGGTGGACGTTAAAGACACCTTTGTAAACTTTAAAAGTAACTAACTAATATTTGACTTATTACCATGCAAAATAGCTCTTTTGTCCTAGAGGTGGAAAGACTTTGGTGCAGATTCCACATTGCACTCATTAAGTTGGTAAGGAGAGTTTCATAAAATTTTAGTGAAATGAGAGAATTATCTTTTATTATATATGTAAAAAAGTAATATGATTAAATTTAAGGATGTCAAAATAGGTCAAGTTTAATAGATCGGTTCGAATAGTCTTACAAAATAGACAAGTTGAGTTAGTAAAATATCAGCTTGAAACTTATATGGCATGAATAGGCTAAATCCGAATAAGCTGAATTCGAATGGATTGAGTCAATCTGTTCTTTTAACATTACATAAAGATAAATGAGTTAGAATAGGCTAATAAAATATTAATTCAAAACTTATATGACCTGAATAGATCGGTCTAAAAATAATCCGACCCCTAATGAGTCGAATCAACCCATTTTAACACCCCTTGTTAAATTTAGTTTCTTCCCATAAAATTATTGTACGACCTTGTGGTAATTAGTGATATCATTTTGTTTAAACCAAACAATGATTGATACTTTAGAAAAAAATATTAGAATGATTTGAATGATAAAATGTTTAGATGAATAAAATAACGCTTAATTGTATCTTAAAATGTTGCTTGTATCTAATTTTAAGAAAATATAATAATGTAAATTATGAACGTGTACATATTACTTGTATCTATCGAATTTTAAAAGCAAATAATAACTCTTAAATAGGAATTTTAAATTTAAATTTTAAAATAACAAATCAATTGATATTGGTGTACGTTAAAATCACTTTTATTAAGAATATTCAAAATTGAACCAATTCAATTAAAATTGAAAAAATCGAGTCAAAAAATAAAAAATAAAATAAAAAATAGAAAAAGTAGTTGGATTGGATTAGATTTTAGATTTAAATTTGAAAATCGATCTAATCCAAACCGAACTAAGATTTTACACAGATTTTTATAAAATAATATTTTACTAAGAAAATTCCTTTATAATCTATACTTATTTTGAAGTTTTCAACTATTTCTCAAATCAAACTTAGTAATCTATCTTGAATTTGGACATTTATTGTAGGATTAACAACTTGTATTTATAATTTGGATTAATATTTTGATGAAATGGTTAGAACTTATATTTGTTGTACTTTGATGAATTAGTTTAGACTTATATTTGATGTATTTTATTTTTCATATTTGATAAATTTGATTAATTTATGTACAAAAAAATTATAACAAAAAATTAAAAATTTGATCCATTCCAAATTGATATAGATTGGATTGGATCGTGTTTGTGTTTTGAAGCAAACTGATCGAATAATAAAATAAGAAAACTAAATAGACTTGATTGGATGATTTTTTCCCTCAAAATCAATCCAATCTAGTAGACAAACACTCCTAACTTTTACACATTTTAAATAACTTTCGGTTGGATAGCTTTCTCACAAAATCCACCGTTGGATTTAAAGTTTCTAGCATGTTGATCATATTTATAAAATTTCACATCAATCTAAAATTATTTTGTACTTCAATTGTATGCACAAAAATTAACATAATACATACATTTTAAAATATTTGAAAATATGAGTTATTTGATTACATTCTTATTGATATTTAATTTTTTCAAAATTTAACACAAATGATCAAGACATTAGATAATAATAATTTAACGATTGGATCAATAACAATTACATTTTATAAAAAGTTATTGGATAATGTAAATATACCAAGTATCACACCGGTGTAACTTAATCTCTCACCATATATATATAGGGAGTGTATCAGGTGAGATGAGTGTTTATTATGAGAGGGTGAGATGAATGAATCTTGACCATTAGATCTTACATGAATGATTAAGATTAGAATATAAATGTATATAATTTTTTTAAGTGATCACATGACCTTTAAATAACTTTTAATCTTGATCATCCATATATGGTTGTATGGTCAAGATTCACTTCTCTCACCCTCTCACAATAACCGCTCATCTCACTAGATATGTCCCATATATATATCTCACACCGTTAAATAATTTTTTATTAAATTTTTTTTTACTAAATCCACCATTGGTTTGAAAGTTCCTATCATATAGATCATATCTATAAAATTTTACATTAATCTAAAATCATCTAGGACTTCCTTAATATACGTCAGATTAACATAATATATACTTTTAAAATATATGAAAATAATACTAATTTGATTACATTCTTATTGGTATTTGTTTTTTAAGATTTGACACAAATGATTAAAGTGTTGGATAATTATAATTTAACACTTTGGTCGATAAAAATCACATTTTATAAAATAACATTCTTATTGATATTTAATGTTTTCAAAATTTGACATAAATGATCAAGATGTTAAATAATTATAATTTCACGGTTTGATTGATAAAAATCATATTTTATAAAAAGTTATTGGGTGATGTTAGTATGTTAAATCTCACACCTGTGTAACTTGATATCTTTCATATATATATGCGTATCTAATGAGATAAGTGTTTATTGTAAGAGGTGAGATAAGTGAATCTTGACTATTGAATCTAATATGAATAGTCAAGATTAGAACATAAATGCTTGTAGTTTTTTTAAGTGGCCACATGACTTTTAAATAATTTTTAATCTTAATTATCTATATATAATTATCTGGTCAATATTTACTCATCTCATGATAAAAATTCATTTCACTAAATATGTCAATATATATACATATATCTTGCAATCTAGTACTCCTTCCGTCAACTTTTATTTGTTTATTTAGGAATATTATTTTGTTAAAAATTATCTGTACATTTTTAAAACCAATGAGTTATTGATTTTTTTACTTTACCCTTAATATTAATAAGTGAGAAAGAAGATTAGTAAAGTAATAATAATATTTTGAATATTTTAATAAAAGAAAATTTAATCAATAAAATTAATTTTACTTATAATTAAAAACTTTTAGTAACTTTTTTAATTCTTATGCAATAACATTAACGAGCAAATAAAAATAAACAAAGGGAGTAGCTATAATTGTTAAGAATTTAAGTATAAGTTGTGAATAAAGATGTGAATGAAAAAATTCTACACTAAAAATGAACAACAAAGTAATGACTACATAACTAAAATGATGTGGTGTCTATATTGCGCATTAACTGCTATTTAATTTACTTTTATCATTTTCACACCGTGTTTGACGTCTTTTATAGTAATTTTAAGGGATGAAAAGAAAAAAAAAACTTAACACCTTGTCAAATTGAGGAACCTTCCCACAAACATTAAATCCAAATTATTTTATTCATTATAAAAAAATTGTGGACGAAAACGTAGAGTCATCCTGTGAGAGACGGACACCAAATGCTTTTAATGGAAAAGTGATGGATGGTGCCACGGGATTGGTACAGGTTAACTAGGGTCCAAGAGTGGGAGTGAGCAACATTAGGAGAATGAATGGCAGGCTAATGGTAGTACCTTTTTTGCATGAAAATGACGCAATTGTATATATGTTGGGCTCACAACTCATGCGGCTTTAGGACCATTGGTTTTGCATTCTTGGTGCCAAAGTTTGATATATTTTGGTAGATATAGTTTGTGCCACACGTAAAAATCTATTTCACAATCAGCGGTCCTTCTATTCAGATAAGCACTTGAGGCTTTGACCAATGGAACAAAAGATGAGCATCGAAGGTAGGAGTGTCAAAATAGGTCAGCTCGGTCCATTTAGATTAGTTCATTCGGATTTAAATTATTTTTGAGTCAGTCTATTTAAGTCATATAAATTTCAGATTGATATTTTATCAGTCCAATCTAGTTCATTTAGTCTTATGTAGTGTTAAAATAGCGAGCTAATCTGATCTATTCGGGTTAGACCTATTCAGACCATATAAATTTTAAATTAATATTTTATTAACTTAATCTATCTATTTTGTTAGACTATTCGAATCGACCCATCAAATTCGATTTATTTTTACACTCCTAACTAAAGTCTCTTTTTCTTTCTCTAAGGTGGGACATGCTTTCGACAAACCATTAATTATTATACATCCCAATGTTATATTACTTTACCTTTCCAAAGTGCTTTGGTAAAAGAGTATCAGAAAGAGGGAAGTCAGTGCTTTAGTAAGAGGAATCACCTTGCAAACTCAAAGTTTGATGCCCACTTGGGTTTAATTTACGTACTTCACCTACATATAAGTGTACTACTTCAATTTGTACTTGAACCAAAATTTTCACGCTGTCAATAGTACGATGTTTTTATAATTCTTTAGTTTTTTTTCCGGTACTATAATTCTTTAGTCTTTACACATAATCAAATGTTTTCTGTCTCTTTTTATTTTCCCAAAAAAAACATACAACAAATATTAAGATAAATATGCCTTTGCAAATATCAAGATAAATCAACATAAATAAAATAACTCATATCAAAAAGAAAAAAAATCGAAAAAAAAACAATCCTTCAATTCCTTGCCATATTATTATTGTATAAAATAAAATAGATTAACTTGGTAAATGATATGGTTGTAATTATTATTATTATTATTATTATTATTATTATCTAAAAAAATGTATTATTATTTGAAAAAAAGTTTATTTTTAATATGAGTAAATAAAAATATATTTATTATTGTATCATTTAGTGAATTACAATTATTATGAACTTTATTATATCCCATTTTAAAAAAGTTTTTTTATTTATTTATTGCATAAATTTTGTTATTTAAAAGAGATATCACTCACTTATAAATCAACTCTTATATTCTTACATCAAATAATATATATATATTTTTTAAGTATTATTTAATATCATTTATTATACATATTTTTTTATTTTTTTTTTATTTAATCACATTCTTTAAAAAAATATAAATAATATTTATACTTCTTTTAAAAGTGTAAGATAATTTTTATTCTTTATAAATTGAGTTTTTTTTAAAAAAGTTAAAGGTAAAACTTGTGAGCGCATGCGCGTAAGCTGTTATACTCAAAACAAATCAAAACAACAGGAGAGAGAAATTTAATAATATCCCTCATGATAACTAACGAGGACAAAAAAGAAGGGAACCAGGCGGAAGAAAATAATTTTTTGTATTTAAGAATTTTAAAATATATAAAAAATAAAATAAATATATATGGAATTAAATTTTTTTCTTTTTTTTAAAGGTTTAAGTTTTGTTTTCTTTAAAATTGAGGTGAAATTATTTTTGTTTTATTTTTTTATTAATCTTTCAAATAAAAAAAATAATTATATTTTATTCATTCGTTTTTCTTTTCAATCTATCTCTACATATGAAGTACGTATATGTCGTTTTTGAAACGTGTCTGCATATCAGATACGTGTTCATGTTAGACACATAAAAATATTTGTACGACACACATATTTTACATGTCCAAATATATCAGATTAAAAAAAGTGTTATTTTTAGTTGTACATGTCTCGAACACATTTGCATACGTCTCAGACATGCTTAAATACGTCTAAGAGACAACTTGTACACGGTCCATTAATATTTTTTTAAAAAAAAATTAGTTTTCATGACTAACGTTCAATTAGTAAGCCCGTAACTCACACAAACTTAATCACATGACTGATGTCTTAAGCCACTATTTTCACATATCAGTATTTTAAGTTTTATCTTTTCACATGCCACATTAGACTTTTAAGTTTTGTCTTTTCACACACCATTATTTGCATTTGTTCCTTCTACCTCTGTTCGTACCAAGCCGTTCACTTCGTCGTCATCAAAGTTTGCCACACATCAATATTCTCTCTAATTAATTTTTTTTATGTACATGTACTTGTACATGATTAGTTTTATTAGGATAAATTAGTTTAAGAGTTTTTTTAGAATATATCAATAAAAATTATGTTTTATCTTTTTTAGGAGAGACTTACTAGGTAATAAATATTGACATATATGACATATATTAAGATATTATAAATCTTTAAACTTATAAAAATGATATTAATAAATTATAATTTTTTTAAATTTTACAATTATATACATATATAAATTTAATTCTTTAATTTACTTTTATATATATATATATATATATATATATATATTATCTCTGTGTCCTACAACTTTTAAAATTTGATGTATCTTCTCATATTGTATTTCATATTTATATTTGTAATTTATAAAACTCTATTTATTTCATTTCATTCCATCAATAAAAAAATTAAACAGTAAAACTACATATCAAAATGAAAACACAGGACATCAAAGGCTAGCTGAAAGCCTCAAGCGTTTGTACGAATGCAGTGTCTTAAAAATTACACTAAATCGGTCAATTGAATTGTGAATGATTATATTTTTGGTTTAGAGCATGTCTGGAAAAGGTTTTTTTTCAAACATGTTATTTGGTAAAAAAAGTTATTATAACAATAATTGTATATATTTGATAAATTTAGTTTTAATTTTTATATGAAATTTAATATATTTTAAATTTTTTTATAATGTTAAAAATTTAATTTTTAATTTTATATTATAAATTATTCTTTATATTTTGAGTTGTAAATAATATTTTATCTTCAATCAAATAAATTTTTTAATTAATCAAATAATTTTTTAAATTACTTTATACTTATTTTAATAATTTAACGTATAAAAATAATTTTTTTATATTATTTAAATAAAACAGATTAATTTAAAATTATTTTTTAATTAATATATCTAAACATAATTAATTATTAAAATAATCAAATTTTTATAACTTAATTATTAAAATAATCAAACTTTCACAATTTTTCTAAACACGTACGTAAGTATTTTTTTTTCAAACACAGCTATGATGATCCTTCACTTTTTTTTTTAGAAAAGTGAAAGAAAATAAAAAATCCTAAACTTTTAATTATACTTTAATCATTTATTTAACTAATTAAATTATAATTCAAAGTTCTTATTAGTTAATCTTTTACTCAATTTTTAAAACATTGCTCGAGTGCTTAAGAGCTCAACCGTTTGGGTTTTAAAATTGTAATTATGCATTAAAGTGTATCGTAGAAACCAAAAAAGTCAACAACTTATTATATCATAATTTGGGAAGTATTTATTGTCAATCTCATTTGTTTATTATTACCACTTGTTTCTATTTAGTTTTTCTCTCATTTTCTTTAAATATTCTTCATTAAATAGTTTAGTCAAATTAACTAATAATTTATTGTCACTCTAATACATATTCAAATTTTTATTAACATTGCTTATAAATAAAACTTTATTAAAAATTATAATTAATTTCAAATAAAAATATCTTTCTAATTAATTTTATACCATCAAGCCTTATAACCAAAGGGATATCCTACTATTTATAATATTATTATAATAAGCTAGTATATTATCTTCATATTCATATTTGTTTAGGATAAAATTTAGTAATAATTATAAATGTTGACCCTCATAATTGAAACGTTCCAGCATGATTTATATTTCATGTTATCAATACATGAATAAATTTTCTTTTACATTTACTCAACAAGTTTTAACATTCGTAGCAATTATATTTATTCAATTAGTGATTATTAGTTTTGGTGATTTTTTTTAATTAGAATTAACAAAAACTTAGCTAGCTAAATTATTTGAATAAAATAATCAACTACCAATCCAGCTATAATTTTTTGACTTAACAAATAATGCCAGCTACTAAGGAAAAATATTAAAACATTGAATGCATATCACACTGATGAAAATCAAAGGCAAAGTTTTACAATGGCATTGTAATTCCAAGACTCTCTAAAGACCCAAAAAAAAAAAATGCCAAAGTGAAAATAGACTCTACAAGTCAGAATTATTTAATTGTGAAAAATGTATATCCATATTAATATTGATGAAAGAAAAAAAAAAGGATATGGAACAGTCAGAGAAAAATGCCACCTACATTTTCTCTCATTGCTTTGATAACAATTTCCTAATTTCTCAAAAGAACTTTTTTTTTTAGTTAGGTAATATTTTAGTGTTAAATTTTATTTTTTGAACCTAAGGCATGTTGAATATGTTTTTTTTTTAAAAAAGGCTAATGATGTAATTAGGACAAATGAAGTGTTTTTTATTTGTATATTTAAAATTAAATATTATAATTGTTAATTAAAATTTTATATAAGTACAAGAGTGATAAGAGATCATTAATTTGACTTAATTATTTAACAAAAGATATTTTGAAAAAATGAAAATGAAAGTAATTAAAGAGAAGTGGCAATAGAAAAAATAAGGGTGACAATAGACACTCTTATATAAAAAAATTTATGAAATATGGAAAGATATTGAGTTTTGTTTTAAATATATTATTAATCAATTAGTTCAAGTTGATAAACTAATTGGTTCAAATGGATTTTTACCAACCCAAAGTGATCTGACTGTCAATTTGGTTATGAGATTGAACATTAACTAGTTACGTGTTCGATTCACTATTAGGCCAATCCGAACATCTCATTTGGCTTGATTTTAACAACATTGCTAATTACATTATTAACTATCAATTTTGTAGATAAATAACATTTTTTTTGCTATCAATGGTATGAATTCATTGTTAATAAAATTGAAATATAAAAAGAAAAAAAATAGAATTATATAATTTTTTATGTCATAAAAAAGCCACTTAACATGTCAAAATAAATTAAAATTACTTTTTTAAAACTCTATTTACACAAATTGCTACAAATAAATAAAACAAAATTAAGTAAGATAATTCTTAAATTTTAAATATGAGTTTCTGTATTAACTTTCTAAAAGTAAAAGTATATTTGAGTTAATTTATTTTGTAATTAAAAAACTTTTTAGTCAAAAAGTTTAATTTAAAATAAACAAAAACATGTTTTTATCATCTAACTTATTTTATATTTTTAAATTCATCCTCTAACTAGTTTTCCTTCTAAATTAATCTTTTAACTTATTAAAACCCAACATCATTATCTTTCAGCCTAACTCTATTAGTTTCATTGACGAAACAATCCAACTTATTCACGAAGTTAAACTCTCATAAATTTGAATAAGACACTCAAAATAACATTGTTTAGTGATAGTCAAATAAGAAAAAAAATTAACCTCTGCCCCAGCCTGCAAAAAAATAAGCAAGCAACAAATGCAGCAACTTCATCTAAAACAAATCAAGCTCAAGTGGCTGGTTCACAATCTAAGCAAGTCACCCAATCATCTCAGGGGCACCAAATTAATCAATCTACAAGTCAACCGCTGCCCCAAAGTGAAAATAGACTCTACAAATCAGAATTATTTAATTGTGAAAAATGTATATCCACATTAATATTGATGATAAGAAAAAAAGATGGATATGGTATAGTCAGAGAAAAATCCCGCCTACATTTGCCCTCTTTGCTTTGATAACAGTTTCCTAATTTCTCAGTAGAAAATTATTTTGAGTTTGGTAATATTTTAGTGTTAAATTTTATTTTTTGAACTTAAGGCATGTTGATTTTTTTTTAAAAAAAAAAGGCTAATGATGTAATTAGGACAAATTAAGTGTTTTTTATTTGTATATTTAAAATTAATTATAATTTTTAATTAAAATTTATATAAGTATAAGAGTGATAAGAGATCATTAGTTTGACTTAATTATTTAACATAAGATATTTTAGAAAAATGAAAATAAAAATAATTAAAGAGAAGTGATAATACACAAATAAGAATAACAATAGACACTTTTCATAATTAAAAATTGAACAAAACTTAGCTTTAACATTTTTTCTCAAATTCTTCCTTTTAATCTCTTTAATCATTTTCTATTTATTATTTATAATACCATTTAATTGAGTTAATAGACATATACAAATAATTAAAAAATAAAAAATAGAAAAAAATGATTAAAATCAAATTTTGTTCTTAAAAATTTATGTGTTTTTGGACATTTGGACAAAAGTAACAGCCAGCTTTAGTGGACGCGCAATTGTTAACCCTGGCCCTATAGCTTTGTTTTTTTTGACGGGCCCATAGCCATAATAATTAGGAAGAGTCCAAAGGCTAATTAACATAAAGCTGCGCCGGCTACTGGATCTATGACCTGTGACCGCTTAAAATGTTGATGTATCAATGTAGTATAATTTCAGACAAAAAATTCATCCCAATATATATAAATGCAGAGGAAAATCTGATTATTATCTGTTAGACAGGTGATATTTGAATATATTGGCAGAAAATGAGGTTTTTTTTTTTTTTTGTTTTTTGGTGTTCTTTTGTAGACAGAGATTTTCTCTTTTTTTTTTTTTGCGTGTTCTTTTTTCTTTTTCTTTAATCTGCATTCTAACTCACGACCATCTCTTTCCACTTTATTCATCTAACGTGGACAGATTTTGAACAATGGGAAAAAGGGAAAGGTATATATGAATTTTTTAGCTTTTCCCATAAGCATATGGGTTGGTTGAGTTAAAGGATGTCAACAAAATTTTTGAGTTGAGTTTGGTTAAGCTCAAACAAACCCAGTTCATGGACACCTCCTTACATGAGTAAGTACTAAAGAATGTTTTTGCTAACTATCGTGCTTAAGGTTAAGTCTAATACTTTATAGTGACTTTGTAGAGTACCACTGTAGCACGAAGGATTTATCTCATCAATTCTATAATTTTGGATCAATTATAGATACAAAATTATAGTATATTAACATATTATATTTAAGAAATTGATCAAGAATGTATATCTGACATGATTCCGTAATTCATTGTTGTTCAATGAAAAAATTAAGAGAATTCGCGTATGTGAGAGAAACTGTCCTCAATCCTGGTAGATTTTCTATGTGTACTGAAAACTGTCTAATAGGAAAGCAGTTTATAACTTACCAGATGAGAGTAGGAACTTCTTAACAAACTACTAAATGAACAGCCCAAACTCATCACTCACAACAAAAATTCAAATATAATATTCATAAACTGATCAAGTGCTATATTATAAACATAATTTCATAATTAATATATTAATGATATCAATAATATTTTAATTATTGATTAATGATAATTCACATAACATATATATTTGAATTAAAAATTAACAATTTTTTCACTTAGATAGCATTAGTCAATCATTAAAATACAAGAATTATTAACACTAGAATATTAACTATGGTCAAAGCATGTGTCAACCAACAGTCTTAGAAATATAAGCTTTAACGTTGCAGAAATAGTATTCGATAAAGAAGTAGATCACACATGTTAAATACTCATATTTCACATAAAGAATAATGAATATAGAAAACATAATTAATTAAGAGAAATGTGCTAAGCATCTGAAAATACTATAAGAGATATGATAATAAAAGTGACGTCATCTCATACATATCTCATAAGAATGACAATAAGTAAATATAAAATTTCAGACTCCTACTAACCCAAAACATGAAAAGACTTAATTAAACCCATATGAGTTACGTTATTCTGAAAAGTTCCAATAGTTAAGCCTTTAGTTAGTGGATCTGCTAACATGTTCTCTGTAGCAAGATGCTCAATTCGAGTCTAAAACTTTAGAATTTTCTCTCTAACAAACAAATATTTAATATCAAAATGCTTTGAAAGAGAAGAACTTCAGTTGTTTTGAGAGAAATGCACAGTAACAGTATTGTCACAATATATAACAAGTGGCCTAGATATGCTTTTAACAATATGAAAGCCAGAGATTAAGTTTTTTAGCCACATGGCTTGACAAGTAGCCTCATAGCAAGCGACATACTTTACCTCTATGGTAGAAGTAGCTGTAAGAGTCTGTTTGACACTTTTCCAAGCGATAGCTTCTCCTGCCATCATAAAAATAGAGCCAGAAGTAGACTTTCGGTCATCAAAACAACCTGCGAAATCAGAATCAGAATAACCAATAACCTGAAGTTGATCAGACTTCTTATAGGTCATCAAATAATCCTTGGTTCCCAGCAAATATCTCATGACCTTTTTCTCGACTTTCCAATGACCCAAACCTAGGTTGCTCAAGTATCTCCCTAAAGCATTAACAACAAAAGCAATATCGGAAGTGACGACTTGAGCATACAGTATCTCCCTAAAGCATTAACAACATGGGGAGCAAGAATGCATGTTAAATCGCTTGATGATCTTTTCAATATATCCTCTCTGAGACAATCCAAGAATGCCACGTGACCTATCACGATAAATCCGGATGCCTAAAACAACTGAAACATCACCAAGGTCTTTCATATCAAAGTGGCTACTCAACATCAGTTTTGTTTCAGTCAAAAGTTTAACGCAACTGCTAGCAAGAAGAATATCGTCGACATATAGAACAAGAATTATAAAATTGCTACCACTTGTCTTCAAATAAATGCACTGATTTTAGGCATTTTCTTTGAAGCCAAAAGAAGTGACAACCTGATCAAATTTCAAATATCATTGTCTGGATGCATGTTTCAGTCCATAAATGGACTTTTTAAGTCTGCAAACCAAATACTCCTTACCTGTCTCAACAAAACCATCAGGTAGAACCATATAAACATCATCAGCTAGATCTCCATTCAGAAAAGCCGTCTTCACGTGCATCTGGTGAAGTTCTGAATCAAAGTGAGCTACTAAAGGCATAACAACTTGAAATGCATCTTTTGTAGAGACCGGTGAGAAAGTCTCCTTATAATCAATGCCTTCTCTTTGACTATAGCCTTTTGCTACTAGTCTAACTTTGTACCTCTCAACTCTACCATCTGGACTACGCTTGGTTTTGAAAACCCATTTGCACCTAACGAGTTTACAACCAACTGGCAATTCCACGAGATCCCAAACAACATTATGAGTCATAGAAGACAATTCATCATGCATAACATTTAGCCAATTAGAAACATGAGAGCTAGAGATTGCCTCCTTAAAAGTGATAGGATTGTCGTCGTCATAGAGATCAAACTCGTGCTCCTAAAGATACACTACATAGTCATCTAGTATAGAAGGCCTGCGTACTCTATGAGATTGTCTTAATGAGACTACTTCAGCAGTGTCATCTGGTTCCTGTTCATCAGCTGGTGGTGCCACAACATCATCTTCTCCTCGAAGAGCCTGATCATCATAATGATTGACTGAAACTATGATATCTGTAGGAAGTGAAACAACCAGTACATGAACTACGATATGATCTTCTTTAAGAATGACTGGTCGTGGTGTATGGCTTCCACTATTCAAATTATCCTCAAAGAATATCGCTCGGTCAGACTCGATGACTCGCATGGACTGAGAAGGACAATAGAATCTATAATCTCTAGAGCCCATGCAGTAGCCAATGAAGAAGTTGCTAACAATTTTAAGATCAAGCTTCTTCTAATGAGGATTATAAGGTCTAACTTCTGCCTTATAACCCCACACATAAAAGTGTTTCAAACTTGGCTTCCTTCTAGTCATCAGCTCATAGGGAGTTTTTCGTACAGACTTGCTAGGTACTTGATTAAGAATGTACACAACAGTCTTCAAAGCATCTCCCTAAAGAAAATTTAGCAATGATTAATGGCTCAACATGCATCTCACCATATCCATAAGCGTGCGGTTACGTCTCTCTGCAACTCCATTCTACTCAGGAGTACCAGACATAATATATTGAGCTTCAATTCCACATTCATCGAGAAATCTGACAAACAGTCCTGGATTTCTTCCAGTTTCATCATATCTGCCGTAATACTCACCTCCTTTGTCAGACTTCACACATTTGATCTTCTTTCCTGTCTTCAATTCAACAGTAGCTTTGAAGGATCTTAAGGCATCCAAAGAACCAGATTTTTCCTGGAGAAGATCTATTCAATTGAATATGGAGAAGTCATCTATGAAGGTAATAAAATACCTATATCTACCCATAGCAGTGGGTATAATGGGTCTACACAAGTCTGTGTGAATCAACTGTAGCACATCATCACACTTGTCTACTCCTTTATTCTTAGTTTTGGTAGTGAATTTGCCTTTAACACAATCAACGCAAGTGTCAAAATAAGAGAAGTTAAGATCATGAAGAATACCTTCCCTATTCAGTCTTTCAATTCGGGGCCTAGAGATGTGCCTCAAATGTCTATGTCATAGCATATATGAACTCTCATTAATCCTACCACGCCTACTTCCAACAACAGAGTTAATAGACATCATTCAAATTCAGCATATATAGTCCATTATACAAAACTCTTGAACCAACGGCAACAAAATTAAAATAAACAACAACTTTTCCATTACCAAATTCAAAAGTGTAGCCACATTTATCCAAAGCTGAAACTGAAATCAAATTCCTTCTCATGGAAGGTACATAAACAACATCTTTCAACAATAAAGTATGTCCAGAAGGTAAATAAAAGGTAACTACTCCTATTTCTTCCACTAATACTCTAGTTTCATCTCCCATAATGATCTTGGATTCAACATTACTTGGTTTCTTCAGGCTTGTGAACCCCTGTAAAGAATTCACAACGTGAATAGATGTACCTGAGTCAAACCACCAAGTATTGGGAGCAACATCAATCACATTTGATTCAAAACAAGCTAAATCTAGGAATGTAGCAATCTTCTGAAGTTTCTTCTTGAGAATGTAACAATCATCCACTTTATGCCCATACTTCTTGCAATACTTACAGTTTCCCTTGAAGAAATTCTTCTTAAGTGTAACAACCTCCTCAGGGTATCATATTTCCGACTCCCAACTCATAATCTGTAAAGAAGTTCATAAAAGGTTTGAGTTATAAAATGTGAGTTTTAAAATTTCTTATTACAGAAACATAAACTTACTGAAATCCATAAGTATTACTGAAAATATAATTAAACTATTAATATACAATATTGAAACTAATTAATATTTAACAATTTAAAGAGAAATATAAAACTAACAGACTCTCCTTTTTAACAGTAGCAAACCCCATCACGGGTCTTACTTAATAGCACGGTACAATACTAACGGTAAAACTTAACATACTTATTCCTTCTTGTATCCATCTTGATGCATCAGACATCTGTTTCTTGTTCACACTGCACACTATCGAATCCTGAATGGCTACTCCTCAATGTTTTCACTAATCTCATAGTATTTACCACTCGTCATGTCTAAGACAACTTGTTCCATCTATTATATAATTTTTACAACATAAGCCCAATCAAATAATATAACAAAGAGGTGAGATCACCAACGCCAATACCAACATGGTAGCACAGAGATAACACAAACAACATATCATACAGATATATCATACCATCACCATTAATCAATTATCATCATCAAATCATTTATCAGTTCAAATATCATTCAATATTTATGATGATGCCCTCATCCTTATCCAATTATCATCATCATTATCCAAGTATTTCAACAGTTTAATTATCATAACCAATGCTCAATAATAATACATATGTTATGCATGTACACATAGACTCAATGTTCCTACTCTATGGAGCTAATACTCAGTTCGGAGAAGTTGATTGAAAAGATCTGTCGGTACTACATGCCTCAGACCACGTGCTATAATTCTCATTTTGATTTTGCACATCTAGCATATACATGATAGTCTTTATCAGATCTTGATTGAGAATAGTGTCTCAGTCATGATCATCGGTGTATCGCGTCGGTCTAACCCACGGTACAGAAAAGTTGCCAACTGCCCATGTAGGCAACCCGCACCCCAATACCCCCAAGGTCAACAAGTGAGTTACACTACGCATATCGCACCCACTCAAGAGATGTACGTCTCTCCTAGGCAAATAGCCTCATACAGTCCATTGGACCTTTCCAATGCATGTTCAATGCACCAATGCCAATCATAGGCAAATTCATCATTTTCTCATACAGTGTTCACACACTAGTCCATGCATGTAAAATGCACAATTCTCAGTTCAAATTCACAATTTCATATTCAAGGTCCACACATTGGCCCATTCTTAGTTCAATTTCATAATCTCATAATCAGGGTCTACACACCTGCCAACAAGAATCATATATCAGTATTTTCAACAAATAAATCATATTATCGCATTTTTATAGTCACAAAACACTTTCATCATGTTTTCACAATTGCGCAACATTTGTGTTACGTTTTCATAATTCCGTAACACTTCTGTTGCATTTTCAAATTACGTATTGATTTTTTCAATGTTTTCTCAATCACGTAAAAATATTTACACGTTACTCAAATCGCGTAACTTAAAAATCATTCGTTTAAGTCGCATAAACCATTTTCCATCATTTTCAAAATATTTAAACGATTTTCAAATCACGTAGAAATATTTCAACGTTTTTCAAATCGCGTAGCTTAAAAATCACGTTTTTAAGATACGTAAAACATTTTTTACCATTTTACAATCACTTAAAATATTTCTCAATATTCCAAACATTATTTTGGACTTTCAAACAAATCAATATCATTTCCAACATCATTTTTCACATTTCTCCTTTAAGAAATTCTTTGCTCAAAATAATATGACTTATCACATTAGTTTCTACATTTTCTTACTCAAGAAAATCATTTTCACAATATATTCCACAAATTCACAATTCCATTGAATTAAATCAATGTTTCTAACTTTAAAACTACTAACGCTCTCCAAAACCCAAAGGATGAGTTACACATTAGAAAATATCAAATCACTATTATATTCTCTATTTTTCTCAAATAAATTCTAAAATCAATTCTCTTCAAAATAAATTGAGGTTCAAATGTTACCCAAGTGGCTTCAGTACTCAAGAGGGGGGTGAATTGAGTATTTAGAAAACTTTTTGCAAAAAGCGCAAACAAATAAACTATGCTGAATTTAAATAATAAAAGGCGTGAATAAGATGAAGATAAGAAGAACAACTAGAAATTAAATTGCAAGATATAATAAATAAAGTGCAGAAAGATAAAAGATTAAGGAAAGAAGAGCAGGCACGATATTTATCCTGGTTCGACCACCAACCACTTTTGGCTTACGTCCAGTCCCCGAAACACAGTTCGAGATTTTTCATTATTCAATACAAGCTTAAAAACAGGTGCTTGTAACCTTTACACAATAGAGCACTTTTCACACACAAAACTCTATCCTTGTGCTAAAGCCTCGGCATGAGTGGGATACCTCACCCTTACACAAACCTTAGAGGGATACCTCACCCCTTTGAAGGATACCTCACCTTCTTTACAACAAGGGATACCTCACCCTTTTACTGAGGGATACCTCACCCTCACAATACAGTATATCAGAGAAATAGGTGAAAAAGAGAAACTCTCACTCAGAGCAAATATTACAACTTGAAGCACTATGGAGCTCTCTAAGGATATCTCAAGATTTTAGCGAAGAGAGCACAAAAAATATGAGAAAATAGTAAATCACGTTTTTGGCACAAGCAAAAATAGTTCAAGTGGTTAGGCAACATTTAGAAGAGACCCAAGGTCTCTATTTATAAAGCATCTGAGAAAAAGAGCCGTTTGAACAATTAATATCCATTTAAATTTGAATTATAGTCGTTTCTTTCTATTTCAGAATTCTTGTGGTATTCGAATACCATCAGGGGGTATTCGAATACCGTATTCGAATACCATCAGAGGGTATTCGAATACCGTATTCGAATACCATCAGAGGTATTCGAATACCTCTGTTTTAAAAGCTTTGTAAAAATGGTTTAGAAGGATGTTATTCGAATACCTCTAAATGGTATTCGAATACCTCTGTTAAAAAATAGCTTTTAACACTTTTAAATGCTTTCAAAAACCATGATTTGAATTTTGGGATATTTAATTTAAAACCATTTTTATCTTTTCATGCAAAATTAATGAGATATCCAGAAAAGGCTCAGTACATAAGATCCTAAGTCCTAAAGCTAATCTTGAAAAACTTGGACTTGGTCTGCTCATCATCTTCATGTTTGTTATCATCAAAATAACTATCAATGGCAGCTAGCCAATTACATCAAACACTTTCAACCTATCTTTTCCATTCATATACAAAAATCTCATTTTCTCAAGTGATAAAACACTCTGATTCCCTTTCCAAATGCCTTATACTAAATCAATTATATTTCCATTTGAAAAATCAATTTGTTTCATCCAAATCAAGGCATTACAAGCCTTCCAAAACTGTGGTACATGATTCCAATGGCCATCAAATATTTTTCCTTCTAAGTCAATATAGTTTTACACAAACAAAATCATTAAAAATTCTTCATAAAAACCGTGAGCACTTGGTCTTTGAAATCAAATCATTTGTTCATTTTTCATTTTCACTTTCTTTGCAAATCCATTGTCACTTTCTTTGCAAATCTATTTTTACTTTCTTTGCAAATCCTTAAAATTAACATTGCCCTTTTCATTTAAAACTCATGTTTAATAAAATACTTAGAAACTTTTTACACAAAATAAATCAATAAAAATCATTCTCAAAACCGTGAACACTACTTCTTGAAAAACAAACCTTTTGTTTATTTTTCGTGCTTCTCCAATCATCCAATTTTATCATTCATAAAAATATTAATTTGTGAACACCTATTTTGAGGTGTCTTGGCCAAAATTCCTCTTGGTCTTTGAAACCAAAAATCACTTTCCTTTCCATCATCAAATTATGACATACAAATACATATTCAACATATATATCACAAGCATGCCATAATCAAAGCAAATAAATCATGCAAATCATACCAAGTATAGGCAAATAATCAAAGCACATAAACACCCACAAATTATTATATGACCATAGATATGAATCCTTACATGGATTCACCATCCATCAAATATAAGACCATCTCTCACTACCATACTTGGTTAGTGATATGGATCTCCCTCTTACCTCTTGAAGAACCTCAAAAAACTCCTTGCTTTGCACTTTGATCAAGATCTTCACTAACAAAAGTTTTCTTAAACATAAAACAAATACAAAGAAATTAATATATTAAGCTTAAACTAGGGGAACCATGGATTAAACATGACTTAGAACTTTAAATATAAGATCTAGAAAAGAATATCAAGAACTTCACCCATTTACCCTTCAAACTTGATTTTAGGAAAAGTACTTGAAGATGGATGATTTAGAGAAAGTCTCCAACATGAAAGTTGCTTAGAATATCATATAGATTCAAGATCTATAGTTGAATGAAATTAAAAGAGATTGGATAGTGATTTTGGGTGAATGGCCGAATGGTTCCTCTTGAAGAACAAGGATGGAGTTTTTTATTTTTGTGAAAGAAAGACTTCTTAGACTTGGTTAAGATAAAGAATAAAGTGACAACAATTAGTTTTCCTTCCTACCAATTTCGTGGAGCTCCATGGAAAAATCCCTAAAATCCATGTACAAATGTTAAAATCAATAACAAGCGTAGGAATAGGTAAACCATGGTTCAAGCATGGCTTAGAAAATTAAAACTTGAAGTTTGGGTGAAGAGATAAGAACTTTACCCTTTATGATAGAAACTTGAAGCTTGGATTTGAAGCTCAAGATGAATGATTTTGTGAAAACTCATAACTAGAGATGTTTTAAGAATAAGGTAAGGATTCAAGAAACTAGGTTGAATAAAATTTTTGAGTGATGGAGGGTATATTTGATGATCATGGCCATGTGCTAGCTTGAAGGAGAATGAGAGAAATTTTTCTAAGAGCTTTAGGTTTTTGGAAATGATCAATAATGATCAAGAATGACAATAATGGTCATGAAACACTTTTCTATGGTCTTAAACCACCAAAAACCGTCCCCCTCCATGCATTCTCTTAAGAGTGCAAATGATCAATAATGATCCATATTGACTAAAACAACTAATAATGATATTCAAACTTTTCCTTTAGCTTCAAAACAACACAAAAACCGTCCCTCCTCCATGTATTATGCATTCATACAGTTGTCATCTTTTCTAGCCATCATTTAGAGCAATTTAAACCATTGATTAGATCAATGGTTAGGATTAAGATAAACTTTTGATTAGAAGACTTAATCTAGGCCATTAGATCTTTCTCCTTGATATCCTAGCCATTAGATGCATCTTCAAAATGAAGGGTCAAGATTACTCCTTCTCACTTTCAATCCAAGGGTCATAATTAGTCATAGTCATTTTAGAAGACCAAATCTCCACTATTAATTAAATCCAAATCCAATGGTTATAAATGTTCATAGCCATTTTATTAGACCGATTCTACACTGTTGATTAAATCGATGGTTGATATTCAAAGCTTCAAAAATTAAACTTGTTTCCTATTAGTTTGTCAAAAGTTATCATAATCATTAATGTTGACTTAGCAGTACAATATTTATTTTTATCTGCTATAACCTCACGAAAGAATATATTTACTATACTTTTATCCCCCGATAATTAAATACAGTACAAAACACATTAAAAGAAATTTTTTAAAATTGTTTCCGGATTCAGGTTTAGTAAGATCCATTGTCTCCGTCTTAATAGTACAAATTTTTTATTGCGTAAAAAATTTCCATTTTGCGGGACCCACCTGGGACCACATAAGGCCACTTGGGCCCACAAACAGCCCAAAAATAATTAGAGAAATATAAATAATTATAATCATCTACAAAAATCACAAATATTAGAAAACGTATGAAAATCAAGTCAGATTGTTAAAAATAATTAACAATCAAGAAAAATAAATACATAAAGATTTCCCCCGGCCCGAAAATTATTATTTTCTTGACACGGAGTGAATCACTCAAAACAATCAAATACACTGACGGAATACTCAAAATAATTTTACAGTACACAAAAATCACTAAACAGTAGAATTCTGTTAACTGTCAAAATTACTGTCTAATAGATAGGAAATTTGAGGTGTTACATTAAGTTCTAAGTGTTGAGATACCTTCCCTCCTTTCTTCTTATCATGTTGAAACTTGTCTTTATAATTTTCTTTTTCTCATTTTTAGTACCAGAAGTAGAAGCAACAAACTGAACACTGTGTGATTTTCCTTTCCTTATAGATTCTTCTTCTTGAGAGACAATAGCAATCATTTCATCAACTGTCCACTCATCTTTTTGAGTGTTATAAGAGGTCTTCAGAACATCAAATTGAGAAGGGAGCGACTCCAGAACCTGTCAGATCAAATAACTCTCACCGAGATCAACCTTGAGAGACTTCAGTTTATTTAAATAGTGCACTAACTTCATGATGTGCTCACAAACTCTACTAACACCATCATATTTAGTTTTCTTAATAGGGGTGTCAAAATGATTAAGATATTGAAAAAATGGATGGGGGGCAAAGCTTCAAAATGCTTGCTAGCCCAAAACCTTACATGGTGAAGACCGAATTTGAGCCGAGAATGAAGCCGAGGTAATGAACAAAATTTTTTTACACTACATAAAGCTAAATGGATCAGTCTTTGGTTTTATGTGGCCCAATGAATGGTAATGGGCCAAAAAAATACTTGAGCGAGCTAAAACGGGCTTCGCCAATAAATTTAGGGCTTTTAACACCCCTATTTCTTAATCAAAGAAAGATATTGACCCTTCTGAACTTTATCAAAAGTCCTGAATTTCTCATCAACAGATTTTAGAAATTCCTTAGCCTTTTCGCTACCTGGAATGCTCTGTCTAATTGACTTCTCCATGGTGTATTTCATCACCTTAAGACACACCCTATTTGAGTACTCTCATTTTTCACGAGAAGTCTTTCCAGCAGCAGTGGACTCAGTAGTAAGAGTGACAGATTCTTCTTCTCTCAAAGCCAAATCCATATTAGTGATAGTCAAATAGAGATCCAAAGATTCTTTCCAATCCTCAAAGTTAGTCCCATTCAAAGTCTTGACAGAAGTCAATTGCATAGGCAAAGAGGCTAGCTTGAAAACAATAAAAGGAAACATTTAATATGCACGATGTTATCATGCAACAAGAGAATTAAATGACTCCGTATGCACAGTCAAACAAGCCCTTTAGAAAAATTTCTTACTTATCATGATCTCGTCTAAGGGTCCCAAACCATAATAAATAAGAAATATAATAATACAATGAACAAATCTTATATCACTAAAATTTTTAATATCAATAGGGTACTCGAAAGATAATTGACATAAGCATAAATCTAACAACACATTGTACAATAACAAATTACATTAATAACAACACACCGATATGGTGTAATTACTATTAATGCAATAAAAAATATGATTAAAAAAAATTAATCATTCAACTCACAAAATTTGCACAATTGTGTCCACGATAGGTGAGCTCACAGTTATACAAATTATCAGCAATTATGCTTAATAGAATATGATAATCTCATATTATGTATAATAAAAAATTCAATTCACATATAGACCAAAAAAATAATTTCATGACTATGACACATTAATAGAGAGAGTATCATATACCAAAGAGCCACTAGCAGAGTAAGGAATAGTCATAAAAAAGTTTCAGACCCAAAATCCAAGAATACAGTATTTAAAAATACAAATTATTCTCAGATAAATTAATATAAAATATTTACAGATGTTTAAAATTTTCGACAAAATTCTAAAAACATTAAAATATTAAATAATAATTATTGGACGAAAAAAAAAAATTGGATGCTAGAAACTAGTATCCAACATGTGAATATAGTCTAATTGAATCCAACATAATATAGCATCAGGAGTCATCAAAAGTCATGAATATAGTCTAATTCAATTTATATGGCATTAGGCTTGTTAACGTCCAAACATGGCCCAGGTAGAGACATTCAGGAGGCTTCAATTGCCAAATGAATAAGGGTAATATATCAACACATGCTACTAGTAAGAAAACGAAAATGGAAAGCGAAGCTTAAGGCAGTTGACAATTAGGCGGACCCAAACCACATTATCCAGGAAAATCTCGAGTTATATATATCGAAGAAAGGAATAACATCCATGTATTAAAACAAATGAGTATTATTATATTCAATATAAGAAATATTTGGATATATGCATCTAACATTCAATGACAAGAAAAATCCCTAAATTAATTTGATCAATTCAGTCAAAAATAGATCCAATCAAAATTAGGGTTCATAAATTAGGACATATAAAATTTCTGTTTTAAGTATGAAAAAAGAAAATACAATAGGCATAATCTGTATCAATTTAACTCTGATACCAATTGAAAGATTTATCTCATCAATTCTATAAATTTAGATCAATTACAGATACAAGATTATAACATATTAAACATATTGTATTCAAGAAATTGATCAAGAATGTGTACCTGATATGATTCTACAATCCATTATTGTTTAGTGAAAAAATCAAGAGAATTCACGTATGTGAGAGAAACTGTTCTCAATCCTAGTAGGTTTTCTATGCGTACTGAAAACTACCTAATGGAGCAATAGTTTATAACTTACCAGATGAGAGTAGAGACTTCTCAACAGGCTACTAAATAAACTGCTCAAACCCATCACGAGCTACTTACAACAAAAGTCTAAATACAATATTCATAAACTGATTAAATGTTATATTATAAACATAATTCTATAATTAATATATTAATGATTTAAATAATATTTTAAGTATTGATTAATGCTAATTCACATAACATATATATTTGAATTAAAAATTAACATACCATTCATGCTTAAACCATTTTGTGCACTAAAAAAGGTAGATAAATCACTACACATAAGCACATAGCTTGTGCTTAAACTTTCAATGAAATGATATAAAATAAACATACAAATCTCTAAAATAATATAATTAAATAATATATAAAACTCATCCGTTGCTAAATATCAATATATAACTAACTACCACCTTTAAACGAAATTATTTGCCTGAAATTAAGCTCTGCCCTTTCTATTTTTTACTAGTGGCTGCATACTGCCACAATCCAAACCCACACTGTATGGAAATGCAAGCTTAAATCTTTCGTTCACACAATGTTTTAATTTCTTTGTGTAATCAAGGGAGGCCCCGTAAGGAACCACTATAGAATTTGGCCCGATTCTTTCTAAATCGATCTCTAGGATGGATTTTCAAACACGAATGATTGACACTCGAATTGCACTAGTGTCCCGTGTGTCAAATTTACAAATTTAAACTTGGTTAGTGTCAGTTTATTAAGTATCCACCAAAAGGATGGACTTAAAAACACGAAATTAAAATGCAGTAGTCTTCATAAAATACAGTTGAGTTTTATGTTACTCTATTGGGACACTAGCATTGTTCGTAAATTATTAAAAGAATCAAGCAAAAGAAACATGAAATGCAGTGAATCAAGGGGGAGGATATGCAGTAATCATAACAAGTTTTTTTTTTAATAGCCCTTAGAACTCAGTAGCACTGTGGGTCCAGTGTTTCATATTTCATTTATTGGGATGAAAAAATACTTGAGTAAACTTTGTCTATTTAGTTGTGTGGATTAAATCAATTAATATTTAATAATTTTATAAATCTTTATGTTACATAATTATTTTATATTAAAAATGATAATACATCACTTATTTGTTAGTTTAATTCACACAACTTGTGTAAGTAAGGTTTATACAAATATTTTTCCTTGGGTGACCTCAAAGAAAACTGGCTAAACTTCCTAAGAATACTCAAACGACGCTCCAGTTGTTGTAAAAGGAGAAACGCCTGACGCTAATGAAGTTAGTTTAATATTAATAAGATGGCATCCAAAGTTTTAGCTTCATATACCCCTGACAAACATTGTATTAAGAGACAACCACTTAAGTTACTGATCCACGTGAGGTTGTTTTTTAATAATGTGAATTATGCAGCCCATTAAGTATATTATATGCACGTGTGCACACCCTTTCTTTATATATGTATATTTGGAAAATGGCATCTTATAGACTCTTTAGTCAAGACAAAGTGATTATTCTATCCCTTTCTTCAAATAATTATATGTCCCAGAAACCCTGATCATTCATTTCTACAAAGATATTTTATGATTATCTTCAGTGTTTTTCTACCAATATATTCCTCTCTACAACACCCTAGTTTTTCAGTCGTAAAAACTTTGGTAGCAATGACAGTGTTAAGGATATTTCTTCTCTTATTATGTAGCAATTAAAATATTTTCTAAACTCAGTTTAAAGACAAACCAATGGGCATGTGATATGACTATGTGAGTATTCAAGAACCAATATGGCTGTTTACTAACACTCCGTTGCTTTTACTAACATTCTGAAAACATCAAAAGATTCAAAACTAAGAAACTTTTGCAAGGTCTGGACTTCTTATAATAGCCAAAACAACAAAAGGGTCAAGTGAAAATGTAAACATTTGACATTCTCCTAAGTTTCAAACAGCAATGAAGTCCACAGAGTACAATTAAATATACAATAATATATGTGAAACGTGTCTCGGATGCTCCAACGATGCTATTAAACAGGGTAACAGCCTCACGCTTTCATAACAAGACAATGCAACTGGTAATAGAACATGACTATGAGTTGTCATTACCAGTAGCAGAGCAGTGGTTAATGCCTTGCCAAAAGGCAAATGAATGCAGCAAGCAATGATTGGTTAATTAAAACTTACAAGTACCAAAGGTGTCCATTCTCATGAATGCTTCTTGCATTTTTTTTAATATATAACTTGTAGTGCCTTTGCATTTTGAAACAAGAAATGCAAAATAAATAAAAACTGGAAGAAGACTTAAAAATAATTGATTAAATTTTTGAAATAGTGTGTAAAACATCATACAAATGAAAAAGCAGCCTCTTTTATAAAAAATTTCATTTTGAGTTTTGTTATATTTTTTAAAATATTTTTTAATAATTTTCTTATTATTTAATAAAAATAATTAATAAAAAAATAAGTATATTCAACATCTTAAAAATATCATTTAATATTTTTATTATTTAGTAATTAAAATAATTAATAAAAATATTGACTAACAGGATTTAGAATTATCCTTTCACTTTTCTACCATATGAAGTTAATAGCAAACATGTGACCTAAAATACCATGAAAGAATAGTACACGTGGTAATGCTAATGCATGCCTTACCTCTCACCGTTTTCTTTTTCTTTTAATTTTATTTTACAAAAGGGTATTACTATTTCTCATGAAATCATTTTCATGGTAATACTAATGCAATTAATGCCTTACCTTTGCAATCACCGTTTTCTTTTTCTTTTAAAAATATTTTCGTGTCAAACAGCATTATTCTTTACAAAATTCATAATGATATTAATCAAAACCCAAAACAAAAAGGCTCCTCCTTGCGTTGCATTGAGATCATTGTCAATTTGCCTCTCTCCATTAACGTTGGCTGATGGCTTAGTCTTCTTCTCTTCTCGACCTCGAGTGAAAGTGAAACCTCTTCTCTTCTTAATATCCATGTTGCTTCCATTGCGGCGGTTTGACTTGCCTTCAGCTTACAATGCACTTTGTGCTTTCTAATGCTTGTTTAACATTCAAATGGTCCATATCAGAATCCATTTTTCATGCCAATAATGAAGCGTTAGGAATATATATGCTTTGGTAATCGACCTTTAGTGTTATGCGTTTCCTACCATATTTGACTTGCTCTGGATGCGTCTGAGAATTTCTCTATTAATTATTAACTTAAGCTACCCACGTATTGTTTTACTTTTCATTGGTAATTTGGTATGATTAGTTCTTCTTCGAAACGTGCATGCATCGTTTTTTTTATTTCGGGAAGATTTTGGCATTAGAAGCATTTTATTGAAGTTTTGATTAGAGGGTATCTCTCATTTTACGTAATTTCGAGTCCCAAACTAGAGATTTTCAGATAAAATCATTTACTTAATTCCCAATGGTAGAACTTCAATCCTGTACTACCTTGGTCAATGCCTCGGCATTGTGTGCTGAGATTTCAATGTTGTTGCTGAGATTTCAGCGGAATTAGAAAGGGAAAGGCAGAAGAATGCGGAGCTCATGGAGAGAATATCAATGCTCGAAGCTCAGATAAGGGAAGGAAACATGGAAACTCAAGTACGATTACTTATTTTCTTGTTTGCACTTTTGCTTAAATAAGTGTTGGCTTGCTTGTATTTATTGCTATATATGATAATTCACACTTCCCTAACTTGATGAACCAGCACAGCATTTAGAATTATATCATCCAGCACACATGCTAATTACACATATCCTCTGCATATAGCATGGTGAAATCTGACTATAATTTGTTCAACTCCCTTCATGGGTTTTATGAAGAGGGAGTTACTGCTACAAAAAGGCTAGGATAATTCATTATGTTGAATTATTGCTTGATACTTCTTAATTCCCTTGTTTATTAACCAAAACTAAAGTATTTCGATTGATATAGATTCAGGCACTATGATCAATTATTCTGTGGTCTTAGTGTGGAGGGATGGCAACCATTTTATGTGTATCCATTAAATATTTGATATTCATATAATTGGAGCAAATGAGCAATCACATGATATCTCATGACCAAGATTTAATAATACTCAGCAACATTATTGTCATCATGCCTATTTTATTTATGTTTCCTGATTGTTGAAGTTTTCATATGTTTAATTATTAGAAATGAAAATTCCTCTCTTGATATCAGGAGAATCATCAGCATGCAGGTGCAAGAAGCTTCAAGAAATTCAAAAGGCAGAAGATAGAAATGGTAGCTGATGAAGTAGAGACTATAAATACTATCAAAAGTGAAGTGGCCTCCCATTCCAAGCCTAATACTGAAGGCATTGTTCCTAAAGAGATTAGTCCAGCAAAGCGCTTAATTAATTGGATGAGCATGGAAGATAGCCAAAATTTATATCTTGAAAAATTTAAGGACTCTGACTCTGTTGCAGATTTCAATGAAACAGATAGTAATGATGAATGTGATGATAATTATGATGATGACATGGATAATAGTCAAAGTCAAAGACATGACTGTGATGATACTTATGAATGTGATGATAACTGGAACTGTTAATGCACAAAAAGGTTACCTTTCTGACCATATTGATAAGGAATCAAATGTAACATGCCTGGAAAGTTTTTCAGGTCATCGGAGTGATCCAGCAGGTAATGTGAGACAAGAAGATCATGAAAAGCAACAGACAAGTTGCAGATTACTTGCTCAACTATCCAAGAAGATTGAAATCAAAACACACGAAGGGAAAGAAATTAAAGGGACTGCAGGACATACGGCACCACTTCAGGTCCCATCTTCAGAATCTATACGTATATCACAGAATATAAAACCTCTGAAGGTGGTTTTCTGCCCAAAAGAAGTTAAAAGGATAATTGAGTCTGAAGCTCTTCAACAAAAAAATGCTCAGTCCCACACTATAAGGAAAATAATAGTTTTTGCATCACTTGGCATGAGACATGAGTGCGAAGATATGTACGAGCTAGACTTCAACCATTTTAGCATTTTGAAGAAAGGAGAACCATACGTGTCTCCAAGGAACCCTGGGGTAAGAGAAATCTGCTTACTTGTTTTTAGTTTGCAATGCTACTTTCCAGTTGTCTCCTAAAAGTTGAACGATTCATTTGTATACATACACTAAAGAATATGATCTTCAGATTCTAAAAATGACAGTACGTATGTGAAGCAAAGATCATGAATCATGATGTTTTTAACCTAGTCGCTGGTTGTGTGCCAAAATTGCAAAATATAACCAATTTTTATCTGAAGTTTATGTAACTGGTCACTAGTTAGCATAACTTTTAGACTTGAATTTTGACCTATTAAATTTTGGCTCGAATGTTTTTATTCTATAAATGCAATGTTTTTCTTATTAATCTATGTAGGAGCACGTTTTATATGAGAATCCTGGTGTTCAGAGGAAATTTTTTTATCCAAATCGACAAAGCCCAGTATTATGTCCTGTCCAGATACTTAAAGAAGAAAGAGCCATGCGTCCATCTGATGCTAGTTGTCCATCAAGCTTATTCTTGTGCATTAAATATGGTGGAAGGACAAGAAATCTTCCTCAAAATGAGTAAGTTTTGGACTGATGATGGGTAGAAATAATTATATAAGCAAGAGAATGGTCCATTTCTGTTCTTTCTAAGCACTTTTCTTTATTATAAATGGTGTTAGCTCTTGCGAGTATTGCACTTCAAAATATTTATATGCAGTCTAATCTGGAGTAATTTCTGGATTGAATATTCCAGATATGTGAGGCAGCGGATGGGAAGAAATAAACTGAAATCTTTTGGGCCACTTACGTGCCGAATGACAATGCTGGTTCATATTCGCAGTGGAAGCTTTTTCTTCAAGGCATTGGGCATAACACTTCTGTTTATGGCAGGATTTCCTGATGATCTAGTTCAGAGAGAAACAAAATACCAGAACTTGGACTTGCTTCAGAAATATTACAGGTTTATCAAATTATGTACAACAAATAATCCAAGTATAAATGAAACAGCAAGATATAGTTGTGTAGTTTAACTGGTATAAATCTTTTCGGGGCATTGCTCTCAATCACTGTCACCACAGAAAACATTTGAAATTATGAAAACTTAAATAGTAAATTATTCATTGCAAATCAGAATATTCTCAGAAGAAAGTAGATATCACTAACACATGAAGCTCTATTTCAATTTATAGAAATTTTGAAGGGTTTTCTATTCCTCCTCCTTTTTGGTCCAAGAGGCATTCCTAATATACTGTTGTCATGTTAAAAAGTCTGAGACTACTCTAAAAGGCAGCCTTTCTTCACCTAACACATAATTTTCCCATCACAGGACTGATGAGGATGCTGAAGGGGAGGAGTTGTTTCTTCCGCATCCAATTGCATGTGACAATGTAACATTACAAATCCCATACTATGCTTACGAGTTCTTTGTATCAGCTACCTTTCAGTTCTTTTTCTTTCTAAATGTAATGCAAAAATTTCTTAAGCTTGTACTGCTTTTGGGTATTCTAAAAATTAATTTAACTAATTGTAATTAAAATCTGCTAAATAGTGGCAATTTATTGTCAAATTTTAATTCTATACACAGAACAGAAGACTCTAATTATAGTTCTCATACGATGCATATAACATATTCATAGAATAGTTGCAATTTTGCCACACTATAGTGATTTCAGCTGTCTCTAAATAACCCTTTTTTGGAGTGCCAAACTGGCCATGCTTCTATTGAGTTCTTTGTGAGCTGAAGTAAGGACTGATAGGCTCCCATGTTAGATTGCTCTTAAGCTTCTACTTTGTCTTGTTCTAGCAGGGTACTCATGAACCCCAGAATTTAACTAAAAAGACACTTCTTGGGAAAGCCAGGGGGAGAAAACACACTAATGCTGTCAGCAAGTCTCATGATTCGCGAAAGACCCCATCTCAACAGTCAACACCAATAAGTTCAGCACCTACTTAGTTTGGTGTAACTGGCTATTCCTGTGCACACACATATGCAATGGCAGCATTTCATTCTATGCCATCTCAAATTTCCCAAGATATGCCAAATCCAGTTCTTGCCCCTTCTAGTACTAATGTCTCTGGTAATGATAGTTCACATCGTATGTTGCCACCACAACCAGCAAGTAATTTTGTACCTGTGATGTATTGGCCTCCACCAAATGCATTTCTTCCTGGACCCTATCCTTCCACATATGGATACCAGTCGTTTCCTTCTACTGCAAATTACATGTCATTCCATACACAGCCTTATTACAATCATCCCTCCAGCATTTCCTCCTTACCAAAGTTGTTAGAACGCGGTGGAAAGAATGATTTACCTCAGATGAAACTGACAGCGACTCTGATAGCAGTTCAAGAGGTACCAAGCAAAAGCATAGACCTGCATTCCACAAATAATGGACTTATTGCTACAAGGACATGCCATTAATGATATACTTGGAATATAATCATTCGCAGACGGTTGAAGTGGCACGATGCATAGCTTTTCTGTGCAGGTTGTAACTCAAACTTGTCTTAATGGGATTATGATGATAGTCCGAGGCTTGTTCCAGTTTATTATGGGTTGTAAATGAAAAGCCTGCTCAATACATGATAAATCAAACATTGATGCTTGTTTTTCGTTGTTATTAGGCAAGAAATGTGCTATGAAAGGTCAGTGTCTATAGTTGCTTAAATTATTTGTTATAGTTATGATTATTGTTATTGTTGTTGTTATAGAATGACTACTGCTCTTACATCTGGAAAATAGGTGATTGTTGACACGATATCAAAGATAGAGTACTTTGGAGGAAAAAAAGTTTAAAAAATCGAACAGAGGAAAGGGTGAGGGCCTCAAATGTAAATATAATAATGACACCTACTTAGACCAATGGCTGACAGAAAAATAATTGGACTCCATTTCTCTCTGGTGAATGCAAGATCATTGATGGACGTAGCTGTACATGCTCATGCTGCATTGAACTTTTTTACTTGTAATGATGATACTGACTCACTTTTTTTTTTAAGACTTAATCTTTTTATTATTGAAAAAATAAAAAAAATTAAATTTAATTGACTGTTCCGAAAAAAAAATCACTTATTAATGTACACTATCATTTAATGATTTATTAACAAATATTAAAAGAGTTGAACTTTTTTTTTTCTAACAATAAGAGTTAGACTTCTTATATATGGTTAAATTTTTTTAATAATTAATTTGACAATACATTAAGAAATGATTGTATAATTTTTTTACTCAAATCAAAATTAAATTCAAAACGAAAACATACTCTTTAAGTTTAAAAGAATGCATGAACTAAATCATAACGATTAATCGAAATTTTGCAAACAAAATGAGTAATTTTGTGAAAGATTTTATTAAGACACTTATTAAGTAAATCAAAATAAAAATTTTTAAATATAAAAATATTCTTTTAAAATTTTTTAATATATTAAATATTTTTTTTTATTTAAAATTTTTATTTTGAATTTTTTAATAAATGTTCTAAAATATTAAAAACACATGTTTGCAAAACTCTTTTGTGAAAATATAGGTTTTATTGACATTGACTTTAAACTTAGAAAATACACGAATATCTAGAGTATAATGAATATTTGTATTGAATAATTTTAAAGAGTAAGTGGTGTTGATAGACGTGTAGAAACGAATTCAATTCATTAGGTTGATTTCTTAATTCATTATTTTTTTGTGGGTTAAGTTTAAGATTTTAATTTATTTTTAATTTTTAACTTGTATAACTCATCCTGCTTAACTGCCTGGTTAAGCGGTAAAGCGGAAATGTTGACCTATTGGATTGATTTTTTTAAAAAAGTGTTATAAATTAGTTTTATTATTTATATTTGTGATATTTTTATAGGTATGATACTAAATTTATTTTATTTATTTTATTTTTTTAATCTCTATAAATATAATTTTTCTATTTTTTAATTTTTATGAATTTTTTTATTTTTTATATATTTTGTTTTGTTTTTTAAGATCAATTCACTTATTTTTTTTTTCATTTTTTTCTTTATATTGATCAACCCGCCAATCTATACTAAAACGAAGTGGGTTAACTCTTCCAACCTATTTTTTAAAATGGACTAACCTGCACTATCCCGTATTTTGACGGAATTAAATGCGGGACGGAATAGGTTAATCCATTTTGTCACCTCTAGGTACTAAGCACCAGCAGTGTAATAATTTTTTATTTTTATTTTTGTCAATTAAAACAAGTAGGTTTCTTCACTACAAAAGTTATCAAATCAATGGCTAGGGCACTCGAGCATATAAGAGCTCGAGTGTTTTCTAGCGAAGTCCTAATTCTAATTCTTTTTAATAAATACTTGTAAAAATCTTTTTAATTATTAAAAAAAATATAAAATTTTATTTGGGTTCATAAGATATTAAATATTTGTATTTTTTATTTAATACTTTTTGTTTAAAATAATTAAGAAGATATTAAAAGAATTTGTTACGAGAATAAAATATTACACATTTCAATTTTAAATTTAGATATCATTATGAATGTCTTTTTCTGCGCAAATTAAGATGAAGCTGTAACCTTTGCTTGCTATCACAAGTTATGAAGTTTGATATATTCTCCTTTTATTATCTTCCGCTATTTTGCATTACTAAAATTCTACTTTATTTTGCATTACTTGAAATTCTTGATATTTTTCATTTTATCTCATGCCACCAATCTTTTTAAATCTTTATACTTGACATAATCGGGTAAATGGATAACAAATTCGGGTTCATTGACGAGTTTATATAGATATTCGAATACTTTGATAAATAAATATATATATATATATATATATATATCAACTTACACCAACAGTGTAAGTTTTTTCGACTTACACTTATTTTTAACTGTTAGATTCACTTTTATCTAATGGTTACTTTTAATGAAATAATCTCAACCATTAGATGAAAGTGGATCTTATGGTTGAAAATGAGTGTAAGTCAAAAAAAGACTTACAATCGGTAAATGATCCCCCTCATATATATATATAGGGGAATTCATTGACGAGTTTTTTTTAACTTACATCATTTTCAATCGTTGGATCCACTTTCATCTAATGGTTGAGATTATTTCATTAAAAGTAACCATTAGATAAAAGTGATCTAACAGCTTAAAAAATGAGTGTAAGTCAAAAAAAGACTTACACCTATATATATATATATATATATATATATATATATATATATATATGAAATGTATTTGGTAAGAGAAGTGTTTATTATAAAAGGTGAGAAAAGTGAATCTTAATCATTAAATCTTACATGAATAGTCAAGATTAATAAATACATGTGCTTTTTTTAAGTGATCACATGATCTTCAAATAACATTTAATCCTAATCATCTATGATGTATAGATAAATAAAATTCACTCCTCTCACTCTCTCATAATAAAAATTCCTTTCACTATATATATCCTTTATATATATATATATATATATATATAGACACACACAGAGTGAAAAGATTTTAAAATGAAGGTCAATATGAGTGAAGAAATCCTGACCCTTGAAAATGGAGATTGAAAGTTTATGATATGGAGGTTTCAACCTCATCGGACCTTGAAATCTTTGAATATAATAAGTTATAATGCAACATGTGGAGTATAATTACAAAAATGTCTAGACAGATTGGATTATGGGATTTTATCACACTTCTTCAGAAATCGTGCTGAATAAATAAGCTCACTAGATTATGTAAACCAATTCAACAGTTTTCTGAAGTATATCTTACTTAAGTAAGATGAAACTAGATATGTCAATATAGACCTAATCCGATGGGCTTGTCATTTGACCTGACATTTGTTTAGGTCGGGCTAACATTTCAAGTCCCATTCTTTTGTTGGCCCGACCCAACAAAGGAATGTGGCCCAGAAGAGTCGTCTTAATTCCTGGCCCAGATCGGCAGTCAGCCCGTTTAGCCTGTTACTTTGTATGGGCGGAGCCTATTTACTTCAAGTTCATTGCTTTGTCGGGCCAATCCATTTCACACCTCTTAGCTGTAGTCAAGTTCATTTCATCAGACCAAAAAAAATAAAAGGTATATTCATTCCAAGTTTTTAATTAAAGTAGTCAATCTTGTTCTTAAGGTAAAGGTAATATTTATAAAAAATGACATTAATGAAAAATTACCATAAAAAATAGAATCTACAACCTTTTTGTTATTTTATTTAATTCTATTCTACCAGTTGTGTTCACCCTTCTTTTTTATCATTGCTTCTGAATTGTAGTTTTCTGTGCAGAAACATAGGATTTTGGACAATAGGCCAAGGTGATTTCTTTTTGGCTTTTTCTCCCTTGCACCTTATCGCTAATGGTTACTTTCAATAAAAACACTAGTACTGGGCCTACCCAGTTCAAAGTCCTGCGTGTACCAAGATTCTATCTTTATTATCTCTCAAATATGAAATCGGTTTACCCTTTTGTTTACTTCATCTCTTTGTTTGGATTTACATGCCCATGGGCAATTATTTAGTCCGCAATTTTTCTTAAAAAAATATATTATTACATTGTTTTTTATCCTATATCACTTTTATCATATTTTTTTAATGATTATAATTAAATAAAATAATAAAAAAAATAATATAATCAATAATATAAAGAGTAAAATAAAAAATAATATAAAAAAATCATGATTGTTTACCGCACCTATCCTCAATGTCATGTAATGTATGTGCATTTGCGGTGTATAACGCCCAATCGCTCATGATGTATATAGAAAGAAGAAGCTTTATATGCATGATGTCACTGCCATCCACGCACCATACACGGATACACCACCATCCACAACAGCCCTCACATGCACACTTTAAATTAACACCTTCAACATGCCTATCTAACCAACACTGAGCTAGGATACTAAGTTACATCATGCTACCCTTATTGAATAAAGAAAGAACAAAGTTACACATCAGAAGATTAAGAATCAAAGCCATGAGCATCAGAACCGCACTGAGCTAGCAATGGTTTTTGGCACATTCACCCAACCAAACCCATCTAAACGATCGAAAACACTTATTTCAGCATAATATCTTACAGATTTCTTCCTCACAGACAAGGGGGAAGAAAATTGAAGGGCAAATTAACTCGAAGCAATTAAGACTCCTCATGGTGCTTGTTGGCAACATTGCACTGCCTTCTGATCTCACCCTTCGTGCCAGTGAGAGGGTTGTTTTCAGAGAGTAAGGTGATAGCTCTAGAAAACTCCTTGAAGAAATAGTCCTGGCTCTTGGCCATTTTCTTCACATAAGGTTTGGTCCTCTTGTCAAAGGCTAATTGGTGATCCACTATCAACAGGCCCTTGTTGTCCAAGATGTTCCTGTAATAGTTGTTGTCTAGAACCATGGGCGTGCCACGGTCGTTTCTAACGTACTGCACGGCCTTGGGGTCTGGAATGGTGTCAGGGCATTTCTTCAGCATGTGGGGAACATGGTCAGGGTTAAGCGCTGGATCAACCTCTGGGTACAAACGGTGCACCAACTTCACACAGTGGGTTCGACCAACACTGTGTGCTCCTGTTCAACACAATATCAATGATTAAAAGTTAAAACTACTATAAAAGCCATATTACCATATATAATGCCTGCAACCGTGCCTATTGAACATGCAGTTTCTTTTAGCATGTCATGTACACATGCATATATGTTGCATCTATGTGTATGTATGTATGTCCTTTTGGCTTTAACTCTGATGAATCAAGTGGACCCGTGTGTATATGGGATAATGGGAGCATGTGATTCTTTTGAATGTATGGCCATGATGCGTTAGGGGAAGGTGTATAGTATACCAAGCAATGCAACCACGCCTGGGGTGTCAATTCCCATTGCACCAAACTTCTCAAGAACAGCAGAAATGGACTCATTGTGGTCTGGAAGGTACTGCTCAACCACTTCTGCTCTGCTCCTTCTGCCATCCCTTCTTCCAGTTTTAAGAGGGATATAAGGACCTCCTAGCTGCAAAAAGAACACTCTTAGAGACTTGTATCAAATATATGAATAATTGATTCCACTTAATACAAAAACAATTAATTCAGTAGTCAAACACAAGAATAAGAACAAATCTGGACGAAATAATCTTCCAACTGCTCTCCTCAAAATAATAATATGTAAAATAACATAGCAAAAAGATCAGCATTAATTGCGTAGACATAATTATAGTGAGTGGGGGTAAATCTTAGACACCTCTGTTAGGAACTTAGGATTAATTGTCCTTATCCCGGGAGTGTAGGAAAATATTAAGTTATCTACAAGAGTTTCTGCTTGTGTTACCCTTAACCCCATATGTGATGGATCGGGATCCTCTCCTGTTTTTGGCTAACAGGAGAGGATCCCTATCCCATATGTGATATATGCACATAAGATGGTAAGAACTAACAACCTTTCTTTACCTTTCAAAACTTTACTTCTTTCTAAAGAAAAAAAGAAGTACCAAATCAGAGAGCCAAGTGAGCAAAGAAAACAAAGTGGCAGAAGGAAGTTTAATCAGAGACAAAACAAAAAGAAAGGGACAAGGGAATTACGGCAACAATGCCATCTCTGGCAGAAAGTACAAGGATATCAGCACAGGAAACAACTCCAGGGCACTCCCTCTCCACAGCTTCTTTGATGGTCTCAATGTACCTGAAGTTCCTCAACCCAAAGCTCCTGTCAGTCTCCTTCTCAGACAAGGTCCTTCTTGTGGAGTCCAGCAGCAGTGAAGCATCACAACTCTACCCTCATAGAATTAACCCAAGAAAAACATTTTAGAAGTTTAAAAAAAAAAGGACAAAACCTTCCAAACAAAAGACAACAACTAATGGAAAGCTTACCTGAACAGCACAATCATGGAAAATGTTCCTGAGCCAGGAGAATGCAGTGTTCTTGTGGCGCTTGTAGAGAAGCTTGACTTGTTCTCTGATAACATCTTCAGCCTGAGGACATATTTCCTTGTAAAAGTTCATAACAAGGCCCGGATCTTGGCCATCCTCTGCAAAAGAAGGACTCAGGGACAGTGCTGAAAAGGATAACAAAGCCAAAAAGATGAAAGCTTTGGGAGCCATTCTCTCCACTCTCACCACTAACTAAGGTTACTGACCTACTAACTCTGCTCTCTGCTACTTCTTAAATAAAAATATACCAAGATAAATGTGCTACCAATAAAATATAGGAGTATCTCAGAGAGGGAGAGAGATAGAGAGCTTTGATAAATTTTGGGTTTTTGAGTTTTCGGTTGAAGTAGTGAAATTTGGGTTGGGAGTTTGTCAAACGCTCACAATCATAGACAAGGAGCATTTACTGATTAATTACTGCCATGCCCCAAGGTGACTCGGGGGAAGTTTTCTTATCCTATTTTGGGGTTGAAAACTTTTGGAAATTGGTGGGGTAAAAGCACTTACGGAAAATGCTCAAAACGGTTGAGTTATGGCTCATTGATGAGCGAAGAGTGTATTAATTGGGTGGATGCTTGTATTGTACTGCATATATATGACATATGATAACAAATTAACAAATGGCAAAAGTTGTTTGCACTTGGGAAAGTGCAACATAGCTGAGAAAGTCAGTTATTCTTCAAGTGGCTTCGCAGAGTGTGGCTGGCTTAGTGATCGTTCAATTCTTCAGTGCCAGCCAAAAATATCTGTGTTTAAAAAAAAAAAAAGAAAAGAAAAGAATAGAAAAAGACCTCTTAGTTCTTTGGTTCTATTTCTTGACATTTGGATTTGAGACTGACCATTGTAAATTTTTGGACTTTTACTTTGTTCATTCTACATATATGCATAAAATGGCTCAAATTTCTTTCTCCCAATTTTTACACATTATTTTTATTAATTTTTTTACGCAGTTTTTTATAATAATAAAATAAAAAAATGCAATTTTCAATACAGATTTTTTCTTTCTTTTTTTTTACTAAAATAAGTAAAATATAAAATGATGTAAGAAAAAAAAAATATTTTATTAATATTTTCTTTTTCTGTTTTAAAATTGGGTTCAATACAAGTTGGGGGATGAAAATGGGCAACTGATTACTATAAGGTTATGTTTGAATTGGTAAAATTAAGTGAAATAAAATAGAATAAAATGAAATAAAAATATGTTTCATTTGTTTAATTATGTTAAAAAGAATTAAATGAGATAGACGTAAGTGAGATAGATTTCATCATATCCTATTAAAAATCATAAATTTTTTTTCCCTCAATTTGAGAGTATGGGATGGAATGAAATGATAACTTTCTTCTCTATTAAAAATAAAGTTATAATTCTTATCATTCTATCTACTTCTAAATAATAAAATAATAATTTTATTTATTCTATCATATAATATTCAAACAATAAAATAATACTTTTATCATATTCTATTTTATTTCATCTCATCTTATTTCATCTCATTTTATTTCAGTACATTTTATCAATTACTAAATATTCAAATATAATTTAAATATAAGTCAACCTTGTTTATAACGTTAAATATATATTCAGTTTGTTAATGAATTACCGAATGAAGGGCATTTCTACCTCACTTTGTTTTTATTGTGTATGATACTTATTAATTATTTTATTGGCAGTTAATATTTTTAATATAATTTTAAATATTTATTATACAATTTACATTTAATAAATATTGAATAACTTACAGTACCATACTCATCTACTTATCATAAAAATTCTTCCTAATAAAATTAATAAATTGATAATGACAACTTGACAAGTACGGTCGAGAAGTAGAGAGTTAAGCCCACTGAAAGTTGTCCTTTTCTCTGCATGATTATTGTACTTTTTTTAAAAAAATTTCTTGTATATTCTTATAAAAGATTAATTTTTAAAATACTATTTAAGTAAATTTTTTTAATAATATTTTTTAATACACTAAAATTTTAAAATTAAATCTAAAATTATATATTTATAGAATTTAAATTTTATCTACTCAAATCAATACATATTAATACATAATTATTGTACTTGTGATACTTTAAAAGTTTAACCAAAATTCATTGGATAAAGTATAAAGTATAAACTTCGCTTATTTAATATATATATATATATATATATATATAAAGAGAAAGGAGGATTTAATTGTGATATAATATTAATGTAAATCTTTAAATTATTAATTAATTATATATTATAATATTACTAAAAATATTTAATTTTATTAATAATTATATTACAAATTTTATATATAATAATGTATAATTAATTAATAATATAAAAAAAATTATATTGATAATATATCAAAATTAACCTTATATATATATAGCTTGTGCTTTTGGTTTTGAGCCCGTAAACATTTTTTGTTGATTTTAGTTTCTCTAAAATTATTATTTTTGTTTTGTTTTAGTCACTATCATTAATCCACTGTTAATAAGATTTCATTAAGTACTTATGACAAATCGAGCAATTGACACTCGATATCAGTGAGTGAGACTTCCGTTTGCTACGTAAACATTTAACTAAATTTCACTTATGGTGGGGATGAAAACAAAAAAAAATTTTTAGAGAGGTCAAAACAAAAAAAAAATAAAAAGAGTAAAACAAAAAAAAATAATATATTTTTAGAGACTAATATATATATATATATATATATATATATATATATATATATATATATATATATATATATATAAAGGAGTAAATTTGTAAGAGGATAAATCAATAAATCTTGATCATAAGATTAAATATTACTTAAAGGTAAGTATTAACTTAAAAAAGTTACATACATTTATATTCTAATCTTGATCATTAATGTAAGATTCAATTGGTGATATTTACTCAAAAATAAACACTCATTTCACTTAATAATATCATATATATATATATATATATATTTCTGATTAAGTTTTTTGACTAAAATTTTTCAACCGTTGGATCCACTTTCATCTAATGGTTTTTTAATAAAATCATCTCAACTATTAGATGAAAGTGAATCTAATCTTTGAAAATGAGTGTAAGTCAAGAAAGACTTTCAAGATTCTCTCCTCTATATATATATAGTAAGAGAAATTTTTATTATGAAAGAGTGAGTAAAATAAATCTTAACCATATAATTATACATAGATAATTAAGATTAAATATTATTTAAAAATCATATGATCACTTAAAAAATCATATATTTATATTATAATCTTGATCATTCATGTAAGATTCAATGATCAAAATTCATTTCTCTTATAATAAATATTTTTCTCATTAAATTATTATAATAATAATAATAATATAATGGGAATATATATATATATATATATTATATTTACACGCTACGCCGTTTGATCTTGCTTTTATTTCATTTTTGGATCTCGAGACAAGGGCACTATTATTTTTAAAATTATTTATTCTTTCAACTTGATGATTGGCATTGATTGATTTTGTTCATTGATTCAGTTAAATTTGGTTAAATTTGAGTGATTTGGCGACTTATTCGGTCGGACTTAGATTGACTTGATTTTTTTTAAAATTTAATTATTTTAAAAATAAATTGTAATATTTGAATATAACATTTAAAAAACTCATGAAATAATAAGTACTTTACTATTAAATCATATGCACTGAATAATATTGTTGATTTTTTAATATATATTATTATTTAATTAATTTAAAGTTAAAAATTAGAATTAAATAATTATTATTACTAGTTTACTCACATTATTAATATTTTTTATATAATTGTATTTTTTATATAATATTTTATATATAAAACATTTTTCATAAAATATATTTTATTTTTTATTTTACTTTATCCAAATTTTGTAGTTCAACCATTTAATCTGTGATCGAACTTTTAATTCATTCATCACATTTTATGATTAGGTCAACCTCCAATATAAGTTATATAACTATGATTATTAAGAAAAATGGGGATAACGGTGTCAATTATAATATGTTTGCTTAGTCCTAACTCTTAAGTCCTAACATCACTCATTCAATAGATTGATCACAAAAACATCACTCATTTAATATTTGTATTATGTTTTTACAATTTTTATATTACATTTTTATTATGTCCAACCTTTATGCTATTTGTTTAACCATTTATTAAACATGCTAAATTTAAAACGCCGGACAATCCTTATTTAGACTTTTATTAGATGATTGATCTAATTATCTGGATGTTAAACAGCACTAAAATATTAATCCTAGATAAAAAAAAGTATGCAAAAGTCATTAGTTAAAATTATAATAACAAATCCTTTATTTACTAAAAATATTAATAATGACCTTTAGTAGTTTAGTTTTCGATAAAATGGAGTTTAAATATTAGTTATTTCTCCAATTCATGTTGCATAGGAAGAAACAAAAAGGGAAAAAAAAAATCATTCACGTAAAAGGAAAAAGTAATATACTAAAAACAATAAATAAAAAAAACTAAAACTGAGTACGGCATAATTGCATGTCTGGATGCTGGGCAGCACTTGAGACATAGCATGTGGCAATGGCACATACAAGCTATTAATATTGCAGTATACAAATTTACGGACACGAGCTTATAGTAAATTAAATGAAAAACGTGTAGTGTAGAATTAAATATTTATAATTTTTATCTATTATATTTTTGTATAAAAGAAGTTTCAAATTAAATTATATGTGATTATAGTATTTTTTCAAAAAACAATATGAATTTGTAAAAAATTTTAAAAAATAAAATAAAATATCTGAGTTAAACGAATAATAGAGTCGATTATATATTTTTTATCTATGAAATTTAAAAGTAAGAGACTTTTTTGTTTGGATTATTGATAAGAACTTTAGTTTGATTAAGTTTGGTTAAAGTAGTTTGCTATGAATAATTTATGTTTAAATTTTTGTTTCAAAAGTGAGTTTGAAATATTATTTTTGAATCAACAAAAAGAAAAAACGTTGCTTTGGTCCCAACTCACTTTTGGAAGGAAAAGTATGTTGGTATAACCCAAACAACATTACACTACGTTGGCGATATCTTACTCACTTTTAGAAATCCTAACTACAATCCAAACACACACTAAATAGTTCTCACTAAGGACCCTTGCTTTATAAGAAATTAAAATAAAATATATATTAATATTCCTCTATTAATATTACGTTTTTTTATGGTCTTGTTGCTCTATTATTAGAAAAGTTCCCACATATTTTTGTCCCATCCATAGAGATGTTGAATCCCTTCCCGCGCAAAGCACCATAGAGATGACCAGTGAAGGTGTGGCGGGTATAAATCTTGGCCTCTAAAACTAAGAAACACATCTCAGTGGGTAGCGGCACTTGAATTCTTGGTTCCCATGATTTATAAAACATGAGTGCTTTATAATATTTATCGTATCAGTATTAAATATATATTTCATATTATATTAAATATTTAATAAATATTAATTTAATTTTTTTAATAAAAATTATATTCTCGCATCATATTTATGTCGTAACCCATATGTTCATATCCGTAGATCATGATGAACAGAACAAGTAGAATAGGGTATATTAGCAGTAGCAGAAAAGTAGGATGTGCTTAATGTCAGCATGATTTATATTTCGCAAAATTCAAAGATAATTTATCTTTGCAAGTTTCACCGATTTACAACATATTTGATTTATGTACCTAATGTTTACTTTCTCCGAGTATAAATAGCCACACTTGTATAACTAAAAATAGATAGAAATATATAACGGTATACTGATTCATACATGGTATCGGTATAGGTATCCTTGTCGAACTGCTATCGCCATTTGCGACCACCGCTTTGCCCGGTTACTCAAAACCAACAGTTAACGGCCTCATTCACCGCCATCCAAGCCACGAACAGAATGGAGTACTACTGGTAACTAACCTTAGTTCAAACCTATCACCACCTGAAGCCGCTTTTTGCCACCGTAGGCCGAACTAGAAACCCCCCACAAACCCGGCGCCACCTCCAGTGGACCACCCACACAAGCACCGTACGGTCATTAGATCTCGCACACCCGCCCGTTGTCCGTCGCTCCGAGCACGGACCCGCGTTCCACTCGCACCGGATCCGATCCCGTATAATCGCGCATCTCACCGAGTCGCACCCCAAGCCCGCGGTTCGAGCTCCACCGCACCGAGATGCTTTGCTTAGTCGATCCACACGGCTAGCGAGCCTTCCCGCCCGCCGTAACCGGATCGTCCAACACCGTGAAGACCGGCCACGAACCGGGACCCGTGTCGTCTCCCGTTTCATTCGGATCTGCGGCAAAGACGGCCATTGACGCCGGCCATCGCCGCATTGTACCGTATACCGCACCGCCGTCCACCCGCGCTCCAAGGCAAGACCGTGAGCTCCACCGTCCATCGTAACCCCTTCCCTTCCTTTTTTTTTTTTTTTCTTTCTCGCGTTTACTTATTAGAAGAGACTAGAGCTTTGTTTTTTTTTTAAAAAAAATTAAAAAAAAACAAAAACAAAAACAAAATGGAAAAGTTCGATATTACTCTTCCCATTCCTGTTTTACTCAATGGTGTCAATTATGCACATTGGGTTGAGGCTATGCGTGGCTTTCTGAAAGGTCGTAAACTTATGTGACATTGTGACGTAACAATTAAAGTTAATGAGTCGAAGAAAAGTATCTTGACAATCGATCATCACCCGGTTTCGAATACCTCTACTCCAAATATTCACTTGCGCGTTGCGTGTTTCGAGACCGCCAAAGAAGTTTGGGATTATTTGAAGCATCGATACACTATTTCGATTTATCTCATCAATATCAGCTGCTAAAAGAACTCAATAATTTGAAACAAGGGTCCTTATATGAATTTCTGGCTCAGATGGAAGCTATTTGGGATCAGTTGACCTTATGTGAACCAAACTTGACAGATAAAAATGATATAAAGTTGTATCAAGAGTATCGTGACCACACCAGACTCATTCAATTTTTGATGGCTCTCACTGATGACTATGAGTTTTCGCAATGCTCTTTCTCGTCTCAAGTCCGAAGAAACCAGATTAATTCTTCGATCTAAAATAGATTCAAGATTTGCAGTAGTTAAAAAGGAAAAATTTTCGTCCCAATATAGAATGTCATACTTGTAAAAAGGTCACATTGCACTAACCGCCTTCCCCGATCTATCTCCAACAAACCGTCAGGACATTTGATCGAGCACTACCCTACTCGTCCACCAAGGCACGATCAACATAAGCCTTCAAAACCTGCTTCTTGTTACTACTGCCGTTGCAAATGACTCTCCCGCCTCTTCTTCTACTTGCCTCCCGGTGTCTTTTCCCCCAGACCTCGAGTCTCTCCTTAAACAAATTCTTTCTACTTCTGGTAATCCCCTTGTTGCTTTATCCACTATACCAGGCAATCCTAAATGGTATTTTGACTCTGCATGTTGTAATCACATGACATTTGCATCCCATCTTTTTTCTTCGTTATCTGCTAAGGATTCTGCGCACTCCATCCATACTGCTGATGGATCTCTTATGAACATAAGTCATACGAGTTCCATCTCTTTATCCACCCTTAATTTGCCTAACACTTATCTCATTCCTAAATTAAATTTTAATCTTATTTCTGTGGGACAACTGTGTGATCTTGGTTATGAACTCACCTTTTCTTCCTCTGGTTGTCGTGTGCAGGATCCACGGACGGGACAAGACATAGGGACTGGGTGTAAAATCGGAAGATTATTTGAGCTCACTAGCCTTCATGTTCCTCATGTATCCAACCTTTGTGCTGCTTCACCTTCGTCCTCCATTCACCTATGGCATCAACGTCTTGTTCACAGTTCATTAGGGAAATTATAATCTCTTATCTCTCAGGGAACTCTCGGTTCAGTCAGTAACGAATCTCTTAATTGTACTTCTTGTCAAATTGCTAAGCAACCAGCATTATCTTTTCCTAAAAGTACTTCTATTTCTTATTCCTCTTTTGATCTTGTGCATTTTGACATTTGGGGGCCAGCTCCTACACCCACAATGGGAGGGTCTAGATATTTTGTATTATTTATTGATGATTATTCACGTTTTACTTGGATTTACTTTATGAAACATCGTCATGAATTGCCTCAAATTTACATTGATTTTGCCACAATGATCAAAACTTAATTTTCAAAAGTTATTAAAATTTTTCGTCGTGATAATGCTATGGAATATCGTGACTCAAAGCTTTTGACTTTTTCTTGCTACACAGGGTACTCTCTCAAAATTTTCATGCCCTGGTACCTCTCAACAAAATGGTCGTGCTGAGAGAAAACATCGTCATATTCTTGACTCTGTTCGCGCTATGCTTATCTCTTCCTCTTGTCCAGAGCGTGCTTGGGGTGAAGCCGTTCTCACTTTAGTTTATGTTATTAATCGTCTTCCATCCTCTGTCATTGGTAATCTCTCTCCCTTTGAGCGTCTTCATAATACTCCTCCGAATTTGGTTGTGCTTGTTTTGTACTTCTTCAATCCCATGAATATACTAATCGAACCTCGTGCCCGTCTTTGTTGCTTTCTTGGTTATGGGAAAACACAAAGGTTATCGTTGTTGGGACCCTATCTCTCGAATTTCCCGTCATGTCATTTTTTGGGAACATATCATGTTTTCCTCTCTGTCTAAGTTCAAATCCATTCCTTCCACCTCAACTCATTTTTTCACTAACCCATCTATTGATCCTTTTCCTAGTGATCCTGATGCAGGTTCCTCTAGTGAGCTTCCAGACACTTCCGGTGTTCCAACCACTCTCGATGATACTGTTCCAGACGTAGATCCTCCTCCTCCTCCTCCTCCTCCTCTCCAACTAGGGTAAGAACTCATCCTAGCTATCTTTGTGATTATCATTGTTTTTCTACCATGCTTCACTTTTATGAACCTCGCTTTATCCGTAAAAGATCTCCATTGACAACAAGCTATGCGGGATTATTAGAACACCAATACTTCCCTCCCATTGTGGGATGTAAATGGATATAAAAATCAAGACTTTTGGCTCTATTGAACGATACAAGGCTTGTTGCTAAGGGATTTACTATTGGTATTGACTATGAGGAGACCTTTGCCTCTCGTTGCTCGTATCACCTCGGTTCGCACTCTTCTTGCTATTGCCGCTACTCAAAAGTGGTCCCTTAATCGATGGATGTGAAAAATGCATTTCTCAATGGTGACTTGAAGAAGAAATTTATATGCGACCCCCCAGGTTATACTTGTCCGCCTAATAAGGTTTGTCTTCTACCTTGTATGGTCTTAAACAGGCTCCTCGCCTCTACCATCAATCGCTAGGGTTCTCATCTAGTCCTCATGACTCACTCTGTTCATTCGTCGACCGATCAAGGCACCGTAATTTTGCTTCTTTATGTTGATGACATGATCATTATAGAGATGACATTTCGGCATTACGATCTTAAAGTTTTCTTGAGCCGCAGGAAATGAAGGATCTTGGCCCTCTTAGTTATTTTTTAGGTCTTGAAGTTCTTTCTTCTCTCGATGGGCTTTTCTTGTCCCAAGCTAATATTCGGCCTCTAAAACTCCTCTCGAAGAAACACATCTCCTATGGGTAGCGGATAATCCCACTCTATATCGGCGCTTGGTAGGCGGCTGATTTATCTCACTTGGTCCCATTTCCTATCTGATTTAGTCGGTCGGTTATAAAACATTATGTTCTTTGTCCTTCGCATTGTTCGCTATGTGAAAGGTACTATGTTTCATGGACTTCATTTCTCTCGCCGACTCCTCCTTAATCCTCCGAGCTTATTCGATATTGGGAGGAGAATCCCACCGATCGCCGTTCTAATTGGTTATTTAATGCTAAATTATCTCGTGGCGCATTTGATTGCTTGTTCGAATATCGAAAACAACCTCTCGAAATATATCCGTTGGCTTCTTGATGACTTGGGCATCTCTCAGGTCTTCTTCCACGATCTCTATTGTGACAATCAGTCTTATTCAAATCGCTTCACAATGATATCTTTCATGAACGCACCAAGACATTGAGATCGATTGTCATTTTATTCGCCAACATATTCTTGGTCGAGCTCTTCATCTTCTCTCCATTGACACTCTCTCAATGTATCTTTACCAAAGCTCATCATCTAGGTCGCCGCAAGACACTAGTTTCCAAACTCAAGTTGGTTCCTTCCACACCTACTTGAGTTTGAGAACAAGTCAGAATAGGGTATTTAGCAGTAGCAAAAAAATTTATCAGGATTATGTTTACTTTCTCACATGTATAAATAAAGTCACACTTTAAATATAACAGATACAATTCTTACACTTAAAAATGTGAGTGGTAAGTTACAGAAATAGAACAAGAAAATGCCATCATTTCGATGGAACTGACGCGGTTTTTCATTTTTTGCTTTTTGACTCCTCTCGTCTTCTTTCCTTGGTTTCCTTCTCCCAAACTCAGTTTGGCCAAAACCCGAAACTTTTCTAGTTTCCTCCACCTCTTCCTTTCATTACTTTAGTATCACTATTTTTCTTCTCAAAGTAAAATGCTGAGTAGATAAATGTAGTAAAAAAAAATAAAACAAAAAAGAAGAAGACATGCATGGTTAGTTTGTAGGATGATTAAGGAGAAAGGATAGTTTGGACACAAGTGAAAAATGACAATATACATGCATGTTTTCATTTGATATACTTAGCTATTAATATTTATTTTATATCACTTTAGTCGCTTAGAGTTTTCAAAATAGAGTTTGAACTATCGAACTTGAATTGCTTCGGAAGAAGTATTAAGTGAGCTACCACAAGGTGACTATTGGGGAAGAATTGTGTTATTTTAACACATAAAATACTTACACAAATGATATGGGATATGCATATAATTTAATAATTTTTAAAAAAACTTACAGTGAAATAAGGTGTTATCGACTTATATGAGAATATATATAAATAATATATGAGTCTACGTTTGTGAAAATATCATTACTGCTAAAAATATTTAGTCTTTTAAGTAATTATTATTATAGTTAATTTCTTTTCATGATGTATAATAACATATGAATAAATAATGTTAAAAACTTCTTTTTGATAAATATTGTAAAAAAAACTTTTACTTGTAAATTAAAATTAAATCGACATAAAAATGAATCTAAACAAGATTTTTTTTTAAAATATGTGAATTTGACTAACTGATTGTGTGTCTATATAATTTAGGGAGTGACGTGGACAACCCCACTTCTTCAAAAATAATTAGCATGAGCTCAGCACTATGGGTAGATGGCAAGCACTTGTTCCATCTCTGGAAAGGTATGGACATCAACCATATAAAAATGCAATCCTGTAGAAGAAAGGACAATTTCACATTATTTTTTAAAGATAGGTTACTAATCATATATTTTATTAATTATTGGATAATTTTTAATAAAATTTAAAATATTTTTTTTATAAAATCAATATTCAATAAATATTTAACAAATAATCTGTATATAGTAGCTATAAGGATATTATATAAAACTTCTCCAAAAGAAAAACTATCCTTAATCATCATCCTGTTTAGTTTTGCCTCGTGCTTGATGGATGTTTTTTTTTAATATTTTATAATTAAATAGTTATTTTCAATAATATGATTATGATTTTATAGAAACTAACTACTTTATTAATGTTTATGTTATTCCAAATTTGGTAATGAACTATTTTAATGCAAATCTGTATCATCTAAAATAATTATTCTATAATAAAATATTTATTTAAAAAACAATTTCAAGAATATGCAGCGTATGTAGGCATTATAAAATATTTTACTTTTTTCTTATGTAACTGTAAATTTTGATTACGTGAGTAATTTTAGTTTTTCCCTCCTCTTTCGAAACTCTCACCAAAACGAAATGGACAACTCTCCTTGTTTGTTGTTTTTCATGAAATGGACTAATTCCTTGAAGTAAGCTTGGTGGCTGAGGATGAAGCCTAGCTTGGTGGCTGGACCATCTAAGCCGTTGTGACCACCGACAGTTGCTATTATTCAATGGTGCCTGAGTCATCCGCATCCCCAAGGACATATCCACTTATGGCGCCTTACAAGTCGGGACCAGGTGACACTTGGTGCTTCCAGTGTCTACAACTCAACCCCTTGCTTGGTTACATTTGTAGAATGAAATCCATGCCATGCACTTTGCGAGTTGCCTTTGTCCTAGTGATATTTCAACAGTAATTAACGTCTCCCAGTGGAATGGATTCAATTACTTAAATATTTAGTTCTAAATTTGATTTTGAAATTTATACATATAAAAATAGAATTGTTATCTGTTTAGACTCTTGACAACATTATAAGTTATTATTTTATTACTTATCAAGTGAGAAATATTTTAAAAAATTAAAAAAAAATTAACATCTTTATCAAATTAATATGATTTTTCGTCCATAATATATGTTTACAATTTGATGATAAATAATAAAAAGAAAGAAAATAATTTTTATAAAATAAATTTATTTTTAAAATGAACAAATAAAAGTATATTCACTTTTAGATTATTTAATAAGTTAAATTTTTTATGTACTTTATCAAATTAAAAGTTAATACATTATTACTTGTTTACTTTAGATATAAACTCACTTTAAAAGAATATTATAAAAAAAAAATGCAAAACATGCTTAGTCTAGAGGTGATCATGACGAGTTTTATAGGATCTAGTCTAAGTTATGTTGTTCATTTTTAAAAAAGAAAAAAAATTAAAGAGCCTGAGCTTGAGCTTGAAGCCCAAATTCATAGTTAAAAATTTACTTAGATTTGTATATATAGCACTTACCAGCTTTCCATTTTGCACCAAATGACACCAATGCAAGGTTTTTATTCCGCAAGAAGAAAGAGTTAGACAATCGACATAACTCACTCGTTGCAGTGAAGGCAATAAGCCAAAAAATAGCTAAGAATTCTATGATTAGACGAAATTTCCGTTCCCGAAAACCACAGGTTAACATCACAATGTTAGGGTTAAATGAAACCACAGGTTAACATTCTTTTAAAGATTAAGCCAAGTCGAGCTAAATGAAAGCATGAACTACGAACCTACCCAAACCAGAAAATTTGTCACAGGAATTGCAATTTATATGAAGTGGGGACATTGATAGATGTTAAACCTTCAAGTAAGTTTTAGGCCCACTTTCTAACTTTATTCCATAGGCGTGAGTTATGATTACAATGTTTCGGGTTGCTAACCACGCCTGTAGATTAGAGAATCACTACTATAATGGGTTTCATTGTAGCCAAAACAATGGCAGACAAACAATTTGACTAGTTTCATGTAACAAAATTGCATGTGCACAAGCCCTCCCCTCCTTCCACTTTTTTGGATGGATAAGATTAACCATTCCAAAACATTATTCAGCAAACTGTGTTATGACACTATGAACGCCAGTTACAATTAGGGCTACACATAACTCAATTCAACCCAAAATGAACCTAATATAAAATATCTTTACACGACTAAATTGATTGAAGTCATCCATTCTTTTCTTTTACACTACATAAATGCCCAAATGGGTTAAGTGAGCATTCTGGTAAAATTTATGTGGCCAATCAACCCGACTATTTATTGATTCGGGTGATGAGTTCCAAAAATCAACTCGAAGACCTAACCCGATCACCCAATGACCCGAAAGTCAAGGGAAAAAAAAAAACTAAACACCTTTACCCATTCAAATATCCTCAAACTTCAGCCAACAAATTTCCCAAATAAAAAACAAACCCCATCCAACCATTAGAACCATCACAGCCATACAGCCACCATTCAACAACCCGAAGCTAGAACCACCTCCACCTTTACCCATTCAATCATCCTCAAACTTTAGCCAACAAATTTCCCAAATCAACTCAAGATCTCAACACCAGAGGGCAAAAGTCGTAGCACCAATAATCGCGAATCTCAACACCGCGACCCATATCCCAACACCACAGTCCTCCACCGCAAGCTTCACCCACCCACGCAGAGCCATTGCTCCGCCGCCCTGCTCCGCTCGCAACCGCAACCCAGAACCCACAAGCCCAAAAACGCTGTGACCCAGAAACGTCGTGACCCAAAAACACCGCGAACCCAAAAGCCCAGAAGCACTATCCTCCACCCACAAGCCCAGAACCCGTTGTCCTCCACCGCAAGCCCAAGACCACCCCGTCACGCCTTCACTCAGATGGTCATATCTGCGTCACGCCTCCACACAGATCTGTGTCACACTTCCACCCAGAGCCAATCATCACTCGTCCTCGTCCTGCAGCTGTCGTCACAAGGAAAAAGAAGGTTGGAGAAGTGGAAAAGATGCAGAGGCACAAAGGTTTGGGTTGAGTTGATACAATGAAATGGAATGTAAGGTGAAAACATTTAACCTGATGACCCAAGGGTTACTGAAAAGAAAGAAGGATCTAATTCAAGGGTTAAACAAATAACCCGATAACCCAACCCGCCTATAGGTCGGGTTGATTCAATTTAGGTTATTTGAAAAAATTCAAAAAAACCGACCCAACCCAACCCGAGTTTGATAATTGATATGAATTTTATTTTCACTGAAACCCGACTCAACCTAACCCATGTGCAGTCCTAGTTACAATGTAGTATGCAGCACTTGGAATGGTACACAAGTTTGTCAATGAACTATCATTATAAAAAATCAATAACTATCATCCAGTCCACCACCTCTCATCTGCAATATTTACCAGTCCGATCAATGGCTGAACAGGATTCTCTGAACTTCTGAAATCCAGACTCTGCATTTACATTTGCCACTGGCACAAAGGTAGCTCACTTAGAATCTTGACAAATGGTTTATATTAAAATTCCTAATGACATTCACATTGATTGCATGCAGAAGCCAATTTTTAAACTCAAATGCCAGCCCATTTGCTATCTCTGGATCTGTCTGCATCTTACATCTGCAACAACATGGCGAATGTGTGGAGCATACCATTTCACCCTCTCAACATGTTCTATAGAAACCTCCCAACAATAACCTGTGGGAAATCATAATGGTGTGGGCTAATCAATGATTATTCCAGAAATTAGATCTTCACAGCGTTGCAGCGGGACATGGTCAAAATTGTATTATTAAAATTTTTTTAAAAAAAAACGATGCTACCTTCAGATCTAGCAATTTCATATATCGACTTTGATACATGATCAGTCCATTGACATTCCTCTGAGTCCTTTGTATTCCCATGGACATGTAATATTCCACCCTCTCTCCTGCAACGTTGATTCCATGAGAAAGAGAGAAATTGGTCATGAAAGTAGTAGCCCAGAAGTGAATCAGAGCAGAATTAAGCTAGTTATATCCGCACAGATTTTTCTCCATTGTCCTATCTGGAGCTTATGCTTCATATATTAATTCAGATTTGGAAGATTTCATTACCATCAACAGCAGTAAAACAGTCATAAATTTGGCATTTAATTATAGATAGAGTTTCCAGATGCAGTAGTTTCAATCAGGCAATTTGCAGGATGAGACGTGAACCACAACTTCAGGAACATTATGATTAAAATTGGTGAGCAGACTTAGCACCTAATATGATAGTTTCTCTCTCATTCTATTCACAATTTGATTCACAATATGGCCATATTTTCAGAGATAAACATTAGTAACATCAGGAAAATAAGTTTAGTGCCACAGTTATTTCATTGTCAATCATTATGGATAGTCACCTACTGAGAACAAAATCAAAGAAATTCCAGGAACAGAAATGCAGCAAACAATAATATTATTACCGTTCATGAGAAGTTGATGCAAATAAATTATATGGTGCTAAATAATCATGTAACTTTTACTTAATATGGGTGTGGAAGTAAGATGCTACCATCAATCAAAATTTACACATTTGACAAGATGGCTAAATGCTGACAGTAGAGTAACACCAGATAAGTATGTTGAAAGATACGATACATAAAAGTATCCCAATTACCGTAAAGCCCTCACAGCTGTGACCCAGCTACACTCACTAGATGGAAGGAGACCAAGGCAGACTCTATCAGCCACACTCTGTAAGCAAAAAATCAACATATTTAGTTAATTTATTTCCTTCTACAAATATCAATTGGTGATAAGAATTGATAGACTTGTTTTCCTTAGGTATCACAAATGTTCATTGTCAGTGTGCACAGTGACTCAGAAAAAAGTGAAGAACAGAGTCAATAGTTCACTGGCCACATGTTCCTTTCCTTCTATTTCTCTTTTTACCAAACAAGGGGGTAAAACAATTCCTTTTCACTTTATCTTCTTTTCATCCAAACAAGGGAAGAAAAATATTACAATCCTCACTCAAATTCCACTTTATGATTTTCTTCCCCTTCACTTTCATTCAGAGTATCTCTGACAATAAGTCAGAACAATGCTCATTTATTTTTATTTGCGGGTAACTCAAGCTAATAATAAATTATATTAACTAACACAGAAAAGATAGACAATTTTTTTACTGGCATGTTGTGTGCAATCAGGTTTGAGGGTGAATTACAATTTGGGATAATAGGGTGAACATATTTCCAATTTAAAAAGAGCGATCCAAAAAAATGGTTAATCAGATCAACATATGAACCATCTTAGAATGTTGCTAACCAATCTTTTGGTTAATCATCCTAAATTGGAAATTTGTTCGTGGTTTGCCAGGATATCCTAAATTGAAATTGGACAAAACTTAAATAAAGTTCCTTAGGTGCTTGTGGTGTTGTTTTCCAATAAAAATAGGCAAAAACCATACTTTCGTCCTATTTTCTATTTTCAAATTCGTCCTCTAACTAAGAAAAGTTCCAAATTCATGCTCTAACTTTTAAAAACCTAACAAAGTTATCCTTCTGCCTAACTCCGTTAGTTCCTTCTGAATGAGTGGTAGAAAATGACGTAGTTGGCATGACATGGCTAAAATAACACAAGCGACATTTGATGTGGCAAGGGACATATGACATGGCCAATGAATTAAAAATTAGTCCTCGGTGGTTCTCCCTAATTTCACCCCTATTTCAGCCTAGGGTTTATGTTTCTACTTCATCTTCTTCCCACTATTGCGATTCCTCTGTTTCTTCTCCATTTCCATTTCGTCGATGAACAAGGACTTGTATTGCAAGTTGTTACATTTATTTCGTGCATAACCCAGAAGGGCCAATGAATTTTTAAGGTAGTTCCTCCATGACTGACAACACAGAGGGTCAATGGGTTCCATTTTGCAAGTGTGGGGACAAGACCATGGTTCGCACTGTGGAAACAAACGTCAACTTTGGAAGAAGATTTTGGAGCTGCAGGCATTGGTCAGTAAGAGAATCCATTCCTTCATTCTTGTTTAGTTCATGTTGGTGGTGGGTTTTCCTAATTTCCTCAATTTGTTTGTTGACTAATTATGCACCATTTGCTTTGTTTCCAAAAAGGTGTGAAAGGTTCTGGTTGTGAGTTTTTTGAATGGTATAACGAGGATACAGCTGCTGAGAGGGATTTGGTTATGTTGAGGTAGAGGAGAAGGATTCTCACCTTGCAGATTTTTCCTCTCTGTTTTCAGCCTTTCCCTCCTCAATTTTCCCTCACAAAACGAGGTCGTTTTGAGCCTAAACCACTCGCTGAAAGGAGCTAACACTGTATTGCCAGCTAGGACGCCACCTCGGATTGTTTCGTCAATGGAACTAATGGAGTCATGCAAAAGGATAACTTTGTTAGGTTTTAAAAGCTGGAGTATGAATTTGGAACTTTTTTAGTTAGAGGACGAATTTGGAAACAGAAAATAAGTTAGAGGACGAAAGTATGATTTTTGCCATAAAAATATAACGTGTATAATTTTTTAGCCCCCTCATCGTTCTATTTAAAATTTTCATAGTTGAAGTGTAAAAAATAATACACATGTCATGTTTTCATTAGAGAATAACACTACGAGCACCTAAGGAACTTTATCTAACTTTTGTCCATCGAAATTCTCCCTTTTATTTATTAAGATAATTTTCCAGAAATGCTATATAAGTATAAAGCAACGACAATTATATATATATATATATAAAGAAATAAATTTCCATTATTGATAAATCAGCCGGATTAAAGATAACACTGACAGGATGTCTAAGGGCAACCAAGGAATCACTGAGTGTGGGGGGTCTGATCTGTGGCAGTGATGACAAATGGATCTTTGGCCTCTCCAAGAATCTGGGTAACTGCAGTGAGTTTGCTGCTGAGTTATAGGGAGTGTGGGAAGGTTTATCTATGGCCTAGAACATGGTCTTTATATGGATTATGTTTGATATTGACTCTCAGGTCCACTCAAGCTCTTTTTCCTGTAACAGTTTGACAGGGGGACAGCCAGCTGATTTGGTAAATCGAATTTCTCCTTGAAAAGTACTGGATCGCTCGAATTAACCACATTTACAGGGAAGCAAACATGTGTGGGTAAATCATAGTTTATGGGTGAATAAATACATACACTATACCTTGGGAGCCGTAATTTGATTATCTCCTCCAAGTACGATACAACGGTCAGCCACAGAATTTGCTTGTAGATTATGTTGGAGTGCTTCTAAGGCATGGGGATTCCACTCACAAGCATATACAAGTTTTGCCTGGGCCCTGCTTAAGATCATGCAAGAACAATGAAAATAAATATAGATTAATATCATTAAATCTTAAAAAAACCTCAGAAGCGAGCAAACCAGGAACAACGGATACTAGAAAAATTTTCAAATCCTCAATCTCTGTTTAATAAAAGTTCAAGAGGCATGCCCCATCCCAGTCACCAAATGTTCATATTAAGATCCAGAATGTATTTTATGAAGTTTAAGATATACAAAAAATAAATTAATTTTTTTTGACATAAAGTGTCCAAAGAAAAAAATTAACATATCTTCCATATAGCACTGCATAATCTTGTCTCTTGGCTTTCCTCCAATTATAACACAATATTGAAGGCTAAAGGGTATTTTTGATACACAATACCCAAAACTTTAAGACAGGAGAATATAATTAGAGATTAGGTGTAATGCACAGCCCTGCCTGTACAAACAAACAGAATACCTGACAAGAAAAGGCAGCACAAAGTAGCCAATGCCAGCAAACAGATCTACTATAACCTCATCCTTACAATCCAGCCTGGCCATCCGCAGCTTCTCAGAAAGATTACCCCATGAGAACATGCACTTCCTAGCATCAAAAGAATAGACTATTCCATTTTCTCGATGATTGACCCAGCCATTATCTCCAACGAGAATCTGTAATGTGCTATCTCTTGTACCAGTTGCAGCAACTGGGCCCTATAATACACCAGCTTACTCATGTCATAAATAAATGAATTCACAGCAAAGCTATTGCAGGTAGAATTGAAAACAGCATTATGTTTAATAAGCAAAAGCTATAAAACAAGTGTCTCTCAGTAATAAAGAATTACAAGAAATTCCAAGATTTTTTTCCTTCCAAAGATCAACCACTGCAAAGCATTCATGGTTGCATATTAATAAGAACTGCCAATTCAGTCCTCTTATCATTTTAGCCTTCATAAATTTGGCTAGACACTGATTTGTCCTATCTTGGCAAAAGATTTTAAAACCTGAAAACTACCTATAATGGTTGGAACTTAGGCTGAATTTCTAAATTTATAATTTATTAGAGAAAAATATCTTTTAGCCTTTACAATTCGTTCATTATTGATAATTTCGGTATTTAATATATTTGTTAAATGTCATCATCAGATATTCCATTATCATTCACATAAACTTTATGCATGCTACATCTTCAATAAGAAAATTTAAAAAAGATCATGTGTGATGGAAAATAATGAATCAGTATGATAAAACCCAGGCAGGAAAAGCAAAAACACAAATTTATGCATTACTCATGTATATACGATTACTTGGCGAGCAAGACGATGAGCCTTAAGTGATTTGGCAACAATGGGCCAAAGCTCTTCGGCGATGGAGTCCCACATGGAATCCTTGAAAGAAGTAGTTGGAAGTATAACAATATCTCCAAGCCGATCCCACCTGGAAGGCATAAAAAAGATTACTACAGAACACACAACATTAAAGGCCTAAGGGATTGCATGCAAGAACACAAATTATAAATGAATGAAAATAAGCATGAAGTTAGAAAGCAGGCACCACAGAAGCAATTTTAATAAAAGAACCTTGTTGGCAGTTCCTCTAGAAGCCATGCCGGTAGGCCTTTATGCTCAATCAAAGACGTTACTGCTTCGGTCATCACTTTCAAAGGAGACTTTGCAGCTTTTCTTACTTCAACAACCTCATCTGCTAGCATAATGGCACCATATCCATGGAGAAGAGTCAATGCTTCAGTGTAGGATAACACATTTAAGAAGTATCCATCTCCTTTAACTGGTTTTGAAAAGGGAACTTCATTTTTTCCATCAACTGCATCTCCTGAATGATGATTCCTTTCATGAAATACAGAAAAAAATTCTTTGAGGACAGGAAAACAGATATGTACTCCACCCTCTTCAGAGTATGCCTTCCTCCCTAAGTCTAACCATCCAAATTTCTTCAATATATCCTTCCCCAATTTTGCATATTTCTTTTCTAGTTGCAGAACATAATGCGATGCAATTATCTGACTTTGATCATTCATGCAAGGTAAGTTATCATTTAAATATAAACTTTCACCTTCAGATACATTTGGTGCATGATCAAGTTGGGGTCCTTGAGAATTTTCAATCTTATTCCCATTCGTCCCTTCATTTTGGTCAATCATATGCTTTCTTTGATTTTTGACAGGCATAAGATCATCATGTGATGAATGCATTAAATGGTGCAAGCTGAACTTTGCTGGCTCACTGAACTTGGCTCCAAATGCATAGCATGATGCACCACCACCAACTATAACAAGATCATCACCAACAACATTGGCTGTACTACGCACAAATAAATCTTTACCTACGGAATTAAGGGTAACATGCTTCCATAGATGAAGCTTCAAATCAAGTAGAGCCAACTCTTGACAATGCTGTCTGACTGGACAACCACCAAGAACTCCAAGATAATTTTTATAGACAAAAATTGAGTGGGAGAACCTAGCATGTGGATTCCTTCCAGCTGTCTTTTCCTTCTTCCATTGACCCTTCTGAACATCAAAGCTATACAAATCCCCAAGTATTTTATCACCATTGTATCCGCCAAACATAAAAATGTGAGAATCAGATGCCACCATTGCATGAGAATGGCGTGCACATGGCCAGTCCCCAGAAACTGGTATTTCTTTCCAGTGTGAATTGATTGTGTCAAGAATATAAAAGGATGAAAAGATAATATCATTATCAAGTCCCCCAAATACGTAAATGTTTGAACCCATAACAGCTGCAGCATGACGATGCCTGTCCAACATGTTAATATTAAACTAACACTGAAAACAATATTACCAAATCAAGCTATAGCAAACAATGTTACTACACCTTAAAATAGTTACAATATACAGTTTAAAAAGTTGTAAGCATTTATGCACATGAATTTAAATACTGCTACCAGAACTCATACAGCATAGAAAGTTGACTTGAAAATCTATACAAAGCCTTTTTTCCCCTACTGCACAATTGCTTGATAAGTGGCTTTCATTTGAACTGGTGAAATCTACAACAGAAGAATGCTGTAAAGCATTACCTGGGAAGAAAGAAATCGCCACCACATTGCAGTAACTTCCAACAATTCTTAGCTGTATCAAGGATCCATACATCACTCAGAATTTTATCAGGACCAGTCCGACCTCCAATCACAAACATGCAATCTCCAACCAAGGAAGCTGTATGGCCTAAGCGTGGAGATGGAGATACGCTGCCAAAAGTGCTGATTGTTTCAAGATTGCCAGAATATGGATCAAGTAGCAACAAATCATTTCTCCTTGCATGTCTCCCCGTGCCTCCAAAGCCACCAAATACAATGAGTTTCTTGTGGTTGGCATTATCCAATGTACAAGCCGAGTGGCCCCAAAGGAAAAGCTTCTCCACTGGTTCACCAACAATATCCATATGGGCAATTGACAGACTACAACCAGGAAAACCCACACTTGACCCTGCCAACCATTCAAAGATTCAGACTTTTGATTGATATTAAAAGGAAGTTGTCCTGCAATCAGATATATATCGACATGTATCAGTACTGATATCATTACCCCCACATATTCATTGTGACAGTCATATATATATTCAAAAACATGGTATAAACTATAAAATCAATATCATCTGCAACATAATGCTCTAATCAAATGGAACTAAGGCGAATCCTTCTAATATAAACTTATTATCTATTGAAATACCTGAATAGGTTTCGGCTTCACCATTCCCGTTTGCTAGCTGAGATTCATCCTCAAGTTGAGGATGATCACAAACAAGCCCCTCTCCATGATTCGGTGACAAATGATTAGTGTTATCGGCGGCAACCACGGATCCTAGGAAGCCATTAGAGTGCAACACTCCAAGAAACCTCTCGGTTCTTTTCCAATTGGCTTCCATTTTGTGGTTTGCGACTCGAACAAGATAACGAACATAGTCAGGAGTCACCATAATGTTGCGGGTGTCCCCCAAGGGCACTTCCAAGCGTATGGAACAGCGAATGGCTATGATGACGCGCTTGTTAGTGTTAGCATTGGTAATGCCGGACTCTCTGAAACCGCAAGATATGGCCAGCGACACCAGGGACTGAGCCGAAGATAGGTCTTTGCACTCGACGGCAATGATAAGGGGCTCGAATCTGAACACGAGTTCGGAGCACTGAGTCGACTGGGAGTGGGAGTTGGAGTCGGAGTTGGAGGGGAAGAGGAGGTTGAGGACTGAGTCGGGATCGGCAGGGTCGTGGGAAACGAAGAGCCAAGAACCACCCTTGGCTTTCTTCTTGGGTGAAGAAGTTGCATCTTTGGGTTGAGAAAGGATAGAGATTCGACCAGAGCAAGAGCTGGTAGTGAAGTAAGAAGGGTTTTGGTTTATGGTGTTGAGGAGAGGGATGATGGGAGTGTCCAACGTCCCCTTTGGTGATTTGTCCGATTCTGTTGAGCTCAATGAAGCTAGAGTCGCTGCCTTTCTCTTCTCGAACTCCATTCTTGTTTCTGTGTGCGTAGCCCTAAACCCACCAAAAACCCTCTCAAACTAGGAACAAGAAGATGGAGCAGTTCAGGAGGAAAGTATGCAATCAATTTTTTGTCGGGCTCAGGTTATGGGCTTCCAAAACAGGCTTTCTTGAAGATGGGTCATATTATATGGGATCCTGGCCTAAATCCGTGAATGGAGAAAAATAATACATACAATACAATAATTAGAGGACAAAAAATTGTATAAACCAGCAGGGAATTTACTAAATACCTTGTGGTCAGGAGTTGATGTCCGAATAGAAATTAACCCCGTGAAGCAATGCTATTTGATACGAATTTATTTCTACAAAACCTATTACTAATTGTTTGTGACCAATCAAATCTTTGATGACGTTATAAAAGTTTCAAATTTAACTGCTAAGAAGAAAAAGGAACGTCAGTGTTAAGTCTTTTGTATTTACTTTTGTGTTAGTGAAAAGTAATTCATAGTATTTAGCATTATTCTTAACCCCACATCCAAAGTATGTAGTGAAACTTCTTGATCTTACCATAAAAAGAAGTTTTAAACAAGTCTAATTAATAAATTAAATTAATTTTGATTAAATTTTTTATTGATTCAAATCCACGCAAATTATATCAATTGATTCCATAAAAGAGTTTTGTCCTTCACAAAGATGTCCTCTGTTAGATCTACTATTATAGTTCAAAAAATAGTAGTCTTATTATACTTTTTGTTGCTTGCTATAAATTGTCGTGTAATGAAATACTATTGTGAAGCACAATACAATAAGTTGATTAAAAAAAAATGAAGGTGATTTTGCTCATAACAAAATATCCCCAGACGCTAGTCCTCGTAGTTGGGCTTTGGAAGATGCTGGCTATTGCGTGAGATTGAGGGGATTGTTTATGACATTAGACATATTAGATTAAAGTTTGTCGCTGTATTTATGTGGTTTTAAGAAGTTAAATCAATCTAATTTTCTTGGATTAGCTCTTTATATATGTACCTAATCTGTGTCTGTATTAAGTGTTCAGATCGATTTCAAATCATCTGAAGTTTAAAACTTTAGGAACTGGTAGTACACTATATACATTTCAGCATTGTATAGTAAGTCACCATCTTGTGTGTTTGTGTGTGTGCATTCGGAGTATAAACAAATCAGGAGGTCAAATATGAACTGCAATACATTGCATTTGACTAAGAGTACATTAATTCACTAAGCATTTCCGCAATACACCAACTAACATAGTATATATATAGATCAATTAATAAAGCATCAGGCATGCAATTTAGTCTCGTGCAAAAGAAGTTTGTTGATCACTTGATGAAGCACACTTTGAAGTCCAGTACTTTTCAATCTCTTCTGCAGTCCTTCCAGGGATTCTCCCAGCAATCAAAGACCACCTACCCACAATAAGAGCTTTACAATTTTATTACTCACAGACACACACGTGTAGGAACACATATAGGAATGCAATTTGTATATACTATACTACGTGCAAAGAAAAAGATAGAGCAAAGCAACCTCTGTCCAACCAATCTAAACACCCTAGCAATGAGTGATTCCTCATCTTCGGAGAATACCAGCATAGTTTCCTCACTTATCATATCTGACACAACAGAGAACATGAAAATATAAGGGGAGAGAATATATCAACAGAGAAAAAAAAGAGAGGTGGGTGTTTATGGTACCTTCCACGTTTTGATTGTTGTTTGCATCGCTTGCATGATTTGAGTCGCTCATTTTTCAAATGGAAAGAATGAAGTCATGAACACAACCTGATTGGTGTAATGGTGTTAGCTAGTGGTTAAATATTATACGAATGGACATTTAATTTGGTCGTTGTGAAAAATAAAATACCAGTACCGGTTCTCGTACCGCTTGCGGCCTTGGGTACAATCATGTCATTATGACGTCTACGTCGTTTACACTGCCCAAGTCGTCGCGTCTGAGAAATTTTTTTATGTAAATTTAAAATATTTAAATAGAATATATTAAGTTAATTAATATTTAATATTTTTATAAATTTTTATATTTTTAATTATGTAATATAAAAATATTAAATATTAATTAATTTAATATCTTTAATTAAATGTTTTAAATTTAAACAAAAATATCTGTTGCAATTCTCCTCCTCCTGTATTGAAAAATTCTTTTATAAGCACGGCCTAACATATCTTTTAAGTATTTTTATTTAATTATTAACATTTATAAAATAATAACATACTTGTTTACTTTTCATTGAAGTTTTATACAACATTTAAGATTGGATTTAAACGTAGCTTATTTTTTCTTCTTTTTTATCTATCACATATAATATTTATTTATTTATTTTAAATTAATAACAGCCTTATGCTGTTTCTGCATTCACTTTAAAAAAAAAATTTATTTTAGTTAATCTTTAATTAATTTATGAAATACTTTTTTATGAAAAAACCCTTTTAACATAAAACAAACATAAAAAAAAGAATTTCTCATGTAGAAATATTAATATTTTATAATATAATTGTAAATTCAAAAAATATAAATTTAATTTTTCATAATTATTTTCAATCATATCTTATAATAGTCTTAACACTCTCTTGTAAGTTATTTTTTGCAGAGTCATTCTATAGTTGTTAGATTGATTTCTATAGTTATTTATAATATAATTATATTATTTATTTTAATATGTTTAATCGATTCACGTAAAGTAACTTGTGATAGATTAGACAAACAATTTCATAATTTTTGTGTAGTTTAAAATTTTAGTAAAATATATATTATCAAGATTGATGAAAAATTATATGGTGGCAATGGCTAATGAGTAGCAACAACACATAGTGTACGGTAAAATTGGGAAGTACTAGTTATGGGTGAAAATATGTTAGACGATTCGTCAAAGATATATGGTCTAACTAATTTAAGGTTTGATATGTCTTTATTTGTTTAACAAAAACGTCAGATCAAGATTTTTGTAAAATTTATTTAGTTAAACGAGTCAGGTTTCAATTTTTTAGAAAAGTCTTTTAAATTTAGTAGGTCGACCTATTTAATTATATATATTATTACTTTTTAAATATTATGACATTTTAATATTTATTCGATATATTAATTTTATAAATAATATAATATTTTTTAAGCTAGACTTCTTAGCTAATATAAAACATATAGGCTTATTAATCTATCTTATTGACTTTTATAAAAGTAAGTTTGTTAATATATTTAAAAATTTTATTATAAAATAGGCATTTAAAAAGATTTTCAAGTCAGATCAGACCTTAAAAAATGACCTATGACGTTAAGTAAATAAGTTAGACTCATGCCTTGTATTTGAAAAATAGACAAAATTTATTTAAAGTAAGGTTTGACCTAACTTGACTTATTTTCACCCTTAATACTAATGCTTAAAAATAATAATAACAGAAAGAAGGTTAAAATTAAAAAAAAATGACAAAATAAAATTAAGTACAGCAATTTTTTTATAAAAATTAAGAAGATGGAGAAATAACGTAAGGCACTTTTTGTTTATTTTATGTTATGAAAAAGTTAATATTTTTGTATGAGAACTTTTTTTATTTCTTTTATGTTGTTTTATGTTAAAAAGGGTATTTTTTATATAAAAAAATATTTCATAAACAAATTAAAGATTATACAGAACAATTTTTTTTTTAAGGAAAAAAAAACAAAGCAAATGGAGAAACAGCGTAAGGCTGTTTTGGGCTTTAATAGTAGAAGAGATTAAACATTAAATTTTGTTTTATATATGTGCATTAATAATATGAGAGAAAAAAAAAAAGAGATAATAAGTTACATTTAAATCAAATGTTAAAAAATATTTAACTTTAATAAAAAATTAAATATGTGAATGTTTTTTTATATATGTCTATAATTAAATAAAATACCGATAATATATTAGACAGTATCTATTTAGTGATAACTTCTCCTGTATATGTCAATAATTTTGGGAGCCGATAACCCACACCACCCCAACTTACCCAATTCAATTTGCCGTATGCAAATCAATAAAATAGAGCGAGAACCTTGCAACCAAAATTTTTATGTGATTAGAATATTATTTTATTTTGTCTCAAATACTTATTTTGATAATTAGTTTTGAATTTTGAATTGTAATTAATATCAAGATATAAAAAAAATGTTACATATTTATTTTTAAATAAAAAATTAGAAAAACTCTTATATCTTCATAAGGATAAAGATAATGATATAAGAGTGGTTGATATTTGTCATGTAAATTATTTGTGAATTATAAATACTTATATTGTAGAATTAATAGAATTATTTATTGATTCAGATTTTGCAAGTGATTTTGATAAAAGGAAATCTATTACAGACTATGTGTTTACACTTGCAGGAAGAATTGTAAGTTGGTTATCAAAGTTACAGACTGTTGTAGCTCTGTCTACTACAAAAGTTGAATACATGGTAGCTGCCCAAGCATGCAATGAAGTAATTTGAATTAAAAGATTAATGGAGGAACTCGGTTACAAACAACAAAAGATTTCTTTATATTGTGACAGTCAGAGTGCCTTGCACATTGCAAGGAATCCTGTTGGTCAAGTTACACTAACCTTGTAGGTAACTCTTTTGTTAACCGCAAGTGCACGAGTCGATCAAGTAATAAAAATGATGAATAGAGATAGTTCCCACATGGAATATGGTTACTTTCTAAAACTAAATACTAACCTACAACTTAACCAATTCTATTCAAGCAAACATAAATTAGAAAAGAGGTTTATTAATTAAACTACAAAGTATAAAAAAAATATAAAGATATGATCGAGAGAATAAGGAATCATTTTTCACCCCTTACTTCAATTGATAATATGCAATCCTTTTAAGCAATACAAACTCTTAGATTAGGTTAGCTTGATAAACCAACTTAGTTAAAAGCTTATGTCTAGGTCGATTAATCGTATGTCACTTACTTAGTTCACTATGCGTCCATGAGAATTAGAGCAAACAACACGCATTAAGATTGATTCTCAAATATGACTATACATGGCTAAGAGCTATATGTCTATCATATTATTAGCGAATCAATCTACTCCGCCATTGGAATAAAATCGAACATGCATCTACCATACGTATGATTTAATACCCAAAGTCCTATGTCTAAGCTCATTAGATTTCATCAAATCACCTAATCAAATAAGTAAGATTATTAAGCACCATATGATAGAACAAAACCCAAATCATTCATATAAACTCAAAAGAGTACAAATCATTCAATAGGGGGATCAAAAGAATACTCTAAACACAATTTAGTTACTCATTGAATATGAAAATACAATACAAAAATCCATGTTCAAGATAAAAGGAAGAGAAAAATGAGAATGAACAGAAGATGAAGTCCAATGGGGTGAGTCTTGAAGCTTAAATCTCCCTCCAAGATGAAGATGACCTCCAATCTTGGCTCCTTCAACTCTCTTTCAGGCCGAAAATGAAAATCTAGCTGTTGGGTTCTCTCAGAAACCAAAACTAAAAGAGTAAAATGAAAGTACTAAAAAAGCTCTCCTCTAAAATCTGCGTACAAAGTATTTATAAGCCCACAAATTTTACGCTTCACGCTGCTGCGTTACACAATACACGCCATGGGGCACAAAAAATTAGGTCACCAGCACCGCGACGTTCACTTCCTCGTGCCACGGCGTTGAAGCCTCAGGTTATCAAGGTGCACAGGCAAAGAGCAGCACGTCGCAGCGTAAACATGCCAACGCCGTGACATGATCCACTGAAGCTTCTCTTGTAATTTCTCTTCCAATGCAAGGCTTTGGCTTGCATCAATTTGATTCTTTTGGACTCATCCTGCAATTGAGAAATCAACCAGTCAAATACAAATGTAATCAAACTCAATCTAATCAAAGATTAGAAATAATTTTAACAAGATTGGAAAGGAAGACATTAACATGGATTTTACATGAAAATAGGACTAAAGCCTTCCAACAATGCATAACAGTAAGGACAAAACAATCAATAATGCATAGAAGTAGGGCACAAATAATTACATTAATTCTATAGAGTTATCAAATTCAGCCTTTCATTTTAGGACAAAGCACATAGGAGTTCAAAGAAAGGTTTTGAAAACTCATCAAAAGTGACTTTTAGTGGGAGATTGTGAAAGAAAAAAAGCCACTTTCAGTGGCAGTAAACGTAAAAGTCAAAGAAAGGAGGCAGATGAAATTAAAAAGGAGGCAAAAGTGGTTGGACGTTAAGAATTCAGTGAAATCAATTGGAGCAGGGAGAAGGTTCTCCTTATAAATAGAGACATCATCAAATGGTTTCAGTATTCCATTTCCACAGAAAAATTATATAATGTCTTCTGATAGACTTTTTAATTTTATATAAAGAGAGGTGTATTTTCTTATTTTAAGAAAGAGTGTTATTGTTCTCTCTTTATAATTAGAGAGAAGTTATAATTTTTTTTCACATAGTACAAATTTTCTATTCTTACATGTGATTTTTCACTCATCACCATTAAATAATTTTCTATGTTAAATATTATGTGTCACTTTTTATTTTCTCAACTCTATTTTAACCGTGTATTGTTTCCATAACTCTAATATCCAACACATTATTCCTCCAACGCCATAACCACCAAAGAGCAGCAAGAAACATGGTGTTATTTTTCCTCAAGGAGTATTTGATGAGCCAAGATTTAAAATCAGTATTAAAGAAAGTTGCGTCATCACCAACTCCAAGCTCCTTCAATCTACTGATTTCCTTTTCTCTATCAACCAAACCACATGCATACTCTGAAGTCTGAATCAAATATGCACACAATTCTTATTCAGAGGCAATATTCATTCCCAAAAGCTTAAGAAGACAAAAAATAAAAATTAAAAAAAAAACATAAAAATAGAAAGGCAGTTACTTATCTTGAGGTTGAGATTCTGAGCCTGAATTTCGTTGATTTTGTGCTCGAGAAGCTTCACAGCTTGGCGCAGAGCATTCCGCGATTCTTGCAGCTTCAAGTGTTTCTTCATACAAAAATCCAATTTCATCCTATTCAAAAGAATGGCAAGTACTCAGACAAGATGTGGAAGACAAACTTGATGATAAACCACGTCTGCATCAAACTGAAATAATTGAACGTCAAACAACTATTTTTTTTTTCCAAATAGAAACATTCAATTTTCATTTTTTAAGGGGACCAACATATTAATTTAACACATTCTCCTACTTTACCTCCAATGTCAACGGTTAGCTTTTAAGGTTCATCTATCCCCATCATGAGAGGGTGCATGTAAGACAATGCCTCTAGTCACAAGCATAACGCAATTGAAGGAAACATGTTTATTGTGGGAATATTTAATATGAACGACTTTAGGTCCATTGATGAATTATGATTTTTGAACCATTGATTTATTGTTAAAATAAATTAATAATTTAAATTAAAAGATAAATTTTAATTAATAACACTTAGATTCGCATAAAAATTTAATCAAATCAAATAATTTTTTTAAAAAATTATACACATAAATAACTTACAAATTTTAACTAATAATTTATTCATATATTGATTTATATATAAATACTGTTAGATTAAAAAAAGAAGTGATTCGTTGATGGACCCAAACTTGCTTGGTCCATATGGCAAGAAATAATTAAATTTTATAAAAGAAAAGTTTAGGAAATTGCTACTATTTTTTGTTTAATTGGAATAATTAATTGCAAAAACTGTTTATTTTGAAAAATGGTCTTTATAGAAAGAGTTTAGATTTGAAAATCTATATATGTGTATGAAATGATAAAGACTTAATCCCATTATACTCTTGATACCTCTACTTTGAGATAATTATTCTAAAATGAATTATGAAAATAATTAATAACTTTAAAAACATTTATTTTACTCGATTGATCAAAACAAAGAAGAAGATGAAAATCACATGATCAAATGAAATAAATTAATTATAAAATAAAACAAGAAAGAGACCCGAAATATTTTTTGTTTTTGGCAAATTAGCTACTTTAAGGCCTAAGCCCAACTAGATAAGAAGAAGAAACAAACCCTAATCCAAAAAAGAAACTTAACTGACAACAACCCAGCTCATAGACTAAAACACTTTGTCTAAGCCCATTATCAGGTCACAAGTCTCTACAAATTGGTTCTGAGTTTATTTTCAGTCGTAACTAAGACAGCTCACTCTTTAGTTGCGGCCGCAGAAGGCAGAAGGAACCTCAGACGGTAAACCTTGAAGTTGAACTGGAAACTACAGTACTACTACCCCTTCCTTATTTTACGGACTCTCAATACCTTAATTTCCTCGAAGTTCAACAATTCCATTCCCAAAGAACAAGAAGCTTTCGTTTTTCAGTGTGCAGAGGATTTGCCTCTTTGATGAATTGGGTCTATGTTTGTTCGCTTCTTCTCATCCAAAAGTTGTTACCTTTTCACCCGAGCTTTTCATGCTGGTAAGCGTTTCTCAAACCCAAGTGCTCAAGACATTGTTTTCAGAGCTATTTGTGTTAATCTCAAACATAGGAGATGGAGTGTGTTGGAGCAACTATCCCCAAAGCTCACCAATTCTTTGGTGAACCGAGTTGTTTGCGAGTTCCAGAATTCGCCCCAGTTAGCTTTAGACTTTTACAATTGGGTTGGAAAGTTGTTCCCACACTCCTTAGATTCTTGTTGCACCTTAGTTCATGTCTTAGTGAAGTCAAGGAGATTCGATGATGCCTTGTTTCTTATGCGAAACTCGATTACTGAAGAGGGCACTCCTCCTTTGGAGTTGTTGGCATCATTGATTGAGAGCTACCAAAGATGTGGCTCTAGTACTGCAGTTTTCGATGCATTGGTGAGGGCTTGTACTCAGGTTGGGGCTACTGAAGGTGCTTATGATGTGATATATAGACTAAGAACCCGGGGTTGTTGGGTTACAGTTCATGCTTGGAATAACTTCCTAAATCACCTGTTGGAATTGAATGACATTGATAGGTTCTGGAAGTTGTATAAAGGAATGGGTTCTTTTGGTTACATGGAAAATGTGAATACTTATAATTTGGTTATCTATGCCCTCTGTAAGGAATGCAGACTGGTGGAAGCTATTTCTGTGTTTTATAGGATGTTGAAGGCTGAAATTTTCCCTAATGTTGTTTCTTTCAACATGATCATAGATAGGGCGTGCAAGATTGGCGACTTGGATCTCGCCCTGAAGCTTACTAGGAAGATGACCTTGATGACAGAGAATTCTGTTGGGCCCAATTCTGTTACTTACAACTGTGTCATCAATGGGTTTTGCAAGAAAAGGAGATTAGTACTTGCAGAAGAAATGCTTCATGAAATGGTCAAGATAGGTTTTAAGCCGAGTGTTAGGACATATGCTACTTTAATAGATGGATATGCTAGGTCGGGAAGTTTGGAGGAGGCACTCAGGCTGTGTGATGAAATGGTGGAAAGGGGATTAGTTCCTAATACTGTTGTTTACAATTCAATTCTATATTGGCTTTATCGTGAAGGAGGTATTGAGGAAGCATCTTTGCTACTATCCGACATGATTGATAAGCATATATACCCTGATCAGTACTCCTACGCAATCCTCACCAAAGGGCTTTGCAGAAATGGATATCTGACCGAAGCTCTTAAGCTCCATAATCAGATTTTAGAACATAACCTAATAAAGGATGCTTTTTCTCTCAACATACTCCTCAACTATATATGCAAAAGGAAAAATTTGGCAGTAGCTAAGCAACTATTGGGCAGCATGATTACACGTGGTCTAGTTCCTGATGTTTACACATATGGAACTGTGATTGATGGATACTGCAAACTAGGTAACACAAAAAATGCACTTCGAGTTTATGATGGGATGATAAAGATGGATGAGAAGCCAAACTTGGCAATATACAATTCTGTCATTAATGGTCTATGTAAAATGGCCTCAACAGATGTTGCAAAACTTCTAGTAGATGAATTACGAAAGAGAAAATTATTTGATGCCACAACCTTTAACACCTTGATTAGTGGATATTGCATCAGCGGACAGATTGATGAAGTGTTTAGTTTGACTTTGGAAATGAAGAGCTTGGGCATTTCTGCAAACAGAGTCACATACAATACATTGATAAACCTTCTCTGCAAGTATAGATGTGATGAAGAAGCGAAAGAACTGATGAAGATGATGATTAAGCAGGGCATTCGTCCTGATTTTATAACATATACTACACTTGTTACCCATTTCATCAGGAAATGTCGTCCTGAGGAAGTGATTGCACTGCATGACTACATGATACTTAAGGGAGTAGTCGTTGACCAGAAAACATACGATACCATTGTAAGCCCACTTCTTTTAGAAGAAAGAAGAGAGACATAGTTATACTTTGATATATAATAGCAGTATAAAGAGTTGCCCACAGTCACAGGTTAATGAGTCACTTTTCCCATTTTTTTTTATAGTAATTGATCAGACTGTTCATTCTCTAGTGCACCACCAATCCATTCCAGTTGAACATGTTCATTTTTTCATGTTCTACACCCGCTGATTTCAGTTGCCAAATTTTCTTTCTTAACTCAATTAATTTATGCTGAGAATTGTCAATTTAGTGTGTTCAATGTCTCAGCCTTTCTCCACTACGATGGTAAAGTGGAAGCGCATTTTGGTGATTCCCTGCATAGAGAAAAGATTGATATTCTGATGCTTTTTCTGTAATTCATGGTCTAAATGCAAGAGATTTTGAATAGCTTACACAATCTAATTGAGGCAAGTTAGTTCTTATTGCTTGTTCTGTAATTCATTGCAAGCCGTTGCCTTTCCTATCACAGTGGTAATGCAGCACGTTAATACTAAATATATTACTCTACTAAGTAAACGTTTTTCTTTTGGCCATCCATTCCTATATAAGATCTGAATTGGCTCAAATTAGTGAACTATATATATATATATATATATGCTCTTAGAATATTACATCTTGGAGTTTATATAATTTATAGAAGATCATATGTTTAAACTTATTATTGTAAATGTACTTAAAAGAAGAATATTACATTTGAGTCATACAAATTGTAACACGTGTCAAAACAATTAAACACGAATCGTTAATTTTTTTTTTAAAAAAATTATAATGCACTTAGAATATGTTAAAATTATTTTATTAAGATATGATACTTAAATGTATAGTTGTACGGATTAGACTTGCTGAGTCAGTTTATCCAAAAAACTTGAGACTTAGGTGCCAAGCTGATCAACCATTGAGATTGTTTTTTGCATTGACTTGATCAAATTTAGACAACTCAATAACGTGAGTTGACCTTTTTTTTTTTTTTTTACAATTGAAACTTAAAAAATGTAACTTTTATGATTTAAACATTATACCTAAAAGTTTTTATCAAGGAAATATATTCTACTACTAGATTATAAACTCTTATTTAGTATTATTATCAATTTTTTAATTTATATTATTATTCAACTAATAGATTATTTTTACCACTTATTTGGAAGTATTTTTTTATATAGTATTTTTTTAAATACTTTTTAATATAATTATTTTTATATCAAATAATTTTTCATATAATATTTTTTAAAAAATGTTTCTTTATCTAAATTTTTTTGTTCAACTATTTAACTTATAGTCAAACGATTTGATTCAGTAACCCGTCTTTTTGATTAGGTCAATATCTGAATTATACAATTTGCTTGATTGCTATCAATATATCTCTTTTGAAAAATACATGCCGTAGGTTTGGTTAGATTCCAAGAAAATAAGTTACAAACATTTGGATTTTTCCGTTACTATCTTCTTCTTTTTTCTTTTTTTTTAATTAAGGATATCACTTACTGAAAGGTAGACGCTAGAGTTGTTCTTTATGACGTAGTTGTCAGTAGAAGAGGCCTAAAGGGAAAGGGGAGCCTTCATTTTGACTGGAAGAAAGCTTAATGCTGTTTACTTAGTTTTACGACATTAACACTTTGCACTCATAAGTCAAAATAACGAAAAGAACAAGCAATTTTAAATATGAATACTACATAATCGTCACCCTCCGTTACCTCAAAAAGGGGAAAAAAATGAATGCAAGTAGTGGCAGTTATGACTCTAGTGAAGTAACATTACTAAAAAAAAACGTAAAAAATGAATGCAAGTAGGGTTCTTTTTCATAGTGCAAATATCTCATTTCCTTAAAATTTGCTGCGTCAGAGGTGAACCCAGTTATCTAACTACAGAAGGAATCACTCGTGGAACAGCCGCATATAGATCCTTGAGCACCCAGCTGCATTGAGACCATGCCACATAAGAATAAGAATTAGTGATGGAAAAATTAAAAAAAAAATGAATCAATTTCCGGAACGTAGCAATCTCCAAAGATTCAAAATCGTTATCCCCAAACGTCATCCACACCCTCTCTTTCCTTCCACTCATTCCCACGCCACATTCGTTACTTGCATTGCACGTCAAAAAAAGAAACACATACATACTGAGGAGGATAAGACCTTAATTTTCTAACAAAACAACCAAACCCTCTTTCTCCTCTTCTCTGCCTTAATCTGCTTGTTGCAGAGTGCAGAGCCCAAAAAACTCCATTGCGCCAATGTCTTGCTCCAATCTCACAATGTGGGTGTCTTCTAAACATTCTTTATCTGACCCTTCTTCCCTCTCCTTTCGTTCTGCTCTCAACCCTTTTCAGCTTCCTTCCCAAAACTCATCTACTTGCAGCCCCTCACGATCCTATGTTGCCACTACCACCATCATTCAGTGTGGTCTCCGAGAGCTCAGAGACCGTATCGATTCTGTGAAGAACACCCAGAAAATTACAGAGGCAATGAAGCTCGTTGCTGCAGCAAAAGTCAGAAGAGCACAAGAAGCTGTTGTTAATGGCAGACCTTTCTCAGAGACACTAATTGAAGTCTGATCAATCAATTTTGAGCCATTTATTATTGCTTCATATTTGGCCTAATTGATGCTAATTGTGTCCAATATTATGTTTGTAGATGAGTTTTAGATGATCGGTCTTCATTGAGCTTAATTGTAAAAACTTCATTAATTTTCGGATTTTAACTCATTTTGACCTTTCTGTCTTGTACAGGCCATAACTTGGGCTACAAATATCGTATTTGGATGATCTTGGAGTCCCCTAAAAGCTGAGACGAAGATCTACAATCTGGTGTCTAATGCAATTTTTCTAATTCAGCTGGATTCAAGGCGAAATTGGGCCTCAAAGTCAGGATGTTGTTGCTGTCACAAAGTTTGGACCTTTCCTCAATGATTTGGGCCTATCTCTCTCAATTTAAGCCCAATTAAGGCAAATGATATGTCTCTGAAAAACTTATTCAGAGGGCTACAGTTTGGGCTAGGGGTAGATTAGGAATTACATAAGAACTTTCAGTTACAAATAGGTTTAGGCAGATTTCGAATGGAGCTTTTGATTTGTGGTGATTCAGTTTTAACAGATTGAGTAGAAACCTTTTCTCTCTTTTTCATCTTCTCTACTTTCGTTTGTCCCTCTTTTCTGCATTTTCGTAATGGCCATGGAAGGCTAAAGCTTCAATCAATCCAAGGAATTCAATGATTGTGGTTAGAGTTTTGAGTTCTCTTGTTTAATTATAAATTCTGTTTGAGTTGTGTTCTTTCCTCTTCTCCTTCTTCAATTGATTTCTGATTATGTTTTCGAAATTGAAGTTAGAATTAGGGTTAATTAATCTGAATCTGATGGAGAATAGATCATCGATTGATAATCTATGTTAATCCGAATTTGTTCATAAATCAATCTTAATCAAGAATTACGATTGTGATTCTGTTTAGTTGATGAAATTCTAGATGATTATCTAGTCGAAATCGAATTAACAGAGGTGTATGCAACAGAATTCCTTTCTCTTTGAACAATGATCAATTCTGCCACATGAATTGAAGACCTTGGATTGGTGTTTACTTAATTGAATTTTCTCAATTGGAATTCGTTTTTTGTTATTGCAATGAACAAAACCCCTTACTTATTGATAACTTCTAACATGCTTGAGAAATCCGAATTGGTCCTTGGGAGATGACCTAGGTTATGCACTATGCTATATTCCATAAATCCTAGTCTATTTTGAGACGAGTGCGACATCGCTGACCAAAATTCTTTACAACATCAACGAGCAGCTGCAAACTGAAGATATTGATGTCTCCCTCACCAAAGTTAGGCCTGTGAAGAAGGTTGCCCTGATTGTTTGCACAGGAGATCGAGGTCTTTGTGGGGGTTTCAATAATGCAGTCCTAAAGAAAGCTGAGGCCAGAATTACTGAGTTGAAGGATCTTGGTGTTGATTATACTGTGATCAGTGTTGGTAAAAAGGGTAATTCTTATTTCATTCGTGGGCCTTACATTCCAGTTGATAGGTTTTTGGAAGGGGGTTCACTTCCCACTGCTAAAGAAGCTCAAGCAATTGCTGATGATGCTTTCTCACTGTGTCAGTGAAGAGGTTGATAAAGTGGAGCTCTCTTGTACACCAAGTTTGTGTCGTTGGTGAAGTCAGATCCTGTAATTCATACCTTGCTTCCGCTCTCACCAAAAGGAGAGATTTGTGATGTCAATGGCAACTGTGTGGACGCCGCTGAGGATGAGTTCTTCAGGTTAACAACCAAGGAAGGCAATTTAACTGTGGAAAGAGACGTTGTGAGAACTAAGACTGCCGATTTCTCCCCTACTTTGCAGTTTGAGCAGGACCCTGTTCAGATCCTTGACGCCTTGTTACCTCTCTATTTGAACAGCCAAATCTTGAGGGCTTTGCAAGAATCACTAACCAGTGAACTAGCTGCTAGAATGAGTGCCATGAGCAATGCAACTGATAATTCAGTGGAATTGAAGAGGAACTTGTCAATTGTATACAACAGGGAACGTCAGGCTAAAATCACAGGCGAAATACTCGAAATTGTTGCTGGTGCCAATGCCCTAGCATAGTGAACTACGCTTCTTCTCATCTCTCATTCAACTATCTTTGTCCAAGACAGTTATGCAATTTTTACACTTTTTCATTGTCTTTCTCAAATGTGCAAACCTTGTGCACTAGGAGAACTGCAGTGTAATCTGAAACACAAGAGCTTTCCAACTTTCTTCGTAACTTTTTTCTCCCTCTTCCAGATTAAATTTGTAATAGTGGTGCTATTTAAAGATTCAGAGAGTTGCCGTGTTGATTTGTTTTCAACTTCACCGTGGCTATACTTATAAGAATCACAAAATGTTCTTGTGTAATGTGATAATTGTGTTTGATACGTACATATATATCGTGACCACGGAAGTTAAGTAGAATGATGCATACCATAGATTAATAGATATAAATGGAAGATCAACAGTATCCGGTGTGAGTGTGACAGAAATAATACACAAGCACAAAGATAAACTATCTCATTTTACCTGGGCTTTCGCAGTGGATATGTTCATCGTTCCTCACTATACTGAAAACTGAATCTCATTATTTTCTAGCTTTCAGGCATGTATCCTTTAACTTAAACTGACACTCGTAGGTTTTTGCGCTACACGGTACCCTTGTCTAAACAATTAGAGCAGGTCAGAAAGTAATAAACCTCCCTGACATTAATTGCATTAAACATATGTAATACATAATTCATGTTTTGTACAATAAAATATAGTACGTAGTAAGAACTTGAAAGCATGCTATTCATATGCTTCCCTGCAATGAAGTTATGTAGCAGAAAAAATAGTAAGCTTCAGTTTGACTTTGATTAATGTGTAGCTCGGAAATGCACAGAGATATAGTAATTCTAAAAGGACTCCTTGGACAGTTGTAGATCCATATTTGACCACATAGGAAAGCATTAATTGCTCCAATGCTTTCAATTGTGCTTTATTTAATACACAGATTCCATTTTAATTAGTCGAGATATAACCATATTGTTTAGTTTTCTCTGATTGTCAATTTGTTGCTAACCTGAATGACATACAACAAACAACAACAGATTCATAGACAACACTAGGGTGAGACTATTGGCACTCCCTATCTATACTCCTCATTAACCATTCAAAATTTTATGCGGAAAAAATGTTAAGATTATGATTGATTATTGGGGAGTGTGAATAGGTAATTAGGAGTGTCAATAGACCCAGAACATCATTAAAATATCCTTTTCTGTCCTGCTTATCTGAAACTGTGTTCTAAGTAGTAACATTTTTATTGATGAATGCCATGATGCAGCTGCAGGGAAAAAATACGAATTTACAGAACACCAAATCTAAACAAATTTAGAAAGAATAGTAGAAAGAGAGAGAGTTGGTTTTGTGTTTGAAACTTCATAGACTATAATAGCAAAACAAAGTGTTGATGATGGTAGTAGCAATATCAAATTGTCTGTTCACTCATGTAAAGGAAATGAACTTTACCCTAAGTCGATGATAACACTGAAATGAAGAAAGGGTCAAAAAAATCAGTTGAAGTTGTGAGTAAGGAAAGTTAAGGATAATTTGACAGGAAACATAGGTAAATTGAATTCCTTGTGACAGCAGAATGAAAGCAGTTTCATGTTTCATGAGGACCTTCACAATTGGTTTTAATACAAAAGGAGGGTTCTAACAAACTAAACCTCGAACTCCTAAAATTATAGTTGCATATGAACTTACAAGCAACATATCTTGGTCCATATTTATGTATTTAACATTCAGAGTACCGAGCAATGCAAATTACTTGCAAAACATGAGACATATTTAGTCTATTTATTTCTGCACGCATAAATCAATGTAATAAATGCAGTGAAGGTAATACGAATCTTAATTTTGCCATCTATTGACATTCAAATTATGTTACCATGAAGGGCAGAAGCTCTCTTCACAAAGTCAAGCCAATCATATTTTCTTCAATATCATTCCAGCATAAGGCACATGAAGAATAATTTAGATCACATTTATAGAAACAGCATGGAGCCATCTTCGAAGTCTCCCCGTATTCCTCCATACATATAAAATGATTCCGGAAGCGCCACTACAACTTGTAGTTGATGGCTTGACATTGATTCTACTATTATGTTAAACTTAGCATCTATATATTAAAACTTCCCCCATTTTTATTATGAACTGATTACTCTTATTAATTAGACAAGACTGATGTTGAATCGTTTATGATCCTAAACATATCAACTAGTATAATTAATACTCTAATATTTAACACATAATTTAATTAATGTCAATTTTATGTTGATTAAATACTTATTTCCACATTTCATTCAAAATAGAAGAGTCTTCAATGACAACCAATTAAGTCAGGCTATTCACAGTATGATGATTCTAGGTCATCAGACATTAGAATAAGCAGTTAAAAACACTATATATTCGCTTAACACTTGTAAGAGTGACATTGTTCTCCAAGTTGGCTGTGAGGCATTAACAATATAAAATATCAAATCCAAACTCACCAGAAGAAGCAGGACTACACTGAAGTAATGCGGGAAGAATAACAAAGAAAAGAAAGAAAGGAAGAGGAAGTAGAAGAGCACCTTAATGTTTTGCTAGATCACTAGAAGGCACTACAATCATCATAAGACTCCTAATTCAAATAAAGGGAAACAATAATAAATTTAGAGAAAATGGTGTAGAAAAAAGCAACAAAATTTGAGTAAGGATTATCTTGTTGTGGACTGTGTGTAAGTAGATATTCATATTACTCAATTGATTTGGTTTAGGATTATGATGCATATATTGTTCTGCCACATTTTATTAAAAGCACAGAATTCTGATGTTATCAGTTAACCTCTCCGGCCAACTGCAGAATATGCATAGGGATTTAACAGGTTACCATTTCCTTCTTCAATTCCTCCCCCACCAACCCCCCCGCCCCCATCCCTCTATCGAAGGAGATCCAAGGAACACAACTCACATTTATTTCTGTATCTTTTTGTTTAGGATTGCCCCCGCGAGAGATTAACAAAAGATGCGAGTTGTTGAGCACAATAGGTGCATCTTCTGCTATAATGAAAATGGGTAAAGTTTTAGAGTTTGCATTAAATTCCAAATCAGAACATATGATTGTATGATGATGATTTGCTGATATGGTCCCACAACACATGAGGATGAGGCTAAAAATCCCATGCGTCCATCATACATATATAATCTTGATGTTCAACACATGGATATATATATAGTGATGATGACATAGAGATGTACACAAACGAAAAATATTATCCAACACTTTTTTAAAAGGTATATTACTGTTTACATTATTTTTTATAGATTATGATTAAACGAGAGAAAATATTAAAATACGTGATTAATGAAATGTAATATGATATAAAAAATGATGTGAAAAAAAAATAAAAAAAAAACTGGTACACAAAGGGGATCCAGTCCACATAGAAAGAAGAGGGCATGAGAAATTGAGAAGTAGGAAACTATTATTGTAGCATTGATTAATTTTAATTATGATGAATGTAGAAGAAAAATAGTAAAATACAGATGAATGAATTGTATATGGTTACATTAATATGGGGCCTAGCCTAGGCAGTAGGGCTAGAACTGCTGTGTGTGGGTGTCGGTAAAAAAAGGAGTAACGGCGAAGAGTTTCTTTCTGTGGAGGCATTGGGGGCGATGTAAATTGACCCGGGAAGCAAAGCAAGGAACACCGTTATCCTGGTTCAGTGGTTGTTGTTGGGTGGGGGAAGATGGAGAAGTGGGTAGTAAGAGTTGAGAGAGAGAAATAATATGGTTTCCTGAAGAGTATCTGTGATAGGTGGCAGTAATTTTGGAGTCCCTGAGTTTGGCAAGAGCTCCTGGTTTTAGATACTTCCTGTACCTGTACCTGTACCTGTAGTAGCATCCCGAGGAAGAGGAAGAGGATTTGCCTGCCATGCTCCTTGGCCTTCCTGATGAATCAATGAATGGGTGTGTGTGACTCTGAGAGAAGAGGCGAATGCCTTTTAAAGGGTACGTTAGTGGCGGGAAACAACGGTCCGGACCAGAGAATCTATATTATTATTAAGGACTAAAAGCGCGGGGAGCAAATCTAGGGCAACTTGCGTTTGCCCTAGCCGCCATGCCTAATAGTCCACGTGCCATACCATTCACATTTGCCTTTGGGTTCTACGTTACCCATCAGGCCCGTCACGATCTTCTAACTTCTAACACACCACCAAATTTTTAATACAATGCACGTCGAAAAAGACTAATTCTATATATATAATTCACCAAAAAAATAATCTATCTGCATATATAATTCTTTTTTCGGACTACACAAAAAGTGTTAAAAAAGTGACTTATTGGAGAATTAAACCCTCAACATCAACATCATATCAAATGAATGTCAATTGAACTCAAAACTCAATAGATTAAAAAATTGAATTAATTTATATTGAATGAATGTTAAAGATGACATGATGATACTCTTATCTCTCTCTCACACACATATATACACACCAACAATTTGTCCACCCTTTTTTTTTCTTTCATTCTAGTTTTAAGTCTTCTTTCATAAGAGTGTATGAGCAGGTTGCATCGTCTTCTCTGGGGACAGTGTCACTATATATATATATATATATGAAAGAGAATTTATTTATACTTAGTATAAGTAAAAAAAATTTACATATAATTTTATATTTTTTATTTTATTAATCATGTGGTATATTGTGATCATATATTATTTATTTTCTATTATAACCATATGATCACAATAAAATAAAAATATAAAATTAGGTGTAAACTTTTTTTATTTACATTAGTGTAAGTGGATCCCTTATATATATATATATATATATATATATATATATATAAGGAAGATCAACTTACACCAAAGGTGTAAGTTGATTTTTCTTACATTATTTTTAATTGTTAGTTTTACTTTCATCTAATGGTTATCTTTAATAAAATAATCTCAACCATTAGATGAAAGTAAAACTAACGGTTGAAAATGAGTGTAAGAGAAAATTAACTTACACGAGTGTAAACAGATTTCTCCTCATATATATATATATATATATATGAGAGGATCGGTTCTGTAGGTGTAAGTTTTTTTGACTTACACTCATTTTTCAATCGTTAGATCCATTTTCATCAATGATTGAGATTATTTCGTTAAAAATAACCTTTAGATGAAAGTGAATCTAACAAATTGAAAATGAGTGTAAGTAAAAAAAAACTTACACTTGTAAGTTGATCCTCTCTCTCTCTCTCTCTCTCTCTCTCTCTCTCTATATATATATATATATATATATATATATATATATATATATATATATATGATCTTACTTTCGGGTAAGAAGAGTGTTTATTGTAAGAGGTGAGAGGAGTAAATATTGACCATTGGATCTTATATGAATGGTCAAGATTAGAACATAAACGCATGTGACTTTTTTAGTGGTGCACACGACTTTTAAGTAATTTTTAATCTTGACCATCCATGTATGGTTGTATGGTCAAGATTTACTTCTTTCATCCTCTCACAATAAAAAATCTTCTCACTATATATGCTATATATATATATATATATATATATATATATATATATATATATATTATGTTTTTCAATAATTTTCTCATATTTGTTAGATTTTTATCCTGATTATCTTAGTAGCATGATTGATCTTTTAACTTTATTGTCTCTTTAGTGGATCTTCATTTTTTTATGGTGTCTTTTATTAGTTTGTTTATGATTGTTCTTATCTTTATAATTTTATACTACACTGTTTAAGAGACAACACTTTCCCTTGTTGGTCTCAATTATAAAAGATACTTAGACATTAATACTTTTTTAAGCAAAAAGAAAAATTATTTGGTTATTTGGTCAGTTATTTCTCTTTCTAAATTTAATATATTTTTTTATTTATATATGTTGTTTGGCTCCATATGTAATGAAATTTTTCTATCGTGTTATGTGATTTTATGTGAATTTAAAAATATTTAATATTTCATAATTTAATTTTTTTAAAGAAAAAAAAATTACTTTGAGTGCGAATAGAATAACCCTTTACAAAAATTACCTATATGTTTGTGAACTTAATATTAATCCATTTATCATGTAAACGATTTTACAACATGGTGAATTATATAGTGCCATCAATTTTAAAGTTTTTATGTTGCAAGTGAAAGCTTTAATTATTATAATAACGTAGCACTTTATTATTTACTAATACCATAAAAGCTTTTACACGTGCAAAATCCTCTCATTTTAACGCTTAACATGATATTCTCATAACAAGATATAAAATTAGTGCTTTTAAAATTAGTTCAATCGATGAACCAGTTTAATTAATTGAACCGTGAATCAGTTATCTCACTAATTATAATTCACCTAAAAAATTTGATGACCAATTGAACAATTAAAAATCAATAAAAAATTAAGAAAATCGGTGAAAGCTAACAAACCAATCAGTTGAACATGTCGATTTTTAATTAAAATTTTTAACTAATTTTTTTTAAAAAGAATAACTTTTATAGCTATAATATTAGATGTTTAATCACAGGTTGAACTGATTGAATTATGAATCGCTTACTTCACCAGTTGAACGGTTTAACTAATTTTAAAAACATTACATAAAATTATATAAGTTTAGTTTTGATGTATTTTCAATGTAAAATCTTTATAAATTATTAGTTAGTAGCCCGTGCATTACGTTATACTTTTTAAAGTTCTAATGTGTATCTTAAATATATTTTAGAAACTTAATTTTTAGCATATTATACATATATAGTTTTTTATGAATTTGAAATCTTTAAATTGTTAACATTTTATTTTAAAGCAATAAAAAATAAAAAATGATAAATAAATAAATAAATAAATAAATAAATAAAATTCAATCATAATTTAGTATCAAATAAGATGTTATGAAGAAATTTAAAATTTGATTCAAGATAATTAAGGAATGAAAAGAATTTTGATTGATTGAGGAGATAATATTGAAGAAAGAATTAAGGAGAAGTTAAAGAGAATAAATTTTGTAACACCTTCCTTCGGGTGTCACATTTTTTACTAAAAAAAGAAAACTAAACAAGATTATAAAAGATTTGATTATTAAAATACGGGTTTCAAATTTCTTTTCACTGAAAATATAAACTTACCAAAGATGTAGGTAATATAAAAATATATTGAACTGATTAATACCCATATTACATACATCACATAATATTCAACAACATTCAGAACATAAAACTTACAGACTCAAAGAGGAACAATAACAAACCCTATGACGGGTCCTACTTAAAAACATAGTAATAACACTAACGAGAAAAATTCAACGTGCACGAAAACTAGATGCGAACTTCATGTGTCGATGCCCTCACAAGTTGCGTCCTTAAAGAAGATTTTGCATCGCTGTCACCACAAACTTCACCGAACGTAAATATGAAATAGAACAACAAAACAACAGAACAAAACACAAGGAGGTGAGATCCTCTACATCAAATCCAATATGACAGCAAAGAAACGATACGAACAACAAAATCATTCCATATATACAGATACTACAAGTATATTTATGTTATCAATTCATAAATATCTTCAGTAAACATATCTCACAATAATATAAACATTAATAGTACTGTAACAACATATATCAACAATATATATAATGACTATGCCACCACAATATGTACTTTGATCATGCTACAAAAATATGTGTACTGACCATGTATATGCATAATGAACCAGTTTCTACTCCATTGAGCTAAACTCAAATTCAGAGATGAATGACCCAAAAGATCTGTCAGCCTCAATGACAGTCTGCGTCGGACCACGAAAGGAATAGTATTTGTCGGGTTTCGTCGATGTGTTGTAACAGATTTTCATGGCCAGAGGTATATAATGTGATATAAAAGATCTCTAGATGAATCACCACACCTCAACGGCCCCAAGATCCATCATAGATCACACTACTCAATTCTAATTCACTCCTAGGCAACAAAAGTCATAACAGCCACCGACTGTATAATGCTCAATGCATGATCAATGAAATCAAGCCATTATTGGACTGTTCCCAATGATACTAAATCAACCGCCCATACAATTGTCTAATACTATTAGATTAATGATATTATATAATCGTCCATACAATTACATAATACCACTGATACACCCAAGTCCAGTACGTCAGCCCTACAGGAACTGCTGTTCATTCTCAATCACGTAGCACTTTTATCGCGTTTTCACAATCGCGTAAAAATATTTAGACGTTTTCTAAATCGCGTTGCTCAAAAATCATTATTTTTGAAACGCGTAAAGTTTTTCCACTGTTTTTCACAATATAAAATATTTCTTGACGTTTTAAATTTCATTTTGAAACTTTTTAAGTTTAAAATATAAATTGGACTTCTAAATCTCATTTTTCTTATTAAAACTCCCCTAAGTAATAATTTCTGACATTTTCCCAAAAATCTGTATTATTTTACTTTAATCAATATTAAAGAAAATTCTCTTTCCATTTTCCTTCACTAAAAATCCTTTAAACGAAATACTTTAAATTCTAAACTATCATCTTAACTTATTCTTTATCATTATAATTGAAAATCACTTTTATCTAATAATAAAAACTTTGTTCCATTCTTCTTAAATAAAATACTTTAAATCTCAAATCACCCTTAAAACTCCTTTTCTATTTCCATTTGTTAAAAATCATTATTTATCCAATAAAAGCTATATGTTTCCATATTCATCTTAAAAATCCTTTTAAACAAAATATTTTAAAGTTAACATCATCTTCCAAACTCATTCTTTATGACTATTGCCAAAAATCCATTTCTTCCAAATAATAAAATCTTATTCATTTCCTTTCCAACTTAAAAATTTTTAATTCATTATTTTTACTAAAATCCACTTAAATAAAATATCTTAAAATTCCATTTCACTTTCCAAGACTATTTTTCCTCATCATGGCCAAAATCCACTTTGTATCTAATTATAAAATCCTTATTCATTTCCTTTTCCATTTTCTTTTTAAATCAATTAATCAAATTTATTATCACCTAATTCTCTAATTCCATAATTAATAAAACATTTTTGCTTGGATTACCCCAAAATGGGCATGATGGCCGTGAGTCTCAAAGGTATTTGGGACCAAAAATCATTTCATTTCCAACATAATTCACATCATATAACATACATCAATCATCATAAATCTATTCTAACAAGTTCATGCATATTATTAAAGCAATAAAGATAACGTAGGCAAACGAGTAGAAACTATTTAACTCATACAATCAAGTAGATAAATCAATATAGCCCATATAACTTTCATGCATACTATTAACATCATATTATCAAACATAACTAAATAAGCACAAGTAATCAAAATCACACAATCAAATGAATAAATCTTCACATAGATTCTTCACTTACAAACACAAAAAATCATTTCTCACCACCATATTTGGTCGATGAGGTTAATCTCCCTCTTACCTTGGATGATGATCAAAGCTCCTTGTTGTCCTTCTTGAAGCAAAATGTCACCTCCAAGATGTTCTTAAAATTAAAGACAACATACAAAAATCAACATCCAAGGCTTAATTAAGATGACTATGGATCAAAACATAACCTAGAACTTTAAAATAAAAAGAACAACAAAAATTAGAGAACTTCACCTTAAGAACTCTAGATTAGAGCTTGAAAAAAGAGATAGAAGATGAATGATTTAGAGGTTGGCCTCAACACAAAGTGTTTAAGAATGATGTTAGGATTCAAGAAGTGAAGTTGAATTGAATTTAGAGTGGTTGGATGTTGGTGTATGCGGTTTGGCCGTGAGGTTGGGAGAGAAAAAGTGAGAGAGAATCCTTGATAGTTTTCTTATGTTTGAGTGAAAGAGAAAGATGAGAGTGATTTGTTTCATGAAAGGAAATTTAGATTTGTTCACTTAGCTACTTGGCCGTGAGCCACTTTGAGAGGAAGGGTGAGAGCTTTGATGCATAAACAAGATGGAAAGAACAAGATAGAAACTAAAGCCCCCCAATTTATAGCTTCATGAAAAAAGATGACATGATTAGCTTTAGATATTTGTTAACCAAGATATTTTCTTAACCAAAATATCTAACCAAAATATTTTTCTAAGATATTTTTCAAGCACACATTAGAACATCATAGAACCACCATGAAGCTCCTAGACTCCTCTTGATTATTCAGGAAACCTCATAGTCGTGAACTCTATAGGAACAAGAGCAGACAATTTTACTACAACTTAGCTTAGGAAGCTTTCTCCTCAAAAGCTTAAGGATGTAGGGTCAAAGATGGTAGTCTAGCCATTAATGTTGACTTGCTCCCATTGGTCCATTAGGAAGACTTAGTTCCTAATTGGTTTATCAAAAGAAGACTAGGTTTCTATTGGTTGGGTGATTAACTACTTACTTCTTATTGGTTGTCAATGTTGAGTCAAAACTTCATCACTAAGCTTCCTTTCTATTAGTCCTTCATAAAGGTAAGTCAAAAACTTCACCATTAAGCTAACTTTCCATTAGTTCTAAGGTGTAAGTGATAACTCCATGAAATGTAGTTATTTGTGTCCCATAACTATCCTTTTATTGATTGCTTAAGTCCTCATTGTATGCATATTTAGAAGGTTTTGTTCTTATATTTGTTATATTCTGTTTTGATGCATTTCCAATATGATATTGAGCAAATTGTACGTATTATGTTAGTGATTGAGTGGATTTGCAACTGTTATTGACTTAGTGATTTCTCTATTATAGGAAGGGCTTCAAACAAGCTGATATATGGAGCATTTGAGCAAAAACTGGAAGAGAAAGCCAAGTGTGCAACTCAACACTCAATGATGTGGCGTAGGCATGTCAATGCCGCGGTGTGGTGCATCCCCTGCATCTGGAAGAGAGCTCCAAAAATTACATGTCGCAGCGCAAAGAGTGTAAGCTACAACGTTGGTGACCTAAATGTAAGCGGGTCGCGGCGTAGGCATGTTAATGTCGCGATGTGACTCTATTTTCTAGGCCTATAAATACAATTTTAACAGATTTTTTAGAGAGTTTTTAGATAGAACTTTTTAGGTTTTAGAGAAGCTGCGACTGGAATTCACATTTTGGAAGCTGAGGAGGCTAGGGGAGCCAAGGTTGGGGGTCATCTTCTTCATAGAAGGAGATTCAAGCACTAAAGATCATATTCATGAGCTTCTTTCCTTCTCCCTTCTCTTTTCTCTCTTCCATCTTCCATGAACATGATTTTTGTGATAGATTTTCGTATTTCATGATGTAGCTTAGTTGTATTTAGGGATAACTTCGAATTCTTCTATGAACATTAATGATTATGTATTACTTTGAGTATATATTGATGTTTGATTTTGTTCAATCATATGAATCTTAATACTCTTAAGAATTTGATCAGCTTTTAAGTGATTTGATGAATCTGATGAACCTAGACATAAGAATTTGAGTTTGAGATCATATGTATAGTTGATACATGTTTGATGAGTTCAATTGGCTTGGATAAGTTGATTCGCTAATGAGATAGAAATATACCTCTTAGCCATGCATAACGTGTGTTTGAGAATAAATCGTTCATTAGTGGATTTCACTCTGATTCTCATGGAAGCATAGTGAGCTAGGTGAAGAAAGTTAGGGTTAACTGACCTAAACATAGACTTTTGACTAAAATAGATTCTCAAGCTAACTCAACTATTCATTAATGTTGCTTATAAGGATTACATAGCATTAGTTGAAGTAGAAGGTGAATAATGATTCCCTAAATCTCTAAACTATTATCTTTACTTTCATTTATTGATTTTATGTTTTTAGATTAGTTTTACTGCACTTTCTTCAATTTTATATGTTCTTGAATAGAATTTAGATAAGCTATTGGTTGATACTCAGCATTGGAAGTCAACATTCTCGTGAAAACGATATCTGACTCCTAACTACACTACAAGTATGATCTATGCACTTGCGGTAAGCAAAAGAGAGAACAAGTTTTTGGTGCCGTTGCTGGGGATATGCCTTGTAACTATGCTTTCATTGATTGCTTAAGTCCTCATTGTATGCATATTTAGAAGGTTTTGTACTTATATTTGTTATATTATATTTTGATGTCTTTTCAATATGATATTGAGCAAACTATGCATATTATGTTAGTGATTGAGTGGATTTGCAACTGTTATTAACTTGGTGATTTCTCTATTATAGTAAGGGCTCCAAATGACCAGATATATAAAGCATTTGAGCAAAAACTGTAAGAGAAAGCCAAGTGTGTAACTTAACACTCAACGCCACGGCGCGAACATGTTAATGTCGCGACGTGGTGCATCCCCTGCATCTGGCAAAGAGCTCCGAAAATTGCACATCGTGGCGCAAAAAGTGTATGCTGCGTCGTTGGTGACCTAAATGTAAGCGTGTCGTGGCGTAGACATGCTAATATCGTTGCGTGACTCTGTTTTCTTGGCCTATAAATACAATTTTAACAGATTTTTCAGTAGTTTTTATAGAGAACTTTTTAGGTTTTAGAGAAACTGCGGGTGGAATTCACGTTTTGGAAGCTGAGGAGGATAGGGGAGCCAAGGTTAGGGGTCATCTTCTTCATGGAAGGAAATTCAAGTATTAAAGATCATATCCATGAGCTTCTTTCATTCTCCCTTCTCTTTTCTCTTTTCTCTCTTCCATCTTCCATGAACATGATTTTTGTGATAGATTTTCATGTTTCATGATGTAGCTAAGCTGTATTTAGGGATAACTTCGAATCCTTCTATGAATATTAATGATTATGTATTACTTTGAGTATATATTGATGTTTGATTTTGTTCAATCATATGGATCTTAATGTTCTTGAAAGTTTGATCAACTTTTAACTGATTTGATGAAATCTGATGAACCTAGACATAGGAATTTGAGTTTGAGATCATATGTATGGTTGATACATGTTCGATGAGTTCAATTGGCTTGGATAAGTTGATTCGCTAATAGGATAGAAATATACCTCTTAGCCATACATAGCATGTGTTTGAGAATAAATCGTTTATTAGTGGATTTCACTCTGGTTCTCATGGAAGCATAGTGAGCTAGGTGAAGGAAACTAGGGTTAACTGACCTAGACATAGGCTTTTGACTAAAGTAGATTCTCAAACTAACTCAACTATTCATTAATGTTGCTTATAAGGATTACATAGCATTAGTTGATGTAAAAAGTGAAGAAGGATTCCCTAAATCTCTAAACCATTATCTTTACTTTCATTTATTGCTTTTATATCTTTAGATTAGTTTTACTGTACTTTCCCCAATTTTATATGTTCTTGAATAGAATTTAGATAAGCTATTGGTAGATACTTAGCATTGGAAGCCAACATCCTCGTGGGAACGATATTCGACTCCTAACTACACTACAAGTGCGATCCGTATACTTGCGGTAAGCAAAAGAGCGAATATTAAATAATGGCCTACTATTTTTGACTAGGCTTGTGTCTAGAATTTTCTACCTAGATCTCTACCGGAAGCTATTACCCAATGGATAAAAGTTACTGTTGATAAAACTAGTAGTTATCGTCTAATGGACAATAAAATGTACCTAAATTTTATTTGTCAGATAAAATCTTAGAAAAATAAAACTTTGAAAATTGTTCCCGGTTTTGGGTTTAGTAAGCTCCCCCAGGCCCACAAGAATAGTCCAAAATTTTTCGGCTCCGATTTTTTTTTTCAGACCTGCCCCGGCTCCACACACAGCCGAAAATAATAATAAAATAAAAATAAATCTAATAATTCACAAAATTAATCCAAAATGTCTATAATATAATAAAATATTTAAAATATCAAAATATCTATAATATAATAAAATATTCAAAATATCTATAATATAATAAAATATTTAAAATATCTCAAAATATCTATAATATCACAAAAATCATAAAAACCATATATAACTAAAAAAAGAAATTTCGGGATGTTACAAATTTATCTTCAAATGAAAGCACATATGAGAGAAAATGTGAAAAAAAAGCTTAAGTAAAGATACATGACAATATAAAGTGGATGTGACAATATAAGAGGGAAAATGCAATTCAAATTTTGTCATTCTAAAAAAAAATACTCTAATTTATAATATAGAGGTGAATTATCTAATTATGCATTGATACTTCATTTAATAAATTTAGTTATAATAATAATTATATAAGATATCAAATTTATTTAATAATGTGACAATACATCATCAAATGTAAGAGACAAAACTACTTTATATTGAGAATAAATTAAATTCAAATTTAAATTTTATACATGAGACCCAAAATTTCATCCACGAGTCAATCTATGACATCTCACTTATGTCAAATTTTGAATTTAAATGTTGGCTTAATAATTAATAAGTTGGAGTTTTTTTTTTTTACTAAAAAAAAAGATATTCATTCATTCAAATTGGTAAAATACATCGAAAATAATACAAATTCAACATCGTTAAAAATTGAAAAGGATAAATCTACAAACAAACTCACAAAGCAAACAATTTATAGTAATTTGAAAAAACTATGAGAATGAGTATATAGTATTTGAAAAAAAAAAATATAGTATTTGAATATAGGTTTTGTAATAATGTATATATGCTTCAACTCCAACTCATTAATAATTGAGCTCATAGTTAAAGTTGAATTTAACGTGAGTAAGATGTGCTATGTTTACTATGAGAATGAGAATATTCAACTACCTTCTTTATGAAACTAATTTAATTTATAAATACTTTAGTAACTTGATCTTAAAAAAAACTACTCTCACTAATCCTCTCTCCAAAAACAGTTCCAACATTAAACAAATTTCATTATATATTTTAAAAAGTTTAATTTTAATATAGTGTTAATGTAAAATTTTTTAGCATTATTATTTAATTTAAGTTGATACATCATTTAATAAATTTGACAATATTAATAACAACATGAGATATCAAAACTTATTAAATAATCTAACAACGTATTATCATTTGATGTAAATATAATTTATTTTACACTAATAGTACATAAAATTTAATTATATTTCAAATGAGATATATTTGGTCAGTTTTTTTTTTCATAAAATTGTTAGTTTACTTTCATGGATCACATCTTTTTTAAGTTGTTGGGACTTGGGAATATAAATATAATTTTTTCATCTATTGTAAATTATATTTATAACTTATTTATTTTATTTATTGATATTGTTATTCTTTTTCTTTATTTGGATATTGTTATTCTTTTAATGGTACAAGATCGATATTCATTATTCTTAGGTACTCAAAAAGTATATATCTAATTATCTTTTTCTCTTTTTATTTATTAGTCTATGACTATATCGATATGTTTGAGTCAACTTATATATACCTCTACTAATTCACATTATCTGATTAAAAATAAATAATTCACAACAGAAACATTAGATTCATAAAAATATTTTTGGTGGTTGTTCCCAAATAAATAATTTATATAAATAATATTTTAATCTGTAACTATGTAGTTTCACATTCAATACACATCACATTTTTATATACTACTAAGCCAATTCTTTAGATTAAGAAGTGCTATTTAACCCAAATTATATATTCCACAATTTTGTATGAATCAGAATCACGTGACACAATGTTAGTGACATTTTACCTTTTTTTACCAATTACAAAGGAGGAAACAACATATTTGACAGTGGTTGAAACTGAAAATTTGAATACATAATTTTAATTTTAATTCTACCTCTGTCTGAATTAGAATTGCTCAAGAATTTTAATTTTTATATTTGGAGCAAATAAATAATTAAAATATAGAATTATAGTTTTAAATTAAATTAGAAGATAGTATCAACGGGTAAATGTTGAGGTGACAGTGGTTAGAGTGTCCCCTTAGCTACGGTGGTTGGAAGGCATTGCCAACAACTTGACCGACATTAATACTAATGGTTATCGGAGTATACAACAAAAATAATGAATAATAAATATTAGGACAAAATGCAAGAAGTTCTATTGATGGGATGACGGCAAGTGTACCGGATCGTCAAGTAATAAAAACGGTGAGAAATCAGATATCGTTCTCAGGAATCGATGGCCAAGTACTAATTCACGAAGTTAGCTACTATTTAAACCAAGATTTGGATCAAAGTGAGTTTCAATAACAATAACAAAATAAAAAGAAACAAAAGCAATGACAATATTTTTAAATTTTTCTAGTTAGCAAATTATCAAACAATTGGTATGTGAGATGAAAAACAATCAATTAATGAAAGAGTTGGGTTCAAGCTTCATTTGATTTCACTTGTTGCATATCAATTAGAATTAATACAAGCTACTATTCCTATTTTGTTACCGAATTCTCTAATTTAATCAAACCCTAATTCCTTAGGCGATTGACCCTTTGTTCCAAATTAAAACTCTAATTCCTTAGGTGAATCTAAGAGATAACAAACAGTACGGTTTAGAATTCAAAGAGGTAACAAACAAATCAATGACTATTCCTAGCCTAGAGATAAGCAAAGTTCATAATCTCATATCACAAATCATATATCAAATTTCCATTCAACATACAATCCTAAAATCATTCTAAAGAGGACCTATCTTTAGAAAGCATTAAGAGAAGAGATCATAAACTCAAAATAGAGATAACAACTTATATTAATTAAATCCAATGTAAATAACAATCAAGATCCATCAAAATCCATCTAATCCCAACAAGGGAGAGTTTAGCTAGACATAGAAATAAATGTAGAAACTAAAATAATAGGGAAGAAGATACAAAATTCCATGGAAGATTGAAGAAAATCTGAGCTCCCACTCTTCTTTTCTTCAAATCCACCGTAGATGTCCCAAAATAGGGCTCTTCTCTGCTCCAAAACGACTTCGCACTCTTCTTTCCATGCAGTTTTTTTTTCATTTAGGTCAGAAAAGATGAATTTATACTCGGCGCTGCGTCTGTAGCGCCTGGGCGCTTAATGTCCAGAACGCATTTTTGTTGTCATGAGCATGAGCGCCTAGGCATTTCGTTTTGAGCGCCTAGGCGCTCAACGTCTAGAGAATATCTTCTAATGCACTCTTGGCGCATGGGCGCTTCTTCCGTAGCGCCTAGGCGCTAATTGTCCAGCAAAATCGCTTTTGATCTTCTTTCAAAGCTTTAAGTCCTCTTTTCTTGAGTGTTTTTCTTTGCCACATTGAGCTTCATCCCTTTTCCCTTGGTGCCTACAATCAAAACAATGGCAGATGAGCTAAAGCACTAATAATTCTAATAAAAATGAACTCAATCTAACAAACTAAAATGGATCAACTAAAAAGATAAAATAAAATTGTTTTAAGGTCAAAACAACGTCAAAAGTTGGGCTTAAGCGGTGAAATCCACTTAAAAGGCTTTGGAAAAACAGATAATCTAGCAAATTATCATCTATCTAACTATGAATCATGTGTAAAAAATTTTCTTGTGTTTCAAAACTCACTAATATGACTTTTTAAACTATCCAAACAGTATATATTAGTGTATATTGATCTCCTGTGCAATTGTATAAAACTCCATTTTAGGGAACTTAATGTGCACTATTTGTGTAACATCCTCTTTTTAACATATTAGACTTGTATATGATTATAGAGACATCATAATACTTACTCGACATGTTTGTTATCTTGTGACGAATTAAGTTAGTTTAGACACTTTGTTACAATAATGAATATGACAAGTAGCTTAAAATAACTCTAATAATGACATAAGTTGCTTGTTTGAGGGAAATAAATATGAAGAATTTGTCTTTAAGTCACAAATGTATGCAATATGATGTAGTAAAAGTTGAGGATGGATCTGATGGTGGGTTGTTGAAAATGGTTTTAGAAGTCTCTCCAAAAAATGCTCTAATGTTTCGCCAATCACCAAATCCAATGGCCCAGTGCGGTTGGAGTCCAGCAATACCCTTCCCCATTTTCATCAATTTCAAAAAAGTTTAAGGATAAACGGAGTCAGTTTAGTATTTTTAAGTACATTGATTTAGTATTTTAATACCGGATTGATGAGTCGTAGATATGTGAACTTATGAAAATGATGAAATTAGTATTGAAACGAATATTAGGATTTATTCTAATACATATAGAAGTTAGGAAACTTAATTTGGTAAAATCTAAGTGTTTTTACCAGGTATAAAGTTCCTGTAAAATATCTAAAATATTTTCAAATATCTAAAATATATTAAAATATTTAAAATATCTAAATTATTTATAAATAAGCAGCACACGAGCCATCTTCCAAGAAGCCTTTGCTTTGATATTCTCTCACATTTCACTCACTCTCTCAAATCTCTCACACGGCTCTTAGCTGCACAAGGCAAGGAGAGAAGAGAAGATAGAGAAACAAGAGAGAAAGAATAGGAAGAAGAGGAGAGGAAAATGAAGGAAAAAGGAAAGGCCAAAGCTTGAATAGCTTAACACCATCTTCAAGGTTTAAGGTAGGGGTGCTTGTGTTCATGTGTATCTCTTTTTCCCATATCCATATTTGTTTACCAAGTATGCATGTTGGATTGAAAAGTGGATTTTTGAGAAGTTTATGATGAGGTAAGTGTCTAGCACCTTAAGCAACATAGTGTTAAAATGAGGTATTAGATGCATGTATGCTAGGACAGTTTGATAAGGATTTTTCTTATGTAAGTAATCTTTAATGATGTGCATAATTATGTGGCCAAAGGAGAGAGCAGGAAAGTCCAAAAGTCCCTTTAAGAGTGGATTTAGCCTCAAATTCTTAGAGTGTCAGTGTGTACAATCATTTGACCAGAGGAAGGTAATCAGATATTCCTGAACATATTTCATTGAGTTAGGGTTACAGGTAGGTACATGAGGTGATTTACTTACTCCATACTATAGGAAATATACGATAAACTATAGTTCCTAGATAAGGTAACTTAGCTCTTAAATGAGGTAGGTATGTATGCTAGCTTGGTTTTTTTTAGTTAACAAAGATAATCCTTACTAGAGTTTTAGACATATCTTACTATTTAATTATTATGTTTATAATGCTATGTATGATTAGTTATGAGATACACGTACTGAGAATTGTTGATTCTCATCCCGTTTGTTATTCTATGACAAATTCAGGTCAAGGGCCTGTTACGGGTAAGAAGAACAAGAAGCTGATAGATTAGAGTAGTTTAGTATATTGCTTCTTGTGCAAAGCTTGTATTCTGTTATATTTGCTTTGTAATGTTAAAACAGCTATGTATTACATTAGGCCTTTTAAGGCTAGTGATGTTTGTATATATATAAGTAAGCATGTTTTCGCATTTCATAAGGCTCTCTATAATGACTTGCTTAGTGATTATAGATATATTATGAGGTAGTTAAGTATGAAGTGACATTATTAGTACTTTTATTTTTATATATGTTAGATATATCGAGATATTAGTATTAAGGCGTTACAATTTGATGAATTCAATAAATCATGTTAGTGAGTTTCAAAGTATGGTCGGTGCGATTATGCACCCTGTCAAGTTAGAGTGTATAATACACCCTCTATTTTATATGCTATAGCAGGTTTTCTTTTGTGCAGGTTTTTTTTTTGATTTTATGTTTTTTTTAGAACATTATTACTGTCCCTGGTGAGCAATCTAGTCGTCCACCGTTGACGTTCATCGAGAGTTGGTGGGTCGGCCAGAGTTGGTAGCCTGCCGGAGGTTGTTGTCGGCCGGAAGTGGTGGTCGGCCAGAGGTGATGCCTGCTGAAGGTGGTGGTCGGCCGAGGTTATTGCTGGCAGAAGGTGGTGGTCGGCAGGAGGTAATGGCTGGCCGGAGGTAGTGGCCGGGCGGAGATGGTGGCCGGCCGGATGTGGTGGCCGGCAAGAGGTGGTAGTTTGTCGGAGGTGGTTGCCGGCGACCAGAGGTGATGGCCGATTGCTGTCAGTCGAAGGTGGTGGCCGGGTGCCGGAGGTGGTTGCCAGAAAAAACTTAAAAAAAAAAAGAATCAGTAGGTTACAGGTCATTCATTATAACCGTTAATGTATTTTTCAACACAATTAATGACTATGATGATTAAGGTGCATCATACACCTTCAAAAGGAGGGTGTATATTAGAATTGACCTTCAAAGTATAAGGAGTTTTCTACACATGACTTGGAGGGGTTTCTTACATAGTTGTAAAATTTGGCTCAGACCGGTCGGTTCGAATGGTGAACCAGTCACAAAGCCGATTCGAGTCTTTTGCTGGATTGGACGTGTATTCAAATTGGAAGAACTCATTTGAATCGGCCGGTTTTGTGAGAGAAGAAAACCAAAAGCCCCACCCACCCCTATGCCAGTGTTTGGATCTGCAAAGCTTGGTTGTTTGGTGAGGATTTCTAGATATGGTGAAGCAAGAGTGGCGTTGTTACATAAAATGGCACCCACCCCTAAGCTAGGGTTTGGATCTTTGTTGCAGCGACATTGCAGGCATAAAGAAAGCACTCTCGCCACTGTCACCACTACCGCCAAGTTCTCTGTCGAGTCTCCATTCTCACCATTCGTGTTCTGTGTGAAGTCTTTTAGATTCAGTGGAATAAGCAGGGGAAGGGGGAAGCCAATGGTAAAAAGATTTTTAAAAAAAGAAGAAGAAGGGGAAATAGGAGGCGGCTGTGAACTGTGAAGTAAAATAGTGACCCTCACTAAGGAGAATGTGAGATTAAAACCCTAGTCTCTCTATGTCTCTACGGGCCTAAGATTTTTTTTTTAGAAAGTCCTAAAACTCTAATTTTATGGGCTAACTTGATTTTCAAATGTATATCAAACTGTTTACAATTATTTATGAGCTAAAATTTTTTTATTGTTTAAGTCTCACTTTTATATAAATTTTTATTTATATAAATTATTTATATATGTATTTTATTTTATTTAGTCAACTATTGACTTTTTGGTTAAACTAATAATATGATATTTTGATTAAATTAATAATCGATTCAAATTTAATAACTATGATTTCTTGCATTTTATCGTTATTATAATATATTATTTTAAAATTTTATGTTTAAAATTATAATTTTCAAGATAAGAGTTTAGAATTGAAAATAGTATAAAATAACAAATCTTCAATTTCATAGAATTAGACTCAAAATTAAAATTTCAATTTTAATACATACATCATACAAGATAATTGAAATTAAAAGATTCAATTTTAATTTTAAAATTCAATTCTTAACCTAATTCCATGTGTCAAATATACTAAGAGTTTTCATAAAATTTACTTTCGTGCTATTAATAATTTCTGTTTAAAAAAATACTTGATTACCATGTTTGGATGATAATTTTTTTTTTCAGTATTTCTATTTGTCTGGGTTATACCGGTGGATGGTTGATTATGCTGAGTTGGTGACTACGGCAATGGACAATAGTTAATAATGATAATATTAGAATATTTTTTTGAAGCCAAATAGCAAGTGATAAAAAAAAAAGAAATTATTCGGTCGACTTCCTTCAGGTTGTTAATTAAAGAATTTTAAAAAATCTTAACATATATTTTTTTAACAATAAATTATAAACTTATTTAACAAAAATAAAAAAAAGTGTTTTTTATTTTTTTCACTAGTTAACAACACCAAAATAATGTGTCTGTCTTCTTACAAAAAAAATCAATATAATTATCATTTCATTTTTAAATTTTGTAGTAGTTTAATGAATAAGAGTTAACCAATATTCAAATTTTGAAAAAAATAATTATTAAAAGAATTTTTTAATCACAACAGTATTTTAAAGCTAATTTTATAATAAATCTTTAAAATATTGATAATTGTTTTTTCTCAAATTATAAATTATTTTAAATATAAAATAAATTAATTTAAATACACTATAAATATATTTTGATTTGTTTGGAGATGATATGCAAAAGGGGAAAACGGATTTCACTTTTTATACTTAAGATGTCACTTTAATTTGGTGCACCTGCAAGCTTCTAATTGTGTTTCTCGTCCGTGACTAATGCGCTGCTCAATTAATTAATTGGTGTAAAGTTTGGAATTGGCATAAACCTCCCGCGAAAATTGTTCCCACGTGGCATGTTCCCGTTTGATGCTGCGAATCTTGGTTGATTTTTATAAGAAAAATATTAATAACACGTTCTTTTAATTTTTTTAATATTTATTTTATTATTAATTTAAAAATAAATGTTATTAATTTTAAATAATTTTTTTAAATATATAAAATAAATTAATAGTAAAATAAATATCTAAAATGATACATTACTATAATTCCTCTTGTCCTATCAGTTATCACCAACAACTAGACATTTTTCAATCTTGTAGAATATCTTTGGTCGTTCTATCCTACCCACAATTACCACCAATCGCAAATCACTATAAACCGTCCGATTTTATCATAGTCCGTGGTCATATGTCAAAAATAAATAAACGCTATCCCGCGGCGGGAAGATTAATAGGGTGCACCGCAGATACAGAGTAAAATAATCAACGTATGGCTGAGATGCTAGTCCCTTCTCCGCCGTTATCAGAGAATCATCATCATCATCAGCAGCAGCCGCCTTGGGACATAGTACAAGTTTTTTATCATTTCAAAAAATATCATGTATTAATTATTTAGAAGTTATCATTTTTTTCTTTCGTTGCACAGATTCAAAGAGAGAATGATTGATGGATGAATCAGAAGCAAGCCGAAGGGCATTGCTCATATCATAGATAGCATACAAGTAGAACAAGAAGAGGAAGAAGAATTATGGGAAGCACAGCGGGCATGGCGATGTGTTTGCAAGTGAACTGCAAAACGGCTTTCGGCGAGAGAAGAAGCTGTTTGAAGCAGAAGCCATTTACTGCTGGGTTCTTCTTCCCTCATGGAGGAATATCTGCTTCAACTGCCCAGTGTCACCAACTAGTTAGTGTCCTAATTCATCCTACTACCGTTTTCTGTTTATCTATCAAATTCAAACCTTGTCTGCTTCATTTGTTTCTCTTTTAAATTTAATTCCACTTTTATACAAGTAACTTTAATTGGTTAATGGTTATCTTCTGTCGAGTCATACAACTATACCCTCTCTTTTCAGATTGTTTAAGCGGCTCATTTGAATTTTGAACTTTACTTATACTTTTAGTCAGATATATCTTGCCAAATTTATCAGAGTTGATGTTTTTTTATTTATTTATTTTTAGTTTCAGTCTTCACCACCGTGGCGACGTGAGTTGAAGGCAGGTCGGGTTTCTTACTGCATCAGCGCGAGTGCAGGTTACTATTAGTAGCTACCCTTGTTCTGCTTTGATATTATACTAAAGCTAAATGATTGCTCCTTCCCCCATTCTCCCCTCTTCTTTTCAACTTTAGAAATTTTCTTTTCTATAATTCGGCTTTTATCTTTTGGTAGATTTTTCGCGTAGGAGGCAGAAGAAGGTGTCAACTGCAAGGCCCAGGGCCCCTGGTTCAAAGGGTTTCATCCCAAAACCACCTATTGGAACAAGCAACCAGAAGAGGGATAAAAAAAGCACTGGAGTCAAGGGTGATTCATTTACCCCAACAGTTAGTCAGATTTCAGGGGATAATGAAAAAACACTATATGTGAAGATTGATGCTGGCGAAGAAGAAGGGGCAGTTGAATTTTCCCAGGAGAAAAAAATTGAGTTAGTAGATGATAATGATGAAATTCTTGGGGAGGCTGGTGAATTATCATTGTTACATGATGAGACATTGGGTATTACTGAAAGCAAGCAAGGTGGGGAATATGGAAACATTTCTATAATTGAAGAGGAGGATGTTTTAGACACTTCCTACATCGCGGATATTGGGAATATCAAAGATTCAGAGGCAAAGCCATTAGAATATGCAGAAATTGATGGAAACGTTACAGAAGCAAATACTGACACTGATGATGAAATAATTGGGGAAACCATTAGGGAAACAAATACCGATACTGAAAGCAATCAAGGTGGGGAATATGGAAACATTTCTATAATTGAAGAGGAGGATGTTCTAGACACTTCCTACATCGCGGATATTGGGAATGTCAAAGATTCAGAGGCAAAGCCATTAGACTATGCAGAAATTGATGGAACCGTTACAGACGCAAATACTGACACTGATGATGAAATAATTGGGGAAACCATTAGGGAAACAAATACCGATACTGATGATAAAATAAATGAGGAAACTTCTCGACTGTTGAAGTTAGAGTTGGAAGCAAATTTACACAAGCAAGAAATAGAGAGGATTGCAGAGGAAAACATTTCACTGGGGAATAAGCTGTTTGTATATCCTCCTGTGGTTAAACCCGATCAAGATACACAAGTGTTCCTTAACAGGAGTCTTTCAACTCTAAGTAATGTGCCAGACGTTCTGATTATGGGGGCATTTAATGATTGGAGGTGGAAATCTTTTACCATTAGGTTAAATAAAACACATCTCAATGGTGATTGGTGGTCTTGCCTGGTACATGTTCCAAGAGAAGCCTATAAAATGGACTTTGTGTTCTTCAATGGCCAAAATGTCTATGACAATAATGACAACAAGGATTTCTCCATACCTGTTGATGGTGGACTGGATGCATTCGCATTTGAAGATTTCTTGCTTGAGGAGAAACGTAAAGAATTAGAAAAACTTGCTAAGGAGCAAGCTGAAAGGGAAAGACAGGTAGAAGAGCAGAGGCGATTGGAAGCTGAGAAAGCTGCAAAAGAAGAGGACAGGTCACTGGCTAGGGCAGAGACTGAAAGAAGGAGAGAAGTGTTGCAGCATTTGATGAAAAATGCTGTAAAATCCATTGACAACATTTGGTATATAAAACCTAGTGAATTTAAAGGTAAGTACTTGGTCAGACTATATTATAACAGAAGCTCAGGTCCTCTTACACATGCGAAGGAAGTATGGATTCATGGGGGGCACAATAATTGGAAGGACGGATTATCAATTGTTGAAAGGCTTGTCAAATCTGGTTCAAAAGATGGTGATTGGTGGCATGCTGATGGTATGTTTATTTACATCTTCTGTTACTTATCTTTGATGTTAATTCATTTAATTGAAATTAATCTTTTATGGGATATAGACAGTGTATGAATAGAGAAAACATGTACAATGATGTGACATGCAAGGAGGTGGAGTTTGACACCTGTTTATCTTAGAATGGACATGTGCTTGCTTTTTGAAGGTGGAAACAATGTGATGTGCTGTAATGCTATATATTATGGTTTCTTTTCTTCTGATACATGATTGTGAAGGCATAGGTGAATGACATGGCTTTGTAGATTACTATTAGATGCTGACACATGATTCTGACTTATGGCCCAAAAAAAAATATCAATAACTGTTTTGATGGTATCCTAAATAATACTATTTGAAAAGTGAGATGAAAATTTGATCTTTTCTTTAGGATTAGCTTGAAGTAAACATTTTTTTTAACAATTTTTATTTGATGCAGTTGTTGTACCTGACCAAGCCTTTGTCCTAGATTGGGTCTTTACTGACGGTCCACCTCACAATGCAATTGTGTATGATAACAACCATCATCAAGACTTCCATGCTATTGTAACAAAGGCCATACCTGATGAAGAGTATTGGGCTGGGGAAGAGCAGGTGATATACAGAAAACTCCAGGAGGAGAGGAGGTTAAGAGAGGAAGCTATACGTGCTAAGGTTAGTTTTTACAGGAGATGACTTCCAGGTGGTAGCACTGAGGCTCTACCTAACATGCTTCACAGCCACAAATAAAATCTTTTCAGTTGTCTGTTTCCGTTCATGTGCCCTTTCAATATAAACATATGCAGAAAGTTAGGGGCAGTGTATACTTATAATGTAGTCTCTCACGTACGGAGTATGAAGTTCACCTTATTGACTTTGGTCTGGTAGATTATTTAAATTCTTATGTTGAGATTGCTGTCCTAGATTGATCCCTAAAACTTTGTTTACCTATATACTAATTGGCAGACATAAGCATTCTTATTTCTTTCTTTTGGGAAGAAAAAAGATTGACTGCTATTCAAGCCACTCATCTTCTTGATTTGGACCTGTTCTTGTTGCAGGATGAAAAGACAGCACGAATGAAAGCTGAAACAAAGGAAAAAGCTTTGAAAAGATTTTTGCTTTCTCAAAAACATATTGTCTTCACTGAGCCTCTTGATGTTCAAGCAGGGAGCACAGTGACAGTATTTTATAACCCATCAAACACAAATCTGAATGGAAAACCAGAGGTTTGGTTTAGATGTTCATTTAATCGTTGGACTCATCGTAATGGTCCATTGCCACCTCAGAGAATGTTGCGTGCACAGAACAGTACTCATGTCAAAGCCTCTGGTGAGTCTTACCTTTGAAACTGTTGTAATATATTAGCATTAATATCAGATTTGTATAGATATGTTTTTTATTCTTGTTTTATTAGGGCTGATTTTTCTCCCTTATTTTTAGGATAGCAATTAATAGCATTAGTCTATATATTGTAGCCTTCCCTGGCTGTACACAATAGAATAAGAAATATTATTCATACTTTCTATATGGTATCAGCAGCCTAGGTCGTTCCTAGGGCTTGCCTTTCCCTTTTTTCTTGTCTCTAATTGCAGCCTTATTGCTGCCTGAGACCTAAAACCACCACCTGCCACCCTCCACCGCCATTTTTTTGTCTCACCACCCTCGCCGGACTGCTTGTCGGCAGTTTTCCGGCCACCCCCGAAAAGCCCACCCTAAACCACCCACCCACGCGCCGCCACTTGCAGCCAACGCGCTGCCGCACTGTACGCGTGTGGGAGCCACGCGCCGCCCTCCACACCGCCTTTCACCGCGCAACCACCACCGTTCTGCTCGTCGGCTCCTCCCTGTTCTTTTCTGCCTATTTTCGGGTCCAACCAGAATGTCTACAGTAGACACCCAGTCCTCCACCATCACTACGCCGCCTCCGGTTGTCGTTCCACCGCCTCCTGTTGCCGTTGCAGCACTGAATCCAAATGATCTTCCACTTTTACACTCTTCTTATCACCTCCATGGTAAGAACTATCTTCAATAGGCCCAAGTTATTCGCACCACTCTCAAGGGTCGTCGGAAGTTGTCACATATTGTCGGGGATCCTCCGAGGACAGATGACCCACAGTTTGGAATCTGGGATGATGAAGATTCTTTGATTATGACTTGGCTATGGAACTCTATGACACCAGATATCAGTAAGAATTGTATGTTTTTTACTTCTGCACGTGAAATTTGGGATAGTTTGAGTCAAACCTATTCTATGAAACAAGATATTGCTGCGTGTTATGAATTAGAAAACACAATTTTTAATACCCAGCAGGGCTCTCTTTCTGTCACTGATTATTATGGTACTCTGAATGGTTTATGGATTGAGCTGGATCAAAACCAGGATTTAAAGATGAAATGCACTGAGGATGCTGCTACTTTAACCAAGTTTATTGAGCGTGGACGGGTCTTTAAGTTTCTCTCTGGGTTGAATTCTGAGTATGATCCTATTCGGGTTCAGATTTTAGGAAAGGACAAGCTTCCTTCTCTCTCTGAGGTGTTCTACACGGTTAGGGGGGAAGAGAGTCGTCGAGCTGTCATGTTGAATAAGGGTAATTCCAGTGATGGTTCTGCTTTGGCCACCGGCAAAGGTCCTATTGGTGGGTTATCATTTGAAAAGCCTGGATCATCTTCTTGGAAGTCATCCACCAAACGTGACGAGCGTTGGTGTCCTTATTGCAAGAAGTCTGGTCACACTAAGGACACTTTTTTTAAACTCCATGGCAGAGACAAGATTCTTGCACGCTTTGGGGGTTTCAAAGGCAGTCAACAAAGGCAAGTTAATCAAACTGTGTTTGACTTGGTTATTGAGGGTGAAGAGGCATCTGCACCACCTTCTGGGGAGGCAATTTCGGCGCTTAGTAAAGCCGAGATGGATCGTTTGCGCACTCTCTTGGATTCTATGAGTAAGCCTTCTGGCACTTGTTCTCTAACCATGACTGGTAAGAATTTAAGTTCAGTCTCCTTTAAATGTTTCTAGTACTGTATCTGAGGATCTCTGGATTATTGACTCTGGTGCTACTGATCATATGACCCCTTATCCCTCATATTTTTCCACTTACTCTAAATTATCTGGTAAGCATCACATCACGGTTGCTAGTGGATCCCATGTCCCTGTTTCAGGATGTGGTACTATTTCACTTCAACCTTCCCGTCCTTTACATAATGTGCTTCATGTCCCTCATTTGTCAAATAACCTTATTTCTATTCATAAGCTTACCAGAGATTTAAACTGTACAGTGACCTTCTTTCCCTCTCATTGTGTGTTTCAGGATCTTACCACGGGGAGGACGATTGGGGTTGCTAAGGAACAGGGAGGGTTATATGTCCTGCATCAGACTCATGGGAGTACCAGTCAGACGATGTCCACATCCAGTCATAAGATAGGTTCAGATTCCGCTGCATCTCAGATATGGCTTCACCACAAACGCCTTTGTCATCCTCCTTTCAGTATTCTTAGGTCGTTATTTCCACAGTTGTTTAAAAGTGAGTCTGTTGAGTCTTTTCTTTGTGATGTTTGTCAGTTTGCGAAACACCATCGCACAACTTTTTCTCCAAGTAATAATAAAAGTATTAAACCATTTGATCTTATTCATTCTGATGTGTGGGGACCTTCCTCAAATTCTAATATATTTGGTGCAAAATGGTTTATTTCTTTTATTGATGACTGCACTAGAGTCACATGGACATTTCTTATGAAAGATAAATCTGAAGTGTTTCCAATATTCTTGAATTTCTATCGCATGGTTCAAACCCAGTTTGGAAAATCTATAAAAAGGTTACGATCTGATAATGGCAAGGAATATGTGAATCAACATTTCACAAATTTCCATAAAGAACATGGTGTGTTACATGAGTTAACTTATGTTGATACCCCCCAACAAAATGGGGTTGCAGAAAGGAAGAACCGTCATCTCCTAGAAATTGCAAGAGCACTTCTATTCCAAATGTCTGTCCCTAAGTCTTATTGGGGGGAAGCTGTCTTAACTGCCGCATACTTGATGAACAGATTGCCCTCCCGTGTCTTGAATGGTCTTAGTCCTGTGCAACTCATGACTTCCTTCTTCCCTTCTGTTCCTACCATGAAGAACCTCCTGTGTCGTGTCTTTGGTTGTGTTGCCTTTGTTCATGTCCATAGTCAATATCGTGGTAAGTTGGATCCTAGAGCTATCAAATGTATCTTCATAGGGTATGCACTAGACAAAAAAGGGTACAAATGTTATCATCCTCAAAGTCGTCGTGTCTATGTCTCTATGGATGTCACTTTTCATGAATCCGAGTCTTTTCACCTTCGTCCTCAACTTCAGGGGGAGAATGGTCAAGAAGCTCAGTCCCTTGAGTCATCTTTTGTTCCTCTTTTGGCTGAATCTATTGAGTTATCTGTCCCTCCTCTGATGAAGGATGTGGCATCATCTTCTGATACTTCAGAGACGCCTAAAGAATCAGTATGTGTTCCTATAGATCGATACAAACAGGTGTATTATCGAAAAAAACCCAACCTGGTCCAATAGCAGCTTCAATCGCCCGAACCAGAGGTAAACTTTCCTAATTCTGAACCTTTGAATAGTCCTTTACATGATATTTGTGAACCTAACCCGGATGACTTGCCTATAGCCTTAAGAAAAGCCAGAAGAACTTGTGCAAAATACCCTATATCTTAGTTTGTGTCCACTAAAAACCTATCAGTATAGCATCGGAGCTTTATTTCAGCAATTGATTCTACTAGAGTCCCCACTTCCGTACAAGAAGCATTAATGGATAAGAATTGGGTTCAAGCCATGCATGAAGAAATGAGTGCTTTAAACAAGAATGAGACTTGGGAAATTGTTGAGAAGCCGAAGGACAAAAGGATAGTTGGGTGCAGATGGATTTACACAATAAAATATCGGTCTGATGGTACTCTTGACCGGTATAAAGCAAGACTGGTTGCAAAAGGGTATACTCAGACATATGGGATTGATTATGAGGAAACATTTGTCCCAGTAGCAAAGATGAATACAGTCAGGATCATTCTCTCCTTGGCAGCACACTTTGGATGGGACTTGCACCAATTTGATGTTAAAAATGCTTTTCTCCATGGGAATTTGGAAGAGGAAGTATATATGGACATCCCACCAGGATATGGATCCACCGGTGGAGGGAATATGGTGTGCAAGTTAAGGAAGGCCTTATATGGACTCAAGCAATCTCCTCGTGCTTGGTTTGGGAGGTTCACCAATGCTATGGTGTCCTTAGGTTATAGGCGAGCTATGGAGATCATACCCTCTTCATAAAACATTCCAAAGAAGGCAAACTTACACTTCTTCTGGTTTATGTTGATGACATGATCATTGCCGGTGATGATGAGGTTGAGAAACAAGTCCTAAAAGAAAAACTAGCTGCACAGTTTGAAATGAAGGACTTGGGGAAGCTGAAGTACTTCCTTGGGATAGAGGTTGCCTACTCCAAACAAGGCATCTTTATTTCCCAAAGGAAATATGTCTTGGATCTTCTTAAGGAAACAGGTAAGCTAGGTTGCAAAACCACAGGGGCACCTATTGAACAAAACCACAGGATTGGAAACAATGAGGAAAGCCCAAGGGTGGATAAGGCACAATATCAGAGACTTGTGGGAAAACTGATATATTTGTCCCACACCAGACCAGACATAGCCTATGCTGTCAGTGTTGTTAGCCAGTTCATGCATGATCCTCGTGAGAGACATATGCTAGCTGTGAATCGAATCCTCCAGTATTTGAAGACAAGCCTAGGAAGAGGACTTCTATTTCGGAAAGAACAGACATTGACCATTGAAACCTATACAGATGTAGATTATGCCGGGTCAGTTATCGACAGGCGGTCTACCTCAGGTTACTGCATGTTTTTAGGAGGAAACTTGGTGACTTGGAGAAGTAAGAAACAGAATGTAGTTGCAAGGTCAAGTGCAGAGGCTGAATTTCGAGCTATGGTACAAGGAATTTGTGAACTGTTATGGATGAGAATCATACTCGATGATCTCCGAATAAAGTATGAAGCTCCTATGAGGTTACTGTGTGATAACAAGTCGGCAATCAGCATTGCTCACAACCCGGTTCAACATGATCGGACAAAGCATATAGAGATTGACCGCCATTTTATCAAGGAAAAATTAGATGATGGCCTTATAACTACAGAGTACGTCCCTTCAGAGCACCAATTAGCAGATGTTTTCACCAAGTGGCTTCCCACAGAACGATTTCAAAGTCTTACTTGCAAGCTGGGAATGATAGATATTCACTCACTAGCTTGAGGGGGAGTGTTGTAATATATTAGCATTAATATCAGATTTGTATAGATATTTTTTTTATTCTTGTTTTATTAGGGCTGATTTTTCTCCCTTATTTTTAGGATAGCAATTAATAGCATTAGTCTATATATTGTAGCCTTCCCTGTACACAATAGAATAAGAAATATTATTCATACTTTCTATAGAAACATAATTGGAACCTAGTAATCCTGCAATTAGCAATATCAGGGATTGTAATGTCTCTATGGTTGCTTGGTTTTTATTTTTTATTAGTCACTTGTTGTTAGAATTAGTTGAAAGGGCCTGACTTCTGAAATATGGTCAAGTATCTTCCAAATATATTAAGTAATGAATTTTGATGTCATCAGTATGTATGATGTGCGTCTACTCTGGTTAGCAGACTACAGGTCTTCCTATTTAATGAATTGTGTTCATTTTGTGTTTTGTAAGCTGTAGACTGGCCCTTGATCTAAATGCTGAGTGTTTGTCGTAAAAAATGTTATTAAGAAAGCTGCAGGGCGTTTATGAAATGTATCACTTACTGTTTGTATTCAGATTCAATGTTCATGGATCTTTTATCAGATTAGCAGTAATAGTGTTTCAAGGTGGACAATTTTATAATATTTTTGAAAATTTGGAAGTCTGTAACTTGATGCAAATAATGTATTTGTGTAATCAATTTGTTCTGTACAGGCAAAAAGACATAATATTATTTCATATACTTATAGCCTTTTACATTTGTTCCTTAATAAGTTCTATGATTTTGTGTTTCTGCAGTTAGGGTTCCACTGGACGCATACATGATGGACTTTGTGTTCTCTGAGAGGGAAGATGGTGGAGTTTTTGACAATAAATATGGAATGGATTATCACATACCTGTTTTTGGAGGTATTATAAAAGAACCGCCTATGCATATCGTCCATATTGCTGTTGAGATGGCCCCAATTGCAAAGGTAAGTTAGCATGTGATAGGAACCTCTTTTCTGTTATAGAAATTTGGGAATCAAACCCAGAAATACAGAAAACTGAAACGGGAATTACAGATACTAAGAAAGAAAATAGATAGATATAGCAGGTACTTTGAGGGACCTGCAACCTCCCACTCCAAACCTTTCCTCACCAAAACTGAATGCCTTTCATTCTGCTCCCTACCCATTAATTTACCACCTTCTGGTGGTGATACCACTATCATTTATTCCTACACATTCCACTATCATTAATTTCTAGTTGTTAAGTAGCCTCTTCACTTGTCTTTATTTATTCCTACTCATTTATTCTTGACTGTTAGCAACCTTTCATTTATCTTTTCTCTGTTGTGAGGGTAGTGGCTGTTCATTTATTCCCGACTGTTAAGCTCACTAACAGCTGCTTCCACGTTTGGCCCATTTGTTCCCAACCCATTCCCCTTCTTTCTACCTCTCCCCTTATAAACATGGGTTAAAGGCTCATCAATACCCTCCTCTAGCAGTTTCACCTTGTCCTCAAGGTGAAAATCAGGAAATGCCCTGTCAATGACTTCAAAATCCTCGCAAGAATTCTCATGGGCTGGTAAATTAACCCACTTGATCAGAACTTCAGATGTGCCATTCAAAAAACCTTCGTACAACTAGTACTTCCTTTGGAACAGTTTGCAATTCCCAATCTTCTGACAAAAAACTAGGTAATTGTTGGCTTGGGAGATCATTATGTAATGCTCTCGAGCTGTGACACATGGAAAATGGGATGAACTCTTGCAGTTGTGGGTAATGCTAGACGGTAAGCCACCACTGCTACCCTCTCCACCACTTCATAAGGGCCATAGAAACGAGCACTCAATTTCTCATTGACGCGTCTAGCCAAAGACTTTAACTAATGAGGTTGAGCCTTCAAATAGACCATCTCCCCAACCTGAAATTCCACTTCCCGTCAGTTCTTATCAGCTTGAACTTTCATCCGCTATTGAGCCTTGAGTAAGTTCTGTTTAAGCTCATCCAAAATGCTGTCGCGGACCTCCAACAGCTTGTCAACTGCAACCACTACGGTACTTTCACGGCTGTATTTGATGATTGAAGGTGGTTCCCTTCCATACAAGGCCTTGAAAGGACTTATCTGTATCGAGGCATTGTAAGAAGAGTTGAACCAGAATTCAGCCCAAGCTAACCACTTCACCCACTGATTTGGGTGATCATTCACAAAACACTGCAAGTATGTCTCAATAGTTCGATTAGTGACTTCCGTTTGGCCATCCGTTTGAGGATGATATGCTGAACTGAATTTCAGCTTAGTGCCAGAAAGTCGAAACAACTCCTGCCAAAATTGACTGATAAAGATGCGATCCCGATCCGAGACTATGGAACATGGGAACCCATGTCAGCGGACTATCTCCTTTACAAACACAACTTCCACCTCCTTTGCAGTATACATATGGCTGAGAGGAATGAAATGAGCTGATTTACTCAATCGATCCACCACCACTAGAATAACGTCAACACCTTTAGATCTGGGTAGTCCACATATAAAGTCCATCGAGATATCATCCCATACATGAGTAGGGATTGGTAATGGTTGGAGTAACCCTACTGGACTAAGAGCTTGGTATTTATTTTGCTTACAAGTAGCACAACTAGCCACAAACTGCTCAATATCCTTCCGCATACCATGCCAATAAAAAACATTTGCTAGACTTTTATAAGTTTTGGTTACCCCAGAGTGCCCACCCCATGGAGAAGAATAGAATTCGCGCAAAAGAAAAGGAATCCTTACTGATTTGGGAGGTAAAACCAAGCGGTCCTTATACCATAAACACCCTTTAGACACCCGGTAATGGGGATAGGATGCTGGATTTCGCATCAAATCTTGCAGAATCCCTCTCAACTGATCATCTTTGAGTATTTCCTCCAATGATTCCATCAAATCATGATTGGTGATCATTGAGACAACTTTATATTCCATTACCCGCGAAAGGGCATCTGCCACCCTGTTTTCCACTCCCGGTTTGTATTGGATTTCAAAGTCATATCCAAGGAGCTTTGTGGCCCACTTCAACTGTTCCCCAACCAGCACCTTTTGTTCCAACAAAAATTTCAGAGTACGCTGATCTGTACGGATGATGAAATGGTGGCCAAGTAGGTATTGTCGCCACTTTTGCACCACAAGGACTATTGCCATTAACTCCCGCTCATACACTAATTTCATCTTTGTCTTCTCGAAAAAGCTTGACTAATAAATGCTAGTGGTCTGCCCTGTTGCATAAGAATCGCCCCAATTCCATAACCTGATATCACAAATGGCAAGTCAAAGTTGGGCATGGCTAATGTGGGCAGTGTCTCCATAACATCCTTTAGCTTCTGAAATGCATCTTGAGCTTCTTGTGACCACTGGAAGTTGTTCTTCTTCAATAGTTGAGTTAATGGCCTAACAATCACTCCATAATCCTTCACAAATCGCCTATAATATCCAGTAAGCCCCAAAAAACCTCTCAAGCTCCTTATATCCTTGGGAACGGGCCATTGTTGCGTGGCTGCCACCTTATTAGGATCAACATAAATTCCCTCTGCTGAAATGAGATGCCCCAAATACTCCAGTCGAGTAACACCAAAACATTTCTTGTAATTTACCCAAAGCGCATGGGCTCTTAAGAACCTCAAACACCAAGCGCAAATAATAAATGTGGGAAGGAGGATCAATGTTGTAAATGAGAATATCATCAAAAAATACCAGCACAAACCTCCTAAGATATGGGCGGAAGATGTCATTCATAAGGGCTTGGAAGGTCGACGGGGCATTTGTGAATCCGAAAGGCATCACCACGTATTCATAGTGACCCTCATGCGTGCGGAAAGCTGTTTTTGGAATATCACTTTCCTTCTTTCGGATTTGGTGGTATCCCGATTTAAGGTCCAACTTGGAGAAGAACGCAGCTCCACCTAGCTCATCCAAAAGTTCTTCTATTACTGGAATTGGAAACTTATTTGGAACAGTGATGCTATTTAAGGCCTGGTAATCCACACAAAACCTCCAACTTCCGTCTTTCTTTTTTCAAAGATCAATGGGCTTGAATAAGGACTGGTGCTAGCTTTATCATTCTCGCAGCTAATATGTCATGTACAAACTTCTCAATTTCAGCCTTGTGATGGTGTGGATGACGGTTAGGCCTAATGTTGGGGATTTGGGAACCTTCCTTTAAGACTATAGCATGATCATAGGACCTCTTTGGGGGCAAATTTGTGGTCTCTTTGAATAAGTCCTGGTATTCTTCCAATAACTCCCAAACCCTTTCCACACAAGGTTGCTACTCGGTTAACACCATGCTCATCATGCCAAGCTCCACATAATATGCCTCCGCTTCACCTCGTAGCTCCTTCATCATGGCTTTCAGCGAAGCCATTGTTCTGGACAGAGCTAGGTCCCCTCTAATTTCCACTGTCTCCCCATCTATTACAACCTCAATCAAGTGCTCCCTAAAATTAGCACTGATTTTACCTAAGCTTGGTAACCACTCGTACCCCAAAACGACATCAACCCCTCCTAAATCAAACAAAAAGAAATTCTGTATCACTTTGAGAGTGGGTAGCTGCAATTCTACTTGTTTGCAGACCCCTTGACTTTACTTGTTGATCATTCCCAACTTCCGTAGTATACCCTTTTGTAGCCTCAGGTTGCAGCTTCAAGTCTCTCACCAAATCATGAGACAAGATGTTGTGAGAAGCTCCTGAATCCACCAAAACAATCACCCTTTTATCCATGATAGTGCCCCACAATTTCAGGGATTTCTTAGATGTAACCCCTACCACACTGCTCATATTTAATTGTAGAGCCGCTATCTCCTTCGATTCTTCCACTTCTCTGTCTCTGGGCTCCTTACTCTCTTCATCCTCCTCCTCCCCAAGCAAAATCACATGCAGCTGCTTGTTCTTGCAAACATGTCCAAGGAAAAACCGCTCGTCACAGCGGAAGCACACACCACAGCGACGCTTGTCCTCTTCCTCTGCCTCAGACAGATGCCGAAACCCCAACCCCCTTCTCTGGTTGTTGGCCGAACTCCCCTCTCCCATCAAACTCGTAGCTTCTCTCACAGCAGATGCTGCTCTCACACTCGGTTGGTGCGTCATTGCTGCGCCTTAGGAAGTAGCAGCTATGTTTCTTGTCCCCGACCTTCTAGCAGGCTCCTTATTGTAAAAAACCCCCCACCGATTGCTCTTGGCACTAACCCATCTATTTGTTAGAGCGGGTTTGTTGTAATTGGGCCCAACCCTGCGAAATGGGTAACCCGTAACCCGACCCAGCACCCTGTTTATGTCCTCTACCGTTTGAGTCACCATCATCAACGTATTCAGGTCTCCTGAACTCATCAGCCTCATCTTAGCCCTCACTTCGTCCTTCAACCCATTCATGAAGGCTCCTCTCATGAATTCATCCTTCGCGTATCTCAATGGAGCCGAGAAAAGCTCAAACTACTCCCGGTATTCTGCCATACTCCCCACCTGTCTCAACCCTAGCAACACCTCGTATGGGTTTTCAGAAGATGAAATTTGGAATCTGCTTAGGATAGCTTGTTTGAAAACAGCCCAAGAAATGTGTCCCACTCTTGCTTCCCACCACTGGTACCAATTCAATGCTCTCCCTTCCAAACACACCACCGTTGTCACCACCTTCTCCTCCTCCGAAACTTGATTTGTGTCAAAATAACGTTCAACCCTATATATATCCATCCATGGGGGTCCTCACCAATGAAGTAATGTACCTCCAGTCTTCTCATCCTTTTCCCCCTCCTCCCTTCCACATTTCCATGGGACTCCCCTCCTCCTCTATTGCTTTCGTCTCCTTCCTCTTCTCCACGACCATTTTGATGCCTTTGAGCTTCTCCAATTTGCTCCCTCACAGTCACCACCATCTGCTCCTTATGCCTCCTAAACGTCTCCTGCAACTCCTGCTTGAGCCCCTCCACCTGTCGTTCCATCGCCTCTAATCTGTTCTCCATTCTAGTTGATACCATCCAAGCTCCCCAGGATCAGGAGCTCTGATACCAAATTGATAGGAACCTCTTTTCTGTTATAGAAATTTGGGAATCAAACCCAGAAATACAGAAAATTGAAACGGGAATTACAGATACTAAGAAAGAAAATGGATAGATACAACAGGTACTTCAAGGGACCTGCAACCTTCCACTCCAAACCTTTCCTCACCAAAACTGAATGCCTTTCACTCTGCTCCCTACCCATTTATTTACCACCTTCTGGTGGTGATACCACTATCATTTATTCCTACACATTCCACTATCATTAAATTCTGGCTGTTAAACAACCTCTTCACTTGCCTTTATTTATTCCTACTCATTTATTCTTGACTGTTAACAACCTTTCATTTATCTTTTCTCTGTTGTGAGGGCAGTGGTTGTTCATTTATTCCTGACTGTTAAGCTCACTAACAACTGCTTCCACGTTTGGCCCATTTGTTCCCAGCCCATTCCCCTTCTTTCTACCTCTCCTCTTATAAACATGGGTTAAAGGCCCATCAGCATGTTGCAGCTATCTTATTTCAACTCTATCTACATATGTGTGTACACTTCGTTTATTGTCAAGGCTGGAAAATTTTTGGAATTTACAATGAAGAAATCTTACCATTTATCCTATGGGTGTCTAATGGAAAATAATGTTGTTGTGACAGTTATGGTATTTGGTGATCCCTTCATAAAAGAATTCAACACATCAGCTGCAGCTGAATACCTGTCTATGAAAAAGTGGAATTTGAAAATTTGTATGATTGAAAAATTAGCACTTTTATTGAGTTAGCATGTAGAGAGTTTCAGATGCTAATGGTTTATGGATGGGGGAAAAGAAAAACAGAAGAACAATCATTTAGACTTTAAAATATCTGAACTCAAGAATGCAGTTTAAGATATTAGAGTTCAGCAAGCCCGTACAAGTTGTGAGTGATTCTAACATGTTTTTTCAATTCTGATGGTCTATCTTTGGCAGGTTGGAGGCCTTGGTGATGTTGTTACTAGTCTATCCCGGGCTGTTCAGGATTTAAATCACAATGTGGACATTGTTCTTCCAAAGTATGACTGTTTGAACCTTAGCAATGTAAGCTTTTTGCTGTTGCTTTGGCACTTGTGTTTCATCTTAAACTCTGCATCGGATATTCAAAGTCTATCCCTTAAATCATGAGTTTTCTGGCCTGTTCTACTGAAAGAGCATGATGTCATGATTATTTATAAGAGTGATATAGCTTGAGTTTCAATATGAAAATGATTGATACTTGATAATCAGAGGGGGAAAACAGAATGTTATGAAATCGGTTGAGACATTCATTGAAATGTATGGCTATTGTTGAGCATGTTTCTTAAGTCTTAACATTTGGCTGTTGAGCATCTGCATCGGTGGCTCTCTTAAAAGTTATAAATGGCTATTGTTGAGCAATTTCAACATTTGGTTGAAAATTCATATATTGTGTTCGTGTTGTAGTTAGTGCTATTTCTGTAACAGCTGTTAAATACATATGTTTTGATGCAGGTAAAAGACTTTCATTATCACAAAAACTATTTTTGGGGTGGGACTGAAATAAAAGTATGGCATGGAAAGGTGGAAGGTCTCTCTGTCTACTTTTTGGAGCCTCAAAATAGGTTAGTGTTTTGGTTCTCCATCCTTAAAAGTTCTCTCCTTTTGTGGTTTACTACTGCTTGTACTTGTCAACAGAATTGATTGGCAAATTCTCTGTTCAGTGTGTGTGTTGGACGGTGGACAGTGTGGACGGTGGACGGTGTGGACGGTGGCCTCTTGGCCTTGTTCCCACGTTTTTAGTGTAGATATTATATTTAGTATTTTATTAATTTATTGCTTATTTTCCAGGGACATTTAATGTATAGCAGCTCCCTCTATATATTCTGCCATTGTAAACATTCTGGACTGGATAATAATAAACAATTTTGCCTTCACTTTTCTAAGTTTAACATGATATCAGACTGACTTACGATCCTAGCCTAGCCTAGCCAGAAACTCCACGTTTCTTGTCCTGTTTTTTTTTTCCTCAGCTCTGTCTTAGTTCAGACTACGTTCTTCTTGGTCATTTTTCGGATAATTCCTAGTCCATAATTGGTTCTTCGTTGTCGAATCTGGTAGTGGAATTTGTCCAGATTCATAGTGGAATCTGTCCAGATTCATAGGTACCAGTTTTAGGAGAAATAAATCTGAATCAAATCAATTTAGATTTGTTTTAGGAAGTTTTTTATCTTTATCATTTGTTTCCTGTTTTATCTCCTGATTTGTAGGAGATTTGTTTTTCTGTTTGTTTCCTTATTTGTAGCAGAATTGGTTATCCAATTCTGCATAAATACCCTATGTACATACGCTGATGTGATATTGAGAAATAAAATATTTTTCTCTCAAACCTAGATGGTATCAGAGCTTCGACTCTGACTTCTTTCAACCATGGTGAAGACGGCGATGACCGGAGCTTCCACAAACACGTCTAGCACCTCAACAGAGGCTTCGAGGACTGCTCAATCAAGATCGTCCTCAGCCCCTTTTGATGCTTTCTCACAAAACCCAAGCCTACAACTCGCTGTGCACCGACTCAATGGAAAAAATTGCATTGAGTGGACTTAGTCTGTGAAGTTGACCATAGAAAGGAAAGGAAAAATGGGGTACCTTACTGGAGAGATCCAACAGCCCTCCAAGGATGATCCTTCTTTTACAAAGTGGAAGTCAGAAAATTCTCTCATCACTGCATGGTTAATCAACTCCATGGAACCAGTAATAGGAAAGCCCTATTTGTTTCTGCCTACAGCCAAAGATGTTTGGGATGCAGTTCGTGATTGCTACTCAGATTTAGAGAATTCCTCTCAGATTTTTGACTTAAAGACATAACTCTGGAAGTTCAAACAGGGTGATCAAGATGTCACATCATATTACAACTTGATGATGACTTTTTGGCAGGAGTTAGACCAGTGCTATGAATTCCCAAAGATGCTGCTCGGTTCAAGAAGAGAGAGGAGAATGATCGTGTGTACATGTTTCTTACTGGACTTAATCGAAGTCTAGATGAAGTAAGAGGAAGAATACTGGGCAGAAAGCCCTTACCTTCTATTAGGGAGGTCTTTTCTGAAGTACGACGGGAAGAATCAAGGAGGAGGATAATGCTCAATACTCATGAACCATCCACAACTCAGGAACATGAAAGTTCAACACTTGTGACTAGAGGAATTAATACAGAAGATAATAAAGGGAAGAAACCCTGGTGTGATCACTGCAAAAAACCATGGCACACTAGGGAGACTTGCTGGCTGATCCATGGAAAACCACCTAATTGGAAGGAAAAATCCAACAGAGGTGGGCGTGCCTACCAGACCACTGCTGAGGAGAGTCAAGAGCCTCCATCTACTTCAGAGACAAACTCATTCACAAAGGAACAACTAGAGCACTTGTACAAACTTTTTTCTTCTCAAAACATGACAACCAATCCTTCTTGTTCTTTGGCCCAAAAAGGTACTTATCTTACTACTGCTTTGTTTTCCAAAAAACCTCAAAATCCTTGGGTTATTGACTCCGGAGCAACTAATCACATGACTGATTGCTCAAAACTGTTTTCCTCCTATATTCCTACTGCAGGGAATAAAAAAATCAGAATTGTTGATGGAACTCTCTCTGCCATAGCTAGAATTGGATCTATCCCTCTCTCACCCTTAATAACTCTCCATAATGTTCTTCATGTTCCTAATTTGTCTTGTAACCTTCTGTCCATTAGTAAGTTAACTTTTGACATGAATTGTCGTGTTATTTTTTATTCCTCTGGTTGTAAATTTCAGGAATTGACATCGGGGAGGACGATTGGCAGTGCTAAGGAAGTTGATGGTCTCTATATCTTTGAAGATGGTTCTAATTTGAGTGGGCACTCTCAAAGTACTTGTTTTAATTCTGTTTCTGGATCTAAGGAAAATGAAATAATGTTATGGCACTATAGGTTAAGCCATCCCAATTTTAATTATTTGCAGCACTTGTTCCTTGAATTTTTTAGAAATAAAATCCATCTTTCTTTACTTGTGAGACTTGTCAATTGGCTAAACATCACCGCACTGTCTATCCTGCCCAAGCATATAAACCATCTACTCCTTTCACCATCATTCATAGTGATGTTTGGGGACCAAGTCGTGTAACTACCCCTGCGGGCAAACGATGGTTTGTAAGTTTTATTGATGATCACATTAGGCTATCTTGGGTGTATTTAATGAAAGAAAAATCTGAAGTTGAAAACATTTTTCAAACCTTTTTCACTATGGTTCAAACTCAATTTCAACAAACAATTCAGATTTTTAGAAGCGATAATGGAAGAGAATACTTCAATAAGTATCTCAAACAATTTTTTGTAGAAAAGGGTATTGTGCATCAAAGTTATTGTGTTGATACCCCTCAACAAAATAGGGTAGCTGAAAGGAAAAATAAACATTTGTTAGAGGTAGCTAGAGCCTTACTATTTTAGGCTATGGTTCCTACATATCTTTGGGGGGAAGCTATTTTAACAGTAACCTATTTGATTAATAGGATGCCTAGTAAAGTCTTAAAATTTAATACCCCCCTAGGTATGTTTCTCAACCATTTTCCAACAAACAGACTATTCTCTAACTTACCTCTAAAAATATTTGGATGCACAACCTTCATACATGTTAATACACCCAATCTAAGTAAACTTGATCATCGGGCAAAAAAGTGTGTGTTTGTTGGGTATGCTCCTTCTCAAAAGGGGTATAAATGTTTTGATTCGATCACTAAGAAGTTTTTTGTGACTATGGATGTTACTTTTTTTGAGTCAAAACCGTTTTTTCAGTCTCATCTTCAGGGGGGAAAACAGTAGAAGACTCGACAAAATATCTTACTATAGATGAGTCAAACATGTCAATGGATGAGTCAAATGTGGTAGATAATGGAACAAGTTTCTGGTATTTGCCTTATACCAAGTAATGAAAATCCTACCAAGTCATGACTTGGTACTAGGCTGTGAGAATACTAGTAAAAGCAATGAACCTGAATCCAGAAAGGGAATTGGAACCAAGAAAAGATACAAAGGTATGTAACCCTTTGAGCGCTTCTATATAATGAGGAACCATACTCAAAGAGTAGAGAATTGTGATCCTTTGCACCACCATGAATCCGACGACCCACCAGGTAATTCTTATCCTGAAATTAATCAGCTAGTTGAAACTGATTTTGAACTTGTTTCCAATTCTAAACCCACTGAGTTGATTGATTGTGACCTTCCTATAGCTGTTCGGAAAGGTGTTAGATCATGTACCCAACACCCTCTATCTAATTTTGTGTCTTATGAAAAACTGTAACCAAATTTTCATGCTTATACCTCCCAATTGTCATATATGGAGATTCCAAAAAATGTACAGGATGCCTTAGAAATTCCAGAGTGGAAGGAAGCTGTCCTAGAAGAGATGAAGGCTCTTGAAAAAAATCAGACATGGCAAATGGTGGAGCTGCACAAAGGGAAAATTATTGTGGGATATAAATGGATATTTACTATAAAGTACAGATCTGATGGCTCTATCGAAAGGTACAAGGCTAGGTTGGTTTCCAAAGGCTTCACTCAAATTTACGGAATTGATTATTCTGAGACCTTTGCTCCAGTTGCAAAGCTAAACACGGTGAGAGTCCTTTTATCCCTTGTAACTAATCTAGATTGGTCTTTGCAGCAATTGGATGTGAAAAATGCATTCTTAAATGGGGATTTGGAGGAGGAAGTGTATATGGATGCACCCCTGGGATTTGGAGAGAAATTTGATTCAAAAGTCTACAAGCTAAAGAAGTCCCTATATGGTCTAAAGCAATCACCACGAGCATGGTTTGATAGATTCACACAGTTTGTAAAGGGACAAAAGTATATACAAAGTCAAACCGATCATACTATGTTTATAAGGAGGTCAGTAAATGGTAACATTGCTATTCTGATTGTATATGTGGATGACATAATTGTCACAGGAGATGACTGAACAGAAATAAACAGGTTGAAAGAGGCACTAGCTTCAGAATTTGAAATTAAGGATCTCGGGTCCTTAAGATACTTCCTGGGAATGGAAATAGCATGCTCAAAAAGGGGGATTGTCCTCTCACAAAGCAAGTATGTTCTTGATCTTCTTAAAGAGACAGGTATGAGTGGATGCAAACCAGCAGATACTCCCATTGACCCAAACCAGAAACTTGGGGACAGCAAAGAGGGAACACCAGTTGACACTTCCCAGTATGAAAGGTTAGTAAGGAAATTGATTTATCTATCACATACACGGCTAGACATTGCATTTGCAGTTAGCCTTGTAAGTCAATTCATGCATTCACCCTATGAGGAACACCTTGAAGCTGTCTACCGGATCCTAAGATACTTGAAGAGTGCTCCTGGCAAAGGTCTATTCTTTAAGAAGACTACACAGCAGACCGTAGAGGCCTATACTGATGCTGATTGGGCAGGATCAGTCACGGATAGGAGATCAACATTAGGCTATTGCACATTTGTTTGGAGTAACTTAGTTATATGGCGTAGCAAAAAACAAAATGTTGTGGCAAAGAGTAGTGCTGAAGCTGAATATAGAGCCATGGCTCAAGGAGTTTGTGAAATGTAATGGCTGAAGAGAATCCTTGAAGAGTTGGGAACCCCTGTTAGTCTACCATTGAAATTATACTGTGACAACAAGACAGCTATAAGCATAGCACAAAACCCAGTACAGCATGACGGTACTAAGCATGTGGAGATTGATAGACACTTTATTAAAGAAAAGGTTGATGAGGAAGTTATTTGCATGCCTTTTGTTCCAACTGCACAACAAGTGGCTGATATTCTTACCAAAGGGATCTCTCGACCTAAGTATGAACTTCTTGTGAGCAAGTTGGGCATGACAGACATCTATGCACCAACTTGAGGGGGGGTGTCGAATTTGGTAGTGGAATTTGTCCAGATTCATAGGTATCAGTTTTACGAGAAATAAATATGAATCAAATCAATTCAGATTTGTTTTAGGAAGTTTTTTATCTTTATCATTTGATTGCTGTTTTATCTCCTGATTTGTAGGAGATTTGTTTTTCTGTTTGTTTCCTTATTTGTAGTAGAATTGGTTATCCAATTCTGTATAAATACCCTATGTACATACGCTGATGTGATATTGAGAAATAAAATATTTTTCTCTCAAACCTAGATTCGTGAACAATCTTTTCTTAGCCTCATGTCTGCGGAAAAATATGACATCTTATTGGTTCGTCTTAATGGTAAGAACTACTCAGCCTAGGCTTTCCAATTCCATATATTTGTCAAAGGTAAGGACCTTTGTATTGATAGCAGCAACCCTGCTCCTAACAAAGACACTCACAAGGATGAACATGCCAAGTGGGAGGTGACAGATGCTCAAGTCATGGCATGGATCATAGGCTCTGTTGATCCTAGCATCGTCCTCAATCTTCGACCCTTCAAGACTGCAGCTGGTATATAGGCCTACCTAAAGAAAATCTACAGTCAGAATAACACTGCTCGAAGATTCCAGCTTGAACATGAAATCGCCATTTTTCAGTAGGACAGTCTCTCCATCTCTGAATTTTACTCTCACTTCATGAATCTTTGGGCCGAACACTCTGACATTGTCTATGAAAACTTGACTTCTGAAGGTCTTAGTTCGGTACAATCAGTTCATGACACTACTAAACGAGTTTAATTTCTTATGAAACTAAGATCTGACTTTGAAGGTATCCAGTCCAATCTCATGAACCGAGACCCTGTACCCTCACTGGATCCGTGCCTCAATGATCTGTTTCGTGAAGAACAACGCCTTCTCACTCAAACAACCATGGAACAACAAAAATTCCCCTCTGTTCCAGTGGCGTATGCAGCACAAGGCAAGCCAAGAGGACGGGACATGAGCGCTATTCAATGTTTTTGTTGCAAAGGCTTTGGACACTTCGCTTCATCGTGTCCCAAAAAATTTTGAAGTTACTGGAAAAAGGATGGGCATATTATCAAAGAATGTCTAACAAGACCACCCAGGCGATCTACCACAACCTTTACTGCCTCAGTTGGTTCTTCTATTCCTAGTAGTTCTGCGAATACAGCATCTGTGCAACAAAATGATCCTGCACCTGTTCAAACTTTGACTCCTGAAATAGTTCAACAAATGATCATTTCAACATTCTCAACTTTAGGACTCTCAGGTAAATCCTTTTTTACCTCTTCTCCTTGGTACTTTGATTCTGGGGCTTCCTACCATATGACAAACAATGCTCAATTCCTTACTAATGTCATCAAATATTCTGGAAATCTCAAGATTCATACTGCTGATGGAAACCATTTACCTATCACAACCACTGGTGATATTTCTTTATTTCTAACTGATGTCTTTGTCTCTCTCGATCTCACTAGTAATCTTATTTCTGTTGGTCAGTTAGTTGACAATGATTGTCGGGTAGAATTCTCAAAATCTAGTTGTCTTGTGCAGGATCAACACATAGGGAAGATGATCGCGAAGGGGCCTAAAGTTGGACACCTTTTTCCAATCCATTTCTCTCTGTCTCCATGTCTTTCGATGCCTTTTATTTCGTGTAATTCTGCTAATATTGATTACCAAACGTGACATAAGCGTCTTGGACATCCAAATTCAAATGTACTTCATGACTTGCTGAAATCTGGTTTCCTTGGAAATAAAGAATCCCTATCTCTTAGTGTTGTTCACTTTCATTGCATTTCTTGTAAACTTGGCAAAAGTAAAATTCTACCTTCTCCAACTCATCAATCGAATGTAGGACAGTCTTTTGATATGATCCATAGTGATTTATGGGGGATGGCACCTGTTATATCTCATGCTAATTACAAGTATTTTGTCACTTTTATTGACGACTATAGTCGTTTCACATGGATCTATTTTCTGCGCTCTAAAGGCGAAGTATTCTCTGCTTTCAAATTCTTTCACGCTTATGTTCAGACCCAGTTTTCTTCAAAAACTATAATTCTTCACTCTGACAATGGAGGGGAGTACACGTCTCATTTATTTAAGGAATTCTTGCAAACTAATGGTATTGTATCTCAAAGGTCTTGTCCTTCAACTCCCCAACAAAATGGGGTAGCTTAAAGAAAAAGCCACCATCTACTTGATGTTGTACGCACTCTTTTGTTGGAGTCTTTTGTGCCATCTCGGTTCTAGTGTGAAGCTCTCTCTACTGCTGTCCACCTTATTAACCGTTTGCCCTCTCCGTCATTGAACAGTGACTCTCTTTTCACTCGGTTATTTGGTCACCCACCCACTTATTCTAATCTTCGCACCTTTGGTTGTGTGTTACGGCCATCTTCCTCCACAAGAATGCACTAAGCTCACCGCTCAATCTGTTGAATGTGCCTTTCTTGGATACTCTGCTCACCAGAAAGGTTTTTTATGCTATGATCCTAATCTACGTCGGATTCGAGTCTCTAGAAATGTCATCTTTCAAGAAAATAAATATTTTTTTGCAACTCACCATGACCCTCTCTCTTCCTCAATTTCTGTTTTGCCATTGTTTTCTAACTCTCCTGCAGGACCACCATCATCAAAACCTCTCTTGACGTACCAAAGACGTAATAATGTCACTCCAAATCAGCCATCAGAACCTCCTGGGCCCCTTCAAGATCACTCCCTGGCTACTGATCCAGTACATGCTCCAGAACCAACCCATCTACGACGCAGTTCTCGCGTTCGTAAACCACTAGAAAAGTATGGTTTCACCTCTTCCTTATCCTTGACAGCAACTTTATCATCTGTTCCTATCCCTTCTTCTTATAAACAGGCAATGGAGCATGAATGTTGGCAGAAAGCTATTGAAACAGAACTTCTAGCACAAGAGGAAAATCAGACATGGGATGTTGTTCCATGTCCCCCATCTGTTAAACCTCTTGGCAGCAAGTTTGTGTTTTCTATAAAGCTTCGTTCGGATGGCTCCATAGACCGTCACAAGGGTCGGCTGGTTGTTCTTGGAAATAAGCAAGAGTATGGACTTGACTATGATGAGACCTTTGCACCTGTCGCCAAGATGACTACTGTGCGCACAATTCTTGCCACTGCTGCCTCCCAATCCTGGCCATTACATCAAATGGATGTCAAAAACGCATTCCTCCACAGTGACCTTAAGGAGGAAGTTTACATCAAACTTCCACTGGTATGCCCACACCATCACCTAATGCAGTTTGCAAACTAAAACGCTCGTTATATGGCCTGAAATAGGCACTAAGAGTATGGTTTGAGAAGTTTCGATCCACACTACTTGGCTTTTCCTTCACACAGAGCTAATATGATTCATCTCTTTTTCTACAAAGGACTTCTAAAGGCATCGTGGTACTCCTTGTTTATGTGGATGACATTGTGGTGACTAGTTCTGATCAAGAGGCCATCTCTGAAATTAAGCACTTGCTGCATTCAACTTTTCACATGAAAGATCTTGGCCAGCTCACTTACTTCTTAGGGTTAGAAGTACATTATCAACCTAAAGGCATATTTTTAAATCAGCACAAGTATATACAAGATTTGATCTAGTTAGCTGGCCTCACTAATGCAACCTCTGTTGACACCCCCATGGAAATTAATGTGAAATATAGACGAGATGAATGTGACCTTCTTGCAAACCCCACTCTATATTGCAAGCTGGTTAGTAGTCTTATCTACCTAACCATCACTCGACCGGACATTTCTTTTGTTGTCCACACAGTTAGCAAGTTCATGCAATCACGTCGACATTTCCACCTTTTAGCAGTGCACTGCATCATTCGATACCTCCTCGGCACCTCCAAACGCGGCTTATTCTTCCCTACTGGTTCCTCACTCCAACTCCAAGCATACAGTGATGCTGATTGGGCTGGACGTCCAAACACAGGGAAATCTACTACTGGCTGGTGCATGTTTTTAGGTGATGCTCCAATCTCATGGAAATGCAAGAAACAAGACTCGGTCTCTAAGTCATCCACTGAAGCAGAGTATCGCACCATGTCTGCTGCATGCTCTGAGATAATTTGGTTGCGTGGTCTTCTTACAGAGCTTAGTTTCTCTCAAGCACAACCAATTCCACTACATGCTGACAATACAAGTTCCATACAAATTGTAGCAAATCCGGTTTACCATGAACGAATGAAGCACGTAGAGGTCGATTATCACTCTATCCGAGAAGCCTATGACCGCAGAGTTATCACTTTACCCCATGTCTCGACATCTGTTTAGATTGTTGACATCGTCACCTAATCCTTGACACGTTAGCGCCACAATGTCCTTGTAGGCAAATTGATGCTTGTAGACTTACCAACATCAATTTAAGGGGGGATGTCAACGGAATTGATTGACAAATTCTCTGTTCAGTGTGTGTGTTGGACAGTGGACAGTGTGGACGGTGGCCTCTTGGCCTTGTTCCCATGTTTTTAGTGTAGATATTGTATTTAGTGTTTTATTAATTTATTGCTTATTTTCTAGGAACATTTAATGTGTAGCAGCTCTCTCTATATATTCTGCCATTGTAAACATTCTGGACTGGATAATAATAAACAGTTTTGCCTTCACTTTTCTAAGTTTAACAGTACTCATGGGTAGTTTTAAGCATACTAATGATTCAAATTGTAAGGGGCTTGTACCTTGGATGACTTGAATTAGAACAAAGCAAAATAGTGAATTTACATTTTTTCTAATGAGATGTATGAGTGAAATTACTTTGTAATTCATTAACAATCAAATGGAGATAATCAGATAAGATTCATATTTATTTTGGAATCACACCTGCTTCAGATCAACTTTTAGGTCAGAGCAATATATATGTTGAGACTTGAGATAACATGCAAAGATAGGTTGCAGTTACTGTGTATCATAATTGAACTTAATGTTTTTTTTAATAACAACCTAAAAGGCATGGATTCCTTTGGATATTGCTGCGTGTAGTGTTCCCCTGGCATGTTCATTGCCTGTGATAGGGCTGAGGCACGGACATTTTAGGCAAAGGGTATGACTGTGGTGGTCTGGCTAGATTTTCAACATATTTAATGAGCACTGAGCCACTTAATACCGAACATAAGGCCTAAATATTTTCAAGCATGTAAGATTTGGCTATTTAGGTATCAATATTCTCGATGAATTTGTACTAGGCCAAGTGCTACTCTTTCTTATATTAACCCAGATTGTGTTAGAAGGTTGAGTGAAAGTTTTTGTCTCAGAAACTGTCTGATGAATCCAAATCATGGCTAATGAGATAATCTCTATCACCACTTCAAAATGAGTTGAGCATAGAAGATATTTTCAGTATGTAGAAACATAGTGATGATTATATCTGAAGGAAACATGGAAGAAAGAGAAAAAAATCAAATGTGTCAGTTATGTAAATTGATAATCGTTGACTATATTGTGTTTGGCATCTAAGTCTTAAACTGTATCTACATTGTGATTTTCTGTGGCCTTTATATACCATACCCAGTAAGTGCATCTTTTTGACGCATTTGTGTTCTTCATGATCATTGTCATTAAGTGACTTGAAAAGCTTCAACTGCTTCATAAAACGAACTATGCTTAACAAGATTATATCTTTTTTTTTAACTGCAGATTCTTTCAGGCTGGCTGTGTATATGGTTGTGGGAATGATGCAGAGAGATTTGGTTTTTTTTGTCATGCTGCTCTTGAATTTCTACTTCAAAATGGATTTCATCCTGTAAGATATATCATTTGACTAGTGATTGAGCTATTATTTTTATAACTTTCATGACACATTTCCTTTCCTGATGTAAGAGTGGAACTTAAAAGTGTCTTTTTTGTTGATGATGACGACTACTGAGTCAACATTCTCTCTCATCCCACTAGACCCAAACACATGTATTGCATGCAATTGTTTATATATTTGGTTACAGAGAGATTAGTTAGAAAAGTGGCAAGCATTTTTGACCCTTATTTCTGTGACATTAACTACATTGATGTTATTCATTCTTATGTTGTTGAATGCGCCTGCAGTATGAATTTGCATTTATATGTGTAATTGTAAACAAAACTTTCTATATATAAAATAATGAACTAAAATATATTACATGAGAAACAGCTGCTTTACTGAATATCATTCTAAATATGCAAGTATCAGAAACCACTTTTCCAAGTACTCGGCTTTCCTTTTTGTTGCTGGGCTATTTGTCTTATATTATTAAATTAACGTACTGTTTCTATAACTGTACATGTTGCTCGAGATCTAAGAATGTATTTATCACTTTTTTTTTGGCAAAAATATATATTTGAATTTGATTAGTTGTCTCCTAGGATGTATTGTAATTGGCTCTTAACAATGGGCAGGATATCATCCACTGCCATGATTGGTCGAGTGCACCAGTTGCATGGCTATTTAAAGAACAGTATACACATTACGGTCTAAGTAAAGCACGGGTTGTCTTTACCATTCATAACCTTGAATTTGGAGCCCACTTCATTGGAAAAGCTATGACATCCACAGACAAGGCTACAACTGTAAGTGCTGGTTATGCCCTAGATTTGTCAATTTTGCTGACTTTCATGTAGCATTCGATTATTTTTATCATGATCATTTTCATTACGGACAGTAATTGGTATTATTTAGTTGTAATATTTGCTTTGTTCTTTCTGAATTTCTTCGCTTTTTTCCTTGGAATGTTAGATGAATTTGGCAAGCTTATAGTGATCATCACAAGTGGGCTTTCCGTCTAGGATCATGGAGAGGATACTGTGATTTTTTTCCTGTAATTTTTATATATTACTAGATATATTGTATGGAGAGAAAAAGTCTTAAGTTGGTTATGGAAGCAAAAAATTGTGTGCACTTAAATCAAAGCATCTCTCTAGAATTTGATTGGACCTCTCGCTCATCCTCTGTATGCTTAAAATTTATTCTGAAACAAATTTTATCCACCTCGTAATATAATTTGATTAAAACCTTTGCTGACGGATAAAATTTTGTAGGTTAAACAGAATCAGTAATATTGGAAGGAAGGAGAAGCTGATTAGTAATTTTGCATCTTTATTCTTTACATTATTCTGATATTCTTATTGTCAAATATAGGATCTCTGTCATGCATGTTTATATTGGCAGGTCTCCCCCACTTATTCTAGGGAGGTTGCTGGGAATCCTGCAGTTGCTCCTCATCTTCACAAGTTCCATGGTATAATAAATGGAATTGACCCAGACATATGGGACCCGTATAATGATAAATTCATTCCTGTAAGTAGGCATATACACAGATCTTTCTTGTCTTTTCTTACTTAGCATAGTTATCAAACTTAAATCCCAACTCCGTCACACTGCTCTTGAGTGCTTGATAACCTGATAACCTATGTCTCCATAATAATATAATTTATCGTACCCCATATCTTTTTTTTTTTTTTCGGTTACATATTGTACCCATATCTTGTTTTTTTGAAAGATTGTTGTATCGACCTATTGATACTCGAACCCATATCTATGCTACATAGGTGCTGAATGACCATTTTAATCTCCACGTTTTTTACTTCCATTAGATAAGACTGACTTGCCCCATCCTATATCAGTTCTTATCCATGTGAAGTGAAGATACTTGCATCATCTTTCTTCTGTAACTTTGTGAGTAGTTGGGATGGATTATATGCTTCTTGCTCAACTGTTGCAGTAACAATGGTTCACAACTGCACACATGGCTCCATTTAAGTTTAACATTGAAAGTTTGAATTAGGACTACTTTAACGCAGATAGACTGATGGAGTATGTATGCAGTTGAGTTCAGTAATGACTGCAATAAGTCGGTACCCCTTATGCACAACCTTTACTTATTCTATAGTCAGTTGTTTTTATTGATTTCATAACGAGCTTACTAGTTTCACTAATCCAATTATGACTGGTTCCAATACAACATTATTGTAGGTATCATACACTTCAGAAAATGTTGTTGAAGGCAAAAGAGCAGCCAAGGAAGCCTTGCAACAAAGGCTTGGTTTGAAAAAAGCTGATCTTCCTTTATTGGGAGTTATTTCTCGATTGACTCATCAGAAAGGAATCCATCTCATCAAGCATGCCATAGGGCGCACCCTAGAGCGTGGTGGACAGGTCTTCTTGTATTTATTGTTTTCATCAAATTGTGCACCAGCATTACCATATCTGTACATTTCCTGCATAATAATGAATAGCAGATTGTTCCTTAGTATATGGACACTATTAGAACAACTATTGAGAATTTTAACTATCATTTTTGCTAGAATTATAAAAATCATTCTTGAGGCCTTACATTATAGTTTAAGGTTTTAGGGTAAGTGGTTATTTGACTATTGTTTTGAGTTCAATCCCCATCACCCCATGCCAGAGATAAGCAGCCACTGTTTGGCCGTCACTTAACAAATTCAGGTTTTAATGGCTTAGAGATAATTATTGTAGAGGATGAATGATATCTTCATCTCAGACACAATCTTCCCTCTATACTCTTCTCGAAAGAAAATTTCTTGCTTCAAGTATGTGCTTATGATATTGATTATAAACCAAGGATCAATTTCAAAGCAAGGCAGTTTAATTTTTTCATTAGGCTTTCTACTTCAATTTGGAACTTGTTTATAGATGTGTATTAAAGTAATCCGTGTCTTGACCATGGAAATATTTGAATGCAGGTTGTATTACTTGGTTCAGCTCCAGATCCTCGTATCCAAAATGATTTTGTGAATTTGGCCAATCAATTGCATTCTCTTCATAATGACCGTGCTAGATTCTGTCTTTCATATGATGAGCCTCTATCACACTTGGTAATTTATTGCAGAACTGAAAATCTTTGGTAACATATTTTTACCTCTTTTATGTACGGCATAAGGGGGCATTACTGACTCATTTGAAATTTTTTGTTCTAGATATATGCTGGTGCTGATTTAATTCTAGTTCCTTCAATCTTTGAGCCATGTGGTCTTAGTCAACTCATAGCAATGAGATATGGTTCGATACCTGTTGTTCGAAAAACTGGAGGTTTGTACATGCTTTATTTTTAGTCAACCAAATAATAAATGGTCTTGTTGACAAGCCATCACCCTATTTATATATCTGGAATACTGTCTTTTTACTTTTCTTTGGTTGGAGTATGGGCTCCGTAATCTTTACATATGATATCCAGGTTCTTTTTTCCCCTTGGTAATGCATCTGATAGTCTGATTATTGCTTTCCTTAGAATGATCATATCCAGATGAACGACTTAAAAGGAATTTGTGGATTTGTGGTCAACTTCCATCTTCCTTCAACTCAACTTTGGTACATTTAACAATACATCTCCATACAATTTTGCAGGACTTTACGATACTGTATTTGACGTTGATCAAGATAAGGATAGAGCAAAGGCACAGGATCTTGACCCAAATGGATTTAGTTTTGATGGAGCTGATGCTGGAGGTGTTGATTATGCTCTCAATAGGTGAGTTATATGCTGTGCAATGACCAGGCATTTGTGTCTGAACATGAGAAAACCAAATTTTGCAACAGCAGAACTCAAAATTACTTGACAGTTGGCAGAAATATTCAGTCTTTATCAGGATCTATGTTGAATTTTAAAGTCTCTTAAGGCATGTCAAGCCCAATTATAGAGACATTAATCCGTGGCATTGACATGATTCATATTTACTAAGAAAAGGAGTTTCTTTTCCCTAATAACCTTTCACCCACACATAGACATCTGTGTTTCTAAACTCTTAAAAGTTTGTGATTGCAATATTAATTTTATAATGGACATTTTCAGGGCAATATCGGCATGGTATGATGGCCGTGATTGGTTTAACACTTTATGCAAGACGGTGATGGAGCAAGACTGGTCTTGGAACCGGCCTGCTCTTGACTATCTGGAGCTTTACCATGCTGCTTGCAAGTCAGCATGAGATTTCACTAGACAGGAAGTGAGGCGCAAATTAAGTTTCATCCCCTTTGTACAGGTTTAGTGGTAAGCGTTAGTATAAACATAGTTGATTGCATTATGGTGAATCCTACTGAAAGATAACTGCGAGGTGACATAAGTTTTTAGAGACGAGCTTCGAATGGTTCCTTTTGTTTGCATGCAATAATATAGGTTGGCCTTACAATACTGAACCTGTGAATTGTGATATGATAGCAGTTCAGAACAGATGTGCAAGTTCTTCTTGTGCTTGAGAAGATTGAAAATCAAGAGTAAAAAAGTCATTTTTTTAATGTCTATTGGCATTGACCAATGACCAGTTCCTTTTGTGTTGGACAGTGCGGAAGGAAAGATTTGATTGCAATGGCTTTATTCACTAAAAATTTAAATGCCTTTCATCATCTTCAACCAATGTGATAAAAAGATTGGCAATGCCTTTATTGAATATGAAGCCGCTAGATTTGATTTGGAATTGTCACAATGTTAATAGGCAGGTGCAATATCTCATTGTAAAGTACAATTGGATCCATAGATAAGGATGGAATAACCTGTCATTTGATGATAAGACCCCGTTTATTGTTAAATTGCGAAGTTACCTTAATGATTATGAAGAAATAGAGTAACGTTGTAGAGATGAAAACTTTGACCATTACGGCTCAGTCCCTTCAAATTGTCGTTCAGCTGGAAGATCGAGCTATCTTTGTCAGACCCTTTGAGTAGTAGTTGCAATTATTTCAAGGGAAAAAACTTCATTATGAAAACCAGGAAACAAATATTGGAGCATTTCCATGAGTTGGACTGCAATGAGATATTGTTTCACATGGAGAGCTATGTATAAAAAGCATTATGGCATTTGTTTAAGAATAATCCCTTATCAGAGTTTTAACATTACTCTTGTGCTTAACTGGGGTGTTCTACATGATCAAATTGAATTTGGTTAAATCAGCCAACAGGGAATTGTCCTCGTTGAACATCAATTAGGCAACTTCGTGATGCAATTGTTATTCATAACTTAACAAACTATGATTACAAGTACCTAAAACCATGCAAATTAAATAATGTATTCAAATTAAATGGGGGATAACTGGTACTTAATGCATGTCCCTCCCTTGAGGCTCATCAAGAAATATCACATGAAGTAAATGTGCAGCAAAATTTGATTAAATCATGAACGTTTTTCCGAGTAAATCATCTCCTACATTTTAAGTAGAAATTAAAAAAAAACATAATGGAAACGCGATAAAATAAGCGAGGCCTTGATGTAAGGAAGAAATTTTTTTGAAACAAATAGACACCCTAAATTCAATGAAAAAAACGAATGTAATCTTTTATTTCGTCTTTTTACTCTCTTTTAATTTCTTTGTTAGGATTTAATTGAAATTATGATATTTTTTCTTATAATGTTTCTTCTTTATTTCTTTCCTAGCTTATAGGAAGAGATCTTGGATAGACGCTTATTGTTTTGTCTATCTTAAAACTTTAATTTTCTCTTCATCTTTAGTAATGAATTTTGTCTATCTTTGATAAAAAAAAATGAAATAAAATAGTGGTGTAAGCATCATATGATATAATAGTATAATATACGCAATACAAATAATTCTATCTTATTCAAGAAGTTGCAAAGATATATAAAATATTCACTCTTGGCCGCTAAATATGTTAAATTCTACCAAGATATAGATTAAAGAAATGGATATAACGACATTTATTGGATAATCTAAAATCCTATTATAAATATTCTGTCTCTATTGAAAAATAAATAAAAATAAATTTGCAAAAGATTTAAGAATAGTTAGCGAACAAATCAACATCCCATATCCGGCGTTAGCTAGATTTGAATGAAGACATAATATCAAGCAGCGGCATTAACCCAATTTAAAAAATGTAACGAAAAAAATTGAAATTCAAGTAAATTGCATCCAATAAACATATAATATCCTACATTTGAGTCACAAAATCATCTTTGCATTAGCAACTCGAGAGAAAAAAATTTGAGGTTAAAAGAGAAAATAAGAAAAGAAAATATGATTATTATGAGATTAAATAAAGAAATCCATGATTAGTAAGAATCTGAATTGGCCCCTTTATCTCCAACGGCTATATCACATTTTCTAAATCAGATAAACTAATCCAACGGTTTAAATTCTTGTTTGGAAATATAGCCGTTATGACCATCTTCCATTCCAACCTTGAAGAATCTCTCAAATCAAATCAGATCTTATCAGATCCCTTCATCTTCCATTATAGTCACCTTCTTTTCATTTCCTTCACTTCTCATATCCCAACTCACCATTCTATCAATTCAATTCAATTTTCAAAATCGTGGCTATGCCTTGTAACAAGTCTTCTTCGTCTTCTACTTCACTGCCATCAAACCCTAATCCAAGAAGTTCAGAAATCAATGACCCTGTGAGAAGGAGTATCAAGGGAAACTCATTTGCCAAGCCCTCCATCATCGCAAACCCTAGAACTATTTTTCCCAACACTCCCGCCAATAGTCCTTCAGGTTCCCTTTTTCTTCTTTCCTCTTCTTTTATTTTAAATACTTCTTTTTCCTTATTTAGTTAGTGATGATTGTTTGGTTGTCGAGAAAGTGTGGGTAATTAAAGAGAAAATAGTTTTACTCAAAACAGTTTAGAGTTACCGTTTCGTTGCAATTAATTGCTTTCTATGGTTTTCATTTCGAAAATCCGTGGTGGATTTTTATGATGGGTTTGGCGTTTGGTATTATGCAGATTTTCCGAGAAGAAACTCTGTTGGGTGTAGAGAAAGTGTAGGGTCTTTGCGGGACCTCGATGACAAAGAAAACGGGAAAGACCAGATTTTGAAGCAAGCAAAGGTTCGATCACCAGCTGCTTCCTCAAAGAGCACGAAGAATTTCATGTCTCCGACCATCTCTGCTTCCTGCAAGATCACTGAGTCTCCCAGAAAGAAAGTCCTTATTGAAAGGAATGAGCCTGAGGCTGCTCCAACTTCTATTCCCTCCACAGACGCCAAAACCCACATTCGCAAGGTAACTTTCACAGAGCCCTTGGAATGTGGTGATTTGAAACTAGACGTTGGTGTAGACGAGAAAAAGCTTGATTTATTTGATGGGGTCCCCTATTCTGAAGATTTGAGTGATGATGAGACTGTCCATGATGATGCCATTGTTCCTTTGATTCCAAAGAATGACACAGAATTGTCATTTGAAACTGTCCATGATATTGATATGAATGTTCCTTTGATTCTAGAGAATGGCATTGACACAGAACCATCATTTGAAACTGTTGTCGAGGAGCCTGATTGTGTTAACCTTGACCCAACTTTTAGGCTTAGTCCTACCCCTCCTCCAGTTTCATCCACAACTACCATTTTAGCTCCTCTGGATGCAGATCCGTTGATGCCCCCTTATGATCCTAATACCAACTACCTCTCCCCTAGACCACAGTTTCTTCATTACAAACCGAAACGGCGAATGGAGCTATGCAATGAAAAAGAATTCGAGGACAGCTTCATATCTGGAAGCTTTTCAGATTCAGAACAAGTTACAGAGGATACACAGTCTGAAGCCTCACTGAAGGAATCAGAGGATGTTTCTTCGGATGAAATTGTTAAGGAAGAAGTGGGTCGAATTTCTGAACCAAGTCCTGATAGGACCTTCATGCAACATGATGAAACTGTTGACGCAAAAGAAGTGCCTAAACCACGCTTCTTTATGAGATCAATGGTTATTGCTCTAGTTTTGCTCCTCTCAGTTGCTTTTATATCAATCTCAGTCATAAATTCTCCGGTGATTGATCATACTGTGTTTGAAGACTTCTATGAGGTTTATGAATCATCTGAATTTTCAGATTTTGCCAGGGCTAACTTTGATCAATTCTCCCAGTTTGCAAAAGCAAATGTTGATGGGTTAGCTCGAAATTTCCATATCTGGTTTACTAAGTCGTTGTCTTCAATTTCTGCATTGATTTCCAATGTTAGAGGAGTACACAATTTGGCCCAGTTACAATATGGTAACTTGACTGCTCCACACGATTATATTGTGGTTAATCAGTACCCTATATTTGGTCGTGGTGAAAATGAAATAGGTGGCACTCCCGAAGTTCACCCGCCAGTACTGATCGTTCAAGAAATTGATGCTGCCTCAAAGATTGGTACTAATGAGGATATTGAAGAAATTTCAGCAGAGCATTATGAAGTATATGAAGAACAAGTTCAGCAAGATATTAATGCAGTTGAAAATGCTTTAGATGCTCCAGAATATGAGGAAGTACTTGAGGGCCAACCAGCCGTTATGATAGAATCAGAGCAGGCTTTGAAACTGGCTGAAATAGGAAATTTAGAAGTAAAACAGGCTCAAGAAGATGATGCTAACTTCAATGTTGAAAATGCTTCAGATGCTCTAGATTCTGAGGAAGTACTTAAGGGCCAACCAGTGACTATGGTAGAATCAGAACAAGCTTTGCTACTGGCTGAAGCAGGAAACTCAGAAGCAAAGCAGGCACAAGATGATGATGCTAACTTCAATGCTGAAAATCAGCCAGGTTTAAATTCAGAGGCGATTGAAGTGTACGAAGCAGGCAATGTAGATTCAAGGCAGGCACAAGAAAATGATGCTAAATTCAACGTTGACAAAGAAAGTAATGTAGGTCACAAGCATTGGCCAGGTTTAGATTCAGAGGTTGCTGAAATTCATAGTGAAGTGTATGATGTTAAAGCAGAGGGGAAATCTGTAAGCATAGATGCTGCAATTAGAGGAAATGAACAGAGATTAGAAGCAATTGACATTCCTCCACGCATGGTGCTATATTTGCTGCTCTGTGGAGGTACAATTTTAATTGCAAGTTCAGCTTTCAATTGGTCAAGGAAAGGTAAAGGCAGAAGCAAAAGGGTTACTAGCTCTGTGGAGCAACCTCTATTTGGTAAGGAATTACATACCAACTCCTTGCTGGCTCCGAACAAGCAGATTTCTCCAGATAAGCCATCTCTCAGGAATGGGCCTACAGAAATGGACGTGCTTGGAGAGCCATGCCCTTCAGAAATGAGCAGCTTTCAGAAGAGCTCATCCTATTGCAGCAAAAATGTAGTGAAACGGTTGAATGAAGCTAACAGCCTCGAGAAGAAGCGCAAGAATAATTACAGGAGAGAAGAATCTTTGGCCTCTTCATCAGAGGACTATTCCATGGGTTCACCATCCTATGGAAGCTTAACTGTGTACCAGAAAATTCCAAGCAAGCAGGTGATTTGTCTCATTCTTATATTTAATCGTAATAGCATCATTTGTAAATTGTTTCTCATGTCACTCGTGTGTTTGTTTCATTATATTGTTTTTTCAGGGACATGGGGATGAGGAGACAATTACTCCTGTTAGGCGTTCAAGTAGGATAAGAAACCTAGCCACTTCTCCTTTATAACCTGAACCCGCATGAGTTGTCTTTACGTACATTGCATAGCATACACCTGCAATGCAATGTTATTGTAAGCAAAAGTGTCCTATCTTCTGAATCTTCTATTCTTGACTTTGTAGCTGAAGAAATTTATTGAATGAATGACTGATGGGTTATTGTAAGCTTTTGAAATAAATTGTTCAATATCCACTCACATTTCCTTCAGTACTTTAATTCTTCGTTTTGGGAGAAAAAAAAAGTTAAAGGAAAGCCGAAAACGAATGAATCAACGAATGACAACATGTGTGGCAGTTGTCAAATAATGTCGGAGGGTCACACCTATTGGATGAAACAACCACCGGAAGAGGGATTTATTTGGTTTTTTAACTCCCCCAACATCCAGTGAGCCATCTGGATTTCTTTCTTGTTTATTATTATTATTATAGTCTCATAAGAATTGGGAAAGGAGCCAAATTTAAGAATAGAGAATAGCAGGCATGGTCCATAAGGTTTTATGCAATTGCTTTTACAGTCCACAAGTGATTATTTTCTTTGCAGATGCATAAAAAAACTATTAATACAATGGAAAAGATTTGAGAGATTCCCTTTATACAGATGACTCTTTTTTTTTTATCTGGAATTTTATACAGATGACTATTGAATCTTGAACACACAGATTTGGGTAGTTTTTATAATATTATATGTTCAAATTTCATTATCATAATTGTATTAAAAAAATTTTTTAGTAAACTAAGCGGCAAAAACCCAAAAAGAAAAAAAATTATGCTATTGAGTGCTTGAGTAAACATTCTAGACTCCTTAGATGAAAATAAAAATAAAATAAATATAAAAATAACAACAACAATGAGATATGTGCATGTAATATAAATAAATAAAAGGTAAACTCCTTTATAAATGTTTCCATAGTCTTACCAGAAAACTACAAAGAAAAACAGAGAGTAGGAACTCCCGTTACATCACGTCATGACAATCTGTATAACTTCCAGTGGAGGAACCTGATGAATCACCGAGTTAGGTAGTGGACACATCCATGATTTTTTTTTCTTTTTTTTTCTGGAAAAAATATGACTGTTTTTTAACCTTATATTAGCTTCATGTTTAATTATTGAGAAATGTTAAGAATATATTATTTATTATATTTTTTAATATATTTTTTTATTTAAATTACATCATATATTAAAGTATATATATAATTTTGATTTGTGTATAATTAATTTAATTAATATGTAATTAAATTTAAATTTATATTTTAATATATAACGTGATCCAATAAAAAAAAATATATTAAGAATAATATGATAAAAAATGTGTTCTTAATCATTCCCTTAATTTTTTTTTTGACAAAATCCTTCCCTTAATTATTAGTCCTTATTCATGTGTTTAATTTTTAGTCCTTACTCTTGAATTTGGTCATTATTCAACATGAAACATTAGACTAGTGACAACATCATTACTAGTCGTATACCCAGAGACTCGCAACTCGTAAGAAGAACATGGATTAAAAAAAAAAAAAGTAAACAACCTAGATAACCTATTTGTCAACATATAGTACATTTTCATAATAAAGAATAAAACTTATATATGTAACAGCAAATTGAACAGTACTACGAAAGGTCAATTCATATGTCTTATGTTTGTTAAAAAAATATAATGATGAAGATTGTTTGTATTTTTTATTTATTTTTAAATATTTAAATAGATAATAAAATGTACTTATAACAGTATTTTTTATATTTATATTTAAATTTTTAAATAAGTAATAAAATGTAATTATAATTTTATCTTTTTTAATATTTATCTTTAAATTTTTAATTTAGTAATTAATAACGATAGTTTTAAAAAAATAAAATTAGACACCAAAGTGAAAAATTCTCTTTATAATAACGAATATAGATATAAATATAAACATAAATTAATTAGGATAAAATTTTATAAAATAATTTTTAGTTGATTAAGAAAATAATTTGAGCTTACGATAAACATATTCTTAATAAATTTTAACGAAGTAAACTAGCATAGTTTTTCTGTTTATTGATAATGCTGTTTATTGATAATGCTTAGTTATAAAAGAACAAAGCAAGTAATTTAACCCATAGGTCCCAGGATCAAACTAGGATAAATTTATTAATCGTTTTTGATATATATTATAAAAGAACAAAGCAAGTAAACAAATCAAAGTGGCGCAGCGGAAGCGTGGTGGGCCCATAACCCACAGGTCCCAGGATCGAAACCTGGCTTTGATAAATTAAAGTAGCTTCCTCCTCGCTATCAATTTTAGCTTCCTTTTATAATATGACATATATTATAAAATAACAAAGCTGGTAAGCAAATCAAAGTGGCGCAGCGGAAACGTAGTGGGCTCTTAAACTACAGGTCCAATGATCGAAACCTGGCTTTGTTAAATCAAAATAGTTTCCTTTTTACTCTCATTTTTATCTTCTGGAAAGTAAATTTGATATCTTTCCTGTTGTGAGAATTTTGCTCTTGTTTGGCCTTCATATAGATGGAAATTACCGCCACGTTAGCTACTAGATTTTCATCTTGAGTTATTGGACTTATTCTTTAATCGCATTTAACCTAGGAATAATGACTTTCTCTCCTCTGTATAATAATACAACTTTTTATCCCCACCTGTTTTGGCCCTAAAGCATGTACCACTGAATCCCTGAGTGGGTTGTGAAGCTGATATTTTTTTATGTGGAACCATATTACGTTTGACACGTCAATGACCTAAATCCCTATTCAGAAAGGTGGCAACTGAGAGGGGTTCATAGTTTAAAAAGGTCCCCATTTTGGGACTCCACCTCGCCCTCCTTGCCACTTAACCACCAAAGTTGCTTCGCCTTTGGTGGGCAATGAGCGACAAAAATACTTTGTGGAAATGATAGATATGTGCTTAACTGGGAGGGCTGATAGTAGCTGATACTATATACATAGTATGAGAGCAAGTTCAATGGAGGATTTCCACTTGCTTATAATTGGTTTCTACTTTCAAAACACCACTTTCCTCTATTTAAAAGTAGTCCTAGAGTAAAATTAGAAAGAAGATCGGCTTGTCACAGTTGTGCTTGATTGTCAAATATTTGGAATCATGGAATTCGGTAAGGATGGTAAGAATGAGCTTTTTCATCTATCATAGACGAATTCGTTAGTGGGAGCTTTTTCATATTCACATAATTATACTTTACAATACAATTATGGAGTTTGTGGCCAGTATACATTCCCACTTGAGCTGGTATTCTTTAATACTCATTTATTATTTTCTACATTTATGATTATTTCATAATATTATATACATAATTTTTTAACTTCACCAGATTTTTTTATAATGATAAAGTATATTGAAATCTTATGTTTGACATGGTTATATCTAACAAATTTTTTTTTTTTTAAAAAGTTATACTTACCACTCTTATTTTATATATTATTTTTAAATTATGACACTTATATATTAAAAAGATAAGTGTTAAAACATATTTTTATCATATTTTTTTAATACACTCTCTTTTATTAGATTATGACACACACTAAATTATAAACTCAAATTTAATTACACGTAAATCAAGTTGATTATACGTTAATCAAAATTAAATGTGTATTTTAGTATATAACATGACCTAATAAAAGAGAATATGTTAAAAAAAATATGATAAAGAATATGTTCCTAATATTTTTCATTTGAAAAAATATATCTATTTGTCTTATATTATACACATACATTTCTTATACCATTTCTCCCTATAAATAACAAATAAAGGAAATAGATATAATTTTTTAAATAAAATAAATATTAAATGTACTTATGTCAAGTCTCAAAAGATATCAATGTAATTATCTCTAAATACAATAATAATTAAAATGGATGAAATTGATTGAAAGAAACAAATCAAGTGGAAGAATAATTTTATATATATATATATATATATATAGAAATGCACCCTAGTATAGTTAAAATTATGTAAAGTGTATATAATATAATTAAGTATAGTATAAATATGCAAGTAATGTATATAAGATGACGTGAGAGTATACCTGACTTGAGCCTAGCAAGATAAGTTAATTATGGTTTTTGTGCCAAGATAGCTGTCAATGTTTGCAAAACAGCTTGTTATGAATCCTAAGTAATAAATGTAAATTGATGTATGTGCATAATTATTAACTGGTTTATACTATAGTATAGAATTCCATTCGTTAAAAAATATTAATGAGTGGATAAGAACATTACTTAGCGTATAGCACAAGAAAAAAATGCATAGTCACTAGAAAAATGTCTAATACATTCCAAAGTTTTATATATATATATATATATATATATATATATAAAGTTAATTAATATTTTTTGGTTTCAGTTGTGCACTATTTAATACTTTATAAATAAGAGTGTTCATGCTAGTTAATTAACTTCAGTTTTAGGTCTCTGCCTATCTCGTATATTGCAAAAAATTGGATCACATTATTTAACTGAAACAGGAGACAACAGTTGTGGCCAATTAGTAAGCAATGATGGATCAGGTCCTTTACTGTTGTCAAAAAATAAGAAAAGTTATGTTTTATCTTTCATTCTTTCATTTACTTATTTTTTGTCATCTATTACTTTTTTTTTTATCTTTCATTTGGCAAAACAGGATCTCTCTTATTTTCTGACAACAGGAAAGGATCAAGCAATAATTGGAGTATAGACAAAATAAAAAGAGCTCCATGCATGAACTGAGAAAATAACAAATAGGGTATGTTATGATATGATATGATGTCAGATTCATACCCTCCAGATATGAATTTGAAGGACCCTGGCCTTGAGTTGAGGCCCAGTACCCCCTTGACCATAATTTGAACCACATTCACTTGTGTCTCTGTTTGTGCATCTGTGCATTAATGATCCCACAACCCAGGAAGCATTGAAGAAGATAAAGATAAGCTCAGTAACAGTTGAAATCCATTGTCATTCGTCAGCAAAATCCCGCTACATATCTCAATGTTATAGTAACACCCAACCAAATGGCTTTTACTTACTTCGTAAGCAGTAAGCACCCTCTCCTAGGAGGGCATTAATAAAATTAAAGGGGGGGGGGGGGGGGTTGTCTAGGCTCACACTTTGAGTTAGAGAACTTAGAAGAGCTCACCTCACCTCATCTAAAGGCTAAAACAGCAGAGCTTTTCTCTTCTCTTCTCTCTTACTGCCGAATGAGCTCTGCTTTGTTGCATTAGTTGAGTGAGGATAAGGTTGCAGATCAGTGAGGTACGTTTAGGCCAATCGTCCATCACCACCTCTCCCAATCAAGATGCAGCCTTTCAGAGCTTTTCAAAGATATTGACAAAGAAAACCATTAAGTTTATGCATATATATGCACTGCGTCTGCGTCTGCGTCTGCGTCTGCAACTGAGTGATAAATTTGGCAGCAGCCTCAGCTAGCCTGTGTTTTTTCCCCTCTTCTTAATAGAAAAGTGCTGCTATGATGGGACTTGCTCTCTGGGTTTGCTCTATGCCGCTATGCCCACCTCCTTGTTGTCCTTGATCTGTGGCCTTTTTGGACTTTTGCAATTAATCACCTTATGTTCTGTTCAGGTAACCAAGTTAAAGTTATTATTATACAGAGAGATCAACTGAGACTCACTCCAAGACCCATCATTTTCTTTTTGCTTTCTTTTCTATATATGAGGTTCTTTTATGGGCCACACTATAATAGAAGCTTTTTTTCATATTTATACATCTGCTCAGCTGCTTTTGTTGTCCTTTTCTGCCTCCTTGTCATTTTTTCAGGTACCATTCTGTGAGTCTGGTCTCTTGAAACCTGTGATTTTCTTTGGAGGTATTAAGGTCAGGGGGGAAGATTTTCAAGGCTTCTTCCTTTGTCCTGGTTGGTTTTTTAAGGGTTTATCAGAGTTCACATTTGAAAAAAAAGTTTTCAAAGTCTTTCCTTTTGGAGGGTATTGAAAACAAAGACAAGGTAGATTCCTGATATTATTCTCTTACACCTTTCTGCTTTTTGATTCCCAAGAAGGAAAAAAAGAAGTATTTCATCTCATTAGCGACCATGATATCTTTAGGTGAAAAAATGTTTCCAGTTATTTATGTCTATATATACTGAAATAGATAACTCTGTCATCATCGCTCTTAACTTAATCCACTTCCCTTCCTCTGTTTTCTCACAAGCACCCCTCCATTCTGTATTTGCAGAACAAATAGCAATGGCAGATTGGGCTGGTTTTCTGAACAATAGCAGCGGTTTTGGTGGGGGATCAATGAGGAATGAAGATTTTGATAAAGAAGATGTGTGGGGTGTGGCCAAGGAGAGGGATGATTCAGTCCCAAAAATAAGGGTATCTAAGGAGTCCTCTGGTTCTTCTTCTGCATGGCGCCTACCTACCTCTCCAAGAAAGATCCCAAGGGCTAATAGTATTACACTACCCTCCTCGGATGCACAAGTGGTTCAAGGGTCTTCAGCGCCTTTGGACATTCCTGACTGGTCAAAAATTTATGGGAAGAATGGCAAGAAAGGGTCAATGAATGGTTCATGCAACAAGGATATTGATTGTGGTTATGGGGATCATTACAATGATGAGGATGAGGATGAGGATGAGGATGATATGATTCCTCCCCATGAATGGATTGCTAGGAAGCTTGCAAGGAGCCAGATTTCATCTTTCTCTGTGTGTGAAGGGATAGGGAGGACACTGAAAGGGAGAGACCTTAGCAAAGTGAGAAATGCTATTTTGACCAAAACTGGTTTCATAGAGTAGATGGTGGATTCACCACCATGGTCATGGTCATGTCATTATCAGCTTCATATTTGGCATTACCACTAGCCCTACCACAATGTACTCATCATCATTGTTAGACTCGGATCCCATGCAATCTTTTTTATTTTATTTTTCGCACTAATATATAGTATGGAATATGAGGTCCTGCTGCCTTCGGAACTTAAAATAGAGTCCCTACATGAAAAGCCAGAGCTGCCCTTTCTGTTTTTGTTCTTTTTGTTTCTTGTTCTAAATTTTCCGGGAAAATGAAGTTTTAGGGAAAGAAAAAAAAAAAGAAAAAGGAGGGATTGGCAGCCTCTGAAATTTTGTCTGGATTTCTAGTAGACTTTAGTGTGTTAGGGCAAATGGAATGCACCCTCTATGGTTCATCATTCATTAACTATTACTTGGTGCTTTCTATGTCCTCTTATTATTGTTTTTTGCTTTAAATGTCCTCTTTTTGTTTTTTGTTCTTTTTTTTTTTATCTCATCAAGCTTGATTTTATTCTAGCGCAGTCTTTATAACCTGTTAATACTGTTTATCATTATCATTCGGGTATAATCCTTTCTTTTCGATACTTACTGTCAAACCATTGTTTGCAATTTTGCATTCAAAGTTATGCTTATTTTGGAATTTAAATTAACGGTGCATTTGTTTGTGTTTTTCTCAATAAAAAAAGTGTCTTTTTATTAAAAAATATTTTTAAAACATGTATATATGTTCAAATAAGATTTTAAAAAAAGTAAAATAAAAAAAATAGTTTTATATTTAAAAAAACAATAATGAATTATTTTTTAAAATAATTAATTATAAAGAAATACAATAAAAGAGATAAAAAATACTTTTTATAATTATAACTCATTAAACAATAAGATACTTCAATTCAATGCTACCACAAAAGCCTCAATAGTTTTTTTTTTTTTTACACGCCTCAATAATTTTTTAAAACGATGAATCGGACACCCTTTTCATTAGAATCACCACCAAAGAAAAAAAAAACGAAGAAAAAAATAGAAGACATAAACATGTACCCAAAAAAACTTCGGAACAATTTACTTTTTCAAAACTTTAAGTCTTAAATTTTGAAAATTTAAGTTATTAGAAATAAACTTATGGATAATAATTATATTATATTTTTATTAAAGATATAAAAAAATAAAATAAGTGACTGGAATTTTATTTTGAGTGTAAAATGATAGAAAATAAAATTTAAAACCATTTTAGGTAAAGAATTTCTGTGCATGTATCCGCAGTCCTTCGCGGATAAATAATTTTGCTTCCTTAGCAATTGCCATTTCAAATAAAACTTCATTTTTAAATTATTATTTTTTACAGGATGTAGCCTCGGCCCTCGGGGGCTGGAGGAAGAAAAGGGTATGATTTTGTTATAATTATCTTTGACAAAAACTAACTAAATTTCATGTTTAGAGAAAATTTTTTTGTAACAAATATGTTTTGTTCTAATGTAAAACTAGAAGGGTGCTTGAAGTAGGGATGTGTGGTTGATTCCACCTTGCGCAGTCGCCACTGAACATGTTGAACTGAGGGGTTGAGTACCTGCAAAAAGATTCTAACGTTCAAGTTAGATAAATGCACAAGTAGAGTTTTCACAATAAGGGTATCAAGATAGGGATCCTTATTAGGGTAACTTAGTCTGATTTTTATAGAGTATCAGCAAAGCCTTCTTCATGCAATCTGTGTGAGGTGCATGTACTTTTTGATCGTGGCCTGACGGAAGGTGTCTCTTTCCCACGATCATTGAGGTGAATCCGTGAACTTTTGGGATGTCGCAGTAGTGGTCAACCACTATTGCAAGCAGTTACGGGCTCCACATTTACAGGATTATAATTGCCAGTTATTGGAATCTTTGCAGACCTAATGATGGTTGATAGGGCCCACTGCTAAAGTTCGGGGTCGTGTGGCCTAGCCTGGGTATTAAGAGCAAAGTCTGGTAGTGTGTATGCCGGGTTGATCCTTCTGAAGGTATCCCGGATCACGATCCAGAATAGTTACCCCTAGCTTGGTGCTTAAGTGGAATAATTAAGTATCAAGATACCAGACTTTGGACGGGATCCGCGACGCACAGTGGATGTGGGGATTCATAAGGACCGAGGTCCGTTGCTGTGGAGTACGTTCAAGGTTGGCATTACCACCATCCCGTCATCTGAGACGTGTTCTTTGCCCCCGTGCATGGTTCCACAGGGTTTTTTGTCTTTTTACGCACTTTGCAACAGTATTGGGCTTTATTAGGAAACTGCTATTTTGATTTTATTGGGAATTAAAAACCCTTTATCAGTTTCATATTATTTCCCAACTGCATTCTTTCTTCGTGTCCAATTGGAAGTGGGGAGCATTAAAGGGGGCTTATCTCACATGATCAATTTTACCTTCCTTGGGGTCTATCAGAATGCTTCATTTTTCTTATAAATAGGGTACGTTTGCCCTGAAGTTTGACACTCC